>JAYJMM010000094.1:0-2838522 GCA_037349105.1 Limnomonas spitsbergensis | reverse complement strand
CCTAAACCCTAAACCCTAAACCCTAAACCCTAAACCCTAAACCCTAAACCCTAAACCCTAAACCCTAAACCCTAAACCCTAAACCCTAAACCCTAAACCCTAAACCCTAAACCCTAAACCCTAAACCCTAAACCCTAAACCCTAAACCCTAAACCCTAAACCCTAAACCCTAAACCCTAAACCCTAAACCCTAAACCCTAAACCCTAAACCCTAAA
Organism: Limnomonas spitsbergensis; assembly: GCA_037349105.1. NCBI lineage: Eukaryota > Viridiplantae > Chlorophyta > Chlorophyceae > Chlamydomonadales > Limnomonas > Limnomonas spitsbergensis. The sequence goes on along the minus strand of JAYJMM010000094.1, from coordinate 2,838,306 downwards.
CCCTAAACCCTAAACCCTAAACCCTAAACCCTAAACCCTAAACCCTAAACCCTAAACCCTAAACCCTAAACCCTAAACCCTAAACCCTAAACCCTAAACCCTAAACCCTAAACCCTAAACCCTAAACCCTAAACCCTAAACCCTAAACCCTAAACCCTAAACCCTAAACCCTAAACCCTAAACCCTAAACCCTAAACCCTAAACCCTAAACCCTAAACCCTAAACCCTAAACCCTAAACCCTAAACCCTAAACCCTAAACCCTAAACCCTAAACCCTAAACCCTAAACCCTAAACCCTAAACCCTAAACCCTAAACCCTAAACCCTAAACCCTAAACCCTAAACCCTAAACCCTAAACCCTAAACCAAGATGATGAGGGAGGAAACACATCTGGTGATGAGGAGGAGGATGACCCTGAGTTTGGGGGCTTCTATGACTTCTCCCAAGGGATGGATGACTAAGGTAACAACATTGTTAACTACATTAAAAAAGATATGGTAACAAAACATCATATACCAATGGATCATGCAGGTGTCATGGCATCACAATGGTCCACTGCCCCAAAGAGTTATGATGAGGTGGAGGGGCAGAGATCACAAGATGCAAGGATGGAGAGAAGGGTGGAGGGTTAAAAAAAAAGATGGAAAAGACATCAAAAGAGGCAAAAAAAATGTTGGAAAAAATAAGGGAGTGGAGCCCATGGATAAGTGGTGGATATATGGTTACAAGCTTGGAATTTCAAGAAGGTGAGCACACATTTCAATGTACAGGTTTTGACCCAATCATCTTATATACAACAATACATGCAGAGGCTGCTCCAAAGAGTTATGCTAACCAGGAGGAGGGGCATGCTTACTCTCTTGAAATGCCATTAAGGTAAGCACATTTCACCCATGTTAATTATACTGCTTATACATCTAATATACATACAATGCTTGCAGTGTTATGCAAGACTTGAGTGGGGACTGCAAGATTGCCTGCAAGATTTGAGAAGTCTATGCTGAGGAGGATTGCTTGAAGTAAACATGCTTGATGCACATGTTAACTCCCCCTCCCCCCACTCACATGGTGTACCCATCTACAAAACACCAGGGGGAGGGGTAAGAAGCACTGGGTGGGGCCAATGAGAGAACCTCCAACTTGGGTTTAGCCCTAAAGTGGTGGCCCTGGACCAAGGTGTGTGAATACACACACCTTGACTGATCTCTCAAGGTAAGACATTGCCCATGTACCTCAATATCACCTATGTTTTTGAATTATACTTGTCAGCATTATAGCTATGTAGTGATTATGCTTAAAACCATTGATTGCTTACTTTCATGTTTTGACTAATGAAAACTTCAAATTTAGAAATTCTGAAGACACCATTGTCTTAGTCACATCAAACCAATGAAAATGATATATAATAGTGGTATGTTTGTAAACTAAGTCCCAAAGGCCATAACTTCTTGAAACCCTAATAACTCTGAAAATCCTCGGGGAAATTTGTTTAAAATTTGGGAGTGTAATAGTGGTACCTTGAGTGACACATCCCCAAATTTTTAGCTCATTCTGTTAAGGTTGGGGGGGTTGGGGAGTGGGGAGATACCCATATAAACCCTAAACCCTAAACCCTAAACCCTAAACCCTAAACCCTAACCCTAAACCCTAAACCCTAAACCCTAAACCCTAAACCCTAAACCCTAAACCCTAAACCCTAAACCCTAAACCCTAAACCCTAAACCCCTAAACCCTAAACCCTAAACCCTAAACCCTAAACCCTAAACCCTAAACCCTAAACCCTAAACCCTAAACCCTAAACCAAGATGATGAGGGAGGAAACACATCTGGTGATGAGGAGGAGGATGACCCTGAGTTTGGGGGCTTCTATGACTTCTCCCAAGGGATGGATGACTAAGGTAACAACATTGTTAACTACATTAAAAAAGATATGGTAACAATACATCACATACTAATGGATCATGCAGGTGTCATGGCATCACAATGGTCCACTGCCCCAAAGAGTTATGATGAGGTGGAGGGGCAGAGATCACAAGATGCAAGGATGGAGAGAAGGGTGGAGGGTTAAAAAAAAAGATGGAAAAGACATCAAAAGAGGCAAAAAAAAAGTTGGAAAAAATAAAGGGAGTGGAGCCCATGGATAAGTGGTGGATATATGGTTACAAGCTTGGAATTTCAAGAAGGTGAGCACACATTTCAATGTACAGGTTTTGACCCAATCATCTTATATACAACAATACATGCAGAGGCTGCTCCAAAGAGTTATGCTAACCAGGAGGAGGGGCATGCTTACTCTCTTGAAATGCCATTAAGGTAAGCACATTTCACCCATGTTAATTATACTGCTTATACATCTAATATACATACAATGCTTGCAGTGTTATGCAAGACTTGAGTGGGGACTGCAAGATTGCCTGCAAGATTTGAGAAGTCTATGCTGAGGAGGATTGCTTGAAGTAAACATGCTTGATGCACATGTTAACTCCCCCTCCCCCCACTCACATGGTGTACCCATCTACAAAACACCAGGGGGAGGGGTAAGAAGCACTGGGTGGGGCCAATGAGAGAACCTCCAACTTGGGTTTAGCCCTAAAGTGGTGGCCCTGGACCAAGGTGTGTGAATACACACACCTTGACTGATCTCTCAAGGTAAGACATTGCCCATGTACCTCAATATCACCTATGTTTTTGAATTATACTTGTCAGCATTATAGCTATGTAGTGATTATGCTTAAAACCATTGATTGCTTACTTTCATGTTTTGACTAATGAAAACTTCAAATTTAGAAATTCTGAAGACACCATTGTCTTAGTCACATCAAACCAATGAAAATGATATATAATAGTGGTATGTTTGTAAACTAAGTCCCAAAGGCCATAACTTCTTGAAACCCTAATAACTCTGAAAATCCTCGGGGAAATTTGTTTAAAATTTGGGAGTGTAATAGTGGTACCTTGAGTGACACATCCCCAAATTTTTAGCTCATTCTGTTAAGGTTGGGGGGGGTGGGGAGTGGGGAGATACCCATATAAACCCTAAACCCTAAACCCTAAACCCTAAACCCTAAACCCTAAACCCTAAACCCTAAACCCTAAACCCTAAACCCTAAACCCTGGTGGCTTGTGCTGAGTATGATAAGAAAGCAATACAGTTCCAGTCATACTCTGGTAGCCCTGCCCATTTGACAAAGGACAGGGTGGCTCAAAAAGATGTGGACGACTTGGAGGAGAAGGCCAATGCATACATGGGGGGGGCACAGACTCTCAGGGCAAAGGCAATCTTCAATGAAGCATTGGAGGTCGTGTGCAACAAGGCCTTGTCTCCACTAGACACAGCACACAAGGGAGGAGGGACTCCCAACAGGATGGAGTGGGGATTCCAGATTCATTTCACAAGGGGGGAACAGATACCTGGTGCACTGCTGGATGTGCTCACAGAGGTGAATGCAAGGATCCTACTCCTGGACAAGGGGGCTCACATGGCCATAGTGCCAGTCAAGTCTTGGCAAAGAGTGGTGTACAAGTGGGTGGATCAGTGGAAAGGCTTGGTCAAGGCAAGAGTGTTCAGCACAGTGTCAATTGAGGCCTCAGTGCTCAGAGGGATGCTTTCCATGGTCTTTGCCACAAACTTCATGTATGACTCAGGCAGCCAAGGCTCATCGAATCTGCTGGGAAAGACAGAGGTGGGCAAGGACATCAGGAGGGCCATCAAGACACATGGCTTCCCACGAATTGGCAAGGCTATGCTAGAAACAATGATGCCAGGGCAAGAGGGGACCAGTGAACTTGGAATGCCAGGTCAGCAAGCAAGGGTGGATTCCCTGAAGAGTGCCCTGAGGTCAACCATGAGAAAGGTGGAGGAGAAGGAGAGTGTGACCACCCAGGACTTCATGAAGACAATCAGCATGGTGTTCTCACCAATTCATGGTTGGGGGAAAGAATTGTTCATGCCCATCAGCTTGGACCAGTGCAAGGCATTGCTGGGGCCTATCCTCAAGCTGTACCCTGTGGAGGCCATGGCCAAAAGCTCCCTCTCAATTGAGATGGATGTGAACTTCACATGGCTGGAGGCTGGGGGGAACAGGACACCCTTGCCCATCACAGCAACACTGCAGGGGGGGAGGATGATGCACAGGAATCCAGCATGTGAGCCCCAAGAGAGTCTCAGGGCCTTGAAGGGAAAGTACCAGGAATCAGACACCACCTGGAAAACTCGAATAAACATCAAGGGGAGCCTGTCAAACATGTGGAGGCAGTTCCTGGGAAAGGACAGGGCATCTTACTTCAAAGCCTTTCAGGGTGATGCACAGAGGGACACCCCATGTGCCATGGACAGCACACTCAATGCCACCACTCTGCAAGGGGTAGTACAGAGCATCATGACCAAGGTCATCAGCCCAATGCCAGGAGCAAACCACATTCACAGGCTCACCTCAGCTGAGATCATGCTCAAGGTCCTTTACCACCACTCCTACCTGCCCATTTGCAATGGTGATGAAGAGAATGCTAAGGAGACCATGGGAAGCCACATCCTCCTGGTCATGGCTGGAACCACCATGTTCCCCAAGGTGTCAATAGCAGACAAGATCACCTTCAGCTTCCTCAAGGACACCCCAGGGCACACAGGCATCCCTACAGAGGACCCTGAAGGCTACCCAGACCCCATGGTGGCCAACGTTATGGAGGCACTCAAGGTCAGCCACTTTGCTGGTGCCACACCAGCAAGAATCATCCTCAGACACCAGCAGATGATGGATGAGGTCAGTGGCAAGATCAACCTCCTGGTCAATGTGGTGGTGGCTGCTCTGGAGATGAGGTACCCCCTTACTACCATCATGAGGAGGACAGATCATGGCCCAGGCATGGGGGCTGGCACCTCTGCTGGGAACCAAGATGATGAGGGAGGAAACACATCTGGTGATGAGGAAGAGGATGACCCTGAGTTTGGGGGCTTCTATGACTTCTCTCAAGGGATGAATGACTAAGGTAACACCATTGTTAACTAACATAATACATATATGGTAACAAAACATCATATACCAATGGATCATGCAGGTGTCATGGCATCACAATGGTCCACTGCCCCAAAGAGTTATGATGAGGTGGAGGGGCAGAGATTACAAGATGGAGGGATGGAGATATGGGTGGAGGGCTAAAAAAAAAGATGGAAAAGACATCAAAAGAGGCAAAAAAAATGTTGGAAAAAATAAGGGAGTGGAGCCCATGGATAAGTGGTGGATATATGGTTACAAGCTTGGAATTTCAAGAAGGTGAGCACACATTTCAATGTACAGGTTTTGACCCAATCATCTTATATACAACAATACATGCAGAGGCTGCTCCAAAGAGTTATGCTAACCAGGAGGAGGGGCATGCTTACTCTCTTGAAATGCCATTAAGGTAAGCACATTTCACCCATGTTAATTATACTGCTTATACATCTAATATACATACAATGCTTGCAGTGTTATGCAAGACTTGAGTGGGGACTGCAAGATTGCCTGCAAGATTTGAGAAGTCTATGCTGAGGAGGATTGCTTGAAGTAAACATGCTTGATGCACATGTTAACTCCCCCTCCCCCCACTCACATGGTGTACCCATCTACAAAACACCAGGGGGAGGGGTAAGAAGCACTGGGTGGGGCCAATGAGAGAACCTCCAACTTGGGTTTAGCCCTAAAGTGGTGGCCCTGGACCAAGGTGTGTGAATACACACACCTTGACTGATCTCTCAAGGTAAGACATTGCCCATGTACCTCAATATCACCTATGTTTTTGAATTATACTTGTCAGCATTATAGCTATGTAGTGATTATGCTTAAAACCATTGATTGCTTACTTTCATGTTTTGACTAATGAAAACTTCAAATTTAGAAATTCTGAAGACACCATTGTCTTAGTCACATCAAACCAATGAAAATGATATATAATAGTGGTATGTTTGTAAACTAAGTCCCAAAGGCCATAACTTCTTGAAACCCTAATAACTCTGAAAATCCTCGGGGAAATTTGTTTAAAATTTGGGAGTGTAATAGTGGTACCTTGAGTGACACATCCCCAAATTTTTAGCTCATTCTGTTAAGGTTGGGGGGGTTGGGGAGTGGGGAGATACCCAAACCCTAAACCCTAAACCCTAAACCCTAAACCCTAAACCCTAAACCCTAAACCCTAAACCCTAAACCCTAAACCCTAAACCCTAAACCCTAAACCCTAAACCCTAAACCCTGAAACTATTGAGGGCTGCAGAGGCAGCTTGCGCGACAGGAGTGGTTGGGCAGGAGATATCCTCCACCACCACTAAGGACGACGAGCAAGCACAGCCTGTCAGTACGACAGAACAGGCGTTTCGTGGCCGGGACAGAGCCCGGACAATGATCAGCGATGTACTGTCTGACCTCCCCCGGGTTGCACCGCCTCACGCACGCGCAAGGGTGGACACAGCGTGCCTGCCGGTACAGGCTGTGCGGACCATGGAGAAAGAGGGGGTGGTCCTCTTTGAGCCCTTTGGAGGAGGAATTCCAGTGGTTCGATATTTGTATGCGGATATCAGCGAAGAAGTGAGGGAGATAGCTGGGGGACGTTTGGTGCAGTTGCACAAGCGATTTCCCCAGCTGCTTCCAGTAAAAGCGTTTGAGGATGTGTTCAGAGCGCTGCCCCAGGATGTGTACGCCATTACGGCAGAGCACCTCCGGGGAGCAGGCGCCCAGGATGGGCGCCAGTGGTTTATGGTGGCTGGATGGGAGTGTCAGGACCTCTCCTCAGCAGGCAAGGGGCGCGAGCTGGCGGGGGAACGAAGCAAGTCCTTCTTCTCGCTGGTCAAGTTGTTGGGCACTTTGCAGGTCCTGCAATTGTCCAGACCGCCCGCATACCTGATTGAGATTGTTGCGATGCAGTTGAATCAGAGGAGCACCAAGGCCAGTGTAGACGGGTTCAATGAAGTGTGTAGGGTCATGGGGACGCCGGCACTGTTTGATGCGGCACAGGTGGGGTCTTACGCCCACCGTACCCGCAACTACTGGGGGAACATAGCCCCGTATGAGGATATCGAGTTTGTGATTTGTGCTTCAGCCAGGCCCCACGAGGGGGTCGTGGATGATATTCTGGACAAGGGCAGCAGGGCCCAGGTGGTCGCCTGTCCAGACAATGGAGGGTATCGCATCAATGTGACAGGACAGCCCAGGAGGGTGCTGCCCTGTTTGATGGCGACTCCCGAATCATATTCTTTCAGGAATGGGCAGAATGGGATGGTGTACAGGCCCATGGGGTATCTTTAGGAGCCCAATGCAAATGAACGTGAACGTGCCATGGGGTATGCTGTAGGATCCACGTTGCCGCGACCAGACTTCCCAGAGGCTGCCAGGAGGGCAGCCTTGGGCAGGTGCATGGATTCGTGGGCGTTGAGTGCATGGTTCACTGTGGCACTTGAGTGTGCCAAAATATTACCAGATGAAATGGTGCGCAGAGCACGGTTGCCAGGCCAGGACAGGGATCCTGTGCTTGGTGCCACTTTAATGTCCAGCCACTACGCCCTTGCTACCGCATGAAACGCATGCTCTGGCAGTGGGGAGGTGACAGCGACGTACAAGCAGTGCCTGGGAGAATCCGCTGCGGCAGATTGGGCCGATGCAGCGCGGGAACCAGGTGGGAATGCGCTTGTGGCCAAACCAGATGCTGGCAGTGGTGAGAGCGCTGACAGTGTGGGAGAATGTGATCCACCTGGGTTTGGGGCAAGGACCCCAGCCAAGGTGGATGTGTGGTCAGATGCGCCAGTATTGAGATACCTACGTGAGAAAATACACGCTCCAGGAACGGAGCTAGGAGAGTGGGCATGGGTACAGCGCAGAGCCGCTCCTTTTCTGTGGGAATCAGAGAGGGGAGGAGTGTTGATACGGCTTATGCCTGACGGAAGACGATGTGTAGTACCCAGGCCAGAGGACAGGCTGGCAGTGATTCCGGAGGCCCATGCTGGTACGGGCCATTTTGGCAGCCACCGCACAGCTTTCATGGTCATGCAGCAACACTGGTGGAGGGGGCTCAGGGCAGCAGTCAGGAAGGTGGTGCAGGAGTGCGGTGTGTGTGATCGGGCCAGGGCGTCCACATTCAATCACATACAGCCCGACCTGCATCCACTGCCCATCGAGGGGTTATTTTTCCGGTGGGGAGTGGATCTGTGTGGACCATTCACCACCACGCCCACGGGCAATCGATTTGTGATGGTGTGTGTGGAGCATTACTCCAAGTGGGTGGAGTTAATCCCCATTCCAAGCAAGGCGTCAGATGTGACGGCCTTGGCTTTCTTCCAGAATGTGGTAGCACGTTTCGGGGGTTGCGCGGAGGTGGTGACGGACCAGGGGACAGAGTTCCAGGGAGAATTCCATGACATGTTACTGGATTGCTTTATTGATCACCGCACCACTTCTGCCAATCACCCCTAGGCAGACGGGCTGTCCGAGAGGGCAGTCCAGACTCTCAAGACAAGACTGCGCAAGTGCTGCCAGGAGGGCAGCATCGACGATTCCTGGGACAAGATGGTACCATGGGTGGCGCTGGGCTTCCGCTGCTCGCCGCAGCAGGCCACGCGCATGGCGCCATACGAGGTTATTTTTGGGCAGAGACCCACGTTCCCCTCCAGAGTGGGGGCGGACCTATGGAGCACCGCCAAGGTGGCAACAGCAGAGGAGGCAGCGGACCTGCTCCTGGCCAGAGTGGCTAGGATCAAAGAGGCGCTGCCAGTTGCGGGTGAGCACCTAAAGATCGCACAGCACCGCGATAAGCTGCGCTATGCAAGGATCATGGGAGGAGGATACGTCCCCCAGATCAGACATTTCGCAGAAGGCGATTACGTGTATGTCAGATATTCATCGGAGCGCCGTAGCCTGGATCCTAAGGCTAGGCCAGAGATCCTGAGAGTTAAAAGGATGGGAGAAACAGGCACACTGGTGCTGGAGGGAGCAGACGGTTTGACAGTGACAGAGAACGCTGTCAACTGCTCCCCGTGCCACTTGCCCAACCTCCGAGGGGTGGTCGATTTCAGTGGGGCAAGGCCCAATAACAGCTTGTCTTGTGAGGTGTGCCAACTGCCAGATCGCGGAGATGTGATGCTGTTGTGCGATGTCTTCAACACAGGTTGGCACATGGATTGCTTGGTACCAGCACTTGATGAGGTGCCTGAGGGCGATTGGTTGTGCCCACGGTGCCAGCCGGACGACAAGGTCGCTGGGCCCGCTGAGATAGCAGGGCCCGCTGCAGAGCCAGAGCGCAGCGCAGCCGTCCATGGGCGGCCAAGCCCTGCTGCCAGGGCAGCAGCCAGGGCGGCCCCGGATGCCGACATCATGGATAAGCCTGAGGTGGAGGTTATGGCCACCAACCCAGCTACGCGGCAAATGGAGCGGGGCATCGCAAGGCTAATGGCGAACGGGTTGTACGACATCTCGTACACCACTGGCCGGGGAGAGGCCAATGTCACCCCAAGGGCAGTTGCCAGACGGGCCAAGGTGGCCAAAGAAGCAGCAAAGGAGGAGGAGGAATCGGCACTTGAAGGGTGCACCGATACCTGAACCTCAGGGAAGGCCGAGCCCAGAGCGGCAAGGCTGCTGAGCATGTGACGGTAGTCACACCGCAACCGGCAGGAAAGGGCAGAGGCTGAGCAGCAGAAGACGCTTTCAGGCACAGCGCACCTGGTCCTAGTGCACGGCAGGTGCTGGGCCGGAGGCCAGCGAGTCAATGACGGTTTATGCTAGGTGGCGACAAGACCTAGAGCAGCGACGGGTTATGCAAATTTGTTTCTCAAGAGCCGCAGCAGCAAGGCTGCGGTAGTACATATGTTAGAGCGTGGACGACAAGACTTGATTTTGTGGAGTAGTGATAGTACCCAAGGGGGCAGAAACCGCTGCTGCGGCGCGCATTTCCTGTGGCCTTAAAGACCAGGCGTCTATGGCGCAGTGGGGCGAGAGCATCGGTTATACTTAGCCTGGCCTGGTGATTCTGATTAACAACCAAGTTTGGTGATGAGCAACTGAGATGCTTAGAATGACGCGCAGTATGTGCGCATTGCTTGCAGAGATTATGTGAACTTTGCCTTGAAGGAAGCCTGAACCAGGCAGATGCGTGTGGACGGCCTGAACCAGGCAGATTCGTGTAGACGGCCTGAACCAGGCAGATTTGTGTATATGGCCTGAACCAGGCAGATGCGTGTAGAAGGCCTGAACCAGGCAGATTTTCTTTGATACTTTGATCTTCTGAGGTGTACATATTGCCAGAAATTTCTTCCTAACAGTACCGACCCCTTTTTCCGGCTCCCAGCGCATGCCCGATAGGCTTAACGCTGAGGAGCGCGGGGGCGAGTGAAGTAGTAGGGGCGGTACCCACGAGACAGGGACACCCAGACTTACCCCTAGGCAGAGAGACTTCATGCTAGGGCTGAACCTTACAGTAGCCAGTTAACAGCTCTTGTCTGAAGTACAAGGAGCCTGTGTGTACGGTGATGTACCGTGTTTATGAGTAGAAGGACACCTCTCTAAGGCGCATTTACCGGAGATTACGGAGTTTACCATATTGGCGCGTTTACTGCTTTATGGTGCGACAGCTGTCACGGTATATTACGGTATACGTGCCAGAACCGTTTAGGCCGCAGTTTGCGACCGCGGAGGCTTCGCAGCTTCTCTGCGGATCCTCCTTATTTGAATAGGAACCTAGAAACCCGCTTACGCCAGGGGTTTAGCTTTCCCGTACTCTGAATTGGGCCTGCCGGGTCCTTGTATCCCGGCAATTGCCTAAACTAGTTACTTCGTCCCTTTCAAAAGGACAGACCTCTTCTGTAACAAGCTCCGGCCGTCACCCAGTGTGTGAGACCCAAAGTGTTCCTTAAGTCAGTACCTACAACAAGTCAAGACTACCTCAGCCTCCGCTGAGATAGCAAGAAAACAAGACCTCAGTTGAGGAACGAGATCCCTGCAGAACGGTACTTCGCAGTACGATCCCGTACCCTCACCGCGTGTGACGCGGTAAGTGCACCTGATATTGCCTAGCTGGATCGCGACCACACGGCCTGAAGGCCTGCGCCAACCCTAGCTATTGCCTGACACACAAATACAAATCTAGAAGCTTAACTCGTTGAGCACCCGCAGCCAGTGAGTAGTCACGAAGTCTGCCCGTAGGCGCCCATCATTGTCGTGAGGGAGAAGTCCGCCACGGACATGAAGCACACAACGCGAGTGAAGTAGTAGGGGCGGTACCCACGAGACAGGGACACCCAGACTTACCCCTAGGCAGAGAGACTTCATGCTAGGGCTGAACCTTACAGTAGCCAGTTAACAGCTCTTGTCTGAAGTACAAGGAGCATGTGTGTACGGTGTTGTACCGTGTTTATAAGTAGAAGGACACCTCTCTAAGGCGCCTTTACCGGAGATTACGGAGTTTACCATATTGGCGCGTTTACTGCTTTATGGTGCGACAGCTGTCACGGTATATTACGGTATACGTGCCAGAACCGTTTAGGCCGCAGTTTGCGACCGCGGAGGCTTCGCAGCTTCTCTGCGGATCCTCCTTATTTGAATAGGAACCTAGAAACCCGCTTACGCCAGGGGTTTAGCTTTCCCGTACTCTGAATTGGGCCTGCCGGGTCCTTGTATCCCGGCAATTGCCTAAACTAGTTACTTCGTCCCTTTCAAAAGGACAGACCTCTTCTGTAACAAGCTCCGGCCGTCACCCAGTGTGTGAGACCCAAAGTGTTCCTTAAGTCAGTACCTACAACAAGTCAAGACTACCTCAGCCTCCGCTGAGATAGCAAGAAAACAAGACCTCAGTTGAGGAACGAGATCCCTGCAGAACGGTACTTCGCAGTACGATCCCGTACCCTCACCGCGTGTGACGCGGTAAGTGCACCTGATATTGCCTAGCTGGATCGCGACCACACGGCCTGAAGGCCTGCGCCAACCCTAGCTATTGCCTGACACACAAATACAAATCTAGAAGCTTAACTCGTTGAGCACCCGCAGCCAGTGAGTAGTCACGAAGTCTGCCCGTAGGCGCCCATCATTGTCGTGAGGGAGAAGTCCGCCACGGACATGAAGCACACAACGCGAGTGAAGTAGTAGGGGCGGTACCCACGAGACAGGGACACCCAGACTTACCCCTAGGCAGAGAGACTTCATGCTAGGGCTGAACCTTACAGTAGCCAGTTAACAGCTCTTGTCTGAAGTACAAGGAGCATGTGTGTACGGTGTTGTACCGTGTTTATGAGTAGAAGGACACCTCTCTAAGGCGCCTTTACCGGAGATTACGGAGTTTACCATATTGGCGAGTTTACTGCTTTATGGTGCGACAGCTGTCACGGTATATTACGGTATACGTGCCAGAACCGTTTAGGCCGCAGTTTGCGACCGCGGAGGCTTCGCAGCTTCTCTGCGGATCCTCCTTATTTGAATAGGAACCTAGAAACCCGCTTACGCCAGGGGTTTAGCTTTCCCGTACTCTGAATTGGGCCTGCCGGGTCTTTGTATCCCGGCAATTGCCTAAACTAGTTACTTCGTCCCTTTCAAAAGGACAGACCTCTTCTGTAACAAGCTCCGGCCGTCACCCAGTGTGTGAGACTCAAAGTGTTCCTTAAGTCAGTACCTACAACAAGTCAAGACTACCTCAGCCTCCGCTGAGATAGCAAGAAAACAAGACCTCAGTTGAGGAACGAGATCCCTGCAGAACGGTACTTCGCAGTACGATCCCGTACCCTCACCGCGTGTGACGCGGTAAGTGCACCTGATATTGCCTAGCTGGATCGCGACCACACGGCCTGAAGGCCTGCGCCAACCCTAGCTATTGCCTGACACACAAATACAAATCTAGAAGCTTAACTCGTTGAGCACCCGCAGCCAGTGAGTAGTCACGAAGTCTGCCCGTAGGCGCCCATCATTGTCGTGAGGGAGAAGTCCGCCACGGACATGAAGCACACAACGCGAGTGAAGTAGTAGGGGCGGTACCCACGAGACAGGGACACCCAGACTTACCCCTAGGCAGAGAGACTTCATGCTAGGGCTGAACCTTACAGTAGCCAGTTAACAGCTCTTGTCTGAAGTACAAGGAGCATGTGTGTACGGTGTTGTACCGTGTTTATGAGTAGAAGGACACCTCTCTAAGGCGCCTTTACCGGAGATTACGGAGTTTACCATATTGGCGAGTTTACTGCTTTATGGTGCGACAGCTGTCACGGTATATTACGGTATACGTGCCAGAACCGTTTAGGCCGCAGTTTGCGACCGCGGAGGCTTCGCAGCTTCTCTGCGGATCCTCCTTATTTGAATAGGAACCTAGAAACCCGCTTACGCCAGGGGTTTAGCTTTCCCGTACTCTGAATTGGGCCTGCCGGGTCTTTGTATCCCGGCAATTGCCTAAACTAGTTACTTCGTCCCTTTCAAAAGGACAGACCTCTTCTGTAACAAGCTCCGGCCGTCACCCAGTGTGTGAGACTCAAAGTGTTCCTTAAGTCAGTACCTACAACAAGTCAAGACTACCTCAGCCTCCGCTGAGATAGCAAGAAAACAAGACCTCAGTTGAGGAACGAGATCCCTGCAGAACGGTACTTCGCAGTACGATCCCGTACCCTCACCGCGTGTGACGCGGTAAGTGCACCTGATATTGCCTAGCTGGATCGCGACCACACGGCCTGAAGGCCTGCGCCAACCCTAGCTATTGCCTGACACACAAATACAAATCTAGAAGCTTAACTCGTTGAGCACCCGCAGCCAGTGAGTAGTCACGAAGTCTGCCCGTAGGCGCCCATCATTGTCGTGAGGGAGAAGTCCGCCACGGACATGAAGCACACAACGCGAGTGAAGTAGTAGGGGCGGTACCCACGAGACAGGGACACCCAGACTTACCCCTAGGCAGAGAGACTTCATGCTAGGGCTGAACCTTACAGTAGCCAGTTAACAGCTCTTGTCTGAAGTACAAGGAGCATGTGTGTACGGTGTTGTACCGTGTTTATGAGTAGAAGGACACCTCTCTAAGGCGCCTTTACCGGAGATTACGGAGTTTACCATATTGGCGCGTTTACTGCTTTATGGTGCGACAGCTGTCACGGTATATTACGGTATACGTGCCAGAACCGTTTAGGCCGCAGTTTGCGACCGCGGAGGCTTCGCAGCTTCTCTGCGGATCCTCCTTATTTGAATAGGAACCTAGAAACCCGCTTACGCCAGGGGTTTAGCTTTCCCGTACTCTGAATTGGGCCTGCCGGGTCTTTGTATCCCGGCAATTGCCTAAACTAGTTACTTCGTCCCTTTCAAAAGGACAGACCTCTTCTGTAACAAGCTCCGGCCGTCACCCAGTGTGTGAGACCCAAAGTGTTCCTTAAGTCAGTACCTACAACAAGTCAAGACTACCTCAGCCTCCGCTGAGATAGCAAGAAAACAAGACCTCAGTTGAGGAACGAGATCCCTGCAGAACGGTACTTCGCAGTACGATCCCGTACCCTCACCGCGTGTGACGCGGTAAGTGCACCTGATATTGCCTAGCTGGATCGCGACCACACGGCCTGAAGGCCTGCGCCAACCCTAGCTATTGCCTGACACACAAATACAAATCTAGAAGCTTAACTCGTTGAGCACCCGCAGCCAGTGAGTAGTCACGAAGTCTGCCCGTAGGCGCCCATCATTGTCGTGAGGGAGAAGTCCGCCACGGACATGAAGCACACAACGCGAGTGAAGTAGTAGGGGCGGTACCCACGAGACAGGGACACCCAGACTTACCCCTAGGCAGAGAGACTTCATGCTAGGGCTGAACCTTACAGTAGCCAGTTAACAGCTCTTGTCTGAAGTACAAGGAGCATGTGTGTACGGTGTTGTACCGTGTTTATGAGTAGAAGGACACCTCTCTAAGGCGCCTTTACCGGAGATTACGGAGTTTACCATATTGGCGAGTTTACTGCTTTATGGTGCGACAGCTGTCACGGTATATTACGGTATACGTGCCAGAACCGTTTAGGCCGCAGTTTGCGACCGCGGAGGCTTCGCAGCTTCTCTGCGGATCCTCCTTATTTGAATAGGAACCTAGAAACCCGCTTACGCCAGGGGTTTAGCTTTCCCGTACTCTGAATTGGGCCTGCCGGGTCTTTGTATCCCGGCAATTGCCTAAACTAGTTACTTCGTCCCTTTCAAAAGGACAGACCTCTTCTGTAACAAGCTCCGGCCGTCACCCAGTGTGTGAGACCCAAAGTGTTCCTTAAGTCAGTACCTACAACAAGTCAAGACTACCTCAGCCTCCGCTGAGATAGCAAGAAAACAAGACCTCAGTTGAGGAACGAGATCCCTGCAGAACGGTACTTCGCAGTACGATCCCGTACCCTCACCGCGTGTGACGCGGTAAGTGCACCTGATATTGCCTAGCTGGATCGCGACCAGACGGCCTGAAGGCCTGCGCCAACCCTAGCTATTGCCTGACACACAAATACAAATCTAGAAGCTTAACTCGTTGAGCACCCGCAGCCAGTGAGTAGTCACGAAGTCTGCCCGTAGGCGCCCATCACTGTCGTGAGGGAGAAGTCCGCCACGGACCTGAAGCGCACAACGCGAGTGAAGTAGTAGGGGCGGTACCCACGAGACAGGGACACCCAGACTTACCCCTAGACAGAGAGATTTCATGCTAGGGCTGAACCTTACAGTAGCCAGTTAACAGCTCTTGTCTGAAGTACAAGGAGCCTGTGTGTACGGTGATGTACCGTGTTTATGAGTAGAAGGACACCTCTCTAAGGCGCCTTTACCGGAGATTACGGAGTTTACCATATTGGCGCGTTTACTGCTTTATGGTGCGACATTAAGCTTACATGCAAATCGTGATCCATTTTTCAGAGCAAATGAGATTCACATGCTATTCACAGTGAGGCAATCTCATGCGACACACGTATGCAGTGCACACCCACTTCGATGCCATTTCCATTTCCAGGTGCAAGTGGATGTGTCTAGCTACTGTCCGGTGTAGTTCAATAATTTTATTATCACAAAATGTCTCCGTTATATTTGCTGATTTGAGTATAGTCATTGATTGGCTTGCTTTCTCCCTTCCTCCCTTCATGCCAGGCTTACCTCGAACAAGAACAGTATTGTCGGGCCAGCGATGAAGCTCTCGTCTGATTACAAGGACAGCCGCTTGAAGATGGGCAAGATGCACATGCCGACAAGGGAAACTCGAGCCAGCTGCCACAGCGGGCAGGAGGAACAACGACCGGAAAGGTATATCGCATGCACCATAATACCTGGTTCATGTCTAGTGGTCCTTGATTTTTGTCCTTGATCTCAGTTATAAGGGCTCGCTGTACCATGCCTCAAGATAGACATGCACATGCATGCATGCTTTAATGTGGCTGACATGTACCTAAATACCATACAAGGGAAACGCAGATGTAATATAATGTCCATGTGTTCATCGTGTGTTCATGGAGACTGGCAAGTGACCCCAGATATTCCGGCGTGGGAGGTCCTGACCTAGATCTATGGCCACAGCAAAGATTCCAGCACTTTGACTCGTGCCATGGCCTATGAAGGTGAGCGGTAGAATGGAAAGCACACGACCTAACCAGCTAGCGGTAGGGTTTCCTTCTAATTCTTCAATGTTTGTATGATTGTCCAAATAAGTACAATGCAGGGCAGTGCCTTTCAAGCAAATATGCAATGAATAGTGCCTTACTGATTAATGATACATCTCACATGTCCATGCATGCTTTGCAGCAAACCCTGAGAGATGGCTCAAGGATTCTGCTACCAAGGACGCCGAGATGATTTCTCCTGCCACGGCTTCCGCGAAGGCGCGTCCTGCTGGATCTCTGGCTGCCATGATGACCTCTGGTGGCTTCGTACCGGCTGATGAACAAGGACTCCCCAAGAAGGCATCGAAGGAGCCCAAGAGCGCCGCAGAGGTCAAGAAGGCTAGGGCAAAGTTGCAGCGGGTGACTGATAGAGATGTGGAGCAGTTTGTAGATTCAGCACATGCGCAGCGTGATGGCCTTCCCTACAAGCCCATACGGGGAGGGGCTCAACCGCTCCCTAAAGGTAAGGCCCAGCAAGCCGGCAAGAGGAGCAAAACTGCCCCGGATCCGGAACTGTAGTGGTCCTTCATTGTCTCATATTGAGTAGCTATGATGCAATGTAAACTTGTGTGATTGATGCAATTCCGTATCAATTTTGTTTAGCCAATTGACTGCCAAGAAGGTGCATGGGACTTTAATTTGCAAACCAAGTCAAACGTGTAGCTAGATTTATTTGCATGTCCGGATCTACAGCTGACATTGGCACCATGGTTTGAAAATGAACTCAATCGATTTAAATACATGAATATGAATTTTAGCATCCACGGTTCCTGCCTGGCTATGTGAAGCCTGTCCGGAAACGATCCAGAAATTAAAGCACCGTTGAAATTGGATGTGCAGATAATGTCCAGATATTGCAAAAGCCCGTCAGCATCCTCACAAAATTAGTTGAAACTGGACATGTCTGGATAATGTACTGATATTCGTCCGGATACTGTGGCTCCTCTATCTGGCCAGCCCATTGGGACAGCTGTCTGGATCATGTCCAGACACTTGTCCAAGAAACAGCCATGTCCAGACAAATGACTAGTTGAAATTATTCATGTCCGGACACTTTCTGGACATTTCTGGTTTCCCTGAGTGTTGGACGCCAGATAGTTGGGATTGATAACTGGTTGAGATTCGGCCAAAATTCAGGGGAGAGGTCAAGGGAGAGGTGAAAAAACGTCAGAGTACGGTAGTGAGGTCGAGTTAGACCCAGAGTTTGACTTTGGATAAGAGTCGTCGATTGCTCAGAATATATGAAGTATAAGAGCTGTGTCACCGGCATTTGCAAGCGTTCGCTGTAGGTACCACACCATTATTATGCCGACTAGGAAGGCAATTGGGCCCGCAGAATCATTGTACTAGCTGGCCATGGACTGAGGACACGTTTCGTCATATTGACTAAGAGATTATTATTAGCTGGGTCGTCTGCCGAAGTGGACGATGAAATGAAAAGACGGACGGGGAATGCAAGATTACACGAATGGACAGCGAGAATATGAAATCGTAAATACGGCAAAATGTCTATAAACATGGAATTCCATGTCTATAGACTTCGCGCGGGGTTTAGGGTTCGCAATTTTCGACTGGCAGCTCCGTTGCACACTCGCACTTTCATTGTTTAACCGCATATGGTGCAGCGGCATGATTCGCTGATCCAATAACTAAATATACGCGATAGGATTTTTTATCCACACCAAGCATACCGGTATGTTCGTCCGCTGCCATGGTCATACGGGAGCTTCTCTGAAGTTGGCAGATCCAATCGTTACACTCTCAAACAAGACTCGTGTCAGCACATGCTCTGCTTCTACAAATGAGGCGGCAATGGCACCGGTAAAACAACAACACCGCCCCATGTCGACCGCCATGCAATCCATGCATGGCAGAGGCTGCTAAGCCAGCTGCTCGCATATCATCAACGGAGGAAGAGCGCTGGAGGATTTGGATCGAAAAGCAGTTGTCCCCAAAACGTGTGAGGCACGCAGTCTCTGACCTACAACAGATTCCTGTCCTAGATAGACGTGTTACAACTAGTCGACTCATCAGCCTACAAGCAAGTGCACGCAAATGGAAGCAACTGGCAAAGGGCACCCCAAGAAACCCGCCACTCACCGAGCACAGATGTGCGCCTACCACGCTTATATTAGTTTCAACCTACGGCATGCGCTTGGCAAAGGGCTACCATGGGTAAGTACGGAGCTTTGTGGGCACATTGCTTCCTTGTTCAACATGGAGCCACACTCATCATTACATGGTGAGTGCATGCCCGTGTGCGCATACATTTTGATTGCAACCCTGTATGTTCGGTGTGGACGGCGCGGCGGTCAACAAGAAGAGACACGTTGTCGTCGGCGGTGTTAGTTGGGCAAGGGGGCATCGCGTGCATGTATGTGGAGTATGTGGAGGACGCTCTATATGTTTGCTTTCATGAAAGGAAATTAAGGACTACCGGTACGTAGTTTCCCGAAGGTCATGAACAAAGTAAAGGATTAATTGCATTTCTTGTTTGCTTTCAGTAACATTGCATCAAGGACAAGCTCGGGGCTGGCCTCCCGGAAGGCGCCACATACCTTAGTTCATCATGTGCCTGGGGGGAATGTATGGGTGGTAGCTAGGCTATGGCTTTTGCGTATGATGCGGTAATGTCTAGTTGTTTTACAACCTGCCTTAATAACTACTTTGGGAATCAGATTTGTTTTTCCTCTTGGGAAGTTTTCTTTTATTTTCGCCCCCCTCTTGATTTCTCTCTTCCGTCTATTTAGTTTTGACTTGTTCAGGGCAAAGCTCTAGAGGGACTGGGCAATCTATCTGTTACTGGTTATGATTAGTGTGTGTTGATCTTCTCAAAAACTTAATTCAAGTTACTCTCTTACTTTCCTTGCCCCTCTTGCCTTCAGTTTCCATTTCTGTCATCAACCAAGTTGGGCACGCAGACGCGGCGGAGCGTTTGAGCACATGCATGCATGGAGCCGCACCAAGCCACCAAAAGCAAGATTTGTGCTAGTTGCCCCGGTCTATTATTCAAGAGCCCATTTTGATGTACAATTCTTTCGCGTACGGCACCATATTAGATTAAAGAGCCCATTTTGATGTACAAACCGACAGCAACCGACGCGTCGTCAGCCATTCATCGCTGGCCAACGCTCGTCACCACGACCTCGTATGAATGCGAACATCAACATCGCTGGTGTATTTAGCTACTGTTAGGTATCACATCATATCGAGTGGAACAACGAGAGGAAACCGTGAGCCAGAGAGTGAACAACGATGACTGCCAGGATGCGACGAATGTGAAGTCGAAACGTCGGGATGCGACAAATGTGAAGTCGAATCGTCGTCGTCATCAGGCGTTGCAGCTCCCGTCCAAACCAATCGAAGCTGTAGTCCTCGACATAAATCTGTTGTTCAAGTCCCCCGAGCAGGCTGCAGCTCTAAAAGCAATTGGAGATGCATCGAAAAACCCGGCTCTGCCTCGTCTTTATCGAATCCAAGGTCCATGAGGCACTGGTAAATCGCTATTCATAAAGACGTTGATCGGTGCCTTGACCCTAGCTCAAAAAAATGTTATACTGTGTGCTTCCACGGCCAAAGCTGCCAATGGGTTGGGCAATAATGCGACTACGTCACATGGTGCATTTGGGTTTACTGGATCGGATTATGATTACCTGACTTCTGTTCCCTTATCCATTTTATCAAGCTAGCAGACGTCATCATCATTGACGAGGTGGGAATGCTGCAAGCAGAAATGCTCCAAAAAATTCACAACCGATGTATTGAATGTTGTAATGAGGCGTCTGCTGCGTTGCCATTTGGTGGCAAGCTTGTGATTTTGACAGGGGACATCCATCAGTTGCCAGCGGTGTGTAAGAAATGTCGTGATGTCCACACTTGTCCCCATCAGCCAACCAAGTGGTTGATGTGGTCAATGTTTAACCTGTTCACCTTCTCTGAAAATCACAGGCAGTCTGACCCCTCCCAAGCCCCCTTTGTCTCTTTGTTAAACTACTTGCGGTTAAATGCCCCAACTGCTGCTGATTTGGCTTATGCTGCCTTTAAAATCCTGCATGACAGAATCCTGCTTGTTGGCATGACCCCTGATATTGGCCTTGACGATGTTATCATAGCTCCTACCAATGAATTAGTTGACTCCTATAACGCTATTCAAGTGAAAAAATTCAATGCACCTGATGACATTGTTACCCTGACTGCTAAAGATGAGTTTTCTAAAATGCACATGCTCTCTCTTGTTGACCAGGAAAAGCTGAAGGGACGCCTGTCTAACACATCTGATTTTCCATCTGAAATATCACTTGCTGTTGGCTGCCCCATAATGATCACCAGGAACCAAAAGTACATGGGCCTGGCTAACGGTGATGTAGGAGTCGTTTCCTATGTCAGCAATACCAAGCTCAAGATAAAAAAGGAATTCGATGGTGTCATGCGTGAAATCACTGTTGGGAGGGAATATGAGTGTGTCCGAGTTGGGAACACAAGCATTGAGAGGTATATGTACCCTGTCCGCTTGGCCTATGCTCGCACTGTATTTAAAGTTCAAGGTGAAACTGTCACCGGCAAGCTTTTCATACATGTTGAGGGTATAGAAACACCCGGCGAGGCTTATGTTGCTTTCTCACGCCCCACTAACCTTGCCAATGTCACTATTCTGCCTGCAGGTGTCACCCTGATTCCCTCGATGTTTACCCCCCACATACCCACTGTTTAACAAAAAAATGTGTGCTGAGGATTAGGGTTAGTTAGTACAGTTGGGGGTAAAATATTTTATTTCTTTCCACTTGGCAGTGGAAGCACACAGTTAATTACATTTCTCTAATATGTACGAATCTAGTGTAAACAACTCCTCCTTGTGCCTGATTTGTGATGCATGCACAACTACGGTTTCTTTTTCCTTGTTCTGCAGGCAGTGCATTTATGCCAGGCAGCCTTGAGGACATCCTTGACATGGTCCAAGCTGAGGATGTGGAGGCCTTCGACCCTAACATCGAGCCTATGTCCGTCAATCAATCAACATGGCTTAATGACATGGGAATCTTGCCAGCCGACATAGATGGCTTCACCTACACCGAAGCCAGCGACCTTATTGATGAGATGAAGGATGCGTTCAATGCCTTTAAGCTGGGTCTTGAGGGTTCCAGGCCAGCTTCAGGGAGACAGCGCCTCAAGGCGTCACAGATTGGTCTGACGCTGCCACCAGGTGAACATTACAAATCATGATTTGCCCCTTCAATGAATTCTGATGTCCCCTAATTTAGCTGTCCCTTATTTTCCTGCCTGCCCATACGTGTCAATTTCCTGTCAATTGACCAAACCTCATTATTTGCCTCCTTATTCACCCTGCCTTATTTATCTGTGATTTACCTACTTATTCACCATGCCCCTTGATTTACCTGTCCATTCATGCTCAGGCTGTACAATTTTGGAGGCCAAGGAGATGATAAGTGACCACATCGTGGTGCAGGGTGCGCAGAACAAGCCAGATGACGTACCCCCTACAGAGCCGCAACTCACCCTCTTACGAAGACGGCTGGGTGACAAGTTTGTTATGCCTGCAAGCAAGGCTGCAGCCTCAGCCCTTATTTCGAGTATGACAGTCTCAGCTGCCTCCGTTGCACAAGACAAGCCTGCAACTGCAGCCCAGCTGAAGTACATCCTCGGTCTCCTCCAAGGCTTAAACAAGGGTACATCTCAGGTCAGGCATGCCCTTTGTGACTCACACATTGCAATTGAGCTACAGTTAGCTAAGAGGCTAGGCCTATCATGCTTATGCAGCACATATAGGTCAAGAATTTTCAAATTGCTTCTCATTCGTGCATCCCACTATGTTGCTCCCGCCTTTGCCCGCTTTGATGCACTTGCAAGCATGATCTTTTGCACTTTCATCTCCATTTTAATGTTTTGGCCTGTTGTGGTCTTTGCTCTCACATGCCTGTTCGGTGCTCTCCACTTTCCAATTTTCTTTTTCCAGATTTTAATATATCTCCTTCCCACAAACCCACCTCCATTTTTGATCATGTGATTCTGTTAATTACGACATTAATATCAATGCAGGCCGTGTACAACAGCTTTGTGGACAGTGATCCAACCACCGCCCAAGCACAGCAGCTGATTACACAGTTGAAGCAAAAGGCTGATAAGAACAAGGCTGCTAGAAACCGTGGCTAGTGTCAGAGATGTTTTTTAGTCTAGCTGTTACATTCTGACATGTTTCGCAGTAAACCTTGGTAGTGAACTAGTGTTTGGCAGTGAACTTTGGCAGTGAACTAGTGTCTGATAGTGAACCAATGTTTGGCAGTGAACTAGTGTTTGACAGTGAACCTTGGCAGTGAACTAGTGTCTGACAGTGAACCAGTGTTTGGCAGTGAACTAGTGTTTGACAGTGAACCTTGGCAGTGAACTAGTGTTTGGCAGTAAACCTTGGCAGTGAACTAGTGTTTGGCAGTGAACTAGTGTCTGACAGTGAACCAGTGTTTCACAGTGAACCTTGGCTGTGAACTTGTGTCTGACAGTGATCTTGCAGTCTCCTTTTGTAATCGTCATGAATGCAGCCAAACACCTGTATCACCACATCTTCCAGTCCACACAAAGTCAGATTCCCATACAAAGGTTTTTACCCATTTGCACTAGCTGTAATAGAACCGGGGCCTATAACCACTCACTACACGTTGTGATGTGCACACACACGTTTAACAGTCAAGGCTCGGTACGGTTTGCTAGCCGTACTAAAAGCATAGCTGATGACCAGAGGATGGTATCACCGTAGGATGGCACAACAGTCAACAACGCGAGACACGTTGCTGCCAGCGGTGTTGGGCAAGAGGGAATGGCAACCATGTATTAGAGGACTCTCAGTATTTTTGCATCCAATGCCTAGGCATCAAGGAGGCGCTGAGAGAGATGGTTTGGTCACTTGAAGGCGCCACGGACTCCCACCGTGTTTTGTTCTGAGGGACGGAGTCTGAATAATGGGTGCGAGTTTGTTTCTATCTTTTGTGGAGGATGTGGCTAGGTGGTAGACGTTGTTGAGAGCTAGTTTCTAGAGGGCCTGGGGATTGTGATTTATTTCCATTTATTTACTTATGATGGGGGGGGGGGGGGGGCTCACATGCATGCTTTCTCTAATACGCTCTATCTTGCTTTCTCTCTCATCTCTCTGAAGTGTCCTGACTTGTTGAGGGCTACCCTCTATCAGGGGGGGTGGAAATATTGTTGCACGCCTTTCGTTTTTGTGCCATGGTATTTTCGTTTAATGGTGTGATTGCTGCGGGAGAGAGGCATGCCAAGTGGTTCACCCTATCGTTGTAGGTTAACATCAGCCTCGATATTGCCTAGTCGTGCAATGGTGTGATTGCATGTGATGGTTGCGGGCGGGAGAGAGGCATGCGGGGTGGTTCACCCTATTGCTTAAGGTATGGGCATGCGATGAGCATTCTACACCATTCACTCAGATAACATTGGCTAGCCTTCAAGTACGCGCAGAGATCGTTGATATGAGCTCAGCCTCAACCTCAATATTGCATGGTCATGCAATGGTGTGATTGCATGTCACGGTTGCGGGAGAGGCATGCGGGGTGGTTCACCCCAACCATGGTTATGGGTGTGGCCAAGAGATAAGCATTCTACACCATTCAATGAGATAAGATATGCTAGCTTTTAAATGCGCGCTAAGATCGTCGATATGAGTTTAACATCAGCTACGATATTGCCAGGTCGTGGAACGGTGTGATTGCATGTCACGGTTGCGGGAGAGAGGCATGCGGGGTGCTTCACCCTAGTCATGGTTATGGGTGTTGCCAAGAGATACGCATTCTACACCATTCAATGAGATACGATATGATAGCTTTTAAATGCGCGCGAAGATCGATGATATGAGTTTAACATCAGTTTCAATATTACCTGGTCGTGCAATGGTGTGATTGCATGTGATGGTTGCGGGCGGGAGATAGGCATGCGGGGTGGTTCACCCTATTGCTAAAGGTATGGGCATGCGATAAGCATTCGACACCATTCACTCAGATAACATTGGCTAGCCTTCAAGTACGCGCCAAGAGCGTTGATATAAGCTCAGCCTCAACCTCAATATTGCATGGTCATGCAATGGTGTGATTGCATGTCACGGTTGCGGGAGAGGCATGCGGGGTGGTTCACCCCAACCATGGTTATGGGTGTGGCCAAGAGATAAGCATTCTACACCATTCAATGAGATAAGATATGCTAGCTTTTAAATGCGCGCTAAGATCGTTGATATGAGTTTAACATCAGCTTCGATATAGCTTGGTCGTGGAATGGTGTGATTGCATGTGATGGTTGCAGGAGAGAGGTATCAGGGGTGGTTCATCCTATTGCTAAAGGTATGGGCATGCGATACGCACTCTACACCATTCACCTAGATAACATTGGCAAGCCTTTAAGTACGCGCCAAGACCGTTGATATAAGCTTAGCCTCAACCTCAATATTGCATGGTCATGCAATGGTGTGATTGCATGTCACATTGTCACGGTTGTGGGTGAGAGGCATGCGGGATGCTTCACCACATGGTTATATGTATGGCCAAGAGATAAGCATTCTACACCATTCGATGACATAAGATAAGCTAGCTTTTAAATGCGCGCTAAGATCGATGATATGAGTTTAACAACAGCCTCGATATTGCATGGTCGTGCAATGGTGTGATTGCATGTGATGGTTGCAGGAGAGAGGCATGCGGGGTGGTTCACCCTATTACTAAAGGTATGGGCATGCGATAAGCATTCTACACCATTCACACAGATAACATTGGCCAGCCTTTAAGTACGCGCCAAGAACGTTGATATAAGCCCAGCCTCAACCTCAATATTGCATGTTCATGCAATGGTGTGATTGCATGTCACGGTTGCGGGAGAGAGGCATGCGGGGTGCTTCACCCTAGTCATGGTTATGGGTGTTGCCAAGAGATACGCATTCTACACCATTCAATGAGATACGATATGCTAGCTTTTAAATGCGCGCGAAGATCGATGATATGAGTTTAACATCAGTTTCAATATTACCTGGTCGTGCAATGGTGTGATTGCATGTGATGGTTGCGGGCGGGAGAGAGGCATGCGGGGTGGTTCACCTTATTGCTAAAGGTATGGGCATGCGATAAGCATTCGACACCATTCACTCAGATAACATTGGCTAGCATTCAAGTACGTGCCAAGACCGCTGATATAAGCCCAGCCTCAACCTGAATATTGCATGGTCATGCAATGGTGTGATTGCATGTCACGGTTGCGGGAGAGGCATGCGGGGTGGTTCACCCCAACCATGGTTATGGGTGTGGCCAAGAGATAAGCATTCTACACCATTCAATGAGATACGATATGCTAGCTTTTAAATGCGCGCTAAGATCGTTGATATGAGTTTAACATCAGCTTCGATATACCTTGGTCGTGGAATGGTGTGATTGCATGTGATGGTTGCAGGAGAGAGGTATGAGGGGTTGTTCACCCTATTGCTAAAGGTATGGGCATGCGATACGCACTCTACACCATTCACCTAGATAACATTGGCAAGCCTTTAAGTACGCGCCAAGACCGTTGATATAAGCTTAGCCTCAACCTCAATATTGCATGGTCATGCAATGGTGTGATTGCATGTCAAATTGTCACGGTTGCGGGAGAGAGGCATGCGGGATGCTTCACCACATGGTTATGTGTATGGCCAAGAGATAAGCATTCTACACCATTCGATGACATAAGATAAGCTAGCTTTTAAATGCGCGCTAAGATCGATGATATGAGTTTAACAACAGCCTCGATATTGCATGGTCGTGCAATGGTGTGATTGCATGTGATGGTTGCAGGAGAGAGGCATGCGGGGTGGTTCACCCTATTACTAAAGGTATGGGTATACGATAAGCATTCTACACCATTCACACAGATAACATTGGCCAGCCTTTAAGTACGCGCCAAGAGCGTTGATATAAGCTCAACCTCAACCTCAATATTGCATGGTCATGCAAGGGTGTGATTGCATGTCACGGTTTCGGGAGAGAGGCATGCGGGGTGCTTCACCCTAGTCATGGTTATGGGTATTGCCAAGAGATACGCATTCTACACCATTCAATGAGATACGATATGCTAGCTTTTAAATGCGCGCTAAGATCGTTGATATGAGTTTAACATCAGCCTCGATATTGCCTGGTCGTGCAATGGTGTGATTGCATGTGATGGTTGCAGGAGAGAGGCATGCGGGGTGGTTCACCCTATTACTTAAGGTATGGGCATGTGATAAGCATTCTACACCATTCACTCAGATAACATTGGCTAGCCTTTAAGTACGCGCCAAGAACGTTGATATAAGCCCAGCCTCAACCTCAATATTGCATGTTCATGCAATGGTGTGATTGCATGTCACGGTTGCGGGAGAGAGGCATGCGGGGTGCTTCACCCTAGTCATGGTTATGGGTGTTGCCAAGAGATACGCATTCTACACCATTCAATGAGATACGATATGCTAGCTTTTAAATGCGCGCTAAGATCGTTGATATGAGTTTAACATCAGCTTCGATATACCTTGGTCGTGGAATGGTGTGATTGCATGTGATGGTTGCAGGAGAGAGGTATGAGGGGTGGTTCACCCTATTGCTAAAGGTATGGGCATGCGATACGCACTCTACACCATTCACCTAGATAACATTGGCAAGCCTTTAAGTACGCGCCAAGACCGTTGATATAAGCTTAGCCTCAACCTCAATATTGCATGGTCATGCAATGGTGTGATTGCATGTCAAATTGTCACGGTTGCGGGAGAGAGGCATGCGGGATGCTTCACCACATGGTTATATGTATGGCCAAGAGATAAGCATTCTACACCATTCGATGACATAAGATAAGCTAGCTTTTAAATGCGCGCTAAGATCGATGATATGAGTTTAACAACAGCCTCGATATTGCATGGTCGTGCAATGGTGTGATTGCATGTGATGGTTGCAGGAGAGAGGCATGCGGGGTGGTTCACCCTATTACTAAAGGTATGGGCATACGATAAGCAATCTACACCATTCACACAGATAACATTGGCCAGCCTTTAAGTACGCGCCAAGAGCGTTGATATAAGCTCAGCCTCAACCTCAATATTGCATGGTCATGCAATGGTGTGATTGCATGTCACGGTTGCGGGAGAGAGGCATGCGGGGTGCTTCACCCTAGTCATGGTTATGGGTATTGCCAAGAGATACGCATTCTACACCATTCAATGAGATACAATATGCTAGCTTTTAAATGCGCGCTAAGATCGTTGATATGAGTTTAACATCAGCCTCGATATTGCCTGGTCGTGCAATGGTGTGATTGCATGTGATGGTTGCAGGAGAGAGGCATGCGGGGTGGTTCACCCTATTACTAAAGGTATGGGCATGCGATAAGCATTCTACACCATTCACACAGATAACATTGGCCAGCCTTTAAGTACGCGCCAAGAACGTTGATATAAGCCAAGCCTCAACCTCAATATTGCATGTTCATGCAATGGTGTGATTGCATGTCACGGTTGCGGGAGAGAGGCATGCGGGGTGCTTCACCCTAGTCATGGTTATGGGTGTTGCCAAGAGATACGCATTCTACACCATTCAATGAGATACGATATGCTAGCTTTTAAATGCGCGCGAAGATCGATGATATGAGTTTAACATCAGTTTCAATATTACCTGGTCGTGCAATGGTGTGATTGCATGTGATGGTTGCGGGCGGGAGAGAGGCATGCGGGGTGGTTCACCTTATTGCTAAAGGTATGGGCATGCGATAAGCATTCGACACCATTCACTCAGATAACATTGGCTAGCCTTCAAGTACGCGCCAAGACCGCTGATATAAGCTCAGCCTCAACCTGAATATTGCATGGTCATGCAATGGTGTGATTGCATGTCACGGTTGCGGGAGAGGCATGCGGGGTGGTTCACCCCAACCATGGTTATGGGTGTGGCCAAGAGATAAGCATTCTACACCATTCAATGAGATACGATATGCTAGCTTTTAAATGCGCGCTAAGATCGTTGATATGAGTTTAACATCAGCTTCGATATACCTTGGTCGTGGAATGGTGTGATTGCATGTGATGGTTGCAGGAGAGAGGTATGAGGGGTGGTTCACCCTATTGCTAAAGGTATGGGCATGCGATACGCACTCTACACCATTCACCTAGATAACATTGGCAAGCCTTTAAGTACGCGCCAAGACCGTTGATATAAGCTTAGCCTCAACCTCAATATTGCATGGTCATGCAATGGTGTGATTGCATGTCACATTGTCACGGTTGCGGGAGAGAGGCATGCGGGATGCTTCACCACATGGTTATATGTATGGCCAAGAGATAAGCATTCTACACCATTCGATGACATAAGACAAGCTAGCTTTTAAATGCGCGCTAAGATCGATGATATGAGTTTAACAACAGCCTCGATATTGCATGGTCGTGCAATGGTGTGATTGCATGTGATGGTTGCAGGAGAGAGGCATGCGGGGTGGTTCACCTAGAGGGGTCCGACGGTAGGGGGAAAGTCGTTTTCGCTGTGTCCCTAGGCTACTTTCGGCTTGCTGTCAGTTTTCGACAGCAGAAAGCGACAGCCTGTCGCTTTCGGCGATCGGCTGTCGATATTGTGCTAAAACGAACAGCGAACAATGTGAAACACGCTGTCGCTTTACAGCTTTCTCAACAGCCGTTTCTTGTAGTTGAACGTCTGCTCTCCCCACTTTTCCTCGTCTAAGGTGTTCCTCGGAATCCGTCATATCTTATTCTCATACAGGCTATTGCATTCCCTGCACTTCAGGTTGGACGTTTGATTTATATTAGTAGATTCGACTCAGACGGAAATCGCAACACTCCAATTGGTGACCCAGCCCTCGATTATCGTTTCGTCACGACTGAATTGCACGGCAGATGGAATGAGAGGAGCGCAACATCTACAGCGCACAAATGAATTTAGAGAACCAGGTACAAATAATGCCTTCAAGTACCAGCAAAGCATGGCATGTGAATACTACCATCACATCTATCCCATGCTGGTTCAGAGATTGCACGCATGAGTGTGCAAATGAATACCTTTACGATCTTCTGACGCAACCAGTTTGTCATGTTTGTTGGATGCTCTTAATGTCATCTTGCCCTCCTGTCCTCCTACCCTGCCTCCTGCCCACCTACCCTCTCGCCTTGACGCCCTCCTGCCCTCCTCCTACCGTCCTACCCTCCTACCCACATGCCCTCATGCTACTACTACTCATAGCCATCTACTGCGCGACCAGGTGCTGATTGTGCGTTAAATTCATAGCATAGCATGGCATTAACAATTCTCAAGTACTATCACTCCATGCTATGCGTGTTGTTATATACATGAGAGTGAAGATAAATAGGCTCATGACTACATTCAACTGCAATGGGAAACACTGCTCCCTTCAGATTCAAGGAAAGCGCCGGTCAACTAAGCCGTCATCATCGAGTATCGATCTTCCTACGCAACCTGCGAAAAAGGTGTGTCGTGTTTCTAGAATATTTTGTAGCTAGGTAAAATAGGCTCATGTCCCTGCTCCGGTCCCTGCTCATGCTCATGTCCCCTGTCACTGCCCCTGTCCCCTATCATACACATGTCCCCTGACCATGCTCCTGACCCTTGTCACTGCTCATGCCCCCTGTTCCTGCTCCTGTCCCCTTTCATGCACATGTCCCATGTTCCTGTCCCTGGTCATTGCTCAAGCCCCATGGCTATGCTCTTGTCCCCTGTCCATGCTCATGCTCCTGTCTCCCATCCCTGCTCCTGCCCCTGTCCCTGCTCCTGTCCCTTGACCATGCTCCCCCCCCCTGTCCCTGCTCATGTTACTGCTCCTGTCCCTTGTCACTGCTCCTATCCCCTGTCACTGCTCCCGTCACTGCTCCTGTCACTGCTTCTGTCCCTTGTCCCTGTCCCTGCTCCTATCCCATGTCCATGCTCCTGTCCACTGTCCATGCTCATATCACTGCTCCTGCCCATGTCCCCAATCCTGTCCCTTGGCAGTACTCCTGTCCCATGCCCCTGCTCCTGTCCCTTGACACTACTCCTGTCCCCTGTCCCTGTTCCTATCCCTGCTCCTGTCCCTCGTCCCCCTGCACCCATCTATTGTCACTGCTCCTGGCCCTGCTTCTGTCCTATGCCCCTGTCCTTGCCCTTCTACCCGCCTGCCCTCCTACCATCCTGCTCTTCTACCCTCTTGCCCTCCTACCATCCTGTCGTTCTACCATCCTACCATTCTACCCACATGCCATTTACCCTCCTGCCCTTTTACCCTCCTGCCCTCCTACTCTCCTCCTCTTCTACCCTCATGCCTTTCTACCCTCTTGCCCTCCTACCCTCCTGCCCCTCTACCCTCCTACTCTTCTACCCTCCTACCCTTCTACCATCCTACTCTCCTACCCTACTAACCTCATGCTCTCCCACATGCATGCACATTCATTTTGTCATGCAGGTCCTATGTGAGCGGTTAGAGTTAGAACCGGAAAATGGAACAAGTGCACCCAGCACAACCGACTCAATCATGCAAGCAAAGATCCACACAGTACGTTAGTATATTGTACATATCATGCCATGTTTTTATAATCCTCATTTTCAAAGCATATTATGCTTGCATGCTGGGCATTTGGATGAAACGTGTGCCTTACATTCTAAATGCAGGAGCTTGTGGCATCTGTACAAGGCAGCGCATCATCTAGTTTGCTTGGTCTGCAGGAGTCTTACACACAGTTCGGATTCTGCGTGCAAAAACCGGATAAAAAGACATTGGACATGTTGCAGCAATACGGGGGACCAGAACGCATTTCAAGCTTGGTTGATCCCAAAGATCTTGAGGAAATCTTTCAGGACTTCAAGGTGCTAAAGAATGGGGATCTTAAGACTGAAACATTCCAAGGCCAACGAAGCATGCTGCCACTGACCACCAAGGGACACATCCAGATGTCTTCAAAGGCGAATGTGGAACAGCTGCAAAACGTGAGATACTGGCACAGTGATTGATGTAGGGTACGTATAATATACTCAAGGGATATGGTCACTGAATGTATGGTGGCAGGGGGGCTACTGGTGGGAAGGCAGTAGAGGCAGGCAAGAAGCAATATATAAAGCACGTAGCAAGGAGTTGGGGACTAAATTCAAGAATGAGAGCATTAACTTGTGCTAAATTTCCCCGTATCTTGAAACTACGCAGATAGGTCTCAAGATCAGGGCAGAGGGATTGCGACGCCTCAAAGAGCTAGTTTGGCCGCTGGATTTCAATGGACTGACTGGGAGATCCGACCACGATGCTTTGCTCATGGATATGGTGCAGAAGGGACAACTGGGACAACCTCAAGCAGCACATGTGGACTTCCCGGCTAGCTCTGAGGAAGAGCTGTTGCGAGTTGCTATTTTGGCTTTAGAGGAGTTTTCTCTTTATGTCTACCCAAGCAGCCACACCTTGATGCGGAGAATGATGAAGGCTCATGGTCCCAACTTTCTACTGGACAGTACAATTGAGAAGGATGTAGCCATTGCCCAAAGCATGCAGCAACAGGATCCGTGGCGACTCTTGGTTCAGCCATGTGAGCTCATCATCTTTGATGGCTACCTCGTACACGCTGGCACAGAAGGCGAACATGGCAAAAGCAGACTCAGAATGCACTTCTACCTTCAGGCTGTGGATAACAAGGTGTCTGTTAAGGATACCAAGGGTCACACATTGACCTTCCCGGTACAGCGGATCCACGGTGACATTGAGAGCAGACGTGTTGCAGGCAAGTACACGCAAGTATGGGTCGGACCCCTCTGATTTTATAAACGACTTCTGGCCAGAACATGAGCTCATGTGGTGGGAGTTAGAACATGGCGCACATGTGAAGGACCTGATACATGTTTGCTTCAAATGATTAGCCATAAGGAGCATGCCAAGGAGCATGTTTTGGTAAGACAAATAGGGTGCCACTGATTTCCATTAGTTGCACCAAGGCAGGCATGAGTGCTAGGCCCTAACTTGTATCTTGTATCCGTTGCCGTAACATGGGTTAGGGTTGTGAGACATGGTTTAGCTGCTTATCGGTTTCTGTAGTTTCTGTTGCCTTTATCTTGTGCGGCCTGTCTTTATATAAATCCCGGTGAACGCTTTATTTGGTATCCGTTGCCCATAAATGGGCGAAGGTTGTGAGTTATGGTTTACCTACTTATCTGTTCATGTGAGCAGTTATCTTGTTTGGCCTTTCTTGTGTGAAACACCAATTCAGCGATTCCTCTTGACCTGAACACCCTATGTTTTATCCGTTGCCTTTAGATGGGCTAGGTTTGTGAGGCATGGCTTAGCTGCTTATCGGTTATTGACAGCCGTTATCTTGTGCGGCCTGCTTTGTGTTAAATCCCAATTCTGCGTTTCCCCTTGACCTCCCAGAACATGACCCAGTCCCTGCAGTATGCATAGTAGGGCAAGGTACAATCTTCCTACAGCCCCTTTTTCCAAAGCGCTAGTAAACCCTAGTAGGCACGTTATCGCAGTGTTGACCTAGTAGGCCTGATAAGTGTACGGTCTCACAACTTCAAGAAAGCCGCACAACCTGAGAAAATGCCGCACAGCCGGGAGGTATGCTGCAGAAATTTTCAGTGTAGGACAAGACCATCAAGGTTTGGGACCAGCCCCTTCATACACAGCAACCATATATTGTATACCATAACAAGCCAAAGCCTCCCTGAAGTGTTTGTCTCCGTAACACTGGTAAAGTTTGTGGTGCCATATGTCAGGTGTAATCCCTTATCTTAAGTCGTCCTTTGCTAGGCAAATGCTCTCGACCTTGCCCGGCTTGTGAAATAAGGCCATGTTTGACGGCTCCAGCAAAAGACACAGCGCCAAGCTTGCTCTAAACTTCTATAAGCCCGCATCTAATGTGAGCTCTCTTTACTTTTATAGCTGTCTTTTTGAATCACGACGTGGTCGAGCTTCAATTCAGCATGGCCCAGAGGTGTAATATCAATGACCTTATTCGAGTTGCCATCAAGTGAGGATGGGAGTGCCCACGGGAAACGAATATCATTATGTTACATCATGCAACACATTTGTAGCAATATAATAATTGCAACACAAAGTATTCAAGGAAGCATCATAAAGACGCACCTTAGTAAAGCATGTTCTAGAGTTGGTGCCACATCTTTTCACACACGCTTACATAAATCCATACGTGTATAAGAAGTTAATATTCCTATTAGTGATAGCAGCCCACAAACTTAGCTAAGGCGCACAAAAAAGTGCATATGCTTCTGGGCATTGCTACCGTACATGGATACTTTGCAGCACCCCTGGTGACTAAACACACAGGCAACAGGAGAAGAAAGGTTGAGGACAGTCGTAATTAAATCAGGCCTGAAGAAAACATCACCCCCAGCCTTCCCCACATTGCAAACAAACATTTGCACAACCGGATTAGACCCGACCAAGTGGAACAGATGCCTCCTGTCCTTCTCCCTCCAGCCATCACAAAAAGCAAACACAACCTGAGGCATACGGCAGCCAGCCACACATACTTCAAGCGAGGGCAACTGTGCGCAAACCACAATATCCACACCGTACTGGACAGAAATGCGGGACAAGGAAATTCCACCGTCAACCAATGCATCAGAAAAGGCAGCCAAGATATGAGCCTGCCCCGCATTCTTAACCTCAATACCTGTGGCCAGCTTGGCTCCAAAACACAGGCCAAGAGCCAACACAATACCACATCCTGCCCCTATGTCCAAAAGCTCGTAGTCCGTTCCAGAGCCAACCCATTCGTGCACTCGCCCAAAGATTTTTTTCAAAGATGCGTATGTGAAGCTGCCACTCATGCCTACACCGGCGCTGCCGAGTCCACCAAGTTCAGTAAACAGGCGCCATATCTCCTACACAAATCATGAAGCATTATATTATGATTGGCTAGACTGATAAGACAACAATTATTATACCTTCTCGAGACTGCTTTTCTGGTTGTTGGCCTTGCCCACAGACTCTACAGGTTCGCTCTCCGTCTCATCTGAGTCCTCATCTTCGTCCTCGTCTTCGCTCTCCATCTGCATATATGTAATTACGTGTCATCCACTAATCATCAGGCTACATTATATCATTTTTCTGACATTCCTTTTCATTCATAAAAATTGCAATAAGCTTTCACCTGGATCCGTACTGGAATAGGGGGCTCCCGCTCAGAGTAAAGTTTCTTCAACCGCTCAAATCCTTTGCCACTGAAGCGGTGCTGCGGACCGAAGACCGTAGCCGGCAAGCACTTCTCCCCCTTGAGCTGAAAGTGAAACATGACAGGCCCAATAAATGCAAACATACAAGATAGTAGTCTTTGAAGGGGGGTAATGCACTGGTTTATAATCACACATGTTTCAATGATGACATTATTTGGCCAATAGTTTTCCGTCAGGAGGCGCATATCATATGTTAGAGATCATCTTACCTCATATTCTGATTTCCTGC
The DNA here is from genome assembly GCA_037349105.1 of Limnomonas spitsbergensis. Classification (NCBI taxonomy): domain Eukaryota; kingdom Viridiplantae; phylum Chlorophyta; class Chlorophyceae; order Chlamydomonadales; genus Limnomonas; species Limnomonas spitsbergensis. The sequence goes on along the minus strand of JAYJMM010000094.1, from coordinate 2,803,271 downwards.
CGATTGCAGAACCAGGCGCTCTGAATCCCTTCTTCATGGTTGTGGGGACAAAGTTCACATCGCTCCTGTGGTGAAGAATGGACACACTCAGTGTTGGAAAATTGTGGGTGAGAAGGATTTTCAACTTACAACATAACAAAAGTGGAAACCCTGCGAGCCTCGTACGCCTTCGTAACCCCATCATCATCCTCGATGGAGTACTCAGGGAGCATAACTTCGATGAAGAAGGCGCCTGGGGGAAGGACCTTGGCGATGATGACAATATCAAATTCACGAGCCAAGGTGAAATCTTCATCATCCCTGGGAAAGAATCCAGACAGGCTGTACCAGTAGCCCTGCATCCCAGGCGCGGCTATAAGAGGCTCGGGTATGATACCTGCAGAAAAGGAAGAATTTAAGCATGCATACCAATAATTTTGAAATGCAAAGGGCAATACCTCTCGTAATGGCCCTCCAGGCCACCCTCTCCGGCTCCAAGTTGGGTTCCACGCCATACAGCTCAATCGCGCACTTTCTCAGAAAAGAAATGTTTACTCGCGAAACCTGATCTTCCGGCCCGGGGACAGGACCGAACAAGATGTTGAGGTCCACGCTGTCGACAGTGTCATTGGTTGATTGATAGGCTCCCACAGTAACATGTACTTCGTCTTTGCAAAGGGCGAAGAAAATGGGATCGTGGGCACTGGGGTCCTCCAAGGCATCCAGTTTGTAGGGCATACCGTGGAGGGAGAACACAGTCTTCTGGCGCCTTGCATCGCTGAAAAAGGAGGTCACCTGTTCAGTGAATAAACTGTTACTTACAGTCAAGTATAGAGATGATACCCTGTTGTTAAGCATGTCATCACTAGATAGAAATAGCTCCGCATCTGTATAATGAATAATGTACCTGATCCGGATCTAATGGAATTGTGATCTGCACAGACTCCGTCATTTCCGCACCGCAATCGGAAGGCTGCCCCTGAAACGGCAAAGGACATTGTTCACTATGATCCATAGCATGAAGCAAATATATCAGGTGGCCGTTCGATCAAATTGGTCTTAGATAGAAACTACATTGCATCCCTAAATTATGAAAATTAGCCTACCGATATGCTGAGTGGCACCTCCATGGCACCACAGTTGTCCTCAGCGTCATTGTGGTTGCCCTCGGAGTCACTGCTGCTTTCAGACAACTCGTACACTGGGAACCTCTGTGGAAAAAAAATGCTGTGACTGAACAACCCAAATCAGTGTCAGAATCAGCTTTAGATGTTAACCATGAAGTCTTACCGCCTCCAGATTTGACCTGTCCCATTCTGGAATAGAGGCCTCAATTTCCTGCTCGGTTGGAGGCATCTGATTTTCCAGCGCCTTCACAAATAATATGAAGCCTTCGCCCTTGTCTGCAAATAAATTCAACTGGTCAGTGGTTGGCAAGAAACGAGACGGCTCAATGACATAGACACAATTGAGCGGTGATTAAAATTTACCTGTCCTGAACCGACTCACACCCTCTGGCATCCCATCAACCACCCCGCCCACCGCCATAGGCAGGTGCGGACTGTCCCGGACTGCAAGGTGTATCACATGGGGGGGCAAGGATCAGAAGGGGATGGGGCAGGGAGGGGGGCTGGAAGGGGATGGATCATAATGGGGTGGGGGGGGGAGGGAAGGCAGGAATCAGAGGAGTGGGGGGGGAAGGGGGGATATGAGGAACAGAGTAATATGTGTAAATGATATATACCAGTAGCTGAGATGAAACCTAGCCTAGCTTGCTTACCGACTTTGGTGTACACCGTCTTCATGGCAACGTTGACGGTTTCGGTGAATGTGGCCGATGCACGTGTAAGCGATGAAGCAAGGGATGGACCTCGCGGCAGAATTTTGGCAGCTTTGATTAGCCGGGACAAAGTTGCGGGGTTTCTGTGCTCCTTCATACTCAGGTCAGGAACCGGATCGATGACAGACTTCTCCACCAAAGGCTTGACAACTGCCGACATGGCCGACATGATTGCACCCAACATTGAGTGGATGACATCGCTGGGCACATACAATTAAGTGGAGGGCACAGAAGAGTGAGCATGGGGCACTGAGTTGTGAGCATGGGGCACAGAGGAGTTGGAATGGGGCATAGAGGTGTGAGCATGGGGCACAGAGGAGTGGGCATGGGGCACAGAGGAGTGGGCATGGGGCACAGAGGAGTTGGAATGGGGCATAGAGTAGTGAGCATGGGGCACAGAGGAGTGGGCATGGGGCACAGAGGAGTGGGCATGGGGCACAGAGGAGTGGACATGGGGCACAAAGGAGTGGACATGGGGCACAGAGGAGTGGACATGGGGCACAGAGGAGTGGGCATGGGGCACAGAGGAGTTGGAATGGGGCATAGAGTAGTGAGCATGGGGCACAGAGGAGTGGATATGGGGCACAGAGGAGTGGGCATGGGGCACAGAGGAGTGGGCATGGGGCACAAAGGAGTGAGCATGGGACACAGAGGAAGAGAATGGGCGCAAATTAGTGTGCTGGGGGGACAAGGGAAAGGGCCGGGGGCGAGGGAGCGCACCTCACTGAACCCTCAAACTTGGAAATGAGGTCGAGCTCAACACGCCGTGGCTTGACGTGCTCAGCAATCATCCCCTCATGAACTCGAACGATGTTGTCCGAGCAACCTTGAAAAACCTCGGCGTATGCGTGCATGCTGTTCGTTGGGCCCTCGGCAAGGCTATCTGACGCCTCTTTGAACCGGGAGTGTAATGATTCCACATCGATGTTGGTGAGGAAGGATTCAAGAGCTTTGTCCTCCAGCGCACCAGCTCCATCTTTCACAGAGGCAGTCATCCACCTGAAAAGAGCAATGAGGCACTATGGGAGCGATCGCGGGTGATGAAGGAAATTAATTGAGGGCAGGGCTACAAAAAGTCAAAGAGCGGGGGGCAGGAATGGAGTATAGGCAAAATATTAGCTATCACATTGCCCATCTCCGAGCACCAAATTTGAAGTATTAACTAAGGCATCAGGGATGACAAACTTGAAATAAAACATAGTTTACTATCACATGTCACATTTCACTCACAGTTTCGTGTCCTCAAAGACGACAGTCAGGAGAGCTGAGAACCGCTTGATTGTCATGTTGAGGGGCCCGCGCATGGAATGGGTGCCCGGGATGTCCCGATTGACCTCGTCCCACTTGTAATTACTTGCAACGCTGACAGGTACAATGATTTTGTTGTACATGTGGGTCAGAATGAAATGGGCACACTGAAGTCCGCTCGACGTGGGGCCAGGGCCATCAAGTATCTCGCCTTTCGCCAAGCGGGTGACCAACATGCGCAGCAGGGGCACTCCGAACTGTGTATTACCAGCCATTATTGAGAGGGTTGTACATAACGTCTTCAGCTCTGGAAAGTCGGAGTCCAACAGCGGCTCAGCCGGTGATTTAACCCAGAATTTGGCCCAGTAGTCTAAAGATCCCTCCCCAATCTTGATGCCTGTGTCACATACCACAATTGAAATACAAATTAGAATGTAGTCAAATTACCAGGGCATATCAAAGGTGGATTAGGTAGATCCATGACAAAAACAAATAGGGTAAAGTAATACATCAGTTTTCCATCCATATACACAACGCACCAGGAGGGTCTTCAGGAGCAGATCCTCCAGTCTTGGATGCAGATGGGGACGAAGCTGCTGGACCAAAGATGGATTGGTACCCATATGCTGGATTGCCAGCGGAAGCTGACCCAGCTGCTGGACCACCAGGGAATGTTGCCCCAGCTGCTGGACCGCCCAGGAATGGGAGCCCGGGTGTTGGCCTGCCAGGGAATGTTGCCCCAGCTGCTGCTCCGCCCAGGAATGGGAGCCCAGCTGCTGGACCGCCAGGGAATGGGAGCCCAGCTGCTGGCCCGCCAGGGAATGGGAGCCCAGCTGCTGGCCCGCCAGGGAATGTTGCCCCAGCTGCTTGACTGCCAGTGAATGTTGGCCCAGCTGCTGCACCGCCAGCGAATGTTGGCCCAGCTGCTGCACCGCCAGCGAATGTTGGCCCAGCTGCTGCACCGCCAGCGAATGTTGGCCCAGCTGCTGCACCGCCAGCGAATGTTGGCCCAGCTGCTGGACCGCCAGCGAATGTTGGCCCAGCTGCTGCACCGCCAGCGACTGGGGGCCCAGCTCTTGGACCGCCAGCGAATGCCCTGGTCCCCTCATCCGCACCACCTTCAAATCAGCATGATAAATAAGGAGAGTAAGGAATCGTACAAGGCTGACACACATTTTGATCATCAGGTATGTTCAATTACACAAGGTAGCAGTGCCACATAGCACATAAGTAGTGGTAGGCGTGTGCATGAGCTTGCATGGCTATCATGTCTTCAACATGGAGAGGGGGTATGCAAGAATCTATTCATAACATATGGATTACATAACGCACCAGAGCGATCACAGTCCTGGGAAGCAGATCCTCGTCCTTCAGCCTGGTAGGGATTTGGGGGCATTGGCAGAGCAGCAGGAATCCAATTCACCCCACCTGTGCAAGAAAAACAATGCATTGTAATTAGGAGGGAGGCAGGGAGGCAGGCAGGCAGGGAGGGAGGCAGGCAGGGAGGGAGGGAGGCAGGGAGGCATGCAGGGAGGGAGGCATGCAAGCATGCAGGCTGGCAGGGAGGCAGGCATGGAGGGAGGCGGGGAGGCAGACAGGGATGGAGGCAGGCAAAGAGGCAGGCAGGCAGGCAGGGAGGCAGGCAGGGAGGGAGGCAGGCAGGGAGGGAGGGAGGCAGGCAGGCAGGGAGGGAGGAGGCAGGGAGGCAGGCAGGGAGGGAGGCAGCCAGGGAAGAAGGCAGGCAGGGAGGCAGGCAGGCAGGGAGGGAAGGAGGGAGGGAGGGAGGCAGAGAGGTAGGGAGGCAGGGAGGGTGGCAGGGAGGGTGGCAAGGAGGGAGGAAGGGGAGGCAAGCAGGGAGGGAGGGAGGGAGGGAGGCAGGGAGGCAGAGAGGGAGGCAGGCATGCATGCAGGCAGGCAGGGAGGCAGGCATGGAGGGAGGCAGGCAGGGAGGCAGACAGGGATGGAGGCAGGCAAGGAGGCAGGCAGGCAGGGAGGCATGCAGGGAGGCGGGGAGGGAGGCAGGGAAGGAGGCAGGCAGGGAGGGAGGGAGGCATGCAGGGAGGCAGGGAGGCAGGCAGGCAGGGAGGGAGGCATGCAGGGAGGCAGGCAGGGAGGGAGGCAGGCAGGGAGGCAGGGAGGGAGGCAGCCAGGGAGGCAGGCAGGCAGGGAGGCTGGCAGGCAGGGAGGGAAGGAGAGAGGAAGGGAGGGAGGAAGGGAGGGAGGGAGGCAGGGAGGGAGGGAGGCAGAGAGGTAGGGATGCATGGAGGGTGGCAGGGAGGGTGGCAAGGAGGGAGGGAGGGAGGCAAGCAGGGAGGGAGTGTGGCAGGGAAGCAGGAGGATCGAAGGAGGCAGACAGGCATGCAGGCAGGCAGGGAGGGACGCAGGCAGGGAGGGAGGCAGGCAGAGGGTGAGGGAGGGAGGGAGAGGGGCAGGCATGGAGGGAGGGAGGCAGGGAGGGAGGCAGACAGGGACGCAGGCAGGCAGGCAGGGAGGGAGGAGGCAGGCAGGCAGGCAGGCACAACAGGCAGGCAGGCAGGCAGGGAGGCAAGCAACAGGCAGGAGGCAGGAGGGAGGGAGGGCGGGAGGGAGGGACGGAGGGAGGGATAATGATGCGTCATAGGACATAGTAACAAAATCTTGTCAGATTAGTCATTACCCCACATTCATTGGAGGAATAAGATCTTAAGTTTTCATGGCAATAATCATTCACGACACAAATTTTAAAATGGAACGTCATAACAAGATTTGATGATCAGGATATGCCATATATTGATCACATCACACCGTTTCCACAGCCATGTTCTTGGAGAGGAGAGGCGAGTAGGTGTTGCAGATTTAGCAGGGCGCCACCATCCCAGGTCACCGCATCCTTGGCACCTACAAGAAATAATCGCAATTATAAATATGCAAGGTCATAAATGGAACGAGGATGAGAAGTTCGGGTAACAGTGCATGGACACAGGGTAAGGTGCCATGGGGCACATGCACTGAGGCTTGGTTGGAGCATGCATTAAATTACTTTGCCATGATCAAAACAAAAATGTCAGAAACTGAACGCACCAGATTCACCCTCGTTCTCTTCCGGAAAGAGTTGGCCATTGTCAATGCCGTCCATGAGATCATTAAACCTGCGATAGATCCCGTTGCTCGCGCCCGTTGCGTTCGAAATTCCATCCGAGGTACCACTGTAGCAGGGTGCGGCTGCCTACAGAGAGGGATACGAGCTTCATCAGGTTCATCAATATTTTCATTTTGTCTGGTGGTGAATCCATAATAGTCCCACTACACAGGCAAGAATCTGGTTCAAAATGATCCAGTCACCTCAAATCTCGCCACTTTCTGCCGAAAGTCATCCCGGTCACCGTTGTTCACCGCATCCCTCATCGTAGCTTTACCCTGCATGGTAAGAGATAATTGGCAGATTGGGACGGGGTAAGAGATAATTGGCAGATTGGGACGGGGTAAGAGCTAATCGGCAGATTGAGATTGCGGCGCGCATTGAGACAGCAAGCGAGCTAACATGTTTCATGTACACAGATTCCACAAATTGCAAACAACAAAAAACTAATTGGACACATGACATGCATGGCATCACAGACAGAATGAGAAGACAAGGTACCACTCACCAACGTCCTCGACATGTTCGACATCGTCTTATCCAGGGCTATCGTCTTCATCTGTAGACTTTGTCGCCCCACCAGTTGGGGGAGGTCCTCTGACCACTGCACTGCTTTTGGCGCCCAGGCAACCACAGCTCCAGACCTGTGGGTAGCCAAGCACCTCGACTGATCCGGGACGTTCTTCAAGTGATTTTTATTCCTGAGTATAAAATGGGGATGGAAGAATCTCCTGTCCGTTGGGAGCTCTGGAATAGCTGAAATGCGACGAATCGAGAATGATGAAAAAATTCGACTTTCATGACAAGCATCAGCTCAACTAATAACACAGGTGAGTGTCGTAAGGGACAGCGTTCTATTTATGTAAAACTTACGTTCGGCACCCCGGGACGAGCATCCGCAAGAAGCCGTTCTCAAGGCAAGCGGAGCAGAGAAGGTCCCCAAATGCAGAGCATCGCTCCTTCAAACGCAGGAATGCTGCAGCAGATGTCTTTAGAGATTGTGCAAATGAATATGGACCAGGCCAGCAGTGCACACTCTCTTCAACCAGGAAGACATGCTGCAGCAGATGCCTGAAGAGGTTGCGCATAGGAATAGGGACCAGGCCAGCTGTGCACACTCTCTTCAACCCGAAAGGAATGCTGCAGCAAATGCCTGAAAAGGTTGCGCAAAGGAATTGGGACCAGGCCAGCTGTGCACACTCTCTTCAACCAGGAAGGAATGCTGCAGCAGATGTCTTAAGAGGTTGCGCAAATAAATACGGACCAGGCCCGCAGTGCACACTCTCTTCAACCATGAAGACATGCTGCAGCAGATGCCTTAAGAGGTTGCGCAAATGAATACGGACCAGGCCAGCAGTGCACACTCTCTTCAACCAGGAAGACATGCTGCAGCAAATGCCTGAAGAGGTTGCGCAAATGAATACGGACCGGGCCAGCAATGCACACTCTCTTCAACCAGGATGGAATGCTGCAGCAGATGCCTTAAGAGGTTGCGCAAAGGAATAAGGACCATGCCAGTTGTGCACAATCTCTTCAACCAGGAAGGAATGCTGGAGCAGATGCCTGAAGAGGTTGCGCAAATGAATACGGACCGGGCCAGCTGTGCACACTCTCTTCAACCAGGAAGGAATGTTGCAGCAAATGCCATAAGAGGTTGCGCAAATGAATACGGACCAGGCCAGCTGAGCACAATCTCTTCAACCAGGAAGGAATGCTGCAGCAAATGCCTTAAGAGGTTGCGCAAATGAATACGGACCAGGCCAGCAGTGCACACTCTCTTCAACCAGGAAGGAATGCTGCAGCAAATGCCTGAAGAGGTTGCGCAAATGAATACGGACCAGGCCAGCTGTGCACAATCTCTTCAACCAGGAAGGAATGCTGCAGCAAATGCCTTAAGAGGTTGCGCAAATGAATACGGACCAGGCCAGCAGTGCACACTCTCTTCAACCAGGAAGGAATGCTGCAGCAAATGCCTTAAGAGGTTGCGCAAAGGAATAGGGACCATGCTAGTTGTGCACAATCTCTTCAAACAGGAAAGAATACTGCAACAGATGCCTTAGGAGGTTGCGAAAATAAATACGGACCAGGCCAGCTGTGCACACTCTCTTCAACCAGGAAGGAATGCTGCAGCAGATGTCTTAAGAGGTTGCGCAAATAAATACGGACCAGGCCCACAGTGTACACTCTCTTCAACCAGGAAGACATGCTGCAACAGATGCCTTAAGAGGTTGCGCAAAGGAATAGGGACCAGGCCAGCTGTGCACACTCACTTCAACCATGAAGGAATGCTGCAGCAAATGCCTCAAGAGGTTGCGCAAATGAACAAGACCAGGCCAGCAGTGCACACTCTCTTCAACCAGAAAGAAGTGATGCAGCCAAAGACTTAAGAGGTTGCGCAAATGAATATGGACCATGCCAGCTGTGCACATTCTTTTCAACCAGAAGGGAACGCTGCAGCAAATGCCTTAAGAGGTTGCGCAAATGAATACGGACCAGACCAGCAGTGCTTCCTCTCTTCAACAAGGAAGGAATGCTGCAGCAAATGCCTTAAGAGGATGTGGAAATGAATACGGACCGGGCCAGCAGTGCACACTCTCTTCAACAAGGAAGGAATGCTTCATCAGATGTCTTAAGAGGTTGTGCAGGCAAATGAATACGGACCGGACCAGTAAAGTACGTTACAAGGGAGATTGATGGCTGCGGATGTACTACCGGCCCAGTAAAGAAATGAGAAAAGGCCTCAAACGATAACTTGTCGATGGGAAGCATTGAGGGTATCTCTGTAAGTATCATACGCATGAATGATGTGGCGACATAAGAAGGTGGCGAGCTTTCTATCGCCGCGGAAGTAGGGAAATCACAGCGGAAGTACTAGGGAAATCAACGCGGAAGTAGGGAATCACCGCGGAAGTGGGGAAATCAACGCAGAAGTAGGAAATCACCGCGGAAGTGGTGAAATCAACACGGAAGTGGGGAAATCGCCGCAGAAGTATGAGATTCAATTCACCACTGTTGATTGTCAACAGTGACGGTAGAATTTCAACAGCGGCTGTTGCGAATTTCAACGGTGACTGTACTATTTCGACAGCGGCTGTCGCGATATAACAGAAGAAGTCCGACATGCGCTGTTGATTACCAACAGTCACGGTTTACATGCAACAGCCGCTGTTGATAGAGTACCGTCACTGTTGGGATTCGACAGTTGAGAAGTGATTCCATACTTCTGAAGTGATTTCATACTTCTGAATTGATTCTCATACATCTGAAGTGTGTTTCATCGTTTAGAAGTGATTATCATCGTTACGCGGTGATTCTCATACTTCTGCGGTGATAAGAAGCCCACCGCCGACTCTTGCTTCACCATACAGTGCCTACGCATGACATCGCCCTCAGAGACGCCCTCGTGGCTTTTCCTCGACGAGATATCGTATGAACCCTTGCGCACATTGTTGCAAAGTAAATCGAAGGTGTACTGGTTGCAAGTTTTTCGCATTGATGGTTCCAAAAGCGTCTCTGAAAACAAGGCAGCTGTCGCCCTAGAATTGATGAAGACGCTTGACGCCAACCGTGATGACTCCAATGAACAGTGTGTCGCACCCACCTGGAATCAAAGCTTGGATGTGAGGTACGCTGCTGCCAGCATCGTCATGGCCGCTACTGAGTCGACACAACTCCGTTGCCCCACTCGCGAAAACTCCGCCGGTGACCACACGAAAGAAGTTTCGCCCGCCGTGTCTCTCACGACTCCCGGACTGTCACGAGACTCGCTACCCGACGCCAACAAATCTGCTAAGCGGCCCAAGTGCGCATTTACTCCATTTATTGATGAATGCTATTGACGTTAGAAATGAGTTCCTTGCTCGTATACTTAGAACGCAAACAATTTGTAACCCTCAAACTACTCACACACCATTCTCACATACTAGGATCTTCCAAGCGGATCTCCCCCAGAGGGACTTGTTCATGAACATTTCTGACGACACCACAGCATGCACCGGCAGTACTGGTGGACGATGTAATGGACCTGGATCCTACTGGCTAAGTGAGCATACTTCCTTGTACTTGTTTCATGCATGTCATTGCTTAAATAAATGCTTAGTGTTGACAAACTTCATTTCCTCTCAGGCTATGGTCTCTCTCTTGAGGCGCAGTACAAAGCGATTCCCAACGCGAATGTTGGCGGCGAAGCTGTTCTTGGCAGCAATTGGCTGATTAAGCCCCTTGATAATGCTCATCCATTCGGCACCGCGCAGTGCTTGACTTGCAATGTGCCTATCAAGTTGAGGAAGGACCTGGACCCGCTGCGGCAACATGCATGCTCTGTAGCGCACATTTCGTCCTTGTTTGTGAGTCTCAAAATGAATGATACGTACATGTTACGATGACAAGCAGTCTCACTTGCAAGTCAACTGAAATGAATGCATTGCAAAACAAAACAACATTTTGTGGTGGTGAGCTTCAGTCCCTGATGAATTTGTTACCTTCATTGTGGCACGTATAGGTATACCGCGTGGGTGTCAAAGAGGGCATGTCAACGACGGCTCAGAGCTTGGCTGAGGATAGCTACCTGATCAGCCGAGGTGGCACCTCAGCGGCCCTTTCCTCAACTGATTCAGGAGCAGCTACTCGAACCAAGAAGAGACAAGATCTCCTGCAATCCATGATAAATATCATGCAGCCTCATGTCAAATGCAACGGCGAGAGCCAGAACGCTGGTGGTTCGCTGTCATCTGAACCACTGACATGCGGCAAGATCAATGCTGTAGTTTCAGTAAGTACATTATTTTCAAGTACTTATGTCATTCGTCAGAATTCACCCGATAAGGTGCATGATGGTTGTACATCATACTGTGAACTGTTAATGTAGCCATGAGTACCTGTTTCTATATATCATTGTCATGTTGCAGGCAGCAGCCCGGTTCGCTGGTAGCGTCGCCCAACCCGATTTTGGCTTGATGATGCCGCCGCTTGTGGATGAACTTGAAGGCTTCAGGCTACGACGGGAGCAGATGCGGGCGCAGCTTCCAGAGGAGGAGCAGATCTTGGACGAAATGAGGAGGAAACAACTGAATGAGGGGAATCCACCAAGTGAAGAGGAGTTGATGCGGATGTTGGATCCTATAGGTCATCTGCAGCATCTTGGGCTGCATCAGCAGAAATACCAGCAGTCGCAGCTCCGGCAGTTGGAGCTGTTGCAGGTTGAGCAGCAACAGCAGCGGGCGCCGCCGCCGGAGCAGCAACAGCAACACCGGGGGGTACAACAGCAGCGGGTGCAGCAACAAGAGCGGGAGCAGCAGCAGCAACAACGGCAGGATCAGCAGCAACAGTTGGAGCCGTCGCAGCAAGAGCAGCGGGCGCCGCCGCTGCCGCAGCAGCAGCAACAGCGGGGGCAACAACTTCAGCGGGAGCAGCAATGGGAGTGGGAGCCGTTGCTGCAGCAGCAACAACAGCGGGAGCAGCATCGGCAGCGGGAGGGTCTGCTGCCGCCGCTGCAGCAACAACAGCGAGAGCTGCTGCTGGCGCAGCAGGAGGATAATGACGACAGTGATTGACGGGGCGCCAGCGGAGAGGAGATTTTATCTTCTGCCATTGACCCCAAAGGCACGTACATTCATAACGCAAGCATTGAAACGTAGGTATTGTGCAATTTATGTCTGAGTCTTATTTATTTCCCCCTGTAGGTTGCCAGACTCCTCTTGCGCCGCACACGCTCTGCGAATGTTGCGACAAGCTGCATGACATAAACTCGTGTTGTTGTGGCACACCTGCACGTTGTTATCCTAGCCGCTGGACATTCTTGAAATTTTTGCTGGTTTGCCCAAACAATAAATGCTGGAAGGCCAGCAGTGTAACTGGAGGAACTGGAGCGGGCCGGACCTTTGACTTTGAAGCCGTATGGGAGCATCGGGTTCGCACCTCCGTTGTCAACAACATTGGAGGCCAATGTCCTGGCATTCCTTGCAACTCAACACTTGTATCGGCTGTTCAACCACGGGGCACACCATCTTTGCAGGAACTACTTGCAGCGGTTGACAATCCATCATTTTACGTGTTGCACAAACTCTTTCATCGTCAGCACAATACTTCTGCACAAGCGCTACGCAATTTCAGTTTGCAGTATAACATCTTTCGGTACACAGGCGAAATACGGTGTTTACGCAGCTCTTTTTGTGACACAGTCTCACCGTGCGCACATTGTCCTTTATTGCAGTCAGAGCTGTCAACAGATATTCTTGGCCTTTCCCACTCTTTGACTAACGATTCTTCTCCAGCTAACTTTACCAACAACCGTTTTTTGACCATACCTACGCTTCGACGAAAAGCAGATTTTTTGGCTGCTCAGAGCAAAGACGAGATGAAAGCAGTCACCCGGGGGCGCGCCCAAGTTGCATGTGCAAAAACTGCTTTGTCTGAGGTGAAAATATTACTGAAAGGCATGAGGAACCAAGGCGATTGTAACCAATTGGTGAAGCTTGTCCAGGCTGCCACTGAGCAAGGTGAGGTACTTGCTTGTATTCATGTCTTTCTTTATCTAGCTACTAGCTCACACCATGTTCAAAACCCAAGCAGGCGTCTTACGCGATCACGAGGCCCTTCAAACGTTTCTGGTAGATTGCTTCACGGCCTTATTGAATGGCCGCCGCCAGCGCTCACTTTCACCGACATCCACCCAATTTTATGTTACTTTAATGCAAACTGGTGGTCAAATGCTGCACGACTGGGTGTCTACAATATTTTTGGGACCTGCCTCAAGCACCACGAAGCTAGTGAAATCCTCTTTTGAATATCCTTACCTTCTCGGTCTCACATCTGGTTTCCTTGATAGTGCTGTCTCTCTTATAAGCGCCTGGGGCCTTCTTGATGCTCCTTTTCTTTTGTCGGAGGATGGATCTGCATTACAACAACGAATCGATATCACAGTGCGGGCCAACAAAATACATGTTTTTGGATTATCTGGATGCAGCTTCTGTGTGACAACGCTACAGCAATTTCGGCAAGCAGCAGAAGAACGTCCTCTAGCCTCTACCTTATATGCATACACACTTGTTCCTTTGGTGCAAGGCGCTCCCCACTTCCCATTATTTGCCTTCGCTCATGACAATTCTAATAAGACATTTAGCACTCAACTAGCTTGGCGGATTTGGCAGTTCATTTGGCAGGTGAGAAGGACATCCCTACATTTATACCCTTCATTTATTGGTCACCCTACCTCAAGCTCACAGTGCTTATGCGTGCTGCCCACATATGACTCACCTTCACGTACATTGCTTATTTAATGGCTTATATCACACGCGCAGGAGGCTGCGAAGAGGAAACTGAAGCTTATTGGTCATACCCACGACGGCGACCGCCGGTTGGTTAACATCGGGTATCAGCTTTGCAAGTATCCTCCTGCTCCTCCCCCTCCGGCTCCCCCCCCTCTGGCTCCAGCTGATTTGAATGATATAGCCATAGATCACGACCTATTGACCCTACGCATTTTTGTGCAAACCAATGTGGACGGCTCTCGAATGCATGTTATGGATATTATTGATTGGCTGCATACCGGTTGGCGTCTAAGAAATCAGTTTTTGCAGCCTGTGCGGCGGCTTGACATAGGCGGCCTATTTGTATCATCTTCGTTCATCATGCAGAACATGGACGCACTTTGTCTCTCTCCTGCTGACATGGACGCATCTGACAAGCAATCCATGCAAGGTATGCTGAAGCTTTTTGATTTCAAGCAGATGTCAGACGGTTCTGTGCAGAAGACGTCTTTAATTCGTGATGCTTTACGGTCCTCTCCACCAGAAAACTATGGCACGTTCCTATTTATTGAATTTGCGCACAGATATCTCTCTATGTTTTTAATTAAAGATCGTCAACCCTTGGATATCGTGGAGGATGCCGCTTTCTGCATTATGTTCATAGGATTTTGGAAACGGGACATTGATATGCGAGACCGAGAATTCCGGGGAAATGTTGGGCCACGGACTGCCCGAAACGACTCCAACTGTTTAACGTCACAGACCTGTCACGACGTTGTGTTCACATGCACCATGGTTATTTTGACTATCAAACTATTTAGGCAGCATTTTACGACGGTGAAGGTCGACTTTTCTAGACTGTCCAGCCGGTTTTCAGAGTATTTGTTTCAGACGTTGAGGAGCGCTACGAAGACGAGCAATAAAGTTAATGCAGCGCAATACTGCGACATTGTGAAAGGTTGTTCAGCGTCCCTTTTTCAAGCTGCTTCAGCTGCCAGCTCGTCTAACACCTCTGGGTCTCTTCCGGCTATGAAATACAAGAGAGGCATGCCAAGGTCTACGGATCGAGTCGTTGCAGGCTGGAATGCTGCAAATTACGATTATTGGCCTCTTGATGAGGTAAGATGGCAGATCGAGTTTTGCTCATTTATGAACACGTTTTGCCCACACTTTTTGCTTCCACATGCTAAAATAACTGATCAATGCTCTGTGTAGGATATCAGGACACGCATGGACTCAACGCTACGGGTCATCACTGAGTTGTTCGACGTCCAATTAAAATCAAGCTCGGGCAAAATACACAATATCTGGACAGCCATCAGGAGAGTTCCGCAACCTGGAGGACGGTTCATATCGTCATGTCTTGCGGTCACCAGACTGCAATTGCGTTTGTTGATACCATTCTTGATGAAGGTAGGTGCCTGCCAGCCTGTGACAACATAGCAGTCACGCATCAGACAGCTACCTTGATTGGCTTGTTGTTATCATGGCAGGGATACTACTAAGTCAGGTTGCCAGTGTGGGATGGAAGGGAAATACGCGTTATGTTCTGAAAATGTAAATGATATATTGCATTCTTTATTCAACCCATTATTTGTGATGTGCACACACAGGGAGCTCCTGACATCATCGCTGCCCTCAATGGGGATCCCTCCTTAAAAGGTCTTAATCCCTTACAAGATTTTCTCGAGCCACCTCGTATTCCTTCTGACTTGAGTGCCTCCGATGGAGAGGAGGAAATTGCACTTGCTATCAGAAGGTAATGTATTTGAACATAGTTTGGTACACTCTGTCCTCCTACCCTCCCACCCTCCTGCCCTCCTACCCTCCTGCCCTCCTGCCCTCCCACCCTTCTGCCCTCCTACCCTCCTACCCTCCTACCCTCCTACCCTCCTGCCCTCCTGCCCTCCTGCCCTCCTGCCCTCCTGCCCTCCTGCCCTCACACCCTCCTACCCTCACACCCTCCTGCCCTCCTACCCTCCTCACCTCCGAACCTCCGAACCTCCGAACTTTCTAACCTCCTATCCTCCTACCCTCCTATCCTCCTATCCTCCTATCCTCCTACCCCCCTACCCTCCTACCCCCGTACCCTCTTGCCCTATTACCCTCCTATCATCCCTCTGTCCTACCCTCATTCCCCGCCTAACCCTCCTGCCAGCATGCCCGTATGTTCTCCTGCCCGCATGGCCTCCTACCCACCTTCCATCCTACCCTCCTACCTTCCTACCCTTCTATCCTCCCATCCTCCTGACCTCCTACCCTTCTACCTTCCTGCCTTCCTATGGGCGAATGTTGTGCAGGACCATACCTGATGATGATGGTTACACATCCACTCAAGAAGAAGATTTTGAGGACCTTCCGCCCGAGGCTGATTTGCCATTTGTCATTGATGAAGATGAAGATGAAAAGCCCCTGCAGGTAGCTCTTTGGACATTGTAGTTCAAAACAGTTGATGTACTTGAAGTAGTTTTGAGTTTTGGGAGCGCCCTGCATCTTCTAGCTGCCACATATATTGTATATAAGAATGCACCATAATGTGCAGGGGAATGCGGATGTCAAGAATGCAGCGCGAAAGGATACATGCACCAACAGTGGCAGAGTGGAGCTCAGTATCAAGCGTGTTATGGCAAGTCTTGCCCAGGATGCAGGTAAGGTACATGTACAAATACTCAGACATTCCTCATGGCAATAAATGCAGATAATACACATTTTAAGATACAAATTGCTTGTGCTCTCACTGCAACAATAATATCGTGCTTCGTACCCCGATCACTTCTCACACCAGCTTAGGGTCCTCAGTCCCTCACACCTGATCTGCTTCACACCAGCGTAGGGTCCCCAGTCCCTTGCACTTGCCTGATCTGCCACACACCATGTTAGGGTCCCCAGCCAGTACCTCACTCCTGATCTGCTTCACACCAGCGTAGGGTCCCCAGTCCCTTGCACCTGATCTCCCTCGCACCAGCTTTGGGACCCCAATCCCTCACACCTGATCTCCCTCGCACCAGCTTAGGGTCTCCAATCCCTCACATCTGATCTCCCTCGCACCAGGCCAGGGTCCCCAGTCCCTCACACCTGATATGCCTCGCACCAGCTCAGGGTCCCATAATATTAGACAATACAAATCCCTAACCCATGGCCCCCATTATTTTCAATCCCTTATAGCTGATGTTCCTGTCGACGATAGCAATAAAAGTCTAGTGAAGTCTCTTCGGAGGTATGCATATCTAGTGAATGGCTCCATGGCCAGTCAAGGGGACGGGCGAGGTGAGCGATTTCACCAGAATCAAGTCCGTGATGATTCAGCGCGTGGAGAGGGCACGGTGAAGCCCAAGGATGTCATTGCGGTTGCTTTTCGGGTATGTATCCTTTTGAAGTGTTGTTCTTATGACTTAAACATCGGGTATGTATCAATTGGACTTAATCAACTGTATTTCTGGGAAATACTCAACTTGTACTGAGGAGCTGAGAATATTGAATCATATGACTTCAATCATTGCACCTAACATGCTTCTCTGTGGATTCTGCAGATGGTTAGAGATGACCAGTCGGAGTACCTTGATGTCCACTATGGCGAGGTGCTGAGGTTACTGAAGAATACTACTGTCAAGGGTGGGAGAATCAAGGTCAAGGAGCAGACTTCTATACATTGGGATGATGACCAGGCAACATTTTACTGCAAGTGGTTTGAGCGGGAGCCAATACGCGGATCGGCCGGTGAAGATGCAGCTTACCGTGCCTTTACTATGCCATTAGCATGTCATTATGGTTACAACTGGGAGGTCCGGGCCCAAGACGGGATGGTTTTATGCCCCGTTAAGATGGTGTGGCGAGAACATAAAGCACAGTACTGGCTAGATGTGAAGGAGGAGACCCTAGCCCATGAACATGCCATGGCTGTCACTAACCCAGGGGAGTTTGCTGCGGTGGGTGATCTTCGAGTGTTGCCACAGCAGATGTCGGCTCCGGCCACTGTGGCAGCAACCCTGGAGGAAGGTAGAGAGCGTAGGGTGAGGAATTCTCTTGTGAGGAAGGAGCGGCAAGTTGTAGAGGCAGCCAAAGCCAAGGCAATGGAGGCGATACGAAATGCAGGCGCATTGCAAGCAAAGGAGGGAAGGGAAAGTAGGGCAAACGCTAGAAATAAATGATTCTGTTTGTCTTGTGCACGAATGTTGCCGTTTGTTTTCGGAGTGATGCAACACCACTAACATGTACAATGGGCATATTCATTTCTGCTGTTTCAAATAATTTTGACATAGGTTTATGTCCAATCTTTTTGATTTTTTGAGGTCATTAAGCAGTTACTTCGAGTGCAATCAGAAACACTAGCAGTGGCCTTTTAGGTTAAAATGTAAGATACCACCTTTGAAAGCAAGAGATATATACACCTCGGATATACACCGGAGAAAATGCCAATCAACCTGAAAGGGCTGCCGCACAGCCTGAGCAAATGCATCACAGCTGGGAGGCATGCCGCACGACCAAAAGAAATGCCCCACAGCCGGGAAGAATGCCACACAACTTGAAGGAATGCCTCACAGCCTAAGGAAAGTCGCACAACCTGAAGGCAGGCGTCACAGCCTGAGGAAATGCCTCACAGCCGGGGGGAATGCTGCACAATTTGAAGAAATGCCTCACGACCAGAGAAAATACCACACAGCCGGGAGTAATGCCACACAACCTGAAGGAATGCCGCACAGCCTAAGAAAATGCCACACAGCCGGGAGGAATGCCACACAGCTTGAAGGAATGCCTAACAGCCTGAGAAAATGCCTTACAGCCAGGAGGAATCTGCACAACCTGATGAAATGCTGCACAGCCTGAGCATATGCCGCACAGCCGGAAGGAATGTTGCACAACCTGAAGGAATGCTGCACAGCCTAAGAAAATGCCACACAGCCGGGAGGAATGCCACACAGCTTGAAGGAATGCCTAACAGCCTGAGAAAATGCCTTACAGCCAGGAGGAATCTGCACAACCTGATGAAATGCTGCACAGCCTGAGCATATGCCGCACAGTCGGGAGGAATGTTGCACAACCTGAAGGAATGCTGCACAGCCTAAGAAAATGCCACACAGCCGGGAGGAATGCCACACAGCTTGAAGGAATGCCTAACAGCCTGAGAAAATGCCTTACAGCCAGGAGGAATCTGCACAACCTGATGAAATGCTGCACAGCCTGAGCATATGCCGCACAGCCGGGAGGAATGTTGCACAACCTGAAGGAATGCCTCACAGCCTGAGAAAATGCCGCACAGCCGGGAGGACTGACGCACAACGTGAGGGCATGCCTTACAGCTGACACACTTGCTGACAGCCGGGAGGAATGCCGCACAACTTCAAAGAATGCCTCACAGCCTGAGAAACTTTCTGACAGCCGGGAGGAATGCCGCACAACTTGAAGGAACGCCTCACAGCCAGAGAAAATGCCTCACAGCAGGTTGGAATGTTGCACAACCTGAGGGAATGTTGCACAGCCTGAGAAAATGTCGCACAGCCGGGAGGAATGCCGCACAACCTGAAGGAATGCCGCACAGCCAGAGAAAATGCCTCACAGCAGGTTGGAATGTTCCACAACCTGAGGGAATGTTGGACAGCCTGAGAAAATGTCGCACAGCCGGGAGGAATGCCGCACAACCTGAAGGAATGCTGCACAGCCTGAGAAAATGCATCACAGTTGGTTGGAATGTTGCACAACCTGAAGGAATGTCTTACAGCCTAAGAAAATGCTTCACAGCCGGAAGGAATGCCGCACAACTTGAAGGCATGCCTCACAGCCTGAGAAAATGCCGCACAGCCGGGAGCAATGATGCACAACGTGAGGGCATGCCTTACAGCCTGAGAAACTTTCTGACAGCCGGGAGGAATGCCGCACAACTTGAAGGAACGCCTCACAGCCAGAGAAAATGCCTCACAGCACGTTGGAATGTTGCACTACCTGAGGGAATAATGCACAGCCTGAGAAAATGTCGCACAGCCGGGAGGAATGCCGCACAACCAGAAGGAATGCTGCACAGCCAGAGAAAATGCCTAACAGCAGGTTGGAATGTTGCACAACCTGAGGGAATGTTGCTCAGCCTGAGAAAATGTCGCACAGCCGGGAGGAATGCCGCACAACCTGAAGGAATGCCGCACAGCCTGAGAAAATGCCTCACAACAGGGAGGAATGCCTCACAACTTGATGGAGTGTCTTTCAGCCTGAGAAAATGCTTCACAGCCTGAGAAACTTGCTGACAGCTGGGAGATATGCCGCATAACCTGAAGAAATGCCGCACAGCCTGAGAAACTTGCTGACAGCCGGGAGGAATGCCGCTCAACCTGAAGGAATGCCGCACAGCCTAAGGAATGCCTCACAGCCAGGAGGAATGTCGCAGAACCTGAAGAAATGCTGCACAGCCAGAGAAAATGCCGCACAGCCGAAAGGAATGCCGCACAACCTGGAGGAATGCTGCACAACCTGAGAAAATACGGCACAGCCGGGAGGAATGCCGCTCACCATGAAGGAATGCCTTACAGCCTGAGAAACATGCTGACAGCCGGGCGGAATGCTGCACAACTTGAAGGAATGCCTCACAGCCTGAGGAAATGCCTCACAGCCGGGAGGAATGCAGCACAACTTGAAGGAATGCCTCACAGCCTGAGAAAATGCCTCACAGCCAGGAGGAATGCCGCACAACCTGATGAAATGCATAAGGAATGCCGCCTGCACAGCCAGGAGGAATGTCACAGAACCTAAAGGAATGCCGCACGGCCTGAGAAAAAGTCGCACAGCCGGGAGGAAAGCCGCACTACCTGAAGGAATGCCACACAGCTTGTGAAAATGCTGCACAGCCAGGAGGAATGCCGCACAACCTGAAGGAATGCCGCACAGCCTGAGAAAATGCTGCACAGCCAGGAGGAATGCCGCACAACCTGAGGGCATGCCTTACAGCTGACACACTTGCTGACAGCCGGGAGGAATGCCGCACAACTTCAAAGAATGCCTCACAGCCTGAGAAACTTTCTGACAGCCGGGAGGAATGCCGCACAACTTGAAGGAACGCCTCACAGCCAGAGAAAATGCCTCACAGCAGGTTGGAATGTTGCACAACCTGAAGGGATGCGTTACGACCTGACAAACTTGCTGACAGCCGGGAGGAATGTTGCTAAACCTGAAGGAATGCCTCACAGCCTGAGAAATGCCGCACAGCCGGGAGGAATGCCGCACAACTTGAAGGAACGCCTCACAGCCAGAGAAAATGCCGCACAGCCGGGAGGAATGCAGCACAACCTGAAGGGATGCGTTACAACCTGAGAAACTTGCTGACAGCCGGGAGGAATGCCGCACAACCTGGAGGAATGCCTCACAGCCTGAGAAATGCCTCACAGTCGGGAGGAATGCAGCACAACCTGAAGAAATGCCACACAGCCTGAGAAGATGCCTCACAGCCAGGAGGAATGCAGCACAACCTGAAGGAAATGCCACATAGCCTGACCAAATGCCTTACAGCCGGGAGGAATGCCGTACAACCTGAAGAAATGCCGCACGGCCTGAGAAAATGCCTCACAGCTGGGTGGAATGTCGCACAACTTGAGAAATGCCTCACAACAGGGAGGAATGCCGCACAACCAGAGAAATGCCTCACATATGGGAGGAATGCTGCATAACCTGAAGAAATGCCGCAAAGCCTGAGAAAATGCTTCACAGCCGGGTGGAATGCCGCACAGCCTGGAGAAATGCTGCACGGCCTGAGAAAATGCCTCACAACCTGAAGAAATGCCGCACAACCTGAGAAATGCATCACAGCCGGTAGGAATGCCGCACAACCTGAAGAAATGCAGCAGAGCCTGGGAAAATGCCTCACAACAGGGACGAATGCCGCACAACCTGAAGAAATGCCACACAGCCTGAGAAAATGCTTCACACCCGGGAGGAATGCTGCACAATTTGAAGAAATGCTGCACAGCCTGAAAAAATGCCTCACAGCCGGGAGGAATGCCAACCTGAAGAAATACCACACAGCCTGAGAAAATGCCTCACAACCGGGAGGAATGCTGCACAACCTGATGAATTGCCTCACAGCTGGTAGGAATGCCGCACAGCTGGGAGGAATGCCGCACAACCTGAGAAATGCCTCACAGCTGGTAGGAATGCTCCACAGCTGGGAGGAATGCCGCAAAAACTGAGAAATGCCTCACAGCTGGGAGGAATGCCGCACAGCTGGGAGGAATGACGCGCAGCTGGGAGGAATGCCGCACAACCTGAGAAATGCCTCACAGCTGGGAGGAATGCCGCACAACCTGGGAAATGCCTCACAGCTGGGAGGAATGCCACACGACCTGAAGAAATGCAGCACAGCCTGAGAAAATGCCTGATAGCCGGGAGGAATGCTGCACAACCTGAAGAAATGCCACCCAGCCTGAGAAAATGCCTCACAATCGGGTGGAATGCTGCACAACCTGAAGAATTGCCACACAGCCTGAGAAAATGCCTCACAACCGGGAGGAATGCTGCACAACCTGAAGAATAACCACACAGCCTTAGAAAATGCCTCAAAGCTGGGAGGAATGCTGCACACCTTGGAGGAGTGCCTTATGCAAGCAAGCTGGCCAGCAGCTCTAGGCAGGTGCGCAAGCTGGGCAGTAGCTCCATGCTGGCGTCATAGTGTGCCAGCATGCCCAGGCTCCACTCTGGTGCGCAAGTTATCTAGCCAGCAGTACAAGGCCTGTGCGCAATCTGGGCAGCAGGTCCATGCGGGCGCGGAAGCTTGACAACAGGTCTAGTCTGGCGTATAAGCAAGCAGTCATGCAGCTTCAGGATGAGGCATAACCTGGGCAGATGGTCTATGCTGGCGTGGAAGCTTGGCAGCACGTCCAGGCTGACGCGGCAACAGGTCTAGGCTGGCGCGCAGTACTACGATGGTGCGCAAGTTGGGCAGCAGGTCCATGTGGTCGCGAAAGCTCGGCAGCACGTCCAGACTGACGCGAAAGCAATTTTGCCAGCAGCTCAAGTAATCCAACTGTAGTGAGGGCATATGACATCCGCCATCGTTAAATACACATATATATATAAGTTACGACTTTATACTTTGAAACAAGGCAAAGCCAGCGAATGCGTTAACTGTAGGGGCGATGACGGAAAGAGTGGGCATTCCGCTACTCGGCTACTCGGCTGTTGTTTTTTCGCTGTTGAAAGAGCGCTCAAAGGTACAGCACAGTTATCGACAGCGAACGCAATTTCCAACAGTGGAAATCAGTAATTGACAGCGCGCTGTCGATTTCAACAGTTCGCGAAAGTAGCCTAGGGACACAGCGGTTCTATGGGTCGGACCCCTCTAGTTCACCCTATTACTAAAGGTATGGGCATACGATAAGCATTCTACACCATTCACACAGATAACATTGGCCAGCCTTTAAGTACGCGCCAAGAGCGTTGATATAAGCTCAGCCTCAACCTCAATATTGCATGGTCATGCAATGGTGTGATTGCATGTCACGGTTGCGGGAGAGAGGCATGCGGGGTGCTTCACCCTAGTCATGGTTATGGGTATTGCCAAGAGATACGCATTCTACACCATTCAATGAGATACAATATGCTAGCTTTTAAATGCGCGCTAAGATCGTTGATATGAGTTTAACATCAGCCTCGATATTGCCTGGTCGTGCAATGGTGTGATTGCATGTGATGGTTGCAGGAGAGAGGCATGCGGGGTGGTTCACCCTATTACTAAAGGTATGGGCATGCGATAAGCATTATACACCATTCACACAGATAACATTGGCCAGCCTTTAAGTACGCGCCAAGAACGTTGATATAAGCCCAGCCTCAACCTCAATATTGCATGTTCATGCAATGGTGTGATTGCATGTCACGGTTGCGGGAGAGAGGCATGCGGGGTGCTTCACCCTAGTCATGGTTATGGGTGTTGCCAAGAGATAAGCATTCTACACCATTCAATGAGATACGATATGCTAGCTTTTAAATGCGCGCGAAGATCGATGATATGAGTTTAACATCAGTTTCAATATTACCTGGTCGTGCAATGGTGTGATTGCATGTGATGGTTGCGGGCGGGAGAGAGGCATGCGGGGTGGTTCACCTTATTGCTAAAGGTATGGGCATGCGATAAGCATTCGACACCATTCACTCAGATAACATTGGCTAGCCTTCAAGTACGCGCCAAGACCGCTGATATAAGCTCAGCCTCAACCTGAATATTGCATGGTCATGCAATGGTGTGATTGCATGTCACGGTTGCGGGAGAGGCATGCGGGGTGGTTCACCCCAACCATGGTTATGGGTGTGGCCAAGAGATAAGCATTCTACACCATTCAATGAGATACGATATGCTAGCTTTTAAATGCGCGCTAAGATCGTTGATATGAGTTTAACATCAGCTTCGATATACCTTGGTCGTGGAATGGTGTGATTGCATGTGATGGTTGCAGGAGAGAGGTATGAGGGGTGGTTCACCCTATTGCTAAAGGTATGGGCATGCGATACGCACTCTACACCATTCACCTAGATAACATTGGCAAGCCTTTAAGTACGCGCCAAGACCGTTGATATAAGCTTAGCCTCAACCTCAATATTGCATGGTCATGCAATGGTGTGATTGCATGTCACATTGTCACGGTTGCGGGAGAGAGGCATGCGGGATGCTTCACCACATGGTTATATGTATGGCCAAGAGATAAGCATTCTACACCATTCGATGACATAAGATAAGCTAGCTTTTAAATGCGCGCTGAGATCGATGATATGAGTTTAACAACAGCCTCGATATTGCATGGTCGTGCAATGGTGTGATTGCATGTGATGGTTGCAGGAGAGAGGCATGCGGGGTGGTTCACCCTATTACTAAAGGTATGGGCATACGATAAGCATTCTACACCATTCACACAGATAACATTGGCCAGCCTTTAAGTACGCGCCAAGAGCGTTGATATAAGCTCAGCCTCAACCTCAATATTGCATGGTCATGCAATGGTGTGATTGCATGTCACGGTTGCAGGAGAGAGGCATGCGGGGTGCTTCACCCTAGTCATGGTTATGGGTGTTGCCAAGAGATACGCATTCTACACCATTCAATGAGACACGATATGCTAGCTTTTAAATGCGCGCGAAGATCGATGCTATGAGTTTAACATCAGTTTCAATATTACATGGTCGTGCAATGGTGTGATTGCATGTGATGGTTGCGGGCGGGAGAGAGGCATGCGGGGTGGTTCACCTTATTGCTTAAGGTATGGGCATGCGATAAGCATTCGACACCATTCACACAGATAACATTGGCTAGCCTTCAAGTACGCGTCAAGACCGCTGATATAAGCTTAGCCTCAACCTCAATATTGCATGTTCATGCAATGGTGTGATTGCATGTCACGGTTGCGGGAGAGAGGCATGCGGGGTGCTTCACCCTAGTCATGGTTATGGGTGTTGCCAAGAGATACGCATTCTACACCATTCAATGAGACACGATATGCTAGCTTTTAAATGCGCGCGAAGATCGATGCTATGAGTTTAACATCAGTTTCAATATTACCTGGTCGTGCAATGGTGTGATTGCATGTGATGGTTGCGGGCGGGAGAGAGGCATGCGGGGTGGTTCACCCTATTACTTAAGGTATGGGCATGCGATAAGCATTCTACACCATTCACTCAGATAACATTGGCTAGCCTTTAAGTACGCGCCAAGAACGTTGATATAAGCCCAGCCTCAACCTCAATATTGCATGTTCATGCAATGGTGTGATTGCATGTCACGGTTGCGGGAGAGAGGCATGCGGGGTGCTTCACCCTAGTCATGGTTATGGGTGTTGCCAAGAGATACGCATTCTACACCATTCAATGAGACACGATATGCTAGCTTTTAAATGCGCGCGAAGATCGATGCTATGAGTTTAACATCAGTTTCAATATTACATGGTCGTGCAATGGTGTGATTGCATGTGATGGTTGCGGGCGGGAGAGAGGCATGCGGGGTGGTTCACCTTATTGCTAAAGGTATGGGCATGCGATAAGCATTCGACACCATTCACTCAGATAACATTGGCTAGCCTTCAAGTACGCGCCAAGACCGCTGATATAAGCTCAGCCTCAACCTGAATATTGCATGGTCATGCAATGGTGTGATTGCATGTCACGGTTGCGGGAGAGGCATGCGGGGTGGTTCACCCCAACCATGGTTATGGGTGTGGCCAAGAGATAAGCATTCTACACCATTCAATGAGATACGATATGCTAGCTTTTAAATGCGCGCTAAGATCGTTGATATGAGTTTAACATCAGCTTCGATATACCTTGGTCGTGGAATGGTGTGATTGCATGTGATGGTTGCAGGAGAGAGGTATGAGGGGTGGTTCACCCTATTGCTAAAGGTATGGGCATGCGATAAGCATTCTACACCATTCACCTAGATAACATTGGCAAGCCTTTAAGTACGCGCCAAGAGCGTTGATATAAGCTTAGCCTCAACCTCAATATTGCATGGTCATGCAATGGTGTGATTGCATGTCACGGTTGCAGGAGAGAGGCATGCGGGGTGCTTCACCCTAGTCATGGTTATGGGTATTGCCAAGAGATACGCATTCTACACCATTCAATGCGATACGATATGCTAGCTTTTAAATGCGCGCTAAGATCGTTGATATGAGTTTAACATCAGCCTCGATATTGCCTGGTCGTGCAATGGTGTGATTGCATGTGATGGTTGCAGGAGAGAGGCATGCGGGGTGGTTCACCCTATTACTTAAGGTATGGGCATGCGATAAGCATTCTACACCATTCACACAGATAACATTGGCTAGCCTTTAAGTACGCGCCAAGAACGTTGATATAAGCCCAGCCTCAACCTCAATATTGCATGTTCATGCAATGGTGTGATTGCATGTCACGGTTGCGGGAGAGAGGCATGCGGGGTGCTTCACCCTAGTCATGGTTATGGGTGTTGCCAAGAGATACGCATTCTACACCATTCAATGAGACACGATATGCTAGCTTTTAAATGCGCGCGAAGATCGATGCTATGAGTTTAACATCAGTTTCAATATTACCTGGTCGTGCAATGGTGTGATTGCATGTGATGGTTGCGGGCGGGAGAGAGGCATGCGGGGTGGTTCACCCTATTACTTAAGGTATGGGCATGCGATAAGCATTCTACACCATTCACTCAGATAACATTGGCTAGCCTTTAAGTACGCGCCAAGAACGTTGATATAAGCCCAGCCTCAACCTCAATATTGCATGTTCATGCAATGGTGTGATTGCATGTCACGGTTGCGGGAGAGAGGCATGCGGGGTGCTTCACCCTAGTCATGGTTATGGGTGTTGCCAAGAGATACGCATTCTACACCATTCAATGAGACACGATATGCTAGCTTTTAAATGCGCGCGAAGATCGATGCTATGAGTTTAACATCAGTTTCAATATTACATGGTCGTGCAATGGTGTGATTGCATGTGATGGTTGCGGGCGGGAGAGAGGCATGCGGGGTGGTTCACCTTATTGCTAAAGGTATGGGCATGCGATAAGCATTCGAC
Organism: Limnomonas spitsbergensis; assembly: GCA_037349105.1. Classification (NCBI taxonomy): domain Eukaryota; kingdom Viridiplantae; phylum Chlorophyta; class Chlorophyceae; order Chlamydomonadales; genus Limnomonas; species Limnomonas spitsbergensis. The sequence goes on along the minus strand of JAYJMM010000094.1, from coordinate 2,776,318 downwards.
ACCATTCACTCAGATAACATTGGCTAGCCTTCAAGTACGCGCCAAGACCGCTGATATAAGCTCAGCCTCAACCTGAATATTGCATGGTCATGCAATGGTGTGATTGCATGTCACGGTTGCGGGAGAGGCATGCGGGGTGGTTCACCCCAACCATGGTTATGGGTGTGGCCAAGAGATAAGCATTCTACACCATTCAATGAGATACGATATGCTAGCTTTTAAATGCGCGCTAAGATCGTTGATATGAGTTTAACATCAGCTTCGATATACCTTGGTCGTGGAATGGTGTGATTGCATGTGATGGTTGCAGGAGAGAGGTATGAGGGGTGGTTCACCCTATTGCTAAAGGTATGGGCATGCGATACGCACTCTACACCATTCACCTAGATAACATTGGCAAGCCTTTAAGTACGCGCCAAGAGCGTTGATATAAGCTCAGCCTCAACCTCAATATTGCATGGTCATGCAATGGTGTGATTGCATGTCACGGTTGCAGGAGAGAGGCATGCGGGGTGCTTCACCCTAGTCATGGTTATGGGTATTGCCAAGAGATACGCATTCTACACCATTCAATGCGATACGATATGCTAGCTTTTAAATGCGCGCTAAGATCGTTGATATGAGTTTAACATCAGCCTCGATATTGCCTGGTCGTGCAATGGTGTGATTGCATGTGATGGTTGCAAGAGAGAGGCATGCGGGGTGGTTCACCCTATTACTTAAGGTATGGGCATGCGATAAGCATTCTACACCATTCACTCAGATAACATTGGCTAGCCTTTAAGTACGCGCCAAGAACGTTGATATAAGCCCAGCCTCAACCTCAATATTGCATGTTCATGCAATGGTGTGATTGCATGTCACGGTTGCGGGAGAGAGGCATGCGGGGTGCTTCACCCTAGTCATGGTTATGGGTGTTGCCAAGAGATACGCATTCTACACCATTCAATGAGACACGATATGCTAGCTTTTAAATGCGCGCGAAGATCGATGCTATGAGTTTAACATCAGTTTCAATATTACCTGGTCGTGCAATGGTGTGATTGCATGTGATGGTTGCGGGCGGGAGAGAGGCATGCGGGGTGGTTCACCCTATTACTTAAGGTATGGGCATGCGATAAGCATTCTACACCATTCACTCAGATAACATTGGCTAGCCTTTAAGTACGCGCCAAGAACGTTGATATAAGCCCAGCCTCAACCTCAATATTGCATGTTCATGCAATGGTGTGATTGCATGTCACGGTTGCGGGAGAGAGGCATGCGGGGTGCTTCACCCTAGTCATGGTTATGGGTGTTGCCAAGAGATACGCATTCTACACCATTCAATGAGACACGATATGCTAGCTTTTAAATGCGCGCGAAGATCGATGCTATGAGTTTAACATCAGTTTCAATATTACATGGTCGTGCAATGGTGTGATTGCATGTGATGGTTGCGGGCGGGAGAGAGGCATGCGGGGTGGTTCACCTTATTGCTAAAGGTATGGGCATGCGATAAGCATTCGACACCATTCACTCAGATAACATTGGCTAGCCTTCAAGTACGCGCCAAGACCGCTGATATAAGCTCAGCCTCAACCTGAATATTGCATGGTCATGCAATGGTGTGATTGCATGTCACGGTTGCGGGAGAGGCATGCGGGGTGGTTCACCCCAACCATGGTTATGGGTGTGGCCAAGAGATAAGCATTCTACACCATTCAATGAGATACGATATGCTAGCTTTTAAATGCGCGCTAAGATCGTTGATATGAGTTTAACATCAGCTTCGATATACCTTGGTCGTGGAATGGTGTGATTGCATGTGATGGTTGCAGGAGAGAGGTATGAGGGGTGGTTCACCCTATTGCTAAAGGTATGGGCATGCGATACGCACTCTACACCATTCACCTAGATAACATTGGCAAGCCTTTAAGTACGCGCCAAGAGCGTTGATATAAGCTCAGCCTCAACCTCAATATTGCATGGTCATGCAATGGTGTGATTGCATGTCACGGTTGCAGGAGAGAGGCATGCGGGGTGCTTCACCCTAGTCATGGTTATGGGTATTGCCAAGAGATACGCATTCTACACCATTCAATGCGATACGACATGCTAGCTTTTAAATGCGCGCTAAGATCGTTGATATGAGTTTAACATCAGCCTCGATATTGCCTGGTCGTGCAATGGTGTGATTGCATGTGATGGTTGCAGGAGAGAGGCATGCGGGGTGGTTGACCCTATTACTTAAGGTATGGGCATGCGATAAGCATTCTACACCATTCACACAGATAACATTGGCTAGCCTTTAAGTACGCGCCAAGAACGTTGATATAAGCCCAGCCTCAACCTCAATATTGCATGTTCATGCAATGGTGTGATTGCATGTCACGGTTGCGGGAGAGAGGCATGCGGGGTGCTTCACCCTAGTCATGGTTATGGGTGTTGCCAAGAGATACGCATTCTACACCATTCAATGAGACACGATATGCTAGCTTTTAAATGCGCGCGAAGATCGATGCTATGAGTTTAACATCAGTTTCAATATTACCTGGTCGTGCAATGGTGTGATTGCATGTGATGGTTGCGGGCGGGAGAGAGGCATGCGGGGTGGTTCACCTTATTGCTAAAGGTATGGGCATGCGATAAGCATTCGACACCATTCACTCAGATAACATTGGCTAGCCTTCAAGTACGCGCCAAGACCGCTGATATAAGCTCAGCCTCAACCTGAATATTGCATGGTCATGCAATGGTGTGATTGCATGTCACGGTTGCGGGAGAGGCATGCGGGGTGGTTCACCCCAACCATGGTTAGTATGGGTGTGGCCAAGAGATAAGCATTCTACACCATTCAATGAGATACGATATGCTAGCTTTTAAATGCGCGCTAAGATCGTTGATATGAGTTTAACATCAGCTTCGATATACCTTGGTCGTGGAATGGTGTGATTGCATGTGATGGTTGCAGGAGAGAGGTATGAGGGGTGGTTCACCCTATTGCTTAAGGTATGGGCATGCGATACGCACTCTACACCATTCACCTAGATAACATTGGCAAGCCTTTAAGTACGCGCCAAGACCGTTGATATAAGCTTAGCCTCAACCTCAATATTGCATGGTCATGCAATGGTGTGATTGCATGTCACATTGTCACGGTTGCGGGAGAGAGGCATGCGGGATGCTTCACCACATGGTTATATGTATGGCCAAGAGATAAGCATTCTACACCATTCGATGACATAAGATAAGCTAGCTTTTAAATGCGCGCTAAGATCGATGATATGAGTTTAACAACAGCCTCGATATTGCATGGTCGTGCAATGGTGTGATTGCATGTGATGGTTGCAGGAGAGAGGCATGCGGGGTGGTTCACCCTATTACTAAAGGTATGGGCATACGATAAGCATTCTACACCATTCACACAGATAACATTGGCCAGCCTTTAAGTACGCGCCAAGAGCGTTGATATAAGCTCAGCCTCAACCTCAATATTGCATGGTCATGCAATGGTGTGATTGCATGTCACGGTTGCGGGAGAGAGGCATGCGGGGTGCTTCACCCTAGTCATGGTTATGGGTATTGCCAAGAGATACGCATTCTACACCATTCAATGAGATACAATATGCTAGCTTTTAAATGCGCGCTAAGATCGTTGATATGAGTTTAACATCAGCCTCGATATTGCCTGGTCGTGCAATGGTGTGATTGCATGTGATGGTTGCAGGAGAGAGGCATGCGGGGTGGTTCACCCTATTACTAAAGGTATGGGCATGCGATAAGCATTATACACCATTCACCTAGATAACATTGGCAAGCCTTTAAGTACGCGCCAAGAGCGTTGATATAAGCTTAGCCTCAACCTCAATATTGCATGTTCATGCAATGGTGTGATTGCATGTCACGGTTGCGGGAGAGAGGCATGCGGGGTGCTTCACCCTAGTCATGGTTATGGGTGTTGCCAAGAGATACGCATTCTACACCATTCAATGAGATACGATATGCTAGCTTTTAAATGCGCGCGAAGATCGATGCTATGAGTTTAACATCAGTTTCAATATTACCTGGTCGTGCAATGGTGTGATTGCATGTGATGGTTGCGGGCGGGAGAGAGGCATGCGGGGTGGTTCACCTTATTGCTAAAGGTATGGGCATGCGATAAGCATTCGACACCATTCACTCAGATAACATTGGCTAGCCTTCAAGTACGCGCCAAGACCGCTGATATAAGCTCAGCCTCAACCTGAATATTGCATGGTCATGCAATGGTGTGATTGCATGTCACGGTTGCGGGAGAGGCATGCGGGGTGGTTCACCCCAACCATGGTTATGTGTGTGGCCAAGAGATAAGCATTCTACACCATTCAATGAGATACGATATGCTAGCTTTTAAATGCGCGCTAAGATCGTTGATATGAGTTTAACATCAGCTTCGATATACCTTGGTCGTGGAATGGTGTGATTGCATGTGATGGTTGCAGGAGAGAGGTATGAGGGGTGGTTCACCCTATTGCTAAAGGTATGGGCATGCGATACGCACTCTACACCATTCACCTAGATAACATTGGCAAGCCTTTAAGTACGCGCCAAGACCGTTGATATAAGCTTAGCCTCAACCTCAATATTGCATGGTCATGCAATGGTGTGATTGCATGTCACATTGTCACGGTTGCGGGAGAGAGGCATGCGGGATGCTTCACCACATGGTTATATGTATGGCCAAGAGATAAGCATTCTACACCATTCGATGACATAAGACAAGCTAGCTTTTAAATGCGCGCTAAGATCGATGATATGAGTTTAACAACAGCCTCGATATTGCATGGTCGTGCAATGGTGTGATTGCATGTGATGGTTGCAGGAGAGAGGCATGCGGGGTGGTTCACCCTATTACTAAATGTATGGGCATACGATAAGCATTCTACACCATTCACACAGATAACATTGGCCAGCCTTTAAGTACGCGCCAAGAGCGTTGATATAAGCTCAGCCTCAACCTCAATATTGCATGGTCATGCAATGGTGTGATTGCATGTCACGGTTGCGGGAGAGAGGCATGCGGGGTGCTTCACCCTAGTCATGGTTATGGGTATTGCCAAGAGATACGCATTCTACACCATTCAATGAGATACAATATGCTAGCTTTTAAATGCGCGCTAAGATCGTTGATATGAGTTTAACATCAGCCTCGATATTGCCTGGTCGTGCAATGGTGTGATTGCATGTGATGGTTGCAGGAGAGAGGCATGCGGGGTGGTTCACCCTATTACTAAAGGTATGGGCATGCGATAAGCATTATACACCATTCACACAGATAATATTGGCCAGCCTTTAAGTACGCGCCAAGAACGTTGATATAAGCCCAGCCTCAACCTCAATATTGCATGTTCATGCAATGGTGTGATTGCATGTCACGGTTGCGGGAGAGAGGCATGCGGGGTGCTTCACCCTAGTCATGGTTATGGGTGTTGCCAAGAGATACGCATTCTACACCATTCAATGAGATACGATATGCTAGCTTTTAAATGCGCGCGAAGATCGATGATATGAGTTTAACATCAGTTTCAATATTACCTGGTCGTGCAATGGTGTGATTGCATGTGATGGTTGCGGGCGGGAGAGAGGCATGCGGGGTGGTTCACCTTATTGCTAAAGGTATGGGCATGCGATAAGCATTCGACACCATTCACTCAGATAACATTGGCTAGCCTTCAAGTACGCGCCAAGACCGCTGATATAAGCTCAGCCTCAACCTGAATATTGCATGGTCATGCAATGGTGTGATTGCATGTCACGGTTGCGGGAGAGGCATACGGGGTGGTTCACCCCAACCATGGTTATGGGTGTGGCCAAGAGATAAGCATTCTACACCATTCAATGAGATACGATATGCTAGCTTTTAAATGCGCGCTAAGATCGTTGATATGAGTTTAACATCAGCTTCGATATACCTTGGTCGTGGAATGGTGTGATTGCATGTGATGGTTGCAGGAGAGAGGTATGAGGGGTGGTTCACCCTATTGCTAAAGGTATGGGCATGCGATACGCACTCTACACCATTCACCTAGATAACATTGGCAAGCCTTTAAGTACGCGCCAAGACCGTTGATATAAGCTTAGCCTCAACCTCAATATTGCATGGTCATGCAATGGTGTGATTGCATGTCACATTGTCACGGTTGCGGGAGAGAGGCATGCGGGATGCTTCACCACATGGTTATATGTATGGCCAAGAGATAAGCATTCTACACCATTCGATGACATAAGATAAGCTAGCTTTTAAATGCGCGCTGAGATCGATGATATGAGTTTAACAACAGCCTCGATATTGCATGGTCGTGCAATGGTGTGATTGCATGTGATGGTTGCAGGAGAGAGGCATGCGGGGTGGTTCACCCTATTACTAAAGGTATGGGCATACGATAAGCATTCTACACCATTCACACAGATAACATTGGCCAGCCTTTAAGTACGCGCCAAGAGCGTTGATATAAGCTCAGCCTCAACCTCAATATTGCATGGTCATGCAATGGTGTGATTGCATGTCACGGTTGCAGGAGAGAGGCATGCGGGGTGCTTCACCCTAGTCATGGTTATGGGTATTGCCAAGAGATACGCATTCTACACCATTCAATGCGATACGATATGCTAGCTTTTAAATGCGCGCTAAGATCGTTGATATGAGTTTAACATCAGCCTCGATATTGCCTGGTCGTGCAATGGTGTGATTGCATGTGATGGTTGCAGGAGAGAGGCATGCGGGGTGGTTCACCCTATTACTTAAGGTATGGGCATGCGATAAGCATTCTACACCATTCACTCAGATAACATTGGCTAGCCTTTAAGTACGCGCCAAGAACGTTGATATAAGCCCAGCCTCAACCTCAATATTGCATGTTCATGCAATGGTGTGATTGCATGTCACGGTTGCGGGAGAGAGGCATGCGGGGTGCTTCACCCTAGTCGTGGTTATGGGTGTTGCCAAGAGATACGCATTCTACACCATTCAATGAGACACGATATGCTAGCTTTTAAATGCGCGCGAAGATCGATGGTATGAGTTTAACATCAGTTTCAATATTACATGGTCGTGCAATGGTGTGATTGCATGTGATGGTTGCGGGCGGGAGAGAGGCATGCGGGGTGGTTCACCTTATTGCTTAAGGTATGGGCATGCGATAAGCATTCGACACCATTCACTCAGATAACATTGGCTAGCCTTCAAGTACGCGCCAAGACCGCTGATATAAGCTTAGCCTCAACCTCAATATTGCATGTTCATGCAATGGTGTGATTGCATGTCACGGTTGCGGGAGAGAGGCATGCGGGGTGCTTCACCCTAGTCATGGTTATGGGTGTTGCCAAGAGATACGCATTCTACACCATTCAATGAGACACGATATGCTAGCTTTTAAATGCGCGCGAAGATCGATGCTATGAGTTTAACATCAGTTTCAATATTACCTGGTCGTGCAATGGTGTGACTGCATGTGATGGTTGCGGGCGGGAGAGAGGCATGCGGGGTGGTTCACCCTATTACTTAAGGTATGGGCATGCGATAAGCATTCTACACCATTCACTCAGATAACATTGGCTAGCCTTTAAGTACGCGCCAAGAACGTTGATATAAGCCCAGCCTCAACCTCAATATTGCATGTTCATGCAATGGTGTGATTGCATGTCACGGTTGCGGGAGAGAGGCATGCGGGGTGCTTCACCCTAGTCATGGTTATGGGTGTTGCCAAGAGATACGCATTCTACACCATTCAATGAGACACGATATGCTAGCTTTTAAATGCGCGCGAAGATCGATGCTATGAGTTTAACATCAGTTTCAATATTACATGGTCGTGCAATGGTGTGATTGCATGTGATGGTTGCGGGCGGGAGAGAGGCATGCGGGGTGGTTCACCTTATTGCTAAAGGTATGGGCATGCGATAAGCATTCGACACCATTCACTCAGATAACATTGGCTAGCCTTCAAGTACGCGCCAAGACCGCTGATATAAGCTCAGCCTCAACCTGAATATTGCATGGTCATGCAATGGTGTGATTGCATGTCACGGTTGCGGGAGAGGCATGCGGGGTGGTTCACCCCAACCATGGTTATGGGTGTGGCCAAGAGATAAGCATTCTACACCATTCAATGAGATACGATATGCTAGCTTTTAAATGCGCGCTAAGATCGTTGATATGAGTTTAACATCAGCTTCGATATACCTTGGTCGTGGAATGGTGTGATTGCATGTGATGGTTGCAGGAGAGAGGTATGAGGGGTGGTTCACCCTATTGCTAAAGGTATGGGCATGCGATACGCACTCTACACCATTCACCTAGATAACATTGGCAAGCCTTTAAGTACGCGCCAAGAGCGTTGATATAAGCTCAGCCTCAACCTCAATATTGCATGGTCATGCAATGGTGTGATTGCATGTCACGGTTGCAGGAGAGAGGCATGCGGGGTGCTTCACCCTAGTCATGGTTATGGGTATTGCCAAGAGATACGCATTCTACACCATTCAATGCGATACGATATGCTAGCTTTTAAATGCGCGCTAAGATCGTTGATATGAGTTTAACATCAGCCTCGATATTGCCTGGTCGTGCAATGGTGTGATTGCATGTGATGGTTGCAGGAGAGAGGCATGCGGGGTGGTTCACCCTATTACTTAAGGTATGAGCATGCGATAAGCATTCTACACCATTCACTCAGATAACATTGGCTAGCCTTTAAGTACGCGCCAAGAACGTTGATATAAGCCCAGCATCAACCTCAATATTGCATGTTCATGCAATGGTGTGATTGCATGTCACGGTTGCGGGAGAGAGGCATGCGGGGTGCTTCACCCTAGTCATGGTTATGGGTGTTGCCAAGAGATACGCATTCTACACCATTCAATGAGACACGATATGCTAGCTTTTAAATGCGCGCGAAGATCGATGCTATGAGTTTAACATCAGTTTCAATATTACCTGGTCGTGCAATGGTGTGATTGCATGTGATGGTTGCGGGCGGGAGAGAGGCATGCGGGGTGGTTCACCTTATTGCTAAAGGTATGGGCATGCGATAAGCATTCGACACCATTCACTCAGATAACATTGGCTAGCCTTCAAGTACGCGCCAAGACCGCTGATATAAGCTCAGCCTCAACCTGAATATTGCATGGTCATGCAATGGTGTGATTGCATGTCACGGTTGCGGGAGAGGCATGCGGGGTGGTTCACCCCAACCATGGTTATGGGTGTGGCCAAGAGATAAGCATTCTACACCATTCAATGAGATACGATATGCTAGCTTTTAAATGCGCGCTAAGATCGTTGATATGAGTTTAACAACAGCCTCGATATTGCATGGTCGTGCAATGGTGTGATTGCATGTGATGGTTGCAGGAGAGAGGCATGCGGGGTGGTTCACCCTATTACTAAAGGTATGGGCATACGATAAGCATTCTACACCATTCACACAGATAACATTGGCCAGCCTTTAAGTACGCGCCAAGAGCGTTGATATAAGCTCAGCCTCAACCTCAATATTGCATGGTCATGCAATGGTGTGATTGCATGTCACGGTTGCGGGAGAGAGGCATGCGGGATGCTTCACCCTAGTCATGGTTATGGGTATTGCCAAGAGATACGCATTCTACACCATTCAATGAGATACGATATGATAGCTTTTAAATGCGCGCTAAGATCGATGATATGAGTTTAACATCAGCCTCGATATTGCCTGGTCGTGCAATGGTGTGATTGCATGTGATGGTTGCAGGAGAGAGGCATGCGGGGTGGTTCACCCTATTACTTAAGGTATGGGCATGCGATAAGCATTCTACACCATTCACTCAGATAACATTGGCTAGCCTTTAAGTACGCGCCAAGAACGTTGATATAAGCCCAGCCTCAACCTCAATATTGCATGTTCATGCAATGGTGTGATTGCATGTCACGGTTGCGGGAGAGAGGCATGCGGGGTGCTTCACCCTAGTCATGGTTACGGGTGTTGCCAAGAGATACGCATTCTACACCATTCAATGAGATACGATATGCTAGCTTTTAAATGCGCGCGAAGATCGATGATATGAGTTTAACATCAGTTTCAATATTACCTGGTCGTGCAATGGTGTGATTGCATGTGATGGTTGCGGGCGGGAGAGAGGCATGCGGGGTGGTTCACCTTATTGCTAAAGGTATGGGCATGCGATAAGCATTCGACACCATTCACTCAGATAACATTGGCTAGCCTTCAAGTACGCGCCAAGACCGCTGATATAAGCTCAGCCTCAACCTGAATATTGCATGGTCATGCAATGGTGTGATTGCATGTCACGGTTGCGGGAGAGGCATGCGGGGTGGTTCACCCCAACCATGGTTATGGGTGTGGCCAAGAGATAAGCATTCTACACCATTCAATGAGATACGATATGCTAGCTTTTAAATGCGCGCTAAGATCGTTGATATGAGTTTAACAACAGCCTCGATATTGCATGGTCGTGCAATGGTGTGATTGCATGTGATGGTTGCAGGAGAGAGGCATGCGGGGTGGTTCACCCTATTACTAAAGGTATGGGCATACGATAAGCATTCTACACCATTCACACAGATAACATTGGCCAGCCTTTAAGTACGCGCCAAGAGCGTTGATATAAGCTCAGCCTCAACCTCAATATTGCATGGTCATGCAATGGTGTGATTGCATGTCACGGTTGCGGGAGAGAGGCATGCGGGATGCTTCACCCTAGTCATGGTTATGGGTATTGCCAAGAGATACGCATTCTACACCATTCAATGAGATACGATATGATAGCTTTTAAATGCGCGCTAAGATCGATGATATGAGTTTAACATCAGCCTCGATATTGCCTGGTCGTGCAATGGTGTGATTGCATGTGATGGTTGCAGGAGAGAGGCATGCGGGGTGGTTCACCCTATTACTTAAGGTATGGGCATGCGATAAGCATTCTACACCATTCACTCAGATAACATTGGCTAGCCTTTAAGTACGCGCCAAGAACGTTGATATAAGCCCAGCCTCAACCTCAATATTGCATGTTCATGCAATGGTGTGATTGCATGTCACGGTTGCGGGAGAGAGGCATGCGGGGTGCTTCACCCTAGTCATGGTTACGGGTGTTGCCAAGAGATACGCATTCTACACCATTCAATGAGATACGATATGCTAGCTTTTAAATGCGCGCGAAGATCGATGATATGAGTTTAACATCAGTTTCAATATTACCTGGTCGTGCAATGGTGTGATTGCATGTGATGGTTGCGGGCGGGAGAGAGGCATGCGGGGTGGTTCACCTTATTGCTAAAGGTATGGGCATGCGATAAGCATTCGACACCATTCACTCAGATAACATTGGCTAGCCTTCAAGTACGCGCCAAGACCGCTGATATAAGCTCAGCCTCAACCTGAATATTGCATGGTCATGCAATGGTGTGATTGCATGTCACGGTTGCGGGAGAGGCATGCGGGGTGGTTCACCCCAACCATGGTTATGGGTGTGGCCAAGAGATAAGCATTCTACACCATTCAATGAGATACGATATGCTAGCTTTTAAATGCGCGCTAAGATCGTTGATATGAGTTTAACAACAGCCTCGATATTGCATGGTCGTGCAATGGTGTGATTGCATGTGATGGTTGCAGGAGAGAGGCATGCGGGGTGGTTCACCCTATTACTAAAGGTATGGGCATACGATAAGCATTCTACACCATTCACACAGATAACATTGGCCAGCCTTTAAGTACGCGCCAAGAGCGTTGATATAAGCTCAGCCTCAACCTCAATATTGCATGGTCATGCAATGGTGTGATTGCATGTCACGGTTGCGGGAGAGAGGCATGCGGGATGCTTCACCCTAGTCATGGTTATGGGTATTGCCAAGAGATACGCATTCTACACCATTCAATGAGATACGATATGATAGCTTTTAAATGCGCGCTAAGATCGATGATATGAGTTTAACATCAGCCTCGATATTGCCTGGTCGTGCAATGGTGTGATTGCATGTGATGGTTGCAGGAGAGAGGCATGCGGGGTGGTTCACCCTATTACTTAAGGTATGGGCATGCGATAAGCATTCTACACCATTCACTCAGATAACATTGGCTAGCCTTTAAGTACGCGCCAAGAACGTTGATATAAGCCCAGCCTCAACCTCAATATTGCATGGTCATGCAATGGTGTGATTGCATGTCACGGTTGCGGGAGAGAGGCATGCGGGGTGCTTCACCCTAGTCATGGTTATGGGTATTGCCAAGAGATACGCATTCTACACCATTCAATGAGATACAATATGCTAGCTTTTAAATGCGCGCTAAGATCGTTGATATGAGTTTAACATCAGCCTCGATATTGCCTGGTCGTGCAATGGTGTGATTGCATGTGATGGTTGCAGGAGAGAGGCATGCGGGGTGGTTCACCCTATTACTAAAGGTATGGGCATGCGATAAGCATTCTACACCATTCACACAGATAACATTGGCCAGCCTTTAAGTACGCGCCAAGAACGTTGATATAAGCCCAGCCTCAACCTCAATATTGCATGTTCATGCAATGGTGTGATTGCATGTCACGGTTGCGGGAGAGAGGCATGCGGGGTGCTTCACCCTAGTCATGGTTACGGGTGTTGCCAAGAGATACGCATTCTACACCATTCAATGAGACACGATATGCTAGCTTTTAAATGCGCGCGAAGATCGATGCTATGAGTTTAACATCAGTTTCAATATTACCTGGTCGTGCAATGGTGTGATTGCATGTGATGGTTGCGGGCGGGAGAGAGGCATGCGGGGTGGTTCACCTTATTGCTTAAGGTATGGGCATGCGATAAGCATTCGACACCATTCACTCAGATAACATTGGCTAGCCTTCAAGTACGCGCCAAGACCGCTGATATAAGCTCAGCCTCAACCTGAATATTGCATGGTCATGCAATGGTGTGATTGCATGTCACGGTTGCGGGAGAGGCATGCGGGGTGGTTCACCCCAACCATGGTTATGGGTGTGGCCAAGAGATAAGCATTCTACACCATTCAATGAGATACGATATGCTAGCTTTTAAATGCGCGCTAAGATCGTTGATATGAGTTTAACAACAGCCTCGATATTGCATGGTCGTGCAATGGTGTGATTGCATGTGATGGTTGCAGGAGAGAGGCATGCGGGGTGGTTCACCCTATTACTAAAGGTATGGGCATACGATAAGCATTCTACACCATTCACACAGATAACATTGGCCAGCCTTTAAGTACGCGCCAAGAGCGTTGATATAAGCTCAGCCTCAACCTCAATATTGCATGGTCATGCAATGGTGTGATTGCATGTCACGGTTGCGGGAGAGAGGCATGCGGGATGCTTCACCCTAGTCATGGTTATGGGTATTGCCAAGAGATACGCATTCTACACCATTCAATGAGATACGATATGATAGCTTTTAAATGCGCGCTAAGATCGATGATATGAGTTTAACATCAGCCTCGATATTGCCTGGTCGTGCAATGGTGTGATTGCATGTGATGGTTGCAGGAGAGAGGCATGCGGGGTGGTTCACCCTATTACTTAAGGTATGGGCATGCGATAAGCATTCTACACCATTCACTCAGATAACATTGGCTAGCCTTTAAGTACGCGCCAAGAACGTTGATATAAGCCCAGCCTCAACCTCAATATTGCATGGTCATGCAATGGTGTGATTGCATGTCACGGTTGCGGGAGAGAGGCATGCGGGGTGCTTCACCCTAGTCATGGTTATGGGTATTGCCAAGAGATACGCATTCTACACCATTCAATGAGATACAATATGCTAGCTTTTAAATGCGCGCTAAGATCGTTGATATGAGTTTAACATCAGCCTCGATATTGCCTGGTCGTGCAATGGTGTGATTGCATGTGATGGTTGCAGGAGAGAGGCATGCGGGGTGGTTCACCCTATTACTAAAGGTATGGGCATGCGATAAGCATTCTACACCATTCACACAGATAACATTGGCCAGCCTTTAAGTACGCGCCAAGAACGTTGATATAAGCCCAGCCTCAACCTCAATATTGCATGTTCATGCAATGGTGTGATTGCATGTCACGGTTGCGGGAGAGAGGCATGCGGGGTGCTTCACCCTAGTCATGGTTACGGGTGTTGCCAAGAGATACGCATTCTACACCATTCAATGAGATACGATATGCTAGCTTTTAAATGCGCGCGAAGATCGATGATATGAGTTTAACATCAGTTTCAATATTACCTGGTCGTGCAATGGTGTGATTGCATGTGATGGTTGCGGGCGGGAGAGAGGCATGCGGGGTGGTTCACCTTATTGCTAAAGGTATGGGCATGCGATAAGCATTCGACACCATTCACTCAGATAACATTGGCTAGCCTTCAAGTACGCGCCAAGACCGCTGATATAAGCTCAGCCTCAACCTGAATATTGCATGGTCATGCAATGGTGTGATTGCATGTCACGGTTGCGGGAGAGGCATGCGGGGTGGTTCACCCCAACCATGGTTATGGGTGTGGCCAAGAGATAAGCATTCTACACCATTCAATGAGATACGATATGCTAGCTTTTAAATGCGCGCTAAGATCGTTGATATGAGTTTAACATCAGCTTCGATATACCTTGGTCGTGGAATGGTGTGATTGCATGGGATGGTTGCAGGAGAGAGGTATGAGGGGTGGTTCACCCTATTGCTAAAGGTATGGGCATGCGATACGCACTCTACACCATTCACCTAGATAACATTGGCAAGCCTTTAAGTACGCGCCAAGACCGTTGATATAAGCCCAGCCTCAACCTCAATATTGCATGGTCATGCAATGGTGTGATTGCATGTCACATTGTCACGGTTGCGGGAGAGAGGCATGCGGGATGCTTCACCACATGGTTATATGTATGGCCAAGAGATAAGCATTCTACACCATTCGATGACATAAGATAAGCTAGCTTTTAAATGCGCGCTAAGATCGATGATATGAGTTTAACAACAGCATCGATATTGCATGGTCGTGCAATGGTGTGATTGCATGTGATGGTTGCAGGAGAGAGGCATGCGGGGTGGTTCACCCTATTACTAAAGGTATGGGCATACGATAAGCATTCTACACCATTCACTCAGATAACATTGGCTAGCCTTTAAGTACGCGCCAAGAGCGTTGATATAAGCTCAGCCTCAACCTCAATATTGCATGGTCATGCAATGGTGTGATTGCATGTCACGGTTGCAGGAGAGAGGCATGCGGGGTGCTTCACCCTAGTCATGGTTATGGGTATTGCCAAGAGATACGCATTCTACACCATTCAATGCGATACGATATGCTAGCTTTTAAATGCGCGCTAAGATCGTTGATATGAGTTTAACATCAGCCTCGATATTGCCTGGTCGTGCAATGGTGTGATTGCATGTGATGGTTGCAGGAGAGAGGCATGCGGGGTGGTTCACCCTATTACTTAAGGTATGGGCATGCGATAAGCATTCTACACCATTCACTCAGATAACATTGGCTAGCCTTTAAGTACGCGCCAAGAACGTTGATATAAGCCCAGCCTCAACCTCAATATTGCATGTTCATGCAATGGTGTGATTGCATGTCACGGTTGCGGGAGAGAGGCATGCGGGGTGCTTCACCCTAGTCATGGTTATGGGTGTTGCCAAGAGATACGCATTCTACACCATTCAATGAGACACGATATGCTAGCTTTTAAATGCGCGCGAAGATCGATGATATGAGTTTAACATCAGTTTCAATATTACCTAGTCGTGCAATGGTGTGATTGCATGTGATGGTTGCGGGCGGGAGGGAGGCATGCGGGGTGGTTCACCTTATTGCTAAAGGTATGGGCATGCGATAAGCATTCGACACCATTCACTCAGATAACATTGGCTAGCCTTCAAGTACGCGCCAAGACCGCTAATATAAGCTCAGCCTCAACCTGAATATTGCATGGTCATGCAATGGTGTGATTGCATGTCACGGTTGCGGGAGAGGCATGCGGGGTGGTTCACCCCAACCATGGTTATGGGTGTGGCCAAGAGATAAGCATTCTACACCATTCAATGAGATACGATATGCTAGCTTTTAAATGCGCGCTAAGATCGTTGATATGAGTTTAACATCAGCTTCGATATACCTTGGTCGTGGAATGGTGTGATTGCATGTGATGGTTGCAGGAGAGAGGTATGAGGGGTGGTTCACCCTATTGCTTAAGGTATGGGCATGCGATACGCACTCTACACCATTCACCTAGATAACATTGGCAAGCCTTTAAGTACGCGCCAAGACCGTTGATATAAGCTTAGCCTCAACCTCAATATTGCATGGTCATGCAATGGTGTGATTGCATGTCACATTGTCACGGTTGCGGGAGAGAGGCATGCGGGATGCTTCACCACATGGTTATATGTATGGCCAAGAGATAAGCATTCTACACCATTCGATGACATAAGATAAGCTAGCTTTTAAATGCGCGCTAAGATCGATGATATGAGTTTAACAACAGCCTCGATATTGCATGGTCGTGCAATGGTGTGATTGCATGTGATGGTTGCAGGAGAGAGGCATGCGGGGTGGTTCACCCTATTACTAAAGGTATGGGCATACGATAAGCATTCTACACCATTCACACAGATAACATTGGCCAGCCTTTAAGTACGCGCCAAGAGCGTTGATATAAGCTCAGCCTCAACCTCAATATTGCATGTTCATGCAATGGTGTGATTGCATGTCACGGTTGCAGGAGAGAGGCATGCGGGGTGCTTCACCCTAGTCATGGTTATGGGTATTGCCAAGAGATACGCATTCTACACCATTCAATGAGATACAATATGCTAGCTTTTAAATGCGCGCTAAGATCGTTGATATGAGTTTAACATCAGCCTCGATATTGCCTGGTCATGCAATGGTGTGATTGCATGTGATGGTTGCATGAGAGAGGCATGCGGGGTGGTTCACCCTATTACTAAAGGTATGGGCATGCGATAAGCATTCTACACCATTCACACAGATAACATTTGCCAGCCTTTAAGTACGCGCCAAGAACGTTGATATAAGCCCAGCCTCAACCTCAATATTGCATGTTCATGCAATGGTGTGATTGCATGTCACGGTTGCGGGAGAGAGGCATGCGGGGTGCTTCACCCTAGTCATGGTTATGGGTGTTGCCAAGAGATACGCATTCTACACCATTCAATGAGATACGATATGCTAGCTTTTAAATGCGCGCGAAGATCGATGATATGAGTTTAACATCAGTTTCAATATTACCTGGTCGTGCAATGGTGTGATTGCATGTGATGGTTGCGGGCGGGAGAGAGGCATGCGGGGTGGTTCACCTTATTGCTAAAGGTATGGGCATGCGATAAGCATTCGACACCATTCACTCAGATAACATTGGCTAGCCTTCAAGTACGCGCCAAGACCGCTGATATAAGCTCAGCCTCAACCTGAATATTGCATGGTCATGCAATGGTGTGATTGCATGTCACGGTTGCGGGAGAGGCATGCGGGGTGGTTCACCCCAACCATGGTTATGGGTGTGGCCAAGAGATAAGCATTCTACACCATTCAATGAGATACGATATGCTAGCTTTTAAATGCGCGCTAAGATCGTTGATATGAGTTCAACATCAGCTTCGATATACCTTGGTCGTGGAATGGTGTGATTGCATGTGATGGTTGCAGGAGAGAGGTATGAGGGGTGGTTCACCCTATTGCTAAAGGTATGGGCATGCGATACGCACTCTACACCATTCACCTAGATAACATTGGCAAGCCTTTAAGTACGCGCCAAGACCGTTGATATAAGCTTAGCCTCAACCTCAATATTGCATGGTCATGCAATGGTGTGATTGCATGTCACATTGTCACGGTTGCGGGAGAGAGGCATGCGGGATGCTTCACCACATGGTTATATGTATGGCCAAGAGATAAGCATTCTACACCATTCGATGACATAAGATAAGCTAGCTTTTAAATGCGCGCTAAGATCGATGATATGAGTTTAACAACAGCATCGATATTGCATGGTCGTGCAATGGTGTGATTGCATGTGATGGTTGCAGGAGAGAGGCATGCGGGGTAGTTCACCCTATTACTAAAGGTATGGGCATACGATAAGCATTGTACACCATTCACACAGATAACATTGGCCAGCCTTTAAGTACGCGCCAAGAGCGTTGATATAAGCTCAGCCTCAACCTCAATATTGCATGGTCATGCAATGGTGTGATTGCATGTCACGGTTGCAGGAGAGAGGCATGCGGGGCAGGGGTCTACAAACCGGCCGGTTCCCGGACAGAATTGGACAAAAGAAAAAAAAGCCGGGGAAAAGCGATAGGGGAGTTCCGGCGAAGCCGGTAAAAAAAGGGGGAAGTATGAATGTTCTCCGGCTGTGGTGATTTGGGGCCGGAGGTCCACAAACTCTTATCCGGATCTTTTTCTCCCCGGCTGTTCCAGATTTATTCCCTTGAACACATTCTCAGCAAGCCATTATGGCTAGTGGTTCTGAAAGCGGCAGATCGGTAGCAAACCCTTTAACCTCGACATGTGGTCGTTAGACAAGCGAATGAGCCACGTCTCGAAGTCGAGGAGCAACGTCGCGAAGTCGAGGTTTAGATCGACCACACCGAAACAGCCCCAGCCGAAACAGCCGCCTCTCTCGTCTCGCTGACGATCTTCCCTCAGGCAGACGGCACCTTGAAAGCGTACCTGATTTTCTCCCACTCTTATACGGGTGTGGTCACTGAAGGATCACAGCTCCCAGAGCGGGGTGCTGGTATTAGAGCCGAGGTCTTTGCTGAGTTTGAGCTATTTAAGGGTTACATGTTTGACCGTCTAGAGCAGTACGGCAAGGCCACGATGGCTGGGGCGTGGGCCTTCATTATTGTCAAGTATGCCCACGCACCTGGTCCCCCATGTCATGCGGGTAAAAATGTTGGTTAAACATTTTTCTTTCGACGCCAAGGATGCCCATCATGAGCTTATCATGTCAGCTGTTGAGGTGGCCAACAAGCAGCCCATGCACTTGGGTGACACGCCCCCAGTTCTTTTGGCCAAATTGGCCCTTGATGTGTGCGGCAACTAAGTCCCCTTTGTGGGCACGTCTTTGGCTGAGGGTGTTGAGGGCGAGGAGGAGTTGGCTGAGGAGGAGGGTGAGGTGGATGCGCTGCAGCCTCCGGAGGAGGATGAATAGGATGCAGATCCCGCGTCCCCGAGTCAGATGATGACGATTTGCCTTAAGGTAGGTAAGCTGAATTGGCACGCGCCAAGCAGCAACTGTGATAGTGTGTTGGTGTGTGTGTGTGAATTATAGGGCGCATAATTGAACACAAATTAGCTTCGACCTTTTGGTTTACCAAGGAGGAAAGACTGTAGTTATGTGTGTGTGTAGTATTGTTTTTAGGAATGTAGTTAAGACGAGTGAAGATCGAACAGTTTGCAAAAAGCGGGAGAAAAAAATCCACACTTTTCACACTTTTTCGGAAAACCGGACAAAAAAATTAGATGTCTCCGGCTCCGGAAAAAAAAACGGAGAGGGAAAAAAAAGTGCCCGGCAAAACCGGTCAGTTCCAAGACCCCATTGTAGACCCCTGATGCGGGGTGCTTCACCCTAGTCATGGTTATGGGTATTGCCAAGAGATACGCATTCTACACCATTCAATGCGATACGATATGCTAGCTTTTAAATGCGCGCTAAGATCGTTGATATGAGTTTAACATCAGCCTCGATATTGCCTGGTCGTGCAATGGTGTGATTGCATGGGATGGTTGCAGGAGAGAGGCATGCGGGGTGGTTCACCCTATTACTTAAGGTATGGGCATGCGATAAGCATTCTACACCATTCACTCAGATAACATTGGCTAGCCTTTAAGTACGCGCCAAGAACGTTGATATAAGCCCAGCCTCAACCTCAATATTGCATGTTCATGCAATGGTGTGATTGCATGTCACGGTTGCGGGAGAGAGGCATGCGGGGTGCTTCACCCTAGTCATGGTTATGGGTGTTGCCAAGAGATACGCATTCTACACCATTCAATGAGACACGATATGCTAGCTTTTAAATGCGCGCGAAGATCGATGATATGAGTTTAACATCAGTTTCAATATTACCTGGTCGTGCAATGGTGTGATTGCATGTGATGGTTGCGGGCGGGAGAGAGGCATGCGGGGTGGTTCACCTTATTGCTAAAGGTATGGGCATGCGATAAGCATTCGACACCATTCACTCAGATAACATTGGCTAGCCTTCAAGTACGCGCCAAGACCGCTGATATGAGCTCAGCCTCAACCTGAATATTGCATGTCATGCAATGGTGTGATTGCATGTCACGGTTGCGGGAGAGGCATGCGGGGTGGTTCACCCTAGTCATGGTTATGGGTATTGCCAAGAGATACGCATTCTACACCATTCAATGAGATGCGATATGCTAGCTTTTAAATGCGCGCTAAGATCGTTGATATGAGTTTAACATCGGCCTCGATATTGCCTGGTCGTGCAATGGTGTGATTGCATGTGATTGTTGCAGGAGAGAGGCATGCGGGGTGGTTCACCCTATTACTCAAGGTATGGGCATGCGATAAGCATTCTACACCATTCACTCAGATAACATTGGCTAGCCTTTAAGTACGCGCCAAGATCGTTGATATGAGCTCAGCCTCCACCTCAATATTGCATGGCCATGCAATGGTGTGATTGCATGTCACATTGTCACGGTTGCGGGAGAGAGGCATGCGGGATGCTTCACCCCATGGTTATAGGTGTGGCCAAGAGATAGGCATTCTACACCATTCAATGATATAAGATAAGCTAGCTTTTAAATGCGCGCTAAGATCAATGATATGAGTTTAACAACATCCTCGATATTGCATGGTCGTGCAATGGTGTGATTGCATGTGATGGTTGCGGGCGGGAGAGAGGCATGCGGGTTGGTTCACCCAATTGCTTAAGGTATGGGCATGCGATAAGCATTCTACACATTTAACTCACATAACATTTGCCAGCCTTTAATTACGCGCCAAGAGCGTTGATATAAGCGTAGCCTCAACCTCAATATTGCATGGCCATGTAATGGTGTGATTGCATGAAATGGTTGCGGGAGGGAGGCATGTGGGGTGGTTCACCCCATGGTTACTATAGGCATGGCCAAGTTATAAGCATTCTACACCATTCCCTGAGATAAGATATGCTAGCCTTTAAATGCGCGTCAATGTCGATGATAAATGCTTAAGACCAGCCTCGATATTGCCGGTTCATGCAATGGTGTGATTGCATGTAACGGTTGCGGGAGAGAGGAATGTGGGGTGGTTCACCCCATGGTTATAGGCATGGCCAACTAAGCTATAAACATTATACACCATTCAGTGAGATAAAATATGATAGCCTTTCAATGCGCGTTGAGAGCGATGATATAGGCTTAGCATCATCTTCGATATTGCCTGGTCATGCATTGGCGTGATTGCATGTAACGGTTGCTGGAAATGGAGAGGTACTATGCACTGCTTGATATTGACATTGTCGCGTCTCCGGGCATGCGCTCCAAAGGCTCTGTCGCGTCACCGCCGGACCGTTTGGTTGGCAGAAAAGGAAACTTAATGCAAGAGGGACAGATATAGAAAACACAAGAAACACAAGAAGACGAAAAATACCGACTCAAAAAGAAAAGAAAATAAAAAATGCCCCTCTTGCATTAATGATGATTGCCTGAGTGAAGTGCATTATATGATCTGAGGGGCCACTTACGCCTCAAACCGTTGACACATTACAGGGCGGGGATTTCATGAACATGGAGTGGAGAGGGCGGGATGTGCGGGGTTTGGAGGAGGTGAAGGGGGTGCAACGCCGGAGATGCAGGATGTATGCCCGGGCGGTGATCCGAGTTGTTGACGGGTTAACAAGCCTGGGTCCACACCGCTGACGAAGTGTGGCTCTTGATTGGGCGGTCATCCGAGGGGCTGACGGGGCTGACCGAGCATTGATGCACATGGCGCCAGAGGGCAGCGGGGATATAGGCTTGGTCAAGGTGGGATCGATGTCGCGTAGTGGGAGGATCTGCTGGTGAGGTGCAGAAAGCAGGAAGCATATAGGTGGGAGGATCTGCAACAAACGTCGTGCATGAGAACCGCCGTACGGGCCTCTATAGCCTCTGGGGCCCTCAGTGGGGGTGGGGCGCCGGGGAGGGCCGGGTTTGGGGTGGGGGGAAGAGGAGGGGAGATGATGGGGGATGGGTGATGTGGAGATCTCCGGATAAGGTACACAATGACAAGTTGCCTTCATGAGGATAGCGAACCCCGCCGCACGCTCAGAAGCGATGGGGCCCCAGTGGGCGATGTACCGAGGCCCACCCGCCGTCAGCGATGCGTCATCCAAGCGGAGTTGGATCTCCAAACAACGGGCTGAGGATCGGGCCTGGAGCCACATCCAACATGCGCAAACAATATCGAGGCTCAAATCCACCTGCCAAAGGTGGAGAAGACTTTGGAGTTTAGCTCGGTGTGGGGCAGGGCCAAAGGCTGCCAAAGGGATTGGTAGGAGTCACCCACCGCCAGGTTTATGACTCCCTATGCGGAGCCCCGGTGCCATGCGGCGACCGCGGAGGTGAGGCCCAGATTGGGGCCTATGCACGGGGGGGGGGATGCCCTCAAGGATAGGGCCGGGGCCGTAAGAGGGAAGGGCAAGGGACGACAGGCCTATGTCGGTCCCGGGGGTGAGAGAGGAGGGAGCGGGATCCGCCTGAGGTTTGTAAGTGCAGATGATAGTCTCATCACGGGCATCGTCAGCCATGTCAACATGATCGCCCGCCCGATCTCGAACATCGCACATGGACACTGGAAAACCTGGTGGGGACGCCGTGGGGTGCTTATTGCCGGTCAACGGGCCCGATGCCCGGCTGGGGGGGGCTCGGGGGGCAGAGGGCATGGAGGACAGGGGGCGTTGGGAGGACCCAGCCGCCACATGGGCGAATGTGGCGTTGCTGTGATAAGTGGGGCGAGGGTGTGATTTTGCCGGGGGAATGATCATTAAACTGCAGCGTGTGACGATCGAAGCATGGGCCTCTTTGGTAAGGGGGTAGAAGCCAATGCTACGAGCGTGAGCCCCTGTTGTGATGATGGGTTGGCCTTGGCTGGCCAGCATGACGAAGTCGCCCTCCTTGCTCCGGGAAAGCGTGGCCATAGCCGAGGCTGCCACCGCATATGCGAGGTAGACGTCTAGGAGGGTAATGGTGCCATTTGAGCCACGGGCAAGCCTGGCAATCCACACTGGGGCCATGCCCATGCTGCCTGAGCACATGGCATAAGACATGGATATCCAAGCAATTGTCTGATGGATATCGATGGCCACCGGTAATTTTGACTCGGAATTGCTGTATCGGTACTCGTGAATCGTTATATCCTGAGCCACGCTGCCTTGTCCGACGAGAAACATCGACTATCACATGATCAAGAAGTAAACAATTGGGTACCGGTATGGCGTGATGCAACGGGCAACGGCTTGTTTACGTTATTTAAATGACACGAGCAAAGATGTGGCATCGCCGATGTAGCAAACATGGTACCAGGGTACGGCCTGGTATTCGGATATAGACATGGAATTCCATGTCTATATCGAGGTGCGAATTGTGTGAACTCCATCCAGAGAACAAACAAGAAGGTCGGTCACCTAGGAATGGCAATTAATGGCATTGCGCACTATCATAGTAATAAAAACACGCGTATGTGCGCATACGCGACCACCTAGCTCTGTCGTCACACTCCCGCTCTCTCAACTTCTAGCCATGACGAGCATATCAAGCTCGTTGTTTACATGGTATCAAACAATCATTCGAAATACTACTTTACTTAGTTAATTTTCCAGCGGTGCAAAATTGACTGTTGGTCATCACCTGGTCGCAGAGTTAGAATAGGTGTGGTCCTCGAAGCAAGAGGTAGGGTCAATCACAAGTTGACGACATTGCACATGCGCGGTGGGAGCTAAATCAGGAGGACGAGCAAGGTTACATGCCGATGACCCTGCAGGCGTCGTAAATCACAACCTAGATAATCTATCAATGACAACCGTGTGGCGACGAGTACATATTGGGCAATAAGGGATGTAGACTTCAAGTCTGAAGCTGCAAAGTCGTGATCCGGTGATGCATACCAAGTTCAATGCAAAGGTCGCGGTACCATGATAGCTCGCCTTGTATCATGGTAGGGGAAAAGCGTCATGGTATAGCTTACTAGGCACGTGGTAGCCCATGGTAAAGCTTACTAGGCTGCCTAGTTACCATAGTTACTAGGAAGGCTCCCCCAATGCCGTCTCATAGTGCGTCCGACCATGACATGTGTCCTCTCATCTTCGGGAGGTTACTAGCATCTTAACAGTCACGTCACGGCACATGCAACCAACCAAGGCAATCTCGGCCGACATGCAACCGAAGAAACACAAAACAAAATTGGGCAATCCTTAGGCGGTTCGCTTAAATACGGTTATAATCTATGCTTAATCAATCTTTGAAGGTGCGCTAAGTTGTCCGCCTTATTACTGTAAAAAGGGATAGGGTATGCGCACCCTTGTTGAGAACTCCCAAATTCGTCGCGCATGCAAAAGTACCCTACTCTGCGCATACGCACCCGGCAATTTCGACATTTGGTGCTGGAAAATTACTCTGCGCACCGCCCAGAATAACTGATAATTATTATTTTGTCGCGCACCACTCCACACACCCCAAAAGCAAATAAACGTTGAGTCAAACCGATTTTTCGGTAACAACTATTTTCGGGGGAGCGTGTACTTTTCTGGCACCAAATATCCAGAAACTATATGATGTAACATTTCAGCTGCGCCTGCTCGGAGTAGGGAATATTTTGGCTGCGCAACAAATTGATATTTTAGTTTTCAATAGGGGTGGGCGGACCCTATTCCGCTTTGCGGCACGGTATGGGTTGTGAAGTTTTGTGAAGTTTTTACAGTCCAACGGGGCATCACATTTGATGCATGGGACTTGTGCCCGTAAACCGGTACAGACACTAAATATGCTAGGACAGCGAGCGAAAACCAATGACCCCCCTGGGCAAGCAACCAACACCCAACCACCGAGCAATAGCGTGGGAATGAGCCCCATAGTGCAGCAGATTAGCCCCAACCATAAAACATGACGTGGGTGCAAAAGAGTTCGGTTGGACGCCTCCTAGGAAAGACAGGTGAGTGTCGTAAGGGACAGCTTCAGATTCTAATTGAGAAGGAAACAAGAAACTTTTAGTGAAATTTTATGAGTATATGTAAAAACTGTGTACCGTAAAACCACTTTAACTACGCGCACCCCCAAAAAAAAGAATTTAATTTTCGGCCGCGCACCCCAAAAAGAATTTAAAAAACGGTCGCGCAGCGACGAAATTTTAATTTAATTTAACGCCGCGTAGCACGAAATGTTATTAAACATCGCGCATCACAGGAAATAATTAAAAATTTCGTCCGCGCAGCACTTTCAGCCAGTACTGTCATACTCAGTTATACCTTCGTTTGATGCTAGCAGGACCCGCATACCGTGGTCGTCATCCCCCTCCTCCGCCGATTCCTGGCCACAGGAAACGTGTGGCTATTGGGGCCCGGGGGGCTCAGTACAGCCAGTACACCAATACCGTAAACCGTCTTTGACTCCGCGCACAAATTAAATAATTATGTTGCTAGCAGGCGGGTGCTAGCATCAAACGAAGTTTTAACTGTGCTTTCCGGTACAGGCTGAATGTGCTGCGCGGACTAAAATTTAAATTATTTCAGTGATGCGCGATGTACAATTAAATTCTGTGTTGCGCGGCGTTAAATTAAAATAAAATTTCGTCGCTGCGCGAACTAAAATTAAATTCTTTTTGGGGTGCGCGGACTAATTAAATAATTATTTTTTCCGGGGTGCGCGGAGTCTAAGGCGTTTTACGGTACTTGGTTAACACCCTCACAGTCAGCAAATTCATCATACGGTAGTCAAAATTGCCGACAAGGATGCCTGAACGGATGTCGAATCAAACAGTCGCGCGCTAGCGCGTGAAAATTTTGTAAAAAATGTTGTTTTTAATTCATACCGCGCACCCCCAAAATAATTGTTTGGGCACCTGACTGACGCTCCGCGCAGCGGCAATTTTTGAATTAATATTAGCGCGCAGCCATGTCCGCGCACCCCAATAATTATTTAATTACGAGCGGAGCTAAAGTGGTTCTACGGTAATGTGTAAGCGAAACTTCAGTGAGTTTAAGTGTTTTAAAATGTGTGAAATATGTATGAAACTGTGTGACACATAACTTAAGTGAGTATTAGGGTTATTGTGGCCGCACAATCTTAACAGATTTTCGGGAGAGCCCTCCCGGGCGGACAAAGGTCGCTAGAGGCGAAGCCCTCAGAGATGCCTCATGTCCGTCCGTCCGTCTGTCATCCCGATGTTTCTTGATCATCCCGGGAATTTCTGCGCTACATCGCAAATATATGTATAAATGTTACCGTATTCATGTCAGAACTCAAAGGCCACGGTGCAGAAATGGGAAACTCAGCTACCAAGGCTGGATCTCACAACAGATAACGTGAGGTGTCACGCAACAGTTGCAACTTCGCTTCTCAATGCGCAATTCCATGCGCATCATCATAACCAACGCGCACTTGGCCAACGATTGAGTTGTAACACAATTTTTGAAATCCTATAGCATGGCAAAGAGGTTTGCATGGGGTCCACGTGACCCCGTCCGCACCGGTGCGCGCACCTTGGCATGCGCCTGCCCTCTGAAAAGTCACATACCCGACTGTTCTGCCGTTTTTCGTGATGCGCATCAGTAACTCTCATTACTTGTCAACCACAAGGGGCATCAATCATATAATGTGAACATGCGAAGCCTCTGAAATCGAAATTGGCGCTACACTAGCGGTCAAGGCGTCGCAACACATACCATATCATGATCGGAATATCGGTAGCGGTGCGAGAGTGTGAAGGTGCCTTGTAAGATATTGGTACTCACAACACAAAACCCTGCCATTTAATTCAAAAGTTACGCCGCACGACATTTCATTGCTTTTAATAGATCGCGTGTAATTCCGCGTGGGCAAACTAACATTGACCGGTACGAAGGCAAATAACGTATGCGTCCATACCGCACGGTGGTGTCAACGATTGTGTCGGCGCCTACACCGGCCGATCTTGGTTGTCGACAACTTTTCCATTTTGCCTCAGCAAATGCGAGCAAACAAGTATAAAAGAACAGTCCCGCTTTATTTTAAAACGTGCCATATTTTTACCAACGTGCGTGGACGAGAAATCGTAAATATACAATCGCGGAGGAGGATAAATTTGCAAGGGCGGACAAATATTGTCCTGCCCTTGCAAGCAAGACTAGTAATGGATTTGGCCAAACGAAAGTCCCCATCTGTCGGTTCTTCTTGGAATAGTCTGACATGTGCTTAAGGAAACGGGCCGTAGCGACGGAAACCGACATAAATCTAGACGGACTTTTACGGTCGTAAAACATGAAAATCCTAGTGATTTCACGGCAACCAACCAAATCCACACACCGAAGTGTCATATTTATCATGCCTTCCGCAGTCCGCATATACATACAGGCAACATGCATCACGAAATACCGTAGTCACGGACGTGTTTCGTTATTTTCGAATTTCGTTGTTGCTTAAGAAAGCAAATTGATTTATCGCTGACCTTTTCGTTTTTTTGATTCGTTGCCCCTTAAGAAATGCACCAATTTTGGTTCGTGTACCCTTAAAAACGCCTCATTCCGAGAAAGAATGGACTGTAAGTGTGTTGAGTTCAGTTCTTAGGACTCCAAGCTCTTTTGGGTATTGCTACGCAGCGAGGAGGGACTGGTAACAACCCAAACCGTCCACACATCGCCACACCGGTACCGTACAGATGCACGCGCAACATCTACACCCGCGACCAGTTTACCTACAGTAACAACGGCACTGCGCAACCTCGTTTTACGTCGTTACAAGTACCGGTGCTAGCTGCATGTACCATACATTACCGGTGCAAGCTGCATGTGAATCACCGGTGCAGCTTTACCGGCAGCTACAGCCCAACCTGGAGCATGCATGGTGCCCGCATCATGATACCGGTACATGCAGCATGGATTTACCGTTGCTGTCCAGATCCATACTCAGG
The DNA here is from genome assembly GCA_037349105.1 of Limnomonas spitsbergensis. Taxonomy (NCBI): domain Eukaryota; kingdom Viridiplantae; phylum Chlorophyta; class Chlorophyceae; order Chlamydomonadales; genus Limnomonas; species Limnomonas spitsbergensis. The sequence goes on along the minus strand of JAYJMM010000094.1, from coordinate 2,748,203 downwards.
TGCGCTCTGCATGGGCATGCCGAAGACTGGCCTGGTGCTATCCCAATCAGTGTAGTGCAATAATACCGGTGCAGATGTTGTTATCAAATCCGTAACCTCATGCATGCCCAACCAGGAGATTGCATGATACCCACACAAATGATGTCAGTAGCATTGAGCTGACGCTGCGGCACGTATCCATACTCAAATGTGCGTAATGGAGGCAACCGGAGGTAGTAGGCCGATCCATGCGTCATCCCAATCAGTGCAGGTGTCACACCAGTGCTACTGCTAGCCTTGGGCTCAACCAGGGGAATGCAAGGTACCCACATCATGTTATCATTAGCATTGAGTTGTCGCTGCGGCACGGCTCAATTATCAAATGCACTGCGGGGGCATCCGGCCGTAGGCTGGTCAGTGTGGTCCCAATCAGAGCAGGTGTCACACCAGTGCAACTGCTAGCCTTGGGCCCAACCAGGGGAATGCAAGATCATACCCACATTAGATTATCATTAGCATTGAGCTTCCGCTGCGGCACAGCTCCATTCTCAAATGCGCGTTGCGGGGGCATCCGGCCGTAGGCTGGTCTGGGTGTGGTCCCAATCAGTGCAGAGTCACACCAATGCAATTGCAAGCCTTGGGCCTAACCAGGGGAATGCATGATACCCACATTATATTATCATTAGCATTGAGCTTCCGCTGCAGCACGGCTCCATTCTCAAATGCGCGTTGCGGGGGCATCCGGCCATAGGCTGGTCTGGGTGTGGTCCCAATCAGTGCAGAGTCACACCAATGCAATTGCAAGCCTTGGGCCTAACCAGGGGAATGCATGATACCCAAATTATATTATCATTAGCATTGAGCTTCCGCTGCGGCACAGCTCCATTCTCAAATGCGCGTTGCGGGGTCATCCGGCCGTAGGCTGGTCTGGGTGTGGTCCCAATCAGTGCAGAGTCACACCAATGCAACTGCAAGCCTTGGGCCTAACCAGGGGAATGCATGATACCCACATTATATTATCATTAGCATTGAGCTTCCGCTGCGGCACAGCTCCATTCTCAAATGCGCGTTGCGGGGGCATCCGGCCGTAGGCTGGTTTGGGTGTGGTCCCAATCAGTGCAGAGTCACACCAATGCAAGTGCAAGCCTTGGTCCCAACCAGGGGAATGTATGATACCCACATCATATTATCATTAGCATTAAGCTTCCGCTGCGGCACGGCTCCATTCTCAAATGCGCGTTGCGGGGGCATCCGGCCGTAGGCTGGTCTTGGTGTGGTCCCAATCAGTGCAGAGTCACACCAATGCAACTGCAAGCCTTGGGCCCAACCAGGGGAATGCAAGATCATACCCACATTAGATTATCATTAGCATTGAGCTTCCGCTGCGGCACAGCTCCATTCTCAAATGCGCGTTGCGGGGGCATCCGGCCGTAGGCTGGTCTGGGTGTGGTCCCAATCAGTGCAGAGTCACACCAATGCAACTGCAAGCCTTGGGCCTAACCAGGGGAATGCATGATACCCACATTATATTATCATTAGCATTGAGCTTCCGCTGCGGCACAGCTCCATTCTCAAATGCGCGTTGCGGGGGCATCCGGCCGTAGGCTGGTCTGGGTGTGGTCCCAATCAGTGCAGAGTCACAACAATGCAACTGCAAGCCTTGGGCCCAACCAGGGGAATGCATGATACCCACATCATATTATCATAAGCATTGAGCTTCCGCTGCGGCACGGCTCCATTCTCAAATGCGCGTTGCGGGGTCATCCGGCCGTAGGCTGGTTTGGGTGTGGTCCCAATCAGTGCAGAGTCACACCAATGCAACTGCAAGCCTTGGGCCCAACCAGGGGAATGCAAGATCATACCCATATTGTATTATCATTAGCATTGAGCTTCCGCTGCGGCACGGCTCCATTCTCAAATCCTGCTATTGAACACAGCTTTGCGGCCGCCTACCGTGCATAGTTTCAGCCTATGGTACGGCGGGTGTTGTGCTGGAGCAGGCCTGGGGCTGCACTAGTCGAAGGGAGTGTGCTTGCTTACGCACAAACTTCAGGCGGCGGCTCGGCTGACCCTAGAGGACGGCACAACGGTCAGCCCCTTGTGTTTGTCTCGCTCCCTTAAGTTAGGCGCCCACGCGGCCGAGCCTTTTTGGCTAGAAGACAGGTTGTAATTAATGCATTAAGAAACCCTGGCCGGAAAGCTGTTAAGCTACTCGATTGTTTTGCACATCCGCTTTCAGTCAATTTACTTTATGTTTAGGCTTGTTAGGCTACCGGCCTAAGTGGAACAGCAATATGGTCTAGGGCATCTGGATGGAAGACAAGTTGTAATTGAATGCATTAAGAAACCCTGGCTGGAAAGCTGTAAAGCTACTCGATTGTTTTGCACATCTGCTTTCAGTCAATTCACTTTATGTTTAGGTTTGTTAGCCTACTAGCCCGAGCGGATCAGCAGTATGGTTTAGGGCATCTGGCTGGAAGACAAGTTGTTATTGAATGCATTAAGAAACCCTGGCTGGAAAGCTGCTGGATTGTTTTGCACATCCACTCTCAGTCGATTCTCTCTCTGCTTGGGCTAGTTAGGCTATTGGCCTGAATGGATCAGCAGTATGGCCTCGGGTATATGGCTGTTAGACAGGTTGTTATGAATACCGGTACATTACGAAACCCTGGCTGAAAAGCTGCTGGATTGTTTTGCACATCCACTCCCAGTCGATTCTCTTTCTGCTTGGGCTTGTTAGGCTTTTGGCCTGAATAGATCGGCAGTATGGCCTCGGACATCTAGCTGTTCGACAGGTTATTATTGAATACCGGTACATTACGAAACCCTGGATGGAAAGCTGCTGGATTGTTTTGCACATCCACTCTCAGTTGATTCTCTTTCTGCTTGGGCTTGTTAGGCTATTGGCCTGAGTGGAACAGCAGTATGGCATCTGGTTGTAGGGCAACTAGCTGTAAGAGGGCCTATCGACCTGAGTTCATGAGCACTGCTCATCTAGGTTGTTGGCTGTTCAGTCGGATGTCACTGATTGAATTAAGAACCTATGGCTAGAACATATGGCTACGTGTCATGTGTTGCCTCCAATGCCCTTTTTTAATTCCCATCGCCTCCACAGCTCATTATTAATTCCTTCTGTTCATGTCCATGCTTCTGGCCCATTGACATGACTTCATGTGCACTACACCGCTGGGTTGTTAGCTGTGTAACATCGATATCACAATGACATGCCGTTCAACCATACCAAAACACTAGAAAATTCACATATACCGTATTCACATAACACTAGAAGGTTAACAGAATTGTTCAACCATAACTGAACACTAGAAGGTTGACACAATTGTTCAACACCGACTAAGCACTACAACATTACAAAATTGATCAACTCAGTACCGGCACAAAAATGAACACCAGAATATCATCACACAACTAACAGACCTAAGCGCGCCTAACGTTCGGCATGATGATGCGACCTGATGTGCGGCTCACTTTCAGTGGCCTCTGCTCCTCCTCTTCCTCCTCCTCAGATGACTCCTCTTCCCCCTCCTCTGAGGACTCCTCCTCTCCCTCCTCCTCAGAGGACTCGTCAGCATCAGCATCAACTGGCGCTATGACCTATCCCTGCTCCTCTGAGGACTCTTCCTCACCAGCCACAACTGGCCCTGCGATCTCGTTGCCCGTCCCCAAACCAGAGGCTAGGAGGCCTGCCCAGTGGCTTCCTCTGAGGCGCTGCGACCGCATCCGCATCCGCAACGCCTCTGCCCCTGCCCTGCCCTGCCCTGCCCTGCCCTGCCCTGCCCTGCCCTGCCCCTGCCCCTGCCCTGGCCCTACCCCGCCCTGCCCCCTGCCCCGCCAGCAGCGTGCTTCTTGGCAGCTGCCGCAGCTTTAGCGTTTGCCTTTGTGAGCTTTTCCCCCCGCTCTACAAGACCGGAAAGCCTTGATGCAGCATGGCAGTGGGCGGCAGCGCGGCCAAGCGCACTAGAGGCATTCACACCAGGCCGCGTCACCCCGAATGGCGCATCTACCGCCGGAGGGAGGGTGCCTGAGGCTTGCAGCTGGGCCAGTGCGTCAAGCTGGGTTACCAGCTGGTCCAATGTTGTGTCGGCAACAGCAGCATCTTCCTCATCGAAACCCATGCCCACATCTTCAACAACAGCCGCAACAGGGAAGAGCGTCCCCAGCACAGCCATGATCCCTGCCGCCACTTGGACATCATGAGAGAAAGCATCCAGCAGCCCATCAGTCAGCGCCAGGAGAGTGTACATTTTTAGAAAGTAACATGGCATGTTACACCAGGCCCCCACGACCGCATGCCAAAATACAGCTGAATTGCAGCTGAAGCACCCTGCAAAACACTGACAATGTGTCGCACCAGCAACACGTTGCACTCATCAGTTGCGCCGATCATGAGCCGGATAGGCTCATGCAAGGTCCCTGGGGAAACCTCCTCCTTGCGATCCACTCTCTGCTGAATCATGGCCGTGATCTGCATGGCAGTAGGAAGACAAAGATTATAAACTGGGCAGAATGAACAGGGTTAAGGGGGGCTTAGTTTAGGGTTTAGGGTTAAGGGGGGCTTAGTTAAGGATATCAGGGAGGTCGGGCAGTGGCAACTGCAGGCAAGGGCAGACATAGCTGCCGCAAGCCAGGCCAGTAAGGGGCTGGCTTACAACAGCTATGTCTGCCCTTGCCTGAATCTCAAGTCAACTCAGCACAACTCTCTTCTGAGCCCAGCATCCGGTTTCAACATCCATCTATGCATCCACTCCAGAGACATTGAGAAGCCTTTGCTCCTGTCACAAACCATTCCATTACCAATGCCATCTCACCTTCTCTCTCATCACCTCAAACAGGGCCTTCTGGCCACGCCGCGCCTTAGTCTCAGCCTCGCCGCGCTGGATCATGCTCCACATGGCGGACATCTTGAGGGTTTCCTTGAAGCATGGCATGTCCTGGAGCTTGTGAAGGACTGTTGTCCTCCCATGGGGTGGATTCATCTTCTGGCCATGGTGCCATGCATCCAGCACAATTTGCATGTGCAAAGGCTCCCAGTCGCAGCAGCTTTTCCGCTTGCCATGCGACCTTGCCAGGTTGACGGGAGCCCGGCGTGCAGCTTGTGCCATCCTCAGCTGGTCGAACAAGCCTCGATGAGTCGAGTCGGCAGCGAGAAGCCGCCCCTTCCTAGGGGCATACCTCTTTATCTTCTTCGGCCCCGAGGGCGTCCTCGGAAGCTTGTTTGCCACGAACGTACCGTTCTTCACGCCAGTTCCCACCACTACGCTAGGAGGCGTCACCAGTTCCACGTCGGGCGTCGAGAGAGCTGCTGGTGTGCCGGTACCGCTGTCCGTAGCCTGAGAATGTACAACTGCTGCCTCATCGGCATCGGCATTCGCTGTGGCTGGCTGAAGGGAGACATCTGTGGGGCGTTTGTTGAAGAAGGACGTGATCGACCTCTGATCGGGAGGGAGTGGTGGTGGCTGAGCTTTGCCTCCCCTACTAGGGGGGGCGGGCAGCCATAGCGGTACTAGTTTATCATGACTGGTGTTTACCGCAACCAGTGCTTGGTTTTAACATGTGGAAATAATAGTGAAGCCGACTGTCCAAAGTGCAAGGCGCGCTCCAATGTACCATACGGTACCAGTGACCGAACGGTGTTTCGGAGGCTGTTCATTTTTATGATTCGTTCCCCCCTAACACGCCTTAAAGTTTACTTCGTTATGATTCGTTGACAGATAAAGAACGATCAAAATAACGAAACACGTCCGTGACTACGGTACATGTGACATCAACATTTGCTTTTACAACACGGGAATTGCGGTCCGGTCAGGCCTTGTGAACAACGTCAACGCAAAGATCAAATCCATCAAGACACAGAAACTACCAAGGGTGAAGCGTCAAGTGCTTCTTGAAATCGCCCCTAAAGCGGGACATAGAATATCGCAAGAAAGGAAGGAAACAACCGTACACGTCAAGATTGAAGCCGAACACAACAACAACACCGCATGATGTGCCTTGACAATGTCATGTCATGATGTCACCCCATCTTAGAAGTTAAGCCGCAAGGCACCCCCCCCCTTGACACCAATGAAGGTATGGGATGGTGGCACCGTTTACCACCCTCCGGGGTCAACGGCCAAATACCCCAAGTCTTGCACATTGACCATAATTAAAATGCATGCCGGTTGGATGCACGGCCCACAAAGCAATGTCGTCAATGGAAGAGGTGTGTGTGATGTCCAACGGGGAGCGGTCCAACCTATGTTCCACCACCTTGATATGAGAAACCGCCACCGAGAGGAATGGCGCACCCATTGCATGGCCTCCACCCCACCCGTACGATTGAGCCTCATCGGTCAGGTGTACATCATGATGACATTGTACGTTAATGTGTAAATGTCGTTTCAGAGCGGGGTCTTAGCACACATGGCAGAGCGCTTAATGCGAGAGGTAGGGAGATCGATGCCCTCAGACTACATAGATGATACTATAGGCTATGCGTTTTAACATATTTTGACTTGCGGCGTGATGTCCGAATCACATGTGGAATATTGCGTCCTACCAGCCTGGTTGCACTGCAAGGACGTTATGGAGCTCGAATTGTAAGAGAAGCATCTAGAATCCCCTCGTCCGACCATGACATGTGTCCTCTTATCTTCGGAAGGTTACTAGCATCTTAACAGTCACGTCACGGCACATGCAACCAACCAATGCAATCTCGGCCGACATGCAACCGAAGAAACACAAAACAAAATTGGGCAATCCTTAGGCGGTTCGCTTAAATACGGTTAGAATATATGCTTAATCAATCTTTGAAGGTGCGCTAAGTTGTCCGCCTTATTACTGTAAAAAGGGATAGGGTATGCGCACCCTTGTTGAGAACTCCCAAATTCGTCGCGCATGCAAAAGTACCCTACTATGCGCATATGCACCCGGCAATTTCGACATTTGGTGCCGGAAAATTACTCTGCGCACCGCCCAGAATAACTGATAATTATTATTTTGTCGCGCACCACTCCACACACCCCAAAAGCAAATAAACGCAGAGTCAAACCGATTTTTCGGTAACAACTATTTTCGGGGGAGCGTGTACTTTTCTGGCACCAAATATCCAGAAACTATATGATGTAACATTTCAGCTGCGCCTGCTCGGAGTAGGGAATATTTTGGCCGCGCAACAAATTGATATTTTAGTTTTTAATAGGGGTGGGCGGACCCTATTCCGCTTTGCACGGTATGGGTTGTGAAGTTTTGTGAAGTTTTTACAGTCCAACGGGGCATCACATTTGATGCATGGGACTTGTGCCCGTAAACCGGTACAAGCACTAAATATGCTAGGACAGCGAGCGAAAACCAATGACCCCCCTGGGCAAGCAACCAACACCCAACCACCGAGAAATAGCGTGGGAATGAGCCCCATAGTGCAGCAGATTAGCCCCAGCCATAAAACATGACGTGGGTGCAAAAGAGTTCGGTTGGACGCCTCCTAGGAAAGACAGGTGAGTGTCGTGAGGGGCAGCGTTAGATTCTAATTGAGAAGGAAACAAGAAAGTTTTAGTGAAATTTTATGAGTATATGTAAAAACTGTGTAATGTGTAAGCGAAACTTCAGTGAGTTTAAGTGTTTTAAAATGTGTGAAATATGTATGAAACTGTGTGACACATAACTTAAGTGAGTATTAGGGTTATTGTGGCCGCACAATCTAAACAGATTTTCGGGAGAGCCCTCCCGGGCGGACAAAGGTCGCTAGAGGCGAAGCCCTCAGAGATGCCTCATGTTAGCGGTCAAGGCGTCGCTACACATACCATATGATGATCGGAATATCGGTAGCAGTGCGAGAGTGTGAAGGTGCCTTGTAAGATATTGGTACTCACAACACAAAACCCTGCCATTTAATTCAGAAGTTACGCCGCACGACATTTCATTGCTTTTAATAGATCGCGTGTAATTCCGCGTGGGCAAACTAACATTGACCGGTACGAAGGCAAATAACGTATGCGTCCATACCGCACGGTGGTGTCAACGATTGTGTTAGCGCCTACACCGGCCGATCTTGGTTGTCGACAACTTTTCCATTTTGCCTCAGCAAGTACGAGTAAACAAGTATAAAAGAACAGTCCCGCTTTATTTTAAAACGTTTTTTTTTTTTTACCAACGTGCGTGGACGAGAAATCGTAAATATACAATCGCGGAGGAGGATAAATTTGCAAGGGCGGACAAATATTGTCTTGCCCTTGCAAGCAAGACTAATGGATTTGGCCAAACGAAAGTCCCCATATGTCGGTTCTTCTTGGAATAGTCTGACATGTGCTTAAGGAAACGGGCCGTAGCGACGGAAACCGACATAAATCTAGACGGACTTTTACGGTCGTAAAACATGAAAATCCTAGTGATTTCACGGCAACCAACCAAATCCACACACCGAAGTGTCATATTTATAATGCCTTCCGCAGTCCGCATATACATACAGGCAACATGCATCACGAAATACCGTAGTCACGGACGTGTTTCGTTATTTTCGAATTTCGTTGTTGCTTAAGAAAACAAATTGATTTATCGCTGACCTTTTCGTTTTTTTGATTCGTTGCCCCTTAAGAAATGCACAAATTTGGTTCGTGTACCCTTAAAAACGCCTCATTCCGAGAAAGAATGGACTGTAAGTGTGTTGAGTTCAGTTCTTAGGACTCCAAGCTCTTTTGGGTATTACTACGCAGCGAGGAGGGACTGGTAACAACCCAAACCGTCCACACATCGCCACACCGGTACCGTACAGATGCACGCGCAACATCTACACCCGCGACCCGTTTACCTACTATACCTACAGTAACAACGGCACTGCGCAACCTCGTTTTACGTCGTTACAAGTACCGGTGCTAGCTGCATGTACCATACATTACCGGTGCAAGCTGCATGTGAATCACCGGTGCAGCTTTACCGGCAGCTACAGCCCAACCTGGAGCATGCATGGTGCCCGCATCATGATACCGGTACATGCAGCATGGATTTACCGTTGCTGTCCAGATCCATACTCAGGTGCGCTCTGCATGGGCATGCCGAAGACTGGCCTGGTGCTATCCCAATCAGTGTAGTGCAATAATACCGGTGCAGTTGTTATCAAAGCCGTAGCCTCATGCATGCCCAACCAGGAGATTGCATGATACCCACACAAATGATGTCAGTAGCATTGAGCTGACGCTGCGGCACGTATCCATACTCAAATGTGCGTAATGGGGGCAACCGGAGGTAGTAGGCCGATCCATGCGTCATCCCAATCAGTGCAGGTGTCACACCAGTGCAACTGCTAGCCTTGGGCCCAACCAGGGGAATGCAAGATCATACCCACATTAGATAATCATTAGCATTGAGCTTTGAACGTCGGGCATACACGCAATGCCTGGCCTTGTCTCACGTGGTGTGTCAGGTCGAGTTGTGAGGGCAGAGTGCAGAGCCAGTTTCGCCTGTCGGTGAGTTGTTCATGATATTTGCTCATCAATGATGCGGGAGAAACATCTGATTCCGTGGTGTGCAGGCACAACGGATGCTTTCTCAACTCGCATGATTCAGTGGATGGCAGCGGCATTGCTACTACGGGGCTAGCAAGCTTGGTATACCACGAAATGTCCCATCACCTCCCATTGCAAGGGCATCCAGATGAGGCCGATGTCAGACTATCTGATTTGGTGAGTGTGTAGGCTGTTTCACGGACCAGAATATAGTGGGCATTCATATGCCGCGTATAACGGCGTGATTATATGTCTTTCTTCATGAATAACTGACTTCAATAAACAATCTTGCACTACACGAGCACATCCCAGTCCGCCCTCAGACCCCTGTCGAGTCTGGACCCCCCTGCTCCTTTAATTGCACTGATTTAATCACCATGCCCCATTATCTGCCCCCATCGCTCTCCCCCATTACCTCAGTACCCTCATGTCAGCTCATGCCAGATCGTAATTTCATAATAGCTGCACCCTCATCAGACTACAACACCCTTTCCCTACCTCATGCTATGACGCAGCTGACCCTAGCAGGCACGGTGAAAAATGATGTGATCCCTGAGATCACACTGACAAACGAAGACGGGACGACACACTTTGTGCTAGCCGACCCGGAGTCGCATGGTATTAAAAAATTCGCTGTTTTAGCAGCGAATGTCCAGGGGGTCAAACGGTATCTGATGCCTCGGGGCGAGGGTACCGGTAAACATTATGACTCCTCCGGTGTGTGCTCGGTCTGCTTCGCTCTTTATCTCACGATGACAGCACACCCAGGCCTTGACTACGGACGCCTGCAACTTCCGGAGCTACGATTCCATATTGATGGTAGGGACACAAGCAGATACATATACAGAGTTTTGCTGGCCATTAGCACGAATACAACGGGTCTCATGGCTGTTCATTCACATGACTAAAGCTCCAGCCCCTTAGACTACTCGCCTGCGCTTTTCTCAAATCCCTCATGTATGCTGCCATTAAATGCCTCAATGGTTACATTCTCTGTAACCCTGCAGGTGCTCCCTCTCAAATCAATCATTGTGTTCAGCATGGACAGCAGCAGATGCTGCCAAGGAGCTCAATACCTTGCTGTTGGCGGTTAAGAAGACACCGATGCCGGCATCTCAGAAATGTCTTCCAAAACCGTCCCGCGACTCGTATGACAGATTCAGTCCCAACAAAGCACCGATAAAAGGCTGTGGCCTTGTGTCACCTCAAAAGGTTGCGGAGTTCCTGGACGAGGTGAGGCAGGACTGATTTAGGGATGTTGAGACCTCACTTGTTTCAGTTTCCAACTGTCCGCAATCCCATAGGTCTATGCAAATTGTAACAAATTGCTTTGGCAAAGGCTCTATCCCGCTTTACCTGGCACTAAACACTCAGAAATACAGCCATAACCTACATTTTGCCACAGATAGCTCCATACTTCTCAGTTTTTTTTCGAACTGATGATTGTATTGTGTTCCCACCCACTCTCGCTAATTTTCCAGATGGTCATGGGGATCCGGGGAAGGGATCAGGGAGGACAGGAACAGGGAGGACGAGCGGGGCTGCGCAGTCTGAAGTCGGAACTGCGCTCGCATGTTCCCAGCGAGATGAAGGAGGAGGAGAAGGTGTGTAACACCAAGAGTACCTAAAGTACTGGTGGGAATGTCCCCTGTACATCTGAGTAGACTTGTGTGTAGTTTGAAAGGGCTTCGCTGAGCAAGAAAAGACACGTGTATAACTATTTATCTCTTTACTTAAACTGATGCGTCGCCGTGACGGGATGTGCCTGCGAAATCTTGAATGCGCAGTGGTACAACGACAACACGAAGGCCTCATGCAGTCGAAGGGAGTCTCCAAGCCCACCCAGAGTGCACACGGGGCAGTGTCCCAGGCCGGCCCCTCAGTAAGCGTTATTTGAATCAAATAAGCTCGTAACTATGTACCGCTCCTGCAAGCTTGTCACTGCTCAACATTTGTATAAATAAATGTATGTTGCTCTATTTCTTTCAGAGGAGGGTGGAAGATAATGGAGTTGTATCTGCTTGTCAGCAAGAGCAGCTCAGCGGGAAGGTGCAACAGGTGTGACCAATCTTTGATATAATCGCTTTAGGGCCCTCTCCCCCTCTGCCTGCCCCCCCATGCCCCTCTCCTCCCCACCCTCTGTACACATCCCTCCCTGCTCCTGCCCCCCTCCACCTCCCTGCCCCCCCCCCTCCCCTCTCTGCCCCTCCCTCCCCTGCCCCCCCCCTGTTACAAATTGACCCCCCCCCCCAGCTTCACAATTAAGTGGGCAACATGTGTTTTGTTCCTCTCCACCTCTCCACGTCTAAACCTGCCCACCCAATGCCCCCCAATGCCCCCCGCCCCCCCCTTGTCCCTCTCTCCTCATTCCCCTCTCTTCCCTGTCCCTCTCCCCCCTGCCCCCCCCCCCCCCCTGTTCCCACTGTCCTCCATGCCCCTCCCTTTCTTTCCTTCTCCACCGCTGTCCCTCTCCCCCCCTAACCCTGACCCCGCCAGTCCCCTTGACCCCCCCCCCCCCCCTGTCCTCTCCCCCCTTCGCCCCCCCCCCCCCCGCCCCCCCCCCGTTCCTCTCCCCCCTTTGTCCCCCCCCCCTTTCCCTCTGCCCCCACTTCCACAATCTCCTCCCCCCTTCCTGCCTCACCCCTCCCCATCTCCCTGACCCTCTCCCACAGTGTCCTTCTCCCTCCTGTCTCTGCCCCTCCCCTCCCTTGCCTGCCCCCCCCCCCTGTATCCCCCCCCCCCCTTTCCCCCTGCTCCCCCCGTCTCTCAGCCTCTCTCCCTTTTTGTCCCTCTACCCTACCATGCCTCCCCCTATTTGTCCCTCTACCCCACCATGCGTCTCCCTTTTTGTCCCTCTACCCCACCATGCCTCTCCCTTTCTGTCTCTCTACCCCACCATGCCTCTCCTTTGTGTCCCTCTACCCCACCATGTCCCTCCCTTTCTGTCCCTCTACCCCACCATGCCTCTCCCTTTCTGTCTCTTTACCCCGCCATGCCTCTATCTTTTTGTCCCTAGACCCCACTATGCCTCTCCCCTTCTGTCTCTCTACCCCACCATGCCTCTCCCTTTCTGTCCCTCTCCCCCTCTGCCTTACCCCCCCTGCCTCTCACCTCCCCCCCTCCCCTCCCCCTCCCTGCCCCTGTCTCCCCTGTCTCCCCCCCCCCGTTATGAAACGCCCCCCCGCCCCCCCCCCCCGCCCCCTGTCCTCCCCCCCCAGCTTCACAATTAAGTGGGCAACATGTGTTTTGTTCCGCTCCACCTCTCCACGTCTAAACCCGCCCATAGGGTCCTCTACTAGTAAGCCCCCCCCCCCCCCCCCCCCCCCCCCCCTTGTCCCTCTTTCCTCCTTCCCCTCTCCCCTTGCCCCCCCACCCCTCATGTTATTACCCCTCCTTCTCCCCATTTTCCCCCTCTACCTCCCCTTCTGCCCCCATTGTCATCCCTTCCCCTCCCTTTCTGTCCCTCTCCCACATCCCCCCCCCCCCCCCCCCCTTGATACACCAGCAGTTGGGCGGCTCGAGGGATGCAATCGCCTCTAGCAAGCAACCCCGTCTCAGTTTCGAAACCGGACCGTCCAGACCCAGGATCGAGCTGATGCAGGTTTGTGACTAAAAATAAACATTACAGCGTTGCAATTATTATTACAGCGTCGCAATCCCATCACCCACTTTTTGCCTCTCAAACCTATCCATACCATCCAATGTCCCTCTCATACGATGTCCATGTTATGGGCTCAGTGTAACAACGGTGATTTCCCTCGCCACTCTCATGCACACCTTCCACTCTATACCACCTCATCTTCACAGCCACTCTCACCCACAACCCAATTACAAAAGCAACACTTTTTTAAGCAACCGTATTGTGCCCCACCTTCACCTCCCCACATGTCCCCCTTGTCACTCCCCCCCCCCCCACCTGTCCCCATCCAATGTACCTCCTCCCAGTCTTCTACACCCCTTGCCCTTTCTTTCCTCTTGCCCCCTAACGCTCCCCACCCTAGTCAATCTTGCCCTTGTCCCCCCCCCCCCATCTTTCAGGGGAGCAGGACGGACAATGTGCCGGATGGGAGCCAGCAGTTGCACGTGGAGAGGTCGTCAAAACAACAGGAGGACTTCAACTTGATGGCATTAAAACAACCCCTAGCTCACAAGGTGAAATCAAGTAACCCCCTCTCCTCCCCCCCTCCCCCTCCCCTCCTGCCTTTGTCCATCCTTGATGCCCCTAGAGGGTTATGTTTGCCTCCAACAAGCAACTCCACTTCCACAATCTTCTCCCCCCTGCCCCCCCCCACCCCTCCCCATCTTCCTGTCCCTCTCCCTTTCTGTCCCACTCCCACAGTGTCATTCTCCCATAGTGTCCTTCTCCCACAGTGTCCTTCTCCCCCCTGTGCCTTCTCTTTCCCTCCCCCCTTCCCTTTCCCTCCCCCCCTCCCCCCTGTATACCCCCCCTTGCCCTCTCCCCTCTTGTCCCTCTACCCCACCATGCCTCTCCCCTCTTGTCCCTCTACCCCACCATGCCTCTCCCTTCCCCGTCCCTCACCCCACCATGCCTCTCCCTTTCTGTCCCTCCACCCCGCCATGTATATCCCTTTCTGTCCCTCTCCAACAGCGCTCCTCTCCTTCAGAGACATTGGACCACTGGCAGCTCCGGCGCGTCGAGAACAGCACATTTCAACAGGAGGGGGGAAACCTGCCGGACCCGAAGTCGCAAATACTAGAGGTGAGATGTTTACCCCTCCTCCTCCCCATTGTCCCCCTCTGCCTCCCCTCCTGCCCCCTTGTCCTCCCTTCCCCTACCTTTCTGTCCCTCTCCCACATTTTCCTCCCCCCCCCCCCCCCTTGATACACCAGCAGTTGGGCGGCTCGAGGGATGCAATCGCCTCTAGCAAGCAACCCCGTCTCGGTTTCGAAACCGGACCGTCCAGACCCAGGATCGAGCTGCTGCAGGTTTGTGACTAAAAATATATATTACAACGTTGCAATTGTTATTACAGCGTCGCAATCCCATCACCCAATGTTTAACTCTCAAACCTATCCATACCATCCAATGTCCCTCTCATACGCTGTCCATGTTATGGGCTCAGTGAAACAACGGTGATTTCCCTCGCCACTATCATGCACACCTTCCACTCTATACCACCTCATCTTCACAGCCACTGTCACCCATAACCCCATTGCGATAACATAAATTGTTTGAGCTACAGTATCGTGCCCCACCTTCACCTCCCCACATGTCCCCCTTGTCACTCCCCCCCCCCCCCACCTGTCCCAATCCAATGTACCTCCCCCCGAGTCTTCTCCATCCCTTGACCATTCTGTCCTCTCGCCCCCTAACGCTCCCCACCCTAATCAATCTGACCCTTGTCCCCCCCCTCCCATCTTTCAGGGGAGCAGGCCGGACTATGTGCCGGATGGGAGTCAGCAGTTGCACGTGGAGAGGTCGTCAAAACAACAGGAGGACTACAACTTGATGGCGCCACCAAGGTCCCGAGCTCACCAGGTGAAATAAAGTTACCCCCCCTCCCCCCCCCTCCTCCCCCCATTTCACTGATACATGTAAGTTTCATTATTTATCTTCATATGTAAATGTGCATGTGGCTTGTTCATGGCTAAACGGGCATGAACCTGGTCACTTCATTACTCTAGTAACCCTACCTACAACCCCTCAAGCACAACGTGCCATCTTTTTTGTATTGGAACTGTACACCCAACTGTGACAACTCATCCACTCACCAGGGAAATGATGACTACGCAACAGCCTCCTCGCCCGATCCGATCAGAGGTGGCCGCATGCGTGCACAGTACCTGGGTGGCGGCATACCATACGATCATCAAGAGACACCAGAGCAGGTAAGATATTTGTTCTGAAAAATAATACCTTCTTACTGCGCATGGCATTTTTACCAAACAAAACAACTGATTACGGTACTGCAACATGACAAATGATGAGCCACAAATTCCTTAATCAATGCAGTTACTGCAAGCACATGTCAAGCGGATTACAACTGATCTACACTCCTTCCCTAGAGGGGGCCAAGTGTTGGCCGACCAGGTTTTACATCTCCTGGATAAGAGTCTGGATGGTTTGATCATTTTTCTGTTCAAGGAGAAAAATGGGCTGAACCCTGACGCTGACCGGGCAGATTTTCGACCTCTTCTCGACGAAGCCGTCGGCCGCGTGACCAAACTTCTACAAGAGTGGGTCCAGCTTTGCATTAACTCTGATGTACATACATGTAGTCAATGTTGATGGACTGCTTTAAAACTTCCATTGTCTTCGTAAATATATTTTTTGCGCAACTGCCAATGCCTTTTGTAGGACATTCAGGGAGACGGGAGAGAACCATTGGGTCGTGGAACATCTGAAGCAACTTCAGTCTACACATTATCTCCAGAACCTGCTGGAGACTGCTGCTCATGTCCGGGACACGCTTGTTCAGTTCACAGAGGTTTTGAGTGAGGACGTGGAGGTAAGCTAAACATTTGAGTGAGATGGAATGCAACACTTCTAAATTATATGTCATGAAGTAGGCAGATGAATGGATAATGAGCTGTTTGCTTCTTGCTAGGGTTTTGTTTGCTGGTCATCATACCGGTATGTAAGAATTGCATTTAACTTATGTCCCATTCATGTAGGAACGCCTCATCATGATTGCCTCGTGTAAGACATACATGCAGAACACGCCGAACTACATGATCGACGCCGTCGCAGCATTGGGTGTTTACTATACACATCCTTCACGCCGCCCACTAGCTTCCTTCCAGGATGCTTGCACGACTCCGAACAAATCAATGTTGAAGCCTGATGATGCGTATTTTGGTGACATCCTGGCGAAATTTGAAACGGCCATCACATCTGTTACACAGATGTCGCAATCTTGCAAGGTGGGGAATTAGTTCTACACTATTAAACATCTCGTGGAAAGATTAGCATTGCATTCATGTGTCGAACATAAATGTATCCTCTTGCCTAATTTAAAAATGTAGGTATATAATGTTTTCATTCAAATAATGTTGAGCCATATGGTGGCATGCTGAAGCGTCCTCACTTGGCTCATTTGTCATGTTCGTATGGCTGGCGCGTCCCCAGCCTCAGATGTCCCAATGACAGGTTTGCAAGCAGAACTGGAAGCAGTGTATCGCAAGCATGGCAAAGTAAGTACCAGTGTTGTAAGTTTCAAATCAACCTTTGTCGCTTCGGCATGAGACTTGCTGCACCAACACTTAGAAGGGCTGTAAATTACTTGTCATGGGTCTATACCAAAATATTGTCTAGGGCAGGTGGGGAGATCAGGGCGGGTGTACAAATGGGAGGGATGTAATACTGAAATGACTTATCTTGGGTATGCACCAAAATTTTGTTCACCACTACAAATAGGTCGCACCGTGGACTGCCTCAGCTGATGGCAGACTGACATCAGCAGACAGAGGTTTAACCTCTGGCATAACACGGCAGCACCAGGCGCTGAGGCTACCCCGGGCGCCCAGGCAGCACCGGGCGTTGAGGCCAGCCAAGTTACAGGCCCTTTTTTAAGTTTCGGCTCCAGCCGAAGGTCATATTTTTTCTTTTCGGCCGTCGCCGAAACTGCCATTTTTTTCCTTCGGCCGTCTTGGTCGTTTCTTGGACCAGCCGAAGGTCTAAATTTTTCTTTCGGCCAACTCTAATTTTTTTTCGGCTGACGCCGAAACTGTCTTACTTTCTATTCGGCCGTTTCTAGTTTTTCCGTAAACACAGACACTTGTTTTCAGTCAGCTGAGCTGATCGAGGGGCAGATCATCATCTGATCAATTGCCTTTTCTCGGGCTGCTAGTTGCACCTCGGTCGGTGGTAATCGCTGAAAGGTGCTGAGAAGGGTACCTTGGCGAAGGATAGGTAAGGGCGCACCCGGTTGCGCAGCCCTTATGGCTACAAGGTGCTGCACTTCGTCGAACATTTCAAAGTCTGAATCTGACATTTCGATATTACTGGTCGGCCGCTGTTTCACCTCGACTAAGTTAAAAAACTTCGGCCAAACCGCGGTCAGGGTTCGGCCTTCGGCCGAACCCAGCTGTCGATAACTTGCGGCCTACGGCCGCAGTCCCCCTTTTTTTCTTTCGGCTACCACCGAAAGCCCCTGCCGGGGCTTTCGGCTATTTTTCTTTTCTTCCCCAAATCTTCGGCCGCCGATCGGCTGTAACTTCCCTGGTTGAGGCTACCCCGGGCGCTCAGGCAGCACCGGCCGCCCAGGAAGCTCTGGGGGATAAGGCAGCGGGTGATGACGGAGGACAGGTGGGTTTGGTGCCTCCTCTAGGACTTGGGTCTTGTTTCATTACGTGCCGTGACATAAGGCTCTGAGCTTAGTTTATTTATGGCAGTAGTGGGCCCTTGCTACATACGTGTTATTTTTAGTACTTGTGTTTGGAACGGCAATCTTATCTCTAACATTACTCGATGTCAAAAGTGTAAAGCAACATTATATTTGTTTAACATGGCATGGATTGTCGCACACCTGCATGTGCAAAGTCAAATCCATTTAGTGGTCATTGTCTACAAACCAAAACATCATGGCAACTTATTTATATTATAAAATATGCCGGCCATGATACTTACACGTGTTATATCAAATGCAGGAAAATGCTCGTGTAGCACCGGGTGCTCAGGTAGCATCAGGCGCTAGGGCACCACCGGGCGCTGAGGTTACCCCGGGCATTGTGACAACAATGGGTGCCCAGGCTGCATCGGGCGCCCAGGCAGCTAAGGGTGCCCAGGCTGCATCGAGCGCCCAGGCAGCTAAGGGCGCCCAGGCTGCATCGAGCGCCCAGGCAGCTAAGGGCGCCCATGCTGCATCGAGCGCCCAGGCTGCAACGAGCGCCCAGGCAGCTAAGGGCGCCCAGGCTGCATCGAGCGCCCAGGCAGCTAAGGGCGCCTAGGCTGCATCGAGCGCCCAGGCTGCAACGCGCGCCCAGGCTGCATCAGGAGCCCAGGCAACACCCGGCGATGAGGCAGCGGGCAGTGATCGAGGACAGGTGGGTTTGGTGTTTTCTTAAGTATTCGGGGTATCGTTTTATTACGTGCCATGTAACATAAGGCACTGAGCTTAGTTTATGTATGGCAGATTTGGGACCTCGTTGTATGCGCGTTATTTGTGTACTCATGTCTGGAACGGTAATCTGATCTCAGACATTTTACGGCATGAAAGGTTGAAAGCAACATTATATTTATTTATGGCATGAATTGTCACACACTTGCATGTGCAAAGTCATTGAGCGGTCATTGTCTACAAATTAAAAGCTCATGGCAACTTGTTTATATTATAAAATATGCCGGCCATGATAGTTACTCGTGTAATTACCAATGCAGGGTTCAGATGCTCGTCCACATCCACAAATGAGCGCCGGGATTGGGACAAGCTCCTATCATCCTGCCAGTCAGCTAGCCAGCGAAGCGAATAGTGTCGTTGCATCCCAACGGGAAATTCAACGCGAAAGAAAACAATGGGAGGCTTACATCGGGTGCATAGTACCTGAGAGCCAGTCAGTATTCAAGGAGTTGATAAAACAATATGTCAGGAGCGGAAACCTTGAGATGGCAAAGCAACTGACTGCAAAACCGTCGGTTGGAAGTGTTCTCGTACATCCCGCTGTCAGGCATCAGTCGGCACCCTTTAGGTCTGCGTCCATGATTCATGCGGCAAAATTGTCCGAGAAAAAGAGGGCGGAGATAAATGCGTTACCGACTTGCTAGATACCGTTAGTATGAACGTTCTAGTCTTTCACCAGCGAATACATTATTTCCTTGCATTTATTTTTCAAGATTGAACATGGAAATTCTGCTTTGTGCCCATAGATATATATTGACATGGTGTTTAAATCTTTGATGTACACACCTTTTATGAGGTGTATGTGAAGGCACTTCAGAGGAATGAAGTTCTTGTAAATGAAAGGCGCAAGTAAAGCTACTAGAAACTGGCTACAACAAAATACTGATTATGATACAGACTGATTGTGATTATGAAGACCAATCATCACAAAAAGTAGTTATGCTATATTGCTTAGGATGTGCACACTGTGTTTATAGTTTAGGGTATCTGAGTTGACATACACCGTCTGAGTTCTTTAAATTGTGGTCATTGCATGTGTTAAGCATTGCTATCTCATGACAAATACATGTTAATTTCTGTGCGTAGAAAAGTGCACTTCAATCTACACTATTCAACAACATGAGTGTCTATGAAGACTTACTCGGTGGTGGCAATGGGTCAGGCGGAACCTACGGCACCCTGACCCTAGCCGGGACTACAGACATTTTAATGCTATGGACTCGTCTCACCATGTTTGACACCGACAGCACAGTATTAGACATCGGGTCTGGCTTGAGCCGGTTTCTGATGCATGCAATAGGCGAAGGTGCCAAAGCTGCATACGGCGTCGAGTATGATGTTCTGAAGTGCCAAAAGGCTGAGTCTTTGATCAGTATGACCATGAGAAAGATGCGAGAGGCAAAGAAGGTTGACGTAATCGAGGCTTTTCTACCAGAAAGGAAGCTGCCTATCACCATTTGTGAAAGTGTCAGCGACATCTCCAGCATTGAGCCGGCGACGCACATCCTTGCGTGTTGGCAAGGTTTCAACGGTGTTGACGAGCGAGCTGTTGGCGACGTCTTCCAAAAGTCGAGGACAGCGAGGATTGTAACCATCGTCCAGCATTTTCGCTGGGTAGATGTCAATAGTTCTGCACATTTGAGTGAGCAGATGGAAGCTGCTATGGCGGCCCGGAGATTTGACTTTGTTCGCATGGTGGGCTCGCCCATTACGGTCAAGATGCCAGGGGGGCGCAACGAGAGGCTTCATGCTTACACTTTCGCTAAACCCTACCCCCTCCCTCTGTGTTCTACAAAGGTCTTGGAATTGTCATCCTTGCCTGTCTTCAACAGCAAAGATGTCAAGTCCATATTGAAGGAGCAAAAGTTCCAGGCTGACAAACTTAGGCACCATTGAACATGTTAAGGCTGGTCCTCTGATTTGAAATTTTAATAATAGTGGACCACAAGTTGTGATGCGTGTCTCGCCCTCCTTAGCTTCACTTGTCACATCTCATGTGGATGCTGACTTCAAGGTGACAAGATCCCTAGTTGTTGTTTATCTCGAACACAATTTCGGCTGACATATATATCCTGAGACATATGAGAAATGACTAATCTGAATTCACAATGTATTCAACATATGAGTGGTGTTGTTATGTGATGTAGGATGTGTTCATTACCGGTCATTTCCTTGGTGATAATACTGGGAGCCCACGAGCGGGATGTCACCCCTGGTCAGGAGTCGAGATTCCTGACAGCCCGATTGTGGGAAATCAGCAGGTATTACATATCATCCACACGTGATGTTATATTTCTAACTGTGTGTTGATGGTATGTGAGGATTTAGGGTCGCGACGAGATGTTAAACTTGACCAAGTATGGCCCCCATGAGATGGCTAACCCTTAGCACCACCAGTCTAATTCTAAACGTGCATGATGAGATAATAAAGGGAACAGGTCAAACATGCACTCTCTGAAACACTCTCTCAGCCCGAGCGCCCATTGTGTTTCCACAGGGAACAACGGAAATGTTCATCACACAGTGTCTCGAGAAACAAGACTTGACCCCATCGGAGATTTTGACGGAGGTCATCCAGCGGTACCCTAAGCTACTCAGCGATGCAGCACGCTTAATTCTTAGTGCCGATGTGGGCCCTGAGACGATTTGTGGTGCCATCGAAGACTGGGTGTTCCTCAGCGACGAAAATCTATCTGAGGAAGCAAAGAAAACATTTCTAGCAGAGAAAGCAATATGCTATAAGAACTATGACATCACCAGAAAATCCCTGCAGAGGCTTCAAGAGGTCCCAGCCTCGCCACCTTGGGACGATCTGAACAATTCGAGGTGTCAGCTCAATGACGAGATCATGAATTTATAATATGCCCTGCTCCTGGAGGTAAGTTATTTTGTGTCTTGAATGATTGGTCCAGCTGTCCTTGATTATAACCATTACTCTTACATGACAGGCAACAACTCAGCGATGTGGGGTCCAACACCTTTTTCTTCAACACTTTTTTCTTCTCAAGCCTCTCTCCCGATCATCTTGCCACTCCGAAGGGCTACGCTTACGTCTACGCAAATGTAAAAAAATGGTCCCTGCCCGAGAGGCTTCGTGCGGCTGGCAAGGTAGGTGCATCGCCTCTGGGCTTTCATGTTCCTAGTCAGTTATCCTGGTATGCATACACGGATGCTTAAAACAAGTTGTAGCACAACAGTCTCGTGAAAATCATGCGTCATGACTACATGATTGAATGTAACTGATGTTTTCAGGAGGAAACAAACATTCTGAAGGTTGAGAAGCTCGTTTTCATCATCAACAACTCCAATAGCCACTGGACACTGGCAGAGATAGACCAGAAGAAAAAACAGTTATCCTTGTACAACTCCATGGATGTGAGTATCACCAAGTATCACCCTCTGGTTTACGACATGTCTAGGTCACTTCCACCCTAATGCACATGACTGACACAAATATGTACTCATCCTGAAATTATAATGTTTGGTTACTTGAACGGGTTATAAACATCGTCACTGGAAGCATTTAAGTGTGTTGCATGATTTGTACATAACAGTTTGGCAAGCCTCCGTCTCAGCGAGACAAGAATGTTTTGGAATGCTTGGCAACATGGATGAAAGAAGAATACAAGTCAAAAGGTCGTGAGGAGGTTGACATGTCAAACTGGCAACGAATCTTCCCGAAGGTCCCACAACAAACCAATACAGTGGATTGCGGGGTCTTCTGCTTGAAGTGAGTTGTCTCGGACTGTTGCTTATTGTTTACACTAACTGGGCCTGGTCCGGCCCTTTGGAGTGAAGGGAGCATGGCCTAGAGGGGGCATGGCCTAAAGGGAGCATGGCCTAGAGGGGGCATGTCATGAGCTCAGAGGCCCATGGTCATGAGAGGTCAGATTATGCGGAGGGGGCAATTCAAGTTGTGTCGATATTGAAAATCATGACCATATTGAAACATTTGTGTGTGTGTACCCTTTATAGGTGTGCTGATCTGCTTGGCAAGGGCGCAGCCACCTTCGACTTCGGCATGAGTGATATTAACAAGATCCGACAGGAAATTCTGACGCAACTAGTGTGCTGCAAGATTCCTCTGTAAGACTCAGTTGTGTTGATGTCAGCCGAGGGATATTTCAAATCCTTTGAAATTCATATTGCCAGGGATTTTCCAATGTCTTCGGCAGTAACGGATATTTTGGCTATTGTTATCTGATTTGTAACTAGATTTGCATGAAATCATAACTCAACCGATGTTTCTTAGACTATTGAACCTTAGCATTCAAGCACGCATTGAATATTTTGCATATATGTATACTGTTTTCATCGCAAGATACGAATTACGGTGTGCACATTTTTTGAGGGTATCTTGGTTCCCAGCCAACAACCAACATCAACGATCATTCCATCATGACTGGGACTAAGCGCGGTACATGGCCACATACCTCTGCTCCGCTGGGTGATCCCCGGGGTTCCTCTGCCAGCTTCATGCTACATAAGCGAAGGGTGAAGTGGGTCAGACATGCGCTAAAATGCTACATTATGAGTGAAGGGAATTGTGAGGCAGGTGCGCGCAAACACCTATTCCGTGAGCCAATATAATTACACGTCAATATAATTACACCTCATGGCACTACACAAGAAATGGGCGCCCAAAAGTCAGTTGGCAGTACGAAACTTATGCCAGAAGGGGAAAAGAAAAGGGAGAGGGACAAAATGACGCCAAGTAACCATCCCTCAAAAGGAAGAGCAGTGTGAAGGTTCCCCTAAGTTTATATTATAGCCTGACCGAAAGCAAAAAAAGGAAAACACATCCTCAAATAAAAAGCATACTTTTAATTCCCCAGATCCTCCCAGAGAAGGCAGTTCTCGACAAGGGACATGTTTGTACAACGTCATATCTACGACTTAAGGCTCTACTTTAAAACGAGCAAGGCACATCCAAGTCTTGAGGCAAATTTCTGTTCTGAAGTCTTCGGCCCGACCATGGCACACAGCGGCCATAATGCACACACACACACATCCCTTCCCATGATCCATGACATGGCTCACACTCTCATCATGCAGCTCGACCCTTACACCTCAGCTTTCCTTTTGTTAGAGGGACCTGGTCCGCAGAGCCACCCGCCTCTGGGCCGACAAAATCGGCCTTTCTTGCTCCATGAAGGGGAAGATCAGGGCTGATGTGCAGAGGGTATGCAGGCCGGGACCGACTGGGCGAAAGGGGTAGGAATCGTTCATGCGCAGGGAGAGGCGGGCTGCACTACAAAGGGGAACTGTATAAGGAGAGGGGATGGCACAGGGCTGCACTACAAAGGGGAACTGTATGAGGAGAGGGGAGGGCGCAAGGCTGCACTACGAAGAGGAACTGCATGAGGAGAGGGGATGGCGTAGGACAATGATGTGCCGAGAGGGAAGGAGTGAAACACAAAATCCTGTGAAGAGCAGGGAGGCGAGGGAGTGCGCCAGCCTTGCTCTGCCCATATCTCTCGCCTTGATGCAAATGCTATGCTCTGAATAGTTAATAAAGGAAGCCAACCGTCTGGCCTGGTTAGGCTCAAAGTTACAAACACACACAAACTAGTCACGATATGCATCCTCCCCCCCCCCAAGTGCATGCACCTGCAGCAAGGCCTCAAGCTCGGGCACCCTGCACCCCATGACTGTCCCGGCCTCGGCGTCCACGCGCTGGCACCTTCCCTACCAGTGAGGGCGTTGTACTGCAGCTCCTCCCACAGCCCACCCATCTCCTCGTGCAGCCTGTGCAATTGCTGAGGCTTGTTTGGCAAAGGTGACAGACAGGCTGTCCAACTGTCACTGTTTTGGGTCCACCCATGGTAGCCCCTAAGTGCAACGCTGTGCCCATGAGCATGGGGTTCCGGGATTAAGGTTCAGGGTTTTGAAACCCATTTTCCTAAACAGTATAACAACGCAACATGCGCCCCCCTGGTCCGCTGTCAGAGGACAGCGTCTGCCCTGCCCTGCCCTACCTAGCACAACCCTGCCCAGCCCTGCCCTGCCATGCCCTACCCTGACCAGCCCAGCCCTGTCCAGCCCAGCCCTGTCCTGCCCTGTCCTGCCCAGCCCTGCCCTGCCCTGCCCTGCCCTGCCCTGTCCTGCCCTGCCCTACCCTGCCCTCCCACGTACCTAGCCTGCCCATGGCTGCAGGCAGATCCAATCTGACGAGAACGAAGAGTTTGCCTGCCATTTATGACGCCCTCTGGGGGCATCAGGTCATCCCACAGCAGGGTCGTCGTCTCGACCTGACGCGGATTTGCCGAGGCGTCGCTGAGTCACTCCTTTTGGCGACGAAGTAGGTAGATTCAACCACCCCGGAGTGATGGCGCACTTTGCAGGATAGCGGCATGTATGTAAATGCCCGTATCACACAGTACCGAATAAGGCCACCTAGTCATCTGATAGAGGAGACGTCACAATGTGTTATGGTTACGGAATAAGAGACAAAACCCCGAACCCACCCCAGTCATTCAAATCGCACTTGGCAGTCTGTTGCGCGAGTCTGCTGGCTTCCAAGGTGCATGGCTGGCAGTTCTCATCAGCACCATGGGGGGGGGGCATGATTGGCTCCACCTGATTGGCCCTATTCCTTCATCAGTCCGCTCGTGATACCTCAAACACTTCTGGATCACTAGTCCCTCGTGACAAAATTGCAGCCGTGGTCCGTTTCTTTACCCCAGGACTCTCGAACCAATCCCTTCTGGCCATTTCCTGATCCCGCGGATTTTATCACGCTGCAGGTCAAGCTCGACACATACCGGTACCGTGCTTGCCTATCTGTCCCAGGGAACCCCAGGAGCAGGGGTCTCAATTCAATCAGAATCATGTCTGATCGGGACGTGCTGTTTTGGATTTGGCCCTTAGTGGTTACACCAGCATATTTTGGCATTTAAATACATCCAGATCACCAGAAAATCACGGGTCCTCAACAACTAGAGCATAGTCATGCCTTTTTCACACGAAGGCCTGAAGGAATGCAAATTTAGTGTCAAGATCTGACCTGGCATTGGGGCCGTCCATGACTAAAATCCGGGTAAATCCATTCCCTCTAAACGGCTCATGTCCCCAACCAGTTAATGAAGTGACACCTGTGGGACCTGCTTAAATAAAATTCGGCCACACGGCAGACAAAAAGCCAGGTAGGAAAATCCAAGGGAGAAGTCAGTCCTGAGGAAAGAGAGGAAAGAAATTTGACCTGCCAAATTTGACATGCCAAGACGAACAACAGCAAAGAGGTCAGGCAAACCGTGACCCCTGCCCTGAAGAGACTAGCCTTCAACAAGCTCAACTACATGTTCCACAAAAGCCAGGGCCTCCCGTGCCTGCCACCCCTGCCTGGGACCCCTGCCTGTGACCCCGGTAAAGCTGGTGGCAGTCTATAGCACTGATCTGGGGACCAGCTCACCCCGCTCAGTAAGTAACGCCTTGATGTTGGGGCAATGATCATTGCGCCATCCTCTAGTGTCGGCTGTGCTCACCGCGCCAACCAGTCAAAATGCCACCTAAAGGATAGAAGGGGGTGAAATTCAGCACAAAAATTCAGGTAAAGCATGCAGATGAGCAGCCAGAATGCATGGCAATTTATAAGGGGACACCAGTGCTCAGTTTGGTGGTGACCGGATCTCCTCTGCCAGTTGCATGCTGCAATATGAGTGAAGGGTTAAGTGGGACAAGTACACGTAATGCATGCAGTGCACACTTACGGGCAAAAACGTTACACGTATGGGCCCTGCATAAAATGACTCGGCCGAGTGGGCGCCTAATTGAGGGGTTGGAAAAAAAAAAGCAGAAAAAAGGAAGAGTGGGAAATAAAGTTTAGGGACAAAAAAAATGTTGGAAAAGAAACAGTAAGCTCAAGCCTCTGAAAACGCCTACGCCTCAACAATATCTACCAC
Source organism: Limnomonas spitsbergensis (assembly GCA_037349105.1). Classification (NCBI taxonomy): domain Eukaryota; kingdom Viridiplantae; phylum Chlorophyta; class Chlorophyceae; order Chlamydomonadales; genus Limnomonas; species Limnomonas spitsbergensis. The sequence goes on along the minus strand of JAYJMM010000094.1, from coordinate 2,721,746 downwards.
GTCTTCCACAAAAGCCAGGTCGTCCACCCCAGTCATGCCCCGGTACAACTTGAAGAATCTCTAGCACCACTCGGGGAACCTGCCCATCCCCGCTCTTGCACGTTGGATGCAATACTTCCTCCATGTGAAGGAAGCGTTGTGACATGCAATGCGTCCTCCACATGCTCGCCGTCTCCCCTAGCCCAACATCGCAAGCAGTCTCAACGTCTGTCACGCTGCTGACCGCTGTGCCATCCTCTAGTGTCAGCCGTGCTGACGGCGCCGAGCCGCAGCCTCAAGTTCGTGCGCACGCTGCAAGCTGAATGGCTGAATCAACTAGCGCTAGCACCTGTGTGACAGGTAGCGGCGATAGGTCAGTCCCTGTCTGACGCAGTTTGCCAGGGATGGCTGATCCCAGCTCTAGCTCCTCTGACAAGGCAGCTAGCAATTCACTGTACCAATTGGGGCCTCCGGTGCCCTGCCTGACTGCGAGTTGCATGTCGGCCGCCATGGTTGCCGCCATGAGTGAGCTGTCTTGCTGTGCTGCTGGTGCGACCGCTGCATTGCATAGAAGCGAAGTCGTACGTACGCTGCCACCAACCTAGTTGTAACGGCTGGATCTGCTCCCTCATGCCCCCCCAGCTTAAAGCGTACGCAAGTAGCCATGCAGCTTGGCGCAGATGTTGAAGGAAGCTGGACTGCATTCTGCTCTTGAGGAATGCCGCGGCCTGACGTGATTGGTGGCCCACACCACATCACGGTAGTTGGCTGCATGCGTTGCACACCTTGAAGGCCATGCGGCGGACACGCTGCAACGCGGCAGCCAAAGGCACCTCTCTACCTTGCATAGTCTAGGTCATGCTGCCGCTCTCGTGCTGCATGATGCTACAGGTTGGAGGGATTTGTGGGGCTGGTGCACTATAACAACATTACATGCTGCATGAGTGCAATGAAACGCTGCAAATTGCATTCTGAAAGGAGAGATTGTGGGGCAGGTGTGACACCAATACACAATTGAAATGCTGCATTAAGTGCGTTTGGGGAGAGATATCCAAGGCATCTGCACAATGGAAACTCTGAAAATTGCATGGGTGGAGGGATCTGCGGTGGCACACTGAATGATGGACTTCGCGTCCATCGTGCCTTCAATTTCAGACTAGAAATCATGCCCCCCTTGCCAGTTGCAGATGGTAACGTTTGTGAGACTCGGTGACGGTGTCTAAGAAATACCTTATTGTCTTCATATTCTCCCTTCGCTTAGGACATTAAGTAATGTCCACCCAGTTTAAACTTCGAAGCTGGACAGCCACAGGCCCGAGCTGGCGGGAGGCTAGAACCTTACAGTCGCTGCGGTCTTAAGAAATGAAGGGCCGCAAGCTTGTGACAAAAGTATGTATTGCAATTGATGATGTGGATTGCCAATACGGTCGACTCGCAATCCGCAGAAATGTGCACGGCGATGTCCACACTGCCAACACCGCGCAAGGAGAGGCACAGGAACACACAATTGACTTGCGCACGTTCGAAAACCCATTAATGCGTCTTAAAGAGACGTGGAATGGTGCCACAGTGTGTCGGTATGAAAACACCCGGTTCCCCCCACACACCCTGATGCCATTCGGAAATGTACCTTGCGGCGTGGCTTCGACGCAGATCGGTAAGATGTTGTTGCAAAAACACTGATGGGTGAACATGTTGTTGCTGTCACCTGAGGCATCAGGCGTGTATGGCACGTTAGATAAAACAGTGTTCGAAACAGCAGAAAGCGGCGTACATGCGCGCATGCGTGTCTTGGTAGGGCGGCGCTTCGTTCAAAAAGACAGGCAGGATGTTGAAATGAAAAGACTAAAACTAAACCCTAAACCCTAAACCCTAAACCCTGTCTGTAAACCGGGAGACGGCATTTGTGTTTGCCACAATCGGCGATGGGAGGCACAACGGGGTGGTATGTGTCTGCATATTGATACGTTGACAGTGAAACAAAGCTACTAGAAAGGGTGATTTAAGGCAAGGAAGGCGGACTGTGGCGGTGAAATGTGTGTATTGTGAGTATGGTGGGCACATTAACGACGGTCTTTGATGGGTAGGCACCGAAGTTCGCCCTCCGAATATGGAACAAGGATGCCATGCACCTACCCTGCTCCCATGTTGCTGCCAACATGCAACATACATTCGAGTCTTCACCCCTCCTCTTCTTCTAAGTTGAAAGCCTCCAACTCTAAGGCAGCTCTAAGGCAGTTGCACTGCATGGGCATCATGTAATACACCGACACATGCGACCAAACCTTTTTTAACAGGGGAGGTGTTCATGCTTCAGGTTCCAGCTAAACCCAGCAATCCTACAACATGACGGGAGCCCTACAGGTGTTCATGCGTTAGTCTCAGCTTAAACAGCAATCATGCAGCAACACGGGAGCCCTACAGGTGTTCAAGGATTAGGTTACAGCTTAACCCAGCAATCTTGCAGCAACACGGGAGCCCTATAGGTGCTCATGCTTCAGGATCCAGCTAAACCCAGCAATCATGCAGCAACTCGGGAGCCCTACAAGTGTTCAGGCGTTAGGTTCCAGCTTAACCCAGCAATCCTGCAGCAACACGGGAGCCATGCATGTGCTCATGCTTCAGGTTCAAGCTTAACCCAGAAATCCTGCTGCGACACGGGAGCCCTCCAGGTGTTTGTTTTTGCCGGCTGCTCCACGCTCCCCCCTGCGCATTGATGCGGACTTGCAGGTGCACACTATTATCTCTTCATGTTTGAAGGGTTTAGGCTCCACAACCACAAGGCTTGTTTGTTCGTTCTCTTCCTGTGTCTTCTGAAATTCTTCCGAAATCAAGCACCAATTTGAAACCAAGATGCAATTGGATTAGAAGGCCATGACGTACATGCATGATACACGAGCCCGAATGTTCGTACCTGGTGCCCCCTCCCCATGTCCGCTCCCATGCTGGAATTCTCACTTGCTCCTTCCCATGCACACCGCCACTTAAACATCTGCCTCGCCTCTAACCATGTGTTTGCCTAACCTTCAAAACATAAGTGGCACCTTCAGCCTATCACTGGTAGGTGTTGCCACCCTCTCACCTTGCCCTTCCAAGTGAACGTCACACCATCCCCGCTCTGATCCGGCTCTAACCTGAATTTTCGGCTCCACTCCACGCCGCCTTGGCTTGTAGCTCGGTCACCTCGGTTATCTTGATGTTGTTGTATCGCTTCTCCACATCTGCCTTCACATGACTGGGAAGGAAAGGCATGGTGCAGTCAAGTTGGTTCAAGGTATCACGAAGTCGTCTTTGGGGCCATCATATCATATCAAATCAGCAATACCGGAATGATATAATATAGTAAAATATGATATGATATGGTATCAAGTTCTCCATGCATGGGTATGGGAATGGTGAATTTGTGTTGAATTGGGAAAAGGATTCTTCTGTCATGCCGAGCGTTCTACGCAAGAATGGGCCTAGTTGTTGCACAGTTTTGCGACACATGAAGCATTTAGCATGGGAAATGTGGATGCATGGACGCATGGTGGCCCTTGGGCCGTAGGGGTCAGTGAGACCGCTCGCATGTTGCATATTGCCATGACAGTATATATGTGAATGGGGTCAAGGGTAGTGCACCCGCCGAATGCATGGGCTTGCCTTGGGCTTGCTTGTAAATTCTGCAGTTTTAAGGCTAAGATCATTATTGACTGCAAATTATGATATAGTCAAAACACCATATCATATCATATTCATATCATATCATAACATGTCCATAGCGTGCTACCTTGATTTAGTTGTGTTAGGCAGTGGCAAAGAGTCAAAATAAATGGGCAAGCCAGTAGGGATGGCGCACATCGCATGGCTTTGACTCAGGTACATGGCTTTGCTTATCATCAATGCTCTCACTCATGAAAGTGCAAGGCTGGCATGTGAGCCTTGTCTTGCCCGCTTGGGGTACTGCCTTGGGCACGCACGCCCTCGCGTTCCCCTTCGACCTAACAATACAAGGAGAGGTTGTGTCATGGGCATGAGTAAAACCAATGCATGTGGAACCAAACACAACATGTACTTGCATGCTTCGCTATAATCAAACTTGCAAGACACCGTCCATGTAGTCCATGAGGGGTGCCTCAAGGACAATGCGCGTGTGCACTCCGCATAACTACCTGAGTCCCGAGCTGATCTTGGGTGGTCCTGGGGACCCTGCACAAAATGCGTCCTCCATTACCCTCAAATTATATCATCGAAGATCGGCATTCCTATTATTCGCACCGGAGTCCTCTCCATCTTGATCAAGCGTGGTGCAAGGACTAATAAAGCTCCCTGTTTGCAGGGACGTGGCGTTCCTAACGTGGTCTCGTCAGCTCTGGGGCGTCGGGCGCAAGCCAGATCTTATTATTTAAGGTCGATGCTGAGCTGTGCACAACATGTAAATGTTGGTGCGTGGATATGGCTTATCGGGGGGGGCCGCTTGAGCCCGTACTTCAACCAATTGGGTCCCCCCGTCAGTGACACACAAGCATCCCCAAGCCTTGTTTTTATAAAATTTAACAGTTTGCAATATATTTATATTAGTCACTACAAAAAAACCTGAATAGCCCCTTGCCTGAGTCTGCCCGTCATCTGGCTTGGGCGAACGGCTTCAGCAGCAGGAGGGACCAAGCATTCAATTCTACTTCGTGCAACCATGGACAGATATGGCAGAAATGTAGGGGAATCCGCAGGGTTGCTGAGATATCTAGTGTGCGTGTCGTTTTCGCCCTGAATATATTGCTGTGTGTCTCTGGCTGTGTGACTGCACAGCAGCTGAACAAGCTGGTTTTTAAATCTGTCATCCCTTCCTGGCCACATAGAAGAATGCACTCAAGGTCGGTTCCCTGACCTGGATTGTAGTCAACAGAGCCCCACGCTGTCCAGTCTGCTTCAAAGCAGCTCCCATGGGGTCCTTGCGCATTCTTCCATGCATGCAGCTCTCGCAATGCCAACAAAGCAAATAGAAGATGCTTGAACCGCAGGGGCGGTGAATCATGCCATGCCGAACACCCCACCCGCATGCACTACACCTGCCTTCGGCGCCCCAATATATTTGTTGCACCCTTTTGGTGGTTGCAACTCCCGAACCTCATGCAGAGCCATTTGTTGCGCCCTGCCCGTCAATGAAGCACCCTGAGTTGGAGCGGGGAGCAACTGTCCCCAAACTGTGTCAGGCAGTCCTTGACATGCAACCACTCCCCACTGCTACAGCTAGTGGCCGCAGCTTACACGCAAGCAGAGGAGACCCCAGAGACCCAAATGCCGAGCAAATGTCTGCGGCCGCCTACCGCACATGGTTCCAGCCTACGGTGGGCGCTATAATGGCGCATGCTGGGAGCCACACTAGCAACATGGCGTGTGCTTGTGTGCGCACCGACTTCCGGCTGCGGCTCGGTACAGCTGACACCAGAGAACGGCGTGGCGGTCCACAACGATCTTGGGGAGTAAATTAGTCTTTCTTCTTCCTTTTGGGAGGGGGGGGATCTTCTGGACTGGTCTCTTCAGTGGTGAGGGACCTTTCCACTGCCTTTCCTTTTGTGGGGGGCACGGATAATTTCCTTTTTCGTTCCTTTCTTCCTTTCCCTTCATCACTCTACTTTCTTCTTCCCAACTTCACTGTTGGGTGCCCACGCAGCCGAGCCTTTTCGGCGGGGCCCAGAGGTGTTACGTCATTGACCTTTTCCCTCTGTTGTCTTAACTTCTTGAAGATTTTATCCCAGACAACATATACGGTATATCTCAGTTATGCTCGGCCCAGCAACATGACTATGAGTTCAAAGAGTCAGGCATGTTGGTCGTAATTTTCAGTCCAGGCCTGTCTACCTACCAATGGCGTAAGCGTACCGGATTTAACATGGCCCAACTGACCCCAGTTCAGTCCGTTGATGAAACTTCGGAAACGCCCTGATTATATATTAGTCCGGCTCGTCCTAGGAGCATGACTGTAATTCAAAGTGTCAAACCTGCTGGTCTTGGGTTTCTGTTCACACGCCTGTCTACCTACTTAAAAAAGACAACATACTAGCCCTCGACAAAGTTACCACGTCCTCAACAAAGGCCGGTGCCTCCCACCCATACCTGCCATGCTACACCTGCTGATATTCCGTGGCGCCCTTGTTGTGTGAGGCTCAATGTGAATTCAAAGTGTCAGACCTGCCGGTCTTAATTTTCAGTTCAGGCTTGCCTACCTAGTAGTCTTGTGCTTGTTTGCGCACAAATATAAGGCAACGGCTTGGCTCAATCATCACGGCCGGCACTAGGAGAAGGGTCAGCGGTCAGCAGCATGACACCCGGGCCTACAAATATGTCTTCCATGGGCAGCTTGGGCAGCATCTGTCTCAGCACCCTCACATGCCATCAGGCCAGTTGAAGCGAGTACCGGTAGCGGCTACAAAAAAATCGAAGCCAATGTTGTACCGGCTGAGCATACATGCAGGCAGTTCTAGAAGAGAAACATCCATTATCTTGTACACCTGTCACCAGAGGTCCTTAGGGTGAGGGCCAGTACGCCGGTATGTTGGTATGCCGGTAAAGGTCTCCAAGGGGTCCTACTGGAGATTGAGGGCCGGTATGCCGGTATGCCGGTAAACGTCCTCCCAACGTCCTTTGGGAGGGTGAGGGCCGGAATGCCAATATTCTTGTAAACGGCCTCCAGGGGTCATTCGGGAGGGTGAGGGCCGGTATGCCGGTATGCCGGTGAACGGCCTCCAAGAGGTCCTACTGAAGGTTGAGGGCCGGTATGCCGGTATGCCTTTGGGGGGTATTACTGCCATACCATTGCCATTTTCTCGATTTGGAGTGAAATGTATCGTCATGACTGAGCTACATACCAACGCATTGTGGTCCGACATACCGTAGATTTGATTTGCCTTCCCTCGGGTATCAATTAATTATTTATTTTAATGCTGCCCTCGGGGCAAAATCAATTGTTTAATGTTGCCCTCTGGGCAGATTTGTTTTTTTAATCCGTTCCCTCGGCACCAAAATTCGCTTAAGAGCAGTGTTAAAAGCCTCACAGCTGCCATGCATTACATTCAGTTCAACAACCAAAATCAACAGAGAAACAATCATCAAAGAACACTCCATGTCTCGACAACACTGATGACCCTCAACATGGTACCGGTACAACATGTAGGCCTCCCATCGATGTCTATGCAGACATCGTACCGGCACTACCGAAACAATTGAGTTCAACGCTTGCACTGAACAGAGTAGCAGCCCTTCAAGACACACATAGAGCACCCCTTGCCCTTTACCAGGCCCCCCTAAGACACTGCTCTGAGCCCCTTTGCATCTAGCTCTTTCAACAGCCTTGCAGCCATGCGCGTGCCCTTTCGTAAGCAGTGGGTGCCGGCCCCAGCACCGGCTCCTCAGCCATCATGAAGGCTGGGTCCATGTCAGGCTGGCCTTTCAAGGGGGCACGATCCCCACGGGAGCATATCAGATAAGAGATCGAAAGCAGAAGGCCATCACATGAGATCGAAGTAAGAACACATGTCCGAGAGAGATCGAAAGAAGAGGGCTGGCCATATGAGAGATCGAAACCAGCAAAAGGCCATCACATGAGATCGAAATAAGAACCCAGGTCTGAAGAGAGATCGAAATAAGAGAGCAGACCCTGTGGTATCTTAAGTCATCACGCTAGACCTCGCACGTGCAGCCTCTTTACGAACAGGGCTTGAAAGCTCAGGTCTGTCCCGGTACGTTCGAAAATGCGGTACCCGTTGTACCAGACGTCAAATGAACGAACGGCGACAGGCGGTGGCGACCACTGACCGGCGACAGGGGCCTCGAGGACAGCGATTATCGATCTTATGAATATTAAAATATTCGCGCCCCTCACCCCAAATAATGAATATTTGATGTATCCCTCGGGCATAACCCTCACCCCCAAACAATATTAATTATGAGGGAAGGCTATTCGAATCTACGGTATTCAAATCTCTTAAGCTTGCTTGCACAACCCTTTCTTAAAAATGGGTCGCGGCTTGGAGCGCATTCGATGTAGCACCTTTCTCCAGGGTTACCCAGTACGGAAAGGCGGTACAGTCAAACGGTACGGTACGGATATGGTACGGTCAAAATGCCGCACTAGTCAGGAAATGGCCGACACGGTTATTTAACTCAGTACGGGATTGGTAAACAGTGCGGTACGATACAACAAACGGTAGGGGATTTGGGCCCAAACGGTTGTAAATGGGTAACCCTGCATGTCTTTTTCTAATGACATATCATATTGCATGGATAAGCGCGTGATGCTGCTACATTCAGGTTCGTGCAAACACCAAACGTCAAATCTGTCAATGACGATACACTCCTAGACCCTCCTTAAAATGCTCAGCCGCGTGGGCGCCCAAATATCAAAATATGTATGTCTCCCTTAGCCCTGTCCCATCGTGTCCATTTCTTCTTTTTCTTTCTTCTGCCCCCTTTTCCTTTCCCAGCCCTATGGCCGATCCTCCAACTTGCATCATCCTCGGCCGTGTCAATTCTAGCACAAAATGCAGCCGCACTCTGTTCGACCTTCTCAAACCCAAGCTGGGGGTTGGTGAGCATGTTACCATGATCATGCTCCAACTTCCTCGTAGATAAAGTAATCCGTCCGGCATGCACATCAACTTCTAATACCATCGCCTACAAGGGAGTAATGCAAATGGGGATTTTGAGTGAAATGTATCGTTGTCACTGAGCTACATACCAACGTGGTCCGACAGATTCAACTATCTTCAGCTCGCTTGCACACCCCACCCCGACCACTACCCGGGCATGAGGCACTCACATCTGGCATCTGACTGGCGGGAAGAAAGAATCGAAGCCTTCGTACCAGACTTCAAGGCCAGCTATGAGGGCGCGCTCGACCCTGACATGAACGATGATGTCCTCCTCTTTGAGTTGCTGCATTCGCTGCCAGTGGATGGAGTCCTGGCAGGAAGGTCAAGCAACAGTGGTTTAAATATCACAAACCCAACACAGCCGGTCAAACAGGGCCAACGGCGCAAAGGCGCTAACCATCGCAGCTCTTGTGATATTATGTTTGTTGTTTATGATGGAACCGGCGCGGCTTCCGCCCGTGCCGCCCTGTCTTCTGAACCCTCACGCTCCCGTGAAGGGTAGTTTATTTTCTTTCGGGGTTTCGACGTAATGAAGAAATACCACGAAAGTGGGAACACACCTGCCGTTAATCAACATGGGGTCCGCACAGCAAACAAATGATAATTTAAATTTTTGCTGCGCAGCAAAAAGGACCGTAATATAAAAACGGCCGCGCTGCTGAGATATTTTAATTCAATGAAACGCCGCGCAGTACTGGTGGGTAATTGAATTTAACGTCGCGCATCAGTTACAATCATATTAACTTCCGTCTGCTCAGCGCTTTCAGCCAGGACAGTACAACTCAGTCAAATCCCTCGTTTGATGCTAGGAAGGACAGTACACGCCAGTACGCCACACGGTCAGGCGGGTCAGCAATACTCAGCAAAGTCATCCTCCTCCTCCGCCGGTTCCTTTAGCGCCTCCAGAACCAAACCCTCTGGAGAAGAACCCCCTGGCGGATTCTTGGCCTCAGGAAACATGTGACTCTTGGGGCTCTGAAACATCAGAAGTCGTCAGCTCGAAGGGGGCACCGTCTCTGCCCCTATCGAGCTTGGCTACAGGGACAGGCGTCAGGATCACAGAACAGATGTCGAATCAAACAGTCGCGGGCTAGCGCGCATCTTATATTTGCTGTTTTTTATTCATAGCGCGTACCCCATAAATACCGTAGTTGTTTAGGCACCTGACTGAGCCTCCGCGCAGCGGCGATTTTTGAATATTTATTATCGTGCAGCCATGCCCATGCAGGCCAATAATTAAATCGTTTGGGGAGAAGTCTTTGTCAATGTATATCGAAGGCACAATTAGTAATGGAACAAGATAGCCGGTGTGAATGAGCTTGCTTGCATAGCAGGCATTGAATGGGTGACAGGTAACAAGGATGCACGGGCATGGCGTGTGAGAATCGTGGTTGATTCCTCAAAGTCATGGATTGTCTTCATGGAGTGCCTTCATGGATTCATGACCCAATTCAATATTGCATTCAGTTCATTCCTCACATTGGCGTGTATCTCCGGGCTTACTTCAATGGTCCTGGGACCTTGTTCCATGATGCGTGTGGGCTGAAGTCCATCCTGCAAACATGCAACAACAGTATTTCAGCATACATCGCCCCGCGCTCTCAGCCCGGGGTTTAAAGCAAGCCAGCATCTTCTGCCGGTGTGATGCAAATGGCTTGAACTAACTTGTACCACACCCTCAATAGAAACAACATAAATGTCTTGCTGCCAAGGAAGTGCCGTTAAACAGGCGCGTCATCAACGACGGGCCTTCTGATGGGCACCCACCTTCCATGATGCCCTTCACCATCATCACCCATAAAACGTGTCGGTCACTTCTAGCACACCTGGCACTTGTTAGTTACACCTACTGCACTTTGTGCCCCTTGCCCAGTTCATTCACCTCAAATGCTTCTGTAAACGAACGAGTCACCTTAGGGGCCTTGACATCATGATGGTTGCTGAGTAAACTGGTGTAAATGGTTGTCAAGTTATATAAATGGTAAGACACATATGCGCCTTCACTTCAAATGTTTAACAACCTCCTGTCGTTCTGAAAGGTGGTAAATTGAAGCCTACCCAATGCTGCAGCGGCACCCGTAATTTCTTGAATCCAAACCTCAGGGCACATTCTTGATTGATTGATTTCCCTCACCCATCTCACCTCAATCGCTCAAACCTCTTGTGACCTTCCTTCCTCCAGCTGCTCCTGTCCCCTGATGACGTCACGTCTCCAGCATATTGGTATCCCAAGTACGATCGGAAGCAGGGGCCTCACCGCAGCCAGCGCGTGCAGCTCCGCAACAATGGTGAAAACTGCAAAGCGATGATTCTGGTAGCCAACCTCCTGTGCAGCGGACCGTTGTACCGCTCCATGGCCAGCTGCAGCCGCGAAGGCCGGCGCTGTACGGGCGGCTCTGAAACCGCATCTTCCTGGGACGGCCCTGCTGTTGCCTCTTTCAAGGCTAGCTCTGTGGCCGTCCCGCTGGCCTGCTCTGATGTCTGGTCCCTAGCTTCCACACCATTTGCATTCACGATGTACAGCTTGGCCTCCTCAGGGAACCACCGGGCGACTGATTCCACAGGCTGGCTGACCTCACCGCCGGCATCAAGGCTGGGGAAGACTTCCTGTTGGGTGGGAATTGGGGTTGGTTATATGGTATTGAGGCCCCTACCGCTCTGTACCTTTGACCCTCAGGCCCCTGCCAGTGCAATTGTTCTTCATTCTCTGTTTCTTGGTTGGTGATTTGTTTGGTGCAGCAAGAGGCGGAGCGGGGTGGGCGAGGGTAAGGCAAGGCAGATTTCGAACTAAAAAGGGTTTGTCAGATCTCTGATGACAGAGGCGATGGAGGTGACTGTGACTTAAATGTGATTTAAATGACTATCTTCAGGAAAGAAACCAATGAATAGTGAATCATACATGCATTCATGTATGCTTCCCTACACACACCACCCTTTCAGTTGCAGCCCGGCCACCCCATGGCCACATCATGTCATCCCCCCTCCCTCCCTTGATCTGCTCTGGCAGGCTCTCAAAACAAATCATAGGGTGATTGCAGTATTAATGCAAACACAAATGATAACATATACATCCCCTTACGTGCGACACCCTTGGCTAACCAATCCATTAAATCCTCTGTTAAAGTCCGGGGCTCTCAAGTCCGCCCCTCACCTGCTCCACAAACTTGGCCTGCCCAGCCACCTCGTCACACTCCGGGTACGACTCAATGACGGGCTGCGACGGGTCCAACCCCATGGCCCCGTATAATACGGCACGGAGTGGTGCGGCAGCTTTGTACGGATTGCCCAGTCGGCGGACCAGAGGGGAGGGCAGACCGCGGGTGTACCTCAGGGTGTTGCCTGCGAAGGACCAACTTTTAATGTAGTGCATACAAGCCACGCATCATCTGCATTGTGGCCTATGGCTGTGGGGCCCAGTTGTAGCATATAGGCTGCAGCTTGGACCACCAGTCAATCCAGATTTGGTCCCCGTGGGCCCAGCAGTGAGAGGCGGCCCACTCAGCGGCCTTTCCTAGATGGTCTGGAGCACATAAGCACAGGAGAGGACGTGCGTGTGAAACTTGTGGATGGGAGACTTGGGCGTTAGTGTGAGCGGGTTTCATACAAAGGTGGTGGCGGTGGTGGCCATCACCCGGCACAATACCTTACCGAGTGTGGCTTGCACCTGTTTGTATGTTGATACCCCCAACCGGTATCTCCTACAGACAAAACAGTGAACAGAGCAAAGAAAAAGAAGCGTGTTGTTTACCCTAGTCGCCCTTCACTTGTTTGCCCCAAAACAATATCAAATCAGTTGCAATGCTCCCCATAATGTATTATAAATTACAAGGCACCCAACCTCGCATGCCTCCTCAAACAAGCCCTCAACCTCACTGACCTCCTCACACCAGACCTGAACCTCACTGGCCTGCTCACCCCCCCCTAGACCTTGCGACCCAATAGATGGCATGCAGAGGATTTCAAGGTCCAACATTGGCAAGATCCCCTGAACCTTAGACCCTGAACCCAAATTTGCAACATGCGTTCGTAAGCAGGCCCAGAGTTTCCGCTCTTTGCTTAACCCACGACTGTAAGGTCCTTCATTGCCAAAACCCTGGACCCCCTCACCTGTCCTGCCCAGCAGGGATTTCAATGTCAGGTTGCTAGGCGATGTGAGCGGCAGAGGCTCAAGCAGCAGCGCCCCGGGACTCGGTGGCGTCCTGTCCGGGTTAGGGCCCGGGTGCGGCTACAGACGCAGCATCCCGTCACTTCTGATACGGAAGGAGCGGTATACACTTTAGGAATACTCCTCGTAGCGGAAGTAGTCCTGGGCCGCACTCAACAAAGCAGCCCCTGAGGACTGTGTGGGCATAAAGGAGGATAAAGCTATGCTGTTGATCAGGCCTGGATCCCAACAATTGAAGACGGAAGACCTTCATCAGTTCCACACTCAAGAAGGCAGCCCCTGAGGACTGTGTATGCGGATGTGATTTGATTAGATCCAGCCTACATCCCGAAAGTCCAATCTAAGCAAGCCCATTACCAACCATTCGTATTCACACACCTCCATACAATTCAAAGCAATTCACAAAGTGTGGATACAAAGGCAGCCTCTCCTATTCGACCTACTGTAGTTAATACTTGGCATGAGCCAATGTGGCACAAATGGGGAATCGGCATTTGCTACCTCCTACTTTCCTTTTGTCGTGCCCCCAGGTTCATTTATCCTGGGTCGGTCAAACATGCGCGACGGCGACTATGATCAAACATGCGCAAAGGCAACCAGCATGTCGCCGGTACTCGCCTCCATGGAGTAGTACACTTTGGTGCCATGTCCACATCCCAACCGCATTCACATCCCCTTCATGTTCTTGTCACCAGTTCTTATCATTCATACCTGTGTATAGGCGGCCAGCGTGTCGTCGTTGTCTGCCTCCAGGGAGTAGCGGATGGTGGCACCATTGTCTGCATAGGCCTCTCCGATGAGAACGTTGAGGCAGAGCGGCATTGTCCGCTGCTCCTTGGTCACCTGCAGCAAGCAGGGTGGGTGGCGTAAAAAGGAAGTGCGAGGTCAGAGTATACAGTGTGGACAGAAATGATAAATGAGTGGAAGGGAACAGAGCACCGGACCTAGAGGGGGGTGGGGGAGGATGGGAAGGAAGCACTGGGCTCATTGGAACCAAACCTTGATGGCTCTGTGGCTGGGTGGTCCAGGGAGCAGGGCTAACTACGCCAGGCATCCCTGACCGCTAGTTGAGATGTTGCTGCATTGTTTCAAAAATGACCTATCCGAAACATTCTTGGAACGGTAGGCATCCAATAGTATGGCCCAACGTGTAGCTTCCTTAATCTAAACTCAGGGTGCGTCAATTACAACATTTGTGTGACACATTTGGGACGAGGATCGCCTCCATCTTGCAAGCTTCAGCTTCCTTGGCAAACTCTTTCTTCAAGCAGGTCTGACATCCTCACTCAAGCACCAACACATCCTCCACAAATCTCAAAGAGCAACAATCCCGATGTACCCCTCCACCCACTAGCCTCCCAGACGCACCTCCATCATTCCTCTCTCCCCCCCGTCTACCGGCTCAAAATCCTCAAACCCTCAAACAGAGGCACCTCTATCAGTCGCCTCTCCTGCTACTTCTCCCGGGCTTCATCAGTGACCACCACAGCGTCGATAAATAACTCAATCTTACTGAGCAGGATGGGTAGGGGGAGGGGGGGGGTTAGTCCAGCCCCTCTACCACAAGAACTAAAGCACCCCAACTGAACATGACACCCTCTGCCCCCTGAACCCTGCACCAAAGCCCCCACAATCACCATTCACCTTTCCCCCACCTGAACTCCTCCATCCACGTGCCCCAACCACTCTTTCAGAGCCTTGACCCCTCTTCCCCCACCAGGCTTGACCCCCTGTCAGGGTCTTGCACCCTCTTCCTTCACCTCTGCCCCGCCCTGCTTCGATCACCTGTCACAGACTTGCCCCCCCGTCAGAGACTGGGCCCCCTGCCAGAGCCGCGGTACATCCGATTTTCCGTTCCCAAGTCAACCCCACACTTTCCTCTCATTTGAACCCGTCTCTTACAAACTTTACCCTGCAGAAGTTTATATGTTCCCTCTTCCTACCCCACCCTGTACCCTCTAAAGACCTGAACCCAATATACCCTCCTCTCCCCTCAACCCTTGGTAGTACCCTCCTCCCACCTGAATCCCGCCACTTTGGCGGCTTCACAGAATGCTTTGACCCGAGCAGGCATGGCATGGACAAATCGCTCATGTAGTCCCTCATGATCCGGGTTGTTCACATCAAACCACCAGTCTGAGAAGTTCGTGGCGTCAATGTACAGCTTGGTGGTGCCGTACAGGCTCTGAGGGGCCAGGGATGACGAACGCACATCCTGAAGTAAAAAAGGAACGGGGGGGGTCATTGAGGTGTAAGGGGAGTTGGGGGCGTGAGAAAGGACGAGGGGACAGTGAAGGGGTAGGGGGCAATGCTGAGGGAGGAGGGACGGCATCAAACGGGAGAATAATGGGACTAGAACAGACACGGAACAGGGATGAATACCCAACGTAGGAAGTGAAGAACATTCATGGAATCATGGTGCGACCGCAACCAGTTGCTGCACTATCGTCCAACCAGTAGTCGCGGCTGCATGAAGGCTCATGACCATGAAGCTGGAGATAGACACAAATTGTCATCTAACACGAGGTATGAAGAGATGAAACCTTGAAGTTTGCAACGATTGAGTATGCCTGTAAAATAACCCCCTATATAAATCCCACCCATCTTGCTCCCCCACCATCCCTCCCCCACCAACTCCCACCTGCCCCTCAGCAAGATCTTCTTCAGTGGCCTCCTGTAGCAAGCTCATGACATCATCCGGAAAGGTGATGTTGGGGAACCTGGCCTTGAAGGCATCATCCACCAGCTCAGGGTAGGTGTCGCGCCAGAAGGAGGTGAGGTTGAGGGCGCTGGTGGCCACCTGAGGAGAGGAGGGAAGGGGAGGGTATCATAAACCATCTCCATGTGCTGGATCGACTCTGCTGCTGGTGACTACCTCAGTTAAGTATGAGGGGGGAGATAAGTGCCGGCAAAGCCAACGGGTAGCCTCCCACTCATGTCACTCTTCCATGATGCACCTGTGACTCTCCATCAAGGGACATGCCACTCCCTCATGAGGTATCTGGCGTCCACCCACTACTTCCCATGTCCCGTCCATTAGAGAACCCATCCCCTTTATCCACCATGTCTCCCGTTCGAGCCACCCTTCCATGCGGTACCTGGCACTCCCCATCCGGAGACATGATGCGGACACGCAGCGGGACGGAGCGATGGGATGCCCCGGGGACGTGGATACTGCGCAGCCCAAACAGCCTCTGGAAGGAGACAACACACATGGGAGGGTAAGTGTGGAGGAAGGGGGCAGGGGGGGAAGGCGGAATGAGTACAGGGGTTGTTGCACGCCAGTGTGCGCAGCCCAATGTCCTTTTCGAAAGTGTCAGACAGTGCAAATGAGAAGAACCAAACAAATGCAAGAAGGCCGAAGACTCAGATGAATACAAATGGACATTGAGGGGCGCAACAGTATGAGGGTAGATGCAAACGATGTAGGCAGAGGTGGAAGTAGGTGATTCCCATGCAGTGGAGGCAGGTTCGGGGATTGGGCTTAAAGATTAGGGCAACCTGGCTTCATGGCTAGCATCCGTGTTAAAAGTTTGGAGGGACATGGGTTTATATGCACAACATCAGGTGTCGGGGAAGTGGGGTTAGTTGAGGGTTCAGGGTCCAATAAAGGAGATGTATGCTCCCTACAAGTAATATGAGGCTGTTGGGGTGGTTACCACAGCAAATGCACCCCCACCCTATAGCCTATTTCTGAAGGGCTAGCTTGTAGTAAAATCCGAGAAACAAAATAGATAAATAATGCATGTCACTGTGTGTGTGTGCTGTCGCCGTTATGGTGGTTATGAATACCATGAACTGTTTATTTGAGCATGCTTCAGCGACAATTCAGCTACTACACAGCATACGGTCCAGGGGACCTAGTACAGCAAGCACTCTTGCTTGGGCCACAGACCGAAGCTCGTCAGCTCATCATGTGCTTGCCTGCCCATGGTTCAGGGTGCCCTGCCAACATGTGAGCATGGGCAAGCATGCATCCCGATGAGGTTGATCGCTCCCGTGGTTACATGTGTCGCCCCGCTGGAACTGTCGGACTCTTCAGGATAGGGTGGGAGCAAGTTACCCTGATCACCCCAAGCCCTGTGCACATATCAGGAGCAGGTTTGAGAGCGTCTAAGGGGGGGGGGGAGTTCAGGGTTCGAATTTTTCAACCAAGTAGTTGGCCGTTGGGTGTTTGGGGCCGGGATGTTGCGCCTCTGGGTACCTGACCCAAGCAACGATGCATGATGCACCACAGGACCTGCCAAGCGCAGAACAGGAATGCAGCTGAAGGGTGGCTGAAGTGCGCTAAACTAAAGAATTGGCACCCACCATTGCTCTGGATTGAGTAGATTCCCAGCAGCTTGATGCCGCGCCACTATTTGTCTGCGGCGGACAACTTCAGGAGATGGAGCAGGTGGAGCAGGCCCTAGGTGGTTGGGTTGATTTGAGGGTCAGGGTGGTTGGGGTGGTTTTACTCGGAGCCGGCATAGGTTGGTGGCGGGTTAATTTTTCCCATTCCAATCTGACAGTGCAAAATATGGATATGGACGGAAAACAGCCCTTTGGATCCCAGACCCTCAGAGAAAACAATCTCTGCAGGTCAAGGATCCCAAGAGCTGCATTCGGTGCCGAGAGCCGACTGCAAAAGCGCCTGCCTGAATATCAGGAGGTTGAGGCAGTGGGGGTCAGAGTTTATTCCATCCTGAAAGCACAACAAATGGACCTGGACTGAACCAAGCCTTAGGGACCCTACACCCTCAGACCCCGGGCACCCGCTGCAGGAGTGACCACCAATAATAGCAACACCCTGTAGGAATAAACCCTGAACCCTTAACCCTAGACATAAACTGATAAACCTTATCCCCCAGCCCTAAGCTACAGGGCTCCAACACGGCAACCATGGCCGCACATATGTCGGTAGCGACAGCAAGAGTATCGTCGAAGCAGCTGACGATAGCTCACCGTCCATGCCTCTGCGGCGGCCGCTCTGTCACAGTCCGCGGCAGCAGCAGCACCTGCGGCGCATGCGCTTACCATGAGTGTCAGGCCGCGCTGCTGCCACTGTCATCTCTGCTGCAACAGCATCAGCAGCAGAACCTGTGGCGTGCCGTCTATGAGTGCCAGGCTGCGCTGCTGATGTCACCTCTGCTGGAGCGCCCAGTAGTCTTGGCTGTTCATCGAACCATCGAGTTTGTCAGATACTTCTGGGTGGTGTGGGTGCAGCTTTTCCCAGCTCCAGCCATGCCCTGCGCATGTGTTTCGGGGTAAGGTTTCAAGGACAATATTTAAGTGCTAAGGATTAAGGGACTGGATTTGAGAGTGTCTTGGGGGTACTTACGAGTTGAGTACAGGTACGGCATGCCCTGCTGCCTGGGCTACCGGCGGTAAGCTGGCCAAACTTTGGTCCTCATCAGCCCAGCAGCCCGCAAAATGTGTTCATGTGAACATTAAAAAGAGCTATAAAACAGACCGCTGCTGATGGTATGGTGCTTCATCTATAATTCAGCTACATTACAGCCTGCAGCCAAGGGGTATCGGTGCATCATGCACTGCCGCCTGGGCAACCGGCGGTAGGTCAGTCAAGCTTTCCTCCCCAATGGTGGCAACCCAACAGCCCCCCAGCGGTGCTCTGGTGAGTACTAGAAGTAACACAATAGAGAAGACTGCACATGATCCATCACTCTGCACATCGGTCCCGTCTGCTCGGTAACCCAGAAGGCATGCCTGGCCCCGATCTGTGTTGCTCTGTGAGCTGCTGCACCCCAAGTCCCAACAGTGGAAAACAGCCTCAACTGCAGCAACATATTTCATATGTATTCACACATGTCCCGGTTTCTTAGTTCATTACTAGTCCTGTTTTCTTGATTCACATTTTACTGGCCCCTTGATTCACACATATTCCTGGTTCATACCTGCGGAGCGGCCAATGCAGAAGCGTGACATAAGCCATGCAAGATTGAGCGTGTCCGGCGTCATCAAGGGGACCTGCCCCAGGAGCAGGCTCGGTGGCAGTGCTGTGCCGTGGGTGGGCAACTGATGCCTCGTAGTGCTCAGACCTGCGGGCTTGGGCAGTTGACAGTGGGGCAGTTGATGCATCGTGCGGTTAGCAGTTGGCGCATGGTGCATAAGACACTTGGTTGGTTACTTAATCGGGTAAATCGTTTTTTGGCAGTTTTCAAACCCAGCAGTTTGCTGCTGACTGGTTGGGGCCGTGGGGAAGCTCCTCTGGGCATGGACACAGGATACGGCCCGTTTTGGCCTAAAATCCCGTTTCGTAACGTATCGTAACGTAACGTATCGACACGGTCCACTACGGTGCACCGACTGAAATTCACACTTTAAGGGTACGTGTGGAATTGCCGCCCTGGCATTCCACACAGCGACACAGCCATCGTTAGTAATAACTAACAGACTCAGCAACCGGTGCATTGCAGGTTTGCAGGGATACAGTGCGCCGCAGTGAAGCTCCTTGACGAGTATTTAGATCTGCATAAACTAGCAATCTGCATGATACATCTGCATGCATAAATGGCGACCCTTGGGGGTTACTTGGGGGCCATGCAAGATCGCTACATGGGGGGCTGGCATGCAACCATGCAAGATTGCTATGGGTGACTGGCATGCAACCATGCATGCCAGTATGGGGGGACACCTCCCCCTCAAATGTGAGATCTTTTGGGGGGGGGGGTCGTGATGAATCCCGTATCGAGCCAAAGGCCCGTATCGTAACGTAACGTATCGTAACGTAACGTAATACCGTATCCCGTCCCCTGTGTCTCTGCCTTTGGGTACCTCATCCAAGCAACGGAGCATCCTGCACCAAGCCCTGATGGTTGCAATCTATAGATGTGTAAGATAGGTTGGAGGGCAGCCTCATGCTCTAAACGTCATGAAGTTGCATCCAATCCAAAAACAAATGCCATGCATCAGCATTCAGCAACGAAAGGGCATAGGGCATGGGGCATGAGGCATATGGGGCATATGGGGCATGGGGCATGGGGCCCAATTGAAAGACAAGCGACTAAGATCCTCACCTATACAATATAGCATGGAGATGCACGGAGGTGTGCGGCAGGAGCTGGGTGACGAGATGGTGGCGTGCTCCTGCGGTCCTGCCCCCTTGTCCCTTCTGAACTTGTCTGCTGCACATGATCTTCCTCCTGCTTTGTTTATTGCTTCTGAACCCGTGTCTCTGGCGTGCAGTCGTGTAGCAAGTTCACCAGGAGAGATGGTCACAGAGTGAATTATCGGAGTCTCCAACACTCCAACCGCCAAACCGAAAACACGAAAACACGATGCCTTTGCAAAGTCCAGCTGGTACGACCCTTCGAAAGTTTGAATCGTGACGTTCATATGGCACGCGCTTTGCAGCAGTTTCTTAACATGGATCATCTGGGCGACGATGTGTGGACAGGGTGTAGGGGAGGTGATCGTTGCGACGATCTTGGAACCGATCTTGGGCAAAGGACGCATCAGAGAGGCTCAATATGTGCATCTTCGAACAAATGGTTTGAAGAGCAGTTTTGCAAAGCATGCCTGTTCTCTTGCTCGGCAGTGGAGCTCGGGAAATTCAAATGTGTGCGCCATAAGTCGTACAGAAAAAGGGCGTCACCGGATTATCACGCCCCTATGTCTCATGCTGGTCGCATGAGAGCAGTCGGAAACGACCACCCCGGAATTTCCGGGGTCCATCGATCGATTTGCCTTTTTGGGGGTCAATCGAAAACGGGCTGTAAAGCCTAATCGCCCCAAGGGGTAGGCCAACACCGGCCGCGCCCACCCGGGGACGCCCCCAGCCTCCGAAGTCCGCAACCTCCCCCCCTACGTAATTCGCCCCCCACCGGCCACGCCCACCCCCGGCAGGCCGTAGGCGACGTATCTTCTTGGGGGTTGCCACCTCCCCCCAAAGTCGAGCGCCCAGTTGAAAATAGCAGTACGGCCATCTCTGCTGCTGCTGCTGTTGTTGCTGCTGTCCGACGGTCTCCGACCCTCTCACCTCCGTGGTGTTGCTAGATTCATTTCTTCCCCGACGTTCGTGCCTTGGTGGTCGATCGAGTCTTGATGCAACTTCGAAGCCACAAGCATACACTGCAGACCCGGTCAGTCACATAAACCGGCGTTCTTCATTATCCAAGGGAGGAGGGGCCCTGCCCTGTCTTCGTTCTTCGACCAACTTAGCTGGTGTTTGTGTCTGCATGCCTGTGTGCCTGCATGCCTGCCTCACATGGCTATGAAGCATATCCCATAATTCCCATACCGTATCACATGATTCCAATACCTTGATGTATTCCTCCTTGTGCAGACTCGGCTAGGCTCGTTGCTCCACTCGAGCCTTGGTGCAAGCAGAGACTGCACATAGTTATTAGGTCAGTGAAATATGCAACGCAATCCTTGTTCATCCAAAGAGGGAGAGGCCAGGCTATGTTTGCCTCCGGTAATACCTACCATGCGCAATTCCAATACCTCGATTTATTTTCGCCGTGCATGCTTGAGCCAAGCTGGGACACACGTCCAAAGGGAAATCTCCCTCTCTCCCTGCACATGCACTCTACTCACATGGCTTTCCCCACTGCCACCAGGATGTCAGTCTTTCCGTTGCCGCTGATGGGCTTCCTGAGTAGGGAGGGCACGTTCATCTGCGATCCAATCAATGAAAGAGCGCTCGAGGCAATGGTGGTCACGCTGATCAAGCAAGCTCATCTTGCGGGAAGGGTGAAATCGGACATGGAGGCCCCTAGCATCACAGTTGCCAAGCTGAAGGACCTGGAGAAAGAGCTGTTTGCAAGATATAGCACGCTTGCCCCGGGGTTGGATCAGTGCATTGGCCTATGGACGCCTGGTCCACCCACCGTGATGGGCAAGGGCAAGAGGGAACGGCTGGTGTGCATGTACAACGCGCTTACCAAGCTGCTGGTGGACCGGGAGCCTGCCATGGGGCCAAGAATGAGCACAGTTAACAGTGGTGCTTTTGCTTGGTGTTGCTTCTGCCCAGACCTAAAGATTACTGTTGTCAACAAGATGGACGTGGAGCTGCTAGTCCGAGTGAAGATGAATCCAGACAACACGATCCTCACGAGTTGGAGAGGCGGGTTCGACGCTGGCGTCACAAATGCAGCTGTGAATGTTGGGGCCAAGTATCAACTGAGCCAAGAACATCCTGAACAACGCTTCTCACTGGCACCTCAGCATGAGCATCTCGTCAGTGTCGTGGGGAGCAAAGCCTACCTGAGCCTGTTTGTGCATGATCCTTCCACAACCAAGAGGGAGCAGTATTGCTTCGTGGCGAATGTGCTTGTGCGCACAGGGGAGAGGGTCGCCGTCTTGCGGAATGTGCTCATCAGCAAAGCTGTCAGGGTAGGTTAGGTAGAGGTGCAGGATCCTCCTCCAGGGTAATGAACAATGTGTATGCATCAGCATGTGCTCCATGGAGGGTGCACTACGAAGCTTCCCAGCATTTCATTGTTTCAATCTCCTTTTGAACATCACTAGTGAGTACTCCTAGTACCGGTACCCAGTGTCAATGACATAACACCTCTTGGCCCTGCTCAAGGCTCGGCCGCGTAAGCGCCCAAATGTCACGGACTTTCAACAGCTGTACCGGGGCAGGCTTGGGTGGGAGGCTCTGACTTTCGTTGAGGAAGTGGTAGGCATTGGTGAGGCCTAGTTTGTTGCTTTTATTTGCCTTCTTGGGGAATAGGTATTTTTTTTCCTTTTTTTCTCTCTCTTGCTTTCTTGTTGGAGGCCTGAGATGGGCAGGGGTACTTTGGGCTGTCTTTTCCTTTGCGGGGGGGGTATTTCGTATTTTCTCCTTTATGTAATTATCCTTCTTCCTATTTTCCCTCTTACCTTCAGTTCCTTTTCTTTTCTCCCAACGGGACAGTTGGGCGCCCACGCGGCCGAGCCTTAATAGCAGGCCCAGAGGTCAATGACGTTACACCTCTGTGCCCTGCTCAAAAAGGCTCGGCTGCGTAGGCGCCCAACTAAAGAGTTGGGGGGAAAGAACGAAACAAACAGCAGGGGGCAGGAGGGGGGGGAGGGGAGGAGGAAAAGTGGAAAATAAAGTGAAGGGATGGGCAAAAGGTTGGGAAATAAAGGCAAAGGAAGTTCCAGCCTCTGGAAGAAAAACAAACGTCTACGCCTCAATGATATCTACCACGTCTTCCACAAAAGCCAAGGCACCCCACCCAAGCTTGCCCCGGTACAACTGGAAGAAGTCTCTAGCACCGTTCGGAGGACATGCCCATCCCCGCTCCCTAAGTTGATCTAGCACGCTAGGGCATTGAAATCATGCATGCAACGCATCATCCACATGCTCGCCTTCTCCCCTAGCCCAACATGGCTGGCAGCACCGTCTGTCACGCTGCTGACCGTTGCGCCGTCTTCGAGTGTCGGCCGTGCTGACGGCACCAAGCAGCAGCCTTAAGTTCGAGCGCACGCAAGCACACTCCCTGCGGCCCCTGGCCTACGCCAGCACGGCGCCCACCGTTAAATGAAACCAGGTGCGGTAGGCAGCCGCAGACCTGTGTTCAGTGGCAGGATCTCTGGGGTCCCCTCTTCCAGCTGCGCCCGCTCTTATGCTGCATCAACTAGTGCTAGCACGTCTCTGACAGGTCAATGACTTAACACCTCTGAGCCCTGCTCAAAAAGGCTCGGCCGCAGATTGGGGACGGCTGATCCCAGATCCAGCTCGAGCAAGGCACATAGCAATTCACTGCACCAATTGCGCCCTCCGGTGCCCTGCCTGACAGCGAGTTGCATGTCAGCCGCCATGGCTGCAGGCCCAGAGGTGTAATGTCATTGACCTAATGATCCTCGCCAGTCGCCATCAAGAGAAATGATGAGAGTTGGCGAGAGAGTTTTGCATAATTTCTTGTAGACACCGCCATTTGCCCTTCTAATGAGCCCCTAGTGAGGGCACTTGAACAACGGTTCGGTGAGCTCCTCATGCAAGCAAGGCTACAATGGTGGACCTCAGTGCCCTCATGCATGGTCATGGAGTCGTAACACGGCTGGGTTCCTGCGATCAAAGGAAAGGGACACTGCAGTAATAGCCACTCAGGCTAACCGAATAATACAATAACAATACAACAACAATTCAGGTGAGTGTCGTAAGGTGACAGCGTTAGATTCTAACGCATTAGAGGGTTTCAGGGTCCGGAGGGGGGGTAGGTTGGCTTGTCCGATTGTATCCCCTGGTTCTGTCACGTCCCACACTGTGAAGCACCCTTCGCAGGACCCGAAGCACCCTCCAACCACCCAATATATACGTCATAAATCCAAACGCAACCCAATATATACGTCATAAATATATACGTCAATAGGCCAAACGCAACTGCCATACGCAACCTCAAACGTAACTGTGCGTCCTGCCGAACCCCGCCCTTGACGTGACGTATGACGCATACGCATATAGCTCCGAGACCAAATGTGCGACCTGGCGAGATCAGGCCCGACCGTCGACCGGAAAGAGTATTTGTCAGTTCGTTTTCTGTGCAAAATTGCATGTGAAGGATGAGTACTACTCTTATATCACGATTGCTGCGCTCTGTTGCTGCTGTAGCCTTGCAGCCTAGCCCCTCGCGGGCTGGGCTGATGCCTGGGGCGTTGTCACTGTCTCAATCGCAGCAGCACTGGGACCGAGCGCTATCGACCTCATCCAACTCTGCTCAAGCCAGCTCGGCAGCTGCAACAGGCGTGGGCTCGATCTACCCACGTGGCCTGATCGAGGTCCGAGAGTACACGATCAAGCCCGACGGTATGGCCGCGTACGCCAAGCTGGCGGTTGAGTTCGCGGACACGCGCAAGGCCTTGCTGCCGTTGCTGGGGTCAGTTGCTGTTACGCCATCTACGCATCCATGATCCATCCAATTGCGTCTCGTAAGGTTCGGTAGACTCCTCTCCACAGACCAGCCATCATTCAGCTGGTCAGACTGCCATCATATCCAGTTGTGCATGCAGGACTGGTTTTGTGTTCGAAGCCGCATGTGACTGAATGGAGGACTTCCCTATCCTCTTGCCCTGGATAATAAGCGTAGCATCCAGCCGGGCATGTTAGAATTTAGGAGGTAACGCATGTTGCCGCTGCCTTACAACTTCATTACCCTGCTCAACTGAGCTTGATCTAACCATGCGCATGGGAGGTACCGGGACACATGAGGCTCAGAAGGACCACCAGGGTACTATGTCATGCTGTCATCTAGTCCGGATGTGCATGTTGCCATCCATATTCCTCTACACCGGATGTGCATGTTGCCATCCATATTCCTCTACACCGGATGTGCATGTTGCCATCCATATTCCTCTACACCGGATGTGCATGGTGCCATCCATATTCCTCTACACCGGATGTGCATGGTGCCATCCATATTCCTCTACACCGGATGTGCATGTTGCCATCCATATTCCTCTACACCGGATGTGCATGTTGCCATCCATATTCCTCTACACCGGATGTGCATGGTGCCATCCATATTCCTCTACACCGGATGTGCATGGTGCCATCCATATTCCTCTACACCGGATGTGCATGTTGCCATCCATATTCCTCTACACCGGATGTGCATGGTGCCATCCATATTCCTCTACACCGGATGTGCATGGTGCCATCCATATTCCTCTACACCGGATGTGCATGGTGCCATCCATATTCCTCTACACCGGATGTGCATGTTGCCATCCATATTCCTCTACACCGGATGTGCATGGTGCCATCCATATTCCTCTACACCGGATGTGCATGTTGCCATCCATATTCCTCTACACCGGATGTGCATGGTGCTTGCAGGGCGCATCAAAACGGGTCTGCCAGACTAATAAGGTGTCATGCTGCTCCCTTATCCAGATTTAGACCCTGGTTAATAGGAGATGCACCAGGGCCCCGGTCCCCAATGTTTTTTTCATTTCCCCCCACTGGGCGCCAAGCAGTTGTGAGCGCTGCCTGCATGCCCCTGGACACCTCGCAGAATCTTCACCGTCGATGTTGGCAGCCCCTTACACAAGATCACCCACATGTACCACTACAAGGTCCGCAGTTCCCCTCAACCCTAAACCCTATCGCGGTTTTCATTTTAAACCCACATGTACCACTGCAAGGTCCGCAGTACCCCTAAACCCTGAACCTACTTGTACCACTACAAGATCTGCAGGAACCAAATGCACTCGCATACACACCACATACAACCACACACAAACCTGTTCAAGGAGTAGTACCATTAAGCCCATGAGGGTGTGTGCCCGTTTGTGACCTCTCCTGATGCGAAACCTTGTGCCAGGTAGAAACAAAGCTCGGCGTGCACACAGCCAGACAGCGCTGAAACTCGTACTTTGACAGCGCATAGGACAAGCAAAACATGACGAATAACATCTGTTGCCTTAAAATAGCTTTCACACTAAATTCTTGCCACCTGTCTCTGAGTCGGCTTCAAGAGCATCTCAGGCTGCAGCGACCTGGGGACTTGATAGCCTGGGCACACATTGCACATTAGGGTGAAGGATGAACCTAAAACCCTGATCCCAATTGCTCATTGCATAGGAAACCGAGTGTGCCATGGGTGCGATAGTGTTGAATGATGGTGCTGAGTGACCAAACCGGACCCATCCTCGGGCTGCGGATGTAATCATTCAAAATATTGATTTGATGCATGACAGGATTTTGACGAGCGTGATGCTGTGAGGGCTGCTGCCGGCGCGGATGCTCAGTGGAAGAAGTTCATAGAGCTGTCCCGTCCTTACCTACAGCATCAGGTGGGCATAGAGGCATGGAGCGGTAATATGTCCAATCTGAAATAAATATCTTTTGCCCACGTCCAGTCTAGTGCTGTAGTTTGGGGTGCAGGTTGTCATTGCAGGTCATATGCACCTGCTGGGGCTCCATGGGCAGTGCAAAAACGCACACCTGAATTATGGTTAGACGCTTTTGAGTTGGTCACACTGCTGTGCCAGGCTAGGCTCCTCAGGGCACCTGCTTAGGGTTAAAAGGTTTCGGGGAAAGGGCTTAGGACCCCGCAGGTCTTGTACACTCCTCTGTCGGTACTCCTCAAAGAGCCTCCGCTCCTTCCATGCCCCCCTCCTCTGCAACGTGCCCCCCCCCCCCCCCCCCCCCCCCCCCCCCTTGTGTAGGAGAACAAGATCATGCTTGAAGCTGGGGGTGTGTATGAGGCTGTGGGCCTGCCCCCCACACACCAGTACAAGTCGCCCCCGGCCAGCCCAAGTGTGAGTGTAAAAGTACCTAGTGTCAGGACTGCCAGCAATACTATTTGCTGTCAGGATGGCTTTCCTCCGTCCGTTATGTTCACACTATGACATGACCTTAGCTTTTGTGTGGATGCGATGATGCTGTTCCAACAATTGTGATGTTGGACGCCCTGCCAAGACCTCCGGCCCTTAATCATACTCCGCTTGAACATGCTAGCAGTTCATGTTTTGAATGCCGATGCCTAGTTCAAATGAACATATGAGGAGCTCTCAGTCAGGAAGGGAAATCTGGTTGGGTGGTTCTGCTGGAACCCCCCAGCCACGCGCCAACTCAACAAACAGAGCTTAAGCGCCCTTTCTGGCCCGTCGTTGATTTTTGTGTGTGTTGCCAAATGTGCTCATATGTGACCCGCCCCTTACCCTGCATACGCACCTCTCCCCTAAGCAGACAATCTACGAGATGCGCACTTACCAGATGCACCCCGGCCATGGGCAGGTCCCCAAGCTCATCGAGGCATTCAAAATAGGGTGAGGGCTCATTTACTGTTACATGAATCACAGGGTACAAATCAGAGGGGGCAAATAGCAGAAGCCTACACAGATTGGGTTTCTGTTGACCTGACTCATGATGTTCCAAAGGGGATTTCCGGACAGAAAGCATGGTGTCACAGTAACAAGCACGTCATGTCCCAATGGATTGGCCATTCTCTGCCGGATGTATTTCAAGTTTGAACCCCAATCCCTCTGCCAGGCTCCCAGACAAGATTGCCGCGGATCCCGAGGGCCAGCTGGTCTTCTTTGGACACACGGACGTTGGAATGCTGAACAATGTGATTGAACTGTGGAGATACCCCTCGGCCCAGGCTTGCATCAGGTGAGGGTTATGTACGCTCTGAGGGTTATGTACGCTCTGAGGGTGCTACTTCATGAAATGTTTCGAACCTTTCGGCACCCAAGCCCTCCGGCTCAGGCCTAATCCACTGATACGAGGCAGGTTGGAGCAGGGCTGAAACCAGGCTGGAGTGTGCACTTGAGGTTCAGAGATTACATCTCACATTGGTGCACTCGTAAATCATTGTGACTGGGCTGCCTCAGGGCCGTGGGTCCCCAGTAGGACTGGGGCAAGAAGAGGACAAGTTTGTTTCAATTTTTTGATTGGTTTCAATTGTTCCTGATTCCCAAAGCGCACATTAGGTCTCTCTGGTATGCCTCAATGCGTGTTTGATTATGCGGATAGGGGACCATCGGGGACGTCTAAAGCTGCGGCCTAGGGACTCCCCAACCCATCACGCCACCTGCTTCGGCAGAGGAGGAGTCTTTCTTTCTTTCTTTGCGGATAGGGAGGAGTGACGCAGGAAGCTGCACAGCCTTAATTAGGGAGAGAACGAGGGTGTGTCTTTGTGCTAGGGGTTTTCTCTGTGTCTGGATGCGGTGTGTCCCCCCGCCCACATTCCCATACATGCCTGATGTCAATCTGCTTGGTTCTGTTGCAGGGCCCGGCAGGCGGCCAGGCAAGTGCCCAAGTGGAAAGAGACCATGACTGCCGTTACCCCAGGAGTACAAAACTTCACATCGACATTTCTCAAGCCAATGACGTTTTCGCCTTGGAAGTAGGGGACGTTTGCTATGGTAATGGCAATGCGTCACTTTAAGCTGTGTGGGGCCTGAAAGCTGAGCCCTCATATGTTGCCCACAATCCGTCATTGGTTTTTTTTCCTTCACGCCATTTTGAAAGCCGAGGTAGAGACTCCTCCACCTTACCCAACTACTTATGGTCTGCTTGGACCCAAGCAGACCATAAGATTAAGCAGCAAAATCTTGGGCCTGCATGGTCGGCCCAATCAACAACATTATTTAAAAAATGAATAAAAAAAAAAAAAAAAAAAAAATGGGATGGTTATAATTCAGCTGAGGAGCCCTTCCTTTGTGCACTGAAAGGCTATCTATACTGGTGGGGTCATACTTTTAAAAATGCTGGGATGCCTCTGCTGGGATGCTGCCGTTATCGGTCTTTTTCACCGTGTATTGTTTTATACATCGATCGGAACTACTACGGTGTAAAGCAAACTACCAAGACAAAGGTCCAGCGGGTATAACAGACAAGGAATGCACAGAAGTCACGAAAAGCAAACCAGACAAAAGAAGCCGAGGGCAAAGAGACATGTCATGAAGCAGAAGAAACGGAAGCCACATAAAAGCGAAGGATGCCAATGAATATACCCGTATGCAGTCTCGGTGGTGTCAGTCTCGTATACTCCAGGCAATTACTGGACAGGGATTGGAAGAGGGCAGTGGGTCACAGCCACACGCACAGCCAAGCTGATACATCTCTTGGCAAAGGACATCCCCTCCAGACGTCAGCACCCTACTGCTTAAGGTATGACGACATTTACACGAGGAAGTGTTCGGGTTAAAATAGCAACAGCCTTAGGTTAAAAAACTGACAAAACACGGCAACCAGGAAAACATCGATTTATAGCTGGGCAATGGCAACAGCAACATCACTGGCAAAGAGGGTAGCAAGGGCGAGCTCGTTTGAAGCAATGCCAAAGCAAATAAGTAACGTTCTTTCTTTTTAATTGGAAGACAACCATCGGGACATAAAAAGTAACAGAGGTGTGTGCCTTTTGGCATAAATACAAAGCTGATCCCAGGAAAAAGGGATCATGACCTAGGTGAGGAAGGTGGTGGGATGATAATACACGCATATAAAAGCGCGGATAAATTGACATTCGAGTGACTTTCTTGTACTGCTGCTAGTACACGTGGTTCGTGGGTTCAAGTCCCTAGCCTCCCATGTGCGCCCCTATCTGAAAGAATCGCAAAAATCTCTGTAATCAATCATGAAGACAGGGACAGCACAACATCCTTAATCTATGCCTGATCATGATGTTGCAAAAATAACGTTCATTGGAAAGGCGCGTACCAGTAATAAGCTAATCATCCCATTATGCTGGATATTCCAGCAAAACGCTGGTCATCACCTTCAAGGCGCTTCTAGAAAAGACAACAGCACACTGCGCACTATCCTGTCTCAATGTCCCTAGCAAAAGACACGCGGGGTAAACGCTGACACACAAAAATACGTTTTGTCCAGCGGTCACCAAAACTATCAAGACATATGCGCTCACAGCCATGGCAGCAACCACAATTGCAATCACAGGCGCCTCTGAATCACAAATACTCACAGAATGTTTAAACTTGTACAGGGCTGCCCAGGCAACAGCGAAGGTACGGAATTCAAATGGACACTTGGTCCTTACAGCTTGGACTGAGAAGGAGGGAGACAACTAGGGCGCATGCTCTCCGGATCAAATCCAGCGTACCCCTTTTCCCTCGACAACGTGAAATAAATATGAATCGGCGTAAAAGCCATGCATAAGATAAACACGTTGACCTTACATGTACACCTACAGCGGCATGTACAGCATGAGGGTCGCAACAAAATGATAGCATTATCTTGAGTTTCGATGCCAATTTACAATAAACACGCTGAATGCTCCCAGCCAAGAGCAACAATGGGGCATCTTCCACAGGGAGCGGAGCACTCTCAATAGGAAACCTCCTCTGGCCGGTCTGCAGGACTGGTACCAGCATGGCAGGTCATGCATCCCTCTTCAAAATAACTTAAGAAGCCTGAGGCAAAAAATGCCTTGAGAACATGCTCACCTCGATATTTAATTCTCAACCTTTGGGAGTGGAGGTTGTGGTGGTGACATAAACCTGGTGACATCAGGCATTATCAAAAGCAGTGCAGGGAAAACCTGACACCTGCATGCACCTGGCCACACACGACCCAATCAAAAATAAGTTCATCACCTGGCAAGAATAGCAGATTCCCCCAAACTCGCAAGGCTGGTCCCCCAGGCTGATCCCATCCACTGTTTGGGAAAGATGGCCCCATTCCAGGCCTTGCAAATCGGGAGTGAGGATGCATGCCTAGACCGAGTGGTCATGACCACCTGGTAGTGCCCAACAACAGGGAATGCGCAGGGGTCCTGCTGATCCCTGCTCCGCTCATGCCCTGAAGACGTGAGGAAACAGAACTGCCTCCCGAGTAAATTGAAACAGCCAGCAAACCCATGGGAGAAGACGCTGGCAGGGGGGCCTCCATATTCGTAGAACGGGCACAGCTGTTTGCATTCTCCATCGTCAACAGAGCTGTTGCAAGGTGTCCAAAGCTGACTGGGTGTCCTCAGGCTGGATGTCCAAAGCTGGCTTTCATTGCATGTTATATGATATCTTTGAAACCAACCCCCGAGGGAGACATGATTGGATGCTCCCCGTGTGCGGTGTTTCATCCCGCCGCAGCTGATCCTCCTTCAAAACGCCACCTTCAAAACTGGAGCGGGCTGACGTACAGAACCAGTTCTACCGCAGGGACATCCCTGTCACGTCCCTCCCCGCTCAGCCTTGCAATGCCCCCCCCCCCCCCAGGCCCTTCCCTTATGCCATCTTAGCCCCCCTCTCCGCCTCCGCCTTCTCCTGGTCCACCCAGTAGGCGTGATTGGTTTTAATCGCGTTGAGGATAGGCAGCGTACCTGGGAAGGCCTGAGCCATGGCCTTGTACAAGGGAAGAGCCACAAAGTTGAAGAACTACACAGGCAAGGGACAGGCGGTACATCGCTGCTTAGTGGGGCGAGGCGGATCATGCCTGCTTAGTGGGGCAAGGCGATACATCGCTGCTTAGTGGGGCGAGGCGGTACATTGCGACTTAGTGGGGTCGGGCGGTACATGGCTGCTTAGTGGGGCGAGGAGGTACATTGCGACTTAGTGGGGTCGGGCGGTACATCGCTGCTTAGTGGGGCGAGGCGGTACATTGCGACTTAGTGGGGTCGGGCGGTACATCGCTGCTTAGTGGGGCGAGGAGGTACATTGCGACTTAGTGGGGTCGGGCGGTACATCGCTGCTTAGTGGGGCGAGGCGGTACATTGCGACTTAGTGGGGTCGGGCGGTACATGGCTGCTTAGTGGGGCGAGGAGGTACATTGCGACTTAGTGGGGTCGGGCGGTACATCGCTGCTTAGTGGGGCGAGGCGGTACATTGCGACTTAGTGGGGTCGGGCGGTACATGGCTGCTTAGTGGGGCGAGGAGGTACATCGCTGCATAGTGGGGCGAGGAGATGGCGCTCCCAACAGGGCAGCCTGCTGTCCACATGCCATACACCAGGGTAACAAGTATGGCTTGAAAGTGTGGATACCTTGCGTTGGCGTATACCCAGTCCCTGGTCCACATCGAGCACAAAGGTATGGTGCCACGCATATCGGGACACTTTGAAACCGCCTCAGCCCATGCAAACACGCACCCCTGTTTGTGACTTGGTGACGCCCTTCCCGGAGGTGCGGTCCATGAGCGGGGAGATGGGCAGGTTGAGGGCACGCTCCTCGTCGCCTTGCCTGGGGGAAGCAGGGGACAGGCAGGTGTGGCAGGAAGAGGGTCAGGGCTAGGTTCAGGGCATGGGTTCAGTCACTCTTCAACAGCGCGTCGACCATTATATAATTCCGACACCTTCCGGCAGAGGTTTTGATCAGTATTTATGATGGCATGTATGCAATAGGAGCACAGTATACGCCCAAGCCACATCTCCGATCCTCAATTGAACATCTCTCAAAGGCCTAATGCTCCACCTGAAGCCCTCCACCCATCCTCACCCGGACCTATCACTCATATCCCCCTCCAATCCCGTCCTCACTTGAACATATCACTCATATCCCCCTCCAATCCCGTCCTCACTTGAACATGTCACTCATATCCCCCCTCCAATCCCGTCCTCACTTGAACATGTCACTCATATCCCCCCTCCAATCCCGTCCTCACTTGAACATATCACTCATATCCCCCTCCAATCCCGTCCTCACTTGAACATGTCACTCATATCCCCCCTCCAATCCCGTCCTCACTTGAACATGTCACTCATATCCCCCCTCCAATCCCGTCCTCACTTGAACATGTCACTCATATCCCCCCTCCAATCCCGTCCTCACTTGAACATGTCACTCATATCCCCCCTCCAATCCCGTCCTCACTTGAACATGTCACTCATATCCCCCCTCCAATCCCGTCCTCACTTGAACATGTCACTCATATCCCCCCTCCAATCCCGTCCTCACTTGAACATGTCACTCATATCCCCCCTCCAATCCCGTCCTCACTTGAACATGTCACTCATATCCCCCCTCCAATCCCGTCCTCACTTGAACATGTCACTCATATCCCCCCTCCAATCCCGTCCTCACTTGAACATGTCACTCATATCCACCCTCCAATCCCGTCCTCACTTGAACATCTCCCGCTCCAGCCGTGAGACCCAGTTTATGTGTGCATTTATGGGGCCTGCCAGGTGGCCCAGGTCAGCCGCTTTGAGTGCCATCTGGGGACAGGGGGAGAAATCCAGCAGAGCTTCATTTACAGGGGGAAAAGGGACTTTCCTATCTTATACAAAAAGGCGAGCCTCAGACCAGTTCACGTCATGGAGGCGGGTCAGACGTGAAGACACGCGCCACAAGACGTGTCGAACGGTCGGGAGATTGTCCTGCAAAAATCCCACCATCAGGTCACCGGGCCAGTCCCCCTTGCCACCACCGTCACAATTATCCACACCGTTCCCCTCCTGCCAGTATTTCTAACTTTGCTTTGGGTCCACCCTATCTCATGTCCCAGGTTCAACCCATGCCCCCCTGATGCCACATCCTAAGCGGTGCCTGTTTGCAAACCAAGAGGTTTCAGGGTTTAACCCTTCAGGGTTTAACCCTAGACTCCTGGTAGGGCTTCACCCTAGACCCTAAGCTAGGCCCCCCACCTGCATGGCCAGCGTGCGACTGTCCTGATTCCACACCAGGGCACACACGAGGTCCTGCTCCTGCTGTGGCGGCTGATTCAAAGGATTCAGCATCGCTGCCTTAGCAACAAACTTGGAGGTCAACGAGAAGTGCTGTGAAAGGAGCAAGGTGCATGAGGTAGGTTGGAGGCAGAGATAAGAAGGGGTGGAGGGCATGCCTGCAAGAGAGTGGGGAGTTAACTAGCAAAGG
Source organism: Limnomonas spitsbergensis (assembly GCA_037349105.1). Lineage (NCBI taxonomy): Eukaryota > Viridiplantae > Chlorophyta > Chlorophyceae > Chlamydomonadales > Limnomonas > Limnomonas spitsbergensis. The sequence continues at coordinate 2,687,769 of JAYJMM010000094.1, read as the reverse complement.
GCTGGAATCCTGAATTACAGCATATTTCTTTTTGTTGACCATCATCTGTTTGCTGGTCCTGGTATTAACCCATGTGTGAGAAAGGTAGACACAATGCACACCTGCTTCATGTCGGTGGCCAGCACTGTGTCAATGACTGTCTTCCTCAAGAAGCCCAGTGTCTGCATGCATGCAAGGGGAAACAGCACAGGATCAGGGGGGTGTTTATAATTGGAAGTATGTCAGCAGTTAATCCAGGTCATGCAGCCAGGCTGAGGGGTGAGTGGTGTTTTGGAAGATAAGGTGTAGGGGGAGAGGGGAGGGTTGCAGGCCCTGTGACCAGCAAGGTTCATGTGAGAGATCTGCAAAGACCTTGGGGTTCAGGGTTCCAGTTCCAAATGATTACATGGGTTTCAGAATTCAGTAGGTATTTTTGCTCACCTTGTGCGGCAAGTTCTTGAGGAAGTTCTGCCGGTCCTGTCTCAGCAGCGCCCATGCGGCCGCCACATGGTGGTTCTCCATCGGCGAGCGGTCGTTGTAGCGCATGCTCAGCTCATTCTGGGACTTGATCAAGAAGTCGTTGTTGAGGCCTACGAGATAAAATAGAGTATACCCGAGATAAGCAGGCAGGAAATATCCGGGTAGCGGCATGGGCGTGTGGGGCAAGAAGAGATGGATAGGATGTCAAACTGATGCTGATTGAAAAGCGAATTGCTTAGCAGGCCCCGTTTCTTTGTACAATGCAGAAACCTAGGATTCTCTGTATTGTTTCAGCCCCAGCAAACAGGTGCCTTCCCCTGCATCTGCCCCAGAACTCACCAACATGCTCGTAGTCATGGACGATTGCAGAAATGTACATTGAAAGGATTCCTGCAAGATCACAAATGTCGAAAGAGCAGACATCAAGCATGGGGCATGAGCATTGGGCAGAGCTGACGAGGACACATGGGGAAATGCAGAGCAGGTACGACAAACTTATAAAGCTAGGCAGCACAATACCTGCAGTAAAGAGCCCGGACAATCAACAATGCCTTCCATAAGGGCAATGCATGTCATCGTGCCTTCATTTGCATGATGCATTGCATTGCATGGTAGCATGGTGCAATGCATGGTGTGCATAGCACAGTGTCCTCCATTGCATGGCACCATACATGGCACCATGCAAAATAAAGTATAAACTTAAAGATTTGAAGTCATGGGTAAATTGGTTTTTAAATGCATGGCCTGATGCATGATGCACAGCACGATGCATGGTGTGTTGCATGGTCATGCAGAGCAGCAAAGCCCTCACCAACGTCGCAGCAGTGTGTGTCCTTCCACAGATTCCCTCTAGTGCAGAGCACATGCAGCGTCCTAAGCACATCAGCACCGTGCGAGGAGCAGTGGTAGTTCCGCTCCGTGTAGCCGCTCTCCACCTCCATGAGGAACCTGGTTGAGGGGGAGAGGGGCGGGGGTCAGCCGGGAGGGGTTCAGCAGGGACCTGGTGGAGGGGAGGAGGCGGGTCGAGTGCGAAGGATATTCAGAAATGGCGGCGGTATACAGGTTTGCCAGGGCACTCAGTGCGCAGATAAGAATCAGCCTCCAGGACCCAGCAGGGTTCAAGGAGGCACACGTGCTTTGGGGCCGGGGTTCAGCTTCATGGATAACAGGATAAAATAATTCAGCCATGCTGAGAAATTTTGAATAGGACACAACAGGCTGGCAGGTAGTGTGGTGCAGTAGGATACATAGCTGTTTCAATAAGGATGAGGGTAGCACAAAATAGATTCACCCGACATTTCCTGCATATTTTCAAACAAGCTTGATCACGACTTATTCAAGATGAGGCCTTGTGGTCCCATTCACCCACATACCTGGACAGCTTGTCCCGATCCATGTTGTACTTGACGAATGCGTCACAGCGCGTGAGGAGGACAAAGCCCAGCACGGACAGCGCATGGCCCTGCGAGGCCTCCTCAAGCGCAAAGATGTCATACTGCCAGTCGTTGATCTTAGACAGCTGGACAACCAGCTCGTCGGTCGGGCCCCGCTGCGGCGATTGCCTGTCAGCCAGGATTAGCAGACTGTCCAGCCCCAGAGGACCAGCCACTCCAGGACTAAAAGGGCTGCTCTCGCTGCCTCCATCCGCTAAATCCGCCAAGGAGTCTGCTCGCTTCAGGACGCTATTCCAGGCCATGGCCTGTCCCCAGGATCCCCCGCCGCCGCCCTCTGCTGAAGCCGGGAAGCAGCAGGAAAAGGAGCGGTGCTGAGAGCGCCTCATGAGCTGTTCGGTGTCAGACATGTCGCGGGCAGACCTGGAGGGGCAGAAAACAGCAAATGAGGGGCAGGGCTCAGCACCAGCAAGAATGTGTCACTACTACATGTTGAGTCTATAGGCCTGAAGTTTTGTTTCACGAGGCATGTTTGTACCGCAGCATCCATTTCATCAAACACATCAGAAAAACAGATGTGGGGGAACTGGTGGCATGACTGGTGTACCAGTAGAGTGAAAAGCAAATGTCACCCGGCATCCCCTCCCTGTACCCCTTAATACGATTCCTGTCATTCAATCCCTGCGGACCACACCTTGATCGCAACGTGTCGGTGCTCTTTCCATCCTCTGAGGAGCTCTGATACCCTTTGGAACCAGTGTCAGTGCCCTTTACCGCACCATCCGCCCTCTCCGCGCTCAGCCGTGCCTGCAAGAACCTGGATGGCTCGACCACAGGGTTGGTAACTGAGCAGGCGCGGCGCAGGACTGGCGGCGGAAAAATTGTCTCGACCGGCTTCTGCGGCTCCGCCAGATGGGCCTTGGAGCGTATGCGGGTGAGCAAGGAGCTGGTGCCCTGCATATGCCTGCTCGGCATCGGAGCGGGGGGCGGGACGGGCGCCGGCCCAGCCATGACGTCTTCCTTGGAGTTGAGGCGGAACGTAAGCTTCCTATGGGGTGCACTGGCAGCTGGACTCGTGCGCAGCGACACGGAGAACTTCATGGCTGGTAGCGGCAGCGCACGAGCAGCTCCAACAACGCCACTGGTGCCCAAGAGGGGGGACGTGGTCGGCTTCATCAGGCTGGGCTTCGAGGCTGAGGGATGCGTGGGGGATCTGGCAGTCCATGAGGAAGAGACCCGGCAGAACCGCTTGACGTTGCCTTTCTTGCCACCGCTGCTGCTCGGGCTGCTGGCCAAGCCCACCACTGACAAGGCCGAGCTGAGCGGATGGGCCAGCTGGGGAGCATGCAGGCTCTCCAGGGTGTCACTCTGGCCCAGGCCGCCACAGGAGTCCCCCTTCATGGACGGCTGTAACGCCAGTCCATGCTGCAAGGAGGAGTTATGCTGCAAGGACGAGGTATGTTGCAGGGCTGGGTTTGGTTGTAAGTCTTCATGACCCATGTTGCCATTACCACTGGCTTGCAACAACATGTTGGCGAGCAGCTCCTGCTCTCGTTTGCGCATTATAACGTTGAGGAGGCAGCTGCAACTGCTGCTGCCTGAGACCAGGCGACGCGTGCGGTTGAGGGGCATTGAGGTCGGTGAGGATGAGGACAGCGGGGAGCCTGCACCCACTTCCAGACCAAAGTTTCCTGAGTTTCTCCGGGACTTGACGCCCCCAGACTTTAGCCGCGCTCCCAGCTGCAAGAACCTTTCCCCCTGGTCTGCAGGTCCAGCCTTCAAGCCACCCACGCTATGATCCAGGGGGGAGTTGGCGCCCGAAGTGGAGAAGGAGAGCCGGGATGCCCCGCGCACTGTGGCCAACTGCAGGTAGGCATGCATTGGGGGATCAGGAGCTGGTTGGGATGTGAGAGGCTGCGAACAGGCATGCGTTTAGCCATAACATTTGTTCACCGTTGCTCCTTCAGTTCTCTACATTCAAATTACACTGCGTGTCCATCACAGCTTCAGAACCCACACCCAATGGCATAGAAAGGGTCGGAAGGGGGTCAACATGCCAGACAGAGCATAGAAGGGTGGGGGCGTCAAATAAAATGACCCCACGATGACAGGTTGTCAACACTAGAACCAGTCCATTCCTGATACCTCTCAGCCAACGGAGATTTAACCCATGCCTAAATTCACAGCCCTGCTAGATTCCTTCATCCGTGTCTCAGGGCGCATAACGCATTTATGTACTTCAACTATCCGCAAGCTTTGGCGTCTCAGGGTGCATGACGCATTAACGTATTTGAGCCATCTGCAAGCTTCGGACCCCCACATGACAGGTAAACACACCGTGCTGTCCCCCCTGCAGAGGCGCATGGCTTCCAGTGCGTGCACACCCTCTCCTCCTCCAATCAGCAATCCAACCAAATCAACGCCCCCCACCCATTTAAAAACATCTTGGGCGCGCGCTCTCACCTCATCATCCTCCTCTGCCCCGTCCCAGTTCGCGCTGGCCCTGTAGCCCGCCAGCCCTCCTCCCAGCAACATCACTAGGGCCTGGTTCACATCACTGTCCATGCCGCTGTTGCCCAGCTCCTCCCTGCAGGATGGGAAATAAGTGGATGTATATCTCAGACCTTCCAACCCAGGGCAAAATCATGTAAAATTGAGGTTAATGCCAGACAAGATCCTTAAGCACATATCGCATGAAAGCTAGCCCCAGGTCACCTGCTGTTACAAGCCTGCCTTAAGGTAACCACTGTTCAAAGCCAGCGCCAGGTTACCTGCTGTTACAAGCCTGCCTTAAGCCACCTGCTGGTCAAAGCCAGCCCCAGGTTACCTGCAGTTACAAGCCTGCCTTAAGCCACCTGCTATTCAAAGCCAGCCCCAGGTAACCTGCTGTTACAAGCCTGCCTTACCTTACCCGCTGTTCAAAGCCAGCCCCAGGTTACCTGATGTTACAAGCCTGCCTTACGTTACCCGCTGTTCAAAGTCAGCCCCAGGTTACCTTCTGTTACAAGCCTGCCTTACGTTACCCGCAGTTCAAAACCAGCCCCAGGTTACCTGATGTTACAAGCCTGCCTTACGTTACCCGCTGTTCAAAGTCAGCCCCAGGTTACCTGCTGTTACAAGCCTGCCTTGCGTTACCCGCTGTTCAAAGCCAGCCGCAGGTTACCTGATGTTACAAGCCTGCCTTACGTTACCATCTGTTCAAAGCCAGCCCCAGGTTACCTGCTGTTACAAGCCTGCCTTAAGCCACCTGCTGTTCAAAGCCAGGCCCAGGTTACCTGATGTTACAAGCCTGCCTTACGTTACCCGCTGTTCAAAGTCAGCCCCAGGTTACCTGCTGTTACAAGCCTGCCTTAAGCCACCTGTTGTTCAAAGCCAGGCCCAGGTTACCTGCTGTTACAAGCCTGCCTTGCGTTACCCGATGTTCAAAGCCAGCCTCAGGTTACCTGATGTTACAAGCCTGCCTTACGTTACCCGCTGTTCAAAGCCAGCCTCATGTTACCTGCTGTTACAAGCCTGCCTTAAGCCACCTGCTGTTCAAAGCCAGCCCCAGGTTACCTGATGTTACAAGCCTGCCTTACGTTACCCGCTGTTCAAAGCCAGCCCCAGGTTACCTGCTGTTACAAGCCTGCCTTAAGCCACCTGCTGTTCAAAGCCAGGCCCAGGTTACCTGTTGTTTCCAGCCAGCCAAAGATAACCTGGTGTTCAAAAGCCAGCCTCACCCCTCCACCCTAGGGTTCTCTGGGTTGGGCAGCTAGCCTCACACGTTTTTAGGACCTGGCAAAATATCCCCTGGTTAGGCTGGGTGCTGATTCTCACCCAAAGCTCCATGGGTCTGCATGGACCGCCAGGGCCTCCTTGAGAGACAGCTTCAAGCGCTCACACAGGTTGTCCGCCTCAGCCTTCTCCCTGGCCAGCCAATCCGCCTCCTGCACCATCCAGAGTGCGCGACTCTCCATCTCATCGCGCTCACTCTGCAGCACAAACACAGCCAGGAGAGCCAATACCTCATTCATGAAACGAGGGGTCGCTGCAGTGAACATCTGCATGCCAGTTAGGTATGGCGGGTTTCTTAGTGAGCTAATTGATATGCCTTATAAACCTGGCTGGTGAAAGACAGCTAGGGTTGCAAGTTGTGCGTCACCAGAAAACAGAAAGTGGACAAATCTAGCTTTATAGTACAGAAACGAGTGAGATGCACCCCGCACACTTCATTCACACAATCAAGGACGGGATGGATCCCTTACGCTGATATCATGACAGCCATGTTAATTTAATAGCCAAACCACTTTTGGCACTAGATAGGAAGGGTCTGGCAGTACCGCGAAAGACGAGGCCTAAGGAGCTAGAGGGGAAACAGCCCCTGCATGGAATTTACGGCCATTGGCATGCAGGTGCATGTTTACACATTGTTGCCAGCCTCCCTCATGATCAGCATCAGCATGCAGCACCTGCTTCAATCTCATGCCCTACCTTGAGTTTCTTCAAGCTGTCACAGGCCTCGCTGTACTGCTGGCTCAGGAGTTCGAGCTCCCATGCGGCATTGGGTGAGGGCATGTGGTCCAAGCCACAGCCCTGCGACGGGCAAGGCATCCAGCTTATGCTATATGATCAGCGGTTTTGACGCACCAAACCAGGCCAGAAGAAGCATGGACAAAATTGCTGCACAAACACCACTGGTACAACAAAACAAACAAAAACTGCATCCATTCTCTCTCTTCAGTCCCTTTTCTTCCTCTCTGTTTTCCTCTCTCCCTTATCCCTCTTGTCACCCCCTTTCTCTCCCCCCTCCTCTTGCCTCTCCCTTTGTCTTCTCCCTTCACTGCTCTCTCCCGTTCTCTTCTCCCCTCCTCCCTCTTCTCCCTCCTTTTCTCACCGTCATCTGATTCATCCCCGAGAGGTACGGTGAGCTCATGAACAGGAGCGCTGGTGCCCCACCCATTTCGGTCTCGATGAACTGCCCTTGAAGCTGGAACAATGCATTGCTGCTGCCGCTGCCGCCCCCCAGGAGAAGCGCTTGTTCCGGCAGGTGAACCAGGCCCTCATAGCCCCACTCCATCCTAGGCTGCAAGATCTCTAACGAGTCAGCGACCCTGGAACCTTGGGTCATGAGCGGAACGATTTCCCTCAGCTTGGATCCCACCTGGTACAAGCAAGGGAGGAAGGGTGTGACGATTGGCTTTGCAAGGAACACTTTGCTCGCTGCTCCGCACATGGAGGACTCATGCCCCTCTGCCCCCGTGACTAAAAACAACATACAGATCATGCTCAGTCTAGGCAGGTGGTAGGGGTAGGCCGTCAGTCTCCGAGCGTAACATCTTCCAAGACGCTGATTTGGGGGATCTATATGTCTGGTATCTGTGCCTCAGGCTTCCACCATCTGCCAGCCACACCCCACCGGAGCAAGGCCCCAGAAGTTACCACAAAGCAGGTGGGTGCCAAAACAGTCAGCTGGATTCAACGATGCTGCAGGGCAGTGTTGACCTCAGTGCGCACCTGACCACTTTTTTCAGCGGTTCAAGTTACAGGACTCGCTGCCCCAAGCCTTTCTGACTTCAGGTGGTGTAGCTAAATAGTAGCTGAAGCACCATGAAATAAACAGTGCCTCGGGGAGCAATCTTCCCACATCCGTGAATTGCCCCTCACCAGGGTTACCCAGTACGACCGTTTGGGCCCAAATTCCACACCGTTTACCGTATCGTACCGCACCGTTTACCAGTACCTTATTGTGTTAACATGGCAGACAGCATAAATGTATTACCGTTAGGGCACATACGAGGCAGCTCTGAGGGGGGAAATATGCCATTGCAAGATCGGCATGGGCTGTGTGCACATTGTGTGGTCTGGAATGATTGGCCGTCAGGTTGGTCCTATCCGCATTGGCAGTGTACGCATCGTGAGGTCTGAAATGATTGGCCGCCAAGTTGGTCTTATCTAGTAGTACCGGTACGTCTTCCAGGGGCCCGTTCACATTGGCTCCAATCCAGTCGTTGGGATCATTTGCGGCCCAAGTGTGGAACTAGGTAGGATCATTTTTGCCCACTTTCTCGCCAGTTTCGGCCATTTCATTACCAGTCCGGCCATTTTTACCGTACGGTATCCGTATCTGCACCGTACTGTTTGACTGCACCGTATTATCGCACCGGGTAACCCTGCCCCTCACATCATCTCACTTGTAAAAGTTGGCACTGCCGGTCCAAAACGAAGTGGAACGGAAATGTGCGATAGAAGAGCTCAGCCGTTGGTGTGTAGACTGCCTCATTGCTGCCCCTGGATGTGTTAGAAGCTTCCTGCAATGCCCGATGCCCTTTGGCTGGCGCCGACAGGCCTTGCGGGAAATGCCGGAGATTGCAGGACAGGCTGTTGCAACCGAGCATGGTGTTCACGAAGGAGTTCTGGCGAGGACTGCTGCTCATGTTCAAGCTGCTCTGGCGCGGGCTGCTGCAGGTGCCACTCCCCTCACATGGGCTGCTAGAGTGGATGTCTGGCGTGTTGGCCCGGTCACACGGAGCGGCCATCCGTTGTGATCCATCACTCAATCCCAATGTATTCAGAACGCCCATGGTGTCAGATTCCACTCTGGAGGGTGGCAGGAGTCGAGAGGAGTTGAAATCGCACACGCCTGACCATGCGCCTCACTGCGCGCAACATTGTAAAACAGGCTTGAGGCATTTAGCTCAGCAGATCCAACGCCGCAGGACAGCAGGAAGCAGTAACAGCGGGAGTTAGTCAGAGCAGGGGCAGTCAGAGCGTGGGGCAGGTAGAACAAGGGAGGAAGTAGAGTGAAGGAAGTCAGAGCGTGGGGGAGGAAGAGTGGGGGTAGAAGTAGAGTGAGGGGAGTCAGGGCAGGGGCCAGTCAGAGCAGGGCCAGTCAGAGCGGGTGCGATCAGAGCGGAGGCCAGTCAGAGCGGGGTGCAATCAGAGCAGGGACCAGTCAGAGCGAAAGTAGTCAGAGTGGGGAGGAGTTAGAGTGGGGCGCAGTCTGAGCGGCGTGCCTTGCACGCTCATGACATAGACTAGCCCACCCTGCTGCATGCGTGGAGAGCCTTGTTCTCCTTCAAAATTGCAGCCTTTCCCCAGCCTTCAAGCCTGTTACCCACATGGATTGCCACACCTCACGCTCTCAGACCCATCCATGCGTACAGCCCAGTGCATAGCGTCAGCCCACAGCATTCCCCACGGCCATGCGCATAACCCAATGCACAGTGCATAGCACACGGCACAGCATAGAGCCCACAGTCCCGGCAGGACATGCCTATCGCTGGGAGGTACAGGCCAGCAGCAGCACTGTTCCAAGCACATCCTTAGTCTTAGTCTCATCAGCGTTAACAGCTGGGGGCAGGTGCAGGGTAGAAGGGAGCAGGCAATGGGCTGGCCCGGGACGTCACTTTGTCCGCCACGAGCAATGAGGCCCAGACGCAGAGACGGCAGAGTTGCTGATGTCAGCAGGCTGTGCCGCCGAGGGCTGGGTGGGTGGACCAAGGCGAAATGGGTGGGCTGGGAGCCGAGTCCCCGGTGCGTTACCCCCCGAAAAGCGAGCGGCCGTGTAGGTGGAGAGCAGGCTCTATCTTTCGACTTCTTTGCGCATCAAGCCACGTTTGCCTCAGGCGAGCGAGTGACCCCCCACCACTCTCCACCCGTTCATAATAAGCAGCCTACCGATTTACCAGGTCGTCCTCCCACTCGTCGACTACCACGCCTGGATCATAGGGTGAAAGATTGCTTAGATACGAAGCGAGCGCAGGATGCATAGCCAACATACGATGTCAAGAGCAATGGTGAGAGGAGGCGGGAGGGGCGAGGGGATAAGCTGATGCGCGGGCGTGCCCCGCCCAGTGTTGCAGGGGACGAGACGCCACCGAACGCCACGCACTCACTCCACTGGATGCGAGAGATCAAGATGCTGATGATGCCCCATGCCCGCACCTTGAAAGCCTGTCAAGTCTAGGGATTCGTAGACGCGTGCTCCGCTCAGGTACAAGATCGTGGCAGAGAAAAGACGAAACCAAATTCCGAAGCGTTGGCACCCTTAGGGCAACGAGTGAGGTTGATATCTGCAGTCAGAAACTGCAACAAGGCTGCGGTGGCAAACTCAATCTGGCCTCACGAGTCAGCTTGAAATTGCGTGGAGTATGCGACTCTTTGGACGGATACGTACGACGATCACACTTCAACATCGAACTTCCATTCATCTTTAGTAATTCATCGTCAGAGCCGGTCCTTGCCCGGTTCATAAGCAAGTCAAATAAATCAACGCTGCGCACTAGCTGGGTGTCGATCTAGCGAAAATAAAAAACGTTCGGATATATCTCAGGAACTCGTGTGGAGTTTCTGCGTGACCCACACCACTTCGGTGTGAAGTGTGATAGGAAGAGAGGGGAAGGGGATAATCACTCACTGCCGTACACGACACGTACACGTACTGACACTTTCTGGCTCTTCATATAATTGGCGTGAAGAGCCAGAAAGGAAGAAAGGTCAGTCAACCTACTATCTCGTTCCCAAAATTAGCCAGACACTCCACTCCTTAGGTCGTGTTTCCACTGGTATTCTGTCGGGCAACCGACGCGGTTCAAGGCCCAATTTCGACCCAACTGCCGCAAACCGACATGGTTTAGGCCTTTCTGAAACCACGCATTCGAGTATAGCCTATACCTCGTCGATGACCAGGTTTAAGCTATTCTGTGAGTCGGTTGCCTCTTGGTTTAAGGAACCATCTCAGCGCGAAAGATCGTTCGGCATTAAAGACGACATTTCTATAGCCAGATCGAAATAAGCGGCGACACTTGTGGTTCCGAGGTCACGAATCGTCGCAGAACGTCTCGGCGCCCCTAGATCAGACCTCTGGCAGCAGGAAGTTCGCTGTGAACTTCCTGGATTTCAGTGGAAATAGTTTTGGTTTAAGGCGTGAAAAAATCACGGTCGCGAGCAACCGGATTCAAACCGCGCTGGTTTAAGGCACCAGTGGAAATACCCCCTTAGGTCGTGTTTCCATTGCTATTCTGTCGGGCAACCGACACAGAATAAGGCCCAATTTCGACCCAACTGCCGCAAACCGACACAGAATAGGCCAGAATAGGCCTTTGTACGAACCCTTTGTACGAAGCCGAAACCACGCAAAAAAGAATAGCCTATACCGTCTCATTTGCCAGGTATAGGCTATTCTGTGAGTTGGTTGCCTCTTGGTTTAAGGAACCATCTCAGCGCGAAAGATCGTTCGGCATTAAAGACGCCATTTCTATAGCCAGATCGAAATAAGCGGCGACACTTGTGGTTCCGAGGTCACGAATCGTCGCAGAACGTCTCGGCGCCCCTAGATCAGACCTCTGGCAGTAGCAGGAAGTTCGCTGTGAACTTCCTGGATTTGAATGGAAACAGTTTTGGAATAAGGCGTGAAAAATCACGATCGCGAGCAACCGGATTCCAACCGCGCTGGTATAAGGCGCCAATGGAAACACCCCCTTAGGCTGTGTTTCCATTGGAGTTTGAGGTGAGCAGTCGGGCAGGTCGGTTTTGTTCGGTCCGCGCCAAGGTTTTAGCCTGAGGTGGAGACCACCACAATAAAATCCGGCCTTCGTTTCCATTGCATGTCCGGGGTGGCCGATTCGCATTCAAGAACCTCGCAGGCTAAGATTTTCGAAATGTCGCAGCATTCCTTTGCAGTTGTTAATTCGCGTTTGTTGTGCTGCTGCAAAACGAATCGCGCTATCGGCTTGTCCATGCGTAGTAGCATTGAGCGCAGCTGGCAACGCTCTTTCGAAATTTCTGCACCTATGTAGCTTGAACACGTAGATCAAAGCAACCAGTGGTGCTTACGTATACTATTGCTTTACTTCGATTCAGTCGCGCATGCTGCAACGCAACGACGGGTAGAAAATCGTCACGTGAGGTTCCGTGGGCCGGGACAGCCAGTCGACTTCCATCGAACCAGCAGAGTTTATCAGCGGTATGAGTGTAGGAGAATGAGCACAGGGCTCAAAAAACAAGGCTGCGAAGTATTGTCCAGCTGGCGTTTGGGGTGGATGTCACCCAAACTCACTTCGGGTCTCGGACCCGAAGTGGATTTGGGTAAGTTTGGGCAGATGAGTCTGGGAAACCAACCGTCGACTGTATTAATGCCGGTCGTGTTTCGACGTCCAATGGAAACGTTTTCGTCGGGGTGGCACAGCTGGCGCCTAGCTGGCAACCCACCCCGACGTCAAAACAGCCAATGGAAACACAGCCTTAGGCGCCAGCTGTGCCACCCCGACGAAAACGTTTCCATTGGACGTCGAAACACGACCGGCATTAATACAGTCGACGGTTGGTTTCCCAGACTCATCTGCCCAAACTTACCCAAATCCACTTCGGGTCCGAGAACCTCACGTGACGATTTTCTACCCCGTCGTTGCGTTGCAGCATGCGCGACTGAATCGAAATAAAGCAATAGTATACGTAAGCACCACTGGTTGCTTTGATCTACGTGTTCAAGCTACATAGGTGCAGAAATTTCAAAAGAGCGTTGCCAGCTGCGCCCAATGCTACTACGCATGGACAAGCCGATAGCGCGATTCGTTTTGCAGCAGCACAACAAATGCGACTTAACAACTGCCAAGGAATGCTGCGACATTTCGAAAATCTTAGCCTGCGAGGTTCTTGAATGCGAATCGGCCACCCCGGACATGCAATGGAAACGAAGGCCGGATTTTTCTGTGGTGGTCTCCACCTCAGGCTAAAACCTTGGCGCGGACCGAACAAAACCGACCTACCCGACTGCTCACCTCAAACTCCAATGGAAACACAGCCTTATTACCGCTCAGTCCCATGGCCCCATTCTTCTCTCATACACCATTCTCAACCAAATTTGAATGTGTCATCATGAAAAACAGTTAGACAAATAAATGAATACGTCCCATGTGAAATAAAGCAGGCTGCACATAATTCCACCCTGTCAAATTACCTAGAGATTAGCATGGAAAGAGAGAACCATCTCAAAACTGTGCTAAATTCCCCGTCTCCCCCCTAATTCTCTACATGGTGCTCAATCGAACTATTTAGCACTATTTGCACCCACGTCATATTTTATGGCTGGGGCTTATCTTCTGCAATATGGGGTTCATTCCCACGCCACAGTTGTGGTTGTGTGCTAGTGCTTGCCCATGAGGGTCACTGGTTTTCACTTTCTGTCATAGAGTATCAAGTGCACCGGTTTACGGGCACATGTCCCATGCATTAAATGTGATGCTCTGAATAATGGACCGTAAAAACTTCACGAAACGTCACATGGTAAGTGGTTATGTGGCATCAGATAAGTGTGGTCGATGCCCGTGTCACCACTGCTAGTGCCACCACAGCTCGCCATGATCCATGCAGATATAACGGAGTAAATAATGGCATCTGGCATACCGGTCCATGTAGTGATAAGGTACAACTCTTGGAAAATCATGTTGTATATCATTTGTCTCGAAAATAAGTACCGGTACACAAACATCTCACTGTGGCAAGCATTGATGCATGACCGCCAAAAGCTTCTTATGATGAGCGAGGAAGTGATGAGGGGCTAACAAGTCTACATAGATATATATCAACAAACATGGATACAAAAGAAAGAAGATAGCTAATAAAGTTCTGAAAGTAAGATGCCTTTCCGTCGCTCGGTTCATATTAATCATATAGCACCACTTGCGTTTTGCAGCACTTGAAGGAGTAGAAGGAGTTGAAGCCAAGCCAGAAAACCTGTTCATAGCGGATATGCACAGTTTGCCGTGGCAAATATTTCAATGCAAGAAATATTGCTACTGCCCCTTAAACCTTACACCCTTATCCGGCTATCCCCTATCATTGCAGCCCTTTAAACCCTTAACACTGCCCCCTTAATACCCCTAAACCTTTAAATTCTATCATAACTCTCCCCTAAATGATCTCCGCCGGACCCACTATCCTGCTCCCACTTGCGTTAGCCTGTGGGACCTCTGCTGGCCTCAACGCAAAGGCCACACTGGCATTTTCTTGTGTCCTCTGAGGACAGGGCCCCAATGGCAAGATGTAGTGGTCATCCTCGATACTTCACACTCTGAACAAGAGTTCACTGTACGGCTATGTGACAGGCCCGAATAGCCTGCCCCAGAGGGCCCATCCTCGCAACCCTCCAATTACTTCAGTGTACCCAATTACATTGGGCCGGTTTCAGCGCCGGATTGGAGGATTACTCTCATGCCAAGCCTCCAAGACCTTCGAGCAAGCCGTGATTCCATTTACCACTTGCTGACCTCTACACGTAACAGCTGGCCGAACCGTGCTAGGTGGAACACCGGCAATGATAAGTCGAACAAGGGGGGGCACCTGAAAGGCATACCGTATTCAAATGGCTGTTACCCTCTTCATGCAGTGGCAGACCATGGGGGAAACCAGCCCATAGTAGGCCGCCTGGGTGGAAGCTGACGTAGCTGCTGTATGTAGGCAGAAAGGCTGGACCATCATGTCCGCCTGCCGCTACCCCCAAGAGCGATGCTGATCTCCCCATGCAGGTGATATGCAGTGAGCTAAGCTTGTGGCTGGGTGGGAGGCAGCTGCTGGGGATCATTACCCAGCAGGGAGGGACGCCAGCAGGGGATTGGCCAGGGCTGCACGTCTCACACACCTCCAGACGCTTTACGCCTGGTGACCAATCTTACAGCTGGTGGTCCCATACTGCCTTTGCTACTTTCCTCACTGGCATCCTCCTCCTCTTGCTCCCCCTCGGCCATTACCGCCGCACCAATGCCTGCATGTGTCAGGCTTGGGGACAAACGTGTCAGCGGGGTGACCAGCAGCGACCCTGGCCTCTGTTCATGCATCATCCCCACTGGATTGCCGGCCAGCTGATCCCTGGGCGCCCACCGCCACTGAGGCGCCCTCCTCTGGTGCAGCTCCTGTGTGAAGAGCTGACGGGCCGCCCGGATCCTGCCATGACCCAGCAGTACTGGCTGGCAGCAGCAGGGTGTGCCGCTTCTCATCCGACCAGCCCTCGGGTAGGCCACTGCTGCAATCAGCGCCGAAAGCAGTATAAGCGCTGCCAGGGAATGAAACAAACGGGGGGGGTGAGAACAGTATCTTACATGCATACTGGTTGAAGTCCCGTTGGAAGATGAATCAAAAAGTGATGCACAAGTAATTATAATAACAGTCCAAGACAGCCAGCGTGCGTCCAATGCATATCATAGAATTGAGGCTGCAGGCAGGCAGGAAATATCAGCCAGGATGATACAAGACGGCATTAGACTGCAGACAGGCAGGGGAGATCAGTGTGATGCTGAGCAGAACTCATCAGACAACTACCCACCAGTTGAGCTCCATCAGTGCCAGTGCGGCGTCCCAGCGGTTCCGGCTGCATGGCCGCTTCACAGCCAGCCACATCAACTCGTCCTCGTCACCACTGCTGCCCCCACCGCTGCCGTGGGCCCTCACCACAGCTCGGCCGTGTGGAGGTGTCTCCCGCTCCGCTGTGCTCCTGTCTGTCCAAAGAGTCCCGCTGATCTTCACTGTTGGGTTCTGGGCCGCTGCCTCGGATGACTGCGGGTGAAACACAACTCTTGAAAATGCCAGCTGGTGGCTAGGCACAGGCTGCTGCTGCTGCTGCTGCTGAAGAATGCCCGTCTGCATCATGAACAGCTGTTGCAGATTTAAGTGGTAAGACGGTTGTCCGGCAAAGCAGCTTGGGTCTGCCGCAAGTGTCGTACAGAGAGGCTCCTCCCCTCGTGACCAAGAGGGTCCAGCCCCATCCACCCTGGGGTGGCCCGACGGAACGGAAGCAGGACTTGTCGGGTGTGAGGGGCGGAGGTGAGCCATGCCCGGGTGGAGGCGTCCGTGTCTGTCTCGCAGCCCATACCTGGGTGGAAGGGATGAAGGCAGTATGGGATTCAGCTGCAGGGCTGGACTTGACAGGGTGCCAGACAAAATGCGAGTTGGGGCAGTGTTCGGAATAGGTCAATAGGGTGGGGGGCAGGTGGTTGATCTATGATTCAGCATGTCATGAATTCATGATGCCGCAAGGATAGGATTTGTGTTTTCCTTTAAATCCCAGACAGCCTTAGCCCTGCACCCAGCTTGTTGCAAAGGTTGACATTGTGTGCTGAGTTGCCCAGGGTCCAGCCCCGCCGCCAGCAGCCAGATGTTTGGAGGGTCTGCAGGGGACAGGGCACAAAGAGGAGGTGTGGGGACAGTCTGAGTGCATGGCGCAGTGCCCAACAACACTCAAAAAAAAACTCACGGTTCCCAGGGCATTATATTATGACGACATAACGAGTACTGTCCACATACTGGTTCCTCCTTGTGCTTATCCCGTGCCGTCTTATCTTTCTGTCGACACCACCTGAGTGGCAGCCTTAGGTCAAAGTACAGTACCAGTATGCAGGTAACATGCACAATGGCTCTGGGTCACATATTGTTCATAAGAGCGTAAATGTGATTTAATGTGTATGCTGGCTGCACAAGGCCCCCTTGGCTGTAGGTCGTGATGCAAGTTGATTGGAGCTGAACCACGCTCAATAAAAAGCAGAGGGTGGTGCAATGCTCCATTGCTCCCCAACCAGCAGGCATTCAGCACTTGCAGAAACTGCGGGTCAACCACAACAGCCCCCTGCCGAAATATAAAAATTATGTATGACCACCTTTGCTTGATCTTTAAAACCAAACACTGAGGGTTGAGGGCTATTGGATGGGGTGCCGGGCCCGCCCTCCGCACTGTATGTTGATTCAGCGCGCTTCAGCAGCAATGCAGCTACATCACGGCCTATGGTCGATAGGGTATGACGCAGCAAGCCTTGTTGCTCAAGCTGCTGGGTGTAGGCCGGTCAAGCTTTGGTCCCAAAGGGCCTAGTGGTGGACGCCTGGCAGCCCCCCAATAGATGGCCTGCCATTAATTAAAATAAACACTACTGCCCTATGCATCTCTTCTATCCTGCTGGACTGACCTGACAGTGGCCGCAGTGCGAGGGGAAGGAGGGGCTGGTTGCCTGGAACACAGGTAAGGCTGACTGCACAGTGGCTGACTGCTGATGAGAAGGTGCCTGGCAGCCTGGAGGGAGTGAAGAGGTAACAGTGCCTCTCATGGGGATTGCAGTGGATACGGACGCTCGTCGGCCATGCTGCTGCTGCTGCCATTCAGGCTTATGGGGGCGCTGTTTCCCCACTGATTATCGCTGCTGCTTCGCCCCACGGGGATGCTCCTTTGACCTCCCAGCAGGTCGCAGGGCCACAGCGTCAGACGTCGGGAGCATGCTGGTAGCTGGGAGACTGTGCTGCTGGTGGGCCTGCGGCTGAGGTGTGGGGGCTGAGTGCGGTTGACCGAGGCCTGCCTTCCGAGGGGCGTGAGGCGGTTCACATTGGGCTGTTGCCTGGTGATGGGCTGCTGGGAGTGTCACAGGGGCTCGTGGACAGGGTTCTTCCTGCAATTCCGGATGGATGACGAGGGTGGATCGACAAGGGTGCGGGACATCAGCTGTTGGTCCTGTTGCCATCTCGCCTACTCCCGCTGTTGCTGCTGGCGAGCAGATTGGCCGGACAGTCGCATATAGATCCGGGTGGGGGGTGACAGGAGAGGTACGAGATCCAAGGTGTAGGCGCAGGCGGGCCAGCAGCGAGGGGGTGGGAGGGAGGACGGCTGTCCAGGGGCGCGTTCCCTTTGGCTCGAATCCAGTCGTTGGGATCATTTGCGGCCCAAGTGTGGAACTAGGATCATTTTTGCCCACTTTCTCGCCAGTTTCAGCTACTTGCAGGAATCCGTCAGCCACAGACGATTTCACAGTCGACTTCTGTTATCCACCAATCACAATATTCGTGTCAACCCTATCCCTGCTGCTTTGAACACGAGAAACACCATGGTGCGTGTCATTTCCGTCTGGAATCTTATTTCCCTATGTTGTACGTACTCATCTTCTAACTCGGGATTTTTGTGGCCTCGCAGGTCTCATCGACTTCTCTATACATTTTGTTTAATCAATCCCGTTTTGAAATATAAAGCAAATAATGGATAGCGATACAATTGAGCATAATCGCCCCCAAATTGAATGGGAGTAACTAAACCCTGACCTAGCCAGCGTGGCAGGATCATTTGGATCATTCTTGGAGACTACCTCGGGAGGTCGTTTCTGAAATGATCCTAGATGTACACGAAAGTACAACAACTAACTGTCGCCCAACTCGCGCCTTGAGTGTGGATGTAGTCAGGATCATCTCAGGATCTGTAAGGCGCCCACTTTTGGCTCGGATCACCCCCAAAGGGAACGTGCCCCAGGTGTGGGGTCAAGGAGATCGAGTCACGCTCGTCGTTCATGCTCAACTCGAGAGGTAGCACATGCGACAACGGGGCAGCCCTTTTTACAGTATGTGCTGTTAATTTGTGGTTGGTATACCGGTATGCTGGGTATCTTGCCCGTTGGTATGTCCGGCTGGACGGCCACGGCAGAGACGTTGATCACTCCTGGGTGGACAACGCCGTGGTGGTGATGACAGTCGGATCGAAGCGACAGGCTGTGTGCACGGGTAGAGATGTATAACGTCACAGGCCTAGGCGAGCGGGGTTTGAAATTTTGGCATTGGGAGCCGGAGTGTCTGACCGCATTCCACGCGGGGAAATGTCTGTTTTCTTGTGACGGTTGCAAACAAATAAACGGTTATGGGACGGTTGCCCTCTGGGTATGTCTCCTGCCACATGTGTACCGCTCTTGTGGCGAGGCAAACGGTGCGTCCTGCCGATAGCAGGCCCCACCGCACCGTCATGCGATCATTATGTAGAAGTCGAGCAAGGAGCAATGAACATGGACCTACTGCCTACTGCCTACACATACACATTCCGGGCCTAGACGCCACTTATCGCGGTCGATGGCGTCGTCGATTTAGGATGATGGACACTCGAATAGTTTTAATTATTCTTATTTGCCGGGCGGCTATGCATTAGCAGGATTGGGTGGTTCATGAGCTCGTGCCAGTACTCAGACGGCCTGTGGGCCGTGGCCTTGTGCATTCACACCTGATTCACACTGCCCATGCAAACCGCTACACATGGCAACAGGAGCAGCAACAGCATCGCCCCCGGGCATCGCCCCTCCCCCGCACCGTTTATACTTCATTATTTCGCTATATATTCAAAACATTGCTACAGATCATACCTTATGCCTGCATCAGCTCGTCCACTCTAGCGGGGCGTCCCAATGCAGGCGACCTCACGCTCGCGCGCGGTTGTCGATGCCGCATGGAGTGCCCTCAGCGACAGGTCCTCAAATGACGAGACTCGAAGCGCGTTATATCACCTCTACAGCTCGGCCTCCTCGCTTGGCCGTATCTCGGAGCCACACGCCAGATCGCTGCTACTCACATTCGACCGAGACGCTGATCCCAACTTTCGCTACGTGACCTTGACTTTGCTCTCGCGATGGGCCCTGCAAGTGCATCGTTTTTCCGGGGCTCCAGGCAGGTTGCAGCACTGCACGTTCATGCATGCTCGTGCATGAGGCTCGCATGCATGGCACTCCAGTATACCTGTAACAGCCCCATGCATGTCCATGGTCCAACCCTCACGCAAGGCAGCGCAATCTGGAATGGGATGTCCAGAAATTTCCACCAAGATGTCGACCTTCAAGCTCAAAATAGCTCCACCGAGGTCTCCTAGAAGATAGTGTCGCCATTCCTTCAGATTGCTTAACCACGCTGAGTCTGGACGACCAGCACAGGTCGGGGCTGAACCTGCCTCATACCGTCATGGCTCCCTTGCACTTCCTTTGAGAACCTAAAACCTCTCCAACACTCAGCTTTTTTTCTGCAGGAGCCAAGTCGGAGCTTCAGCCACATCAGGAGGCGACCCTGCAACAGCAGGTGGCTCTGCTGAGCGAGGTCACCTGTCATGTCATATCCTCCTTGCTGGCCCGGCCCAGCCCCACTGTAGAGCCTGACTCGTCACTCTGCAGCACCAGCGCTTCTCATCAGGCAGAGTGGCTGCCGGCGGCGCTGGTCTTCATCGGCACTGCTTGCTTAGGCGAGTGGCGCACTTATGAGTTATGATACCTAGGTGCACCTGTTCACTGGTTACCATAGTGCCCATGAGCGCCTGTTTGCATATGATGGCAATGCTTTTACTCTACGGTACTCGAATATTCAGCACTTCTCGAGCACTGAATCCGGATCTATGAAACCTGAACCCCAAGACCCGCTCTAAATACCGTTATTCCCGACTCTTTCATTGACGCGGAACTTTGTCTGTCCAGGTCTGTTGGACCCTGCCCTCAAGCTGGACGCCTGGGCTAGTGCCTGTGATGGGTTGCGGCTGTATGGAGCTGCCACCCTGTCTAATGCGATTGCAGTGGCGGGGTGTGCGTTGTTGGAGGCGGATCCCCTGCATCCGCAACACCAGCAGCAGCAGCCCGGGCAAGGGCTGCAGGGCGCAGAGGACTTGGCAGTGGGGACTGCATCAATCATGCAGGCCTTCCTGGTGAGCGGGAGGGTCTGAAAAAAGTTCTTCCTTGTCAGAGGTGGTAGGGATGTTAGAGGGGGTCTTCCTGTTGTGAGGGGGGGAGAGTGGAGTCCATGCCCAGGGCTAGTTGCACAGGGCATATGAGTTTGCGCCCCTGGCTTGTCTTTTTTTCACAACTCCCTCTTATGGGATCGTCATGCTCCGGGGTGTGGCCTGGAATCTGGATGGTGGTGTTGTAGAAGCTCAGTTGAAAGTGGATTGCACCTCTGCGCTTCTTTGTATCAGTGCCTGCAATCATCGCTCTAAGAGTGTGAGAGGTGCTAGTCTAAGTCCATGAACAGCTAGCATGTTTTATAGTAAGGGACGGCCATCGGAAAGGAAAGCATAACCTTGACACACTCCTAATGATCGCACCTCTTCCAGTGTGCAATGATTTGCACTGGCCTCACAATTAGGGTGACGTGCTTTGTAATGCCACTGGGGAGGGGGCGGAGGGGCAATAATTCCTCAGTTACCTCTGGTTCAATGTAGATCTGCTGCATTGCATTAGGTATATCTCTTGTCACTCTTCTAGTGCAGCATCTCGCTGCAGATGGCAGCGCCAGATCCACATGCCCTTCACAAGTGCCTCCCCACATATGTGTTTGTTTTGAAAGATCGACACGTGAACCCCTGCCCGCTACGATCCATGCATTACATTGTGCATGCGCAGGATGATCCGCCCCGCTGCAGCTGGCTTCTCTCTAACTACCTGATGGTGCACCGCTCCGTCACGGTGCCTCGGAGCTCACACATACCGACAGGCCCCCCTGGAGGGGAGTCCATGAAGGGCTTCAGTCGCCTGCTGGGCCTGTCTGAGTTAAATCATGCACATGAGCTGCTGCTTCTCTCCGGAGCACTGCCCTCCTCCTCCCCAGCCAGGACAAGAGGCGGAGCACTGGGGAAAGCGCCGGGAGGGGAGGCCTGCCAGTACGGCGCTTACTGCTGCACACTGCAGGGCACCTCCGCCCTGGGCCGGGCGCTTTCGATGGCCGTGGGGCAAGCCCTCGTTCAGGAGCAGCAGCAGCGGTGGCGGCAGCAGCAGCAGAAGCCGGGGCTTAGCTCGCACGGCATACAGCCGGTTGCCTCGACGCTTCAGTCTGTTGCTCTTTTGCTGTGCGACGCTGCCTCCCCTATTAGGTCAGTGGGTTCCAGGGAGGACTGCCATGGCCTTGCAATAAACTCGCAACAGCTGGAATCTGCCCATGACTTAAGCCAGATACACCACCACGGCAACCTGGGCAGAGGCCGCAGCAGCACCACCTGGGCAGGCCCACCTGGGCACGGACGTGACAGCTTCCAAGCAGCTTCCACTCTGGACCTGCTCCCGAGCTGCTCGCTGCTGCTGTCCTGCGCACTGCTTGAGGGCCTGATGCCGCTGCAGGGTGCGGCTGGACTACAGCAGCAGCAGCAGCAGGTGGCGGCAGCAGACCCGCTAGCCCGATTCCCACTAGATCTACGTCCGGCAGTGTCGACACTGGTATCTGGCATTCAGTTAGCCTTGTCGGTGGCATGCTCCCACGAATCAGCCCTGGGCCACGGCTTGGATTTCCAGCCAGCACTCCAAACTGTCGCTGGACAGCAGCAACAGCAGCAACAACAGCAGCAACAACAACAGCAACAGCATTGGCATACGCCAGCACGGGAGTTTTGTCCAGATCCGGCTGTACTTCCTCTCGAGCTGCTACGGTTTGCAGCAGGCCACTGCTACGCCCGGCTACGAAGCGTCTCTTTTGCCATCAATAGCAGCTGTGGCAGCAGCGGCCGTGTTGGTGGTGGGGCCGGCATCCTTACAATGCTTCAGATGGTGTTGCCCCCGGGCGCGGCGGCGGCCTTGCTGCCAGGAATGGCTGTGCAGCTGCTCCTGCTCGGCCCGTGCCTTCCTATCAGGCACTTGCTACTGCTGGCGGCAGCAGGCGCGGATCCAGGGTCATGTCAGAACTGGCTCCGTAACCATGTGCAGGTACCTTGCCCCTGTTGCCCCTTTTACTGACGTGTTTGAATGCACAAATGACACTGATATGCTGCCAGGCTGTTTTCAAAGCCACCGGTGTGCTGATCAGAACTTCTAGCTGGGGCCTAGGAGTCTCTTAGGATCTTACAGAGGTTGGGGCTCAGGCCTGTAAGGCGGGTTGTGGGCGACCAGTCCAATTTTTGAATTTGAACTCGCTCCACATGCCAGTTCTCTGTCTTGTCTATCATGTCGATATCACTGGGGGGCCTCTGTACCGCTGTACAGGACCCTAATCAGGGCACGTCACTGAAAAACTGCTGTACTGCATTGCAGGGACCATTGTACCGTGACGTGGGCCTCCTAGCCAAGTGTGCCATCGATGCATTGAGGGAGGAGGGTGCGGCTGCGTCGGCCTACCCGGCACCTCCCGGAATGTCAGTCATGCAGCGCTCCATCATGGCCTCCCTCGGCCGCGGTGCCGCCCGCGCTCGCACCTCCTTCTCCGTGCTGGCTGCTGCCATTGACCGCGGCCGCTGGCTGGCGGCTGTTTCGGCGCCCGCTTCGCCATCCGCGCCAGGTGCGCTGCGTGACGTGCTGGAGAAGTTGCATGTGTGTGCTGCCAGCATCGCGTTGACGGCAGCCGACACTGCAGTGCTGCCGGCAGCTGCAGCCACGGCCACCTCGGCCTCATTCAGCAGACAGGAGGCAGTAGCTGCAGCCGCCGCCGCAGAGCTGATGGGCGTGCTGTCAGACGTGACATTCTGTCGCGTGCCTGGTCTCTCTTTGGCTACGGAGCTGAGCTCGCGGTTGCTGCCGATGTTATCAGGCTTATCCTGTGGCGCCCGTCTCCTGCTGGATCAGCTGCCATGCTACTCGGAATTGCTGGATCCTGCCGAGCCCGCGGGGGCTGTCGGGCGGTGGGCGCCCGCTGAGGTCATGGCTGTGGATGGTGGATTCCTGCTGCCGTTACAGCCGTCACAATCGCTACAGCCTTCGCAGCTGACGGGGGAGCCTCCTGCGCGGTGGCAGGTGGACCCTGTTGTGGTTTCGAAGCTGCTGGTGCTGCTGCCCGCCTTGGCGGCATGCTTGCCCGCTGTGGCAGCAGAGGCAGCGGCTGGGAAGGATCTAGATTCAGTGGTTTCGAGGCTGCTTCCATACACGTACCTGCTCATCCGTCACTCCCAGGTACCTATCTCTCATAAAATGTCTGGAAACCTGAGAAGGGGCTGACACGGTGTATCAAAACCCCAGAAGGCATTCCAAACATGACATATCAGGTTACATCTCACCATAGTGACCCAAGTGTCCCCCACCCCTTGATAAGTTAATTAATTGTGAATGACAATTCGCTTTTGTAGGGCTTAGTTTGCTGATTTATCACAATTTTGTGCATTTTGTGCTTCAAAATCATATCATATTATCCACCTGCACCCTGGCCTGAGCCCTTTAAGTCTGCTCAGTCCTCCTGACGGGTGTGGCTGCTTGTCTGATTGCTCCCAGGAGGGTGCTAGTCTTGCTGCCCATTCCGTCTTCAACTCCTGCCTGGCGGCCCTGTGCGAGGGGGGGCGGGTGCACCTGGCCTGCCGGGCGCTGCCGTACTACGTACACAGATCCTTGCAGGTGCGAGACCTTGTAGATCTGGATCCTGACAGGTGCGAGACCTTGTAGATCTGGATCCTGGTGCAATTATCTGGGTGGTTCAGACTGCAGGTCCTGCATGTTTCAGGATCCTGAGGGTGGAGAGGTCTGAAGGCGGAACAGTTTGACAGATCTGAGACTGCATGTGTAGTTGTGTACATAGCATGTCATGCCAGTGGTCTCTGACCAGTGGACTTGTGACAGATCTTTGGAGACATGGGTGAGCATGCGAGTCTTTGGAAATCTGACCTGTTTCTCCACTTGTTAAAGACAACCACACCCACACACAGACACAGACAATGTTCAAGAATCAAAGTGGGCAATGACAGGAATCACAGGCGCCGGTTGCCCCTTCCTCTTAGACCTTGGGTGGCCAATGGGTAGGTTCGTGTTTTTGCAGGGCTGGCCGGGGATGTGGTTCAAAGCCTGGTACCTCATGCACGCACCCATGCAACTGTTGCAGAAACCTTGGATGTCCCCCGGCCAGATCCAGGGGCTTGTGTCAGGTCTACCGGAGGCCGCCGGACGCTTACTCAACGCAGAACAAGATGCTGGCTACAGCCCTCCTGCAAGCGGCGCAACCTCCAGCGAGGCGGCTGCGGTGCAGGCGGGTGCAGCCGTCATGTGGAGCCTGTGCAGTGTGGCTGCTGCTGCTGCCGAGTGGCTTGAGACCCCCCGTCTCCCAGGAAATGCAGAGCATGAAGACACCAGCCACAGACTTGCGGAGGGGCCGGTGTGTGGCGCCACTCCTGCACGGCCTGTCCCTGACTTCTCGGCACTGTACACATCACCCAGCAGCGTGCGGCCCATGGGCATTGACTCAAGGCCTGAGCGGCCGGGCGCTTCTTTAACTCAGCAGTCAGGCAGCGATCATGCGTCTGGAGCTGATGCTTGCGGGGCGGCTCTGGTGAGCCTGGCCTGCTCCCTGCCGCTGCTGGCGGAGTGGCGGGCGGTGCCCGAGGCGGCGGCGCTGGCTGAGCGGGTGGTGGCTGCGGCGGCACCGGGGGCGGCCAGGGCGGCCGTGCTGCAACACCTACACGACATGCTGGTCAGGTGAGGGATTGACAAACTTGGACCGGTTTTGTTATTTGCTCAGGATCTGTGGGACGACAGCTCATCATGTTCTCGTTTCTACATGCAATGGCGCACGGTTGTACCTGTTGGTGCTGATTGAGATAACTTTCAAACTCTGTGTACCGTATCACATTTGTGTACCATACCAACATTCATAGCTCCTTACGAAATGACATTTTGCTAGGCTAGGCTTGCATTGGTTCATCGGTCATGTCTGGGGTGCGAGGCATCTGTCATTGAGTTGAACCAGGGGTGCAAGTGTGTTTGAAATTATGATTTTTTTCCGTTGCAGCCCCTTGGTCAGCTTTCAGGACTTAAGGGTTTCTGCCTGCTTGTTTCTACATCCCTGCAGGTCTGACGACTACACGCGTAAAGGGCTGTTGGCGGTGTGGTTTCAGCGGCTGCTAGCTGAGGGACAGGGGCTCCAGCGGGCAGGGGCCCCGCATGCTGTGGGGGGGCCTGCCCACCCGCATTTACCGACATCGGCAGGGGGCGGGCGCGGGGACAGCGGTGGCGTCGACAGGCGGCCAGGCCGACTGCAGGATGAATTCCGTGTCCAGATTGTGTAACGTGTCCACCCTTAATGCAGGGTTTTAGGGAGACATCTTCAGGTGAAACGCTGGAGGCCAATCGATGCAGCAGGCCACACTTTTGGCTTGGGCTCTTCTGGACATGTGACAAGTCCTCGTCCCAGAGGTGCAACACTTATTGGTTAGGGTTGGTTGCCATTAAGCAGGTGCAGAGGCACCCGGCAGAAGAGACCCCAGGGACCCCGCCACCGAGCACAGGTCTGCGTCCAGCTGGCCACCTTAGCGCTTGGTTCCAGCTTACGGCAGGCACAGGGCTACCGAAGGTGAATAAGGAGGGTCGTAGGTAAATTTTGGTGGCTGTAGGTGAGACGGGAGTTCCGTAGGGGCAGGGATTATTGCGTCGGCGACTGGCGGGTAATCGTATGGTGTTGATTCTTTGTGGGTAACCAGAAACAGGCCAAAGCTCGGCCGCAAAGTGCTTTGATACTGTCAAAAATTTGATTGTTTCATGTGCTTCTTTATAACACGTGTGCGCTGTGAACGCGCCTCTTATATTTTGGAGCACTGATTGTGTTTGTTTATGTAATTGGCGGTATTGAAACACTTAACTTGCAGCAATTGTGACGATGAATTGGCTCCGTTTGTATTTTTGCTCCATGCAAGGGCTCGGCTCTGTCACACAGGGCCGCCGCTTTGAACCAGCACTGTATCTCCGCTTTTACTCTCTCTGGTGAGGAGCAACAGGAGCGCGGTACTGTGTGGTGCTGGTTAAATTTTTACTTTGGGCGGAACAAGTGTTGGCGCATGTGGGAGCCGCACCAGCAACAGGGCGTGTGCTCGTATGCGCACAAACTTACGGTTGCGGCTCGGTGCGGATAGCACGGCTGACACCAGAGGACGGCGCAACGGTGAAGAGCGTGAGACATGTTGCTGCCTGTGGTGCTGGGCAAGGGGCAACGACAGTCATGTGGAGAATGCAGGCAGGCATGTGTGGGAGGCTATAGCTCTTGTGGAGGATGTGCTCAACATCATCGAGAGCTAGTATCTTTAGGTGCTGGGAAATCGGATTTGTTATCCTTCTTAGGGGGGGCATTTGTGTTCCTCTCTTGCTTTTTGTCCTTTACTAATAAATTGAGGGCTTGACTCTACAGGGGCAGCAGGAGAACTTCGCACTGCCTTTACTTTTTAAAGGGTATATTTTCTTTCTCCTTGATGTCCCTTTTCTTTCCTCTCCTCTTGCCTTCAGCTTCCTTCTCTCAACTTTGGACGCCCACGTGGCCGTGCCTTTTGAGCACGGCGAAGAGGTGTAACGTCATTGGCATGTGACAAGTCCACTTTCCTTACATCTGTTAATGACGTTACACACTTCTTACACCTCTGGGCCCTGCTTTAAAAAAGCTCGGCCACGTCTGCAAACAAAAATTCACTTAGAAAACACAAGAGAGAAGGCACAAGAGGGAAGAAATGAAAGCAAGTTCACCTTCCAAACAACAAGAACAACAACAAAAAGGTCAGGCAAACCGTATCCCCTGCCCCTGAAGAGACTAGCCTTCAAGAATCTCTACTAAACGATCCACACAAGCCAGGGCCTCCCACCCCTTAGCTTCGCTAATGGTCGGCCCCGACTAAAGAAAAAAAACCTGCAGTCCTACGGGCTTTCCTTTTTCCCGTCTCGTTTGGAGGGGGGGGGGGCTAAAGGCAGGAGGAAAGACAGAGAGGAGCACAATGGACAAAGAAAAACACCCCCTTCAGAAAACTGAAAGGCGGACCTAAGAATGAGCAAGAGAGAGACAAAAAGGGAAAGCACCAGTCCCCAAGGAGGCAAAATATAATTGTCCATTTGTGTTAAATATTGAAAGGCTTGGTGCCCTGGTTGATCCTTAAAGCCGATTATGGTCGTTGATCTTGGGGTGAGAAGTCACTGTTGGCGATCTTCAGGATGGGGACTGCTTTGGCAACGATCTGACAAACAGATTTTCACCCCTGAGATGGCCCTGGATGAGGGGTTGATGGAGTTTGGGGTGGTTAAACCAAAAGTTCCTTCCAATGGGGCTGGGGAAAGTCTGATCAGGGTTGTAAATATCAGTTTAGAACAGTGCATACCCGCTGGGCCCTTCTTTATGCTCGGCCACGTGGGGCAGGTAGGGGATGACTGGGCTCAATTCCAGCTACCATGCACAGCCTGGGCCATGGTGCAGCCATGTCATCCTCCTTTATGAGGGGGCAGGAACATGGATCCCGGCGTTCTGGGCAGAGGGAGAGTGAAGATCGTCTGGCAGGTTCGATCCCTCATCCTCCAGGTATGGATGTCACTAGCATCATACCACTGGACCATTTCCGCTTTAAATACTCGGTATCAGTGAATGCAGTTGATTTACTTAGTAGACAGGTCAGGATGCTCTATACTATTGGTGTAAAAATACTATGCATGGCTGAAACCACCAGTGAAGGGAGCATAGCGTAGCGTTAGTAGTCGAACCAGGTGGGCGAACCTGCTGGGGTTGAGAGCGGGTTGCAAGGCCCGCGACAGTATCGGGGTCCCCAGATGCTTATTGCGAGTTGCTTCTCGCCGTATACCTCCAGGTCACCCAAAATCGAATCGCATTATTTACCATTTTATATCATTTTGGAATCGGGTCGCAGTCGCGGATCTCGAAAAGAGAATGGTACCCTGCAGGTGGTGACGCTGGCACCCTAACAGCGTCCGGGCGCCCAGTCCTGACTCCTGAGCCTCCCAACCCATGCAAAGTTGGTTAGGGTGCCAAAGTCCCCACCTGCAGGTTACCATTTCTTTTGGAGCTCCGCAACTGCGCCCTGATTCCGAAATGATATTCAATTATAAATAATGCGTTTCGATTTTGGGTGACCTGGAGGTACTGTAGTCGGATTTAGTTTGTATCTGAGTTTTTTTTAACCCGGAATTTGCATTTAAACGCGGTTGGTTTTCTATGGGATTTTTAGTTGTACCTGAGACTATTGGTTTTTACCCTTATGGTTTTAGCAAAAACACATTTAATGGGCTTTAACTTGGTTTCCCCCTGAAAAGTCCCTAAACAAGGCCTGCAACTTTGTAAGCTGTCCTCCTCCTAAAGTAAATATATTCACTAAGCAGAAAATATATTTCATGGACTTGCAAGTAAATTACTGCTGAAACAAGAGGGTGGTAGGGCCGCGGGTTGTTCCATCCTAGCAACAGCCAACAACCTCGCCCGCTCGTTGAACGGGAAGAGGGGGATGTTCGACGAGTGCCGAGTGGAGCTGCCCCGAGCCTCGCACACTCTTTTGGCTTGCATTGTCCAATTTTTATTGATAGGAAGGAGAGAAAGGAAAGGAAGGGAAAGAGGAAAAGGACGGGGCGGGGCAATGCCACCTGTAATCACTGCTGATAGGTCGTCACATGTGTCGGAAAGCTCTTGAGCATGGTCTGCAGCCCTCTCTGTAGCCTTTGCCTTCGCTCTATCGACTGCCTCAAATAATTTGAACTGCCTCCTCATTGTACATGGAGATTGGTTTACTCTGACTGAATAGGCACGAAAATGCGCGAAATGCAGCTGAAAACCCTGGTGTACCCCAAACTATTGATTTTGTATGGTTGGTTTTCTTGTTTTGTACCTGGAACTATTGGTTTTTAAGATTGGATTAATAAAAAAACCCACCATAAAACCAAATCCGACTAAAACAACGGTATACGGTACGGGAGAAGCAACTCGCAAGAAGCATCTGCGGACCCCTGATACCCGCGACAGCTCCCTGGTATGAACGTACAAACATGATTCACCCATTTACGGCTTAGAGACCGCGAGCTCGAGCGAGCATATCGAGGCACGCACTTGAAAGCGATCATGCATCATTAGGACATTGCTTTGTGATCTGCAATTGGACTTACCGTTAGTAGTTACCCCGTTCAATCTTGCGCCAGGACGTCCCGGACATGTGGAACTCCCTGAATGAGTTCACCAAGGCAGCGGCGCAGGTCCAGGCTGCTGCCGCGAAGGCTGTCAAGGATGCGGGTCTGGACTCGACGCTGGTGCGTCGCCTTGCTTGACGCCTGCTACATACAACTGCGTGGAGCTAGCATGCAGGAGGATCTGCATGCAATCATATCATTGAAATGTGTCGCGCGATATGATGACGCTGTGCATCATGCCGATCTGGCATACCGGTATCATAGGGCGATGCTGTCAGAGGTCACACAGTGTCGTGTCCTCCTTTCCCATGCCGTGTTTCCTCCCCCTGTTTCTCCTCTCCTTCTCGCGTGTAGAGTCAAGCTCGGGAGCAGCTAGGATCTGGTATGAACACTCTGGCCAACTCCGTGCTCACCATCGAGCCCTCGGCCGACCGACCCATGCAGAAACAGGTGCAGACAGATGGCGGTCCTGGTCGCGACCCCTCGTGCTAATACTGTGACATTTTTATGAGGGGTACAAATATCAAGGACAACGAGGCCTCCCTCCTCTTTCCATTCAATAACACAGCATACTAGCCATATAATGGCCATTCCAGGTTCTGATTGCCCTTCTTTCGTAGGCATGCATCCTCCAACATGCTCAGCAATGCCTCTGGACCTGTTGCATGGTATCTGATCTGATCCTGATGCTGCAAATGATGTGTTTTGTAATATCCAGCAGATTGTTGCCCACCACATATTGACTGCCCTCGCATGACATGCTGTGACCGTTGGTTGGCATGGAGGCTGTCTGCATGCCATGCGGATCCAAATGTGCATGGCACATTGGGGCTATCCACATTTGCACATTTGTGGACATCAATCTCTCACAGTCTTCAGCAATGCCCCCAAGCCCGGAGCATGCTGTCACTATTTACCTTCTGCCCCGATCATGCCCCTCTTCTCACCCTTCTAATTGTTAACAAATGCGTGCTTTGTTTTTAGCCCCTGCTTAGCCCATACTGCCTGCTTAACGATTATCCTCATCTCATACCATCCCTCTCTGGTCCATGCACGGTACACCCGGCCCTATGGCACTGATCCCCCTCCCATGCACCCCTCCCTGCTGCCATCTTCTTGATCCCAGCCCTATGAGTGTGAGACTCCGCTCAAGAGCCCCCTACGCACCCCCCGTCGAAACAGCCACCCCTCCTCAGCTCCGCCCTTCAAAGCCCCAGCCCCACCCGACAGCTCACTTGCAGCCTTCAGGACCCCCAGCCAAATGCTAATGCAGGCTGCTGATGACGAATTCCAGGAGGTATCCCTAGATGATGGGCCCCGACAGGTGTGGTGATGGGTCGGGTGCACCTGGGCTATTGGGTTTTGATTTAGGGTGGGCCTCATACCCTGAAGACCTGAATTAACCCTGAATCCATCAGGTTTGCCGATGGGGCGGATGCCCCTGGGCTATTGGGTTTCGATTTAAGGGCAGGCCTCCACCCTGAACGCATGTGGTGCGTTGATGGGGCAGGTGTCCCTGGGTGACGCGGATTATATTTAGAGAACCTGCTAATTTAGATCCCTCTCTCAGTTCCGTCTTTTTAAAAACAATGTTTCCCACTACCATTATTTTATTGATTTAAAAAAACCTTTCCTTCCCGTAGATTTGATTCGCCTTCCCCTCGGAAATGAAAGAAACATTTATTCAATGCTGCCCTAGAAGCGAATAATGGACCAAAGCTCTTAATTTCTGGCTGAAAACTGGCGTCGACTTTCAATCATTAGTAAATTCATGGATCCCTCAACCCCGAAGAATGTTAATTATGAGGGAAGGCAAAGACCCCTGAGCTAAGCCAATCTACAGTACACAAAGTATGCATTTAATGGTGTACATTTCCCACTACTTTGAGTACCAGTTGGTACTAGCTCGTTACACCGTGGTACTAGTTGGACTAAATCTGAACCAAGGGGAGAACCTAAACCCTCCCCCTAACCCTCCTGAAGTGCCTAGATGACGGGTTGTCCTTGCTGAGGCGTGTTTAGGGTTGAGGGTTGAGGGGGGAGGGTTGTCCCTGCTGAGGATTGTTTACTCACTGGTCAGGTGTGGAGTGTAAGCCCCACCTAGCAGCTTGATAGCTAGCCAGAAGCTGCTAGGTGAGGCTTACATAGAGGGTGGAGCCCAACAGATCGCCCCCCCGCCTGTTGCAGCAGGTGCCCGGTGGGATGCTCAGGTCTAACGGACACCAAACAGACACCAGCTTGGGGTACGCTGCGGCTGCTGCTTCCAACATCAGCTTAGCCAGGGAGAATGCCCGGCTGCAGGAGCGACTGGAGGCAGTGGAAGATGTACGGCCTGGGCACCTGAAGGGCCATGTTATAATTTTGAAGCCAGGATCCGCAAATGGGTATCTGGCAGCCCCCTTTGTTAAAATGTACCTGGCTGTCACCTACCTTAAGAAATGTGCAATGCAGCACAGAGTATGAGCCCCCGATACAATTTGTCCTGGGGACATGCTCCACGAATACAGATATGTTTCCATACAGGTGCAAGTCCCATGTACCGGTAGAAACCAAGCGACAAACTTTCCACGTTGTTGTTCCTGATCCCTGATCCTTGCATCTAGATCCCTGCACCCTGCTCATTGCACCCTAAAATCTAACCCCTCATCTTCCATCCCTGTACCCTGCACACTAAACCCCGAGGCCGGCCCGGCTATCCCTGTACCTCTTCAGGAGAGCCTGATGATGGTGGTGAGGTCCTCCAGGCCCCACCAACACTAGCTCCCGATGGATCCCTGAGTGATCTGAACCACCCTAAAATCCCTGCGAGATGTTCTCCCCATTGACCCCCCACCCTGCTTTCCTCAGGCAGCCTCGGAGGCCCTGGGTGAGCTGGAGGATGTTCGCGAGCAGCTCAAGGGCGAGCGGACCTCCCGTAAGGCCCTGTTAGCTGAGATTGAGGGGCTACGGGCGGCGCATGCTGCTAAGGACAGCCGGCTGGAGCAGCAGGGGGCAGACCTGCATGCAGCAGATAAGCAGGTGGGTGGAGGGGGCATGGGGGCTTCTCCCTTGGGGCTAGAGTTACAGAGGGCAGAACACAATAATGGAACACTTACTTGTTATGGGAATGACAATGGCCTGCTGCATGTGTACTGTAGATTTGCTTTGCTTTCCCTGATAATGAACGTTGTTTCGGGTGAAGGGATCGTTTAATATTCTAAATATCGATTGTGAACACCATTTTGCAGTCAGAAATTAAGAGTTTGGGTCGATAATTTGCCCTGAGGGCAGCAGTATTTGTTTTCATACCCGAGGGAAGGCAAATCAAATCTGCATGTGTATGTGTGATTACATGCCTGAGGCATAGATAAGGAGGAAAGTGAACTGGCTGGGATGCTGGAAGTCGTGGATTGGGGTAGGGCTGATGGTGGGGGCGGGGGGGGACCTCCGGACAGTTGTTTTTCCTCATTACTCCATGATAGTTGAGCCAGAGGCACCTGATGACTTCAGCTTCACATCCCCCCCCTATCTGTGTGAAGATTGCATCGATCAAGGTGCAGATGGAGGCGCTCCGGGCATCATCATCATCAGCAGCAGCAGCAGCAGCCTCCAGTAGTGGCACTTCAGAGGATGCGGTATCTCAGCTGCGGGAGCAGTTGGCAGCCTCGCAGGAAACCACCAAGCAGTACGAGGCCAAGGGCCGGAGAGCTGCCAAGGCTGCGACGGACTATAAGGCTCAGCTGGCAGAGCTGACGCCAAAGTATGAACAGGTGCGTGGCTCTCCGCAGGTGTGGGAATGGATGAGGCTGGGTTGGCTGCCTTGTACGATGGATGTGGCACCTCATGAGTTGCATCACCAAATCCTGCGCTCGTCGTGGCAGCTGGCCAGCTGGCGTGATTTAATTGTAATGAAAATAACATGTTTCAGGCTACGGCCATGCTTGAGCCCTGGAGTGACCACAAACCGCCATCATGCAATCCAGGAGGCACTGTTCGTGTGTACCCATTGCGTACCTCCAGGCATGTATCCATTTCCTTGTTCATGACTATTTTGTTCATGGATGTATCTGCAGGCCCTAGCGGAAGTTGCCTCTCTGCAGCAGCAGGTCCAGGAGCTGCTTACCTCCGCTGTGGCGGCCAGGGCAACTTCCGATGCAGCGTCAGAGGCGGACATGCTTGCAGCCACAAAGCGGATCTCGGGTTTGGAGGAGGAGCTGGCCGCATCCAAGGCATTGTCTGCCCTGGCATCTGCTGCGAGCGCAAGGGCAACTGCAGACGCGGCGTCCGAGGCAACGCATCAGGCGGACACGCTCGCGGCCAATGCGCGGATAGTGGCTCTTGAGGAAGAGCTGGCTGCTAGTAAGTCATCTGTTTCGGAGCTGCAGGCGGCTGCCAAAGAGGAGGCTGTGGGGGCGGAGGCAGCGGCGGAGGGGGCGAAGCGGACACTTGATCTTGAGCGGCTCCTTCTTGCTGCAGAGGGGCAGTGTGCCGGTCAGGCATCAGACCTGCAGTCTATGGAGGCCGAGCATGCCCGGCTCATGGTACAGCTGCGGGCAGCAGATGCAGAGGTGCGAGGTAGCGCGGCTGAAGCGATGGAGGCCATAGAGCGACGCCTGCAGGTGGCAGAGCAGCGGGTCGGGGAGGCTGAAGAGGCGGAGGCCGAGGCTTGCGAGCGCGCAACACTGGCCGAGCGCAACCTTGCCGCTGCGGATCAGCAGCTGGCTGCCGTAGTGGCCGCAGCTGACGGGCCGCT
The DNA here is from genome assembly GCA_037349105.1 of Limnomonas spitsbergensis. Lineage (NCBI taxonomy): Eukaryota > Viridiplantae > Chlorophyta > Chlorophyceae > Chlamydomonadales > Limnomonas > Limnomonas spitsbergensis. The sequence goes on along the minus strand of JAYJMM010000094.1, from coordinate 2,653,624 downwards.
TCTGGCGGCATCTGGTGAAGTGGCGCGGGCGCAGCAGCGGGGAGCGGCCCTCGCTGGGGAGGCGGCTGACCTGGCGTCCACACTGGTGCTGTTGCTGCTGCAAGGCGGGGGCGGTGCTGACGGAGCGGGAGGGGACAGGGCCGGGGGGCAGCAGTCTTTGGTTCTGGATCACCTATGTGAAGCGCAGGCTGCTGCACGTGCTGTTGCTGCGCAGAATGAGCAGCTGCTGACTCAAGTTCAGGTGCGAAGGGCTCCATCCGTTCGCGTTGTCCTGCCTGACTGGCCTAACTGCAGCATAGCCTATCTGTTGTGGCCAGTCAGTGCTGTGTGGTGTCTCGGTGGTGGCAGTTGTTCGGACGTTCTGACCCACTTCCCCCAAAGGCGCTGTTTCCAGCTGCTCCATTGGCCTCAAAACAGGCTTTCTGGTCCAGCCCTTGCCCACCAATGATTGCTCCTTGCCTGCCTGCCTGCGCCTTGCCTCTATATTCGCGCTGCCTGAGCTCCCACGCACACTCAAGGATCATGCAGGTGTATGCCCTGACGCTGGATCACCTCTTTGTCACGACCGCAGTGGACCCTGCCGTTCATCATTAACATTGCCAGGACATGCGATTGCTTTGCCCACCTTGCTGCATACCGGTTATATTGTAATCTGTCTCTGATAAGTCATGCATTACCATAATGAATGTATTCATTAATAAATTCCAACCTGTGTTGCGGTCAGGATCTTGAGATGGCCTTGTCCAGGTCTGAGGGGCTCTGTCATGAGAGCCAGGCTTCATGCACAAGCTACACACAGCTAGTGGCCACCCTGCAGCAGGAGGTGGCGGAGGGCAGGTGAGTGTGTCATGCAGCTTCCAGCATGAGTTGAAGTTCAAAACCAGTATTGGCCAAAGCCCCTTCCCTGCAACAGGAGGTGGCACAGAGCAGGTAAGTGTGTCATTCGGCGTCCAGTAAGTGTTGAAAGTCGAAAGCTGTATCTGGAGAACCCTCATTTCTGCAGCCTGCAGTGCCCTGGGCCCGCCCTTGTCCTCCACCTGGTTGATGCGCTCGCCCCTCCTGACAGGTCGGCCCTGGTGGTAGCACGAACCGAGCTGGATGCGGCTCAGTGCAGATGTGAGGATTCCGAGGTGGCTTGTAGGGAGGCGCGCTCAGAGCTGGCCGATGCCCTCGGCAGGGCAGTGCGGCTGCAGGAGCAGCTGGCTGAGGCGCAGGGACAAGCAGCCTCCCTAACAGAGGAGCTGGAGGGCTCGCGGTCTGCAGCCGCGGATTCCGTGTCGCAGCAACTGGCGGAGCGGGAGGCACAGCTGCAAGACGCCCAGATGGAGCTGCAAGACGCGCAGTCCGCGGCGTATCAGGCGGGGGCCAGGCTCACACAGGTGGGTTGCGTCCCGAGATCAGGCGAGTCTCACGCAATCGAGTTACTTATGTGGATGTAGCACGGCTCTCAGCAGGTAAGCTGCGTCCCAGGTGGTGTTGAGGCTCGTACAGGTGGGTTGTGTATGAGGATGAGGCCAGGCTCATGCAGGTGCACTTTCTTTCTCTGACATGATCTCTTCTGACGGGAGGATCTCAGAGGGGCCAGCGTTATCCAGTAGGGTCTAGGGTTTTAAGTGGAGAGAATGGGACCTGAAGGCGGTGAGAGCATGCCTGGCTGACAATGGGGCCATCAGCCTTGGGTGTGCACACAGGGTAATCTTGGCACTTTTGCCGTCCATTGTAAGTAGGAACATGATGTGGCCCTACCCAGCTCTGATCAAGGCTGTAACACTGGCATATATAGGCACTGGGACAAAAAAGTATCAAGGAGGGGATGGGATGCAATATTATTATTGCCAAGCTATTGATTTCCGCCCCCCCCTTGTCCCCCCCCCCGTCCTGGCCCGGTATTGGAATGATGGTGTTTTCATCCTTGAATGCTGTCGAGGCAATACCCTGACAGGCGCCTAACCCTTTGACCCTGAGCGCAGAGCCAAGGGGAACTGGAGCGCGCGGTTGCGGAGCTGATGAGCGAGTCTGGCAGTGTAGCAGAGCTCAAGAGTCAGCTGGTGGTGAAGGGGGCTCAGCTGGCGGCCGCGCTGGCTTCGGCAGCCTCATCACAGGGACGGGTGAGGCAACCCTGCAACAGCTGTGGGGGGCAAGGGGGCTACAGGCCTCAATGAACCCTCTCTCATGCCAAGGGAGGGTCGCCATTGTTGCATCTTCGGGTTCCCGTTTTCTGAATGCCGCCTCTGATTGACACATGTATGGTCCGACCCTACCCCATCTATGGCTGATGCCTTGATGCCCTGAACCTTGCGGCCAGATGGTGTTGGAATGGGGAACCTGTGAGCAACACTACCCTTCTCCGAAAGAGCTGCGCCCTTTGAGCCTTGTGGAGAAAACATATGATGACAGTATTCCCCTGTCCACACCCAGGTGTCTGAGCTGAAGGAGGAGCTCAGGGCAGCGTCCCGTGATCTGTCCAGTGCAAGGGAGGTGGCAGAGTCAGAGGCATCGGCAATCCATCTGCGGTTGAATGCAGCAGAAGCGGAGGTGGAGATGGCTGTGGGGCGCTGTCGCGATCTGGAGGCAGCTGCAGAGGCAGCTGAGCGGCGGGCTGGGGAGGCCGGCCACGAGCGACAGCGCACCGTAGAGCGGGACGCAGAGCTCCTCGGGCAGATCAAAGCGGCCGGTGCACTTAGCACGCAATTTGAGGCGGATCTGGCGGCGGCTGTTGCACGCTGCTCACTACTTGAGGCGCAGCTGGCAGCGGCAATAGCCCGCAGCTCCAAACTTGAAGGGGAGCTGGCAGCGTCTGTTGCACGTAGTTCGCATCTGGAAGCGGAGGTGGCAGCAGCGGTCTCGCGCTGCGCTCAGCTGGAGTCGCAGCTGGCTGTCATGCGGGGCAGTCTGGAGGTGGAGCGGGAGGTGGCAGCGGGCGAAGCGGCGGAGCTGCGGCGCAGGCTGGAGGCCCGGGCGGCTGCTCAACTAGCTGAGGAGTCAGCAAAGGTCAGCGATGCGTATGGTGATTGTTGTTTGACGGAGCGCCAACCGGAACTTGGGACCCGCGAGTATCAAACAAACTCTGGACGTTCCCAGCTCGTCGTCGTGGCCAGGCCTGGGATAATTTGCTATGTAGTCGATCTCAGCTGTCCGTATTCTCCTGTACTGCATCTCTATAGCTGAAATATGAAACATGCCTTGACAGTAAATTGATTTAAAAATGCCTACAAAGAGTGCCGTCTTGTATGCAGTAAAGAGGTCAAAACACGGAACCGTTTAATTGAGGCTGCTTCCACATCGCCTCCCCCTTGCAGGTGCTGCTGGCCACTGCAGCGGCGAGTGCGTCCCAGCGCGAGGAGGCCCTGAAGGCCAAGGTGACTGACCTACAGACGGAGCTTGCTGCTGAGCGGGAGGAGTCGGGCAGGCTGCGCGTTGCTGCTCTGGAGGTGGCTGTGAAAGGGGGCGAGGTGGGGTCATGACGGGATAGATGTAGGTGCAGGTGCATTTAAGGGCATGAGGGTTTAGGGCTTTTCAAGCTTTGGGGGGGGTCTTCTGGATTCAGATCTTTTGGCTGGATACTACTCAAGGTCATAGGAGCAGGGCATTTGACCTGTAGGTGCATGTTAGCATGAGCTCAACCCTGGATCATTTATCACGAGCACCCCATACCTAGACGTTGGCGCGCTGCTCTGGTCTCTGAAATGTTGTTACTGCTTTCATCACCGCACATGTCTCAGCTGACTGGTACACGCACACCCTGATTCCCTGATTCCCTGATTTGTCTTCACTTTCAAATCTTGCGCATGCTGTGAGTCTTGTACAAACACAAAGCACTGCCGCTGTGCTGCCCATGCTCATATGCCCAATTGCCCATGTTTTTTTGCATTTTGCTTGCCTGCGCCCATGCCTGTGCCTGTGCCTGTGCCCAATTGCCCATGCCCATGCTCGTGCCCATGCCCGACTGCCCGTACTATGTGCAAGGTATCCGAGCTCCGCCAACGAGCGGCTCAGCTTGAGGCCGAAGCAGACCGTGCGCGTGCAACCGCTTCTGCAGCTACGTCCCGTCAGCGCGGACTGGAGGAGTCTCTTTCGCTGTTGGAGGCGGAGGCGGCAGAACGTAGCCGGAAGTTTGCGCTGGTAGGCATGGGGGAAGAGGGCCACAGCAAGGGAAGGGAAAGGAAAGGGGTGGGCCAAGGCGAGGGAGAAGGCCAGAGGAAGGGAAAGGAGCGGGGTAGAGGAGGAGGAGTTGAGGGAGAGGGGGTCGGGGAGAAGAGGATAAGACTCATAAGAGGGAAGGTAGTAGGGGGGGGGGGGGGGGGATAAGGGTGTGTGGGTTCAGCATCAAGTTGTGCATTGTGTGTATGTCCATCAGAAGGTGCATCAGGTGGAGGATGGGACCTAGATGTGCCATGTCCAGTGGGCTGGGAATGTATAGCAGCCCCGATGTCCCCACCATCCTCTTGGCTGATGGCTGATTTTGTGTCCTTGCTCCTGGTGGCCTATGAGTAAGTTCAGCACAGCTTCCGCTCTGGAGAGGCCCGGCTGCAGGAGCAGATTGATGTTCCTCAGGGCCTCACTGCCATTATGGCTCATGAGCCCTCCCTTGCATTTGGTGACCTGGCTGTCCACCGTCCCGGTGGCTGATGTGTCCTTCATTTCCCCTGGTGGCCTGTGTGCACTGTGCAGGTTCAGCGCAGCTTCCGCTCAGGAGAGGCCCAGCTGCAGGAACAGATTGAGGCGCTGACCGAGGAGGCGCGAGCAGCTCGGCAGCAGGCTGCGCAGGCTGTGGCCAAGGTGCGGACATCGTGCATGTAAGGGAAGTTTCTGTTAAGGGTTGGTGGTTGGGGTTCAGGGTTTACATGGGGCCTTGCAAACATACGTTATTCCGAGGTCCTTCACGTGTGATACCTTTGCAAACCCTCTATTTCTTTGCTTCCTTGCATTTTCACGTGGCCTGTACCTTGTACAAGAGGCCCTGTGATCATTTTACGCTTGAGCGACACATCAGCTTCAGCCCAGCCTAGGACCGACAGGGCTATGTGCAGCAAGCTCTGCTGTTGAAGCCACCGGCTGTCAGTTGGTCAAGGTTTGGTACCCATTGACCGAGTGGTGGACGCCTGGTGGCTCCCGTAGTGTGGTCTGGCGTGCACCTAAATGAACGCATGTGAGGATGCACGTTCTCAGCCGCCTGTCTCAGTTGTCAATTCCTCTCTACCATTCGCTATGCTCATTCCCTGGTTGGTTGATTCCGATTCTGATCTGACATGTGCAGGTGGAAGCTGCGGAGAGTCAAGCGGCGGCCACAGCAAAAGAGAACCAGGTCATCCAGCAGCAGCTCAGTGCTTTGCGGGCGGCTCTGGAGCGGATGGAGGTGCAGCTTCAAGAACAGGTAAGATCCCCGAAGGTGGCCTTGGTTTGGGGGCTATACTGTTATTTGAATTTTATAACAGAAAGCTTGAGATTCATGGCATGGCTGAACCTCTGCAGTGTTAAATGCTTTCAAGCGCCCCAAAACCAAATGTTGTTGAAATCGCCGCCACGCCTTGTGTGCACAAGGTTTGAAGATTGCAAACACATGTTAAACTGTGAAACCAAACCATTAGACCCATGTGATGCTTCCATCCGTACAGGCATATCTGCTGAGTATGTCGGTATGGATGGAAGAAACCAGCTGCAGATGTCAAGAAGCTCCCCATCAGTGTGTGGGGAGCGAGGGGACTTCAGTCATGTACGACACTTGTGTCGTGTTCATTTAGTCAATGCTGGCATTGTGCCGGTACCCTGCCTCATCCCTGAAGCCTCACTCTGCTGTGGCGGCCAGGTGCTGCACTGTGTCTAGGTTAGGGTGCTTCAGCTGCAATACTCCTACACCGCGCCACTGTGGCCTACGGCCGTAATGGCCTGGTGTAGCAGGCCACACTACCAGGGCGACCAACCGTAGGCAGATCAAGGTTGGGTCCCCATGGGCCCAGTGGTGGCCGCTCGGTACTCCCTTTTTAAGGTGGTTTAGAGTGCACTTCGTCAACTCTGGTGCTGCAGGTGCGGGCTGCTGCTGATGCCTCTGCTAGAGTGGTGTCGGCTGAGTCAGCACTGCAGCAAGCGCAGGCAGCGGAGCAGGCGGCCAGTGGAGATGACCTGCAGCTAAGGTGGGGACCGGGTAGGGCAGGGCTGCAGGAGGATGGGATCTCATGTCTTTGTGGGCTCACAACCCAACTTAGAAGCGAAGTTCAATCTAGCATAACAAATCAAGTGAGAAAATTGGACCATCCTAAGTCCTATCACTGTTCCACGCGTGTTCTTTGACTGTGCAGGGGCGGCCACAGAGAGGGGAGGGGGGAAGGGGGCAGGGAAGAGTTATTGGATGGACAAGGGCTGGGTCGACTTGCAATGCTTACAGCTGTGAGTCTGTGACTTATTCCAAATGCCTGAGCCCTTGGACCTCAGCCCTTTGCAGCTCAGCCTGAGTTACCTCTCCACACCTTTGACCCCTCACCCCCTTTTATCCAAGTGCTGATTCCGAATGCTCCTGCCCCTTTCACCTGCCTTACACCCAGACGCGACTTTGATCGTCTCGTCGCCGCCGCTGTGGCCGCCCGGGAGGACGAGGCTGAGCGACGTGCGGCGCTTGCAGAGTCTCGCCTGGCAGACGAGGCCTGCCGCGCTGACGAGGCTGAGATCCGCGCTGAGGCTGCTGAGCTTGCTAAGATTGAGCTCACCCTCGCATTAGCTCGGCATGACAGCGAGGATGGCAGCGGGGCGGCTGGAGGCGGCTTTGAGGGCGGCGGGGGCACCCGATCCCGCTTGGGGCAGGACACCAGACGACAGGTATGGGCTGCGGCCGCCTCTGCAGGGTCGGGCAGCGGCGGCGGGCAGCCACAACTCGAGGAGCTGATTGAAGAGTTCCAGAGGCGGGCGGAGGAGGCAGAGCTGGCGGCAGCAGTGCAGGTGGGCCATGACCGGTTCTGTCTCGCTCAGGGATTTGTCTGCCCACCTCCCCCCTCCCTTCATGATATGGGGAGCTGGCTGGGTGTGTGGTTTCTTACTTTATGGAGCGATGTGGCGTCAATATGTGTGCTACCGATGGGATGGCTCTGTTTTCCCGTTGATTGGCACTTCTGGAGCACTGATGTTGTTTTGTTGCCCTCCCCCCTAGACGCGGAGAGCTAGCTCTGCTGAGGTGGAGATCTCGGCCCTGCAGCAACAGCTGGCGGATGCCCACAAGGCTGTTAAGGACCTGAGCTGGCAGATCAAGATGGCAGTACAACCGGGGGGGAGCGCAGGCACTGTGGCGCAGCGGGGGGCAGGGGATGGCAGCGGGGCACCGGCCGGCGCGTTTGGGACGGGCATGTTGGATATGATGGGCCTCAATCGTTGTGGCGCTAATTACGTACGCAAGTGATTTACATCTGAATGGTCGTCAGTACCGGTATGTTTGGCGCTTGAATGTAAATGTTAGTACATTTTTTGCTACTTGTATGGGAGGCTCAAGTTGGAGTAGTGGTCTAGCGACTTTTGTCTAGGGCTATGTTCCGAAACTGAAAACGCAAGAGCATTGGAAGCAAGCATGTATCGTGTCCTCCACACGCGCGCTGTCTAGCTCCCATGGCACAGCATCGTTGGCAACGGCGTGCTTTCGAAGCATGATAGCCTGGCAGCCATCTCTGTTACAAAACACCGCCATATAAGGGAGCGTCAGCTTTATGATGTGTCCACTGAATGTCGCATTTTTAGTGACTTCTACTAGGCGTAGTAGAGGCTATTAAATAATCAAATGGTTTAGAACAGCCCCTGATAACGCAAGCCCCTTTTTCAGCCACTGATGGATATAAGCCCTTGCAAGCTAATAGGATGTGTGTGTGTGGGGGGGGGGGGGGGGGGGGTCATGATGCGCGTTGCAAGTGTGAATGTCCAAAAAACACTCAGACCAAGTACGAGAGTTTGGTGGTCAAAGCTCGTTATGTTGTATTGTCACTTGTCAGCAGGTACTTTGTCACTCGTGCCACGCATGGCAAATATTTGGCATGCATGGCGTTTGAGACAAGAACCATAAACGGCTTGAAGGGTCTGGCACATGATGCTCCGGCATCTCAAGAATTTCAAACCGCAAGGGGTGATGAGGCTTGGTGATTGCGTTGGCCTTGGCAGATGACATACAGGCAGCATATCAAGATACGTGCCCCCCAGCCACTCAATCGCAAATCAGTAAAAATAACGCAAAATGGGCAATCGGGGCAGCATAATTTGTGTATAAATTGTGTCTCCTGATTTTCACCTGTCGATATTCAGCCTGTTTACAAGAAGGGCAACCCCCTTGATCCCGGTAATCACCGGCCTATCGCCATCACTAGCGTGCTTTACCGGCTGTATGCCAGCATGCTCACTGCCATCACTGATGAGTGGGCGCGATTGCACGGCCACGTCCCTCCTGAGCAGGTTGGTTTTTAACAGCGCTGTAGCACGCTCCAGGCTGCTTTCCTCCTCAGGCATGCAGTCCATGGTCAACGGGCAGCTGCAGGCCGTGGCAAGCTGCATGTGGCCTTTGTGGACTTCACAAAGGCCTATGACAGCATGCCCCAGGAGCAGCTGTGGCGGCATTTATGCGAGCATCTTCACATGCATGCACGCCTGTTACGCGCGGTGCAAGCGGTTTATGCCAGTGCAGTTTACACGCTCACTGACGGCCACAAGCGCACTGGTCATGTGCCTTGCACCAGAGTCATCAAACAGGGCTGTCCCCTGAGCCCCCTGCTGTTTAGCCTTTACCTCAGTGACCTGCCGGCCATGCTCGCAGCCAAGTGCCCGGCAGAGGGCATTGAGATGCAGACAGGGCGACAAGTCCGCTGCCTGCTGTATGCGGATGACCTCTCCTTGCTAGCCCGCACCCCAGCAGGGCTGCAACGCATGCTTGATGCCTTGCATGAACATGCGGCACATAAACAGGTTCAAGACAATGTCAGTAAGACAGAGATCATGGAGTTTGGCAGCCGCTTAGCAGCGCAACGCCGACAGCCAGCCCATGTTTGCTTTTACGGCCCTGACCGTACCATGTTGAAGCGTGTCCAAGAATTCAAATTCTTGGGCATCACTCGGCACGAAAGCGGCGGCATGAAGAGGGCAATGGAGGGTAGACAGGCGCCTTTGGCTGCCGCGTTGCACCGTGTTCGCCGCATGGCAGCCAAGGTGGGCCTAAGGCGCCATCTTCCAACCCGCATCAGGCTGTGTACGCAGCGCCTGCGGCCAATTACGGCGATGTGGTGTGGGCCACCAGCCACCTTCGGCCGCTGCAATGTCTCTCCAGCAAAATGCAGTCCAGCTTGCTTCAGCACCTACGCCAGGCTGCGGGGCTACCTGCATCAGCCGCCAGTTGGGGAGTCATGAGAGAGCTGCAGCTCCAGCCACTACAGCGAGACTGGTGGGCCCATATCCTCCGCTTCTACAATGCAGCGGTGGCACCGGAGGCACAGCAATACAGCCCTCTCATGGCTCAAGCCATGGCAGCAGATATGCAGCTTGCAATCAGCCAGGGCACTGCCGGCCGCACCTGGTGCTCTGATCTAATGGGTGCATTAGAGGAGCTGGAGCGGGGGGCAGCCACCCCCACCTTGCGCGAGGCAGCAGCTGCCCTACCGCGCCTACCCGTGACAGAGGTGTTGGCACTCGTTGACGCAGCCTACGAGCAAGCACGGATGGACGCAAGCGGCGGTGGGGACCCCAGGGACCCTACCACCGAGCACAGATCTGCGGCGACGTACCGCGCCTGGATCCGGTCCACGGCGGGTGCCGTGCTGGCGCAAGCCAAGAGCCGCACTAGTCAGAAGGAGTGTGCTTGTGTGCGCATCAATTTGCAACAGCGGCTTGGCGCGATCAGCACTGCGGATACCAGAGGACGGCGCAACGGTCAGCGGCGACAGGCACGCTGCTGCCAGCGGTGTTGGGAACGGGGGATACTCAGTAGCGAGCGAGTAGAGGATGCGCTGCATGTGTGCGTCCAGTGCCCTAGTGTCGGGGAGCAGTTACGGGAGCATAGGTGGGCATGTCCTCCGGGCGCTGCCACTATCTTCCACCAGTTGTACCAGGCTGAGCATGGGTGGGACGCACTTGCTTTTGTGGACTACTATGCTGTGGGCATTATTGAGGGCTAGTCTTCAGGGTTTCCGAGGCCGGTGTCGTTGGCCTTTCCGGCCTTCTCTTTTGGTCCTTTTTTTATTTGTTGTTGTTGTTATTGTTGTGGTTTGCCCTCCTTTTAGTTTCTTCTCTTCTCCCTTCTGATCAGTGGGGCGCCCTCGCGGCCAAGCAGGGGTAGGATACGCTTGCTTTCCTGGACTTAATTTTTTTTAAGGCTTTGTTGAGGGTTAGTCTCTAGTGGAACTCAGGTGTTGGACTTGGTGTTCGTTGCCTTCCCGGCCTCTCCTTTTGTTCCTTTCCCCCTCTCTTCATTTTAGTTCCTTCTTTCATTACTCCCTTACCACGCGGCCGAGCTATGAGCAGGCCCAGAGGTGTACCTGTCGATTACCGATATATCTCATAGTACCCGAGCTAGTACCGGTAACTGAAATCAAGACGCAAGCCTTGATGCATGCCGTTATTAATTGATTACGGCGTGTATGCCGATTTGGTCATTTGGCGCCTGCGTCTACTCGTCGACCGCCTTACTACGTGCAAGTGTGCAGCACGTGTACGCTGCACTGTCGCCACTCTACGTCAATGGTTGCACGCCTTCGAACGTGGGTCGATCGTGCGTACATTTGCGTTGATGGAAGAATAGTAGGGCGGAACGAGCTGTTGAAGCTGGCACCATCAGCGACCTCATGATTTCCAACTGAACACCTCATCACGATGTGGCAAAACTGGCAATGCCGTGGTAATTTGATTGTACGAATACATGCTGCGAGATATGGCGCGAACTTGAGATGTGTGGTGACTGTTAACTGTCCACGTTCTAATATATAGCAGCGGCAAGCCGAAAGGCCATTGTTTTCGCAACTTCGAGAATGACAATTTGTCCCAGGGCCTAGCCATCACACTAAACTAGGCACTACACCACGGCTGGCATCAACCAGCATGTGGGTGGGTAGGTGGGTGCGTGCATTCCTTGAAGAAGTCGCAGTGTGGGACCCATCTTTTCAGCCACGCAGCGTGCGAAAAATATAACGATGACCACACAGGGTTCGTCCAATCACATTGTTCATGTACGTGCACCAAAAAAGTGGAACCCGGGGATGGAACCATGGTAGAACCCCTCAGTAATTACTGTAGTACGAAAGGGGGGAATTTCGCCGTGACAATTTCAGGCTCTGTCACCAGCGTGTGCATGTGAGTCATAAATTGCGTACACATGTGATACATTCAGCGGTAGGGTATGACATGATACCTGCTTTGATCCCAGTACTCCCCCAGTGTGCTTGATTTGACTGACAGTGTGCTACAACCTCGCCATAAGCAGCTGATGCAAAACACCTTTACGACCCAAGCACGTAAACCCATTTCTGCTCACGCACTTTGGTCATCCGAGTCAGCAGCTCACTACTTGTCGGCACCAAACAGGGCTTCTTGCGTCGACACAACAGGGACTGCTTGCTTTAACTGAACCTCAGATATGGAATGGCTAAAATCTATGGGCGCCTGCAAGCCAATGATGAGCGACGACGCCCATGAGCTGAAGCAGCAGCAGCAAGATGCACTGACGGTGCAGTCGCGCGTGCCCTCAAAAACGGGTGCCCTGACAGCGACCATCTCGGACGGCGCGCTACGCCTGTGGCAGAGCCAGACAGCAGCACACCACCGACAGCGCAGCAGTCGATGTGTCGTCAACACTCCGAGCGAGGGCGAACGAGCGGAGCTGGAAGAGGTGTGGGCCATGCTCATGGTGGACAACAGGGGCGACACAAAGGGTACGATGAGTGTCCCGGGATCGAGAGGGGGGGCCTGGGGAGGGCTGTTGGGGCCATTTTCCTTCGCCAGCTGCAAAGTGTAGGTTGAGGGCGTAGGGCCAGGGGGGGGCTTATATGTTGTTAAGCCGTGGCTTAACAAAGATGCAGCAATATTCATCCTAGACCATCGTAACCATGTCGCTGACGACCGACTCTAGTTGATAGCGTGAAGTTGATGGTGAACGGCCCCAATTTGCGCTAAACGCCGAGCTTGATATTATTTCGTATCGTTGAAACGAGAAGCTCTAGTTCGACTCTTACAATTGTTTGAATAGCGAAAACGATCGTTATGAAGTCACGGTCCTTCGTGAATTCCAAGCGAACGCTAATGGTCACTACAAGCAGCACGCGGCGTGTGAACCATGTATGATTGTGGAGCGAGGGGAGAAGCTGCCATCATCTTCATTGGGGGATTCGGTTTCTCTGCTGCTACTCTTCTAGATGTTAAGGAATCCCTATCTTTAACTGTTTCTTTCAGGGCGCTGTAGCTAAAAGTCAGGTGCAGCAAACTGTTGCAATCCCCAGCAACCTGTCTGTTGCGCACAATCATCAACACTGCTGGGGATAGGGTGTGCTCTACCTTCTCCAAGACGTGACTAGGAGGTCAGTAGACAGGTACCGGTAGGTATAGTGTTTAATGGAACGCAATCCAAAGCATCTCTGGGGGGCACCGAGCGGCCACCACAAGGACATGGGGGACCAAAGGTGAAAACATTGACCACTCATTCACTCAGCCTCAGATAGACCCAGGCTGGCAGTGCTTGGACTGCTTGCTGCACCAGGCCCCCACGGCCATAGGCTGATAAAACTGAATTGTAGCTGAAGCTGATGCAAAACTAAGAGCCAAGTCACACCTAGTTCAGTTCGCCGTATCGGTTGGTTGGTTCGGCGTCATCAAGCCCTCTTGCTGGAAGCTCAATTTAGTGAAACCAAACCAATGCGAAACCTACCGAACTCAAACTGGGGGTCGGACCCCAGGTTGCGAAACCGTGCGAAACGGAGGTACCCAAACCGGCCAAATTCAGGGAAACCAGCCAGGTGTGACTCCCCTTAAAACAATGGGAAGGCCCACTATGAAAATGTCATGACAAAACTTGTCGAACAAGAACGGGCGCTAAAGAAAGAAAGGAAGACAAATAATAAAAGCAAACCAGAACAGCTGTTGCCTTGGTTACAGCGCCTACGCTACCATAAGGTATCCAACAGCCCCTTGAACGTTTAGGGTGTAGGCTGTGGGTACAAATGTTACAAATAAACCGGTACGGTGTAACCATAATAAAATATAGGAAACACGGGGAGCAAGTGAGCAACGAACCTCAAACGTAGACCTGGCTGTGGAGCTACCTGACCTATTACTCCTGTATTACCGAAGCTCCTCTCTCTTGGGTGGGCACGCAGACAATTTAACAGCGCCCCCTTTTTCCCCTCCCCCCTCCTCCACTAAATGACCTTTGTTCTTTACTTGCACCTCCGTATTAAAGAACCCCTATTCTGGACTCGCTGCACCCCCGCAATATCTGCCCGGGTCATGCAACCTGTGCCGATCAGATGCCGAGGCTCGTCAAGCTGGGCCATGCTGCGTTCCATATTCTGAACCTGCCCTGCCCGCCCCGCATTGACCAACTTCTGCAGACCTGAGGCTGACCCACGTGGAGCTGGGGCATGCCGCCGACTGCGTTCTGGGCAAAGACGTTTGCACGTAAGCGGAGGCGACTGAGGGTGAAGGGTTCACTGCATACATAAACTTGACTCATATTATTTTGTTTTCAATAAATAAGAATTCACACTTTCAGGGTAGAATTAGCTTCAATACATGTTGGAAATGTAAGTAGCAGCCACATCCCATGCTTCATAAGCCAGCATGGAGGCTCCCTTAATCCACACCCTCCCTCCTAGGTTACATATATTCTTCACTGATTCCGGTTTAACTTTGTGTGCCCACCCTTCCCTCCATAACAATATCCGCACCTTGTGTATGTGCTCTCTTTCACCCTCCACTCGTCCCTCCTCTTTGATGTGACCTCTCACGGATGTATCGAACCCTTTGCCAACACCCCTCAGAGTATCCTCAAGCCTACGTCCTCCCCCCCCACCCCCATAGGCTCCATGATCTTAAGAGGGCCATCACCCTGATGGACCGGAACAATGATGGAGGCATCAGCCAGTGAGTGTGCTAGCGTTGTGAATAAGCGCAGACGGGCTTTATATGCCTGATGCATGTGTCTGGGCAAGTGGAGCGTGACTGAGGTGATTGCTTCTACCCCTGCGCTCCTGCCTTGACTGGTTGCATACGACCAGGGCATGGACTAGTACAGGAAAATGTGGTGAGGCAGGTGTTGCCCTGTTGCAATGAGTATTTCTGGGCAGTCAAAGGAGTGTTGTAGAGATAATTGTTATGGCTTATGGGTGAAGTAGTAAGGGCAAACCTGGCACCCTGTGCTTCCCACTCCTCCCTGCCTGGCCCTGCTGCCCCCCTCCCCATGCATACCCACCCCTCCCTGTCTTAACCCTGCTGCCCCCCCCCTCCCCCATGCACACCCACTCCTCCCTGCCTGACCCTGCTGCCCACTCTCGCCCATGCACACCCACTCCTCCCTGCCTGAACTTGCTGCCCCCCTCCCCCATGCACACCCACCCCTCCCTGTCTTGACCCTGCTGCCCACTCTCGCCCATGCACACCCACTCCTCCCTGCCTGAACTTGCTGCCCCCCTCCCCCATGCACACCCACCCCTCCCTGTCTTGACCCTGCTGCCCCCCCCTCCCCCATGCACACCCACTCCTCCCTGCCTGAACTTGCTGCCCCCCTCCCCCATGCACACCCACCCCTCCCTGTCTTGACCCTGCTGCCCCCCCCTCCCCCATGCACACCCACTCCTCCCTGCCTGACCCTGCTGCCCACCCTCGCCCATGCACACCCACCCCTCCCTGTCTTAACCCTGCTGCCCCCCCCCATGCACACCCACCCCTCCCTGTCTGACCTTGCTGCCCCCCTCCTCCATGCAAACCCACTCATTTCTGCCTGACCCTGCTGCCCCCCCCCCCCCCCCCCCCCCCCCCCCCCCCCCCCCCCCCCCCCCCCTCCCCCTCCCCCTCCCCCTCCCCCCCCTCCCCCATGCCCCCCCCCCCCCCTCCCTGTCTGACCTTGCTGCCCCCCCCCCCCCCCCCCCCCCCCCCCCCCCCCCCCTCCCCCATGCACACCCACCCCTGTCTGTCTGACCCTGCCGCCCCCCCTCCCCCATGCACACCCAACCCTCCCAGTCTACCCCTGTCTCCCCCCCTCCCCCATGCACACGCACCCCTATCTGTCTGACCCAGCTGCCCCCCTCCCCCATGCACACATATCCCTTCCTGCCTGACCCATCAGCCCCCCCTTCCCCATGCACACCCACCCCTCCCTGTCTAGCCCAGCTGCCCCCCCTCCCCCATGCACACGCACCCCTATCTGTCTGACCCAGCTGCCCCCTGCCCCTCTGCAGCCATGAGTTTTACGTGTTCATGTTGAACAACAAGTCCGCCTCCAAGGATGCTGTATCGGCCATGACGGCGGCCACAGTGAAGGTGCTGCCAAGGTTTAGTTATTTTTGCGCTTAAGCCTAAGAGCATGCTTTGTGTACCACTGTCTGGCCTTGCAAGCAAGGGTACAGGGTTAAAGGTTCAAGGCGCCCAAACCCCAATGCACTGTCAGACCGTGCATATATGATACCGGTATATAAGATGAATGATACCGTTTTCCTGACGTATATGCTACAGACTTTAATTAAGACTGAGAGCCATCTTTCGTACCGGGTATTTTTTACCGTTCGTCTAGTTTTGGCATCCAAAATCAAAGTCTGAACCTGGGCCCGCAAAAACTTCCGGTTAAGGCTGTCGTCCTTGAGCTCAAAAACTTCCGGTTAAGGCTGTCGTCCTTGAGCTCAAAATTCAGATGTTTTGCCATCATGCCCGCAAGCATCACCATGGGTATCACGCCCCCAAGCATTACCTTTGCTAACTTCTTTTACTGCATGGATCGTCTCCTCCCTCTTATTCTGCCTCTTATTCTGCCTCTTATTCTGCCTCCTATTCTGCCTCTTATTCTGCCTCCTATTCTGCCTCCTATTCTGCCTCCTATTCTGCCTCCTATTCTGCCTCTTATTCTGCCTCTTATTCTGCCTCTTATTCTGCCTCTTATTCTGCCTCCTATTCTGCCTCTTATTCTGCCTCCTATTCTGCCTCTTATTCTGCCTCTTATTCTGCCTCTTATTCTGCCTCTTATTCTGCCTCTTATTCTGCCTCCTATTCTGCCTCCTATTCTGCCTCTTATTCTGCCTCTTATTCTGCCTCTTATTCTGCCTCTTATTCTGCCTCTTATTCTGCCTCCTATTCTGCCTCTTATTCTGCCTCTTATTCTGCCTCTTATTCTGCCTCTTATTCTGCCTCTTATTCTGCCTCCTATTCTGCCTCTTATTCTGCCTCTTATTCTGCCTCCTATTCTACCTCTTATTCTGCCTCCTATTCTGCCTCTTATTCTGCCTCTTATTCTGCCTCTTATTCTGCCTCTTATTCTGCCTCTTATTCTGCCTCTTATTCTGCCTCCTATTCTGCCTCTTATTCTGCCTCTTATTCTGCCTCCTATTCTGCCTCTTATTCTACCTCTTATTCTGCCTCTTATTCTGCCTCCTATTCTACCTCTTATTCTGCCTCCTCTTCTGCCTCCTATTCTGCCTCTTATTCTACCTCTTATTCTGCCTCTTATTCTGCCTCTTATTCTACCTCTTATTCTGCCTCCTATTCTACCTCTTATTCTGCCTCTTATTCTACCTCTTATTCTGCCTCCTATTCTACCTCTTATTCTGCCTCCTATTCTACCTCTTATTCTGCCTCCTCTTCTGCCTCCTATTCTACCTCACAGGGGCGCAGTACAGCCAACGGCAAGGAGGTTGTGGTTGAGGATATGATATCGGTGAGGGGGCTTTGAGGAATGATCTGCATGGCACACAAAACGAACATCTGTACACGGGCTTGCACCTTGGTAGGTGGATTCAGTAACCCATTCATGTGGCTACAATGCCGGTTGTGCCCCTGCAGCATGAGCTTCTAGTGCCATGAGGTGCCCTTTTGCGCAACCCGTATTGGCATTAGGCCTACACATTAAGGGGCATGGAGACATTAAGGGCAAGATGTAGTTGTTAGTATCTGCAGAACCTCCCTTCCCCCTGTCACCCGTTCTCCCCCCTGCCACCCGTTCTCCCCCATCCTGCTGCTGTTGGGTCCCCCCTCCCCTCCCTCCCCCCTGCCACCCGTCCCCCCCCCCCTCCTGCTGCTGTTGGGTCGCCCCTCCCCTCCCTCCCCCCTGCCACCCGTTCTCCCCCCTCCTGCTGCTGTTGGGTCCCCCCTCCCTCCCTTCCCCCTGCCACCCGTTCTCCCCCCTCCTGCTGCTGTTGGGTCCCCCCTCCCCTCCCTTCCCCCTGCCACCCGTTCTCCCCCCTCCTGCTGCTGCTGGGTCCCCCCTCCCCTCCCTCCCCCCTGCCACCCGTTCTCCCCCCTCCTGCTGCTGTTGGGTCCCCCCTCCCCTCCCTCCCCCCTGCCACCATTTATCTTTCCTTCCCTCCCTGCAGCTGGGTCACATGAGGCTACCAGACCTCATCATGGCCTACCGCAGGCGAATGGTCATGGACAAATTCCTATCGCGTTACCCCTCGGTGGAGGTGGGTGCAGGGTTTAGGTTGAGGGTTTGGATTAAGGATGCCCTCTGGCTGAGGCGAGCTTTCGGGTTTGGGTTTTAGGTAAATGTTTTGTGAGTCGCCCTTTCAGGAACCTCTGGGCGAGGATCTCACACGGGTTCTTGGTCCTCGGCCCAAAACCAGAAACCCCACCATAAGCCCCTGAATGACCCTAGACCCTAATCCTGTGTCAAGAAGCCCGTAGTGCTTTCCACGCAGCTGAAAATGCTGCAGTCACTAACTGGCTCTGAAGGCTGTGGCATTGGTGCCGGTCTTTCTGCTTGATGTTTATTATTCTCTGCTGCATCATTGCTTTGATTTAACCTGTAACCCCTGACCCCTAAACTCATTTCCTGAAGCCCAAGCCCTAAATTGTTATACTGGCTCCGTCCTTCCTCCAGGCCGAGGCGGTCAAAACCCGTCCGTCCGTCACTTTCCCAAGTGTGACCTCATCAGGCGATGGTGTTAGGCCTACGCTTTTGGAAGGGAGCGCAGTCGGCGGCAAGACGTACCGTTGGCAGTACATGGCAGAGTGAGTAGCGGAACAGGTTGGACGGACCGCTGGTAGTACGGGGGGAATATAGGTGCAGAACAGGGGAGGTAGTAAGACGAACCGCTGTCAGTACATGGTCGAATGAGTTGTGGGACAGGGGTGCAGTACCGCTGGCAGTGCATGGGGGAGGAGTTGCAGAATTTGTGAGTGAGCAAGACAAAATGGCGGTACATGGCGTATTCAGTTGCGGCCTAGGGGGAGGCAGGTAAAATAGCAGGTTGCTTTAAAATGCTGAAACTGCACGCAAAGTGAGTTACACGGATATGTTGACAGGTTCATGGACTTTCTGGCGGAACCATTGCGGCACCTGCCTGCTACCCCCTGCTCGTCCACATTGTTTGCACTCATCCTTTCCCCTCATGTCCCCCCCCTCCCACCTCCCTTGCTGCCGATCCTCCCCCCCCCCCGCCATCTCCACCTTCATTGACAGAGTCCTGCCAATGCGTGTTCATGACCCCTTCTCCCCTTAACCCCCCAATCTCAACTCCACCTTCACAGATTCCTGCCACAGGGTGATGCCGAGCCTGCGTCCGCACCCCACATACCAACATCACCCATGAAGAGTGCCCCGTCAGAGCCCCGCTCAGGCAACCTGGTGGAACGGAGCGGACGATCCCTCAGTACGAGCACGAGCCTTGCTGTCCAACGGAGCACCCAGTCGCTGACCGGGGCGATGTCACGCATCGGCTTGGGCGGGCCTTCACGCCGAGTGCGCTATGATGAGGCTGCTGCCGACACCTTCCCCAACTGGCAGCGAGACGGTGCTCCTGCAACACCCGGCCTAGGCCATTCACGCGGGAACTCTGACGAGGGATCGGTTAGGGCCATGCGCGGAGGCGACGAGGAGTTGCACAAGAGCCAGCAGGGCCGACACCCAGCAGCAGCGGCAGCTGTGGCTGCTGCGGTTGAGAGGAGCACCGGAAGTGCCCTGCTGCCCGCAAAGCTCAACCCATTTGGGTCCCGACGCTGGATGCGAGGCATGCCCCCGGCATCCACCGACGCCTCGGACTCTGAGCATCCTCAGCATCCTGAGCCGTGTGGCAGCCCCACCGGCAGTACTCCAGAGGGTTCCCCGGCAAACAGCGGGTCGCTCTTCACTGCCTGCCTGGACAGCTCATTGTTCCAGATTGCATGCTCAGACTACAACCTGCCGGACGTCAAGGCACCGCCACTCGGTAGCAACAGGCAGGCATCGCCGGTACCGCTGGGCGGCCACCCCACCCCGACCAGCCCTAGCAGGTTTGGCCAACGCTTGCATGATGCAAACTCTCGGCTGTCACAGATTGAAGGTGGAGGGACTGGTAGGGCCATGTCTTATGGTGGCACCGGATCCAGGTTCGGCCCGGAAGGCTCCAGGATGTGTAATGCTAGCATTATGGACAGCTTTGAAGTCGATGACGGTGGCGGAAGTGGCAGAGGTGGCAGCCCCTTGCAGCTGCAGCGGCAGCGCAGGGGGAGCACGGCGCTGCCCAGCAACTTGACGGTCCACTCCGGCCGCTTCCCGGGCGGACGGCCGCAACCCTTGGCCGGCACAGTCAGCCAGCCCTTGCCTCTGCCCGATGGCGGGTTTCGGAGGCCCGTACTTCCCGCCGGCGAGCCTTCGTCACCTTTCAGCATGTCCGGCGGCGCAGACGCGCTGTTGATGCACTGCAGTAGGGTATCTCAGTCCGGGCTGCCTGGTCTGCATCGGGTCCCACACAGCCCCATCGCATCACCCAGCACCAGCGACACAGGCAATGGTGGCAGCGGTGGCGGAAGGCGGCCCAGGAAGACTGTGCAGATCAACTGCCAGAGGGCTTCTCTGGACCAGGCCCGAGACACACCCTTGACCTTTTAGAACGGAAGGTTGAATAGCGCGTGTGGCGGATGGAGTCCGAGTATCAGCCACACTAGGGTGAAGCGCTCCCAGCCATCAAGTGTGTCGGTTCAAAAGTCGGTTGCGTCGTCATTCCTGACGTAGCATCAGATCTTCAGAGCTGCCCTCACTAAATGTATCATGATGCATGATACAGATAGGAGACCGGGCACCGTCAGGCACACTCTCAAGGCGGCCAACTCAGATCGCGTTGTCCTAGATTCAGGAGGAGGAGGAAAGGAGAAAAATCTATGCCCCTCATGGTCGTGAGCGCAAAGGGAGCAGGGTGGCATGTGATGAGGCCATGCCTGTGCCATTTTTATTGACCTATCACGCTTACATTTAATTCGATATTAATTTCCAGAGATGCCGTCAGCCGGGGCTGTCACTCCATTCATGTAATCTCGGCAATCTGGCCTCAATTTTGCAATTTATCGCACCAGGCCATGTTGTTGGCGCGCACTTCTGCCTGCTGCATTCATTCCTGGCCTGCCTGCCCACACGCTGTTTTACCCGTATGCTATTTTCGTTCATGAAGGAGCAAGAGACCCCGCATCCATCCATGCATCCACACTGCCTTTCAGTCTTTGTTGCGGGATCGTTTCCGCACCTGTTCTCTGGCGCATGCACTCTTTCACCTGCATGGCTGTTGATTTGACCCAGGCCCCCACTCCATATGGCTCTGAGCGGACAGGGTGGGCACTGTCCAGCCTGATTAGGCGCTATCAGATAAGGTCATCCATGTGTAGTAATTTCCAGCACTTCAGTCATAGCCTCATGATCAGTCAATCAGGATGGACTGATCGGGGAGTGATCAAGCAGGTATTCATAGCTTATGACCTCGTTACCATCCTTTGCCGGCATTGTTATGGATACGTGTTGATGCCGAGACTGATGCGGCCTCACAGCCATGCTTGCCCCATGCTGGATAGCAGTCCCTTTTATACTTTGAGCTTTGCTTTAAGTAAAAACTCGGTTTTTATGTTAATTTTTATTTAGCTGGCTGTTTTTTTAGCTGGCTGTCGACCTAGATTCAGACCTTTCGACTGAAGGCTCGGGCCCTCTGTCGTGGAAGAATTTCTCATGCCAATATCTTTTGCATCAGTGATGATCAAGTTTTCTAGTGCCAGTCGTGTAGGGCACATTTTTCACTGCTGCTCCTACTCAATCTCACTGGACCCAAAATTGTTCCTCAGAACTCGGTCATAAAGCTGCCGGCTTCGCTGGCTGGTCAATCGGCTTTTTCTTTCATTTTGTTTGTTATGACGCTGCTGCCGTCTCTGCATGGCCTGAGCAATCAGCGATGGTTAAGTAATCGAAAGCAGCAGGAGGAAATTATGTTTGCATTAATCTGCGAAGTGAAAAGATGAATTCGGGTATATGAGTAAATCATCTTGTCGGTTTATGTGGCGACAGAGCACTTATTGGGTACCTTTCTTAAGTCACCATTATTTGAGTCAGGGTTTTCTTGGACTCTATAATTTTTATTCCCCGACCTTGCTGTATTCCTCCTTTTTATTTGACGAGGGCAAGGTGTGGTACATGCAATGCGTGCTTCCCTCCATGCATGTTGCTGCGGGAATTCCGTCTGGAGCACGGGTCCCACATCCGACGAACCTAATTGTGCATGCTGCCTTTTTCTGCAGTATTGGCCACCATTAAGGATAGCAGATTAGGGACGGTGTGTTGTTTGCCCGGTTCTCTGACTGCTCAGTTTTGGGGTCGCTTCATTCATGTAAAGCTAATTGCTGGATACATTCTGATTTTTTTGATTCAGTGAGCTTAACGCTCATGACTCCACTCTTTCAACAGGGTCAAACCGGCGTTGTCAGTTTCTTTTTTCCCTTTGATCCAAGCTGACTGAGGCAAGGTGCTGCGAGTATCATGTCGTGTTATAAATGGTAAGCTGCCTTCAAGCCGCAAGCCAATCGAGCACAATTCCCCTTCTGTTATTTGTAAATGTACTTACACATCGCTTGTGAGATACCTGGCTGGTAAGGCTCAGGCATTGAGTGGTCGTTCCACCTACTAATTCTTGGTGGTAGCTTTCAAGGCATGTCTCTTTCTGACAGCTTCCACATTGAAGTTCCTGTTGTGAGCCTATTTTTCTACTCTCTGATAACATGTTGGTACACAGTCGACTGTTAACCTGAAATCATAGCAATGCGGTTGCAGTCACGATTTGCACTGCAGCTTCTTGAACTTTCCCGCCCCAAGGGAGGAAGTCCTTCTCTGTAGGTCATTGTTTTCTGATACCGGTATCAGGTGTCATGGGCGTTCCTGCTGCATCCGCTCACCTGCCTCAACTCCCCGAAGAAACGGCAATGTTTTTTATATCCTGCTTCCTCTTAGGGTTTAGGGTTGATGCTTCTTCCTCTTACCCTATGACAGTGTAAATCGTTGTTGGCCTATCATAGAACCGGGTTGACTCCGTGCATGGCAATTGCATGTAATTTAAATGTTCTCTGCGCAGCAAAATAACAATTATAAAACGGCTGCGCGTCGGCGGAAATTTTGCAGAAGATTCAATTTACCGCCACGCATCAGACACTGTTATATACATTTCGGTCTGTGCAGCTCTTTCAGCCAGTACAGTCAGACTAAGTCAAAACCCTTGTTTGATGTCTGGAAGGACATAACACGGTCAGCAGCACTCGGCATAGCCCTCCTCCTCCTCCTGACCCTGACCCTCATCCTGACCCTGAACTGAGCTGTCTTGCGAGGTACAAGTTGTGCTCTAAGTCACGAGTAGCGATATACAGGACAACTGTCGAATCAAACAGTTTCGCGCTAGTGCGCTTTTTTTGACATTTGCGCTTTATTTGAGCGCGCACCCTCAAAGTAATTTTAGGCCTCTGGCTGATACTACAATCAGCAGCGATTTTAAATTAATATAAGCACAGCACACTCCGCGCTGGCCAAAAATCTGGTGGAGCCAATTTAGTTTTATGGGTGTGAGGACGTATATTCCCAGCGTTGCATGTTTCATGCTTACTTGTAGCCGAGTTGGTCATTGAGGCAGGCCAGCAACGGGGTTGTTTTAGACCATGAGGATTGCTTACTCATGTACCGGTTATTGATAAGAAGTCGGATGTTGCTAAAAGCCTTCATTTGGAAGCAACCCATGGGATGGGATGGCATATGACAACCTATCAATAACACAGATCAAATCAGGTACCGTAGATTGACATAGGGTCCGCGCAGCAAAAAATGTGTGACTTGAAATTTCGTAGGGTAGTAAAATATATTTTCAAAACGGTCCAATAGCGCCGATTTTTGCAGCAATTATGACGAAAACCCGAGTCCAACACCACGCAGCATTCACGCAGCGGAAAATTTTGAATTATTATTAGAGCACAACATGGGTGCGCAGGCCAATCAATAATTATTTTTGAGCGAACTCGTTGTCAATCTGCGGTACACAAAGGTTGTTCACAAATATAAAAACTCAATTCCCAAAACATATGACGGAATGAAGGCAATGTGCGTTTAAGTGGCCGTCACGGATTCATGTAATACTACCATTGCTCCGAACGCTCATGTCTTTTGCATGCTGCCTCCTCAGCTGAGCTCGTGCCAAAAGTGGCCATTTTTTTCATTTTTAGGGATCTCCTTCATGGGGGCAGGGAAAATAGTGACTTCTGTAGGGAAAAAAGCGTGGAAGTAGGGGGGATGTAGGCATCTTGCGCAGCGCGCAGCGCTGCGCCTGCTACTAATGTAACTTCTTATCGGGGAAAGGCGCACCTCTGAGTGAAGTTGCGGCCAGCGGTCTCCCTTGTGAAGGAAGTAGCCTGCACCAGCCCGTCGAATTTCAGTGGACAGCGAGCGAACGAAAGCAAAACTATAGTAGCGTTATTATACATTTTACTATTCCATTCCATTCTGGTCGGTAGTCGACCAAAAGTTGGTGCACAGTCATGGCACACTGGCACACCTCTCACACTTCTGTCAGCATGCACAAAATCAGCAAGCACACAATAACCAGCCAGCCTCATGGTCATATTAGAGGCAAACAATAATAGGAATGCCATAAGTTGGCACCCACCAGCATGAGGACATAGTTATTAAATAATACAATGAGACAATTGCTCAGTCTCATTACACTTGTGAAGCTTCTACTCTACTCTAGGCTTCTTGCCGTTCACGAAGGCCTGGTATGCCTAGCAAGTGACCCGGTGCTTGCTGAGAACCAGACCATCCTGGCCAGGCTTCCAACCACAACGGCAGGACTTGGGTCCCTGGCCCTGCTTGTTGGGCCTCTCTAGGTTCGCCCTGCTGGGGTGTGCCGGGCGGGGTCCAGGATCTGGCTGTGTGCTAGGCTCCAGGTTCTCTCCCTTCCTCTTGGCGCTGGCCTTGGCAGCCACCATCATGTGCCCAAATGCAGAAATGACATTCTGCACAACAGGAGAGACAACATGTGGGGCAAGTGCAGTGGAAGACAGAGCCTCCATCATGCCAGCTGCCCCCCTCCGGCTCAGCTCCCTCGCAACTGTTCGGTCAAATGCTGCAAGCTGCTTTTCAGTCTTGGGGTTCAGGGCATTGCCTTGCTGCCCGGCAATCTGAGGAACTTGCAAGGCGTTGATGACGTCCTGATTGTACTCCCTGACCATGCTGAAAAAATCTGTCTTGACGCCCCCGGTGTGTTTGGTCAGGAGCTCATTAAACAGAGCAATCTCCGCAGTGGTGCTGATGGGGCTGCTGCAACTGAGGATAGTGGCACGTCGAGCACCCATGTGCTGTCTCACCCACATTCCCTTCCTCTGCCTCGACTTCGCAACTCCCACCTTGCTGTTGCTTGTTTGACTGGTCTCCAGCGGCCTCCTCAGCCTGGAGCACTCAGCCTGGGTGACACCTGGCAGGGGGGATGGAGTGCAAGCTGCCCCATGCCCTGACCCCTGGTGGGTGGAGGGAGCCCCAGCTGCTCCTAGCTGCTGTGGTAATGCAGACAGGTGAGACCTCTGAAGGGGGGGGGAGGCAGAGGCAGCTGCTCCTGGCTGCATGAACCCCCCATGCCCTGACCCCTGGTGGGTGGAAGGGGCCCCAGCTGCTCTTAGCTGCTGTAGCAATGCGGGCAGGGGAGACCTCTGAAAAGGGGGGGAAGCAGAGGCAGCTACTCCTAGCTGCTGTAGCAATGCGGGCAGGGGAGACCACTGAAGGGGGGGGGAGACAGAGGTAGCTGCTCCTGGCTGCATGACCCCCCCATGCCCTGACCCCTGGTGGGGAGACCTCTGAAGGGGGGGGGAGGCAGAGGCCACATGGAAGGGAGAGGGGGCACCTGTCGGCCCCAGCTTTTGACCAGCATTGGCAGATTGGAAGACCTTGAAGGGGAAGCTGTGAGCCACAGCAGCCGGGAGCAGGCTCCTCATCTCCGGGTCTACGTCGGAGTATGCTTTCTTGCAGGACTTGCAGTACCAGCGCCGACAAACAAGGTACGTGTCAAGGTCCTCAGCACCAAGACCTTTGACGAGCTTCGCTGTGTCGCCCGACCCATGGCCGTCCAGCTTCCCAGAGCAGCTAGGACACTTGCGAGGATGTGCTGCTTCCCCATGCAGCAGCAGTGGGTCCCACCTCTGCACTTTCACGAACTGCAGAGCTTCGTCCCGGTCGGACGTGCTCTGGTGTCTGCTGGACTTGACACTGCACGGATCAAAGCTGAAGGACCCATTCAAGAGCTGTTTCGCTGGACAGCTGGGCCCCTTGATGCTGCCTTTGCACAGCTGCCATGGCTCCACAATGGCATCGCTGACATCGATGACGACCCGCTGCAGTTCATGTGGCGTGATGTCAGTGGAATCGTATCCCAGCTGCAGCTCAAGGTCACAGATTACCGTGCCAACGAGATTAAATTGCAAGGTCCTTAATAACTGGCCTGCATTCTTCCCCTTGTTGGGACAGACACAAAAGGTCCTGTGCGTACTCATGTTGAAAGCATTGGGTATGAGCCTGAATTGGATGTGTATTAACTGGGGAGACGCGGTATTGACTCTGGCACGATATATATTTTCAAAAGAAGTCACAGTGACATCTTGCAACTTCTTCCCTTTTTGCCTCTGTTCATACCAGAGGCGACTTGCCTACTTTACATACCCATGCTCGGCATCACTCATGGGCAAGCAGTTTGGGTGGGTGCCCGGTGAGCGACGTCAGCGCCGCGCAGCGCATAATGTGCGATTGCTTTTCGAATACATATCGCCTACACCCGACGTTGAGAACAATATAACCACATTGCTAATGCGCTGCTTTCAATCGAGGCCGCGCTTGCGGCGCAAGACTGCGTTGCAACCCAGGCCGTGCATGCCGAGCGTCGTCACTCGTTTCGGTATGTATACAGGTGTCAGTCGCTTTTCGCCACGCACAGACGAAACTGATCATCAGCGAGTTCGATACCTGCTGGTTGCAGAAATAATTATTGCAGACCGTGCGTTATTGCACTGACACGTCGATGGTTGTTCAACCCTTAAATAGTGCGAAGGGTTCAAGAAAAAGAAAAGACACAAAAAGAAACTCGGGAAGGTGGCAAAGATCCCCACCCTTTTTTTCAAAAGTTTTCATTAACTATGAAAATGTTTCCTGCGCTTTCAGAAGCAATTTCCGGCTAATCCTGAGGGGTGTGCAACATGTGTGGACCTTTTAACCCCATCTCGTGTGTACGTACCTGAAAATCAGCCGGCTCTGAAACCAATCAAGTTCGAGAAATTGCACCAACTATTCATCTATCATTTCATGTCTTTTCAGTTTTAAATAAGCCTCTTCAGGACATCTGAATTCAGCGGAGGCCGGAAAGATCCCAGCAGGCGGTCGCGATTTCCGGCACGTCCGCCAGCGCCAATGCGGAGGCCGCGTAACTCCACACATTCCACACATTTCGGGTTTTTATCTATTCAGGGCTCTTTAGAAAACTCAGGGTTTTCCAATGATATATGGGTTTGATATGTTTTGATAACAGCTAATATGAGTTTTGGTTGTTGCCGCATCGTGTAGCTTAGCTCCGCTAAGAAATTTCGTAGCTACACGCTACGGAAACGACGATAACTACCTCTCGTTGTATGAAAACACACCAAAACCTAAACATCATTGGAAAGGCCAGAATTTTCTAAACAACCCACTGACCAAGACTATGATCCAATTCGTACTTCCCACAGAGTTACAACGAGCGGCATGCCGAAATTTGCGGTTTGTTTTCAGAAAGTGGCCACTTTTGGTACGAGCTCAGCTGAGGAGGGCCTGCCGTACAAGTTTCCCACATGTTCTCATGTCTGAATCATTAAACTGTTTATCCCCAAATCATGCTTCAACGCTGTGACACAGAAAGAAAGAGATCAGTGAGGGGCAGCTCTGCCATGTGTCGTGCTGCGCATCAGCGCCTCTGATTACTTGTCAAGATAACATCGACGACGTAAAACGGCACAGCGTCACGCGAGCCGTCTTCAAGAAAGAATGACAGCATGACCGTTTGGTAGTTGGGCGTAATGCATCATCCTGCAGCAAAAATAGTCTTGCTATGATGTACCAACTGAAGGCACGCCCTGCCAGTCTGTAATCTCTTGACTTATTTGCATTACTACATGCACTCACAGATCACAACCTCTAAATTCGACTGTGGGCTGTGAAAGGTCATGAATCAAGCCAAATCGCCCTTTCAGACAACAGCTACTACTGTCAGTGCTTGCTATGCGCAAGTCATGGCACGGCCTCGTGCAATAACCGCGCACCATGTGTATGATAGCAAGTCGAAACATGCCATGCGCGGATTGCGAGCAATGAAAGGCATAGCTTGATTTTAGTGTTTTAAACTCATTTCCTCATGAACATGCATGCCATGGTCATGTGACCACGTTACAACTTTGCATCCTGCTCAGTGAGTGCTTGGCCACTGTCAGCATAGGGCAGAAGGACAATAACCAGGCAACCAGCAGAGGTTCAGCATTTGTCTTTACATGGAGCTTGGGGATCCTTAATCTCGATGCATATTTCTAGCGCTTCGGCTGCGCTGCGCTGCATTACGTTCAGTGATCACCTTGCGCCCTTGCGCTTACTCTCGACATCAGGGCTCGTCATCGTGTTAGATTTGCGTTGGCTAGCTTATATTGTTCGGGATGTAAACAAAATAGGTCTGTACTACAACCCTTCACCGCCATTTTATTTAACCGCCATGTACGATCGCAATTTCTGGCCGTTCAGCTGGGATGGCACGGCCAGAAACAGCGTGACAAAGATGATTTCTAGCATTCGTACACGCTGACAATGAACGTCAGTCGACGGCCGTCACCGTGGGGCCGTCACCTCGCGTCGAGCGCAAACCTGCTTGTCTCGACAGTTTGTAGGAAGTGACAGATGTCACTGGCCGTTCGTTCAGAGGATGGTCGCGGGCGGATTTACAGCAATGCAGCCGTGATGCGTCCTAGATTCCAGTGCCTATCAAATTTCTTGACGAATCCTTGTCTTGAAGCATACATTTGTCATACCGGTGATAGCGAGCACAATAGTCTAAAACGCTCACAATTTAACATGGTTGGATCCTCGACTTCAGTACACAAACGGCATTCCTGCCATGTTTCCAACTGCCCATGCTCAAATCCGCAGTGAATCTACCCGGTGCATTCCCGGTGCCCTGTATTCTGAACTCAGCTCCCGACCCATTCCCATTCGCAGGATGACGACAGTGCGTGGCGAACTCGATGACATTTGAATGCACACATCCAGGCAAAAACAGGTACGTGATTGACGAAGTGGAAGTCATGCTTACACAAGCACACCATACGATATGCCACACGCACGCTGATCCCCACTGATCTATCTCTTATGTGAAGGGTAATAGTGTTCAGGTTATCAAGCAAGTTGCATCCAGGTTGGGACTGACCGAATTGGTTTGCGCTTTAGAATGCTGAGGTCCAGGTCAGGGCCCTAAGCTCGAGGTGAGGGCCCTGAGGCCAGCCAGGGTCCGGGCTGTTATCCCATACCTGACCGAGGGCTGCCCCAGTGCCCCGTGAGGGCTGCTCAATGAGGGCTGCTATAATTGTTGGCAGCTCTGCTGCCGCCTCATGCTGGCATTAAAAAGACCCTGGTCTGGCCTGCATGTGTCATGGCATCATGGGACCCTCGACCTAAATTGATTTTCTGTTTTGCAGCTTTGCTGCCGCCTCGGGCACAAATACTATCCTGCCATTCCGGTATTCAATTCCCTGGCATTTATACCGTATACAAACCGCGCAGCAAACCCAGGACGCATGCTTGCACAAACACACGACCCAGACATACACCACAAACACGACGAACTACCTGGAGGACGAGGAGGCAGGGCTGGCCATGGGTCAGCTCGGACCTGACGCAGACACCCGCCGCGCTGTGGCCCAAGTTGGAGGCATCACGGGCGCCTTGCTGGCGGCGCCTGAGGGCCTGCGCAGCTTGGGCAGCAGGAGGGAGGGTACACAGCTGGGGGTGCTGCTGGTATAGCCAGTGGCGACGATCGTGCTGACCATCCAGGTATGGCGCAAATGCATTGGGTGGAAGCGGCTTTCATCCTTCCTTTCTATCCATGTTGCGATGATTCCTTTCCCTGCAGTGTGGTTTGTGTGCTGCTGGCAGATCCCCCATCATGGAGAGCAGAGCAGAGCCATCCCTTATGCATCAATCATGTTGTATAACTGTCATTCCAATCGTATGTGCCCCCTGGTATCGCCCCTGGTTCAATGCTCTGACTACAATCTCTCCTCGTGCTCACTGCTCTCAGTCCATGCGCATGACCTGTGGGCGGAGCTCGAGTCCGATGGAGGTCATCTTCTCCTTTGCCCTGGGGGTTGCCGTGGGCTCCATGAACGGCTTGCAGATCACTAGGGTAAATCGGGGCACTGGCAGGCAGTGGGAGGAGGAAATGTTTCTTCATATACTGCATCCTTAGTAGGAAGGCCATACCCTGAAGTTGCCATCGCGATCATTGGAAGACTGGGCTGTTATTACACATGTGCAGCCCATGCGCTCTGCCCCTCAACTTCATAGGGCGTTTCTCAGCTGGGAGCCCGTGTCAAGGGTTCATGCAATTTTTCATGAGGATTGAGGAGCCAGAACGTGCGTGCGGTCTGTCCCCACAAATAGGTTACAAACATGCACATCAAGGAGGAGAATACAGAAACCTTCGAGTTCCATGCGGTATCATCTGGAAATAATACAAAATAAAGACCCCCCATTGGACATCTAACGTTTATGAGCAGGTACCGATCGTACATATCCTTGCTACCAATACGCACGTTTTGCCGTATTCTGCTGCTACTGCTTCTGGTGCTGCATCTGTCCCTGAGTTATTTTTGTGGTTGCGGCTGCTGCTGCTTCTGCATCACCGGTTCGCATCTGTTACTGAATGGTGTTGGTGCTGTTGCTGCTGTTCCCCGCAGGCATGGACTGCACATCTCTCTGCAGTGACTGCCCTGGCCATCGACCCGGTGCCCGCCCACATTGCCTCCATGCTGGTGCAACATGAGCTCCTGCACCAGCGCGGTCTTCACCGCTGCAGTGACGGCCCCCAGGACGACTCTGATGGATGGCAGGGCAGTCATGACCATGGGCTGCCTAGGGGACAACAGAAGGAGGAGGAGGAGGGGAAGGGGGAGGAGCCTGTATTATCACAATTTGAGGGACGGGAGCCCCACCAGCAGGAGCTCAAAGACCAAAAGGAGATAGAGCTTGAACACCAGCGCACGCTGTGTTACTCTGACCAGCTGCCGCATTCGATGAAGTTGCATTCAGATCATGAGCAGCAGCAACAGCAGCAACAGTGGGGCGTGAGTGATAGTAACCGTAGCACCTTGTTCTCCCCTAGTGGCATGAACATGAAGGCGTTTGACACCTGGCTGCAGCAGCAACAGGATCAGCAGATGAAGCAGGAGGAAGTGGGCCACGTGTACCGTGCGCCCTCTATGCCACCCGCGCCCGCCAGTTCCAGCAACTTGAGCTCAAGACTGCGGCCTGAGGACAAGGGGTGGCTGCCTGAGGTGGGGAGCCTCGTCCCCCAGCCTGGTTGTGCTTCTGCTGAAGGGCAGCTGCAAGGTTGAGCAGGCGCTGCCGGTAATGCAATTCCCATCATCTGAGCTGCCATTGTCCGAGCAGCCTGCAAATGCCGCTGAAGCTTTGGGCATTTGTATCCACCTTACGACAAAGAACATGCAACTGTCGTGGCAGAGCACTGAATTGTCCATACTGTGGACGTATTGTGCCTTTGTGTTGTTTTATGTTTTTTGCCTACTGTAGCACGGATTAATCATATGGTGGCTTGGTTTTGAGCCATTTTTACTCTCCACTTGTTTCTTTTGTTTAACTGGCATGATCCATAGTCAAGAGAGCGGCCGCAGCCTTGCCTAGGCATGGCAGGGCAAACTAAGGCAAGCGCATACATCACCATGCGTGCCCATGCATGCCATGAGGAAGCAGCACGAATGCAACGTGGCCAACGTGGGGCCTCGCCCTTCCATCAGGTAGCGGATGTGTCGCCAGCGTTTAGCTTTGTGATACTTGATGTGGCTTTGCGATATTTGCTGACACGCGATATGATACGAGATTCAACATGCTGGTATTGTAGCCCAGATTATAGGCTTCATTCTGGATATCGAAATCTAGGCATTAAAAGAGAGCTTGTGCCTTTATCCCCCTGCCTTTATGTATGTATAGTTCACGAGAACACAGACTGTGTATTTGTGTTGCATTCATGTGCCCCGTGGCTCTGCTGATGCTCATTGCAATTCGAGCGGCTCTTATGAGCAAACCTAGAGCTGAGGGAGATAAACAGCCGGTACATCTAGGAAAGAGGACTACCTATGGCTGCACTATCTCAGTGTTGGCTTCCTAGATCAGACATCCGGATTGGATTGATAGGGACATGAAAGCCGATATTGAGCAGGGCCGGCATGTACTGACACAATCTGACAATTCCAACCCCTGATTCCATTAGTTTTTGCCTGAGAGGTTATTGCCCTGGTTTGTGCAATTCTACCCAGGGCGATGCCTTATACACAAGTTACACCGAGCATGGAAGCGAAGCGAAGGCCAATTGTAGAGCATAAAAAAAGTGTCCAATTGAAAAGTGTCCAATTTCCGGGTTGTAGTATCTGGGAGGGAAGGGGGGTTGCACACTTGGGCTGGGCATGGTGGCCGGCTAAAATATTCTTTCTTTTCCCCAAGACCATGCACTTACCCAATTAAAGAGCCACCACGGGCGGGTAGCAAAAATACGCCCAGGTGCCCTTGCAGCTCAATTGTTCAGCGGATCGCAAGCCTCATACACGTTCATACCGTACCTGGGCATGCTACGCATCATCAGTTTTAACCGGCCGAGTCACAGGTCCAGGAGGAGTAGCTTGACGCTGCAAATGACCGCCCTGAAGCTACACCAAAATTTGCGTATGTCTAGCGATTCCTGACGTCCACGACAAGGGTGCTGCCCCCCATTCGGGAGGTGTGGATCGGCCCTACTCGTGACACACCCCTTCTTT
Organism: Limnomonas spitsbergensis; assembly: GCA_037349105.1. NCBI lineage: Eukaryota > Viridiplantae > Chlorophyta > Chlorophyceae > Chlamydomonadales > Limnomonas > Limnomonas spitsbergensis. The sequence goes on along the minus strand of JAYJMM010000094.1, from coordinate 2,621,119 downwards.
AATTTTCAAACTTTCAGACAGACGCATCGCGCAAGGACGAAGAGGAGAATTGCAATGGCTGACGCTAGCCCGGTGGATGCTGTACAGTCAGCTTCAGACCGGAGGGACCAGAGGCGAAATGCAGCACAGCGCTCGGACGCACCAGAGACGTCCGGGAGTATCGAGGGCACGCCTCTAAACGGCAATGCTGCGCGGCAAGTTACTTGGATTGTCACGTTCACAGCCAATCATGCCTGCCCCATGCCTACCTGACGCACTGGCCGATGACTGCTGATGCACGCATGCAGGGCTGCCAGCCAAAGCATGAATGAGTTTCCCTCGCCTCCTAAGGATTCTTCCCCAGCCGTGACAGAGCATGGGGGGACCCTCTCCAACCAGGGCACACCAGCCACAGCAGCATCACGTTTGTCTAAAGAGGGCGAAGCAGGGCACTCAGCGTCCAGGCGTGTCCTAAGGTAAACGATTAGCATGACCTCCTTTGATCCACACACCAAGAAGCATATTTCTTTTTGTTGAAGCCCATGCAACCGCCTGGAACCTGTATCACATGAGGTAGGCCAAAGTTTGCGTGTTTGTGACATGTGCAGCAGCTGCACATGAGGTTTAGGAAAGATTGCTGGGGCTGCTTCGTGCACGTGGCCTGGGAAATGATCGCACGCCATGCAATAGCGTTTCTTTTAGTGTGCACCCGACCAATCTTGGCTGGTCTGTTGGAGGCCCCCGCTGGGAACATGGGGACCAAATCTTGATGAGCCTACTGCTGGTGGCCTAAGCAGGGGGGGCGCATCAGGTCCCCCCGTGCTGTACTCTACATGGTATCTCAAGTGCACACAAATAAACATAGCCATGCGAGAGGCACAGCTCTCAGCGCAGCATTAACAATGCAGAGCAGCAGCAATGACGTGAATCAGCGTCTGGCTCATGTTTGCATGGCCAATATTTGCTTGGTACATAAGGTACGGCCACTTACTCCCATGCGCACTAAGGCCAGTGATTAGGGCCGCCCACTTCTTCCCCCCCCACACACATATAGTCATATAGACTGCATTCCTGCATCAGACACCATAGGCAGATCGTAAAGTTAAAACCCACCCTGCCTAGCTATAGGCTCATTCCCAACCAGTGTTTCTTCTTTCGTGACTCAGCAACATGTCAGCAGCACTCCTGCTTCTGGCCGCCAACCCCGTTTGTAGACAGCTGTGCTGCTTTGGCCACAAGTCGTAGGCTGGTCCAAGTTTCGTCACCGTTGGGCCATAGGTGGCCGTTAGGCAGGCCTGCTGAAAGTGGACTTGTGGCAAAAAAAAAAACTGGTCCCAACACTCCCTATCGTATCTGAGCAGACTGCTGAACTGTGCTGTCTTTTGAACTGAGCAGGCTGTTCAGCTGAGCAGACTCGGGCACTGAGTGAACTTAAGCCGTGTTGGATTTGGCCAGCGTTAACTGACCGGCCAGCAGTGACGCATGCAGAGGTTTCAATCCTCATTATTCATCGACACTGCAATGCCTGATTGAGGTCTTGAGGATCTGCCATCCTGCCCAACGGCATTGCTGATTTGCAGCCGATAACAGCGTTGAGGGCTTAAATGTAACCCTGCATTGGAGCCTGGAATCCTGGTTCTGTCACTAGGCCACCGCATCCTTGCTTCCAAGCCCAGTGCAACCTCTTTCCCACCCTCCCATCCATATTACTGCTGCTGCTCGTCAGGTCAATGTCTCTATGTCCAATGAAAAACCCATCCTCCCACTTCTTTTTGCAGCTGCTGCTGATGGGGTTCTTGGCTCCTTTCCCAGTTAAGCCAAGCTCCAAACCTCCCACTCCTATTGTTGCTGCTGGTCAGGTCATTGGCTCGAGCCCGCACTGCTAAAGGATCGGTGCGAGACAGCGGTAGCGAACACAGCTTCCACCGACAAGGCAGCCGCTCCAAAGGAGGTGCTGCTGGGAAGGGGGTAAGCATGGGAAGGGGTGCAGAATAGGTGGTTGGGAGAGGGTAAATAGATTGGGGCAGGCTAGTGGGGACATCCATACCTGGATAAGGGATGACGAATTGATGAGGCAAGGGTCCCCCCCTGCCCTCTCAATCCTTCCACACCACCAGCTCCTCCTGCCCTCTCAGCCCCTCCACACTGCCAGCCCCCCCTCCTATCCCCTCAGCCCTTCCACACTGCCAGCCCCCCCCCCTGCCCCCTCAGCTCTTCAACCCACCAGATCCTCCTGCCCTCTCAGCCCCTCCACACTGCCAGCCCCCCCCCCCCCCCCCCTGCCCTCTCAGCCCTCCATACCTCCAGCACCCCCTACCCCCCTCAGCACCTCTACACTGCCAGACCCCCCCCCCTGCTCTCTCAGCCCTCCACACCTCCAGCCCCCCTACCCCTCTCAGCACCTCTACACTGCCAGACCCCCCCCCCTGCTCTCTCAGCCCTGCCACACCTCCAGCCCTCCCCTGTCACCCTCAGCACCTCCACACTGCCAGCCCCCCCCTCCCCTGTCACCCTCAGCACCTCCACACTGCCAGCTCACCCCCTGCCCCTTCAGCCCCTCCACACTGCCAGCACCTGCCTAGTGCCTCTATTCCCACACCAGGGTGTGCAGCGTGCCTGATCATCATACCTGGTCATGACGCCGGTCTGGCACCTGGACGCATGGCAGCACTCCATGATGTATGGCTGCCAGAGTGCATGGCTGCCAATCCTGCCATGGTGCATGGCTGCCATTGTGCGTGTGTTCAGTAGGTGTCGGCACCTGTGTTAACCTGATTTGCAGTCGCATGCCCAGGCATCGCATGTTGCCTGATAAACAGGGTACTGGTGCCCATCTGAAACCTGAAATCTGTATTGTGAAACCCTAAACATGAAACCTGCAAACTGAAGTCTAAAGCGTGAAACCCTTAACCAGGAAGGTCAGCACGGTGAGGGAGACACTCCGCGGGGCTCCGCTCAGCTCCACATAATCGGCGAGATTGAGGGCGCGACGCACTTTGAGGGTCGACAGGCACTCAGTTGCAGGTGAGATGTCTTAATGCGACATCCATACGAACTGCAAAAGCAAAAACACGGAGATTTTGGGGGGGGGGGACTCTCTTTGAGGGTCAACAGGCACTCAGTTGCAAGTGAGATGTCTTAATGCAACATCCATGGGAAGTGCACAAGTAAAACCTCATGTTTGGGTGTGCGACCTCCTTTAAGGGTCCACAGGCACTCATTTGTACACGTGTGGCGGTTCAGCCACCAGGATGGCAGGGGAGTCACGGCTTGTATTGCCTGGCAGCCTTTGTTTGAGGGGGCATGTGGATATGGCAGTGACTTTCAGCCTAACCCACGCCGTGGCACGCGATTCTTGGTGGGGGTGCACGCGGGGCAAGGGGCTGATCTCTGCCTGAAGTGGATCCACCTCACCAAAACGGATTACCGTACACGGGTCATGTTTGGGGGGGGATGTGGATAGGGTAGCAGCTGCAGACTTGCGCCACGCCGTGGCGCGAGACACTCACGTTTAGGGGCATCGAAGGCGAAGGCCTGATATCTGCCTGGAGCAGATGTACATCAAACAAATGATGATTTGTTTGGGTCTGGTGGAAGAGGACGTGTATCATGCCCTGGGAATATATTGTTTTGAATCGGAATGGGTGGTATACTGAGATCTGAGGGTGTGATGCTTCTTCATAAGCAGGGCAAGGTGCCTGAGGCAGAGCTGTTGTGACGTGGGGTGGTGGAGAGCCAGAGGTAGAGGGCCTCACCACTACCTCCACACTGCTGCCACCTCACCAGTACCTCCATACTGCTGCCACCTCACCAATACCTCCATACTGCTGCCACCTCACCAATACCTCCACACTGCTGCCACCTCACCACTACCTCCACACTGCTGCCACCTCACCAGTACCTCCACATTGCTGCCACCTCACTACTACCTCCACACGGCTGCCACCTCACCACTACCTCCACACTGCTGCCACCTCACCACTACCTCCACACCGCTGCCACCTCACCGCTGCCTCCCTGCTCAGATGGCAGCTCGTACACGAACCCACCAAGACGTGGAGCATCATCAAGGGTCTGGACAAGGTGCGGCTCTGCATGGCTTGGGACATCCCTTGCCACCATGCACCTTCTCAATGTTTCGCTTTTGCTAACGAGGCCATCATTGGCAGGGCACCTCAAAGCTAACAAATACGGTAGCCGATAATGCCGAATGAAGCCGAGTCTGAAAACTCCAATACAGTTGCTCCATTCCACCTATTTGGTATTGTTTCACATGGCGCTACTCACTTTGCTCCATTCCACCTATTTGGTATTGTTTCACATGGCGCTACTCACTTTGCTCCATTCCACCTATTTGGTACTATTTCACAGGGCGCTACTCACTTTGCTCCATTCCACCTATTTGATGCTGTTTCACAGGGCGCTACTCACTTTGCTCCATTCCACCTATTTGGTATTGTTTCACATGGCGCTACTCACTTTGCTCCATTCCACCTATTTGGTACTATTTCACAGGGCGCTACTCACTTTGCTCCATTCCACCTATTTGGTATTGTATCACAGGGCGCTACTCACTTTGCTCCATTCCACCTATTTGGTATTGTATCACAGGGCGCTACTCACTTTGCTCCATTCCACCTATTTGAAACTGTATCACAGGGCGCCACTCACTTTGCTCCATTCCACCTATCTGGTACTGTATCACAGGGCGCCACTCACTTTGCTCCATTCCACCTATTTGGTATTGTATCACAGGGCGCCACTCACTTTGCTCCATTCCACCTATCTGGTACTGTATCACAGGGCGCTACTCACTTTGCTCCATTCCACCTATTTGGTATTGTATCACAGGGCGCCACTCACTTTGCTCCATTCCACCAATATGGTACTGTATCACAGGGCGCTACTCACTTTGCTCCATTCCACCTATTTGATGCTGTTTCACAGGGCGCTACTCACTTTGCTCCATTCCACCTATCTGGTACTGTATCACAGGGCGCTACTCACTTTGCTCCATTCCACCTATTTGATGCTGTTTCACAGGGCGCTACTCACTTTGCTCCATTCCACCTATTTGATGTTGTTTCACAGGGCGCTACTCACTTTGCTCCATTCCACCTATTTGGTATTGTATCACAGGGCGCTACTCACTTTGCTCCATTCCACCTATTTGATGTTGTTTCACAGGGCGCTACTCACTTTGCTCCATTCCACCTATTTGGTATTGTATCACAGGGCGCTACTCACTTTGCTCCATTCCACCTATTTGGTATTGTATCACAGGGCGCTACTCACTTTGCTCCATTCCACCTATCTGGTACTGTATCACAGGGCGCTACTCACTTTGCTCCATTCCACCTATTTGGTATTGTATCACAGGGCGCTACTCACTTTCCTCCATTCCACCTATCTGGTACTGTATCACAGGGCGCTACTCACTTTGCTCCATTCCACCTATTTGGTATTGTATCACAGGGTGCTACTCACTTTGCTCCATTCCACCTATTTGATGCTGTTTCACATGGTGCTACTCACTTTGCTCCATTCCACCTATTTGGTACTGTATCACAGGGCGCCACTCACTTTGCTCCATTCCACCTGTTTTTTTACTGTATCACAGGGCGCTACTCACTTTGCCATCTCATCACACCCAGAGGAAGACTTTGTGGCATGGGAGCATCCGCTTGATATGCTACTCAGCACACAGACCAATCAGGTGGGTGGGAGCCACTGGGAGTCATGCACATGACTTGGAATGAGACATCAGGTGGGTGGGAGGCATGCACAGGACTTGAGTCGAGACAGAGGCACAAGAGGGGGGATGGGTTGGGGTCTGAGCATTTAGCATCCAATACTCGGCATCCATGATTGAGGGCCTGTCTTGCCGCGTTGGATCTGAGGGTTTGGTTGTCGAGAAGCCATCTTAAAACCCAATTTGGATCCGACTCCCATTCATTTCATGGCGCTGCATGACATTTCCGAGCTGCCCCCTTCTACCCCACTCTCTAGCCTGCACCTGCTTTCAGTCTGATGGGGTGGGGCATTGGGAACGTCCCTCCCCAAATGAATATTTAAAACGACCAGTGTTTATGTTTTAGGCAAGAGCGGTCTACATACGCGGGCCCCACCCCTCCCTGCTCTCCTCCTACATGTGTGGGCCCCACCCCTCCCTTCCCCCCTCCTGCATCCCCCCCTGAACACAGGGCTGGCCGAGCCTCGTATTCATGGTGTACAGTCGCAGCGACATTGCCGACAAGGATGCGTTTGTATCGTATGGGCTCTGCTCACTTCCACAGATGCCGGGTGTGCACCGCATTGAATGCCCGACCTGGTTTGTGGTGGATACACAAAGGCTGCACCAGAGACGCTTGTTTGGTGGGTTGAGGGAATGAAGGGGGAAGGAGAGTTAAGGAGAAATGGTGGGGCCAGAGGCCCTTGTTTGGAAGGTTAAGGGGGAGAAGGGGGAAGGAGAGTTAGGGAGAAATGGTGGGGCCAGAGACGCTTGTTTGGTGGGTTAAGGGGGGGAAGGGGGAAGGAGAGTTAGGGAGAAATGGTGGGGCCAGAGACGCTTGTTGGGTGGGTTAAGGGGATGAAGGAAGAAGGAGAGTTAGGGAGAAATGGTGGGGCCAGAGACGCTTGTTTGGTAGGTTAAGGGGGGGAAGGGGGAAGGAGAGTTGAGGAGAAATGGTGGGGCCAGAGACGCTTGTTGGGTGGGTGGAAGTAACCGAGGGGGGAGGCGGGTCAGGTCAAATTGCAACGTAGTTTGTGGTGCATGGAGGGACTGAGGTGTTCATCAGGTGGCATACGATGAGCTAGGGGGAAGGAGAGGTGTAACATGCCAGGTGAGGTGCATGGGGAGACTGCAGCTGCATGAGAGGTGCCCTATGGTGTAATTGGGAGGCAGGATAGGGACTAGGACTGGCGTAGGTGCCTTCAGACAGAGCATGTGGGCTGACACATACACATAGTAAAAAAAGATACTGAATTTCAGTGGCATACGGGATAAGGCATAAGGGAACGCATGGGGCCTGGCCTAATTAGTGTCACAGCCCGGACTACAGCAGCAGGATTTGCCTGGGTTTTTTTTCTAAACATTTATCCTTGCCCTCAAACCCCACCTGGAACTTCAATTCCAAACTCAGCCTGCACTCCTCCCCCACCCCTCCCACCTGCAGTGTGTTTGCTGGCCTTGCTTCCCACCTGCAAAGCTCCCCCCCCCCTCTGGCCTGCTTTGACTCCCCCCCCACCTCCCACCTGCAGCCTGGTTCACTGCCCTGACTCCTCACCTGCCCTGACCCCCCCCCCCTCCCACCTGCAGCCTGGTTCACTGCCCTGACTCCTCACCTGTCCTGGCTCCCCCCCCTCCCACCTGCAGCCTGGTTCACTGCCCTGAGTCCTCACCTGCCCTGACTCTCCCTCCCCCTCCCACCTGCAGCCTGGTTCACTGCCCTGACTCCTCACCTGCCCTGACTCTCCCTCCCCCTCCCACCTGCAGCCTGGTTCACTGCCCTGACTCCTCACCTGCCCTGACTCTCCCCCCCCTCCCACCTGCAGCCTGGTTTACTGGCATGAGTCCTCGTCTGCCCTGACACTCCCCCCCTCCCACCTGCAGCCTGGTTCACTGCCCTGACTCCTCACCTGTCCTGGCTCTCCCCCCTCCCACCTGCAGCCTGGTTCACTGGCCTGACTCCTCACCTGTCCTGGCTCTCCCCCTCCCACCTGCAGCCTGGTTCACTGGCCTGACTCCTCACCTGTCCTGGCTCTCCTCCCTCCCACCTGCAGCCTGGTTCACTGCCCTGACTCCTCACCTGCCCAGACTCCCCCCCCTCCCACCTGCAGCCTGGTTCACTGGCCTGACTCCTCACCTGCCCTGACACCCCCCCCCTCCCACCTGCAGCCTGGTTCACTGGCCTGACTCCTCACCTGCCCTGACTCTCCCCCCCCCTCCCACCTGCAGCCAGCTTCACCGGTCTGACTCCTCACCTGTCCTGACTCCCCCCTCTCTCACCTGCAGCCTGGTTCACTGGCCTGGCTCCTCACCTGCCCTGACTCCCCCTCCCCCTCCCACCTGCAGCCTGGTTCACTGCCCTGACTCCTCACCTGCCCTGACTCTCCCCCCTCCCACCTGCAGCCTGGTTCACTGGCCTGACTCCTCGCCTGCCCTGACTCTCCCCCCTCCCACCTGCAGCCTGGTTTACTGGTCTGACTCCTCACCTGCCTTGACCCTCCCCCCCCTCCCACCTGCAGCCTGGTTCACTGCCCTGACTCCCCCTCCCCCACCCACCTGCAGCCTGGTTTACTGCCCTAAACTCCTCACCTGTCCTGAATCCCCCCCCCTCCCACCTGCAGCCTGGTTCACTGCCCTGACTCCTCACCTGTCCTGACTCCCCCCTCTCCCTCCTGCAGCCTGGTTCACAGGCCTGACTCCTCACCTGCCCTGACTCTCCCTCCCCCTCCCACCTGCAGCCTGGTTCACTGCCCTGACTCCTCACCTGCCCTGACCCCCCCCCCCCCCTCCCACCTGCAGCTTGGTCACTGCCCTGACTCCTCACCTGACCTGACTCTCCCCCCCCTCCCACCTGCAGCCTGGTTCACTGCCCTGACTCCTCACCTGCCCTGACCCCCCCCTCCCACCTGCAGCCTGGTTCACTGCCCTGACTCCTCACCTGCCCTGACTCTCCCTCCCTCTCCCACCTGCAGCCTGGTTCACTGCCCTGACTCCTCACCTGCCCTGACTCTCCCCCCCTCCCACCTGCAGCCTGGTTCACTGCCCTGACTCCTCACCTGCCCTGACTCTCTCCCCCCCCTCCCACATGCAGCCTGGTTCACTGCCCTGACTCCTCACCTGCCCTGACTCTCTCCCCCCCTCCCACCTGCAACCTGGTTCACTGCCCTGACTCCTCACCTGCCCTGACCCCCCCCCCCCCCCCCCCTCCCACCTGCAGCTTGGTTCACTGCCCTGACTGTCCCTCCCCCTCCCACCTGCAGCCTGGTTCACTGCCCCGACTCCCCACCTGCCCTGACTCTCCCCCCTCCCACCTGCAGCTTGGTTCACTGCCCTGACTCTTCACCTGCCCTGACTCTCCCTCCCCTCCCACCTGCAGCCTGGTTCACTGCCCTGACTCTCCCCACCCCCCCCACCTGCAGCCTGGTTCACTGCCCTGACTCCTCACCTGCCCTGACTCCTCCCCCCCCCCCCCCCCCTCCCACCTGCAGCCTGGTTCACTGGCCTGACTCTCCCCCCCCCTCCCACCTGCAGCCTGGTTCACTGGCCTGACTCCTCACCTGCCCTGACTCTCTCCCCTCCCACCTGCAGCCTGGTTCTCTGGTCTGACTCCTCACCTGCCTTGACCCTCCCCCCCCTCCCACCTGCAGCCTGGTTCACTGCCCTGACTCCCCCCCCCCCTCCCACCTGCAGCCTGGTTCACTGCCCTAGACTCCTCACCTGTCCTGAATCCCCCCCCCTCCCACCTGCAGCCTGGTTCACTGCCCTGACTCCTCACCTGTCCTGACTCCCCCCTCTCCCTCCTGCAGCCTGGTTCACAGGCCTGACTCCTCACCTGACCTGACTCTCCCCCCCTCCCACCTGCAGCCTGGTTCACTGCCCTGACTCCTCACCTGCCCTGACTCTCCCTCCCCCTCCCACCTGCAGCCTGGTTCACTGCCCTGACTCCTCACCTGCCCTGACTCCCCTCCCCTCCCACCTGCAGCCTGGTTCACTGCCCTGACTCCTCACCTGCCCTGACTCTCCCCCCATCCCACCTGCAGCCTGGTTCACTGGCCTGACTCCTCACCTGCCCTGACTCCCCCCCCCCTCCCACCTGCAGCCTGGTTCACTGGCCTGACTCCTCACCTGTCCTGGCTCTCCTCCCCCTCCCACCTGCAGCCTGGTTTACTGGCCTGACGCCCCGCCTAGAGGACGAAAGCTTTGTCCTTGACGCCGGGAAGCGGAAAGAGGCTGGACCTTTCGTGTGCTCCATCGGCACCGGGAACATCCACCTGAGAGTCCAACTCCTGATCAGGGTGGGGAGGACATATCAGGGGGGGGCTTGGGGGAGGGGGGGGCGCGAGTTGGGCTTGGATGGGTGGGTGGGTGGGACGAGAGGGGGTAGGGTGGGTGGGTGGGTGGGACGAGAGGGAGGTGGATGGGTGGGTGGGTGGGACGAGAGGGAGGTGGATGGATGGGTGGGAAAAGAGGGGGTGGGGGGGGGATGAGTTGGTTTGTGATCAATGGTGAATTGGGTGGGTACATATTCCTCAAGGCCAGTGGGGGAATGCCTGGCCACTTGACCGTCCCAGCCTCTCTACCCCCTTACCTGCTTCCCTCTCTCCGAGTCTGCGGCCCTGCCACCTCTCATTCCCCTCTCCCCTCTGGCTATGAGCCTGCGCCCACAGGATGCCTCCCATAGGCCATCATATATTGAGGGGAAAACGCAGTTCAGTGGCCTGCCCGCCCCTCATTTCACCTCTGCTGCCATGCCCTCCCTCCCGTCTAGCTGTTACCCTGCATCCACAGAATGCCCAAAACATGGAATTTTGATACCCTGGAAGAAACACTGCTTCACGGCCAGCCCCCTTTCACATCTGCCTTCCACCCTCAAATCCTCCACATCTGCTGAACCCTCCACTCTCTCCCCCATGTGGTGGTGACCGTGCTCACCTGCTACCCCCCCCCCCCCACACTCTCTCCCCCCTGAGGTGGTGACCGTGCTCATGTGCTGACCCCCCCCACTCTCTCTCCCCTGTGGTGGTGACCGTGTTCATCTGCTGACCCCCCCCACTCTCTCCCCCCTGTGGTAATGACCTTGCTCACCTGCTGACCCCCCCTCTCTCTCCCCCCTGTGGTGGTGACTGTGCTCATCTGCTGACCCTTCCCCACTCTCTCCCCCCTGTAGTGGTGACCGTGCTCATGTGCTGACCCCCTCCACTCTCTTCCCCCTGTGGTGGTGACCGTACTCATGTGCTGACCCCCCCCACTCTCTTCCCCCTGTGGTGGTGACCGTGCTCATCTGCTGACCCTTCCCCACTCTCTCCCCCCTGTAGTGGTGACCGTGCTCATTTGCTGACCATCCCGACTCTCTTCCCCCTGTGGTGGTGACCGTACTCATGTGCTGACGCCCCCCACTCTCTTCCCCCTGTGGTGGTGACCGTGCTCATCTGCTGACCCCCTCCTCTCTCTTCCCCCTGTGGTGGTGACTGTGCTCATCTGCTGACGCCCCCCACTCTCTTCCCCCTGTGGTGGTGACCGTACTCATGTGCTGACCCCCCCCCCCCCACACTCTCTCCCCCCTGTGGTGGTGACTGTCCTCATCTGCTGACCCCCTCCACTCTCTTCCCCCTGTGGTGGTGACTGTACTCATGTGCTGACCCCCTCCACTCTCTTCCCCCTGTGGTGGTGACCGTACTCATGTGCTGACCCCCTCCACTCTCTTCCCCCTGTGGTGGTGACCGTGCTCATCTGCTGACCCCCCCGACTCTCTTCCCCCTGTGGTGGTGACCGTACTCATGTGCTGACCCCCTCCACTCTCTTCCCCCTGTGGTGGTGACCGTGCTCATCTGCTGAACCCCCCGACTCTCTTCCCCCTGTGGTGGTGACCGTACTCATGTGCTGACCCCCTCCACTCTCTTCCCCCTGTGGTGGTGACCGTACTCATGTGCTGACCCCCTCCACTCTCTCCCCCCTGTGGTGGTGACCGTGCTCATCTGCTGACCCTTCCCCACTCTCTCCCCCCTGTAGTGGTGACCGTACTCATGTGCTGACCCCCTCCACTCTCTTCCCCCTGTGGTGGTGACCGTACTCATGTGCTGACCCCCTCCACTCTCTTCCCCCTGTGGTGGTGACCGTGCTCATCTGCTGACCCCCCCGACTCTCTTCCCCCTGTGGTGGTGACCGTACTCATGTGCTGACCCCCTCCACTCTCTTCCCCCTGTGGTGGTGACCGTGCTCATCTGCTGACCCCCCCGACTCTCTTCCCCCTGTGTTGGTGACCGTACTCATGTGCTGACCCCCTCCACTCTCTTCCCCCTGTGGTGGTGACCGTACTCATGTGCTGACCCCCTCCACTCTCTCCCCCCTGTGGTGGTGACCGTGCTCATCTGCTGACCCTTCCCCACTCTCTCCCCCCTGTAGTGGTGACCGTACTCATGTGCTGACCCCCTCCACTCTCTTCCCCCTGTGGTGGTGACCGTACTCATGTGCTGACCCCCTCCACTCTCTCCCCCCTGTGGTGGTGACCGTGCTCATCTGCTGACCCTTCCCCACTCTCTCCCCCCTGTAGTGGTGACCGTACTCATGTGCTGACCCCCTCCACTCTCTTCCCCCTGTGGTGGTGACCGTACTCATGTGCTGACCCCCCCTCTCTCTTCCCCCTGTGGTGGTGACCGTGCTCATCTGCTGACCCCCCCGACTCTCTTCCCCCTGTGGTGGTGACCGTACTCATGTGCTGACCCCCTCCACTCTCTTCCCCCTGTGGTGGTGACCGTACTCATGTGCTGACCCCCTCCACTCTCTTCCCCCTGTGGTGGTGACCGTTCTCATGTGCTGACCCCCTCCACTCTCTTCCCCCTGTGGTGGTGACCGTACTCATGTGCTGACCCCCTCCACTCTCTTCCCCCTGTGGTGGTGACCGTGCTCATCTGCTGACCCCCCCGACTCTCTTCCCCCTGTGGTGGTGACCGTACTCATGTGCTGACCCCCTCCACTCTCTTCCCCCTGTGGTGGTGACCGTACTCATGTGCTGACCCCCCTCCACTCTCTTCCCCCTGTGGTGGTGACCGTGCTCATCTGCTGACCCCCCCGACTCTCTTCCCCCTGTGGTGGTGACCGTACTCATGTGCTGACCCCCTCCACTCTCTCCCCCCTGTGGCTGAGAGCCTACTTGTCACACGATGCCCAGCAGATGAGACTCTTGACTGCAGAGCAAAAGCTGTTCTACATGTTCTCCTGTCTCTCTGCATCTGTCCCCTTTTTCTCCACTGTGGCTGTGCCACCAGGATTCCATCCATTGGCCATTGTTAGGAATCGGTGTAGGAAGCGATGCTCCCCAGCCTGTCCTCCCCCAACCCTCGTTGGACCCTGCCTGCTGCAGGATGGCCACCACATGCAATTCTTGTCCAAGGAGGAGACACTGTTCCAGGCGCATGAGAAGGTGAGCAACACTCTGGCGCGGACATAGAGGTCACCATATCCGATTCTCCTGCATGCAAGCGCCTGATGTCGGTATGTGAAGTGAGAGGAAACGCTGCTCCAGGCGCGTGAGGAATGCAATCAGAGTGACGTGCTGACAAGAAGTACTATAATAAGGATATATTTTGATCGCACGCTGTGAATGTATATAACAAAGAAGGGAACACTGCTCCGGGTGCATGAGAAGGTGAGCAGGGCTGGTGTCCTGGTATAGAGCTCACCTGATTCGGATCTCTTGTAAGTGCCCGCTGTCAATTCGTATCACCAAGGAGAAAGCCCTGTTCGAGGCACATTAGATGGTGAGTGAGCAAGGCTCATGTACTGACGAGGATTTCATCCAGTTCGGATCTTCTTTCAGAGTATACTTTCAACCAGTGTTTCTTTTCTCGTGACTCAGCTACATGTCAACTACACTCTGGCCTCTGGCCGGCGGCCCCATCTGTAGCCAGCATGTTGCTTTGGCCACCAGGCATAGGTCAGTCCAAATTTGGTCCCAATGGGGCCTTGGTTGCTGCGGGGCGGTCTGCTTAAGGTGGATTGGTGGCCGAAAAAAGCAACACTGCTTTCAACATATGGAGCAAAGGAGCTGGCACTGCTTTAGACACGTGGGTTGAAAATATGTTAAGTGCAACATGACTTGTCTGTGTCAGTGTTTACTTTAGTGTGCGCCAGACGACCTTTCGGTGGCCGCCGGGCGGCCACCACTGCGCAAAATGAAACGAAGCCTTGACCGGCCTACAGCCGGTGGACCAAGCAGCAGGGCTAGCAGCACCAGCCTCCTGCGGCCGTAGGCCGTGATGTACCTGAAGTCTGGCTAAAGCGCACTAAAATAAACACTGGTCTGTGTTCCCTCCTAGACCCTCCCGTTTGGCTGCTACCTGCGCTGCCACGTCCCAAGGGGGGAGCAGCTTTGTTGATTTCTGTCTTCAGTCCTATTATGCCGCTAAGCTCTGGCCCGATGGTCCACTGCTCAGCCTTGACAGAGCAACCAGGACCTCTTTTCATTGACTCGTAGAAAGCAAGGAGAGCCGCATGGGCATGCAGGTTTCCAGTTGTTGCGACACAGCATTGGTTGGGGGTCTTGGTAGAGTGTGTCACCAGTGTTTCTTTTTTTTCCTTCAGTCCACTGTTAGCAGGCCGCCCCACGGCCGCCTATGGCCCAAAAGGGACCAAACTTGGACCAGCCTACGACTTGTGGCCAAAGCAGCACAGCTGCCAACAAACGGGGTTGGCGGCCAGAAGCCGGAGTGCTGCTGACATGTTGCTGAGTCACGAAAAAGGAAATACTGGTGTTTGTGGTGCACGGTTCACCGGGAGCGGCATAGGTGCGGCCTCGGCCCTATCTGCACAGCTTTTATATTCCTGCTGTATCCCCCATCAGCCCCAACCCCGACCCCGACCCTGGCCCCGACCACACCGATTGCAGGTCCGCCATGCGTTGGAGAAGAAGAACCGCCGTGACCTGATCAAGATGGCAGGCATGCATCCCGACCAGGAGGATGAGGCCAAGGTGCAGTCTAAGGCTGAGCTGATAGGCGGCTCCTGCTGCACAATGTTGCATGATGTCTCTCCCCTGATATGCTGCACTTGCCACTGCCCCTGCTGCCTGGCACTTGAGCATGCAGCCTGCTGCCTTATATGCTGCACATGCCACAGCCTGCCCCTACTGCCTGATGCTCTCCACCCCTGCTGCTCATGCTGCCGCACATTGCCTAATGCTGTATGTGGCTGCTACCTGCTACTTTCCCTGCTGCATGCTACTGCCCATGCTGCCTGCTACTACCTGCCGCTGTTGATGCGGTATGTCCCTCCCACCTCATGCTCTATGCCCCTGCTGCATGCTATTGCCCCTGCTGCCTGCTACTAACTGCCACTGTTGATGCGTTATTCTCCTCCCACCTCATGTTCTATGCCCCCTGCTGCATGCTATTGCCCCTCCTGCCTGCCACTAACTGCCACTGTTGATGCGGTATGCTCCTCCCACCTCATGCTCTATGCCCCTGCTGCATGCTATTGACCCTCCTGCCTGCTACTAACTGCCACTGTTGATGCGTTATGCTCCTCCCACCTCATGCACTATGCCCCTGCTGCATGCTATTGCCCCTCCTGCCTGCCACTAACTGCCTCTGTCGATGCGTTATTCTCCTCCCACCTCATGCTCTATGCCCCTGCTGCATGCTATTGCCCCTCCTGCCTGCTACTAACTGCCACTGTTGATGCGTTATGCTCCTCCCACCTCATGCTCTATGCCCCTGCTGCATGCTATTGCCCCTCCTGCCTGCTACTGACTGCCACTGTTGATGCGTTACGCTCCTCCCACCTCATGCTCCTGCTGCATGCTACTGCCCCTCCTGCCTGCCACTAACTGCCACTGTTGATGCGGTATGCTCCTCCCACCTCATGTTCTATGCCCCTGCTGCATGCTACTGCCCCTCTTGCCTGCTACTGCCTGCCGCTGTTGATGCGTTATTCTCCTCCCACCTCATGTTCTATGCCCCCTGCTGCATGCTATTGCCCCTCCTGCCTGCTACTAACTGCCACTGTTGATGCGTTGTGCTCCTCCCACCTCATGCTCTATGCCCCTGCTGCATGCTATTGTCCCTCCTGCCTGCTACTAACTGCCACTGTTGATGCGTTATGCCTCTCCCACCTCATGCTCTATGCCCCTGCTGCATGCTACTGCCCCTGTTGCCTGCTACTGCCTGCCACTGTTGATGCGTTATGCCTCTTCCACCTCATGCTCTATGCCCCTACTGCATGCAACTGCCCTTGCTGCTTAATGCTGCCTCATCATATACCCCTTTCCTGCACTGCTTTGCCTAGGAGGTCCTGCAGTCCTAGGGGCTTTGCTTTATCCTGCTGTCTGATATACTTCAGCCTGACACGCTTCAGCCTGATAAGCTTCAGTCTGATACGCTTCAGCCAGTCCTTGACCCTGCTGCTTGCACTGCCTCACTTCTGCCCGTCCTCCCCTCTTGCCGGCACTGCTCCGTCTAGGAGCCTCTGGAGTCTGAGGGGTTGCGCATCATCCGCCAAGGACGTGAGGCACGGCTGTCAGCCGCCCAACAGGCGTTGGAGGGCCGTGCCAGCAGGGACGGCTCCTTTGCAGGCTCGGTAGACTCACGGTCAGTGAGCTGGAGGGCCGTGCCAGTGAAGGATGGAGATCAGGGCGGCTGAATGTCTGGCATTGGGTTGGGTGCTGGAATACAATTTCTTCTGCAGCGGCAATGGGCTGAAAGTGACGAGAGAGGAGCCGGATTGGCTGTATGAGCTGACCCTACAAGAGGGGGGGCTGCTTATGTCCTACCTCTGACTTGTGCTTCCTAATCACGGGCCGCGTTTGCTCCCTCACGCACAGGGGTAGGTCTGCTGATCCGCAGCGCCCGCCGCGCAGCCCCAGCGCCCGCCGCGGCTCAGAGGACCCGTCCCGTGCTCGCTCTGCACCCAGGCCGGATCTGCAGGCCCCGCCCTCCCCTGCGCTCTCAGATTCTGCGCGGGTTGGGACGAACAGGATCGGAGGCGTTAGCGCTGAGCGGCTGCCAGCGGCCTCTGTACGGCGCCCTGCACCGCAGACTCCTACAGCATCAGGTAACCGCGGCGCGTTGCAGCTAACAGCCCAGGGAGTGGCGGAGGGCTCGCGTTCAGGCGGCAGAGGAGGAGGAGGAGGAGGGGCTTTTGTGGACTCCAGCGGGCCGAGTGCATCAGAGGACGAGGGTAAGATCAGAGGGGAAAAGAGCAGGCTGAGCAGGAAGTAGAGGGGGGAGAAGCGGCGAGGGCATTGTAAGCTGGGCTGAGTAGACCAGAAGACAAAGGTGGGCTCAGGATGGGATAAAGCAGGCAGAGGAGTGTTGAGGAAATGTTATGGAGTTAAGGAGGCAGAGTGCATCAGAGGACGAAGGTGAGCTCAGAAGGGAGAGAAGGGGGGCAGCTTGATTCAAAGACTTGGCCCCAGAACCACGCTGGCAGAGCGACAGTATATGGCAACAGGGCAGCCTTTTGGCAGTGTCTGGATCTCACTCAAGGCCTTGCATGAACTTCGAAACCTACGCGTGTTGTGCCTGCTTCAAGGGGCTCCCTTGCAATACATTAATAAGTGCTCAGGCTCTGTTTCAATTCCTGTGTGTGTTCAGGAGTTTTCTCGGTGACTGAGGAGGAGATGGCACGGAGGCGTGCAGCGCGCGCTTCGCGAAGACAGGCAGCGCTTCGTCGCTGACCCATGCCTTACGTCTTAGGGTTCCTGGTGACCTAGAATGAGACAGGACAGAGGCAGGCCGTGTGTGCTTCCCAGGGATCCGCGGGCTCTGTTGACCCCTGTCCTTAATCTCATGGGCTTCTTGGTCATCAGAAACGAGTCGGCACGGAGGCGGGTTGCGCGTGCTTCGCAGGGACAGGTGGGCTCTGTTGACCTATGTCCTGGATCTCATGGGGTCCTTCGTGACTGAAGGCGAGATGGTTTGGAGGCGGCCAGTGTGTGCTTCAAAAAGGCAGTCTGCAGGGCTCCGCTGAGAGGAACCTTGGACCATCATGAGGCTCGCCCTTGCACGCAATAAGTAAGTAACATGGATTCTAGGGATTTTCCCACGTTCAAGAACGTGTTTGGGATCCTTCTGCATGATCTTTTACGAGTGATATATGGCAATCCATCGGCTTATATAGTGCTGCAGTTACCATGTCCGCCTGGTCTGCTTTCTTATCCTTGTATTTTGTGCGCAACCCTTTCTCTGGTACGTATCAGTTTCTCTGCTGTGGCATCGGGCAGTTGGAAGACCACAAAATCAGCATAAGAAAAACCAGCAGAACACGACTGGCACCAGTTTGGACTGTGTAGGACAGATGGTCAATGCTTACCGGTAGTGAATAAAGCCTTGACAGTAAGAGCAAAATACAGGGTGAAGACTTGACACTAGTCATCTTAAATTAAGTTCAAGCTCGGGGATAACACCCGGGTAATGAATGAACTGCTTGACTCACAAATCTCCTTCTCGAATGTCTGATCGTATCATGGCCATGCATACGGGTCAACACAGGGTCCCCCTGGGTCAACACGACATTCTAAGGCACAGTGCCACTTTCTCCATAGTTCCAAAACTACCTAACTGTGCCTTCACATTTACGGGGCTAAGTTACCGTAGCAGTGACTCCAACTCACGCCGACGATCTCTACATTGTTCTCCAAACCGACCGGCTGCCCGAGTCTGGCCCCTGCCTCGCTCGGCCGAGCACCGCTCTCCCCCTTAAGGCCATCTAAATTGATGGGTGAGACGCACCAGCCTGACGCCTCTCTTATTTTGCCAAAGAAAGCGCCCTCAGCACACCCTCTAATCTGGTTTTCAAACCCACCCAGTGTTTATTTGGAGTTTTGAACCCACCCTTCATCCGCGCTGCAATCAATTTCTAAGAGCCCCGTCTCTGCATTCCTCGCCATCTTAGGGTGTGGACATAGCAGCGCGGATTCGACATCAGCCGCCCTTAGCGCGTCACGCTCCCTGAAGGCTGCATCTCTGACCGCCGAGCAGCGAGCCAAGGCTGCCGTACTGGGTGCCGTCGTTGCGGATGCCGCTTGCATGGGCCTACACTGGCGAGTAGTGTGGACGTGCAAACATGCTTGCTGCAGTGCCTTAACTCAGTCTAACCAATGGTCGCTGCCAGGCTTCTGGGCAGATTTGGATGGGAGGGAACCTGAGAGGCACTCATGCCCATGCTGGTATGACCCCAAGCACAAGCAGAACGCCTGCCTTGCTTTGCATGGGTCAGCACTGATGAGAAGTAGGTGCGAAAATGCTTAAGATTCTAAAATAGGTGCTGATTGTTGAATTCGAAGAGGCATTGCCCTCGGCCCCCGACCTGAGGCAACCAGCCAGTCCGCATGGCAGCTTGTGAGCAATGCAAGCTGCAGGCTGAAGCTAATTGCATGAGAGCATGTATAGGAGCATGCATGGGCATATGCATACAGGCATACATTGGAACATGCATATTATCATACATGAGGATATGCATGGGAGTATGCATGAGAGCATGCATGGAGGGCTCTCATCCCTCAGCGCCACAGTAAGATTACATACGTCTGCATGGGCCTCTGAGTGCATCTGGCTTATTGGCTATCGCGTGCATGGTGTCTCCCCAGCAAATTGTCGGAGCAAAGGTCAAGCTCCTTAGATTATCCGGCTTGCGCAATACAAAATGGTGTGAATGAGTTACTGAGAAATCCTTGGAGGAGATGTGGGACGAGGTTTCTCTCACCCACTTTTCACAGTTGCCCTGAATATGCCACTGAACTGCTATGTATGTAGTGCTCCTTTTCCGCTCTGCCCTGCCCTTCTCTTCACATAATGCTCCTGTTCTGTCCTAAACCTCTCAATCATTTAACCAAAAACCTGCCCTGACTTGGCAGAATATTGAAGTATGTTCTGCCCTGCCCTGACTGTAGTGCTCCTTTTCCTCTCTGCCCTGCCTTCACCTGACCATAGTGTTCCTGTTCTGACCTGCCTTGACCTGTCCTACTGCCCTGCCCTGAACAGATTGTTCCTGTTCTGTCCATCCTGTATGTGACCAGGATGAGACAATGTAAGTATTTCGCCATGCCAGCCCCATGCGTACACTGTCCTGTCCTGATACCAACGGTAAAAACAGGATGCAAACATTGTAAACCTATTTTATTCCAGCCCCGTGCTTGACCCTGTCCTGCCCTGACCCGATCCCAGGGTGTACGATCAGGATCAGATTCTGGCTAAGCTCAAGGAGCAGGGAAGGGAAACAGAGCCTGAGTTCTTCCCCCCGGTAAGTGCCTGCTGGCCCATGTCTAAAAGCTATGGGCAATGGGGCACTGGTGCTGGTATATTGGGAATTAAGTATAAGTGGTATATGTACCAACAGGCGGTCCATGATTACCTCTACGAGCTGCAGCCGGTAGTGGCCCACTAGGTGTGGGTAGGGATGGGAAGTGGAACCGGAGGTCTTCCCCCTGGTCAGGACTAACGGGTTGATCTCTCCTAGCTGTAAAAGTGTGTGGGCAATATTGCATCAGGTCTGCGTCCATGACATCATGATACCACGTGATTGCCGTCTATTTCACGGACTGGCACCAACAGTGCATTGCAACGTCAAGGAATCATAAATGCTACACCAGCTGCGTCACTTGCACCGGAGTGCATTGGATTGGCATGAAATCATGAATATGGTCTAGGGGCCGGGTTCACACTTGTATTACAAGGCCCAGAAACAGAAAGTGTACACCAAGTGTACCCCCACCCTGCCTGCTCTCTGATTGCTCCCTGCCAGTTCTCCGAGTGTTCCCCGCCTGCTCCCCGCTCGTCTGCCTCAGATGGACAGCTACTACAAGCACGCGGATGGCGAGTTCACCCCTTACGGCCACGAGCTCATGGCACACTTGAAGGTCCTAGCTGATCAGCGCAAAGTGGAGGGGGATCCGCTAGCACAGGTGGGCGATTGGGCGTGCTAGCCTGCTGGTTACAAGTGGCACGAGTGGGGGCGCTTGAGCGTCGGGGGGGGGGGGGGGGGGGGCACTAGCCTGCTGGTTACAAGTGGCACAAGTGGGGGCGCTTGAGCGTCGGGGGGGGGGAGGGGGGGCACTAGCCTGCTGGTTACAAGTGGCAAGAGTGGGGGCGCTTGAGCGTCGGGGGGGGGGGGGGGGGCACTAGCCTGCTGGTTACAAGTGGCACGAGTGGGGGCGCTTGAGCGTCGGGGGGGGGGGAGGGGGGGCACTAGCCTGCTGGTTACAAGTGGCAAGAGTGGGGGCGCTTGAGCGTCGGGGGGGGGGGGGGGGGGCACTAGCCTGCTGGTTACAAGTGGCACGAGTGGGGGCGCTTGAGCGTCGGGGGGGGGGGGGGGGGGGGCACTAGCCTGCTGGTTACAAGTGGCACAAGTGGGGGCGCTTGAGCGTCGGGGGGGGGGGGGGGGGCACTAGCCTGCTGGTTACAAGTGGCAAGAGTGGGGGCGCTTGAGCGTGGGGGGGGGGGGGGGGGCACTAGCCTGCTGGTCACAAGTGGCAAGAGTGGGGGCGCTTGAGCTTCGGGGGGGGGGGGGGGGGCACTAGCCTGCTGGTTACAAGTGGCACAAGTGGGGGCGCTTGAGCGTCGGGGGGGGGGGGGGGGGCACTAGCCTGCTGGTTACAAGTGGCACGAGTGGGGGCGCTTGAGCGTCGGGGGGGGGGGGGGGCACTAGCCTGCTGGTTACAAGTGGCACGAGTGGGGGCGCTTGAGCGTCGGGGGGGGGGGGGGGGGGGGCACTAGCCTGCTGGTTACAAGTGGCACGAGTGGGGGCGCTTGAGCGTCGGGGGGGGGGGGGGGGGGCACTAGCCTGCTGGTTACAAGTGGCACGAGTGGGGGCGCTTGAGCGTGGGGGGGGGGGGGGGGGGGCACTAGCCTGCTGGTTACAAGTGGCACGAGTGGGGGCGCTTGAGCGTCGGGGGGGGGGGGGGCACTAGCCTGCTGGTTACAAGTGGCACGAGTGGGGGCGCTTGAGCGTGGGGGGGGGGGGGGGGGGCACTAGCCTGCTGGTTACAAGTGGCACGAGTGGGGGCGCTTGAGCGTGGGGGGGGGGGGGGGGGGGCACTAGCCTGCTGGTTACAAGTGGCACGAGTGGGGGCGCTTGAGCGTCGGGGGGGGGGGGGGGGGCACTAGCCTGCTGGTTACAAGTGGCACGAGTGGGGGCGCTTGAGCGTCGGGGGGGGGGGGGGGCACTAGCCTGCTGGTTACAAGTGGCACGAGTGGGGGCGCTTGAGCGTGGGGGGGGGGGGGCACTAGCCTGCTGGTTACAAGTGGCAAGAGTGGGGGCGCTTGAGCGTCGGGGGGGGGGGGGGGGGGGCACTAGCCTGCTGGTTACAAGTGGCACGAGTGGGGGCACTTGAGCGTCGGGGGGGGGGGGGGGGCACTAGCCTGCTGGTTACAAGTGGCAAGAGTGGGGGCGCTTGAGCGTCGGGGGGGGGGGGGGGGGCACTAGCCTGCTGGTTACAAGTGGCACGAGTGGGGGCACTTGAGCGTCGGGGGGGGGGGAGGGGGGGCACTAGCCTGCTGGTTACAAGTGGCACGAGTGGGGGCACTTGAGCGTCGGGGGGGGGGGGGGGGCACTAGCCTGCTGGTTACAAGTGGCAAGAGTGGGGGCGCTTGAGCGTCGGGGGGGGGGGGGGGGGGCACTAGCCTGCTGGTTACAAGTGGCACGAGTGGGGGCACTTGAGCGTCGGGGGGGGGGGGGGGGCACTAGCCTGCTGGTTACAAGTGGCACGAGTGGGGGCACTTGAGCGTCGGGGGGGGGGGGGGGGGGCACTAGCCTGCTGGTTACAAGTGGCACGAGTGGGGGCGCTTGAGCGTGGGGGGGGGGGGGGGGGGGGCACTAGCCTGCTGGTTACAAGTGGCACGAGTGGGGGCGCTTGAGCGTCGGGGGGGGGGGGGGCACTAGCCTGCTGGTTACAAGTGGCACGAGTGGGGGCGCTTGAGCGTGGGGGGGGGGGGGGGGGGCACTAGCCTGCTGGTTACAAGTGGCACGAGTGGGGGCGCTTGAGCGTGGGGGGGGGGGGGGGGGGGCACTAGCCTGCTGGTTACAAGTGGCACGAGTGGGGGCGCTTGAGCGTCGGGGGGGGGGGGGGGGCACTAGCCTGCTGGTTACAAGTGGCACGAGTGGGGGCGCTTGAGCGTCGGGGGGGGGGGGGGCACTAGCCTGCTGGTTACAAGTGGCACGAGTGGGGGCGCTTGAGCGTGGGGGGGGGGGGGCACTAGCCTGCTGGTTACAAGTGGCAAGAGTGGGGGCGCTTGAGCGTCGGGGGGGGGGGGGGGGGGCACTAGCCTGCTGGTTACAAGTGGCACGAGTGGGGGCACTTGAGCGTCGGGGGGGGGGGGGGGCACTAGCCTGCTGGTTACAAGTGGCAAGAGTGGGGGCGCTTGAGCGTGGGAGGGGGGGGGCACTAGCCTGCTGGTTACAAGTGGCACGAGTGGGGGCGCTTGAGCGTGGGGGGGGGGGGGCACTAGCCTGCTGGTTACAAGTGGCACGAGTGGGGGCGCTTGAGCGTGGGAGGGGGGGTGGGGGGGGCACTAGCCTGCTGGTTACAAGTGGCACGAGTGGGGGCGCTTGAGCGTGGGGTGGGGGGGGGCACTAGCCTGCTGGTTACAAGTGGCAAGAGTGGGGGCGCTTGAGCGTGGGAGGGGGGGGGGGGCACTAGCCTGCTGGTTACAAGTGGCACGAGTGGGGGCGCTTGAGCGTCGGGGGGAGGGGGGGCACTAGCCTGCTGGTTACAAGTGGCAAGAGTGGGGGCGCTTGAGCGTCGGGGGGGGGGGGGGGGCACTAGCCTGCTGGTTACAAGTGGCAAGAGTGGGGGCGCTTGAGCGTCAGGGGGGGGGGGGGGCACTAGCCTGCTGGTTACAAGTGGCAAGAGTGGGGGCGCTTGAGCGTCGGGGGGGGGGGGGGGGACTAGCCTGCTGGTTACAAGTGGCACGAGTGGGGGCGCTTGAGCGTCGGGGGGGGGGGGGGGGGGGCACTAGCCTGCTGGTTACAAGTGGCAAGAGTGGGGGCGCTTGAGCGTCGGGGGGGGGGGGGGGGCACTAGCCTGCTGGTCACAAGTGGCAAGAGTGGGGGCGCTTGAGCGTCGGGGGGGGGGGGGGCACTAGCCTGCTGGTTACAAGTGGCACGAGTGGGGGCGCTTGAGCGTGGGAGGGGGGGGGCACTAGCCTGCTGGTTACAAGTGGCACGAGTGGGGGCGCTTGAGCGTGGGAGGGGGGGGGGCACTAGCCTGCTGGTTACAAGTGGCAAGAGTGGGGGCGCTTGAGCGTCGGGGGGGGGGGGGGGGCACTAGCCTGCTGGTTACAAGTGGCACGAGTGGGGGCGCTTGAGCGTGGGAGGGGGGGGGCACTAGCCTGCTGGTTACAAGTGGCAAGAGTGGGGGCGCTTGAGCGTGGGAGGGGGGGGGGCACTAGCCTGCTGGTTACAAATGGCACGAGTGGGGGCGCTTGAGCGTGGGAGGGGGGGGGGGCACTAGCCTGCTGGTTACAAGTGGCACGAGTGGGGGCGCTTGAGCGTCGGGGGGGGGGGGGGGGCACTAGCCTGCTGGTTACAAGTGGCACGAGTGGGGGCGCTTGAGCGTGGGGGGAGGGGGGGCACTAGCCTGCTGGTTACAAGTGGCAAGAGTGGGGGCGCTTGAGCGTGGGAGGGGGGGGGCACTAGCCTGCTGGTTACAAGTGGCACGAGTGGGGGCGCTTGAGCGTGGGGGGGGGGGGGGCACTAGCCTGCTGGTTACAAGTGGCACGAGTGGGGGCGCTTGAGCGTGGGAGGGGGGGTGGGGGGGGCACTAGCCTGCTGGTTACAAGTGGCACGAGTGGGGGCGCTTGAGCGTCGGGGTGGGGGGGGGCACTAGCCTGCTGGTCACAAGTGGCAAGAGTGGGGGCGCTTGAGCGTGGGAGGGGGGGGGGCACTAGCCTGCTGGTTACAAGTGGCACGAGTGGGGGCGCTTGAGCGTCGGGGGGGGGGGGGGGGGCACTAGCCTGCTGGTCACAAGTGGCACGAGTGGGGGCGCTTGAGCGTCGGGGGGGTGGGGGGGGACTAGCCTGCTGGTTACAAGTGGCAAGAGTGGGGGCGCTTGAGCGTCGGGGGGGGGGGGGGGGGAACTAGCCTGCTGGTTACAAGTGGCACGAGTGGGGGCGCTTGAGCGTCGGGGGGGGGGGGGGGGCACTAGCCTGCTGGTCACAAGTGGCACGAGTGGGGGCGCTTGAGCGTCGGGGGGGGGGGGGGCACTAGCCTGCTGGTTACAAGTGGCACGAGTGGGGGCGCTTGAGCGTGGGAGGGGGGGGGGGGGCACTAGCCTGCTGGTTACAAGTGGCAAGAGTGGGGGCGCTTGAGCGTGGGAGGGGGGGGGGCACTAGCCTGCTGGTTACAAGTGGCAAGAGTGGGGGCGCTTGAGCGTGGGAGGGGGGGGGGGCACTAGCCTGCTGGTTACAAGTGGCAAGAGTGGGGGCGCTTGTGCGTGGGAGGGGGGGGGCACTAGCCTGCTGGTTACAAGTGGCACGAGTGGGGGCGCTTGAGCGTGGGGGGGGGGGGCACTAGCCTGCTGGTTACAAGTGGCACGAGTGGGGGCGCTTGAGCGTGGGAGGGGGGGTGGGGGGGGCACTAGCCTGCTGGTTACAAGTGGCACGAGTGGGGGCGCTTGAGCGTCGGGGTGGGGGGGGGCACTAGCCTGCTGGTTACAAGTGGCAAGAGTGGGGGCGCTTGAGCGTCGGGGGGGGGGGGGGGGCACTAGCCTGCTGGTTACAAGTGGCACGAGTGGGGGCGCTTGAGCGTCGGGGGGAGGGGGGGCACTAGCCTGCTGGTTACAAGTGGCAAGAGTGGGGGCGCTTGAGCGTCGGGGGGGGGGGGGGGGGGGCACTAGCCTGCTGGTTACAAGTGGCAAGAGTGGGGGCGCTTGAGCGTCGGGGGGGGGGGGGGGGGCACTAGCCTGCTGGTCACAAGTGGCAAGAGTGGGGGCGCTTGAGCGTGGGGGGGGGGGGGGGCACTAGCCTGCTGGTCACAAGTGGCAAGAGTGGGGGCGCTTGAGCGTCGGGGGGGGGGGGGGGGCACTAGCCTGCTGGTTACAAGTGGCAAGAGTGGGGGCGCTTGAGCGTCGGGGGGGGGGGGGGGGCACTAGCCTGCTGGTTACAAGTGGCAAGAGTGGGGGCGCTTGAGCGTCGGGGGGGGGGGGGGGGCACTAGCCTGCTGGTTACAAGTGGCACGAGTGGGGGCGCTTGAGCGTCGGGGGGAGGGGGGGCACTAGCCTGCTGGTTACAAGTGGCAAGAGTGGGGGCGCTTGAGCGTCGGGGGGGGGGGGGGGGGGGCACTAGCCTGCTGGTTACAAGTGGCACGAGTGGGGGCGCTTGAGCGTCGGGGGGGGGGGGGGGGCACTAGCCTGCTGGTCACAAGTGGCAAGAGTGGGGGCGCTTGAGCGTGGGGGGGGGGGGGGGCACTAGCCTGCTGGTCACAAGTGGCAAGAGTGGGGGCGCTTGAGCGTCGGGGGGGGGGGGGGGGCACTAGCCTGCTGGTTACAAGTGGCAAGAGTGGGGGCGCTTGAGCGTCGGGGGGGGGGGGGGGGCACTAGCCTGCTGGTTACAAGTGGCAAGAGTGGGGGCGCTTGAGCGTCGGGGGGGGGGGGGGGGCACTAGCCTGCTGGTTACAAGTGGCAAGAGTGGGGGCGCTTGAGCGTGGGGAGGGGGGGGGGCACTAGCCTGCTGGTTACAAGTGGCAAGAGTGGGGGCGCTTGAGCGTCGGGGGGGTGGGGGGGGACTAGCCTGCTGGTTACAAGTGGCACGAGTGGGGGCGCTTGAGCGTCGGGGGGGGGGGGGGGGGGGGCACTAGCCTGCTGGTTACAAGTGGCAAGAGTGGGGGCGCTTGAGCGTCGGGGGGGGGGGGGGGGCACTAGCCTGCTGGTCACAAGTGGCAAGAGTGGGGGCGCTTGAGCGTCGGGGGGGGGGGGGGCACTAGCCTGCTGGTTACAAGTGGCACGAGTGGGGGCGCTTGAGCGTGGGAGGGGGGGGGGGGGGGCACTAGCCTGCTGGTTACAAGTGGCACGAGTGGGGGCGCTTGAGCGTGGGGGGGGGGGGGGGAGGGCACTAGCCTGCTGGTTACAAGTGGCACGAGTGGGGGCGCTTGAGCGTGGGGGGGGGGGGGGGGGGCACTAGCCTGCTGGTTACAAGTTGCAAGAGTGGGGGCGCTTGAGCGTCGGGGGTTGGGGGGGGACTAGCCTGCTGGTTACAAGTGGCAAGAGTGGGGGCGCTTGAGCGTGGGAGGGGGGGGGGGGGGCACTAGCCTGCTGGTTACAAGTGGCAAGAGTGGGGGCGCTTGAGCGTCGGGGGGGGGGGGGGGGCACTAGCCTGCTGGTTACAAGTGGCACGAGTGGGGGCGCTTGAGCGTCGGGGGGGGGGGGGCACTAGCCTGCTGGTCACAAGTGGCACGAGTGGGGGCGCTTGAGCGTCGGGGGGGGGGGGGGCACTAGCCTGCTGGTTACAAGTGGCACGAGTGGGGGCGCTTGAGCGTGGGAGGGGGGGGGGGGCACTAGCCTGCTGGTTACAAGTGGCAAGAGTGGGGGCGCTTGAGCGTGGGAGGGGGGGGGGCACTAGCCTGCTGGTTACAAGTGGCAAGAGTGGGGGCGCTTGAGCGTGGGAGGGGGGGGGGCACTAGCCTGCTGGTTACAAGTGGCAAGAGTGGGGGCGCTTGTGCGTGGGAGGGGGGGGGCACTAGCCTGCTGGTTACAAGTGGCACGAGTGGGGGCGCTTGAGCGTGGGGGGGGGGGGCACTAGCCTGCTGGTTACAAGTGGCACGAGTGGGGGCGCTTGAGCGTGGGAGGGGGGGTGGGGGGGGCACTAGCCTGCTGGTTACAAGTGGCACGAGTGGGGGCGCTTGAGCGTCGGGGTGGGGGGGGGCACTAGCCTGCTGGTTACAAGTGGCAAGAGTGGGGGCGCTTGAGCGTCGGGGGGGGGGGGGGGGCACTAGCCTGCTGGTTACAAGTGGCAAGAGTGGGGGCGCTTGAGCGTCGGGGGGAGGGGGGGCACTAGCCTGCTGGTTACAAGTGGCAAGAGTGGGGGCGCTTGAGCGTCGGGGGGGGGGGGGGCACTAGCCTGCTGGTTACAAGTGGCAAGAGTGGGGGCGCTTGAGCGTCAGGGGGGGGGGGGGGCACTAGCCTGCTGGTTACAAGTGGCACGAGTGGGGGCGCTTGAGCGTGGGGGGGGGGGGGGCACTAGCCTGCTGGTTACAAGTGGCACGAGTGGGGGCGCTTGAGCGTCGGGGGGGGGGGGGGGCACTAGCCTGCTGGTTACAAGTGGCAAGAGTGGGGGCGCTTGAGCGTCGGGGGGGGGGGGGGGGGGGCACTAGCCTGCTGGTTACAAGTGGCAAGAGTGGGGGCGCTTGAGCGTCGGGGGGGGGGGGGGGGCACTAGCCTGCTGGTCACAAGTTGCAAGAGTGGGGGCGCTTGAGCGTCGGGGGTGGGGGGGGACTAGCCTGCTGGTTACAAGTGGCACGAGTGGGGGCGCTTGAGCGTCGGGGGAGGGGGGGGGGGGGGGGCACTAGCCTGCTGGTTACAAGTGGCAAGAGTGGGGGCGCTTGAGCGTCGGGGGGGGGGGGGGGGGCACTAGCCTGCTGGTTACAAGTGGCAAGAGTGGGGGCGCTTGAGCGTCGGGGGGGGGGGGGGGGGCACTAGCCTGCTGGTTACAAGTGGCAAGAGTGGGGGCGCTTGAGCGTCGGGGGGGGGGGGGGGGCACTAGCCTGCTGGTCACAAGTGGCAAGAGTGGGGGCGCTTGAGCGTCGGGGGGGGGGGGGCACTAGCCTGCTTGTTACAAGTGGCACGAGTGGGGGCGCTTGAGCGTGGGAGGGGGGGGGGGGGGGCACTAGCCTGCTGGTTACAAGTGGCAAGAGTGGGGGCGCTTGAGCGTGGGGGGGGGGGGGGGGGGGCACTAGCCTGCTGGTTACAAGTGGCACGAGTGGGGGCGCTTGAGCGTGGGGGGGGGGGGGGGGGCACTAGCCTGCTGGTTACAAGTGGCACGAGTGGGGGCGCTTGAGCGTCGGGGGGGGGGGGGGGGCACTAGCCTGCTGGTTACAAGTGGCACGAGTGGGGGCGCTTGAGCGTGGGGGGAGGGGGGGCACTAGCCTGCTGGTTACAAGTGGCACGAGTGGGGGCGCTTGAGCGTGGGGGGGGGGGGGGGGGCACTAGCCTGCTGGTTACAAGTGGCACGAGTGGGGGCGCTTGAGCGTGGGGGGGGGGGGGGGGGGCACTAGCCTGCTGGTTACAAGTGGCACGAGTGGGGGCGCTTGAGCGTCGGGGGGGGGGGGGGGCACTAGCCTGCTGGTTACAAGTGGCAAGAGTGGGGGCACTTGAGCGTCGGGGGGGGGGAGGGGGGGCACTAGCCTGCTGGTTACAAGTGGCAAGAGCGGGGGCACTTGAGCGTCGGGGGGGGGGGGGGGGCACTAGCCTGCTGGTTACAAGTGGCAAGAGTGGGGGCGCTTGAGCGTCGGGGGGGGGGGGGGGGCACTAGCCTGCTGGTTACAAGTGGCACGAGTGGGGGCACTTGAGCGTCGGGGGGGGGGGGGGGCACTAGCCTGCTGGTTACAAGTGGCACGAGTGGGGGCACTTGAGCGTCGGGGGGGGGGGGGGGGGCACTAGCCTGCTGGTTACAAGTGGCAAGAGTGGGGGCGCTTGAGCGTGGGAGGGGGGGGGCACTAGCCTGCTGGTTACAAGTGGCACGAGTGGGGGCGCTTGAGCGTGGGAGGGGGGGGGCACTAGCCTGCTGGTTACAAGTGGCACGAGTGGGGGCGCTTGAGCGTGGGAGGGGGGGGGGCACTAGCCTGCTGGTTACAAGTGGCAAGAGTGGGGGCGCTTGAGCGTCGGGGGGGGGGGGGGGGCACTAGCCTGCTGGTTACAAGTGGCACGAGTGGGGGCGCTTGAGCGTGGGGGGAGGGGGGGCACTAGCCTGCTGGTTACAAGCGGCAAGAGTGGGGGCGCTTGAGCGTGGGAGGGGGGGGGGGCACTAGCCTGCTGGTTACAAGTGGCACGAGTGGGGGCGCTTGAGCGTGGGAGGGGGGGGGGGGGGGCACTAGCCTGCTGGTTACAAGTGGCAAGAGTGGGGGCGCTTGAGCGTGGGAGGGGGGGGGGGCACTAGCCTGCTGGTTACAAGTGGCAAGAGTGGGGGCGCTTGAGAGTGGGAGGGGGGGGGGGCACTAGCCTGCTGGTTACAAGTGGCACGAGTGGGGGCGCTTGAGCGTGGGAGGGGGGGGGGCACTAGCCTGCTGGTTACAAGTGGCAAGAGTGGGGGCGCTTGAGCGTCGGGGGGGGGGGGGGGGCACTAGCCTGCTGGTTACAAGTGGCACGAGTGGGGGCGCTTGAGCGTCGGGGGGAGGGGGGGCACTAGCCTGCTGGTTACAAGTGGCACGAGTGGGGGCGCTTGAGCGTGGGGGGGGGGGGGCACTAGCCTGCTGGTTACAAGTGGCACGAGTGGGGGCGCTTGAGCGTGGGAGGGGGGGTGGGGGGGGCACTAGCCTGCTGGTTACAAGTGGCACGAGTGGGGGCGCTTGAGCGTGGGGTGGGGGGGGGCACTAGCCTGCTGGTTACAAGTGGCAAGAGTGGGGGCGCTTGAGCGTGGGAGGGGGGGGGGGGCACTAGCCTGCTGGTTACAAGTGGCACGAGTGGGGGCGCTTGAGCGTCGGGGGGAGGGGGGGCACTAGCCTGCTGGTTACAAGTGGCAAGAGTGGGGGCGCTTGAGCGTCGGGGGGGGGGGGGGGCACTAGCCTGCTGGTTACAAGTGGCAAGAGTGGGGGCGCTTGAGCGTCAGGGGGGGGGGGGGGCACTAGCCTGCTGGTTACAAGTGGCAAGAGTGGGGGCGCTTGAGCGTCGGGGGGGGGGGGGGGGGACTAGCCTGCTGGTTACAAGTGGCACGAGTGGGGGCGCTTGAGCGTCGGGGGGGGGGGGGGGGGGCACTAGCCTGCTGGTTACAAGTGGCACGAGTGGGGGCGCTTGAGCGTCGGGGGGGGGGGGGGGGGCACTAGCCTGCTGGTTACAAGTGGCACGAGTGGGGGCGCTTGAGCGTCGGGGGGGTGGGGGGGACTAGCCTGCTGGTTACAAGTGGCACGAGTGGGGGCGCTTGAGCGTCGGGGGGGGGGGGGGGGGCACTAGCCTGCTGGTTACAAGTGGCACGAGTGGGGGCGCTTGAGCGTCGGGGGGGGGGGGGGGGGGCACTAGCCTGCTGGTTACAAGTGGCAAGAGTGGGGGCGCTTGAGCGTCGGGGGGGGGGGGGGGGGGCACTAGCCTGCTGGTCACAAGTGGCAAGAGTGGGGGCGCTTGAGCGTCGGGGGGGGGGGGGGGCACTAGCCTGCTGGTTACAAGTGGCACGAGTGGGGGCGCTTGAGCGTGGGAGGGGGGGGGCACTAGCCTGCTGGTTACAAGTGGCACGAGTGGGGGCGCTTGAGCGTGGGAGGGGGGGGGGCACTAGCCTGCTGGTTACAAGTGGCAAGAGTGGGGGCGCTTGAGCGTCGGGGGGGGGGGGGGGCACTAGCCTGCTGGTTACAAGTGGCACGAGTGGGGGCGCTTGAGCGTGGGAGGGGGGGGGCACTAGCCTGCTGGTTACAAGTGGCAAGAGTGGGGGCGCTTGAGCGTGGGAGGGGGGGGGGCACTAGCCTGCTGGTTACAAGTGGCACGAGTGGGGGCGCTTGAGCGTGGGAGGGGGGGGGGCACTAGCCTGCTGGTTACAAGTGGCACGAGTGGGGGCGCTTGAGCGTCGGGGGGGGGGGGGGGGCACTAGCCTGCTGGTTACAAGTGGCACGAGTGGGGGCGCTTGAGCGTGGGGGGAGGGGGGGCACTAGCCTGCTGGTTACAAGTGGCAAGAGTGGGGGCGCTTGAGCGTGGGAGGGGGGGGGCACTAGCCTGCTGGTTACAAGTGGCACGAGTGGGGGCGCTTGAGCGTGGGGGGGGGGGGGCACTAGCCTGCTGGTTACAAGTGGCACGAGTGGGGGCGCTTGAGCGTGGGAGGGGGGGTGGGGGGGGCACTAGCCTGCTGGTTACAAGTGGCACGAGTGGGGGCGCTTGAGCGTCGGGGTGGGGGGGGGCACTAGCCTGCTGGTCACAAGTGGCAAGAGTGGGGGCGCTTGAGCGTGGGAGGGGGGGGGGGGCACTAGCCTGCTGGTTACAAGTTGCAAGAGTGGGGGCGCTTGAGCGTCGGGGGGGTGGGGGGGGACTAGCCTGCTGGTTACAAGTGGCAAGAGTGGGGGCGCTTGAGCGTCGGGGGGGGGGGGGGGGGAACTAGCCTGCTGGTTACAAGTGGCAAGAGTGGGGGCGCTTGAGCGTCGGGGGGGGGGGGGGGGGCACTAGCCTGCTGGTCACAAGTGGCACGAGTGGGGCGCTTGAGCGTCGGGGGGGGGGGGGGCACTAGCCTGCTGGTTACAAGTGGCACGAGTGGGGGCGCTTGAGCGTGGGAGGGGGGGGGGGGGCACTAGCCTGCTGGTTACAAGTGGCAAGAGTGGGGGCGCTTGAGCGTGGGATGGGGGGGGGCACTAGCCTGCTGGTTACAAGTGACAAGAGTGGGGGCGCTTGAGCGTGGGAGGGGGGGGGGCACTAGCCTGCTGGTTACAAGTGGCAAGAGTGGGGGCGCTTGTGCGTGGGAGGGGGGGGGCACTAGCCTGCTGGTTACAAGTGGCACGAGTGGGGGCGCTTGAGCGTGGGGGGGGGGGGCACTAGCCTGCTGGTTACAAGTGGCACGAGTGGGGGCGCTTGAGCGTGGGAGGGGGGGTGGGGGGGGCACTAGCCTGCTGGTTACAAGTGGCACGAGTGGGGGCGCTTGAGCGTCGGGGTGGGGGGGGGCACTAGCCTGCTGGTTACAAGTGGCAAGAGTGGGGGCGCTTGAGCGTCGGGGGGGGGGGGGGGGCACTAGCCTGCTGGTTACAAGTGGCACGAGTGGGGGCGCTTGAGCGTCGGGGGAGGGGGGGCACTAGCCTGCTGGTTACAAGTGGCAAGAGTGGGGGCGCTTGAGTGTCGGGGGGGGGGGGGGGGGGCACTAGCCTGCTGGTTACAAGTGGCAAGAGTGGGGGCGCTTGAGCGTCGGGGGGGGGGGGGGGGCACTAGCCTGCTGGTCACAAGTGGCAAGAGTGGGGGCGCTTGAGCGTGGGGGGGGGGGGGGGCACTAGCCTGCTGGTCACAAGTGGCAAGAGTGGGGGCGCTTGAGCGTCGGGGGGGGGGGGGGGGGCACTAGCCTGCTGGTTACAAGTGGCAAGAGTGGGGGCGCTTGAGCGTCGGGGGGGGGGGGGGGGCACTAGCCTGCTGGTTACAAGTGGCAAGAGTGGGGGCGCTTGAGCGTCGGGGGGGGGGGGGGGCACTAGCCTGCTGGTTACAAGTGGCACGAGTGGGGGCGCTTGAGCGTCGGGGGGAGGGGGGGCACTAGCCTGCTGGTTACAAGTGGCAAGAGTGGGGGCGCTTGAGCGTCGGGGGGGGGGGGGGGGGGCACTAGCCTGCTGGTTACAAGTGGCAAGAGTGGGGGCGCTTGAGCGTCGGGGGGGGGGGGGGGGGCACTAGCCTGCTGGTCACAAGTGGCAAGAGTGGGGGCGCTTGAGCGTGGGGAGGGGGGGGGCACTAGCCTGCTGGTTACAAGTGGCAAGAGTGGGGGCGCTTGAGCGTCGGGGGGGTGGGGGGGGACTAGCCTGCTGGTTACAAGTGGCACGAGTGGGGGCGCTTGAGCGTCGGGGGGGGGGGGGGGGGGCACTAGCCTGCTGGTTACAAGTGGCAAGAGTGGGGGCGCTTGAGCGTCGGGGGGGGGGGGGGGGCACTAGCCTGCTGGTCACAAGTGGCAAGAGTGGGGGCGCTTGAGCGTCGGGGGGGGGGGGGGCACTAGCCTGCTGGTTACAAGTGGCACGAGTGGGGGCGCTTGAGCGTGGGAGGGGGGGGGGGGGGGCACTAGCCTGCTGGTTACAAGTGGCACGAGTGGGGGCGCTTGAGCGTGGGGGGGGGGGGGGAGGGCACTAGCCTGCTGGTTACAAGTGGCACGAGTGGGGGCGCTTGAGCGTGGGGGGGGGGGGGGGGGGGCACTAGCCTGCTGGTTACAAGTTGCAAGAGTGGGGGCGCTTGAGCGTCGGGGGTTGGGGGGGGACTAGCCTGCTGGTTACAAGTGGCAAGAGTGGGGGCGCTTGAGCGTGGGAGGGGGGGGGGGGGGGCACTAGCCTGCTGGTTACAAGTGGCAAGAGTGGGGGCGCTTGAGCGTCGGGGGGGGGGGGGGGGCACTAGCCTGCTGGTTACAAGTGGCACGAGTGGGGGCGCTTGAGCGTCGGGGGGGGGGGGCACTAGCCTGCTGGTCACAAGTGGCACGAGTGAGGGCGCTTGAGCGTCGGGGGGGGGGGAGGCACTAGCCTGCTGGTTACAAGTGGCACGAGTGGGGGCGCTTGAGCGTGGGAGGGGGGGGGGGGCACTAGCCTGCTGGTTACAAGTGGCAAGAGTGGGGGCGCTTGAGCGTGGGAGGGGGGGGGGCACTAGCCTGCTGGTTACAAGTGGCAAGAGTGGGGGCGCTTGAGCGTGGGAGGGGGGGGGGCACTAGCCTGCTGGTTACAAGTGGCAAGAGTGGGGGCGCTTGTGCGTGGGAGGGGGGGGGCACTAGCCTGCTGGTTACAAGTGGCACGAGTGGGGGCGCTTGAGCGTGGGGGGGGGGGGCACTAGCCTGCTGGTTACAAGTGGCACGAGTGGGGGCGCTTGAGCGTGGGAGGGGGGGTGGGGGGGGCACTAGCCTGCTGGTTACAAGTGGCACGAGTGGGGGCGCTTGAGCGTCGGGGTGGGGGGGGGCACTAGCCTGCTGGTTACAAGTGGCAAGAGTGGGGGCGCTTGAGCGTCGGGGGGGGGGGGGGGGGCACTAGCCTGCTGGTTACAAGTGGCACGAGTGGGGGCGCTTGAGCGTCGGGGGGAGGGGGGGCACTAGCCTGCTGGTTACAAGTGGCAAGAGTGGGGGCGCTTGAGCGTCGGGGGGGGGGGGGGGCACTAGCCTGCTGGTTACAAGTGGCAAGAGTGGGGGCGCTTGAGCGTCAGGGGGGGGGGGGGGCACTAGCCTGCTGGTTACAAGTGGCACGAGTGGGGGCGCTTGAGCGTGGGGGGGGGGGGGGCACTAGCCTGCTGGTTACAAGTGGCACGAGTGGGGGCGCTTGAGCGTCGGGGGGGGGGAGGGGGGGCACTAGCCTGCTGGTTACAAGTGGCAAGAGTGGGGGCGCTTGAGCGTCGGGGGGGGGGGGGGGGGGGCACTAGCCTGCTGGTTACAAGTGGCACGAGTGGGGGCGCTTGAGCGTCGGGGGGGGGGGGGGGGGGGCACTAGCCTGCTGGTTACAAGTGGCAAGAGTGGGGGCGCTTGAGCGTCGGGGGGGGGGGGGGGGGGGCACTAGCCTGCTGGTTACAAGTGGCAAGAGTGGGGGCGCTTGAGCGTCGGGGGGGGGGGGGGGGGCACTAGCCTGCTGGTCACAAGTTGCAAGAGTGGGGGCGCTTGAGCGTCGGGGGTGGGGGGGGACTAGCCTGCTGGTTACAAGTGGCACGAGTGGGGGCGCTTGAGCGTCGGGGGAGGGGGGGGGGGGGGGGCACTAGCCTGCTGGTTACAAGTGGCAAGAGTGGGGGCGCTTGAGCGTCGGGGGGGGGGGGGGGGCACTAGCCTGCTGGTTACAAGTGGCACGAGTGGGGGCGCTTGAGCGTCGGGGGGGGGGGGGGGGCACTAGCCTGCTGGTTACAAGTGGCAAGAGTGGGGGCGCTTGAGCGTCGGGGGGGGGGGGGGGGCACTAGCCTGCTGGTCACAAGTGGCAAGAGTGGGGGCGCTTGAGCGTCGGGGGGGGGGGGGCACTAGCCTGCTTGTTACAAGTGGCACGAGTGGGGGCGCTTGAGCGTGGGAGGGGGGGGGGGGGGCACTAGCCTGCTGGTTACAAGTGGCACGAGTGGGGGCGCTTGAGCGTGGGGGGGGGGGGGGGGGGGCACTAGCCTGCTGGTTACAAGTGGCACGAGTGGGGGCGCTTGAGCGTGGGGGGGGGGGGGGGGGCACTAGCCTGCTGGTTACAAGTGGCACGAGTGGGGGCGCTTGAGCGTCGGGGGGGGGGGGGGCACTAGCCTGCTGGTTACAAGTGGCACGAGTGGGGGCGCTTGAGCGTGGGGGGGGGGGGGGGGGCACTAGCCTGCTGGTTACAAGTGGCACGAGTGGGGGCGCTTGAGCGTGGGGGGGGGGGGGGGGGGCACTAGCCTGCTGGTTACAAGTGGCACGAGTGGGGGCGCTTGAGCGTGGGGGGGGGGGGGGGGTCACTAGCCTGCTGGTTACAAGTGGCACGAGTGGGGGCGCTTGAGCGTCGGGGGGGGGGGGGGCACTAGCCTGCTGGTTACAAGTGGCAAGAGTGGGGGCGCTTGAGCGTCGGGGGGGGGGGGGGGGCACTAGCCTGCTGGTTACAAGTGGCGAGAGTGGGGGCGCTTGAGCGTCGGGGGGGTGGGGGGGGACTAGCCTGCTGGTTACAAGTGGCAAGAGTGGGGGCGCTTGAGCGTCGGGGGGGGGGGGGGGGCACTAGCCTGCTGGTTACAAGTGGCACGAGTGGGGGCGCTTGAGCGTCGGGGGGGGGGGGGGCACTAGCCTGCTGGTCACAAGTGGCAAGAGTGGGGGCGCTTGAGCGTCGGGGGGGGGGGGGGCACTAGCCTGCTGGTTACAAGTGGCACAAGTGGGGGCGCTTGAGCGTGGGAGGGGGGGGGGGGGGCACTAGCCTGCTGGTTACAAGTGGCAAGAGTGGGGGCGCTTGAGCGTTGGGGGGTGGGGGGGGGCACTAGCCTGCTGGTTACAAGTGGCACGAGTGGGGGCGCTTGAGCGTGGGAGGGGGGGGGGGGACTAGCCTGCTGGTTACAGGTGGCAAGAGTGGGGGCGCTTGAGCGTTGGGCGGGGGGGCACTAGCCTGCTGGTTACAAGTGGCAAGAGTGGGGGCGCTTGAGCGTTGGGGGGGGGTGGGGGGGGACTAGCCTGCTGGTTACAAGTGGCAAGAGTGGGGGCGCTTGAGCGTCGGGGGGGGGTGGGGGGGGACTAGCCTGCTGGTTACAAGTGGCAAGAGTGGGGGCGCTTGAGCGTGTGTGTGGGGGGGCACTAGCCTGCTGGTTACAAGTGGCACGAGTGGGGGCGCTTGAGCGTGGGAGGGGGGGGGGGCACTAGCCTGCTGGTTACAAGTGGCACGAGTGGGGGCGCTTGAGCGTGGGGGGGGGGGGGGGGGGGAGCACTAGCCTGCTGGCTACAAGTGGCACGAGTGGGGGCGCTTGAGCGTCGGGGGGGGGGGGGGGGAGCACTAGCCTGCTGGCTACAAGTGGCACGAGTGGGGGCGCTTGAGCGTCGGGGGGGGGGGGGGGGGCACTAGCCTGCTGGCTACAAGTGGCAAGAGTGGGGGCGCTTGAGCGTGGGGGGGGGGGGGGGGGCACTAGCCTGCTGGCTACAAGTGGCACGAGTGGGGGCGCTTGAGCGTCGGGGGGGGGGGGGGGGCACTAGCCTGCTGGTTACAAGTGGCAAGAGTGGGGGCGCTTGAGCGTGGGAGGGGGGGGGGGGGGCACTAGCCTGCTGGTTACAAGTGGCACGAGTGGGGGCGCTTGAGCGTGGGGGGGGGGGGGGGGGGGCACTAGCCTGCTGGTTACAAGTGGCACGAGTGGGGGCGCTTGAGCGTGGGGGGGGGGGGGGGGCACTAGCCTGCTGGTTACAAGTGGCACGAGTGGGGGCGCTTGAGCGTCGGGGGGGGGGGGGGCACTAGCCTGCTGGTTACAAGTGGCACGAGTGGGGGCGCTTGAGCGTGGGGGGGGGGGGGGGGGCACTAGCCTGCTGGTTACAAGTGGCACGAGTGGGGGCGCTTGAGCGTGGGGGGGGGGGGGGGGGGCACTAGCCTGCTGGTTACAAGTGGCACGAGTGGGGGCGCTTGAGCGTGGGGGGGGGGGGGGGGGTCACTAGCCTGCTGGTTACAAGTGGCACGAGTGGGGGCGCTTGAGCGTCGGGGGGGGGGGGGGCACTAGCCTGCTGGTTACAAGTGGCAAGAGTGGGGGCGCTTGAGCGTCGGGGGGGGGGGGGGGGCACTAGCCTGCTGGTTACAAGTGGCGAGAGTGGGGGCGCTTGAGCGTCGGGGGGGTGGGGGGGGACTAGCCTGCTGGTTACAAGTGGCAAGAGTGGGGGCGCTTGAGCGTCGGGGGGGGGGGGGGGGCACTAGCCTGCTGGTTACAAGTGGCACGAGTGGGGGCGCTTGAGCGTCGGGGGGGGGGGGGGCACTAGCCTGCTGGTCACAAGTGGCAAGAGTGGGGGCGCTTGAGCGTCGGGGGGGGGGGGGGCACTAGCCTGCTGGTTACAAGTGGCACAAGTGGGGGCGCTTGAGCGTGGGAGGGGGGGGGGGGGGCAGTAGCCTGCTGGTTACAAGTGGCAAGAGTGGGGGCGCTTGAGCGTTGGGGGGTGGGGGGGGGCACTAGCCTGCTGGTTACAAGTGGCACGAGTGGGGGCGCTTGAGCGTGGGAGGGGGGGGGGGGACTAGCCTGCTGGTTACAGGTGGCAAGAGTGGGGGCGCTTGAGCGTTGGGCGGGGGGGCACTAGCCTGCTGGTTACAAAATGCAAGAGTGGGGGCGCTTGAGCGTTGGGGGGGGGTGGGGGGGGACTAGCCTGCTGGTTACAAGTGGCAAGAGTGGGGGCGCTTGAGCGTCGGGGGGGGGTGGGGGGGGACTAGCCTGCTGGTTACAAGTGGCAAGAGTGGGGGCGCTTGAGCGTGTGTGTGGGGGGGCACTAGCCTGCTGGTTACAAGTGGCACGAGTGGGGGCGCTTGAGCGTGGGAGGGGGGGGGGGCACTAGCCTGCTGGTTACAAGTGGCACGAGTGGGGGCGCTTGAGCGTGGGGGGGGGGGGGGGGGGGGAGCACTAGCCTGCTGGCTACAAGTGGCACGAGTGGGGGCGCTTGAGCGTCGGGGGGGGGGGGGGGGAGCACTAGCCTGCTGGCTACAAGTGGCACGAGTGGGGGCGCTTGAGCGTCGGGGGGGGGGGGGGGGGCACTAGCCTGCTGGCTACAAGTGGCAAGAGTGGGGGCGCTTGAGCGTGGGGGGGCGGGGGGGGGGCACTAGCCTGCTGGCTACAAGTGGCACGAGTGGGGGCGCTTGAGCGTCGGGGGGGGGGGGGGGGCACTAGCCTGCTGGTTACAAGTGGCAAGAGTGGGGGCGCTTGAGCGTCGGGGGGGGGGGGGGGGGAGCACTAGCCTGCTGGCTACAAGTGGCAAGAGTGGGGGCGCTTGAGCGTCGGGGGGGGGGGGGGGGGAGCACTAGCCTGCTGGCTACAAGTGGCAAGAGTGGGGGCGCTTGAGCGTCGGGGGGGGGGGGGGGGGAGCACTAGCCTGCTGGCTACAAGTGGCAAGAGTGGGGGCGCTTGAGCGTCGGGGGGGGGGGGGGGCACTAGCCTGCTGGTTACAAGTGGCAAGAGTGGGGGCGCTTGAGCGTGGGG
Organism: Limnomonas spitsbergensis; assembly: GCA_037349105.1. NCBI lineage: Eukaryota > Viridiplantae > Chlorophyta > Chlorophyceae > Chlamydomonadales > Limnomonas > Limnomonas spitsbergensis. Next base: position 2,582,024 of record JAYJMM010000094.1, on the reverse strand, counting down.
GGTGAGGGCACTAGCCTGCTGGTTACAAGTGGCAAGAGTGGGGGCGCTTGAGCGTGGGGGGTGAGGGCACTAGCCTGCTGGTTACAAGTGGCAAGAGTGGGGGCGCTTGAGCGTGGGGGGTGAGGGCACTAGCCTGCTGGTTACAAGTGGCAAGAGTGGGGGCGCTTGAGCGTGGGGGGTGAGGGCACTAGCCTGCTGGTTACAAGTGGCAGGAGTGGGGGCGCTTGAGCATGGGAGGGGGGGGGGCACTAGCCTGCTGGTCACAAGTGGCACGAGTGGGGGCGCTTGAGCGTGGGAGGGGGGGGGGCACTAGCCTGCTGGTTACAAGTGGCAAGAGTGGGGGCGCTTGAGCGTCGGGGGTGGGGGGGGCACTAGCCTGCTGGTTACAAGCGGCAAGAGTGGGGGCGCTTGAGCGTTGGGGGGGGGGGGGGCACTAGCCTGCTGGTTACAAGTGGCACGAGTGGGGGCGCTTGAGCGTCGGGGGGGGGGGGGGGGGCACTAGCCTACTGGCTACAAGTGGCAAGAGTGGGGGCGCTTGAGCTTCGGGGGGGGGGGGGGGGCACTAGCCTGCTGGTTACAAGTGGCACGAGTGGGGGCGCTTGAGCGTCGGGGTGAGGGGGGGGTACTAGCCTGCTGGTTACAAGTGGCAAGAGTGGGGGCGCTTGAGCGTCGGGGGGGGGGGGGGGGGGCACTAGCCTGCTGGTTACAAGTGGCACGAGTGGGGGCGCTTGAGCGTCGGGGGGGGGGGGGGGGCACTAGCCTGCTGGTTACAAGTGGCAAGAGTGGGGGCGCTTGAGCGTCGGGGGGGGGGGGGGGGGGGGCACTAGCCTGCTGGTTACAAGTGGCAAGAGTGGGGGCGCTTGAGCGTCGGGGGGGGGGGGGGGGCACTAGCCTGCTGGTCACAAGTTGCAAGAGTGGGGGCGCTTGAGCGTCGGGGGTGGGGGGGGACTAGCCTGCTGGTTACAAGTGGCACGAGTGGGGGCGCTTGAGCGTCGGGGGAGGGGGGGGGGGGGGGGCACTAGCCTGCTGGTTACAAGTGGCAAGAGTGGGGGCGCTTGAGCGTCGGGGGGGGGGGGGGGGCACTAGCCTGCTGGTTACAAGTGGCAAGAGTGGGGGCGCTTGAGCGTCGGGGGGGGGGGGGGGGCACTAGCCTGCTGGTTACAAGTGGCAAGAGTGGGGGCGCTTGAGCGTCGGGGGGGGGGGGGGGGGCACTAGCCTGCTGGTTACAAGTGGCAAGAGTGGGGGCGCTTGAGCGTCGGGGGGGGGGGGGGGGCACTAGCCTGCTGGTTACAAGTGGCAAGAGTGGGGGCGCTTGAGCGTCGGGGGGGGGGGGGCACTAGCCTGCTTGTTACAAGTGGCACGAGTGGGGGCGCTTGAGCGTCGGGGGGGGGGGGGGCACTAGCCTGCTGGTTACAAGTGGCAAGAGTGGGGGCGCTTGAGCGTGGGGGGGGGGGGGGGGCACTAGCCTGCTGGTTACAAGTGGCACGAGTGGGGACGCTTGAGCGTGGGGGGGGGGGGGGGGGGGCACTAGCCTGCTGGTTACAAGTGGCACGAGTGGGGGCGCTTGAGCGTGGGGGGGGGGGGGGGGTCACTAGCCTGCTGGTTACAAGTGGCACGAGTGGGGGCGCTTGAGCGTCGGGGGGGGGGGGGCACTAGCCTGCTGGTTACAAGTGGCAAGAGTGGGGGCGCTTGAGCGTCGGGGGGGGGGGGGGGCACTAGCCTGCTGGTTACAAGTGGCACGAGTGGGGGCGCTTGAGCGTCGGGGGGGTGGGGGGGGACTAGCCTGCTGGTTACAAGTGGCAAGAGTGGGGGCGCTTGAGCGTGGGGGGGGGGGGGGGGGGGCACTAGCCTGCTGGTTACAAGTGGCACGAGTGGGGGCGCTTGAGCGTCGGGGGGGGGGGGGGCACTAGCCTGCTGGTCACAAGTGGCAAGAGTGGGGGCGCTTGAGCGTCGGGGGGGGGGGGGGGCACTAGCCTGCTGGTTACAAGTGGCACAAGTGGGGGCGCTTGAGCGTGGGAGGGGGGGGGGGGGGCACTAGCCTGCTGGTTACAAGTGGCAAGAGTGGGGGCGCTTGAGCGTTGGGGGGGGGGGGGGGGCACTAGCCTGCTGGTTACAAGTGGCACGAGTGGGGGCGCTTGAGCGTGGGAGGGGGGGGGGGGACTAGCCTGCTGGTTACAGGTGGCAAGAGTGGGGGCGCTTGAGCGTTGGGCGGGGGGGCACTAGCCTGCTGGTTACAAAATGCAAGAGTGGGGGCGCTTGAGCGTTGGGGGGGGGTGGGGGGGGACTAGCCTGCTGGTTACAAGTGGCAAGAGTGGGGGCGCTTGAGCGTCGGGGGGGGGGTGGGGGGGGACTAGCCTGCTGGTTACAAGTGGCAAGAGTGGGGGCGCTTGAGCGTGTGTGTGGGGGGGCACTAGCCTGCTGGTTACAAGTGGCACGAGTGGGGGCGCTTGAGCGTGGGAGGGGGGGGGGGCACTAGCCTGCTGGTTACAAGTGGCACGAGTGGGGGCGCTTGAGCGTGGGGGGGGGGGGGGGGGGGGAGCACTAGCCTGCTGGCTACAAGTGGCAAGAGTGGGGGCGCTTGAGCGTCGGGGGGGGGGGGGGGGAGCACTAGCCTGCTGGCTACAAGTGGCACGAGTGGGGGCGCTTGAGCGTCGGGGGGGGGGGGGGGGGCACTAGCCTGCTGGCTACAAGTGGCAAGAGTGGGGGCGCTTGAGCGTGGGGGGGCGGGGGGGGGGCACTAGCCTGCTGGCTACAAGTGGCACGAGTGGGGGCGCTTGAGCGTCGGGGGGGGGGGGGGGGCACTAGCCTGCTGGTTACAAGTGGCAAGAGTGGGGGCGCTTGAGCGTCGGGGGGGGGGGGGGGGGAGCACTAGCCTGCTGGCTACAAGTGGCAAGAGTGGGGGCGCTTGAGCGTCGGGGGGGGGGGGGGGGGAGCACTAGCCTGCTGGCTACAAGTGGCAAGAGTGGGGGCGCTTGAGCGTCGGGGGGGGGGGGGGGGGAGCACTAGCCTGCTGGCTACAAGTGGCAAGAGTGGGGGCGCTTGAGCGTCGGGGGGGGGGGGGGGGGAGCACTAGCCTGCTGGCTACAAGTGGCAAGAGTGGGGGCGCTTGAGCGTCGGGGGGGGGGGGGGGCACTAGCCTGCTGGTTACAAGTGGCAAGAGTGGGGGCGCTTGAGCGTGGGGGATGAGGGCACTAGCCTGCTGGTTACAAGTGGCAAGAGTGGGGGCGCTTGAGCGTGGAGGGTGAGGGCACTAGCCTGCTGGTTACAAGTGGCAAGAGTGGGGGCGCTTGAGCGTGGGGGGTGAGGGCACTAGCCTGCTGGTTACAAGTGGCAAGAGTGGGGGCGCTTGAGCGTGGGGGATGAGGGCACTAGCCTGCTGGTTACAAGTGGCAGGAGTGGGGGCGCTTGAGCGTGGGAGGGGGGGGGGCACTAGCCTGCTGGTCACAAGTGGCACGAGTGGGGGCGCTTGAGCGTGGGAGGGGGGGGGGCACTAGCCTGCTGGTTACAAGTGGCAAGAGTGGGGGCGCTTGAGCGTCGGGGGTGGGGGGGGCACTAGCCTGCTGGTTACAAGCGGCAAGAGTGGGGGCGCTTGAGCGTTGGGGGGGGGGGGGGCACTAGCCTGCTGGTTACAAGTGGCACGAGTGGGGGCGCTTGAGCGTCGGGGGTGGGGGGGGCACTAGCCTGCTGGTTACAAGTGGCAAGAGTGGGGGCGCTTGAGCGTCGGGGGGGGGGGGGGGGGCACTAGCCTACTGGCTACAAGTGGCAAGAGTGGGGGCGCTTGAGCGTCGGGGTGAGGGGGGGGTACTAGCCTGCTGGTTACAAGTGGCAAGAGTGGGGGCGCTTGAGCGTCGGGGGGGGGGGGGGGGGGCACTAGCCTGCTGGTTACAAGTGGCAAGAGTGGGGGCGCTTGAGCGTCGGGTGGGGGGGGGGCACTAGCCTGCTGGTTACAAGTGGCACGAGTGGGGGCGCTTGAGCGTCGGGGTGGGCACCAGCCTTTTATCTCCGACTGGGAGGACTAGCATGCAGGCTTCAGCCGGCAGGGAAGCGCACGATGGAGCGCCAGCTGATAGGTGCTCACTTTGGGTCAACAAACATCGCACCAACAGAACAAAGTACCAGCACTGACCCAGCAATCGTACCTCCCACTACAACACCCAGCCGCTAACAGCACCATTCACCTCTCCACCCACCAGTCCATGACACAACTCACAGCACCATTTACCTCTCCACCCACCAGTCCACCACACAACTCACAGCACCATTTACCTCTCCACCCACCAGTCCACCACACAACTCACATCACCATTCACCTCTCCACCCACCAGTCCACCACACAACTCACAGCACCATTCACCTCTCCACACACCAGTCCACCACACAACTCACAGCACCATTCACCTCTCCACCCACCAGTCCACCACACAACTCACAGCACCATTCACCTCTCCACCCACCAGTCCACCACACAACTCACATCACCATTCACCTCTCCACCCACCAGTCCACCACACAACTCACAGCACCATTCACCTCTCCACCCACCAGTCCACCACACAACTCACAACACCATTCACCTCTCCACCCACCAGTCCACCACACAACTCACAGCACCATTCACCTCTCCACCCACCAGTCCACCACACAACTCACAACACCATTCACCTCTCCACCCACCAGTCCACCACACAACTCACAACACCATTTACCTCTCCACCCACCAGTCCACCACACAACTCACATCACCATTCACCTCTCCACCCACCAGTCCACCACACAACTCACAGCACCATTCACCTCTCCACCCACCAGTCCACCACACAACTCACATCACCATTCACCTCTCCACCCACCAGTCCACCACACAACTCACAGCACCATTCACCTCTCCACACACCAGTCCACCACACAACTCACAGCACCATTCACCTCTCCACCCACCAGTCCACCACACAACTCACAGCACCATTCACCTCTCCACCCACCAGTCCACCACACAACTCACAGCACCATTCACCTCTCCACCCACCAGTCCACCACACAACTCACAACACCATTCACCTCTCCACCCACTACAAATCATAGCCCCACTCACAGTGACATCCTCTGCACAACTCACAACACCATTCAATGATTGCCACACTCATTGCCACACTCATTGCCACACTCATTGCCACACTCATTGCCACACTCATTGCCACCGGTCTTGCTGCAGGGCCTCGCTTTGTACTTCAAAGGCCAGACGGACGTTAGCCATTACCTCAATGTGGCAAGCAGAGCATTGATAAAGAATGTTGCCGAGGGCAAGGTGTACCCGGAGACAGGGCATGAGACGGATGCAGAGGCAGGGGCATTTGTCAAGGTGAGCATTGGGTGTGGATAATGCCTAAGATGGATTTAGTGGAAGAGGCTTCTATCAAGGCGGGGGCTGGGGGCGGATGGTGGCAAGAGGTGTCATCAGGCGATGCAGGTTGAGGGCACACACTAGGCGTATTATATCCAGGTGGATTCAGGAGACAAATCAGCACCTTGATGCTCCTGACCCAAGGCATCACCCCCCCCCCCGCCTGTGGTAGCTCTGCTGTTCAGCAATCCAGAGGTGGCCTTAGCCATGGATTTGGTGGCCTGTGCAAACGTGCTGTCTGATGCCCCCGGCCCCAGCCCCTGTACACCAGGCGCCCGCTGTGGTAGCGACCCTCTTTAGCACCCATGAGCCGTTGCCAGAGCTACTTGAGGTGGCGGACTTCCCGACCATGCAGACTGATGCCCCTACCCTCATGCATCAGGCGCCGCTATGGTAGTGCTCCTCTTGGCGCTCCGGAGCTGGTGCTATGGAGGTGGCGGTCCGTATCACCATGCAGACTAATGCCCCGCCCCCTCCCACCATGCACCAGGCCCCCGCCGTGGTAGCGCTGCTGTTTGGCACTCCGAAGCTGGTGCCAGCTATGGAGATGGCGGTCCGTATCACCATGCAGTCTAATGCCCCGCCCCCTCCCACCATGCACCAGGCCCCCGCCGTGGTAGCGCTGCTGTTTGGCACTCCGAAGCTGGTGCCAGCTATGGAGATGGCGGTCCGTATCACCATGCAGTCTAATGCCCCGCCCCCTCCCACCATGCACCAGGCCCCCGCCGTGGTAGCGCTGCTGTTTGGCACTCCGGAGCTGGTGCCAGCTATGGAGATGACGGTCCGTATCACCATGCAGTCTAATGCCCCGCCCCCTCCCACCATGCACCAGGCCCCCGCCGTGGTAGCGCTGCTGTTTGGCACTCCGAAGCTGGTGCCAGCTATGGAGATGACGGTCCGTATCACCATGCAGTCTAATGCCCCGCCCCCTCCCACCATGCACCAGGCCCCCGCCGTGGTAGCGCTGCTGTTTGGCACTCCGGAGCTGGTGCCAGCTATGGAGATGGCGGTCCGTATCACCATGCAGTCTAATGCCCCGTCCCCTCCCACCATGCACCAGGCCCCCGCCGTGGTAGTGCTCCTCTTTGGCGCTCCGGAGCTGGTGCTATGGAGATGGCGGTCCGTATCACCATGCAGTCTAATGCCCCGCCCCCTCCCACCATGCACCAGGCCCCCGCCGTGGTAGCGCTGCTGTTTGGCACTCCGGAGCTGGTGCCAGCTATGGAGATGGCGGTCCGTATCACCATGCAGTCTAATGCCCCGTCCCCTCCCACCATGCACCAGGCCCCCGCCGTGGTAGTGCTCCTCTTTGGCGCTCCGGAGCTGGTGCTATGGAGATGACGGTCCGTATCACCATGCAGTCTAATGCCCCGCCCCCTCCCACCATGCACCAGGCCCCCGCCGTGGTAGCGCTGCTGTTTGGCACTCCGGAGCTGGTGCCAGCTATGGAGGTGGCGGTCCGTGTGACCATGCAGGCGGATGCCGCGGTGGTTGCAGGGGCCTCAGCTGCACTGCTCCTTGAGAGGGTGATACAGGTGGGGCACAATAAAGCATCAAACAGATACCGCTGATAGATAAATAAATTAATAAATACGCTAGCAAGAACGGTTGCAGTCTGAATGACCAAGCATCTTTAATGCCAAAAAGGCTGCAGGTTCTCCTTCGCACGGATCCTGAAGAGGTCCCGCCAGACCGCTTGGCTGGGAAAAATAATGAAACATGCATACTGGTACCATTGCTGCACTGGTACCGGTAGATAAAAAAACAAAAGATTGCTATGCAGTCTGATTCCGAGGTGACTGCATTCTGCAGGTGCCCCGTTCACATTGATTGTTAAGAGGATTGTCTAGTTTCCTAGCTACCCTGAACCCTGGATGGTCACACTCTACTGCCTGATGACCCCCCTTCACCCTAAATCATGCCCCCTGAACCCTGTAGGGTCACACTGTGCGTGATGCTGTGAAATGGGGCCTAGAAGATGATAGCCCCCTGTCAGTGACCACTCGCAAACAGCTGAAAGACAGCATCAGCGAACAGAGCCACTCATTTGCGAGTGAGTACTCGTTGCTGGGGCTCAGGGGGCAGGGGAAGAAGGGAGGGGTCCTGGTTAGCACTGGTTGCAGGGGTGAATGGGACAGGGGGAAGGGGTCCTGACTAGCACTGGTTGCAGGGGTGAATGGGACAGGGGGGAGGGGTCCTGGCTAGCACTGGTTGCAGGGGTGAATGGGACAGGGGGAAGGGGTCCTGACTAGCACTGGTTGCAGGGGTGAATGGGACAGGGGGGGGGGTCCTGGCTAGCACTGCTTGCAGGGGTGGATGGGACAGGGGGGAGGGGTCCTGGCTAGCACTGGTTGCAGGGGTGAATGGGACAGGGGGGAGGGGTCCTGGCTAGCACTGGTTGCAGGGGTGGATGGGACAGGGGGGAGGGGTCCTGGCTAGCACTGGTTGCAGGGGTGAATGGAACAGGGGGGGGGGTCCTGGCTAGCACTGCTTGCAGGGGTGAATGGGACAGGGGGGAGGGGTCCTGGCTAGCACTGGTTGCAGGGGTGAATGGGACAGGGGGGAGGGGTCCTGGCTAGCACTGCTTGCAGGGGTGAATGGGACAGGGGGGAGGGGTCCTGGCTAGCACTGGTTGCAGGGGTGGATGGGACAGGGGGGAGGGGTCCTGGCTAGCACTGGTTGCAGGGGTGGATGGGACAGGGGGGAGGGGTCCTGGCTAGCACTGGTTGCAGGGGTGGATGGGACAGGGGGGAGGGGTCCTGGCTAGCACTGGTTGCAGGGGTGGATAGGACAGGGGGGAGGGGTCCTGGCTAGCACTGGTTGCAGGGGTGGATGGGACAGGGGGGAGGGGTCCTGGCTAGCACTGGTTGCAGGGGTGAATGGAACAGGGGGGAGGGGTCCTGGCTAGCACTGGTTGCAGGGGTGAATGGGACAGGGGGGGGGGTCCTGGCTAGCACTGCTTGCAGGGGTGAATGGGACAGGGGGGAGGGGTCCTGGCTAGCACTGGTTGCAGGGGTGAATGGGACAGGGGGGAGGGGTCCTGGCTAGCACTGGTTGCAGGGGTGAATGGGACAGGGGGGAGGGGTCCTGGCTAGCACTGGTTGCAGGGGTGAATGGAACAGGGGGGGGGGTCCTGGCTAGCACTGCTTGCAGGGGTGAATGGGACAGGGGGGAGGGGTCCTGGCTAGCACTGGTTGCAGGGGTGAATGGGACAGGGGGGAGGGGTCCTGGCTAGCACTGGTTGCAGGGGTGAATGGGACAGGGGGGAGGGGTCCTGGCTAGCACTGGTTGCAGGGGTGAATGGGACAGGGGGGGGGGGGTCCTGGCTAGCACTGGTTGCAGGGGTGAATGGGACAGGGGGGAGGGGTCCTGGCTAGCACTGCTTGCAGGGGTGAATGGGACAGGGGGGAGGGGTCCTGGCTAGCACTGGTTGCAGGGGTGAATGGAACAGGGGGGGGGGTCCTGGCTAGCACTGGTTGCAGGGGTGGATGGGACAGGGGGGAGGGGTCCTGGCTAGCACTGGTTGCAGGGGTGAATGGGACAGGGGGGGGGGGGTCCTGGCTAGCACTGGTTGCAGGGGTGAATGGGACAGGGGGGAGGGGTCCTGGCTAGCACTGGTTGCAGGGGTGAATGGGACAGGGGGGAGGGGTCCTGGCTAGCACTGGTTGCAGGGGTGAATGGGACAGGGGGGAGGGGTCCTGGCTAGCACTGGTTGCAGGGGTGAATGGGACAGGGGGGAGGGGTCCTGGCTAGCACTGGTTGCAGGGGTGAATGGGACAGGGGGGAGGGGTCCTGGCTAGCACTGCTTGCAGGGGTGAATGGGACAGGGGGGAGGGGTCCTGGCTAGCACTGCTTGCAGGGGTGAATGGGACAGGGGGGAGGGGTCCTGGCTAGCACTGGTTGCAGGGGTGAATGGGACAGGGGGGGGGTCCTGGCTAGCACTGGTTGCAGGGGTGGATGGGACAGGGGGGAGGGGTCCTGGCTAGCACTGGTTGCAGGGGTGAATGGGACAGGGGGGAGGGGTCCTGGCTAGCACTGGTTGCAGGGGTGAATGGGACAGGGGGGAGGGGTCCTGGCTAGCACTGCTTGCAGGGGTGAATGGGACAGGGGGGAGGGGTCCTGGCTAGCACTGCTTGCAGGGGTGAATGGGACCGGGGGGAGGGGTCCTGGCTAGCACTGCTTGCAGGGGTGAATGGGACAGGGGTGAGTGTGTGTGTGCTGGAGAGATACTGGATACATGATACACTGGTAAGCAGCTTCAAATAGAGCATCAGCCAGCAGATCCACACTTTAAGGAGTGATGGAGGGGGGGCACTGCAAGCGGGGCCGCAGGAGTCAGGGGTGGAAGGGGGGGGGGGGGCTGTCAGAGGCTGTTTGTTATCATCTTAAGGTCGGCTTCATCCAATACAGGTGCAACTTACATATTGGTTAGTGCCTTGTGACTGTGGGTCAAAGGGGGCAGGTATAAGGTGGGGTGCTGGTAGGGCTCCTGAGCAGCTCTATGAAGACTTCAAGCAATATATTTGTAAATGAGTGCATGCTGGATCAGGGACATAGGAGACTGGGACAGAGGCACACGTTTGTGAGTGCTATAACTGGGCCCCAGCAGGCAGGGGTCATGGGAGCAGGGTTGAAGGAGTAGCGGGTAATGGGGTGGGGGCAAAGGGGGCAGGTGGGAAGGAGAGTGCTGGCTAGTATTGGCAGTAAGGGCACAGGGGACAAGGGTGCTGTGCTGTGCTGTCAAGTCCTGGCTACAGGGGCAGAGGGGGCAGGGGTGGGGGGTCATGAACTAATAGAGTGGCACCTTCTTGAGGGATTCTGGAGCAGGATGTATCCATCTACCCCATATACCCACAGGCAGAGGGGGCCAACGTGAGGAGGGCTGCTGGCTGTTGGGGCAGGGGGGACGGCTTCAGCCTGCAGAGCAACACCTTTGTCAGTTTTGCTGCAGTTCTTGGGGCCTACCCGGGACCCTTGAGGGTATAGTGCTCGCCAGCATCCTTTGCATCGACTTGTGTATCCTGACCCCTGTGCTTGCGAGCAGGCACCATGCAACACCTGGGTCTGTCTTGTGGTCTGCCCGAGGCCTTCCAAGGCGGAGTGCTCGCCAGCATTAACCACAACGACTATGTCACGGCCGTACGAACCAATCTGATTGCCGGAGGAGATAACGCGTCTAGATGCGTCCTCACGGGGGCGCTGCTAGCAGCTCAGGTAGGGTGGCTAAAGTTGGGAATTTAGGTGAATACCGGTAGCACAGGATCAAGTTATATTACTCTGGTTACAAAGTTAGGAGGGCTAGTCGGGGGCGGAGGATCAGCATCGATGGTCGGGTTGTGTTTTAGGCGCTGGTGGCAAAGGTTTGAGGGGGGTGTTGGGGTTCAGGTTCGGGGCCCAGTTTCGGCGGATGTTGAACTGGTTGCATGGACAGAGGAGCTCAGCAGGGGAGGTGGGTCGATTATGTTACCGCAACTTGTCCCGTTGAGTCCATGTTGAAGGATGTTGATCGGCGGGCTGTGGGGTGAGGTGGTGTCCTAGCGTCTGAAAGACATCTCCGTGAGTGGGGGTTCAGGTTAAACATGCCTGTTCAAATCCCGGACCAAGGGTCGAGGCACACTCTAGATTAGGTGTGCAAGTGGAGCATATGCTTCTGAGTATTGCGACTCAGACTCCAAGCCTAAGCTGCCATCGCCACCTTGACACTCTGCGCAGTTTGGCATGGACTGCATCCCAGAGAGCTGGAGGGAACGGACAAAGCACTACGTTGAGGCAGAGAGGCTGGTGGACCTCATCTTGTCAGCTCGGCCACCTGCCGCTGATGGCCAGGGGGAGGAGGGCTGACCTGCTGGCCACACAGTGTGGCATTGACTGCATCCACAAGTGCTGAGTTTAGGGGGAGCGGACATTGCAGTACCAGGAGGCTAATAGCCTGGCGGACCTCATCTTGGCGGGGCAAGGCTGCCTTCCACTGCTAAGGCACCGGGGGGAGAGAGCTGGTGGCGGAGGCGGACAGGGGCATGCAGCACTTGGTTTCTTTCGAGCGCATATTATACAGTTCAGCTATTTCACGGCCCATGGCTGCCGGGACCAATTACATCAGGCCTTGCTGCTTGAGCCGGTGGTTGTAGCCAGGTCGGTCAAGGTCTGGTCCCCATCCGCCCCGTTGAGGCTGGGCAGCGGCCAGCCCATGCGGGTCAAGGGTGCACTTTGATAAGCACTGTTGCAACAGTGGCTAGCTCTGTGTGCCTGATTGTTTTCGCTCCTGGGGGACACGAGTCTGAGGGGCAGCTGCTGCCTTGTTGCTTGGCGCTGACGGAGGGTGGAATGGAGGGTGATGCTGATCAGGCCCAAGACTGGGCAGAGGGGACGGGGGCGGAAAGGGGGGTGGAAGAATTGTTCAATGCTCGATATTATGTCTCCACCGGCAGATGGGAGAGGGTCAACCAGGGGGGGTTAACTGTGGGCGGGATCTTTTTCATCCAGTTTGGTTGTATAGACCTAACTGGGCAAGGTGGTGAGAGGCCTAATATGAGGGTGGCTAGCTGGTGGATTACAATATAAGTATATTCTAATTTTGCTACTACCGCTACTGATTTCTCATTTTTTTCGGATTGGTATTCCGACAAGGCATACAACAAATTCTTCAATGGGGGGCTGGATGCGTTTTGCTAGGTGTCTCGCCGCATATGACCAGACCTTTTGCAATCACAGGGGAGCACCGCTTACTTCACTGTGTTTCAGCTACAATTAAGCTACATCAGCTAGCCTTAGGCCAAGAGGGCCTGGTTCAGCAAGCTCTGCTGCCAGGGCCCTAAGCCATAGACCAGTCAAGATTTGGTCCCCATCGGCCTTGTGGTGCCTTCCAAGTGGCCTACCAAAGTGTTCTGGCACGCTCAAATAAACTCTACAAGGAACCCCATGCATGCACTACAGTGCGATTCGTTGCTATTGAAATGGTCTGTGTGTCCACTCCCACTATTGCGTGAGCATGCCTGGCAAGTGCCCTGATAGCAAATGATGGAATTCTTTTCAGAAGCATGATCAAGCGCCAATTTCAATTACATGTCATTATACCGTAAACGCCCTTTGCCTTAGCACCGTTTGATGTTCATTTCCCCGCGCGGAATAGCACGCGGTTGATTTATAAATCATTTAAGGTTTGCACGGCTTAATTAAATAATTAAGTTTCTGCTTGTGACTACCGTACCGGTTCCACACATGGTACCCACACATTCCCACACCAATACTGGTATTCTGAACGTCATGCTGTTTCCCACTTACCCTGCAGTTCCTGTGCCTTATCTCGCTAATGTAGCGCCAGCTTTCCATCTAAGCTTCTTCTAGGATTTACATACAACTACTGATGGCCACAGCGGCTTAATAAATACTTATTTTTCACCTTGTGGTAAAAAAAACTTGCCTCACGCCTAGGCAAAAGAGGTTCAGGGTGATTATGTTCACAACATGATTTTATCAACCCTTGATTTTTCGACAGCTATGGGCCACATTCCATGTGGTTGGCCTAGGTCAACCTCGCATGTGCATGACGTTGGGGTGGATGCCGGCAGGGACGCTGCAGCGGCAGATTGACTGATACAGCAGTTCACAATCCAGATTTTCCATGACTCACCTCCAACTTTGAGGGAAGATAATGGCACGTGTTATTCTGTCTGATTTACGCTGTAAGCAGACTAATAAAACCAATGGAGCCAAAATAAATAGATACGGAAATGTTTCCCCACTACGTGTAAGATGAAGCAGTAAGGCGTTCCATAAAAGCTGAACTATTGAATGCCTGATTTTTTGCAAGGAATTGTATAGCTGTAATGCTGTAGTTACAAACAGCAGGTCAGACCCCTGGTCAAACCTATATGTTACCCCGTTTCTGAGCCCAGGCCTGCCCCCTCAAGCCCCTCCCTTTGCCGTACATTGGCTGTTTTCAAATACCGGTAGATCTTTCAAAAAAGAACCTCCTCGTATCCTTAACATTGCCCATTACTCCGACAGTCTCTACAGCCTTTTAGAAATGGTCGCACCGTCCGGCCCAAGAGTGGTCCTATACACCACGTCGGTCGCCACCTCGCCTAACGTTCGGTCTGCCATCGCGCGTATGAAGCTCATCTTGGACGCCAACAAAATTGAATATGAAGAGGTGATATGACGCCGCACGCCGTCCATACGACCGCTGGGCTAACGGGTCAACGAAGGGGAATCAAAGGAGGGCTCGATCCTTGTAGCCTGCTGGGCGAATTAGATGACCTAGGTTATTGCAACAGCGTCAACGCATCCACCCGATTGAATGACAAACGCAGAGACTGAGAGCGATAGTGACGTTGCCTACATGCTGCCCTCAGGCTTCTGTCTTCAGATGTAAACAATCCATAGGGTGTGAATAGGGGCATGAAGCAAGTATCCACTTAAGAGACCCAGCTCATGTTCCGTGCCGGTGCCGAACCATGCAAACGTGCAACATGACGAGAGGGACATTCTCCACTTCATGCCCACAGATCCCATGTCCCCTCTACGCTTTCATAGCTGATTTAAACACCATGTTCACGTAACTGATTACCCCTCTATGCTCCCGAATGCAGTGTCTCTTGAATGACAGGACAACAGCCTGGACTGTCATCTCAAATCGCTTGTCCATGAAGACAGACCCTTGGACGTCACTGGTGCAACACTGCAACATCTGACCCATGCTTCCCTTTCCTCAGTGCACTGCGCCGGGCAACCCATGTTCTTTCTGCTCAGTGTTCACACTGTTGGGCCCCTTGCCAAGGTCCTTTGGCGTCGACACGCATCGCTGTATACAACCCTCCCCCTCCTGTTGTTGGACCTGTGCATGATGTTGCAGCTACCTCAGCACATGGTCGCACAGTCCGGCTAAACCTGTGCCGTAGTGTGGCTCTTTGGTACAATCCGGCTGAGTCTTTGCCGTATTGCGCCGTATCATGCCGTGTTGTGCTACCATGCCTCAGCAGCATTGCCGGCCCTCCTGCCTTGCCTGCTGCTTCCTAGGTCGACCTCATCATGTCCCCGGGGAGGCGCGCCGCCATGCTGGAGGGCAGCGGAGGCATCAAGACGCTGCCTCAGCTCCACGTAGATGATAAGTATCTTGGCGACATGGACATGGTGCAGGTGGGTCATGTGGAGGTGGATGGAGCAGGTGACTGAGGATCAACAATGCAAAGTAGGAGTGGATTTGCAGGCACGTCGATAGGGACTGAATAAGGAAACAACCAAGACAGAAGGACAGGTGGGATGGAGGGCACTGGAAAGCCTGAAGGGCACTTCAATAAGTCATGGTGAATTTGAATGTGGATGCTGTGTTCGTTTTCTAGGCAGAGAAGGGCCAAACCCTGACAGTGTGCTTCACCTTTCCTTCCGTACGCATGCTTGCTGCGTCTGCTGCTGCTGCAGCGGCGGCAGCGGTGGTTATTTCGGTTGCAGCAGCCACAGTGGCAGGTGTTGCAGCTCTGCTATTCCTGTTATCGCTTTTGCTGCATTCCTTTACCTCCCTCCTTATTGCCCTGCTGCCTCCTGGCTGTTCCTAGAGGACTGCCAGGATCTGGCTCTGTTGCTGTTGCTGCTATTGCTGCATTCCCTGACCCCCTCCCCTACTGCTCTGTGCTCCTTTTAGTCCATGGAGGACTGTCAGGAGCTAGCTCCGTTGCTGAAGCCACCGGCAGGGCCATCCTGTAAAGAGCCGCCGGCTGAAGAGCCTCCGATGATCTCACAACTGCAAGCACATGGGATAGGGTCTGTGAAGGCGAGACCAGCGCTGACCCTGCCTCTGGAGGCAGACCCTGTCACTGTGGAGCCCACTGAAGCGGGGTTGGTACCTTCGTGACACGTCGCGGCACCCTGGCTGACTTCCAGCCGGATTTAAGGAAGCGGAATTGCAATAGTTCAATGACCTTGCAAACTTATCAAGCCAGGGCACACGCTTCAACTGTCAGCGTGACGGTAGGCGGAGGACGGCCACTGCACATGCCGCAGCTCCCGGCATGCATGTGTTCAAGTTGCCAGCCTGTGTTCGAGATGCCAGCCTGCAGGACCACGTCGACTTGCGTCAAATGGCCAGTTGACATGGGAGTGGGCAAAGTGAAGGTGGGTGTGGCGGGCCCGAGTTAGGGTGGCTGTGACGGGTCTCCATTTGACTCCCCTCATCGGAATGTGGCCACCTTCCAATGGGCGTGGTGGCCAAGTTGAAGATGTGTGTTGTGGGGCAGGATCAAGTTGGGTGGTGCGGGCCTATGCCTGATTTCCCCCGTGGATCTGCTATTAAAACTTGTCATTGGTTTGCAAGCATAATCGATCTACGCCATGTGCACCAAGGGCTGTCAGACAGATGAGCATCCTCTGCACTTCATCCCCCGACGAAATCTTGAATCTTAACCCTGAATCGGAACCATTCCCAACTGTGTCTCTGTGTTTGAAGCTGATGCCCGTTATGTTGAAGCTGATGCCCGTTACAAAGTTGACACAACCACCAACAGCCTTTTGCGAAAGGGCCAGGCAGCGAACCAGGGGGAAACAAGCCACAAGAACGAAAACCTAAAACACGCAACACGGGAGCAAGAAACAATACAAGCAGAAGAAACGGGTGATGTGTGGGCCGTAGCCTCCCTGTTGCCGCTCTCAAATCCTGTTTACCCTCATGATGTCTTCTGCAGGCAACTCGGGTGGCCACTGCGAGCTGCTGAAGGTGCACGAGTGAGAGGACCTTTCAATCGATAGAGCAAGTGCAGGCACAGGTTGATAATGTTGTCCGCATGCCAACCTGCCAGCCTACAGGTTCTAAAGATCAACTGCAATGTAAAGGACTCTTGTTGATTATGTTGGATACCAAACTGCAACTGGTAGCCTAGGAATTGCACAGACTGTGTTTGAAGGTCAATGACGTAACACCTCTGAGCCCTGCTCAAAAAGGCTCGGCCGCGTGGGCGCCTAATTAAAAAGAGTTGGGAGGAAAGAGTTGTGTTTGAAGGTGTACATCGAGGTGGGTATGCACTATGCAGGTCTCTTCACTGCGTCGCCCCACTTGATAAAGCTGATATTTTCCACCGGCATATTGAGGGATATTGTGCCCCAAATGATAGTTACCTACGCCAAGGATATTTGGGTTACGGATAGTTTATTTTCCTCCCGATCACGCAGTTGGGCTCACGCGGCCGAGCCTTCTGAGCAGGGCCCAGGGTGTAACGTCCTTGCCGTCCGTCCAGCTGGGGGAGAGAGGCGGTGGACAGTGAGGAAGAAATGTTGATATTCCCATGAACCACAGTTGTGTCGCTTTCCAAATCTGGTTTTCAAAATATTGTTGGCCCGGGGAGGGGAAGTAAGGGGGGGGCTGTGAACAGCAAGAGGGTTGCAGAGGGAGGCCTTGGACGGTGGGGCAGGTCCAGCGCCTGACCAGGGGTGCGATAACGGGATCCCCCAAAGGCGCAGATGTATAGTCGTAATATCATTGGAATAACCCCGGTGTGCAAGTTATATAGTTGAGGCATGTCTCAGGCCGCAACGTTGATGTCCACTGGGGCAGCAACCAGAAAGGGAGCCCCAGCCTTTTATAGGCTAGGGCTTCCATTGACTGACCTTCTTTCCCAGCCCTATTTCCCCTTTTTCCAGGACCCACATTTGATTCTTTCCTCCCAACCGATCAGTTGGGCGCCGCCGTGGCTGAGCTTTTTCATTTTGGCCCAGAGGTGTGACGTTATTGACAAAATCCCGTAAGCGTGCCAATCTGGAGAATCACATCCAAAAGAAAACCAATACCAGTAGACCTCCTTTGCCTTCGCATCATGTTATGTTCATTGGCCCGTGCAGAATAACACGTAATTTATTTATTATATATTTAAGGGTCGCACGGCTTAACTTCATAATTAAAATCTTTCATTTTGCTTGGACTTCACAAGGTGTGAGGCCAGCCGCCCAACACTAAAAAGCTGAGATGCAAACTCAAAAAGCAGCCCGGGTGCATATGTGGCCCTCGTCTTCAGCTGAGAAAAGGCGAGCATAGACAGAAAAGGCACACGACCAACAAGCACTTTCACGGCCGCAGTAGCTCATGCATAAAAATATAGGTTAATTTCTGAACAAGACTGCTATCCCGCCACGACACCCCTCTAGGTAAAGCACACTACCACCAGAAGCTCACTTAACAGCGGCTGCAAACGTTTTTACCAGAACCAAAAAAAAGGCGCCCAACCTGCAGAAGGAGACAAGAGCTGACAGGAAGCCAGGAAAAGAATTACTAAATCTGAAATTTTCGCTTGTGAGTACCCATGCCTTACAAAGTCCCTACACTTCCCACAGCGGTACTGCGGTACTGGTATTCTTATCATCTTACTCTAAGCATTCCCACCTACCACAGCAGTTGGTACGCCTTATATCGCTGGCGAAGCGCCCATGAACATGAATGTAGCTTTGCGGATGAACCTAACACTTTTGATGGCCCCAGCGGCTCAATAAAATGTAAATTTTGGCCCCTCGGTTAAAAAAAGTAATTCCATGGTTGCTGCAGCCTACAGTCAGGTTCAGTAGTGGGCAGGATCGCCTGATTGCCTGGTAAGTGGTAATCTACCGTAAACGGGTTGCCATATTGCTGTTGGTCACCTGGATTGCCTGGAGAACATGGATAGCATGGAAACAATCCGTAAAGTCTGGTAAGAGACGATTCACACCGGGGCACCGACACCTGCACCCGACTTGCACCGACACCGGGGCTCCTTCGCGACTTCCGTAACTTTCTTCGAGAGCTAGTGGAGTAGTGGCGGTGAGTGGTTCAGTTCGCCCAACCCTGAGAGATGGGCACCTTCGCGCGCAAACTGAACGTGGGGTCTGACGAGTGCCTGACCCCCACTTTCAGTTCGCGTTCGCAGCTTTCAGCAAGCAAGACCAAGCAAGAACAGTACTGCCGGTAGCAGAGCATACCATTATAATGAATGCCCGTGGCATGAACTTTCGGGCGATCAGAGCTCATACGGCTGTTTGTTACGTGTGCTGACCTAGATGCGTATATCGGGTTCGTCTTTGGCAGGCGGGAATCTTTGCTGCAACGTGCCAGGTAGCTACTTGGTACCTACGTCGAAAGCGCCCTGTGGGTGGAGCCGCACCCGGGCGGAAGGGCGGGTGGAGGCAGCAGGGGCATCAAGGGGCCGCGGGGGGCGATCAACTTGGACCACAGCGTCACACACCCACCAGTTGCAGATAAGATTGCAGCATCACGGTTCCACGCAATCACTGCGCGCCCATGGAGTACAGCTGTTCCGGAGAGGAGCGATTGAAAGTAGGCGGTGATTGGATATGTCCCACCCCACATGTCTCATCATCGCCAACAGGGCCGTTGATGCGGCGTCGTGGCGGTCGGGCTTGCGCAGAAGCTGGCACGACTGCATCTGGGAAAGTGAGGGCATAACAGACTTGGGACGCAATTTCTCGAATACAAAATGTGCGCCGACCTTTGACAGTCGTCCTGACGTGGCGTCGGGGGCCCTCGGGCGAAGGGGGGAAAGGCTGCGCATGTAGACACGCCTGACATTACACTTATCAAACGGGCATGCATGATCGCCCGTCAACGATCCCTATCTCTCTTGCAGAAACAAACAGTCAGAGATCTCTACTGCCAATACGCACGGGCATGGAGTCTCGATCCATCTTTCACCTGTCACCACAGGCTAGGCGGTAGCACAGGAGATGAGCGCACCAGTGAATGATGAAGAAATGAAAGACAGCCTCGCTCTGTCAACAGTTTTATCACTCGCAATCTTAATATAACGAAGATACGGTGCTTATCGCCACGCGCCGACCTGGATCTCATTTTGAATAATGTATTGTGCAATTGCGCAGGTCGTTGTCGCCTCTCGCGAGAGCTCTATCTCGTCAGCCTCTGCAGATGCGTCTTTTATGGATCCAGTCGGTTGATACTATGCGGTGGTCGCAGGATTGTTGTCTTATCTCAACTGGCTAACCAATTGCAGATAAGAAGAGGCCCCTTAGCTGCAGCCTTAGCTGGCCCCATCGTACCCCGTCCGAGTACCCCACCCCACCCTGCCAGCATGAGCCTCATATCTGAACAGTCTCTGCTTCTTTTCGCAGGGCCCAACCGGCCATGTGCGGTACCATGAGGGCCAGCAAGCACCAGGAGCAACAGGATGTCCCGAGGCGGCAGGAGATTGCAGTGGCACAAGAATGCTGAAAGTTGCCCTGTCACCACTTCCCCTGCTGTGGGTGGGCGAAGCTAGCTTCGCAGCAGAGAAGATCAGCATGCAACCGCAAAATCCTCACCACTCCAACAGCCGGCCACTGGTCCGATATATTGAAGCGATGGCAGCACCCTTACCTTTGCTTCAATGTGGTCCGCATCACCTCAACAGCCAGCCTCTGGTCCGATGCACTGAAACAGTGCTTTGGGTTTCTGCTGCTTCCTATGATGCTCCTGCTCCAGCTTCTACTTCTGCTGATGCTGTAGCAGGCCTGCAACCAGAGTGCCGTCAGGTGCAAGGTGCTGCAGAGGTCACATACAGCAGAGGGCAGCAGGAGCAGCACCAGCACCAGCAGGAGACACAACAACAGCAACAGCAGCAGGGGCAACTGCAGAAAGCAGCAACAGCAGAGGTGGCAGCTGGCAGTAGCAGGTCTCAGGATCCGCTTCCCTTGACACTCTCGTGTGGCATGAGCAGATGCGCTGATGAAGTGCATTGGGTTTCTGCTGCTGCCTCAGCTGCCCCTCCACCTACTGCGTCAGGCCTCCTTTGCTTGTCTCCCTCATGCGGCATATCAAGCGGGCACTGGGTCGTGACTTCTGGGTCCCGACTCCAGCAGCTTGTTGGTCAACAGGAGCAGCAGCTGGGCTGTCCTGGTGCGGATGACATCATGGTGGAGCGGCTGAGAGGGGAGGTGAGAAGCTGACGAGCGGAGTCGATGATATGGTGGCAAGGTTCCGTAAGTGAGAATCTGCCTAGCTGTACCGATGATACGGTTGTAAGGTTGCGCTAGTGAGAAGCTGACTAGTTGTGCCGCTGACATGGTTGAGGTGATGACTATGGGGTTGCAGAGCTGTGACAATGCGGCGATGTGGCGCTGCTACGGTTTATCCGCTGACAGTAGAGATGAGAAGCTGATTAGCTGTGTTGTTGACAGAGTATAGCAGCAGTTGGTGGTGCAGGAGACAAATTATGCCGGTACAGTTTTTTGTTGCATGTCATTAAGTGAGGTCACGATGGATGCATATTATTTAGATGGCGTTGCCTTTGCTCAAACTGATGAAGTACAGTGTGTGGCTTGAACATTGGCCATAGCAGTTGCACTCTTTAGTTAAGCGTGCTGGAGCTGCATTTCAGTCTCATCAGGGTCGTTAAAGATTTGGTCCCCATCGGCTCACTGGTGGCTCTACCCGGCAGCCCCCCAAGTGGTCGGATGCGCCCTACAATAAAGAGGAGACTCTGATGAGGCCAGCAACGCGAATCTGGGAGCCTTCTACACTCCTGCATGAGCTCCCTGTACCTGAACCCTTTTTCAAACGCAAGCCGGTTTCTAGCATCAAGTTCCCCCCTTGAACCCCACGTTAGGATTTCATCTGCTTGATGTCCCGGTTCCGGGATAAGAACATGCATCGTCGCAATGGCAGGCCTCTTCCAAATTATATCATTATCAGTTCAGGCACCGGTATAGGTTAAAACCACATCATAATTCATAAATTATGTCTAGGCCTGTTTCAGTTGTAGCTCAAGTTCATGGTCGGCATTGCCCTGTGGATGAAAAAAGTATGAAAACGGGTTTTTTTTCTGGTTCCAGTCTTTATCCCAATACTGAATGATTAAATATTGAACTGGTGAACGGTACTAAAAACAGCAAAAAACTGATATCATCACATCCATGTCCCCCCACAGGCTCCCTCGGACCCAGCGTTTGAGGATGGCCTCTCTTGCACCAGGATAGTCACCAGCATCCACAGCCTCAGGGGCACCTCAGGGCGGATGCTGGGCGGACGAGGCCCGCTGGCAGCGGCGGCAGGCGGCGCCCGACGGGGCCCGAGCTCAGTCCGCACGCAAAGCTGGCAGCAGCACCTGGCCTCCTTTGGTTTTCGAGTTGCCGAACCCCAGGTAGCTTCAGGGGGTAAGCAGCCATCGTCGTCCCGGTGCTTTCAGGACCCCACCAACTTCACCTTGCACCAGGACCCAGCCAGCATAGCTCTGCATCAGGAACCAGCTTACCTCCAGGAGCCAGCTAGCTTTGCCCTGCAGCGGCCAGCTAGCTTTGCCCTGCAGCAGCCAGCCGGGCCCATGCTCTCCATCACTCCCCCTGCCAGGCCGCCGCTGTGCACCTGGCCCAGCAGCCCCTCGTCTACTCTAAGCAGCGCTGAGGCGGCATACACACTAAAGCAGGGGGGGCAGAGTCTGGTAGTAGCATGCGCTGCATCCCCTGATACTGAGGGTAGCTGTCTGCTCCAGAACTCGGTGCAGCAGCATCCCGGGGGGCCTTTTGCTCCCCGCCCTGACCTAGCTCAAACAGCCTGCAATACTCAGCAGCAGCAGCAGTGGCAGCGGGAGCAGCTTCAGCAGCAGCAGTTTCTGCAGGAGGAGGTTGAGCAGCAGCAGCATCTGTTGTATCAGCAGCACAACTTTGATACCAAGTATTACGACCCCAAGTACTACCCTCCTCTCCAGCCTCTGAGCTCCCTCCTACAGGGGCTTCTGTCA
Source organism: Limnomonas spitsbergensis (assembly GCA_037349105.1). Lineage (NCBI taxonomy): Eukaryota > Viridiplantae > Chlorophyta > Chlorophyceae > Chlamydomonadales > Limnomonas > Limnomonas spitsbergensis. Next base: position 2,559,923 of record JAYJMM010000094.1, on the reverse strand, counting down.
GAAGACAGCCTGCCGGGAGACGCCGAGCCACTGGCCGATGGTGCCTGTATTTCGTGGGCGATTCGGGGGGCAGAGGGGTCTGACGAGTATATTTTGTTCCAAACAAGAGAGGCCAAGAGACAACGGATGTGAGGCCAGGATATGGCTGCAACTGGCAAACAAAAGAAGAAAAAAATGCCCGCGGCGGAGAGTAAGTGTTCAGGAAGCAGTGCAGCATGGGCTGAAGCCGCTTCTGTGCCGTTACCATGCAACTGGCCACGGTGATGATTGGTCATAGGTAGCATGCATGGGCAGCATGGCCCTCCTCATGAGTGACTGTGTGAAAACTTTAGGGAACATTTGTCATCCAGCGATGACCGAACAGTTATTTTAGCTTCGTCATCGAGATAGGTCGTGACGTGTGCATACATGTTGCGATCTGCGACGACGATCTCTGAGGGCCTACCCCCATTATTTGGGCCCAAAGAGTTAGGAACAAGGTTTTTGCATCTGGTCCTGTTTTTATGTGGTGGGGATATCTGGTAGAAAAATGCACTTGAGAGTTGAGACTTGTGAAAAAGCGAAGAGTTCAGGCAGCCCGCAGATTGCTGCGTAATTTATTTCTCAGTTACATATTTTTGGTTATTAACTATCATGCCCGCAGATGATTCATGTAGTGCTCAGAAGGCCTCATATAATTTTATTAGACAGCCCAGCAGGCCGCAAGGAGGCCTTGTCATTTGCAGCTTTCAAGACTCTGAGCCAGGGCAGTATGTTTTATTGTTAGACATAGCTGGAACCATTAAACTCATGCGTGGTACATGTGCTGCTTTGTTGTATATTGTGGCGGCATGCAGTTGTTCAAACTCAATGCTGCTGTTCTCCTTAGTTGACAAGCGTCATCTTGCCAGGCGTGGCAGGTACTTTCATTATTTAGGAAAGAAACAAAGCAAGCTACGCCATCCTTAGGTTTGCAGGTACAGCCATTTGGCTGTTACTGCCGTACATGACACAAGTACAGGTTGTCATCGTGTTTACTGCTAGTTTCCGTTGTGCAGGTTGCACGGTGGTTCTGTCATTTTTGTGACAGATTGATAGTGTAACCTGTATGACTGGAACATGATTTTCCTGTTAAGAATAGCAGATAGTCCCTTTAACGATTGTTGTGACTGTCTCCTGGTGTTGATTCTAATGCACAACAAGGATTTATCATATACCGTAACAGAAGGTTGTAAATTGGTTTAATTGGTTGGGACCTGAAATGGTGATGGCCATCACCTGGCATGCATGCGGGCCTGAGGGCTGAGGCAAATTATTTCAGGGTACCTGAATTGTTTTTGTGTGGTACGTGTCGCTGTTACTAGCTGGGGCATGTTGTACACAGTGTGCATAACAGAATCTCTGACTCGCATGTATGTTCACAAAAAACTTAGGGTGCGGAGAAGGTCACTGGGCATCAAGAAAATCCTGCAAGCTACATGACTAAGGCACAATAAATAAGATAACAAATGATTTAAGTTTTTTTGCCTTTAAACATCCTACTTGTACCAGAGGACCTCGCCAAGAAAACGTGCCCTCCATTTGGGCTACCGGTACAGGTATGAACTATGAAGGCGTCAGCAAGGCCAAAGCATTTACAGATATATCAGAGTGCAAGCATCTGTAGACCAACCTATGACACCTCCAATAATATTTGTCAGGAGGACATGATGAAACATGACAATAGCTTGTTACCAGTTGAAGCTTGACTACTTGAGCACTTCTGATGGGATTTGAAGCGATGCTCGCAACATGCACCATTACAATTTGGAGGGTAGGAATGCATCAGGAATCAACTTGAGACCATTGGGCGCCAAGAGAGCCAATGGAACTTGTGCACAGAAAAGACTTCCGGTAGCGGACGTTACAAAACAAATATTTGAACTGGCAGACCCTTTTACCCACAAGGACCTCCACCAGTCTGGTCGTGTAAAGAACAAGATCAAACAGGGCCCCCCTGAGCCTCCTACCAGCCAATAGCCCCGTCCTGGCACAGGTGTGCCGTAAGGCAACAGACAAACCCCAGCCAAACAACTGGACGTGGTGTCACAACATAAAAAGGTGCAGACTGTTCCAATCTGGTAGACCCCCCAAAGGAATCCTGTACATTATTGACCAGCCCTTGGTAGTGGAAGGAAGCCCAGCACCTAGGCTCCTACCCCCCCCAACACACTACCAAGTGATGGGAAGATCGCTTTTGATCAAATGCCTTTGGGAAATATGACCATCGCTTTGGCCTAAATGGCCAAAATGGGCGGCTTTATCAACCCACAAGCTTGTTCGCGTATTCATTAATTTACGTGGGCACTAAGGAAGCAACAGCCCTTGCACTCAGGGTTACCTGGTACAGAAGTACATCACTGTCAAAAGGTACGGGTACAGTACACACGAAAGGGGGCGGTACTGTAGTGTACCGGTGACCATCAAACAGTATTAAGCCTTACTGTACATGGAGCCGCACAATAAGGGGTACAGGATTTGCCTCCAAAGGGCCTTTTTATTTTGAGTGACCCTCTATGCGCTATTTTCATCTACCACAGCCCTGTTTTTAAACAGCTGATAGGCAGCATTGAATCCCTCCCAAAAGAGCATACTCCTCATCTATCACTGTGACACCCTGCTCTCCACTTGCCGCCCTTGCCGTCATAAGGCTGATACCCAACACAAAAGACTGCAGTAAGCAGGAGGGTGCTCCTCATCTATCACTGTGATACCCTGCTCTCCACTTGCCGCCCTTGCCGTCATAAGGCTGATACCCAACACAAAAGACTGCAGTAAGCAGAAGGGTGCTCCTCATCCATCACTGTGACACCCTGCTCTCCACTTGCCACCCTTGCCGTCATAAGGCTGATACCCAACACAAAAGACTGCAGTAAGCAGAAGGGTGCTCCTCATCTATCACTGTGACACCCTGCTCTCCACTTGCCGCCCTTGCCGTCATAAGGCTGATACCCAACACAAAAGACTGCAGTAAGCAGGAGGGTGTTCCTCATCCATCACTGTGACACCCTGCTCTCCACTTGCCGCCCTTGCCGTCATAAGGCTGATACCCAACACAAAAGACTGCAGTAAGCAGAAGGGTGCTCCTCATCTATCACTGTGACACCCTGCTCTCCATTCGCTGCCCTTGCGGTCAAACGGCTGATATCCAACACAAAAGACTGCAGTAAGCAGGAGGGTGTTCCTCATCCATCACTGTGACACCCTGCTCTCCATTTGCCGCCCTTGCCGTCATAAGGCTGATACCCAACACAAAAGACTGCAGTAAGCAGGAGGGTGCTCCTCGTCTATCACTGTGACACCCTGCTCTCCACTTGCAGCCCTTGCCGTCATAAGGCTGATACCCAACACAAAAGACTGCAGTAAGCAGAAGGGTGCTCCTCATCCATCACTGTGACACCCTGCTCTCCACTTGCCGCCCTTGCCGTCATAAGGCTGATACCCAACACAAAAGACTGCAGTAAGCAGAAGGGTGCTCCTCATCTATCACTGTGACACCCTGCTGTCCACTTGCCGCCCTTGCCGTCATAAGGCTGATACCCAACACAAAAGACTGCAGTAAGCAGAAGGGTGCTCCTCATCTATCACTGTGACACCCTGCTCTCCATTCGCTGCCCTTGCGGTCAAACGGCTGATATCCAACACAAAAGACTGCAGTAAGCAGGAGGGTGTTCCTCATCCATCACTGTGACACCCTGCTCTCCACTTGCCGCCCTTGCCGTCATAAGGCTGATACCCAACACAAAAGACTGCAGTAAGCAGGAGGGTGCTCCTCATCCATCACTGTGACACCCTGCTCTCCACTTGCAGCCCTTGCCGTCATAAGGCTGATACCCAACACAAAAGACTGCAGTAAGCAGGAGGGTGCTCCTCATCCATCACTGTGACACCCTGCTCTCCACTTGCAGCCCTTGCCGTCATAAGGCTGATACCCAACACAAAAGACTGCAGTAAGCAGGAGGGAGCTCCTCATCCATTACCGTGACACCCTGCTCTCCATTCGCTGCCCTTGCGGTCAAACGGCTGATACCCAACACAAAAGACTGCAGTAAGCAGGAGGGTGCTCCTCATCCATCACTGTGACACCCTGCTCTCCACTTGCCGCCCTTGCGGTCATAGGGGTAATACCCAACACAAAAGAATGCAGTAAGCAGGAGGGAGCTCCTCATCCATTACCGTGACACCTTGCTCTCCATTCGCTGCCCTTGCAGTCAAACGGCTGATACCCAACATAGAAGACTGAAGAGAGCAGCAGGTCGCTCCACACCATCACCGTGACACCCTGCTCATCAACAGCTGGCCTCACGCTCTCGTCATCAGTCGCTGCCCTTGCGCTCAAACAGCTGGTATCCAACATTGAAAACTGCAGTGAGCAGCAGGGCGCGCTGAGGTGCAGTCGCCTCTAGGGGGAACTCGATGATATAATTGCTGCGAGGGGGTAGCAGCAGCAAAGGAGGGAGGGGTGACAGCCGGGTCTCGTGCAGTGGGCAGCAGGGCACACCAAGTCTCAATCACTTCTGGCAAGAACCCGATGATGCAGGTCCTGCGGGGGGAGCTGCAACAGGTGGGTGGGGTGGCAGCCAGTAGGCGGATCGACAGCTGAACAGCCGCATAGCCCATTCTGGAGTGATGTCTGCTTTGCAGGCGCTCGGGATCACTCGAGTGATGTCTGCTTTGCAGACGCTCAGGATTGCACCTGCCAACTCCCCTTGTGCGCTGGGCTGGTCTAGGTTGGGCAGGTCTGGTTGGGTCTGGTCTAGGTTGGGCAGGTCTGGTTGGGTTGGGTCAAAGTTTGGCAGGTCTGGTTGCGTTTGGTCTAGGTTGGTTAGTTCTGGAGTACTGGTGGGGTGAAGTGTGGGAGGGCCGCCTTGTGTCCCCAAAATCATATACGCTCTCCTCCTTGTCGTCAGTGTTCATCCAACCCTCCCACCTCCTGCCTCACGCCCCCCCCCACACACATACAGGCGAGAGCCTGTCCCTGAGCACCTAACTCCCACCCTCGGCCCTCTAGACCCCCCACACCTCCCATCCGTTGCCCTCTTGACTCCACCTTCCCAACTCGTACCTAAACAGGTACATCATGCGGCAGCACGCCGCCGCACCCCCCTCCGTGGGCGCGTACGTCTTTTGCACCGTTGCCACCAGCTTGCCCTCCGGGTCCAGCACATCGATCACGAGGTCATGGCGGCAGCAGGTGGCACCGCAGCAGTTGTTCACACGACCACAACAGGCGACACCCGCCCGGAGGGAATACCTGGGAGTGGGCAGGTGGGCGGGGAGGTTCATCAACACTGGTTCACACATAGCAACCTACCTAGCGCTACGGCCGAACGGGTGCCTTCCTTAATTCACACCATATGGCATATCATTTATATATTGTTTCACACATGGCCACAATGAGCACCGCCTGGAGAGAGCGAAGCTCAGAGGAAGTACTGATGTGGCCGCGGGCAGGCCGGTAGGTAGGTGGGTGGGTGGGTGGGTGAGTGAGATGGTTCTTGGTTCAGATCTCCAGATCTGGAGCATCCGTAGGGGCCTGCCTGGCACCTGTAACTCCCCTCATGATCCGACCCATCCCCAAAAATGAAAATAAAACCATTCCATTTCAAGAGAGTGGAAAGAAGGCGACTAGTCCTGAGCGGAACACATGTGTCAGCGTGAATTTGTCCACCCAATGTCCGGGCTGGGCTGGATATCCATCTCCTGGACGAGGAAAAGCCCCGAATAAAAAGAAACCCACTCGTTCATGAACCCATGGTTTGCACTGCGCTTGATCAAAAGTCCCCTCCAAATGCTATGAGGGGGTGAGAGGGCCAGCCGCCTCAACACAGAACTCCTGGAAACCAGAAAAGCCCATGAGCAATTAAAAATGAAAGAAACGTGTTTACAAATCACCGCATCGCTGTCATTGAGTCTGCGCGTGGCCCATCTGATGCCCCCCCCCTGGCCAGCACCCTAGGTAGGTCACATCAGGATCGCTAAGTGGCTTGCCTGGGTAATTCCAAATCGCCTTCTTGGAAACCGAAGGACTTTGCACCAAGCCTTTCACACCATTCACACTACACATCTGTGCACTTGGCATTTCACACCATTCACATGACAAACCTGTGCACTTGGCATTTCACAATTTACACCATTCACACAACACAGGCACACACCTGTGCATTTGGAATTTCACACCATTCACACCACGCACCTGTGCACCAAGCCGAGATCAGCATCTGCCTCCATAATGCGATGGTAGAAGGTGCAGCAGAAGATTTGCTCCACACACCTGAACAGGACAGGGTCCAGGGTTTAAGGTTTAGGGTTTAAAGCTGCCAAATATAAGCAGAAAGTGCGCTCCACACATCTGGCCAGGACAGGGTTCATGGTTTAGGGTTTAGGGCTACCAAACAAAAGCAGAGAGTGCGCTCCACACACCTGGCCTGGACAGGGTCCAGGGGGGAGGGTTTAAGATTGTCAAATATAAGCAGAAAGTGCGCTCCACACATATGGCCAGGACAGGGTTCATGGTTTAGGGTTTAGGGCTACCAAACAAAAGCAGAGAGTGCGCTCCACACACCTGGCCTGGACAGGGTTCAGGGGGGAGGGTTAGAGGTTCAGAGACGAAGGGCATTTAACTTTTGGCGAACGTGCACTCTACACATCATTAGGTGGGTGGGTGGGTTGAGGTAATAGTGGTGCCCCCCTGCCTCCCCAAGGGCCGCCCTGCAGCGCCCGGGACGTGTGTGTGTTTACAGCTCATTGGGCATGATCCCTCCGCGCCCGGGACGTGTGTTAACAGCTCGTCAGGCGGCAGATGGTGCTGGATGGGACCTGGAACCAGGGCGCGATTCAGGGTGATCTGCTGCCAGTGATCATGGAGGACAGGACTCATCCCTCCGCGCCCTTAGTTGACGTGCATTTCATTCATGTTCGCGTGTCATTCAAAGTCCCAGGGTCCATCCAGAAACATCTGCTACCTGAAGGGCTGCAAACAACTGAAGCCTGTGACATGGAGCTCAAGCTGCCGAGTTTCTTGCTTGGCGACCCAAGGTTTGAGGTTCTTCTCAACACTGACAGGCCCGTGGTGCCCTCGATGAGCTGTATAAATCTGAAACCTGCAGCACCCGTGCCCCAAGAAGCATAGCCAGAGCTGCTCCCTCCCCCTCACTTGGCACCATAGGGTCAGAAAATATCCTCCTCCATGCCGGTCGTGTTAAGTCGTGTGACTACCCACCCTATCAGTCATCACTAGGGCCACTGGCAGGCCCATCTGACATGCATCACACATGCTTAACGTGCCCGATACATCAATTCCCAACCTACCAAACCCTCACTATGCGCCATAGGGTGTCCGCTGTCCTCTTCCTCCCATGCCGACCGTGCGGCTGCCTGCTCCGTCTGCCTCCCCTAGCTATGGGTGGTTGATTTAGCCTTTTAACCACAGCTAGCGCCATTCAAGCCCCATCGGGTACACAAATACAAGTGCTGCAGCCTCCATGTCCCATCGGGTACACAAATACAAGTGCTGCAGCCTCCATGTCCCATCGGGTACACAACTACAAGTGCTGCAGCCTCCATGTCCCATCGGGTACACAACTACAAGTGCTGCAGCCTCCATGTCCCATCGGGTACACAAATACAAGTGCTGCAGCCTCCATGTCCCATCGGGTACACAAATACAAGTGCTGCAGCCTCCATGTCCCATCGGGTACACAAATACAAGTGCTGCAGCCTCCATGTCCCATCGGGTACACAAATACAAGTGCTGCAGCCTCCATGTCCCATCGGGTACACAAATACAAGTGCTGCAGCCTCCATGTCCCATCGGGTACACAAATACAAGTGCTGCAGCCTCCATGTCCCATCGGGTACACAAATACAAGTGCTGCAGCCTCCATGTCCCATCGGGTACACAACTACAAGTGCTGCAGCCTCCATGTCCCATCGGGTACACAAATACAAGTGCTGCAGCCTCCATGTCCCATCGGGTACACAAATACAAGTGCTGCAGCCTCCATGTCCCATCGGGTACACAAATACAAGTGCTGCAGCCTCCATGTCCCATGCCTCCATCCCTGTCTGCCCCCCCTCCCCCCTCACTTGGCACCGTAAGGTGTGAAGTCCTCCTCCACCATCCCGATGGTGCGGCTGCCCGCCCCGTCAGCCTCCACGAGCGCCATTCTCAGCGGGCAGCAGCACTGACCACCCAGCATGAACGGACGCTCCACGCGATATCTGTGTGAAGGGTAGCGGGGAAATGGGAGAGGAGAGAGCGAAGATCAGAGGCGAGGCGAGGCGAGGACAGGTCAGGAGAGGCGAGTAGGTGTGAGCAAATAAGAGCAGAGCAAGCATGAGATATGAGCAAACACCATCTAATAGGAGAGGAGCAAGCATTGGCAGAGCAATGTAAGAGGTGACGAGAGGAAAGGGAGGAGGGGAGAGGAGTTAACGTGAGGGGAGCGTCCTGTGGGGGCTGCTGTACGGGTTGAAGAACTTGCTGGTTGATGACGGCTAGGTCCAGGGCATCAGGCACGCATCCCTCAAGATGCTTGCAAGGCATAGCGGTAGAGGTCCTCTAAAGTAATGGCCTTAATTCTAGGGCATGCCCTCTCCGGTAAAGCTATACTCCGCTGGTTCCAATGCAATGGCGTGAAGGCGGAGGTCCCATATTGCCCACATTTATTCAAATTCAAGTTTTCCCACTGGAGGAAAGCATGGGTGAGAGCGTCAAGCATGCATCCCTCCAGATCAGTGCTGTGCCATTGCGCCGTACTTCAGAAGTGTTGTAAGTAATTACGTTCCCATACTGGTAAAAGTAGCTGAATTTGCCTTGAAATAAAATTGGCTGAAAGTCAGCTACTTCATTCAGCCATCGTAAGAACCGTAATGGGCACAGCACTGCTCAAGATGCTTGCAGGGCCTAGCGGACAAACAAGATGCATCCCCTAGAAAGCAAAAACGAGCTGAATGGGGCTATCATTGTGAAAATAGCCAATATTGAGTGGGCTAGGGAATTACTTCCAACACCATATTTGGTCAGCGCCCAGGGCTCTCACTACCGTACACTGTAATCGCAATCACAAAATGTGACCTGAGGCCTGAGCCATGCAAAGAGTGAGCCGCCCATTTTTTAAACTCGAGGCTGAACCTCTTGAGCCTGGGCACATCTGATCCACCGAATGACCCTGAGTTGAGCTGAGGATCCTTCTGTGTGGACCCCCCCGCTTGCCCCCTGCTCACAGTTCAGCGGTGTCGAAGCCCTGAGTTTATGTGACGTATATGAAATCCCTGAGCTTACCTGACCTGCCTCACAACCTAGAGCCCAGCAGCGGTGCGTCCTGTGCGGACCCACCTGCTTGCCCCCCGCTCCGAGTAGTGCAGTGTCATGGACCTGAGGTTGAGACCCCCCGTGTAGGCTAGCAGGATGCGGCAACACAGGGGCGACTCCTCCTGAATGCGGTACAGCTCTGGCAAAGCCTCCAGCTCCTCACCTTAACGTAGCGAGCGACATGGCGCTTGGTTCATGGGGAGAGCAGCAGGGTCTATGAGGTGTGAAGGATGGTCCATGAGGATGGTGCTTGGGGAGTGCAGCATGGTACATGGTGCAAGGGGAATGCAGCAAGGTGCATCGGAAGTGCAGATTGCAGCATGGTGCATGGGCATGGGAATTCAGAGTTGCCGCATGGGTAATAGCCCATGGGGATTGGAGGTATGAATGTTGTGGCAAAGTGCATAGTGCACGGTATTTATGGATTGCCTAATACACGAGCGTGGGGTATATTGCCTAGGGTATATTGCCTAGGGTGTAATGCCTAGGGTATAATGCCTAGGGTATTATGCCTAGGGTATTATGCCTAGGGTATTATGCCTAGGGTATTATGCCTACGGTATAATGCCTAGGGTATTATGCCTAGGGTATTATGCCTACGGTATAATGCCTAGGGTATAATGCCTAGGGCATGAAGCATGGCACTTGGGGATTGAGTGGTAATGTCAAGTATAGTTCATGGGGGATGGTGCATGTGGCGCACGGTGAATATTTCATGAGCATGGGGCATAGTGCATGTGGCGGATGGGGCATGGGTAAGGGGCATGGTGCATGGGGATTGCGGTTTGGCACAAAGCGCATGGCCCATGGACCTTCTGGCATGGTGCATGGGCATGGGCGCTGCCCAGACCTGTGGGCTTCCAGCGGAACGGCTCATCCGGTGTCTGCGCTGCCTTCCTTCCGTCGGGTAGTCCTGACACTTTGAACCAGTTTTCGGGCGCGTAGCAGCAGCCTGTAGTTGCTGCAGCAGCGTCCGACAGTTGTGCTGTCTGTCGTATAACTAGACCCTGCACTTCCTCTAGGTCGGTACGCATTTCTTGCATCAGCGGGACGTCCATGGTGCCTCCACTCGCTAAGGTGCCGCTGAGGACAGGAGACGCTGGCATTGGACGCTTCAAGCGAGAGTTCCTCGTTTACGCCCCCTCGATGCCTGAGTGCTCGTGGAAACGAACGAGCTCTCACCCGCCTGGATGTTATATAAATGCGAGTGCTCGCGTTGGCTGTTTTCTTATTTAGACTAGCTGAGGCGTAATATGGTGCACGGGTGATATTTTGCTTGGACTTAACGCTGAACTAGGGTGATGGCAGGATTCGACTTTGGACACCCCCACACCTCCCGGCCTGACCACCCCAGACACCCACACCCGAAGCTGCCCACCCCCTGGGTACACCTGTCGCATCTTATGCATGTCGTGCATTTGCAGCAGCTTTCTCCTTGCTATAGCCACCTGGCATTACACCTGCCCACCCTCTGCAACCACTTACCCATGCCAGTTCCAACTCTACGATGTGCATGCCAGATCGCAACTCCCCGCTGGCTTCTCTGCAACACCCAATTGCGCCCACACTCTCTCCCAGCCTCCCCCATGGCCCCATCCCACTTCCACCACCACCTTTTCCCCAGCCCTTTTCGATGAACTCCATTCCCTCTACCCCCCTAGAGCCCCACCTAAACCCTTGCCTGGCCGTTGCTTCCTGCCTACTACACAGACAAACAGACAGGGCTTGTGTTCAAGATGATGCCGGCGCCAACATGCTTGGGGCTTCCTTTTTTACCACTGTCGATGGCACCACCCATGCAGTCAACCCTGATGGCAAATGTGAAACAAAAACTATCGCCAGAGCTGACATTGGAGGCATGCATGCATGCATGCTGCCATCAATCATGCTGCAACCCACACTTCCGATGTACCTTGACGCATTCCCTATCATGCAACATGGACCATGCTGCATTCCTCTTGGACCAAGCTGCGTGGCTGTGCGCCCCTTATGCACCATGCTGCAATTGTCATGAACCATGCAGCAGTAGTGCAGTCCTCATCCAGTTGAATGTGACAGAACTGGTTACATAACACTGGGGACAGATTTTGCCATGGCCCCAGGGGTCAGCAAGCTAGTTTTTGCCGCACGTTTTTCAACCGTTTTACTCGGGCGGTTCATATTTCGCATGCTGTGTGTGGATGCGGTCCGCTAGATTCACTCCCCATCGCCACTTTTGCTACGGGACACTTTATTTCGTCTCCTTTCCCGTCTTCATTAGGTCGTCTTTGCCAAGGCCTACCTTCTGCTGGGATCCCTCAAACCCCTCTCTGCCGTGAGTCGTTGCGCCCTGCGTCTAGCACCTACCGTGCAGTTCTGCCTTCCACCCTGCCCCAGACAAGCAGGCTGCAGCGTAGATTTCACACGCATGGTGCACATATAAGAAAATGTGTATTGTCTTCTTTTTGTCGTGCGTTCAACGGCCGACAGTTGCTGTGACAGCCGGCTCTAATGGACACCGAGGCGCTGGACGAGGAGCTTCCAGCAACGCCCCCAGCCGCTCACGCAAGAAGCTCACACCTACGACTTTGATGAGTGATGACATACTTTCGACTAACCCTTCCACCTCCCATGCACCGCCTCTGCCCTCAGCACCCCCCTCGCCCGCCCAAGCTCTATTGAATGTCCGGCACCAGCAAGGGAGGTAATACGAGCGAGGGCGCCGCCCCCGCTGCCCCGGACGGTGCCATGCAACCTGCATCCAAGCTGTCGGTGGAGGATCGCGAGGTGCTCATCCGCTACCTCAACAAGGGCGGGGACGGGAAGCTCTCTGCGCCCCAGCTCCAGGAGCTCATCCGGGAGGCTCACAATGAGAAGGTCAAACTACCTCAAGAGTGAGACCTGGTCAGGAAACCCAGGGGCTAGGCCTGGCCGTTTATTGCGCCTTTTTACCCTCCCTAGGGCTGGCTGTTTGTTGCACCCGTAGGGCCCTGGGGTTTGTGTGGGGCCCCATGGGGTTTATGTGACTGTGCCCCACACCACCTGGAAGGGGGATGTCAGGCGGCCGCCACTGGGTGGCAGAGAGAGACTTGAAGTGGTGAGGCTGGGCGCTGGGGCTCGCCACCTGGTGCACCTAGTCACACTGCCTGGCCCCTTCCATCCGGGTGTGTGGTGGGCTGAGCTAACGCATGGCAGCATGTGCATGGGCCCCGTCCATCAGGGTCTGTGACAGGTCCGGCCACAAGCAGGGTCTAGGCTGGCAGACATCGCCGGCAAACGGTACAAACATGGGATCTGTGATGCAAATTATATGTGTCCTCCCACTAGCAGCAGCCTATCCTGTCCCGACCCCCGTCACCCACCCTTCCTTGCTCACCTTCTCTGTTTTGTCCAATGCTGCTATGGCCCGTTCCGCCCCATCCCTCCTCAACCCGCCTGTAACCAACCCGCCCCACGCTGTCCTTCCAATGCCCCGCCCCGTCCCGTCCGACTCCACCCCGCCCCGTCCCCTCCCCTCCCCTCCTGCCCTTCGCTCCTAACCCTGGCCCGGCTCCCCTCTTGCATACCTTGTCGCCTGGAACGGATCAGTGTTGCGCGAGTCATTGAGAAGCTGGAGCCCAGTAGCTCCGGAGCCGTCCATGATCATGAGCTGCATGCGCTGGAGGCACACGTGCGAAGCCTCGGCGAAACAAGCGCGAGGTTTGCGGCCTACTCAGCGGCGTTTGCTAGGGCGTTCAGGTGTGGAGGGCCGCTCTGATGTGTCCACTGGGCCGATCTAATGTCTAAGGTGTCTAAGGTGTGTAAGGTGTCTAAGGTGTGTAAGGTGTCCACTGGGCCGATCTAATGTCTAAGGTGTGTAAGGTGTCTAAGGTGTCTAAGGTGTCTAACATGTCTAAGGTGTCTAAGGTGTCTAAGGTGTGTAAGGTGTGTAAGGTGTCCACTGGCCCGCTCTAATGTCTCTGTCCTGACGCAAATAAGTGAGGATAGGGGGGATAAGCTTGTCCGAAGGGTGTGTGGGTGGTAGTGGGGCTGGGTGGATGCTGCTGAAGCTGTTTATGGCGGCTGCAGCGTCCATTTTACAACTATGCAGAGCTGAGCAAGGTAAGGGGAGAGGGGCGGCGCGCGGCGTGAAGATGTCTTGACATTCATCGTGCAGAGCAAACTTGGGCACTCTTGCATCCCCCACCATCCCACCCCTCTCTCCTGTTTTGTCACCTCCATGGTTGTGAAGTGTGAACTCTCTTCCTTTTGATCCATCCTTCCTGAAAGGTTGAGAGCCGTCAGTGGCATGCAGTTATCGTAGGCACTCATGTGTTTGCATGGACGGTGCTCCTGTGAAGCAATAGGAGTGTGCATGTACCGTATGCATGAACGCATGGACATACTCCTGTTGCCTCCTCGTCACTCTTTTCCCCTGTCAACCAATCCTGTGCCCTGTCAACCACTTTTCAGATACCTGGCCTTTACTTCAGACTTTGGAGAGGCCCTGCGGCCTGTCGTCGCGGCGAGGATCGTTGCGGTGGGGCATATACTTCTAACTAATGTAGATTTGCTTTGCATTCCCTCATGATTAACACTGTTTGGGGTTGAGGGATCCATAAATGTACTAATTCTTGGTTATTGACGTCAGTTTTCATTCAAAAATTATGAGTTTTGGTCGATAATTTGCCTTGAGGGCAGCATTAAAAAAAATGCTTTATTACCTGAGGGAAGGCAAATCAAATCTACAGTATCTGATAATGGCATTGCTTGTGGGAGGATAGTGGGGTTTAGAGGTAGGGTGTAGTTGGCAGGCCTGGACCCTTCGGAGAGGCCCTGCGGCCTGTCGTCACCGCTTAAATTGTTGCGGTGCGGTATGTAGCTTAATGAACAGGGCATAGCTTCCAGGAATCTCGTGGTTTAGAGGTGGGGTTTGGCTTTTAACACGAACCTTTCTGGACTTAGCACTGCTACTGGATTGGTGAGGCGCACCTCCAATTCTCGGGCTTGGATCTGGTGATTAATCGCCCTCATGGATTGGGTGAAAGTTTCATCGGCCAAGCTTGCACGATGAAATTTTCCATCTCAGTGTCTCTGTCATTGAGGTCTCACGTCTGGGATGGGGCAGGTGGATTATAGAGCTGAACCCTAGACCCTATAACCTTAATGGGGCAGGTGGATTATAGAGCTGAACCCTAGACCCTATAACCTTAATGGGGCAGGTGGATTATAGAGCTGAACCCTAGACCCTATAACCTTAATCTTCAACTTCTGGTGAATGCTTGAGAGGAGGGTGGGATGAATGGAACTCCATCTGAACGTCCACGTGTCCTGCCTTGCTCGCTGTCAATGCTCAGACTGCGATCCAGCAAGTGTCATTTTAGTGCGCTTCAGCTACACTTGAGCTACATCCCGGCCTTCAACCAGGGTAGTGGGTAGCCTTGTGTAACACACGGTGCTGTTGAGGCCTCTCACCACAGGCCTGTAATGGTTTGGTCCCCGTTTGCCCAGAAATGGAGGCACAGCAGCCCTTCAAATTGGAGTGGTGCACTCGCTGCTGCATCCTAAAGCAAGACTGGTTCCATGGGGCCTCTTTGGTCAACGCTCCAAAGCCCCACTCCCAGGGTCTTGTTTATGTTCACACGTCTGTCATTCCCCTCTCATTCATGTCTGGTTCCGGGACTGGCCACGTTCACCTTGTTCACACGCCTCTCACTGCCAGCACACTCATGTCTGGTTCCAGAGCAGGCCACCTACGTCTTGTTCACACGTGTCTCACTCCTCTCCCACACATGCCTGGTTACGGAGCAGGCAATACAATCCATGTGCACACACCTCTCTCCACTCATGATTGGTTTTGGAACAGGCAATACACACCATGTTCATACATCTCTCACTCACCTCACACTCATGACCGGTTCCGGAGCAGGGCACGTACGCCGTGTCTATCGGCTACTGTGCGGCTGATGTGGCTTGGGAGGCGCGCAAGCTCCACCGGCGAGGCTATATGACTGAGGCGACGGAGCACCACCCTGTGTCGCAGCCCATGAGCATGGCGCAGCTCGTGGTGGAGCGTAGCGCATTCCAGGTCAGTGTACCCAGGATGATATGTGTGGGAGGAGGGGAGCGGGTGGGGGGGGGGGGGGAGCGGGGGCTTCTGCACCAAGCTTCACGGTGGAGCCTAGCGCATTCCAGGACGGTATAAACATTATGGTGTGTGGGAGGGGGGGGGGGGGGGCGTTTATGCTCAGCTTACCAGGGGAGTGTAGCACATTCCAAGTCAGTTGAAACAGGGTGGTGGGGTAGAATGTGGGGGGGCGGTTGGCTGTTTCGGAGCAGCCTGAGCTGATGTACAATTATTTACCCAGTCCATTGGGAAACAAGAGCGTACAGGGCCCGGGTCCGCACCGAGCATGCCGACATCAATTCAAGGGCATAGGACAGAACTCCCTTACTTGCGGTCAATAGCACAGGGTTGAAAGAGTTTACCAAGGGCATCGTACTGCATTGTGTTCTGTGAGGAGGGTATGGCTGGGGCTGGGGGCGCATATCAGAGCTTTCTGCTGCTGGAAAAGTGTGGCATTTTCCTTCGGGGATGACACTGTCTATTGAGGTTAAGGATTACTGACAGGTGTAGCAGTATGGAGAACGTGTTGTTTGAGTTGTTGGTTCCTTTTATGTGCGAGACATGAAGTATTGCTGATGTTGTTTGATCAAATTATAATTTTCGAACGGAAAGATAATCGATTGGCGGGGAAATCGGATCCAATTGAGACCAGATCCAGGCCCCTGGAACTGGCTTTGGGGGGAAGGGGGACCAGGTCATCAATCATAAGCATTCAATTTATGCAGGCCATCCTGACCAGATCCCAATTTGAATCCAAATCCGCAGGCCATCGCATCCGTGGCTGTCCCGTTTGCCATCATCCACACGGCAGTGGACACGTCCAGGCACCTCTTCCACAAGCTGGGGATGTCGAAAACGAAGCTGGGGAGGTGCGTACCAATATTTGACTTTGCACGCTTAGGCTACTACATGCTAGCCTGAAGCTGAGGAGTCCTGGAAATGTCCTGGTGCAGCATGCCCTGGGGTCTGGCCCCCGGCTGTAGGCCCGTCACAGTCTTGTCCCTGTCGGCTCACACTGGTGGAGTGGTGGCTGTCCGACATTCCCCCCCCCCAGCTGCTGACTCCGCATATCTCTGGTGGGCTCTATCAACATGCATATCTCTGGTGGGCTCTATCAACATGCATATCTCTGGTGGGCTCTATCAACATGCATATCTCTGGTGGGCTCTATCAACATGCATATCTCTGGTGGGCTCTATCAACATGCATATCTCTGGTGGGCTCTATCAACATGCATATCTCTGGTGGGCTCTATCAACATGCATATCTCTGGTGGGCTCTATCAACATGCTCAACGTGCGTTTGGTGTAGGAAGCAAGCTGTGCCTACCGGGAGATTCCATCCACTAGCTGGAGGGAATCCAGCTGGTTGTTCACTTGTTGTCCGTGGTGCTGGCCATCATCCCCCTGCTGCCCACACACACACACACACTTTGCGGTTTTAGCAAACCCAGGTGCTATCACTCATGACTTCATGAGACCAAATGTCCATTTTGTATTTTAACAAAAGAAACTGCCAATTCTTCCTTTTTCGTTCTCTCTTCCAAACAAGACAGGTAAGTTCTGACGCGCTATAGGGTTTCAGGGTCCGGAGGGGCGCGTTAAATGAGGGCCGACCAGCCGAGCATAGCTGGTCTGTCCATCATGCCTCTGCTGCTTATGCACCCCTACCCCAATATCTGGTATTCCTACAATCTTATCCTTCTGCCCATACACCTTCTTACCGCAATTCCTCCTGTAGGTGGGGGCCCAGTATTGCCGGCCTGTCCATCATCCCATTGCTGCCCATGTACCTAGACGAGGTGGCAGAGAATGTGGTCGAGTGGTCATTTGCTAACTTTGGGCCATGGGCCGCCCACAAGGGAGAGGCTCACGGGGGTGATCATGCCAAGAAGGAATGAGGCGGAGAAGAACGTCATCGAGCGTCCTGGTCAAGCTTGGGGTCTAAGGCTGGCCGCAATAGGGGGGACGAGGGATAGTGAATGTGTAAATTGGTACGGTCCAGCAGCGCATAAGAATTGATGCACAGAAAAGGTGCATGTTGAGTGTGTTGAATCCTTGCATTCCAGGAGAAGCAATGAGTGGGTGAGTGTGTTTGTGAGTGTGTATGAAGACTGAAGAGTGTCAGACAGCATGATTCAGACTTCAGAGGGAAACTGGGCCTGCTTTGGCTACCTCGGCATTTCTGCTTTACTAGCATCAAAGCAACTCTGGCTAGCACGACTGATGGTGCGCGGTTGAAAACGCCATGCATGCGTGGGGGATGTGCCTGATGTGTTATCTGCAGTTGCCCGGGATCAAGGTTTTTTTAACCCCCTATTTCTTATTTGAGCACTTGCATGCTGATGTTGTGGTTGCAGGCCCGTCCTTCACGCCTTTAGCGCCCAATGTGCGCCTTTAATCTGCCAATGGCATTACACCTGGGCATTACACCTGGGCCATGCTGAAAGAGCTCGGTCGCTTGGGCGCCCGACTGTCTGGTCGGGTGGAAAAGAAACTTCATGCTAGAGGATGCCCCGCTGGGCAGTAAAAACTTCACAAAACTTCAAAGTTGGCTGCTATTTACAAACCGCAAAGCTTTTCACTTCATTTTATCTGCTGTTTTAAATTTATTCTGAACGATAGGGGCATTGAAATCAAGCATGCAGCACGTTTTGCACAGGCTTGCCGTCTCCCCTTGCCCAAGATTGCTGGCAGGAGCGTGCCCCGAGGCAGTCAATGATGCGACACCTCTGGGCCCTGCTAAAAAGGCTCGGCCGCAAGTAAGTGCCTGGTCTTGCTACACTCTGGCTCCAGCAGAAGAACAGGATATACCTCAAGCATATATCCTAAGAGCGTTATAAATAACAGGGAAAACCTGCCTGGACGCTGGACACACATTCCAGGTCCATGACGTTGCACCTGTGGGCCCTGCTAAAAAGAGCTCGGGCTCGAGGGCGCCCCACTGTATCGTTGGAAAGAAGAAGGAAAGGAACTAAAGGCAAGAGGAAAGACAGAGAGGAGCACAAAGGACAAGGAAAAATACCCCCTCCAGAAAATGGGAAGGCGGACCGAAGGACCTCGTCCCTGACAACCCTAGCCCTCTGCAAAAAAAATGCAAAGAGGAGAGAAAGCAAGAGAGAGACAAACAGGATAAGAGCCTCCCATAGGAGTCAAAATAAAGACAACAAATTAGCCCTGAACAAAGTCTACTATGTCCTCAACAAAAGCCAGAGCCTCCCACCCATGCCTGCCCTGGTACAACTGCTGAAAGTCCGTGGCGCCCACCGGGGGGCCTCCCCAACCTCTCGCCCTCAGTCTTTCCTTCACCCTAGGGCACTGGACGCACACATGAAGCACATCCTCCACATGCTCGCCGTGACACTCGGCCCAGCACCCTTGGCGGTAGCGTGTGTCACGCTACTCCAGGTGTACTCAATACAAGCTTTTCTCTCCAAGGGCCAAGGGCCAAGGTGTCATGTCATGGACGCTCCAGGAATATTCAGGATTTATCTCCCTGTACTGGACGACTGGAGGCTCTGAATAACTAAGCAAAACTGCGTGTGGGCATGTGGCTCTGACTGGAGGTGTGGACAGGGTGGCTATTGGTGCTGGGAATACCTTGGAGTGACCACTCCATCATGGTGAATAGGATGTACACAGAGTGGTGAATATTTTGAAAATCCGACAAGATGCTGCATTGCTGTTATGGCCATGCTACCTAGGTGTGCCAAAGGGCCATATTAGGGCCTTAGGGGACGCTGGCCTATCGCACATCCAGCACAGCAGTCAAACAGTGTGGTGCTGACTACTGATTATAACTGCATGCAGAATCTATTAAGCAGTTCCCTATCAAGTAGACACCTACGTGGCCAAGCCTTCACATTAGGGCCCAGAGGTCAACGACGTTACACCTCTGGGCCATGCTGAAACGAAGCTCGGCCAGTCGGCAAACAAAAAGGACACAAAGGTTCGGATAACCGTATTCCCTGCCCCTGAAGAGACTAGCCTTCAAAAAGTTCAACTACAAGGTGCAGGAAACCAGGGCATCCCACCCCTGCCTACAGGCTATCTGTCAGGGCCCAGAGGTGTACCGGTAACGTAACTGTTACTATATCATTTGATGGCATCAAGGACGGATGTGGTTGTGACATCGCGTTTGAGTCCTTCGCATGGCTGCTAGTAGCAGACTCACCCATACTTGGACTACTGTACACATGAGTTCCTGTTACATTAGGATGTTGAAGGTTGCTAACATTGCAAGCTTTGAACATGCATGTGCATCCACATGGGCATTGTCCTGATGTGACCTGCCGTGCTGGACGATGGCGATACTCGATGGACGACGTTTCGGGCATCAATGAAGAATAAAGCAATGCATAACCCTTTACATATACTGGATTCTGTGTACTGGTGTCTACTTTCTGGCGATGGCGGCATCTTCCGGAAGCCACTCGTGGCTGGAGATGCGATGTAATTTTCGTGGTTCCGGAGTCTCTAGGCAGATTTTGCATTCTGTGGACTGAAAGACAACTCTGGTCTGCATTTCAGACTAGTCACAATATCTACATGACTGTCTTACAGCATGGCAGCCTATCGGGCAGATGCTCACAGCCGCGCGGGTTGGGCCTCATGGCCCTTCCGACGCGCCCAGCACGAGCCTGCTTCAGCGGCCCGTTCAATTCGAGGCGCGTTCTGAGACCAGGCCACCTGGTTGTTTTACGTGAGGTAGGACTGTGAGCGTTTGTGAGAAGAAAAGGGGGGGGGGTAGGAAAGTATGCCAAAACAAAGAAGACTCTTTGTTGCTGTGCAACTGCTTCATTATATAGTTCTTCAAGCCTGAGCTACTTCTTTACACAATTGCCTTGCAATTCTCAGGCAACTGCAACCGAGCTTTTGGAGGTAGAGAAGGTGAAAGAGAAGGATCATGTGGCGCACAATGGTAGCGCGAATGGCTATGCCAATGGGAATGGGAATGGGAAGGTGTTACTTCAAGCAAACGGCCTCCTAGTACCGACAGCCATCAATGGTAATGCCAACGGTCACAGCAGCGGCCGCGCCACTCCCCAGGCCAAACAAACAGCAGCAGCGAATGAGTTCAACCTTTCCGCGTCGATGGAACAGGCCATTGACCCCCTGGCTAGCGGGCAAATCGAAACCGTCGCGGCCACCAAGGCCCGCGTCCGCAAGGACGTCAATATGTCTGCCGCCGAGCAGAACGCCGCCATCGCTGTCTCCGCAGCGGAGGCCAAGGCATCTGCCGAGCTTCGCGCGACGCGGTCCGGTGCCGGTACGCCGTATAGCAGCCCCAGCAGCAAGTGGTCTAAGATTAAAGGATATTCAACGTTCCAGGTGCGGTGAGGGGATGCATGGGGTTTGCATGGCGGTCAGGCAGGCAGGTGGGCGCGGACAGGCAGGCGTGGTCAGCTGGCATTGTGCTCCCTCTCTCTCTCTGGTACGTTGGAGCATGGGCCAGCGCCATTGTCCCAGGTCATGCCCTGGTGGTGGGAAGGAGGCTAAATATTTTGGGAGCTCTTCAGCCACATAATGGTCTCTGGCCCAATGGCCTGGTGCAGCGAGGCCTTATACTCAGGCCACTGGCTTTCAACCTGAAGCGTTTGTCACCATACGTCAGTGTTGGCTATGCAGTGGCATGTTGAGGTAGTCTGTTGTGCACTACTTTTAAGTGCTGGAGCAGGGGCGTAAGCGTGGGTAGGTCGCTAGCCATTTTGTGCGAGGCATGGTGAAGTGAAGAGGAATGATGTTTCCACTTGTCCTTGGTGACAGTGCATGAAATACTAGGACATGCAGCACCCGTTTCTGTTTGAATGTCAAGCTGGGGATGATTCCTGTATACACATTTAAATTCACATACAAAACACCTGGATGGCCTTCCTTCACCTTGAGGTGCTGGGTGTACGAGCCTTGTAGTTCAATGGTCCAGGCAGTGCATTTTTAAACTCATGGCCATTTAAATGAAGTCCCGCCTTTTTATAGTGGATTGTCGGGGGTAAACTGACAGCAGGCCCTTGCAATATGGAGATGAAGGTGAAGGCAAGGCTCATTTCCAGCGGGACCTGTCAGAGCTCTCTCTCCAAAGAGGTTTTAATTAATGTGTTTTCTATCACGTCTGATCTTGCGTGTGCCTCGGGAATGGGACTGGGAAGTTATGATTCGATGTTCGCATCATGTTCCTGCTTGCTTGGACACCTGTCTGCAGCTAGTTGGCCAGTTGGCCGCTAGCCAACAGTTGGCCGGTTGGCCTCTAGCCAACGGTTTTCCAGTTGGCCTCCCTCCACCCTGCCCCTGACCCCTGCCCTGTACCCTGCCCCTCCATCCTGCCTTTCAACCTGCCCCTCTGCCCTGCCCGTCCACCCTTGCTGCAGAGGTCCTTGGAGATTTGGGGCTTTGCTATTCAGTTTGCCTTCAAGTACTTCATGCTCGGGAAGAAGTTCACCTACGGCAAGGAGGGCATGGTTAAGGAGGCCGTCTCAGCGAGAAAAAAGGTAACGATGCAGCTATGTGCACACGACCACATCAAAGTTTTGAAGCTTTTAAACATGTTTCTGTTAAAGCGCTTATCTGTGAAGCGCTTGATTTTGAAGCGCCTGAACATATGTCCCATGACCTTGCATCCAGTCCTGTGGTGAGTTCAGGCCCGGAGTGTTAGGGTTGTGCTCAACCCGGTGTTGTGTGTGTGAAGGCATTGGACTGAGGTTTGGAAAGGCCATTCCGACTTTGAGGAACCCTCAAGGCCCACAGCCCCCAAGCGCCTTTTCACCGGAGACCGTGGGGACCAGGTTATGCCCTTTTGTCTACGGCTTTCCAGCGCTTGATTGTGAGGAAATGCCTGCCTAAGCTCCAATGCCCGAGCCGAATCGCCTATGAGGGACCCTCCCATTACTCGAGCCTGCGCTTGAGCACTGAAGCCCTGCCATCAAGATATTTCTAAGGAATGGGGAGTAAGCCTTGTACAATGAAGCCTGGCAGCCAAGCCAGTAGCTAGCAGCTCCTAGCCACCCTCCGAACAAGTATCTGACTAGGTCTCTACATGAGCAGATTGCTAGCCAGCAGCTAACCCCATCAGTCAGCCAGCCAACAGCCAAACCCAGCTGGCAGCCAGCCATCAGCCAAACCCAGCAGCCAGCACGCAGCCAAACCTAGCCAGCAGCCAACAGCCAAACCCAGCCATCAGCCAAACCCAGCAGCCAGCATGCAGCCAGCCAGCAGCCAAACCCAGCCGGCAGCCAGCAGCCAAACCCGTTAGCCAGCCAGAACGCAGCAAAGCCCGCCCGCCAGCAGCAAACCTAGCAGCCAGACAGCAGCCAAACCCTGCAGGCAGCCAGCCGGCAGCCAGCATGCGGTCAAACAATTGTGCCCTGGACTAGCACCTTGGCTAACAGCCAACCAGCCAGCAGTCTGACCTAGTGCGCCCCCTCTGCCGCAGGAGCTCGCCATCTGGCTGCGCGAGGGCCTTGTGCGCTTGGGGCCAACCTTCATTAAGATTGGGCAGCAGGTGGGCAGCGGGGGGGAGGCAGGGGGGCAGTAGGGTGGGCAGTGGGGGGAGAAGTGGGCAGCAGATGGGCAGCAGGTGGGCAGGGGGGGGGAGCAGTGGGCAGCAGATGGGCAGGGGGGGGGAGCAGGTGGGCAGGGGGTGGAGCAGTGGGCAGCGGGGGGCGCAGTGGGCAGCAGATGGGCAGAGGTGGGCAGCATGGGGGGGAGCAGGGACCCCTTACTGGGAGACCTTCGGTAAGGATGGAGGTGGTGGTCCCTATGCGTCCCACCCTCACCCTACCCGCATGGGGGGAGATGCAGTGAACGCCCATGCTGTGTCCCCTCTCTTCCGTGTTCGTTTTCATGCGCATGGGTGCGCTTGCATGCAGAGTAGCTCGGTGCAGCCGGTGTAAATATGCGCATGCAAAGGTGTATCCTTGCGTGCGTGCATGTCAGCCTTGGTGTGCATGCATGGATTAACCAGCTTCAGCAAGAATGAGCTGGCCATGCAGATGCATGTGCAGGTGAATGCATGCCTGTATGCTAGTCTCAGTGGCATGCTTGTGTGCAGTGAAGGGGTATGAGTGCACGCATGCACATCAGTCTTGGTGCGCATGTGTGGGCTGCTGGCTGACCAATTTAAGGAAGAGGGAGCCAGCCACGCAGACGCATGGGAAGATGCATGCATGCATGGGAAAGTGCCACGCAGATGCATGGGAAGATTCATGCATGCATGGGAAAGTGCATGCATGCATGGGAAAGTGCCACGCAGATGCATGGGAAATGCATGCATGCAGGGGAAGGTGCATGCACGCAGGGGAAGATGCATGCATGCATTGGAAAGTGCATGCATGCATGGGAAGGTGCATGCCTGCACGCCAGCCTTGGTGGCATGCAAGTGCACATTTGATTGATGATATATGCACGCATGCCAGTCTTAGTGCAAATGCCGGGGCTTTAGGCTGACCTATGTCAGGGACGTAAGGCGGATACATAAACCACTACCCAGTTGTGATATTAGTCGTTGCGGCGTGCGCATGCGTGTTCTGTAAGTAGACCCGTATCGGGGATGAGTAACCCTACTAGGCACTTGCATGCAGGAGTGGCGTGATTGCATGCATGGGCAGACCTGAATCTGGGTCAAGAGAGCCTGTCGCGTAGGGGCATGCAGGAGTGGCGTGCTTGCATGCATGGGCAGACCTGAATCTGGGTCAAGACAGCCTGTCGCGTAGGGGCATGCAGGAGTGGCGTGCTTGCATGCATGGGCAGACCTGAATCTGGGTCAAGACAGCCTGTCGCGTAGGGGCATGCAGGAGTGGCGTGCTTGCATGCATGGGCAGACCTGAATCTGGGTCAAGACAGCCTGTCGCGTAGGGGCATGCAGGAGTGGCGTGATTGCATGCATGGGCAGACCTGAATCTGGGTCAAGACAGCCTGTCGCGTAGGGGCATGCAGGAGTGGCGTGATTGCATGCATGGGCAGACCTGAATCTGGGTCAAGACAGCCTGTCATGTAGGGGCATGCAGGAGTGGCGTGCTTGCATGCATGGGCAGACCTGAATCTGGGTCAAGAGAGCCTGTCTCGTAGGGGCATGCAGGAGTGGCGTGCTTGCATGCATGGGCAGACCTGAATCTGGGTCAAGACAGCCTGTCGCGTAGGGGCATGCAGGAGTGGCGTGCTTGCATCCATGGGCAGACCAGGATCTGGGTCAAGACAGCCTGTCGCGTAGGGGCATGCAGGAGTGGCGTGCTTGCATGCATGGGCAGACCTGAATCTGGGTCAAGACAGCCTGTCGCGTAGGGGCATGCAGGAGTGGCGTGCTTGCATCCATGGGCAGACCAGGATCTGGGTCAAGACAGCCTGTCGCGTAGGCGCATGCAGGAGTGGCGTGCTTGCATGCATGTGCAGACCTGAATCTGGGTCAAGACAGCCTGTCGCGTAGGGGCATGCAGGAGTGGCGTGCTTGCATCCATGGGCAGACCAGGATCTGGGTCAAGAGAGCCTGTCGCGTAGGGGCATGCAGGAGTGGCGTGCTTGCATGCTTGGGCAGACCAGGATCTGGGCCAAGACAGCCTGTCATGTAGGGGCATGCAGGAGTGGCGTGCTTGCATGCATGGGCAGTCAAGGTTCTGGGTCAAGAAAGCCTGTCATGTAAGGGCATGCAGGAGTGGCATGCTTGCAAGCATGGGCAGACCAGGATCTGGGTCAAGACAGCCTGTCATGTAGGGGCATGCAGGAGTGGCGTGCTTGCATGCATGGGCAGTCCAGGATCTGGGTCAAGACAGCCTGTCATGTAGGGGCATGCAGGAGTGGCGTCCTTGCATGCATGGGCAGACCAGGATCTGGGTCAAGACAGCCTGTCATGTAGTGGCATGCAGGAGTGGTGTGCTTGCATGCATGGGCTGACCAGGATCTGGGTCAAGACAGCCTGTCATGTAGGGGCATGCAGGAGTGGTGTGCTTGCATGCATGGGCAGACCAGGATCTGGGTCAAGACAGCCTGTCATGTAGTGGCATGCAGGGGTGGCGTGCTTGCATGCATGGGCAGACCAGGATCTGGGTCAAGAGTGCCTGCTATGTAGGGGCATGCAGGGGTGGCGTGCTTGCATGCATGGGCAGACCAGGATCTGGGTCAAGACAGCCTGTCATGTAGGGGCATGCAGGAGTGGCGTCCTTGCATGCATGGGCAGACCAGGATCTGGGTCAAGACAGCCTGTCATGTAGGGGCATGCAAGAGTGGTGTGCTTGCATGCATGGGCAGACCAGGATCTGGGTCAAGACAGCCTGTCATGTAGTGGCATGCAGGAGTGGTGTGCTTGCATGCATGGGCAGACCTGAATCTGGGTCAAGAGAGCCTGTCATGTAGGGGCATGCAGGAGTGGCGTGCTTGCATGCATGGGCAGACCAAGATCTGGGTCAAGAGAGCCTGTCGCGTAGGGGCATGCAGGAGTAGTGGGCTCATTGCGGCCCTGAAGGGAATGCTGATTTGGGCCTGACTGGCTGACTGGGCATGCGTTTCCTACTGGCAGGGCCCCACTGGGGATGCGGGAGCTAGCCATGCAGACGCATGTTGAAGTGACAGATGCTCTGGTTATGGCCCTGGTAAGGATTTTGACTCTATTCCGAATGTGCGTTGCCCGCGGCTCTGATCGGGTCGCTGAAGGGAACCGCGACTGCTTTGCTGGCAAGGAGTGGCTGCCGCACTGACCAGAATGGCGGGGAAGGCTGACCATAGCCCTGACCGTGAGCTCAATTCCGACCCTGTGCCCTGACAAAGAGTGGTATCCACATGGATTGTGATGGATGGGATTTCCAACTGAGGATCTGACCATGATGTTCATCATGTGCCCCTAACCGCAGTTCTCTACCCGTGTGGATGTTTTGGCGCCAGAGTTCATCAAGGAGCTCGAGACGCTGCAGGTGTGTGTCATGGGGTTAGGGGCTTCAAAAGAGACCGGCGGAGTTGTGGGAGGGAGGGTATACTCAGGAGGACTGATGCTTCAAATATAAGCAGAGCGGAAGAAAGAAAGAAATGAACATGAGATGTTGCGGTTGGTTGGGGTACAAAGGGTGGGTTGAGTAGGGTGGCTATATGCTTGAAGAAAGGTGAAGTAGAGTGAGATTCTCTGTTATATCAAAGGTGAACCGTAAAGACACAGGGTGCATGTTCCTGGTCTCAAATGGGAAGCTGCTTTGAGGACTGTGTGTGTGTGTGGGGGGGGGGGGTAGGGGGGGAAAATCCAAGGATATCTCCCCCTGGGGCGTGAGATACATGATAGCGATGCAAAAGTGTTCAGTCAATAGAGCGCAGGCTGTGGGGGATTGAGGCACTGTTTTCAGCAGGGTGCCGCATTAACACTTCTTCATCGTGTCCTGTTGCCAAAGGGATCAGGTGCAGCATTCCCTGCTGTTGGTTTATCGGCTGAAGGCCGATGAAGATTGAAACCTCACCCTCATGATCCTGTGTCCCTGACTCCCCCTCCCCCTCCTCCTGACTCCCCCTCCTCCTGACTCCCCCTCCTCCTGACTCCCCCTCCTCCTGACTCCCCCTCCCCCTCCTCCTGACTCCCCCTCCCCCTCCCCCTCCTCCTGACTCCCCCTCCTCCTGACTCCCCCTCCCCCTCCTCCTGACTCCCCCTCCCCCTCCCCTGTGCCCCTTCCTCCCAGGACAATGTCCCCCCCTTCGACTCTGAGACTGCCAAGGAGATCCTCAAGTCCAACCTTGGGCGTTCTGTGGAGGAGGCCTTTGAGGAGTTTGAAGATGAGCCCATTGCCGCGGCCTCTCTGGGCCAGGTGCACCTAGCCAAGCTTAAGGGAGGGGAGACCGTGGTGGTCAAGATTCAGCGACCGGGGCTCAAGGCGCTATTCGACATTGACCTGAAGAACGTGCGCGCACTGGCAGTCTGGCTGCAGAAGGTGGGTTGGAGGGGGGGAGAGGGGAGGGGAGAGGGAAGGGGAGGGGGAGGGGAGGGGAGGGGAGGGGAAAAGGGGAGGAGATGGGGCGCTGTTTGGCATTGACCTGAAGAATGTGCCCGCACAAGCAATCTGGCTGCATGAGGTGGGTTGGGGGGGAGGGTGGAATGGATGGGAATGGAGGGGGAGGGTAGGGGAGTATGTTGGATTGTTGGACATTGACCTCACAGTTTTGGGGTATTGGAGGTTCGCTGAAGAAGGTGGTTTGGAGGAGGGGGGGTAGAGGAGGGGAGGGGAGAGTGGAGGGGAGGGGGTGCTGTTAGATGTTGACCGAGGGATTGTGCATGCACTGGCGGTCTGGGTACAGGCAGTAGACGACAGGATGTGAGGGGTGTGGAGAGGTGGGGAGCAGGTGCAAGAATGCCTGGCAGGGCAGGCCTTTATGTCTGAAATGTTTCTTTTATGTCGAGGGGGACGCAGGTAAGGGTAGAGGAGGACTCGATTGGGGCATTGCTTATTGTTCATACACGAGTGAGACAATGGATCCTGCCTTCCATCCTCTGCCTCACCACCTGCCCCTCTGCTTCACCACCTGCCCGCCTTCCTCTGAACAGGTGGACCCTAAAACGGATGGAGCAGCCCGTGACTGGGTGGCCATTTACGATGAATGCAGCAGGATCCTGTACCAGGAGATTGATTACCGCCTGGAGGGCAAGAACGCTGACCTGTGAGTGGAGGGACAGAGGAGAGGGGGAGGAGGGAGGAGGGAGGAGGGAGGAGATAGTGGGAGGGAAGGATGAGGGAGAGGAGAGGGAGCCAGGGAGGGGATCAGAGAGAGGACAGGGGGGTATGAGGGAGAGGACAGGGGGGGGGGGGGGGGGGGGGGGGGGGGAGGGGGGGTTATGAGGGAGAGGAGAGGGGGTTAAAGAAGAGGAGAGGGAGGGGATGGATAGAGGGGGAGAGGGAGGGGATGGATAGAGGGGAGAGGGAGGGGATGGATAGAGGGGGAGAGGGAGGGGATGGATAGAGGGGAGAGGGAGGGGATGGATAGAGGGGGGGGGGAGGGGATGGATAGAGGGGGGGGGGGAGGGGATGGATAGAGGGGGGGGGGAGGGGATGGATAGAGAGGAGAGGGAGGGGATGGATAGAGGGGGAGAGGGAGGGGATGGATAGAGGGGAGAGGGAGGGGATGGATAGAGGGGGGAGGGAGGGGATGGATAGAGGGGAGAGGGAGGGGATGGATAGAGGGGGGGGGGAGGGGATGGATAGAGGGGGGGGGGGAGGGGATGGATAGAGGGGGGGGGGAGGGGATGGATAGAGGGGAGGGGGAGGGGATGGATAGAGGGGAGGGGGAGGGGATGGATAGAGGGGGGGGGGAGGGGATGGATAGAGGGGAGTGGAGGGGATGGATAGAGGGGGGGGGGGGGGTGGATAGAGGGGGGGGGGAGGGGATGGATAGAGGGGAGGGGGAGGGGATGGATAGAGGGGAGGGGGAGGGGATGGATAGAGGGGAGGGGGAGGGGATGGATAGAGGGGAGGGGGAGGGGATGGATAGAGGGGGAGAGGGAGGGGATGGATAGAGGGGAGTGGAGGGGATGGATAGAGGGGGGGGGGGGGGGTGGATAGAGGGGGGGGGGAGGGGATGGATAGAGGGGAGTGGATAGAGGGGAGGGGGACAGGACTGGCATGGGGAGGGTTCTGGTGACACATGTGGGGCAGGGGGCAGTGGGGGGCAAGGCTATCAAGAGATAGGTTGTATTGGTCAAACCTAGGAAACCTTGATGGACCTGGGGAAGGTCTTCACATTTTTGTAGAATCCAGAAATTGTGTGGGAAACCGCTGTGACTCTTGTGATGTGGCAGACTGCATTGTTCGGCCCACTCTCTGCCGTCCCCTTGGTGGGAGGGCATGCCCACTGTCCACTTCTCGATTGCAAGTAGTGGATCCTGAAACCCTGAGGGCCTTCTCTTCATCCTTCCTGAATTTGGAAGGATTCTGCCTGGCATGCTGACGTCCCCTAGCTGGGCTATGCTGCCTGAGTATGCTGCCCTGGTACAGTCGGTCAGGCCGGGGCTGAAAGTCTTGGCCCCGTCCGAACCTGAAACAAAGTCGAGCCTGCATGC
Organism: Limnomonas spitsbergensis; assembly: GCA_037349105.1. Lineage (NCBI taxonomy): Eukaryota > Viridiplantae > Chlorophyta > Chlorophyceae > Chlamydomonadales > Limnomonas > Limnomonas spitsbergensis. The sequence goes on along the minus strand of JAYJMM010000094.1, from coordinate 2,530,497 downwards.
ATCCACAAACCTAGGGCCCGTACGAGATCTCCATGCGCCCTTCAACCTCAGCACCCTCATGCGTGCACTGTCCATGAACGCAGATTCCATAAAGACTTGGGATTGTCTCTCGAATCAGCGAGCCCAAGGTGGTTTGGCAAGCCCTGAACCCTGAACTCCTCCTGCCTGCCCGCAGCTTCCGTAAGAACTTTGAGGGCACCGACTGGGTGCGAGTGCCCAAGGTGTTCTGGGAGTACACCTCCCCTGAGACGCTGGTGCTGGAGTACCTGCCCGGCATCAAGATTAATGATGGGCCTGCGTTGGACAAGATCGGGCTGGACCGCAAGCGGCTGGCAAGGCTGGCAGTGGAGAGCTACCTGCAACAAATGTGAGGAACCCTTAACCCTCAACCCTCAAGGTCGCGTGTGTGTGTGTGGCTGTGTGTGTTTGACTGTGTGTGTGTGCGTGATTTGTCTCTGAGGGGGGAGATGTGTTCAGTACGTAGCTTGAGGGAGGAATAGTCCATTGCCAATGTCACAGGGCCATTGCACGAGGTGCGTCCTTGAGAAGGGACAGCAACTCACATGTTTGAATTTTTACGCCCATGACCTATGCCACCGCATAGTCCTGAAGTTTCCCCAGCGTTTGGCCTGTTTCCCAATTTGTTAATTGACCATTGTTTCCTCAATCCCTCTGTCTCTTATTTGTGACTGATCCACCGTCCACCCTTGCTTGCCTCCTCCCCCTTCATGTGATCATCTGCACCCTTGGCCCATCCCTGACTCTTGTCCCTCCCTCCCTCCTGCCCTTCTCTGATCCTTCACCCAGCCTGCGACATGGTTTCTTCCACGGTGAGATCCTGGACCAGCAGGGGTGGTAAATTATGAGCAGCACTGAATGTTAAGCTTAATGCAAGTGCTAGTCAAGCAATTGAGGTGGGTGGGGTGGGACAGCTGAGTTTCTCGTTATGGGAGATCCTGAAGTCTGCGAGGATAAAAATCTTCGCTGGTTGAACAATCAAAGCTATAAGGTGTCTTGCTGCTAGTTGGAGCAATTATTGCGGTTGGTGGGCCGGACGACGGATACGTCGATGTTGAGATCCTGAGGGCCTATCTGAGCTACGAGTGCTGCGCTACCAGTTCTTAATTGTAAGCTGAAGGAAATTCATAAGTCTGATTGCTAATTGAGGTGATTGTGCATAGTGGGTTGCACGCAACATTTCAAGGAGCACATGATCAATCTGTTTTGTTCAAAATCGGCACAGCTCACAACGGTGATTGGCCTTCTCAGCTGCCGCGAAGCTCGTATTTCCATTTGTTGCGGTTGCCTGCTCTTAAACATTATATATTTATCTCCCTCTGACAGCACTCCCTCTGTTCCTACACAGCTGACCCTCATCCCGGGAATGTCGCCGTTGACCAGACGGGCAAGCTCATTTACTACGACTTTGGAATGTGCGGCACTATCCCCAGTGAGTGCCAAGCCTGTGTGTGGATTAACCAGTACTAGGTAGGTAGTGTAAGGTCATGGGTGGATTAAAAAGTACTAGATAGGTTGGGCTTCGTCATGTCTGGATTACCACGGCGGAGCAGGGGTAAGCCCACTTCCTGCGAAAGTATCCCGGCCCTTCTTCACTCCTCCGTGAGCCTGCACCATGTACTAAGGGCGTGCCAGCTAGGGCAGATGATAAAATGTAACTAGGCAGCACACACACTCCATTCCGGTTGCAAACTGCACCCTGTTCTGAAGGCCTTTCACTCTGAAGGCTCAAGATCAACAGCAGCTGATAGATCCAACGCAAGGACAGCTACACTGCGCCCACGTGCACCGAGTTGGAGCGTGTAAATTGAAGCGAAGCTGTCACTAACGCGTCTCGTGTTCCCTGTCCCTTTTTCCACAGGCACGGTGAAGGAGGGCTTGCAGGGTCTGTTCTATGGGGTTTACAACAAGGACCCCGATGCTTGCCTGGAAGCCATGATCAAGGTGGGTTCCGGGCTGCAAACGGCTACTGATAGCCAGGTCTTTCCTGAAAGGCTAGGTAATGGATGTATGAATGTTTGCCTAGAAGCCATGATCAAGGTGGGCTAAAGACTGTTACAGGTTTTAAAGGGCTGTCAGGGGCTGCAAAGGGCTGCCGATAGCCAGGTCTCTTCTAAAAGGCCTACTTCATGGATGTTTGGATGCTGGAACAGCACCTAGACCCACCATGTGTGCACGCTGTGTGCAGCATGATGTCACAACCACAACTGGACCAACCATGTATGCATAGTGTGGGCAGAGGGGCAAATGTTTTGTCTGCTGACATTGCAACCAAGGTGTATGCGTCCACCTCGACCTAACCAGCTACCTTTTGTGCGGTTCGCAGATGGGGGTGTATGTCCCATCGGGTGACAAGACGGCCATCCGAAGGACTGCAGAGTTTTTCCTCAAGGCGTTTCAGGTGTGTGTTTGGTGCTGAATATGAGGCCTGTGTGCTTGTAGCCTTCCTGTAGGCGTTGCAGATGTGGCACGTACGCTGCATTCGATGACATTCACAGTTTTCCTAAATGTGTCACATGTACGGTCTATGCCAAGCATGTAGAGTGTACTGCACATGTGGAGCAAAAGGCAATATCAGGCGCCCTAGCCCTCCCTTGATGGGACGCGCACTGAGGTGGGGATGGCAAGTATTGGGTAGAGGCCATGGTGGCCATACCAAGGCAACAGTAAATCCCGTCACTGTTTGGAATGCCTGGGTCATGACCTGTAATTCCGGGAGGACTGCTTGGGCTGAAGCCTGAAATACTGATGCCAAATGCTTGTTACCCTTCACTCTGTCGAGGAATGCCCAGGTAAAAAAAATGAAACTTTTAGCGTGGAATGCGCGTGTGAAGCCTGGAACTCTGGGGAAATGACACGCAGGCACAGTTGGGAATGCTTAGGCCGCCAAGCCTGACAGCCTGCCTGCCCCCTGTGCCTTGTCTTCAGGAGCGACTAGACACGACATCCACTGAGCGTGAGGCGGGCGGGTCTGAGTATGAGGAGTCCTTCAAGCCCCAGCGGAGTAAGGACGAGGCCAAGGCCCGGCGCAAGGCCATCCTCGCGAACATTGGGGAGGATCTTCTGCTGGCAGCGAATGACCAGCCCTTCAGGTGGGACACTATTGCTTGCTTCACCGGAAGAGCTCTTACCCCTCTCCTCCCCCCTTCTCAGACGCATGACCGGTCCTTAAGGGGGGAGCCTCTTGCTTAATTCACCTCTGCTGCTACCCCCTCCTCCACCAGGACCTGAACCCTAAAGCCCTTTTAGCAGTTTATTTTCCGTCTGTAGCTTTCTCTGCTGTTGAATAAGTCTCCATCTTTCCTAATTTTTTGTATCCTGCCTCCCCGACATCTTGTTTGCTTTTATTTTTGAGGGAAGCTGCCCTCCCCCTTGAGATGTTTTTCAGAGCTCCTCCCGGAGTACTTTCGTCAAGTGATCTCACTTTCTCGCCTGGAGGCCTACCTGGCTGATCTGTGCCCCGCCTCTGTCTGCCTAGGTTCCCTGCCACGTTCACGTTTGTGGTGCGGTCCTTCACGGTGTTGGATGGAATTGGCAAGTCCTTGGACCCTCGTTTCGACATCAGTGAGATCTCGGCACCGTATGCCAGGTGGGTTCGTCGGTGTATTTCCCCTCTGTCCTCCGGGTTGAACAACTAGCAGAACTTGTCGGTGGGCCAGGTACTTTCAAAGTTGAATCAGTGCTGCAGGGGGCCGTGTACAGGGTGTCAGACTTCCTCTTGGACTGTTGGCAGATCCTACCTCAGAACTTGACACCTCTTTCAGTACTATGCTCTTGAATCTCAATCTCTGTCCCTCCTCTCGCAAGGGGGAGCTGCTGCTGGAGGGCATCCCCTTTTTGCCGTCTGCCTCTTCACCCGCCTCTAAGCACACATTTTTGACCCCACCCCCTCTTCTTCCTGACATCGAGGGGAGCGTATGGGCAGCCCTTTATTCTCTCAACACCTGGAATCTTCGCTTGACGGCCATCCCTCATCCCCTTATCCTGTCCCGCTTCATTTCCCAGGGAGCTGCTGCTGGAAGGGAACCCCATCTTTTCCAAGCTCTCGACAGAGCTCAAGAAGAGGGCAGGGAACCAGGTGTGGCAAATGCGCAGGACCAAGCTAGTAGGCAGGGAAGTACTTGGTTGCATGAGTTTGCCTGGGATGTCAAAGAAGGGGCACCCGGTATGGTAGATGCAGATAGAGCTTCAAGGCAGGACGGGTATATGGGCAAAACTTGAATGTAGGCAGGGGAGCGACTGGCTGCGTAAGCAATATGTGAGACTAGATGAAGAGGGCGGGAACCAGGTCCAGTAGATGCGCAGGTTCATCAGGTACAAGATACGAAACTGGTACGCAGCAGGGAAGTGCGTAGCTGTGCAAGGGATGTCGCTGAGACTTGAGGACGGGGTGAAGCAGGTGCAGGTGGAGCCAGGTCAAGTCGATGTGTGTCGATTTTTAGGATAAACCAATAGGCAGCTCTGGTATGATGGGGGTCATGAAAGTGTCGGACAGCACAAACCATGTGTGAGACTTGAGGGAGGGGTGGGGGGGCCAGGGGGAGCCAGATCCTCCCTCCAGGCTGATTTGTGGCCTGCCTTAGTGCCAAGGTAGGTGATGAAGATGGATGGGACAATGCTGCCATGTCATGTACCGTCAGACCCTTCGTCTTCCCATGATGTTACGGTGTTGCCTGTTGCGCAGCGTGCTTAATTCGTTGCTGCCTGCCAATCAATGTTCTTGTTGCGGTGTTATTTGCTAGGTGGGGTGACTAGTGCTTTGTTGTCTGCTTAATGTTGAAGAACTGCGCTGTGTTCCATGCGCCTGTTGCGTTTTTGCCTGCTAAGCGGTGTGCCTGTTGTGTGGTTGCAAATGTTGCAGAACCGCGCTATGCTCCATGCGCCTGTTGCGCCTTCTCATGCTAAGCGGTGTGCCTGTTGCGTGGTTGCAAATGTTGCAGAACCGAGCTGTGTTCAACCTGTTCAAGGGGCCCAACAGCATCGATGACATTTCAAACACAATTCAAAGGCTGGAGAGAGGCGACCTAAAGCTTCGGGTCAGGGCCCTGGAGGTGGGTGGAGCAAGGGGGGAGAGTGATTTTGAGGATGCTGTTTTTATAATAATTTGTCAGGACTTCTGTCAAGAGGGGGCCTGAAGCCTTGTGTCAGGTCCCTGAAGGTTTGCGGAGCAGAGGGTTGATTTGAATTTGAAGATCGTAGCATGGAGGGAGGGTTGTTGTCCCTGGATCATTGCGATTGATGGATCCGTTCATGTATCATACTGTGACAGGGTTCTGATATTCAGTCATGGATTCACCATGCTGGCTGGCTCCAGGTACCGTATACGATATATATTGTGCCAGCAGGTGTTGTGACGCTGGAAGGTGAATTGGATGTTCAGGGAGATGTTAGGGCAATTAAATGTGCACAAGTTTATTTACCCCGCTACTTTCAACCCCACACAGGCTGAGCGAGCCCTGAGCCGAGTGGAGATCTGGCAGCGTCTGGTCGCATCGCTGCTGGCCTCCTCCACGCTGGTTAATGTGGGCACCGTGCTTAGCGTCAGCGCGCTTTCGATGGGAGCCACAGCAGCCTTCGTGGCAGCTGCCTACTTTGCACTGGCAGCGATCAAGGGGTATTTCAAGGTGCGAGGAAGGAACAGGAGGGTTGGAGGAATGCTGTGGATGTGTGATTGGCTCAGTGCCAGGGCCCTCTTTGTGGTTGGTTCAGTGTCAGGGCAGTGCCAGGTCTCTCTACATGAGAACTATGGCAGCCTTTGTGGATGTAACCTGTTTCAATTCCGGGCATCAACGTGTATTGCAGGCTGGGAGATAGGGTTCCAGGACGGGAAAGGAGGGAGTGTGTGCTTGAGAAACACTTTGGATATGATGTTGGATCAATGGGTCTGGGCCATGGGCATGGATATCTTAAATGCCTGGATTGCCTCTTACTGTAGCTTTTGTATCAGATCCGAGGAAAGAGTATCTTATTTATGTATGAGCTGCTGTTCGCGTAAACCTTTCTCCTACGCTGACCAACTCCTGTTGGCTTGTCCTGGACGCATTAGGTGCTTGGGCTGGAGAAGAAGGAGAAGTCTCTGTCAGGGGCTGCGTAAGGAAGCCTTGTAAATAGACGAGCGCTTGAGGCCTCAGAGTTCAGCCGAGCCAGCTGCTTGGATGGCATTCCAGCAGCGTGGACCCCCCCCCCAGAGCTTCAGGCGAAAGATTGAGTGTGAGCGGAGTAGATCAACAGGCTTTTGACGCAAGGCGAGGGGCTGCCATGTACGCCAGCATGGGCCAAGGCCCAAGGCCCGTCTCATAGTCGTAGCCGTTGGATGATATGCTGGCGGAATCGCATGCAGTGTGTGCGAGGCTTCGCTGCAGGATAGAGAGCAGTTGATGTGAGGCACCTTGTTGGAGGAGACTTTGAAGGGAAGACATTGAAAGAATATTTGTGTTCCATATTTAGGCCCTGTGGCAGAGATGCTTGAGGTTTTACTTAGGTTATATGAACAAGTGGGGCTGTGCCTTGCTTGAGGCGCTCTCATTCATTATGAGTGTGAAGAAAGACATTGCCGGAGGGAAAGGAGACACCACCTGCCTCTCAAGGCACAGAGAGAGGGAAATGGGGCAAGAGGGCTCATAGGGGGGAAGTATGCCCCCCATCGGACGCCTGACACTCATTTTTCGATTTCTTATTAAACTTTTTTTGCGGAGGTTTTCGAGTTTGTTTAAAGCCTGCCTGCCTGCAGTAGCAGTGGCAGCGACTCGCTTCTTGTTGACCTGTTTCAGGCAAACTGTCTTGTGTGTGCGTATTTGTTGTTTCTAGGCAGCCCACCAGAGGGAGCAAGCTGCTGGGATGAAATTCTGTGGGTGACCCTCTTTTAAATAAAACAGATGCCTACCTGATGGTTTTGGAAGGTCTCGCCCCCCCTCTCGTCATGGACACCGGTTATCAATCCATTGTAGGTCCCTCCCCTCGCAACTGGAAGTCAAGCACGGATGGGACGCCGCAGAGGCAAGCCCGATATTTGACCTGTGCCACGTTACAAAGTTTGGTTATCTGTTGGCACAGCTGACATCCCTACGAATACACAGTACTTGAGATGTCGGTTGGCAGTGTTGACGCGACCCCCAGGGCTGTGCTGCCAAAAACTGCTCGTTCCGGCACATTATTTTCCTGAGTTTTTGTAGTGCGCTCCACTAAGGGGGAATGGTCCAGTGGTACAACTCGCTGCATCCCTACTCAAAGGTTGAGAGTTTAAACCTGCCAAACCTCTCTCCGCCTGTCTAGATCTCCGGGTTCCATGTTCCTGCCCCCACATATAAGAGGGTGGCATGGCTTCGCCGTGATCGTGGCAGTGCATGGTAGCTGGAATTGAGCTTAGTCATTCCCCACCAGCCCCTCACGGCCGGGCGCTTAGTAGTGCCCAGCGGGTATGCACTGATCAAAACCCCGCGAGGTCAGGGTTGTGCGGGTCACCAGTCAAATCACTGACCCTTGACCCAATCAATCAAATCTTGCAGATTATAATCATGGGCCTAATACAACATTCTCCTTCCTAGATTTAGGGGGAAACAAAGGATGGGAAAGGTTGTCCATGGCCATGCATCTTGGAACTCTCCCAAATTGAGGCATGGGACCCCCTGGCCGATTTAATACTAGGTAAGAGATGAAACGTGCTGTACCGGAGTGTAACACCTGCACAATGGACAGTCAACATGCGAGGCGGACTGTGGAGTCAAGGCTTCCCATGGCGTGGGCGATGCTGGATTGATAAATGAGGTGGACAACACGGCAACACATAAGCGATAACTAAGGGAGCCTAGTCGCTGGTGGCTCCCATACCCAAAGGTCGAACACGCCAGACGATCGTCTCTCTCCCCCCACCCAGAACGCCGGGTTCCATGTTCCTGCCACCTCACATAGGAGGATGGCATGGCTGCACCATGGCCCAGGCTGTGCATGGTAGCTGGAATTGAGCCTAGGTAGGGAATGCCCATATGGCCGAGTGTTCAGCAGGTATGTATCGTTCTGGACTAAGGGAGCCGCATGCTATTCCGCACAGGCCAATCAACATAAAACAGTGCAAGGACGAGAGAATAAGGTAAGTTGATAATCTTTAACTCAAGTACTGTCATGCATGCAGGAAATGTCAGATTGTCTTGCCCTAAAGACAGCGAAGCGAGACCTTGGATGGGTTCATTTCGTTGTGGGATCAAGATTTAGGATTGGTGGTGTTGAAAAACACCGGTTTGCTCTCCTATGGTGTACCGTAGTTTATGATGTAGGGACTGGAGCTTGATGTCAGACCAAGTGCTTATGCCGAGGTAAACTTGGTGACGGCCTTGGTACCTTCGGAGACAGCATGCTTGGACAGCTCTCCAGGCAAGACCAGGCGAACAGCCGTCTGGATCTCACGGGAGGTCATTGTGGGCTTCTTGGTATAGCGGGACAGGCGAGCAGCCTCGGTGGCGATCTTGTCGAACATGTCGTTCATGAGGGAGTTGAGGATGCTCATGGCCTTGGAGGAGACGCCAGTGTCGGGGTGGACCTGCTTGAGAACTTTGTACAGGTAAATCTTGTAAGACTCCACTGCCTTGCCGGATTTCTTCTTCTTGCCATCGGTGCTCTTGACAGCAACCTTCTTCACGACCTTCTTCTCGGCGGACACCACGGTGGGCTTCTTCTCAGCAGGTGCCTTGGGTGCCATTTTGTTAATGAGGGGGATACGTAAATTGAAAGTAGTGACTGGTGCCTGAAGAGCTGTCGCGAGACGTTTATGTAGTGTTCAAATGTTCGGACGACCGGATCAGCAGGCACCGGCAGCTGGTCTGCTGATCCGACCTTGAAGTCGTCCATTAAAACACCGCACGGGTGTTGATCTATCAATTCACATACCGGTATCGAATTTATCTACATCTCTCCTTTCTCGACATGGCAGGCAAGGTTGCATCTGCTGGTGGTGGTCGCGGCAAGGCCGCTGGAGGAAAGAAGGCGGTGCCGCGCAGCGCCAAGGCCGGTCTGCAGTTCCCCGTGGGCCGTGTCGCCCGCTACCTGAAGAAGGGCAAATACGCTGAGCGCATTGGAGCCGGAGCACCTGTTTACCTGGCCGCAGTGCTTGAGTACATTGCTGCCGAGGTGCTGGAGCTGGCTGGCAACGCTGCCCGTGACAACAAGAAGAACCGCATCATCCCCCGCCACATCCAACTGGCCATCCGCAACGATGAGGAGCTGAGCAAGCTACTGGGCACGGTCACCATCGCTTCTGGGGGTGTTATGCCCAACATCCACCCTGTCCTGCTGCCCACGAAGAGCAAGAAGGAGGAGGAATCGGCCTGAGCATCCCTCAATCCCCCTACGTGATTTGCTACCGATCTCCACACAAACCAAACCGGTGTTTTTAAACACCACCAATGATCCTACACCAGTGAGGCATTGATCCATACTGAAATGAACCCTTTGACTCTTTCAGAATTCGAGGTTAGCTGTGAACGCTACAAGCATGCATGTCTACAAAACATCTGATGAGGCTCGGTCTTTTAGGAGGAGGTGACCTAGTGCACCATGCCCAGATGCTTGGGCCACCTGATTGCTGGTGAAGGGCTGGTTTCTATATTCCCATAGGTCGAGGGGGGGGGCAAAAAATAAAGTCAAGGACCCTATGCCCTCCCCAAAACGAGCATCCAAGCCTACCACCCTCCCACGCACCGTCTCCGGAACCCGTTGGAATCTAAATATCTCAGTCAAAATTACAGGGCATGTATGTAAGGAGTGTTTTTTGACCAGCTCGTCAAGGCGCTTCTACTGGTATATTTCAATTCGTTAGGTGATGACAATTCACGCCAACAGTCAATTTGGGTATTGGTTTCAGCCAGGCCATTACGTACCGACTTATGCTCGCTAGCGATCACAATTCATGCCAACAGTCACTTTGGGTACTGAGCTCAGCCAGGCTATTGACTACCGACTACTTCTTGCTAGCGATCACATGTTTCCAGAAGGTAGATGGCCTGGATGGCGGTGGCAATGCGATGGCATCAGCCTTCATCTTGGCCATGAGCTCCCTCACTGCCTTCCTCCTCTCCCTCAGCGGGGACCTCTTTGCCCACTACTCCCTTTAATTTCTCCAACGTCGCCGTGAAGAAGGAGAGGCTGGCGGGCTCGCAGGTGTTGGCTCAGCAGGGGTAGCTAGGGGTGGAACGGGAGCACACCCGAGCGTTCTCTGCCGCTTCGAATCGCGTTGTAACGCGGAGGCTGCCATGCACTCCCTCCCATTCTGGTGGCGTCCGACGTTTGAGGGTCAGCGGATTTGAGGACCTTGCCACAAAGACCACAAGTGATCTGTTTATTCATGATCCACCAGACCAGCACTACATGTGCTGCGTGTAACACAGCTCTTTCTAAGGCTGGCTCAGCTGGTTTCGGAGTGTGTCCAATGGAGCCAAACCCTCAGAACGGCCGTATGTGGGACCAGGGGGTCATGTTGTAAGTCAAGCACCATTTTAGGATGTAAATGGACTCATGCTGGCAAAAAGAACACAGAGGTGCCGCTGTCAGCCTCAACATACCACCAGATAAAAAGTTGTTCGCACCCGAAAGAAAGCAACCCTGAAAAAGAGCAAAGGGTTCAAGAAAAGTAAAGACACCAAAAGAAACCCGGGGAGGGTGGCAAAGACCCCACGCTTTTTTTTTGCCCTCTTTGCCATTGGTGGCCAACATGCTTAGGCAACAGAGTGGCTATTTATGGCTGGGAAATAAATAGCCACTCCAGTGTCTGCTTCCCAGCCATAAATAGTGGCTGGGAAATAGCCACTCCAGAGCGAGGGTGGGGGGCAGACAGACAAGCTGAAACCCCCATTTTAGAATACCGTAGAATTGATTTGCCTCCGCAAACACCTCCAAATACTTATAAATTGGAATATCCCGAAATTATGTTTTGTTAAGACGCAAAGGGCCTAAATCAATTGTTTATAAGCCGCACACCTGATGATGAACCGTCCCCGGTCACGTTTATGCCCTGGTCTAGGTGATCCACATTTCACTGCACACTATCGTTGCTCGGTCCACTGTCGCGTTGCCCATAGATGTAGTGCCATAAATGTGTGGAGCTCGATGTGTGGGGCTCGTCAGCAACTGTTTATTCTCGCATGCTAAGTCGCAGCAGCGATTATTTAATAATTGTTAGAGTATTTAATAAGGCGCGAGTGCAAAATAACGTCCTGCGTATCCTGCGGAGGCAAAGGACGTCTACGGTATATATGAGTCCACTATTTGCCCCCCTCACCCCTGCCTCCGAGACCTGGTAAAACATTAATTTCTCAGTTAAAATTTTTATTTTGTGAGGGGGGTCAGGATTGTATTCCAATCACCTCGGCAGTGCGCTCCTTTTGGTATCAAGTAAAGCAGATGGTTCGAACGTATGAAATACGGAATCCAGAAAAATCTAAAAGCTAATGGTACTCAGGCTCTTGGCACTTACGATACTCAAGATACTCTGGCTACCGGTAATTAGGATATCAGGTCAATGAAATACACCTCTGTGTCATGCACAAGAAGGCTCGGCCGCATTGGTGCCCTACAGTTTGGAGAAAAGAAAAACTGAAAGAAAGAGGGAACACAAATAAAAGGAGAAGCTGGGAAGGCAAAACAGCCCTTAAGCAACTAGCCCTCAATTAAGTCTACAACTGCGTCCACAAATGCAAGTGCATCCCACCCCTGACCGGCCTGGCACAGCTGGTCGAAGTTTGTGGCACCGTTCGGGGGACCTGCCCACCCCTGCTCCCGTAACATGCTCACCATCACCCCTGAACCAACATCGTCGGCAGTAGCGTGCCTCTCGCCGCTGACCGCTGCGCCGTCCTCTGGTATCAGCCGTGCTGATCGCGCCAAGCCGTTGTCGCAAATTTGTGCGAACACAGGCACACGCCCTCGTGCTGGTGCGGCTCCTGGCTTTCGTTAGCACGGCGCCCGTCGTGGTCGGGAACCAGGCGCGGTTAGTCGCCGCAGACCTGTGCTCGGTGGTAGGGTCCCTAGGTAATCAGGATACCCAGGTGACTTAAGAAAGTCGGGATACCTGTACCAGGGGCCGGTACTCAGGATACTTGGGGTACCAGTACTAAGGATTCTGGTACTCAGGACACTCAGGATACCCCCTGCTCAAAAGGCTTGGCCGCGTGGGTGCCCAACTGTCCTGTTGGGAGAAATAAAAGAAACTTCAAGGAAAAGGAAAGAAGCAGAAGAACACAAAGGAGAACCCCCCCCCCCCCCCCCCCCTGAAAAAAGGAAAAGGTATTCCTTAGTTACCCCGCCCGTTACCCCGCCCCTCTCAAGCCTTCAACAGAAAGCACGATAGAAAGAAAAAAGGAAGGGATAAAAACTGTTCCCTCAAGAAGGCAAAGAAAAGCAACAAACTAGGCCTCAACAATGCCTACCACGTCCTTAACAAAAGGCAGAGTCTCCCACCCAAGCCTGCCCCGGTGCAACTGTTGAAAGTCTGTGGCGCCTGTCCAAACTCTCTCCCTTAGCCTCTCCTTCACGCTAGGGCAATGGAAGTAGACATGCAGCGCATCGTTTACATAATCGCCATCTCCCCTTGCCCAACACCGCTGGCAACAGCGCGTCTCACGTTGTTGACCGCTCCGACGTCCTCTCGTGTCAGCCGTGCTAACCGCACCGAGCCGCAGCCGTAAGTTCGTGCGCACACAAGCACATACCCTATTGCTGGTGCGGCTCCTAGCTTGCGCCAGATGGCGCCCGCTGTAGACTGGAAGCAAGCGCGGTAGGCGGCCGCAGACCTGTGCTCGGTGGCGGGGTCCCTGGGGAATCCTCTACCAGTCGCCTGAAGCTGCACCTGCTTGTAGGCTGCGTCCACTAGGGGTAGCACCTCTGGGACGGGGAGTGGTTGCAGTTCAGAGACTGCCTCACACAGTGTGGGGACAGCGGCTCCCGCTCCAACTCTTTCAACGCCTCCAACAGCTCACCGCACCATGTGCGCCCTTCGGTGTTCTGTCAAAGCGCGAGCTGCAAGTCGGCGGCCATGCCTGCTGCCATGAGTGGGCTGTCTTGCTCTGCTGCAGGTGCCACCGCTGCGTTGTAGAAGCGGAGCACATGCTGCCACCAGTCTCGTTGTTACGGCTGGATCTGCAGCTCCCTCATGACCCCCCAGTTGGCAGCGAAGGCAGGCAGCCCCGCAGCCTGGCGCAAGTGCTTAAGTAGGCTGGACAGCATCCTGCTCCGGAGGCAGTGTTGCGGCCGGAGGTGACCGGTGGCCCACACCACATCTCGATAGTGCGCCGCAGGCGCTGCATAGACAGCCGCTAGCCATATGCTCGTAGGCAGATGATGCCTTAAACGCACCCTGGCGGCCATATGGCGAACACGATCATGGTCACCCTCATCGTCACCCGCCGCAATGGCCGCTCTGAAGCGCTGTAGGCCCTGCTCATCTCCGGCGAGCACTCCGCTGTAGATCGCTGCCTTGTCCGCTTTCCAACTCAGATTATTCTGCTCCTTCTCGCAGGCTGGCCAGCTGTAGGCTGACTCCCCCCACATCGATTCCGCTGTCTCTGGGTGGCTTGAGGGTGGCCGCAACCGGCCGATGATCCGGGAGATCTGATCCGGTGGGCAGCACCGCGCTAGCCTGCCCCTGCCCCCACAGGGAGTGGTGCACAGCAATGTGGTCTACGCGGGACCGGCCAGTAGCTGCCAGGTAGGTTGCGTCCCCTAGGTCTCCCTTGCAGCCCGTGAGCAGCAGCATGCCGGCCACCGGCTGGCCCGTTAAGCAGCGTCCTAGCCTATGGCTTCAAAATTCTGGGCGGCTCACCACGGAGCGCTCGGTGCATGTTGATCTCAGACGCATGCTGGATTGCACATGCCTAGTCCACGCCGTCAAACTAGGGCTGGGGCTGGGGCGGAGGTCGGGTCTGGGTCTGGGTCTGGGGCTGGGGCTGGGGCTGGGGCTGGAGCAGGGGCCGAGGCTAGGGCTGGGCTGGGGCTGGGGCTGGGGCTGGGGCTGGGGCTGGGGCTGGGGCTGGGGCTGGGGCTGGGGCTGGGGCTGGGGCTGGGGCTGGGGCTGGGGCTGGGGCTGGGGCTGGGGCTGGGGCTGGGGCTGGGGCTGGGGCTGGGGCTGGGGCTGGGGCTGGGGCTGGGGCTGGGGCTAGAACCGAGGCTGAGGCTGGGTTTGGGGCTGGGTTTGGGGCTGGGGTTGGGTTCCTGATGAGGTTATCCGCAAGGCCACCTTTGACACCGACTTCTGTAAGCTGGTGGGTGCGCGCCGCCAGGTGTGATGGCAATTCTGTCCAAGGCAGTGTTGCTGTTGTCCGTCACAAGTACCGGTCAGCTTGAGGGGCCAGGGCAGCCGCGGCTGCTGTGCGCAGATATTTGCCAGCTTAGCTCCACGGCCATCCAGGCAGGCCATGCACTCTTCAATGCTTTTGTTGCTCCCGCTGTGTCTGCTGTTGTGGCTGCAGCAGTTGCGTGTGTCGCTGCTGCTGGGCTCGCTGCTTGAACTGCAGCTTCTCTTCCTCCAGGACACCCATGCAGCGGTTCGTTAACCTGCGTGCGATCACACGGATCCCTCCTGAGGTTGATCAAAGTAGACCTCTGCTTCATGCTGCAAGCACTCTTGAGATGTCAAATGGTGAAACACAGAAAAAGCAAGTCCCCAAGGCAATTGCTCAAACTTCCACCTGCCATCTAGCACCTATCCTCGCTAGAGACCATGAGGCTCCAGAAACGGGAGGACCAATGTATGACATTGGCATATAACTTCAACTTGCTGATATGCTCCTTCAGCAACTTGGTCTTCTGCCTCTCGGGGGGCTCCTTGCCGTCCCCCTCAAACTCATCAGCGCTGATGGCATATCTCGTATTCTAGTCACATCTGCCTCCACCAGCTCCTGACCAGGGAAGGCTGACTCCATGTGACCTTGGAAGTGATAGCTCCACAGTTGAGGGCGGATGGCACCCACGATGCTCATGCTGTGGTGCAAGCCACTTTTCTGTTGGTAAAAGCACTGAGTTTACCGTAAAACGCCTTAAGGTCCGCGCACCCCCCAAAAAAGAATTTATTTTTCGGCCGCGCACCCCAAAAAGAATTTAAAAAACGGTCGCGCAGCGACGAAATTTTAATTTAATTTAACGCCGCGCAGCACAAAATTTAATTAAACATCGCGCATCACTGAAATAATGTATATTTCCGTCCGCGCAGCACTTTCAGCCAGTACTGTCAAACTCTGTTACAACTTCGATTGAAGCTAGCAGGACCCGCATAACGTAGCCTCCTTCCCTTTCCTCCGACGATTTCTGGCCTCAGGAAACGTGTGGCTATTGGTGCCCGGGGGCTCAGTGGTACTTCGGAACTTGGCAGTCCACCCTGAGGTCTGCGGTTCGAACCCTGTCAATGTTCAGCACTTCCAGCCAGTAGTGCTCATCTGAGTCATCAGTAGTGTTGCTGTGCATGGCTATTTGAGCAGACTTGACAAGGATGGCTGAACGGATGTCGAATCAAACAGTCGCGCGCTAGCGCGCCATTTTTTTGTGTGAAAAGTGCTGTTTTTAATTCATACCGCGCACCCCCAAAATAGTTTTTTGGGCACCTGACTGACGCTCCGCGCACCGGAAATTTTGGAACTCGCAGCTATGTCCGCGCACCCCTATAATTATTTAATAACGAGCGGAGTAAAAGGCGTTTTACGGTACATACTGGAAGCACAGCGTTAACAAATTAACACCATGCACCGTGTTTCACACATTCTATGAGATTCTGTTTCGCTGCGAAAAGGGTGCATGGGACGAGCTAGTACGGTATGCATAATTGTACATTTCCATATCAGACCAGGCTCTCATGCTATGCAATCTTTCAAGCTCAGCCTGGAATGACTGAAATCCTGCGTATTCTATCAGGAGAAATACAGCAGGGTGCGTGCTGTCGATTTAGTTGTGACGGTGTTGCTTGTTGGTGTTGAAAAACACCGGTTCAGGTTTTGGTGGTAAGGCTCCATTGTGGAATATGCTTAGCCTCCAAATCCGTAGAGGGTCCTGCCCTGGCGCTTGAGGGCGTACACAACGTCCAGAGCGGTGACCGTCTTGCGGCGAGCGTGCTCAGTGTAGGTCACAGCATCACGGATAACATTCTCGAGAAAGACCTTGAGGACTCCGCGTGTCTCCTCATAGATGAGTCCGCTGATACGCTTCACGCCTCCACGGCGGGCCAGACGGCGAATTGCAGGCTTGGTGATGCCCTGGATGTTGTCGCGAAGAACCTTGCGGTGACGCTTGGCACCTCCCTTTCCGAGTCCCTTGCCACCCTTGCCGCGTCCGGACATGAAGTATAATTGGGAGTGATATAGGGATTATGTAAGGTGTGTGGGTCCAGCTACAAGTATGGTCTGACCTAAATAGGCCCACAGTTCGAGCGTACAGCTGTGTCTGCCGATCCGGTTGACGGAACATCCTGGACGGGATCGGTGGACGGGATCAGCAGATCTGCTGGTGTCCATCGGGATAAAGCATGGATAACTCAACTGCATCACCGCGTTCAATATATTTTTGATACCTTAAAATGGCCCGTACCAAGCAGACTGCTCGCAAGTCCACCGGGGGCAAGGCCCCGAGGAAGCAGCTGGCCACGAAGGCTGCTCGCAAGAGCGCCCCAGCCACAGGAGGTGTCAAGAAGCCCCATCGCTACCGCCCTGGCACTGTTGCTCTGCGTGAGATTCGAAAATACCAGAAGTCCACCGAGCTGCTCATCCGCAAGCTGCCCTTCCAGCGCCTGGTCCGTGAGATCGCCCAAGACTTCAAGACTGACCTGCGTTTCCAGTCCTCGGCCGTCCTAGCGCTCCAAGAGGCTGCTGAGGCCTACCTGGTCGGCCTGTTCGAGGACACCAACCTGGCTGCCATCCACGCCAAGCGTGTCACCATCATGCCTAAGGACATCCAGCTCGCCAGGCGCATCCGTGGCGAGAGGGCCTAAGCATCCCTTGCCTTATCCAAGACCTCAGTGCTCAACCGGTGTTTTTCAACACCACCAACATTTGGCCCTAATGTCTCACCCCTTATACCGCCGCATGCGCCATGTCTGCTGTGAACACTCTTAAGTATGTGTGGACTGCATGGATGCTTACCGTGCATGAGTAAGGTTCTGGAGACTACCTCTTTTTCTTTATAGTTGTAAATGAGAAGATTACTCTTTGGGGGCGCCTTAAATTCTTCCCTTCCTATTTATTTTGCTTGGGGTCCCTTGCTTTGCTCGGGTCCTTTGCTTGGCCCCCCCCTGAATGGTCTGCTTGGGTCCCAGGGAGACCATGCAGATAAGATTACCCTGCCCCCCCTTTACCTTGAAACACGAATGCTCCGTCTCATGGCTTATGCCATCCTTCCATGGAAGCACACATGCTCCATCCCTTGACCAACTACGCTGCCAGCAGGTACTGAGTGCAGGCTGAAGGTGGGAGCTACTTGAGCAAGATAACACTATTTACTCGAGAGTGTCAACATCCTGGCTTGGAGGCACCTGCAAGATACGGTACTCAAGCATGACCTGTTCCGTGTGCGCGATATCAGTCCCGCGTGAAGTTGAGCAGCTGTGGCCTGAAACAGCATAATCTTAGAAGCTGAGATCGCAGCCCACGAGGAAAGGATCATCCTTGGTACTGCTGCCGGTTCTGGCCTCGCCCCCCTGCTACCCGCTGCATCTGTAGCGTCCTCTGCTCCAGCCACGAACAAGCGTACACCTTCTGCAAAGCGCGCTGCTGCTACTCCAGCCAAGGGCAATCCTGGAAACTGGAGATGCCAGTTTGACTTCACGCGAGCATTCTGATTTGACAAGGGTACTCCTGGTTTTGAAGCAATCTTTTTGATTTTGTGCTGGTATGCTCGCTGGTGGTCGTTGCCTAGATGCTGATATCAAAGCCACTGCCTGGCTTTTAGCGAAGGGCATTGGCACCAATATGATCCCTGTTGGCCTGTTCTATATTTTTCAGCCCATGCAGCACCGTGCTGCACATTGGGTCTCTGGTGCACCTTCCGCTCATGCTGATGACCCCTTGGTACCTTCGCCGTACCCACACTGAGTCCTGAAGCGACTGCTCTTCAGCCTCTTCCTGTAACAGAGTTTATGGCCCTAGTGGACGCAGCCAACGAGAGGCCACAATTGTAGGTCACCGGCCTAGGGGATCCCAGAGACCCAGCCATGGAGCTAGGTCTGCGGCCGCCTACCACGCCTGGTTTCAGCCTATGGAGGTCACCGGCCTAGGGAATACCAGAGACCCAGCCATGGAGCTAGGTCTGCAGCCGCCTACCACGCCTGGTTTCAGCCTATGGAGGTCACCGGCCTAGGGGATCCCAGAGACCCAGCCATGGAGCTAGGTCTGCGGCCGACTACCGCGCCTGGTTTCAGCCTATGCACATTGTTGTCACTGATGTTGGGCAAGGGGAGACGGCGAGCATGTGGAGGACGCGTAACATGCTTAAGTTCCTTTTATTTTCTCCCAACGGGACAGTTGGGCGCCCACGCAGCCGAGCCTTTTTCAGCAGGGCCCAGAGGTGTAATGTCATTGACAGACAGGCCGCAGGCAGCACCTGTTCCTATTTCCCATTTACAGGATGATAGTTGCGTTTCTTCATAATGGTTTTTGCATCCATCCTCTGGGTTCTGTTAAAAACATTTTGGCCACGTGGACATCACCTTGCTTAGTCAGATTTTTACACTACCAAGATGCAGTAAGGTATCCAATATGGATGCTTCTCGAATCAGTGCACAACACCTCCGTATCTCTACCCAACGAACCAGCTTTCTTTCCCGGCAACTGTTCCACATATAGCCAGAGGTGTCACGTCATTAACATGTAGCCATGGAGGCATTAGCCACCTGCAGCTCACAGCCCCGCCATATAGCCGCCTGGAGCCCATACCGTTATATTAAAAAGCTTTTTAAGGCATCAAGCAGGCCTTATGGGCGGAGCCATTCAAGCCTACACAGATGGCAGACTGGGTGTCGACAGGGAAGTCCCCGCCAAACCAAGGAATCGTTGCGACACAGCCACAGCGCTGCCCCCCAGCCCACAGCAAGATGCTCCCCTTGCAAGGGCAGCCTGATCCCCCACAGCTAGATCAAGGTATCACCACGTTCATGCGACGTGGCGAGACTCCCAGGCAGAGGCAGATCTTGGATCTGCCACCAACGTGGATCTAGTTGACCACGTTCATGACGATGCGCTGGGACTTGATGGGGGACCACTTCAGGCGCTTGGAGTAGGACGCAAAGCCAATCAGAAGGATGAGGACGAAGCAGGCCTTGATGCCCATCACGCGCATCTCATCCTGAAGGGACAAGGAGGCAGAGGGTCAGAGGAGGGAGCAGAAATCCAATCAAGACGGTCAGGACGAAGCAGGCTTTGATGCCTGCCACACGCATCTCATCCTTTAAGGGACAGCTACGGAACAATAGGGGTCAGAGGAGTCAGGAGAGGAAGGAGGACGGAGTCCAGAGGGGAAAAGAAGGAAAACACCAGTTTCAGGAGAGCAGGGAGGGGAATTACCAATTGGGGGCACCCCTCGAGGCTTCAGGTGACCAACAGCAACTGTGACCAACAGCAACTCCAAAAACATGTTTGATCCTCATCTCCACGTAAGGAAGATGCAGGGTCTGGATTGGCAGGCCAGGTAAAAACTCTGTCCCAACACAGAGGGTGAGTCCTGTTGCATTGCTCGGGCTCAAATTTTGAAACGTCAAAAGAAGCACCTTCAAGGTCCGTCTCAGGGACATCGACACCCCTGAATCAGCAGGGCCCATCAACCAACAGAAACATGCAGCACCTGCCTTGTCATCACAGCTGCCGACAATGCCATACTCATGAGTAGGAACCGCAATTAGATTTACGACTCCCATTTCTCCCAACCCTTGCACAACTCCCATGCCACCCACAGCTTACTCCCTTCCCTGCTATTATGGCAGCCTGTCCCCCTCCCCGTGCCCTCCTATGTCAGCCTGTCCTACCTGGAAGGGGTAGCAGCTCCAAGTCAGGAAGGTGGTGACATCCTTAGCCTGCTGCGAGGCGCTTGAGGGGGTGCCGTCATCATACTCCACACCGCCATCCACAATCATCTGGGGCATGGCAATGGAGCCGCCCGGGAAGTAGGGGTTGTAGCGCAGGCCATCACGCACCTGAGGATCAGGCGGGGGGGGGGGCAGCAACGAGTTAGAGAATAGGTAGAGGGCATCAGGGAGTGAGGGTACAGGGAGGGGGGTGTCACGGCAGAGTCGGGGTGGCATCAGAGATGGGTCAGGCTGCAACTATTCAGCTCAACTGGTCAGTGCAAGCCAGGCCAGGCCTGCAGGCATCTGCCTCAAAAGGTGGACGCGTATTTCTGTCTGGCACACACAAATGACAAAATGCTCTCCCACTCTATGGCATTTGTCAATGTTACAGACTCCTTGCTCCCCCATTTCATCACGTTCGAATTATGTTTCACCCTTCCTACCACATTTCAAACACTCTTGTTTGCTCTCCCCCCCCCCCCCTTCCTCTCTTGCATTCCTAGTTCGTACCACCCCTTGCTTTCTTCCCTACCTCGCCAGCCCCTTCTTCCCCCTCTCATTTGTGGTTCTCACCGAGATTCCCGCTGGTGGGTCGCGGTACCCCGTGAGCAGGGCGAAGATGTAGTTCTGGCCATTGTGCCTGGCGCCAGAGATCAGCGACAGGTCTGGGGGGTAGGCGCCACCATTTGTGTAGCGGGCAGCCTGCATGGGGGGTGCGAGGCAGCAAAGAGCTCAGGCTGGAGGAAAGTTGCGGATATCTATTTTGTATGCAAATGAGACAGCCTGCTTCTGACGGCCCATCCAGGACTACCCATTGTGCCCCAAAAACAATCGTGACCTTCCTAGAGATCAGGACCTACATGCGGCCAGAGATGCATGGCATGCCAAGAGTATGAATTCAGGGTAAAAGCCGCTTTCAAACACTGAACCAGAGACGCGATGTGTGTGGATGCTGGGGTTGGATCTAAAATGAGCATGCCTCAAACGAAGCTCCAGACCTCTTTCCATCCTAACTCATTGAGGTTTTGATCCCTGCCATGACCAGCACTTGCATGTCCCTTAACAGGGCACCTGCCCTCGCAAGTTGCATTTCAAGCATCTACTAATCCCTCCGAAAGCTGTCAGATGCCAATGCTCATTACCACACAGCGCTTCGTCACTCAACCTGCTCAGGACGTGCGGGAGTCCTTACTTGTTACACTACTGCAAATGTCTCCTTGTGCAAAATGCTGATGTTTGCATGCTTGACCACCCAAAGGTCTTCCTAACCTGCTACAAACCCATCAAAATTCACCTGCTCATTGGCGTAGGGGTTGGGCAGCTTGTCTGAAAGCCTCCCCGGCCGAGTGAACATCTCACCCTCATCGTTAGGGCCATCCTCAACCTTGACATTAAGACATGTGCACAAAGCGTTAGTATGTACTGCGGTCAGCTGCAGCATGTAAATGCCCCAGCTTAATTGCATGGCGTACAACAACTGAACTTGCATGGCTGAACTTGCATGGCTGTTATGTCCGGACTAAATTGCAGGGCACAAAACTCCAACTGCACCAGCCATAAGGCCCTAAATGAGACTGCATTGCGTATATGCCCAATCTCATGGCATTCCTTCTTCCACCTTCTATTGAATAGCAATAATTTCTGGGTCCATCCTGTTTTGACACCTCCTACGTCCATCGAGTCCTGCCAACACTGGCTCTGTCTCACAGCTGTGCAAGAAATTGGTCACCCATTTGATTAAAGATTTTTGAGAACTGCTCCAACGGGTAGAGAACCTGCATACCTGCCCCCTAAACGGGCTACACCATATCCCCATATACCAGAACTTCCGTCATGCCTTTTTGCACCTCAGTCTGAAAAAACAGGGCCTTGGCCTATTCCTTCGGGCAGGAGACACTCACCAATCGGTCGCACAGGCAGGGCACGTGCATGCCTGGTCACCCATGCACAACATCCCCGTCAGTCTAAATTGCCCTATCGCACCTCAGTCTCAAAAGCCAGGGCCTTAGCCTCCTCCTCTGTGTAGGCCACACCGACCAGCTGGCGCCAGTGCAGGTACTTCATGCTGTGGCATGCAGCACAGACCTGCGTGAAGGAAGAGAAACCAGCAGCTTTAGGGGGGGGGCTCAGCAACAGCATGGGGGGGAAATGGGCGTGCAAGGGAACTGATTTCTTAATTTGTCTACTTTTTGCTGCCAATCTAGTGCGCTTAACTAACCGCCGCGATAGGTGGTGATATTGCCTGAGACAACCCTCATGTAGAGCTAAAGGTGCCTTGGTGACCCCAGGCTGATCCGATAAAGAGGCCGATAAATCCATTGGTCATTCATCCCATGGGTCAAAACAAAATGAGAAGGATCAGCTCCTAGAGATGGACGGTTTGTAGGTGCCTCGTCATTCTGCTCTGTTAAACCAGTCTACAAGACCTGCACATTGGGGCCGCCCTTAAGCCGCCACTTGCACATGCTGCCATGGCTCAACTCTCCCCTACATATTCCACATGAGTGCATGCGAGAGACGCTCCAGTTGCTGAGTCTAGCCTCAGCGCCAGTCTCTGAGCTATCGAAATGTGAGGTTGGCCATTCCCTTCAAGCACCCATGGTGTGCAGCTGGGCAGGGAGATCCTGAGGACACAAAGACACGAACGCTGGCTGGAATCCCGGCTGAGCGTGACTGCGAAGGCGATAGCGTCGAAATCTGGACGCCCGCGACTTCTCATGCATACATCTGTCCCTGCTGCTTGTTCCCCCATGAACCTGCCCCACGCTGATGTACCTGCGTGTAGACCTGGTGACCGCGTCGAATAGAGGCGTGGTCATAAGAGTCGAAGATGCCCTCGTGAGACCAAGGGTAGCTTGGCGAATGGCAACCGTCAGCAACTTCGTTAGCTGATGCCACGCATGAGGCGCCAAATACGCCGGCAACGAGGCCTCCCAGAGCAGCACCGTAGAAGGCCTTGCTGCCAGCAGCAGGGGTCTCAGAGGCCACAGGAGCAGAGGAAGAGGCGGAGAAGAGGGCCTTGCTAAGCACCTGCGATATGAGACCAGGATACTACAGTGATTCTCCTTGTATGATCAAAAGCGTGTCCTTGGTCACATGAAACAATCATCATCAACATCGGCAGCGACATCAAATGCAGGTCACAGCTCCCAGTAGATATCTTCCACTTAATTGCGCGCCAGACGATGCACTATCACATAGAGACAGCAATCTGTCGAACATCCCCATATTTGCTGATGACAGGCTCCTGGATCTTTTGATGGCCTCATATCTTGAGAAGTACCTGAGGCGAGAACTTAGAGGCGACCGACTCTGAGCAAGAGGACTGTAGCCCAGTCCCGAACGCCCGAAGGAGAGTGACAGCGGAGCGCATTCTTGTCTGTCTTAACAACCACACGGGTTGGCTTTACAAGTCAGAAGCACGGGCGCTGAAACCTGAGAGGGACCTTTTGGAAAGTTTGCAATACCGTACAAACGAGCTCCGCAACCATAGACCCTTCTGAGGAGGCAATGTGTTGAAGCCAGGGGAGGTCGAGCCAAGAGGGTCGAACCAATGGCTTCGTGCTCTACCAGACATCTTCATCATGAACGACTGCTTTCCATTTTCATATCCTCAATGCAACACGATGTCTGAAATCCTTCAACCTAAGCCTCTAGCTGCAGTCTTGTCCCTAAAGCAACCATGTACCTCCACTACCCTTGGCAAACAACACCGGTACATTGACAACCACTATAGAATTCAGTGAGTTTCATATGAGTCTCCCAAGCAGGACATATGAGCCCACGACTCAACTCTCCAGACAGGGGCTGAGATGGGCTACCAGAACGGCAGAACGCTGGGCAATGTTTATTTTGGTGCTCGCAAGATCACCTTTGCAAGTGAGTAAATGACCACGCTTGCCGGCTTAGAATAAGGTTCAGAATGCTGATGTGAAGGCGCTCACACCTGCGCTCACCCCAGGGTCAGCTTCAGGGGACGCCGGAGGGTCACCACTCTCGTAGGCCGATGGGGACCAAACTGCAGCCAGTGGCCCAAGCTCTTGTTGCTCCGGTGCCTGACGCTCTGGGCGGCTGAAACCACGTGCGGTAGGTCTTTGCAAGCCTGGGTTCGGTGGTGGGGTCCCTGGAGATGGTGGTGCCCTAACAGCCGGTCACGTCCAACTGCGCCTGCCAGTAAGTTGCATCTGTTTGTGCCAGTGCCTCGATGACGGTTGGCGGCTGTGGGTCAGTTGCTGCCTGGTGCAGTTTGGGAAAGGCTGCCTCCTTCCCCCGTTCCTTCCATGCACCCAGCAGGTCACAGAACCAGGTGCGCCTTCTAGTGACCTGTCTACCTGCGATCTGCTCTGTCTGCTGCCATAGCAGCCGCCGTGTGTGGGCTACCTTGCTGTCCTGCCATTGCCACCGTTGCGTCGTAGAAGATGCAAGCATGCTTCCACCAGTGCCGCTGTAACGACTGGATCTGTCGCTTCCTCACACCCTCCCAGCTGGTGGCAGACAAAGGGAGCCCCTCAGTCTGATTAGATAGGTGTTGAAGCAGGCTGGACCACATCCTGTTCTGGATGCATTGCTGCTGCCAAAGGTGGTCGGTGGCCCACACCCCATCTTCGTAGTCGGCGGTGGGTGCTGCGTAGACAGCCACCAATCGGATGTGTGTGGGTAGATGGTGCTTTAGATGTACCTCAATGGCCATGCGGTAAATGCGTTGCAGCATGGCAGCCAGATACGCCTCTTTACCTTGCATGACCTTCGTCATGCTGCCACTTGTATGCTGAATGATGCTATGCATGTTCCTAAATCCCTGCCCTTGTTTGCAGTGATGATACCGTATGAATCAATCTCTTGTCTGCGCTGCAGTGGCACGATTAATCGCCTATGGCCCACCCAGCAGAGCCCTGGCCCCTTTGCCCGGAGGGCACTGCATGTGTTTTGTGGGCCTCCATTTTCATTTGCAGGGGATTGTGAAGGCCCCGTCTAAACGAGAGAGGGAAATCTGATAGAACTTTTACCAATATTCCGGTTGACTGTACATCGGGTTCCCTTGGTGTAGTTGGTCATCACGTTTGCTTAACACGCAAAAGGTCCGCGGTTCGAACCCGTGAGAGAACATAAATTTTGTCTCTATGGGTCAATGACATTTTGCCTCTACGGGTGGTTCTGGTTCTTGTTCAAGGGCACAGACGATCATTTCAGGTTGGGCTGAGTGTGCATTCCAGAGCCCCGGCCGGTGGAGAGGGTGGCTGTTATGTGTGCATCATGGCTGCTGAAGAAAGTGGGGACCATTGCGTGCCATCTATTTTCAGCTAGGTGGTTGACAAGGTTGGAAAGTGATAAATAGTAACCAGCCCGGGGCGAGGGGAGGCCTGTGATTTGTGCGCCGTTTCTCATGAAGAGCTTGATTATGGGGAGAAGAGCGTGCATATTCGGTAAGATGATTGTTTTTCAAAGTTGGGCAGTGGCCAGTACACACATGGAAAGTACAATTTACGAATTGAGAAATTCGAAAACTGCTCAGGGATTTTTGCAGACCCTAACCCTAAACCCTGGCCAATAGTAACCAACAAAGATGACACCATGGACCCTCGCATTGACCATACAGCTAACTCAAATAATACGGTTCCAAGAAATGAAAATGGTCCGTACCGGGGGTCTACCGAGTACAATAACACATCCATACCTATGAGAGTCTATATGTTGTAAGAATCCATGTTATTTTTGCCTAATATTCGAGGGTTTTTTTCTTGGCAAAGCCGAGGGGGGGCACAAATAAATTAAGGGGGGTCTTAAATTGTTTTTGGCCCAGGAAGCTGGAAGAGGGGGTAACAAAAAATCAGACCCCTCTTGGCGTGCAATTATGGCATGGGGGTGCCATGGCTCCGGAACCACCTGCACCGTTGTGCGTACACCCATTATGGACTCACACGGTGTAGTTGCATTGGTAGTTGCTATGAATTAAGCAATGACAACCTGTTGTGAGCATTGTTTGAAGGTCTTAAAATTCTCAGACAACCCAGTGGCCCTAAGGAATCACCAACAGGGGGAAAAGTGCAAGAGAGGAGCTGAGAAGCTGGCAAGGGAGAATTCAGCGAAGCGGCTGAGAGGGGTTTTGCCAACGATCCTTGCACCAAGAGACCAGTGGCTTGCACCATCTGCAGGAGCATCGCGGGTACCATCCGCCCTTATGTTTGGAGTTATTACTTCCTAGATCACAGAAAGTCAGCCCACCCTGGTCAGGAGCTGACGGAGGCAGATGTGACGAGATATGCCATCAGCGCTGAGGAGTTGAAGGGTGGATGGGCAAGGAGCTCCCCAAGGAGCAGAAGACCAGGCTTCTGAAGCAGCACATCAGCACGCTCAAGTTATATGCTAGTTTGATGCCACTCATTCATGAGTCCTCTTGTTTCTGGAGCCTCGTGGTCTCTAGCTAGGAAAGGTAGCTGGCAGGTGGTAGCTAGAGCAATGGTTTATCCTTTTGTTTCACCGCTTAACATTTGTGAACCACCTACATTTGTTGAGACCATTAGAAGCGCACTGATGAGCTGATTGAAATTGACCTCGCTCCCTTCCTTGAATTCTGATTTTTGAATGAAAAATTTAGGCTTTACTAAGTTCCGGAGGCGGGGGGGGGGGTAGCCACGGGTCGTTTGACAAAACATTTAGGATGGGGTGTTTGACTTTCTTCCCCCCCCCCCCTCAGGCAAAGCTGGTTTTTAGGAAAAGAATAAATTACCGTAGATTTCAGTTGCCTTCCCACGGGTTAATGCCATATCACCGCTGGGCCATGCTGAAAAGGCTCGGCCACGTGGCGCCCGACTGGCTGGTCGGTAGGAAATGAATGTTAAGGCTTGGGGAGATAGGAGGGGGAAAACGAATAACGGAGAAGGACCGTTCCAAGAATGAAGTAAGTCCAAAGAAAACCCAGAGGAAATCGAGCGATCGATCCAAATATACAGTAGCTGCATTAAAAGAAACTGCATGAAGGTGTGCCGGGCCCGGCCTCCATTGCCCAAGAGCTCTGCAAAACCCCAGGCACACGCAGTCGGACCCAGTTGCATGACAGTGCGTGTGCAGAAACGGTGCAGTCCAGGGGATTCAACCGACCCAGCAACGTTCTCTTATCGTAGACTTCCTTTTCCTTCGCACCGTTTGACGTAAATTGGTCCACGCAGATAAACATGCAGCTTATTAATTAATTGTTCTAGGATCGTGCAGCTTAATAGGTGAATTCTGAAGTTTGTGCTGGTGACTACCAGAACCTTGCAAGTTCCCCACACATTCCCACACGGGTACCAGTATTCTTATCATCATGGTGTTTGTGTTCCCAAGTCCAATCTACAAGTTCCCATCTACCTATGCCACGCCTCATCTCGCTGGCGTAGCGCAAGCTAACCATTTCAGATGCTCCGCAGATTAACATACAACTATCGATGGCCCCTGCGTCTTCAGGAAAACGTTTTGACCCTGCGATTAAAAACAAACTCGAATTCATAGCCTCATGTGAAGGAAAAGGACACTTACAGTTTTCGCATATTACATGCATGTAATGGTTCACCTGTCACATGCACAAAATGTGATGCTTTGTTGGAATGTAAAAACTTCTTGCATTTAGAGTTTCCAATCGAGTACAAAATCTCGCCTGGCGGTTCTGCTGGTTCTCCACTTCCCCTGCTGCCAACTTTCCCCCTCTCTCACTCCCCCATCCCGCTCCAATGCCTCCTCCCCCCCCATCCTCAACCCGACTGTCAGCCTCACATGCATGCATGAGAGATTAATTAGCATACAGAGCTTGCATAATCAGCTGAAGCAGCTAGCCCTTTGTAAAACAGCGGCACCAACATATTGCTTTGCAATTAATCCCGTTTTAGATACATTCTGCACTTATGCGTTTATCATACCGTGGCAGGCCATACCAGCCTGTGGTTAACCATACCGCGGCAGCAGGCCATACCAGCCTGTGGTTAATCATACCGCAGCAGCAGGCCATACCAGCCTGTGGTTAATCATACCGCGGCAGGCCATACCAGCCTGTGGTTAATCATACCGCAGCAGCAGGCCATACCAGCCTGTGGTTAATCATACCGCAGCAGCAGGCCATACCAGCCTGTGGTTAATCATACCGCAGCAGCAGGCCATACCAGCCTGTGGTTAATCATACCGCAGCAGCAGGCCATACCAGCCTGTGGTTAATCATACCGCAGCAGCAGGCCATACCAGCCTGTGGTTAATCATACCGTGGCAGCAGGCCATACCAGCCTGTGGTTAATCATACCGCAGCAGCAGGCCATACCAGCCTGTGGTTAATCATACCGCAGCAGCAGGCCATACCAGCCTGTGGTTAATCATACCGCAGCAGCAGGCCATACCAGCCTGTGGTTAATCATACCGCGGCAGCAGACCATACCAGCCTGTGGTTAATCATACAGTGGCAGGCCATACCAGCCTGTGGTTAATCATACCGTGGCAGCAGGCCATACCAGCCTGTGGTTAATCATACCGTGGCAGCAGGCCATACCAGCCTGTGGTTAATTATACCGCAGCAGCAGGCCATACCAGCCTGTGGTTAATCATACCGCAGCAGCAGGCCATACCAGCCTGTGGTTAATCATACCGTGGCAGCAGGCCATACCAGCCTGTGGTTAATCATACCGCGGCAGCAGGCCATACCAGCCTGTGGTTAATCATACCATGGCAGCAGGCCATACCAGCCTGTGGTTAATCATACCGCGGCAGCAGGCCATACCAGCCTGTGGTTCATCATACCGCGGCAGCAGGCCATACCAGCCTGTGGTTAATCATACCGCAGCAGCAGGCCATACCAGCCTGTGGTTAATCATACCGCAGCAGCAGGCCATACCAGCCTGTGGTTAATCATACCGCGGCAGCAGACCATACCAGCCTGTGGTTAATCATACAGTGGCAGGCCATACCAGCCTGTGGTTAATCATACCGTGGCAGCAGGCCATACCAGCCTGTGGTTAATCATACCGTGGCAGCAGGCCATACCAGCCTGTGGTTAATCATACCGCGGCAGGCCATACCAGCCTGTGGTTAATCATACCGCAGCAGCAGGCCATACCAGCCTGTGGTTAATCATACCGTGGCAGCAGGCCATACCAGCCTGTGGTTAATCATACCGCGGCAGCAGGCCATACCAGCCTGTGGTTAATCATACCGTGGCAGCAGGCCATACCAGCCTGTGGTTAATCATACCGCGGCAGCAGGCCATACCAGCCTGTGGTTCATCATACCGCGGCAGCAGGCCATACCAGCCTGTGGTTAATCATACCGCAGCAGCAGGCCATACCAGCCTGTGGTTAATCATACCGCAGCAGCAGGCCATACCAGCCTGTGGTTAATCATACCGCGGCAGCAGACCATACCAGCCTGTGGTTAATCATACAGTGGCAGGCCATACCAGCCTGTGGTTAATCATACCGTGGCAGCAGGCCATACCAGCCTGTGGTTAATCATACCGTGGCAGCAGGCCATACCAGCCTGTGGTTAATCATACCGCGGCAGGCCATACCAGCCTGTGGTTAATCATACCGCAGCAGCAGGCCATACCAGCCTGTGGTTAATCATACCGTGGCAGCAGGCCATACCAGCCTGTGATTAATCATACCGCGGCAGCAGGCCATACCAGCCTGTGGTTAATCATACCGCAGCAGCAGGCCATACCAGCCTGTGGTTCATCATACCGCAGCAGCAGGCCATACCAGCCTGTGGTTAATCATACCGCGGCAGCAGACCATGCCAGCCTGTGGTTAATCATACAGTGGCAGGCCATACCAGCCTGTGGTTAATCATACCGTGGCAGCAGGCCATATCAGCCTGTGGTTAATCATACCGTGGCAGCAGGCCATACCAGCCTGTGGTTAATCATACCGCGGCAGGCCATACCAGCCTGTGGTTAATCATACCGCAGCAGCAGGCCATACCAGCCTGTGGTTAATCATACCGTGGCAGCAGGCCATACCAGCCTGTGGTTAATCATACCGCGGCAGCAGGCCATAACAGCCTGTGGTTAATCATACCGTGGCAGCAGGCCATACCAGCCTGTGGTTAATCATACCGCGGCAGCAGGCCATACCAGCCTGTGGTTAATCATACCGCGGCAGCAGGCTATACCAGCCTGTGGTTAATCATACCGCGGCAGCAGGCCATACCAGCCTGTGGTTAATCATACCGCAGCAGCAGGCCATACCAGCCTGTGGTGAACCATACCGCGGCAGCAGGCCATACCAGCCTGTGGTTAATCATACCGCAGCAGCAGGCCATACCAGCCTGTGGTTAATCATACCGTGGCAGCAGGCCATACCAGCCTGTGGTTAATCATACAGTGGCAGGCCATACCAGCCTGTGGTTAATCATACCGTGGCAGCAGGCCATACCAGCCTGTGGTTAATCATACCGTGGCAGCAGGCCATACCAGCCTGTGGTTAATCATACCGCAGCAGCAGGCCATACCAGCCTGTGGTTAATCATACCGTGGCAGCAGGCCATACCAGCCTGCGGTTAATCATACTGCAGCAGCAGGCCATACCAGCCTGTGGTTAATCATACCGCAGCAGCAGGCCATACCAGCCTGTGGTTAATCATACCGTGGCAGCAGGCCATACCAGCCTGTGGTTAATCATACCGCGGCAGCAGGCCATACCAGCCTGTGGATAATCATACCGTGGCAGCAGGCCATACCAGCCTGTGGTTATACCGTGGCAGCAGGCCATACCAACCTGCGGTTAATCATACAGTGGCAGGCCATACCAGCCTGTGGTTAATCATACCGTGGCAGCAGGCCATACCAGCCTGTGGTTAATTATACCGTGGCAGCAGGCTATACCAGCCTGCGGTTAATCATACCGCGGTAGCAGGCCATACCAGCCTGTGGTTAATCATACCGTGGCAGCAGGCCATACCAGCCTGTGGTTAATCATACCGTGGCAGCAGGCCATACCAGCCTGTGGTTAATCATACCGCGGCAGCAGGCCATACCAGCCTGCGGTTAATCATACCGCAGCAGCAGGCCATACCAGCCTGTGGTTAATCATACCGCGGCAGCAGGCCATACAAGCCTGCGGTTAATCATACCGCGGCAGCAGGCCATACCAGCCTGTGGTTAATCATACCGTGGCAGCAGGCCATACCAGCCTGCGTTTAATCATACCGCGGCAGCAGGCTATACCAGCCTGTGGTTAATCATACTGCGGCAGGCCTACCAGCCAATGCTTAATCATACCTCGGCAGGCTATACCAGCCTGTGGTTAATCATACTGCGGCAGGCCTACCAGCCAATGCTTAATCATACCTCGGCAGGCTATACCAGCCTGCTAGGTGCATTACAGCATTAGTGGTGTTTGGGCAGGTACATTTCTGCAGGAGCAGGCATTGGTGCAAGGACCTAGTACCGTACCTACCTGGCTGAGGTAGTGTTGTTAGTCCCCTCACCTCTGGACATCATTCACAAGGCTCGACTGCCGACTGCGTGGGCGTCCAACTGTCAGCTGGGAGTGAAAGGAAATTACTCGAAATGCCCCTGGAAAGAGCCTCTGGGAAAGATTACCTGGCTGAGTAAGTGATTTAGTGATTCATACTACTGTAGTAGAGTTCTTTAGTATCCCACGAGATTACCCCCGGCTGGTATAAAGTTGTGTGTTTCTTGTGGGAATATGATCCCCATGCTGGATTAATGAAGCGTCCCAACCAGGTTACGCCAGTCCTCGTCTGAAATTGAAGTGCCGTTAAAGTGCAGTATCTTGGCTGTGAATCGCCCTGTCTCACAAGCAGGCATCTAGGGACGATTCTGATTCACCCGCAATCTTCCACACTTTTGGCCTGCACTTTCGGGGTCTTTCAAAATCCGCTCGATTCGCCAGCATCAACATCGTCGAGCAGTTCGCTTACAACTCCTTCCTCAGTTCCCCACCACCCACAATCGAAATGTCTGCCCTCATGAAGAAGCAGGCTATGTCCACCATGTTCAGGCGCTCCACCGTCATGGTGCAAGCTGCCAAGAAGACCGTCTCCAAGAAAGTTTCATCCGACTCAATGGTAAGGCTTAAGCTCAGGTCATTTATTCGAGCCGAATTGCTTCGTCAATGTTGATCGACACTATTTAGTGATCTTGGCAAACCCACCACCGCGAACGGGTTGACGGATTCACGACTTCGAGCCTTGTCAATTGTCATGCCTGTCGATCCATATGCCCTGCCTGATTCCGCATCCATGCCCCTGTCCTATCACAGCACTTGCACCTCCTTCTCTGCACGCCTGACACTCTTATGAATGCCTGCTGACCAGCCTGCTGACGCAGGTCTGGTACCGGCAGATCCTTGATCCCCGCCTTAAGGAGAACCGGTGTACTGGTAGTCCACTTGCCCCTGCCACTACTCTGTCATACTCCAACAATATGAACACTCTCTGATGACACTGACCTTCATTGCCCCTTCCATCTCTTGTAGTGGTACGGTCCCGAGCGATCCCTGTTCCTGGGCCCCTTCACCGCCTCCCCCTCGTACCTGACCGGAGAGTTCCCCGGCGACTACGGCTGGGTGAGTGCTCAGTAACCTAGTTTGATAAACAGTTTTATGGGGCCCTGCTTGTAGCTGCCTCAACATGGGTCCCCTCGCACACTTGCATGCATGTATGCAGGACACCTGCCACCTCCTTACATGAGGATGGCTGGTCAATAATGGCACATGGATCATCTGATTAATCTCGGCCTATCACGGATAATCACGGCTTCTACGCTCTCCTAGATGTCTGCAAAGGCGTTAACACTGCTAAGTTGACTGATGATTTAATCATTTTTCTCCCCCTTCTCATTTGCAGGACACCGCTGGTCTGTCTGCGGACCCCGAGACCTTCTCCAGGTACCGCACCACCGAGGTCATCCACGCTCGTTGGGCCATGCTTGGCGCCCTGGGCTGCCTCGTCCCCGAGTTGGACCAGTCCCCCAACGCCCAGCCCGTCTGGTTCAAGGCCGGCGCTCAGATCTTCGCTGATGGTGGCCTTGACTACCTGGGCCAGTCCAGCCTGATCCACGCCCAGTCCATCGTTGCCATCGTAGCCTGCCAGGTCATCCTTATGGGACAGGCTGAGGCCTTCCGTGCTGGTGGCGCTGCCGAGTCTGTTGGCCTGGAAGACCTGGACACCCTGTACCCCGGTGGCCCCTTCGACCCCTTGGGCCTGGCTGACGACCCCGACACCTTCGCTGAGCTCAAGGTGAAGGAGATCAAGAACGGACGCCTTGCCATGTTCTCCATGCTGGGCTTCTACGTGCAGGCCATCGTGACCGGAAAGGGTCCCCTGGAGAACCTGACCACCCACCTGGCCGACCCCGTTGCCAACAACGCCTTCATCTACGCCACCAAGTTCACCCCCAGCGCATAGACCTTGTTTTTCCCTCCCTTCTGCTTTTTATTTACATACGCGATAGCCGATTCAAGCAGCAAGTGCTGCGGCTTGAATTGTTCAGAGAGTTTCCCTTCAGATCATGTTCATAATTATTTTGTCCAATAATTATATTTAGCATCCTGCAGTTGAAGAAGGCATCGTGCTGAGCTCAATGAATGCAAACATTTGTAAACAGAGGATTGCCATGTTTGCCTGGATCAGCAATCTGGCTCCTGATCTAGTTGGTTGTTCGGGCAGCACTGTCAGCTAAATTGATACCCTCAGTATTGATCCTCCCGGCCTAAGGATGGATTTTATGGAACCCTCAGCCAACCAGCCAGTATCTCCCGTTTGGAAAGGCAACTCCTTCGTCTGGTATCCTCCCAACATTGATCCTACCAGCCTGAGCATGATATGCAGCAGCTTCCAGCAGATACAGACTGTCAGTTCAGCTGGTGCAATCCCAATATTGATCCTGCCAGCCTGAGCAAAAATGTCGTAGTGGCTAGGTACAGGTGTTGGAAAACCTTTTAAGGTATAGTCAAATCTTTTGAGATGGGCTCAAAATGTGTCAATGACGGTGCCCCCCTGGGCCCTGCTTAAAAGGCTAGGCCACTTCCCACTGGCCTACATGATGTCGGCGTCCAACTGTTTGGTAGTGTTGCCCATAACCTAAGCGTCAGGGTTACTTGCACCAGCCCCCACGGCCTTACTCTGTGATGCAGCTAAATTGTAACCCAAGCTCTACAAACTAGAAAGTGTAAGACTTGAAGTACCCCGGGGAAGTACCTAGCTACCCAGGGGAGCTCCTCTGAAGCTACCCACCCAAGCACCAAGTTAGCCATACCGTACACCAACCGCCGACCTTGCTTGTCTCGATCATCGCGCCCAGCTCCAGCTCAGCAGCCTGACGAATCCAGTAATCAAGTCCAGCCTCGACGTATTTCCTTCATATAGCATCATCAGTTCATATCAACTGCGACAGCATGGCTGCTCAAGAGGTGCGGTTCCTTGTCAATTATCTCGCCAGGCGACTGCTGCAGGACTACAAAATGACCAATGGAAATTTCTGATGTTTTAACTCATTGTGTGTGATATGTACCCGCAGAATATATCTGCTGCGAACGTCAAAACTGGGAAGATCTTGAAGGACATCACGCAATGCATCGGTGCGCGGGGGGAAATTCGAAATTGTGTGCGACGATTAATTGGACGTGCAGAATTCAGAGGACGCATCGTCATGCGTCAGAGCGTAATAAAATAAACCTGAAATCCCCTAGAAATCGTGCGTGAGGATCAGGCCAGGGGAAGAACCCCTGAGATCACCAGATTTCCCCTGGTGAAGATTTATCTGAGCTTACACCAGGAACTCCCCTGGGTCACAGGTCACATCATGTTGTCATAACTTCTGAACTCTTTCAGCAGGGTGGCTGTAGGCCGCTGGGGCTCTGCCCCTGGAGTCATCCCGTGTCCGTCTGTGAGTCTGTCTGTCCGCCTGTCCCCGATGACTGGGCCTGCTGGCCATGGGAACTTTGTGCGCTACAGCCTGGCGCCTTAAGCTCAGAGGTGTAGCAGAAAGCCAGGCAGGCAGGCAGTTGACGGGCAGCAGGGGACTGCACCCTGCTGCCCGCCCTCTGCGGCTCTGCCCCCTCACCAGAAGTATGCGTCGTCGCTGTAACAAATGTCCATGCTGTACCCTGGTGCCCTCTGCCCCCCTGCCCTCTGTCCTGTCCCCCAAAAAACAGGGGGCACTGATTTATCCCCTTAAACCTGGCCCCTCGCTCCGCCCTGGCCCCTCCCTCTGCCCTGGCCCTGGAGGGCACCGCCCTGGCCGGCGGCACTGCCTTTGCCCCTTTCTCAGCCCTGTCCCCCTCCCTCTTCCTGCCAGCAGAATGTCCACACATTTCATTGCGAGCCTGCGTGAAACTGTGTGGCTTATACTGTACAGTCACGCGATTGTGGTATCTGACAGTTCGAATCTGGAATGCTTTCGACGCATTGAAACCTCATGCTGCTGAACTGATCCCTTACAGCTGTTCCCCTCCTCACCGCTCACCAGCCTTCACACAAGGTCAGGACTTCTTCAGAGTTTCTTAACAGTACCCCCACAATGCCCTTGCCCCCCGGGCAGGCAACACCCCTATGGTTTACCTGAACAAGGTGACTGAGGGCTGCTTGGCTCAAATTGCCGTCAAGCTGGAGCTGATGGAACCATGCAGCTCCATCAAGGACAGGTGAGCCACACTCTTTTGTCAGGGGGCATCAGCTACCATTCAACTGCATCACGGCCTATGGCTGGCAGAGTTTCGTGTAGCCGCGACACGTCTTCCTAGTTGGTGCTGATGGAGCCTTGCAGCTGATTCAAGGACAGGTGTGCCACATTATTTTGTCATGGGGGGGGCAGCTACAATTCAGCTACATCATGGTCTTTGGCTGGCAGAGCTTGGTGTAGCATGGACACGTCTTCTTAGTTGAAGCTGAGGGAGCCTTGCAGCTGTATCAAGGACAGGTGAGGCCCACCTGTTGAGGGCGCGGTGTGAAAAATGTGTCCCTGGCTCAGTGATTCACATTGGCCCAGGGGTGACTGCCCTACGGCCTGCCGGGTAGTCTAGTGTGCACTAAATTATACACTGAAGTATGCACTGAAGTATGCTCTGAAGTATGCATTGATTTCTATTGCTCATGTTCCCCATCAGGATCGGGCTGGCTATGATTGAAGATGCTGAGAAGTCCGGCAAGATCAAGGCTGGCAAGGTGCGTGCAGTGCTGCTTTCGGGTTCAGGGTTTTGGTTTAAGGGTTGAGTCTTGTAAGACCAATACCTGGTTGGGTGGGTGCAGTGCCACTGGCGAGACCAAGGCTGGCAAGGTGCGTGCGGTGCTGCCTCGGGGTAAAGGATTAAGGTTGAAGGGTTGAGTCCGGCAAGCCCGAGGCTGTGTGGGTTGGTGCAGCGCCACTGGCAAGACCAAGGCTCGCAAGGTGCGTGCAGTGCTGCTTTGGCTGTGTGGGTGGGTGCAGCGCCACTGGCAAGACCAAGGCTCGCAAGGTGCGTGCAGTGCTGCTTTGGCTGTGTGGGTGGGTGCAGCGCCACTGGCAAGATCAAGGCTCGCAAGGTGTGCGCAGTGCTGTTTTGGCTGTGTGGGTGGGTGCAGCGCCACTGGCAAGACCAAGGCTCGCAAGGTGTGCGCAGTGCTGTTTTGGCTGTGTGGGTGGGTGCAGCGCCACTGGCAAGATCAAGGCTCGCAAGGTGTGCGCAGTGCTGTTTTGGCTGTGTGGGTGGGTGCAGTGCCACTGGCAAGACCAAGGCTCGCAAGGTGCGTGCAGTGCTGCTTTGGCTGTGTGGGTGGGTGCAGTGCCACTGGCAAGACCAAGGCTCGCAAGGTGCGTGCAGTGCTGCTTTGGCTGTGTGGGTGGGTGCAGTGCCACTGGCAAGATCAAGGCTCGCAAGGTGTGCGCAGTGCTGTTTTGGCTGTGTGGGTGGGTGCAGTGCCACTGGCAAGATCAAGGCTCGCAAGGTGTGCGCAGTGCTGTTTTGGCTGTGTGGGTGGGTGCAGTGCCACTGGCAAGACCAAGGCTCGCAAGGTGCGTGCAGTGCTGCTTTGGCTGTGTGGGTGGGTGCAGTGCCACTGGCAAGACCAAGGCTCGCAAGGTGCGTGCAGTGCTGCTTTGGCTGTGTGGGTGGGTGCAGCGCCACTGGCAAGATCAAGGCTCGCAAGGTGTGCGCAGTGCTGTTTTGGCTGTGTGGGTGGGTGCAGTGCCACTGGCAAGATCAAGGCTCGCAAGGTGTGCGCAGTGCTGTTTTGGCTGTGTGGGTGGGTGCAGCGCCACTGGCAAGATCAAGGCTCGCAAGGTGTGCGCAGTGCTGTTTTGGCTGTGTGGGTGGGTGCAGCGCCACTGGCAAGACCAAGGCTCGCAAGGTGCGTGCAGTGCTGCTTTGGCTGTGTGGGTGGGTGCAGTGCCACTGGCAAGACCAAGGCTCGCAAGGTGTGCGCAGTGCTGTTTTGGCTGTGTGGGTGGGTGCAGCGCCACTGGCAAGATCAAGGCTCGCAAGGTGTGCGCAGTGCTGTTTTGGCTGTGTGGGTGGGTGCAGTGCCACTGGCAAGACCAAGGCTCGCAAGGTGCGTGCAGTGCTGCTTTGGCTGTGTGGGTGGGTGCAGTGCCACTGGCAAGACCAAGGCTCGCAAGGTGTGCGCAGTGCTGTTTTGGCTGTGTGGGTGGGTGCAGCGCCACTGGCAAGACCAGGGCCGTCAAAGTGGGTGCAGTGCTGCTTTGGCTGTGTGGGTGGGTGCAGTGCCACTGGCAAGACCAGGGCCGTCAAAGTGGGTGCAGTGCTGCTTTGGCTGTGTGGGTGGGTGCAGTGCCACTGGCAAGACCAGGGCCGTCAAAGTGGGTGCAGGACCAGCAGCACTATCTGCTGCTCACCTCAAATATGGCATGGTTCACAATAACCCTCATCACCCAAACGTCATCCCCCGGCCATCACCTCCCGACCGTCATCTCCCAAGCCTCAATCCTTGAACACATGCACTGACCTCCCTGAATTCCTATTTGACCCCACCATTGGCAACCATGGTTTCGGCCTCACCTTCATCCCCTCCTTCATCCCCTCCTTCATCCCCTCCCTGCCCTTCCCTCTTATCCCTGTCAGACCACATCATAGGCAACAACAGTATTGTCCGCACCTTTATCCCCACTCCTCTGAACCCTTATATTGCTCTAATCAACAATCGGTCGCTCTTCCTCCGCCTAAGATTTGCGGAAGGACAACGCTGATCGAGCCCATGAGTGGCAACACAGACAATGGCTCTGCCTGCATCTCCACTGCCTCCAGCCCACAATCCTGATCCAATTCAACATTCCCGCTCTCCCTTTCCCCCCCTTTCCCCTCCCCTGATAGACCACGCTGATCGAGCCCACGAGTGGCAACACAGGCATTGGCCTGGCCTTCATCGCTGCCTCAAAGGGCTACAAGCTCATCCTCACCATGCCTGCTTCCATGTCCATAGAGAGGAGGATTCTCCTCAGGTGGGGGTAGGAGGGGGGGGGGGGGTAGGCAATAGGGGGCATAAGTTCACAACCATGTTCATGAGGGCTCGAAGGAGACAAGCTCATCCTCACCATGCCTGCCTC
This sequence comes from Limnomonas spitsbergensis, assembly GCA_037349105.1. Lineage (NCBI taxonomy): Eukaryota > Viridiplantae > Chlorophyta > Chlorophyceae > Chlamydomonadales > Limnomonas > Limnomonas spitsbergensis. Next base: position 2,491,942 of record JAYJMM010000094.1, on the reverse strand, counting down.
CATGTCCATGGAGAGGAAGATCCTCCTCAGGTGAATCAGGGCAAGAAGTTGTCCCCTAAAAGCATTTAAAACGAAATCAAGCTGGTCTTGCACCTATCTTGTTGCTTATGACGATGCCCATGGTAAGGTGCATTCTGCATAGACATTGTGGCTTGGGTATGCTAAAAAAACCGCAACGCAAAAAGGTGTTCTCGCCCCCGTCTTGATTCCCGCTAAGCTGTGAAGTGGAGCGGAGGATCCCACTCAAGTGAATGGGTTCCTTTGACGCAAAGGGTATACTCTGGCCCTAAACCTGCAAGGGCCCTAGGGACCAGCTCTACACCATCAACCATTCAACACAAAGAATTTAACCCTCAGGCGGCCAGCAGTAAACCCTTGACCCCTGAAGCCTATACCCCTCAGGGCCCTTGGCCTCCAGTTGTTCCTGACCACCCAGCTGAGAGAGTGACCGGCACCGAGCTGTTAACCCTAAACCCTTCACCCCAAAACCTCAGGGCTTTCGGCGACCAGGTGCTGACAACTGATTCCCTAAATCTAGTCCCTTGAGCCTTGGTGCCCAGCTCTTTAACCTGAACCCTCAACCCTGATCCCTAAAACCCCAGGGCCCTCGGCGCCCAGCTTTTCCTGACAGACCCCGCCAAGGGCGTCAACGGTGCCATCGCCAAGGCTAATGAGCTAGCTGAGCTGACACCCGACAGCCACATCCTGCAGCAGTTTGAAAACCCCGCAAACCCCAATGTGAGTGTGAGCAGGTGGGCTGGTTGGTTGAAGTGTGGACAGCCACATCATGCAGCAGTTTGAAATCTCCGCAAACCCCGATGTGAGTGTGAGCAGGTGGGTTGGTTGGTTGAAGTGTGGACAATTTCATCCTGCAGCACTTTGAAAACTCCGCAAACCCAATGTGAGTGTGAGCAGGTGGGCTGGTTGGTTGAAGTGTGGACAGCCACATCATGCAGCAGTCTGAAATCTCCGCAAACCCCGATGTGAGTGTGAGCAGGTGGGTTGGTTGGTTGAAGTGTGGACAATTTCATCCTGCAGCACTTTGAAAACTCTGCAAACCCAATGTGAGTGTGAGCAGGTGGACTGGTTGGTTAAAGTGTGGACAGCCACATCATGCAGCAGTTTGAAAACCCTGCAAGCCCCAATTTCAGTGTGAGCATTTGGGCTGGTTGGTTGAAGTGTGGACCACCGCATCCTGCAGCAGGTTGAAAACTCCGCACACCCCAATTTAAGTGTGAGCAGGTGGTTTGGTTGACAGCGACAACAACTGGCTGAACAAGGATGGATGGGATCTGCATGGCTGATGGTCTGGCTAGATAATGGAACTGCCCAATGAATGACAAGAGGACTGGAAGAGACAGAATATATATGGGCGCTGGGGCATGCCACCCTCCAAGGATTGCTCTTTGTTTTTGATTTTGTGTGTGACTCCCGTCGCCTCCTTCCAGTTGTTTACTTCTTTGACACGTTGCAAAAACGAGCCCTGAACTCTGGACCCTGAACCCTGAACTAAAATAGCCTGAACCCTGTACCACAATGTGCTCCCCCGCACTTAGTTGCACCATTGGCCCTAAGATGTGGGATGCCTCTGACAGTGCGGTGGACGAATGTGCACTCCCGCACTGCTCAACCCTAAACCTTGAAAACCTGAGGTGCAATATTCAACCTCAAACCCTACAGCATGAAGCCTGAGAAACCCAATTGAACCCCCAAATTGACAGGTGCACTACCGCACTACCGGCCCTGAGATCTGGGATGCAACAAATGGAGCTGTGGACATGTTTGTGTCAGGCGTTGGCACCGGCGGTACCATTACCGGGGTGGGCCGGTACCTGCGGGAGAAGAAGCCTGGAGTAAAGGTAAGCAGGCAGCGTGACTTGCCCGAAGGAGAAGAAGCATTTTTAATTAGGCCTGCAGCATGCAGGAGAGGTTGTCGTGCGGGCTGTGGGCCTCACTGACTGAATCACTGCACCAGTACGGGTACAAAGCGGTGAAGTTTCAAGATATAACCCTTTACACTCACTTGAGAAACAGTGCCCAGAGAGAGAGCCAGACAGCTCCTAAGTAGGTAGTCAATAGTGTGAACACACCCATGCCCCTTGTGTTATCGAGTTGACAGGACGCTGATTATGCCTGATGCCTGCTTGCCAGTCCCTGCCTTTGTCACTGACTGCACCCCTCCCCCTGTTTTCCAGCTGATCGCAGTGGAGCCGAGCGAGTCCCCTGTGCTGTCAGGCGGAAAGCCTGGCCCTCACAAGATCCAGGGCATAGGTGCTGGCATGGTGCCCCAGGTCCTTCAGACGGAGCTGATTGATGAGGTTGTCACGGTAAGGGACATAGTAATCTAGATCCAGATCCAGGGCATTTGTGAGGTAGATCTAGATCCACATCCAGGGCATTGGTGCCGGCATGGTGCCCCAAGTCCTGCAAGCAGAGCTGAATCATGAGTTGTCAGTGTAAGGGAGGTCTATATCTAGATCCAGGGCATTAATGTGGGATATCTAGATCTACATCCAGGGCATTGGTGCCAGCCTGGTGCACCAGGTCTTTCGGACGGAGCTGATTGACGAGGTTCTCATGGTGAGGGAGATCTGGATCTAAATCGCGGGCATTGGTGATGAAGATCATTATCTTGATACAGGGCAGTAGTGCCAGCATGGTGCCTCAGGTATTGCAGACGGAGCTGTTCTATGAGGTTGTCAAAGAGAGGGAGATATACATGTAGATCCAGGGCATTGGTGAGAGTGATCTAGATCCAGGTCATCGGTGTCAGCATGGTCGCACCCTGCTAATTCACTCGGGAACCTGAACCCTACCGAGTGCTGAGCCCTTGTACTTTGAACCCTGCTAATCTACTCGGACCCTGCTAATCCACTCGGACCCTGAACCCTGTTTATCCACTTGGAACCTGAACCCTTCTGAGTCCCTTGAACCCTGAACCCCCTGTACCCTGATTCCTAATAATCCACTCGGACCCTGTACCAAACCCTACCAATCCATCTAGACCCTGGAGGCCTGGACCCTGATAATCCATTCGGACCCTGGACCCTATGAATCCACCTAGACCCTGTACCTGCTGCCCACCCCTGTAGGTGAACAGTGATGACGCCATTGCCATGGCCAAGCGAGTGACTCTGGAAGAGGGCATCCTCATCGGCATCAGCAGCGGGGCAGCAGTAACAGCCGCCTTGCGCATGGCCAAGTGAGTTCATGGTTTCAGGGTGTGGGAATGTGGGTGTATAGGGTTGGTCGCCGCGGCTAAGCGTGTGAAACTGATCATATCCTAATCAGTGGAGCAGGAAATACCGCCACGCTGCGTATGGCTTAGTGAGTACAGGCCTGGAGATATCAAGGCTGTTAAGGCTGCTGAACCTAAACCCCAAGCCTTGAACCCTGAACTACATCCGGAACATCCGCCGGTGTGAATGTGCTGTTCATGGCCACCAGAGTTGAGGGATTCAAGGATCTGGGTTGACCCCTGATCAGGATTCTGGGCCGAAAACCCTGAACCTTAGACCCTGAATTAAACCCGTCATTGCGGCCGCACTGCAGATGGCCAGGCGAGTATTTTGCATGGGGATGATAGTATCAGGGCAGTGTTTATTTAAGGGTGCTTCAGCTACAATTCTGCTACACCACGGCCTACGACCAAGGGGGCTTGCTTCAGCAAGTCCTGCTGTTCAGGCCAACGGCCGCTCAAGGTATGGTCCTTAGTGCCCTGAGGTTAGGTGCCCAGCAGCACCGCGCATAAAATACAAAACGATGTGGGGCAAGCCTTTTCCAAAATCAGTCCGTCTCCCCAACTGCTTCCTCCCTTTCCCATGCTTATCCACAGAAGGGAGGATAAAGCTGGCAAGCTCGGTTTCGCCATTTCCCTCATGAACCTCTCCCTCACTTCCGTCCATTCACAGGCGACAGGAGAATGCTGGCAAGCTCATTGTGGTGATATTGCCCAGCTCAGGGGAGCGCTACTTGTCCAGGTGGGAGCAGGGATGGATAGGGTCCAGTGAGCTGCTACGTGGTGGTCTTCACTCTTCAGTTCCCTCCCCCCTGCTACTATTTTGTCTGCTGTGGGCAGCCCTGCAGCCACCATAAGCCGGATTGGGGCCGAATCTTGACCGGCCTTCAGAGAGTTCCGAGCTGTATGCCTGGCCATGCATGAGGCCCTTGACCCAAGACCAGGAGGCAGCCGCAATATGGCTGAAATGTCGCCGGGCCACACAAAGGAATACAGGTGGTTTGCTTGCATCCACTGCAGCAGCTCATTGGATTTTCGCATCCTATGACGGGGGTTATGAAGTGATAAGCTCTGAATGAAGCCCGGAATTTAGGTTAAACTGAGTAGTGAGTACTCTTCGTTTCAGGGTCCCTTAGCTGCACTTCAGCAACACGCTGGGCAGCTGGCCTATGGTCAACAGGGCTTGGGGCTCCAAGCCCTGCTGCTTGTGCCACGGGCCGTAGGCTGGTAATGGTGTTTGTCCCTATCGTCTGACTGGTGGCCGCTCGGCAGCCTGGCGGAGGTGGTCTGATGCACACTGACATATACACTGATACCGGTGTGAGCTACAACATGTTCTGTTGATGAATATGAAACTGTATGAAAATATGCTGCCTTTGTCTCCACAGCCCGATGCACACATGTCAAAATTTCCTCTTGTGCCTTCTCCCTTGACGTTCCTAGCTGGCTTTTTGTTTGCCGTCGTGGCCGAGCTTTATTTCAGCATGGCCCAGAGGTCAATGACGTTACACTTCTGGGCCCTGGTGTGATGTCATAAACACATGTCAAGATTTGAAATGCACACCTACTCATTTGATACCCCTGCAGCATCCTGTATACCGGTGCATTTCACTTTGAACGCATCAAATTCTGTATTTCCCCGCAGCGCCATGTTCCAGGACATCAGGGAGGAGTGCGAGAAGATGACGTTTTAATATTGTTAACGGTGGCTGGTGCGAGGAGGTGCCGTGTCAATAAGGTTTGCGGTGGACGCATACGCCCTAGGTCCATCATGAACTAGACAGTGCAAAGAGGTGACGTGTACACACGTAGCACAGCCATGAACCAAGTGTTTATTTGTGCGTGACTCATTGCATGTCAGCTACACTCCCGCCTCTGGCCGGAGGCCCGTTCCTGGCCAGCCATGCTACTTTGGCCCCCAGGGATAGGCCGGTCCAGGTTTGGATACGGTCGAGCCTTTGGCGGCCTCGGGCTGGCCTGCCAAAGGTGGACTGGCAGCCGAAAAAAGAAACTCTGCATGAGCTCAGTCGTTTGAGGACATGACCTGTGTGACCTAGATTTATGAATACCTGCAAGCTGAGGGCCGTCCCTAGCTGCCTGTTGCTCATGAAATACGGGGACCAGGCAACCTCCTATCAAGTGATTCCTGTGCTCTTTTAAATTATTTGTTTTCTTTGCTGTGACTCTCCCTGAAATTCTCTGATTTCTGTAACATCTTCTTAGAACTGTCTGTTTTACATGATGCCTCTTGAATATATCACGTGTTCACTTGCCTTGGAATGCTACCGTTAGTAGCATAAGCTCTCCTCTCCACTGCGTGGGTAGGCCGAGGCGAGCTTTCAAGTTCATTGTGACGTTCGGTCCGTTGGCTTACCGTGGGCCTTGATCGACGCAGCTTGTGTCTAGCTGATAAGCCTACGTGTGCCTAAGTGTGAATGATGAAACCTGGTCTTCATTACCGGTATCTGTTTATGGCTTGATAGTACCGTATGCTGACCATCCCTGTTAATGTTGGTGAGCTTAAGTTACAAGTCAGGTATATCATCCGATATCATCATACATTTATCATGGCCTACAGCTCGGGGGGGCGGCTGCACCAAGCCCTCACCCGCCCTGAAGGTACCGGCAGATGAACAGTCGAGGTTTGTTCCCCCTTCAGTGGTGGCCGCCCGGTGGGCCCCCTCAGGTAACCTCGCTGGTGCACTAAATCAATCAATACAGTACAGACAGCGATTTGTTTGAGTTTGCCTCGTCCACGTCCTCATAGGTAGAGTTCCTGGTTCATCCGGATTAATGTTCTAATTGCCCAACTAGCTACCTCCAGGTTCTTCTATACTCTTGGTACAATTCTTTGTGCACCCTCCACAAATGCAGTCAGCCAGCAATGTCAATTGAAAGGTACTGCCTTCAAGGAGCTGGCCCACAAGCGCCATTTAGCCTGTTATATAGGGAGCAGTGACTACGCTGGACGATGTAGCAGCTGCATGGATGGTTAAGTATGTGACTCATAGCGTGGCTGGTCAAGCCGTCTGAATGGCCGAAGGAGCTGATGCACTGAACGTACTAGTCAATATCAGTGCTGGGAAGGTGCCAGACCGTCTGAAGGAGGTAATGCAAAGCATACTCAGGCTGCTGGTATCAATATTTATGTTTGGAGCAAGCTAGAGGAGCTGACGCTTTGGCTTGCATATCGTGCTCAGGCTGTCGGGGTAAACATCGGGAGGGGACCAGCCGAAGGAGTTGGCTTGCTGACTGATGTAGATACTGGCAAGCGGGTTGGCTAAGGGTTCCATACTCGGGCTGTCAGGGTCTTTAGTGTGAGGATACCAGCTTGGCTCAGGATCCAGATTGCTGCTAAGGGTGTCCAAGGCAAAATGGCAATCCTCTGTTTACAAATGTATGCATTAGTTCAGTATATCAGATGCCTCCTTCAATTGCAGGATGCTAGATATCATGATAGGACAAAACAAAAAGACAAACATGGTCTCAAGAGACACTCTCTGAACAATTCAAGCCGCAGCACTTGCTGCTTGAATCGGCTTTCGTTTATGTAAATAAAAAGCAGAAGGGAGGGAAAAACAAGGTCTATGCGCTGGGGGTGAACTTGGTGGCGTAGATGAAGGCGTTGTTGGCAACGGGGTCGACCAGGTGGGTGGTCAGGTTCTCCAGGGGACCCTTTCCGGTCACGATGGCCTGCACGTAGAAGCCCAGCATGGAGAACATGGCAAGGCGTCCGTTCTTGATCTCCTTCACCTTGAGCTCAGCGAAGGTGTCGGGGTCATCAGCCAGGCCCAAGGGGTCAAAGGGGCCACCGGGGTACAGGGTGTCCAGATCTTCAAGGCCAACAGACTCTGCAGCACCACCAGCACGGAAGGCCTCAGCCTGTCCCATCAGGATAACCTGGCAGGCCACGATGGCAACGATGGACTGGGCGTGGATCAGGCTGGACTGGCCCAGGTAGTCAAGGCCGCCATCAGCGAAGATCTGGGCGCCGGCCTTGAACCAGACGGGCTGGGCGTTGGGGGACTGGTCCAACTCGGGGACGAGGCAGCCCAGGGCGCCAAGCATGGCCCAACGAGCATGGATGACCTCGGTGGTGCGGTACCTGGAGAAGGTCTCGGGGTCAGCAGACAGACCAGCGGTGTCCTGCGGATGAGATGGGGGGAGAAGAACAATTAAATAGTCAGTCAACTTAGCGGTGACAACGCTTTGACATGCAGACATCTAGGAGGGCATAGAGGTCTAGAGATAATCCGTGTGTACAGGTAATTACATTATAGCCATCCTCATGTAAGTCATGTGTGAAGAGGTGGAAGATTGACACATGTGCCCTTCTTGCAGGTGAGCATGATAGCACTTCAACCTAGGTTACTGATCACTCACCCAGCCGTAGTCGCCGGGGAACTCTCCGGTCAGGTACGAGGGGGACGCGGTGAAGGGGCCCAGGAACAGGGATCGCTCGGGACCGTACCACTACAGGACAGGGAGGGGGCAATAAAGGTCAGTATCATCAGAGAGTGGTCGTTATGTTGGAGTCTGATGGAGTAGGGAGTCTAGGGACAGTGGCAAGTAGACTATCAGTAGTTTCAGTACCATATAGTACACCAGTACACTTCCTGGGGCGGGGATGAAGGACGAAATGCATGTACCAGACCGGTGTCAGCAGACATTCATTAGTGTGTCAGGCGTTTAAAGAAGCAGGTACATGTACTGGAATAGGGACAGGGGCATGGATGTGGAATCAGGCAGGGCAAATGGATCGACAGGCAAGGCAAGACAAGGCTCGAAGTCGGGAATCCGGTTGCGGGGGTGGGTTCCACACGGTCACTTCACAGTGATGATCAACATTGACGATGCAATTCGGCTCGAATAAATGACCTGATCTTAAGCCTTACCATTGAGTCGGATGAAACTCTCTTGGAGACGGTCTTCTTGGCAGCTTGCACCATGACGGTGGAGCGCCTGGACATGGTGGACATAGCCTGCTTCTTCATGAGGGCAGACATTTTGAGTGTGTGGGGATGGTAGTGATGAGAAGGAATTGGATGTAGAATGCTGGACAATGCTGATCCCAGCGATTCGAACGGCTCTTGAAGAGCCCTAAAGTGTGGAAGATCGCGGGTGAATCAAAATCGTCCCTAGATACGAGACGGTTGGTGCGAGCAGTTTGGAGACGGGGCGATCCACAGCCAATAATCCCAAGATCCTGCACTTTAACGGCATTTAAATTGCAAACGGGAACCGTCGTTCCCTGGCTAGGACGCTTCAATAATCCGGTCTGATGACCAGAATATTTCAGCAAGAAAATAGCAGGGATAAACAGCCAGGCACGCTTGCACATTCTCTGCTAGCACAGGGGTTATTTCTTTGAGTTTCCCTTTTCTCCCAGCTGGCATTTGGACGTGCGCGCGGTACCGGATATGACAATACCATATGAACTCTGCCATGAGTGCCAGTCTGCCAGGTGCTGGCACTGGTGTCGCGGCTAATAGGTGCACCTACGGAATAGCTACTATGCCATTTTCCCTGTTAGTGGACAGGCAGCTCTCTCCCTGGCTTCCTGAATGCTCCCTGCCTGAACTTTTGTCACCCGCCAAAACCGGGAGGCAGGCTGTTTTCCCTGTCAGTGGGATGTCCTGGCTTTTGTGGAGGATTTGGTAGAGATCTTTGAGCTACGTTGTGAGTTACTGAAGTTGCAATTTGCCTGACCTTTTCATTGTTGTTGTTCTTGTTGTTTGAAAGGTCAACTTGCTTTCCTTTCTTTCCTCTTGTGCCTTGACCCCTTGACTTTCCTACCTGACATAATTTTGCTGACGTGGCCGAGCTTCATTTAAGCAGGCCCAGAGGTGTAACGTCATGAAGTTAAGTTCCATGTCACACAGTTTTACACCAAATTTTCAGGTGTACACTCAAATACTCTTGTCTACGTTCTCAATTTTTTCAGGCAGTGTTCAACCGAACTCTTTCGCACCCACGTCATGTTTTTCATGGCCCAGACGTCTTTAGCTTCCGGTACTTACGCCAGTCACTGTAGCGAGACTTTAGAGAATGTAGCGAGACTGTTTTTTTTGTTGTTGAGGGAGTCTCTTTCCTCTGTCTCTTTAGTTTCCAACCTTTCTGTTGGACGCCGACGCGGCCGAGCCTTTGCAGCATGGCCCAGTGGTGAACGTCATTGACCCACGTCATGTTTTATGGCTGGGGCTAGTCTTCTGTCACACTATGGGGTTCATTCCCACGCTAATGCCCAGTGGTTGTGTGTTTGTTCCCAGCCCAGGGGGTCACTGGTTTTCGCTCGCTGTCCTAGCGTATTTAGTATCTGTTTTACGGGCACATGCATGTTCCATGCATCAAATGTTATGCTTTGTTGGACTGTACAAACTTCACCGAGGCTCAGGCATTTCAGAGGATAGGGCTTCCTATCACGGACCTTGTATCCCAGCCTTCGTGTGCCCCTTGGCTTAATTCCCCCCTTTGTCTTGGTTTTCCTGCTCCACTGACCACTTTTTTTGTTTCTTTCCTCCCAGCCAACTAGTTGGGCGCCCGTGCGGCCGAGCCTTTGAGCAGGGCCTAGAGGTGTCAGGTAGCGTCAAGAAAGCACCGTTAACCCACAACACCCGGACAGCAGGTTTTGAGATTAAGGCTGTCGGCTCATCCGCTCCTTAACGCAATGAGGGGGGCAGAGACATGTAGTCATGCAAAAACAACCAGAATTGGGAACCTTGGCTCACAATCTTTACAATTGCATCCACTGGTGTTAAAGGGAGATAAGGCTGTGATGCATAGCTGGGAGTGCTGGAAATTGTTTTCCTTTTCGCTCTTACAAACTGGCGCCTACATGTAGCAGTCATAAACGTTACACCTCTGGGCCCGCTCAAAGCTCGACCGCGTGAGCGCCCAACTGTTCAGAAGGGAGTAGAGAAGGAACTAAAACTAAGGAAGAGAGGGGGAAAGGAACTAAAGGAGAGGCCAGGAAGGCAACGAAGACAAAGTCCAACACCTGAGCTCCACTAGAGACCAGCCCTCAGCAAAGCCTCTAAGAAAAGAAAAGTCCACAAAAGCAAGCGTATCCCATCCCTGCTTGGCCGCGAGGGCGCCCCACTGATCAGAAAGGAGAAGAGAAGAAACAAAAAAGGGGGCAAACAACAACAGCAACAACAAAAAATGACCAAAAGAGAAGGCCGGAATGGCAAACGACACCGGCGCCTCAGAACCCCTAGAGACTAACCCTCAACAATGCCCACAGTACAGTCCACAAAAGCAAGTGCATCCCACCCCTGCTCAGCCTGGTACAACTGGTGGAAGTTAGGGCAGCGCCCGGAGGACCTGCCCACCACCGCTCCCGTAACTGCTCCCTGCCATTAGGGCACTGGAAGCACACATGTAACAGTGCCTCATTATATGGCCTCCACAAATGCCACCCACGACCGTCTAGACTCATGCAATGATGCCAGGCTGCTGTGGCTGCAGTAGCCAGAGGGAGAGGAAGAGAGAGGCCAAGATATCCTAAATGCACCGTTCCTTTGATTTTTGTTAAATGGCCGTACGCTGCCTTCTCAATTTGTTTTATATTTTGCAGGTTCGAACGAAATAATCAAAATTACATTCCTCACAAAGATGTTGACGTCGACTCTCTCTGACACGGGTCAGTCATCCTTCAAATAAGGCATTCCTTAGCTAATCAATATCCTGCCTTGATCCATTGTCTCCAGACTCGGGGCATCTCCTTAAGTTCACACACTTTACATCTTTGCCTTAACGCAAGGTGCCTGAGTAGAAGCCACCTCGACACCCTCCCACGCGTCTAGTTAACGACGTTACACCTCTGGGCCATGCTGATATGAAGCGCCATCCCACGTTCTCAGTGCGGGCTTCAAGCCACAACTCGGATGGTTTATAACTAGCAGATTCTCTCTTCAATAGCTAACCATGCTTACCGCAGCTGCTGCTGGCCTAGGCTAAACACGCGTCGAGAATCTCACGCACACCTCCAAACACTGGCAAACATCAGTTTCCGACCATTTCTACTGCACCCAAAGAGTAGGCCCCCAACTGGGCTTGCGCAATGGCTCTCATGCCCACATGCACCCAACAGCACCCCTGTCTCTTCGATACATCACCGTTTGCACCACAACTGTTGCACATGGTCATATATTGATGAGAACAGGGGTATTGTTGCCAAGGATTAAAGCGAGGGCACCTCAGTTGCTTCTTTGAAGTTTTAACATATTGAAAACTAAGAAACCGTAGAAAGACACCGTATCTACATCAAGACTTTCATGAGCACTGCCGGTGATCCCTGCACATGGACGTTGTCCGGCACAACGTTGTCAGCGGTGCACAGGGACTGGCTGCCCACGCTGGTCCCATCGCCGATAGTCACGCCACCCCACAGGAATGCCTGGGCCTGGACTAGGGCATTGCGCTGCAGGTGCAGGGGGCCGAACCGGAGGTGCCCAAAGTCTAGACGGTGTGCTGTCAGCGCGGCTCCGTCCACCACCACGCCATCTCCCAGCGTCACCTTCATGGATAAAGAGTGATTTTGGGCTTGAATGAGGCGGGCACAGTCACACTAGTCACACCATGTCTGCCATTGTCGCTAACACAATGATGGTAATGGCACACTGGTCACACCATTTCTGCCACTGTCAATCACACAATGATGGTTATGACACACTAGCCACGCCACTTCCAGGTGTCGACACTTACATGAGGGTGGTCCAAGATGTGTGTTGTTTGTTGCGATGTTGGTGCCCCGGCCGATCTTCGCGCCCAAGAACCGATGCACCCACACGCCGCCCTCTGAGCTCACCCTGCAAAGTAGCGTTTGGTGAAGGCGTGGGCATAGGGATAAGGGAGAAAGGGGACATTTGGAGATGGGCGTGGGGAGAAGGGCTCTTAAAATGAGGTTTTAGGGTTAAGAAAAGACGTGCCAGGAAAGCAAGGTGGTAAACAAATCCTTTTGTGCTCACCAGGGGGTAAGGAAGAGTCTCTGCGCCACGTACAAGGCGTTGGCGTAGGCGAGGTAGATACAGGGCACTGGGTTGAGCATGCGCGGCTCTGCAGAGTACTGCTCCTGCTGTTTGAATCCGGGATGCTGAACAACGCCAGATGCAGGACGCGGAGGAAAAGGAAATATCCGACACCTGCATGCAAGCAAAATAATAATTATTTTAGGTAAATAATAAAAATCCAAGTAAATGAAGTGAGATCCAAAGGTCAAGTAAGATAAATTGGGGGGAGAAATGAAACACCAGATGCCTCCATGCAAGGTATGGCAGTGGTTGCTAGTTTTGGTTGCTGTAGTTGTTATCACAATGTCAGCCCAGTGGCCTTTTTGATGAAGAATGGCAAGATGGAAAGTACTACTGCATTAGATGTCGAGCGTGTTAGAGTGTTAAAGGTTGGAGGGGGTAAGGGGTTAGGGTTTGAAGGGCCTAGCAGTGTGAACTGGAGGGACAGAGGAAACTGAAGTGAGAATAAATGAAGGTAAATTACTCTTGCAATTTGAAGCAAATAGTTTTAAGATGTAGGTAAATCAAATTTAAATTGGGAAGAGAGAGATTTAGGAGAGCCCCCTTTTGTTTTGCCAATTATGAATGCTCAAGGACCTGCTTACTTGGAGCTCGGACTTGGCAGATTCGGACAAATGAGCCTGAATCAAAGGAGCACGATTTGATTTATGTATAATTTGGTCAAACATGCATTGCACTCACCGGCGGCAAGGATACTGCACCCGAGGAGTACCACAGCAGCATCCCTGGGAATAGGCCAGCTCAGGACCTTGTTCAACAAGGGGGACACGCAGCCGCCAGCGACCCAAAAATCCTACATGTCGTGAATCAAAGGATTGAGGGTTTAGAGATATGGTAAGGGTTCACGGGTGGTCAACAGCTTCTTGACCATGAAGTTGAGGCTACGTACGCCTCGATGAATGGAGCGAATGCTGTACACATAGCTTTGCATAGCTGTTACGAATGCATTCACATATTCAAAAGGACATAATGCTTCACGGCCCCTGGCTTGAAGACCCCTGGAGGGTCCGGCTTTAAGTTGATTTGTGCTGTAGCAGCTTCTAGACAGCCTTCCAACAGTCTATATGAAGGTCATCAGTCGAGCTTTCGTTCCACAGCATAGATAGGGTGGGTGTAAAGACAACACACATACGCTATAAATAGGCTTTTAAGGAAGGGTGGCCGGCAGGCCAGGGGTACCTGACATACACCTTACGAAGAGCCAGGCAGAGAGAAGTGGAACACCAGGAAAAATAAATGCAGGGTTCAGGGTTTAAGGCTCACCCACCGAGCACTGGTACAGCAGCACCACCGCCACTTCGTACGCCGGGACCAGTGCAGCCGTCACGAACGTTGTGAAAGGCAGCGTTCGGAACAAGAGGCTGTGCAGGATCAGCCAGGGCCCAAGGATCAGGGACGGGAGGTCCAGCCAGGGGGCCGTGGCGGTGCCGGATCTCGACTGATTCATCCGGAGTGAGGTGTCCATTGAACGCGCGGGGCAGTTGCCAACTAGGTAGGTGTAGGACGCAACCAGCGCCCCTGGGGGAGCACGGGTGAGGCCTCCATTGCCGGCTTGGTTGATGAGTGAGACGCCAGGGCCGACCACTGCATCCGTCCCAATCTGAAACACACACAAGAATGCGAAGAGTGATATATTTGAGAATGATTGAGAAAAGGGGTGAGATGAAAAACCCTACAGCATGAGACGTTAGAGGGTTCAGGGTTGTGAGTGGCACCAGGGTTTAGCTTACCCTGGACACTTAACCCTCGGGGTAATTGGTATCACCAGGGAATCGGCTTACCTACATGACTGTTACGGAGTGTAATAATTGAAATCCGAGTCATCAATGGAGTGTCATCAGTGGAGTGTCATCAGTGGTGTTTTCCTCGGCTATATCAGCGTTGCTGGGCCAATCATGCACACTCCAAGCATCCCTGGCTGCCGAGCCATGTCGACCGTGTCTACTGCCATGCATACAACATACTGAGATCCTCCCCAACATTGAACACCAACGTAGTTGCCAAACAACTGCTGACACACCTACCATACATAGATTCACGAGCAGTGGTGACAGCCTTGCATGCCCCCCGAAAGTGGCCTGGTGTACAGCCCACATGGCCAACCACGCCGATTTAAATTCAGCTGAGAGCTACCTCAAGTGATCGAAGCGGCAGCTGGTGGTGCACCGGTCAGAATCTGGCTGCGATACTTGAGGTGGCTCTCATCCAATTTCGGCTACATGCAACATGCAGCATCGGTATGGCTTGCCTTGTGAGACTTACACCTACTGTACGCCAACACAATACCGCTCCTTTCGCACCTCACAGTTATCCCCGAACTTCAGTTCATAGAGCTGCACCCCTGCCTCTGCAAAATCACGATCCTCAGGCGTCGCTTCAAAAAAGACCTCCTGCTTATCCCCCATGTCCTGGGCCGCTTGCAACATAGCAGTCACTTCAGGCCTGGCCTTGAAGCGGAAAGTGGCGGCGCTGCACACAAACCAGCGTCCAGCTTGAACCAGGTCCACTTGCACAGGGTTATCAGGGTTTAAATTCAATGTCAGAATCCCGAAGCACACAAACCATCGCCCAGCCTGCCTGGATTGGTTTAGGCTTAATTTACTTTGTTTGTGTTTGAACCCTTTACAGACAAACCCTCGCTCAGCCTGAATGGACCTAACATGCCTGCAAGTGTTTATTGTAACCCATTAAACGCAACCAACCACAGCCTATTCTGGAAGGGCAAAGCAGCGCAAACCGGGATGCAACCAACACGTGACACCTAGGCGAAACAACTGCTGCGAGGTTGATACTGTTAAAAGCACCTTTGTCCTGCCAGATTTCAATTGATTTCATGCAACACTGTCTGCATCTCGCACCCCAGAAGGCTTGCATCCACTGCTTTTTCCAGGGGGACCTAACCTTGACCAGCCCAGGGGTCACGTGGTACGGCCGTTTGGGCCCAAATCCTGTGCATGTCCCCGTAGCGCATCATATCGTTTGCCTATGCCTAATGGCCTAAAACGGTTCCCGGTTTTAATCCCACCGTTCACCGTACCCTTCTGTACTGTCCCCAATGTCCGTACCTGTACCCGTACCTGTACCCATACCTGTACCGTACAGTTTTACCGTACTGAATTTCCGTACCGGTAACTCTAAACCAGCCTACGTCCGATATACCTAACAGCATAGCTTGCTGGGCTATAACATGCCTCCTGGCAGTGTAGCTGACTTGTAGCTGAGTCCTGCTTGAAAGTAAAGGAGACAAATATGCTGCTCCGTAGGAGTACGCGTTCTTACGGAAACAACGTAGCTTGGGGCTTGAGGGTTCATCCACATTGTTTCCTGCTGAAGGTAGGACAACCACATCCGGGCATCCCAGAGCATTCAATGTCGTCCCCATTTAGCCCACAAGATTTTATTTACATTTATATCTATGATTGAAACCTGGCTTGGACCTAAGCCCCAAATGATGAATCCACATCTGATGGCTCGCAGTCTGTATTTAACTTATGCATAAGATCAGATGTTTTGCTGGACTTCACTACCCCTCACAAAAGTATGAAACAAAAAATGACAATCGAGAAAAAAAACATACCCCAATCACCTCTGAAGGATTGCAGTCCGCGTTGAGCATGCTTGTCTTGATCCATTGGATCCGCATGCCCAGTGCGGCATAGTACATGGCCAGGAAAGGCGTGCCGGTCAACCACCGCAGAACCACCTCGCGCGTGGTGCTGCCAAAGTAGTCAACAAACCAGCGCAGCCACGCCCTCAGCCTAGAGGCATTCAGTGATCAGGTTTAGGGTTCAGGTGTATACCATAGTACTTCTATCAGCCTGCAGGAAGGCAGTCATAAGAGTTTAGGGCCTAAGTTATACTACCCTTGGCTTACAGGCTTGCAGTGAATAAGTTGAGGCTTTAGAGTGAAGGGTTCAGTTTTTACTGCCCTTAGTGTATAGACAGTGAATGATAACGTGAAGGGTTCAGGGTGTACTGTCCTTGGCTGACTGCCTGGCTGGCAGGTATTGACAGTATTCCGGATTTCCTGCCCTCTCTTAACAAGTTCACATGCAATCAGTGTTTCCGTGTAGGGTTGGGCTCAAACTGCCATCTGCTACCATGCAGTGATGATAGGCATTTGCGGGATGTGCATAGCCTGCCTGGCGCATGCCCTTCAGCCAGTGTTTCTTATTTCGTAGACCTAGGACCATTAAGCTACAAATGAATCAGCGAACCGCCTCTAGCCGGATGCCTCATGCATGGCCTGCCGTGCTGCCTGGGGTGGCGTCCGGTCGGGCTTATCTCGGCTAAGGGCCGGCCTGCTGAAGGTGGCCGCAGAGATAAAACAGTAAACACGGCCTATGAAGCAGGTAATGCTTTTTGTATCCAACCAACATAATTACCTTACAGGCAGTACGGGTCCTGGCTGGGTTGTGGGTTACATCTGGTCACAGACAATTTAGTTGCCATGGAGACCTTTTATTCACTCAAGCAAGGCTGGCTTTTCAGTCCCCAACAGACAAGCAAAAGTTCCACCAAGCAAAACCTGTAGTTGCTAATCACACAATTGCGTCTTCCTGACGACGAAGGTCCCAGTCAGGTAACAAGGTCAGGGTGCATAAAAACTCATCCCTCCCTCCGGGGTTACAGCCCTAAACCCTTCCCACATGCACACCTTTCTGACGGAAAGTGTTCCGGACAGTTTACAGGTTCTCGGTTCTAAACCCTTATACAGGATTTCAGCCCTTAACCCTGAAGCCCTCAAACACACCTTCCTGGCGGTATGGGTCCCAGCCAATTAACGGATTCAGGGTTTATAACCCTGAACCCTTCATCCGAGGTTTCAACCCAAAACCCTGAGCCCACAAACACACCTTCCTGGCGGAAGGGGTCCCGGTCGGGTGCGTCCAATGAGCAGCCACTTGAGGATGACCATCAAGATCATCATGATGAAGCCAGTGCCGAAGTACAGGCTGGCAAAGTACAGCAAAGGACTGTACCTGCGTCAGTTACATTGGTTTATAATCAGTTACATTAGGGCACAATTGGTCATTCTTATCAGAGGTGCTTAAGGCCTAGGGAAGCAAAGATCATCATAGTTGAGCAGGTTCCAAAATCCTTAGACTGCTAAATGTGGGTGTGTAGCTGAGTCGTTGTGTAGCTGAGTCGTTGTGTAGCTGAGTCGTTGTGTGTGCAGAAGAATGCAGTTTAAGGAAAGTATGAGGGTTTGGCTTCCATACGCATCAAGCAACAGAAGCCTTTGTGAAGGGGGCGGGTGGGAGGGGCTATTCAGCAGGGTGTGCCCTTCACCACCGCATCTGATTCCCAACGTGCCCCTCCTGGAGGTGTTTTGCATAATCCTCCATATGGAGGATAAAAAACATTTTAGACCCAATTGTAATATTTTTTTCTTCTTCAAAGATTCACTTCACTTGTGCACAATCTTATTAATCCAGCAAATCATCACCACATTTCATGCATGGGACAAACAGGATCGTTAGTGCATCAATGTTTCTTATAGTGTGCACAAAATCAGCTGAAGGGGTCAGGCGGGCAGCCAACACTAGGTCATTGAGATCCAAGGATCCAACATTTAGCCGGCCAGAGCTTGTGGCTCGAGCCGCAGGGCTGGCTGCACGCCTGCACCAGGCTATCTCTGTAGGCTGTCATGCAGCTGAATTGTGCTGATCTGTGATACTGGAGGAAGTACAAATACGCTCCCCTAGGGTTTGCGGGTTAGGAGAGCAGCGCAGCTCGGGCCGGAGCCACATCCGCACCGATACCATGAACCCTGCTACAAAGGACACAGGGATGCATGCATGGCCACCAGGCGGCAGAGTAGAGGTTTTGACTTCACAATAAACCTTGCATGGTGCCTCTTCAGTTACAATTCAGCTACCTCACAACTTGCAGCATGGTAGGGGAGCCTCAGCTAAAAATCAGCTACACTGACGGGAGGTATGCGATGGCCCAGAAAGCTCGTGTGCTAGGGATATTTGATGTGGCAGCTCCTTCACTCTCATGCCCCCCACGGGGTAGCTTTCATTCATTCTGTGGCAGCTCTGATATCCCACATGCCTCACCTGCCGCGGGTTAGCCGCCTCACTCAGTCCTTCAAAAGTGAGCGTGGCGGCGTTCAACCATCAGTCCATCACCATCTAAAAACCCACTAACCACTCACTCAAACCGCGGTCAACGTTTTGTCTCGAGGGGTTTCGGATGAGAATAATAATAATAACATATCAGACGTAGCAGCTCCGACGTACGACATGCCTCACCTGAAGCTGGACATTGAAGATCTGCCGACGTAGTGCCATGCGATCACCAGAGGCACCTGGCAGTAGAAGGACATGTAAAGTACCAGCACAGCGCCGAGCACTTTGGACGCCTCAAAGGCCAGGTCAGCGATCTGAGCGCTGGCTGCACCAGCGCCAGCCGAGCGATCTGCGGTCGTCAGCTTCAGCCGCTGCTGCTGCTGCTTAGAGCCGCCCGCTGTCGCAGGCAATCCTGATTCAAGGTCCTTCAAGACGACCACCTCCGCTGGTCCCGTCGCGATGTATGCAGCAATATCTTGCCTCGCAGAGACAGTGCTGACAAGCTGCTGTTGCTGCCGGCGGCGCAGCTTTCCAATGGGCTGCATGGGGTTGCCTGCATAGACTGTGCATGGCTGTGTGACGGCATGCTCCCCGCTCACGGCCAGGTCGTCCAGGATGCATCCCTCCTCGATCACAGACCCAGCCTCCACCAGAGCTTTGCCAGCCACCTGCGTAAATGAGGGCACTCAAATTTTATTTAGGCGAGCGACGCTGCAGCGCCGCTGTCTAGCCTGCCGGTGTCTTCACACTTCTTGGGCGCTAGGCCGACGCTGACGCGCCGACGTGAGGCTTGAGTCCAAGCTAAAGAAAAGCCCTCGGATGTTGAATTCCATCGAATGCCAACAGCTTTACAGTATAACCGTATATTATAAAAATCCTTCTAAGCATGGCCCAGCGGTGTAATGTCATCGACAAAGTCCTCCTAAGGAACGATCGGACCAGTGTGGTTTCCATACTACTGTTTCCATGGTTCTTGAATGCACGGATTAAGGAGGCTTCCCCCTTTGGCCGAACCATGGCATGGGACATGGCCACCCCCGGCAGCCTCTAACAGAACGATCTGTCACGACGTATGGGTGCACCGCACGCAGGGGTGGCTTGTACATTCTTTTTGGTTTCGGATCCATTATGTTTTGTGGTACTTCGAGAATGCCTGGCTCGTTCCAGGCATTCTTCTCTTCTTACTCAAGTATACACGAAGTTGAATCACCCCGTTTTAATCTGTTCTGGGACTAATTGTCTACCTGCGATATTTCGGCCCCTTATCAAGGCCAGGAAACTACACTGGAAGGAGATCTCTAGTTAACTCTACACTGATCCTTTCGCTCTTAAGACCACATCACTAAGTATCGAAGCCTGGACACTACACTGTGCGAATAGCTCTAGTTACACACTACACTTATTCGCTATCTCTAGTTCCATCTCCTCTACTTCCACTCCTCATTCTTCTTGCTCTCTCGCTTGACACCTCTCCACTGCGAGCTCTCAGCTCAATCTCTAGAACTCAAGTCGACACTGCAAGCTGCTTCCCCAGCCTTTCCTGGCCAAGTCGATCATCTGATCTTTCAGTTGATCTTCTCCAGGCATCAAGAGTCGTTCAGTCAGCTCTACACTCTTCATCACTTCGGGCAGCTTCGTCCACAAGTCCGATCTAAGCCGCCCCAACCTGTCAACTGTCGACATCATTGCATCAGTCTTCACCAGGGTCGACTTCACTTCGTAACTTCTGTCAACAGTAAGGGAAGAATCATCAAAGGTTAGTGCAGTAACCTGAGGATTAAGTCGAGGATAATCTGCTCACCAGACAGATTATCGCTCCTGCACAGCAGGTTACCCTTGGTAAAGGGCTCCTAGCACTCCTTTAAGAAGAGAAGAATCCGGATTCGTTAGCACCTCGAATTCGCTGGTAACTGAGTCGTTAAAAAAAAGTGCTTGAATCGGTCGAGTGTCGATAAATCCTAGTCGCATCCTTGATTAAGCAAGAGATCTGTACCATCCAGCACAGCTCAGTTAGAGTCATGAGGCTGGGAAGGGCAAGAAAGCCTTTCCTGGTGAACTGCCCACCATCCCAGAGCTTGATAAGGCTCAACTGGATGCAGTAGCGCGGGACACAAGAGCTATCACGCGTGAGGTAAAGAAGGAAGTCGCCATTCAGAAGCAGAACATGGTCCAGCAAGACATGGATGCTGCGGCCAAGCAAGATTAGCCGGGATACCGCTGCGTCGTGTGGAAGGGACCCGCAGGTCCAAGTCCTCACTGCCATGCAAGAGTTCGAAAACAGCGAACAGTTGAGGATACAGAAGCAACTTGCCGTTAGGGCCAGGGCCAAGGAGGCGCATGATCGTAGAATCACCGCAGAGGCGATTGCTACAATTGCGCGGCTCGATGCAGAGCGACGGGAAGCCAATCAACTCGCGGAGGAAGAAAGGGAAGACCTAGACCTAAGTATCCTCAACGCCGATAAATTTAAGGAAAATACCCCGAAAAAGGTGGTAGAGTCATACAGTGACGGAGAGAAAGTGTGCCAACGGATGGTCGATAACCCCCTGTATTTGACAGCTGTCCAAAATTGCCTGAGCGTGCGAACGCCAATAAAATCGCTGCGTGTTGCTGAAGAACCATCAGGAAGTGGGATGTGTGCCCTCTCCTGAGCACCTGCATTGCAGGTGCCCCTAATGGAGATTGAAGCTGCTCCCCTGCGTGAGTCAGTCGTCAAGCCTGTACCCGAGCCGCTGGAACTGGCCTTGAGACCAGTCACGCCTACCTCGTCAAGACCATCGGCAGAACCTGAGGTGCAGATGATATCCACACCCACCTCTACATCATTCGGATCAGGTGAGGAGGGGCAGTCATGGCTGCATCAGAGTGCGCCTGAACCTGTTAAAGACGAGGGGCGGCACTCTGAGCACCAAGGTCGTCAACTGGACATGGGCCAGAATGTGATGGTCCCAGTTGCCCAAGGTGAGGATGATGGGGCAGTCACCAAAGGTGATTTTATGCGGATGCTGCAAGCCTTGCTGGACCGCATTGACAAGAGGCCAGGTGAGCGACCCGTTGAGGAATTGAGGGCGCCTCCCCATAATCACGGTAGCAGCCAGATTGCTGAAGACCTGTCTAGAGGTCGTGAGGTCAGAGAATGGCAGCAGTTCCAGCTTGAGGCAGGACTTCCTTCCAGTGAGCCGTCAATGGCCCCTGTGTATGGGGGTCAGTCCCAAGCTGGAGCAGGGAGGGCACCAGGTCTCAGTCATCCGTGGGCGGATAGCAACCAACGTCATGCCCATGACCCGCTGGGGCCTTCTATCCAGGGAGGGCATATGCACCGAGCCCCAAGAGGCAGTGGAGGGGCCCCAAATGGTCCTGGCAGGTCGTACAATGGTGTTAGTTCGGATGGTCAGTCGGGTGCCCAGGGTGATAACCAGGGTCACCAGCAGTATGAGACTAGCAGACCGACATCAGGCAATGACAAGTCTTGGAGTTCCGGTGGACCTGGATATCCAGGTGGAAATGGGAATGCTCGAGGGTCGGGCTATTCAACCGGCGCCGGAGGGGCAGGTGGAGCCGGAAGTCCTGGACAACCAGCTAGGACATGTGGATCTGAGGGTCATGAAGGTTCCAAGTACACTGGTGGATCAGGAGGGCCAGGCGGCCCAGGGTATCCTACTGGAACAGGGGGACCAGGCGGACCAGATAGGGATGCAGATAACGGTCCCAATTGGTCTGCTGGGGGGTATGACTCTGATGATGAGGTTCAGGTCAGTGACCGCACTCACATTAATTCCAAGCATTTGCCAGAGTTGGTAGCGCTGGAGGGAATGTTGTCTTGGAGAGAGTTCTCAAAGGGCATGTACGCCTATGCAGCTGCTTCTAACAACATTCTGGGACGTGCCTATAAGGTTCAAGTTCAACTGGTCCTGTCTAAGGCGAACCAACAGGGGGTTGATTTCCTGCGGAGACACCTTGCGGATCTGACGCTCTTGTGTCCCCAGGGAGGAAGGCACTTGCAGTTAGAACTTGGCTGCCGAATTGATGGAGGGGGTCTAACCCCGGTAAATGAGTCGGTGGAGATCATGTCTGATATGGGTGGTAAGAAGCTAGTGGGTTCTGCGTCACAGGTCCCCTACCCGTCACCCAATGGGCGGAAGAGGACCTTCTTTGATGCTGTGCTGGCAGTTGGCCACCGCTACCTCAATGTGGCTACCCAAGGTGAGATGATGCTATGGCACACTGCCATGAAAATGGGATTGCCCAACTCGCTAGATCCCACTGTCTCCCCGCATGAAAACCCCGTGCAGTTTGCCACACGGGTGTGCACCACGTATGATGCCTTCCTTGCCAGCAACAAAGATGCCTTTCTAGGAGTGTCTAGTAACAGGGCTATGGTAACAGTGGTCAGGGAGGGACTCCCAGCCAGCCTGAGGGCAGCGTGTGACACCGCCTTCATTAAAGGGGGGATATTCACTCAGGGACCAGTGAAGGTGCTGGCCAAGGTAGTCCAGGCAGCTCAGCACGCTTTTGAGGCTGGTGTGTGGAACGATCTCACCAGATCTGCTGTGGCAGCTTCCTCTGACAGTGTCCCTGCTACGTCGAAGGGGACACCCCGAAGTCATGCAGGCGCAATTTGCGCGGATGGCCTGGACCAAGGTGAGTCGCAGGACATGTCCCCAGAGGTCCAGGGTGAGGGAGAAGGGCACCTGTGGAATAATGCGGCAGATGCCAAACCCGTGTACCCAGCCACAGTCCACCCACCCAGAGGGGGCCAGGGAGCTCAGGGGCGCTCAATGACTGGGAACAATCAGCCACCTTCCCAAGGAACCCCGAGGGCTTACGGGGCAACTATGCCTCCAAACCCTAGGGTAGGACCAGCTCCACCCCGACCACCCCCCAGGCCCAGAATCTGCAAACTTTGCTTCGGGGACCACTGGACTGACCTGTGTGCACAATGGCCTGAGTTTCAGGATTGGGCACAGATTGGCAGGGCAAGTGTGGCTAACGGACCTGCTGGTCGGGACAAGTGCCCCCCCACTGTCGCAGAATCTCACTTCGGACAGGTGCAGGCATGGGCCAACTTGGCTCTCAAGGAGCACCACGAAGGGGAGCGCCTCAAGAACGAAAACAGCGTGACGAGGAAGTTTGAGGGCACTGCCAACTCAACACAGGCAGGTGCATCTGACCATGCAGGTAAGGGCATCTGGGGTGCACTGCCTGAGGTGTTTAACCACCAGGATGATCAGGACCTCATGCAGGGCAACTGACTGCTTTCCCCTAAGGAATTCTCGGTCGCATCTCTGGCCAACACCTTAGGGAAGGTCAAAGATAAATACGCTAAGGGGGGGTCAAAATTTTTTCCGGAGACGTTTGCCAAACCGGCCATCAGACCTCAGGCTGGGTCGCCCACCATGGTTGCATCGGTTAAAGATCACAGCTGCGGAGCAGCTACGGGTCGGGTCACACTGGTAGATGTACAACGGGATGCGGGTTCACATGTGGACTTCAGAGACAATGTAAAAAGTGTCGTTCGTACGCACGGTCCTCATTCCGCCAGGTGGCAGCCTATTACTGGCAATGAGGTCAGGGTTTCGGCCGCCCTTCCGGGTCCAGGGGCCTATAATAGTCCTTCTCATCAGGTAACTGCACAACAACACGCGTTGCGAATCCCTGCCGTCCTGTTGTAACCGTCTGGTCAGCCGCGAGTCTTCCCTGAGTCTTTTACGGTGAGTGAGATTCCTGAGCCGGACACTGTTATTCTGTCAGCACTCGTGGCTTGTGCGACCAGTGTCTCACAATACTTCAGAACCCTTCCAGGTCTATTGTTTTACTTCTCGAACCCGATCAACAGCCCAAGTGAGTGCATGGGGCTGGTGATTGACAATGAGAAGAGGATTCCGCTGAAGGCGATGCTTGATTTTGGGTCCAACTGTTTCCTGATCACTGATGTTGAGGCGAGGCGTCTTAACATAACTGTCGTTCCTTATAATGAACCCATGGTAAGGAAGATGAGCCTAATCATAAAACATGACGTGGGCTTCAAGGAGTGAAGTAGAGCACCGCCTGCAAAACTAGGTAAAAGTCTGGATATTCGGGTAAGTTTTCAGATATTTCCCCCTGTACAGCATACGGTATATTGAAAGATAAAGATGCCCAAGTTCATCCAAAAAGTAGAAGCACACAAATCAGTGTCTGGCTTGCACCACTCTCCATCCACATACCGATTCATGGCTCCATCCTCATCCACTGGATCTTTACTCACCTCAGCATTGTTTCCAATGGTGACTGGAGAGAAGTAGATCTTGTCCCTTAAAATTGTCCGACAGAGGATCATGCCGCTGATGTCAGTATTGTGGCCAATCTGGGAGAGGACATAGGAAGGTCGGAGGCAGGGACAAACACAATCAGGTAAAATGCAAGAGGGAGAGGATAGAAGAGGAGTATAAAATAGGGGGCGGGGGAAAGCAGAAGAAGGCGGGCTAGTATTGGCACTAGTGGTCTTTCGCTCGTGCATGCTTCAAGCTGAAATTGGTGCTAATACCTTCCACCTTGATTCAGTAAGGCTGTCACTGAGCTGTGATCTGATGATCTCCTAGGCCCTTGGGCACCCACCATTGTTCAGCTTTGGCTACATCTCAGCTACAATTCAGCGATAATTCGGCTACATAGGTCTTTGTTCACCAGTTCATCTCACCGTGAGCAAGTCAAAGTCTGTGAGAGCACCGCTCAGCTTTGCCGTCCAAGCCACCCGGGCGCCCATTGCCTTTGCAAACAGAACCATCACCGGCGTCTCCTCGAAAAACCTCCCGATCCAGATGTGCCACCAGGCCACCAGCCGATCTACAAACCACCAACGCAGATACAGCCAGCCGCGGGTCGAGTAGCAGCCCTCAGTGGGACAACGGCCCAGCACCGCCCACTTGATCGCTACCACCATGACGGTGAACGTCGCCATGTATAAAGGGATCAGCAGCGGTACTAGCAAGCCATAGACCATGACGGCTCCCCGCTGTTCCGACTCTGGAATGATGGTGATGTAGGCCCAGGGCTGGCCGTACACGCCGCCACCCATGCCCAGCCCGCTGTCGCTTGCGCCCGGCCCACTACCTGTGCCCATGCCGCCGTACAGCAGCACCTTCCCACAATGGTACGACGGCAGGATGGCGGCTGCAGCGAGGAAATAGATGGACAGCGCCAGCGCGGCCTGCAGCAGATCCCAAGCCACGCCCCATAGCGGCGCGGAGGCGTCCCGCATCTCAGCGGTGAAAGAGCGCTTTGTGACTTGAGGCTGTGGGGCTGCGGCAGACCTACCAGGCAGGCAAGCGGCGGCCAGCCCTGGCGCCCGCAGTGCCTGCTCCATGTGAAGCCCGCGGAGCTTTAGCGCGGCTGCTGTGGCCAGAGCCCACCTCCGCTGTTGCAACAAACGTCATTGTGGGGCCAGGAGCGGTAGCGGCCTGCCGCTCTGCAGCCAGCGCCGCGGCTGCGCACGCCCACCGGGCTTCGACCACAGCCGCCTTGTGCAGCATAGCAGACACGCTGCTAGGCGAGCCGTCCAACAGGTTGGCCAGCATGAGTGGACGCAGCACCGGCACCTAGTGAGGGGATAGGGTTCAGGGTTTGTCGCTCATGGGTAAGGGTTAATAAAATAATAATGGAGGGTTTTGGGTACCATATAAAAGGCCACTCACCGCAGAGTTGAGCTTGAGGAGGAGCTGGAAATGCTGCACTGACGGCAGACCTGTCTGAAGCATCGGCGTGGTATCGGCGACGTTCAGGTTGAAGGCTAGAAAAGCCTGGGAGATCCTGGCTACAGTACCCCTTGGCATGTACTAGACAAACAAATCAGGCGTCGAACCTGGAATCGGATGTTACATTCATTGTGCACATGAACCGCCAAGCACAGGTAGTATCAAGGCGGATTCCCGTGATATGGGCTGGCAGATTTAAAACTTGGTACCGTATTAGTCAATGAGACTGTACCTCGCAGTACTGAAATAAAGAACACCAGGCACCCTCGAATACTTTACCCCACAATACAAACACGAGATGTGATGAATAATAATAACTTGAGGACATCGCTCTCGAATGCTCGAATGTCCTATATCGTATGTAGTGCTCCAGAACCCGCCCCATGCACCAACTGGCCTGAAACAACACGCACAGTGTTTCGTTTTCGTAAACCAGCTGCATGTCAGCTCCACTCCGGCCTCTGGCCAGGGTCTCAGTTTGCGGCCAGCCATAGGCCACCAGCTTGAGCCACCAGTCGTACGCCGGCCCATCAGGTTTGGTCCCAATTGGGCCTCTGGCGGCCGCGGGGCGGCCTGCTGTAGGTGGATTTGTAGCAAAAAAAAAGAACGCTGTGAATCACACACATCTGTCTGGGACTTGGTGATGCCCTATTTTTCACTCAATGTCCTATACCAGTAGTTTAATTATAGCTATTTAGAGCACAGTCTGCCTCATGCACCAAATGTGATGCTCCGCTGGCCTGAAACAACTTCACGCACCCCCATCCAAAACTTGGTCGAGGGTGTAGGGTTAAGTTAACCCTAAGCAACTTCACGCACCCCCATCCAGGACTTGGTTTAGGGTTTAGGGTTCAGGGTTTAGTAAACCCTAAACGACTTCACGCACCCCCATCCAGGACTTGGTTTAGGGTTCAGGGTTTAGTAAACCCTAAACAACTTCACGCACTCCCATCCAGGACTTGGTCTAGGGTTTAGGGTTTGTTTAACCCTAAATAGCTTCACGCACCCCTGTCTGAGACTTGGTGATCCCCTTGCCGGATGTGCGGTCCATCAGGGGAGAGATGGCCAGGCCAAGTGCACGCTCCTGGTCCCCTTGCCTGAATCAGCAGATAAAGACCAACACAGAATAAGTTGTAAAACTGAGGATGACATCGCGCTCATTATCGTCCCCTGGCCTGAATCAGCAGATACAGATACACACAAATTAATATTTAAATGTCAGGCCAAGATTGCGCTCTTGGCCCCTTGCCTGGATCATCAGATAAAGACACCGGTAAACAAAAGTTTTAAACAATAAGTTTTAAATTGAAGGATGACATTGCGCTCCTGGTCCCCTTTGCCTGGCCAAGGGGTGGCTGCAGGCAGGCGCCATCAGGGACACAGGACAGACATATTTTCTGCACGCACCTTGAAGGAACAGGGGGGGGGGTATCGGGGCTATTCTTCCCTAGGCCCTGGGGTTATGGGGCCGGGAACAAATCACCCCCTGCTCCCCATCTACTTTTAAAGAGGGCATTATGTTTCATGGTTGGGTCGGATGCCATTAAGGGCATTCTTCATAACTCTGATTTGACCAAAATATCTGGTCCAACCTGACAAGCCCTAAAACAATCATCCATATAAGTATGCAACAGTTTAACCTTCCGTCAAACTCGACACCTTCACGAATCTTCTTCCATGTAACTGACTAACCTCCGGTCTACCTCGACACCCTCTTGAGCATTCTTGATACCGTAGTCAAACCTCTTGCCAAAGTACACACGTACTTGTAATTTTTTTCCCTCTAGCATGTGGATCCACTTGAGGTTGACGTTTTAGGGTTTAGGGTCTAGTACACACTTACTTGAACATTTCTTTCTCCAGCTTGTGGATCCAGTTGAGGTGAGTGTCAATGGGCCCGGCCAGGTGGCCCAAGTCAGCCGCCTTGAGGGCCATCTATACGGGGAGGAGGCCATCAGGGTTTAAGGGGCAGGGAATGGGGACCATCAGGGTGCAGGGTTCAAGCAGTTACAGAAAAAATAGTAGCGTCATCAGATTACGCCGGGTAGTTTTCGAGCGTGGCCATGAGGCTTTAAGATGCAAGCATCGAGCAGCCTCATATCAGAAGGTATCGATAAGGCCCCTTCAATTTACATCCAGGAGAATGGCTCCGTCAAAACAGGCTGCTGAGTCGGGAGGGCCCATTTGATGTATTCCCAACAGATCAGCAGTCTCAGCCAGCAGCCCCACTCTTTATATTTACTGTATTCCACCAGAACCCCCGGTGGAGCATCCTCACACCCAAAGTATCCTCACCCCTCCAGCATCACCACCCCTATATGAACGTGACACGCAACGGTGCACCTGCCAATCCAGCACATGCAAGCCACTCCTATAACCCATGCACCCTGTCTGCAAGGAACCCTACACCCCATCTGTAATGTAAACTGTTCCTGCAATGCCAGCGCCTCACAGTCACTCTTATCAACTCCTGAACCCTGCATATAAGGACCCCTGAACCCTACCTATAAGGACCCCTGAACCCTGCCTATATGGACCCCTGAACCCTGCCTGCAAGGACCCCTGAACCCTGCCTATAAGGACCCCTGAACCCTGCATATAAGGACCCCTGAACCCTGCCTATAAGGACCTCTCAACCCTACATAAATAAAAGGACCCCTCAACCCTGCCTGCAAGGACCCCTGAACCCTGCATATACGGACCCCTGAACCCTACCTTTATGGACCCCTGAACCCTGCATATAAGGACCCCTGACCCCTACCTATTAGGACCCCTGAACCCTGTATGTAAGGAACCCTGAACCCTGCCTATAAGCACCTTGAACCCTGCCTATATGGACCCCTGAACCCTGCATATAAGGAACCCTGAACCCTGCCTATGAGGACCCTGAACCCTGCCTATATGGACCCCTGAACCCTACCTATATGGACCCCTGAACCCTGCCTATAAGGAACCTCGAACCCTGCCTATACGGAACCCTGAACCCTGTCTATAAGGACCCCTGCCCCACACCGCCACCACCCTACCTGGATGGACCCCTTTACCCTGAACCCTGTCTAGGAGGGCCCCTTCACCCCGTGTCCTTCCTGCAAGGCAAGCACCTTCCCGTTTTCATCCGAAAGCCGGAAGCTTCCGCAGGACAAGGCTGGGCTCTTGCCCATGGTTGCCAGTGTCGGCTGCGGCGACGCGGCGATGCCAGAGCTGGGGCGGCTGTTGGGGTGACTGCCGGAAGCAGCAGCGATAACCACTGCCTTGGAGGAGAAGAGGGAGGTCAAGGAGAAGTGCTGCAAAGAGGGGAGGGTTTAGGGGGGGCACCGTTTCATGGGGTAATGGGGGGAAGGGTTGAGAGGGTGACGGGGAGAGGAGGATAAGTGGGTAGAGGATGAGTGGGATAAGGGGTGGGAGGGTGGCGGGGAGAGGGGTAGAGGGGGGTAGGGGATGAGTGGACGAGGGGTGAGGGAGATCAGAGATAAGTGTTGAAAGAGGTTTAAGGGGTGAGAAGGTGAGGTAATGAGGGGGGATGGATGTACGTGGACGTAAGCAGCACAGAAGAACAGCAAGGACTCCACTACATGTAACCGGGGGAAAACCCGCCCTTCCCCCCCACCCCCTACCCTTCCTACCTTTTCTCCCCCCCCCGCTACCCCTCCTACCCTTTCTTTCCCCCTCCCTTACCTGTCCCTTCCACCCTACTTCCCCCCTCCCACCCTGTAACTCTCACCTTCCCTTCCCTCGGCCCAGTCAACCCTTAACCAATAATTTAACAACCCCTGGACCCCATCGGGCCTGGTGTCTGGTGGCTGCTCCTGCCTGGCCAAGTGGCCATACCTGCTACCTGCTGTTTGCTGCCTGGTCCTACCCACTGCTTGCCGCCTGTCCCCATCTGGTGACTGCTGCAGGACTTGCTGCCTGCTGCCTTGCCTTACCTGCTTCATGTCTGTGGCCAGCACCGTGTCGATGATAAGCTTCCGGATAGAGTCCATGGCCTGGCAGATGAGGGTCATGGCAGAGGTTCAGAGGGGCAAGGGGCAAGGGGGTCAAGGGGGCAGGGGGGCAGAGGGTCAGAGGGGCAAGGGGGCAAGGGGGTCAAGGGGTCAGGGGGTCAGGGGGTCAGAGGGGCAGGGGGGCAGGGGGGCAGAGGGTCAGAGGGGCAAGGGGGCAAGGGGGCAAGGGGGCAGGGGGGCAGAGGGGCAGAGGGGCAGAGGGGCAAGGGGGCAGGGGGGCAGAGTGTCAGAGTGGCAAGGGGGCAAGGCAGTGAGGGAGCTCATAGGCAAGATGAAGGTTGATGCCATAGCATTGCCACCGCCATCCAGGCCATCTGCCTTCTGGAAACATGTGATCGTTAGCTAGAAGTAGTCGGTTGTCAAAATCCTGGCTGAGCTCAGTACCCAAATTGACTGTTGGTATGAATTGTGATCGCTAGCGAGCATAGCGAGCATTAGTCGGTACTTAATAGACTGGCTGAGCCCAGATCCAAAATTTGCTGTTGGCATAAATTGTCATATCCTAGCGAATTGAAATTTGAAATATACCAGTAGAAGCGCCTTGACGAGCTGATTAAAACACCCCTTACATGCCCTGTGATTTTGAATTCAGACTGAGGTATTTGAATTTCAATGGGTTCCGGAGGCGGTAGGTGGGTGGGTGGTAGGCTTGGGTGATCGTTTTGGGGGGTGGCATGGGGCCCCTGGCTTTTTTTGCCCCCCCCTCGTTTGCACCAGATAGGTGTGCACCTTATATTTTGCAGGGTTGCTGGACCACCTGCCTCATACTTTTCGATGTCCAAGCAAAATAAGAGGGCCAAGCAAAGTCGGTTGTGAGTTTGTGTCTTGGTCCGCTGCCGGCAAATTTGATGAAGACCTCTAACATATATCGATCGGGGCAGCGTACTAGCGGGCCATAAGTGCCTCTGCGGTGTGACTTTCCGACAAATGAAGCAATAGATGCTGGCGACAGATACTCAACGTCTGTCAACCAAATCCCAAGGTAGACTTTTACATACATAAAAAGGTGTGACAGTCAGGACCGGTCCTGGACCCCTTGGCATGTACTAGACAGTCAAATCAGGCGTCGAACCTGGAATCGGATGTTACATTCATTGTGCGCATGAACCGCCAAGCACAGATAGTATCAAGGCGGATTCCCGTGATATGGGCTAGAGGCTGGCAGATTTAAAACTTGGTATTAGTCAATGCTGTACCTCGCAGCACTGAAATAAAGAACACCAGGCACCCAATAATTTACCCCAAAATACAAACACGAGATGTGATGAATAATAATAACTTAAGGACATCGCTCTCAAATGCTGAGCTGGCGCCAGCTCACAGATACGCTTGCTGCCCCCAAAAGTGAGGCACAGCAATCATGAACAATTCAACGCGACACATTTGTTCTAAATTAATTTGTGGCCGTGGCAAGTCTGTTTCCAGCTTCGCCAGTCAGCCCTGCCACCTACCCAAGTGCATGGACACCCACCCATATGGAGACAAACCTCCCAGACAGTGCCATTGAGTAGCATGACCCCCATGGACCCATTGCTGGCAAACAGCTGTAGTATTCTCAGCAGTGCAACCACCTCCTCTTCGTAAAAGGCAGCCAGGCAGGCCAGCACCCCCTCTTTGTAAAAGGCAGCCAGGCAGGCCAGCACCCCCTCTTTGTAAAAGGTAGCCAAACAGGCTACCACCTCCTCTTTGTAAAAGGCAGCCAGATAGGCCACTACCTCCTCTTCGCAAAAGGCAGCCACAGGCCACTACCTACTATTCGCCAATGCCAGCCAGAAAAGCAGCTACCCCCTCTTTGTAAAAGGCAGCCTAATCCCGGCCTCTGCACGCTACGTCTCACTATGTCACCTGAGACCCCACCCCTCCTCACTCCTGGTCCTTCTCCGCTACCTTCTCATTCTACTTCTCCTCCAACGTCTCCTCCACCATCTCTGCCTTGTCCTTCTCTTCCGCCTTCTTGTCCTTTTCGTCGGCCCCCTCCTTGTCCTTCTACTTCTCCTCCACCACCTCCTCCACCATCTCCTCCACCATCTCCTCCGCCTTGTCCTTCTCTTCCGTCTCCTTGTCCTTTTCGCCGCCCCCCTCCGTGTCCTTCTACTTCTCCTCCACCATCTCCTCCGCCTTGTCCTTCTCTTCCGCCTTCTCCTTGCTTTCGCGATCTGCCCAATAGGTGTAGTTCGACTTAAGGGCATCCAGGATGGGAGCGCAGCCCGTGAAAGCTGTGGCCAACGCTTGGAACAACGGAAGGGCCACAAAGTTGTAGAACTGCGGGAGGGTGTCAACAGCGGAAGGGTATCAACAGCTGGAGGGTGTCAACAGCTGGAGGGTGTCAACGGCGGGAGGGTGTCAACAGCAAGAGGGTGTCAACAGCGGGAGGGTGTCAACAGCAGGAGGGTGTCAACGGCGGGAGGATGTCAACAGCGGGAGGGGGTCAACAGCAGGAGGGTGTCAACGGCGGGAGGGGGTCAACAGCGGGAGGGTGTCAACGGCGGGAGGGTGTCAACAGCGGGAGGGTGTCAACAGCTGGAGGAGCAGGGCGGCACAGTTGTATAAGTGGTGTGTGTGTGTGGGGGGGGGGGGGGGGGCACGAAGTTGTAGAACTGCGGTAGGGTGTCTACGACGGGAAGGGCAGGGTGGCACAGTTGTATAAGTGCAGTGTGTGTGGGGGGGGGGCAAGAACTTGTGGAATTGCGATGGGAATGGGGGTCGGCAGAGGGAGAGGGCCGGCAGCAAGGGGGGGTGTCAACATAAGGGAGCGTTCAGGGTGGGGGGCTGGGGGGGCTGGTCCCCATACTCACTGACGTCCGACTTGGTGATAAATATGTGCTCACGCTGGGATGAAGTTCATTGATTCAATCCCTTGCTGATCACATGTCTGTTGGTTGCTTGCCAGAAGAGGCCATGTCCTATATCGTATGTAGTGCTCCAGAACCCGCCCCATGCACCAACTGGCCTGAAACAACACGCACAGTGTTTCGTTTTCGTAAACCAGCTGCATGTCAGCTCCACTCCGGCCTCTGGCCAGAGTCTCAGTTTCGGCGGCCGCGGGGCGGCCTGCCGTAGGTGGATTTGTAGCAAAAAAAAAGAACGCTGTGAATCACACACATCTGTCTGGGACTTGGTGATGCCCTATTTTTCACTCAATGTCCTATACCAGTAGTTTAATTATAGCTATTTAGAGCACAGTCTGCCTCATGCACCAAATGTGATGCTCCGCTGGCCTGAAACAACTTCACGCACCCCCATCCAAAACTTGGTCGAGGGTTTAGGGTTTAGTTAACCCTTAGCAACTTCACGCACCCCCATCCAGGACTTGGTCTAGGGTTTAGGGTTTGTTTAACCCTAAATAGCTTCACGCACCCCTGTCTGAGACTTGGTGATCCCCTTGCCGGATGTGCGGTCCATCAGGGGAGAGATGGCCAGGCCAAGTGCACGCTCCTGGTCCCCTTGCCTGAATCAGCAGATAAAGATCAACACAGAATAAGTTGTAAAACTGAGGATGACATCGCGCTCCTGGTCCCCTGGCCTGAATCAGCAGATACAGATACACACAAATTAAGATTTACATGGCAGGCCAAGAATGCGCTCCTGGCCCCTTGCCTGGATCAGCAGATAAAGACACTGGTAAACAAAAGTTTTAAACAATAAGTTTTAAATTGAAGGATGACATTGCGCTCCTGGTCCCCTTGCCTGGCCGAGAGGTGGCTGCAGGCAGGCGCCATCAGGGACACAGGAAAGAAGATGAGCCTCCTCACATATTTTCTGCACGCACCTCGAAGGAGCAGGGGGGAGGTATCGGGGCTATTCTTCCCTAGGCCCTGGGGTTATGGGGCCGGGAACAAATCCCCCCCGCTCCCCATCCCCTTTTAAAGAGGGCATTATGTTTCATGGTTGGGTCGGATGCCATTAAGGGCATTCTTCATAACTCTGATTTGACCAAAATATCAGGTCCAACCTGACAAACCCTGAAACAGTCATCCATATAAGTATGCAACAGTTTAACCTTCCGTCAAACTCGACACCTTCACGAATCTTCTTCCATGTAACTGACTAACCTCCGGTCTACCTCGACACCCTCTTGAGCATTCTTGATACCGTAGTCAAACCTCTTGCCAAAGTACACACGTACTTGCAAATTTCTTTCTCTAGCATGTGGATCCAGTTGAGGCTAAAGTTTTAGGGTTTAGGGTCTAGTACACACTTACTTGAACATTTCTTTCTCCAGCTTGTGGATCCAGTTGAGGTGAGCGTCAATGGGCCCGGCCAGGTGGCCCAAGTCAGCCGCCTTGAGGGCCATCTATACGGGGAGGAGGCCATCAGGGTTCAAGGGGCAGGGAATGGGGACCATCAGGGTGCAGGGTTCAAGCAGTTACAGAAAAAATAGTAGCGTCATCAGATTACGCCGGGTAGTTTTCGAGCGTGGCCATGAGGCTTTAAGATGCAAGCATCGAGCAGCCTCATATCAGAAGGTATCGATAAGGCCCCTTCAATTTACATCCAGGAGAATGGCTCCGTCAAAACAGGCTGCTGAGTCGGGAGGGCCCATTTGATGTATTCCCAACAGATCAGCAGTCTCAGCCAGCAGCCCCACTCTTTATATTTACTGTATTCCACCAGAACCCCCGGTGGAGCATCCTCACACCCAAAGCATCCTCACCCCTCCAGCATCACCACCCCTACATGAACGTGGCACGCAACGGGCACCTGCCAATCCAGCACCTGCAAGCCACTCCTATAACCCATGCACCCTGTCTGCAAGGAACCCTACACCCTATCTGTATTGTAAACTGTTACTGCAATGCCAGCGCCTCACAGTCACTCTTATCAACCCCTGAACCCTGCCTATAAGGACCCCTGAACCCTACATATAAGGACCCCTGAACCCTGCCTATATGGACCCCTGAACCCTGTCTGCAAGGACCCCTGAGCCCTGCCTATAAGGACCCCTGAACCCTACATAAAAGGACCCCTCAACCCTGCCTGCAAGGACCACTGAACCCTGCCTATAAGGACCCCTGAACCCTACCTATAAGGACCCCTGAACCCTGCCTGTAAGGACCCCTGAACCCTGCCTTTATGGACCCCTGAACCCAGCCTATATGGACCCCTGAACCCTGCCTATAAGGAACACTGAACCCTGCCTATGAGGACCACGAATCCTGCCTATATGGACTCCTGAACCCTACCTATATGGACCCCTGAACACTGCCTACAAGGACCCCTGAACCCTGCCTATAAGGACCCCCGAACCCTGCCTATAAGGAACCCCGAACCCTGCCTATAAGGACCCCTGACCCACACCGCCACAACCCTACCTGGAGGGACCCCTTTACCCTGAACCATGTCTAGGAGGGCCCCTTCACCTCGTGTCCTACCTGCAAGGCAAGCACCTTCCCGTCCTCATCCCAAAGCCGGAAGCTTCCGCAGGACAAGGCTGGGCTCTTGCCCATGGTTGCCAGTGTCGGCTGCGGCGACGCGGCGATGCCAGAGCTGGGGCGGCTGTTGGGGTGACTGCCGGAAGCAGCAGCGATAACCACTGCCTTGGAGGAGAAGAGGGAGGTCAAGGAAAAGTGCTGCAAAAAGGGGAGGGTTTAGGGGGGGCACCGTTTCATGGGGTAATGGGGGGAAGGGTTGAGAGGGTGACGGGGAGAGGGGGATAAGTGGGTAGAGGATGAGTGGGATAAGGGGTGGGAGGGTGGCGGGGAGAGGGGTAGAAGGGGTAGGGGATGAGTGGACGAGGGGTGAGGGAGATCAGAGATAAGTGTTGAAAGAGGTTTAAGGGGTGAGAAGGTGAGGCAATGAGGGGGGATGGATGTACGTGGACCTCTGCCCCCCTACCCCTACCCTTCTTACCTTTCCTCCCCCCCCGCTGCCCCTCCTACCCTCCCTTTCACCCTCCCTTACCTGTCTTTTCCACCCTACTTCCCCCCTTCCACCCTGGACCTCTTACCTTCCCTTCCCTCGGCCCAGGCAACCCTTAACCAATAATTTAACAACCCCTGGACCCCCCCGGGCCTGGTGCCTGGTGGCTGCTCCTGCCTGGCCAAGTGGCCATACCTGCTACCTGCTGTTTGCTGCCTGGTCCTACCCACTGCTTGCCGCCTGTCCCCATCTGGTGACTGCTGCAGGACTTGCTGCCTGCTGCCTGGCCTTACCTGCTTCATGTCTGTGGCCAGCACCGTGTCGATGATAAGCTTCCGGATATAGTCCATGGCCTGGCAGATGAGGGTCATGGCAGAGGGTCAGAGGGGCAAGGGGCAAGGGGGTCAAGGGGGCAGGGGGGCAGAGAGTCAGAGGGGCAAGGGGGTCAATGGGTCAGGGGGTCAGAGGGGCAAGGGGGCAGGGGGGCAGAGGGGCAAGGGGGCAGGGGGGCAGGGGGGCAGAGGGTCTGAGTGGCAAGGGGGCAGGGGGGCAGAGGGTCTGAGTGGCAAGGGGGCAGGGGGTCAGAGTGGCAAGGGGGCAGGGGGGCAGAGGGGCAAGGGGGCAGGGGGGTAGGGGGTCAGAGGGTCAGAGGGGCAAGGGGGCAGAGGGGCAAGGGGGCAGGGGGGCAGAGGGGCAATGGGGCAGGGGGCCAGAGGGTTAGCGGGTCAGAGGGGCAAGGGGACAGGGGGGGCAGAGGGTCAGAGGGGCAAGGGGGCAGAGGGGCAAGGGGGCAGAGGGGCAGGGGGGCAGAGAGTCAGAGGGGCAAGGGGTCAATGGGTCAGGGGGTCAGAGGGTCAGAGGGGCAAGTGGGCAGGGGGGCAGAGGGGCAAGGGGGCAGAGGGGCAGGGGGGCAGATGGTCAAGGGGGCAGAGGGTCAGAGGGGCAGGGGGGCAGAGGGGCAAGGGGGCAGGGGGTCAGAGGGGCAAGGGGGCAGAGGGGCAATGGGGCAGGGTGGCAGAGGGTCAGAGGGTCAGAGGGGCAAGGGGGCATAATTAGTGGAAGGGGGGAGTCAAAATCAGATTGCTAAGAAATAAACACAGGGCCCAAGGTTTCATTATCTATTTCGTGAACAAAACATGGCGTGTGTATGTGTGTGACAGGTACGAATAAGGTAAACATTTCCCGTACGGCAACACACAGTTAAACACAACCCCTGTGCGTGCATGTTTGTAACCATGTCGAGTCAGGTAGAACGCTAGGTAATTGCATTCCAAGCAATCTGCCTCGTCACGCTCAACTGATGCTGAAGCATGCACTGCAGAGCAGACGGGGGGGAAGAGGGGCCCCTGGGCCAAGGAGGCATGAGGAGGTATGAGGAGGTATGAGGGGGCATGAGGAGGTATGAGGAGGTATGAGGAGGTATGAGGGGCATGTAAGGAGGTGATTCATGTATCAAGGCATTTCTTGCCCTCCTAGGAGAGTCTGTCTTGCCCTATAAGGGGGGCCTGTCTTGCCCTCCTACGGGCACCTGTCTTGCCACCCTAGGGGGGCCTTCCATTTGAGTCATAGGTTGACAGCCAACATCTTGATGTGCATCAGTTACACCCTGAACCCGATACCCTTCACAGCCTACATCTTGAGGCAAATTAGTTAACCCTTAACCCCAAACAGCCTTTATCTTGCGGCAGATTAGTTTGACCCTAAAACCTTAAACCTTTACAGTCAACCCCTTGCTTCAAATAAGTTAACCCCTTAACCCTGAACACCCTACAACTTGCTGCAAATGAGCCAAACCCTTCACCCTTCGCCCTCAACAGCCTACAGCTTGCCGTAAATTAGCCAAACCTTTCACCCTAAACCCTCAACAGCCTACATCTTGCGGCATATTCGTTTCCACAGCCTACCTTCTGCGGCACACCCTCCATGAAGTTGTGTCGCTCGTCCTTGAGGACAGACCAGGCCGCCGCCACATGGTGGTTCTCCATTGGTGAGCGGTCGTTGTAGCGCACAGACAAGTCGTTCTGGGACTTGATGAGGAAATCATTGTTATACCCTGAGACAGAAAACGTGAGGCTGGTCTCAGGTTACAGGAGAGGCGGCATCAGGGACTTGATGAGGAAATCATTGTTATACTCTGAGACAGAAAACGTGAGGCTGGTCTCAGGTTACAGGAGAGGCGGCATCAGGGACTTGATGAGGAAATCTTTGTTGTACCCCGAGACAGAAAACGTGAGGCTGGTCTCAGGTTACAGGAGAGGCGGCATCAGGGACTTGATGAGGAAATCATTGTTGTACCCTGAGACAGAAAACGTGAGGCTGGTCTCAGGTTCACAGGAGGGTGCCTGACTTGCAGGAATGAGGGTAAATGTGCTCATGAAGACCGAGACCATCAAGATGAAACAACAAATAAGAACCGGGACCACCAAAGGATCAAGGCCAACTTAGGACCACCAACTAAGGACCCCCGTGCGACCAACTGCGTACCAACTACGGAACAACTGCGAACCAACTAAAGACCAACTAGGACTGGGACTACCTAAAGATGAAGACCAACTTAGGACTACCGACTAAGGACCCCCGTACGACCAACTATGGACCAAGAAAGGACCACCAATGTGTGAAGAGCTATGCAAATGAGTATGTCCCTCACAGACACGAGCTACAGCACTTATACAGTACACAAAGTGGTTATGCCCTGGACAGAACCTTACAACATACAAAGGATCTCAGGATCCACAACCAAAGGATTAAGGAGTAAAAAAGGCAGAACGCCATAAAACGTCTCACACTCCGCCTAGGCCCACCTGCGGTCGGG
The DNA here is from genome assembly GCA_037349105.1 of Limnomonas spitsbergensis. Taxonomy (NCBI): domain Eukaryota; kingdom Viridiplantae; phylum Chlorophyta; class Chlorophyceae; order Chlamydomonadales; genus Limnomonas; species Limnomonas spitsbergensis. The sequence continues at coordinate 2,453,184 of JAYJMM010000094.1, read as the reverse complement.
TTCCCAAGGGATTCAGCAGGGCTTACTGCACCAGGCCTGAAGGGGACCTGAAGTGTAGCTGGAGGGGACCCTGAAGTATAGCTGAAGCACACTACAATAAACAGGGACCACTCACCGAAGTGCTCATAGTCATGGATGATAGCAGAGAGGTACATGGCCAGGATGCCTGCATGGCAGCATGCAGCAAGGGCAAATAATTGAGTCCAGGGGGGTCAGAAGCAGATTCGTTCTTTTCAGCCATTCCTGGGTTCAGCTACTTGATTTCAGCTACTAGTACTTGGGAAAGCAAAAGGTGAATGTAGGCAAAAGGGAGGCGGGGGGAAGGGGGGTTGAGCTGTATATCCCATCGTCCAAAGCTGTAGAGCTTCATGAGAGATTTCCCAATATGGTCTTACAATAATTGTTGGCTGGGTGGGGCATGTTGGAGACTGTGGGCCGGACGTCTACACCAATTGACAATTTCCTCAAACCTGGGTCTCCCACCTCCTGGACCACATGGAGTCAGCCCACCCTGGTCAGCCTACCCTGGTCAGCCCACCCTGGTCAGCCCACCCTGGTCAGCCCACCCAGGTCAGGCCACCTAGGTCAGACCACCCTGGTCAGCCCACCCTGGTCAGCCCACCCTGGTCATCCCACCCTGGTCATCCTACCCTGGTCATCCCACCCAGGTCATCCTACCCTGGTCATCCCACCCAGGTCATCCCACCCTGGTCAGCCCACCCTGGTCAGCCAACCCTGGTCAGCCCACCCTGGTCAGCCCACCCAGGTCAGGCCACCCAGGTCAGGCCACCCTGGCCAGCCCACCCTGGTCAGCCCACCCTGGTCATCCTACCCTGGTCATCCCACCCAGGTCATCCCACCCTGGTCAGCCCACCCTGGTCAGCCAACCCTGGTCAGCCCACCCTCGTCAGCCAACCCAGGTCCGCCCACCCTGGTCAGCCCACCCTGGTCAGCCCACCCAAGTCAACATCCTGGTCAGCCCACCCTGGTCAGCCCACCCTGGTCAGCCCACCCAGGTCAGCCCACCCTGGTCAGCCCACCCAGATCAGCCCACCCTGGTCAGCCCACCCTGGTCAGCCCACCCTGGTCAGCCCACCCTGGTCAGCCCACCCAGGTCAGCCCACCCTGGTCAGTCCTACCTGGTCAGCCCACCCTGGTCAGTCCTACCTGGTCAGCCCACCCTGGTCATCCTACCCTGGTCATCCCACCCAGGTCATCCCACCCTGGTCATCCCACCCTGGTCATCCCACCCAGGTCATCCCACCCTGGTCAGCCCACCCTGGTCAGCCCACCCTGGTCAGGCCACCCTGGTCAGCCCACCCTGGTCAGCCCACCATGGTCAGCCCACCCTGGTCAGCCCACCCAGGTCCGCCCGCCCTGGTCATCCCACCCTGGTCAGCAAACCCTGGTCAGCCCACCCTGGTCAGCAAACCCAGGTCAGCCCACCCAGGTCAGCCCACCCTGGTCATCCCACCCTGGTCATCCCACCCTGGTCATCCCACCCTGGTCAGCCCATCCTGGTCAGCCCACCCTGGTCAGCCCATCCTGGTCAGCCCACCCTGGTCAGCCCACCCAGATCAGCCCACCCTGGTCAGCCCACCCAGATCAGCCCACCATGGTCAGCCCACCCAGGTCAGCCCACCCAGGTCAGCCCACCCTGGTCAGCCCATCTTGGTCAGCCCACCCTGGTCAGCCCACCCAGATCAGCCCACCCTGGTCAGCCCACCCAGGTCAGGCCACCCAGGTCAGCCCACCCTGGTCAGCCCACCCTGGTCAGTCCTACCTGGTCAGCCCACCCTGGTCAGCCCACCCAGATCAGCCCACCCTGGTCAGCCCACCCAGGTCAGCCCACCCTGGCCAGCCCACTCAGGTCAGCCCATCCTGGTCAGCCCACCCTGGTCAGCCCACCCAGATCAGCCCACCCTGGTCAGCCCACCCTGGTCAGCAGCTACATGAGGCAGACGATTTAGACCTTTCTCCCACACCCTCCGGAACACACCCTCCCCCCCCCCCAGCATGTAAGCCCTTGTTATTATTCTACATGGGTTTTGTCAACAAGATCAGGGACACACTTTATTCCAGGTCTCCCTGCGAGGAGATCTGAAAGATCGGGGATATCTAGGAGATTACGGAGGCTCCATCCCAACCTAGGCAGAAATCTCACCAATGCCAGGGTTTAGGGTTTAGGGGTTGGGGTTTCATAATTTAGGGTTCAGTGTCCCTCAATCCCTAGGCAGCAATCTCACCAATATCAGGGTGAAGGGTTAAGGGTTTAGGGGTTCGTATTTTAATATTAAAGGTGTCGTATTTTGATCCCTAGGCAGCAATCTCACCAATATCAGGGACGTGCGTCTCCTTCCAGATCTCCCCGCGTGTCGTCATCACATGCAGGGTCCTCAACACATCGGCACCATGTGAGGCGCAGTGGTAGTTTTTTTCCGTGTAGCCTGCCTCCACCTCCATCAGAAACCTGGTTTTAAGAGGGGGGACAGCCAGGGGCAAAGAGTAACAGCATGGCAGCAATTAATTTCCATGCACTGCCTCCACCTTCATTATGAACCTGTTTTTTAGCTGAGCGGGTCCGCCAAGGTCTGCCAGAGGTAAAAGGTAACAGCATGGCGGTAGTATTTTTCCATGTAGCCTGCCTCGGCCTCAATCAGAAACCTAGTTTTTAGCGGAGCGGGGTCAGGGAGGTGTACAGGGTGGCAGCATGAAGGTTCCTATTTCCCCTGCAGCTGCTCCCCACCTATATCGGAATCCCTATTTGGGGAGGGAGAGATGCTTGGGGATCAGTAAGGCAGGTGTTGAATGGTAGTGCGGTGCAGGGAACTAAGGGGACAGCAGGGAGGAGGTAGCATGGTGGAGGCAGCAGGGCGGGTGTTGGATGGTAGTGCGGTGCAGGGAACTAAGGGGACAGCAGGGAGGAGGTAGCATGGTGGAGGCAGCAGGGCGGGTGTTGGATGGGGGTACGGTCTAGGAAACTAAGGGGACGGCAGCAAGGAGGTAGCAGGGCAAGTGTTGGACGAGGGTATGGTGTACGGGACAAGTGTCAGTAAGGAGGTAGCATGGTGGAGGCAGCAGGGCGGGGGTTGGATGGGAGTATGGTGCAGGGGGCACATGGGACAGCAAAGAGGCAGCATGGTGGAGGCAGCAGGGCGGGTGTTCGATGGGAGTATGGTGCAGGGGGCACATGGGACAGCAAGGAGGTAGCATGGTGGGTTAGATTGGAGGGACTCTGCGAATGACAGTGCCGAAAAGGTGGGGCCGGGGGCGGGGTTCCAGTGGGGTGAGATCCAGTAGGGTAAGATCTAGTGGGGTGAGATCCGGTGGGTTTGACATCCAGTAGGGTGAGTTCCAGTAGGGTGAGATCCAGTGGGTGAGATCAAGCGGGTGAGCTCCAGCGAGGTGAGATCCAGTGGGGTGAGATCCAGTGGGGTGAGATCCAACGGGGAAAGATCCAGTGGGGTGAGATCCCGTGGGATGAGATCCAGTGGGGTAAGATCTAGTGGGGTAAGATCCCGTGGGGTGAGATCCCGTGGGATGAGATAGAGAGGGGCAGGATGAGGTCTCCTCCCACCTTGCCAGCTTGTCGGCGTCCATGTTAAACCTCCTGAACGCCTCTGTCCGTGTGATCAGGGCAAAGCCGAGCACTGACAGCGCGTGCCAGCTCGTGGCTTCCTCCAGATCGAATATATTGTATTGCCAGTCCTCCACACGAGCCAGGAGTAGAGACAGCTGGACGTTGTGGAGAGGAGGGAAGGGGGCAGGGAGGGGGGCGGTGACATGGTGAGGGAGGGAAGAAATGGGAGGGGATCGAAGTGTAGTGCTGCGAGTCCTCAACACAAGCTGGAGGCTGTTTCAGCTGGGAGGATTGAAAGGAGGGGAGCGGGGGCAGGGGAATAGCAGGAGGGAGGAAGACAGGCTGGCTCCCTGGTGAATGCACCTTCCCCCTCCCCCACACAACCATGGTAAACGCGTGCCATATTTTTCGAGCTGGGTAAGGGGCAGGGTAGTTACAGGGTGAAGGAGGGGAGCAAGAGGAGGGGATCAAATGTGTTGTGCAGCAAGTCCTCAACCTAAGCCGAACGCTGCGTTGGCAGTAAGGATTGAGGGGAGGGGAGCTGGGCAGGGGGGAGTTCAGTGACAGGGTGTGGGAGGGCAGGCCAAGGGGGGCAAGGAGGTGGTCCTCCTAACCCTCCACCCGGGTTAAGGGTCAGGTGTTGTGCCAGGTGCGGTGGCGGGTGAGGGCTAAGTGCATCAGTGGGGCCAGTGAGAGGGTGAAGAGGAGGGGTGGAGGCAACAGGTTATCCTGCAAGTCTTCAACATGTGCCAGGAGCAGAGCCGGCTGGACGGGGCATGGCAAGGGAGGTGACGAGGCGGGTGAGAGGGTTGGGGTTATAGCAATGCTGGAGGTGTGCTGCACCCTGAACACTAAATATTAAGGGTTTAGGTGTAGTAAAACCCTAAAACCTAAGGGTTGAAGTTGTGCTTCATACACCACGCTCCAAGGAGTCCACACCTCGTCTAAAGACCCCGTCCTCCACTAACCCCATACCTCATACCTTAAGCTCAGGCCTTCGCCCCCCAAAGCCCCCCCCCCCCCAACGCCCCTCATCCTCCCCAACCCTCACATGGTTCGATGGCCCCTTGTCGGGGTTCCCGATCCCACTGGCCCTCCCACTCCGATGAGCGCGCCTAAGGTCCTCCGACGCATCATCAATCGACTTGTACAAGCCGTCCTCGTTGGGCAGGTCTGAGATGGTGGGGAACAGGGAGCCCAGGCTGCCCACCGCAATCCCCCCCGTGCGCCGCATGGTGTTGTTCCAGCTCAGGGCGGACAGCCACCCGCTGGAATGGCCACCAGCTGCAGCGGCAGGGGGGTGGGGCAGTGGTTGGCAGGTGGGAGGTAGGAAAAACAAAGTGAAAGTGCAACCACACACATAAAAAATAGGAAGTAAACAGTCTCAGTGCCCAGTACCAAGAAACTAAATAGCAACTAAATATTTTGCTTTGTGGTGATTTGGCTTCGTTTGTCGACATCAAGTTTCCAGGCTTGCTTTACAGGAAATGATTTAATTACTTAGATGACAGGTCAGCGGTACTGTAGCAACTGCAATGTTTGCCTAATCTCCAGATACGACCCATACAGAAAAACCATCCTTCACTACCTTGTCACAATCGTTTACATGCTGGAACACACAGCTTCACACTTCAACTAGAAACATGAGCCCCAAGGAAGCATCAGCAGAATTAGAAGCGGCAGTACAAGCAGAAGCAGCATTAGAAACAACATGGCAGCAGCATTAGAAGCAGAAGCAGCATTAGGAGCAACAGTGGCGACAAAAGCAGCAGCAGCAGCAGCAGCAGCAGCATTGGAAGCAACAGGAGAGGCAGCATCAGGGGCAACAGTGGTAGCAGCAATAAGTAATAGACGCGTTCCTTCTGGGAGCATAGCAGTTCCTAGCCTACCCCAAAAAATGAATGAGCTTGAGGGTATACCCTGGCATTAGTAGGACCTGCATTTTCAATACCAGTTGCTAGCTGAGGTCCATCCGACACAAGACCAGAAAGGACAGCAGTGTATAAACAACTCGGATTCATCTTGGAGGAGATATGGTAGCGATGTCCCGTGCGGCCATGCTTTGGCCAAAATGGGCGGCTTCCTTAATCCACGCACTTGCGTGCATTTATCTATTAATTTGTGTATCTTGGATGCGATGATGTGTGTGTTCCCTACCTCCATCATTGTTGAACTTGAAGGAGCGCCTGTTCCTAAGAGCAAATTCAAACCTAGTTCACTTCGCCGTTTTGGTTGGTTGGTTCGGCGTCAGAAAGCCCTCTTGCTGGAAGCTCAGTTTAACGAAACCAAACCAATGCGATAACCACCGAACTGAAACTGGGGGTCGAACCCCAGGTTGCGAAACCGTGCGAAATCGAGCGAGGTACCCAAACCAGCCAAACTCAGCGAAACCAGCCAGGTGTGAATCCGCTCTTACCTCCATCATTGTTGAACTTGAAGGAGCGCCTGCGAGCCGTTAGGCGAGATCGACGGAGCAGCAGGTTGGCGTCGGCATCTGCACTCCCCACCTGGTCGTCCCTGCACGCGCTCGTCCCCTCGTCGTTATCGCTGCCAAAAGTGGAGCTTGCGCACGACCCGCGGGTACTGAGAGAGGAGGGTAGAGGGCGGGGGCGGACGGCGGGGTCAGGGTCAGAGAGCGGGGGCGGGGTCAGGGTCAGGGTCGGGGTCGGGGGCGGGATCAGGGTCAGGGTCAGGGTCGGGGGCAGGGTCGGTCAGGGTCAGGGTCAGGGACAGGGGCGGGTTCAGGTTCAGGTCGAGGTTAATATGGTTTAAGTCGGTTAAGAATTTAGGGTTTAGGGTCGGGGATGGGTGGGGCGGGCCACGTTGGGGCGGGCATGCGAAACATGGATCGGAGTAAGGTGAGGCGGTTTAATATGGTTTGAATCCGTCAGATGCAGGACAGAGTATGGACGCGGCTGGGCAGGGCAGGGCGGGGCACATGAGTGGATTAGCAGGAGACAGCGAGGAAGCTGACAATGGTGACCGGGGGTACGTACCTGAATGACAGGCCGGGAGACAGGCCCGGAAACAGGCTCAGATGACAGGCAGGCCCCTTTCAGACCCAAGACAGGCCCAGATGATAGGCCCAGATGACAGGCAGGCCCCTTTCAGACCCCAGACAGGCCCAGATGATAGGACCAGATGACAGGCAGGCCCCTTTCTGACCCCAGACAGGCCCAGATAATAGGCCTATATGACAGGCAGGCCCCTTTCAGACCCCAGACATGTCCAGACGACAGGCTGGCCCCTGTCAGACCCAAGACAGGCCCAGATGACAGGCCCAGATGACAGGCAGGCCCCTTTCAGACCCCCGACAGGCCCAGATGATAGGCCCAGATGACAGGCAGGCCCCTTTTAGACCCCAGACAGGCCCAGATGACAGGCAGGCCCCTTTCAGACCCCAGACAGGCCCAGATGACAGGCTGGCCCCTGTCAGACCCAAGACAGGCCCAGATGACAGGCCCAGATGACAGGCAGGCCCCTTTCAGACCCCAGACAGGCCCAGATGACAGGCAGGCCCCTTTCAGACCCCAGACAGGCCCAGATGACAGGCCCAGATGACAGACAGGCCCCTTTCAGACCCCAGGCATGCCCATATGACAGGCCCAGATGACAGACAGGCCCCTTTCAGACCCCAGACATGCCCAGATGACAGGCAGGCCACTTTCAGACCCCAGACAGGCCCAGATGACAGGCCCAGATGACTGACAGGCCCCTTTCAGACCCCAGGCATGCCCATATGACAGGCCCAGATGACAGACAGGCCCCTTTCAGACCCCAGACATGCCCAGATGACAGACATGCCCCTTTCAGACCCCAGACAGGCCCAGATGACAGGCAGGCCCCTTTCAGACCCCAGACAGGCCCAGATGACAGGCCCAGATGACAAGCAGGCCCCTTTCAGACCCCAGACATGCCCATATGACAGGCCCAGATGACAGTCAGGCCCCTTTCAGACCCCAGACATGCCCAGATGACAGGCAGGCCCATTTCAGACCCCAGACAGGTCCAGATGACAGGCCCAGATGACAGGCAGGCCCCTTTCAGTGCACCCCGCAAAAGTGTGAATGCATGTGATCGGCACTGTCTGAGGTTTGGAACATTGTTAATACTTTTAAGATCATGCCGAGAGTCCGAGCGGTGGGGCTACTGGTACTTTGCAGTACATTGAGGTACATTGAGGTACACCATGTGGCGCCCAGCCCACAATGTCCCACATGAGCAATTGTGTTACCCAGCCTCACTTATTAAGCGAAGACATAACCGCTTCTATAGCCAAGCCCACTTGGATGATGCTGGTACTCTTCACTTCTAATATGCCTGTTCGTATACGATTCCATATTTTGTGCGATGCCTATACTCGTCCTATACCTTCACTTCCCAATATGTACATGTCCTCGTCATAAACCTATATTGATATGCCTATGGGAGTATGGCACGAGGTATCAATCAGTCATACCCTCCCAGGAGCTGCTTTAGAGACGCCTCATTACCATCAGATACCTTGAAAGCCACGCTTTACAGCATTTCCATCTAACGCGTTCGATGTCTAACGCTGCTCCCTTACCCAACATACCTGTTTCCTCCTATACCTTCACTTACCAATATGTAAGTGTCTTTGTCATTAACCTATATTCATATGCCTATTCTCCTAAAGCTTTCCTTATATGCCTATACCTCTTTTCTCCCTGAATACCCCTACTCCCATCCTTATCTCAATACTCCCGGAATACCCCTACTCCCATCCTTATCTCAATACTCCCTGAATACTCCTACTCCCATCCTTATCTCAATACTCCCTGAATACTCCTACTCCCATCCTTATCTCAATACTCCCTGAATACCCCTACTCCCATCCTTATCTCAATACTCCCTGAATACTCCTACTCCCATCCTTATCTCAATACTCCCTGAATACTCCTACTCCCATCCTTATCTCAATACTCCCTGAATACTCCTACTCCCATCCTTATCTCAATACTCCCGGAATACCCCTACTCCCATCCTTATCTCAATACTCCCGGAATACCCCTACTCCCATCCTTATCTCAATACTCCCTGAATACCCCTACTCCCATCCTTATCTCAATACTCCCTGAATACCCCTACTCCCATCCTTATCTCAATACTCCCTGAATACCCCTACTCCCATCCTTATCTCAATACTCCCTGAATACTCCTACTCCCATCCTTATCTCAATACTCCCTGAATACCCCTACTCCCATCCTTATCTCAATACTCCCTGAATACCCCTACTCCCATCCTTATCTCAATACTCCCGGAATACTCCTACTCCCATCCTTATCTCAATACTCCCGGAATACTCCTACTCCCATCCTTATCTCAATACTCCCGGAATACCCCTACTCCCATCCTTATCTCAATACTCCCTGAATACCCCTACTCCCATCCTTATCTCAATACTCCCTGAATACTCCTACTCCCATCCTTATCTCAATACTCCCAGAATACCCCTACTCCCATCCTTATCTCAATACTCCCTGAATACTCCTACTCCCATCCTTATCTCAATACTCCCGGAATACCCCTACTCCCATCCTTATCTCAATACTCCCTGAATACTCCTACTCCCATCCTTATCTCAATACTCCCTGAATACCCCTACTCCCATCCTTATCTCAATACTCCCTGAATACCCCTACTCCCATCCTTATCTCAATACTCCCTGAATACTCCTACTCCCATCCTTATCTCAATACTCCCTGAATACTCCTACTCCCATCCTTATCTCAATACTCCCGGAATACTCCTACTCCCATCCTTATCTCAATACTCCCTGAATACCCCTACTCCCATCCTCATCTCAATACTCCCTGAATACCCCTACTCCCATCCTTATCTCAATACTCCCGGAATACCCCTACTCCCATCCTTATCTCAATACTCCCGGAATACCCCTACTCCCATCCTTATCTCAATACTCCCTGAATACTCCTACTCCCATCCTTATCTCTTTACTCCCTGAATACCCCTACTCCCATCCTTATCTCAATACTCCCTGAATACCCCTACTCCCATCCTTATCTCAATACTCCCTGAATACTCCTACTCCCATCCTTATCTCAATACTCCCTGAATACTCCTACTCCCATCCTTATCTCAATACTCCCGGAATACTCCTACTCCCATCCTTATCTCAATACTCCCTGAATACCCCTACTCCCATCCTCATCTCAATACTCCCTGAATACCCCTACTCCCATCCTTATCTCAATACTCCCTGAATACCCCTACTCCCATCCTTATCTCAATACTCCCGGAATACCCCTACTCCCATCCTTATCTCAATACTCCCTGAATACCCCTACTCCCATCCTTATCTCAATACTCCCTGAATACCCCTACTCCCATCCTTATCTCAATACTCCCGGAATACCCCTACTCCCATCCTTATCTCAATACTCCCTGAATACTCCTACTCCCATCCTTATCTCAATACTCCCGGAATACCCCTACTCCCATCCTTATCTCAATACTCCCTGAATACTCCTACTCCCATCCTTATCTCAATACTCCCGGAATACCCCTACTCCCATCCTTATCTCAATACTCCCTGAATACTCCTACTCCCATCCTTATCTCAATACTCCCTGAATACCCCTACTCCCATCCTTATCTCAATACTCCCTGAATACTCCTACTCCCATCCTTATCTCAATACACCCGGAATACCCCTACTCCCATCCTTATCTCAATACTCCCTGAATACCCCTACTCCCATCCTTATCTCAATACTCCCGGAATACCCCTACTCCCATCCTTATCTCAATACTCCCTGAATACTCCTACTCCCATCCTTATCTCAATACTCCCGGAATACCCCTACTCCCATCCTTATCTCAATACTCCCTGAATACTCCTACTCCCATCCTTATCTCAATACTCCCGGAATACCCCTACTCCCATCCTTATCTCAATACTCCCTGAATACTCCTACTCCCATCCTTATCTCAATACTCCCTGAATACCCCTACTCCCATCCTTATCTCAATACTCCCTGAATACTCCTACTCCCATCCTTATCTCAATACTCCCTGAATACCCCTACTCCCATCCTCATCTCAATACTCCCTGAATACTCCTACTCCCATCCTTATCTCAATACTCCCTGAATACCCCTACTCCCATCCTTATCTCAATACTCCCGGAATACCCCTACTCCCATCCTTATCTCAATACTCCCTGAATACTCCTACTCCCATCCTTATCTCAATACTCCCGGAATACCCCTACTCCCATCCTTATCTCAATACTCCCTGAATACTCCTACTTCCATCCTTATCTCAATACTCCCTGAATACCCCTACTCCCATCCTTATCTCAATACTCCCTGAATACCCCTACTCCCATCCTTATCTCAATACTCCCGGAATACCCCTACTCCCATCCTTATCTCAATACTCCCTGAATACTCCTACTCCCATCCTTATCTCAATACTCCCGGAATACCCCTACTCCCATCCTTATCTCAATACTCCCTGAATACTCCTACTCCCATCCTTATCTCAATACTCCCGGAATACCCCTACTCCCATCCTTATCTCAATACTCCCTGAATACTCCTACTCCCATCCTTATCTCAATACTCCCGGAATACCCCTACTCCCATCCTTATCTCAATACTCCCTGAATACCCCTACTCCCATCCTTATCTCAATACTCCCTGAATACCCCTACTCCCATCCTTATCTCAATACTCCTGAATACTCCTACTCCCATCCTTATCTCAATACTCCCTGAATACTCCTACTCCCATCCTTATCTCAATACTCCCTGAATACCCCTACTCCCATCCTTATCTCAATACTCCCTGAATACCCCTACTCCCATCCTTATCTCAATACTCCCTGAATACCCCTACTCCCATCCTTATCTCAATACTCCCGGAATACCCCTACTCCCATCCTTATCTCAATACTCCCGGAATACTCCTACTCCCATCCTTATCTCAATACTCCCGGAATACTCCTACTCCCATCCTTATCTCAATACTCCCGGAATACTCCTACTCCCATCCTTATCTCAATACTCCCGGAATACTCCTACTCCCATCCTTATCTCAATACTCCCTGAATACCCCTACTCCCATCCTTATCAGGAGCCTGTACCTGCGAGATGCAGATCCAGATGGCCTGCCTTGCATGATCATGTCTGACAGGTTGGTCAGCGCAACATGCTCGGTCAGGTGCCCGCCAGCCTCCCCCGGCTCATTGCCTCCGTAACCGACAGCTGGTACATGCCGCTGCATCGAACCGCAGGGCGAGCTTCCCGGCACTGCCGCTCCACCTGACGGGCCGGGCCGGCCACTCCAGCAATCGTTCCTCCTTGTCGTCAGGCGGGAGGGGCGGATGCGTCCATCATCGCCCACGCCTCCAAAACCGTCCTCCGGACCTGCTCCCGCTCCCGCTCCCACTCCCACTCCCGCTCCCGCTCCTGCTCCCGCTCCTGCTCCCACTCCCACTCCTGCTCCCCCCACTCCATCTTCCGCCTCGACCTGGAACATGCCAGAGGAGCTTCCAACATACGACAGCAAACCACTCCCTCCCTTTAAGATCGGCCTCCGCAGCGGCGGCGGCGAGAAATGGATCAGCACCTGACAGCCTCTGCTGCTGGGCCCCCCAGCCTGCCCCTGCCCCTGCTGCTGCTGCTGCTCCTTCTGCTGCTGGTGCTGGTGCTGCTGCCCCTGTTGCTGCTGCTGCTCCTTCTGCTGCTGGTGCTGCTGCTGCTCCGGGGCGGGAGCAGCCACCTCCTCTTGCACTGAGTTGAAGAATTGACGGCGCCTTCCGGATCGGAAGCTCTGCGGGCTGCTAACAGGCGGGGGTGTGGCCAGCGGTATCGGAGACACTGCGGTACTGCTGCCACCCTCCAATGCACTTCCACCATCACCTGCACCCCCCACGCCAGCTCCTCCGCTGCCGCAGCTGCCCTCGGATTCAAAGCGTACGGACACAGTGCCCAGGGGCTTGAGGTAGGACTTGCGAAAGTCGCCAGAGGAGGAGTGGGTGAGCGCTTTTTGCGGGCTCTAGAGGAGACAGGGATGAACGTTCAAAGGATGCTTTTAAGGGATGGACGATCAGGGGATGCTTTCAAAGGGATGGTTTTAAAAGGATGCTTTCATCCCTTAGCATCATTGACTAGAAACATGTGTGACCTTGAAATATCAGAACCACCCCACCAGAGTGAAATGCCTCCCCAAATGAGCATAGTACGGTAGTTTCCCCCTCACCCCACCAGTGTAGCACTGCAGTGCCTCCCCAAACCCACCATAGTGTAGTGCCTCCCCACTTGAGTGTAGTACTGTAGTGCCTTACCCACCCCACCTGAGTGTAGAGCCCCACCCCACACCACCCCACCAGAGTGTAGTGCCTCCCCACCTGAGTGTAGTGCCCTCAACTCCAGAGTGTAGTGCCTCACCACCTGAGTGTAGTGCCCCCAACACCAGGGTGTAGTGCCTCCCCACCTGAGTGTAGTGCCCCCAACACCAGAGTGTAGTGCCTCCCCACCTGAGTGTAGTGCCCCCAACACCAGAGTGTAGTGCCTCCCCACCTGAGTGTAGTGCCCCCAACACCACAGTGCAGTGCTCTCCCCCACCCACCTGAGTGTTTTTCCCCCCTCCTGATCCAGTACCCCACCCCACCCCACCTGAGCGTAGTGCCTCCCCACCTGAATGAAGCCCCCCCTCGCACCCACAGAAACATGATTGTGGTGCGCCCCCACCTGAGCCACACCCCGCCGAAGAGACAAGCTGGGACAAGACTTCCTATTCACGTCGATGGCCGTGGTAGCGGATGGTGGAGCGGACAGCAGCGGCAGCGAGAGTGTGTGCCTCGAGGCTTTTGAAATGGTCAGCGTGGACCTGCATGAAGAGAGGCAGCATGCGAGGAACAGTAGGGGTCAAGTTACCAACCTACCAAAACACGAAACCTGTCATGGGGCTGCATGGGACTGCAAGGTGGCTCTGCATGGTGGGACTGCATGGTGGGACTGCATGGTGGATCTGCATGGGACTTCATGGGAGTGCATGTGGCTCTTCATGATGGCTCTGCATGGGGCTGCATGGTGGCTCTGCATCGGACTGCTTGGTGGAACTGCATGTTGACATTGAACGAGACTGGCTGGTGGCTCTCCATGGGGCTGCATGAGACTGCATGGTGGCTCTGCATGGGGCTGCATGGGACTGCATGGTGGTTTTGAATGGTGGCTCTGAGTGGTGGCACTGAATGGAACTGCGTGAGACTGAATGGTGGCTCTGAATGGTGGCTCTGAATGGGACTGCATGGTGGTTTTGAATGGTGACTCTGAATGGTGGCTATAAATGGAACTGCATGTGACTGCATGGTGGCTCTGCATGGGACTGCATGGGACTGCATATTGACACTGTGTGAGACTGCATGCTGACATAGTATGAGACTGGATGGTGGCTCTGCAGGAACCTGCATGTCGAAAAACATTCATGGGGCTTGACATAACAGGACATGCAAATCAAAAGTGCCCTGACACGGGAATGCATGCGTGCCCTGTGTCAAGGCCGCAGCAGTTCCATCTGAGTCCATCAGGCCACACGGGCTGTGCCTCCTCTTATCATCTCTTAAACCCCGTCGAAACAGGGGACTCCTCTTACATTCTCTCATCCTCTGTCCACACTATCTCCCTCTCTTCACATATATAAGAATCCTGTCAGCGCAAATGAGACCTAGCATAACGATCTTGCTGATCTATATTTCTTTCACTATTTCTCTCGACATCTAAAATGCCCCCACACACTTGAAACCCAGCTCAAGGACACTTACTGCAGGAGAGGGACCATGGGGCTGTTTTGCAAGTTCTTTGACGAGTAGGACTCCCCAGCCGCAGACCCGCCTCCTGCTGCGCCTGCAGCCAGTTGCAGCTGTTGCAGCTGATGTTGCGGAGGTGTGGCCAGGCCCGAGTTGTTGTTGATGGCGCACCGGCCATCTAGACCTACGGTTAGTGGACACGCGGCATACGCGCCCCCCCCGCGTATCAGGCTGATACGTGGCGTGCCATCCGCTGTGGATGGCCAGAGGGGCATCCCGTCCTGCGCGAGCAAACATGAGGGGGGCAACATGGGGGGGGCAACATGGGTGGGCAAACATGGGTGGGCAAACATGGGTGGGCAAACATGGGGGGGCAAACATGAAGGGGCAAACATGGGGTGGGGGCAAACATGGGGGGGCAAACATGGGTGGGCAAACATGGGGGGGCACACATGGGTGGGCAAACATGGGGGGGCAAACATGGGGGGGCAAACATGAAGGGGCAAACATGGGGTGGGGGCAAACATGGGGGGGCAAACATGGGGGGGCAAACATGAAGGGGCAAACATGGGGTGGGGGCAAACATGGGGGGGCAAACATGGGTGGGCAAACATGGGGGGGCACACATGGGGGGGCAAACATGGGGGGGCAAACATGGGGTGGGGGCAAACATGGGGGGGCACACATGGGTGGGCAAACATGGGGTGGGGGCAAACATGGGTGGGCAAACATGGGTGGGCAAACATGGGTGGGCAAACATGGGTGGGCAAACATGGGTGGGCAAACATGGGTGGGCAAACATGGGTGGGCAAACATGGGTGGGCAAACATGGGTGGGCAAACATGGGTGGGCAAACATGGGTGGGCAAACATGGGTGGGCAAACATGGGTGGGCAAACATGGGTGGGCAAACATGGGTGGGCAAACATGGGTGGGCAAACATGGGGGGGCACACATGGGTGGGCAAACATGGGGGGGCAAACATGGGGGGGCAAACATGAAGGGGCAAACATGGGGTGGGGGCAAACATGGGGGGGCAAACATGGGGGGGCAAACATGAAGGGGCAAACATGGGGTGGGGGCAAACATGGGGGGGCAAACATGGGTGGGCAAACATGGGGGGGCACACATGGGTGGGCAAACATGGGGGGGCAAACATGGGGTGGGGGCAAACATGGGGGGGCACACATGGGTGGGCAAACATGGGGTGGGGGCAAACATGGGTGGGCAAACATGAAGGGGCAAACATGGGTGGGCAAACATGGGTGGGCAAACATGGGTGGGCAAACATGGGGGGGCAAACATGGGTGGGCAAACATGGGGTGGGGGCAAACATGGGGTGGGCAAACATGGGGGGGCACACATGGGTGGGCAAACATGGGTGGGCAAACATGGGGTGGGGGCAAACATGGGGGGGCACACATGGGTGGGCAAACATGGGGGGGCAAACATGGGGGGTGGGGGGGCAAACATGGGGGGGGGGGGGCAAACATGGGGGGGGGGGGGGGGGCGAACATGGGGGGGGGGGCAAACATGGGGGGTGGGGGCAAACATGGGTGGGCACACATGGGTGGGCAAACATGGGGGGGGGGGGCAAACATGGGGGATGGGGGCAAACATGGGGGGGGGGGGGGGGCAAACATGGGGGGTGGGGCAAACATGGGGGGGGGGGCAAACATGGGGGGGGGGGGGCAAACATGGGGGGGCAAACATGGGGGAGGGGGGGGGGACAAACATGGGGGGGGGGGGGGGGGGCAAACATGGGGGGGGGTGGCAAACATGGGTGGGCAAACATGGGGGGTGGGGGGCAAACATGGGGGGGGGGGGGGGGGGCAAACATGGGGGGGGGGGGCAAACATGGGGGGGAGGGGGGCAAACATGGGGGGGGGGGGCAAACATGGGGGGGGCAAACATGGGGGGAGGGGGGGGCAAACATGGGGGGGGGCAAACATGGGGGGGGGGCAAACATGGGGGGGGCAAACATGGGGGGGGGCAAACATGGGGTGGGGGCAAACATGGGGGGGGGGGCAAACATGGGTGGGCAAACATGGGGGGGCAAACATGGGGGGGGGGGCAAACATGGGGGGGGGGGGGGGCAAACATGGGGGGAGGGGGGGGCAAACATGGGGGGGGGGGGGGGGGGGGCAAACATGGGGGGTGGGGGCAAACATGGGGGGGGGGCAAACATGGGGGGGAGGGGGGGGGCAAACATGGGGGGGAGGGGGGGGGGGGGGACAAACATGGGGGGGAGGGGGGCAAACATGGGGGGGGGGGGCAAACATGGGGTGGGGGCAAACATGGGGTGGGGGCAAACATGGGGTGGGGGGACAAACATGGGGGGGAGGGGGGCAAACATGGGGGGGGGGGGCAAACATGGGGTGGGGGCAAACATGGGGGGGGGGGCAAACATGGGGTGGGGGCAAACATGGGGGGGCGAACATGGGGGGGCGAACATGGGGGGGCAAACATGGGGAGGCGAACATGGGGGGGCAAACATGGTTGCGCCGGGGGGGGTGGAAACAAAAAACGCGGCGGGGTCATAGAGGGGAAGCTGTGAATGTTTACTGTCGTGTTTGAGCCTCAGTTGTTTAGGGGCTGGACGTCCAGCCTCACACTTGGTTAAGTCCAAGCAACATAATGCCTGTCCTGATGAAGTGACGCGTCATAGACCACTCATTGGCTCCTCAAACCAGTCATTCAACCGTAGCCTGCCCGTCTGTCTGTTTGTCTGCCTGTCTGTCTGTATGACCCCTACCTGTAAAGGCAGGTTCCTTCACCCCCCCACCCCCCACCTGGTCAGTGGCCCCAAGACTCTTGGACCGCTCCTTCTGGTCCAGGAGCTTCATTTGAGACAGGCCTTTGGCAAGCACAGGCTTCTCGGACCTGATGCAGTCATAACAGCAGCAAAGCAGGCGTCAAACATTGACATAGCAGTCAGGGCCTGGGTCATAACAGCAGCAAGGCAGGCGTCAAACATTGACATAGCAGTCAGGGCCTGGGTCATAACAGCAGCAAGGCAGGCGTCAAACATTGACATAGCAGTCAGGGCCTGGGTCATAACAGCAGCAAAGCAGGCGTCAAACATTGACATAGCAGTCAGGGCCTGGGTCATAACAGCAGCAAAGCAGGCGTCAAACATTGACATAGCAGTCAGGGCCTGGGTCATAACAGCAGCAAGGCAGGCGTCAAACATTGACATAGCAGTCAGGGCCTGGGTCATAACAGCAGCAAAGCAGGCGTCAAACATTGACATAGCAGTCAGGGCCTGGGTCATAACAGCAGCAAAGCAGGCGTCAAACATTGACATAGCAGTCAGGGCCTGGGTCATAACAGCAGCAAAGCAGGCGTCAAACATTGACATAGCAGTCAGGGCCTGGGTCATAACAGCAGCAAGGCAGGCGTCAAACATTGACATAGCAGTCAGGGCCTGGGTCATAACAGCAGTAAGGCAGGCGTCAAACATTGACATAGCAGTCAGGGCCTGGGTCATAACAGCAGCAAGGCAGGCGTCAAACATTGACATAGCAGTCAGGGCCTGGGTCATAACAGCAGCAAGGCAGGCGTCAAACATTGACATAGCAGTCAGGGCCTGGGTCATAACAGCAGTAAGGCAGGCATCAAACATTGACATAGCAGTCAGGGCCTGGGTCATAACAGCAGTAAGGCAGGCATCAAACATTGACATAGCAGTCAGGGCCTGGGTCATAACAGCAGCAAGGCAGGCGTCAAACATTGACATAGCAGTCAGGGCCTGGGTCATAACAGCAGCAAGGCAGGCATCAAACATTGACATAGCAGGCAGAGCCTGGGTCATAAAAGCAGCAAGGCAGGCGTCAAACATTGACATAGCAGGCAGGGCCTGGGTCATAAAAGCAGCAAGGCAGTCTGAGTCAGTACAATGGCTAGGCGGATGCAGGGCTACAGGATCAGGAAGAGGTTTCCGTAGGCCAGCTCATACGATGACACGACGGGTACCGTTACAAGGTGTGCGAGTTCTGAGGAGACCATTCAACACAAATTCTACCGTAGGCCAGATCATACGATCACATGACGGGCACCGTTACAAGGCACGCAAATAGTCAAGTACTGAGGAGGCCAGTCAACAAAGAGCATGACGATGCACTGATCTCTATCCATGCATGCGTGGGTTTAGTGACCACAGGCACAAGACGCAAGCTCAACCACGCCTGCAAGGGGATAGGGTGGACATGAGGGAAGTGTGGATTTGAGACCGAGATGCCCTTTTGACCGCTGAGGAGATGGAACGCTAGCTCAGCCACGCCAGCAAGGAACGAGCGTGGACTCTAACAGTGTGGGGTGAGTTGCGAATCCTGAAAGGATTTTTCGTTAGGTGACCCAGGCCTGAACCCATCATCATGAAACAAGTTTGATGTCCACACTTGCATTTTGACTTGCCACAACTCGATGAGCCCACCCCTACTCTGCTGCAGCCTCCGATGTGGACCTGAAGAAATTAGCACTCGGCAATATATTCATGCAGGTCAGGCATGGAGGGCCTTGAATAAAACCCTCAGGGCCAAATGTGGCCCCAACACACCTCACTGGCCCCACCGCAATGCTCACCTTGAACGCCCCATCCCACTGCTATGCTGATCCCGCATACCAACCCGCTGCCCCACCTCCCTGCCCCACTGACCCAATGCCCCACTGCCTGAATGTCCTCACTGCCCCCACTGCCCCACTGCCTGAATGTCCTCACTGCCCCACTGCCTGAATGTCCTCACTGCCCCACTGCCCTACTACCTGAATGTCCTCACTGCCCCACTGCCTGAATGTCCTCACTGCCCCACTGCCCTACTACCTGAATGTCCTCACTGCCCCACTGCCTGAATGTCCTCACTGCCCCACTGCCCTACTACCTGAATGTCCTCACTGCCCCACTGCCTGAATGTCCTAACTGCCCCACTGCCTCACTGCCCCCACTGCCCCACTGCCTCACTGCCTCACTGCCTGAATATCCTCACTGCCCCAGTGCCCCACTGCCTGAATGTCCTCACTGCTCCACTGCCTGAATGCCCTCACTGCCCCACTGCCCCACTGCCTGAATATCCTCACTGTCCCCACTGCCCCACTGCCTGAATGTCGTCACTGCCCCCATTGCCCTCACTGCCTGAATGTCCTCACTGCCCCCACTGCCCTCACTGCCTGAATGTCCTCACTGCCCCCACTGCCCTCACTGCCTGAATGTCCTCACTGCCCCCACTGCCCTCACTGCCTGAATGTCCTCACTGCCCCCACTGCCCTCACTGCCTGAATGTCCTCACTGCCCCCACTGCCCTCACTGCCTCACTGCCCTCACTGCCCCCACTGCCCTCACTGTCCCCATTGCCCCACTGCCTGAATGTCCTCACTGCCCCCACTGCCCTCACTGCCTGAATGTCCTCACTGCCCCCACTGCCCCCACTGCCCCCACTGCCCCCACTGTCCTCACTGCCCCCACTGCCTGAATGTCCTCACTGCCCTCACTGCCTCACTGCCCTCACTGCCCCCACTGCCCTCACTGCCCCCACTGCCCTCACTGTCCCCATTGCCCCACTGCCTGAATGTCCTCACTGCCCCCACTGCCCCCACTGCCCCCACTGTCCTCACTGCCCCCACTGTCCTCACTGCCCCCACTGCCCCCACTGCCCCCACTGCCCCCACTGTCCTCACTGCCCCCACTGTCCTCACTGCCCCCACTGCCCCCACTGCCCCCACTGTCCTCACTGCCCCCACTGTCCTCACTGCCCCCACTGTCCTCACTGCCCCCACTGCCCTCACTGCCCTCACTGCCCTCACTGCCCTCACTGCCCTCACTGCCCCCACTGCCCTCACTGCCCTCACTGCCCTCACTGCCCTCACTGCCCTCACTGCCCTCACTGCCCTCACTGCCCTCACTGCCCTCACTGCCCCCACTGCCCCCACTGCCCTCACTGCCCTCACTGCCCTCACTGCCCCCACTGCCCCCACTGTCCTCACTGCCCCCACTGCCCCCACTGCCCTCACTGCCCTCACTGCCCTCACTGCCCTCACTGCCCTCACTGCCCTCACTGCCCTCACTGCCCCCACTGTCCTCACTGCCCTCACTGCCCCCACTGCCCTCACTGCCCTCACTGCCCCCACTGCCCCCACTGCCCCCACTGCCCTCACTGCCCTGCTCACCCCCACTGCCCTCACTGCCCTCACTGCCCCCACTACCCCCACTGCCCTCACTGCCCTCACTGCCCCCACTGTCCTCACTGTCCCCACTACCCCCACTGCCCTCACTGCCCTCACTGCCCCCACTGCCCTCACTGCCCCCACTACCCCCACTGCCCTCACTGCCCTCACTGCCCCCACTGCCCCCACTACCCCCACTGCCCTCACTGCCCTCACTGCCCCCACTGCCCCCACTGCCCCCACTGTCCTCACTGCCCCCACTACCCCCACTGCCCTCACTGCCCTCACTGCCCTCACTGTCCTCACTGCCCCCACTGCCCTCACTGCCCTCACTGCCCCCACTGCCCTCACTGCCCCCACTGCCCTCACTGCCCTCACTGCCCCCACTACCCCCACTGCCCTCACTGCCCTCACTGCCCCCACTGCCCCCACTGCCCCCACTGTCCTCACTGCCCCCACTACCCCCACTGCCCTCACTGCCCTCACTGCCCTCACTGTCCTCACTGCCCCCACTACCCCCACTGCCCTCACTGCCCTCACTGCCCTCACTGTCCTCACTGCCCCCACTGCCCCCACTGCCCTCACTGCCCTCACTGCCCCCACTGCCCTCACTGCCCTCACTGCCCTGCTCACCCCCACCCCTACCTGCTTTTCTCCGCGGCCGATGTTGGTTTAAAGGCATGGTGAGCGCCAGCGCCAGCGCCGAGGGAAATTGCTGGCAGCGCGCCCTCTTCGCTCGGCTTCCTGCCACCATTAACGCTGATGCCTAAGGCCTTAGGGTTTTCACCACTAGGGCTGATGCGAGGGTCAATCAAGATGCTGCCTCCACCACTCTGGCTGCCACTCAGACCGCTCAAGCTCCTGCCTCTGCCATTCTGACTTGCGCTACTCCCATTCTGGCTCCCGCCGCCGCCATTCTGGCTGAGACACTCACCACTAGGACCCGCAGCTCCCTCTAAAACTACCAGCTGGCCCACAACGCTGTTCAGCTGCACAAGGTGGCGGGGCAGTCACCAAAGGTTGGCATACTTTAGGATGTACGGATAAGGGTTAAAGGGTTAAGGTTTTGGTGGCTGCTCACCAAAGGTTGGTATAATTGGAATCAAGGCCACAGGGAGGGTTGGGACCGCAAGCGTTCCCTTCAGCGTGCTCCAGCTACAGCTCAGCTAAATGACAAAACTTCAGCCAAGGGAGTCTGGAGCTGAAAGCTTTGTTGCTTGGGCCGGTCAGGTTTGAATTCACAATGGTCCATTAGAGGCCGCCCAGTGGCCTCTAATGGGTGGTCTGGTGCACACTAAACAAGCCATTGCAAGATAGGACATGGTGTCATCATCACAGAGCAGCCAACTGTCATTAACAGGAAAGAGCATTCACAAGCATCACATATTTGCTACTCATAAAAACAGCCATCAAACATTGCAAATAAAATGTGTAGATGTGTCTCGACAGATCGTGCGCAAGGTTTCCCCTACGCGGTCACACAAGGTTCACGCGATCGGACAAGGGGTGCCATCTTGCTTTCATACCGAGTAAGCAGGCATACGTTGCGATAGCTGCGTTGAGATTCCTCCTCCTCTGCCTCCTTCTCCACCTCCCACCCGCCCCGCCACATCAGGCTGGCCCTCCTCCTCCTCCTCCAGTTCTTCCCACCCATCCACCCCTGCACCTACATCAGATTGGCCCTCCTCCACCTCCTCCTCCCAGTTGCTCCGCGTGCCTGCTCCCAGGAGCTGAGATAATGCTTGATTAACATCACTGTCCATCCCGCTGTTGCCCAGTTGCTCCCTAAAGGATGGAAGGTTGGGAATGATGGGTTAAGGGTGAAGGTTTGAAGGTAAAGGGTATATTGTTAGGGTTATGGTTGACAACGTTGTCCATCCCCGCTGTTGCCCAGTTGTTCCCTAAAGGATGAAAGGTTGGGGATCATGGGTTGAGGGCAAAGGGTTGAAGGTGAAGGGTATAGAGTTGGGGTTATGGTTGACATAGCTGTCTATCCCGCTGCTACCCATCTGCCCCCAAAAGGGTTCAGGATTCGAAATTTCAGGGTTGGGATGCAGGGATTAGGGTTTAGAGTCAGGGTTTAGGGTTGAGCTCTAGTTTACGTTATGATTTGTGTGCTGTCCATCCCCTCTTGACCCTGTTGCTCCCTGAAGAGTAAGGGTTTAGGGTTCAGGTTTCATGCATATTTCTTTTTTCATGTAATCCTGATGGGGGAGTGAGAGAGGAGGAGGGAGTGTCCTATGCTCGGCACTCCTGCAGCCTCGCACATATAAATTGTGTGTATTAACAAAGTGTGCTGTATCTTCCCACTCTACTCTGCCCTGTTCAGGGTCTTGCCTCAGCCCTGTTAAGCCCTACTACAATCTCCCCTGTTGCCTCTGTCCTCTGCCCTGCGTGGGATCTTGCCTAAGCCCTGCTAAGCCCTACGTACCCTTTGCCTGTCTAAGCCCTATGACCCTATGCCTTCCTGGCCTATGCCCTACTGCTCTCTGCCCTATTGCCTCTGCCCTTCGCCTGTCTAAGCCCTATGACCCTATGCCTTCCTGGCCTATGCCCTACTGCTCTCTGCCCTATTGCCTCTGCCCTTTGCCTGTCTAAGCCCTATGACCCTATGCCTTCCTGGCCTATGCCCTACTGCTCTCTGCCCTATTGCCTCTGCCCTTTGCCTGTCTAAGCCCTATGACCCTATGCCTTCCTGGCCTATGCCCTACTGCTCTCTGCCCTATTGCCTCTGCCCTTTGCCTGTGTAAGCCCTATGACCCTATGCCTTCCTGGCCTATGCCCTACTGCTCTCTGCCCTATTGCCTCTGCCCTTTGCCTGTCTAAGCCCTATGACCCTATGCCTTCCTGGCCTATGCCCTACTGCTCTCTGCCCTATTGCCTCTGCCCTTTGCCTGTCTAAGCCCTATGACCCTATGCCTTCCTGGCCTATGCCCTACTGCTCTCTGCCCTATTGCCTCTGCCCTTTGCCTGTCTAAGCCCTATGACCCTATGCCTTCCTGGCCTATGCCCTACTGCTCTCTGCCCTATTGCCTCTGCCCTTTGCCTGTCTAAGCCCTATGACCCTATGCCTTCCTGGCCTATGCCCTACTGCTCTCTGACCTATTGCCTCTGCCCTTTGCCTGTCTAAGCCCTATGAGCCTATGCCTTCCTGGCCTATGCCCTACTGCTCTCTGCCCTATTGCCTCTGCCCTTTGCCTGTCTAAGCCCTATGACCCCATGCCTTCCTGGCCTATGCCCTACTGCTCTCTGCCCTATTGCCTCTGCCCTTTGCCTGTCTAAGCCCTATGAACCTATGCCTTCCTGGCCTATGCCCTACTGCTCTCTGCCCTATTGCCTCTGCCCTTTGCCTGTCTAAGCCCTATGACCCTATGCCTTCCTGGCCTATGCCCTACTGCTCTCTGCCCTATTGCCTCTGCCCTGTCTAAGCCCTATGACCCTATGCCTTCCTGGCCTATGCCCTACTGCTCTCTGCCCTATTGCCTCTGCCCTTTGCCTGTCTAAGCCCTATGAACCTATGCCTTCCTGGCCTATGCCCTACTGCTCTCTGCCCTATTGCCTCTGCCCTTTGCCTGTCTAAGCCCTATGACCCTATGCCTTCCTGGCCTATGCCCTACTGCTCTCTGCCCCATTGCCTCTGCCCTGTCTAAGCCCTATGACCCTATGCCTTCCTGGCCTATGCCCTACTGCTCTCTGCCCTATTGCCTCTGCCCTGTCTAAGCCCTATGACCCTATGCCTTCCTGGCCTATGCCCTACTGCTCTCTGCCCCATTGCCTCTGTCCTCTGCCCTGTCTAGGCCCTCCTGACCTGAAGTTGACTGGGTCGTGTAGGTCCCTCCCTCCAACCATGATAGCCGTGTGGGCATCCATGGCCTCGCGCACTGAGACCTAAACATTGAACAGCAGCAGGGGGTGTGGATGAGCGGATCGGGGTTGACCAGGAGTGGGTTGAGGTTTGATGGCCCCGCGCACTGAGACCAATAAATATAACTTCACGTTCACTGAGACCTAAACATTGAACAGCAGCAGGGGTTGAGGATGAGCGGATCGGGGTTCAGTACAAGTGGGTTCAGTTGTGTGGCCTCGCTCACAGAGACCATGCACAGTGAGTGCACAGCAGAAGGAGTGGAGGATGAGAGGATCGGAGTTTGATGTCGTGATGTGGTGGACTTCAAAAGCAGGGGGGTGGGGGACAGGGCGAGCAGTGATAGGCCCTGGCTATTGCTCTAGGAGGCGGGGGGGGGGGGGGGGAGGGGGGCAATGCACTTGGCTGCTGAGGCCCAATTGGTTCCAATCCTTGACTGCCCTACAGACACCAGCACAAGCAGCTGCTGGATTGCACATAAGTATCCAGACAGAGGCCAGGGGGTGACTGAGACGTTGCTCAAATGCGGCAGATCCACGAACAACAAAGCACTGGGTGCCACATGCGCTGCACTGCTGCGCACCTTCTCCCCACACAAGATCTTCTCCAGTATCTTGACCGCCTTGCCGGCCGGCGTCTGCAGGTCCACATCGGCTCGGAGCGCTTCAAAGCCGTCCTGGAGGGTCAGTGACTGCCTCAATGACTCCTTGAGTCTGCAGGAAGAGATAGGGAGGGGGCAGGGGGGACAGGTGGGAGGAGGGAGGGAGATGGGAGATGGAATAGGGTGGGAGATGAAAAATAATCAGCTCTGGCCCTCTTGTCCCACCAGCCAATGGGTGGTGCCTCACACAGCATACGTATACCTTTGTCAGATTATCTGTCTGATGATTGGGGAGGGGGGGGGATAAAGGAAAAGGCCAGTTATCTGCCTCAAAGTGAAGGCCACAACTGACACACACAGTGCATCCCTTATCATATTGTATTTATTGATTGTGGGGGGGGAAGGGTGGTGGAATAGAGGAGTCTGCTAGAGGGTGAGGGCCGCACCTCACACACAACGCCTCCCTCTTCTCCTGCTCCTTCTCCAGCCACTGTGCCTCCTTCTGCATCCAGAGCACTTCCCGCTCCAGATCCTTCTTCTCCTCCTGAAGGGACAAGCATGCAGCACATGGGCATAACTCCATATCAGTGACAGGCAACGCACCTCCTATTAAGGGGACCAGCATGCAACACATGAGCCAAAATCCACATCAGTGACATGCAACGCGCCTTCTCCTGCGCCCGCCTGCAACACAGTACGGCCAGCCTCTGTTTCGCTCATCGAGGGACTGGCTTCTTGAAAATGATGTACTATGCACGTGCTGGCTCATTGAGTCATCAGGAACAGGTCCATCCTCCCCTCCGCAAAGGAAGGGGGATCATGCAACATTTTGGGCCTGCATGGCCAGCCCCGACCATGCAGGGGCAATCTTCGATCGAACCGTCCCTGACTAATGTGGTGCACATCATGGGACCGACTCGTGGAAACATATCATGGGCTGAATATCCCAGCTCATATAAACCATCTCCCCCCACCACTTGTCCCAGCTCAACACCCTCCCCCCCCAAAAAAAATCTGTGACTGCATGTCCAGGCTCTGAACTCAAAAAATCAAATATTGCACCTCGAGCCCCTGGCCAGGTGCAGTCACGCAGAATCTAGTTATTGCATCCGTCCAACTCAACTGTGGGTTAACAAAACAAACATATGCATGTTTGCCTTGCATGCATGGCCCTGACTCGGCGCTATTTCTGCACGTCAGACCACTCTAAGCAGGTGGCTGGACAAGCACCGCTGAACTGTTGAGGACCTCGCCTGGGCCAGTCAATGGCCCAGCAGCAGGACTTAGACAAAGGCTGGACAACCTCTCCCCTGGCCAATGTTGAAGGTGACTTACGCTTGGAGCAAACGGAAGCACACAGCACCAGGACTCGTACAAAGGCCGGACAACCCCTCGCCCTGAGGGAAGTTAAACTTTACTTCCACTAGGAAGTAACAAAAGCACACAGCAGCAGGACTCGTACACAGGCTGGACCCCCCCTTGCCCTAAGCGATGTTATAGGTGACTTCAACTTGGAACTAACGGAAGCACACAGCAGCCTACCGGCATCTCGCACCTGAAGGGTACCACTGGGCCCATGGGCAAAACCATTATATATACATACCGAAGGCTGAAGGCCCAGGGCTGCAGCAGGTGCTTCCGACCCTAGGCCGGGAATTAGCATAATAATAGCTGAATAATAGCTGAGTAATAGCTGAATGATAGCTGAATTATAGCTGAGTAATAGCTAAACCACCTCAGAAGAAGAAGCCATCTCACCTCCATCTCCCTCCTGGAGGTCATGGCCAAGCCGTAATTCTCTGCAAGGATCACAAACTCCCGCGCCATATCATGGGCAGGAATGTCTGTCAGGTGCAGGCCGCAACCCTGCAGGAGGAAGCAATCGGGGGTGAGACTTGGCAAAGGGAGTGAGACATGGCAGCAGCCCTGCAGGAAGTAGAACATAAGAAGGGGGTGATACATGGCCTCGGGGTTAGGCAGTAAGACAATAAGGAAGTGAGGCATAACCACAGCCCTGCAAGAAGAACACGAGAAGGGGGTGAGAATGGCAAAGGGAGTGAGACATGGCCACAGCCCTGCAGGAAGTAGAACACGAGGAGGGGGTGATACAGGACAAAGGGAATGAAACATGGCCATAGCCCTGCAAAAATAAGAATAGGAGGAGAGGTGAGACATGGCAAAGGAGCGAGACATGGCCACAGCCCTGCAGTACAGGAACATGAGAAGGGGATAAGGCATGGCCTCGGACTAAGGGAGTAGACATGGCAGAGGGAAGGAGACAAGGCCACAGCCCTGCAGGAGGTAGAACATGAGAAGTGGGGCAAAGGCAATGAGATATGGCCACTGGGTGGTCCGGGCATGATCATTGAATGCCAGGGTAGCTCCTGAACCCCTTGTCCCCGGGCACATACAAAACAACATATATACCCATTGGGCTGAATGCATGGGCAGTGGGGCACGAGTCAGCTCGGCAACATACACATCATGTCACAAGATATGCGATCAGGATCACCCCCACTTTCATATCCTTATCTACCATCATCTTCTCCCTCTCCCCCTCCCTCCCCATCCTATCTCCCTCCTCCCCCCCCTCTTTCTCCTCCCCCCCTTCTCCATCCCTCCCACTCTCCTATTCCTCTTACCTTCATTTGATCCAGCCCTGAGAAGCGTGGCGAGCCCATGAAAAGCAGCGCTGGTGCTCCGCCCATTTCCGTCTCCAAAAACTGCCCCTTGAGCTGCAGGTCAGGTGCTTGACACCCCTTGCTGTCTCCGGCCACGGTGAGCAAGACCGGGGAGCTGGACAGCTGTGCCAGGCGCTCGTAGCTCCATCCCACACAAGGGTGGACTGCCTGTCAACAGGGGCCATGTGCACGCATTGCATAACATTTAACGGTGGGGAACCCTCTAGGACTTTGATATGATGGAGTCGCAAGGGGGATGGCAGTGCGTGGTGAGGCAACAGTATGGTGGTGGTGTGTGTGGTGCTGCAGATGTTGTATTTGATGTTGCATGAGAGGTAGTACATGTACTACATGCGAAGCTGCATGCCGTGCATGCAATTTTCATGTAGTGTTGCAGGTCTTGCACGTAGTGTTGCAGGTGTTGCAGGTGGTGGTGCAGGTGTTGCTTGTAGAGATGCAAGTGTCGCATGCAAATCAGGATGCTGATGAAGGGGGCAGTGCACTTGGAAAAACATTGAGCTAATTTAGTCGAGAGACGGCCGGCGTGAGGGAGACAGGACAGTGTTGCATTTGTGGTCCTGCAGGTATCAGAAATGTGTTGTATATGACGATGCAGGTGCTGTTGCAGGTGTTGTTGCAGGTGTTGTTGCACATGTGCTGCAGGTGGTGCTGTTGTGTTGGAAATGTGTTGCAGATGACAACACCCTTTGCATGTAATGTTGCATGTGGTGTTGCATGTGGTGTTGCATGTAGTGTTACAAGGTGGTGTTGCGTGTAGTGTTGCATGTGGTCTTGCATGTGGTGTTGCATGTAGTGTTGCATGTGGTGTTGCATGTGGTGTTGCATGTGGTGCTGCGTGTGGTGTTGCATGTGGTGTTGCATGTGGCTCTGTCCGTGTTGCAGACGAACCGAAAACCCACGTTTTAAGAGTGTCATATAACCTTCAAATACTTCAGCTAAAATGCATTAACCCTTCACACATTTACCTTCAGTGCATCGCCAATGTATGCGCCGCGTGATAAGGCTGGACAAACGCTCTGCAGCTTGGAGCCGACCTGCGCCCAAGTATGAACATGGGTGTTCCACACTTGTGTCAGAGTGTGGACATGATTGCGTCATGTGTCGACATGTGTGGCACATAACTCCTGACATGCGGGTGGTCAATGTGTAAACCAGTGCACCACACACGTTCCAGTGAGAACACGGATGTGTCACACTTGTGTGGGAATGCTGCAGCTTCCATGTTTCCCCAGCGTCCAGACATCAGACGTGACATGAGGATTCGAAACAAAGCAGTTGGGATTCAAATCAAGCAGTTCAACTTGCAACCAAGCAGGCCAATTTCGAAGACTTGAGCTTGAAACCAAGCACCCTGCATTCAACATCAAGCAGGCAGGTCAAAATCAAAACTAAGCCTGGTGACCCACAGGGGAGGTGACACTGTTCCAGACAAGCCACTGGCCACCCCCCTCCCTTTGTGCACCTCGGCCCTTAACCCCCCTCTCCCTCAGTGCACACTTACCTCCCCCCCCCTCCCCCTCTGTTCCCCCCCAACGCCCGCCCTTGCACCTGCCCCCCTCTTCTATGAACCTGCCCATCTCCTCCCCTGCCTCCCCCTTTTCCCCCCCTGCCCCCTCTGCTCCCCTGATGCCTTCCCCCTTCCCCCTCTGCTCCCCTGCCTCCCCCCTTCCCCATCCTGCCCCCTCTGCTCCCCTGCCTCCCCCTTCCCCCTCTGCTCCCCTGCCTCCCCCCACCCCCCCCCCCTGCCCCTCTGCTCCCCTGCCTCCCCCCTTCCCTCCCCTGCCCCCTCTGCTCCCCTGCCTCCCCCCTTCCCCCCCCTGCCAGACACGCTGCAGCTGACACTGCCTCCCCCCCTTCCCCCCCCCCCCCTGCCAGACACGCTGCAGCTGACACTGCCTCCCCCCCTCCCCCCCCCCTGCCAGACTCGTTGCAGCTGGCACTGCCTGTCCATCACAAAGGGTGGGGGACATGCCGTAAACGACTCATTAGAGGACATACACCCGCCCTCTGATCCCCTGCCTCCTCCACCTACGCACCCCCTCACCACACACACACCTGCAGCATCGGCCAACCCTGTCCAACTCAAAGTGGAAGAGGAACATGCGATAGGAAAACTCATCAGCAGGCCATAAAGCCGCCCTCTGTGCAACTGCCCCCACCTCAACCCAAACCCTCTGCACAATCCTGCGGCAGCTGGCTCCCATTTTTCTCTGTCACTTGAAGCCGTGAAGCCACCCTGCGTGCATCTGCCTGCTGCCTCTTCCCTCAGCACACACCTGCCCCCACCCTAACTTACACAAACACCCGAAGCAGCTAGCACTCGCTATATTTTACAAAATAAAGGATAAGGGCGAGTGATAGGAAAATTCAGAACAGGGTTTGGAACTGTATAGCCACCCATGTTGGACTCTGAAACCGTTGAAGGGCCTCAGGTGTAACATAAGACAGTCTGTTACGCAGTTCACAATGATATTCTGACTATAGGACTGTAAATTGCCCCCAACCCAACCTCCCTCCTCTGGACCCCCAACCCAACCTCCCTCCTCTGGACCCCCAACCCAACCTCCCTCCTCTGAACCCCCAACCCAACCTCCCTCCTCTGAACCCCCAACCCAACCTCCCTCCTCTGAACCCCCAACCCAACCTCCCTCCTCTGGACCCCCAACCCAACCTCCCTCCTCTGAACCCCCAACCCAACCTCCCTCCTCTGAACCCTCAACCCAACCTCCCTCCTCTGAACCCCCAACCCAACCTCCCTCCTCTGGACCCCCAACCCAACCTCCCTCCTCTGGACCCCCAACCCAACCTCCCTCCTCTGAACCCCCAACCCAACCTCCCTCCTCTGAACCCCCAACCCAACCTCCCTCCTCTGAACCCCCAACCCAACCTCCCTCCTCTGAACCCCCAACCCAACCTCCCTCCTCTGGACCCCCAACCCAACCTCCCTCCTCTGGACCCCCAACCCAACCTCCCTCCTCTGAACCCCCAACCCAACCTCCCTCCTCTGAACCCCCAACCCAACCTCCCTCCTCTGAACCCCCAACCCAACCTCCCTCCTCTGGACCCCCAACCCAACCTCCCTCCTCTGGACCCCCAACCCAACCTCCCTCCTCTGAACCCCCAACCCAACCTCCCTCCTCTGAACTCCCAACCCAACCTCCCTCCTCTGAACCCCCAACCCAACCTCCCTCCTCTGAACCCCCAACCCAACCTCCCTCCTCTGAACCCCCAACCCAACCTCCCTCCTCTGAACCCCCAACCCAACCTCCCTCCTCTGAACCCCCAACCCAACCTCCCTCCTCTGAACCCCCAACCCAACCTCCCTCCTCTGGACCCCCAACCCAACCTCCCTCCTCTGAACCCCCAACCCAACCTCCCTCCTCTGAACCCCCAACCCAACCTCCCTCCTCTGAACCCCCAACCCAACCTCCCTCCTCTGGACCCCCAACCCAACCTCCCTCCTCTGGACCCCCAACCCAACCTCCCTCCTCTGAACCCCCAACCCAACCTCCCTCCTCTGAACCCCCAACCCAACCTCCCTCCTCTGAACCCCCAACCCAACCTCCCTCCTCTGAACCCCCAACCCAACCTCCCTCCTCTGGACCCCCAACCCAACCTCCCTCCTCTGGACCCCCAACCCAACCTCCCTCCTCTGAACCCCCAACCCAACCTCCCTCCTCTGAACCCCCAACCCAACCTCCCTCCTCTGAACTCCCAACCCAACCTCCCTCCTCTGAACCCCCAACCCAACCTCCCTCCTCTGAACCCCCAACCCAACCTCCCTCCTCTGAACCCCCAACCCAACCTCCCTCCTCTGAACCCCCAACCCAACCTCCCTCCTCTGAACCCCCAACCCAACCTCCCTCCTCTGAACCCCCAACCCAACCTCCCTCCTCTGAACCCCCAACCCAACCTCCCTCCTCTGGACCCCCAACCCAACCTCCCTCCTCTGGACCCCCAACCCAACCTCCCTCCTCTGAACCCCCAACCCAACCTCCCTCCTCTGAACCCCCAACCCAACCTCCCTCCTCTGAACCCCCAACCCAACCTCCCTCCTCTGAACCCCCAACCCAACCTCCCTCCTCTGGACCCCCAACCCAACCTCCCTCCTCTGGACCCCCAACCCAACCTCCCTCCTCTGAACCCCCAACCCAACCTCCCTCCTCTGAACCCCCAACCCAACCTCCCTCCTCTGAACTCCCAACCCAACCTCCCTCCTCTGAACCCCCAACCCAACCTCCCTCCTCTGAACCCCCAACCCAGCCTCCCTCCTCTGAACCCCCAACCCAACCTCCCTCCTCTGAACCCCCAACCCAACCTCCCTCCTCTGAACCCCCAACCCAACCTCCCTCCTCTGAACCCCCAACCCAACCTCCCTCCTCTGAACACACCTGTAGCAGCTGGCAGGCATGGTCCATCACGAAATGAAACGGGAACATGTGATAGAACAGCTCAGTGGAGGGTTTGTAGCCACACCATGCCTCAGCGCCCGCCTTGCTCGGGACATCCCAGTGGCCTGGGAAGGTCAACTGATACACCTGGAGGGAGGGGTCAGGGGGAGGGTCGGGGGGGAGGGGGGGCAGGCCAGGGGGGGGGGGGGTGAGAGGGGTTCAATTGATACACCTGGAGGGAGGGGTGAGGGGGGAGGGAGGGCAGGCCAAGGGGAGGTGTCAGGGGGAGGGGGGCAGGCCAGAGGGAGGTGTCAGGGGGGAAGGAGGGCAGGCCAGGGGGGAGGGGTCAGGGGGGAGGGAGAGTAGGCCAGGGGGAGAGGTCAGGGGGGAGGGAGGACAGGACAGGGGGGGAAGGTTGATAGGGGTTCAATTGATACACGTGGAGGGAAGGTTCAGGGGGGAGGGGGGGCTTCGGCCCGGGCTGCGCGGTTTCCTTAAATCTCAGGCCCTCCACGGGGCGTAGCTTCTTTCTTTCTTTCTTTCTTGGAGAAAAGGGTCAGGGGGGAGGTGGGGCAGGCTACGGGGAAGGTTGCTATTCAGGGTTGAGGTTTTGAAAGGGGTTCAATTTTGAGTTCAGGTTTGCCAGGGAGAAAGGCTCCATGTGAATGAATGTGCCCCCATGCGTACGCAACCCACAGCCTAGGCGATGAGCTGACTTGTCTGGGTAGTACACATAACAGCGCCGGGCCCGCACACTCCTGGCAAACAACTCCCTGCTCCCCTCTCCTGAAGGAGGGAGGGTCCCCAAGCGCTAAATTTGGAGTCCCTTCAGGTAAGGGCGCAAAGCACCTCCAACCGCTCAATTGGGGGTCCCAACAGGGAGAGGAGATTTCCAAAGCTCAGAGACATGCATTGCTTGACGTTTGGGAAGAAGAGCCTGGTCTTACAGGGGAGGGAAGTTGACAGGCAGAATCCATCCATCAATATCAATACACCTGATGGTTAGTGTGCCCTCCCTGGTGTCCGGTGGCATTCCTCTAGGTGGGGGCTTACACCCTGTTGAAGCAGCAGCAACAACAGCAACAACAGCAACAACAACAGCAACAACAGCAGCAGCAACGACAAAAGGGATGGCGAAAACAAAAGCCGTACACCGAAGGCACTAGGATACGTGCATAGATGCTGTAACCAGCAACAGCAATTGCAACAGCGGCAACAGCAACAACAGCATATACTTACACCAGGTGGTCAGAATTGCTGCAACAACAAGGACAACCAAACAAATGTTGCACCTGGTCATCCCTATTGCAACACCAGCAATTGCACCATTCCCACACCTCATGGTCACAACTGCAACACCAGCAACAGCAAGAACAACAACAAATGTTGTAGATGGTCATCCCCATGACAAAACCCGCAACAGTAGCACTATTCCCGCACCTCGTGGTCACAGTCGCAACACCAGCAACAACAAGAACAACAACAAATGTTGCATCTGGTCATCCCTATCGCGAAACCCGCAACAGTAGCACCAATCCCGCACCTCGTGGTCACAGTCGCAACACCAGCAACAACAAGGACAACAACATAAATGTTGTACATGGTCATCCCTATCGCAAAACCCGCAACAATTGCACCATTCTCGCACCTCGTGGTCGCAGTCGCAACACCAGCAACAACAAGGACAACAACAAATGTTGCACCTGGTCATCCCTGCCGCAACGCCCGCAACAATTGCACCTTTCCCGCACCTCGTGGTCGCAGTTGCAACACCAGCAACAACAAGGACAACAACAAATGTTGCACATGGTCATCCCTGTCGCAACACCCGCAACAATTGCACCATTCCCGCACCTCATGGTCACAGTTGCAACACCAGCAACAACAAGGACAATAACAAATGTTGCACATGGTCATCCCTATCGCAACACCCCCAACAATTGCACCATTCTCCACCTCGTGGTCGCAGTCGCCGGCCTCCCGGCTCTGCATGAGCTGCATACTTATGTCCTCGCCATGAATCGCCTGCAAGGGTTGAAGGCTGTCATTGGATGGCATTCATTTACCAGCGCTCGTATCCTGGCTTATATTGACTGGCGTTCATTGACTGGCAATCACACACTGGCGGTTTTGTCTTAGAATCCCTGTCTGGAGTTTTGAATGGTTTTAATGAAAGGTGAAAAAGAGTTGGGTTAAAGAAGAACCAGAAATGGGAGCACAGGGTACTGGAAGAGTGCCCTACAAAAGCGTGTAGGTCAAGCACCAGTTTGTCCCCCGATGGCACGTGCAGCATGGGGGCACCAGGGTGGGCCCCCAGTGGCACTCAAGATGGTTCAGAAGATACAAAACGCTACCTGTGCGGCCGTCGCCACGAGCGACTCCAGCATATAGCGCCTCTCCGGCAGCTCGCTCACATGGTGCAACTCAAAGATCCCAGCACCTAGCCGCAGCGCGAACGCGGCTGGCAACGCCATGAGTGCGGCCGTGTCGATGGCCGCCGAGCCAGGCCGCATGGCCGACGTGCGGCAGAGGTCATCGAGGCCCCCGGAGGCCAGCAGGGAGGAAAGACTGCCCGCTAAGCAGCTCATGAGAGGCATCTCGCCCTCATCCTCGCCGGTCCGCATGCGGACAAAGGTGCTGCTGATATTGCTGCTGCAGCTTTTATTGCTTCTGCTGAATCCCTCGATTTCCCCCCCCATTGTACTGCTCTTGTTGTTGCTGCTACTACTTCTGCTACTGCTGCCGCTGTCACTGCTGCTGCTGCAACCCTCAAATTGCCCCCCTTGAAATCTTGCTGTTGCTGCTGCTGGTGTTGCTGCTGTTGCCACTCCTGCTGCTATCACTGTTCATGTTGGAATAGACCATGCAGCTGCCTCAAGCAAGTACTGCAGCTATTGCTGCTGCTCTTGCTTAAGGTTGCTGCGGTTCCTCGATGTATATGCTGCTGCTGTAGAGCTGTTGCTGTTGCTCCTGATTAAGCTACAGCTCGTTATGTTGCGCCAGCAACCTCCTCGTACAACTGTTGCAGCTGTTCCTCCAGGTCAGCACTGTAGATCATGAGGGCAGGGAACGTGTCATCCTTGTAGCGTGTACTAGAGCAGCTTCACGATCGTTACCAGTGCGGCGGTGCATGTGAAGGTGCACACCAGTGATTCTTTTAGTGGGTACTGGGTACGACTCGTACCGAAACACGGTATCGAACAATGATTGCTCTTGGAGTCCAACGCAGTCGCTCGGTACCGAAAATATTCCGAAAACGAGCGGGGAAAACTGAGAATCAGGATTTTTCGCGCCTGCGGCACTCGTTTCCAGAATTTCAGTACCCAGCAATAAATGGCCAATATCACTAAAAGAATCACTGGTGCACACCTGCTCCAGGAGCAGAAACAGCATGTGGCAGGGGGAGTGATACTGCGGGGTGCAAGCTGCGGTCCATACCCTTTTACCTTGGGAGGGCATGATTGGCAGAGTGAGCTCCTTGGACCCCCATGCCCTATGGCGATTGGATTGCAACATCTCGAACCACTGCCTGGCTGGGTGAAGTATAAGCCCCATGAAATCCATGATGTCCCCGTGCTTACCTTGATTACTGTAGAAGTTTATCTTAAGATCGTCGTGTGTGACGGATGGGGGCGATAGCAGGATTCAGGCGATGCGGCCACCATGGGCTAAGAGCACTCATAGCACTCCCTCACCGACACCTCCATCCCCGACCCCCCCATAACTTATGCAAGCCCCCACCTTAGAAGATGGGTTAACGCACGATATGAAGCTCGCTATCCTTCTTCAACACTTGTCGGGGCTGAAATTCGTGCTGAAATTCGGTAAGACGTAAATTTGGTCAGACGTGGTGTCCACAGCGAAAGTGATTTGTGTCCAAGTATCACAGCATGTTTCTGATTGGACCTGGGGAAAAAGCGTGTACGACGGTATTCTGGTCTTCGGGAGATTTCTGGGGTGGGTGCTCCTGCCCCGGCCAGACACCGGAATGTGAGGCCGCGTAATCTTGCGCAGGCCCTGTCGTACAGAAACGGTTTGTGGAACACTTCCACAGGCCTTTAGAAGACCCACGTGCGGCCTTTTCGGCAGAGCCCCGCCGGGCGGCCGAAGAGTCACACCGTATCCGTCAGTCAGTCAGTCAGTCAGTCAGTCAGTCTGTCTGTCCGTCAGCCCGATGTTTCTGGAACGTCCCGGACACTTTATGCGCTATAGCGCAAATCAAACGGCTGTAATTATTAAGGTTATCCCTGTTAGATTTGCGTTAGCTAGCTTATATTGTTCGAGGTGTAAACAATATAAGGTTATATGTAACTGACATGACATGCCTGGTGCAAAATCTTGTATCGTTTGAGTGAGAAATATAAATTTATTATGAAGGTGGCTGTCTCTTTTCAAGTTTTTTTTAGGTAATCCCTCCTGGGATTATATTGGTCTGTACTATAAGCACTAACCGCCATTCAACCGTCATTTACGATCGCGATCTCAGGCCGTTCAGCAGGGATTGCAAGGCCAGAATTAGCGTGATAAAGATGACGTCTAGCATTCGTACACGCTGACAACGGCCGTCACCGTGGGGCCGTCACCTCGCGTCGAGCGCAAACCTGCTTGTCTCGACTGTTTCTTGGAAGTGACAGATGTCACCGACCGTTCGTGCACAGGATGGTCGCGGCCGGATTTACGGCAATGCGGCCGTGATGCGTCCTAGATTCCAGAGCCTATCAAATCTCTTGACGAATCCTTGTCTTGAAGCATACATTTGTCCTACCGGTGATAGCGAGCACAATAGTCTAAAAAGCTCACATTTCAACATGGTTGGATCCTCGACTTCAGTTCACAAACGGCATTCCTATGTTTCCAACTGCCCATGCTGAAATCTGCTATTTCTAGTGAATTTACCCGGTGCATTCCCGGTGCCCTGTATACTGAACGCAGCTCCCGACCCATTCCCATTCGCAGGATGACTGACGACAGTGGCGAACAGGACAACAATTGAATGCACGCATCCAGGCTAAAACAGGTACGTGTTTGACGAAGTGAAAGTCATGCTTACACAAGAACACCATACGATATGCGACACGCACGCTGATCCCTACTGATCTCTAATGTGAAGGGTAATAGTGATCAGGTAATCAAGTTGCATCGAGGTGGGGACTGCCCGAGTCGGTTAGCGCTTTAGATTGCTGAGGTCGAGGTCAGGGCCCTAAGGTCGAGGTGAGGGCCCTGTGTAAAGGTCTTAGGCCCCAGTGGGACTAAGGTCTTTAATGCTAGACTAGGACTCACTGGTAGAGGAGCGTAGAGAGGTAGTCGTGAAGGTGTAGTCGGTAGGACAGTTGACCGGAGGGGGGACTGGGTACTCACGAAGGGAGACTGCTGGAGACTTGTAAAAGAATAGTGGGACAGTCAGGTATTGAGCCTGATGGATTTATCTCGTCTGAGACTTCCCGATAACTAGCAGAGCTCGCTTATAAGGGAGATGCAGGGTTTAACCCGTGAGGGTTCAAGACTGGGCTTGCCCGGCGACCATGCAACTAAGCGCCGATAACGTAAGGCAGGTCGCGTCAGCGACTGGTAATTCTGGGGTACTGGTTACATGACCATTACACCATGAGGTCAGGGTCCGGGTTGTTATCCCATATCTGATCAAGGGCGGGGAAGCCCTCGGTCAGGTATGGGATAATAGCATCCCGGGCTGTTATCCCATACCTGACTGAGGGCTGCCCCGTGATAGCCGCTCCATGAGGGCTGCTTTTATTGTTTGCTCTGTTGTAGCCTCATGCAAGCATTAAAAAGACCATGGTCTGGCCTGTATGTGCCATCCAATTGCCATGGCATCATGGGACCTTTGACCTAAATTGATTTTCTGTTTTGCAGCTTAACTGCCGCCTCAGGCACAAATACTATCCTGCCATTTCGGTTTTCAATTCACTAGCATTAATACACAAACCGCGCAGCAAACCCAGGACGCATGCTTGCACAAGCACACGACCCAGACATACACCACAGACACGTTGGACAAAACGAACATGCCCATGCCCTAGAGTTGACGTTCCACCTCACGTCCTCACCAATCGCAAATCTCTCTGTGCCAACAGTACATGTCAGACCTCTAAGGCCGAGGTGCAGAAATGAGAAACTCAGCTACCAAGGCTGGATCTCACAGCGGATGACGTAAGGTGTCGTCACGCTGTCCCCTGGTGTCACGCGACAGGCCGACAGTTGTGGCTTCGCTTAACTATGCGCAATTCGATACGCATCATTAAAAACAGGCACTTAGCCAGCGATAGAGCTGTGACAAATGTTTTGAAATCCTGCAACATGGCGAGGGGGTTTGCATGGGTCCAGGTGACCCCGTCCGCACCTGGCTGCGCCTGCCCTCTAAAAAGTCACATACCCGACTACTCTGCCGTTTTTTGTGCAGCAGCACCTCTGATTACTTGTCTCCGAGGACCCCCCCCCTCCTCGGAACTTCAACAGTCTGCGGAAAGATTTTAGGCCTTCGAACGATATTCATTATCTATTATAATCGCCATACCGTAGTCACGCACAACAATTTCACGATTGCTTTCGTTGCTCCCTGAACAACGATCAAAACAACAAAACAAGTCCGTGACTAGAAATACGGCATGGTGTCGAGCAGGACTCGAGAGAATAGGTGGTATACCATGTCCGCGGACGCCTCAAATCCTGTACTGTAGCGTACGGCGCCCATGGGCGACCCTGGCCGCGGACACCAGCGACGCGTCGCAGCCTGGGCGTGGAAGATTGCATTTCTCTCTGTCGCTTTCAGTAAAATTGTTCTCCCGGGAATTATTTGAACGAAGAATCAAGCGAGAGAAGCGCAGCGGGGGGCTGAGGGGGGGCGGGAGTGCGGATGTGTATGTGCGAAAGAATGTGGGACGTCGCGGGGCGGGCAAAAGCATCGCTGCAGCGTTTCCTCGCCCAGTTTCTTCGCGTTTGAATGATTGATCTTCACCTGTCCTTCCAATCAATAAAATAAGGTATAACACCCATAGGTCACATCAGAACTGCATGGGCATCAACATCTTGCAACAACATCTTGCATGGCGAATACGAAACACCACACGTGCAGCAGTCGGATTGTGCAAGGTCATGGGCATGTGTGGATCCAATTTCATTCTCTGTCTCCTGAAAACCTCAGGTACTCCTTGACACTGCTGCCAGGATCAAATAGTTTTCCTAGAAGTGTGGAGGCTGCTGCAGGCCATTCCCCTCAGTGGGTGGCCAGGGGGGCTGGTTTGCTGAATCAGCTTGGTGACTGAAAAACTGTTTTGCAGACCGGGGCTTGGGCGTCTCGTCAACCTGTACTTCCCAAAATCCACGCCGCATCGGCGTTCTCTTTTCTTTTCAAGCACACGCACCATACGATATGCCACACACGCGCACGCTGATCCCTACTGATCTCTTATATGACCAATAATAGTGTTCAGGTAATCAAGCAAGTTGCATCCAGGTTGGGACTGCCCGAATCGGTTAGCGCTTTAGAATGCTGAGGTCGAGGTCAGGGCCCTAAGCTCGAGGTGAAGGCCCTGAGGTCAGGTCCGGGCTGTTACCCCATACCTGACCGAGGGCTGCCCCGTGAGGGCTGCTCCATGAGGGCTGCTTTTATTGTTTGCAGCTCTGCTGCCGCCTCATGCTGGCATTAAAACGACCCTGGTCTGGCTTGCATGTGCCATGGCATCATCATGGGACCTTCGACCTAAATTGATTTTCAGTTTTGCGGCTTTGCTGCCGCCTCGGGCACAAATACTATCATGCCATTACAGTATTCAATTCACTGGCATTTATACACAAACCGCGCCGCAAACTCAGGACGCATGCTTGCACAAACACACGACCCTGACATACACCACAGACACGACGAACGAAAAGAACATGCCAATGCCACTGCCCATGCCCTAGAGTTGACGTTCCACCTCAACCAATCGCAAATCTCTCTGTGCCAGCAGTACATGTTCGGTTTTACTTGCATTATTACTCATA
Organism: Limnomonas spitsbergensis; assembly: GCA_037349105.1. Taxonomy (NCBI): domain Eukaryota; kingdom Viridiplantae; phylum Chlorophyta; class Chlorophyceae; order Chlamydomonadales; genus Limnomonas; species Limnomonas spitsbergensis. The sequence continues at coordinate 2,413,089 of JAYJMM010000094.1, read as the reverse complement.
TACGGCATCTTCGCTAGTTTGGTACTATGGGTGGTAGGAAGAAGGGAAGTATTCCCGTCCTGTATCTGGGCTGTCACCTCTTGCTGGAAATCTCGGATAGACCGGAACTATACGATTAACGACAAAGAGGCTACCGTTACACCAAGGGTTCCACCTTGGTTATACCAGGGGGTTATGCTTGCCCCACTACTGCTATCTCCTCCCAGAGGTGGGAGGCCCACTTGCGGCAGCAGTTTACCGCCATCTCGCCCCCCTCTCCCTCGGCGCCACAGCCCAATCTGTCCCCTCTCAGCACGCAGCATGATGACATGGGCGTGTCTACCGATCAGCTAGCCTCTTGCTTTGACCGGGCTTTCTCCCGCATGCGCGTGCATACCGCGGCGGGCTTGGATGGCATGGCAGCTACTTTCATCAAGCTGGCCGTGGTAGACGACACCTCAGATGGGGAGCAGCGGCCTGTCATCAGGGACATGCTACAAGAGCGGATGATTTCGATGGCGGTGCGGGGGGGGATGCCAAGTGCATGGCAGCCTGTCAGAATTCAGCCCATCTACAAGAAGGGCTACCCCCTTGACCCCGGTAACTAACGGCCCATTGCCATCACGAGCGTGCTGTACCGGCTGTATGCTAGCATGCTGACCGCCGTTGCTGATCAGTGGGCACGCTGCCATGAGCACATCCCTCCTGAACAGTTCGGCTTTCAGCAGCACCGTAGCACGCTCCAGGCTGCTTTTCTCTTGAGGCATGCAGTCCATGCGCAACGGGCAGCAGCAGGCCGTGGAAAACTGCATGTGGCCTTTGTAGATGGCCGCCGAGGTGCGCCTCAGGCATCATCTGCCTACACGCATCCGGTTGGCGTCTGTCTATGCAGCCCCTGCGGCCAACTACGGTGATATGGTGTTGGCCACCGATCACCTCAGGCCGCGGCATTGTCTCAAGAGCAAGATGCAGTCCACCTCCCTCCAGCCTCTGCGCCATGCTGCAGGGCTACCTCCGTCCGCTGCAAGTTTGGGGGGCATGAGGGAGCTCAGATCCAACCGTTACAGAAAAGCTGGTGGCAGCATGTGCTTCTACAACACCGCGGTCGTACCAGCAGCACAACACGACAGCCCACTCATGGCGACAGCCATGGCGGCCGACATGGAGCTCGCTGTCAGACAGGGCACCGGAGGACGCAATTGGTGCAGGGAATTGCTAGGTGCTTTGGAGGAGCTGGAGCTGGGATCAGCCGTCCTCAAACTGCGTCAGACAGCGACTGACCTACAGCCGCTACCTGTCCCAGAGGTGCTAGCGCTATTTGAGCGTGCGCAGCTAGATGCAGCTGGCAGAGGGGACCCCAGAGATCCTGCCACTGAACACTGGTCTACGGCGGCCTACCGCACCTGGTTTCAGTCAACGGCGGGCACCGTGCTGGCGCAGGCAAGGGGCCGCACCAGTCGAAGGGAGTGTGCTTGCGTGCGCACGAACTTGAGGCTGCGGCTCGGCCCCGTCAGCACAGCTGACACTTGAGGACGGCGCAGCGGTTAGCAGCGTGACGGACGGTGCTACCAACGGTGTTGGGCAAGGGGAGATGGCGAGCATGTGGAGGATGCGCTGCATGTCTGCTTCCAGTGCCCTAGCGTGGAGGAGAGGCTTAGGTAGAGAGGTTGGGCAGGCCCCCCAGAAGGCGCCACAGACTTGAACAGCTGAACTAGGGCAGGCTTGGATGGGATGCTCTGACTTTTGTTGAGGACGTTGTTCGCTTTGTCGAGGCCTAGTTTCGTTGTTTTCCTTTGCCTTCTTGGGGAATAGGCTTCAGAGGGGCAAGGTTTACTTCAGGCTGCCTTTTTTCTTTTTGGGGGGGGGGGTAGTTCTTCCCTTTGTTTTCTTCTCCTTCTTTCCCTCTTAACTTAAGTTTCTTTTTTTCCAACGAGACAGTTGGGCGCCCACGCGGCGGAGCCTTTTTGAGCAGGGCCCATAGACGTTATGTCATTGACCAGTCGGGTTACACGGAAAATCTAATATCTTTGAAAAGGCGCAAGATTTTGCATAGTTGGAAAATCTGCACTGTCAACCCTAGAAATACAGTACGTGGCTACCATCCACGCCTTTGTCCATTGCAGGTCATGTTACTCATGTACTAACTAGTAAATACCGCTTGCAGACTTGGTTGCAGATCCTTTCTTTCTTTGCTGTTCCGACCCAGCTGAATCACATCACGGATAACAGACCTACCAACCATGCATACATGCAAACAACATCCTTACAGTGTCCATACTCACACGGCACCCTATGGTGTGTAGCCGTATGAATTCAACTATTCCGTAATCCTGTGGATAAGAAGTTCAGCAAACCAGCCACATTCCGCATTCATGCTTGTTGCCAGTAAAGCATAAAGACCTAGCCCGGCATGCAGGCCCCATTATGATACACGAGGCCACCAGCTGATAAACGTCATGAGGAACCACCATCATGTGCATGGCTGCTTTATCTGCAACGCTCCCAAACTCTCTTTGCCAGCGCCTCCTTGTCGAAGCAGTCCTGACAAGCCACGCCCCGCTCCACCAACATCGTTTTGAGCGCCGACGCACGCATCGACATCAGCTGCTCGTAGGTCGCGCTAACACGGGGCATCTGCGCACTGCGGGGTGGCGGCGGCGGCGGCGGTGGCGGCGGCGGTGGCGGGCGTGGCGAGGAGGACGAGGCATATGCGCCCTGCCCTGTTCTGTATGTTGCCCCGCTGGCCCCGGCGCGTCCACTAGATGCCGGCTCAGACGCAGCGCCTGCAGCACGGCAGCTGCCCCGGGCTAGCAGGTCCAACCTCCTGCGTGAGCAGAGCATAGTTCAGATCTTAGGGCTTTGACTTACACCGGTCTAGTAATATTCACAACCAAGGTGCAGGTAAAGGATTGGTTCAACAAGAAGTTGCAATTAAGGGCCCAAGTTCTAAATGAGGACAGGCTGGACAAAGCCGGGCCTGTTTATTTCCGGCCCGCTGTTCAGTTTGATTTCATTCTTCTGTCAGAGTGACCCCCCCCACCCCACGCTCTGTTCTACCTGCTGTTCCTCCTGCGAGGTGCCCAGTGGCTCCTGCCCGGTAATCATTTGGAAGAAAACGAACTCCAAAGGGCGGCCAAGGTTTTGACCACCTGAAACCTGGATGTTTTCCAGCCCAGGGGGCGGTCCATCACGCTCATAAAATCCTCCGTGGCTCCCACTCATTTAAGCTTAATGATAGGTTTGTGCTTCGTTTTACTAAGTACTATACCACAGCAGCGCTGGTGGTGAGCAAACTTCACAGCGCTGGTGGTGAGCAATCTTCACTCCATCCCTCCCACTCTCCTATTCCTCTTACCTTCATTTGATCCAGCCCTGACAAGCGTGGTGAGCCAAGAGTTGGGAGGAAAGATGGAAGCAAACACAAGGGGGCAGGACAAAAGAAAGGAGGAAAACGTGGGGAATAAAGTGAAGGGACAAAACAAAAGGTTGAAAAATAAATACAAAGTGAAGAATACATGGTGAAATGCAAATGCATACCCCTGTGGATAAGCAGCAGTGCCCACCTGAATGTGCTGGTGGTGCCCGATGCCAGAGCCTTGAGTGCAGAAGCCTCGCCTTCAAGTCCTCGTTGGACCACAGAGGGGTCAGGCGCATACCCCTCCGCACCCCCGCCTGATACCGCTTCCAGCCAGGCAAGCATTGCGGCCTGTGCAAGTAGGGATAAGGGTTCATGATCATCACTTTCCAGATCTGCAAGCCAGACTCATTCAAATCGACAGATCACACTCTTTCAGGTTTGTCAGTTGCACATTTTCAGATCTACAGGCCACATTCCTCCAGATCGACAGGTCACACTCTTCCAGATGTTCAGGTCACACTCTCTCATATCCACAGGAAACGCTGCTTTAGAGCCCTGCAGAGCTGTATAGAGTATGTATGGAGTATGGAGTTTGTGATTCTGGGGCAGAGAGGACACCCTTGTTTGTTTCAGCGCAATTCAGATACTTCCTCCTAGCTTCCTCACAGCCTGCGGCCGAGGGGGACGAGTGCAGCGATCCCAGGTGTTTAAGCCACAGGCCACAGGCCGGTCCAGGTTTGGCCCAAATTGGCCCAGTGGCCGGCGTCCGGCGGCCTCCCAAAAGTGATCTGGTGAGCACTTACACAAAAGCAGTGGACTACGGTAGTGAGGGGAAATCGGGTGCAGCAGCTTTTCTGCCCCCAAGCCCTGTGGTGTGCGAGTCCAGGACTGCCAGTTGATTGCGTCATAAGTGCCACACGGACTGAAATACAGTGTTATGCTGTATATTCACACTTTCACAGTCATGGGGGTAGGGACCCACCCGCTATGTCACATAACGGCTTGCAGCTATGTTGGCCAGGTACAACTAGCCCTGGAGCTTGGGCCACTGGCAGTCGGCTGGTCAAGGATTGGTCTTAATCGACCCTGGAGTGGTTATCTGGCGGCCTGCCAAAGATGGCTTGCTGCGCAGCTTACTAAACTGGAGAACACTTTCTTCCCAGGGAGACTGTGTCCATCTCAATTCCAACGCACGCAGGTATTAGACGCACAAAGCAAGCGATCATGCGTCGCACATGCATGTTGCATTGGGGCCCAACCTTTGTGCGCAGGGGCGTCCCACCTTTGATACGGATCGGATGGTTGCGTCCGGTAAAGGTCCTGGGGCTGAGAACATGGACAGGAGGGGCGCCTGCCTGTGGTCCAAGTGGGGAGGTATGGGGGGTGGGGGCAAAGGGGTGAGGCATGGGGGGTGGGGGCACAGGGGGGCAAGCATGGGGGGCAAATGCAAACGAGGTGCATCTCTTGGAGCGTGAGAGTTCATGTTAATAAACAAACAAACAACAGGTAGCCTCAGGTGAACGCCACATCCGTGCTCTTCCCTTCCGTTCACAGTGCATGCGGATGCCAAGCATGTGCATGTGGATCATAGCGTTGCATGGCAGCATGACAGCGTTGTACGCATGCATGACAGTGTTGTACATCTGCATGGCAGCGTTGCACGTGTGCAGAGCAGTATTGTACACCTACATGGCAGCATTGTACATCTGCATGGCAGCGTTGAACACATGCATGAGAAATACAATGGTTCGTATGTGTATGCCAGAGTCATGCATGTGTATGGTAGTGCCCTGCATGTGCATAGCAGCGCCATGCATGTGCATGTGCATGGCAGCAGTGTGAGCGTGTGTCTGCTTGCCTGTCTAGGAACTGCAAGTGGCCGGCTTGCAGGTCCAGCATCCAAGTAGGCCCGACACATGCCTCAAGGAACCGCCTGATGAGGACAGGCGGGGGAGTAGGTGAGGAATGGTCAATGTACAGTCAATGCGGATGTGGGAGGAGGGGAGGAGGAAATGTCTTATGAAAGCAATCGACCAGGGAGCAGTTAATGAGGATGTGAGAGGTCAGGAGTGTGGGACAGGGTTGCATGCATGGGAAGCAGCAACCCTGAACATGTTATCAACACAGACCAGCCTCGCTTTTGTTTTCTTAGTTGCCTATTGTATGTGGTCCGGCCGTTTATAACCCTAAAATCGCAAAATTTTGAACCCAGCCCTTCCACCCTTATATATGCGCCCTGGATCATCCAGAATCCGAACACCCCCTTCACCCCAACCCTGCCTCCCGCACTTGTATCCTGCTTCTTCAGGCACCACATCCTGGTTGCTGGCCGCGCCCACGATGAGCACAGGTAGTGGTGCGCCGGCTCGGCTGGCTCCGGATCCAGTAGAGGTCATCTGCCTGCAGGGGTAGGGCACACAATTTAAATGCATGCGCCATATCGGGGATGGCCTCATGGATTGCTGGTGCTTACACTTATTTTTTATGTAGGGCAACTAAATACGGTATGCGGGCATGCAGCATCAAAATGTACTCAAGTTTCCATGATAACATTTTGATTCTGAACCCGCTGGACTTCAGAAATTGAGTTTGAGCGCTTGGTTATGCCCGGTGTGACCCTGCTGAGGTTGACAGTGCGTCTCAGAAATATGCCGTTTAAGCAGCACTGTGCCGATTACGGTCCTTACGATGGCTGAGTTACGTAGCTGAGTTTCAGCCACCGTAATTTCAAGGCAAATTCAGCTACTTTTACCAGTAAAGGACCGTAATTACTAGCACAAAAGATAAATTACGGCGCAATGGCACAGCACTACTTTTAAGGGACCTGGGCAACACTTTCCTGGCATGGTCATTCAGAAGCCAGCCCTGCGTCCTTTTCAAAACACATTCCCTTTAATGCCCGCTTGAATGTAAACCAATCCCCAGCCCAAGGACGTCCCACCTCAGCGTAAACAAATATTACAGCACAAAAAAGCGGCTAGCCCCGCCACCCACCCCACCCCAGATGCCAAAGCCTTGGCCCCCACAGAAAAGCGGCAGCGCCACGCCTGAATGTAAAAACAATGGGCAAGACAGGAGGGAGGCTGAGCCCATCATTCCCTCATCCCCTTCCTTCTAATGCCCTAACCACTACAGCAACGAAGAGCCGAGGGACATGACGGCCATCATGAAGCACATTCAGGATACCACCCCTCACCACCCTGCAAGAGGGTATGCCAGAGCCAGGAATCCATTTCTTTATGTTTACCCCACCCATGCCAAATGTAGCCTCGGCTGAGGAGCAGCAGCGCTAAAGGGTATCCTGGCTGTCGTCGAACGCATGAAGCATGCCACTCACGCATCGCCCAGCGGTAAGGCATTCTGAATTATGTTTCAAATCAGGCAGATTGTGTGCAAGCGGATAGCCTGAAGAGAAGGAGAGGTTTGCTGATGATGCCATGACATCACGCTAACCCCTTGCATCCCTGTAATCATCAATTGATGCCAATGTCACGAGAACTCCTTGCAACCCTTCACTTTGTAATTAATGCCAATGCCATGACATCACGCAAACTCCTTGCATCTCTTCAATTATCATATGATGCCTTGCCAAAACGGTACGCAGAATTCTGCATCCCTTTATTCGTCTATTGGTGCCAATACGTAGATTGTTCACACCTTAGGAGAGGCAGTGCTGAGGGATAGCCCGGGCCAATCGGTGCCATGGCCGTGTTGTTTACCGGGTCAAGCAGGACCAGGGCCTTCACGCGCGCATCCAGCGCAGCAGTCAGCACACTCAGCTTACCGCCTCGACTGCTCGGGAGGATGGTTAGGGGTCAGGGTCAGGGTGAAACACAGGTGGCATATTCAGGCACGCATTCACCCTCTAAATGCTTGAACGCACTCAGCCATTATGAGAGTGCTCCATTTCAGAGTGCATCAGGCCCATGCCACACACAAAATGTATTAGACTGGAAAGATAAGATCCCTCCATCAATCACCTTAAGTGTATTCATTCCTACACCCTATCCATATGGAAGGGTGGAGCGTTACCAGGTCTTACGTAGTCCATGGGGTGCATAGTCCAACGGCCTTATTTTTAGTGCCCAATGATTTTGAATCTGGATTTGAATACCGGTACACAAATATGAAAATCGGCCAAGTACTTGGCCTCCTTTAATTTAAGGGTTAAAGGTTGCAGGTCATGTCTGGGCCTCTACCTGTTAGGCCTCTACCCTGTTAGGCCTCTACCTGTGTCCAACAAGCATCACTCCTCGCGAGGGTGTGTGGAAGGAGGCGACCTACACACCCACAACAGACGCACAGATTAAAAGAAGCAAGGTGAGGGTACGAGCGGTTCTGGATCCTTGTGGAGGACCAGGTCGAGGCAAGGCAGCAGCTGGAAGAGACGATGATATGCCCTCCTTCAGGGTAGATGATATGCCCTCCTTCAGGGCAGATGATATGCCCTCCTTCAGGGCAGATGATATGCCCTCCTTCAGGGCAGATGATATGCCCTCCTTCAGGGCAGATGATATGCCTTCCTTCAGGGCAGATGATATGCCCTCCTTCAGGGCAGATGATATGCCCTCCTTCAGGGCAGATGATATGCCTTCCTTCAGGGCAGATGATATGCCCTCCTTCAGGGCAGATGATATGCCTTCCTTCAGGGCAGATGATATGCCCTCCTTCAGGGCAGATGATATGCCCTCCTTCAGGGCAGATGATATGCCTTCCTTCAGGGCAGATGATATGCCCTCCTTCAGGGCAGATGATATGCCCTCCTTCAGGGCAGATGATATGCCCTCCTTCAGGGCAGATGATATGCCCTCCTTCAGGGCAGATGATATGCCCTCCTTCAGGGCAGATGATATGCCTTCCTTCAGGGCAGATGATATGCCCTCCTTCAGGGCAGATGATATGCCCTCCTTCAGGGCAGATGATATGCCCTCCTTCAGGGCAGATGATATGCCCTCCTTCAGGGCAGATGATATGCCCTCCTTCAGGGCAGATGATATGTCTTCCTTCAGGGCAGATGATATGCCCTCCTTCAGGGCAGATGATATGCCCTCCTTCAGGGCAGATGATATGCCTTCCTTCAGGGCAGATGATATGCCCTCCTTCAGGGCAGATGATATGCCTTCCTTCAGGGCAGATGATATGCCCTCCTTCAGGGCAGATGATATGCCCTCCTTCAGGGCAGATGATATGCCTTCCTTCAGGGCAGATGATATGCCCTCCTTCAGGGCAGATGATATGCCCTCCTTCAGGGCAGATGATATGCCCTCCTTCAGGGCAGATGATATGCCCTCCTTCAGGGCAGATGATATGCCCTCCTTCAGGGCAGATGATATGCCTTCCTTCAGGGCAGATGATATGCCCTCCTTCAGGGCAGATGATATGCCCTCCTTCAGGGCAGATGATATGCCCTCCTTCAGGGCAGATGATATGCCCTCCTTCAGGGCAGATGATATGCCCTCCTTCAGGGCAGATGATATGTCTTCCTTCAGGGCAGATGATATGCCTTCCTTCAGGGCAGATGATATGCCCTCCTTCAGGGCAGATGATATGCCCTCCTTCAGGGCAGATGATATGCCCTCCTTCAGGGCAGATGATATGCCCTCCTTCAGGGCAGATGATATGCCCTCCTTCAGGGCAGATGATATGCCTTCCTTCAGGGCAGATGATATGCCCTCCTTCAGGGCAGATGATATGCCCTCCTTCAGGGCAGATGATATGCCCTCCTTCAGGGCAGATGATATGCCCTCCTTCAGGGCAGATGATATGCCCTCCTTCAGGGCAGATGATATGCCCTCCTTCAGGGCAGATGATATGCCCTCCTTCAGGGCAAATGATATGCCTTCCTTCAGGGCGGATGATATGCCTTCCTTCAGGGCAGATGATATGCCCTCCTTCAGGGCAGATGATATGCCCTCCTTCAGGGCAGATGATATGCCCTCCTTCAGGGCAGATGATATGCCCTCTTTCAGGGCAGATGATATGCCTTCCTTCAGGGCAGATGATATGCCCTCCTTCAGGGCAGATGATATGTCTTCCTTCAGGGCAGATGATATGCCTTCCTTCAGGGCAGATGATATGCCCTCCTTCAGGGCAGATGATATGCCTTCCTTCAGGGCAGATGATATGCCCTCCTTCAGGGCAGATGATATGCCCTCCTTCAGGGCAGATGATATGCCCTCCTTCAGGGCAGATGATATGCCCTCCTTCAGGGCAGATGATATGCCCTCCTTCAGGACAGATGATATGCCCTCCTTCAGGGCAGATGATATGCCTTCCTTCAGGGCAGATGATATGCCCTCCTTCAGGGCAGATGATATGCCCTCCTTCAGGGCAAGGGTCTTCACCATCAGGTGTGAGGGGGGAGGGTGTGTGGAAGGAGGCAACCTACACATCCACAACAGACACCCAGATTAAAAGAATCCTGCATACCACTAGTTGGATAGGCATACAATGGCGACCTGCTCAAGCCCATGCTCACAACCGTCATCCAAGTTCAAAAAGGAAGGCAGAAAGGGTGACAGGCTTCAGAGGCGCAAGCTTCCAAGGGGCCGAGGAGAGGTCACAGGAGGCATCCTGTTCGTCCACAGTGGGCAGACAGTGGGCAAATAAATGAAATGGAGAAGAGAGCATGAAGTGCTACTGAGGCGCAAGCTTGTTGGGGGCCGAGGACAGGTCATAGGAGGCATCCTGTATGTCCACAGCCTCCACATTTGGCATATGAATAAAATGGAGAAGAGAGCATGAAGTGCTACTGAGGCGCAAGCTTGTTGGGGGCCGAGGACAGGTCATAGGAGGCATCCTGTAAGTCCACAGCCTCCACATTTGGCATATGAATAAAATGGAGAAGAGAGCATGAAGTGCTACTGAGGCGCAAGTTTGCTGTATGCCAAGGAGGGGTCTTAGGAGGCATCCTGTATGTCCACAGTGGGCATCCAAATAAAAAGATAATAGAGGGTTGAAAGTGTTACAGAGGGGCATGCTGTGTGCCAAGGAGGGTTCATACACAACAAAATCCAGTGGGGGTACTGGAAAACGTACTAGCATATTGCTTGATTTTGAGTGGTTATGACTTTTATGAGTGACATTCAACAGGCTTCTGAGTGATATTTAAATGGCTTGTGGGGGACATTTGAGAGACTTAGAGTGACTGTGAGTGAGTTTGAGTGACATCAGCGTGGTTATGAGTGGCAGGCCTCACCTGCGGGTCCTCGGCGCACGCGTCCATTATTGTCCTGCGAGCACGACGGAAAATGCAGAGGTCAGAAGACCTGTACCGGCACCGGCATATCACGCTCGTAATGGATTAAACATAACAGCAGGGGGGGCTAGTGCAGCAAGTTCTGCTGCTAGGACTGCCGGCTGTAGGCTGGTCAAGCTTTGGTCCCCATCGACCCGGTGGTAGCTGCTCGGCAGCCAGCAAAGGGGGGTCTGACACTCTGACATGCAAGTCAGTGTTTCTTGTTACGGCTATGAGTCGACCTTCGGCAGGCCGCCCTGCAGCCGCTAAAGGCCCTATTGGGACCAAACCAGGACCGGCCTACGACTGACCCTCAGACAGTTTGGCCAGCCACAACTGGGGCCTCTGGCCAGAAGCCAGAGTGTAGCTGCCATGTAGCTGAGACACGAAAAAAATAAGCACTGATGCTCGTACGAGGCCCCTGTCACCCAACCTCTGGCCTCAGGCTCGGGCACATAGACAGAGCTGGGACACCAGAGCTGGAACATTTACAGAGAGGGGTTGACCTACGGATGTGCCAAAAGGATATTTACCGGAGGATCAACACTATCATTTTAGCAGCAGAAGTCCATACTGTCAGAGCGGTGACGCAAAGCATTTTTGCATTGAGCATTAGAGGGTTGGGTTTAGGGTTGAGGGTTTAAGGCAGCCTGACACACTGCGGCACCTTTGAGGCCTCGTCGCCAAGGTTGAAGTGAAGGCGCAAACACAGTACTTACCTGAACCTCATGACTCCTGAAGATAAGGGATGTCTTTGCCTCTCCTAAGACAGCAGGCACCCTCCAGCCGCACTGGCCTGGTCGCAAAGATGTCAGAATCGGCAAGGCAATGGTTTCCCAAACCTCTTGAGGGTTTCAAAAATGTGTCTATCTCTTGGCACAACGGACAACCTGCCACCCCAACTGGCCTGGTCACGATGGAGAAGTCGGGGCTTTTCTTTCTGATCGTTTCTCAAATCTCATTTAAGAATATTTGCGCCGCTCGCAGCACGACGCTGCTCACCCTGCTGGTGCCTCACCTGATGGCCGCCACTCAGCTTCGGATTTGGAAGCTTCGGGTTTGGGAGCTTCAGATTTGGGGGTTAGTATGAAAGGGTTTGGGCACAGCGTGGACCCCAGTGGTCTCACCGGGTGGCCATTACCTAGTTGAGTGTGGAGGGTTTGAGCTTTGGGGTCCAGGTTTTACGGTTCAGGGATTTGTCCCTAGCGCTGCCCTGCAATGGTCCTCACCGTATGGCCACCACCATCTGCTTGTCATCCAGCAGCTCAGAAACATCGTACAGCACCGCCACATACCCCCAGGAGGCCAAGTCCTGGCAGTACGAGCGGTACAGGCTGCCGTCCAGCAAGAAACCAGCTGTGACGATGACGAGCGGGCAGTTAGCACGTCCTGGAAGTCCAGAGTAAGTGGGGTGGAGATTGAGGGAGGAGGGGTACCAGTGGGGAAAGGGGATACAGATTGGGGGAGGGGGATAGAGATAGGGGGGGAGGGGTACAAGTGGGGAAAGAGGATACAGATGGGGGGAGGGGGGTAGAGATAGGGGGGGAGGGGTACAAGTGGGGAAAGAGGATACAGATTGGGGGAGGGGGATAGAGATATGAGGGGAGGGGGGGGGGGTACAAGTGGGGAAAGAGGATACAGATTGGGGGAGGGGGATAGAGATATGGGGGGAGGGGTACAAGTGGGGAAAGAGGATACAGATTGGGGGAGGGGGATAGAGATAGGGGGGGAGGGGTACAAGTGGGGAAAGAGGATACAGATGGGGGGAGGGGGGTAGAGATAGGGGGGGAGGGGTACAAGTGGGGAAAGAGGATACAGATTGGGGGAGGGGGGATAGAGATAGGGGGGAGGGGTACAAGTGGGGAAAGAGGATACAGATTGGGGGAGGGGGATAGAGATATGGGGGGAGGGGTACAAGTGGGGAAAGAGGATACAGATTGGGGGAGGGGGGATAGAGATAGGGGGGGAGGGGTAAATGTGGGGAAAGAGGATACAGATTGGGGGAGGGGGGATAGAGACAGGGGGAGGGGTACAAGTGGGGAAAGAGGATACAGATGGGGGGAGGGGGATAGAGATAGGGGGAGGGGTACAGGTGGGGAAGGGGATGCAAATTTGGGGAGGGGGGATAGAGATAGGGGGAGGGGGGGTTGAGGTGGGGGAAGGAGATACAGATTGGAGGAGGGGCAATAGAGAGAGATAGGGGGGGGGGGGGGTTGATGTTGCGTGTGGGGGGGTCAAGATTGAGCTAGGGGATGGGATCCATATGAAGGTTAGTGGTCATAGTGGACACTGCCTTGCATATTTAATAAGGGCGGATCAGAGTAACTCAACGCGATGAGATATCAGAACATCACTGACCATTACAAACCATCCTGAATTTGAATCCAGACTGTCCCATTCCAAACCAAAAGATCTGCTCACCCGGAAAAACTTGGACCTGAAGCTGAGCTGGGACAGCCTATCCCACCGGATAGGTTCTGAACCTCAGGTAGATTAAATTCAAACTTCCATAAACCAAAACCAAAAGATCTGCTCACCCGGAGACACTGAGATGTGCAGCTGTGCTATGACGGCCTCTCCCACTGGATAGATGCTGAACCTCAGGTGGATTAAATTCAAACTTCATAAAAACTTCCTAAAATTTCCAAAACCAAAATATCTGCTTACCCAGAGGAACTGAGATCTGAAGTTGAGCTGTGACGGCCTCCCTGTCTGCGTTGGTGCCCACCTTGAGGTTGATTGGATTCAAATCGTAACACCTGAGAGGAGGCTCACCAGTGTTTTTTTAGTGGGTACTGGGTTCCGAAAACCAACCCTGTAGCAGGCCGCTCTGCAGCCGCCAAAGTCCCGATTGGCCCCAAACCTTGACCGGCCTTCGGCCGGCGGCCCAAGCAGCATGCCTGGTAAAACCTGCCTTCCCCGGCCGGAGGCCGGAGTGTAGCTGAAATGTAGCTGAAGGTCTATAAAAGAACACTGAGGCGCAAACAGGTGCACACTTGTAGATCAGCAATTATACACACCAACTTAACAGCTGCTGGGAGGGAGCGGGCACAAGGGTGCAGAATTGTGTATCAGCAATTGTACCCTGCTGGTCATGGCTCGGATGTAGCTTTGAGCCTGAGCTGCGCTGCTCCCTTGACTCTCAAGCTCTCTGGGATAGGATGGCTTTTTTTTGTTTCATTCTTACATCCTGAATTGAAGTAGATCAGACTAAAGATGCGCCCGCAGATTTCTAACATTTGCCTTTTAATGAACGCTTTTAGAGTTCAGGGATACATGAAGATCCTTATTTTTGATCGTTGACGCCTGTCTCCCTGGCGTGTTCCGAAATCAAGAGATTCTGTCCATTGTTTTGCCCATGAGGCCATGACATTGTAAGACATCATTAATTCAGACCTGAGGGAAGGCTATTCAAATGCATGCTTTGTCACATTCTGAATATATCCTGCTGTGGAACGTTCAATGTCGGAAATTAAAAGCTCCAAGTTCATGACATCCGGGTGTAAGCCTCCAATAGTAGAATTCATCAATTATTACCCGGGCCTCCCTGAGAGAATCGCGCCTTGCAGCCGTCAAGCATAAATAAAAAATTTAAGATTGAGGGCAGAGCCACCAATCTCACAGGATGGCCTGGAAAGTGCAGCCTTTGGATTACCATTCGGGACACGGATCACTCAGTTTGATCCTGACCAGCAGAATCCCGACCAGAGGGATACTGGATGTTGGAGTCAGGGTGCCCGCTGGTACAGAATGCTGGAGTCACATCCAGAGGTAGCAAGGTACTGGACTGGATGCACACCCACCTGAAAGCACCTTGCCTCTGGTACTTAGAACCAACTGCTTGTGAGCTGCCGCTGCTGCCACTGCTGCTGCACCTCTGTGGCAGGGTGACAGCCGTCATAGGAGGTCAGGTGACACATCACGATGCATGGGCGGGAGGACCGCAGACATGGGCGGGGGGGCATGCATCAGCATGCTCCAGCGGAGACGTACTTCATTATTGTTGTACATCCAACGGAATGAATCAGCAGATAGCGTGTTTACAGATTGATTCAGCTGCTGTTCAGCCACATATCGCGTTGGGACTGCCGGGGGGACTGGTGCAGCATGCCCCACTGCTTGGGCCTTGGGCCACCGGACATAGTCCACTGAAGGTTGGATCACCCTGAGACAGTGGTACCTGTCCAGCCTCCTCGCTATGGTGGACTAGTGTGAAGTAAAGGAAACATTCGCTACGGGTACCAGTAATGCCAGAGGTAAAACAATCTGCTGTTACTTACAACCGCAACACCGGTGGCAGCAGTTATTGTATTAAGAGTTTCTCTCTGTCCAGGAGATAGATCTACCGGCCCTGCTGAATATTACGCTTCATAGAGCACTCATTGCCTCTGTTCGATGCTCATGTGTGTGTTTCAGGACCAAGCTGCTTTAGTCCTGACTAGAAACACCCCCGGTGCTGACTGTACCGAAGGGACCTCAGCACCCTAGCTCACCACTGTACGATGCTGCTGGCTTCTATGAGCCACTGCTGATGCAGTCCTGTTCGTAGAGGCGCCATGCGGCTTGATACCCGACAGGGTTGCCGGGCATGAGCAGCAAGCGGGGTTGCTGCTGCTGCTCCGAGACCGGCCGGGCTGCATGGAGCTCGCTGGGCCCGTGCGATGTTGAGTGTGGTTGAAAGGAGCGAGGGAGTGGGGCCTTATATTGTTTTGGTGCGGCGCCCTGCCCCCTCCATGCTGAGGGGGTTCCCTCTGGGTGGGCACTGTGTGTGTGAAGGAAGGAAGCATAGGTGCAGCTACTGGTACCGTATGTGTGAATGTAATGAAGAGATATAGTTAGATTATACACTCAATGGGTGTTTGTAGACTGTCGGTGCTGCGAAGGGCGAGGTTATGTAGTCGGGGGTGCAAGTGTAGGTGGGAGTGTGTGGGGGTGGGAGATCGGCAGCTACACACCTCCGCGGGTGGCCAGCAAAAGAGCACTTTGCCAGCGGGGCAGGAAGTGTGGACTGTCTGGGATGTAGCACATGAATGTTGGGAATGAGGAGGAGGATCGCACAGGGAAAGATACGACGATACACCTAGCCTAATTCAGTATCCAAATCAGCACACTGGTGCACATTGGTGACACTGACACAAGACTCCGTGCGTTGATATCGCGCTCGACCCTGCGTCGCTTAGATTTCCTCACAAGTTGGCTCTCCTCGCGGCAACCCGCTCGATCAGCGCTCTCCTTGATTTTCAACGAATATCGTCCCAGCGCTTCATCTACCCGCTCAAGTAATGGCTACCCGGCAAAAATCCAGGTCGGATTCGCGGGATGCCTCTGCTTCCCCTAGTCGTAACCTGGGCCATGGCGTGGAGCAGACCGGCGAGGAGCGATTCAATGAGGCTTACCAACAAGCGCTGTTGCGCAAGCGTCTATTCAAGGTGCGCGAGGAGCAGGAGGGTAGAATCACAGACCGCACTAGTACGGTCTTGCCACCTGTCTTGAGGGGAAGGTGAGGGGTGGGTCGGTATGAAACTGAAGCAGGTCCCCCCACCCTCATGCAATATCCACCTAGACCTAGACCCTCACCTGCCACTCCTCACCCTCCACCCTGGCCTCTCCCCTATCGACCGGATCCTAACTGCTCGTGATTTTCCTAGTGGTACCGGTATCCAGCAACATCCTACATTCATGCATACGGTGCTACTGCATGTGACTTCTGTCGCCCCTGCAATTACCCATGGTAGTGACTGCCATATGCCTGTCATGTCTACGACAGCTGCTGCACATCAGCACACACACATGAACACACATGCATGTGTCAATGTGTCTAGGCACTGTTCTTAACATGCATGCGTCTGGATTACGACTTCCAGATTGGAGGGGGTGCCAACTGCCAAGGTGCTTTGACCCATGAACCTTGCTGATGATGGGCTGACAGATATCCAGTGCCAGAGATCCCGGGATGGAAATCCAGATAAATGGGGTGTAAGAGGCCTGAGATTAGCCAGAGACTGAATGGTTCCTTTGATCATCAAGATCAGCTGGTCATGCAAAGGATGAAGAGGGCTGGACAGACATGTTCACGGGGGGGTGAGAATATGGGCTGGGAATGGAAATGATGCTTGGAGTGGGATGGGGGGGTAGGGGGGGGACAGGGGCGGAGACTGGGGCTGGGACTGGGTTGGAGGTGGGATTGGGTGGGCGATCTAACTGGGGCTGGCAGGGATGCACCTTGTGGCGATCAATCACTGGCGATTGCAGGTATAAAAACTAAATTGAAAATGCGAAATTGGCCTTCTAATTGTCAACGGTGACATACAAATCCCCGGAGATGGCCGAAGGTTGGTACTTTGGACTGGGAGCGGAAATGAGGCCAGGGTTGAGATTCCTGGCGTATGCTCGAATGGAGGAGAGTCATACCGAAGAAATGAATTGCCTTCCCTCGGGAATGAATCAATTGTCTATGTAACGCTTCCCTGCTAGATTTTCGACTGAAATTGGATTTGAGATAGCATAAATTATTTTTGGTAAGAATCCCTCACTCCTTAATTACATTAATTATGCGGGAAGGCAATACGAGTCTACTGTATTGACACCTGGATTTCACCCATGCTGTGAACAATTGTGGCATATCGAATGTTCTTGATCGTGGGGACCTTGACAAGCTCTCTGGCAGTCGTGAAAGCCTCTGGGTGGACGTGATGACCTGAATCATGCATGGGCGATCCTAAACTCTAAACCTTCCCCCACAGCCCACGGGCCCAGACCCCATGAAGGGTCACATGAGGGCGGGTGCCTCTGCTTTCCTTCCGGGTGCTTCTTCCTCTTATCAGCTGCAACCCAGCCAATGCCCAGCAGGCCATGGTGCAGCAAGCCTTGGTGCTTGAGCCACGGGCCGGAGGCTGGTCAAAGTTGGGTCCCAATGGTCCCAGTAGTGGCCGCCCAGTGGCCCCGGAAAGGGAGTCTGGCATGAGCTTGGCATAAACAATGGCGGGTGCTGACCCTCGCGTGGAGGCAGCAGGCGGCTTGAGAGTTGTGATGAACGTGACAAAAGCACAGTGCACGTTTTGTTTTCTTGCCGGCGCACCATGGGTGCTCCACACTTGCTTCAATATCTGGTTCATAGAAAATGAAGATCCTTTTAAGATATCCAGCCGGCCATCTGAAATACTCGCTGAACTCTCAAGCCATCAAAAGGCCTCCTAGTAATGGTATCCCTTTTTCTTTTCCCTTTCCCGTATTCTGTTTTGCTGCTTGTTCATTCCTCCTGAGCTGCGAAGTAATGTCCATTTCCCTTTGCCAGGTCAAGCGGGGGCTCCACTACGGCGGGGTGTAGATGCGCCGACGCCGCCGTCGCTACAACAAGCATCCAAGTAACTCCTGTCAAAGCAGCAAGTATTCAAGTAACTGCTTTCTAAGGATTAAGCATGCTGCTCCCCCCTGTTCCAATCCTGCAGGAGTATCTGTCCAGGCATCAAGTACTGGAACGCTTCAACGTAGCTCTTGAGCAGCTGTTTGAGTGCGATCAGCTGCCAGAGGACCCGGTGCCCTACCTTCTGGATCAGATGAAGGCAAAGCCGGCCAAGAGGGCCACAGCCAGGCCCACCAGTGCGAGCTTCAAGAGTGGGCGTTGAAGCCCCGTGCTCAAGAACTCAAAAAAATGCAAACACAATCAAATAAGGCATCGGCTGTGGGTCAGGGAAACGATTTAAAGCGGGGCGTGCATATGATTGGCCACGCTCATGCCTGGCAACGGGCAGGAGCGAGGGCATACTTGCTATCTTAAGTCGTGGTTTAAGGTGTCTCCATGACATGGCCGTGTATGATGCGGCTCAGGTGACCTGGCACAGCGGGCAATGGTCAGAATGCAGTGGTTGGGAAATAGGAAGGTGTGGGGAAGGATACATTTGAACCTGATCCAAAGCGAAGATCTCAACCTGATATGTTTAGGCATGGGCTCAGGCATTTGGTGATTTACGCGCAGAGATCTGTTTTTGTAGGATGGCCTTTGTATTTCTGTATGTCTGGGCTAACGACCAAGCTTATGTATTGTCGTTTGTAGAAATACCGGTAGGTAATGAATTATGGATATTCTGGCATCCATCCTGTCAGCCCCATGTGGCTTGTGTAGATAGCCTGGAAAGGGAAAGCTGGGCTTGCTTTTCTTGATTTATGCAGGAGTCTTGATGTACCAGTATGTGTTCATCTTGGGTAGAAGGTGACCTGCTGTCCTTGTTTTGACTTAGGATTTGCCGTGATGCGAAACTTGCATTATGGCACGTGACAGTGGGGGCCCACTGATGCACCGGATTGTAGGTCGGGTACGTTTAGAGCCATCAGACAGGTGCCCTGCCATGCTGCATGTCATGACCACACATAAAGAAACTGTGCATGTCCTGAGGACCACATGCACATGTCGGGCCATATGTTCCGCAATCGCAGATGGCCCTCAGCCTCCCAACAATCGAATTGTAAAGCCGGTTCGCTGCAGTCTTGCTAGCGCCTTGAAGAAGCGATGGCTGATTACCAATGACAACACTGCAATCTGTAGAGCAAATCGCCACGGCATGGCTATCACATGGCCGGTCGATCATTACACGACATGATGTTCAGGACTAGATAAGCCGCTTTATTTCTGAAAGGTCTTGCCTACCCTACAACCTTGCTGACTCTATGGCTCTCGAATGCATTGGAATACAGCGTTCACGCTGATTGCTTTCGGACCGGGCTGTCGAGTAAAATCCAGCCCGCAGACATGTGCCAAGTAACACTCACGCCGTCAAACGTTTAAGAAACATTCATATTACGTACCTAGACATGGGCCACATAAGGTCTGCCCCCCTGGTCTGCTATAGGTGCAGCATCAAACACTGCAACTAATGTATGCACCCCACCATCCTGTGGATGATACCGCGGGGTTGGGGGTCATAGACAGAGATCTGACACGACTGCTACCGGCTCGCAAGGGCTACAACCTGCAAGGGGGCAGCAGTGTGAGGAGAATCCTTGCCTGTGTGCGGCCCGCAGTGTCATGCCGATGGAGTGTCCACTGGGAGGCAACGGTTCCTGGTGGTGATTCCCTGACGGGGGGTGTCATCGGGATTGAATGGAGGCATACCGGCGGAGGCTGTAACCAGAGCACGTTAAGCCTCAGCCGCTGTCGGCCCATGGATCACGCTCCTGAGTGACGCTGCGGATCACCGCACCTGGCGCTGGATATCGACCGCGCTACATTTTTAGCCATGTGGCACTAGGGCAGATTGGACAGACCCTGAGGCAGACGTATATCACTGGGGGCCCAGACGTCTTAAAATATGGTATATCGTAGTTGAGGGCTCGGTCCCCTGAGTGATGTTGAGGGCAGGCAATAATAGGGCAGCATGGTATAGCCAGCCAACTAGGTAAGGACCCCAAAATGCTTCATAAGCAATGCCTAACGACATTCACCTCTGTGCGTACAGCTGACTTAATCTCATTTTAAACTGCTTTAGCTTCAAGACATCTTTTGAGATCTTCCGGCCAACAGGGCTGGGTGCAGCATGCCCTGCTTTTGAGGCCGCGACATTTTCCCTTGCATGTGATTCATCCATTCTGTCAAGGCTAACCCTTCTCCTCTCCGTGCACTTGCCCTAAATAAAACACTCACTTTCCCCTCTCCTATCCAGGAGGTGGATAGGATTTGGGTCCCCCTGCCATGACTTACACCTATTTACCGCGACACCCCAGCCCTGAAGAGGAAAACGTGCACATGCATTCACCACAGGCACTGCCCAAGCAAGGTCATTGGTTTTCGCTCGCTGTCCTAGCATATTTAGTGCCTGTACCGGTTTACGGGCACAAGTCCCATGCATCAAATGTGATGCCCCGTTGGACTGTAAAAACTTCACAAAACTTCACAAGGTAGATTGCCCTGGGACATCCGTACAGTAGGTCAGTACAGAGCCTTCGAGCTTCATATTCTTAACATGTCACTCAGGACAGGTAGGGACCCGGGGTAGGGACAGTATCCTCGAGCGCTGACGTCCCCATGGATCAATTAGTGATCCACTGATCCATACCTGTCCCCAAGTGCTGTCCTGGAGTGCTCAGATACTGAATGTCCGACTCTGCCATGGTCGAGACACGAGTGCCTTACCTTGAGCCTTTCTAGTGAACTCGTAAACCGGGACATAGCATTTGGATCTGTTAATATCAACTGATACGACCCATGATTCACCTTCTGTCGCACAGATCGACGCTGGTGACGTGGAAATTTAAAATGCAGGGTTCACATCGCAGAACCCCAGAGAGTTTTGAATAATGTCCGAGCAAAATTATGACGGAACAAACGACACGTTGCACTCCAATCGCTGCCAAATGTCTACCCCTAACGTATCGGAATCCGGCTTCCAGGTAGTGGTTGCAGCAGAGCGCAGCTTGGGCATTGGCAAGGATGGATCCATGCCGTGGAAGCTCCCCGGTGACATGGCTTACTTCAAGGAACTGACCAGCAAGACGAGGTGCAGCAGCGGGGGCGAGGCTACGGGCTCAGACCGGCAGAACGTGGTCATTATGGGCCGAAAGACATGGGAATCGATCCCGAGCCAGTTTCGCCCGCTCAAGGGCCGAATCAACGTCGTGCTTTCGCGCAGCGTTGAGGACGGAGAGAATGATGGAGGGGGTTCAGGCAACGGGGCAATCAGCAGGAATGGGCTCACCAGCGGTATCTTCGGCCCCAGCGTGCACGTTGCAGGCAGCCTAGACGCTGCGTTGGAGCTGGTGCAGGGACCGGATTTCAAATCGAGGGTCGAGACGGTCTTCGTCATCGGCGGGGGACAAGTGTACGCAGAGGCTGTGGCACATCCGCTGTGCCGCGCCATCCACTTGACTAGAATCGACAGAGACTTTGAGTGTGACGCCTTCTTCCCCGCCATTGACAGCGGGCGCTTTAGGGTTTGGTCCGCCAGCCAGCCAATGCAAGACCAAGACGGCACGGCATTCACTTTCGTTTGCTACACTGCTGCAGTTTCCTCTGCATCAGGAGGGGCAGGCGCAGCAGCAGCACCGTCTGTTATTCTGCCACCTGCCGTTGCTAGTCGACACGATGAGCTGCAGGTGCCCAGCTGCCCAATTAGCGCGTGTTGTGGGACTTGTGCTTGGTGATAGGCGCAGCACCGCCGTGCATCATACATTGCTGTCATACGTTGTACCATGTCCTGCATGGTGCACATCAGCCTGACGCGACATGTATCATTGACTTGCCACCATGCGGTGCATGATGCACTGCAGCCCTTCAGCCTAACGCGCCATGCATCTTGACTTGCGGCCATGCGTTGCCCCATGCACTGCATGATCCACGGCCACTCGTTACCTGACACACCATGCATTATGATTTGCCACCATGCGCTGCATGATGCACAGACGCCTCTCAGCCTGGCACGCCATGCATCATGACTTGCTGCTATGCGGTGTCAAGAATGCCCATGCGCTGTATAATGCACAGCCATGCTCATACCAGGAAGGCTTGCCATGCATCCTCCTGGCCTAGATATTTGCCAGGCCAGGAGGATGGCCCCTGGCCGGATGTCTCTAACACTGAGGACCTCTGCTGCTCATGGGCATCAGGATGTTGTGCGCTGCACCATGTCCCAGCAGCATATGCATGGTGGTGTATTGCATCGCACATGTTAACAATTACGCTCAGCGCCTCAGCCTCTTCTCACTATGAAGGGTTGTTGAAGCAGTGCTCCGTTCCATCCCCCAGAGACACAAGCAGCGGTTTGCCAGCTGTGCACACCCGGTCCCCTGCAGTGCTATGTCCTTGCTGACCTCATTCCGTTCTCCATCACTTGGTAGTATCTGGAGCTGGTGGACCGAGTCATTAAAACTGGCGTGTACCGCCCCGACCGTACCGGCACTGGCACCTACTCGCTATTTGGCTCCTCCATGCGGTTCGACCTGCGGCATACTTTCCCTCTCTTGACGACAAAGCGGGTGTTCTGGAGAGGTCAGTACGACGCATGCTCAAAATAGCGTTTAGATATAAATTGCATGAATAATGTTAGAAGATTAAGAAGGAAGACACAAGTAATAAGAAGCACCAAGGCTGGCAGCACAGCCATCGCACCTTTCTCCCTAAACACGGAGGGGTTGTACTGGAGGGGTCAGAGAGAGGCAGACAAGGTAATATTATTAGTGATATAAGAAGACAATTGAAAAAGGATGCATCTCGTGCCTTCCTGTCTCAAATTTCAGATGTCATCCCCCCGCATATAGAGCAGGCTCTGCATTACCAGCATCAGCGTTGTTGCACAGTTGCAACTTCAGTTAGGCTCGCCTAGCCTCAGGCATCATGCACCCCTTCACTACTCCCTATAGGCCGAACTTCCAGCAACAGTGGTCGATGGCTTGATGCACCACCGCACCATCCGTTGGCCAAACCAAGTGCATTACAGACTCTTGGATGAAACTCCCTGTGTGCCTATTTTTAAAGCACGCATTCTGTACCTACTCTACCTGAATGGCGCTCCGGCCCATCCATGCAATACCGCCATACAACTGCCATGCCGCAACGTCCGGGAAATGCCATGCAACGTCGTCCTGACTCTGCCATGCAGCATCGCCTGCCATGTAATAACGCCCCAAGCCTTCCATGCAAAACCATCCTGACCTTTCATGCAACATTACCCTGACGCTTCCATGCAACACCATCCTGACCTTCCATGCAACACCATCCTGACACTGCCATGCAACACCATCCTGACGCTGCCATGCAACACCATCCTGACGCTTCCATGCAACACCATCCTGGCGCTGCCATGCAACACCATCCTGACCTTCCATGCAACAACATCCTGACGCTTTCATGCAACACCATCCTGACCTTCCATGCAGCACCATCCTGACCCTGCCATGCAACACCATCCTGACGCTGTCATGCAACACCATCCTGACACTTCCATGCAACACCATTCTGACGCTGCCATGCAACACAATTCTGACCTTCCATGCAACACCATCCTGACGCTTCCATGCAACACCGTCCTGACGATGCCATGCAAAACAATTCTGACCTTCCATGCAACACCATCCTGACGCTTTTATGCAACCCCATCCTGACGCTTCCATGCAACACCATTCTGACCTTCCATGCAACACCATCCTGACGCTGTCATGCAACACCATCCTGACGCTGTCATGCAACACCATCCTGGCCTTCCATGCAACACCATCCTGACGCTGCCATGCATCACCATCCTGAGCTTCCGTACAACACCATTCTGACCCTCCATGCAACACCATCCTGACGCTGCCATGCAGCCCAATCCTGACGCTGCCACGCAACAACATCCTGACGCTGTCATGCAACACTGCCCAGGTGTGATGGAGGAGCTCCTTTGGTTTGTCAAGGGTAGCACCGATGCCAAGAGCCTCCAGGACAAAGGCGTGCACATCTGGGACGGAAACAGCAGCCGGGAGTTCCTGGACAGCCGAGGGCTCGGGCACAGGGAGGAAGGTAAGGGCGAGCAGGCGCTCGTGGATCAGCTCACACTATGGGTAATACAGGGGGGCATCGTGCCTCGGCAGCGCCGGACTCGTCTGTTCCTTGCAGCCGTGGGCTAGGCCACAGGGGGGACGGTATGGGCAGGAAAACAATGTAAGTAATTTATGCCTTGGAAGCTCGACACTTGGTTTGTTTTTTGGTAGCAGTGGGGTCAGCAGGAGCAGTACTGCTGCCGCTGGCGAAGCTTTTAGAAGCAGTGCAGCAGTGGGGGACTGCCGGGGGAGCTTGCTGGGGCCAGAGCCCAACGGGGCATGAGTGTCCTACAGACCGGCACCCCCTGGGTTGCATGGGCTGATGCGTCCCGCCTTGCCTGCGCCATGGCCACACTTGCCTTCTCGACCCTTATCTGGATCTGTGACCCTACCCTCCCTATCTTCCATGCCCTCCATGCCCTTCAGACAATTTTGAACTAAGCGGTTAGGCTCTGAAACATAATTAAAAATTACACCCTCAATACCTGATATGGGTTGCGACCATTCCCTCCCTCCCATGTCTATGATTACTTGACTGGAATGATGGCCCCTTCGCCGCCAACAGGTGACCTTGGATCCGTGTACCCTAAGCCCTAAACCCCTTGCCGACAACAGGTGACCTTGGACCAGTGTACGGCTTCCAGTGGCGACACTTTGGCGCGGAGTACAAGGACATGCACACTGACTACAAGGGTAGGCCGGGCAGAGGGAAGAGGTCATGCATAGTGGTACACCGAGTTCAAGGGCAGGCCGGGCAGAGGGATAAGGACATGCATATCAGTACTCTGATTACAAGGGTAGGAGGGGCAGAGGGCCAAAGACATGCCCAGTGGTACACCGATTACAAGGGTAGACAGGCCGAGGGCCAAAGACATGCTTAGTGGTACACCGATTACAAGGGTAGACAGGCCGAGGGCCAAAGACATGCTTAGTGGTACACCGATTACAAGGGTAGACAGGCCGAGGGCCAAAGACATGCTTAGTGGTACACCGATTACAAGGGTAGACAGGCCGAGGGCCAAAGACATGCCCAGTGGTACACCGATTACAAGGGTAGACAGGCCGAGGGCCAAAGACATGCTTAGTGGAACAAGGGCAGGCCGGGCAGAGGGCAGAGGACATGCATATCAGTACACTGATCACAAGGGTAGGCCGGGCAGAGGGCCAAAGACATGCTTAGTGGAACAAGGGCAGGCCGGGCAGAGGGAAGAGGACATGCATATCAGTACACTGATCACAAGGGTAGGCCGGGCAGAGGGCCAAAGACATGCTTAGTGGAACAAGGGCAGGCCGGGCAGAGGGAAGAGGACATGCATATCAGTACACTGATCACAAGGGTAGGCCGGGCAGAGGGCCAAAGACATGCCTAGTGGAACAAGGGCAGGCCGGGCAGAGGGAAGAGGACATGCATATCAGTACACTGATCACAAGGGTAGGCCGGGCAGAGGGCCAAAGACATGCTTAGTGGAACAAGGGCAGGCCGGGCAGAGGGAAGAGGACATGCATATCAGTACACTGATCACAAGGGTAGGCCGGGCAGAGGGCCAAAGACATGCTTAGTGGAACAAGGGCAGGTGGGGCAGAGGGCAGAGGACATGCATATCAGTACACTGATCACAAGGGTAGGCCGGGCAGAGGGCCAAGGACATGCTTAGTGGAACAAGGGCAGGCCGGGCAGAGGGAAGAGGACATGCATATCAGTACACTGATCACAAGGGTAGGCCGGGCAGAGGGCCAAAGACATGCTTAGTGGAACAAGGGCAGGTGGGGCAGAGGGCAGAGGACATGCATATCAGTACACTGATCACAAGGGTAGGCCGGGCAGAGGGCCAAAGACATGCTCAGTGGAACAAGGGCAGGCCGGGCAGAGGGAAGAGGACATGCATATCAGTACACTGATCACAAGGGTAGGCCGGGCAGAGGGCCAAGGACATGCCTAGTGGAACAAGGGCAGGCCGGGCAGAGGGAAGAGGACATGCATATCAGGACACTGATCACAAGGGTAGGCCGGGCAGAGGGCCAAAGACATGCTTAGTGGAACAAGGGCAGGTGGGGCAGAGGGCAGAGGACATGCATATCAGTACACTGATCACAAGGGTAGGCCGGGCAGAGGGCCAAAGACATGCTTAGTGGAACAAGGGCAGGCCGGGCAGAGGGCAGAGGACATGCATATCAGTACACTGATCACAAGGGTAAGCCGGGCAGAGGGCCAAAGACATGCTCAGTGGTACACCATCTACAAGGATAGGAGGGGCAGAGGGAATGGTGCATATGCAGTTGTACATCAACTTTAAGGTAGGAGGGGAGGGTTGGGCTTGAGGGGATACTAGGCTTAAAGCACTGACACATGGCACCGACTGAATCGGTTGGACGGCATGAAGGGAGGGGTCAGGTAGCGTCCCTCACATAATCTAGGATGAAGTCAAATGAGCAGTACTGTGAACGTTCAGACTGTTGGCAATGTAAGATTTTGTAGAACTGGTCATCTTTTGTTCAGTGTTGAGTATGTATCCACATGTCTATGTGAGGGTGCCGATTCGGATTCTGACCGCATCACTGTCCTTGTCAGGTCAGGGCGTGGACCAGCTCGCGGGTATTATTCATCAGCTCAAAACCAACCCGTACGACCGGCGGATCATTTTGACGGCGTGGAACCCCGCGGCGCTGCACCTCATGGCGCTACCGCCCTGCCATATGTTCTGCCAGGTAGGAAGGGTGCTGCCGCCTTGTCATATGTTTTGCCAGGTGAAGACCGAGAAGGACAAGGTTGCTACAGCCCTGCCACATGCTCTGCCAGGCAGGAAGGGTGCTGCCGCCCTGCCATATGTCTTGCCAGGTGGGGACTGGGAAGGACTGCTGCCGCCATGCCACATGTTCTGCCAGGCTTGTCATCTCTCTCTAACCTTCAACATATGTGTCCTTCATATGGTCCTTAAACCTCATTATCCACCATCATCATCACCATCATTATCATCATCATCATCTGCCCGCTCTCCCCATTCTGTCCCACACAGTTCTATGTGGCAGATGGCGAGCTGTCCTGCCTCATGTACCAGCGCTCCTCCGACATTGGCCTCGGCGTTCCTTTCAACATCGCCTCATACTCTCTGCTCGCGCTCATGCTTGCTCAGGTGGGGTGTGTGGGGGAGAGTGCAGCCGATGGCAGGGTAATGGGTGAATATCGGTGACCTTACATAGCTTCCAACCTTACCGTGTAGAAGTTCCAACCTTATATTTACTTCAATAAGGCTTAACCAGTTATACCGTATATGTTGTTTAGGAATGTCCTGTTTCCTTATACCGTATAATAGCAATGGGGCAAGAGCTTGTTCCTTATACATTACTGATAGGGCAAGAGCTTGCCTTCAAAAGACATCTGCCGGCGTTAAGTGCATGACCGTGTGGGCATGACCGTGTGGGAGGGAGTTCATGGGGCGACGGTAGATTCAGCGGGCACCCAGCTGTTATCTCGGAGATGGCATCTTTGAGGCATTGATGCATGATGGCTTGACATGTGTGGGGGGGCTGGGTTTGCAACTTCTCTGCGCATGGGATCCAATTTCGGCCCCTCTGGCCCTGCACCTGCTCTGCCCTCTGCCCTGGCCCCGCACCTGCACTGCCCTCTGCCCTGGCCCTGCACCTGCTCTGGCCATCTGCGTTTGCCACTCCTTATATACACTGCAGGCAAGGTTCCCTCCCCTCGCCTACTGTGTTGCACGTGTGGGCTGCGGCTGTTTTCATACTGAACTTTTATCTGAACCCAAACCTCTGTGATGCAGCTTTGTGGGTACTGGCTAGGTTAGGATTCAACCTTGTCTGTGTGCCTCTTTTGCTTCATTTGTGGTTGTGCGTTGGTTGCTCGCCCAGGGGGGTCACTCGCTGTCCTAGTTTAATTTAGTGCCCGTACCGGCTTGCGGGCACATGTCCCATGCACTAAAAGTGATGCTCTGCTGGACTGAAAAAAAAAATCAAATTTCAGGTGTGTGGGCTGCGGCCTGGTGAGTTTGTCCACATGATGGGGGACACACACGTCTACTCCAACCATGTGGACCCGCTGAAGGAGCAGCTGTGCAACGCACCCAAGCACTTCCCGGTGCGAGGCGGGGCTTGGGGATGTGGGTCAGTCAGGTGCTGTGCTAGGTAGCCGAGCACTTCCCGGTGCATGGCGGGCCTGAATGGTTGGGGGGCCGTGTGCTCCTGTGCAACATCCTTAAGTCCGAAATACTTCCCAGTAGGACTATTTGGGAGGGGGCCCAGACTGTTTGTCAGGGATGCGGATTGTAGGGGCAGTATGTTGCTGCCTTCGGCTAGGGTGGCATTGGGATGCCGCTCCTAAATGGGGGCCAAGCATGCATCTGTTCCTCGTAGGGGTGGCCTCCTGGGAGCATGTAAGGGTGGCCTCCTGGGTGCAGGAGACGAGGTTTTGGGAGTTTGATACCTTATTAGGCAGCAGCAATTTCCTTTCGACTTGTCTGCTGCGAGGTGAGACAAGATTGGGGGCTTCTGTTTAAAGCAGTATTTTCCCTCTCCGCTTGAGCACCCTCCTTCTCAGCCCTGCTCCCCTGCCTGTCAGAACCTGGTATCCTGCACCTCCTGCTCAGATTCTGCACCCTGAACCCTTTCTTGAACCTCCTACACTTTCACTGAATTGTAAACCCTATCCTGCAACTCCTGCGTAGACCCTCAAGATTAACCCTGACAGGAAGGACATTGACTCTTTTGTGGCGGAGGATTTTGAGCTGATCGGGTACAACCCACACAAGAAGATCGAGATGAAGATGGCTGTTTGAGCAAATAGCTGCCTGGGGAGACGACTGTTTGAGCAAATGGCTGCTTGAGGTGTTAATTGTTTCCAGGAGATCGCGGTTTGAGGAAATGGCTGTGTGAAGGAAGAAGCAGGGAGCAGCAGTGGAACTTGAAGCAGGAGAAGCAACATGTGCAAAATAAGCAGCAACATTGCTGCAGCAGCTGCAGCGTGCATATCATGGCAGGCAGTTATAGAGAAATGAAGGATCAGGCTTAACACGTGGCAGGGAGCCTGGTCGGCCTTTGCTGTTTGCATTTGCAGTTTCTAGGGCTTCAGCGATGCCGCTATGACTGGATGTGTTTCTTGCGTGTCGTTTCTTGCACCCAGGCTCAAATCCGCAGGATCGTTTTTCATCCATTTCGTACCTTGATAATGTAATGTATTCATAACTGATAAATGCCTAGGGGCTGCCAATATCAGCCCAACATTCACTTTTCTTTGGGAGTATTCCAGTGATCCTCCAATGATGGCCAGGTAAGTCTCAGTGTGACGAAGGTGTAAAGATGTGGTAGCAAGCTCTGGGAAGAGGAGAATTTGATTCCGTGACTAATAAACAAAATAATGAAGCGGAATAAGCAGGGATCATGGGGGACACCATCTTCAGTTTATCACACTCGTCTCCTCTGGCCTGCGCCTCTTGCCATGCAATATCCAAGCCTTGACACCTTGGCACGAAGTCTCTACAGGATTTGAGGCTTGCTGTTCTCCGATGTTATTTCTGTTCCCAAGATGAGCCTTGACACATTGGCACTTAGTCTCTACACGACCAGTTGTGCTTTTGCTAATTTACCTCTAGGCCCAAGGCTACATGTTGAAGCCCTAAACCCCGAGTTTCGTTCCAAATTTTGGGACTGCCACTGCGCCACTGTAGTGTGCGTGCGTTAAGCTTCGCGATGGCAGAAGGACGAGATAGGGACACGGATCGGGAAAGGAAACCTTCAGCCGGCGCTGATGCAGGGGAGCCTGTCACGGGGTCACGTCGATCAGATCGAAAGGTATGATGCGCATCGGCAATAGGGTGCCCGCATTGTCCTCCAGGCCTGACAAATTGTTTCCAAAACTTGAATAACATGCCACCTAACGCTGGCATTACGCGCGGCTCATCTAGGAGTGCGTATGCGAGCCAGCGGACAAGATCTTCCGAGCAGCAGCAGTTGATAACCGCGTCTCTCCCCCTTACCTATGCATACACTTCAATTTATTGCCACAGGACGATGTAGACGACCGAGGGGGCATCAAGGGCAGCTATTCGAGGGGAGGTGAGGGGCGATCAGGAACAGAGAGAAAGAAGAACAGGTAGAACTACTTCATGATGCAATGTTGCTGATCAACGCCATTGCATCCATCACCATTCTACTCGAATCAACACCTCTCTCCGCCTGAGGAGAAATAGGGAAAGGACAAGTCCTGTCTTTGGCTTGGGTTGGGGATGTTTGGTAGGAGGCTGGACATGTGACGTCTGATGCGGGTTCGTGCCAAGGGACAGTTCATAATCTATGGAGGCCTGTGAGGGCCATGGTTTAAATGCAGCGCATCACCCATGCATACCGGTACACCATGCTCTAATGCAGCACACTTGATTTCAGCATGTTCCATGTCTGCCCAGAGAATGCAGAGTCTGACATCGGGAACTTCTTGAGGACAAGATACGCCTGATCATTCGCCATTCACCATACTCACGTAAAGGCCACCTTGCACCCCACTCAGGGACAACCCGTGTTCAGCTACTCATTTTGGTCAAGACCTTTCTTCTACGGTTGGCATTTTTTGCACTACCTTCTACTACTTTTTTTATCCTTTTCCTCGTTTGTCCCTGTCTCTTCAGTTAAACAACCTCTCCAGGGTATTACATTTTTTCTCGGTTCTCCCTTTTCTCCCTGCCTCGCCCTTTTCAAAAAAATGTGGCTGCATAGACAGTGAATTGACAAGGCCCATGTCTGCATGCCTGTGCAGATCGTGACCGCGGGAGGCATGATGACGAGCCCTCTCGAGGGAGGCACGAGGACGAGCCCTCTCGAGGGCGGCGTGAAGACGAGCCCTCTCGCGGAGGGCGCGAAGACGGTGAGGTGCGGCGGCAGCGCAGCCCCAGGAGGTCTGGTGGGGGCCGGGATGAGGAGAAAGAGCGCACCTCAGGTGGCGGTGGAGGGAGTGGCAGCAGGGAGGTGCGCAATGTTGCTGGCATTGGTGGCCGATCTGAGACCGAACCGAAGCAGAGTGAGCGGGGCATGGGCCCGCCTCCCGCCCCTCGCGGCATAGGGGGTGATGAGCGGGCACCAAGGACCGAGGATCGCAATCCGCGCGGCATGGGGAGTGATGAACGGAGCAAGGACCCGCCTCCCGCCCCGCGAGGCGATGAGCGGGCCCCGAGGATGGACGAGCGCAAGTCGCGCGGCATGGGGAGTGATGAGCGGGGCGTGGGCCCGCCCTCCGCTAAGCGTGGCATGGGGGGTGACGAGCGGGGTACTAGGGCAGATGATCGCAGCTCTGGGCGGCAAGGTGCCAGCTGGGGGCATGATGACAGAGCTGAGCCTGAGAGATGTGGAAGGGACCGCGGCGGCCCTGACCCGAGGTCGGATCGCGATGTGAACCGCGGCGCCCCGCCTGCGTCCCGCTCGAACAACAGCCACGACGACCGTGGGGGCGGACGGTACGGGGGGTCATCGCACCGTGGGGCAGGCGGGGATGCCCGCCGCTCAAATGATGAATCTGGCTCTGTTAGGGGCAGCAGCGCGCGGGAGGGTGGCAGGCAGGACGAACCGCGGCGCCAATTCAACGGGCCCCCGGGCATGGGTGACAGAGGAGGAGGCGAGGGGGAGCGTGGGGGCTTCAACTTTGCCCGGCTTGGCGGCGGCGGCGGCAGCGGCCAACCCCAGGAGGCGCCTCGCAGCGGGAGTCAATCATTTAGCAGGTGTGACCTGCCATACATGTGGTCTGTGATGCAAAGAGACCCTGTGGGGTTAAAGTGGAGCCTAATCTGAGTGAGGTGCTGACCTGAGGTTGAACTTCTTCACGGCTGGCTGGCCAGATCCATGAGAAGAAAGGAATGTAGTTGCGCCTTCCTTGGTGCGTGAGAGTATGGGGAGGGCTCGCCTGGGGGCCGAAACAGCATCCGCAGCGTGACCATCAGCTTGCTTCCGGCCAGGGATGTCACCTCCCTTGATTTCGCCTCTTCGGAGAGATCGCTTGATCTGCCTGAGGGGTTAGATTACACCTGACAAGGTGGTTCTGAAAAGACTCGAATATTCTTCCCGGGGCATGTATGAACGTGTTATGGCCTTTTGGGGCGTGTGCTGACTGTTGAGCCAACCTTTCATTATGACGCTGCCCTACTCTACCGAGGCCGCCTTCCTGAATGCCTTACAAGCCAACCCACTCAGGGGAGCTGCACCTCTGAAATCCAGAGCCATAGCATTGGGTATCAGGAAAATGCATCACAAATTCATTTACCGGTATTGGTAACTTGTACTGAACATTAGTATGTACTGCACACTATACTTACTAACTGAGATACCGACACCGTAGATATGTATACCAGTACCGTCACTATTACCATCAGGCTCACCAGGTTATTATGTTTCGCTCTGCATTGCCGCACAGCGCAGATCTTGACCGGCATAATTTGAAAAGGGTGTTGAGCGTTCCATGGGCATGTGCCATACCTGCTTGTGTGGAATTGTGAGGCGTGAGTGCATTGTACCATCGCCCCCGTCATGCCCTTCGCTCCTGCTGTCACACTGTTGTATCACTCTTGTACCGCTGCTGCACACTGATTTATCACTGTTTCGCTGCTGTGCAGGCTCACCACGGGCGGCCCTGCCCGTCGATATGGTCAGCATGATGACAGGTGAGGGGCCTGCCCCATGGCACATGTTACGCGAAGGTCCTGTCCCATTGATTGCATGCCGAAGCCGTTTCCCTATGTTCACATGAGGCCAGCCTTGCAAGTAAATTTTCCCTTGCATACTGTACACATGCGAGCAGCAGCATATGAACATGCACATGTCAGGAGCAGCAGCAGATGAAGATGAAGATGCATGGGTATGTCAAGTTGCCAATCCAACGCCCTTGGCATACAACAGTGGGCAGCAGCAGCTCAACTTGCATGCTCCTGCGTT
This sequence comes from Limnomonas spitsbergensis, assembly GCA_037349105.1. Taxonomy (NCBI): domain Eukaryota; kingdom Viridiplantae; phylum Chlorophyta; class Chlorophyceae; order Chlamydomonadales; genus Limnomonas; species Limnomonas spitsbergensis. The sequence goes on along the minus strand of JAYJMM010000094.1, from coordinate 2,380,087 downwards.
CAGAAGCAGCTGAACTTGCATTGCATGCTCTTGCGAGCAGAAGCAGCTGAGCAAGCATGCTGATCATGCACGCCATGCCTGCAGGGTGGGCGATGGAGAAGTGGCCCCTGATGAGCCCTGGGAAAATGACATGAGGAAGGACAGGTGCGGAAGAGGCACCCTGTATGGATGGGTGCAGGCGGGCAATGTGACTTCCGGTTTGGGGGGGTGAAATGCGCTGAGTGTGACCATGGGTTTTGGGGGATGGAGGCTTAGGTTTGACTGCTGCGCTAACATGGCCTGACACAGCTTGCATGTCTCGTCAAAGCTTGACTCTCCTTGCCCCTCAAGATGGCGTCTTAAACGGTCTAGACGTGGATCTGTGCGTAGCGCTCTTCAACCTAGTGTATCGGACCCAGATACCCTGAGTGTTCCACATAGGAGCTGTCAGCAGAGCACTACCTGAACCCAAAGTCCCTCCAGCCCCTTTCTTTAGGACAGGTTGCTATTCTGTATATGGCTGAGGGTAATGACCTCTCGCATGAGGTATTAAGCTGTGCCATTCTGACTGGAATTCCTGCCGCCTCAAACCAAACAATGGACCTGCCCTGCGCCCGTGTCTGTTGGCGGAGATCTGAGGTTGGATCCGAGCCTCTGTTTCTTGCGTGGTGTGGTCACATGCAGGCCAGGAGGGCAGCGTGTGGAGCGTGAGAGGTTTGGAGGGGGGGACCGAGGCGGGCATGGCAGGTGAGCAGGTGATGTTGGCGGGCGTTGCGAGGGCAATGGACATGAGACGGTTGGGAATCGAGGGCTTGAAGATTTGAAGGGCTGAGCTTCATGCGGTTAGGGCTTTCCGATCTGCTTGGATCAGGTGTGATGGGGGGGGTGATGGCGTCACTCTCCTAGCCACCGACGTTGTTGCGCCAACGGCCTGTTCGCCACATCCTAATACCCATGCAAGCCATCTACTTGTGCCCGCCCAGCTCGTTGTGCCCACCTCTTTACTTCAGGTTTGAGCCGTACAGTGGCGGACAAGGTGGTTTCGGCGCCAGGCGGTACAATGGAGCAGGACCAGATGTGGATGACAGGTAGGTCCTGGGTTTTGGGGGAGGGGCGCTGAGTGAGCATGACAGAAAGCAGGCTAGGTATTGTGGGGGAGGGCACGGGGAGCAAAAAAGGACAAAACGGAGTGCAGGGATGTTGGAAACAATGGCAAGCCCCAATGGAGGCATTAGAAAGTGCTTTCTCCCCCAGTCTCTCATTGCATCACTCTGTCTGTCCCACTATCAATCTCCCCACAGGCAGGCCCCGCGCCCTAGAAGGGCCCGCAGCCCTCCTGGTAAATGGGGTCATGACATGTTTGATACCGCGGATCAGCAGAAGGAGAACCAAGATGGCGGGGAAGGGGCGGAGGCGGAAGGCGCCGGCGATGGTGGCATTGGCGGTGACCAGGATGCTGCCATGACTCAGGCCGGTCTGGAGGAGGAGGGCGAAATGGCAGCTGCGGCAACGGGTGGGGGGGAGGAGGACAGCCAGGTGGCTGCCGCAGCATCGGGTGGGGTGGAGGAGGAGCCCGGTGACGGCATGGACGTGGAGGATGAGGCGGATGCGGATCATCTGTTGCAGAGGCTTATGGAAGGATGAGGGCCATGGGGAGGAAGTGGCGCGCCTGTGCTACGTACAAAGAGAGAGTGGGAGCAAGCCGCTGGGCCTGGCCCCTGGAAAACATTAGCAATAGCGCTAGGGGGGGCGAGCTACGTGGCCTTCGAAAAACATGGCGTGGACCTTGCCAAAGAGGCTTATGGAGGGATGAGGGCAACAGGGAGAAAGAGGCGAGCTTGTGCTGGAGCATGCTTCTGTGCTCCAGAGGCGGGGTCTGTTGTGCATGTGGAGGTCTTGGTTGAGAGGGGTGGGTGTGAGCACGGCTTGGAGGTTGGCTCAGGAGCAGGGCCAAGGACGTGGAATCAAGAGGGGTTGTTTGGAAAGCTGTGGAGTTGGGGGGTCATTAGGTGGTCAGTGGCTGTATGGCAGATGAAACTTTCCCTTAAATCCCCCAACGAAGTTTTATCTACTCCGACCCGTCAAGATTTAATTAGGCCATGCCCATTCTCCTGGACCTACAACAAAGAAGAGCTGGGGGTGGTTGGTCTCACCCTGGTCGACTTTGGAGTCCTCTTGGGCCTAGTGGTGAAACGCAATTGACTAATGTGTCCAACCCTGCATAGTTACTGTCAATTTGGGAGAAGGAAACTGGAAGCAAAGGGGGACAGGAAAGAAAGAGTGGAACACAAAGGAGTCCCACATGCCATGTAGTTGTTGCGGCTCCTAGCATGCGCCCGCCGTCGACTGGAACGAAGCGCGGTAGGTGGCCGCAGACATGGGCTCATCGGCGGGGTTCCACTCACTAATTCACTATTCACAATCCATATCACTAAAACATCATGTATACCAGGTTCAAGGTTGTGAATGGATGTCGTAGCCATGCCTGCCTTGGGCTGCGCCTGGGATGCATGCATGTGCAAGTTTCCCTCTTCAGGGCTGGGTTACCCACCATATAGGCACAAATGTTTATGGTGGTGTGGGGGGGTCAACACCATCCTACCCCGCATGACCGAGGTCATGAAGATCTTGGTGGATGCGGAGCAAGTCCCATGGACATGTCTTACATGCATGGCCACATGGTTATCCTCAATGCTCCAAGACCTTGGTCTGACTGCCCATCAACAATCCACACCCATGATGCTTCTACAATGCAGCGGTGGCACCGGAGGCACAACAATACAGCCCTCTCATGGCTCAAGCCATGGTAGCAGATATGCAGCTTGCAATCAGCCAGGGCACTAGCGGCCGCACATGGTGCTCTGTTCTGCTGGGTGCATTAGAGGAGCTGGAGCGGGGGGCAGCCACCCCCACCTTGCGCGAGGCAGCAGCTGCCCTACAGCGCCTACCCGTCACAGAGGTGTTGGCACTCGTTGACGCAGCCTACGAGCAAGCACGGCTGGACGCAAGCGGCGGTGGGGGCCCCAGGGACTCTACCACCGAGCACAGATCTGCGGCGACCTACTGCGCCTGGTTCCAGTCCACGGCGGGTGCCGTGCTGGCGCAAGCCAAGAGCCGCACTAGTCAGAGGGAGTGTGCTTGTGTGCGCATCAATTTGCGACAGCGTCTTGGTGCGATCAGCACTGCTGATACCAGAGGACGGCGCAACGGTCAGCGGCGACAGGCACGATGCTGCCAGCGGTGTTGGGCACGGGGGGATAGCGAGCAGGTAGAGGATGCGCTGCATGTGTGCTTCCAGTGCCCTAGTGTCAGGGAGCAGTTACGGGAGTCGGGAACGGGGGTGCGCATGTCCTCCGGGCGCTGCCACTAACTTCCACCAGTTGTACCAGGCTGAGCATGGGTGGGACGCACTTGCTTTTGCGGACTGTGCTGTGGGCATTATTGAGGGTTAGTCTCCAGGGTTTTTCTGAATTCTGAGGCCGGTGTCGTTGGCCTTTCCGGCCTTCTCTTTTGGTCCTTTTGTTTTTGCCCCCTTTTTAGTTTCTTCTCTTCTCCCTTTTTATCAGTGGGGCGCCCTCGCGGCCAAGCAGGGGTGGGATACGCTGCTTTTCTGGACTTATCTTTTCTTAGAGGCTTTGTTGAGGGCTAGTCTCTACTGGAACTCAGGTGTTGGACTTGGTCTTCTTTACCTTCCCGGCCTCTCCTTTTGTTCCTTTCCCCCTCTCTTCTTTTTAGTTCCTTCTTTACTCCCTTATGAACAGTTGGGCGCCCACGAGCTTTGAGCGGGCCCAGAGGTGTTATTGACTTATGATGCGGGATCTTAAGCCTTACCTCTGATGGTGACTTTCATACCAGGGTGTCATTACTTTGCACCGTTTGGACCTGCTCGGAAAGCCGCGCGGCCTCAGTAGCAGGGCATGCTGCACCCAGCCCTGTTGGCCGGAAGATCTCAGAAGATGTCTTGAAGCTTAAGCAGTGTCAAATGAGATTAAGCCAGCTGTACGCACAGAGGTGAATGTCGTTAGGCATTGCTTATGAAGCATTTTGGGGTCCTTACCTAGTTGGCTGGCTATACCATGCTGCCCAATTATCTGCCTGTCCTCAATATCACTCAGGGGACTTACCGAGCCCTCAATACCATATTTTAAGACGTCTGGGCCCCCAGTGATATGCGTCTGCCTCAGGGTCTGTCCAATCTGCCCTAGTGCCACATGGCTAAAAATGTAGCGCGGTCGATATCCAGCGCCAGGTGCGGTGATCCGCAGCGTCACTCAGGAGCGTGATCCATGGGCCGACAGCGGCTGAGGCTTAACGTGCTCTGGTTACAGCCTCCGCCGGTATGCCTCCATTCAATCCCGATGACATCCCCCGTCAGGGAAGTGCCATCAGGAACCGTTGCCTCCCAGTGGAGACTCCATCGGCATGACACTGCGGGCCGCACACAGGCAAGGAATCTCCTCACATTTCTGCCCCCTTGCAGGTTGTAGCCCTTGCGAGCCGGTAGCAGTCGTGTCAGATCTCTGTCTATGACCCCCAACCCCGCGGTATCATCCACAGGATGGTGGGGTCCATACACAAATTACAGTGTTTGGTGCTGTACCTACAGCAGACTTAACTTGGTCCACATCTACACACGAAATTCGAATATAGCTGGATCAATAAGGGGGTCGTTGTCAAGGTCGCTAGTGAGGTTTCATAAACGTTTGACGGCGTGTGTGTAACTGGTATTTGGCACATGTTTCTGGGCTGGTGTTCACTCGACAGCTGTCAGCAGGAAAGCTGCATTCCAATGCGAGCGAGAGACATAGGTAGAGGTTGCAAGGCAAAATGGTAGGCACGAACTTCCAGAAGTAAAAGCGGCTTCTCTAGTTCTCAACATCATGTCGTGTAAGGACCGACCGGCCATGTGTTGACCATGCCGTGCCGATTTGCTCTACAGATTGCTGCGTTGTCATTATTACTTAGCTATTACTTCTTCAAGGCGCTAGCAAGACAGCTGCGCAACTGCTTTGCAATTCGATTGTCGGGAGCCTGAGGGCCGTCTGCAATTGCATGTGGTCCTCAGGACATGTGCGGTTTCTTAATGTGTGGTCATGACATGCAGCATGGCAGGGCACCTGTCTGATGGCTTTAAACGTGTTCGACCTACAATCCGGTGCATCAGTGGGCCCCCACTGACTGTCAAGTGTCATGATGCAAGCTTCACATCGCATCACAGGGAATCCGAAGTCAAAACAAGGACAGCAGTTCACCTCCTACCCGGCCGGCCGGCCGTCATGAACACATACTGGTACATCAAGACTTCTACATACCGTAAATAAATAAAACAAGCCCATTCGGGTGATCTGGACTGCCCCCAAACAATGGAGCATGCAAAGCACGTAGGGATGGGAATTAAGCCACAATGTCATGTCACCATGAACCAAAGGGGTGTGAGTGTGTATACAACATGAGTGTGATGAGACCCATAAACGCGGTGCACTCCACTCATACCCGGTCACACGTAAGCATGGCAGGAATATGAAACTGCCTGTGCTGGTCAACAAGCTTCAACCATATGTTGTATACCGGTATTCAGCCACAGCACGGCCTGCGACCGAGGGGGCATGGCAAAGCAAGCCCCGTTGCAAGAGCCACCAACTGGACATAATTTGAGGACCATCAGCCCGGCCAGTGGTGGCCGCCCAGTGGCCTGCCAAAGGTGGCCTGCAACGCATTAAACGAGACACTGAGCTGGATAAATAATACGTGGGTTGCCTTAATGCCTTGTCTGCCCTGACCAGGTTGCCCATTGTTCTCTTCTCAAAACAGGAGAAAAACACACGGAGTTCACACAGAAAACCTGCCACCAGTTATTCACTCATGTCGAAAGGCAAGGTCAAAGTACCCTAAATTGCAATAGCAAATAAGAAGAGGAACCTCCAGGAGGTACCCTTGCTTTTGAAGTATCTGGCAATCCACCTTGCCCGGCCGCAAAACCGTGCACGCTTGACGCATATGAATGTACCATGATGCAAGGTGAAAACAATTCCATCCATAGTGCCAGCCATTTGCAGACCCCCCGGCCGGCGTCTGCCGCGTCTGCCGGCCAAAAAACATACCCCAGCCTGGCCAAAACCTGTCATTTGGCTGCCCCTGTAACAACTAACAACCATGTGACACTCACCTCCCTCAGGCACACTTATGACATAAGGTGGATACTTGACTGCCATATCCACATGCAATCGACTACCGGTAGCTTGCTTGGCAGGAAAAATCCTGACCATGGAGCCGGTGTGAGAGAAATACATTTCGTAAAAAACTGAAGTAGTAATGCTATACCGGTAATGCAGGCCCTGGTAGCCTGGTACCACTCCCATCCCTTGCACTCTGCTGCTGCTTTAGTACATGAAGACAAGTCAATAATGTAACACCTCTGGGCCCGCACAAAGCTCGGCCGCGTGGGCGCCCAACTGATCAGAAGGGAGAAAAGAAGACCCTCAAAGGAAGAGGGTAGAAAGGAATAAGGAGACATGAAGACCAGTGGTGAGTGCAGAGTGCTTCATCTGCATTTCAGAAGCATCACGACCTGCAGCCGTGGAGACCTGGTGCAGCAAGGCCGACTGCTTAGGCCCCCAGACTGAGGCCTGTCAAGATATGGTCCCTATGGGCTCAGTGTTGGCTGCCCAGCAGCCTACCAAAGGAGTTCTGGTGCACACTCATTTGAACACTGATTTAGCCCCTTCCATAGCCAGCAGCGCTCTGATGTAAGCCCTACACCCGAGAGCACCCAACAACTCCTCTGCATGCATGCATGGATTGCATGGATGGGTTGCATGGATTGCATGGATAGCATGGATGGATTGCATGGATAGCATGGATGGGTTGCATGGATGGGTAGCATGGATTGCATGGATAGCATGGATGGGTTGCATGGATGGGTAGCATGGATTGTATGGATGGATTGTATGGATGGGTTGCATGGTCGCATGGAGGTATGCATTCTCCTGCATGTGCCCCTGCAACCATGCATGCGCCCAATGCATGGACACAGGCAGGAATGCACAATTTAATTCAACCGAGCGGCAAACCTGCGACAATATCAACCTCGCTTATTTGTCCATTTCTTCTTCTTCCCCTTTTCATTGGGCTCTTGGCACTCTGCGTCAGCGGCTCTGCCTCAACCTCCCTCCCCGTCGCTACTTTTCTTCTTTTCTTCCTCTTGACCTTCTCAGGGGCTCTGAGTTGATGGCACCCTCCTCCCCCCCACCCATCTTGTTGTTGTCCCGCCTGCTCTTCTGCTTCTCCCTTATATCAGGTACTGCTCCAGCTTGGGCATCCGCCCCCACAGTGTCCTCACCCATCTTGCCCTTCTTTTTCTTCTTTTTCTTCTCCTTCGCAATGGGATCCGGGCCACTGTCTGGCGTCTCCTCCACGACCTCCCATCCCCCAACCCAACTCATGCTGTTTTCCTCGCCCTTGCTTCTTCTCGCGGTCCTCTCCTCCTCAATCCCCAATGGAGCCGTGCACAGCATTGCTCTAGGGATATCCCCAGGCTCGTAATCATCCTCCACATCGTCCAGCTCAGCATACCGCAGCGTCCGGACCACCGATTGCTGCTGCTGCTGCTCCTCCGCCAGGGCGCCGCCATACGGACGCACAGAAAACAGGCTGGTGGATGCGTCCGATTGCTGACTACTGTGCGCCCCCCCCCTCGGCCCGGTGCGGGGACAGACCATCCGTTTCTGGTCCCTCCAGCACCCCCTGCCTCACGCCATCCCGCACGGGGCACTGCGCTTGATTGGCCGGAAAGCCGGCAACGGTGGCAGCGGGGACAACCGCCCCATCCTTGCGTCTTAAAAATAGTACGAGCGCGAGGACCAGCACCGCCACCAACGCTGCACCTCCGACCGCCATTCCGACAATGGTCAGGAGCGGCACGCCGCTGCTGCCGCTGCTGTTGTTAACGTCGAGAGGTGGCAGTGGCGGCGGCGATGGGGTTGGTGTGGCAGCTGCGTGTTCAGGCCGGACAGCAGGTCAGATGACCGGCAGCCTGATTGGGGCGGGTATAGGGGAACCTAAAATACCACATAGTTGGGTATGGACTTGGGCAAAACATCAATCCGAATCAGAGTCCTGAAAGCCTGGTTCGTGGCTCGTGCAGGCCCCAAGATTCGTATCATGTGGCTCCTTTCACAATTCAAGGCTCCTTGCATCGTGAAAGGAGCCACATGATACAAATTCTGGGCATCACAGTTATTTATTTTGTAGCTGCACCAGTATGTTATAGGGGGAAACATACCGGTAGGCGTGAAAGGCATTCGAGACATGAGGGATGTTTTGTTCATGCATGGGGCATGCGAGGCAAGGGCTTCAGCCTAGCGATGCAGTGGAAAGAGGCTGCATATCGCAGTGTCTAGCAGGTCTGCATGGGTGCTTTATCAGTAGGCACGTACCGTTAATCTTCGGACGTTTATGAGGTACTAACTACTAAGAAACCTAGCATGATAGCAGCAGAGGCAATGTACTTGCATCGGTTGGTGTGAAAGTACTGGGAAGATCATGAGGAAATTATCATATACGGTATAGCTTGAGACTGAAAGCCTGAGGCCTGCGAGTAGCTTAAGCCTGAGCCTGAGCCTGAGCCTGAGCATGGGGCCTGAGGCAGCGTGGACAGGGCAGAATGGCAGGTGATCAGCATGAGTATAGGTCCTGAGGTAAGGGCTAACGCTGGTGCATGAGGAGCTTGAGGTGCATTTGGCGTCTGGCACAAAGATTGGGGGGCCACATTCAGCTGCACCTACCTGCTGCACTCCCTGCCATGACGTAAGTCGCTGAGTACCACCATGAGTGTGGCTAGGAGGCTGAAGCAGCGGCTGGGGCGGTCCAGACTTGCACCTCCAGCTCGACCAGAGAAGGCTCTCAACATGAACAAGGGCCCGTGGAATGCTCAAGCAGGCACGTCAGACGACATCGATGCTTCCCGGTTGCCCGGTTGAGCTTCAACCGTTGAGACAGCCCTCAGATGTACAACTGCACGTGGCTGACCTCTGCGAATCGGCACCCACACCCGCACTCGTTATCAGACATCTGCGCCCGTTACGTAGACAGAGCAAGGCATGTGCAGGGTATGTCGGAGGCCAATGCAAAAATGCGCGGATGGGTGCGGGTACTGAATGGGAGGCGCTAGGGGGACATTTGCGGCACCGGGTACCGTAGGTTGGTCGTGTGTAAGAGGGGAATGCTTCATATGCATGGGTTATGCAGCAATACGTTAATGTAATAAGCTAGGCCCCTTTCTGAAAGCATGGAAAGGAAAGGAAAGGAAGGAACTCCGTTTTAAGGCGTGGATTTGAGGATGGCAAAGTGTGCTCACAGACTAGCCGCACTTAAGCGATCGCCTCTCGAGAGAAAGGAAGGAACTCCGTTTTAAGGCGTGGATTTGAGGATGGCAAAGTGTGCTCACAGACTAGCCGCACTTAAGCGATCGCCTCTCGAGAGAGGGCCTGTGCACCCGCAACCTATGGTTATGGGGTCCCTTTTTATTCACCAACCGATTCGCACACCAAGTGGTGCACTCGGGACCCTGTCGCTACTAGTCAAACTCTCCTTGCTGAGCACGAAGCGGGGTCTTTCAAGTCCCTCCGGAGAGTGAGGGCGAAATGGCGTTGCCGAACGGCAGTTTCGAACCCTCGACCATGTGCCGTGGATGCCATGACAGACGCTGTTCCGGAGAAGTGCGTTAAGTACGTGAGCAGGAGAGACAGAGGCCAAGGCACCTAGAAGTGTAGTCATAAAATTTGGAATTTAAAAATTTCTGTCAATCTTGCGGGGGCAGCATCACGAGGAACCTTGCAAGCGGTTTGCAGGGTGCAGCAAGGAGCGGACGCGGACGTAAAGCTGTACAATTCGGTTGCCGCCGTGGCAACCAGAGCGGTGGCAACAGAGATGCCCCTCGAGAGAACGCAAGAGCAGCGACCCCGTCAAGACCATGACGATCTATTTATAGACAAGCATAGTATAGCATTGGGAGATGAAGCGTATCTACCGTGATCGGTCCACGCCCCCATAGACCGTCGCGACCGCAGCGGCGCCGCAGCGCTCAGAGGTAAGTAGGGCACTTGTGAAGCACCACAAGCATGCAGCGAGTTTCGACCGTCGACAGCTCTCTGAAGCAGCTGCTGCCCCTCGCAAATCAAGAACAGCTGCGCCCACGACGGCCATGCTAGGCCACTCCCCTGCCCCACTGAACAGCAAGCCTCTGTATGGGTTGGGCACCCCACTCTCGTCCCATGCATCAGCCACCACGCAGCCTCAGCCTCCAGGCGCAAGAGCAACGCGGGCCGCATGCCCGTCCCGTGGGCCTGCCATGCACTCGCCCTCAAGCCCGCTACCAGCCCTTGGCCATGGTACCGCCTCCTTGACTGCCCACCGCCAAGGTCAGCGGCAGCCCGCGCGGCCCGTGACGCGTGTGGCCTCGTTCCCTGGCCCCAGCAGCAGGCCCGACGCCCGCTGCGTGACGCCCGAGGAGCAGCCTGGGAAGAGCATGAAACGCGAGCAGCCGGAGCTGTTGCTTCAAACCGTCTTATCAGAACTGGCGCTGCGGCGGCACCAGGACTGTGATGGACCCCTGCCGCTGCCGCAGGTGGTTCAGGAGGACTCTGTGACTGCACTGTCGCGCCTGCTGGCCTGCCTGCATGGACCTGTGTTGCCTTATGAGCCGCAGCCTGCCCAGCCCCACGCTGAGAGCAGCGGCAGCAGCAACAACAGTAGCAGCAGCAGCAACAACGGGAGCAGTACCAGGAACAAAAGCAGTGGGAATGGGAGCGGCAATGAGAGCAGTGGAATCAGGATCCAGCCACCGCAAGCCTCAGAGGAGGACCAGATGGCCTCTCCACATCCCCTCACGTCGGTGGCAGCCCCGTGGAAAGGACACCTCAGTATAGAGCAATGGGTGCAGCTACTATTCGGCCTGCTGCAGGAGGAAACGTCCTCCTCCTCCTCCCCTTCCAGGGCCTCCGCCTCGAGCGCTTCCCATCCGTCCCTCTTCGCCCATGAGATAGTCCTGGTATTGGCTGCCATGCAAGAGGACACGGTGCGGCAGCTGAACTTACCCCCCCTGCCGTCAGGGGCTGATAGCCTCACCTCCCTTGCTACCTCAGCCTACTCGTCTGCCGCAACCCCTGCTGCCCCCGCCGCTGCTGATGCCATCAAGGCAGCTGAGTCTCTATCGGAGCTCATTGGAGTGGCTTGTCGGCTGATGCAGCTCCAGAGCCACGGACAGCAGCAACAGCCGCAAGAACACCAGCAACGCCACATGCAACAACAGCTAGAACAGCGGCAGCAGCAACAGCGGAAGCAACAGCAGGAGACTGTCCGCTCCCGGCAGCGGCAGCTGAGCTGGCTGCAGCTGGCCATGTGTACTCTGCGCCCAAGCCTGGGGCAGCTTCCGGCAGCAGCTCTTCTGCGGCTGCTGCGTGTACTCGCCAATGGCACCGTGACCGACTTGACCTCTCACTCATCCCACTCTTCCTCTCACCCCTCTCAAGGCACGGTCACACTTCTGCGCCCGGATCCCGCCTTCCTGCGCACGTTATTCAGCACACTCAGCGCCTCGTCCCGCTTACCACTGCCCGAGGTTGGACCTCTGTGGCCGTCTCGCCCGGACACTGCAGCTTCGTTGCCCCCTGGTTGCCCCCTGGGCTGCATGGCCGCCATGGATGGGCCTCAGCTGGAAGACCTTTGTCGCACATTATCCGTTTTGCTTTGTGGAGCCCCACCGCCTTACAAATGGATGCAGGTGAGAGGTCGAGTGACGGGATGACGAGCTGGGGAGCTTGTAGAGCGGGGAGGGAGGTGACGGGTGACCGGGCTAGAGCCCCACCGCCTCAATCCAGCGACCAGCATCCACTCAAGCCGAGTGGATGCTGGGCAGTTTTTACTGAAGTGTGCACCGGACCATCTGTAGGGGCATGTTGTGCCACCACTGGGCCAATGGGGACTAATATAACCAAGCCTTGATGGGCCTACGGCCTGTATCCTGAGCCTCAGGATCTGCTTCACCAAGCCTTGCTCGCAGAAAGCCGGGATGTTGCTGAAAGACCTTGAAAGAAACACCTATGCAGGTGGTGAGGGGAGTGACAGGTTGCCGGGTTGGGGAGCATGAATGTGCGGGAACGGCCGGGACAGGTGGATGGTCTGGGAAGGGCAGAAAGGGAAAAGCCGGGACTGAACAGCTGTCTATATCGTTTCAGCTGTCTATATCGTTTCAACTGTCTATATCGTTTCAAATTGAGATGCCAGCATCGTGCCATGCCCTTACCCCGCATCTGATGTGTTGAAGGATAGCTTGCTCCCCTGCTGTCGCTTAGTCCTTGGACAATTGTATAAGGTTCAGGGTTTGGGGTCCAAGTTAATCCTGAGAACGACTTCCACCCCTGCTTCTGGACAATGGCATAGGTTTGAGTGTTTAGAGATTATTTTTTGGGGGGAAACAAAAGCCTGAGAATTGGTGGCTACCCTGCTTCCTCTGCTCAGGCCCTGGACAATCGCATCGCCGCTTTGTGCAATATGCTTGACCAAGCGGGTGCGGGAGCGGGATTGAGGCGGCAGGGGTGGCCCTGCTCCGTGTTGGTGTCGCTGGCGCACATGCGGCGGGCGCCGGGGCCCGCCCTGAGAGCCCTGACATCCTCGCTGCGACGATCCCATTGGGGCATTGCGGATCCGCCCGCCACCCTGCTACCCTGCTTGTGGGTGGAGGTCCTCTGGGCGCGAGCAGTGCTCCTGCCATCAAGACGGGTTGGACAGCCGCCGCCGCTGCCGCCGTTAGATGCCCTGCTGGGCACTATGGAAGCGCTGGCGGACCTGTCGCCCGAGAGGCAGGCCCGGGCAGTGTGGGGCCTGGCCCAACTGCTCAACCCCGGCCGCGGCTGTGCGGCAGGCCTGCCCTCATCGGACGCGCCCGGGAGTGACCGCGGCGCTCCCCGTTCCGCATCCAGCTCAGAAAAGAAGGCACGGCGGCTAAGGTCTATTTTGCGAGGGAGTGTAAAGCTGTGCATGGGCGGATGCTTCAGGCAAGGTCTGCTGGGCAGGGGCGGGAGGCTCTCTCATCGGTGCGGGGACCCCCATGGTATCCGCCGATTGAGGCTGCTGCTGCAGAGCAGGAGGAGGTGCTGGCAAGGGGAAAGAGGCGAGCAGAGCAGAGGCAAGGAGGGGGGCAGAGGTGAGGGGGAGGGAGGGGAGGCGGAGGGAGGAGGCGAGGAGCATGGAGGGGAGGAGTACATAGGATTGGCAGATCAAGGAGGCGAGGTGGAGGGAGGGGAGGATTACACAGGCGCGGCAGGTCAAGCAAGTGAGGTGGAGGGAGGGGAGTCGGATGTGGTGCGCACCTGGATGGCTGGGATGCTCCGGGCCACGCTTCCCACGCTGAGCCGCATGAGCATCGTGACGTTAGCATCGCTGCTGCACTCCATGTCCTTGATCCATCAGCCAAGCGTGCGACTTGGCTGCCGCCACGAACGCCGCTCACTGCTGTCTGGTGAAGAGGACCAAATGGCCGCTGCGAACGGCTGGTGCGACACAACCAGATCCGCGGATCCGGACGCGGAGGCAGCCGCCGCTGCGGATCTAGAATACGCCGCCTTGTTGCGTCAGTGGCTGCAGGAGCACGTCCGGTGTTCTGCGTCTACTCTGTTGCCATTGGCTCCGAGCAACCTGGGCAGCGAAGGAGGCAGAGGAGATAAGATAGGCCGCGCGGCAGTCGCGGTTGCGGGCATGTATGCTGACGAGGGTCTCCCGCTCGCGACGACCTTTGTTTCCTCGCGCCTGATGACTGCTCCTGTTCCTGCTGCCGCCGAGACCTTTGCCCCGCTGACCGCGCCACTGCTGCAGCACACGCTGCGCCTCATGGCCACCTTGAGCGCCGCATATCTAGGCAAGCTGGCTAGCTCCATGGCGGGCATGGGCATGCGGTTGGGACCAGAGCCGGCTACCGCGGGCCAGGCAGGACGCGTGGATCCGCGTCTGCTCCGTAACCAACCAGATCCAGAAGATCTAGATCCGCAGCTCCGCCAGCAGTGGGCTCAGAGCTTCCAATCTGCGGTCCTTGGGCAGCTCCCCAGGATGGACCTGCAGGCGATCGGGCGGACCCTGGGGGGCCTCGGAGCCATGGGCTTGGCATGCCGCCCAGAATGGACCAAAGCAGTGACCGGCCGTCTGCTGGAGTGTCTGTCGGAGGAGAACTCGCGCGGGAGGAGGAGCGGCCACGCCACCCGCGCGCGCCCGCCTACCAGCAGCGGGGCTGGGTGCTCAGCGCCGGCACCTCGACTCCCTCATAGGCTGATGCAGCGGTGGCGGCAGCGGCCTGCTCTCCTCACTCTGCAATATCTGCTGGCAGTATCCCGGGGATTGGCTGCACAGCGGCACCTGACTCAGCACCTGGCTGTCCAAGACGCTGCGCCAGGCCGCCCGCGCCCGCGTCCCTCCCTGCTCTCCCCGCACCTCACGCCCCCGCTGTTGGAAGCACTCGAGGAGGCTGCGGCTGGGGCCGCGGAGGATGCATGTGTGGGAGCAAGGAGAACGGGAAGGGCTGGAGGTGCCAGCCGGCTCCGCTTGAAGGAGGCTGCCTGGGGCCGGGCCCGAACGCCGCTGATTGCAGAGCTCGTGGTTGTGCTGGTTGAGCTGCGGGCTGATGCAGCCAAAGCAGAGCAGCAGCAGCAGCAGCTGTGTCAGCAGGCAAAAGCGCGCCTAGGCCGACTGGCAATGGTCAGCTCCCGGGCCCTGATCCAACAGCTGGTGCGTGCGCCTTTGGATGCGAAAGCTTCGGATCTGGATGAGGCGAACTTGGGCGCCTTTTCAAGACCACGTCGTGCCTTTACTCATGTACCGCACTGGTCAGGGCTGATGAGGAGGAGCGGCATCCAGCGTGAGCTAGTGGCGTCTCACCAGCAGTCGCAAAGGCTGCTTCGGCGCCTGATCCATGTTATGAGGTTGATGCGCTGCCGGCCTGGGCCTGCCTGGTGGGCATGCCTCAGCCCCCTCCTGCGCCGCCACGGGGGCCTGCCAGCCGCTGGGACCGCTGTGGGGAGCGGCATGGGCACTGCAGCCATGTGGCCGCAGCAAAGAGACTCGGGCGCTACACCTGCAGCTGCGGCTGCGGCTGGACATGGCCCTGCTATGCAGATGCTGGTGGACCTGCAAGGACTGCTGCCTCCTCGTATGGATAAGGTCTCCAGTGCTCGCCTCCCGTTGCATGGCTGCGGAATGCACAGAGCTGCCTTGGGAGTAGCAGAAGCAGGAGGTGCGGCAGCTGGAACTAGTGCCCCCGTCCGAAAAGGGGCGCATGGGCGGGGCCCCTCACCGTCTGGGACCCCAATTGCGCTCGAGGGGGTCTTAACTAGTGGCAGTGCGGCGCCGGGAGGCTGGGGGGCATCACGGAGGTCTTCATCCACGTCTTCGACGATGTCCGTGTCCTCGGAGCTGCTGAGCTCTGCACGGCATCACGAGGCCCCCCGTGCCCGTGCTGTTGAGGAAGCTGCTGGTGTGATACTGGCACAGCTTCTGGCGGCGGCTGCGGGAGAGCTGCGCGGCAACGGGTCCCGCCCGGCCGACCCAGCGCCCGCCCCTGTGGCTACTGCGGCGCTGGCTGCTCTCGGCCGGGTCCTAAGCCTCCAGGAAAGTGTGTCTTGGAGCCATGACCTGGGGAACAGGACTGATAACAGCCTCAGCAGCGGCGGGCCCAGCAGCAGCAGCAGCAGAAGAGGGGCAAGCAGTGGAAGAGGAGGTGCAAGCAGCAGCAGCAGCGGCAGAGGGGCAAGCAGCAGCAACGGCGGCAGCAGCCTCGGCGGACGCGGCAGCTGCAGCAGTGGCAGTGGTAGAGGAGGCGCAAGCAGCAGCAGCGGCAGCAGCAGCTCCAGCATCATGGCCGGACGGTCCGTCTCCTCTGATCTCCATCAGCCGTTGGTCGAGCTGCGGGACGCGCTTGCTATTCTGAAGATGGCGGCCAGCTTGCGCGCCCCGCCCTCCGCTAAAAAAGAGGATCACCGCATGAGGGCGAGAGCGCCAGCCGCACGCGCGGCAGCTGCAGCGGCAGCAGCCAGTGAGCCGCAGACACCGTCTCTGATGGCCTCTCTCGGGCCGGACATCTGGTCGCTAACGATCCGCCACCTCACCCTTGTACGGGAGGGCCCTGCCCGCAGCGGCCGCTGGCATGAACACGTCAACATCCGGGGCAGCGATGTCCATGTAAGCGTCAGTGAGGGAGATGCATCCTTTACCCAAAGCCTCCTCGGCGACGGTGGCAACGGGAGCTGGACAGGCGCTGCTGCTACTGCTGCTACTGCTGCTGCTACTGCTGGAGGCGATGTACCTGATTTTGAGGTTGCTGTAGAGGTGCTCCGAGTGCTGGCGGGCGCACAGGCCATTATGCCAAAGGTGAGCGGGCTAAGGTTTGTTCGGTGAGTGAGCGGGTGAAGGGACGAGGATGAAGGGTGGAAGGTGAAGGGTGGGAGGTGGAAGGTGAAGGGTGGGGGAAAAGGGGTTGTGCCAAGGGTGATTAGTTTCGAGGCGTGAGGGGTCCTGCAGCCGCCAGGCTGGCAAGCCATTGCCATGAACCCTGACAGTTTGACAGGAGGCCTCAGCGCTTAGCCATGGTGGGGTGGAGGAGGCTTGCCACACTACAGATGTGCACTGCCTGTACTGTGTGTACTGCATGTACTGTGTGTATTGCTTGTACTGTGTGTACTGCCTAAAGTGTTTATAGCTTGAGCCCTGAAGCCTGAACCCTGGAGCAATGGCATGGCAGGGCAAACAGTCGATGAACTCATCATCTGATGAACTGCAAAGAAGCGGGGAGGACCCCCCCTTCATGTTCACCGCAAAACTGCGAGGCAGACGCCCCCCCCCCCCTGTTCACCGCGAAGCTGCAAGGAAGACGCTCTCCTTCCATTCACTGCAAAACTGCTGCTATTATTGCGTATGCTGTTGTTGCAGGTTTTGCTGCTCCTGCTGCTGCCTGTTGGGGCTCACGCTGATACTGATGCTGATGGCGCTGCTGTTGCTGCTGAACCCCTCATCCCTTGTCAGGCTGTTGGATTGGAGATCTCTGCCGCGCTGGACACCTGGTTGGAAGGGCCGCACAGGGAGGAGGAGCAGGGGCACAGGCTGGGGCCGCCGCAGGGCCAGGGCCAGACCGTCAAGCAAAACCTTGCCTGCCCTAGCTCTGTCGCCCACATCCTGGCGCCTGTACCGCTGGCCCGTCTAGTGGTTGCCTTACACAGCCTTGGGGTGCGTCCGTCAGCTGGGTGGCTCTCCGCAGCCCTCCAGGGGACCCTCAGTGGTGGCGGCAATGGCAGTAGACTGCCAGAAAACGCGTCCTGTCAGGCAGCTTCAGGCTGGTTCCTCGGCGCAGCTGGCGGTGCTTTTGTTGGCAGGCACAAGGGCAGTTACTCAAGCAGCGGCAATGGCAGTGGCAGCGGCAGCGGGCAGCCCGAGAGTTTTCCTACATCGGCGTTGTCAGTGCAGTTGCTGCCGGCTGGCCTGGCTGCCAAGCTGGCCATTGCGGCCTGCTTCCTGGCAGAGAGGGTGGGGGGCCAAGCGGCCACAGCCACCGCCACCGCCGGCGTCAAGCAAAGGGCGCGTGACGTCTGCAGGAATGCTGTGAGGTGCCTGCCTCAGGTACGATGGGTTAAAATGTTTTAATCCTAAATCCCTTGACCCTTAACCCTAAACAGTGGACCCTACGTTCCCTTGACCCCAAACCCTAACCAGTGGACCGTAGGTACCCTTGACCCTAAACCCTAACCAGTGGACTCTAGGTACCCTTGACCCTAAACCCTAACCAGTGGCCCTAGGTACCCTTGACCCCAAACCCTAACCACTGGACCCTAGGTACCCTTGACCCTTAACCCTAACCAGTGGACCCTAGGTACCCTTGACCCTAAACCCTAACCAGTGGCCCTAGGTACCCTTGACCCTAAACCCTAACCACTGGACCCTAGGTACCCTTGACCCCAAACCCTAACCAGTGGACCCTAGGTACCCTTGACCCCAAACCCTAACCACTGGACCCTAGGTACCCTTGACCCTAAGCCCTAACCAGTGGACCCTAGGTACCCTTGACCATAAACCCTAACCAGTGGCCCTAGGTACCCTTGACCCTAAACCCTAACCAGTGGACCCTAGGTACCCTTGACCTTAAACCCTAACCAGTGGACCCTAGGTACCCTTGACCCTTAACCCTAACCAGTGGACCCTATGTACCCTTGACCCCAAACCCTAACCAGTGGACCCTATGTACCCTTGACCCTTAACCCTAACCAGTGGACCCTATGTACCCTTGACCTCAAACCCTAACCAGTGGACCCTATGTACCCTTGACCCTAAGCCCTAACCAGTGGACCCTATGTACCCTTGACCCTAAGCCCTAACCAGTGGACCCTAGGTACCCTTGACCCTAAACCCTAACCAGTGGACCCAAGGTACCCTTGACCCTAAACCCTAACCAGTGGACCCAAGGTACCCTTGACCCTAAACCCTAACCAGTGGACCCTATGTACCCTTGACCCTAAACCCTAACCAGTGGACCCTAGGTACCCTGGACCCTAAACCTGACAGCCGTAAGCCATCAACACATGACCCTGTTGTGCTCAATGTCCTTCAACCGAATACTCTGTTAACCCTAAGCAATTACATGCCCCTGTCATGTATATAAGTGTAGTTCAGCCTTAAGGTCAGATCCCTGGTTAAGAGTCCGGAGACCCAGTCCCCAAATCGTTGCCTTTCGCGTCAGGCAATTCGGCATGCCCTGCTTCGACTGTTTCAGTCTTTGTCTCACACTCTGACTGCTGCTGTCTCTGTTACCTGACCCACTCCTACTGCCCCCCCCCCCCCCCCCCCGAGTCCTTTTGTGCATGCCCCCACCTGCAAAGCCTCAACATTTAACACTCAATACTAAACCCTAAACCCTTAACCCTAAGCCCTCAACCCTCAACCCTGGATCCATGCAGGTTGACATGGCCAACCTGTGCCGCCTGATGCTGGAGGCCAGGGAGGAGCTGTCTGGACATGACTGCGTGGCAGCGCCGGGGCAGCTCCGAAGAGCCTTCCTGTGGGAGCTGCAGGAGAGGCTGGCGCTGGCGGGGCGCAGCGGGGCGCCGGCGGGCCGCGGGGGAAAGGCTCGTTGGGGAGCGGAGAGAAGCGGCTATTCTGCATGGGGCCTGCGGCCTGAAGCTGCTGCTGCTGTTGCTGCTGCTGCCCCTGCTGCTGCTGCCCCTGCTGCTGCTCCTGCTTCTCCTCTTTCTGGTGCCGAAGGCGGGCATGCGTTGATTATGATCATATCATCTCTTCGGAAGGTGTGTGGATCAGGCAGGCAGAGGAGGTGGAGCGGGAGAGGTGGCTGGCAAGTGTGGGAGGGTGTGGGCAGGTGTGAGAAAACGTGGGTAGGTGTGGGAGGGTGTGGGAGATTGAGTGTGGGTATATGTGTTCGGCCGAGCTTTGACGTATCTTTAGTCAGGGGCAACCAGGGAGGGGGGCCATGGATAAAATCATGGATTAGGGTTTAGGGTTGCATCTCTTTGAATCCTGGACCCTATGGACGGAAGCCTGGCATCGGGTGAGGGGGGGCAACCGCTTGAAACCAGAGAAGATGCTCTCAGCTTCAAACGCTGTGCACAGGAATCAGATCGATGAAAGCCTGTGCCCCCACTGAGTGGAAGCTGCAGCCTAGGACGCCAATAAGCACCGGTAATGTATACCAGCCGGCGTACCATGCTAATCAGTTCGAAAAAAATGGTGAAAGATGCATGCTGTGTGACCTGGCTGTTGATGGGTTTCTGCAGGTCGGGGCATCGTCATTGGCCGGGGCTTCTAGAATCCTGTGTGATGTGGCTGTTGCTTTGTTCCTCCAGGTCGTGGTTTGCTGCGGGCTTGCATTTGGAATCCTGTGTGATGTGGCTGTTGCTTTGTTGGTGGCTCCGCGCAGGCGCGTGTCTCGCCGCGGGCCAGCATCTGGTTGGAGGTGCAAGAGGCTCTAGTTGCTGCGGCCGTAGGTGCAGTCTGTGGGCCCACAGCTACGGGACAGCGCCCCGGCAACGGAGGAGGGTGTGCAGTGCAGCTGGACCCAGCCCGTTTTGTGGACGCTTGCAGGTGGGGGGCCCGGCTACCCGGTATGTTTTGGTCTCGGGGCTTTTGTTTTTACTCCTGTTTGTGTCTCATTCACTCATCTTGTTGACGCTTGCAGTTGGGGTCGGGCATGCGCACTGATCTGCAAAGGAAAATGCCGATAGGTGGTACCCGGTAAGGGGCCTGTCACTTGGGGGGCCGGACGAGTCCCCCGACAACCGCAGTCGACCCTTGGGATGGGGTCTTTCCCCTCGACAAGTTTACTGGCGTATAGGACTCAAGCTTCTCAATTTGGAAGGAAAGTTCGTTTTTTTCCTGTCGACCTTTTTGGGTGGATAGGCTACATCTCGGCTGAACCCCCCTTGTCGGAGGGACTCGTCCGACCCCCTAAGTGACAGGCCACTAACCCGGTACCTGCCTTTAGAAAATAAATATAAATACGCCCTAAGGCGTGTGTACCGACCCTTCATTATAATTCTTGGGTTCTTGGGCTATTGCTTTCGTTTCCAGCTTGTTTTGCTTTTCGAAGCTTGCAGAAGGGTGTGGTCCAACAGATTTACAAACAGCATGTCGGTAATCCATTCTCTCAGGTATGTTAATATGCCCAAGAAGTATACCTGAGACACTTTCAGGCGGGAAAGGGGGAAAGGATGGATGACATGGGTTCCAAAGAGGCAACAATACTGGACCGTGACAACGTTTCATGCATTTTGTGTTAGGGCTTATGCTCTCGTTTCAAGCCTAGTTGAAGGTAAGGCTTCTGCAGCAATTAAGCCACTTTCAGGTGTGGGAGGGCAGGCCGCACGGGCTTGAATAAAAGGGATACCAAGTACCATACCTTTGTTGAGAGATTATTTCCATTCTTCATATTGGTAAGGTCTTTCATTTCCGATGCGTCTGCCCGTGCAGACCCAACTTTGATGAGCGCACGGCCAGTGACCCCAGCAGCAGGGCTTGCTGCACCAAGCCCCCTCGGCTGCAAGCCATGATGGAGATGAATTACTGCTGGAGTTACGAAACATTAACATCCCCCCCCCCCTCCTCCTCCTCTGGTGCAACACACTCGCCTGCCACACACGCCTGCTCGGTATGGTTTTTGTGCCACCCACCCACCCACCTGCCTGCCTGCCCCCACCCCCTCCTCCTCTTCATTTGTCAACATGCCTGCAGGATGTTGATCCAGGCCGAAATCCCGCTGAGCCGGGAACTGATGGACGGGCTCTGTGACGTGACCGAACCGCTTGTAGTGCTGACGGCCTCTGCGTGTCCGCCTGTACTGCGAGCAACACATGTACCGCCTGCTGCTGGAGGCAGTTCCGCTGCCGGTACTGCGCGCGTGCAGGCCAACGCATCTGATCCCTCTGGATCCAGATCCAGATCTGACCGCCTGTCCACTTATAATCCGAGCGGCCCGCTCGTGGGCGGGACGCTGCTACCCCAGCTGAAGCTGCCTGCCCAGACCGCAGCTGCCGCCACCGAAATGACTCTTCCGCTGATGCCCCCAGACAAGGCGGCGTCCCCCTGGTGGGACTTCGACGAAGCTCCTGCGTCAAACATCCCCGCCCCACTCTCCTTCGCCATGGCAGGCCGGGCAGGCAGGCCCATGCTGCTGCAGAGGCCAAATGCAGCCACTGTAGGATCCAAGGAAGCCTCCGAAACCGCCGCCACCTCAGCAGCGCCGCCGCCACCGGCCTTGGTTAAGGAACGCAATATAGAATTCAGCAGCGGCAGCAGCAGCAGCCAGAGTAGGCACAGCAACGGTAGTTGTACATACAGCCGGAAGGGTTCCTCCTATGAGGGAGCCAGGCGCTTGTTCGGTTCTCAAGCGCACCCCTCTGGGCACCAACAGCAACCCTCGGGGGAGCAACAGCAAGAGCAGGGTCGAACTCCTGAGGTGCAATCTGCTTCCATCGCTCCCAGCCCGCCGCCTCCCTCCCTCCCCGCCGCCTCATCTCACTCCTTAGAGCTGCTGAGCCGGCTGGTGTGGGTGCTGGCAAGGTCTCGTGGCCCGGCGCCTAGACACGCCTTCATGGCGATTCTTGCCCCTGCCGTGCTGCTGTCCTTGGGGTGCGTCTGGGGCCCGGGCGGAGCCGGAGGAGGAGCAAGGGGAGGAGGAGGAGGAGGAGGAAGGGGACAAGGGAGAGAGACATCTGTCCCGCGCCCCGCTGCCGCACAATTCGTGGGCACCGCCCGCACGCTGGCCACTTGCACTTGGGCCCTGGGCCGCTTGAATGGGCGGCTGACAGGGGACCAAGCAGCGGCCCTGCTCCAGCTCACCGAAAGCAGGCTGACGGTGAGCAAAACCTGATCCCTGCACCCTGAACTTGGGTTAGCAAGCAAGCAAGCGTTTTTTTTAGTTTTGAAAGTGCATGGAAGCTGCAAGCTATGACCCTGGACATGCCCACCCTAGTGCTGATGTTGCTCCTGTTGCATCCTCCGACTTACCCCCCCTAGACTGCCTAGAGCTGATGCTCCTGTTGTAACCTCCAACTTGTCCTCCTTAGTGTGTGCGCTGATGTGGCTACTGCTGCTGCTCTTCATGTTGCTGCTGACGTTGCTGCTGATGTTGTTGCTGCTGACGTTCATGTTGCTGCTGACGTTGCTGCTGCTGTTCATGTTGCTGCTGACGTTGCTGGTGTTGTTGTTGTTGTTGCAGGAGATGGGACCCCAGGAGATGTCCGACGTGACTTGGGGTGTAGCCAAGCTGTCAGAAACCCAGGTGAGAGACGGGCGGGAGCTGGGTGTGGGGGGGGGAGTAGGGGGGGGGGCTGGAGCTGGGGAGGGGGGGCTGGGGGAGACGGGAGCAGGGGAGCCCCTGTTAACTCTGCTGTTAACTGTAATTATTGCAGATTCCTTACTTTTCCAATCAAGGTGGCACTTATCAGGGTGTGGAAATAGTGTGATCTGATTGGGCCTAGGGTTTAGGCTGCAGGATTCAAAAATCCGAAGAAGGATCTGCGATGAAACTTCACATGGAGTGTAGAGCACGGAATGAAATGCTCACGGACATCATGGATAAGGTCTTGGACATCAGGACATCATGGATAAGGTCTTGGACATCAGGACATCATGGATAAGGTCTTGGACATCAGGACATCATGGACATAAAGACATCATTATGTCCACGAAATGACCTGTTCTTGCTGGATTGAGACGGGGCCGGAGTCTGACCTCATTGCTCTTCCTTGTATTCCACAACATTTGCTGTGGATGGGGATGGACCTTGGGAAAGAAGGTCAGATAGGTGTGAATGGTTCCAACCAATCGCTGGTGTGTTGCGGGGGGGGAAGTGTAAATGGTTCCAACCGCTGGTGTGTCGCGGGAGGGAAGTGTGAATGGTTCCAACCGCTGGTGTGTCGCGGGAGGGAAGTGTGAATGGTTCCAACCGCTGGTGTGTCGCAGTAGAAAAAGTGTGAATTGTTCCAACCGCTGGTGTCTCGCCATGGGGATGAGAGGCATGTCCTCGGCATAATGTGCAGCCAGTGAGGGGATGAGGGTGTGTGGCGTGCAGCCTGCGGGGGGGCGCAGCAGGGGGTATTTGGCCTTTGGGGGGAGGAGGCAGGCACTCCTCTCTGCTGCAACTCTATGGAGATCCGGGGAGCCAGTCTCAAATATGAAATGCAGCAGCCGTCTGAACTCTGTAGCAGGACCACGTTCCGTTTTATCCTTCTTATTATGCTTGTCCCAAAAAACGTTAGCTGCAAAGGCTTCCTCTCGTGGGTAAGCCCAAGATTTTGCACCTTTCTAGGGCACATTTGTAACCCTTTTCCATCTGGACTTTGAGTGAGAGGCCCGTCCGTTATCGAATAGAGAGGGCTGGGCTGGACTGCGCTGAACAGGCCTTGGGGCCTTGTATCCTGATGTTGAATTGCTGAAGTGTGTCCCGTTTAGTACTGGTAGGTTTGAAAACGCCTGGCCTGCTCCGAGACCGTGTTGAACTGCTGGGTTTGCCTCTGACCGCCATGCACCTGCACCTGCGTGCCCGTGCGCCCGCATGCACCTGCACCTGCATGCTCCTACATGCACCTGCACCCACATGCAACTGCACCCGCATGCACATGTGTGCCCCTGCATGCACCTGCATGCACCTGCACCCGCTTGCACCTGTGTGCCCCTGCATGCACCTGCACCCGCATGCACCTGCATGCTCCTACATGCACCTGCATCCGCATGCAACTGCACCCGCATGCACCCGCATGCACCTGTGTGCCCCTGCATGCACCTGCACCCGCATGCACCTGTGTACCCCTGCATGCACCTGCACCCGCATGCACCTGCATGCTCATACATGCACCTGCACCCACATGCACCTGCACCCGCATGCACCTGCATGCTCCTACATGCACCCGCATGCACCTGCACCCGCATGCACCTGTGTGCCCCTGCATGCACCTGCACCCACATGCACCTGTGTGCCCCTGCATGCACCTGCATGCTCATAAATGCACCTGTGTGCCCCTGCATGCACCTGCATGCACCTAGGTTTGCCTCTGCACCGCATGACCGCATGCACTTGCGTGCCCGTGCGCCCGCCCTAGGACTGGAGCCCAGGCGAGCGCTGGGTTGAGCGCCTCTGCACGCGTCTTGCCGCGGTGTCTCAGGCCATGGGCCCGCAGCAGCTGTCGCACATTGTCTGGGCGCTGGCGAAGATGAACTGCCGGCCGCGGCCCGCACTGGTGGCGCAGCTGCTGGACAGGGCGAGGGACTCCCTGCACAGGTGGGTGCTAGCGGGCGGGGGCGAGAATGGAGGGGATGGGCAGGTAGGAGGAGAAGGGATGAGTGCAGGCGGGCGGGGGTGAGCTGGTGGGACGAGGATAGTGGGGATGGGTGCTAGTGGGCAGATTTTTAGCAGGAAAAGAGACGGGGGCAAACAGGCGGCAACGGGAACTGGAGTTAGAAGCGTGAGGGAGTGGGGACGAGGAGGGGGAGGACGAGGAGGAAGGGTGAGGCGCTGAAGGGGGGGCGCTAGTGGGTGGGGATGGACAGGACAGATGAGTGCAAGGGGGCGGGCGGGAGCAGGAGTAGGGACTGAAGGGAAGGATCAGTATCTTGAAAACAAGTATACCGATTTATAGTGTTGTTATGTTTTCTTTCACTGGCACCGGTACAGTAACTAGAAAGACTTTATGGGGATGAGAGGGGGGATGCGAAGCAATGGGGAAGTGGGAGGGTTCGTGACCGATGGAGTTTGGAGAATGGACCATCTCCAGAATCCACGTTGTAGCTGTCAGATCCCCTCAGAGCCCGTTCATTGAGCTTCACAGGAATATGAAAAGAAACATGACCCGCAGTTGATGGAAGAGGTTCCGAGACCAAAGGGCTCCGCCCATCCCTCTGATCTACCAGTGCTGTTGCTTGTGCCTTCATTAAGTTCTGCACCCTCAACCCTCTGCACCCTCAACATTTTGCTTGCGTTGCTGTTCCTGGAGTGCTGGACGACGAGCCCTCCATGAAGCAGTCAACCCCCAACGCAATTGTCTGAGATCTCCTAAGCAAGACCTTTGCCCTTGAACCCTACAACCTGAAGCCACCCTTGCTGCTGCTTCCTGCCAGCTTCTCGCCTGACAGCCTGGCGCTTCTGCTGTACGGCCTGGCCGGCCTCGGGTACCGCCCTCCTCTGACCTGGATCACCGCCTACCTTGCGAGATCCGGCCAACTGCTGATGGTCCCTGGGAGGCTGACAAGCCCGCAGGAGCCGCCGCTAGCCCAAGCAGCCCCGCTGGCCGGGCCCCACAACGCGCGCTCGAGCCCCGGCGGTGGCAGTAGCGGTAGCAGCGCTCCCGGTTACGGAGCCAAGTCCCTAGCACGTACCGCCTGGTCGCTGGCCGCCCTCCTTGCGCCGGACGACCGGGCTGGCAGTGACCTGACCCTGGTGCCTCCAGCCTGGCTCAGCAGGTGGGATGGGAGGGACGTGGCTCCGGAGGGAAGCCAATGGAGCCAATACAATCAAGGAATTGCAGCCGTTGCACTAGTCATAGAAATAGCCGGTAAATGTATTTTACCCTCAACCCTCACTACCCTGCTGCCCCCAGCCTGGCTCAGTTGGTATGGCGGTAGGAAGGAGATGTAGACCAGCTGGCGGTGCGATTTCCCTTCCAAATTTCAGCCATAAACCCTCCCAGCTGAGCTCCCGACCTCTTTTGCGTCTGCCTAGTTCATGGTTTTAACGTAGGCCCTGAATCCTAAACTAGGCTTACCTCTGCTTGCAGCTTTGTCCGCCGCTGTGCTGGCCAGCTGCCGGAGTGTGACGCGCACGACTTGACCCTGCTGGCGCTTGGGCTGGCGGTGCTGGGACCCACGCTGAGCCCAGGCTGGCTCAATGCCTTCGCCGCAGCGGTACAGAGGCAGCCCACCTCGCAGGACCTGCACGTCCAGGTGAACAAACAAGCCTACAGATAAAAATAAGGGGCCGGGGAACGCGAGCACTGTAGATGTGCCAAGAGGCCTGTCACCTGGGGGTCGGACCCATCCCCCAAAACAGGGGGGGGCGGTGGCCGGGGGGGCGGTGCCCCCCTAGGTGACAGGGGCCTTGAGCCCTTGATGTGCTTTGCCTTCCCACGTAATTAACATTGTTTGGGTTTGAGGGCTACGTAGACAGACCTCTGATCGATCGTCCATGCCAGTTTCCAGTCGGGAATCAAGAGCTGAAGTCACTTTTTCACCCTGAGAGTAGCATTAAAATCATTCATTCAGCCATGCCTGAGGGAAGGCAAATTAATATTATTGAGGTAATTGATGGTTGACGGCTGTGTTCAGTCCGAAATCGAGAGATTGGGTCAATGTTTTTGCTTTCAGGGCGGCAGTAACGGAAATAGCTAACTCAAATTTGAGGGAGGGCAATTGAAATCAAAATCACGGTACCAGGCAAGATAATGATATGCTCCAAGGCCTATCGGTTGAGCTGTTGTTGTTGCATGCTGGAATGCGTCCCCACCTCCTGGTTTATTTCAAAGGAGCTAGACAGTGTTCACCAGGGGAGCAGTGAAAGAAGTGTATCCTGATCCCTCAGCAACCTGCAACATGAATCCTTGAATGTGATCCCTTGACCCTTCATCTTGAGCCAATAGCCCTGCAACCCCCCACCCCCGTCCCCCCCCAGGCCAATATGATGTGGGCGTGGGCGAAACTGAGGGGCCGCGTGGAGCTGGACCGCACCAGCCGGCGTCGCAGCCGAGGACTTTTGGGACGAGCACCTTGGAGGCGCTTGCGGACCGTGGCCCGGCTACGGGGCAAGGCAGGAAGGTCCGCGCGCCGGCACCAGGGTGTGGGCAGGGAGGGCGCCAGCCGGGCGGGAGCGGGGCAGGCTAGAGCCAGGTCTAGGCCAGGCCAAAATGCAGCGGCGGGCTCCCGAGCCGGCGGGAGCAAAAAGTGATGTTTTTCCCAATGAGGAGGGTGGGGTGTTCCTGGGTTTTCCCGAATGACTCCTGCCTGAATTTGT
Source organism: Limnomonas spitsbergensis (assembly GCA_037349105.1). Classification (NCBI taxonomy): domain Eukaryota; kingdom Viridiplantae; phylum Chlorophyta; class Chlorophyceae; order Chlamydomonadales; genus Limnomonas; species Limnomonas spitsbergensis. The sequence continues at coordinate 2,352,573 of JAYJMM010000094.1, read as the reverse complement.
GCGGCATGCATTGTGGCGGCGGCAGCTGCTGGGAAGCTGGTGTCCAGTCTTGCTTAGAGCCTCACCTTTGAACTGTTGAACTAAGGCCTGGTCGCGTGGATCATTCCTCCTAGATTCGTGTTACCGTCTGTTGCCGTAGAGTAAGCGCGGGCTATCCCAGGTCTTCCCTGCTCTTTAATGGGAGTGTCTGCTTGCTATTTGTGGTCATAGGTCCCAGTTGAGGGCCAACGCAGCCGAGCCTTCCTGAGCAGGGCCCAGAGTTGTTCATGTCGTCGCCAGGATCCATGCGCCTGTTGGCGTCACATGGGCATATAAATAAGGGGACTCAGGTTGTTCCATGTCTGTCCGTGCATGTGCTCGCTTGCAGACATGTCCCATGTGGGCATCGGCGCCCCGGAAAGGGGTACTTTAGTGCCAGCACCGCACTGTCATGTGAGTGCGTAACGCTCATTCAGTTTCAGCATGAAACCGGTGACGACAGGTTAAGCAAATCTACCATGTGACCTCTGGGCCCTGCTCAAAAACTCGGCCGCATGGTCACCCAATAGGAATCCGGGAGAAGGGAAATTAAGACATGAGGGGAAAGGAAAGAAAGAAAGGGGCACAAAGGAGAAGGGGGGAAAACTCCCACCCCAGAGCAGGAAAGGCAAGTTGAAAAGTCAATGACTTAACACCTCTGGGCCCTGCAAGTTGAACAAGTGACATAGTGATGTTCATGCAGCATGCTATGCTCGACCTGCATTGCGGTAAGCATGTGCATGACGTACTAGGTACATGTCGCCCAGAGATTTGCGGATTCGCCCCATGGGCGAGAAACGCAAGGTGCCAATTCACCTAGAGCTGATGCCACGGAACCCTTAGCCCCACCTCATCCAACGCTAGGCGTGTGCAGGGACTGGGAGCTTAGCTTATGCCGTCAGCATATCATGCATGATGAAACTATGTGCCTGTTTTGTGTCTTTGCACCTGAAGGAATGCTTTGAGCTGTTGGGGGCACCAGGGGGGTGGCACCCAGCTGGGACCACCTGCTGTGACTGTTTTGTGTCTTTGCACCTCGGGGTCCATGTAGACCCGAGGGGCAAGGGCAACGACACTGGCATGCAACTAGGGTTTCCAGTTGACGGGTCGGGCGTTGATCACGTCACTTTCGTCGCATCCGTCAAGCGTTTGGCATGCCCACGATGGACAGCCCTGGTTTGTCCAAGCCGAAACATCCTCACGTCCATCCCGTCATTCTCACGCCCATCCACCCGTCCATCCTCACCACCAGCGATTGGCACAGGCAAGTTGTTACGGTGATTTACTTGGTCAAATGCAAACCCATTTCGTATTAATGAACGTGAAGTATCCAATTTTGTTGTCACTGAGGTGACTGATTGGGGGATTCCGTCCTCTGCCCTACCGGGCCACTCCTTGGGAGGACTGGGGAGGCTGGGGCTTGCTGACGTCACGCTGGATTTTTAATTGTAGGCAGTGTTCCTGTAGCTATAGGGATTAAGCGAGAGATCTGCGGGCGGTCTTGGATGACGTGCGCTGCTTCTCCGCAGTGTCGATGGCTGTCGAGTGCGTTCAATACTCCAATTGTATGTCGCGTCATCAATTGTCAAGGTGAGAACTGAGAACAGCCGCTTGCCCACGGACAGCGTAAGTTTGCTTCATTGCTTGTCGCCACGAAGTTCCTTTGCATATCCACTTTTCCCTCCCAACTCGGGTTATGAGAGCTTGATTCGAGTATGCCAACGCCCACACTCCCGGTAGACTGTGGTGGTCTGCCTCGACTGTAGTACTGTAGTTAGTACCTCATATCACCACTATCATTGTCTGAAAGAGAACCTAACCTTGTAGGAATGACCTCTTCATTGTTTCCTGTCCCTACCTGCTGCTCATCCCCCGCTGCTGCACCTCTAGTACCTGCTGCTGCATCCGCTCTCGTAGCTCTCGCCTGTCTCTGCCCTACACGCACAGGCGCACATCTTTCTCCTCATGGTCGAGCGAGATGCAATAAGGTGAGTGATAACAGGAAAAACAAGTGGGGTTATTTATTCTCCAATGTCATGCAGGATCTGGGGTTGCCTCATGCATCTATCCACCGACTGTTCCTCTAGTGGCCTACCAGCAGCGCCAAATTATCCCAACCAGATGTGAGATTCCACTGCATCATCCTTCTGATACCTACAATATGATACCGCAAGTCTTTAAGTATAATTGACGCCTTCACTCTCTGTGTGGTCCCCTTGAAAATCGATCCTGAGAAAATCCACCTCAACACCAAGACCTTCATATATTTACTCTCTGGTGCTGGCACCTTGATTTGTTACTGAACTAGCAGTTTAGGACTGAAGGATGTATGGATGTGAGCGTACTCGGCCACGCCACAATGCCACGCTTGGCCATGCAAGGTATCACCGCAATTCGACATGCATGCAAGGTTTGCTTGGGCTGGTGCTCCTTACATGCAGGTCCAGGTTGTCCCTTCCTCTTATCATGGAATTGGTTTGAATGGGTTATTCAGTACCGTACGGTGGTGCGTTTGCCCTGCATGATGACTGTGTTCCGCAGTCACCTACGTTATCTCTTAGCTATGTATAAAGTAACCGAAACTTCTTAACAGACATGGGGATTTGGTCTAGTGGCATGATTCTTCCTTAGGGTGGAAGAGGTCGGGCGTTCGATTCGCCCAATCCCCCTTTTCATCGCTGTTGCATCTCCTGACTCGCGTCGTGAAGACCTGTTAATCGTCTCTCCATACCCTGTGTTCGGCTTGGAAGGGGCGGACGATTTTCGGTCATGTTAGCTTGAGTTTCACGAGTTTCGAGCCCACCACATGGGACACGCGACATGTGTGTCCATCAGACGGGGTCCACGATTGCACATGAAATGAAATGAGAGAGACTACATGGAACAAGTTAGATAAACATGTCATGACAGAGGCCACGTTATGCATGCGAACCGTACTGTATCGGCATTTCCAGTTCTGCTTCGAACAATGTGGCCATGCGGTACTTGCTTGTTTACAACATGGCATCGGATCACAAGCCAATCTGCCATGGTGTCATCACTGAATATTTAGAGTACTTTTAGCAAAACAGCAATATGCTTTCTTTCGGGTTCGCATCGTCATGGACTCATGGTTTGTTAGCATGGCTGACATGTGGGCATGCCATATGGCTGAAGCGATGGTCGCCGAGAGAAAGGAGGTGAGGATGTAGATTATGCAGCCTTGGCTGTGCGCTTTCATGTAGAGGAGAGGTTGAGAGAGTGGCCCCAGCGGAAGATCAGCAAGCTTATTTGATGGTGTGAATTATGACGCATGCTACATCCTAGGATCTTGTTGGCTCGGACGTGTGGGCGTCAGCTGTCTGGCATGGGAAGAAAAACGGAATGGTACAAAAAGAGACGGGCATCATAGAGGAAATGTCGAGAGAGGTTAGAACGGTGCATACCTGAAATGCTGAGAAAGTGAAGGACTATGGCGTCAATACAGTGAAGAGTCAATGACATAACACCTTTGGGCCATGCCCAAAAGGCTCGGCTGCATGTTCCCGACTGTCCCGTTGGGAGAATAGAAAGGAACAAGGAGGCGGAAAAAGGAAAGAGGAGAATAATTCAAAGGAGAAATACCCACCCCAAAAAGGAAAAGGCAGCCCAAAGTACCCCGGTCCCCTTCAACAAGAAGGCAAGAGAGAAACAAAAAAGGGGGTACAAATCCTATTTCCACACAATGCAAAGAAAAGCAACAAACTAGGCCTCGACAATGCCTACCAGGTCCTCAACAAAATCCAAGAGCCCCCCACCCAAGCCTGCCCTGGAACAACTGTTGAAAGTCCGTGACACCCTTTAGGGGGGCTTGTCCAACCTTTCTCCCCAAGCCTCTCGTTAAAGCTAGGGCAATGGAAGCAGACATGCAGCGCATCCTGCACTTGCCCGCCATCTCCCCTTGCCCAACACCGCTGGCAGCAATATCAATAGCGTTACACCTCTGGGCCTGCTAAAAGCTCGGCCGCGTGGGCGCCCCAACTGTTCAGAAGGGAGTAAAGAAGGAACTAAAAGGAAGAGAGGGGGAAAGGAACAAAAGGAGAGCTGGCAGCAATATGTCTCACGTTGTTGACCGCTCCGCCGTCCTCTCGTTGTCTCACGTTGTTGACCGCTCCGCCGTCCTCTCGTGTCAGCCGTGCTAACCACACTGACCGCAGCCGTAAGTTTGTGCGCATGCAAGCGCACGCCCTATTGATGGTGCGGCTCCTAGCTTGCGCCAACACGGCGCCCGCCGTAGTCTGGAATTACGGGCGGCCGCAGACTTGTACTCTGTGGCGGGGTCCTTGTGGTCTTCACTGCCAGTCGCATGAAGCTACACCTGCTTGTAGACTTCGTCCACTTGGTCAATGACGTAACACCTCTGGGCCCTGCTTAAAAAAAGGCTCGATTGCGTGGGCGCCTAACTATACAGGCGTCCACTAGGTGTAGCACCTCTGGGACAGGGAACGGCTGCTGGTCAGAGACTACCTCGCACAGTTTTGGGACAGCTGCTCCACGCTCCAGCTCCTTCAACGCCTCCAACAGCTCACCGCACCATGTGCGCCCTCCGGTGTTCTGTCGAGGCGCGAGCTGTATGTCGGCCGCCATGCCTGCTGCCATGAGTGGGCTGTCTTGCTGTGCTGCATGTGCCACCGCTGTGTTGTAGAAGCGGAGCACGTGCTGCCCCCAGCCTCGTTGTAACGGCTGTTGCATCTCCCTCATGACCCCCCAGTTGGCAGCGGAGGCAGGCAGCCCCGCAGCATGGCGCAAGTGCTGAAGTAGGCTGGACTGCATCCTGCTCCGCAGGCATTGTTGCGGCTGAAGGTGACCGGTGGGCGGTGGCCCACACCACACCTCCGTAGTTCGCCGCAGGAGCTGCATAGACAGCCGCTAGCCGGATGCGCGTAGGCAGATGATGCCTCAAACGCACCATGGCGGCCATGTGGCGAACACGATGCAACGTGGCAGCCCGCAGCCATAGGCGCCTTTCTACCTTCAATGGCCTTCCTCATGCTGCCGCTTTCGTGCTGAATGACGCTCAATAATTTAATGATTGGACACGCTTCAACACTGTCCTATCTGACCCGCACACGCAGGCATGGGCTGCTTGCGTTGTGCTGCTAAGTGGCTGCCGAACTCCAAAATCTCTGACTTGCTGACGTTGACCAGGAGCTGTTTGACCGTCGCATATTCATGCATGGCGTCTAGCATGCGCTGCAGCCCTGCCTGGCTGCTGGCTAGCAGGGATAGATCATACGTATGCAAGAGGCACCTGAGTCGCCGCCCTGCCCCCAGCGCAACGCCATCTGCCGGGCACTGGGCTGCGATTGTGTCTGGAAGGTCGCTGATATAGAGGCTGAAGAGGAGGGGCTGAGAGGGGAGCCCTGCTTGATACCGCAGGTGCAAGGCACAGGGCCAGTGTTTTTAGGGCCATCTGTGAGCGTGTGGACGGCACCGTTATAAAGCGCTTGCACAACGCATAACATGCCTGATGGCATGAGAAGGTGCTCTGACAGATGCCGCCATATAGAGTTGCTTCTATGGCACACAATCATAGGCCTTGGTGAAGTCCACATGCAGCTTGCCACGGCCTCCGGCTGGCCGCTGTACATGGACTCCTTGTCTCAACAGTAAAGCAGCCTGAAGTGTGCTACGGCGCCGCTGAAATCCAAACTGCTCGGGAGGGATGCGCGCGTGCAAGCACGCCCAGTCGCCCACTGATCAGTGATGGCGGTGAGCATGCTAGCATACAGCCGGCACAACATGCTGGTGATGGCAATGGGCCAGTAAGGTAATTACCAAGGTCAAAGGGGTCGCCTTCTTTTAGGTAGGCTGGATTCGGACAGGCTGCCAGACGACACTAGGCATTCCCCCCCGCACCACGATCGAAGCCATCCACTCTTGTAGCATGTCCCTGATGACGTGTCGCTGCTTCCCCTTGGTGTCGTCGTCTAGCAAGACCAGCTCGATAAAGGGCGCTGCCATACCATCGAGGCCTGCCGTGGTATGCACGCGCATGCGGGAAAAAGCCATATAAGAGAAAGAAGCTAGCTGTTCAGCCGACACGCCCAGAGCCTCATATTGCACGCTAACAAGGGACAGACTTGGCTGTGCCGCCGCAAAGTATGGGGGCGTGATAGCGGTGAACTGTTGCCGCAAGTGTCAATGACGTTACACCTCTGAACCCCAGCTCAAATAAGGCTCGGCCGCATGGGCGCCTAACTAAAGAGTTGGGAGGAAAGATGAAAAGAACTGCTGCCGCAAGTATGCTTCCCACCTCTAGACAGCCGTGGTGGGGCAGGCCTGCCGTCTCTCTTGCAGTTGCTCCAGATAGACGTTGTAGTCATAACGCTGCAGCCTGTCCGCCATAGCCGCGGCCACATCAAGGCGCGTGTAATGCCGGCGGCGGCGGCGTGCTTTGGACTTGTACCGCTACCTGACTGTCTTGTGCTCCGGCCCTGAGGCACTGCTCAACGACATCGATCGCAGCTCAGCATGTGTTTTCTGAACCTCCTCATCCCACCATGGGGAGCGCTGATACTGTCCGCGCTGGCCATGTGGCCTGGTCACGCGCGTAATGCCAGCAGCATCGGCTGTAGTCCAAACTGCGGCCATGAGCGCTGTGAAGAGTGAGAGTACATTTCATTTGAGTACGGCTACCTGCCACATGAATATAGGGTCAATGACGTGACTCACTTTGGTATGCAACAACTTATTGTGTACTTTGTGGTCAAGATATTTGGACGATTACGGTACTCCATTTTGGAACGTCAGCTAGTGATAGGTTTCTTTGGCCTGATCCAGACAGAACTCGAGCGTGGGTTCCCGTGGTTGATGTTGCCTTTCATTGCCTATTTTGGTGAATGACATTACACCTCTGGGCCCTGCTCAAAAAGGCTTGGCCGCGTGGGCGCCCGACTGTCCCGTTGGGAGATTTTTGTGTGTAAAATATTGGTGTGGACCATACCGCCGCCTGAGAGCCATTGTAATGCTGTGGTTGGAGACAAGGACGGTACTGCCCTCTCACTGTTCCTCTGCGGCTTGTTCCCTTGCAGTAGGCCCCCTTGGTCTCAAATCCTTGTGTAGCTAGATTTATTGAGGCATCCATAATATGGCAGTGCCTGGAATACGTCTGGTATGATAATGTGTAGGGCTATGGACAAGTCATGTTTTATGACTGGGGCTCTCCAGCACTATGGGGTTCATTCCCTCGCCTCTTGTGGTTGTGTGATACTTGCTTGCCCAGGGGGGGGCCCCTGGTTTTCGCTCGGTGTCCTAACGTATTAGAGCCGGTGTACCGGTGTACAGGTCCATGTCCCAAGCATCAAATGCGATAGATGCTGTGCTTGACGACGTTAACAACTTCACAAACTTTACACATGCTTTCCGGGCTATCCCGAGAAGAGTAGAGTTTGTGTCAATTACAACATTTACCCCCCACGAGAATAGGGCTGGTGCCAATTTAACATGAAAGTCATCCTACGTGACATTGCTCGAAGACCATTTACTCGCACTCAAAGCTGCAAAATAAACTGACTTGGGCTGTTTGCCAGTGAACAAGCCAACTCTTATTCGTGCAGGGGCCAGAAATCGGATGTGTCCAACTAGGCTGAACATACCGTAGCAATCAATGGCATTATTGTAGTTAAGATTATGAGATATGACAATGCCGAGAAGGCGAGAATTGACAAAAAACAAAGCCAGGATGAAGACATATTCTCTGACCCTAATATGAAACAGGGTTCCTCAGTTTACTACTTCCTAACGTCATTTTCCACATCAGTCATTACGGCAACCGTTGTTGTTGAAGGGAGGCCGCTGACTGGGCAGCTCTAGGCATCATCAGCAAAGCGGCTGCGGGACGCCCCGGACGTCCTACCCTTGCCCACCGCCGCCCCGTTTGTGACACACACAACTGTTCCAGTCCCCGCCGCCGTGCCTGTCGCCGGCATTTTGGCGTCCCCGCCTCGCCATGCGGCACCGAGGATCGGCAGTCTCTCGACGCCCCGCTGCCCTAGCCCCCCTCGCCACCCACCGCCTTGTGAATCGTGGACATGCGGCCGCGCATAGATCTGCTGCCAGACGCCGCCAAGCTACGACCAAATGCGGGCCGAGGGGCCGTGGGCTCGCTGGGGCTGACCCCGCTGCTGCTCGATGCGGATCTGTTATTGACAGCACTGCACCTGGCTGACAAGGGAACCCCCCCCCCGTCGAGAGCCGCGATTTGGCCGGGCTGCGTGCGGAATGCAACTGCCTGTCCACCACCGGTGCCTGGTCCTGGCCAGCTGCGGGGCGGCTCAACACCACTGCCGCCACAGCCGCCGCAGCTGCCTCAGCTCTGCTCGCAGGCTCAGCCTTGTCCAGGCTCACCGGGGCAGAGGCAACCTCGTCTTCATCCCTGGAGCTGGTCCGAAGATTAAATGAGATCATGCATCCGTGGGACCGCCCAGGCGGCCGCACATCATTCCCCCCGAAGCTCGATTGCTTGCGGATTGCGGGGCGGAGCCCCCCAACAATCGCATGTGTCGCAATTACCGACCGGGGCACCGGGGCTGCTGTACCTCCTTCTCCTCCTCCCTGCTGTTCCTCCTCCTGCTGAGGCGCTGCCCCGTTGGCTGAGCGAAAGGAGCACCGCACCGCTTGAAGCAGCGACGAGTCGGGTGTATGGTCCCGGATCGGCAGGCCCCTGCTGTCAACGCTTTGAGACGCGGGTGGCGAAACCGGCGTCCCCAGGGACCCGATCCTCAGAGGCGCCTCGGCTGAGCTTCGGAGGCTGCTGCCACTGCCCATGCTGCCGTGGCGGCGGCTGCTGCTCAGGCTGCCGCGGTCACTAACGCTTCCAATGCTGCCGCGGCGGCTGCTGATGCCCACCTCGAGGAGGTGGCGCGCAGTTTCGCTGGCTGTGATGGCATTGCCGGACGTCGAGACAGGGTTGCGCCGTGCCGCGGGTGAGCGCGGGGCCGTCACCGCTGTCATGCTATGGCGGACAGAGCTGCGGCCCGGCCAGGACTGTTGCGGGGGGATAAGGGAGCTGCCGCCGCAGCTGCTGTGGTCTGGCCATGCCCCTCCCAGAATAAAATCTAGGTCGGTCGAGAAAGGCGACCCGGCCAATTCCTGACTTGCCGACAAAGGCGAGCGTCCCGCCGACTGCTGCGCTTGCGAGGAAGGCGATCCGACCGATTATTGAGTTGCTGCAAAGGGCGAGCGTCCCGCCAACTGCTGCGCTTGCGAAAAAGGCGACCCGGCTGATTCTTGAGTTGCTGCAAAGGGCGAGCGTCCCGCCGACTGCTGCGCTTGCGAGAAAGGCGACCCGACCGATTCTTGAGTTGCTGCGAAGGGCGAGCGTCCCGCCGACTGCTGCGCTTGCGAGAAAGGCGTCCCTGCCGATTCTTAAGTTGCTGCAAAGGGCGAGCGTCCCGCCGACTGCTGCGCTTGCGAGAAAGGCGACCCGGTTGATTCTTGAGTTGCTTATAAGGGCGAGCGTCCCGCCGACTGCTGCGCTTGCGAAAAAGGCGACCCGGCTGATTCTTGAGTTGCTGCAAAGGGCGAGCGTCCCGCCGACTCCTGCGCTTGCGAAAAAGGCGACCCGGCTGATTCTTGAGTTGCTGCGAAGGGCGAACCTCCCGATGGCTGTTGCGCTTGCGAGGAAGGGGACCCGGCTGATTCCTGAGCCGCGGCGGAAGGTGAGCCTTCCGAAGGCTGCTGCGCTTGCGAGAAAGGCGACCCTGCGGATTCTTGACTAGGAGCAAAAGGGGAACCCCTTGATGGCTGCTGCGCTTGCGAGAAAGGGGACCCGGCTGATTCCTGAGCCGCCGCAGAAGGTGAGCCTCCTGAAGGCTGTTGTGCTTGCGAGAAAGGCGACCCGGCCGAACCTCGAGGTGCTGAAGAATGTGAGCCTCCCTCCGGCCGCTGCGCTTGCAAGAAAGGCGACCCGGTCGATTCCTGATTTGTCGTGAGAGATGAATCTCCTGCCTCAGGCTGCGAAGAGCCCGCAAAAGGGGACCCATCCCACGGCTCGGATGCCTGCGCGCCGAACGGCCCGTTGAATATAAACGACGCATTCCGCCCGGTCATGTCCACCGCCGATTCTGTAGGCGTCGAGGGTGGCGTACTCCCAGCCTGCACCGTGGACGCCGTCGGCGGGCACAGGTCCGCGGCAAAGCTGTACTGCTCGAACCTGCCGCGGTCGAACGAGATACCACCCACTGATGTTACGGAAAGCATCTGCGGCCTGCGCGATGCGGCAGCGTGCGGCAGCGCATCCATCGACTCAGCAGAGGTCGGCGTCGCTGGAGCGGTCATTGAAGACCTCGCAGTCGCCTGGGCGCCGCCTGCGGGCGCGGATGCTGGAGCTTGAGCCGGCGGTTCTGACTGAGTGCTCCCTATACTGCCAGGCTGAGAATAGGAGGTCGCCGCCCCGGCCCCGGCGGAGGCGGCAGCAGCCGAGAGCAGCGACGGGCCTGGACCTGCGTTGACTTGCTGGCCCGCACAATTGGAACCACGCCGGGACTTTGCCGGCTCTGGTCCCTCTTTGTCCGAGAGCGCCTGTGTAGGGAAGAGGGTATTACACAGATTTGAAATGAACACTACAATAAATGGGCGTGAGCGCTAGATTGGGGTGAATATACCAGGGTAAATCCTGAAGATATATCTACAACAGGTCCAGTCAGGGAGGAAATATGCCTGGGTCTGGCCAGGGTCGTTTCTTGGTATAGATCCAAACCGGATTCACATCAAATCAAGACAGTGGGAATTGGGCCATGATACATACTTACCAGTACCGGTATAACAGGTCATTGAAATGTGATTCAGTTCAAGTCTAGTGAATAATCAACTTGTTGTTGTGAAAGGCATATCATGTCAGGGCGCATAAATCGCCTACTGGTATTGACAGTATCACACAATGATTGTGTCACCATGGTTTTTGAACTACTCCCCTCAGGTTTTCCCCTCGTTTTTTCTTTAAGTTATTTAAAAACACGAGGAATGGCAATTCCTTCAATGCTTTGTCTGAAAACTGGCGAAAACCATCGAGAATCCATATTTTTATGTCTTCCTCACCCGTGACGCCTTTTTGCTCATGGCCCCATCCTCCCTGCCCCCCTTTGCTCTGTGCTGCAACCCACCTGGAACTCGGCCACAATCTGCTTGAAGGAGGGTCGCACGTTCACATCAGAGCTCCAGCACCTCAACATGAGCTCCTTGAACTGCAATTATACGAGCAGCAAGAGTACGATGTTCCAAGGGACGAAGCGGGATATGGGGGAGGGGTGAAGGAGCGAAGAAGTAGAGAGAAACGCACAGGGTGAAGGTGTGGAGGGTTTGAGGTGAGTAGGTGTAAAGGTGAAGGTGTGAAGGGGGTGAAGTGTGGAGGGTGATGAAAATGGGTGGGGTTAAGGTGTGAAGGGTTCGAGTTGTGAAGGTGAAGGGGTGAAAGTGTGAAGGTTTGAGGGTTTGAGGGTGAAGGTGTGAGGGGCTAAGAAAACATATGTGTCGAAGTGGACGGCGGTCAAGGGTGGAGGATTGAGCGGGGACGAGCATGAAGTGGTGTAGGGACAGGAGTGGCATGGTTTGAGGGGAAGGTATCAAGGGCGAAGGGGGGAGGGGGGGAACGACGGGTGGGAAGGGGTAGTGGGGGATAAGCAGCAAGGATGAGGGGGCAAAGGGTGGGAAGGGGTAGTGGGGGATTAGCAGCAAGGATGAGGGGGCAAAGGGTTCAAGGTAGAAGGGGTAAGGGCTAAGAGGTAGAGGGGAGAAAAGGTTAAGTGATGTCTGAGGAAACGCGTTTCCACATGAAGTTATTTTCGAAAGACAAGCCTCCCTGTTTTCAGGACATGCCTCTCCAGAACAAGCTGATTCCCGGTGCTTTCTTTCTCAGGACACGCTTCGCCCTGACAAGCCCCAGGGGCATACCTGTGGCAGAGTGCGCCCCGGGCTCCCAGGCAGCTCCGAGTCATCATCGGGTATGTCGGGCCGCACATTGTATGAAACGGTGGAGAAGATGACCTACGGCAGGAGAACAGCGGGGCAGTTGGGCCGGGAGACATCGTACAGGCAGTTGAGCCAGCATACATCGGCAAGCAATTAAGAAGGAACAGCGGGCAGGCAAGCAGTTGAGCCGGGAGGGCAGGCAAGGGAAAGGCGGTTGAGCCGGGGAACAGGGGTCAGGAAGTTAGGAAGGAACAGAGGGCGGGCAGGCAGTTGAGCCGGGGAACTGCTGGCGGGATGATGAGTGGGGGGACCTGAAGGTAACGTCCTCCCCCTTCCCTTCCTCGTACCTGCACGGACATCATCTCCTCATACGGCTGCTGCCACGTCAGCATCTCCCACATGATGATGGCGAACGAGTACACGTCCCCGGCCGTGCCGATTTGGCTGTCCCGGATGACCTCAGGAGCAGTCCACCGCGGGTTGGTGGTCTTGGAGAGCATGATGTTACCGCCACCCTGATTCATCATCCTGAGTATGAGGCAGGGTCCAGGCTTATAAGTGGTTGAATGAAGAGCTTGGAAGATAGGGTTTAGGGTTGCAGTTGGTGTTCTTGGAGAGCATGATGTTACCGCCACCCTGATGCATCATCCTGAGTATGAGGCAGAGTTCAGGTTCATAAGTGACGAAGTTAAGAGCATGGAACATACCGGTAGGGTTGAGAGTTTATAGTTTATGTTGGTGGTCTGTGGGTCAGTTGGTGGGTCTGTTGGTGGTCTGTAAATCCTGGGGAGGGCGCAGGAATTCCGAGCTACAAGTGAAGGGCATGAAAGATAGGGTTTGGGGTTAATATTTGGGGGCAAGAGCATGATGCTTCCGCTGCCCTAGTTCATCATCTTAGGGTAAAAGGTTTTGACCTTCATAATTCAGGGCTTTGAGTTCAGGGTTAAGAATTGGGGGTTCAAGAATGAGTTTGCCTCTGCCCTACTTCATCATCCAAGCAGGGAGGGGGGCAAGGGTTTTGGGGCCTAGGATTTAAGGTTCCGAGTTTTGAAAGGACAACAAGTTTGTGCGGTTCCTGGACTTTGGCAGCATGATGCTCATGCCGCCCTGATTGATCACCCAAGGGAGGAGAACAGGGTTTTTGGCCATGGTTTCAAAAGTCCTGGGTTGAGGGTTTCCCCCACAACCTCTCCTCGCAAACCCCACGGCCGCTATCTTAATGTGGACTCTATGTCCAGTGTTTAGTGTCCAGGGTTTAGGGTAAAGGGTTTAGGGCTTGCCTGACAAACTCACCCGGCCAGCACAAAATCAGCGATCAACACACAGAACCTGTCCTTTTCGATCATCAGGTCCCACAGCAGGATGAGTGGGGTGCATAGATCACCCACATCCCCCCCAGGTGCAGCACTCTCACCGGTTAGACCAAAGGATCCAGATGTCGTGAACGCCCTCCCACAGGTGGTCACAAAAGCGTTACACCAGGCCATGACACTACCTGCACGGTATCCTCACCTGGCAAGACCGAAAGCCACGGTCTGCGAACTGAACCCTATATCCTTTTCGATCATCAGGCCTATATCCTTATCGGCCTATAGCCTTTTTGGCCTTTTCGGCCTTTAGCCTTTTTGGCCTTTTCGGCCTATAGCCTTTTTGGCCTTTTCGGCCTATAGCCTTTTCGGCCTAAATCCTTTTCGATCGTCAAGTGCAGCAGCAGGTTGGGTGAGCGCAGGTCGCCAAGGGTCATCGACATCGTCACCAGGCCAGCACTAAACATGCACGGCATCCTCACCTCGCCAGCCCGAAATCTGCGATCTTGACATGAAACCTCGGCCTGTCCTTCTCGATGGTCAGATCCAGCAGCAGGTTGGGTGAGCGCAGGTCACCGTGGATGACCGGCGGCCGCCGCGTGTGCAGGTAGTGCATGCCGGCGGCAATATCTCGCAACATCTTTAGACGCTTGCGCCAAGACAGCTCGCGACGCGACCGCATGTCGCCTTTTTGAGCACGCTGTGAGGGTTTAAACATCAGGGTCCAGCCAGGGGAGGGTGTCAGGTTCCAAATTCCCTGTGGTCGCTGCTTTGACTTATAGAAAGTGATGCGAGGCTTAAGGGTCGAGCGAGGGTTTAGGTTACAGCGAGGGTTGCAGGTCCAAGGAGGGTGTAGGGTCCAGCGAGGGTTGAGGGTCCAGCAAGAGTTGAGGGTCCAGCGAGAGTTTAGGGTCCAGCGAGGGTTGCGGGTCCAGCGAGAGTTGAGGGTCCAGCAAGAGTTGAGGGTCCAGCGAGGGTTGAGGGTCCAGCAAGAGTTGAGGGTCCAGCGAGAGTTTAGGGTCCAGCGAGGGTTGCGGGTCCAGCGGGGGTTGAGGGTCCAGCGAGGGTTGAGGGTCCAGCGGGGGTTGAGGGTCCAGCGAGAGTTTAGGGTCCAGCGAGAGTTTAGGGTCCAGCGGGGGTTTAGGGTCCAGCGAGAGTTTAGGGTCCAGCGGGGGTTGAGGGTCCAGCGAGAGTTTAGGGTCCAGCGAGAGTTTAGGGTCCAGCGGGGGGTGAGGGTCCAGCGAGGGTTGAGGGTCCAGCGAGGGTTGAGGGTCCAGCGGGGGGTGACGGTCCAGCGAGGGTTGAGGGTCCAGCGAGAGTTTAGGGTCCAGCGGGGGTTGAGGGTCCAGCGAGGGTTGAGGGTCCAGCGAGGGTTTAGGGTCCAACGAGGGTTTAGGGTCCAACGAGGGGGGGCTCCAGCCTCCCACGGCCGAGCATGAATCTCAAGCAATCGCTGTATGGGGAGAAGGTACGGCACTACAAGGAATACTCGGCAGATGCAAAGTAATACGCCTGCAGAGAGAATGGGCTGCCATACAAATAGTGCAGTCACACTTGCTTATTGTCTCACACTCTTCAAACCTAACCACACTAAATTACAACTACAATGTAGGGAGAACTGCCAAGTGAGTAAATACGTCACACCTATACCATGTATCACACCATTCACACTGAATACACTAATCTGCATCTGTAATACATTTAAATAACAACATGCCGCCATTAAAGTCGTGCACGTACACTCACCCCCTGAATCCCATATGTCACACTTCCCACATTTAACTGTACCCGTAATATAGAGAACAGACTGCCGTGCGAGTAGTGCAGTCACAACCTACCCCCTGTATCACACAATCCACACTTACCTGCAATATGGAGAACAGACTGCCGTGCGAGTAGTACTGCATGATGATCATCGGGGGGTCCAGCGTGATGGCCATGAATCGCATGATGTTGGGGTGGGACAAGGAGCCCAGCATGTGCACCTGGAGGTATGGACATTTGAAATTAGAGGTGTGAGGTGTGTGGAAGAGAGGTGAAGTTGGG
Source organism: Limnomonas spitsbergensis (assembly GCA_037349105.1). Lineage (NCBI taxonomy): Eukaryota > Viridiplantae > Chlorophyta > Chlorophyceae > Chlamydomonadales > Limnomonas > Limnomonas spitsbergensis. Next base: position 2,337,274 of record JAYJMM010000094.1, on the reverse strand, counting down.
GTGGGACAAGGAGCCCAACATGTGCACCTGGAGGGGTCAAGAGGTGGGAGGGGGGGCTGAAGCACATGATACTGGAATCACACACACAGGCATGGCAAGGAGCAGTGCGCATGAAGTAGTGGGAATAGTGCAAGTGGGCACGGAGCAGTGGGCTCGCACACACACACACACACACACATCTCATTCTGCATGTCCCGTCTGTGCCTCCCAAAGCCACATTAGTCACATGCACTCACGGACGCGCACACACCTCATATAATGCACGCCTGTGCATGCCCCCTCACCCTCACACACACTCCTAGTCACATCTCATTCTGCATGTCTGTCATGCCCGGCACCACGCCGACATACACACACCTCATTCTGCATGTCTGTCCATGCCCGTGCGTTCTCCTCCTCGTTGTTTCCAAAGCACAACATCTCCTTGACCGCCACCTGACAGCCGGTCCACTCAGCCAGCCACACCTGGACAAGGAATTAGGGCACAGGGATTCGGGTTTGGGGTACAGGAATTAGGGCACAGGGGTTCGGGTTTGGGGTACAGGAACTAGGGGGTAACAATCACCTGACTGCCTATACAGCCAGCCAACCACACCTGTCCATGGATGACAGCAGTGTAGTGAGCCAGGGCAACCCGCACTGCCCTCCCATACCAATCACGGCAACGCTAGTAACATCCATGACAACAACAGCAACCCACACTACTTTCCTGCGTCAAGCGGGACAGTGACAGCAGCATCCTCTGGCCAGACTTCCCTCTGTCGAACAGAGCCGTGACAGCGATACACAGCCGCAATGCGCTGCGCTCTGTTGCACCAGGCGGAGCCGTGACGGGAGCAGCAACCCACAATGCCTTTAGGGCCTGAGGCTCACCTTCCCATACGCGCCAGCTTCCGCCAGCTTCTGCAAACTCGGTTCTTCATCAACCCAGCTGAGGAGAAGGGACAGAGCCATCCGGACTGCCCTCCCATGCCAATATTAACCCGCTGAGGGCCTGAGGCTCACCTTCCCATACGCGCCAGCTTCCGCCAGCTTCTGCAAACTCGGTTCTTCATCAACCCAGCTGAGGGGAAGAGACAGAGCCACCCGGACTGCCCACCCATGCCAATATTAACCCGCTGAGGGCCTGAGGCTCACCTTCCCATACGCGCCAGTCCCCACCAGCTTCTGCAAACTCAGCTCGCTGGCGTCAATGGTTTGGCAGCTGGTCCCGAATCGAGACACGACTGCTTGTTCACCTGCATTGGGGGTAGCAATGGTCCTGGGGTGAGGGCTGCATGTAGTACAGTGGCAGTTGGGGAACCGTAGATTTGCTTTGCCTTCCCTCGGGCAACTAATCATGATTTCATTTAATGCTGCCCTCAGGGCAAACTGTCGACAAAAACTCTTAATTTACGACTGAAACTGGCGTTGACAATCGGAAATTAGTCAGTTCACGGATCCCTCGACCCAAAACAATGTTAGTTGTGAGGGAAGGCAAAGCAAATCTACAGTTTAGTACAGTGACAGTTGGGGTGTAGTACAGTGAAAGTTGGGGTGTAGTACAGGGACAAATCCAGGGATCACCGCAGTCTCTGATCTCCTACATAACTCGTTGCATCACGCATCGTGATGTACTCTGGCACGTAATCAGTACTGCAATGGTGTGCCACGGTGAAATATGAAGGGCAGTTTGCTGGGTGATGCCGGCTTGCAAAGCAAATCAAGGGAAAGCGTTCCTTGAGGAGCAGACCCAGCCTATGCATGCCTCGAGTTGCAGAGCAGGCCAATGCTCGCCATGAGAGCGCAGCTGAGCGAAGCGATACCATGCCCCCACCTCAACACAAGTTACACGCCAAGCCCTCCCCCACACGTTTCTTTTTTGTCACAGCGCGCATCCCCCTCGTACAGAATCACACCCACATGTCTGTTACCGTGCCCCCCCCCCCCCACACACACACCTTGTTATGAATGATCAGCTTCAGAGCTAGCAGCAGATCCTCCCCACACAAACGGACGTTTGTGGGCGTGCCGCAATATATCCCCCCTCCCACACACAACTAAGGGTGTGGCTCATTGGGCTGTAAGCGGCCCAAGATGCAGCAGCAGATCACTCCTCTTCATACGTTTCTCGACATGCCACGCTTCATGTGTCGCGATTCACCCCCCCCACACAACTGTTGCTCATTGGGCTGTAGGCGGCCGAAGAGGCAGCAGATCACCCCATGCATCATCCCCCCCCCACACACACACATCTTCATTGGCAAGCCATACATCACCCCCAACACACGCGTGTTTGTTGGCATGTGCCTCCCTCCACACACTATCCCACACACCGTTGTCTGAGCCCACGGCAGATCCCGCACGGCTGTGTCTAGCCGCCATCTGAGAGCCGCCCGTGAGGCGATCCAGCAGGGCCTCGTCCATGTAGAGCTGCGCCGACAAGCAATCCACACATTCAAAAATTCTGGCACACAACTCACATGCATACATTTGCACAGGTGGGTAATTCACACATATAGATCCACAGGCAAACCACAACTTGAATTTCAGCCGAGGAATCCTTTCATGATTTGCCTTCACGCACCGCGCTTGGGTGCTCGCCATTGCCGGTGGGCCGCCGTGAATTAGGAGCAGAGCCAATCGGTCCTGTCGGATAGAGGGGGGGAATGAATCAAGGGGTGCAGGGTTTAGGGATGAAGGGGGGGAGGGGGGCAATCGGTGGGGAAGGGAGGGACAAGGGGACAGGGGGGGGGGGGGCAATAGGGGGACAAGGGAGGGACAAGGGGATAGGGGGGGGAGGGGGGGCAATAGTTGGGCAAGGGAGGGACAAGGGGGAGGGGAGGGGGGGAAGGACCCATGGCTGACAAACCCAGGCTAGGGGGTCAAGGATTCCATTTATTAACGGGACTTAACGACAATTGGGCATACTGCTGGTTTTAAACAACACATGATGTACATGTATCCGGATCCAGGTATGGTTCACACATTCCAGGGCTGCAGTTCACACTGCATGGCCGCCTCCTTCCCCCCACCCTGCCCACCCAATGCGCTGCGCAAGAGGTCCTCGTGTGCATAGCTCGACCTGCCGCCACCGTAGAGCCGACCTGCTTTGCCGCTGGTGCGCGGCCGCGTGTCGTTGTGTTGCTGGTTGGAGCTGTGAGACAGGCCAGAGCTGCTTGCCTGGCTGTGCTCACTGCCAGCACGCAGCAGTTTCTCAGCTGCAGGCAACGCAGTGTGGGGTGGGGCTCAGGGCCTGGGGTGAAGGCAGCGCAGTGTGGGGTGGGGCTCAGGTATCAGGTGACGCATGACAGCATCAGAGACCCGAGCTGCTTGCCTCGCTGTGCTCACTGCCAGCACGCAGCAGGTTCTCAGCTGCACAAAACGCAGTATGGGGTGGAGCCCAGGGCCCAGGGTGAAGGCAACGCATCAGAGACCCGAGCTGCTCATTTGGCTACACTCGCTGCCTGCTCTCAGCAGCGCCTCACAACACAACACAATGCGAGTTGGGGCCTAGGGGCAGGCGACCCATGAGTGGCAGGAGGAGCCCCCCCGACTGCGCTCACGGCCAGCCTGCAGCAGCCCCTCAGCTTCACGACGCAACGCATTGCGAGTTGGGGCTTAGGGTTTAAGGGTCCAAGTGGCTCATCTGAGGCATGGGCTGCTCCCCTGGACATGCTCTACGGAGCGGCTTCTGGGCTGATCACTTCGCAAGTGCAGGGCAGGAACAAAAGCAGTATTTTGTGCACCTTCCAGCTTCGATCCAGCTTCTTCCTAGATCCCTAGATTTGTGTCTAAACCCCAGATAGACACATGAAGATCCCTAGGTATTGTCAGATGCTAGATCCTCTCCGGCTATGCATCAAATATCCACTGCCAAGGAACCTATATCGACTCTGTCTATGCTCCTCTCAGCACCACCCGCGCACCCCCCCCTGCTTACCAAATATCTCTGCCCTGGGATTTGGCACCCACAAGGTCCCAACACCCACGCAGCCCCCCCCTGCGCCCCCCCTCCTGCTTACCTAATGTATGACCACGCCCCCTAGCTACCAGCCTTTCCCGCGCTTACCTATCATCTTTGCCGATGGCTTCTGCATGAGCGATGTTGCGCCTCCCCCCCCCCCCTCACTGCTTACCTAACATCTTTGCCGATGGCTTCTGCATGAGTGATGTTGCGCCCTCCACGCCTCCGCGTCCGTCCGAGACCTGGCGCTGGATCAGCACGCCGTTGTGCTCAGCCTCCAGCGCAATGTCCGCGGCGTGCCACAGCTGGATGGTGCCGAGCGCGGAGCACGTCACAAAGCTGGCTGCGCTGCTGACCAGGTGCACCATGGGGCTCTTGTGGGCAAACAGGGAGAACTTCTTGGGCCTGGCAGCATACGAAAAAGAGAGACAGGTAAGGTGCTGTAAAACCGCTTTGAAGCTGCGCTGAAGGGGTGTCCGCTGTGGGAAACAGGGAGAACTTGTTCAGCCTGGCAGCATAAGAAAAAGGAGACGCATGCCCGTAAGGTACCGTACAAGCGGTTCGACTCTGCGTTCAAAGCATTGTTTTTGAGGTGCGCGGATAATAATAATAATAATAAACATGGTGCAACACAATGAATGTGACAAGATGCATGAAGGTGCTGATGTAGGTATGCACTATGCAGGTTGGATGCCTTAAACCTGGCAGCCCAGAGGTCTACCAGGAGCGGTAATACGGTTTCAACCTACCAGCAGTTGAGGTAGCTGTTTAAACATCACATGCCGTGATACCAGTTCCGGTAGGATGAAAATTCTACACAATATAACAAACATAAAAAAACAACCTACCCGTTTCTCGTATGTAACAGTTTCTAGAGGTCAGCATTCAAAACACAGCATACGTGATCTGCCTCAGCGACACTTCAGCTGATACCCGGCATCGTTCAGACAGGGCTTGGTGGAAGTAGCCTTGATGCTTGGGCCACCGGACGTAGGCCGGTTGAGGTTGCTCCCAATCGTCCTAGGGTCGGTCGCCCAGCAACCCCTCAGAGGGAGGTCAGATACTCTGATGCATACCGGAATGAACACGGATACCAACATAAGTTAACGACAAGGCAATGCAGATTCACAGCATGACCCATTCCTGTTTTTTCAGATAGCGTGGTGCGTTACCTCCTTACCTGTACAGGCCAAAGGTAGACGGTTGGAGATTATCCAGGCTGCTTGGTACACCCATTCCGGCCGCTCCAGAACCCATTATTGCCGGCCGCTGGAAGACCTGGATCTCTCCGCTGGCATGCCCAGTACACATCAGGTTGTACTGCTCCAGGACCGCAATGCCCCTGGCAGTACAGGCACAGTGGTTGAGGGTTAAGAGTCCAGGGTTCAAGCAATACGCCAACTAGCAAGGTAGACGCAGCGGTTAGCGATGTAGGGTTTGGGCAATGCCTCTAGAAGGAAAGGCACAGTGGTTGAGGGTTAAAAGAATCCAGACCCGGAGGGACAGGTGGAGACGGGGTCGGGTCATGGTGTGTGTGAGGATTCTAAACAGTTGGTCGGGGCTGAGGCGGGGCGGGCCGAGTCATTTTAGGGGCTGGCCTAGAGTGCTCCAGGGGCTGTGTAACAGCAGTGCATGCAGGGGGGTACTAATGACTCCACTTCCTGAGGCTGTCAGCCCCTCTGAAGGCTGATCTTGCTCCTTGAGGTTGTTCCTACTGATTTACCTGACGGGACTGCCTTGGTCCATGATGATCAGCTGGGGTTGCAATCGCGCCCCCAGCTTCCACAAGATGACCTGGCCGCCTTCGTGGCCAGTGAGCATGCGCCACTGGGCGTCCCCATTCCCCTGGGTGCGGATCGGGGCCAGGCCCGTGCCACATCCATCGCTGCCCTGCAAGTGGAGAAGGAGGAGGGGCACGGTGGTTGAGAGGTGTTAAGGGTGTTAGGGTTCAGGGTTTTGATTCAAACCCTACACCTATCGCTGCCCTGCAGGTGGAGGAGGAGGAGGAGGAGGAGGAGGGGCACGGTGGTTGAGATGAATTTATGATTAGGGTTTATGGTTATGGTTTAAAGGTGTTTAGGGTTTCATTTTTAGGGTTTGCATTGTAAATGAGTTCCAGGAAAATAAGTGCTAGGAGGCCACACCTCATTAACAGGGCAGGACACCAACTAGGCAAATACCCCCTCACCCTTAACATGTTGCTCCTCCTTTCTGGACATGGCTTTCTGTAGGTCCATTGAGTTAAGCCCCTAACCCCTACACCTAATCTCTTGAATGCAGTTCTTCCTCCCCAAACATGGCTCCTCCTAGGTGGTGTGATAAGAAACAACCTTAACCCTCACCCCACCTCCTTACATGCGGCTCTTCCTCCCTGAACATGGCGCGTTGTAGGTCCAGTGACAAGAACCCCTCACCCCCCACCCCCACCCCTTACATGCGGCTCATCCTCTCCAGACATGGCTTTCTGTTTGTTGCCAGAGGAGTAACGCTTAACCCTCACCCCACCTCCTTACATGCGGCTCTTCCTCCCTGAAAATGGCGCGTTGTAGGTCTAGTGACAAGAACCCCTCACCCCCCACCCCCACCCCTTACATGTGGCTCATCCTCCCCGGACATGGCTTTCTGTTTGTTGCCAGAGAAGTAACGCTTAACCATCACCCCACCTCCTAACATGCGGCTCTTCCTCCCTGAAAATGGCGCGTTGTAGGTCTAGTGACAAGAACCCCTCACCCCCCACCCCCACCCCTTACATGCGGCTCATCCTCTCCAGACATGGCTTTCTGTTTGTTGCCAGAGGAGTAACGCTTAACCCTCACCCCACCTCCTTACATGCGGCTCTTCCTCCCTGAAAATGGCGCGTTGTAGGTCTAGTGACAAGAACCCCTCACCCCCCACCCCCACCCCTTACATGTGGCTCATCCTCCCCGGACATGGCGCGTTGTAGGTCCAGTGACGTGTTGGAGCCCTGTCCAGTCTGCCGCCGAGCGTTTGCAGATGGCCCGTGCCCCCACGCCTGCGTCTTCATGGTAGTGCAGGGGCCGTACAAGGCGCAGTCCCAGCTATCCAGATCCTGAGGAAGCAGGTGGGGCTCAGGGTTTAGGGTTTTAGGTCTTGTGGGGGCAGCTGGGGGGCGGTAGGGAAGCAGGGAGCAGCTGTGGTCCCCAGAAACAGGGTTGATCCTAAACCTTTCACCAGGACCCACCTTGTAAACCGGGCAAACCCTAAACCCTTTCATCCGGACCCACCTCGTAAATAGGGTCCACCCTAAACCCTAACTCTTTCATGCAGACCCACCTCGTTAACAGGGTAAACCCCAACCCTTTCATGCGGACCCACCTTGTAAACCGGGCAAACCCTAAACCCTATCATGCGGACCCACCTCGTTAACAGGGTACACCCTAAAACCTATCATGCGGACCCACCTCATAGGTGGAGGTACACCATAGAGTGATGGTTGCGGCATCGGGCTTGCCGGACGAGATCCACGCGTGCGGCCCGCTCGCAAACATGCAGCGGATCGGTCCATCAAGAACCGCCGGGCGTCCTACGCGGCGGGTGGGCGCCGAGCCCGAGCTGGAAAAGTCCTCCGGCGCGGGCAGCACCGGCCCGGCCACGGAGATCTGGTACGGCACCGGGGCTCCTGGCTGCCCACACGGGGCGTCCCGCGAAAGGGATCTGCCGCCGAGGCGCCCGAGCAGCGCCGTGCCCCAGCGTAACGAGCAGCTGGCGGGGCTCCCCGTGCCTTGACCGCGGCGCAGGCTCGAGACCAAGCCTAGCCGCGCGTCGTCTCCGTTGAAGCGGAGCACCTTGACGTGGCCCGCGTCGTCTCCAACCCAGGCCAGCCCCGCGTCGTCAAACACGATGCAGCGGATGGCGCTGGCGGCGAAAAAGGTCACCTCGGAAATGAAGTCCCACTGCTGATTACGGCGCACCCGTACAAGGCCCTACAGGGTCCAGCAACGAGGGGTTAGAGATGAGTGGAAAGTCGACACAGGAATACAGCTATATTGCTGTTTGCGCATACAAGGCCCTACAGGTCCCGCAACGAGGGATAAGGGATTCGGGGGGAAATCAAAACAAAATACACAGAATCATTGTGGTTAGGGTACCACCGACCCGTCCCCAGGGGATTGGAGGCTCTTGGCTTTAGGCTTAGGGGTCAAGGATTTAGGGTAAAGGCTTCAGGGTTTACAGCCAGGGAGGGCGGTCCGCGAACGCGGCCCAGATCCCAGTGGGCAAGTGCAGTAAAGAGCAGGGCGTATGACAGAAAGAAAGAAAGCTATACCCCGTGGGAGGCGTCCGTGGGAGCCGTGAGAGTTAAGAAAACAGCGCAGCCTGGGCCAAAGCCACATCCGCGCTGTTACCGTAGGACGTATGACATCACGCTGCTGGTTCTGGAGCAAGCGGACCAGGCCCCTTGGGGGAGGAGGCTTTAAGCTACAGGGTTCACAGCCAGGTAGGGCGGTCAGCAAACGCGGCCCAGATCCCAGTGGCCGAATGCAGGTAAGAGCGGGGCGCATGACATCGGCGCACTGCTGGCTTCGGCGCAAGCAGAACAGGCCGCTCAGGGTTTAGGATTAAGGGTTAAGGGTTTAAAGAACCACACACTCTTGGGGGAGAAGGCTTTAGGCTTCAGGGTTAAGAGCCAGGGAGGACGGTCAGCGCGCTCTAACCAGGCCCCAGTGGGGAGGGACAGCCAGGGAGGACGCTCAGCGCTCTCTAACCAGGCCCCAGTGGGGAGGGACAGCCAGGGAGGACAGTCAGCGCTCTCTAACCAGGCCCCAGTGGGGAGGAACAGCCAGGGAGGACAATCAGCGCTCTCTAACCAGGCCCCAGTGGGGAGGGACAGCCAGGGAGGACAGTCAGCGCTCTCTAACCAGGCCCCAGTGGGGAGGAACAGCCAGGGAGGACGGTCAGCGCTCTCTAACCAGGCCCCAGTGGGGAGGGACAGCCAGGGAGGACAATCAGCGCTCTCTAACCAGGCCCCAGTGGGGAGGGACAGCCAGGGAGGATGGGTCAGCGCTCTCTAACCAGGCCCCAGTGGGGAGGGACAGCCAGGGAGGACAGTCAGCGCTCTCTAACCAGGCCCCAGTGGGGAGGGACAGCCAGGGAGGACGATCAGCGATCTCTAACCAGGCCCCAGTGGGGAGGGACAGCCAGGGAGGATGGTCAGCGCTCTCTAACCAGGCCCCAGGTGGTGAGGGACAGCCATGGAGGACAATCAGCGCTCTCTAACCAGGCCATAGTGGGGAGGGACAGCCAGGGAGGACGGTCAGCGCGCTCTAACCAGGCCCCAGTGGGGAGGGACAGCCAGGGAGGACAGTCAACGCTCTCTAACCAGGCCCCAGTGGGGAGGGACAGCCAGGGAGGACAATCAGCGCTCTCTAACCAGGCCCCAGTGGGGAGGGACAGCCAGGGAGGACAGTCAGCGCTCTCTAACCAGGCCCCAGTGGGGAGGGACAGCCAGGGAGGATGGTCAGCGCTCTCTAACCAGGCCCCAGTGGGGAGGGACAGCCAGGGAGGACAATCAGCGCTCTCTAACCAGGCCCCAGTGGGGAGGGACAGCCAGGGAGGACAGTCAGCGCTCTCTAACCAGGCCCCAGTGGGGAGGGACAGCCAGGGAGGACGCTCAGCGCTCTCTAACCAGGCCCCAGTGGGGAGGGACAGCCAGGGAGGATAGTCAGCGCTCTCTAACCAGGCCCCAGGTGGGGAGGGACAGCCAGGGAGGACGGTCAGCGCTCTCTAACCAGGCCCCAGTGGGGAGAGACAGCCAGGGAGGATGGTCAGCGCTCTCTAACCAGGCCCCAGTGGGGAGGGACAGCCAGGGAGGACGGTCAGCGCTCTCTAACCAGGCCCCAGTGGGGAGAGACAGCCAGGGAGGACGGTTGGTGGTGAATCCTGCTGTCCAGATCAGGGTTCAGGGTGAAGGTTTTTTAGGGTGCTTCAGCAACCAGTCAGCTCCGCCAAGGCCTGCGACCCGAGGGACCCAACGCAGCCAGTCCGGGGACAACTCCCCTGACATCAGCATCTTGCATAGACCATAATCCTTCACAGGTCCCCACCCTTTCTCGAACTGACATGCCCCCTTCTCGACTAGGCATGCCCCCCCCCCTTCCTGTGCTTGGTTCAGTAATTTGCTAGCCACTCCAACTCGTATTGGCATGCCCTCAAATTCACGTTTGCATGCCTTACCACACGTTGGCGTGCTATCTCCTCACATTGGCATGCCCCTCTATCTCACATTGGAATGCCCTCACCTCAAATTGGCAAGCCCTCACTTTGTTTTGGCATGCCCACACCTCACATGGGCATGCCCTCATCTCATATTGGCAAGCCCCCACTTTGCTAAGGGCATGTCCACGTCTCACATTGACATGCCCTCATCTCAAATTGGCAAGCCCCCACTCTGCCTTGGCATGCCCGCACCTCACATGGGCATGTCCTCAACTCATATTGATATATGCCCCCACCCCCACCTTGCATTGACATGCCTAGTCACCCAACAATGGCATGCCCCCCCTCACATATTTCCGCAATGGGGCATGCCTCACACACATTTCCGCAATGGAGCATGTCCACCACACATTTCCACAACGGCATGCCTCACCCTGGTTCCCACCTTGGCATGCCCTGTCCAGAGATTGCCATCCTCATCTAATGCGACTGCCGTAACCATCAGGTGCAGCTTCTCCAATCCGAAGGCCGTGGTGGACTGGCCTGCCTCTGACCAGAACTCTAACATGGTACCTGAAAGGAGTGTGTGCAGGGGGGGGGGGGGGAGGAGGTGTGTGTAGGGAGGGGCAGGTAGGTGAAAGGTGGGTGAGACATGATCATCAGGTGCAGCTTCTCCAAGCCAAAGGCCGTGGTGGACTGGCCTGCCTCTGACCAGAACTCTACCATGGTGCCTGAAAGGATTGTATGGAGGGGGGGGAAGTGGAAGGTGGGTGGAACATGATCATCAGGTGGACTGGCCTGCCTCTGAGAAGGACTTGGTACCTATAAGGAGTGTGATCTGGAGGGGGAGGGTGGACTGGACGGTACAACAGATTGTGAGAGTCGCTGGATGTCTCCCGCTCCCTCCACTGCCCCTCTCCCCCCACCATCAATACCCCGACAACAGCTTTTATCCCAGAACCCTCCCTTGCTGTTGCTCCTGCAGACCACCAGCCTAAAGCCTGGACCCACTGAGGTCACACCTGCAGATCACCAGTATAAACCCAAACTCTTAACCCATTACGCCCCTGGAGCCTCACCTACTGACCATCCACCTTATAGCTCAACCCGAAATGAAACCCTTGGCCGTCCACACTTCAACCATTGGGGCCCCACCTGCTGACCACCAGATGCACTCGGTTCTCTCTGTTGACTGGAATGCCTCCGAAACCTGATGCGCTGGCTCCGAGACCACTGGTACGTAGGCGATGCAGTGCAGCTTGTCCTGAAGCTTGTCGTTTCGGCTCGCCTGTGAAGGGTGGGCGTGGAGGAGGAAGCTCGTGAATGGACCATCTAAACGTAAAAAACGAACGACGCGCAAGCCTTGCAGCGGACTTACACCTGCAGCTTATTGTCCATGCTCGACTGTGAGGTTAAGGGTTGAGGGTTCAGTGCTGAGGGGTGAGGGTTGAGTGAGCAGGGTAAAGGGTTCGGTGTTAAGGGTTCAGTGTCAAGGGTTAAGGGTTTAGGACGTGGGCGACGCAGTAGACCCTGTCCAACATCTAGTCGCTCATACTTGCCTGTGAGGGACGGCAGGGGAGGTGGATGCACATTCCACTCTACAAGACCAGCCAGCACAGGGCTTAGAAGAGAGCTATCTGAAATATAAACCCTCAACTCAAAACCAGCCAGCACAAAGCATGAAGTGGCTCTTCCACACATCATACTGTTAACCCTAACCAGCCAGCACAGGGCTTCTCGAGCCCTCTGGGGTCGTACCCCTGAACCATAAAATCAGATAAGGGTTCGAGTCGCCCCCAAGGATAAACTCTCTACCCACAGACCAGTCAGCACACAGCTTACATGTCTCTCCGGTGTCTGCCCAAAACCCAAAACCATAAACAAACCAGCAACAGACTTGACCCTGAACCCTAAACGAGCTAACAAATGACTTGACCCTGAACCCTAACAAGCCAGAAACTGACTGCACCCTGAACTGAACAAGCCATCAAGTCTCAGGCCTTAAACCCTCGACCGATCAGTACAGGGCAATCATCTGTCCCTATATGTGGGCGCCCGCATGCATGGTCCCATACATCCTGGACTCCGATTGGCTTGATCACTTTCACTCTCCTCCCACACACCTCTAATCTCTTTATGATTTGTTTGCCTGAACCCTACAACCCTGAACCCTCCCAGGTTTGCTTGCCACGTCACGGAGGGCCGGTGGAAAAACTGGCAGCAGCAGACTAGCAGAGGCAAAGCATACCCCATTCAACCATCAAATTTTCCTGGCATACTCACCCACAGCTCGTCACTGAGGCCAGTGGACGAACTGGTAGCGGTGGCACCTATTTTAACACTTAATAGGACAATGAGCAGACAAATGGAGTCCCGAGTCTCTGACCCCTCTCTAAACTGGTGGCAGTGGAGGCCAGTGCTTATTTTAAGGATTTAGACAAAGCTTCATTTTATAGTGCCTCTTTTTTTCGACTCTCTGAAAGCTCAGATTTATAGTGAACCGAGGCGAAGCCTCGGTGGGGGGGGTGCGGGGGGGCGCCCGAGCCCCCCCGCCATGGGGGTCCGGGGGCCCCCCCCCCGGTGGGGGTTCGGGGGCGAAGCCCCCGATGTTCAGAAACCGTCTCTCGTGCAACATAGTTTTCCTTCATTGAAAATGCGTTATATTCAGTGTTCAGGGTCACACCAAGGTTGGGGCATAAGGTCACTTATTCAGCTGTTTAGTGTTTACTGCCAATTGTTCCAAGCCGCTACAAAATTATGCAATCATTCCTACTGCCCTACTGGACCTTCCTGCGTTCCTTCTGCTCTAGCCAGGCCCTAATGGCTTCCTTGTAGGGGAAGTTCCTGAGGGTGGCCCTAGGATGGTGAAAGGCTCTAGCACACTGGGTTAGGTGCTTCTGCTGCAAGCTGTTCCGCTGTGGGTTCTTGATATACTTCATGGCTGAGAACATCCGCTCCTCCTCCACCGACCCCGGGACCATGACGAAGATAAGCTGAGCCAGCAAGATCCACTGCTTCATAGCAGCGGCTCTAGCTGGCACTGCCTCGATGTGCGTCCAGAACGTCTGACAGAGGGTTGCCTGAAAGAGGGGCTGCCCATCCTCCTCACAGCTGGAGCTGCCCTCCTCTCCTCCCTCCTCATCCTCACTGCTGGAGCTGCCCTCTTCCACCGCCTGAGGTTTCAGTCCTGACACCCATCCCCGCATCTCGTCACAGAATGCCTGTGCCTCGCTCCGGAGGGCTGACTCGTCCAGCGGCCCGTTGGCGAGGATGGTGCCATCAGGGCCTGTGGCAGGCCGGCAATAGTGCCTGATGATGGTGCCCATGTGCTCCAACACCTTGCTGTCTTGGATGACCTTCAGAGTCCTGTCCTTGTTCATCCAGAAGGAGGGATAGACCAGGAGGAATGCTGTGAGCATATCGACTGGGGGGAAGCGTTGCTGCAGGTCTTCAAGCTGTCGTTAAAACCGCGATCAATCAGCCACTCCCTTCGCGAATCACCGTCTTCGAAGTAAGATTCTTGGAAGGCATTCGTCCCACAGCCTTTAACTGTCCTCCAAGCGCCATCGCTATGGCCTTTCAAAGCTTTATCAGACATTTCACCCCTAGCGTCGGTGTGGCAGTTTGAGAGGCAATATCAGCAGTCACAAGTGGAAAATGCGAAAACCTAGGTTTCATCGTGCCGGCCAGCGTCGATTTACCCCCGATTTATCGTGATTCACGATATATCGTGCCTTAAAATAACCACTGGTGGAGGCCCCGTGGTCAATTCACAACCTTCCTTCAAAGTTTCCTCCAGGGTTTCTCACCTGCAGCTCATCACCGAGGGTTTAGGGTTTAGGGTTTAGGGTCTCTCACCCGCAGCTCATCACCGAAGGCTTAGGGTTAAGGGTTTCCCCCCGCAGCTCATCACCGAAGGCTTAGGGTTAAGGGTTTAGGGTCTCTCACCTGCAGCTCATCACCGAGGGTTAAGTGTTTAGGGTTCCTCACCCGTAGCTCATCACCGAGGGTTTAGGGTTCCTCACCCGTAGCTCATCACCGAGGGTTTAGGGTAAAGGGTTCAGGGTCTCTCACCCGCACCTCATCACCGAGGGTTTAGGGTTAAGGGTTCCTCACCTGTAGCTCATCACCCAGGGTTTAGGGTCTTTGGTTTCGCACCCGCAGCTCAATAACGGGGGGTTAGGGTTTCTCACCCGCAGCTCATCACCGAGGACCGGTTGGTGCACTGGCGGCAGCGGAGGCACCGGGGACCGCGTGCCACTCGACGACATCAACATGACCGCGCTGACGCCACCAACGAGCGCGGCTGAGGCCTGGCTCTCCGTACTCATCTGATCATGGGGCGGGAGGGAACAGAGGGTAGGACCTCCTCAGTGGTGGTGTGGGGGTGAAGGGACGGGGAAATGTAACACAGGCCTGGCTCTCTACTCTCCACTAATCGTGCACTTGTTGGAGGAGCAGGGTGCAAGGAGATCCCTAACTCTGTGCCCTCCACACGCTATCATCAGAGGGTGTGGAGGGTGTGGAGGGTGTGGAAGGTGTGGAGAGTGTGGATGGAACATAGTTGGGGATCTCCTTGCAACCTGCATCTCAAACATGATCATGATCAGGCGGGTGCTGCCGCCAATGGTCTGCATCTCTGCGGTGGTGGTGCGATGAAGGGGCGAAGAATGGTAAGAGAGGTTTGCATCTACATAGTGGTGACGTGTGGGGGGCAGGGAAAGGTAAAACAGGGTTGAATTTCAACACTGGTTTGTTGTTGAGCTGCACATTCTGCTGTGCGCCCCCCTCACACATCCATGCACCATGCACCCTGTGCCACTCTCCATGCACCCTGTACCATTCACCATGCGCCCTGGACCATGCACCATGCGCCCTGGACCATGCACCATTCACCATGTGCCCTGGACCATGCACCCTAGACCATGCACCATGCGCCCTGTACCATGCACCTTGCGCCGGGCACCACTCTCCATGCGCCCTAGACCATGCACCATGCGACAGGCACCCTGCACCACTCTCCATGCGCCCTGGAACATGCACCATGCGCCAGGCACCACTCTCCATGCGCCCTAGACCATGCACCATGCGACAGGCACCCTGCACCACTCTCCATGCGCCCTAGACCATGCACCATGCGACAGGCACCCTGCACCACTCTCCATGCGCCCTGAAACATGCACAATGCGCCAGGCACCACTCTCCATGCGCCCTAGACCATACACCATGCGACAGGCACCCTGCACCAATCTCCATGCGCCCTGGAACATGCACCATGCGCCATGCACCCTGCACTACTCTCCATGCGCCCTATACCATTCACTATGCGCCCTATACCATTCACCATGCGCCATGTGCCAGCACTATGCACCAGTCCAAAAACCTTCAAAAAAACCTTCAACCCAAAGCTAGGCACACGGGCGCCCGCCAGCATCGCCCGTAGGTGTATGCACACCTGGACCCTACACCCCTCAACCTTGGACCAGACAGTCGAGGATCCACCGCCAGGGTCTTCAAATGAATACGAACCTGCAGCATAACCCCCTGTTCATAAACCCTAAGCAGCATAACCCCCTTGACATAAACCCGACGCAGCACAACCCCCTTGTCACAACCCCCTTGTCACCAACCTTGTCATTAACTTTAAGCAGCATAACCAACCTCGTCATAAACCCTAAGCAGCATAACCAACCTTGTCATAAACTCTAAGCAGCATAACCAACCTTGTCATAAACCCTAAGCAGCATAACCAACCTTGTCATAAACCCTGAGCAGCATAACCAACCTTGTCATTAACCCTAAGCAGCATAACCAACCTTGTCATAAACCCTGAGCAGCATAACCTACCTTGTCATAAACCCTAAGCAGCATAACCAACCTTGTCATGAACCCTAAGCAGCATAACCAACCTTGTCATAAACACTAAGCAACATAACCAACCTTATCATTAACCCTAAGCCAAGCATTCAAATGTTCACAGCTCACCAGCAACGTCTTGAGGTGATCGCAGACCTTGTCGTACTTGCAATGGATAGACTTGCGCATGTGCATGGTGAATAGTTTGCCTACCGCGCCCATGCGGCCGTAGACATCCACCAGCGTGAGGCCGCGGCGGGCAGACACCTTGACCTCGCACGCGATTACAATCAGCTCCTGGGCGGCACGAGTGTCCACAGCCTGCATGACAGGGTTGATGATAATGAGGAGTTGGAGGAGGAGGAGGGGGGGGGGGGGGGGATGGAGACTTAAAACACTGTCAAAGTCAGCTTGGGGGAGGCATGGGATTGGCACGGGTGTCCATTGCCTGCACCTGCACATTGTAGGGTTGAGGGTGAAGGTCCACCTGCGCAAGACTAGGGCGCACAGAGCCTTTCGACCACGCGATCCAAATTAACTCAAGAACGGTGCATGCCTCAGTGGCCAGCGCACGCAGGATATATGTTTTTCCAGCTACAAGACTACGTTCATGGGTGGTTAAAGTGAAGCTACGGGAGAGCCGAGCCGTGACAGATGCAGCACTGATGCAGGGGTTAGGGCTCGGGGTTAACTCCGGGCTCCAGGTGCATGTGAATGCAGGGTTTAGGGCCTAGGCTAAGCACCAGGCATCAGATGCCTGCGTATGCAGGGTTCAGGTTTCGAGATTTAGGGTCCAGGGGTAAGGCTGCAGAGCAAATTCCAGACTCGAGTCGCATGCGCTTGCACAAAGGGTTCAGGGTTTGGCCACGCAAGCATGCATGAAGAGCGCCATCCATGCAGGCAGGCATGCATGAGCATGAAAAGCATGAGCATCAACAGCATGCGACGCGTGTGCACAAAGTTGTCATGCCTGTCAAAACTTGATGCGCACTCACACGATGTACTAAATTTATGGCCGGCACACGGTTTTTCTGAACGTGTCAGGAGAACCAGACATCACCATCCACCCTGCTAACGCTCACAACCAGGACACACCCCGCTCGTGACAGCCGGTGACCGGCTGACTGCGTGAGGAGGTGGCATGCATGCTTGCATGGTTGTGCAATCCTCTTGCATGGCGTTTAACCCAGGTATCCCCGCGTGCCATGCATGGCGCTGAAGCCAGCCTGGTGGAGATGGCAAGTGGCGGGCGCATGGGAGCGCGTGAAAGGGTGCATGAAATATTGCATGGGGATGCTTGGGAGTGCGCATGGCTGTCACCTGCTCCAGCCTGCTGAGCGCGCGGTGCGCCTCCTCAAGCATCCGCGATGCCTTCTCGCGATGCGAGGACGCTTTGGACACGGCCAAGTCCAGCAATTTGACGGCTTCACGGGCTGCCGTCATCTCCTCCTTCAGGTAATGCTGGGAGCCCGCTTGGCGCATGGAAGGTCCTGAGGGGGGGCCCGGTGGGCATGGCATGCAGGGGTTGCAGCGACTTCGATCCAGGGCTCCTGTGCGTCAGGCCCTGGGGCCCCCTGAATGAGACTCTGACCAGCACCTCCTAGGTAGTCCCAGAGCATGAATCGGCTCTTCGGTAAAGCAGTAAAAAAACATGGCATGGGGTGCAGAGGGTCCAGGCGTGGGGTGATGTGGGGACGGGTCGTGTGGATTCGAGGAGGTATGGGACCCCATGGGATTGGCTTAGTGGGTTCCTTCGGGGCACTGAAGCAGCTTCTACCGGTTTGTCAAATGGTCTAGCCTGTAAGCCCCTAGGCTCCTTGGCAGCAGTTGTATCTGCTGCCTGCTTGGTGGACCATAATGCAAATTAGCCCCACAGATTGACATGCTTGCGTCCATGTTCCCCAACCCTCATCTCATCTTCTCCGCCTTCCCTCTCTTTATCTCCTCCTCCTACCCTCTATTTATCTCCCCCCCCCCCTTATCTTCTCCCCCTCTGCACCTCTCCATCCACAATTTGGGTACAGCCTCTCCTATGGCAGCCCTGCCCCCCCCTTCCACTCATCTCCTCTGGCCCAGCTTCGCTCCTCCTCGCACCTTTCTGAAGGCGCGGACGTGAGGTATCCACTGTGTCCGAGAAGAGGAACGAGCTTCTGCGCTTCGCAGTGGCAGCAGCGTTCTTGACAGCCGTGGAGAACCTGTTCACGATGCTGCTGGTAGCTTCGCGACGCAAGGGCAAGTCCGTGTCCTCTAGCCATGGATCAAGCATGGGCACACCAGCGGTGTGCGACATCGCTCGCAATGAGGGGGGCATTCCGGCTCTTGGTAAAAGAGCACCGGCTCTGATCAAGCCGAGTTATGGCCCAGCGGTGCCATTGAAGTTCGAAAGCAATTTGCTTCAAGGGCGATGAGGCATAACAGGGGATGGGGCTCAGAGGAGGAGGGAACCGAACAGAGAATACGACCGTGCACGACGTGGGACTCAAAAGGAGCTATGAACTCCCGGCATAATACAGGTGCCCAATGAGGTGTATACAATAAATGTGTTGTAAGCAGCAGGTGCCCAATGAGGTGGATACAATAAATGTGTTGTAAAATGGAAAGGAAGGACCTCCGTTTTTTAAGGCGTGGATTTGAGGATAGCAAAATGTGCTCACAGACTTGCCGCACTTCAGCGATCGCCTCTCGAAAGAGGGCCTGTGCACCCGCAACCTTTGGTTCTGGGGCCCCTTTTTATTCACCAACCGATTCGCACACCAGATGGTGCACTCGGGACCATGTCGTTATTAGGGGGTGTTTCCACTGGCGCCGTAAACCAGCGCGGTTTGAATCCGGTTGCTCGCGATCGTGATTTTCTCACGCCTTAAACCAAAACTGTTTCCACTGAAATCCGGGAAGTTCACAGCGAACTTCCTGGTGCCAGAGGTCTGATCTCGGGGCGCCGATACGTTCTGCGACAATTCGCGACCTCGGAACCAAAAGTGTCGCCGCTTATTTCGATCTGGCTATAGAAATGGCGTCTTTAATGACGAACGATCTTTCGCGCTGAGATGGTTCCTTAAACCAAGAGGCAACCAACTCGCAGAATAGCTTAAACCTGGTCATCGACGAGGTATAGGCTATTCTCGAATGCGTGGTTTCAGAAGGCCTAAACCGTGTCGGTTTGCGGCAGTTGGGTCAAATTGGGACTTAAACCTAACCCTCAACCATGTGCTGTGGATGCCACCAGTGTTGTACCACAGGACCACTTAAGCAGCAGGGGGGCAGAGCGCTCTCCCCCTGCAGCGGAGCGTTCACATTGGCTCCAATCCAGTCGTTGGGATCCTTCGTTGCATTAGTATGGATCTTGTTTGCCCACTCTCTCGCCCGTTTCAGCTACTTGCAGGAATCCGTCAGCCACAGACGATTTCACAGTCAAGTTCTGATATCAACAACACCACAATCGTCGTGGCGCGAGTATCACTGTTGCTGTGAACACGAGAGAAATCGCGCAGGGATCTCAAGCTTGTACCAGAGCATGTACCGACCGAGACTCTCAATTTTGCCATTGCACAGCACCTTTCCGCCTCGATGTAACATTTTGCTTAATTACACCCGTTCCAAAATAACAAGCACGTAAACGAATGAGACGCGTAAGCATTCAATCGACATAGGTTTGAGTTTTCGTGAACCCTGACCTAGCCAGCGTGGCAGGATCATTTGGATCATTCTTGGACACTACCTCGGGAGGTCGTTTCTGAAATGATCGTAGATGTACACAAAAGTACAACGACTAACTGTCGCCCAACTCGCGCCTCTAGTGTGGATGTAGTTCGGATCATCTCAGTTTTCTGTACGGCGCCCACTTTAGGCTCGGATCCAGATAAGTCTGTCACTCAAACTCTAATACCATACGTATACCAGATTTCTTTGCCCCGGCCTATTATTGAAGACATAAAAAAAGATGTACAAGTCGTCAGTGTACGGGACCACAGTAGATTAAAGACATAAAAAAGATGTACAAACTGACCAGCAACCGACCGACGTCAACCAGTACTCGCTGGCCCTCGCTCGTCACCGCGATCTCGTAGTAATGTGAACATCTACATCGCTGGCGTTTTCAGCTACTGAAAGCTATCATAACTTATCGAGTGGAACAGCGAGAGAAAACCGCGAGTCAGAGAGTAATCAGCGATGAATGGCAGGGAGCGTGCCTGCTACAGCTGACAGCTGGGATTCAAACTGTGTTCACACTCGTCACACTCGGCACAGCCAGGAACGCCTGGTCTGGCTCGTCGAACAATACTGAGTTGGCTCGATGTCAGTCGCATGTCTATTCGCTGCTAATAGCTATGTATCGCTAAAGCAATGCGGCAAGCGTTCGGCAAGTGACAGCGACAATGACAGCTGCGATTCAAAATGTCACTTGTCACATGCAGTCGTTGCTGCTAGGAAAGTGTCATTGTTGGCATAGCTTCCCTGTCGTAAGGTTGCTCCGGGTATTCTGACTTTCGGGTTTTATCAAAGACGTCCACATATGAAGCAGTTCGGGCTATCGACTTGCATTGTTCGGACTTACTGTTACGATGAGGTATCACGACCGCATCAAGCGTTCGCTGCTAGCGAACCTTCTCGTCTTGCATATGATCTTTAATTCCTGCATCCCAACAGTCGGTAAGTGACATCATCATAGCCAGTAGCATGTAGCATGTAGCCAGTTGCGGTATCTAACTCTCTTGCCCCACGCACTTCAGTCGCTGCCCTGAAACGGACGACAACCCCGCCCAAAGATTAATAAAAAAACGTTTAAAAAAACGAACGGACAACAACCCCGCCCAACTGGATCAATACTGATTTGGCTCGATGTCAGTCGCATGTCTATTCGCTGCTAATAGCTTTATATCGCTAAAGCAATGCGGCAAGCGTTCGGCAAGTGACAGCGACAATGACAGCTGTGATTCAAAATGTTACTCGCCACATGCAGTCATTGCTGCTAGAAAGTGTCATTGCTGGCACAGCTTCCCTGTAGTAGTGTTGCTCCGGGTACCCTGACTTTCAGGTTCTACCAAAGGCGTCCACATATGTAGCAGTTCAGGCTTTCGACTTGCATTGTTCATACAAAATCATACCCACCGATATAAAGCCCCCCCCCATAATCGTACATAGAACCGGGGCTCATAACCACCATTACACGCTGTGATACAACCACATTAGAGATCGCCCAACGTCATACGCTTAGGGTATAGGACAGTCAGCCCAAGAATTGCTGCGCTTCGCGCAGCTTGCTTCAGGATCGATGTCATATATATGCCAGCCTTTCATATTTATTAAGCATAAGCAACTAAAACCATTCCGCAAATATTAGGCGATTCCGCACCTGATTCCGCACCTGAGGATTCCTTGAGGGAATCAGAGAGGGAACTGTCACTTCGATTTACGCTGCAACTGAGACTGAGTTAGTGCAACATTCGTATGATTCAATGTTGACTGACGTCTTGGCGAGTACACAACGCCTTGCTGGTTGATGCTGTCTTGCTCTACTCTGCAGGTGGGTGCATGGCCGCATGCACAACTAGCACAACATCCCAACAGTCACAGCAACATGCCTTGCCAGTATGTGGAACACCTCACCAGGCTGCAGAGCGCCACCTGCATGCACAACGCCATACCCTCATGCACAGCGCCCGCCCGGCGGGCGCCCGAGGGCGCAACGCCCTGGTATTGGCTGTAGTGCCCAACTTGCATGCCAAGCGCCTGCCCGTGTGCAACGCCATGCTAGTGGTTGCAGTGTCCCACCCGCATGCTCTGTAATCCGCTCCCATGCACAGCTACCTAAGTCCCTGCCGGTGGTTATCGTAGTGCCCACCCGCATCCTCTGCAACCCGCTTGTATGTGTGGCGCTTGCCTGCTTGTGCACCGTGCTTGTCGTTGCTGCGCACTGCCCTGATGCTCATCAATGCCCCCCATATGTCATGCGCCGTGTCATTAATTGCATCGCCCTACAGCTCCCTGCTGTGGGTGGCAGCTCCCAGCCCTCATGCGCAACGACCGCACGTATGTGTTTCCCCCTGACATTGGTCGCAGCTCCCCACCCTTCCGCATTGTGTCCGCCCTGACAGTCATTGCAGCACCCCGTCCTCATGCATTGTGCCCTCCCGTATGTGCAACGCCTTGCAGGTGGCTGCATGTGTAGCTGAGACCAACTCTCAGGTGTCTTTATTCCCTCAAACACCTGTGACTTCGTTGACACAGGTCAAGATTGCGTGTCCAGTTTTGTTCAAATCTGAGGATGTACAAAGGGACCGTTTGGCTCTCAATGGCCCCCTCGGCCCTCCCTCAAAGGCTGCAATGGTAGCTGCGGCTTCTTGCTGGTGTCCTAATTCCTAAAGAAAACCACTGTGGCAGACATAGATGACAGATATTAGGACTGCTGATCCAGTTTGGTTAAATTCTGAGGAGGTGTTTTAGGGGATGCTCTTTTGCTCTCAATGGCCCTCTCGGCCCCCGCTTTAAGAGTGCCACACTGCCACGGTAGCTGAGGCCTACTTGCTGGTGTCAAAATTCCTCCAGAACACCAATGCTATGCTTGTGTTGACATATTTTAGGACTGCTGATCCAGTTGGTTGATTTCTGAGAATGTGTTTTGGGATTTGTTCGCACTCATTGGCCCTCTCGGCCCCGCTTTGAGGGCGCCGCGGTGGCTCAGGCCAACTTGCAGGTGTCCTAATTCATTCAGAACATCAATGCTATGCCTTTGTTGACATATACATATCAGGAGTGCTGTTCCAGTTTGGGTGGATTTTGAGGTTGTTTTGGGGCTTTTTCGCTCTCAATGGCCCTCTTGGCCCCGCTTTGAGGGCGCCGCGGTGGCTGAGGCCAACTGGCAGGTGTCCAAATTCCTCCAGAAACTAGTGCTATGCCTTTGTTTACATACTTTGGGGTTGCTGTTCCAGTTTGAAAGAATTATGAGAAGGTGTTAGGTTTCTTTTGCCCTCCATGATCCTCTCGGCCCCGCTCTGAGGGCGCCGTGATGGCTGAGGCCAACTTGCAGGTGTCCAAATTCCTCCAGAACACCAATGCTATGCCTTTGTTGACATATATCAGGAGTGCTGTTCCAGTTCGGAAGAATTACGAGATGGTGATTTGGGGCTTTTCGCTCTAAATGGTCCTCTCGGCCCCCCCGCTTTCAAGGTGCCGCGGTGGCTGACGCCAACTTGCAGATGTCCAAATTCCTCCAGAAAGTAATGCTATGCCTTTGTTGAAATATTTTAGGACTGCTGTTCCAGTTTGGTTTAATTCTGAGGAGGTGTATTGGCACTCTTTTGCTCTCAATGGCCCTCTTGGCCCAGCTTTGCGGGTGCCGCGGTGGCTGAGGCCAATTTGTAGATATCCAAATTCCTTCAGGAAACCAATGCTATGCCTTTGTTGACATATTTTAGAACTGCAGTTCCAGTTTGCTAGACTTCTGAGCAGGAGTTGTGGGGCTGTTTCGCTCCCAATGACCACTACTGGTATACATTGTTCCCGGATTGCATAACACAAGCGAGATTAAGTTGCTGCGGGGCTAGTTGGCTTCCAGTATGTCGTGCCATCACTATTGTGTTATGAATGTCAGCTTGGCACAAAAAATGTAACAGGTGCATCACTAGACCACTACTGGTATCCATTCCTGGATGTCATAACATAAGTTAGATGAAGTGGTTGCATGACTGCTTGGCCTCCAATTGTGCATCGCCATCACTGCTGAGTTGTCAATCATCAATGGCTGTTGGGCTGAAGCCCCTATGCTAAGCATTCATGAACCACTGCCAATATCCATTCGCGTAACTCATAACACTAGACAGATTAAGTGGATGCGGACTGATTTGCTTCCAGTGTGCATCTTCACCGTTGTTGCGTTGTCATGGCTGGTAAGCTAAAGCTCCCATCGTAAGCATCGATGGACCACTACCAGTATCCATACACGTAACTCATGGCACAAGGCAGATAAAGTGGCTGCGGGACTGATTGGCTTCCAATGTTCAGTGCCTTCACTGTTGTGTCATCAGTGGCTGTTGGGCTGAAGCTTCTGTCCTAAGCATCCATAAACCACTATCGGTATCCATTCACGGAACTCAGAACACAAGGCACATGAACAGGTATTGTCACTCGTTGGCTTCCATTGCACATGCCATCCATGGTAGTGGGGGTGCTGCGGTACTGCAGCGAAGGGGCAGTGCATGCCAATGATTGCGGCCATGCTTCAGCATACAGGCGGTGCATGTCTGTGAGTGCATTCATGCTTCAGCATACATGTAGTGCATGCTGGTGGGTCCGGTACTGCAGCAGTGTTGGCATACAGTGCATACTAGTGGGTGAAGCGCTACAACAGTGCTGGCATGACTGCATACCAGTGGGTGCGGAGGTACAGCAGCAAGTTGGCAGTGCATGCCAGTGGGTACGACGATGCATCACCTTGTATGTGTTGCATGCCAGTGTGTGCTGCGGTACTGTAGCACACATGCAGTGCATGCCAGTGGGTGCAGTGGTGCTGCTGCGCACAAGCAGTGCATGCCAGTGGGTACAGTGGTGCTGCTGTGCACAGGCAATGCATGCTGGTGGGTGCGGTGGTGATGCTGCGCACATGCAGTGCATGCCATTGGGTGCGGTGGTGCTGCTGCGCACATGCAGTGCATGCCAGTGGGTGCAATGGTGCTGCTGCGCACATGCCATGCATGCCAGTGGGTGCAGTGGAGCTGCGGCGCACAAGCAGGACATGCCATTGGGTGCAGTGGTGCTGCTGCGCACAGGCAGTGCATGCCATTGGGTGCAGTGGTGCTGCTGCGCACAGGCAGTACATGCCATTGGGTGCAGTAGTGCTGCTGTGCACAAGCAGAACATGCCAATGGGTGCAGTGGTGCTGCTGCGCACAGGCAGTACATGTCATTGGGTGCAGTGGTGCTGCTGCGCACATGCAGTACATGCCAGTGGGTGCAGTGGTGCTGCTGCGCACAGGCAGTACATGCCATTGGGTGCAGTGGTGCTACTGCGCACAGGCAGTACATGCCAGTGGGTACAGTGGTGCTACTGCGCACATGCAGTACATGCCATTGGGTGCAGTGGTGCTACTGCCCACAGGCAGTGCATGCCATTGGGTGCAGTTGTGCTACTGCGCACAGGCAGTACATGCCATTGGGTGCTGTGGTGCTGCTGCGCACATGCAGTGCATGCTAGTGGTTGCAGTGGTTTTGTTGCGCACAGGCAGTACATGCCATTGGGTGCTGTGGTGCTGCTGCGCACAGGCAGTACATGCCATTGGGTGCAGTGGTGCTGCCCGCACAGGCAGTACATGCCAGTGGGTGCAGTGGTGCTGCTGCACACTGGCAGTGCATGTGGGTGCAGTGGGTGCAGTGGGTGCAGTGGGTGCAGTGGGTGCAGTGGGTGCAGTGGGTGCAGTGGGTGCAGTGGTGTTGTTGCGCACATGCAATACATGCCATTGGGTGCAGTGGTGCTACTACGCACAGGCAGTACATGCCAGTGGGTGCGGCGGTGCCGCAATGTGCAGGCGGAGCATGTCTGTGGGGGTGAGGGTGCTAAAGGGTGCATGTAGTTCAAGCCAATGGATGTGGCTGTTTTGTTGCGCACAGGAAGTGCATGCCAGTGAGATAGGTAGTTAGGCATCATGCATAGAGTGTACTGTATGTCTTTCTGCCAGAGGTAGGTGGGGCCAAGGTGCATCAACATGCATGCATTGCATGTCAGTGGGGTCGTGCCGGTGGGGCGCTACTGCAGGCACGCATGGTGTCGTCGTGCCGGCAAGGCTAGATGCATGCATGCAGGATGCTGTGCAAGTAAGCATGGTGTTGTCATGATGTCGGGGCACCTTGTACGCAGGCGGGGTGCTGTCATACAGGTGGGGTACTATGCATGCCAGCAGGTACTGTCGTGCTGTCGGAGCCATATGCATGCATGCAGGGTGCTATGCAAGCAAGCAGGGTGTTGTCATGATGTCGGGGACCTTTGTTTGCATGCCGTTGCTGTCATGCCAGTGGGGTGCATGCATGCAAGCAGGGTACTGTCGTGCTGGCGGGGCCATATGTAGGCAAGGAGTTTTCCTGCCCATGTGGCGCAACTGCATGCATGCAGGGTGCAATCCGTATGGCCGGGCGCACGATATGCCGGCTGGGTGCTTTGCATGCTGGCAGGGTGCTGTCCTGCCGGTGGAACGCTTCTACATGCCTGCGGAGTGCTGTCGTGCCAGTGGGATGCTCTGCGTGCAGGCGCGGTGTTGTCATTCAAGTGGGGAGCCGGCTTGCCTGCGTGGAGCAACTGCATGCGGAAGGTGTATTGGCATGCATGCGGGTAGCTACTGCATGCATCGTTCTCACGGCATCTGATATCCACATTGTGCCGGTAATTAACTGCCTGATTGAGACCTGCTGCTGTTGCGTGTAAGGCCATTTCGGCATCAGCTGCCAAGAGTAATCCAAATAATCCAATATCCTCGTCCTCCTTCTCCTGGATGAGCTACTCTTGGGCATCTAAGGCGTCTTCAAAGAGTTCCTCCGCATCGATGAATTCGTTTCTCGCTACTCAATTCGCCTTGTGGCGCAGTACGTTACGCAACTCTTGTCGAAGGTTTCTATTGATGGCCAACTAAACTAACTCCCAACCCTAAACTCCTTCGGCGTTTTATGTAAGCTCAGGTGCCCACCTAAAATTGCTTGATCGACTCACGAAGTATGTTAATGCTGGCTGCGCGAGGCGCATCAATTATTGGGCTGGCTGTCCTACACCCTAAGCGTACCCTAAGCGTATGACGTTGGGCGATCTCTTATGTGGTTGAAAGGAATCTGGTATACGTACGGTATTAGAGTTTGAGTGACAGACTTATCTGTCGGATCACTCCCAATGTGAACGCGCCCCAGGGCTCGCCGCAGTTGTGGCTTGGATATGTACAGCGGTAGCGTCGTACAGTGGGGTGTACGTCTTTCCACATCGCCCGCGCCAGACCATAACGAGTTGTTTAGAATACTGCCAGTAACGATTTAACATATCTCCGTGGTTGCCGAACCCCTGCTGCCGACTTTCTACTCGTTCCCGCACCTATACGTCCACTTAGTCATCATTGGCTGCTCAGGCATTTTCTGTTAACGTCGGGGAAACTGTGCGTGGGGTGCAGTCAATGGGCAGACCCGCCGTGGGGTTACCCATTGGGGATTGTCACCACCCAGTGGGATAACCCACTACTGCACTCCCACACGGGAATTCCCACGCAGGGTACCATCGAGTGGGAAAAGCCACTGCGGTGGACCCGTCGTGGGGAATCCCACACGTTGCTGACCCACGCCGTGCATACCCACACGGGAATTCCCACGCAGGGTACCATCGAGTGGGAAAAGCCACTGAGGTGGACCCGTCGTGGGGATTCACACACGTTGCTGACCCGAGAAGTGTCCCCCCAAACGGGAATCCCCACGCATGCCTGGCGCCATCGAGTGGGACACGCCACCGCGGTGGACCCGTCGTGGGGATTTCCACACGTTGCTGACACACGATCGACGTATCCCCCCACGCGCGGGAATCCCCACCTTAGGCACCATCGAGTGGGAAAGGCCGTTGTTGAGCAGGCAGGACCGAAGTCACCGACATGACTAAAGTCAAGCAGGACCGACGTCACTAGACAGGACCCAAGTCACTACGATACAGCATGGGGGAGCCATCCTAGCAACCATGGTAGTTTTTCCTTACCGTGATACAAGGCAAGCTACCGTGATACCTCGATTTACCCTCGCCTTGTAAGTACTAGTAAACATCACGGCCGGTCCACGGACTTGCAGCTTCTAGGCGGACGTCTGCACTCATCCTTGATTTTTAACTTGTACTTGTCGCCACTAGGCGCTGACCATAGCAATGTGCTTTCGAATGCTTCTTTTAGACAGTTGAAGTGAGCTGGATACCGTACGTTCGCCACGGCTAAAAGTTGAGAGCACCGGTTGAGAGGGCATGGGTGTGATACCGGTGCTGGTAGGTGGCAGCGTATAACAAAATAATCTTGTTCAACAAAGATGACAATTCATATGCCTGGACTTTCCATTCCAAGTTGACCGGTTTACTTCTCTAACCTTCACACCGTTCGGACGTTCCCTACCAGCCCCACGCGGGTCTAAACATGTACACATATCCTCCTTCTGAATTTGCGCGCTTGGACAACGACAGCATCGCATTCATTCAGCCCTCTTCAAAAGACAGAAAAAAACCCATGATCACCTGTTCATTATAAGTAACTACTTTAGGACCAAGTAAGAATACCAGATAAATTCAGATTGTTATGAGCAAGTAAATCAAAATCAGGCCATGGGTAAAACAGCAACATAAGACACCTATGAATGTGCCTCTCGTAGATCGCCAGGTTCCATCATGCTTGATGTCACTGCTAGGCAAGACTGAAGTCAGAGAGGACCGAAGTCACTAGGCATGACTGAAATCAGCAGCAGGCACGACCGAAGTCACAAGGCATGACAGAAATCTATGAGGAAGTCAAGAGTTCGTCAAGCACTTCAACTCGTAGTCGGGGCATGTCCTTCTGGGTGAAGCTGAATTTCTGCACTCCTGAAGGGGAGGGTGCATGAGCGCATGGCATGATAGCATGGGCGCACGGGAATGTTCGTGGGCACATGGGACGGGTGCATGGGCGAATGGGAAGAATGCATGGATGCACGTGAAGGGGGCAGGAGCGCATGGGGAAGGAATGAAGGATGCATGGGCGCAGGGGAAGATCATATGGGCCCATGGGGAAGGGTGCATGGTGAGGGGTGCATGAGTGGAGGGGAACGGTGCATGGGCACATGGGAAGGGTGCATGGGCGCATGTAGCAAAACGCAAGTGTATCACTTGAGCCATTGCCTTGGTGCGAGGCTGAGGAGGGCGCCCCATGTGACCCTGCTTTGAGTTGACTTGACGGCATCCGGCTCCATGAAGCTCCTTTCTGTCTCAAAAGTCTCTCGCCAGGTCCCTGCTACCGCTGAGCTGACCTCAGCCAAGGTGTGCAGTTTCCATGGGTTAAGGGTGTTCAGGGGTTCAGTGTTCAGGTGTTCAGTGTCCAGGGTTCAGGGGTTCAGGGGATCAGGGGTTAAGGGTGTGCAGTTTCCAGGGATCCCCCATGGGGGTGCGCGTGGGTATGCCCACGCGGGGTTTCATCGTCGCGGTCTCCCATGCGGGGTGACACATCTGGGTTACACCACGCGGGTCCGCCCACCGTGGCGACACCCACGCGTGGTCACCCAATGGTGTACCCCATGGGTATACCCACGCGGGGGTGCGCGTGGGTATGCCCACGCGGGGTTTCATCGTCGCGGTCTCCCATGCGGGGTGACACATCTGGGTTACACCACGCGGGTCCGCCCACCGTGGCGACACCCACGCGTGTTCTCCCAATGGTGTACCCCTTGGGTATACCCACGCGGGGTTGCGCGTGGGTCTACCCACGCGGGGTTCCATCGTCGCGGTCACCCATGCGGGGTCACACATCTGGGTTAGACCATGCGGGTCCGCCCACCGTGGCGACACCCACGCGTGTTCACCCAATGGTGTACCCCACGCGTACACCCACGCGGGAGGGGGGTGGACCCACGTGGGGGAACCCACAGTTGTCGGGTGGCATCCCCACTGGGTGGCCGTGGGTATACCCACGCACAGTTTCCCCGACGAAGACATCATTATAAACGGAATAACCTCTTTCCTGTCCTTGGTACCGGTATTCTACCCCTCCATGTCCCTCCACTTCTTAAACAACTGCCAGTTCACACTGTCCAGTCTGCATTTTCCATCCATCGTGAGCAGAGATCGTGAGGTCATCTTCGACGTTTCCTTGAACATAGCCAGCCCGACTGCCAGCTTGCATCTCCTCCATCCTGTACTTGCTGACCAGCCAGGCACAGTGTCATTTCCCCTTCAAGGTTATACAGGCCTGGGCTTGGGCGTCTCGTCAACCTGTATTCGGAAGCGGTTGCTGCTGGTTGTGGTAGTGATCATGAAACCGGAGTCCATGATTGACGAGTAACCCGCAGATGTCACCGAGATGTCACTGACTCACTGCGATGACACCCCGCCCGGCCCGGCCCGGAATCCTGCAGAAGCCTCTGCATAAATGTCGGGCAGGCGAAATGGCTTATATTTGCAACATTATAGCGTTTTTGCCGACGATCGGAAAGTATAAGACGAGTTGATTATTCTATCAGGCAGGCTCACTCAGTACATGACTGATATATCGTAAATCTTACCCTCCAGCCGTCATGCATGAGAGCTCATCCCAACCCACATGCATCTCTGCCTTCAAGTGAACCTCATCATGCAGAATCTTGCAGTGAGTGATACATATTTGCGGTCCAGTTCCACGGGGCTGGGCTAGTGGTCCCCAATATCGTGACTAGGATATTGGGGACCACTAGCCCAGCCGCGTGGAACTGGACCTTTAGTTGCTCCCAGAGAGTCTACCCTAGACCCTATATTGTCGATGTCCTTTGCCTTTGCACCGTTTAGCCTTCATCAACGCGAGCGGAATAACATGCGGTTTATCAATTGATCAATACGGTACCAATTTATCAATACGGTCATGCCACGGGGTCATGCGGTTCAACCTCATAATTAAATTCTGAAGTTTTGCTTGTGAGTCCTGGTACCGTACAAGTTCCCCACACATTCCCACACCTTTACAGGTATCCTTGTCATCTTCCTGTATGTGTTCCCACCATCCCCTACAGTTACCACGCCTTATCTCTCTAGCGTAGCGCCAGCTTTCCGTTAAAGAAGCATTGTGGATTAACAAAAACTATTTATGGCCCCTGCGGCTTAATAAAACCTTCTTTTTGACTTTCCGTTAAAAAATGTATAAATCAATTTCATCCCACAAACTTTGTGAGAGGAAATTGCCTTTGAAAGGCAAAAGGCAAAAGACGGTTGTGGTATATCTGTACATGCTGTGAATTCGAATTAAAACCTTTGGGTCGCTCATACCCTTCGCACCCCTTCGTGACTTAATCTCTGGCTTCGGCTGTGCTTGCCCTGGATGTGGTCTTGCTTCATTCATGTCGAGAGGGCCTCTCATTAGCTAGGGCCCTTTAGCTGCTAGTGTGCGAGCTGCCTCTTTGTGGGTAGGGGGCAATTCCTTGCTGAAACAGAAGTCCCGTCCCTCTTCGTGTACAAGCAGCTTCCTGCTTGTTTTTTTGTCTCTCTTCTGGTTGAATATTTCTTGTTCATGATTGACCATTTTTTGCTATTTCCTGGCTTACAGGGGAACTTACAATGGAATGAATACCAAGAATACATGCACAAAGCGCCATGCATTTGCCACCACTCAAAGGCCGTTGGAAATGATATGAACCCATGCACATAAAACGTGGCTCAAAGAATTTTTATACTGTACCTGGTATCGCTCTGATAGAGGTCAGTTAGTCAGAGCTTCACGGGCATCCTGAAAGAGGCAGGGGGGCTGAACTAAGCAAATACAGACCAGCTAACCAGAAGGGATAGTCAGTCCTCTAACACAGCATCACCGATGTCTGCATTGGGAACATAACTGTAATTGTATAATCTTCTTTGGCTGTACTGCCTTGTTCAAAGGCAGGTTGTTCCTGGGAGACCTTGACAGGTTCTGTCCTCCTGCTCTGATCATCGCTAGCAGACTGCCATGTTTTCAGAGTGTCAATTGGAGCTTGGAAACAAATTACAAACTATTGCGGCAAAAATAGGGACAAAGCCAGATACATCGATGTCTAGTTCTTGGTCTAGAGGCTTAAAACGATGGACAAAGGGCTCTATCATACGAATACGAGATGGCCCTGGACTGGCTTGCCGTGGGACAAATGCGGTCCTTAGTGGATTGACAGGAAGCATTACAAGGCAACTTCAAAAGGAAACATCACGAGGGCGACATCTTGACAGATACTCTAAAACTATCCACTTCAACCTTAGCAGGCAGCAGGCTTTATTAACAAGCAAGGGAAAAGCAGCAAGCGGATACGATTTCTAATAAAACAACTTGTTGTGTTCTTCTTGTGTAGGAGAAATAGGAGAATAAAATACATATCGCAATTTGTAAAAGATTTGTATGTACAGAACTGGACTTTCATAAATAGACACCCACAGCAATCAATATAATAATATTATACAACAATGTGGACTGATATTGGCCAGCCTCTCTCCGGCTACACACAGCTGATGAGGGGTAAAAAAACCCTTCTCATCCTCTTAAAAACCCCTCTGGGAGGATCTAAAAACCCTAACACAGTGGGTGAAAAACTCTTTACTAGTAAATAGGTTCAAAAAAACTTGATCAACTGTTAACCCTAAACCCTAAACCTTGATCACCTGTTAAGATCAAGTGCTGATTGTGAGCGAGCGAGGCCGCAGTGTTTGTCATACATTGTTGAAGGTATAACCATGTGCTACGAGCACAGCGAGAAAGTTTTGCCGCTTCAGAGGGGAAAAGTACTGAACCATCCCTTCCGAAAAACGAAGGACCATGCTAGAATAACTGCGCCGTCCCTTCTGCTGTCTAGCTAATGGCATAGGGGCGCACATCTATCCGCATGTCCGGGCAGTGGCAGAATTTTTGCTGATGCCCAGGCTGTTAGCTGCAGAACTATCCAAGTCGACTGCAGATATCTGGGAATACCCAAGCAGGTGAATATATATAATATATCCAGGGGGGCTGTTGATCCATCCGTAGACGACGGGACTGCTGACAAAAGACGGCGAGATGGTGTACGACCACTGCGGGGGGGACATGGGTCATGGGCTTTTGTTCAGAGGGGGAATATGACATCATTTTTCATGGGTCACGCAGGTTCCGGGTTGGTCCAAAAGAGGGAGAAGTCCATTTCGCACCTGCCTAGGTGCATGGTACCTCACCTAGTGCTACGGCCGAACGGGTGGCTTCCTTAATCCATGCCTCAGGGCCTATCGTTTATATATATTTGTTCCGCACCTGCCCTGACGATGCATGCTGTTCAAAGGTGGGGGACCTCACTTGATACATGCCGCACATGCCCCTGCCATTGGCCACCGCCAGGATTCGGATGTATCCATCCCCCCCCCAGTAGGGGCCCCTACGAGCAGCATTTGAAACGCAAACACATCAGATATTGCCTGCCAGGAACGCCTTATTTGTCACAGGGCAGACAGGCAATATCTCCTCAAGGGCCCCCACCCCCCTTCATCAGAGAAGGGGACAGGCACCGAGACTCGCAACCAGTCACATCATTTGTCACAGGGCAGGCAGGCAATCTCTCCTTAAGGGCCCCCACCCCCCTTCATCAGTCAGAGAAGGGGGCAGGCACCGAGACTCGCAACCAGTCACATCATTTGTCACAGGGCAGGCAGGCAATATCTCCTCAAGAGCCCACGCCCCCCCTTCATCAGAGAAAGGGACAGGCACCGAGACTCGCAACCAGTCACATCATTTGTCACAGGGCAGGCAGGCAATATCTCCTCAAGGGCCCCCACCCCCCCCTTCATCAGAGGAGGGGACAGGCACCGAGACTCGCAACCAGTCACATCATTTGTCACAGGGCAGGCAGGCAATCTCTCCTTAAGGGCCCCCACCCCCCTTCATCAGTCAGAGAAGGGGGCAGGCACCGAGACTCGCAACCAGTCACATCATTTGTCACAGGGCAGGCAGGCAATATCTCCTCAAGAGCCCACGCCCCCCCTTCATCAGAGAAAGGGACAGGCACCGAGACTCGCAACCAGTCACATCATTTGTCACAGGGCAGGCAGGCAATATCTCCTCAAGGGCCCCCACCCCCCCCTTCATCAGAGGAGGGGACAGGCACCGAGACTCGCAACCAGTCACATCATTTGTCACAGGGCAGGCAGGCAATCTCTCCTTAAGGGCCCCCACCCCCCTTCATCAGTCAGAGAAGGGGGCAGGCACCGAGACTCGCAACCAGTCACATCATTTGTCACAGGGCAGGCAGGCAATATCTCCTCAAGAGCCCACGCCCCCCCTTCATCAGAGAAAGGGACAGGCACCGAGACTCGCAACCAGTCACATCATTTGTCACATGGCAGGCAGGCAATATCTCCTCAAGGGCCCCCACCCCCCTTCATCAGAGAAGGGGACAGGCACCGAGACTCGCAACCAGTCACATCATTTGTCACAGGGCAGACAGGCAATATCTCGTCAAGGCCCCCCACCCCCCTTCATCAGAGATGGGGACAGGCACCGAGACTAGCAACCAGTCACATCATTTGTCACAGGGCAGGCGGGCAATCTCTCCTCAAGAGCCCACGCCCCCCTTTTGACAGAGGAGGGGACAGGCACCCAGACACACAACAAGTCACAGCATTCATCCACCAGTATTGGTTGGACGTCAAAGCCCCAGCCGACAGCCGTCACTGCAGAGATAAGAGGGAAAGTTCAGGGGCAGTTCAGGGTAAGTGCTGGCAGGGGGAAAGGAAGAGACCACTCCTTAGCACTAGGACAAGCAGGTCAATCCTTTGGTCCAGCACTGGTCACTCACTGGCGTGGTTGATTTTATTTGAGCATGCAGTGGAGGACCACACCCCCCCGGAGTAGCTCCCGATGTAGTTGGCATCCATGTAGATCCCCACCGGACCGTTATCGAGGGCCTGAGAGAAGGAGGGGTGCAACATGTGATGCGGGTAGCGTGAAGCAAGAGCATGGACCTTCTATACAGATTCTGGTAAGTGATGAGGGCGGCAAATGGCAGCCGAGTAAATACATAAATATTTAAACAAGTGCGTGGACTGAGGCAGTCGGTGTCAGTACCTCCCAGTGCGCACATAGAACTCCTAGCAAGGGCCTGGTACGTGATGAGGGCGGAAAGTAGTGGCAGCCGGTTAACCCTGAACCTAGGTGTCAGTGCCTCCCAGTGCGCACATAGAACTCCTAGCAAGGGCCTGGTAAGTGATGAGGGCGGAAAGTAGTGGCAGCCGGTTAACCCTGAACCTAGGTGTCAGTACCTCCCAGTGCGCACATAGAACTCCGAGCAAGGGCCTGGTAAGTGATGAGGGCGGAAAGTGGCAGCCGGTTAACCCTGAACCTAGGTGTCAATGCCTCCCAGTGCGCACATAGAACTCCTAGCAAGGGCCTGGTAAGTGATGAGGGCGGAAAGTGGCAGCCGGTTAACCCTGAACCTAGGTGTCAGAGCCTCCCAGTGCGCACATAGAACTCCTAGCAAGGGCCTGGTAAGTGATGAGGGCGGAAAGTGGCAGCCGGTTAACCCTGAACCTAGGTGTCAGTACCTCCCAGTGCGCACATAGAACTCCTAGCAAGGGCCTGGTAAGTGATGAGGGCGGAAAGTGGCAGCCGGTTAACCCTGAACCTAGGTGTCAATGCCTCCCAGTGCGCACATAGAACTCCTAGCAAGGGCCTGGTAAGTGATGAGGGCGGAAAGTGGCAGCCGGTTAACCCTGAACCTAGGTGTCAGTACCTCCCAGTGCGCACATAGGACTCCTAGCAAGGGCCTGGTAAGTGATAAGGGCGGAAAGTGGCAGCCGGTTAACCCTGAACCTAGGTGTCAGTACCTCCCAGTGCGCACATAGGACTCCTAGCAAGGGCCTGGTAAGTGATGAGGGCGGAAAGTGGCAGCCGGTTAACCCTGAACCTAGGTGTCAGTACCTCCCAGTGCGCACATAGAACTCCTAGCAAGGGCCTGGTAAGTGATGAGGGCGGAAAGTGGCAGCCCGGCGATTAACCCTGAACCTAGGTGTCAGTGCCTCCCAGTGCGCACATAGGACTCCTAGCAAGGGCCTGGTAAGTGATGAGGGCGGAAAGTAGTGGCAGCCGGTTAACCCTGAACCTAGGTGTCAGTGCCTCCCAGTGGGCACATAGAACTCCTAGCAAGGGCCTGGTAAGTGATGAGGGCGGAAAGTGGCAGCCGGTTAACCCTGAACCTAGGTGTCAGTGCCTCCCAGTGCGCACATAGAACTCCTAGCAAGGGCCTGGTAAGTGATGAGGGCGGAAAGTGGCAGCCGGTTAACCCTGAACCTAGGTGTCAGTGCCTCCCAGTGCGCACATAGGACTCCTAGCAAGGGCCTGGTAAGTGATGAGGGCGGAAAGTGGCAGCCCGGCGGTTAACCCTGAACCTAGGTGTCAGTACCTCCCAGTGCGCACATAAGACTCCTAGCAAGGGCCTGGTAAGTGATGAGGGCGGAAAGTGGCAGCCGGTTATCCCTGAACCTAGGTGTCAGTACCTCCCAGTGCGCACATAGGACTCCTAGCAAGGGCCTGGTAAGTGATGAGGGCGGAAAGTGGCAGCCGGTTAACCCTGAACCTAGGTGTCAGTACCTCCCAGTGCGCACATAGAACTCCGAGCAAGGGCCTGGTAAGTGATGAGGGCGGAAAGTGGCAGCCGGTTAACCCTGAACCTAGGTGTCAGTGCCTCCCAGTGCGCACATAGAACTCCTAGCAAGGGCCTGGTAAGTGATGAGGGCGGAAAGTGGCAGCCGGTTAACCCTGAACCTAGGTGTCAGTGCCTCCCAGTGGGCACATAGAACTCCTAGCAAGGGCCTGGTAAGTGATGAGGGCGGAAAGTGGCAGCCGGTTAACCCTGAACCTAGGTGTCAATTAAGTATGCAGATTATAACGGTGCGTACCCGCTGGGCCCTGCTGAACGCTCCGCCGTATGGGGCTGGTAGGGGATGGGCAAGCTCAAATCCAGCTACCATGCACAGTCAGGACCATGTTGCAGCCATGCCACCCGCACATAGGAGGGGGGGCAAGAACATGGAGCCCAACGATCTAGACAGGGGGGGAGAGAGGATCGCTTGGCAAGTTCGACCCCCTAACCTTTGGGTATGGAGTGCGCAACTGACAACCTTATTTGGGGTGATGCTTAGTGGCCTCCACTAGATCGATTGGGATCCCACCTGGACCAAATGACCGATGATTGGCCCAAGCAACAGGGCATGCTGAACCAAGCCCTGCAAGCCATAGGCATGGCTGTAGCTTCCAAGTGATAAGCCCCGTAAATGAACAGTGGTGCAATGGCAGCTGTCTTTACATTATCATCTTTTCATTGCCCCAGCGTGCACATTCGGCTTTGGGGGTGGGGATGGGCAGGCCCCCCAGACAGTGCTGGAGACTTCCACGCTTTGTACCAGGGCAGGCTAGGGTGGGATACCCTGGCTTTTGCGGAGGATGTGGTAGATATCGTTGAGGCGTTTCAGAGGCCAGGGCTTCCTTTCACTGGTTATTTCCCCTGACTTGTGTGTGTCCCTTTCATGGGAGTGCCTTGTGGAACCATGCTCATGTCAAGGACGTTGCACCTCTGGGCCCTGCACAAAAAGCTCGGCCGTGTGGGCGCCCAACTAATTGGACGGGAGGAAAGAAACAAAAGTACCAGCTATCAGCGTTAAAGGTGCATGGGACTTGCAATCGCAACCCGGCTAGGGTACACAGGACTATGTGACAATCGCTAGGCCTCTGCCTTCTCTTGGACCTCAACAATGGTGCATATCACCTCAGGGCGCGACCTCCGACTAACCCCTTGCTGCCAGTTTGTGCAAGGGACTTAAGTCAGCCAATGTGATGGCAAGCAGCTTGTCCTGCGATTCTGATCGAGGTGATAATTCGATTTGACCCATCACGGTGTGCTTCACACTTCACAGGCTTTGTCAGAGGTAGGAACATTTTTTGTATTTTGTGTTTTCCAGCCATTTGTTTTGTCCCTTCACTTTATTTCCCACTTTCCCCCCTTTCTTTTGTCCTGCCCCCTTCTGCGATGAGGTCCTATCCTGTCCTACCCTGTCCTATCAGGTTAAAAAGTCACTGGTACAATACAGGCCAGCAAGCATAGCCCCACAACTTGGACATGCCAACAAGCGTAGCCACATTGCTAGCACAGGCCAACGGAATTAGCCTCATTACTTGGACAGGGCTGCCAGCTGCGCCATCAGGTCAGCCATCCCGGTGTCCAGCTGACCGATGCCCTCAGCCTGCAACCAGGGCAGATGTGCATTGCAAGTTTCAGGTTTCAAGTTAGAAACGCCAGGTCATCCATTCCAGCACTTAGCATCCCGATACCCTCAGCCTGCAACCAGGGCAGATTTTGAATTGTATGTTTCAGGTCAAAACCAGGTCATACATTCCAGCGTCCAGCAGCCCTCAGCCTGCCATCATGTTAGCTTTCGAATTTCAGCTACAGACTTCCTGTGTGTTCTAGTCCTCAATCCACGCCTTGAGGCGTATTCTTCTGCAAAAGGACCAATAACCAGAGCCGTGCCGTGACGGGTGTGCCGTACGGTTGGTTGGTGACGCTCGGCTAGTAGGACAGTGATTCCCTTTCTCTCGGCCGCGGCCCCAATGGACGGCTCGCAGTCCATTGGGCGCCAACAGGACGCATGCGACTAGGGACACGCAAAACGTGCAGAGCAAACCGCTGAAGGATGTCAACACAGCATGACGCACACACAAAGGCACACCAACCAATGTCTCTCATTGCCATCACTCAAATGCCACTCAGTGGGCCTGAGAGCAGACACATAACCAGGGAAGCTCGAAAACTGAAATCATCATCAACAGCAAGGATTCCATGGAAGCATCCACGATTCAGGAGGACCTAGCCAGGCCAGCTCAGGCTGGGCTACAAGACCCGGTCCCGCTAGGTCACACCACTACTTAATTTGTTGTGCTCCAGCTACACCCCAGCTTTATACTACAGCCACGGGCGCCTAATGCAGCTTGATGCTTGGGTCACTGGCAGGAGGCCAGTCCAGGTTTCATCCCCGTTGGCCCAGCGGCGGCCACCTGACATCCCCCTTGAAGTGGTCTGGTGCGCACCATGATAAGCTTAGAACTGTGCACACCCTCTGGCCATGCTGAACGCTCGGCCGCGTGGGACTAAAATAAGTGTGCACCAGACTCCCTTGGGAGGGTTACCAGGGGTGCTAGCAGTCGGGAGCTTCATCAAAACAGCACGAGGTGTCACAATTCACAACCACAATGATTTTAATGGCATGACATTCCAGCTACACCCCCGCCTGTAGCTGAGGGGTCCTGGTGCAGCTCGCCCTTTTGCGTAGGCCACTGGCCAGAGGCCGGTCAAAGTTTGGTCCCAATTGGCCCCCAGTGGATGCGGGCCTGGCCCGTGCTCTTGCGCACACTCAACTGTATGCTGGCCAAAATGGCACTCAAAACCAAAAGGGTATTCAAGTGTTTCCCAATTTCGTGACCAGATTGCAGATCTTGGCTCAAAACGATTGGAGCATCTACTCCAATGTCTATCTTATGATGTACCGAAGACTTAATTTGCCTTCCCTCGGGCAGCAGGAATGATTTCTTTTAAAGCTGCCCTCAGGGCAAACTGTCGACACAAACTCTTAATTTTCGACTGAAAACTGGCGTAGACAATCGATAATTCGTAATTCCATGGATCCCTTAATTCAACCCCAAACAACGTTAATAATGAGGGAAGGCAAAGCAAATCTACAGTAGGGTACTGATTTACCTAATAAATCATCACCTGCAGCTTAGCCGCGTCCATGCCGCCGCCCTCTGGCATTGAATACTCCAGCCCCACTGCCAAGCCCTGCCCCGAGGTGGCCGAGGCGCCGCCCAAGGCAGATCCAGCCGCAGCCTCACTCTCATCGTTGATAGACTGTGCGGACGGGGCAGGAATGCAAGGGTGAGGAAAAGCTGTGTGCGCAGGAGCAGGGCGCCATCCCAGGCAGATC
Organism: Limnomonas spitsbergensis; assembly: GCA_037349105.1. Classification (NCBI taxonomy): domain Eukaryota; kingdom Viridiplantae; phylum Chlorophyta; class Chlorophyceae; order Chlamydomonadales; genus Limnomonas; species Limnomonas spitsbergensis. The sequence continues at coordinate 2,297,643 of JAYJMM010000094.1, read as the reverse complement.
CAGCCACAAGTCACTGCAATTGATAGCTGACTGTGCGGACGGGGCAGGCTGACTGTGCAGGCTGACTGTCACAGGTCTCTGTAATTGTTATTATTAGCTGACTGAGCAGGCTGACTGAGCAGGCTGACTGTCACAGGTCTCTGCCACAGGTTGCTGTCATTGATAGTTGACTGTGCAGGCAGACCGAGCAACAGAGAAGGAGTGCAAGGGTGACGGCAAGTCACGCACACACACATGAAACAATTGCCATTCAAAAGAGAGGGGGAGAGGGGATGCCACAGGAGAAATCCCTAAAATCATATTTTGTCACAGACAATGGGTGGGAACGGGATTCAGGGAAGCAAGGGACTCGCTTCCCTTGCTTCTCTGAATCCCCATTCCCACCAATTTTCGTGATGACCAATTTGTTGTGCTTGATAAAGAGATCAAAATTCAGAAACCTGAAGCTCAACAGAAAGTTCAAACATGTGGTGCAGTCACGCTGCCTGCCCTGTAAATCATGGCCCATGCACCGCTCATTGGACGTGCATGATGGGCGATGATAGACAACACGCGGGCCTAGGTGGGTGGGGAAGCAGAATGACAAGGGGTATGAGGCCCTGGCAGGGGAAAATGACAGGGCCACTCATGCCAGCACCCAAATCCCCCCCTACTTTTGACCCCCCCCATTCTTTTGATATCCCCGCTAATTAGACGGACTTTCTCACAGCAGCTTCATCCCTTAGCCCTCACCCCAGTCAATAGGCAGGTTGCATGGATTGCTTAGGCCTTGCGACAACCATCAAGGCCTAGGGCGCCACACCCATACGATGACTATTAGTCACGCTCCCCAAACAACCCATACCACAACCGGCAGCTGCGAGGAAGCTGCCAAAGGCTGACTCAGCACCTCGATTCCCAGCCGGGTCCCGAGCCATGGTTAAGGCCGGTCGTACGGAACTTAAGTCTCATATGAAAACAAAAACTGACCGTGGTAACAGGTTCCCGGTATTAGCAGAACCTACCTCACTCCAGCCTCTCACCGCCCTTCTATTCATGCCCCTTCCACTCACCACCTCAATCCCCTTCCACTCACCACCTCAATCCCCTTCCACACACCACCTCAATCCCCTTCCACTCACCACCTCAATCCCCTTCCACACACCACCTCAATCCCCTTCCACTCACCACCTCAATCCCCTTCCACACACTACCTCATGCCACTTCCACTCACCAGCTCAATCCCCTTCCACTCACCACCTCAATCCACTTCCACTCACCACCTCAATCCCCTTCCAGACACCACCTCAATCCCCTTCCACACACCACCTCAATCCCCTTCCACTCACCATCTTAATCCCCTTCCCCTCACCACCTCAATCCCCTTCCACACACTACCTCAATCCCCTTTCACTCACCACCTCAATCCCCTTCCACACACTACCTCATGCCACTTCCACTCACCACCTCAACCCCCTTCCACTCACCACCCCAATCCCCTTCCACTCACCACCTCAATCCCCTTCCACTCACCACCTCAATCCCCTTCCACTCACCACCTCAATCCCCTTCCACTCACCACCTCAATCCCCTTCCACACACTACCTCATGCCACTTCCACTCACCACCTCAATCCCCTTCCACTCACCACCTCAATCCTTTTCCACTCACCACCTCAACCCCTTTCCACTCATAACCTCAATCCCCTTCCACTCACCACCTCAATCCCCTTCCCCTCACCACCTCAATCCCCTATCACTCACCACCTCAACCCACTTCCACTCACCACCTCAATCCACTTCCACTCACCACCTCAATACCCTTCCACTCACCACCGCATGCCACTTCCACTCACCACCTCAATCCACTTCCACCCACCACCTCAATCCACTTCCACTCACCACCTCATGCCACTTCCACTCACCATCTTAATCCCCTTCCACTCACCACCTCAACCCCTTTCCACTCACCACCTCAATCCCCTTCCACACACTACCTCATGCCACTTCCACTCACCACCTCAATCCCCTTCCACTCACCACCCCAATCCCCTTCCACTCACCACCTCAATCCCCTTCCACTCACCACCTCATGCCACTTCCACTCACCACCTCAATCCCCTTCCACTCACCACCTCAACCCCCTTCCACTCACCACCTCAATCCCCTTCCACTCACCACCTCAATCCCCTTCCACTCACCACCTCAATCCCCTTCCACTCACCACCTCAATCCCCTTCCACACACTACCTCATGCCACTTCCACTCACCACCTCAATCCCCTTCCACTCACCACCTCAATCCCCTTCCACTCACCACCTCAACCCCTTTCCACTCACCACCTCAATCCCCTGCCACACACTACCTCATGCCACATCCACTCACCACCTCAACCCCCTTCCACTCACCACCCCAATCCCCTTCCACTCACCACCTCAATCCCCTATCACTCACCACCTCATGCCACTTCCACTCACCACCTCAATCCCCTTCCACTCACCACCTCAATCCCCTTCCACACACTACCTCAATCACCTTCCACTCACCACGTCAACCCCCTTCCACACACTACCTCATGCCACTTCCACTCACCACCTCAACCCCCTTCCACTCACCACCTCAACCCACTTCCACACACTACCTCATGCCACTTCCACTCACCATCTCAACCCCCTTCCACACACTACCTCATGCCACTTCCACTCACCACCTCAATCCCCTTCCACACACTACCTCATGCCACTTCCACTCACCACCTCAATCCCCTTCCACTCACCACCTCAATCTACTTCCACTCACCACCTCAATCCCCTTCCACTCACCACCTCAATCCCCTTCCACTCACCACCTCAATCCCCTTCCACTCACCACCTCAATCCACTTCCACTCACCACCTCAATCCCCTTCCACTCATTACCTCATGCCACTTCCACTCACCATCTTAATCCCCTTCCACTCACCACCTCAACCCCTTTCCACTCACCACCTCAATCCCCTTCCACACACTACCTCATGCCACTTCCACTCACCAGCTCAATCCCCTTCCACTCACCACCCCAATCCCCTTCCACTCACCACCTCAATCCCCTTCCACTCACCACCTCATGCCACTTCCACTCACCACCTCAACCCCCTTCCACTCACCACCTCAATCCCCTTCCACTCACCACCTCAATCCGCCTCCACTCACCACCTCAACCCCCTTCCACTCACCACCTCAATCCACTTCCACTCACCACCTCAACCCCCTTCCACTCACCACCTCAATCCCCTTCCACTCACCACCTCAATCCCCTTCCACTCACCACCTCAACCCCCTTCCACTCACCACCTCAATCCCCTTCCACTCACCACCTCAATCCACTTCCACTCACCACCTCAATCCCCTTCCACTCACCACCTCAGCCCCCTTCCACTCACCACCTCAACCCCCTTCCACTCACCACCTCAATCCCCTTCCACTCACCACCTCAATCCACTTCCACTCGCAACCTCAATCCCCTTCCACTCACCACCTCATGCCACTTCCACTCACCACCTCAATCCACTTCCACTCACCACCTCAATCCACTTCCACTCACCACCTCATTCCACTTCCACTCACCACCTCAATCCCCCACTCATTATCCTCATGCACAGGTGCCTGCGCTTCTACTGCCGCCTCCTCAGCTGCCTTGGCTGCCGCCGCTGCTAGCGCTTCCGGGCTCCTCATCTTGATCTGATGAGCAGCTTGCCGTCTAGGGGGGCAACATGCTATTAGGGTTTAGGGATCAGGTTTAGGCAATTACTCTGCTAGCACCTCCTGGCTCCTCATCTTGTTTTCCTGGGCAGCTTGCGCTTTGAGTAGGCGAGGGCGTTTAGGGTTTCAAGGGGGGAGGTTGGGGCAATCAGGCTGCAGTGTCTGCCGACGCCAAGACACCTCAGGGCCTTTCTAGATCTGATGGGAGACTTGCTGTCTGAAAGGGCGATAGAGGAGGAGGGTTTACGTTAAAAGGGTTTAGGGTTATGGCTCCCGCTGCTGCCAGCGCCTCATGCGCTTGAAGCCAAAGTTGTGTTTGGAGCAGAAGGGGTGTACCCTTGACAGATGTGTCATGAGTGCACTCAGCTACACTCAGCTACATACCAGCCTGCGGCCGGTAAGGGACTTGGTATAGCAAGCCGCAGGTAGACCCCTAGCGCAGGCTAATCAAGGCTTGGTCCCAATTCACTTATTACTGGCTCTCAGCTTGGTGCAAGAGGTGGGCACATCTATTTCAACTGGGGCCCAGGCATTGTGCCTCCACCAAAATGAGAACACGGGGGAAGAAGATGACGGAATACCACCCAGAAAGCCTGCATCAAAAGATGCAAAGGGAAGAGACGCAGAGTAGGGACCACACTGCAACTAAAAAGGTACAAATGACGATCCCCTCAAATGTATGAGCCCCCCCCTCCCCTCCTTGCCCCCTCCAAACCAGTTGTGATGTCCTCTTCCCATTTCTGACCCTTCCCTACAACTCCTACCCCTCCTACCACTCCCCCACACCCCCCTTCCCTCTTCACCTCCCCCCCCAGACCTTCCCTCCTCACACTCCCCCACACTTCTGATGCTTCTCTGTCGTTCGTCCCACCTTCCACACAGAGGGTTCACGCATCCAGGGTTGGGCTTGATCTCCATCGTGGGGAAGAAGTCCTTGAGGCTGTTATAACCCAAGTACCTGAAGGGGGGAGGAGGAGGGGAGAGGGGAGAGGTGCCTTCTCAGAGGGTGGGGGATGGGAGAGGTGCCTCCTTGGGGGGTAGGGGATGGAATGGAGATATGCCTTCTCAGGGGTGGAGACGGAGGGAGAGGAGATGTGCCCTCTCAGGGGGAGGGGGGGGGGATGTGCCTTCTCAGGGGGAAGGGGCGAGGGGCGAGGTGCCTTCTCAGGGGGAAGGGGAGGGCAGGTAGCTGTTCCAGTGTCACCTTTCTACCCAACAGCGTTTTCCAGGAAGGCCAGGCAGTGCACACCAGAAAACATATCAAGTCGAGGGACCCCTGCAGTAAAAACTGCCTCCTTCTGCCCAGTTTTTTCGTGTGCTACGAGTCCACCTTCAGCAGGTCGCCCCGCGGCCGCCGATAACCCAGTGGTGACTTCACTTGGACCAGCCTACAACTGGTGGCCAAAGCAGCATGGCTGGCTACAAATGGGGTCGCCGGCCAGAGGCCGGAGTGTAGCTGGCATGTAGCTGAGACACGGGGGGGGAAATTGCTCCTGCCTCCCTCCTGTCCTGTCCCGCCCAGGTCACAAACACCTGCCCACCACCAACATGTCCAGATGGTACTTAATAATGCTCTGCACCAGCAGCCCTCCCCCCTCGCGCCCACCCAGCGCCTCACTTGCCGCCCCCCCTCCACTCTCCCAGCACTCCCAGTCCCTCATTCGCCCCCCCCCCCTCCCGTTCACCCAGTACATCAAGTGCCCCCCCTACTCCTGCTCCATCCACCTCCCGCGCCTGCCAGCGCCTCTCTTGCCACCCCTCCTTTAGGCCCACTTTCCTCCTTCCCTGCCAAGCAACTCACTTGCCCACCACTCCAAAGAGCAGCAGGTAATTGAGCACGTTTTGCACCTCCCGTCCCGCGCCTCACAAGGCCTCACTCCACTACAATTTTCCAGCCCTGCCCTCCTCCTCCTTGCAATCCCTCCTCCTGCCTGCCCTTCTCTTTTTTTTCTATCCCTCCTCCTTCTCCACCTTCCTTCTGACCCGCCCTCTACCTCACTTGCCCCAACTCCTGCCCCACCCTCCTCCTGCCCCGCCCTCCTCCTCACTTTCCCCTCCTCCTGCCCCACCCTCCTCCTCACTTGCCCACCACCCCGAAGTCCAGCAAGAACTTGAGCACATTCTGCACCAGCAGACCGGCAATGATGCCCATGGTGGTCGGCAGCGAGGCAGCACACACCCCATCACGTTTCAGTGTGCGCTCGTCGATGCCTGAGGCTACCACTAGGGGAGGGACGCACTGCAGACATGAGAGGGAGGGGGCAAACATCAAGAGGGTGATCAGCAGACATACAGCGCACACACTGGCGTACTTAAGCCATTGCTTGTCGATGCCTGAGGCCACCACCAGGGGAGGTACGCACTGCAGACATGAGAGGGAGGAGGCAAACATCAAGGGGGTGATCAGCAGACATACAGCGCACACACTGGCGTACTTGAGCCATTGCTTGTCGATGCCTGAGGCCACCACCAGGGGAGGGACGCACTGCAGACATGAGAGGGGCCGGGTGGGGGGAGTGTGAGCCACGGTAAACAGGGGGGAGCGCAGAGGGTACTTAGTTGGTGACGAGTTGACCCTCGCGCCTGAGCGCGCGCTCATCCAAACCTGAGGCCAACGCCAGGGAAGGAGCAATATGGGGATGCTCAGCAGACAGAGAAAGGGTGGGGCAGTGGGTACATGGGTTGTGGTGCATATGTAAGTTTGCGTTCGTCTAACACCAGGGGGAGAGCGCACTGTAGATCGGAAGGGGGGGCAGAGAGTATATGGTTTGCGGTGCACACCTGAGTGTGCGCTCGACAATAGCAGACTCTCCACCAGGGGGGGAAGGCACTAAAGATCGGAATTGGGGGGGGGGGGCAGAGGGTATATGGCTCTTGGTGCACATGCCCTTATGCTTGGGCATGCCTTCATTGACATTTGAGGCCACTATCAAGGGCGGAGCGTTCTGCAGATATGGGTGCCATCACTGCCATGTGTTCTGCAGATATGGGTGCCATCACTGCCATGTGTTTTTGTATATTAAGTTTGCCTTCCCTCGGGCATCAATACAAAACTTCTGAGGCTGCCTTAAGGAAAAACAGTCGACAAAAACTCTTCATTTCCGACTAAAACTGGCGTCATCAATCGATCATTAGTATATTTATGGATCCCTCAGCCCCAACCAACGTTAATTTTGAGGGAAGGCAAAGGATATCTACAGAACTTAAACTGTGTGTGGGGCACAGGGGGCATCTGATTGGTGCAAGGCAAAACAGGGGGGGGAGGGGGGCTTTACGTACAGGTAGGGCGCATACAGTAAGGGAAAGGGAAGCAATCAGGGCAGCAGGTGGGGACCTTTGCAGCAGAACAGCAGGTACAGAGCTATGCAACCAGAGCAACAGGTACGGGCCAGGCTGGCAGGCAAGTAACAGGCAGAGCAACAAGTTAAGACCCTTGCAGCAGGGTAGCAGGTGCAGGCCAGCAGCCAGAAACCAGTAGCCAGGTCAGCAGTCCTCACCTGGAAGCAAGCCGAGTCCCCTGGAACAAGCAGCCAGGTCAGCAGTCCTCACCTGGAAGCAAGCCGAGTCCCCTGGGACAAGCAGCCAGGTCAGCAGTCCTCACCTGGAAGCAAGCCGAGTCCCCTGGGACAAGCAGCCAGGTCAGCAGTCCTCACCTGGAAGCAAGCCGAGTCCCCTGGAACAAGCAGCCAGGTCAGCAGTCCTCACCTGGAAGCAAGCCGAGTCCCCTGGGACAAGCAGCCAGGTCAGCAGTCCTCACCTGGAAGCAAGCCGAGTCCCCTGGGACCAGCAGCCAGGTCAGCAGTTCTCACCTGGAAGCAAGCCAAGTCCCCTGGGACCAGTAGCCAGGTCAGCAGTCCTCACCTGGAAGCAAGCCGAGTCCCCTGGAACAAGCAGCCAGGTCAGCAGTCCTCACCTGGAAGCAAGCCGAGTCCCCTGGAACAAGCAGCCAGGTCAGCAGTCCTCACCTGGAAGCAAGCCGAGTCCCCTGGGACCAGTAGCCAGGTCAGCAGTCCTCACCTGGAAGCAAGTCGAGTCCCCTGGGACCAGCAGCCAGGTCAGCAGTCCTCACCTGGAAGCAAGCCGAGTCCCCTGGGACCAGTAGCCAGGTCAGCAGTCCTCACCTGGAAGCAAGCCGAGTCCCCTGGGACCAGTAGCCAGGTCAGCAGTCCTCACCTGGAAGCAAGCCAAGTCCCCTGGAACAAGCAGCCAGGTCAGCAGTCCTCACCTGGAAGCAAGCCGAGTCCCCTGGGACCAGTAGCCAGGTCAGCAGTCCTCACCTGGAAGCAAGCCAAGTCCCCTGGAACAAGCAGCCAGGTCAGCAGTCCTCACCTGGAAGCAAGCCGAGTCCCCTGGAACAAGCAGCCAGGTCAGCAGTCCTCACCTGGAAGCAAGCCAAGTCCCCTGGGACCAGTAGCCAGGTCAGCAGTTCTCACCTGGAAGCAAGCCGAGTCCCCTGGAACAAGCAGCCAGGTCAGCAGTCCTCACCTGGAAGCAAGCCAAGTCCCCTGGGACCAGTAGCCAGGTCAGAAGTCCTCACCTGGAAGCAAGCCAAGTCCCCTGGGACCAGTAGCCAGGTCAGCAGTTCTCACCTGGAAGCAAGCCGAGTCCCCTGGGACAAGCAGCCAGGTCAGCAGTCCTCACCTGGAAGCAAGCCGAGTCCCCTGGGACCAGTAGCCAGGTCAGCAGTCCTCACCTGGAAGCAAGCCGAGTCCCCTGGGACAAGCAGCCAGGTCAGCAGTCCTCACCTGGAAGCAAGCCGAGTCCCCTGGGACAAGCAGCCAGGTCAGCAGTCCTCACCTGGAAGCAAGCCGAGTCCCCTGGGACCAGTAGCCAGGTCAGCAGTCCTCACCTGGAAGCAAGCCAAGTCCCCTGGGACCAGTAGCCAGGTCAGCAGTTCTCACCTGGAAGCAAGCCGAGTCCCCTGGGACAAGCAGCCAGGTCAGCAGTCCTCACCTGGAAGCAAGCCGAGTCCCCTGGGACCAGTAGCCAGGTCAGCAGTCCTCACCTGGAAGCAAGCCGAGTCCCCTGGGACAAGCAGCCAGGTCAGCAGTCCTCACCTGGAAGCAAGCCGAGTCCCCTGGGACCAGTAGCCAGGTCAGCAGTCCTCACCTGGAAGCAAGCCAAGTCCCCTGGGACCAGTAGCCAGGTCAGCAGTCCTCACCTGGAAGCAAGCCAAGTCCCCTGGGACAAGCAGCCAGGTCAGCAGTCCTCACCTGGAAGCAAGCCGAGTCCCCTGGGACCAGTAGCCAGGTCAGCAGTCCTCACCTGGAAGCAAGCCAAGTCCCCTGGGACCAGTAGCCAGGTCAGCAGTCCTCACCTGGAAGCAAGCCAAGTCCCCTGGGACAAGCAGCCAGGTCAGCAGTCCTCACCTGGAAGCAAGCCGAGTCCCCTGGGACAAGCAGCCAGGTCAGCAGTCCTCACCTGGAAGCAAGCCGAGTCCCCTGGGACCAGTAGCCAGGTCAGCAGTCCTCACCTGGAAGCAAGCCAAGTCCCCTGGGACCAGTAGCCAGGTCAGCAGTCCTCACCTGGAAGCAAGCCAAGTCCCCTGGGACAAGCAGCCAGGTCAGCAGTCCTCACCTGGAAGCAAGCCGAGTCCCCTGGGACCAGTAGCCAGGTCAGCAGTCCTCACCTGGAAGCAAGCCGAGTCCCCTGGGACAAGCAGCCAGGTCAGCAGTCCTCACCTGGAAGCAAGCCAAGTCCCCTGGGACCAGTAGCCAGGTCAGCAGTCCTCACCTGGAAGCAAGCCGAGTCCCCTGGGACAAGCAGCCAGGTCAGCAGTCCTCACCTGGAAGCAAGCCGAGTCCCCTGGGACCAGTAGCCAGGTCAGCAGTCCTCACCTGGAAGCAAGCCGAGTCCCCTGGGACCAGTAGCCAGGTCAGCAGTCCTCACCTGGAAGCAAGCCGAGTCCCCTGGGACAAGCAGCCAGGTCAGCAGTCCTCACCTGGAAGCAAGCCGAGTCCCCTGGGACCAGTAGCCAGGTCAGCAGCCAGGTCAGCAGCCAGGTCATCAGCCAGGTCAGCAGCCAGCAGCCAGGTCAGCAGTCCTCACCTGGAAGCATGCCGAGTCCCCTGGGACCAGCAGCTGTATATGCCCCGACACGGCATCCTCCGACACGCCAGATTCCATCCAGGTCTGATCCAGCTCCAGACAGACCTGCAGGAAGGTGGCAGAAGTGCGCAATATTGGGTGCAGCATTGGAGCAGGGCGGCAGAAGTGTGAGGTGGCTTCTGTGATTCCATCCAGGTCGGATCCAGCTCCAGACATAACTGCATTAGGGTGAGCAATTACGGATTTATTTTTGGGAACAGCGTTGAAGCAGGGCAGCAGAAGTGATGAGGCGGCAACTGTGACACACTTGCGAAGCATGCCGTACGGTACAGGATGGTGCTCCATCCAGGTCTGATATATCACAAGACCTGCAATGAAGCGAAAGGGATGGGAGTTGAAAACTGTGCCACATTCTCGACAAAAGGCGCCCACCCAGCTAACCTCTGGCATTCCTGGGTGCCGGTTGGCTGCACATGAAGCTAGGTGGTAGGCTACTCAGTGCTGCGGCCGAACGGGTGCCTTCCTTCATTCACGCCTCAGGGTGTGGATCTTTCTTTCTTTCTAGTTTCTATCCCCCCCCCCCACACACACACACGCCTTCTTCCATCCAGGCCTGGTACAGCTCCAGGCAGACCTCGAGCACGATGAAGGAGGTGTGTGTGTGTGTGTGTGTGTGTGTGTGTGGTGGCAAGGGGGGAACACTTCCAGCGTACAACAGTGCGTGCCGATATGTTGTAGACTTGTGGGTATTGTAACATGCAACACCCATTATAATGTTGCTTCCCACTGCCTTCAAGTAAGTGCAACCAGTGAAACAGCTAAGTGCGTACTGCGTAGCTGCAAACTTTCAACTCGCAGGTCCATATGGTCATACACGCCACATACGTGTGAGTTTTAGATTAGGGCTGGACACCGCCTGGTAGCCTACCTTATTCATGGTCACAGGCGTCCTTTAGATGTTGGTTTTACGGTCCAAGGTTCTAAGATGAAGGGCGTCTAAACCCCTATACCAGCTTGTAGTCCAGCTTATCGTTTGTCTGGCACACTTCATACTTGTGGATTCGTAGTTTTCTTACTTCAAGGTTCAGAGCGGACCCCTAACCCACCAATATACTCACCTGATTGATGGTCATGGACACCTGAGACTTGTGAATGCGTAGTTATCTCACCTAGGGTTCAGAGCTGACCCCTAACCCACCAATTCACCTGGTTGATTGTCATGCACACCTGAAACTTGTAAATGCCTAGTTTTCCTACTTAGGGTTCAGGCCCAAACCATAGACCACCGATTCACTCACCTGATTGATGGTCATGCGCGCCTCGTAGTTGTCGACGCAACTGAGCACCAGGTCCACCCGGCTGGTCTCACCGTCCGGCGCCAGCAGCGTGCGCTTGAAGCTCTCAAAGCCATCCACGGTGGTAATGTTCATGGTATAACTCTCTAACGCGACGTCCGGGTTGATGCCGGAGAGGGTCTGGGCGGCAGCATCGGTCTTAGTCATGCCACATTGCTCAGGCCTGGAGAGGGGATACGAGGAGGGTGCTAGAGAAAGTTGATAGCTGGGGAATAGTTTTAAATGGGCCCGACAGCGCGGCATCGGTCATGTTATGTCATATTGCTCAGGCCTGGAGAGGGATACGAGTAGGGTGATAGCTGAGAAATGCTTTGAGAAGGGCTAGACAGCGCGGCATCGGTCTTAGTCATGCCACGTTGCTCAGGCCTGGAGAGGGGATAGAGGAGGTTGGGGGCTTGTAATGCTTTGAGAAGGGCCAGACAGCCAGCATTGGTATTGGTCATGCTGCATTGCTCAGGCCTTGAGAGGGGATAGAGGAGGGTGGGAGCTGTAAAAGGTTTGAAAAGGGCCAGACAGCGCGGCATCGGTATTGGTTATGCTGCATTGCTCAGGCCTTGAGAGGGGATAGAGGAGGGTGGGAGCTGGGAAAGGTTTGAAAAGGGCCAGACAGCGCGGCATCGGTATTGGTTATGCTGCATTGCTCAGGCCTGGAGAGGGGATAGAGGAGGGTGAGAGCTGGGAAAGGTTTGAAAAGGGCCAGACAGCGCGGCATTGGTATTGGTTATGCTGCATTGCTCGGGCCTTGAGAGGGGATAGAGGAGGGTGAGAGCTGGGAAAGGTTTGAAAAGGGCTAGACAGCGCGGCATCGGTATTGGTTATGCTGCATTGCTCGGGCCTTGAGAGGGGATAGAGGAGGGTGAGAGCTGGGAAAGGTTTGAAAAGGGCCAGACAGCGCGGCATCGGTATTGGTTATGCTGCATTGCTCGGGCCTTGAGAGGGGATAGAGGAGGGTGGGAGCTGGGAAAGGTTTGAAAAGGGCCAGACAGCGCGGCATCGGTATTGGTTATGCTGCATTGCTCGGGCCTTGAGAGGGGATAGAGGAGGGTGAGAGCTGGGAAAGGTTTGAAAAGGGCCAGACAGCGCGGCATCGGTATTGGTTATGCTGCATTGCTCGGGCCTGGAGAGGGGATATCAGTCTAGGCATCAGCATGGGTCTAGGTCTGGCCATGCTGCTCGAGCAGGAACAGGGTAGTTGAGAAGGGGGGCAGGGTTGGGGAGGTTGGGAGAAACCCCACGCCTGGAGATAGTCTGGCTGGCAGTGTCGGTCTTGGTTAGGCCACACTGCTCAGGCCTCAAGTGGGGAGAGGGGAGGGGAGGAGCTGGGGACGTTTTCGTGACAGCGCGAAAACATCCATGCAGAACCCCTTTTGAAGGCCAGAAAGTGCAAGTTTGGTCTTGGTCATGCCACACTGCCCAGGCTTCAAAAGGGAAAAGAGGAGGGTGGCAAGGGTTTATGCTTCAAAAGGGAAAAGAGGAGGGTGGCAAGGGTTTATGCTTCAAAAGGGAAAAGAGGAGGGTGGCAAGGGTGTCTGCTTCAAGGGGGAAAAGAGGAGGGTGGCAAGGGTTTATGCTTCAAGGGGGAAAAGAGGAGGGTGGCAAGGGTTTATGCTTCAAAAGGGAAAAGAGGAGGGTGGCAAGGGTTTATGCTTCAAAAGGGAAAAGAGGAGGGTGGCAAGGGTTTATGCTTCGAAAGGGAAAAGAGGAGGGTGGCAAGATTTATGCTTCAAGGGGGAAAAGAGGAGGGTGGCAAGGGTGTATGCTTCAAAAGGGAAAAGAGGAGGGTGGCAAGGGTTTATGCCTCAAGGGGGAAAAGAGGAGGGTGGCAAGGGTTTATGCTTCAAGGGGGAAAAGAGGAGGGTGGCAAGGGTTTATGCTTCAAAAGGGAAAAGAGGAGGGTGGCAAGGGTTTATGCTTCAAAAGGGAAAAGAGGAGGGTGGCAAGGGTTCATGCTTCAAAAGGGAAAAGAGGAGGGTGGCAAGGGTCTGTGCTTCAAGGGGGAAAAGAGGAGGGTGGCAAGGGTGTATGCTTCAAAAGGGAAAAGAGGAGGGTGGCAAGGGTTTATGCTTCAAGGGGGAAAAGAGGAGGGTGGCAAGGGTGTATGCTTCAAGGGGGAAAAGAGGAGGGTGGCAAGGGTTTATGCTTCAAAAGGGAAAAGAGGAGGGTGGCAAGGGTTTATGCTTCAAAAGGGAAAAGAGGAGGGTGGCAAGGGTGTATGCTTCAAGGGGGAAAAGAGGAGGGTGGCAAGGGTTTATGCTTCAAGGGGGAAAAGAGGAGGGTGGCAAGGGTTTATGCTTCAAAAGGGAAAAGAGGAGGGTGGCAAGGGTTTATGCTTCAAAAGGGAAAAGAGGAGGGTGGCAAGGGTTTATGCTTCAAAAGGGAAAAGAGGAGGGTGGCAAGGGTTTATGCTTCAAAAGGGAAAAGAGGAGGGTGGCAAGGGTTTATGCTTCAAGGGGGAAAAGAGGAGGGTGGCAAGGGTTTATGCTTCAAAAGGGAAAAGAGGAGGGTGGCAAGGGTTTATGCTTCAAAAGGGAAAAGAGGAGGGTGGCAAGGGTTTATGCTTCGAAAGGGAAAAGAGGAGGGTGGCAAGGGTTTATGCTTCAAGAGGGAAAAGAGGAGGGTGGCAAGGGTTTATGCTTCAAAAGGGAAAAGAGGAGGGTGGCAAGGGTTTATGCTTCAAGGGGGAAAAGGGGAGGGTGGCAAGGGTGTATGCTTCAAGGGGGAAAAGAGGAGGGTGGCAAGGGTTTATGCTTCAAAAGGGAAAAGAGGAGGGTGGCAAGGGTTTATGCTTCAAAAGGGAAAAGAGGAGGGTGGCAAGGGTGTATGCTTCAAGGGGGAAAAGAGGAGGGTGGCAAGGGTTTATGCTTCAAGGGGGAAAAGAGGAGGGTGGCAAGGGTTTATGCTTCAAGGGGGAAAAGAGGAGGGTGGCAAGGGTTTATGCTTCAAAAGGGAAAAGAGGAGGGTGGCAAGGGTTTATGCTTCAAAAGGGAAAAGAGAAGGGTGGCAAGGTTTTATGCTTCAAAAGGGAAAAGAGGAGGGTGGCAAGGGTTTATGCTTCAAAAGGGAAAAGAGGAGGGTGGCAAGGGTTTATGCTTCAAAAGGGAAAAGAGGAGGGTGGCAAGGGTTTATGCTTCAAAAGGGAAAAGAGAGGGTGGCAAGGGTTTATGCTTCAAAAGGGAAAAGAGGAGGGTGGCAAGGGTGTATGCTTCAAGGGGGAAAAGAGGAGGGTGGCGAGGGTTTATACTTCAAGGGGGAAAAGAGAAGGGTGGCAAGGGTTTATGCTTCAAGGGGGAAAAGAGGAGGGTGGCAAGGGTTTATGCTTCAAAAGGGAAAAGAGGAGGGTGGCAAGGGTTTATGCTTCAAGGGGGAAAAGAGGAGGGTGGCAAGGGTTTATGCTTCAAAAGGGAAAAGAGGAGGGTGGCAAGGGTTTATGCTTCAAAAGGGAAAAGAGGAGGGTGGCAAGGGTTTATGCTTCAAAAGGGAAAAGAGGAGGGTGGCAAGGGTTTATGCTTCAAAAGGGAAAAGAGGAGGGTGGCAAGGGTTTATGCTTCAAAAGGGAAAAGAGGAGGGTGGCAAGGGTTTATGCTTCAAGGGGGAAAAGAGGAGGGCGACAAGGGTTTATGCTTCAAGGGGGAAAAGTAAGCCCGCAGAGGATGTATGGGGGGGGGGAGGAAGGGGGGGTGTATGTAAGCGGTGTCAGGGGAGAGGATGGAGCGTGTAAGGTGTAGAGTGAGTGGGCGGTGAGAGGTAGGTGGAGTGCAACAGCGAGGGGCTGGGCAGCTTGGGAAAAAAGTGGGAGGTCAGCAGGGAAGTGTGACGGCACCAAGTGCACGGGGAATGGAGGTGTGTGTTGAGGGATGCTGTGGGAGGTGGATTGAGGAGGAGCAGGGCTGCAGGTCCAGAAAAGCAAGGGTGCAGGACCAGCATTGTCTTGTCACCCCAGGTTTCAGCCATGAGATCCCCGGGGTTTAAGCTCAAGGGTTTTTTAGTACATACCCCAAACCCTGAACCCCCCAAACCCTGCTCCCTGACCTGAAGAATAGCCTGTTCATGTTGGCCAGCTCCACATGGTCATAGTCGTACATCAGGAGGCGCCCGATCCCGCAGCGAGTGAGCATCTCAGCGGCAACGCTGCCCACTCCGCCCATGCCCACTACGGCCACCTGGGAAGCAAGGTAAGGCGGTAGAGTAATGTTCGTAGCAACTATGTAAGGCGGTACAGTAATCTACATAGCAACCAGGTTAGGTGGTACAGTAATCTAAATAGCAACTAGGTGAGGCGGTGCAGTAATCTAAATAGCAACTAGGTAAGGCGGTGCTGTATACTGCACGGTAAGTACATGGTCAGTCCTCAGCCCAGCGGCAGAGCTGTCAAAGCCGTTCATGCCCACAACGGCTACATGGAGAGCAAAGTGAGGTGGGTTGGACACATACAGGGCGGTGTCGTAAGCTGCATTGTAAATACAAGCTGCTTGGACCACCTGTTACAGGCCGGTCAAGTTTTGGCCCCAATCGGGCACTTGTATGCAATGGGTCTGCCGGAGGATAATTTGAGATTTTTTCATGGAAGCAACCCAAATCTTGCCCATCAGCAAAGCTAAACAAAGGCGAATTTAACGTTTTTTAATTTTGTACATCCCATAGAGAGTTTTGATCAATAAATAGCGGTAGCACTTTCTAATGGCCAAAGAAATAAACGCTGTTACAGTGTTGCACATAGCTGATACAAGGTGGGTGTCTAGGTTCCAAGCAGCAGCAGCAGCAGCAGCCACCCAGCCAAACCTGCTGCCAAAGGGCAGGGGCGCAGCCAACACATTTAGGCCCCATGCACCCCTTCAGACGCCCACAGTTCTTTGCTGCTACCTGCCGGGATGACATTTCACCCATTGGGTATGCACATCCATTGCTGCGAAATTAACACCGTCCCGGTCATACTTAACAGACCTTGCCTCCTTGACCATGCTCATGCACAGGTCCACACAATCACTATTCCATGCGCGCTTGATCCCTGGCTGATGGTCAGCCTAAGTCGACCCTGGTGCCGCTATCTGTCCAGACCTGAATCATGCATCATTCCCAACCATGCCCATGCGTCCCTACTGGTTGATTGCTGGGGCGGTGCTGATTAATTGCTGAAGTGCCCTTAAAAACTGCAGCAGCCTGGTGCCACAGAACTGAGAAATGCCACAACAACTCCCATGCGCTGCTCACCATTCAGTGCCCGATGCGCTCATAGAGTCATAGTCCTTGACAAAACCCATGCGGCGATCACGATTTGATGCCTGATGCCCAAGTACCGTTCACCGTTTGGCATCTGATGCCCATGTGTAGCTCACTGTTCGGTACCCATGCGTTGCTCACCGTTCGGTGCCTGATGCGCTCATAGTCCTTGACAATGCCCATGCGCTGCAGGGCCATGAGACGGCTGTATGGGTTGCTGTCAACCACCTCTGCGCTCATCTTCTCAACCCTCGGCCGCAGGACCTCAGGGGCGGCAGCAGGTAGAGCTGTTAGCGCTCCCGGGGTCGAGATCTTGCTTAGCGTATCTTGCAGCTTGCTGGCGATTCGAGAAACTTGCTCTTGGATCTGAAGGTGATGCGATGCGGCGCAGGGAGGTAGATGTTGTTGCCAAGATCTTTGTACAAGATCTCGTCGGACAGCTGAGTGGAAACCTGCGCCATGCAGAAATAAATTGAAGCTATCTGCTAACACTGACGCACCTTCTGCACATTGTCTTGGATTAAGCTAGCGTCCAGGGATTCAACGCTCTCCTGAAGCCTTCGCAGCTCCTGGGTCAGCTCGTGTGCACGGTTGTTGGCTGAGCCTGCGGCCGGGCCAGCGCTAGGTGAATCTGCCTCGCTCATAGCTTTTGGTAGCTGGAATAGCGTGAAGGTAAACGACAGTGGCCGAGCAGCAAGAGCTGGGGGATGCTTGGAAATAAGTGTAAGCCTGTCTGGGAGTGACCGAGTGGTTAAGTTCGGTTGTCAGTCGAGTCCTGCCAGCATGAGCAGCAACATGCTTGTGCAAGAGGCGTTGGAATGGCGTGGGCAGGCGTGGATGGGATGTCCTTGTTTGTATTGGAAAGTTGCAGATATTGTTGAGGCACAAACGTCTTGATGCTTGGGATTCCTTTGAGTGTCCTTATTTTCCAGACTTCAGTCAGTCCCTTCATTTTCTTTCCCTTCTGGTAGGTATTCTTCTTTCCTGTTCCGCACTCCCCCCAACCGCTCAGCCGGAGGCCCTAGGCATGTTAGCTGAGCAGCTTGCCTCTTGCTTCGCAAGGGCTTTCTCCCGCATGCGCGTGCACACCGCAGCGGGCCTAGACGGTCTGGCGGCACCCTTTATCAAATTGGCTATGGTAGAGGACGATTCAGAGGGGGAGCAATGGCATGTGATGAGGAATCTGCTGCAAGACTGGGTGACTGCGATGACGGTGCGGGGGGGAATGCCTAGTGCCAGGCAGCCAGTCAGGACTCAGCCTGTTTACAAGAAGGGCGACCCCCTTGATCCCGGTATTTACCGGCCCATCGCCATCACTAGCGTGCTTTACCGGCTGTATGCCAGCATGCTCACTGCCAGCACTGGTGAGTGGGCGTGATTGCACGGCCACGTCCCTCCTGAGCAGTTTGGTTTTCAACAGCGCCGTAGCACGCTCCAGGCTGCTTTCCTCCTCAGGCATGCAGTCCATGCTCAACGGGCAGCAGCAGGCCGTGGCAAGCTGCATGTGGCCTTTGTGGACTCACAGAGCCTATGACAGCGAGCCCCAGGAGCAGCTGTGGCGGCATTTATGCGAGCATCTTCACATGCCTCCATGCCTGTTACGCGCGGTGCAAGCGCTTTATGCCGGTGCAGTTTACATGCTCACTGACGGCCACAAGCGCACTGGTCCTGTGCCTTACACCAGAGGCATCAAGCAGGGCTGCTCCCTGAGCCCCCTGCTCATTAGCCTTAACCTCAGTGACCTGCCGGCCATGCTCGCAGCCAAGTGCCCGGCAGAGGGCATTGAGCTGCGGGGCGACAGCTACGCTGCCTGCTGTATGCGGATGACCTCTCCTTGCTAGCCCGCACCCCAGCAGGGCTGCAACGCATGCTTGATGCCTTGCATAAATATGCGGCACATAAACAGCTTCATGTCATTGTCAGTAAGACAGAGGTCATGGAGTTTGGCAGCCGCTTAGCAGCGCAGCGCCAACAGCCAGCCCATGTTTGCGTTTACGGCCCTGACCGTGCCGTGTTGAAGCGTGTCCAAGAATTCAAGCTCTTAGGCATCACTCAGCACGAAAGCAGCGGCCTGAAGAGGGCCATGAAGGGTAGAGAGGCGCCTTTGGCTGCCGCGCTGCACCGCGTTCGCCGCATGGCAGCCAAGGTGGGCCTCAGGCGCCATCTTCCAACCCGCATCAGGTTGGCAGCTGTGTACGCAGCGCCTGCGGCCAACTACGGCGGCGTGGTGTGGGCCAACAGCCACCTTCGGCCGCGGCAATGTCTGTCCAGCAAAATGCAGTCCAGCTTGCTTCAGCACCTACGCCAGGCTGCGGGGCTACCTGCATCAGCCGCCATTTGGGGAGTCCAGAGAGAGCTGCAGCTCCAGCCACTACAGCGAGACTGGTGGGCCCATATCCTCCGCTTCTACAATGCAGCGGTAGCACCGAAGGCACAGCAATACAGCCCTCTCATGGCTCAAGCCATGGCAGCAGATATGCAGCTTGCAGTCAGCCAGGACACTGGCGGCCGCACCTGGTGCTCTGATCTGCTGGGTGCATGAGAGGAGCTGGAGCGGGGGACAGCCACCCCCACCTTGCGCGGGGCTGCAGCTGCCTTACAGCGCCTACCTGTCACAGTGGTGTTGGCACTCGTTGACGCAGCCTACAAGCAAGCACGGCTGGACGCAAGCGGCGGTGGGGACCCCAGGGACCCTACCACCGAGCACAGAACTGCGGCGACCTACCACGCCTGGTTCCAGTCCACGGCGGGTGCCGTGCTGGTGCAAGCCAAGAGGTGCACTAGCCAGAGGGAGTGTGCTTGTGTGCGCATGAATTTGCGACTGCGGCTTGGCGCGATCAGCACTGCTGATACCAGAGGACGGCGCAACGGTCAGCGGCGAGAGGCACGCTGCTGCCAGCGGTGTTGGGCACGGGGGGATAGCGAGCAGGTGGAGGATGCGCTACATGTGTGCTACCAGTGCCTAAGTCTGAGGGAGCAGTTACGGGAGCGGGGTTGGGCAGGTCCTCTGGGCGCTGCCACCAACTTCCACCAGCTGTACCAGGCTGAGCAGGGATGGGATGCACTTGCTTTTGTGGACTGGGCTGTGGGCATTGTTGAGGGTAAGTCTCTAAGGCTTCTGAGGCGCTGGTGTCGTTTGTCTTTCCGGCCTTATCTTGAGGTCATTTTTGTTGTTGTTGTTTGCCCCCTTTTTAGTTTCTTCTCTTCTCCCTTCTGATCAGTGGGGCTGGGCAGGGGTGGGATACGCTTGCCTTTGCGATTTTTTTTTCGAGAGGCTTTGTTGAGGGCTATTCCATGGTGGAACTCAGGTGTCGGACTCGGTCTCTTTGCCTTCTCGGCCTCTCCTTTTGTTCCTTTCCCCCCCTCTTCCTTTTAGTTTCCTCTTTTCTCCCTTCTGAACAGTTGGGCGCCCATGCGGCCGAGCTCTGAGCGGGCCCAGAGGTGTAACGTTATTGACACTCCCCCCCCCCTACCCCATACCGAACAGTTGGGTGCACACGCGGCCAAGCTTCATGAGCCGGTCCAGAGGTATTAAGTCGTTGACTCATGGTACCCACAAATCTGTTCAAATGAACAGTCGGCAGGGAATGAGAAAAAACTGGCTATCTGCTGTTCACCAGTCATTGCATAGCAACAGTTTCAGCATGAAAGACAGCTCCTTACATTTGAGGGGTTCGGGGTTGAGGTCTTGCGGATTCGAGTTTGAAAAGCATCCAACCTCTGCTCCCGTCATTAGTTGTGCACAACAAAGATGAAGCTGCATAGCCCCTCTTGCCCCGAAAAAAAGAATACTGCATGAAAGACAGCTCCAAATATCCCTGAGCTCGTCCCAACCACTGCACTGCTCATGCCATCAGTGGCTTGACTCCAAGAAGTGGGCATGTGAGGCTGTGCTCCCTCTTGGCGCCAGAGTCTGATATCCGACGCTTGATGATGCAGTGCTGCCTACCAGCCATACTTAGCCTGCGTCTCTCGCTTTGTCTTCATGGTGCGAGACTTGCCCTCAAGCAGCTCGATCTCGTTCATCTTGAAAAAGGAGAAAGTGCAGGGTTCAGATTCCAGATATTGAGGGGAAGACACTCGGAAAGGCAACGCGTGGGATGGTGGTGATGGGGTGTGGGGGTCAGGCTTACGGCATCACACACATCAGTAGAAACCTTTCAACTACACTTATAAATCAGGCAGGGGAACATGGGCCACCCTAAAATGCGACGACTGCAACTAAGGACACCTAGCAGGAAAAGCCAGCCCTATCGGCAGGGTCTTAACATGACCATATTGAACGCCTCAATGGCCAATCAGGCAAATCTTCACTGGGAAAAACACTTTCACACACACCTTCGCATTATGGAAAAGTGTACCAATCTGGTGCTTGCTGCGTGCAAGCTGGCTGCCCTTGTGCTGGCTTGCTTGAGACCTCAGTTGATCTGTGGAGAGGTTTAGGGTTGAAAGGATACATGGGATCAGAACATCGGCTTCAATGCTGTATTTGAATTTTGGATATCAACACAGCTAGTAAAAGGGCATGGCACAACACATGTATGAGATCAATCAGTTGGCCTGCAGGCAAGTAGTGATGTAAGGGCACACGAGGCATTGTGATGGGGGCTGACAGATTGCCTCTGGTTGTGATTTGTGACGAGTGAAGACAACAGGTGGCAGGGCATGATCAGAGGCAAATCGGGACTTGAGGAGACGAGACGAGACAGCAGGGTTTCAGGAGCGGAGGGTAGGAAAGGCCCTCCCTCAGCTAGTTTTGGAGACACCACGTGCAAGGGCATAGCATAACATGATCACAAGGGAATCGGAACACCAGGAGACGAGTCAATATAATTATAATAAGGGGCCAACAGACATCCGACAGCTGCGAAAATTCGTTTTTCTTCAGGTTTCCAGAATTTACCAGCTCCCTGCTGGATCATCCAGCTAACACACAATGTAGGGAGCGGAGTTCCTACTAACTGCTTCCTGCTCAATCAGTCACTCAGCCCCCACACACGTACTGTGGGGAGGGTGACCCCCCTCTCAAACAGCCACGCCGGCACAGTTATAGAGGCCCACAGACAAAGTGTAGCTTCTAAAAGTGTTACATATAGTGATTTAGCCCGGAAAACATGATATCCACTCTTTCATGCACACATCCTTTCCACACTCACTTTCAAAATCAGACCCTAGGGCGCTGCGTATGCCCTTCTGCGCCTCCTTTTTCGCAGGGTCCACATACCGCAGCTCCTTCGCACTAATCTGTGGGAGCGGGGAGAAAGGAGTGGGCAGCTGGTTCAAGCAACCTGCCAAGACGTGCCGCACTTCAGATCCGCTTAAATCATCTGGAGACAAGATTAAGAGAAGCTAGGCAGAATAGGCTATTATGGCTGCAATGATTGCTCCACACAGATGCAGCCCCAGGCCCATGGCAAGTGGACTCGGAAACATCAACACGATTCCTGGAAGTGAAAACAGCCCCTGGCACACACGAGTCAGGCATCAGTGCATCACTCCGACTTTCTGCCATAATGGTGTCCAATGCCATGCGGGGGCTGATTTGAGTGCAGTGTAGAACATCACCAACAGGGTTCACCGATACTTTTTCCGATGAAAGGTTCTGGCGCTACCTTCCTGATGTCGACTCCCTGTTTACTTCAGGGTCCTTCAGCTGCAATGCAGCTGTGGCCATGGTGGCCTGGTGCTGCAAGCCCTGCTGATTGGGCCACCGGCTGTAGGTTTGGGCCCCCATCGGCGTAGTGGCGTCTACCCAGTACTGGTGCCTACCAAAGGTGGAGTGGTGTGCTTTAAAGTAAGCATAGCCTCGCACCTCCTTGAACTCTACGCCAGCAAACTCCTCGGGTATTTCAAACTCTGCCTTCCGTCTTCCAGCCGATGATGCCGCTGAAGGGCCTCCCCCACTGCTGCTACTGCTGCCCCCTGCATAGTGATGGCCAGGCCGTTGCGGCCCCACAGCCACTGCGTTGTGTAAACTTGAGCCGGCAGCCGCCCCGTCCCACTCGGGCTCAGCTTCGGCCTCGCTCGCTCGGTATGCCTCATTGTTGAGCCCGACCGAGGCAGCTCCACCGTCCCCTCGGCCAGCCGCCAGAACCGGGTCCTCCTCGTCATCGTCGTCAGCGGCCTTGGACCGAGCACTCTGGAAGAAGTCCTTAGGCATGCCCCCTCGGCCGCCCCCGAGCGCTGCGCCCGCGCCCAGCGCCTGGCTACTGTCGTTCTTTGGTGCGGGTAGGAAGTCGATAAGCCTTGACTTGACGCCCCCGGAGGCTGCCTTGAGCCGCTTGGCAGCCCTCACGGCGGTCTCCTCCTCGTCGTCTGAGTGCTCATGCAGCATGGACCGGGACAGTGGCAGCTGGAACGAGATCACCTTCTTTCCCGCGACTGTGGTAGGAGGCAGCTTACTCCATAAAGAGGGGCCGCTGCTGCTGGCAGGTTGGCTGGTTTGGGGCTACAGAGGTGAAGGGGCAAACGAGCGCGTGCACAGGTCGAGTCAGCAAAATGCAGGCCAGCGCGAGTGACCGCGTGGCGGGCATCAAGGCGATAAGGAAATAGTACTTGCCTGTTGTTTCGCGGGCTCTTCTGCAATCGAAGGGTTCGATCGACGAGAGTTGTCCTCCTCCTCGTCCCCAGAGGATCCGTAGCCAGTTAGAAAATCCATCAAGACTAGATGGAAAGGTGTTTGAACATGCGTCAATTGTTGTGACCTCCAAGCTTAACAAGCCCACTACTTTTGCTTGGACTTCAACAAACCCTATACGCAATCCCCTAGGCCATATGCCCCAAATCCTTCAGCTCGAATGCCTCACTTCTCAGTACAACCGATCTGGCAACCGACCAGCTTCGCTGGAATTAGTGCCGAGCAGCGGTCTCATCGGCCTTTCCAGCTATTTTCAAAATGCAGATGCGCCAAGCCACTGTGAACAAGGCTAACCTGAGCCGCAAGCAGGCTGTCGCCGCCACCGTGCCCAGGCCATGTGTGTCCAGGCCCTGTGCCCGCCGCGCTGCCCTGCAGGTATATACCAACGGAATGGGTGACACCAAATCCATATCAGTACATTTGTCGGGAAGCGGCCATGAATGATCATCAAACCCGCCGGATTGCGATAGTAGCGGCAATAGTGGACAGTGCGGCTGGGTAACACGTATCGCAGCGCTCCCAGCGCCTGACACCAAAATTAAAATGACGATCTACGTAAAGCAGGCACACAAACCGGAAAAAGCCGAGCATGTCAAAACTGGTCGACGTCTGCCCTACCCACACCCCGTCACAGCATCACATCC
The DNA here is from genome assembly GCA_037349105.1 of Limnomonas spitsbergensis. Lineage (NCBI taxonomy): Eukaryota > Viridiplantae > Chlorophyta > Chlorophyceae > Chlamydomonadales > Limnomonas > Limnomonas spitsbergensis. The sequence continues at coordinate 2,274,025 of JAYJMM010000094.1, read as the reverse complement.
TCTTCCCCTCCTCCTCAGGTCGTCAATGCCGTGCATCTGGACTTCAACACCAAGGTGTTCAAGAAGGAGCATGTCACCTTCGCTGGCAACGAGGAGTACATCGTGCGCGGAGGCCGCGACAAGTTCCCCCAGCTCAAGGAGGCCTTCAAGGCCATCAAATCCGTAGGAGTCCTCGGATGGGGCTCACAAGCCCCCGCCCAGGCACAGAACCTGATCGACTCGTTCGCTGATGCTGGCATGGACGTCAAGGTCCAGATCGGTTTGCGCATGAACTCGCCCTCGGTGGCTGAGGCCGAGGCGGTTGGCTTCTCCAAGTCCAAGGGAACGCTCGGCGAGGTGCTGGACGTTGTCGCTGAAAGCGACCTGGTACTGCTGCTGATCTCTGATGCCGCACAGGTAGGCGCTTTGATTGCTGAAGTGCTGTTGCATGTGTGCGTCTGCATGCATGGCCATAGAGCCGCCAGGTCTTGCTGCTTGTCTGTGGACGCCATGCAGGTCGAGGTACTGCCTCAATGGGTTTGGGGGTCCTCGACCTCGTACCCTACAACAACAATCAATCAGCTGCATGGATTAGGGTTTTAACCCTAGTCGATCAGCCAGTCAGCCTCAGGGTGTAGGGTGTGGATCGGAAACCAACAATCAGTCTGCTGCGGGAATAAGGGCTGACTTCGCTTACCCTTAACCAGTGTCCAGTCAGCTGCAGGATTTAGGGTTAAACCAGGCGCCTCTACGCTGCGTATGCTGCCGCCTCCATGCATGTGCCTTCAGGCATGCACTCGCATGGCCACGACTCTGAGAAAAGCCAGGTATTTGTGGGGTGAAGTTCGATCGCCCTGGTCAGGCTGACACTCTGAATCCAGAAACACGAAGAAGGCGCTCTACTGTCATGCTGCTCACCTCGGACAGTGCGTGAACGCGCCGAAGAAGAAGCCTCCTGTACCCAAGCCGTGCTGATTGACTGCATGCAACATTTAACACATATTAACACCTGCATGGCTGCATGCTGGCTGCATGCATATGTTCGAGTTTGCATGGCAATGGCGTCTCTGGCTTCATCTGCCCTCCTTTTGACTCCTCATGTGTGCTATGTATGTCAGGCCAAGCTGTACCCCCGCCTGCTCGCGGCCATGAAGCCCGGTGCCACCCTGGGCCTGTCCCACGGTTTCCTGCTGGGAGTTATGAAGAACGACGGTGTAGACTTCCGCAAGGACATCAATGTGGTGCTGGTGGCCCCCAAGGTGTGGACTATGATGCCCTAGACCCTGAACCCTAGATGACAGGGTGTGGGAGCTGGGACATCAACTTGGTCCTGGTGACTTAGAACATTTAAGGTGTGGACTAGGACGCCCTAGACCCTGAACCCTAGATGTGGGGGAGTAGGAGAAAAGGTGTGTTCTTGATACTTGTGGCGCTCAGCTGTGACCCTTGAGATAATGAGGAGGGGCAAGGACATCATGATGGTGGCACTGGTGGCCCAAGGAGTGTGTACCTATGGGTGGGACCATTGGTCCCAGTCTGGTCGGGAATCTGTTTTAAAAGATATCAAGGGTCAGAGTCGTGGGGTCGTGTCCCTTCAAAGAGGGATGCTCATGGATGACGCTGTGCCCCTGGAGGAAAGGGTGGGGGGGACATGGATGGGGGTCAAGCTGCTAGGGATTGCGGGTACGATTTGGGGGATGGGCGGGGAAGGAGATTTGCATAGCGCTCTGGGGAGGAGCAGGGTAGTGTTGGTCCGTGTTGGGGCCACGCCTGGAGTTAGGAGGGAGGAACGTGGGGTTGGGTTCAGGCCCCTGGCAGGTTAGTGCGGGTCTTGGTTCGAGTCAGGCCTTGAAGTAGTAGGGAGGTATGTGGTCTCAGGGTCGTGATCCTGGAGGTAGGAGACAGTGGAGTGTGGGATCCGGCTGGGGTCATGATCCTGGAATGACGTGGCAGGATGGCAGGTGAGAGGGGGGGGCGGAGTTATGGATGTCCCCTTAGGGGTGTGGGTTTTTTACGTTTTAGATGTGAAAAGGAAGGTACCCTGCCTTCCACAGCAGCACCTTTGCCGTGATACATCAATATCACTGGGGATGGAATCAGAGGTCCAGCCTCACTCATCCCAAAATTGCGTTTCAAATTCCTTGTTCAAACAGCCATGATGCTGTGTAGCGCTCAGCTGTGTATGTCTTCACCAAACTCTGTACCTCGCCTTGCTTCTGCCCAGGGCATGGGCCCCTCGGTCAGGCGGTTGTACGAGCAGGGTAAGAGCGTCAACGGCGCCGGGATCAACTGCTCCTTTGCCATCCACCAGGACTACACCGGCACTGCGGCCGACATTGCCATCGGCTGGGCTGTCGGCGTTGGCGCTCCCTTTGCTTTCCGTGAGTTCTGGCTTTGACGTGCCTGGAACCTTAACCCTATCCACCGGCTGGGCTGTCAGCAGCAGGGCCCATTTTGCATTCTGTGAGATCAGTTTTTTTCGAACCCCAACCCGGAACCTTATCCATACGCTGGGCTATTTGCGTTGGTGCCCCCATGGCTATATCCTCGAGTGCAGGCCTCCGTACTACCTGAAACCTATCCATACGCATCATTGCCCCCTTTGCATTGTGTTCCGTGTTATGCGAACCCTAAGCCCTGCCTGTCCTCTGTGCTGCTGGTGCCAGCGCCTATCCAGCGCCCCCGCTTTCCGTGGCTCGGATTTTTTCAAAACCTGAACCCTAAACCGTTTATCCACTGGCCGCAGCCACCACCCTCGAGTCCGAGTACAAGAGCGACATCTACGGCGAGCGATGCATCCTGCTGGGCGCTGTGCACGGCATGGTGGAGGCTCTGTTCCGCCGCTACACCCGCCAGGTGGGATTTAATAATGATATATATAGCAGTATAGTATAATATATATATATATAAATATACAAGGCATGGTGGAGGCTCTGTTCCGCTGCTACACCCACCCAGGTGAGGCTGGCGGGCCTAATCCGTAATAACGTATTTTCGTTTTTTTGCACCGTTCTGTGTTTCAGAAACAGGTTCCTCCTGCCTGTATGGCATGGTGGAGCTGAGAAGGTGTGTGATTATGCCGCAAATACTGCCCTGCAAGGAATGCCACTGTCTGTCCCCTTGAAGCACCGGTTCAGATTCCTGCAGGGCAGTGTTGGGCTGGCTACCATGCAACTGAGGCGCCCTGCCTCCTGCAGGGCTGGCTGTTCCGGGACTCACAGCTCCTTGTCCATTGTAGGGCATGAGTGACGAGGAAGCCTTCAAGCATGGCTGGCTGTGACACAGTCCTCTACTCCCTGTTTCCTTCAAGGCTGGCTGTTACTCAATTCACAGTCACTCCCTGTCCGTTGCATTGCAGGGCATGAGTGACGAGGAAGCCTTCAAGCATGGCTGGCTGTGACACAACTCTCTACTCCCTCTTTCCTTCAAGGCTGGCTGTTACACAATTCACAGTCACTCCTTGTCTGTTGCATTGCAGGGCATGAGTGACGAGGAGGCCTTAAAGCATGGCTGGCTGTGACAAAGTTCTCTACTCCCTGTTTCCTTCAAGGCTGGCTGTTACACAATTCACAGTCACTCCCTGTCCGTTGCATTGCAGGGCATGAGTGACGAGGAAGCCTTCAAGCAGAGCGTGGAGTGCATCACTGGACCAGTCTCAAAGACCATCTCCACACAGGTGAGACGCACGGAATGTAAATGGGTGATGCACCTTCTGGAGGAGCACATCCAAATGACTGGAATGTAAATGGGTGGTGCACCTTCAGGAGGAGGACATCTGAATGGCTGGAATGTGAATGGATGGGATGCGTATCGGAAACAGTCATCTGGTTGGCTGGTAAGACTTCAAGCGTGCAGCCATTGCACCGGATGGGTCTCAAAGATCATTGCCACAAGCGTGAGACGATTATAATGATCAGAAAAGGCAATGTCAATGGGCGGGAGACACATTGGAGAAGGAAACCTGAATGGCTGGAAAGAAATCTTGGAATCAAGTGCAGTCCATGCACTGGGCGGGTATGCTTGTACGCCGCTGGCCGGCGTGGAGGGCAGGAGGCTCACTAGGGTGTAGCTGTGTGTTGGAGGTTGATTTACACCCTAGCTGGAACAGTCAGAGCGGCAAGAGGCCTCTGATGAGGGTCTGTAGACTAGCAGCTCCTCTAGTGACGGCCAGTTGGGATGGTGTTAGGGTTTGAGGGGGATGCGTGGGTGAACAGAGCCATTAGGAGGGTAAGAAAAGTGTTTGTCATTTCTTGTCAGTGCATCTCAAATGGGGCTTTGCACTGAAGGAGGGTTCAAACTATGATGTGTCTGGGGCTGATTGGACACGAACCTCAAGGCGCCTGGCTTGGGACTTAGGGTGGCAGCTCAACCCTGTCTGGACAGCTGGACTGAGGAGTGATCCCTTCACTTAAAGCCATGAACGTTTCTCGCCATAGGCCATGAAACCCTAAGCAACACCCCTGAGCCCTGTACAATCAGCACTGACCAGGCATATTCTTTGAACCCTGAACCGTCTACCCTTTTCAGGCTTGATCCCCGAGCCCTGAACACGTCACATTCCTCATCCTCCGTTGTGCAGGGCATGGTTGCTGTGTACAACAAGTTCGACGATGCCGGCAAGAAGATCTTCCAGGAGGCGTACACCGCCAGCCTTAAGCCGGCCATGGACATCTGCTTCGAGATTTACGAGGACGTCGCGAGCGGGAACGAGATCAAGTCGGTCGTGCAGGCTGGCTCGCGCTTCGACCGCTTTCCCATGGGGAAGATCGACGGCACATACATGTGGAAGGTAGGAAATGTTTGCCAGAGTTAGGAGATTCAAGCACTACCGGTAGTCTGTTTTCTGGTCATACTATCGTAATCAATTTGGGGGGCTAAGACCGCTGCCCCATGGGATGAATGAAGGGTACACGGAAGGTGCAGTACGCGATTTCAACGTCTCTGGACGGTGCATACCATAGTAAAGAAGACTTCATCTGGCTTAGCGATGCTCCAGAACTATCCGGCCCCTGTCTGCTGCCCTCTTGCTTTCTAGCTCGACCCGGCCAGGCTGGCCAGGAGGCGTGCATTACCTGAAGATAGCTGAATGCTCACAACTCTTGTCCCCTCCCCGCAGGTTGGCCAGGAGGTGCGCAACAAGCGCGTGGAGGCAGAGATCCCCCTCAACCCCTTCACCGCTGGTGTGTACGTTGCCACCATGATGGCGACGGTGGAGGTGCTGCGGGAGAAGGGGCACCCTTACTCCGAGATCTGCAATGAGTCCATCATTGAGGTGCGGTGATCAAGGCCAATGTCAATTTGAATTTCAGGCGGCTTGAGAAGCGCAAACGTGGCCAGGTAGCAAGGGGTCACCCTTACTCAAAGATCTTGAATGAGGTGTGGTGTGTAATACGAATGTTTAGGCTAAACGGTATATGAAAGATGTACTGCGAGAGTGCAGAGAATGGCTTGACCTCACGGACATGCCTGGAAACACGCCTCCAGTGATGTTCGCATTGCGAATTGAGTTCCAGGCGTGTGGAGGAAACAAGTGAGGCCGGGTGTATAAAGCCGCGTGAAGTTCATGAAGTTTTTTCAGTCCAACAGAGCATCACAGTTGATGCAAGGGACATGCCGTACTCTTCTCAGAAGAACCACGCCATACTCATATATCACGGTATAGATCTAGATCTTACAGAGTCCATTATTGAGACATGAGATGCAAGAAAGTGTTGGTGCTGGGTTGAGAGCAGTGCTGTGCCGATTGTGGACTTTACGGTGGCTGACAGTACGTAGCTGAGTGTCAGTCACAGCAATCTCAAGGCAAATCCAGCTACTGTTACCAGTAAGGGACTGTAATTACTTGCACGCTTTCCAAGTTGCGGTGCAATTGCACAGGACTGGGTAAGAGGTCATAGGCTCATGCAGCTTGTAGTAACCTAGGTCTATCTAGGATGGAAGTATTCCCCTTTCACCCGACCCCCGCTTTGCCCTGACTTTGCGCGCTGCTCTGCCCCCTTCCCGCTCCCCGCCCTCAGGCCGTTGACTCGCTCAACCCCTACATGCACGCACGCGGCGTCGCCTTCATGGTTGACAACTGCTCGTACACCGCCCGCCTGGGCAGCCGCAAGTGGGCGCCCCGTTTCGACTACATCCTGGAGCAGCAGGTGCGAGGGGGGAGGGGAGGTGGAGAGAGGATAGTGGGATGAGCAGCAGAAGGGTGGGGAGCAGCAGGCGCAAGAGGGGGTGGAAAGAGAGGAAGGGAAGAGTGCAAAGGGGGGGCCCGCTAGTGGGCGCTCTGATTTGATGCCTTCTGTGGTTTCCTGTGCGCGTCCCCTTCTCGTGCAGTTTCCGGATGTCAAGTTGAACAAAGGGGCGCGGTTGAATTCACTAGGATGTCTTGAAGACATTGTCTTCTCTTTCATCAGCGTTCCACCATGACTCTGTGGTGTGATGTTTTGCCAGGCTGTTCTCCTTTCAGCCCTAGGAGCCTGGCTGACCTTGGTCCCATCCATTTCTCCGCATCATATTCCCCACGTTGTGTTGCTGCTCCTTTTTTGTGTCAATGACGTTGCACCTCTGGGCCAGGCACAACAAGGCTCGGCATTTTGGGCGGCTGTGCTCCTTGTGTGTGTAGGGACTAATGAGCGCCGCCTACTGTGTGACCAGACCCTTCATGTTGAATTTTAACAGTGTACCTGTTAACCTGAAAACTGCACGTGTGACCAGAAACCCTTTTCGTTTCAGCTAAGCAGTGTACCTAACTTGAAAACTGCATTTCATCATGCTGCGCAGGCATTCACTGCCGTTGATGAGGGCACCGTGACGGATACGGAGTCCATGCGCAAGTTCTTGGTGGACCCCGTCCACTCCGCACTGGCGACCTGCTCTGAGATGCGCCCCTCCGTGGACATTTCTGTCGGGGGCGCAGACTCGAGCGTTGGCGTGGGAGCTGGAAAGGCACGCACTGAGTTCCGCAGCACTGTGGCGGCTTAAGTGTGGATCAGGGATCCAAAGGGGGGGTAACGGAGCCGTGCTGGAAGCCCAGAGAGCTGCCAAAGAACCAACGAGATCCATCGTCGGCGTGAATTTAGGGGTGTTTCCAGAGCTGCTGTTGTAACCCGGGCCTTATTAGAGAAGAGTGCAGTGAGAGGACTTGGGTTTGAGGCTGGAGGAGATGGAGCATGGCAGCTGATGAGCATACTTGGACAGGTTTGACTTTCTTCCGGCAGCCGTCTATTGTTTCTTCGTGTTGAAGGCTTGCAATGTGTCCTGCACATGGGCCTCCAGCAATGCAGTGGTTGAAGTTGACTGCAACGAAGCTGCTGCTCTAATCCTTGGGTCATTGACGTTGCACCTCTGTGCCCTGCTCAAAAAGGCTCGGCCGAGTGGGCTCCCAACTGTGAAGTTGTGGGAAGAAAAGTAAATCGGAGAGGGGAAAGGCAAGAAAGAGAGATCTTACAGGAATGATAAATTGGTTATCCCTCCTCGCCCCCCCATGAAAGGGGAATGAGAGGATCCCTGAACATAAGGAAATTTAAGAGGGGCAAAAAGGAAAGTTCATCCCTTCCCCCAAAAGAAAGGGTGAGGGAACCAAGTTCACAGCTTGAAAAGGAACTAGCCCTCGATGATGTCCACAAAAGCCTGAGCCTTCCATCTATGCCTGCTCCAACCTATGACGTATCACCTCTGGGCCCTGCCCAAATAAGGCTCGGCCGCGCGGGCGTCTAATTAAAAGACAGCGCGCTCCTGCAAGCCTTCAGATGGAGTCCAACACACCGCCACCGCCCCCGTCCCCCACCTCGTAGCAGCCGGGACGGGGCCGGGCGGCTTCGGCTGGTCGGGCCGGCCTAGGGGTGGACTGGAAAAACTGCTTCCTCAGCGGCAGGGAAATATATATGCCGGGGGGGCAAAACATGCCCTGGCAGTTTGAGGTTAGTCACCCTTCGGTCCGCCTTTCCGTTTTCTGGGAGGAGGGGGGTGTTTTACTGTTTTTGACCTTTCTGCCGATGCCGGCGACGTCCAGAAGAGCCACTATGTGATGGCGCCTAACGAAGCCTAGAAGGCGTCCACCTAGGGATGGGTAAAAAACGTTACACCTTTGGGCCCGCTCAAAGCTCGGCCGCGTGGGCGCACCTTGGATTGCGGCTCTTATGCCAGAGCCGTGCAAGCCGTTGCAGTCGATGATGTTACTCCTCTAGGCCCTGCTTTACTAAGGCTCGGCCGCTTCGGCAAACATAAAGTCAGCTAGGAAAGTCGAGGGAGTAGGCACAAGAGGAAAGAAAAGGAAATAAGTTCACCTCCAAACAACAAGAAGGTCAGGCAAATCGTATCCCCTGCTACTGAAGATCCTAGCCTTCAAACAAACTCAACCACAAATTTCACGAAAGCAAGAGAGAGACACAAGGGGAAAGAGTCAGTACCCAAGGAGGCAAGACAAAGACAAGAATCTAGCCCTCTACCAAGTCCTCAACTGGTAGCTCCAACCACTACAGCGAGACTGGTGGGCCCATATCCTCCGCTTCTACAATGCAGCGGTGGCACCGGAGGCACAGCAATGCAGCCCTCTCATGGCTGAAGCCATGGTAGCAGATATGCAGCTTGCAATCAGCCAGGGCACTGGAGGCCGCACGTGGTGCTCTGATCTGCTGGGTGCATTAGAGGAGCTGGAGCAGGGGGCAGCCACCCCCACCTTGCGCGAGGCAGCAGCTGCCCTACAGCGCCTACCCGTCACAGAGGTGTTTGTACTCGTTGACGCAGCCTACGAGCAAGCACGACTGGACGCAAGCGGCAGTGGGGACCCCAGGGACCCTACCACCGATCACAGATCTGTGGCGACCTACCTTGCCTGGTTCCAGTCCACGGCGGGTGCCGTGCAGGCGCAAGCCAAGAGCCGCACTAGCCAGAGGGAGTGTGCTTGTGTGCGCATGAATTTGCGACTGCGGCTTGGCGCGATCAGCACTGCTGATGCCAGAGGACAGCGCAACGGTCAGCGGCGACAGGCACGCTGCTGCCAACGGTGTTGGGCACGGGGGGATAGCGAGGAGGTAGAGGATGTGCTGCATGTGTGCTTCCAGTGCCCTAGTGTCTGGGAGCAGTTACGGGAGCGGGGTTGGGCAGGTCCTCTGGGCGCTGCCACTAACTTCCACCAGTTGTACCAGGTTGAGCATGGGTGGGACGCACTTGCTTTTGTGGTCTGTGCTGTGAGCATTATTGAGGGTTTGTCTCCAGGGTTTCTGAGGCCGATGTCGTTGGCCTTTCCGGTCATCTCTCTTTTAGCCTTTTTGTTGTTGTTGTTTGCCCCCTTTTTCGTTTCTTCTCTTCTCCCTTCTGATCAGTGGAACCCCCTCGCGGCCAAGCAGGGGTGGGATACGCTTGCTTTCCTTGACTTTTCTTAGAGGCTTTGTTGAGGGCTAGTCTCTATTGGAACTCAGGTGTCGGACTCGGTCTTCTTTACCTTCTCGGCCTCTCCTTTTGTTCCTTTCCCCCTCTCTTCCTTTTAGTTCCTCTTTTACTCCCTGAACAGTTGGGCGCCCACGCGGCCGAGCTTTGAGCGGGCCCAGAGGTGTAACGTTATTGACCAAGTCCTCAACAAAAGCCAGAGCATCCCATCCATGCCTGCCTTGGTACAAATACTGAAAACCTATGAAGCAAACATGTAGCGCAGCCTCGACATGCTCGCCATCTCCCCTTGCCCAGCACCACTAGGGGAGGTGGCTCACACATTGTGAACCGTTACGCCGTCTTCTGGTGTCAGCCGCGCAACCGGAAGTTGGTGCACACACAAGCACATGCCATATTGCTGGTTCGGCTCACAGTACCAGGTACGCTGGAAACAGGCGCAGTATTCGGTCATAGACCTTTGTGGTGGGCAGGTGGGATCCCTGGGGTCTCCTCTACCAGTCGCCTCTAGATATGCATGATTGTAGGCTGCGTCCCCTACCCTAACCTGAAGTCAATGACGTTTCACCCCTTGGCCTTTTTCTTCGGTGGATGTTTAGAACGGTGCATATCCCATGAGCCTTGTTGAACGCTCGCCCACGTGGGGCTGGTGGGGAATGACTAAGCTCAATTTCAGTTATCCTGCACAGACAGGACCATGGTGCAGCCATGCCAAGCTCACAGAGGTGGGCAGGAACATGGAACCCGGCGATCTATAAAGGGGGAGGGAAGATCGTGTGGTGGGTTCGGTCCCTCACCTTCTGGGTATGGATGCCACCATTTAGGTGGATTCGACTTCTGCAATCTACAAGGGTTGTCCTGCTCACCCATGATACATAGTTGATCAGCCAGGGCTCTCCTGGAGCTCTGTCCGCAGTTATGCCACAGCTTGACCTCGCCACAGGCGCTACGATACTGAGGCTGCAACAGCTCCGGTGAAGATCAACGTGGTGCCCACTGGTGTTTTCAATTAGTCGGGAAAGTGATCAGTCTGTCACCTTAAGCATGGACACTCTTCGGCGTGATCTGGCTCTGCCACCATACATTACAGTTGAGTGATGGCTGGCAGTGTCACACAAAAATAGCAAACCAGAATTCGAGGCACAAGGAATGTGAAATTCCATTTGTACAGGGACATAGGTCGTCAGATGGTGAACAAGAGACCTCGAAACAACTCTCCTACGAAGAAAAACACTCAGGGGCAAGGAGAACACACAGCGGGGTAAGCCGGGGTACTGGGAATGTGAAATTGGTTATGAGGGCTGTCTTGTGTGGGCATTCAATACGCCTCGGCGCATGATAGCGAGTCCACAACAGCGAGTGTGCCTTCTGACCGCATCGTGAATGAATGCGAAAAGAACACTTGCAAGAAAAATGCAGAAACCCACAGACAATGCAGAAAGAAATCTCGTGGTCACCTACCGAGGAAACGCTTTCGAAGTGCCGTAATATTATTTATCCTGTCCCATACTGTATGGTCAGTCAGTCTTACTGTACACATGGATGAGGGTAGAAGACAGGGTATCGGCAGGCATTTTAACCTCCCTTCATCCGTGCGTGTTGTTCTTTCACCCAGCACTCGCAATGTCCCCTGCCCACCAGTCCTAATATCAATCCTGCCCCCCCCCCACCACAATCCCCATCTTTCGGGCCTCATTGGCTTTTCGGCACCGCCGCGTTGACTTCCGAAAGGTCAAACATGCGTTCTAGTGCCGTCATGTTGGCTAGGGTCTGCTCCACAGCAGCCGCGTTGGAGCCGTCACATCGGAGGGCCGTCATGGGGCCATGCAGCAGCTTGTTCACAATTGACTTGCTCAACTCCTCAACAGCCTGGAAAACAGGAGGGGGGCAGGCACTCGTAGCGTCAGACAGCAACTCTAGTAATCCACCAGGGGGATATATGCAGAGGGAGGGAGGCACACAGAGCAACCAGCAGCAACCCGACAGGCAAAAATGCAAGCTTGAGTCAATGCCATGCCATGCATTCAATATAAGGGGCTTGTTCCAATTGATGGTGTGCTCAATATTCTGTGCATGCTCCTGCTGGTGGACAATTTGGCGTGGCACCACACCCGCAGGGAAAGGCACTCACCCTGAGCTGCTTCTTGTTCATGCCCTCGCCAAGCTTGCTGATTGCTTTCTCAAACTCAGACCCCCGGATGTTCTCTGCCATGTTGCGCAGCGCCTTGATCGTAGGCACAGTCTCTAGTGAGTCGCGCCACGCCTCAAACGCTCGCATCTCCTCACGCAACAGGATCTCCGCCTCGGCGGCGGCGGCTGCACGCCCCTCCTTGTTGGCCGCAACCACCTCCTTCAAGTCGTCCACGTTGTACACAATAGCCGAGTCCGTCAACTGATTGACGTCGGTGGCGATGTTGCGCGGGACAGAGATGTCCACAAAGCGACGCACACCGCCGACGATCGACGGCCGCTTCTCCATGCTCTCAATGTCAGCCTTGTGCAACAGGAGCTCCTCCGAGCCCGACGCGGCAAACACCACATCCGCCGCCTCGACACATTTAAGGAGGTCAGGCATCAAATGGATGTTGAACTTGACGTCCGGGAACTCGGCCGCCAGCGCCTCGGCGCGGGGCATGCTGCGGTTGAGTATTGTCACCTCCTTGCAGCCCTTTGAGGCCAGGTGCTTGACGAGAAGCGTCGACATCTTGCCAGCGCCGATGATGCAAATACTGCGATGAGGAGGAGGAGGAGCAGGTTCAATCAGGACAATGGGGGCGGCATCTGTAAGCTTCGGAAAAGATCCCACGTACCTCGATCTACAGATCGGGACAGCAATCGGGACGTGTCAGACTAACCCCAACTCAAGAAAGGCTCATGCTCCCAGATGCCTGAAAGAATTCCCAAATAAGGCTGGTATGGAATAATTTGGCCCTTCTTTTCATTTGTTTAGGTCTTACTAGAAGTTTACCAGAAGTCCCAGTTTAGATTTAAGTAGAAGTTTACCAGAAGTCCCAGTGCAAGACAAACAAAGACCAAAGGCAAACAGCCACTGGCTCGCTCACTAACCTTGCGTCATCAAACTTGTGGGTGGGAAGCTTGAGCTGCGCCAGCTCCGCGGCCGCCGAACTAACAGAGACGGAGCCAGTGCTGATCGACGTCTCGGTGCGGACCCGCTTCCCCGCCGTGATGGCTTGCTTGAACAGCCCGTTGAGGTGGCGGCCGAAGCCAGGTGCAGCCTGTGACACCTTGTGCACCTGCCGGACCTGCGCCAGGATTTGCCCCTCGCCCATAACCAACGAGTCAAGGCCGCCCGAGACACGCAGCAGGTGGTGCGTCGCGTCGCGGTCGCGGAGCAGGAACAGATGCGGGCGGAGCTCGGCGAGCGGGACTCCGGAGGAGCGGCATAGCCAGTCCTCTACTTCACGCACGCCGCGGTGCCATGAGGCGGCTACAACATACAGCTCCATGCGGTTGCAGGTTGAGAGCACGGCGGCCTCCTCAATGTGGGGATAGGCACAGAGCTCCTCGATAGCACGGGGCCACTGAGGAAAGGGAGAGGGAGAGGAAGGTTCCATCAGGATGTGTGCGTGCATGGTGGTGCCATAATTGGACAATTTAGAGGAGGCTGAAGGTGAGGAGGAGGACGTAAGGGCTAAGGCTTGATCCATAGCAGGTAGGAGGGACAGTCAAGGCATGTGAAAAGCCCCGCTGTACCACAAATTGCCTGCTTCTGCGGCCTCGAACTGTCAGACTGCTGTTGCTTGGGAAGGGTTAAGGGTAAATGGAGGCAAGCAAGCCAGGGGGCGGAGAAGCCACAAGCGAGAGCTGGGGAGGACGTGTTGCTATCTGGGATATGTTAAAGGGCAAGCAATAAATTGCCACACAGACGGTTTCCATCGTCGTGGTCGATCGGCCACATCAGCGGGCACACGAACGCGGGGAACGGGGAGGGGCAGATTTTCAGGACTGCTGACAGACAATAGGTGCGCCGGCAGCTCTAAGGTCAGGCAAAGCGGGTATTATTACTAGTTCGCAGCGCTTACCTCAGCCTCGGGAACGGCAAGCTTCTCCCGCAGCTCAACGGGCGCGTTGTGGATGGTGAGGCCGATGCTGAGCAGGACAGGCTTGGTGCTGCCGGCATACCTGCATGGCACAAGAAGGGAGAGTGCGTCAGTGGTTGCAAGCAGGGTGGTGAGAGCAGGAGGCGGGGAGACAGGGTGTGTGCGGTTGGGGAGGCAGAATCTTGCAATCCCTGGCCTGCAGACGAGGGGACGGACGACACGTGTGACAAAAAGTGCAGAAGCGGAGAACGCTGCATTGCTGCCTTGATAGCTTATAACTTGACTGTGAAACTGTTGAGAGGGCCGGGTCTCGAGTCCGGGCCTCAGATTTGGTCGCTCGGTGGGGCACTAGGGGTCCTGTCAAAGTGGCGCGCGCCATGTGGCGATTCAAGGCTACTGGGGGTTCAGCCCCCATGCGCAACTTACCGGTTCACTTGTTGCTCCTTCAGTAGCTCAAGCGCCCTCTTCGAAGATTCGAGGTGTGAAGCTGGCAGCTTCACGGTGCTCTTCAAGACGACCAGGCCAGGCTTTTCGGTTGCAAGGGCGCCGACAGGCGCTGTGGCTGTCCTATTGGTCTTCTGCTGGCGGACAGGCACGAATGTGTGTGCGCTGGGCAGCTGGGACACTGCACCATGCCTGGCAAGGGACTGACCCTGTCGCATCGACCCATGGTTGACGTTGCACTGATTCATCATTGCTAGGCAAGCCTCAGGGAGAGGAGAAAGAGAAGTTTACGACGGGCCGTAAGTAAGAATAATAGGAGTGAGGGGCTGTGGGAAGAGGGAGGATCTTAAGCTGTGCTGCGCGTCGAATCGTAAAAGTGAGGCCTACACCCTGAAGGTCGGATATGCCCTTTTGTAGGATGCGATCAGTCGGGTGCGTCCTGACGACCGCCCCGCCCCCACTTTTCCACCCTTTATCACTTTTCTGGCGGAAGGCCGCGCCCGGTCGAGACTTTCTTACTTGGCATGACTCCCCTTCTTTTCTGAAAGGGTAGCTTGCACCGTCAGCATGCCGCTGCATCCCGCGACCTCCATATGCCCCAAATCCCGTTTCCATTTACAACATTTTGACCCAACCGAGCAGGACGAGAGCAGACACTCGAGCTTGGGAGCCGAGAGCACCCAACCATGGTTTGAAATTTCGAATAGCGAATCAATGAGATATGCCATACCCGGCTATACGTCACGTAGCAATGGTGGAAAATTATCGGGAAACGATTCACTCAGACATGACATACATGGCGTCATAAACCAAAGTAGCAAAGGGCTCGAAGTATTTCCAACTCTTGTGGGGTAGAGTTTGAGATCTCATGCCACTTTTGCGCGGTTTTGAGATCTCATACCACTTTATTTTGGGTGAGCAGTGAGAAGGGTTCATCCCTTACAACTTGTCTTATACTGGAAAAGTGATACCGCCCAAGCATGGATCCTCAACGACACATATGAGCCTGGTCTCTTATTGGCCGAGCAGCATAGAGTCCCGGCAGCATCACATGAAAACAGATGTTGCTGCCTCAATGCCCCATTAATATCTCCAATCTGGTCTGGCCCTACTTGACACACTTAATTAACCACCAGCCAGTCAATATCAGCTGTTGTTACATGGTCTAAATATCCACTTAATACCGGTAGCCTTTATCGAAAGGGCCCGGTGGAACAATCAGGAAGAAAAGTGCTCCTCAGCTAGAAAGTTCAGGGAAATAAAAGAATGCCCCAAGCCTTACTCGCCACTCCCCCCCAAAGCTGTCATGAGACATCCCATACATTGTTTGATAATGAATCCGCGCCCCCCTCTCCTCAATCCCGTAGCTTTAAGAACATCTTCTTCAATGCTCGTGCCTCGCTCGCCACAGTTCTCGCCTCGTGCCCCTTCTGCCCACTCGCCGCGAAGCTGGCCGGAAGCTGCGCTCCATACTTTTCCGCCTGTCAAGGAAGCACGTGCGTGAGACAGAGCTGCCAAGTGAGCATCATGGCAAAGCCACTATGATTGAGCAGCCTTGAAGGCTCATGCTCTGCCTAGCAAACAATGAAATCATTCAAGATCACAGACAGACATCTGCAGCAGCAGCACCCTGCACGTCCTGGTGAAGATCACACATGATACACCACATTACACTTGTGTTTGTTTCCATCTTTCCTCCCAACTCTGTAGTTAGGCGCCACGCGACCGAGCCTTTTTAAGCCCAGAGGTGTAACGTCATTGACATGATACACCACATAACACCACTTTACTGCTGACTTTTTGTTTACCGACGTGGCCGAGCTTCATTTTAGCATGGCCAAGAGGCCTGAGGTTTAACGTCATTAACATGATGCACCACGACTTGCTTTAGTGTGCATGACTCGGTACTACATACACTGCCACATGGGCCACCGGCCATATGCCGGTCCAGCTAAGATCCCAGCCGGCCTTTTGGTGGCCTTGCAGTGGCCTACCAAAGGTAGCCTGGTGCGCACTTCCATACGCGATGAAAGCAAACTCATCCAAATGCCTGTGATCTCTGCGAAGCTGCTGTCCTAAGCATGATCATGTGCTCGGCCCATCTTGAAGCCCCTAGACCCAGCACCCACCCCATCCAGAAACCACTTTGAGCTTGGCCAGGTGCTCAGCCAGCACCAGCCAGCCCCCTCCTACATCGCGCTAGAAGACAAACCCACCTCATCCAGGACGCCTTTGTCCCCTCTAAAACCTGAACCCTGGAGATGGCCAAAAGCAGCGGTGGCGGTCCAACTTGGCCCACCTTATCAAGGAAGCCCCTGCCCCTTGTCCAAAGACAGCAATCATGGTCCCACTCAACCCACCTCATCAAGGAAACCCATGATCTCTGTGAAACTGCTGTCTTTGAGCATGATCATGTGCTTGGCCAGGTTCTCAATCAATGCCAGGAAGCAGCGCTTGGCGTAGAACCAGGTGTCCGTCTCCAGCTTCTTGTTGTAAGGCTCCAGGCTCTTAATGATGCGGCTGATGCCGAATTCGTAGTTGGACTGCGAGGAAACAATTAAGCGGGAAAACAATTAACCAGGGAGTGAACAGCTAGGTGATATAGCTGATGCCACATTCGAAGTTGGGCTGCAGGAATGCTGGAGTGCGGGGGGACGAAAATATGGACAGGGGAGGGTTCAGCCTGGCAACTTGGGAGAGGTATGCCGGCTTTCTAGTTGAATTCCAAGGACAGAAGTTGGTAAGCGGGAGAAAAATAAGCTTGAAAGGGTTCAGGGTTGCGGCAAAAAAAGGAATGAGCGTGGGGCGGGGATGCCAAAATCCCATTTTCATGGAAGCTGGAATTAGCTAGCAGTGATGAAAATGGCAAGCTCGAGAGGCTTCCTGCTTGTTCGTTTGGAGGGATATAGATGCAGTGATGATCCAAATTGTTGAAAGAGACACTTCAGCCTTGCACAGTCTACCGTAGATTTGAATTGCCTTCCCTCAGGTATGAATACAATGTTTATTTATGTGCCCCTTAAGCCCCAATATAAACAAAACTAGAGATTTCCTGCTCAAACTGGCAATGACAAAGCGAGAATTCGAATGTGAGTGAATCCCTGACCATTCAACAATATTAATTCTGAGAGAAGGCAGTTCGAATGTGTACCGGTAGAGTTTTAAGTTTAGAATTATAATAAAAGCTGAACCCTTGTCGTGCGCACCCTTACCCTTGCTCATAGCAGTGTCCAAACGACCAGGCTGATGATGCACAGTGCTGCACATGTGTGTGGTGGGGGGGGGAGGGGGGCGTGCTGCACATGTGCGTGTGTGTGGTGGGGGGGGCTTGCTGTACATGTGTGTGTGTGTGCGTGTTGAGGGGGGCCTGTTGCACTTGTGCGTGTGTGCGTGTGGGGGGGGGCGTGCTGTGTGTGTGTGTGTGCGTGTGTGCGGGGGGAGGGGGGGCGTGCTGCACACAAGCCCTTCCTATTACACACAATAGGGGTCCCTATGATGAGGTCAATGATGGCTCCGGAAAAGTAGTTTGTAACGCGACCCTAAACCCTAACTGCTCGCACACCCGCCTTTGCACAGCACAGCGTTCCACCAACAAGGTAGATGATGTACAGGTTGCAGCACTGCTTGACAGGGTTGATAGCAGTAGCACAGAAGTGCCTACCTTGGCGCAATACAGCGTCCCAATAACGAGGTTGATGATACACAGGTGGAAGCACTGCTTGCCCGGGTTGATAGCAGCGGCTGCCTCCTCCTCCCGCTCAACCTTGCGCATCAGCTCCTCGGCCTCCTCATTCTGAAGGCAGGGGGGAATATAGTGGGAGGGGAATGTACTCAGGTGGGGCGGCAAGGGGATAGGGGGGGGGGACATACTCGGGCCCTCCACCTTGTGTATCAGCTCTTTGGCCTCCTTGTTCTTAATCAGAGAGTAGTGGGAGACGAGAATGCATGCATAAGTCCTACGGCATCAAACCAGGGAGAGGATACTCAGGCACGCAGGCAGCACATCAGGGAGACAGTACTAAGGCACTCAGGCTGTGTAGCAAGTAGCGACTCACTAGTCTTGAGACTCTAATCCAATAATAAACAAGCAGAGAAATAGAGCAGAGCACCTGGAATCAAATGTTGTACATTTTCTGTACTGCAGGCTCATTCCTAGAAAGTGCACCGCAATGCTGTTCTGGGCGCCAACAGAGATTAGGGTTCAGAATACCTCGATGAGATAATATTATCCAATCAAATCTGCATATCTAAAAGATTTGCCGTCAAGCGAGCCTCAGCGTGATAACGCTCGTTATCTCTACCGTATAATTAAATAGATTGTTAGGTTACCGGTATTTAAATTAATGGCTTATTCTTCAGCTCCACGTCAGCGACATCCTGGCCTACAGCCGTGAGGCCTGCTGCAGAGATCTCACGAGCCCCGCACCGTTGTCGGCCGGTAAAGGTCTAGTCTCCTGATGCCCAGTGGTGGCCGCCCAGTATCCTCCCCGAGGTGGTCCGTCTCACCCTAAAACCACACGTGTGCTCACCAGTGTTTCTTTAGTGGGTACTGGGTACCAAAAACCACCTTCAGCAGGCCGCTCCGCAGCCGCCAAACGCCCGATTGGCCCCAAACCTTGACCACCCTTCGGCCGGCGGCCCAAGCTGCATGCCTGGCAAAACCTGTCCCCCCCGGCCGGAGGCCGGAGTGTAGCTGAAATGTAGCTGAAGGCCTCTAAAAATAACACGTGTGCTCACCAGGCTTGTCATGATGCACGACACACACAGGTTGGCCAGCACGATCGCAGGCGCCTCCAGAAGCTGCTCTTGGTTCTTTTTCACAATCGGCTCGTAAAACCTGGATCAAGGACACAGGCAACGATACTGATAGTTTTAATCAAGTTACAGGTGGGCCAACAGGATCGTAGGTGCCTCTAACAGCTGCTCTAGGTTCCTGCATACTGTTCAGAATCAGCTCGTACCACATGGATTGGGGCAAAGACACCATGTGTTTTTGTGTATATTGATACCGTGATACAAGCACTTTTGAAGTCAACAAAAGGCAATGCGGGAGACTTTTGCATGAGTGACATAAGGGAAGGAAGCATTTTCGTAAAACACCTTGATTATGGACATGGACGCCATTTATTACGAAATTCCATTCCCGGCAGCAAAATAACGAAAGACGCATTCTGAAGAATTATGCACACGAATAGGGGGAAATGTTTTCTCGTGACGTGCGTCATGAGCGGCTATGTGTGCGGAATACTGAAGCAGCCCTGAAACACTTCAAGGGGCAATTCGTATAGGCCGCTGCTTGTTATGGAGGAGTAAGGCTACAATTCAGCTACATCACAGCCTACAGCCTACGGCCGAAGCCCTGCTGCTCAGGCTAGCACCCCATTGGCCTAGTCATAAGGACAAACTTCCTAGCCGCTTGCCAGACGTGGAGTGGTGTGCCCTTTCACCTGTAAGCCTTAACCCTCATGGTGTGGTATGCCCTTGCACCTGCAACCCAAAACCCTCATGGCCTCCTGCGCACCTGATGGCCTCCTTGTAGTGGTTGTCTTGCATGAAGTATGTGTGTGCGACGTTCAGCTTCCACACATCATGTTCGCTGCAGAATTCGGCTGACTGGCGGAAGATACGTTCCACGGCCGAGTAATGCTCCATGTCCCAGTATATGGAAGCCATGGACATCAGACCTGGAGGGCAGGGTATTGTTAGAGGCCTGAAGCTACATTTCAGCTACACTTGAGCCTCCGGTCGGGAGGGGCAGGTTTTGCCAGGCATGCTGCTTGGGCCGCCGGCCGAAGGCCGGTCTAATTTAGGGTTTAGGGTTAACTGGCGGAAGATACATTCCAAGGCCGGTCAAGGTTTGGGGCCAATCGGGCCTTTGGTGGGCGCGGAGCGGCCTGCTGCTGAAGGTGTATTTTAGGTACCCAGTACCCACTGAAACAACACTGCTGGATGGGAGCAAGGAAGGGAGGGAGGGCGAGAGAGGGTGGGAGAGGGAGAGTAAGAGGGAGGAGGGGAAGGGAGAGGGAGGAGTGGAAGGGAGGGCAAGAGAGGGTGGGAGAGGGAGAGTCAGAGAGGAGGGGAAGGGAGAGGGAGAGGGGGAGGTGTGATGCGCTCGACAATTAAGTTGTGCTCCATATCACAGTCGATGGAGGTCATGAATGTTGGGTCTTTGGAGGGCTGGGGAACGTGGCAGGGCAGGGAAGGATGGGAGGGACAGAGATGAGTGGGAGCAGGCAAGGGAGAGCAGATAGGCAAGATTCAATTTGATTTAAGATTTAATTTAAGATTAAATCCATGATTGTCACTCCTGAACCTAACGCAGTGCCGAGGGACTCCTGGAGACCGATGCTCCATGTCACACATCCAGCCCCGACAAGGACATATGCTTCCACTGCCTCGTTGCACTCATTTGCATGAAGCATTACAAGAACAAAACTACCCACCTGGTTTGTGTATGCTTTTAGAGACTTGGCACGCTCTTAATGATTCAAGCATTTAGATCGAAACAACAAGCCCTCACCTGGGTTGAGGGTTCACAGCCCTGAACCCAAACCCAAAATCCTCAACCCGAAACCCTAAATCCTGAACCCGAAACAATTTCCTCTCACCTGGAATGTATGCTTCTAGTGCCTCATCGTACTCATTAATGGCTTTCTTGATGGAGTCATTGTCTCGTGCGATACGGGCGTCCTGAAAGGAAAGGGGCGGAACATTCCAATGACAGAGATTGTATAGAAGGCAAGGATTGAGGAGGTCTCTAATTGATTAAGTCGTTGTCTCTTGCGGTACGGGCATCCTGAAAGGAGGGGAGCGTAGCATTCCAATGACAGTGATTGTAAGGAAGGCAAAAATTGAGGAGGTCTCTAATTGACGAAGTCGTTGTCCTACGGGATACGGGCGTCCTGAAAGGCAAGGAGCAGTCGGCCTATGTCCATGTCAGTGGCCAGTGTCGGGGACTTGCCTGGAGGGTGAGCAAGCATCATGTAGTAATGTAATTCACTCTGCCTCCTCCTGGCCCATGCCCTCCTTCTTGTCATGCCTCCCCTTGCCCATGCCTCCTCCTGGCCCATGCCCTCCTTCTTGTCATGCCTGCCTGTTCCCCATGCCTCTCTCTTGCCCATGCCTCCTCCTGGCCCATGCCCTCCTTCTTGTCATGCCTGCCCGCTCCCCATGCCTCCCCTTTGCCCATGCCTCCTCCTGGCCCATGCCCTACCCCTTGCCCATGCCTCTCTCTTGCCCATGCCTCCTCACCTGTATTTGCTTGGTGAGTCGTCGCAGCACCTCCACATGTCGACCACCCAGATCGTCGTATCTGATCAATTGCAGCCGGGGGGGATTTTACTTGCAGTCTCAGATTCAGATTCAGATCTTAGATTCAGATTCCAGTTTCAGCCTCTACAGTCAAGCTGCTATCTGCCCCCTTCCCCCCTTACCCCACCTCCGGAACGCCTCTTCAGTCAAGCTCCTCTCGGCCCCCCAAACACTTATCCCCCCGCTGTTCCCCCACCTGCAGAACGCCACCTCAGGCAAGCTGCCCCCCCCCTCTCTTCCTCCCTCCCTTTCTCCCACCTCCGGAATGCCTCCTCCGGTGAGCTGCTCTTCATAATGGTTGCCTGCAAATAGTCTTGCAGGTCCTGAGGTGTGGCAGCAGCGGCAAGCGTGATGAAAGGGTTTAGTAATTAAATAGATGAGAAGCAGAAGCAGGTCCAGAGGTATGGCAGCAGCGGCAATGTGACCAAAGGGACACCCACATGATCAGAAAGGCGTCATAATAGAACAGATGAGAAGCAGCGAGTTCAACACACTCCCCCCCTACACACACACCGTTCAACACACACCCGCACCCGCACACACACACACACGTTCAACACACAACCCACCCGCCCCCTCCCGCGAACCCCCCTCCCGCCCCCCCTCCCCCACACACACGCACAATCCAGGTGCCTGGCCACCCAGTAAAGAGATACCCTCATACCCCCCTCCCAATATCGCACCTGGTTCAAGTGCTTAGCCACATACTGTGGGTTCTCCGCAATCACGTCAGCCGCCAGGTCGTAGAAGCCGTGCGTAGGCTTGCAGTACAGGAGCAGCAGGTTGGCAAAGGTCTCTGGAGGGAAGGGAGGGCTCTGCACACAAGAGAGGGTGGGAGTCGCATGTCATGGTCAGTGCAATTCATGGCCATTCATTAGCAAAAGTTTGACAAAGGTCTCTGGAGGGAAGGGAGGGCTCTGCAAACAAGAGAGGGCGGGAGGCGCAAGTCATGGTCAGTGCAATTCATGGCAATTTATGACCAGCAGGTTGGCGAATGTCTCTGGAGGGAAGGGAGGGATCGACACAGAAGAAAGGGCGGGAGGCGCAGGTGGTGGAGGCAAGTCACGATCTGTGCAAGTTATGGCAGTACAGGTGCAGCAGGTTCGCAAGTATCCCTCTTGAGGGAACGAAGGGCTCTGCACACTCTGCACAACAGAGAGGTCGGGAGGCGGGGCAGCACCCCTTCCCCCCCTCTTTCTCTTCCTCCCTTCAAAGATCCCCCCCCCCTCCCCTCAGCATGCCCCTCCGTACCTTTGCAGGGAATCAGCCCCTACCCCTGCCCACCCCTTATGAAGCCTAGGGTCAAGGGTTTATGCCACCGGCTGCCCACCCAACGTTGAGCCTGGGTTTCAGGGTTTCAGGGCTTCGGCCCTTGCTTGCACACCCATCACCAGTTTCGGTGTTATGCAACAACCCATATTTAAGGGTTCAGGCCACTGGCTGGCCACCCACCCCCGTTGTTGATTCTAGGGTTTAGGGTGAGGCCCTTGTCTTCCCACCCCAGGGTCCCTTTCATTGTATTGATTTCTTGAGTTGCTCGAGAAACACATTCAGCGCGAATTTCTTGTGTAAGGTCTCGCCTTAAACCCCCTAGTCAGCCCTGCAGGGCAGCAAGAACTTGGAGTCTCTTGACGCCCACCCACACTAGAATAGGGTTCACGGTTCTGGTCGACGGCTACCTTTGACTACGGTTTTGGGATTAAACCCTAATCCACCCACCTACAACAGGAATATGAGCTTCTTTAAGCCCACCCAACGTTTGGTGTAGGGTTCAAGGTTCTGCGTCAAGTGTTAAGGCCTTTAGGGTTTAGGGTTTAGGCCTTTAGGGTACACGCCCCTGTCTGCCCACCTGTAGCAGGAAGTTGAGCTTTTTGAAACCACCCGTTGGGTCCGTGTCCATGTTGAGCAGAGCGCTGTTGTGCAGGCTGACCTGGAAAGAACAATGGAAACGGGATTCAGAATGTAGGGATCAGGGTTGAAACAGTCTATTGGGTCTGTGTCCATGTTGAGCGGAGCGCTGTTGTGCAGGCAGACTATTAAAGACAAATCATGATGAGATTCGAGATTTAGGGTTTAGGGGTGACGCCACCCGTTGGGTCCGTGTTAATGTTGATCTGAGCGCTGCTGTGCTGGCTGACATGAAAAAACAAATGGGAGGCTCGGGCTTCAGGGCCCCAGGACGCTATACAGGGTTTAGGGTTTATGTTCAGGCTTCAGGGACCTGGGATTTCATTCAGGGTTGGAGGACAGAGATGGGTGTTCACTGTCGAGAGACCTGCGATAGGGGGCTGGGTGTGGGTGGGGTACATTTTTATCGGGGCATCTACAGCTGGGTTGGGATCGTTTTCAGTGCACCAAGTCGGAAATGACTTTGCCCTCATCACTGAACCGCCTCCTGCCACACATACACAGCCTATTAGGCCTATTCACGACTGCTTGTTTTGGGCAATTTAGCCACAATTCAGCTACAACCCAGCTGCAATGCTTGCACAATTCAGCTACAACTCAGCTACGCTCTGCCCCCTACTGCCCCCTGCCCCTTCCAGCCCTGAGCCTCACCGGATCCAGCTCTTCCTCAGCCCTAGGTGGCATGTCGGTGAGGGCCTCCTTGGCAGCGTCTACATTCTTCATCACGTATTCGATGGCGGCCTGCCAACGGGAGGGAGGCGCATATAGAGATGCTTCACGACACAGTCAATGGTACCTGGTGGGTGTGACAGGGGTGTAGTGAGGACATTCGGTGAAAGGAGGAGAGAGATTGTCGAGACGTTTATAATCTGTGCTTGGCAGGGACCAGTGTAGGGAGAAGTATCAAGTACTGAGATTTCGTTTTGATCTTCGAGCACAAGAGACCATCCCAAGGAACAGGGAATGGCGAGATAATGCTGAATCTCCAACACCGGTCCGAGAAAAGAAAGCTTAAAAAAGCCGTGTAACCTCCAACGTGTGAATTGTGGGGATTCAGTTGTCAATGGCGAGGGCACAAAGCGCACAGGGCAGATTTATGGAGCATGGAAAAAAGTGAGAGCATCCAAAGCGAGCCATTTCTCCCTGTACCCCACAGGAACCCTGGACCCACCTTGGCTTTAACCCTCCTTCACCTCAACCCTCAACCCTCAGCCCACCTTCAAGTTGAAGGCCTCTATCAACGCAGTCTCCTTGAGCGTCTGGCTGTTACCCACACTGCGGACCTCCATGCCATCCGTATTGCTGCGGTCGGGAAGCAACACCAAGGAACAGGAATAACTGATGTACCCGTATTATACAAACAGTGCTGCGTGAGGGGACAGGAAATGATGCATTGCATGAAATCTCATCTGAAGGCGAGCGTCTGAAGGTTGCTTTGATTTATCTCATTCTTTGCCAACAAGTGCACAAGGGGTGGGCGGGGGGATGGGGGGCAACCCTTAACCCCCTTAACACAAAGTTGTAAAGATGTGGGATTGCACGCGTGGCTCTGTAAGAGCCACATTCGCAACCCCAAGGAGCTGCCCCGAGCCCCTCATGCCCCTCCCTGCTCTCCTGTCCCCTTACCTGCCCACGCTGAGCTCCGGATGCTCCCTAACTCCACGCTCGATGATCTCCGCAAGGTACCGCAACGAGTCGCCGTACTGCTTGGTCTTGTAGTAGCACAGGGCAATGTTGTACTGCAGCTCCGGCTGCAGTACAAGGCAGACAGGCGGGTAGGGGGATGAGGCAGGCGTGCGGGCAGGCGATAGCCGAAGTACAAAGCAGTACAAAGTGGGCACATTTAAGGTGCCGATCATAAAAAGGGCAGACGAGGCAACTCCCTCCTACCCTATTGCCCCCCCCTCCCTGCGGCCCCTTCTCTACAATATCTCACCCCCCCTTCATACCCTCGGCCTCCCCGCCCCCCTAGCATCCCTCAGCAACCATACCTTCTCCTCAGCACCAACGCCCTGCACCACCCCCCTGGACACCTGCCCCCCCCCCCCCCCCGCCTTCCCGCCTTTCCCCCCGAGCAAATACTGCTTCCCCGCCTCACGTGCTCACCTGCCTGCCCCCCGCCCTTCCCTCCCTCCTTCCACCCTTCCCCCCCTCTACCCTGCCCGCCCTTCCCCACATATCGCACCCTCCCCCTTCACCTTCTGCTAGACGTGCTCACCTGATACGCAAACACACTCAGCGCCTTGTTGAACCCCATTCCCACCTAGCTTCCCTCAGCAACCATACCTTCTCCTCAGCGCCTTCTGTTCACCTGATACCCGATCACACTCAGCACCTCATTGAACCCTATACCCCCTGCCCCCCTGCCCATGTTCTCCACACCTACCTGTCCCCCCGTACATGGCATGCTCACCTGATACCCGATCACACTCAGTGCCTCGTTGAAGCGCGTGCTGGCCACCTTGTACTTATCCTCCTTGAACATGACGCAGCCCAGGTTAACCAGGGTGTCAGGGTCGTCGGGGTTACACTTGTCTAGCTGGCGGCGACAGCCTGGCGAGAGGTAGGCGGGGGAAGTGGGAGGGAGGAGGGAACAAAATAAACCGCCAGAGATGCACACCTGCACTAGCTGCTAGGGCAAAGTAACAGGTTCGGACCGCTTCATTGCTGAGCTCCTTCAGTCTGCGCTGCCCAGCTCTTTTCAAACAGCAAATCCAGCTGTTTCTAGGTTAGATGTATTGGAACGGTGCATACCCCGTTGGTTAGATGTATTGATGAAGCTGTGTCTACCCCCCTGCCACAGGCATGCTAACCAGAGACTTGCTTACCAAGTCATCCTGCTTGTATGATGATCAGGGACATCACGACAGCATACCAGCCACATGCCCAGCCCTCGCCAGGCCACAGGCCACAAGCCTGCTTACCAAGTCATCTTGCTCATAGCCATTTAGCCTGTTCCTGGTCATGAGCTAGGCATCCTGCTACGGTGATCAGGAGCATCACGATAATGAACCAGCCACATGCCCAAAGTGCCCAGCCCTAGCCAGCCCACAGGCCCCTGCTCACCAGCCAAGTCATCCTGCTCATAGCCAATTAGCATACTTCTGGTTATAAGCAAGGCATCCTGCTGGCAACCAGGAGCATCACGGCAACATACCAGCCACATGCCCAGCCCTAGCCAACCCACATGCCCCTCCTCACCAACTAAATCATCCTGCTCATAGCTGTTTGCGACCAGGAGCATGGTGACGGCCTTGTTGTGACCCTCCACCTTGACAGCCGCCTTGCTGGCCTCAATGTAGTCCCCTGCCTGAAGAAGTAATACAGGGGGGGGGGGGTCAAACAGGAACACACAGGGTAGGGGGGGGGGGACAGGAGGAGGAACACCGAGGGGGAGGGAGGGTGAAATAGAGATAGGGACACAGATAGGGGGATGGGGAGGGGAACTAGGAACTAGGAATACAGGGGGAGGCGGGTGAAATGGGAACACGAGCGAAGAGGGTGGGGAGCAGTGCTGCGCATTTGCGCCATTCTTTGAAAAGCGTGTACCTTACTAATAAGGTAAGTACTTACCTTACTAATAAGGTAAGTAATTACTGTGTGCCTTGCGGGTGAAAGTAGCTGACCTTGCCTTGAAATTACGGTGACTGAAACTCAGCTACGCACTTCAGGTACCGTAAGGACCGTAATTGGCACAGCACTGGTAGGGAGGCACGAGGGGCCTTGCTGACAGGGCGGAGGTAGGGGGATGAAATGGGCCACAATGTCCTACCCAAGGGGGGCCCTACCCTCTTGCCCCTTGTTCTAGGAGGCCGCAGCTAGTGACCATGGAAATCATCTGTTTGTACCAAAAGCACAGCTCGTGGCTGCAGCTCATAAGCTTGACAACGCTTTGTTTGCACCAATAGCACAGAATGTGGTCGCAGCTAAGAACATTGGAAATAATTTGTATATAAGCCACTGTACCTCATGGCCGCAGCCAGCTGCTTTCCAATTATGTGCTCATGCTTGCGGCTGCAGCTGACGGCTTTGAAATATTTTGCGCTGGCAGTAAGTCCAGTAACCGTCGAGTTACTTTGCCTTCCCTCATGATTAACGTTGTTTGGGGCTGAGGGATCCATAAATTCACTTAATTATCAACCGTCGGCGCCAGTTTTCAGTCGGAAATTGAGACTATGTGTCCACAGTGTGCTTTGAGGGTAGCAGTAAAAAAAGCAATTGTGTAAAGCCCGAGGGAAGGCAAATCAAATCTATGGTAAATCACCTTGTAAAGACTTTGCGCATAGTACAGCTTGTAGTCCTCGTTCTCAGGGAAGAGCTCGACAAGCTTTTCGTACCTGGACCCAAGAAGAGGAGCAGGGCATACTTCAGGGTGCTTCAGCTACAATTCCCACATGGCTCCTCAGCCCTTCCTCATTCTCAGGTGTAACCTCTACAGCCTCTGAATCAGTCATACCTGGAAGGATCCAAGAAGAGGAGCAGGTCATATATGATAATTCAGGGTACTTCAGCCATCAATTCAGCTGCATCACAGCATAGGACCCGGGGGGCCTGGCCTGGTGCATTCAGCCTTGCTGCCTGGGCTAACAGCCGTGGGGTGGTCAGGCTTGGTCCCCATCAGCCCAGTGGAGGCTGCCCAGCAGCCACCTGAGGGTGGTCAAGTGATCACTTATACTTTCGCTGTAAGGGAGGGCGAGGCGTGGTGACGGCAGGTTGGTAGGGAGTGCCTGGCTAAATTGTTCAAGTGGAACCATGCTGGATACCGTATGGGATCTCATACAGGGTTCCAGCTGGGCATGGCCCCTGGCTCTTTATTCAGGATTGGCACAGGCGCAGGCGTAGGCGCAGGGATTGGCACAGGCGCATGGCCCCTCGCACATGATTCAGGATCCGGAATGGCCTCTCGCTCATTCTTTGCGGCCGTCATGGCACCTGGCACGTGATGCAGGATTGGAATGGCCCCTCACATATGATTCAATGAGAGTGCCACCATGAGCATGGTGTAACTACTGGAGGCGCGAGCAGCGGGAGATAGGATGCAGCGGCTGCAGTGCATTGGGAAGCAAGTGACAAAGGAGCAAGAGCATGATGCAGGCAGGAATTACTATACGCGCTCTGCACGGAGCACGGCATGGGCCTATGCATATAGTTTGGACAGAAGAGGTGCGTGTAGGGGGAAGCAAGGAGCAGAATAGCAAGAGCTTAAGGCAGGCAGAAGTAGAGAGACTAGCTTTGCGCTGTGCATGGCATAGGCCCTTGCACATCAGAGGCATCTGCAGCGAAGAATACGTCACAGATGAGCAAGAGCGTAAGGCAGGCATAAGTGGCGAGTTAGCTTCGCAACATGCATGGGCATGCTTGCAGAACATTGCCGGTAGGGGATGGAGGGAAACGTGAATGGCAGTGCCATGACATCCATGAGGGAGGGTGGATTTTTGACCCCGCCCATTTGGCCTTTTCCAATTGCCTGACAGCTCCCAGCTGACCGTGAAGAATAGATGGGCATGGAGGTTACGCTCACATTTGAAAAGATAGCTCAAACTGCCCGCTGTAATAGCTGCAGTAGCCCATGAGGGACAGCGCTGCTCGGTTCTCAGGGGAATTCTGCGGGTTGCAGTGGCGAGTTGCGCGTCAGGCCTAGGGGGCGCTGCAGCGATGCGGCAGGCAGCGGTCGGGCTGGCTAGGGAGATGCGTATACCTGTAGTTCTATGTGCAGGTGCTGTATTGCTTCGGCAAACTTCTGGTCGCGGATCAGACCATAGATGGTCTGCGTGAATGCGCCCTCCGGCATCTTCCGCTGTTGCTGACCATAGTAAGCCATATTATTCGAATTCGAGTATCACAAGCACAGCGTCGATCGCAGAAAGGAGGGGGGGTTTGCGTAGTTGGAGCTTAGAGTGATGTATACACGTTTGCTGACCCTGGCGTTGACTGAGTGAGCACAATTACTTTAATCAAAATTAATTTATGCGCTTGCCAGCCTCGCCTCACCGAACCACGCGGCCTAGCCTGAAAGTATGGACGTAGTATGACACGTCTGCTTTCTGGTGTCCCGACCCGCAGGAGTAGGTTAACCCGCCCAAGCCATGCTATTCGCCACCAAGGAGTATTTTGAAACATAAACACTATGATGTGTCTCCCCCCATATAGCCACAGCATTCCCCGTCCTCGGATCAGCACACCCTTCATCGAGGAGACCCTGCTGTTGTACCAGGTTTGAACGTGTGTAACAGAGATTCTCTGGTTTGTAATGCGGGTCTTGATGTTTTTTCAGCTAGAAATACGCTGGTCTGCACTCATCAGTGCACTACTGCAGTCACCTCCCTAGCAGTGGTCAAGATATTCCTTAATTTCACTACAGAGCCATGGATAGATTATTCGATGCTCGTACCGGTGAGCTGATTGGGTGCTCGAGTTCGGCATCTGAAGCCTGGCTTGTGGCTACATATGGGCATATGGCCAGGCAGGTGAGCGCCATGACAGAGCTATGGGTGGCTGGACTGCATCTGAAACTTTGAACCAGGATCAAATGAAGTTGCCTTGCATATAGCATGTCCCATGCATCCTGGCTCACACTCTCACAGCATGCAGGAGCCCCAGCAGGGCTCTAAGTATCTGAGTGGCTTGTCCATGCACCTCTTTATCGCACTCCCAAGTCCGTAGAAACCCGGGGATAGAAACATACCATTCCTGCCTTCCTGGGGTTCTCGACCTTTCGCGTAAATTTGGAGGGCCACGGCTGCGGTCTAGGTCTAGGCCTATGGGCCTAGAACGGTACATACCCGCTGGGCCCTGCTAAACGCTCGGCCGCGCGGGGCGAGCAGGGAATGACACAAGCTCAATTCCATCTACCATGCACAGCCAGGACCATGGTGCAACTATGCCACCCTCCTATGTGATGGGGTCAGGAACATGTAACATGGCGATCTAAACAGGGGGGGAGAGAAGATGGTGTGGCGGTTTCGATCCCGCAACCTCTGGGTAGGGGCCATGTGCTCATGTGCGTGTGATGCGTGGCTGCGGTCTAGGCAACCCGTGGACATGCACGCCTCTTTGGCGCACAGTCAAATCCAGGGATCAATTCCACATAGGTGGCTTAGGATTCCCGATCTTTCACGTAAGCTTGGAGGCCGTGGCACCTGACCAAGCTTCTGGTGAATGACGTTACACCTCTGGGCCATGCTGAAATGAAGCTCGGCCACGTCGGCAAACAAAAAGACAGCTTAGAAAGTCAAGGGAGAAGGCACAAGTGGAAAGGAAGGATAGCAAGTGCACCCACGAAACAAGCTTCTGGTGAACATGCGTGTTTGATGCATGGCTGCTGTCCATGCTATTGGTAGACATATGTGCATGATGCGTGGCAGACTGGCAGGGGTTAATGCCATGGGTGGCTTGCATGCTTTTTCAGTTGTCCCCCGCGATGTGCATCAAGAGCTGAAGACTGCGACTGACGCTGTGGTGCCTACCAGTAACTCATGCAGGCATACATGGTAAGGTGCGGATGTGGCCCCGGCCCTGCGCTGCGTTGTTCCCTTAACCCCGCACGCCCCTAGGGGGGCGTAGTTTCTTTCTATCTTTCTATAGGCATACAGCACATTGCGCCACTACCCACCACGGGCAAGTGCTTGACGGTGAAGTTTGTCTTGACCAGGAGGCGATGAGATAATGGCTGCTGGTGCCCAAGGTCTAAATGATTTCCATGCCTCCATCGAGGTCTGGAGGTGTGCATGTTTTCCCGAGGGCAAATATGCCTCTAAGACGCATTATGAATCAAACCCGCATGGACAAGCATGAAAAGTGTTACGGTACCGGTATGTATGCCATGCATGGGCGTGAGGGTTGAGAGATGTTGGGCTGAGGTTAGCTTCTTTGCGGCTCTCCTCTTTTGCCCTCATAGGGCCGAGCTTGATGGCAACCCTACCCAGCGCAGACATCTGGATGTTTAGTGCACAGCTGCACAAGACGCGTGTAACCAAAATAGCCCGTAGATCCAATCAGGTCCGTCCGCTGCCGATGAAACTTTTTCTTGACAAGATTTTGATTTGCATCTCGAACTCCCTAAAGTGATAGCATCTGATTCAGACATTTGCAACTAAAATCTGTTAGTTGTCTACTTTTATTCACTGGACCCAACAAGTTTAATTTTCAGAGCCAGGTCTCGATCCTGGGACCTAGGGGTTATGGGCCCCTCACGCTAACCTCTGCGCCACTCTGAATGGTCATGACTCGATAGCATTTCTAAAAACTATTGATTTAAAAAAACTTTTGTATTTGTCTGATTTGGTTAATTGCCTATCACACCCGTCTTTCCCCTTCTTCTCAGTCACAGGAGGCGCTCGCTGACTACGGACCTTTCAACCTCTGGGCCACCAGCCCACGACGTCTGGGCCCTGCTCAAAATTGGCTCGACGGCATGGGCATCCAAGTGTCTGTTGGGGAGAGAAGGAAACGAAAACATGAAGGGAATGCAAAGAAAGAGAGGAACGCAACGCATACAAAAAATACGGTACAACAGTCCTGTGAAATCCTGGCATGGGAGCCCGTCTGAAGGTCTGCTCTGCGGTCTGCTGTTGTTTGAATAGTGTAACAAAGTAACACCCCTTGAATACAACCGTTAAGTTTCCACATGAGCACTGCATGCCGAGTGGTCGCTTTGCACAATATTTGCACAAATCGGCAGGGATGTTATGTCATGAACACATGCTACTGGCTGAGTCATCCTGCGAAGGGGAAATTAGTGCATAGATAGAGCATCAGTATGGCAACGACTGTGTTTACCATGATTGCTGGCAAAGTGTGAGCACAAGGTCGCAGTCTACTGATACATTTTAACTTATGTCCACAACTGAGGCCGGCACCTGATGGTGCGCCACTGCATGCTGGAGTGAGTAATTTACGTAATGCGTCTGGGCCCTGCTCGAAAAGGCCCGGCGGCGTGGGCACCCATACAGCTAGATGGGAGAAAAGGAAACTTTAGGAAAGAGGGGAGAGGAAAGAGAGGAGCAATAAGGAGAGGGGAAAAGGTCTGGAAGGAATTAAATTCCAAAGATTCCCCAGCCTTGGTTCTACAGTAGGGCTTCTAGAGTCTATAGCTCTCAACAATTTGATCACATCTTACCGGTACACAAAGGCTAGAGCATCCCCCCCATGCCTGTCCCCGTACAACTAGTGGAAGTCTGTGGCGCAATCCCGAGAGCCTGCCCACCCTTCTGACGTAGCTTCATCTTGACTCTTGACGCTAGGGCATTGGCAAGCATGTTATTGACGTTACACCTCTGGAGCATGATGCTAAAATGAAGCATGCGGCAAGTCCTCCACAGGCTCACCGTCTCCCCTTGCCCAACATCATTGACAGCAGAGTGTTCATGCTGCTGACCGCTGTGCCGTCCGCTAGTCAATGATGTTACACCTCTGGGCCCTGCTCAAAAAGGCTCGGCCGCGAAAGCACCTAAAGGATCTGGAGGAAAACGAACGATCACCTGGGGGCAGGAAAGAAAAGGAGGGAAGCCGTTCGCTAGTGTCGACCGTCCTGACTGCGCCGGGCCAAAGCTGTAAGCTTGTGCACGCTCTCTTGCAGGTGTGGCTCCTGACATGCGTCAGCATGCTAGAGGGAGTGCCTCATGAAAACGGGTCCCTGTGGAGGTAGAGCGGGGTCGAGGATTCAATTTCAAGCGCCGATAAGATTTGTATGGCAAGAGACAAGAGGGTACCAGCAGGGGGCACCAGTGTTTATTTCGGTGCACACCAGATCACCTTCTGGGGGCCGCCGGGAAGCCACCACTGGGCTAATGGGGACCATACCGGTACCTTCATCACTGGGACAGCCTTCGTTATGTGGCCCAAGCCGCGGGACATGCTGCACCAGTCCCCCTGGGCCGCAGTCAGTGATGTAGCGGAAGTGTAGCTGAGGCGCGCTGAAAATAAGCAGAGGGGGGGAGCCATACTGTATGCGTCAGCACAGTCTTGTCAGGTGTGATCAACTGCACAGTGAGCGGTTACGAAGAGGTACAATTGGAAACTGCTGTCAGGCGTACCACAGTCTATAAATTGAGGGGGGCCTGGTGCAGCAATCAAGCCGTGCTGCTTAGGACGCTGGTAGTAGGCTGGTCCCAGCAGTGGCCTCTCGGCAGTCTGCCCGACTCTAGTCTGTTGCCCAGTCAGATAAACAATGTCATGAAAGAGTGGATAGCTGGCAGGATAGCTAGTATCCAGGTCACACCACCAAGAAAATCCTGTTAGTTACACATCGCCAGACAGAGATGATCGACAAGACGACAACCACTACCAGCAGAGGTCTGACAGGCCAGTGCCGGAGTGCCCTGGTGGCCTGGTCGGGGAAGGAAGCCTGATATCTTATTCAGGTACCGATACGGTACAGCCGTATTAGGCCATTAGGCCTCAATACGTTGGCAGAGCTACCTAGGTAATTATCCTTCCTAGCTCTACGGTACTTTGTAAATTTGGTTGCCAGCACCCAGGATGTTTCTTAGGAAGGAATATGTGCGTCTGACACGTTTCCTTAATCGAATAAAATAAATGGGAGTTTTATGTGAGACAGTATCAGTTCGTATATACCGTATGTGCATATCGACAAGCTCTGGGTGGTGGAGAGCAGGAAGGTATGATAGCGGGAGGCATTATTAGATCTAGTCACTCAGATCCGATGGGAAATGCACACATCGGACTAACGTGCGATGCCCACCAGAGATGTCTATGAGAGGCATAAAATTTCATTTCGAGCATTTATTACATCTGGTTGGTTTTGCTACTTTTACGCCCAGCTCATGGTCCCGATTTCCTTGGGACTTGGAGCTCACACTGTTTCTACTAGTGCTTCTTTATATAGTCGACGGAGTGCGCTTCGGAGGCTGCACGTCGTTATATAAAAAGTGAAGGGGCTTCTGTGGGAAGGAAAGGATGACCTCTGGCCAGGCTGCACGAAATAAGAAGGAGCGAAAGATTTCTTTAGTGTTTCGGCGTGCGGAAAGCGACACCAAGGTAGGGCGGATGCAGATCTTTGGTTGTTGTCGGTGTCTCTGCGTCAGCTTCCCGTCCCAAAACATTTGTGAACGTGATTTGCACCGCATGTATAGCACTGCTCCGGCGTGGAGTCGGTGCTGCTGGTCCCAGGGTACAAAATCTTGTTCACGGCGTCTCGAGACTCGACCATCAAGCGGTGAGGCAGCTGCTCTCGCCTCCTAATCTGCATTTATCGCGAACAATACCCGGCATAGCACCATGCAAACCTTACGCGGTCATTGTCTTGAACAGGTGGAATGTAGCCGGGCCGCAGCCGTGGTGGGAGGCTAGCTTTGAGGGACACACCGACTGGGTGAATGATGTGATCCTCGTCAGTGACATCTTGGTTTCTTGCTCGAATGATAGAACCGTCCGGATTTGGAGGGGAACGTCTCAAGGTGCGCGCATGCAGAATAACAATTCTCATTATACGGCATGGTGCATGCATGGCTGACCCCCCGCGCATGGCTGACATGGGCTTCATCCGAATAACTCGCATGGGCCTCATCCGGCCTGCATGCATGGACCAAGTCACGGCGCGGGATTATTATTTTTGGGGAATGTCTGAAAGTGCGCAAATGCAGAACATAACCCTAATATGAGGCTCACTGCTTGTGTCTGAATTGCCTCAAGGCCTGCATGCATGTCTGCGTGTAGGCACAGTGTGTGGGTTCTGGTTGCGTTGCCCTAGAAAAGCAGGCTGCCTCAGCGTTTACCTTGTTGCACACCTGAGGTGCGGAGTCTGCTGCGCCCTTTGTTCATTTTAATGGCATACCAGACTGCCAGTATCTTTGGCAGGCTGCCGGGAAGGCACCAGTAGGTTGATAAGGATAATAACTTCTCTGACCTATGCCCAGCGGTCCAAGCTCCAAAAAATATATCAGGCCTCGACGGCCGGAGGCGTGAATCAGCCGCAGTGCAGTAGTGCACGGTTGTGTGGCCTGGCCTATCCACAGTCAGGTTTAAAAGATGCACTTCAATCTGCTGGCGGGACATTACCTAGCTCCCTTCAATCAGGACCCTCAGCCGCAAGCCATGATGAAGCGCAAGAGTAGATGAAGAGCAGTACACCTAACACAACTTTTGAATGCGACCTGCAGGCACTCTCTTGTCCACCCTACACCATCACTCGGACTACGTGACCTGCCTGGCGGGGTGTCCACAAGGCAGCGTTGTCGCGACAGCGGGTCTCCGAGGCGAACTCTTCCTCGTTGACATGGAGGTACTGCGCATCATCACATGCTAGTCCATGATGTTTGGTGCAGGGATGGTCTCCCTCCCTTCATGGACATAGGTCGTGATGCAGCTGAATTGTACCTTGAGCACTCTAAAATAAGGAGTCGGTAGATTGAAAGCTTGGTGCTCGACCCCCTCCCTGCTTCTGTTACAGCATCTACGCGTCCCCCCAATGGACTGTTCCATCAGTTACAGGCGTCGCCAGCCGGGAGGACAGCGATGGTGGTGACCCGTCCCCCTCCCCTCCCTTGCCCCTCCCGTGCTCCTGAGCAGACAGGCGGCCCGCTCAAGAAGCTGTACCCCAAGGATCCACCAGCTTGTACCGCGGGTACGACGTCCCGCCACTCTCCGTTCATGAACCGCATGACTTCGTCGCCGTTGCGCATGGACCACGACGGAGATGAAGACGGGAGCGGTCGCGGGTCGCACGGCGCAGGTGCGGGGACGTCCGTGGGCGGCGCGCGAGCGGGGTCGGGCGACGGCGGGAAGGCATCCATCTTTTCGCTGGCGATGAGTGCGTCAGGCAACGTGGTGGCAGCGGGCGGGGCAGACCACTTGGTGCGTGCATGTGATTCTATGAGGTGTACAGGGCTCAGTTCGGGCAGACCACATGGTGCGCGGTCATACACTCTAAAACCTGGTCAAAACAACGTTGCATGGTTCAAGTTTTGTTGTCTTGGACCCCAAAACCTGATGCGGACTAGGGTTCCGGGTGCATGCTCAAGTTTCAGGCGCTGAAAGGCTCCACTGTCTGGCCTCGTAGCTAGCCCACCACACCCTTTTTCTTAAGCAGTGCAGCGGAAAATCATCTGCTTTATATCTTAAATATTTATAAGATTTTTTAATTGTTTTGCCTTCTGGTGATGCCTTCGGGCAGATTCTCCCCAAGATTTTGCATGGTGCTACCCCCTAAAGGTTTAACGTGTGAAACTACCACATCTGGGTGAATGTGTACACCAGCCTCATTTAGCTTGAACGAGTGTATCAGCCTCTCCTGCTGAAACAAATAAACAGGTACACCACCCGTTTTGGGTGTCCATGTGTTGCAACCTCCTTGGGTGGACGTGTGTAACAGCCGCGTTTGGGTGGACATGGTAACAGGTATAACCGTACAGCCACTCCATGTTCTAATAGGCACAACGCCAGCTTTAGGGGAGTGGCTCCTTTGTATGTGTGAACATGTGTGGCCCTAACGTTTTCTTCTACAAGGATGGCCATGGATGGTGACCAGGTGAGCATGTGTTCCGTAACCGCCGCCTCTGCAAGTGCAGCATGTGTCACCGCCGCCTCTTGTTGTGCAGGTGCGGCTGTGGGACCCTCGATCCGGCGACAAAGTGGCCAAGCTGAGGGGGCACTCGGACAACGTGCGGGCGCTGGTGCTCAACACCGACGGGACGCGCGCGCTGTCCGGGGCATCAGATGGGACGATCAAACTCTGGGATGTCAGCTCGCAGCGATGCATGCAGGTGCGCAGTTATCCCTTTACCCGGTAGCTTTTTTATATAAAAATAGTTGCCTTGGGTAAATCTTACAAATAGCTTCCAACACTCCACTTGAACCCAAACCTGCACCTAAACCCTTCACCCTGAACCCTTTGGCGGGACCGTCAAGTTATCGCAAGGCGCGTCAGCTTGTAGGGATGCTTGCAGGTGTGCACAGGATTGAACCCTGAACCTTAAACCTACAGCTGAAACCCTGAACCCCTAGGTGAGCCAGAGTGTGGCGTGTGTGGAGGTGTGTCTGTGTGGAGGTGTATGTGTGTGTGTGAAGGTGTGTGTGTGTGGAGGTGTGTAGGTTTGGGTGTGTGCGCCCCTTAGCGAGGATCAAGCAAGGGCGGGATGGGCATTCGTGGCCAGTCTACCTTAAAAGGGATATATGGAGGAGGTCGATATGGGACATAAGGAGGAGATGAACCTGCTTGTGTGGCAGTTGGACGAAGTACTCGGGTAGGCTGGTGGTGAGGGCTGAGCTGTCCACATCAGGGCCGGGTCTGTCCTTATGTACGCATGTTGTTGGTGTGAGCGCGGAGCCATGGCAGTGTGGGATTCGTTTATTGAACATCTGACCCTCCTCTGCCCAGCTGCCCCTTCACCCCTTCACCAGGGGTCGCTGCTGACAAGGCGGGAAATCGGTATCTCTGGTGGCCTCCTTATACCCAAACCTTACCGGGCCTTTCACGACCAAATTGGAATGTCCACGCCTCCTCCCCCTTGCTCCCGTCTTACACAGACCTTTTCAGTGGCCATTGTAATCCTCGTTGTCCCTGGAATGATTGTTGACACGGTTTAGACGCGATTGATTTACTGTAGATTTGATTTGCCTTCCCCGGGTGTGCATCAATGATATTTTTGTATGCTGCCCTCAGGGCAAATTATCGACCACAAATATTAATTTCGACAATTAATCATTAGTATATTCATGATCCCTCGACCCCAAACAATGTTAATTAGGAGGGAAGGCAAAGCAAATCTACAGTATGCTAATCCATCAATTGACTTCCTCCCCCTGCCCAGCCCCGCTGAGACCTTATCTGTGGATCCAGAGTCTGTTTGCTATTTACTGGATTGTTGCAATTATTTGAAATGAAGACCGTATCTTGAAATCGACCTCCTCCCCACCCTCTGCAGTGTTCAGACGTTCTCAGAGCTCCAGGAGTCTGTGGGGCC
This sequence comes from Limnomonas spitsbergensis, assembly GCA_037349105.1. NCBI lineage: Eukaryota > Viridiplantae > Chlorophyta > Chlorophyceae > Chlamydomonadales > Limnomonas > Limnomonas spitsbergensis. Next base: position 2,236,020 of record JAYJMM010000094.1, on the reverse strand, counting down.
CTTGCTGGGATTTGTTTTGAAGTTATTGATTATGAAAGCCTTGGAGCTATTTCCATCTCTCAAATCGATTCATCTTGCTCTCTGTTCTCTCTCTGTTCTCCGCCCGCCCACACCCCTTGAGAGCTCCAGGAGTTTGTGGGGCCCCGCTGGGATTTTCGAAACTTATTAATCATGAAAGCCTTCCAGATAATTGTATCTCCAAATTGATCTCGCCTCCTCCCTCCTCTGCCCCTTGCAGACCCTCTCGGTACATTCGGAATCCGTTTGGTCCCTGCTAGCTCTGGAGGACTTCTCCGCCGTGTACAGTGGAGGCCGGGACGGGGAGGTCTTTCGCACCGAGGTTAGTGTCTATCCCTGTTAAGTCAAGGGATCTTCAGCTACAATTCAGCTACATCACGGACTGCAGCTGCAGGGCCTTGGGTGAGGAGGCCCTGTTGCTTGGGCCACTGGCTGAAGGCCACCGTCAAGGTTTGGTCCCCGTTGGCCCAGTGTGGGCTGAGCTCCCCAGCAGCCTTACCAAGACAGGGGTCTGGTGCGCACTGCAAGAAGTCCTTGCCCCCCCCATCGCTTGACCCCCCCGATCACTTGACCTGAAAGCAGTGCTGTGCTGATCTGCGGCTTGTGCCTCTAGGGTTGAGCCCTGAACCCCAACCTAGGATTGAGCTTACAGCGACTGGACTGAAACATGGGTAGTAGGGTCATCCCTGAACCCCAAGCCCAAGGGTTGAGCCCTCAACCCCAAATCCTGATTTTGAAGCCCTAAAGCTGTGCTGGTACACAACTTGGTTCGCTAGGTTTGAGCCCTGATCCCCTACATGTGTTGTGCTGCTTGTGTTGCTAGGTTTGAGCCCTGCCCCTCAAAACCTAAGGTTCAGGCCTGTACCCCAAACCTGAAGGTTCAGCCCTGAATTCCAAACCCTTAACGTACATCCAGTGCTGTGCCGGCATGCTGCACGTGTGGTTAGTGTGCACCCCTAGGCCCCAAACCCTAAACTTCACACACTTGTTGCTGCGGCGATGTGCAGCTTGCCTCTCATACGGCCGAGGTGGTGGCCAAGGAGCGGCGGCCAGTGCTGGGCATGGCCTTGGACGGCAGTGATGGTTCCTTGTGGGTCTGCACCGAGGCGTCCAGTGTCAACAAGTGGCCAGCAGCAGGCGCATCAACATTGGCACATGGCTGGGACGAGGAGGAACAGCCGGCAGAAGGTGAAACCAGCGGGAGAGTGTGAGAGTGGGGGAGTGTGAAATCGGGAGAGTGGGGCAGTGTGAAAGCAGGGTCGTGTGAGAGTGGGGGATGTATGAGAGTAGGGGGGGTGAGTTCGGGGAAGTGGGAGAGTAGGAGAGTGTGAAAGCAGGGAAGTGTGAGAGTAGGGGGGGTGAGAGTGGGGAAGTGTGAGAGTGGGGGAGTGTGAGAGCTGGGGGCAGGATGCTGAGGAGCAGGGAGTGAGATTGGGGGGCAGGGTGATGGGGGAGCAGGAGCAGGGCAGAGGGGGGGTCAGGGTGATGGGGGAGCAGGAGCAGGGGAGAGGGGGGGTCGGGGTGATGGGGGAGCAGGAGCAGAGGAGAGGGGGGGGGGGGCAGGGTGATGGGGGAGCGGGAGCAGGGCAGAGGGGGGGTCAGGGTGATGGGGAGCAGGAGCAGGGGAGAGGGGGGGGCAGGGTGATGGGGGAGCAGGAGCAGAGGAGAGGGGGGGTCAGGGTGATGGGGGAGCAGGAGCAGGGGAGAGGGGGGGGGGCAGGGTGATGGAGGAGCAGGAGCAGAGGAGAGGGGGGGGTCAGGGTGATGGGGGAGCAGGAGCAGAGGAGAGGGGGGAGGGGGGGTCAGGGTGATGGAGGAGCAGGAGCAGAGGAGAGGGGGGGGGCAGGGTGATGGGGGAGCAGGAGCAGGGCAGAGGGGGGGTCAGGGTGATGGGGGAGCTTGAGCAGAGGAGAGGGGGGGGCAGGGTGATGGGGGAGCAGGAGCAGGGGAGAGGGGGGGGCAGGGTGATGGGGGAGCGGGAGCAGGGGAGAGGGGGGGTCAGGGTGATGGGGGAGCAGGAGCAGGGTAGAGGGGGGGTCAGGGTGATGGGGGAGCGGAGCAGGGCAGAGGGGGGGTCAGGGTGATGGGGAGCAGGAGCAGGGGAGAGGGGGGGTCGGAGTGATGGGGGATCAGGAGCAGGAGAGAGGGGGGGTCAGGGTGATGGAGGAGCAGGAGCAGGGTAGAGGGGGGGTCAGGGTAATGGGGGACCAGGAGCAGGGGAGATGGGGGGTCGGGGTGATGGGGGAGCAGGAGCAGAGGAGAGGGGGGGGGGGGGGGGGGGGTCAGGGTGATGGGGGAGCAGGAGCAGAGGAGAGGGGGGTGCAGGGTGATAGGAGAGCAGGAGCAGGGGAGAGGGGGGGTCAGGGTGATGGGGGAGCAGGAGCAGGGGAGAGGGGGGGGCAGGGTGATGGGGGAGCGGGAGCAGGGGAGAGGGGGGGCCAGGGTGATGGGGGAGCAGGAGCAGGGCAGAGGGGGGGTCAGGGTGATGGGGGAGCAGGAGCAGAGGAGAGGGGGAGGGCAGGGTGATGGGGGAGCAGGAGCAGGGGAGAGGGGGGGTCAGGGTGATGGGGGAGCAGGAGCAGAGGAGAGGGGGGGGGGTCAGGGTGATGGGATAGCGGGAGCAGGGCAGAGGGGGGGTCAGGGTGATGGGGAGCAGGAGCAGGGGAGAGGAGGGGTCAGGGTAATGGGGGACCAGGAGCAGGGGAGAGGGGGGGTCGGGGTGATGGGGGAGCAGGAGCAGGGGAGAGGGGGGGTCAGGGTGATGGAGGAGCAGGAGCAGGGTAGAGGGTGGGTCAGAGTGATGGGGGAGCGAGAGCATGGGAGATGGGGAGTCAGGGTGATGGGGAGCAGGAGCAGGGGAGAGGGGGGGTCAGGGTGATGGGGGACCAGGAGCAGGGGAGAGGGAGGTCAGGGTGATGGAGGAGCAGGGAGGTTGGCGGAGCTAGGACTGGGTGCAGGGGAGGGGAGGGGGGGGGAGGTGCTGCTGGCTGACAATTTGAGGAGCAGGGAGGGCGGAGCTAGGACTGGGTGCAGAGGAGGGGAGAGAGGGGGAGGTGCTGCTGGCTAACGATGGGAGGAGCGGGGAGGGTGGAGATAGGACTGGGTGCAGAGGAGGGAAGAGGGGGAGGTGCTGCTGACCAACGATGCAGCCAGGGGAGTTTGGATGATGGGGAGCGGGGAAGGATGAGCAGGGGATGTGGATTAGGGGATAAGGGAAGGGTGGAAGGGGAGAAGGATGGATGACGGAGCTAGGACTGGGTACAAAGGACAGGGGAGAGAGGGGGGAGAGAGGGGGAGGCGCAACTGGTCGACGGTTTAGGTTCAGGTGCTCGGATGATGGGGGAGCGGGGACGGTGGAGCAAGGGTGAGGAATGGCGGACAGGGCAGGGGTGAAGGGAGGAGCAGGGAGAGCAGAGCTAGGACTGGGTGCAGAGGAGTGGGTAACGATTCAGCCAGATTTGCTCAGATTATGGAGGGGCGGGGGGCGGGGCGGGGGGCGCAAGGACCCTTGATGAAGGGTAGGGGACATGAAGCAAGGACGAGGAACGAGGGAGCTAAGGCATCGGCGCTGGGGGGCTCCCTGCAAGTGCTGCTAGTGCTGTTGATAAGAACGCAGTTGGCCAGTGTAGCCTACCTAGTGCTGCTGCTGGACGGGGGGTCCCGAGTCTACACCTTGTGCTTGAAGTAACCCTGGAACACGCAGGGGCTGCGCACACACACCTCACCCTTGGGGGAAGGGGGAGGAGGAGGAGGAGGAAGAGGGGGGCGAGTGGAACATGGACTATATGTGTGGCATGTGAATACAGCTCAACAAGGGGTTATGGGTAACTTGACATCAAAACGGTGATAGCATGCTGTGCAATGGCGTGCATTGCGTGCATGGCGTGCATTTTAATTCTGCTACCTAGTGCTGTCGCTGGATGGGGAGAAGCCTCTCTGAATCCATGCTTCAGGGCGTATTATTTTGTGTTATGGGTGTGCTGGTGAACCCAATTTATTAGTCTGCATTGCGACCCCTATTTGTTTTTTCTGCAGTGTTAAGCCTGTTGCGGCAACTCTGAAGCATGACCCTCGACCTTTATGCCTTTCCTAATGCACAGGCCTGGAGCTCGCATTTGTTGCGGCAACTCAGAAGCATGACCCTCGACCTTAATGCTTTTACCAATGTACAGGCCTGGAGCTCGCATTTGTTGCGGCAACTCAGAAGCATGACCCTCGACCTTAATGCCTTTCCCAATGCACAGGCCTGGAGCTCGCATTTGTTGCAGCAACTCAGAAGCACGACCCTCGACCTTCATGCCTTTCCCAATGCACAGGCCTGGAGCTCACATTTGTTGCGGCAACTCAGAAGCATGACCCTCGACCTTAATGCCTTTCCTAATGTACAGGCCTGGAGCTCGCATTTGTTGCGGCAACTCAGAAGCATGACCCTCGACCTTAATGCCTTTCCTAATGCACAGGCCTGGACTCTCATTTGTTGCGGCAACTCAGAAGCGTGACCCTCGACCTTAATGCCTTTCCTAATGCACAGGCCTGGAGCTCGCATTTGTTGCAGCAACTCAGGAGCATGACCCTCGACCTTAATGCCTTTCCTAATGCACAGGCCTGGAGCTCGCATTTGTTGCAGCAACTCAGAAGCATGACCCTCCACCTTAATGCCTTTCCTAATGCACAGGCCTGGAGCTCGCATTTGTTGCAGCAACTCAGAAGCATGACCCTCGACCTCAATGCCTTTCCTAATGCACAGGCCTGGAGCTCGCATTTGTTGCAGCAACTCAGAAGCATGACCCTCGACCTTAATGCCTTTCCTAATGCACAGGCCTGGAGCTCGCATTTGTTGCAGCAACTCAGAAGCATGACCCTCGACCTTAATGCCTTTCCTAATGCACAGGCCTGGAGCTCGCATTTGGTGCAGCAACTCAGAAGCATGACCCTCGACCTTAATGCCTTTCCTAATGCACAGGCCTGGAGCTCGCATTTGTTGCGGCAACTGAGAAGCGTGACCCTCGACCTTAATGCCTTTCCTAATGCACAGGCCTGGAGCTCGCATTTGTTGCAGCAACTCAGAAGCATGACCCTCGACCTTAATGCCTTTCCTAATGCACAGGCCTGGAGCTCGCATTTGTTGCGGCAACTGAGAAGCGTGACCCTCGACCTTAATGCCTTTCCTAATGCACAGGCCTGGAGCTCGCATTTGTTGCAGCAACTCAGAAGCATGACCCTCGACCTTAATGCCTTTCTTAATGCACAGGCCTGGAGCTCACATTTGTTGCAGCAACTCAGAAGCATGACCCTCGACCTTAATGCCTTTCCTAATGCACAGGCCTGGAGCTCGCATTTGTTGCGGCAACTCAGAAGCATGACCCTCGACCTTAATGCCTTTCCTAATGCACAGGCCTGGAGCTCGCATTTGTTGCAGCAACTCAGAAGCATGACCCTCGACCTTAATGCCTTTCCTAATGCACAGGCCTGGAGCTCGCATTTGGTGCAGCAACTCAGAAGCATGACCCTCGACCTTAATGCCTTTCCTAATGCACAGGCCTGGAGCTCGCATTTGTTGCGGCAACTGAGAAGCGTGACCCTCGACCTTAATGCCTTTCCTAATGCACAGGCCTGGAGCTCGCATTTGTTGCAGCAACTCAGAAGCATGACCCTCGACCTTAATGCCTTTCCTAATGCACAGGCCTGGAGCTCGCATTTGTTGCGGCAACTGAGAAGCGTGACCCTCGACCTTAATGCCTTTCCTAATGCACAGGCCTGGAGCTCGCATTTGTTGCAGCAACTCAGAAGCATGACCCTCGACCTTAATGCCTTTCTTAATGCACAGGCCTGGAGCTCACATTTGTTGCAGCAACTCAGAAGCATGACCCTCGACCTTAATGCCTTTCCTAATGCACAGGCCTGGAGCTCGCATTTGTTGCGGCAACTCAGAAGCATGACCCTCGACCTTAATGCCTTTCCTAATGCACAGGCCTGGAGCTCGCATTTGTTGCAGCAACTCAGAAGCATGACCCTCGACCTCAATGCCTTTCCTAATGCACAGGCCTGGAGCTCGCATTTGTTGCAGCAACTCAGAAGCATGACCCTCGACCTTAATGCCTTTCCTAATGCACAGGCCTGGAGCTCGCATTTGTTGCAGCAACTCAGAAGCATGACCCTCGACCTTAATGCCTTTCCTAATGCACAGGCCTGGAGCTCGCATTTGTTGCAGCAACTCAGAAGCATGACCCTCGACCTTAATGCCTTTCCTAATGCACAGGCCTGGAGCTCGCATTTGTTGCGGCAACTGAGAAGCGTGACCCTCGACCTTAATGCCTTTCCTAATGCACAGGCCTGGACTCGCATTTGTTGCAGCAACTCAGAAGCATGACCCTCGACCTTAATGCCTTTCTTAATGCACAGGCCTGGAGCTCACATTTGTTGCAGCAACTCAGAAGCACGACCCTCGACCTTAATGCCTTTCCTAATGCACAGGCCTGGAGCTCGCATTTGTTGCGGCAACTCAGAAGCATGACCCTCGACCTTAATGCCTTTCCTAATGCACAGGCCTGGAGCTCGCATTTGTTGCAGCAACTCAGAAGCATGACCCTTGGCATTCATGCCTTTCCTGTTACCCATGAAGTGGTGTCTGGCGTGAAGTAACCCTGGAGCTCATACACGTCTCGGCTGCTCATAAGCATATCCCTCGATCCCTGCCTGCTGCCTAATCCTCCTGCAAGAGCAGTTACCGGTGCGAGCTTTTTTCCTAGCTGGCCTGTGTTCTGGTTACCAATAACTTTGTCATAAGGATGACCCTTGACCCCTGCCCAGCCCTGCCGCTGTCTGCCCCCTACATTCGCACCTGGCGAGACCTTTGTGTGCAGCTCGCATTAGGCACATTTGCTAATAACTGAATGACCCTTAACCCTGTAACCCTGTCCAACTCTGCCTCTGCCTGGCCTGTGCAGCTGTACCTGGCATGAGCTTTGCCCGCAGCTGGCGTTTATCACATTTGCTAATAACTGAATGACCCTTAACCCTGTACCCCTGCCCAACTCTGCCTCTGCCTGGCCTGTACAGCTGTACCTGGCATGAGCTTTGCCCGCAGCTGGCGTTTATCACATTTGCTAATAACTGAATGACCCTTAACCCTGTACCCCTGCCCAACTCTGCCTCTGCCTGGCCTGTACAGCTGTACCTGGCATGAGCTTTGCCCGCAGCTCGCGTTTATCACATTTGCTAATAACTGAATGACCCTTCACCCTAAACCCCTGCCCAGCCCCGCCCTGCCCCTGTCTGCCCCTTCATCCGCACCTGGTGTGAGCTTGGCCCGTAGCTGGCGTTTGTGACAGTTGCAGATAACTGAATGACCCTAAACTGTGTACCCCTGCCCACAGCCCACCCATGCCCACCCCTGCCCTGTACAGCTGTACTGGGAGTGTGGTTCGCTTGCAGCTCGCATCCGTCACGATTTTTAATAACTGAATGGAACTTAACCCTGTACCCCTGCCCACCCTTGCCCACCCCTGCCCTATACAGCTGTACCTGGTGTGAGCTTTGCCCGCAGCTCGCATTCGTCGCGGTTACAGCGCGTCCCCATCGATGTCCGGAAACATCATGGTGCCACCACCAGCCCGCTGGCCACCATCCCGGGATGCCCAGCCATAGTGCAGCTCAAGGTGCGGCCAGGGTGGGGCTGGATGTCTGACGGACAGACTGGCATAATGGTTGTGTGTGCATTTGTGCAGACTGGCAGGAAGTGTGTGGTGTTTGTGTGTGGGTGTGAGTGAGTGTGGGTGTATGGGAGTGCTCATGTGTGGACTGACGGACAGTGTGTGGTATGTGTGCTTGTGGGGGTCAGTGCAGATTGTATGTTTGTGTGTGCATGTGTGTGGACTGACATCATGTGTGTGGTGTGTGTGCTTGTAGGTGTGAGTGTGTTTGTACGGGAGTGCTCATGTGCGGACTGACAGAATGGGTGTGGTGTGTGTGTGAGTGTGATTGTGTGTGTGATTGAGTACGTGTGTATGGGAGTGCATGTGTGTGGACTAACATCATGGGTGTGGAACTGCGGTGTTTGTGCTTGTGGGTGTGAGTGAGTGTGCTTGTATGTGTGTGCATGTGTGCGGATGGAGCGCTGTCCAACGAATGTACTCCTCAAGATTTTGCAACGGTTGGTGTGTGGGGGGTGGAGGTGGGTGAGTGGGTGTGTGGAGAGCTGCTCGGTACTTGTACAGCCCAGTTACAGCTGAAGAACAAGCAATGTATCCAGTAAAATAGGCAGCTGTTTAAAAGCTATTCTACAAGTTATAAAAAAGGACCAAGCAGAGTAAAATCTCAAAAAGATTTCCAGCGCTGTGTAAGTACACCGTAATTTAGAATTTGTGTAAATAATTACGGCCCCTCACTGGTAAAAGTAGCTGGAGTTGCCTTGAAATTACGGTGACTGAAACTCAGCTACGTCATTCAGCCGCCGTTAGGACCGTAATCGGCACAGCTCTGAATGGATCTATCTTTTCTGCAGGTCCTGAATGAATGCCGGAACATCCTAATTGTGACCCTCCTCCCCCGACGCGCATCGAGGGATTATGTTGAATAGGATACGACGGATGTATCCTCCGGTGGTTTGTGGGGCCAGGAGGTGTGGCGCCTGATGAAAGTGGGCGAAATGTTGTACTTGTGCCTGTCCTGTTCCTGCTCGCCTTTTCTCAGCTGCCGACGAGGGCCTTAGGCGCGCCCGGGCTGTTTTTTGTATCACCGTCTCCGGTTTTCTAGGGTTGGGCGGCTGGCCTCACAACTTGAAAAGTCCAAAGAAAAGAAACCTGTATGCATTCCCCGCAGGTGCTCAATGACCGCCGGCACATCCTCAGTAAGGACAGTGAGGGCAACGTGGAGCTTTGGGACGTGCTTTCGGGGGCAGTCGCTTTATCCTTTGGGAAGGTGCGAGCTAGGGTTCAGGGTTGAGGAGAGTGTGGTCTGAGGTAAAGCTAAGGTCAGGAGGGTGAGGGCCAGGGGTTGTTCCAGTTGGTACCGGGTATGACTTGTATCCAAGCACGGTGTCGAGCAATTGGTCTGCCACTTGAGAGCAGTGGCTCAGTACCTGAGAATTTAGAATTGGTTTTGTGCCTGCGGCAAGTTATGGAGGCAACTACTGTATGTGACAAACAATGAAGTCGATGAGTGCTTCCACCATCACTCGTGAGGGCTGGGGTTTAGGGTACGTGTTGTCACGAGCAGCGGCGCAACGCTTCCGCAAAGTGTGGGTTTGAGTTCAGGGTTAAGGGACTCATTCAGCCTGGGGTCCCTGGAAGCCTCGTTGCACTTCCACACTTTTCACACTTGTGGGTTTAAATGTATCCCTTTTAAACCTCATCGCTGTACAAGGCTTAGGACCTGCAGCAGAAGCCCCCACCCCCCTATAAGCTGCTTTGCTCGAGTTCCGGGACTTCTCATGGACACACGAAACGGGTTTTGTTCAAATAATATTTGTTTTTGAAGTCAGCGTTATCTCGCTTTATTTTTTTATCCGCTGCCCCTGCACGGTCGGGGCCGATCATGCAGGCCCCCCTACCCCCCCTAAGCAAACCCCCCGCTCCCTCCTGCTCAGGTTGACTTTGCGAAGCAGGAGCGCGCGCTGTTTGAGCCGAGAGTGGTGCCTCAGTGGTTCACCCACGATGCGCGACTCGGGCAGATCAGCATCTGGCTGGAGCCCCCCTCCTGCTTCTTGGCAGGTGAGGGATCGTGTGCAAGATCAAGAGTGCCTCATTGCTATGACAAAGACAATGTTCCTGTAGTTGTATGCGTCAGGTAGGGGCCCTCCACTATGTGGATTTATGCGGCAGGTAGTGGCCCCTCCACTATGTGGAATTATGCGGCATGTATTGGACTAGTGGACCCTCCACTATGTGGAATTATGCGGCAGGTATTGGACTAGTGGACCCTCCACTATGTGGAATTATGCGGCATGTATTGGACTAGTAGACCCTCTACTATGTGGAATTATGCGACAGGTATTGGACTAGTGGACCCTCCACTATGTGGAATTATGCGGCATGTATTGGACTAGTGGCCCCTCCACTATGGCAGCATGAACAATGTACAGAGACACCTGCCCTTGCAATGTGCAGAGGAGCACTTCCTGGACCTCGGGCTCTCCAATGTGGTGGATGATGCCATTTGTTGTACCGTCACTCTACTTCGCAATGCATGACACCTGCCCTTGCAATGTGCAGAGGAATACTCGCTGGACCTGGGATTCCCAGACGTTGCCGATGATGCCAAGGTCAACTACGGCAAAATGGTGCTGGATGGTGCGTGGGGGGTAAAGGGTTTATGCTCTGGACCTATAAACCCTGAACAGGCAACCCTCACTTTCCTTTTAATTCAACAGCGAGAAGGTGATGATGAATGTCGTGTGAGTTGTAGTATTAGATTTGGGGTTAAGAAACCCAAATCCTTAACCCCGAACTCTGGGTCGACTCTGTGGAGATGAATTGCAGCTGAAGCACTCTGAGAAGTATAGCCTAGACTCTAAACCTTACCGGTAACTGTGATCCTGTATGGGAGAGGGATGAGTCTTATCATGCTTCTGGAACTATTCTTCAAATTAACTACCTGAGCTAGTGTTGTAAAAATGTAAGTCAAGGGAACGCCGTGAGTCTGTAGATGTCCTCGGGGATATTGCGAGCAATGGAATGAGGTTTTGAGGTACTCTGGTGTGACCTGGGATGGTCAGGTCTCAGGTGTGGAGTGTGGACTGGGATGGTCGGGTGTGGACTGACATATTCTGGTGTGGACTGGGATGGACTGGTGTGGACTACTCTAAGCTGACATCCGACCTGGTTCCATGAATACCGAAGAAACTACCGATAGCATGCGGTGGTTTAGGGTGAACTCTGCGCTCTTAATCCCTGCAGCATGCATTGTGTGGGTCTGCCTGTATCTGTGCCTAGTGCCAGCAGGTGCTGATAGTCTGACACCATTTCCTCATATCAGCACTGCCTATATCCCTGTCCTAGGCTGTTTGATCCCTGAGCCTTGGCCTATATCCCTGTCCTAGGCTGTTTGATCCCTGAGCCTTGGCCTATATCCCTGTCCTAGGCTGTTTGATCCCTGAGCCTTGGCCTATATCCCTGTCCTAGGCTGTTTGATACCTGAGCCTTGGCCTATATCCCTGTCCTAGGCTGTTTGATCCCTGAGCCTTGGCCTATATCCCTGTCCTAGGCTGTTTGATCCCTGAGCCTTGGCCTATATCCCTGTCCTAGGCTGTTTGATCCCTGAGCCTTGGCCTATATCCCTGTCCTAGGCTGTTTGATACCTGAGCCTTGGCCTATATCCCTGTCCTAGGCTGTTTGATCCCTGAGCCTTGGCCTATATCCCTGTCCTAGGCTGTTTGATCCCTGAGCCTTGGCCTATATCCCTGTCCTAGGCTGTTTGATCCCTGAGCCTTGGCCTATATCCCTGTCCTAGGCTGTTTGATCCCTGAGCCTTGGCCTATATCCCTGTCCTAGGCTGTTTGATCCCTGAGCCTTGGCCTATATCCCTGTCCTAGGCTGTTTGATCCCTGAGCCTTGGCCTATATCCCTGTCCTAGGCTGTTTGATACCTGAGCCTTGGCCTATATCCCTGTCCTAGGCTGTTTGATCCCTGAGCCTTGGCCTATATCCCTGTCCTAGGCTGTTTGATACCTGAGCCTTGGCCTATATCCCTGTCCTAGGCTGTTTGATCCCTGAGCCTTGGCCTATATCCCTGTCCTAGGCTGTTTGATACCTGAGCCTTGGCCTATATCCCTGTCCTAGGCTGTTTGATACCTGAGCCTTGGCCTATATCCCTGTCCTAGGCTGTTTGATCCCTGAGCCTTGGCCTATATCCCTGTCCTAGGCTGTTTGATCCCTGAGCCTTGGCCTATATCCCTGTCCTAGGCTGTTTGATCCCTGAGCCTTGGCCTATATCCCTGTCCTAGGCTGTTTGATACCTGAGCCTTGGCCTATATCCCTGTCCTAGGCTGTTTGATCCCTGAGCCTTGGCCTATATCCCTGTCCTAGGCTGTTTGATCCCTGAGCCTTGGCCTATATCCCTGTCCTAGGCTGTTTGATCCCTGAGCCTTGGCCTATATCCCTGTCCTAGGCTGTTTGATACCTGAGCCTTGGCCTATATCCCTGTCCCATGCTGTGCAATATGCATTGGCCTAAATCTCTGCCTTGTTCCGGCAGGTGCCTTTGCCATGTGGCGGCACCAGCTGTTACTCAAGGCCAACATGCAGCAGCGGGGGTCAAACGACGAGCCGGGGCGCCTAACCGCTCCGCAGCCGCCCTCCAGCACCAACCCTCCTGCGTTCGCCTACACCGAGTTGTGGCCCAAGTACTGGGTGACTGGGACCGGGATGTCGCCTGCCGTCATAGGGCAGTGCGAAGCAGGTCGCACGTGGCGGCGGTTGGCAGCTGGATTTGACGGGAGTGAGGTGGAGCCCGACTTCTTGCCGACCTGGCTGGTGGAGGCGGTGTTGCGGGGGGCCAATGTGACGCCTAAGGTGAGGGGATGGAAGGATAGAGGTGGAGGCGGTGTTGAGGGGGGCCAATGTGACGCCTAAGGTGGGGGGAATGAATGGATAGAAGTGGAGGCGGTGTTGAGGGGGGCCAATGTGACGCCTAAGGTGGGGGGAATGAATGGATAGAAGTGGAGGCGGTGTTGAGGGGGGCCAATGTGACGCCTAAGGTGTGGGGAATGAATGGATAGAGGTGGAGGCGGTGCTGAGGGGGGCCAATGTGACGCCTAAGGTGGGGGGAATGAATGGATAGAAGTGGAGGCGGTGTTGAGGGGGGCCAATGTGACGCCTAAGGTAGGGGGAATGAATGGATAGAGGTGGAGGCGGTGTTAAGGGGGGCCAATGTGACGCCTAAGGTGGGGGGAATGAATGGATAGAAGTGGAGGCGGTGCTGAGGGGGGCCAATGTGACGCCTAAGGTGGGGGGAATGAATGGATAGAAGTGGAGGCGGTGCTGAGGGGGGCCAATGTGACGCCTAAGGCGTGGGGAATAAATGGATAGAAGTGGAGGCGGTGCTGAGGGGGGCCAATGTGACGCCTAAGGTGGGGGGAATGAATGGATAGAAGTGGAGGCGGTGTTGAGGGAGGCCAATGTGACGCCTAAGGTGGGGGGAATGAATGGATAGAAGTGGAGGCAGTGTTGAGGGGGGCCAATGTGACGCCTAAGGGGGGGGAATGAATGGATAGTAGTGGAGGCGGTGCTGAGGGGGGCCAATGTGACGCCTAAGGTGGGGGGAATGAATGGATAGAAGTGGAGGCGGTGCTGAGGGGGGCCAATGTGACGCCTAAGGTGGGGGGAATGAATGGATAGTAGTGGAGGCGGTGCTGAGGGGGGCCAATGTGACGCCTAAGGTGGGGGGAATGAATGGATAGAAGTGGAGGCGGTGTTGAGGGGGGCCAATGTGACGCCTAAGGTGGGGGGAATGAATGGATAGAGGTGGAGGCGGTGTTGAGGGGGGCCAATGTGACGCCTAAGGTGGGGGGAATGAATGGATAGAAGTGGAGGCGGTGCTGAGGGGGGCCAATGTGACGCCTAAGGTGGGGGGAATGAATGGATAGAAGTGGAGGCGGTGCTGAGGGGGGCCAATGTGACGCCTAAGGCGTGGGGAATAAATGGATAGAAGTGGAGGCGGTGTTGAGGGGGGCCAATGTGACGCCTAAGGTGGGGGGAATGAATGGATAGAAGTGGAGGCGGTGTTGAGGGAGGCCAATGTGACGCCTAAGGTGGGGGGAATGAATGGATAGAAGTGGAGGCAGTGTTGAGGGGGGCCAATGTGACGCCTAAGGGGGGGGAATGAATGGATAGTAGTGGAGGCGGTGCTGAGGGGGGCCAATGTGACGCCTAAGGTGGGGGGAATGAATGGATAGAAGTGGAGGCGGTGTTGAGGGAGGCCAATGTGACGCCTAAGGTGGGGGGAATGAATGGATAGTAGTGGAGGCGGTGCTGAGGGGGGCCAATGTGACGCCTAAGGTGTGGGGAATGAATGGATAGTAGTGGAGGCGGTGCTGAGGGGGGCCAATGTGACGCCTAAGGTGGGGGGAATGAATGGATAGAAGTGGAGGCAGTGTTGAGGGGGGCCAATGTGACGCCTAAGGTGGGGGGAATGAATGGATAGAGGTGGAGGCGGTGTTGAGGGGGGCCAATGTGACGCCTAAGGTGGGGGGCATGAAAGGATAGTAGTGGAGGCGGTGTTGCGGGGGGCCAATGTGACGCCTAAGGTGGGGGGAATGAATGGATAGAAGTGGAGGCGGTGCTGAGGGGGGCCAATGTGACGCCTAAGGTGGGGGGAATGAATGGATAGAGGTGGAGGCGGTGCTGAGGGGGGCCAATGTGACGCCTAAGGTGGGGGGGATGAATGGATAGAAGTGGAGGCAGTGTTGAGGGGGGCCAATGTGACGCCTAAGGTGGGGGGAATGAATGGATAGAGGTGGGGGCTCAGACATGCCCACCCACAACTGCTGACATGCTGCTGCTGTACTTCTGTCCCAATTTCACTGAAGGAAGTCAAGCTGGTATTCACAGGTATTCCGAACCGAACTCTTTTGCACCCACGTCATGTTCTATGGCTGGGACTAATCTGCTGCACTATCGGGTTCATTCCCACGCTACTGCTCGGTGGTTGTGTGTTGGTTGCTTGCCCAGGGGGGTCAATGTTTTTCGCTCGCTGTCCTAGCGTATCTAGTGCATGTACCGGTTTACGTGCACGAGTCCCATGCATCAAAATATAAAATGTGATGCCCCGCTGGACTGTAAAAAGTTCACAAAAGTACACTTCACCGTTCACCCTTGTGCCCGAGATGGGCTGGGACATGCCCACGCTTGAGTGCTGACCTGCTGCTGTGATACTCCTGCCCCTGCTCCATTGAAGGAGGCCAAGCTGGTATTCACCCTTCTTGTTTCTGTCTGAGAAAGGCTGGATCATGCCCACGCTGATGGGGAGCAAGCTCAGCCCTACGCCCTGAATCCTGAACCCTTCCCTTATGCTTTTAGGAGGCCAAGCTGGCATTCATCCTTGTGCCGGAGGAGGGCTCAGACATGCCCACTCTGATGCAAAGCAAGCTTAATGCGCCTAGGATCTTGCAGGTAGGCGTAGAGTGGTGCAGAGCTGAGGGGCAGGACTAAGTTGCTGACGGTAGTTGCTCAGCTTAATTGTAGGAGTGATTGCACCCTCCCTCAACGCTCCTAGGATCCTGCAGTTAGGTGTAGAGTGGTGCAGAGCTGAGAGGCAGAGCTGAGGGGCAGGACTGAGTTGCTGACGGCGGTTGATCAGCTGAAATGAAGGAGTGATTGAACCCTCCCTCAACTAGGCTAGGATCCTGCAGGTGGAGGGACAGAGCATTTGCTTATTTGAGTGCGCCATAGCTACACTTCAGCTACACTACAGGTAAGCTTCGGTTACTAAACAGCTACACTACAGGTAAGCTTCGGGTCCTACACAGCTACACTTGCTGCATCATGGCCAACAGCTGGGTGGACCATGTGTAGGCAGCACTACTACCTAGGAGACCCCACCTGCTACCTGGCCCGCCCTGAGGTCCACCCAGATTCCTGTTTTATTGATAGCTGAACCCTTAAACCCTTGGTCCCTAGCTGCTGCCGCGTCTATTACCTGGCCTGCTCTTGTGCCCTCTTGTCCACCCTGGCTCCTGTTGAAGTAGTAGCTGGGAGGGGGGGGGGAGTAGCTGAACTCGACCCCCCCTAGGTCCCAACTGCCGCTGCACCTACTGCCTGGCCTGCCCTCAGGACGACAAAGGAGCGTCGGGTTGTCTTTCCAAGCCGCAAAACCGTTTCGTATACACGGAGGTGCGGCAGCAGAATTTCTGCGCCTGATTTCCCATCTGATTTCCCACCGCTGCTGTACCGCCAGGTGCACAAAGTTGCGTTGTACTGCCTCACCAAGCTGCAAGACATCAATGTTCATATGGAGATGCGGCCCCAATATCTCAAGCGGCCCGCCCATGCCCCTGTTCAGCCGCCACCCCCAGGGCCCGGGCCGCCGCCGCTGGTCCTCGAGCTTCTCTGCAATGGCATGGTGCGTTGGTGGCAGTGCTGACTTTTCCGGCAGCGAGTCCGCCTTGGGTGGGCTGCTAAAAGCCTGATCGGGGCGGAATCTGAACAATGCCGTTGATGCAGGCCCATGCAGTCGGGCGCCCAATCGGCCGAGCCTTTTCAGCACGGCCCAGAGGTGTCATGTAATTGACAGGCCCATGCAGCTTGGTAGGTCGTACACCACGCCTCTGGCTGGGAGTTGGAACTTATCTGAAACGAAGATGGACTAAAGCCAAGCCTCGAAAGATGGACCACTGGCTAGCGGGGAATCCAGAGATTTAGGGTTTAGGGTGGTTGGCTTGTCCTGAAGCTGCTCGGCTATGGCATGGTGGGTTGGCGATGGATCTGGGCTGAGGTTACGGTAAATACCACGACATGGATTTCATCTGTTCCATTGTTCCCTCCCTACCTCTTATGCCCCTCTCCCTCTCCCTCGCCCACTCCTTGCTCACACTGTCCTCCTTCCCTCAAATGCCCCTCTCCCCCTCCCTGCTTCGCTCCCACTGTTGCCAGGCTGTGCCTTACGAAATGAGCCTGGCGTCCGTCAAGCAATTCATTTGGCGCAAGAGTGACGACCTCATCTTCCACTTCCGGGTTCAAGACCCGCTCAACCCCCTGCCCTTGCCAGCATTCAAGGGGCCATAATAAGCTACAACGGCCTCGCTGCTGACAGGGCCAGGCGGCACAGCTGTCCTTTGGTTGCCCTTGCAAGCTTACACGGCACCATGAGCTTCATTGGCCTTGCTTCTGTCCCGCTCCTGATAGGGCCAGGAGCTGCAGCTGCACTGCTGCGTCCCTTGCTGGCATGCTGGCAGGGCCATGAGGCACCGCTGTCCTTGCTTTGCTGGGTGTCATGGAGCCCTGAGGCACTTGGTTCTGCTGCTGGCTGAGTGGCACAGCTATGTGTCGAAGCTGCTCTGGCGAACCCTATTGGCAGTGACAGGGCGACGTGGCTCCGTTTTCCTGCTGCGGGCATGGCAATGATGCAAGGCGGCTAGGTTGTTGCTGACAGGGCCATGCATCAAATTCTAAAAAATCTTCGTGATTCATCATACTACCGGTGGTGTGCTGGAGTTGATGCTGTGCGAAGCCTCACCATGTTTTCGACAGATCGGCGGATTGCGTCCATAGGGCGCCCGAAGGTGCATGGAACCTATGCGTGCATCGACAAGGCTATGGGACGTTAACCAGCTAGCGAACTGTGAATTTGTGACATTTTGTTAAAATAAATAGGACAGCGGGAGGTAATGAGAATCGACAGCTACGGCCTGCTGGGGTTGGGCGTGGTCGGAAGGAGGTCGAATTTCGACGGGGTCTGCTAGCATGACTTGACGCCACTGTAATTGGCACGGTGGATGGATACAATATACGGTAGGACTACACCTGTTCCTGGAACTGGTGTTATGTCAGTGTCCTCATCCTGGAGCCGGGCGCCTTACCCAAGTGAGCTGACTTGCTGCATGGCCCATGCAGTCATGCCAGCATGGTTGGGAGACGAAAGCTCATTGACCCCGGCTGAGAAAAACCCAGATATCAATATCAATATCCCGCTGTCCTTGCTTTGCTGGGTGTCATGGAGCCCTGAGGCACTTGGTTCTGCTGCTGGCTGAGTGGCACAGCTATGTGTCGAAGCTGCTCTGGCGAACCCTATTGGCAGTGACAGGGCGACGTGGCTCCGTTTTCCTGCTGCGGGCATGGCAATGATGCAAGGCGGCTAGGTTGTTGCTGACAGGGCCATGCATCAAATTCTAAAAAATCTTCGTGATTCATCATACTACCGGTGGTGTGCTGGAGTTGATGCTGTGCGAAGCCTCACCATGTTTTCGACAGATCGGCGGATTGCGTCCATAGGGCGCCCGAAGGTGCATGGAACCTATGCGTGCATCGACAAGGCTATGGGACGTTAACCAGCTAGCGAACTGTGAATTTGTGACATTTTGTTAAAATAAATAGGACAGCGGGAGGTAATGAGAATCGACAGCTACGGCCTGCTGGGGTTGGGCGTGGTCGGAAGGAGGTCGAATTTCGACGGGGTCTGCTAGCATGACTTGACGCCACTGTAATTGGCACGGTGGATGGATACAATATACGGTAGGACTACACCTGTTCCTGGAACTGGTGTTATGTCAGTGTCCTCATCCTGGAGCCGGGCGCCTTACCCAAGTGAGCTGACTTGCTGCATGGCCCATGCAGTCATGCCAGCATGGTTGGGAGACGAAAGCTCATTGACCCCGGCTGAGAAAAACCCAGATATCAATATCAATATCCCGCTGTCCTTGCTTTGCTGGGTGTCATGGAGCCCTGAGGCACTTGGTTCTGCTGCTGGCTGAGTGGCACAGCTATGTGTCGAAGCTGCTCTGGCGAACCCTATTGGCAGTGACGGGGCGACGTGGCTCCGTTTTCCTGCTGCGGGCATGGCAATGATGCAAGGCGGCTAGGTTGTTGCTGACAGGGCCATGCATCACATTCTAAAAAATCTTCGTGATTCATCATACTACCGGTGGTGTGCTGGAGTTGATGCTGTGCGAAGCCTCACCATGTTTTCGACAGATCGGCGGATTGCGTCCATAGGGCGCCCGAAGGTGCATGGAACCTATGCGTGCATCGACAAGGCTATGGGACGTTAACCAGCTAGCGAACTGTGAATTTGTGACATTTTGTTAAAATAAATAGGACAGCGGGAGGTAATGAGAATCGACAGCTACGGCCTGCTGGGGTTGGGCGTGGTCGGAAGGAGGTCGAATTTCGACGGGGTCTGCTAGCATGACTTGACGCCACTGTAATTGGCACGGTGGATGGATACAATATACGGTAGGACTACACCTGTTCCTGGAACTGGTGTTATGTCAGTGTCCTCATCCTGGAGCCGGGCGCCTTACCCAAGTGAGCTGACTTGCTGCATGGCCCATGCAGTCATGCCAGCATGGTTGGGAGACGAAAGCTCATTGACCCCGGCTGAGAAAAACCCAGATATCAATATCACCCACTATTTATGTACGCAATGTGATTCTGTACACGTGCAGCATGAAAGCGACAGGACGAACACAGTACTAAATAAAATACGTCGGCCACGGCCTTCCAGGTTGGGCGTGGCTGGGGGGGGGGGCACGGGGGTGGCCGGCATATACGAAAACCCAAATCGACGTTGACGCCGTCAAGATAGGTTCTTGACATAAGAAAAACGCAGAAGCTTTGCATATGCGTGCAGATGGTTGAATTAGGAGAAGTCCCAATTCGACGCAGTCTGACTTTTTGACAGCCTCCATGGAGGCCTCCGCTAAAACCGACGCTGCAGCAATGTCCATACATTTCACACTTCATCAGTGAGAGTGAGTGTTGCGTCGTCACCCTGGCCGTCACTGGCACCCAGCCTCAATTATATCCCATAATGCAAGCATCTTTCAGGCCTGCTGTTGCCGGCAGGGCTGCCATCAGGCCAGCCGTCGCCAACAGACAAGCGCTGGTGTGCAGGGCATCTGCTCTCCGCACTGTCGCCGTCCCTGTAAAGTCTCTTGATGGAGCCGACAAGGGCACCGAGGATTTGGCTGTGAAGGTGGCTGAAGACTCTGCACGAGGCCTGGTCCACAGATATTTGGTCATGGTGCAGCAGAACGCTCGAAGGGTAAGCAAGCGAGCTTTTTTCTCGCTAGCTGATGGTTGTGTCTACAAGCTGTTCCTCCGGCTTCGGCATCAAGATGCCGTGGCTGACCCATCATTGCGGCGCACTCGCTCCTCTCCCTACTAAAGCCGGACATGTCGAGTCATCGCGAAATCATCACCTATGTGGGGCTCAATGCTGATTGTCTCTGCCTCTCGCTCTTAGGGCACGGCCAGCTGCCTGACGAGATCCGAGGTTCGTGGTGGAGGCAAGAAGCCATATGCACAGAAGGGTACCGGTAATGCACGACGAGGAAGCTCCACCTCTCCGCTGTTCGCTGGTGGCGGTGTCAGCTTCGGCCCCAAGGTGCGCAGTCACGACAACAGCATGCACCGAAAGCCATGCTACATGGGGGGATTCAAGGGGGATACGGGTGTGCAGAGGCATGCAAGGGGATGATATCAGTGCTGTGCAATCGCGTTGTTATTCAGAAACCGTCCAAGTTATTACGGTCCCGTACTGGTTAAGTAGCTGGATTTGACTTGAAATTGCGGTGACTGAAACTCAGCTACGTAATTCAGCCTCTGTACCGTATGGGCCGTAATCGGCAAGGCCCTGGATGGTATGTAAGAAGGGATGCAGGGCAGCACAAGAGGGAGGATGCATCACCCACCTGACATTGTCCCGGGCTTCCCCCCTCCCTCTTTGGCAAGTCCCATGCAGCATGGCGGCGGGGAAGCTTTGCGAACCTGAAGTCCATCTCAAGCGACAGCTGCAGTTTGCACATCATGGTTACTGGTATTGAGAACAAGCGTGCACACCATGCCTCTAATATATGACCCAGCTCGTCACAGCCTGACCTCTTGAGAGGACCTCGTACTAGCGTCGACATTCGCCCATTGATACACCTGTCAGACTGGGATAGCTGTATGCATTTGTACACGGGGCACCCTCCCTGTCCTCTGTGCTGGGCAGTGTTTAGGGTAAGGCTGGGACATGCCCACCCTTGACTGCTGACATGATGTCAGTGCGCACTAGACCCTCTGTGCCGGCCACAGGTCACTGACCGATGGCGGCTAAACCTTGACTGGCATAAAGCCGGTGACCATGCAGCAGGTCTTGCTGGCCCCTCCTCCTATAACTTTCCACACGTAGCCTCTTACACAAAGTCCTACCTCTCCTCACACCCAGCCCCCTGAAACACGCACACACACTGATCCCCCCCTCCACACACCATCCTCCTCCCGCAGCCTAAAGACTGGAAGATCAAGATGAACAAAAAAGAGCGCCGCTTGGCACTGGCCACTGCGCTGCAGAGCGCCTCGGGTGACGTCATGGTGGTGGAGAGTCTGCAGGTCCGAATTGTGGGAGGGTGTGTGTGAATGGTGTGATTACATGTGTGAACGGTGTGAGTGGGGTGCTGGCCACTGTGACGTAAAGGGCGTGATGTAGGCAGGAAGTGTGGTGGTGAGATTGATGTATGTGTGAATGGTGTGAGCAAGTCTGTATGAATGATGTGGAAGCCTGCAGACCAATGGTGTGATACCAAGAGGGTGTATGTGTGAATGGTGTGAGGGTGTGTGGGCCACAGCGATACAGAGCACCTCGGTTGATTTTAAGTTGGTGGGGAGTGTGCTGGTGTAAACAGTGTGATTCTTGAGTTTGCGGACAAGAAGGCATCTAGCTTGCTGGTCCCAAAATCGAAGCAGGAGCATTTGTTTGTTGTTGGGCTGCAGGTTCGAGCACACTTGCCTCTCGGTGCTGCTTGCAGGGACAAGTCGCGGACAAGAAGACGAAAAGCTTGTTGGCGCTGCTTCAGAAGGTCAGTTACAGATGCTGCCGGTGTTGCTGTTGTTGCACAGCAGATGTTGCAGAAGGTGTGATAACATGTCGCAGATGTTACACTTAAAGGTCCCGTGGTTCGCCAGCGAGTGCTGACAGAAGTGATAGCTCTTCCTCATTGTCGGCTTAACTCGATGCAAGGCCCACAGCCGCGTGCTGATAGGTGTGATAGGTGTGATGGCTTTTTGAGGTGGCTGTAGTACCTGTGTAAGGCCCGTCTTGCTCAATGCAGCGCCCTTTGCCGTATGCTATTTCCTTGTGTTTGTGATATTTCCTTGCGCGGTTGCTTGTTTAGCCTCTGCATGGGCTCAAGCATTCATGATCTTGTGCCGTGGTCCTCTGTGCTGCCGTGCTGCGGATGGCCCAGCTGCGTTGCTATACAGCTTTGAAAGGGCTGCCTCTCCTCTGAAGATGCAGCAGTGGTTCGTTTAGGATCTGTCAGCTACACTCAAGCTGCACCCGGGCCTGAGGCCGGCAAGGCTCAGTGCATGAAGCTCTGTTGTACGGGCTGCTGGCTGTAGGCTGGTCAAGGTTTAATCTCCAATGGCGCAGTGGTGGCAGCGCCCGGTTTTCGGTGTAATCAAGCGTATGGCTTGATTAAATATACAATAATGTGCGATGCGCACAGGTTGGGATTGACAACGAGCGCAAGACGCTGCTCATCCTCCGCGAGGTGAACGCGGATGTGATGCTGGCGGGGCGCAACATCGCAAAGCTGACGATCAACACGGCCGACGCCATCGGTGTCTTTGATGTGTTGCACGCCGACAAGATTCTCATCGAGCACGAGGCGCTGGCGCACATCAACTCCTTCTACGGGGAGGCAGCTGAGGCCGAGGAGGCTGTGGAGGCCGCCGCCGTGTAAGCTGGATGAGATGATCGCCGCGGCGGATGTGTGCCTGTCTTAGGTTTTGTCATGTCGGTTGGCGCATGTCAGCTTGTCTAGGGTGGAGCCGCCAAAAATGAGGCCGCAGGGTAAGGGAAAGGAAGAGAAGTGGCAGGGACGTCGGCGGCCAATGGGCGCACATGAACTCTTCGTACACCACGGCAGCGGAATGGGAATAGATGGGCGATAGAAAGGTAATGATGCTAAGCATAGGGCCCTCCCCGAGTAAATAGTATTAGACGGGTGCGGTCGTGACTTGGTTTCATGGATCTTGTTTGCTGCGCAGCATGGACAGCCGTTTTTATGTTTCGATCTGCCTGCCGCTGTTAAGTGCTGTCTGTCCCTGAAGGCTGGTCAGTCACTAGGGACACTTTTTTTGAGCAGGGCCCAGAGGTGAAACGTCATAAAGTAGGGACTCCTTACGGCATGGATGCAGCATAACTGGAATGAACCTTGATGTTCGTTGGTATCCAGTTTTTTCCACACTACTTACTTCCTGTTAACTCAGTCGGTTGCCAATAGTGCAGTCATTGTCTATTGAGTCTGCAATCATCTGTCTGCCCTTCAGCTTGTAAGGTGGAATTCATCCCTCATAACATGCCTTCAGCAGCCAGAATGTCCCAGACTCAGGAGGAGCATATTTGGGGTGTCACAGGATCCAGGGCGAAACAGGCCAAAGAGCATCTGCGCAAAGTGACCAAGAGACATGACCACATTGTATCCAAGTGGAGGTGTTGGCACGTTTTCGTTCCAAGATTGTGTTTTGATTCATAAACAGGCCAGGGTTCCTTTTGCATTGCCGACAAGAGGACATGCCTTGTCCAGCTTACAACACAGCACGAATTTTGATCCCTCATCAAGACTAGGATTCCGCTAATGGGATAAAGAATATAGATCCACTCACGCGGCTTGTCAGCAATGATGTTGCCTCCCTCAATATATACGATAATTGATGCCAGAGAGCCATGACACTCCATCGCTGAAAATGGAACATACTATTGCTGACCAGATGGCAGTCACCATCTGAGGTCTGTATGGGACCATCATAGTGTTCATTGCATTATCATTCCTCTTCTTTATATACCGGTACAGTGACTCTTGAAGAAAATGAACACGTCAAACTCGACAACAGTTGAGGAAAACAAGACAAGGTTGATGCCACATGGATGATGCCGCTGGGCAAGTTGATGAGTTCAATGCAAAATAGGTTGCACAAAAAATGAAAGGCAGATATCAGTTGGTAGGTCCAGCAAATTTAGGATGATACTGTTGGTCGAGAAGATACATGGCAAGTCAATGACGGGAGATGGCGCATGGCTGCATAGCAACTTTTTGCTGTAGTTCCCTAATTATAAGTCAAAGATACACGTCAGGTAGATGGGGGCAAGACACAAAGCTGCATCATTAACTATTTGCTGTAGCTCTCCATGTCGGTCTTGTACCTATCCTTGTCTGCCTCAGCCTGGTCTTGGTACTTCTTCTTCTGCTTGTCATCAAGCTCCTTCCAGGCAGCTCCCAGCTTGCTGGCCATCTCTGTAATCTACAGGCAAAAGAGGTCACGTCAGGTACATGTTTGTCCGTGTTGAGCACCGACGTGTTGTTTGCATGCACCAGCAATAGCCAGCATGGTTGCCCACGGTGTATCAGTGCACGTAGAAGGTTTCATGTAGCCATCAACATGGCTTTGCAAGAAGGTAGGTATGCAGGTGTGTCAACTTCCCCTTTGCACCTGGCGTACAAGGCCTAAGGTACATACATTGTTGCATGATCAGGCTCAGTGCATGCACATGGGCATGATCCTTTCATGCACAAGCAATACCATGAAGACAATGGTGAAACAGCGCTGCCGTGGCATGCCATCCGCGTGGATGTGCTTGTGGATGTGCAAACTTGGACTGCTCCCAATCGACATACCTTGAGATCGGGGAAATCCTTCTTCATACTCGGTCGCATGGCTGCGCAGAAGAACATGTATGCTCCCAAAGGCTTCTTGGGTGCATTAGGGTCCTTCTCCTTCTTCTCCTTCTTAGCAGGCTTCGTTGCGACCTTTGATGCCTTAGGCATTTTTCTGCGGAAGATGGACAGCGTTGACCGATCAGTCATTGTCCCCATACGTAGGCAGAGATTCGAAAGTGCGAGTTGCTTGGGCACATCGTGAAACGAATGGACATTTGACTTCGACAGTATCTCCATTGCTCTCCATTGCGATATCCCCGCAGTGCTGCATGTAAAAGCTGGCCCACACTGACCTTGATTTTGATGGAGACGGAAAGGGAAGAAACCTGCGTGGGAAAAGTCTAGTCGGTCAGAATCAAGCTGAGGACTGTGAGGAATGCATGAATGAAGGGATAGGGTAGTGTCGGCGATATGACCCTCAATCCTCAATGGACGGATTCGAAGGCATGCAGGGGTACTTCAGTGCAGGCAATTTCAGTCCAGGCCAAGTGAGGAAGCCAAAATAGTGTTCGTTTCATAGTTCGAGGACAGTAGTAATTACTTACTTGAAGATAGGACGTGGGTAAATAAATTTACCGAGCAAGGGGGTTTCTGAGGGGAAGATTTCGGGGCGAACTTTATGCCTGCGATTGGACTTCGAGAACGGGGTCCTGGTTCAGGGTTCAGTTTGAAAAATATCAAACGTTGACCCATAGCCCGCTGACGCCAGCAGCGAGGGAATAAACGTCATCATATTTCTTACGAAACCTTGTTCATCTGCTGACAAAATTCTTGCTCCGACTGCGACCGCTTCTGTTTCTGCGGAATGTGTGTTGAACGGCAACGAATGCACTGCTTAAAGGCAAGGAAAGAACAACTAGCAGCCAGCGTCCACAGTATCAATACTAAATTATCGAGCACTCAATTTACGGTATCTTGCAACTTTTTCAAGGGTTCCGACATCAAAGCTGCACAAGCTGGCAGTCGGTCAGTCCACCCATGATGAACCAATGAACAAAGATGGTTGTGATTGATCTAACATGAGTGGACACTGGACAATGCCATTATAGCCTGCTTTTGAAAGCATCGTTAGTTGACAGCACAAGGGATGTCGATGTGCGGCACCCTCACCAGCTCAGAGCCTCAGACCACCAAACCATGCATACTGTTCCAGACCAAGGCGCATCTCATCAGCCTATTGGGTGGTCTAAGCCCCCTGGTTGTCCTTTAGCTCTGTAAGCCTGTCAGACAGGTTCACATCATGGCCAGCTCCATTTTGTATTTAAGCATCATCATTCATCAGTACCGGTATTCAAGTTTTAATTTCAAGCTTCATCAACAGTTCCGCTGCTTTGCGGCTTGGGGCTAAGGGGTCTTGATGCAGGAAGCGTTGTACCCTAGGCCTCAGCCTTTGCATCCGGTAGGCCTGTCAAGGTTGGGTCGCCATCGACCAAGCCAGAGGTGGCTGACCAGCGGCCTGCCAAAGATGGTCTGTTGTGCACTGAATATACCGTAAGTCTTTGCTATGTACCTTACTTTTGTCGCATCAGCGACACCTGCCATTATGTGGGGTGCGGTATAAACAGATGCATGGGCAGGTTGTGCGCAGGTGAATTTTCAACATTCAGCATTGGTAGCATGATTAATCTTCGCGCATTCAAGACCCGCGTACAATACAATTTTTCAGCCACTGCGAAATCATCAGGCCAGAGCATGCCCAGCAATTTGCCCCGGTCTTGATAATTTATTTTTAGCGCACTATACCATACTTGGCAGGCCAATGTGCAACACTGGAGCAAACCAAATCAATGGGCCAATGACACGAAACCTTCAACAGCCTATGGTCATTATAAAAGCATGGTAGCACAATCCGGCTGAATCTGTGCCGTATCTTGCTACCATGTATTTAAGCAGCAGGGCTTACAGCACCAGGCCTCTTGTAGCTGAATTGTAGCTGAAGCACCCAAAAATCAGCTGCAATTTGCTCGTCTACTTTGAATCTGTCAATAACGTTACACCTCTGGGCCCTGCTCAAAAAAAAGACACGGCCGCGTGGGCGCTTAACTTAGGGTTGGGAGGTTAGAACGAAACAAACACCAGGGGACAGGGGGGAAAGAGGAAAAGTGGGGAATAAAGTGAAGGGACAGGCTGGAATAGAAGGCTGGAATAGAAGGACAAAGAAAGTTGCAGCCTCTGAAAAACGTCTACGTGTCGGGGCTAAGCGCTGCACCTAGTAAATGACTGCGCAAGTACAGCAAACAAATAAAGCAAGAATTAAAGACACCCTTTCACTCTAGAAAAGTGCTGTGACTTCAGGAATATGACAGATTCCTGATCACTGCTGTTGAGACTCGAATCCCCAGCTGTAAACCTGGGGATCAGTCGATCTATTTAAGATAAGTATCCCCTGGACTACTTACCTGACTATTCTCTACTGTTGACAAGATTGCCTGATGGGTCGACCCTTCCGAAGGTGACTGTAGTAGCAGTCGAAGTTGTAGTACACTGGTGACAGGGTACGATGATCTTCAGTGGGAAGTCGCTTGTAGGCGATCTTCAGATGGGGAGACTCGTTTGATGATCTATCAAGGAGTCGACTTGGAGCCTCTGGACTGGCTGTTGATGAAGTGTTGATGAAGTTGGTGGTGGTAAACCAGCTGGAAGGCTGGAGAATGCCTGATAAGGGCCGAAATATCAAGAGAAGACCTCCAAGACTAAGCAGTGTTTGTGCTTGCTTAGTCTGAAGGGTCGAACAGTGTTTGTGCTTGTTCTGTATGATGGATCGATATTCGAGCAGTGTTTGTGCTTGCTGGAATAAAGTGAGCAGTGTTTGTGCTTGCTCGATGAGGAGTGACTATGTAACTTCAGATTAAAGGGTGATTACGAAATCAGGGCTTCAAGTAAGAAAGAAATAGTGGCAGCAGAAAACCAAGCAGCCACTAAGAAGAAGGCTAAAGTGTGAAAATACACACTTCTCTGATATCCAGAGAAAACACAAAAGTGTAACTGCAACAACAGTTCCGTAAACAGAGTTCACCTGCAGGAATCCTTGAACAAGGAACTGATAATTCAGTAATACGCGCGGTGCGCTACATCAGCATGACAGCTGTCGGGGCTAAGCGCTGCACCTAGTAAATGACTGCGCAAGTACAGCAAACAAATAAAGCAAGAATTAAAGACACCCTTTCACTCCCCCCCCAGTCCGAAATAAGAGACGAAGGAGACACTTATAGAGGACTGTCAAAAAGGGTGAAAAATCCCGAGGGAAATTCTTGAAAGACTACAGCTTAACCTTCATTAAGGGTTACGAATTTTACTCAGTTCAATCACAGAGATTTTGAGAAGAAAATCAGCTAAATGACATTTTTTTTAAACTTGGTTTAAGGTCACTGCAGAAACAGATCAGCACAATACTGATGAAAGCCTTGAGACTGTCTTTAGCCAAAAATAACCGTCGCAAGCTTAAGTCAAAACAAACGCTAAAAGCGAAATGCACAACAGCCATGCGTGGGATGCACACAAAATCCTCAAATTGACAGCAATTGTTAATTGCCCATGGTAACTAGAGTTCTAAATTGCAATAGCCAATCAGTTCTAGTTGAGGAACCTTCCACAAATTAAGCCAGCTCTGGAGAAACGTTTCAAGACTTGCCAGAAAAATCCCAGGGCAGTGGCTGATGCTATTTTCATCTAGCTCCGTAATTGGCGAGGACCTTGGACTGATTCCGGATGGGGCTGCGGTCCCCAGGCGCCGTTGCGCTGGGGCCTTAGTCTTCAAGGTAACATCCTCCACGGCCAATCTTGCGGGCGAAAGCAGCTACAGTAAGAAAGCTTTTATTTGGGTGCATAATGCATCAAGGTACTCAACATAGCCAAATTCAACAGGAACATGCAGCCGCAGTTTTCTCACCGCATTTGGAATCATCACTGGGTCTTAAGGTCAGAGTGGCTAGCATAACTCAAATTAGCACCATTACCAGTATGTACAGTTACACAGTACACATATCACTCCGAGGCAGGTCCATATCTAATTTATTTTTAAATCTAACGTTTGATGTAGGTACCGCACTTACGCACTTTTCACCGGCCGACAGGGTGATTATGCAACACAACTACATATATCAACTCAGCAGCTAATGTTTGAGCTGTATGCAAGATCAAGTCAGCACACAGCAATAGGACATGAGGACAAAGAGGACAGCGCATTTTACGAACGAACGGGCTGCCTATCCCTTGCCCCCATTCTCAGTGGTACCGGAATGAAGGTTAATTTAGGATGGTTTGGATCAGCAATAATTTTGGGTGCAACAGTAATTTTGGGTGCCGCAACACGATGAATTGCACCATCCTGAGTGGCACCCTTTGCATTAATGTCAACAACATCTTCCTCATTAACAGATTGAATGTCTACCTCAGACAATTCTGCAGCTTCTGCCTGAGCTGCATGCAAAATCATGTCAGCTACTAATGCAAATAAATTGTGTCATAAATTTTGATCAGGATTTCGTTCCCCCCCCAGCTCTAGGCAAGAAACTGCAGCAACTAACTTATGTTACGAGGGCTGCACGATATTAGCAGCTCTATATGCAAAGCTGGTGGCAATAAGATGACTTACGGCGTTTGCATCAAAAGCTCCTCCATTGACTTTGTGTCTAGCATCGAAAGAAGCACCCTTGCCTGAAGTGCAGTGATCTGCATAGCCAAGAATCCGTTCTCTTTCTAAATTAGTTAGGTCAAACAGTTTGTTGTCTTCCCAAACTAGCCCCGCACCGTCTCTGTTGAAGGCCCATGAGTGAACTCATGCAACCAGAGTAGGTAACACTTGAAGTAGGTGGCCTTTTCTGTTGACAGCGTGGTAAGGATAGCGGTGCTCCAATTTGCACAGTTGCGCTTGACGGTTGGGCTCCAGAACGTCTGCAAGTCTAAGATCAGGATCCCTGACAAAGGAATTCAGATCAATTGCAAGGCAGTAGGCGCACAGATGTTGCACCAATAATTCCTTAACCAGTGAGCAACAATACCAACAGCAACAACGTCAAATGTAACAGGGATGCCCAGACGCTCATATAATTCAGTAAATGATTCACGCATATCAGCAGATTGACCCTTGGCGAATTGTACTGTTGTGTTCTCTATAAAATAAACCACAGGAGCTTGATGAACTTGTAGAGCTTGAGTCGTACCCAATATCTTGAGAAGTGGGAAGAAAGTCAGACTTTTAGTACCATGTAGTCCAGTTTTTAACCCAACAGAAGAAAAGTCAGAACACATAAATCCTGCATACAGCAGCCATTAACACCCGTCAAAAGAGCCGATGTTAAGAAGATATGACTCTTGGATCTTGTATACATCCTGCGGAAGGTCAGTGAAGGAATTGAGGCACACATCTTTATTTAAAAGTGTAGGATATTGCTGGCGGAGTAATCTTACTCTATGCATTGCTATCTTTCTAGCAGAAGAGTCTGAATCGCAATAAAAGTATCGGTTGATTTAAATTCCATTACGTGACAGTCATCTGAACTGCGAAAATTTCTAGCGACGGTCAACATTCATGAGGCTGTCAGCTTCGGACTGCACAGCCACCAACTCTGATAAAAGGCATAGTCAGTGTGGCGACCTTTGACAAAGCTAAGGACAACTCTGAAAACCTCCATTTCCTCATCGAAAACATGGCCCGGGGACAGAGCAGCCACCTAATTAGGCGCCTTTGCTGAAATAGCAACACAGTCCTCTCCGAAACGGGTCGACTGCTCATGCCAGAATTCAATCACGGCCTCCGCATCCTGAGCTACTCTATAGAGGTGGAGAAGCTGTGAGGGAATTTGATCCCATTCAACAGGGGTTCCCACCGAGATCCCCAGCTCTCTAGCGCGAAAGAATTGCGAATAGCCACCAGCTGGGCCACTGCTGGAGCTTCCGGCAATTGGAAGCCTAATGCTAGGTCCGGGGTCCTCGACATGTAAGGGCCCACGGTTGCTAAGGGAGCCTCCAACATTTAGAGACTCACCAATGAAGCTGGGGCCCCCGACATATGGGGGCCCTTCAACTCTTCTGGAACCTCCGACAGGTGGAGGATTCACAGGGCTATGGCCTCCGACAGATGGAGGCACAAAAGCTGTTCTGCCGGAGTTTCCGACAGGTGGAGACTCACGGCGTGGCCCGGGGCCCCCGACACGTGGGGGCCCAGGGCGCATCCCGGGTCCCCCTAAAGATGGGGACCACGCTAAACCAGAACAAAACTCATAACCAGCGAACTGTCTAATATTTGCATTGCCCAGTTAGCTAACCTGTTTCTTTCTTGGTTCTTGATTTTATTCTTTTTAGCAAGATGCTGCTGCTGTTGCTGCTGGGATAGGTGATGCTGTTGCACATCAGGGTCAACAGAGCCTCCCATTTTAAGTCCCAGTACATCCCCAGCTCTGGTAGGACTGCAGTACATGGCGTTCTACTAGCCTGAGTACTCTTTTGGTTGCCTTAACAGTATCGTCAAACATAGCACATCTAAACTGCACTTGAGAAAGTACGCGACGAGGGTTAACTACACCAGTTTGGGGAGTCTGAAGTAGTACTTTGCAGGCACACAGTAGTATTATGCAGAAGCTTGCTCAATACGTTGTGCGCTGCGGTGTGCGCTGCATTCGGTTGGCGATTGATTACTCACTGGACCATTCTGCACATGGGAGAAACCATGGGTAGGGAAAAGTTTTAAGCAAAGAGCATGAAATAAAGCATGCATATGTACAGACACCCCCCCCCATCTCTGAGCTGTGACCATAAACCAGCTCTGAGCTGGACAATAGGCATGCTTAGCAGTGATGCATGAGACTGCATTTATAGCAGTCCTATCATGAATTAGGAGTTAGTGTTTGCGAATCTGTCTACTGAAAAAGACAGCAAAATACGGTAGGTGTATCATTTATGGTCAACAACCAAGTGTGAACCAGGAGTACGTACAACTAGGTGTGAACACGCAAGTATGAGCAGGTGTTTACCACCAGATGATGCAATATTTTATATGTGTGAACATTCAGGGGCGTACCACCAGTGTGAACAAGCAGGTAGTAACCAGCAGGTATGAACACGTTGTTCGTATCAACAGGATGTACAGCATAGCAGATGGCAATACACATCGTTCATATCTCTTAGAGAGTCAATCAAAGACGAGAAGGCAAGAACGACAGCGGCATTATAACTAGCTTAGAGGCACCAGCCAACTGCTATAACGGGCAGTGCTACTTTCATTGCATGGGTCACCATGCAAGAAGGAAACAAAAGAAATTAACAACCTGGCATTGACCAAGGACAGGTCAACCGAACATCACCATGCCGCTGCCACGCTACCGAAGGTGGGGGCTGTGGAAACTTTTAACCGCTGGTTTATCCAGGGCCGCACGAAGAAGGTGTACACCCTGGCTTTGGGTAGGAAGGGAGGGAGCAAGCGTCTCGCAGTGGTCAAGCATCTTGCAGTGGTGTCAATTCACCGGTGTCGATTCACATCTGGCTAATCTCCGACTTGGCAATGCTCTGTGCGGATGAAAGTGTGAACTGGTTCGGATCACGCTCTGCATGGTCCACATTTTTAACGGACTTTTTCGGTGCTTGGATCGATGGGGCACTGGCGACTGACCAGGCTTGACAGGATTTTTAATTTCAAATGGAGGTTTGCTTTGCTCAAAGCACAGCTCAGAAGCCATTGAAACCTGTCCTCTAGGCCCCCATGAATCCATCATAAAATTCCCACTCTGTCGGTGTAAGTCATGCACTATGCGCACCGGAGTCTCTAGGCCTGAGGAAATCTCACTGAGCTCTTCTGTTTCAATGACACGCTCTTTACTCACTGGGTAATTGTCGAAGGAAGTCTCGGCTCTATACCCCGTAGGTTGCATACTTCCACCCGGGTCTTCATGGGGACAGATGTCTCTGTCTTGAATCTTAGGGACATCAGTGTGTTTGTCTAGGCCTGTTCCAAACAAACCCTTCACCTTTGAAGCCATGAGTGACCAAATTCGTGGAGCACTGTTAATCAGGATGGGCCCGGAGGAACGCGGCATGTTGTTGCCCTCTCCACCTCGTGTGGTCTTGTACTTCTCAACGGAATCAGTTTCCTGCATGGGCTTGGCTTTGGAGGAGCACACATTGATGATGTCATATGTTGGGGGATGTGTGGACAAGAGATTTTCTGAGTAAATCATCACCTCGTGCACCATGAAAGCGGAAGGCAGCTCTGCATGGCTGTGCATGTCAATTTCAACTTGCCATTGTTTATGCGGTTTAATGAAAGGAGGCAGCTCCTCATGGCTGTGCATGGCTATAAACAAAGAACTCTTTAAGCTATCGTCCAGGAACTCGTGAACTGCCATTAATTCGTTTAACCAGAAGAATGCAAGTTTATTGCTTCTCACCCTAATTTGGTCCGGAATGTCGATGAGAGCCTTGAGAATGTGCTCCTCTTGACGAAGCATATAGTAACCCTTAGTCTGTGGTTGTGCGAACTCTAGCATATTCCTCTCAAGTTTACTAATCAGCTCGGGTCTTGACCACGAGCAAGCAATCTCAGCATGATTGGCTGGCACACCTTCAAGCTCTTTATGTGTCAGAACATCGTGAGGCGCGTACACAGGGTTCTGCATGGCGGTCTCAACTACCACTACCTCAAGTGCCATGATGATAGGAGTCATGTCTGCATGGATATACATGGCAGTCTCAACTCCCACTACCTCATCTTTGCGAGGTACTTCTACATCGGAATTTGCAAATTTTCCAAAGTCACTGGTTTCTTGGGGTGGCTCATGTTTGACTTCCTTTTTATAGGAGTGAGAGGCGTTAGCAGAGGGACTGTTGCGTTGACCAGATGCAAAATGTTTATCTTTGATTCCAGTATTTGGGACAGCGAACAATAATTCAGGTGAGCTGTCACGTGCTACTTTAGCGTAACGATCATTCTGAATTTTAAGTTGTTCTATTTGATTTATCAAGGACTCGTTTTCCCTGGCATAAAACTTTTCTTTTTCTTCTCTAGAATACCGCTGGGGAACGTCTGACTGTTCTTGTTTTACCCCTCGACCTACTCCAACAGTGTCCTGATTAATTGGTTGACCACTGATTGGAGTTTTTACCGGCGGTGGTGGCGTTTTACTGAACGCACTGACTGCTGACTTATACCCAGTATTATTCGCCGTATTCATTCTCTGAACTTGACTTTGGACATATCCTTCTTTCGGAGTGATGTGCTCGACTCCCGCTGCTTGGTCTCCTTCTCCTATAGCTGAGAAATTATTGGAGCTATCGCAGCTTGGTGAGAAAGTCCCATCTGCTCTAAGTTTCTTTGCAAGAAAATGCGATACGGGTACTCCTCCTTGATAACCATCTTCACGTTTGACTGATAGTGAATCGCTATGCTCACTAGTTTGCCCAGATCTCTTCGTAACGTATGCACATTGGTTAAGCTTACTGGCTGAATAATCAGCTGCAGATTTCATTAGGCTGTAAGCAGGATTGTCCATTGAAGCAAAGGGAATTCTATCATCATAATTGTCGTCACTAACAGGGATCATAATAATCGCTGGGGTAGCTGCTAACTCAACTGTTGCCCAGTTATATTCGCTCTGTAATTTATAGTAAGCCTTTTCCTCTTCATCTTGCGCAGCAAGATCAGCTTTGCGTTGTGCTTCTTTATCTTCAGTAGCGTTCCTTCTCGAAACCTCCCTATGCTCTAGGTTCATTCTGAGTTCCCTATCAATCTCGCATCGCTTAGCATGTCTAATTGCGTTGCGTAGGCTTCTTTGCTCATTCTTACTCAAATATAGCAAATCAGTGATTATCAAACCGTCTTTATCTCTGACCTTAGATCGCATTAACAGATGGATCTGGTCCTGCGCAGTCATATCCTCTAGTTCCTTTTTGATGATCGCAATCTCTAAATCTTGATCATGCTTGGCCTGAACAGACATTACACTGCCATGTTCATCCTCTGATTCGTCAGTCATGAAACCAGTCCTGACTGTTGACAGGAAAATTCCAGAGTACTGAAAAGTACTTCTTGTGATCGATCAAGTGGTCGACAGACGATTTTTGGCACCTACTTGAGTCGACTCTTAGAGTCGACCTGTTTACAGACAACTGGAGGTGCGACCAGTCGGACTATTTCTTTCTTAGAAAAGTGCTGTGACTTCAGGAATATGACAGATTCCTGATCACTGCTGTTGAGACTCGAATCCCCAGCTGTAAACCTGGGGATCAGTCGATCTATTTAAGATAAGTATCCCCTGGACTACTTACCTGACTATTCTCTACTGTTGACAAGATTGCCTGATGGGTCGACCCTTCCGAAGGTGACTGTAGTAGCAGTCGAAGTTGTAGTACACTGGTGACAGGGTACGATGATCTTCAGTGGGAAGTCGCTTGTAGGCGATCTTCAGATGGGGAGACTCGTTTGATGATCTATCAAGGAGTCGACTTGGAGCCTCTGGACTGGCTGTTGATGAAGTGTTGATGAAGTTGGTGGTGGTAAACCAGCTGGAAGGCTGGAGAATGCCTGATAAGGGCCGAAATATCAAGAGAAGACCTCCAAGACTAAGCAGTGTTTGTGCTTGCTTAGTCTGAAGGGTCGAACAGTGTTTGTGCTTGTTCTGTATGATGGATCGATATTCGAGCAGTGTTTGTGCTTGCTGGAATAAAGTGAGCAGTGTTTGTGCTTGCTCGATGAGGAGTGACTATGTAACTTCAGATTAAAGGGTGATTACGAAATCAGGGCTTCAAGTAAGAAAGAAATAGTGGCAGCAGAAAACCAAGCAGCCACTAAGAAGAAGGCTAAAGTGTGAAAATACACACTTCTCTGATATCCAGAGAAAACACAAAAGTGTAACTGCAACAACAGTTCCGTAAACAGAGTTCACCTGCAGGAATCCTTGAACAAGGAACTGATAATTCAGTAATACGCGCGGTGCGCTACATCAGCATGACATACGCCTCAACAATATCTAAAACAATTAGCCAAGACATCCCACCCCAGCCTGCCCTGGTACAACTGGAAGAAGTCTCTAACACCGTTCGGAGGACCTGCACATCCCCGCTCCCTAAGTTGATCCAGCACGCTGGGGCATTAGAAGCATGCATGCAACGCATCCTCCACATGCTCGCCATCTCCCCTAGCCCAACATCGCTGGCAGCACCAAGAAAGGACAAAGGGCAAACCCTACCCTCAGCCCTTCAAAAGACAATCTATCATCAAGTTTGACCACATCTGCCGCACAATTTAGCTTAATCATTCCTTACCAGCTCCACACGGCCGAGCGTTCAGCGGGTTTGTACTATTCCAAACACCTACCACAAAAGCCAGGGCCGCCCACCCCTGTCTGCCCCGGTACAGCTGGTGAAGTCTGCAGCGTTCTTTGAAGGGCCAGCCCACCCCGGCTCCCGAAGTGCCACCTTCATGCCAGGGCACTGGAAGCAAGCATGGAGTGCGTCCTCCGCATTGCCCCTACCCCTGCATCTCAGGCAGTAGCGAATGTAACGCTGCTGATCGCTACACCGTTCTTGTCCTCCTCCTGTGTGACAAGAGCCTGGCGATCTTCCCAGAAGAGCCTATAAATGACGTTACATGTAATCAACAGGCTGTTCAGAAGAGCATGTGTGGTGACCCATGTGGGGAATTACTGGAGGGGATTGAAACCATTGGCTCCCGAAGTCCATCTGTCCTACTTTCTCTAACTTGTTCAATGACGTTACACCTCTGGGCCCTGCTCAAAAAGACTCGGCCGCGTGGGCGCCTAAAGCGTTGGGAGGAAAGATGGAAAGAAACACAGAAGGGGCAATTAAAGGGGCTAAGGATTCTCCGGACTTCCTTTCCTCTTTGGGATTGGCTTTCGTTCTTTCCCCCTTTCTTTCCTTTCCTTTTCCCTCTTAATCAATGTTGGGTGCCCACACCGCCGAGCCTTTTTGAGCCGGGCCCAGAGGTGTAACATCACCGACCAACGCAACCACTGGCTGCTATCGTAAGTGCCCATACCGGAAGGTATCAACAGAAGTCACCCCACAACCATAAGGCAGAAGAATGCATACCGGTACTTGGCCTCGGAGCAGACACGAATTGAGACGGGGTAACGCAGTGGCTAACCAGTACTGTGGAGGCCATAACAGGCAGGCCATACCTAGTACAGCAACACAAACATCAAGTACCGGTCTCGGCCACTAAATTTAGTAGCAGTGCCTAAAGGACCGAAACGCTGGGAAGCAATAATCCAGCCCTACGTCATATGACAGCCTAGCTGCCTCACTGCGTCCTATCGACCATCACAAGTTTAGAACCATGCAAACGAACCAAAAACTACTGTACTGAAGCACCATAGCAACAAGTAGTCCCACGCATCAAATGTGATGCCCCGCTGGACTGTAAAAACTTCACAAAACTTCACAGTGCTACGTGAATCCATTTCAAAACCACCTGCAGTACAGTCATGCAGCATGCTGGCCAATTGGGCCTGAAAAGCGCTAGTCCCGGATTTCCCATTATCAAAGCCTGGTTCCCAGCAGGGCTCCCCATCTTCTCCGAATGTTGCTAAGGCTCCTCAACATACCACTCACACATATCAAGAACAAAGACAAGACCGGCGGCATTCTTTCCCGTGACCCTTACCTCACATCAGAAATCTGCTTCAGAGCATACAAGCGGTCTTGCAAGCCAGCCGCGTTACGCACGTACACCAGCAATCTTGCAAGCAAGGTGCGCACACCAGCGCACACGCACATTCACGCTCTAGGACACAAAGCAGGAGCTAACAGCAAAACGGGACCTGTCAGCCGCCCGCCACACCTCCCACACTTCCGCCACATTTCCGTCACACCTGGTAGTACCACCACACCTCCGGGCGTAACAAGCACAGCGTGTGGTGTCTGCCCGCCACCTGCCACCCCAGCCTAACACTTATGTCACACCTGACACTCATGTCACACCTACACCTCCTGGTACTGATTTCACACCTTTACCCCCTACACCACACCAAGTAGAAATGCCACACCTGTTGCTTTTCTACCTGAGGCAAACATAGAGACATACATTAATCAAATTCT
The DNA here is from genome assembly GCA_037349105.1 of Limnomonas spitsbergensis. Classification (NCBI taxonomy): domain Eukaryota; kingdom Viridiplantae; phylum Chlorophyta; class Chlorophyceae; order Chlamydomonadales; genus Limnomonas; species Limnomonas spitsbergensis. The sequence continues at coordinate 2,198,602 of JAYJMM010000094.1, read as the reverse complement.
GCCTCCTCCTTCCATGCAAGGTTCCAATGGGCCTAGGCGGGGATGCAGCTTCTCAGAACACGGCCTCAAAGTCCACTGCCTCATGTTGCCTCACTGCCCCCAGGACCTGCTTCCCTCCAGCAACCCAGGGCCAGCCGGCGCCGCTACCTCCTACTGCCCCACTGCCTCCCCACCCCACCACCTCACTGCCACAGGCTGTCCAGCGGCGCCAGCCAGCGCCGCTGCCTAGAGCCCAAGAGGAAAAACTTAGGCCCCATCACAATTCACAACTGATACAACAGGCCACCAGTTTTGCTCGTAGTCTCCAAACACGAGCCCTCTCTTGCAGGCGCCCAACATTCCTTGCAACCGACTACTCCAAAGAGCAGCCAGCAGTTTGCGCAAACACATGAGGTTGTACTGGACCTAGTGGGTACAACAGCCGCTGCCCCGCCCCCCCCCCCACACTGTTTCACCGCCTGTGGTTCTTGCTACGAGTTCGCCTGTGTACCGCCCAGCAGCTGCCACCAGGGGGATCCCCTGGCTGCCACAGGCCCAATGGGGGCCAAATCTTGACGGGCCTTCAGACACAGGCACAAGCAGCAGGGACGGCTGTGCGAGGGACCCCCGGATGCACGTAGGAGGTAGCCCAATTGCGCCCAATCTTGACCGGCCTACTGACACAGGCACAAGCAGCAGGGCCGGCTGTACGAGAGACCCCCGGATGCACGTAGGTGGTAGCTGAACTGTATCAGAACTGTAGTTGAGCCCAAAGCAAAATCAAGTAATGTTCCAAAGAGTAACCCGCAGCTTGAATAAACACATGAGGCTGTGCTGGGCCTCACTCGCAAACTAGCCGACGCGCTCCCCCCCGTTAACCTATCGGGCTATCGGTGTATCTTGTTTTGGCTGGAGGAGTCCATCTTCCGTAGGCCTCCCCACAGCCACCAAAGGCCCGGTTGGGGCCCAACCTTTCACGGCCGACAGATACGGGCCAAGCAGCAAGGCTGGCCATGTAGGGGGCTTATGTCCTGAGGCAGCTGCAATATAACTAGCCTGTTGCTGAGCCACACAAAAATAAACTGTCCACAATGCAGGTGACAGACCGGGGCTGGGCGAGGCCGCAAACACTCCGGGAGACCTCACTTGGCACTGGGAGAAGGTGAGGCCGAGTGCTGGCGCCAGCCAGAAAACCAGCCACCGCCCCGCCCCTCCGCTAGGCTACCCAGGTGACAGGTCGGGGCTGGGCGAGGCCATGAACAGTCCAGGGGACCTCACTTGATGCCTGGGAGACGGTGAGGCCGGATGCTGGCCGTTCATGAGGCTGTGCGCGGCGTTATGATAGCTGCCGCCGCTGCCATGACCGCTGTCCATGGAGCATCTCTCCCCGCTCCCGCTGTTCCTCACTCTGTGGGACGGCCCGCCCGTTGAGTAGTCACCTGTCAGGCCTGCAGGTAGGCCGCACGAGCGCTGCCTGCCCAAGCTCGTTGAAAGGGAGCCGTAGTGACCTGGCAGGCTGGTGCGGGCGCACCTGAGCAGAGCGGCATCAGAGGTGTGTGGAAAATATGAGTATTGGAGACGGTGGATCAAAAAGATCTTTGTTTATTTTCGTGCGCACCAGACCACCTTTGCCAGGCTAGTGCGCGTGCACCTTGAGTTGCAATGAGTCCATAGATATTGTTGTTTAATTTAGTGTGCACTCTACCCCCCTTAGGCAAGGTGTTGCGCATGCACTGGGACAGGACGGGATCAGAGGTGAGAGGAGGGGATGAGTTGACGACATGGAGGATGGAGGAAACAAAGATATACCTAGATTACTGCACATGCGTGTGCCTGGGCAAGGGATGGCATGGGAGGTGTGAAGCGTGGATGTGTGGATGGGGCTGGTGAAGAGGGGGGGCAGCAGCACGAGCATGGATGTGTTGTCGAGATAGAAAATAGAGGAATCATAGTAAGGGTTAGGGGTTTAGGGTTCAGGGTAGGGGGAATAATATTATAGGCTTAGGGTTCAAGGTGTAGGAACCCATGTCTAGCATTTAACTGACAGGCCGGCGGCCGACCGACAGCGGTACCAGCAGCAATCCTGATCAATAAAGGGGGCCTGCCGGATGCATGGTCGCCTGGGAGGCCCAAGGGGTCCAGGATTCAGGGTTCAACGTTCAAAGATACGTACCTGGAATTGTCACTGATAAACTGGCGGTCACCCGGCATGGGTACCAGCAACCATCCCCATCCATGAAAGGAGCCTGCCAGATACATATAGTCGCCTGGGAGGCCCATAGGCTTCGGGGTTCAGGGTTCAAGGCTCAAGAGCACGTTCCTGGAATTGTCACTGATAAACCGGCGGTTGACCGGCAGCAGTACCGGCAACCATCCCCATCCATGAAAGGAGCCTGCCGTGTGTATATCAGTTTTTTTTCTCTTTATTCAGCTACGTATCAGCTACACTCAAGCCTCTGGCTGCAGGCCCCATTTGTGGCCAGCTATGTTGGTTTGGCCACCAGTCGTAGGCCGGTCCAGGTTTGGTCCCGATTGTGCCTTTGGCGGCCGCGGGGCAGCCTGCCAAAAATGGACTCGTAGCCGGAAAAATAAACACTAGCCGCATGCATGGTCGCCTGGGAGGTCCATAGGCTTCAGGGTCCAGGGTTCAAGGATCACGAACACTACCTGGAATTGTCACTGATAGACTGGCGGTAAACCGACAGCGGTACCGGCAACCATCCCGATTCATAAAAGGAGCCTACCAGATGCATGGTCACCTGGGAGGCCCATAGGGTCCAGGGTCCAGGGTCCGGGGTTCAGGGTTCAGGGTCCAGGGTTCAGGAACAAGCACCTGGAATTGTCACTGACAGACCGGCGGCTGAACGGAAGCTGGACTGGGGATGATGCCGGGTGGTGAAGGGAGCCCGCCCGATCCATATCCCCGTCCTCATCCCCGTCCCCATCTGCGGGCTTCAGTGGCAGCAGCAGCGGCTCCTCCAGGTCGTTCTTCCCGGGGTCAGCTACCACAGCGGCGCGGAGCAGCCGGCGGCCACTCCACATGGCCGTGAGGACGAGCGGGAGATGCAACGAGTAAAAGAAGAGGCCGACCCAGGCCAAGGCGCTGAACCTGCGCCATGAGGACAAGGGGGTGCAGGCCATGAGGACAAGGGGGTGCAGGCCATGAGGACAAGGGGGTGCAGGCCATGAGGACAAGGGGGTGCAGGCCATGAGGACAAGGGGGTGCAGGCCATGAGGGCAAGGGGGTGCAGGCCATGAGGACAAGGGGGTGCAGGCCATGAGGACAAGGGGGTGCAGGCCATGAGGACAAGGGGGTGCAGGACATGAGGACAAGGGGGTGCAGGCCATGAGGACAAAGGGGTGCAGGCCATGAGGACAAAGGGGTGCAGGCCAAGAGGACAAGGGGGTGCAGGCCATGAGGACAAGGGGGTGCAGGCCATGAGGACAAGGGGGTGCAGGCCAAGAGGACAAGGGGGTGCAGGCCATGAGGACAAGGGGGTGCAGGCCATGAGGACAAGGGGGTGCAGGCCATGAGGACAAGGGGGTGCAGGCCATGAGGACAAGGGGGTGCAGGCCATGAGGACAAGGGGGTGCAGGCCATGAGGACAAAGGGGTGCAGGCCATGAGGACAAGGGGGTGCAGGCCATGAGGACAAGGGGGTGCAGGCCATGAGGACAAGGGGGTGCAGGCCATGAGGACAAGGGGGTGCAGGCCATGAGGACAAGGGGGTGCAGGCCATGAGGACAAGGGGGTGCAGGCCATGAGGACAAAGGGGTGCAGGCCATGAGGACAAGGGGGTGCAGGCCATGAGGACAAGGGGGTGCAGGCCATGAGGACAAAGGGGTGCAGGCCATGAGGACAAGGGGGTGCAGGCCATGAGGACAAGGGGGTGCAGGCCATGAGGACAAGGGGGTGCAGGCCATGAGGACAAGGGGGTGCAGGCCATGAGGACAAGGGGGTGCAGGCCATGAGGACAAAGGGGTGCAGGCCATGAGGACAAGGGGGTGCAGGCCATGAGGACAAGGGGGTGCAGGCCATGAGGACAGTATTTGCTGTTAAAATTCCTTTAATGCCTCTTTTTTATACTTTATATTTTTTTTATGTTTTTTTATGTTTTTTACAAAGGGGTGAAGGCCATGAGGACAAAGGGGTGCAGGCCATGAGGACAAGGGGGTGCAGGCCATGAGGACAAAGGGGTGCAGGCCATGAGGACAAGGGGGTGCAGGCCATGAGGACAAGGGGGTGCAGGCCATGAGGACAAGGGGGTGCAGGCCATGAGGACAAGGGGGTGCAGGCCATGAGGACAAGGGGGTGCAGGCCATGAGGACAAGGGGGTGCAGGCCATGAGGACAAGGGGGTGCAGGCCATGAGGGCAAAGGGGTGCAGGCCATGAGGGCAAAGGGGTGCAGGCCATGAGGACAAGGGGGTGCAGGCCAAGAGGACAAGGGGGTGCAGGCCAAGAGGACAAGGGGGTGCAGGCCATGAGGGCAAAGGGGTGCAGGCCATGAGGGCAAAGGGGTGCAGGCCATGAGGACAAGGGGGTGCAGGCCATGAGGACAAGGGGGTGCAGGCCATGAGGACAAAGGGGTGCAGGCCATGAGGGCAAAGGGGTGCAGGCCATGAGGGCAAAGGGGTGCAGGCCAAGAGGACAAGGGGGTGCAGGCCAGGAGGGCAAAGGGGTGCAGGCCATGAGGACAAGGGGGTGCAGGCCATGAGGACAAGGGGGTGCAGGCCATGAGGACAAGGGGGTGCAGGCCATGAGGACAAAGGGGTGCAGGCCATGAGGACAAAGGGGTGCAGGCCAAGAGGACAAGGGGGTGCAGGCCATGAGGGCAAAGGGGTGCAGGCCATGAGGACAAAGGGGTGCAGGCCATGAGGACAAGGGGGTGCAGGCCATGAGGACAAGGGGGTGCAGGCCATGAGGACAAGGGGGTGCAGGCCATGAGGACAAGGGGGTGCAGGCCATGAGGGCAAAGGGGTGCAGGCCATGAGGGCAAAGGGGTGCAGGCCATGAGGACAAGGGGGTGCAGGCCAAGAGGACAAGGGGGTGCAGGCCAAGAGGACAAGGGGGTGCAGGCCATGAGGGCAAAGGGGTGCAGGCCATGAGGGCAAAGGGGTGCAGGCCATGAGGACAAGGGGGTGCAGGCCAAGAGGACAAGGGGGTGCAGGCCAAGAGGACAAGGGGGTGCAGGCCATGAGGGCAAAGGGGTGCAGGCCATGAGGGCAAAGGGGTGCAGGCCATGAGGACAAGGGGGTGCAGGCCATGAGGACAAGGGGGTGCAGGCCATGAGGACAAAGGGGTGCAGGCCATGAGGGCAAAGGGGTGCAGGCCATGAGGGCAAAGGGGTGCAGGCCATGAGGACAAGGGGGTGCAGGCCAAGAGGACAAGGGGGTGCAGGCCGGTGTACCAAAATCTGCCCTGCTAGAAGGAGCAGAGGAAAAGGCGAAAACTGTCCAAAGCAGCTTCGGCACTGGTGGGTGGGTGGGTGGGTCGGAAGAGGGGGAGAGCAGCTGATGTACCCGTCCCTTAAACATAACAGTCACTGCAGGGGAAGTCTTCGCATTCTGGAAGAAACGCCGTTTTGCTGTATATTCTGCTCCGCCTCACTCCACAAAAGTCATCCTACACCCCGCAGCTGTTGACAACCCTGGTGCAGACCGGAGGTCCCTCCAGCCGTTGGCAGGGGCAGCGTCCTGCCCTTCACAAGTTCCTTGCGGCCGTAAGCTAGATGACTCAGTGGCTTTTGACTCCCCTCACACACCCAGTGGCAGTCTCCTGAACCAACAGTGCCACTCATATTACCAGGGGATTTTACCCTCCCTCATATTATCAGGGGATTTTACCCTCCCTCATATTATCAGGGGAGTTTACCCTCCCTCATATTACCAGGGGATATTAACCTCCCTCATATAACCCTCCCTCATATCCTCATGGGTTGCAAGCTCCCCCCCCCTCACGTACCCAATTGATGTGTGCTTCACTAGTAGAGCCACAAGGGTTGGCCCGACCATGCAGGCAGCACCCGCAACCATTCCGAACAGGCCGTTGGTAAAGCCAGTGATGGGTACGTATTGGTCCAGGAGGGCTACTGCATTGGCATACCTGGGGAGTGGGGAGCAGGGCACAGGTTGGTTAAAAGGTGTGTGATGGATACCTATTGGTCCAGGAGGGCCACCGCATTGGCGCGCCTAGGGAGCGGGGAGTAGACAATGGGGAGTGGGGAGTGCATGGGCTGGTTTAAGGGAGAGGGGCGGTGAGAGGGGGATATGCTGGTCTAGTAAGGCCACAGCATTGACACACCTAGGAAGCGGGGAGTAGACAATGGGGAGTGGGGAGTGCATGGGCTGGTTTAAGGGAGAGGGGCGGTGAGAGGGGGATATGCTGGTCTAGTAAGGCCACAGCATTGGCGCACCTAGGAAGCGGGGAGTAGACAATGGGGAGTGGGGAGTGCATGGGCTGGTTTAAGGGAGAGGGGCGGTGAGAGAGGGATATGCTGGTCTAGTAAGGCCACAGCATTGACACACCTAGGAAGCGGGGAGTAGACAATGGGGAGTGGGGAGTGCATGGGCTGGTTTAAGGGAGAGGGGCAGTGAGAGGGGCATGTGCTGGTCTAGTAAGGCCACAGCATTGGCGCACCTAGGGAGCGGGGAGTGGGTAGCGAGAAGCGGGGAGTGGGGTGTGGGGAGTGGGCAGGAGGGGGGGGGGGGCGGGAGATTATGATGACATACTAATGTAGAAGAGCCACAAGATGTGCGGACCTCAGTGTCCAAGGAGAAGGGAAAGGGGAGAGGGAGGGGGAGGAGACACGCAGGTCAGGGGAGAGGGACGGGACACGCAGGTCAAGGGAGAGAGGTCCTGGGTGAGGGGGGCAGAGCCACGGCAATGGCGCACCTAAGGCACAGGAGAGCTGGGAATGGCACGGGCCAAGTGAAGGGAGGTGCAGAGGTGTGGAGCACTGCTTGGGTTAAGGGAGGCGGGAAGGGGATGAGGATGGCATGCACTGGTAAACAGTCAAGAAAACGGGTCGTGGATAATGAGATGTCGGGTGAAGTGTCGTGGGACAATGTGGATGAGGGATGGCTATGTAGATGAGCTGTGTTTGGGACCTGCTAGGTGGGAAAGCTGAGGCAGGACCTTCAGGTGGGCGATGCAAGACGGGCCTGGAAGGTGTGCGATTCCATATGGGCGATTCCAGGTTGGGGGATTCAGAGCCTGCTGCGAAGCCTAGGGTGTAGGGTCGCCTAAGTATACAGCGGTGTGCTAGTAGTGCTCTCTACAGACTACAGGTTACAGCACCCGACCCAAACAGCTTGTAGGGCTGACTTTCAGAACAGTACAGGACTTCCAGTACAGTACTGTACAGGGCAGGACAGGGCGGGGCAGGGCGGGGCAGGACAGAGGTGGCAGGATTTTCAAGACAGGACTTTTAAACCTGCCCAGCTTACCTCCACCCACACACCTGCACAACACACTGCCAGTTTCCAGCCTGCCCTATCCACCCCCTACCTCAAGCTCCCATCCTGCCCCCTCTCCACCCCCTGTCTCACCCTCCCATCCTGTCCCCTATCCCCCCCCCTGCCTCACCCTGCTGCGTTTCCGAATCCTGCCAGCATGGCCGCTGCCAACAGGTAAGTCCATGTCATGCTCCCTTTAAAGAACAGCGGGATGAGCGCCCCGGCCACAGAGATCGGTGTGCTGGCCAACAGCAGTGTGCTGGGGGTGGTGAAAGGGGAGACAATGACCTATGAGGAAGGAGTAGGACGGTGATGTGACTGGTGTGCTGGCCAGTAGCAGCGTGCTGGGGGTGGTGAACGAGAGACAATAAAATCCGGGATAGGCAGGGAAGGAGGGGGAGGGAGAGGGCGGAAGGGGGAGGAGAGGGAGGTGGGCAGGGGAGAGAGAGGAGTAGGAGGAGAGGGAGGAGGGGGAGGAGAGGGCAGAGGGGAAGGGAGAGGGAGGAGGGAGAGGGGGAGAGGGGAGGGAGGAGAGGGAGGAGAGGGAGGAGGGAGAGGAGGGGGGGTGCTATGACTGAGAAGAGATTCTCATTGAGGGTAGGCAGGGAAGGAGGGAGGGAGGATCGGCAGGATGAGCGCCCCCGCCATGAAGAAAAGGGTGCTGGTCAGCAGCTGTGCGCTGGTAGAGGTGAACAATAAGACAAAGGAACGAGGGGCAACCTTGCAGCGTCTGACCCTACGACCTGCCCTGTCGAGAGGGCACCCATCACCAACTCAGAAAATCTTAACCCCCATCACCCAAGCGACAGTCCTTAGCCCCATATGTCCCTCTAGGCAATCTTTACCCCCATGACCTCCCCTGGCAATCTGTACACCCATATGACCCTCTAGGCAACCGTTACCCCCATGACCTCCCCTGGCAATCTGTACCCCCATATGACCCTGTAGGCAATCTTTACCCCCATGACCTCCCCTGGCAATATGTACCCCCATATGACCCTCTAGGCAATCTTTACCCCCATGACCTCCCCTGGCAATCTGTACCCCCATATGACCCTGTAGGCAATCTTTACCCCCATATGACCCTGTAGGCAATCTTTACTCCCATGACCTCCCCTGGCAATCTGTACCCCCATATGACCCTGTAGGCAATCTTTACCCCCATGACCTCCCCTGGCAATCTTTACCCCCATATGACCCTGTAGGCAATCTTTACCCCCATATGACCCTCTAGGCAATCTTTACCCCCATGACCTCCCCTCGCAATCTGTACCCCCATATGACCCTCTAGGCAATCTTTACCCCCATGACCTCCCCTGGCAATCTTTATCCCCATATGTCCCTCTAGGCAATCTGTACCCCCATGACCTCCCCTGGCAATCTTTATCCCCATATGACCCTCTAGGCAATCTGTACCCCCATGACCTCCCCTGGCAATCTTTATCCCCATATGACCCTGTAGGCAATCTGTACCCCCATATGACCCTCTAGGCAATCTTTACCCCCATATGACCCCCTAGGCAATCTTGTCCCCCATATGACCCTCTAGGCAACCGTTACCCCCATGACCTCCCCTGGCAATCTTTACCCCCATATGACCCTGTAGGCAATCTTTACCCCCATGACCTCCCCTGGCAATCTGTACACCCATATAACCCTCTAGGCAACCGTTACCCCCATGACCTCCCCTGGCAATCTTTACCCCCATATGACCCTCTAGGCAACCGTTACCCCCATGACCTCCCCTGGCAATCTGTACCCCCATATGACCCTCTAGGCAATCTTTACCCCCATGACTTCCCCTGGCAATCTGTACCCCCATATAACCCTCTAGGCAACCGTTACCCCCATGACCTCCCCTGGCAATCTGTACCCCCATATGACCCTCTAGGCAATCTTTACCCCCATGACCTCCCCTGGCAATCTTTACCCCCATATGACCCTGTAGGCAATCTTTACCCCCATATGACCCTCTAGGCAATCTTTACCCCCATGACCTCCCCTGGCAATCTGTACCCCCATATGACCCTCTAGGCAATCTTTACCCCCATGACCTACCCGGTAGTCCTTACCCCTATCACGCGCCCCGCAGTGAAAGCGCCCCAGAAGCTTGAGTTTGCCAGCGAGGCGTTGGCATTAGTTAGGCCCATCTCCTTTGTGGCATAGGTGAAGAGCCAGTTGCCGATTGCGGTCTCAGCAGCTGTACTGCAGAAGACCAGCAGTACAGCGGCGCAGGTGCATACCATCTCGAGCGTCTGGAAACAGGGGATGAGGGAGGGAGGGTAGGGAGGGAGGGAAGGTGAGGGAGAAAGGGAGGGAGGGGAGGGAGGGGAGGGAGGGGAGGGGAGGGAGGGAGGGAGGGAGGGAGGGAGGGAGGGAGGGAGGGGATTGATGCATGTGGGCAGGGGAGCCATGGTGCCTAAGACAAACATTACAGTACAATTATAATGTACTGTAATAGGGTACTGGTATAGGGTACTGGTGCTCACAAAGTTGGGAAAGGTGGGCACAATTACCTTATTGCTCTTGTCTTGCAATGCATGCCCACCCACCTTTCTGCTCTTGTACTACACTACCCCCTCTCCCACGTATTGCTCGTCCTGGGCATCCACCCACCCTGTTGCTGACGTACTGCACGCACACACCCCATGTTCATCCTGAACTGCACACCTACCTTCCATGTTTCTCCTATTCTGTATACCCACCCATCGTGTAGCTCTTGTACTGCACACCCAACCAAAATGCTGCTTTTGTTCTGCTTGTCCCCTGACCTTGATGCTCTTGTACTGCTTGCCCACCCACCCACCTTGCTGCTCTTGTACTGCTTGTCCACCCACCCACCTTGAAGCTCTGGCACTACATGTCCACCCACATGCCTTCCTGCACTTGTACAGCATGCCCACCCACCTTGTTGCTCTGGTACTGCACTTCCGCCAGATCGCTGTCGTCGTCGCTCGCCTCCTTCTTGGGCTGCACCGGCGAGGCCACAAACAGGAAGGGTAGCGTGGAGGCCAGCGAAGTCGCTCCCACCAGGTAGAACACAGAGAGAGGAGAGCCAAAGAGGCGGCTACACGCCTCGGCAGCCAGTGGGACGCAGAAGCTCCCCACACCAAACATTGCAAGGACCTACGAGCAACCGAGCAAGGGTTGAAAGAGGGTTTAGGCGGGCCAAACCCTTTACCCTCCCCAGTCCCCACACTGGACATGGCCAGGACCCACAAGCGACCGAGCAAGGGTCGAGGGTTGAAAGAGGGTAAGGCGGGCCAGACCCTTTACCCTCCCCACACCAACCAGCCAGAACCTTCCAGCGACCGAGCAAGGGTCGAGGGTTGGACAAGGGCTGAGGTGGACAAAACCTTGCAGCCTAAACTATAATACTACCAGCTCATACGCGTACCGCTTTAGGGGGAGAGGAAGCCCTGAACTCCCGCCAAACATGGTCAGGATCAAAGAGCGACCAGGTGGGGCTTGATCCCTTACGTAGTTTGGGATTCAAGGTTTTGCGTTTACAGCGACCAGGTGGGGCTTCAGCCCTTACCCTTCACCTCCATGAGTGCTCCAGGTGAAGGTGTTTCAAGGTGCTTCCAGAGCCAAACATGGTAAGCGCCTAGGAGCACCTTGGCAGGGCTGTTGAGGAGGGTGGGCAACCCTGGACCCAAGGGGACAGTGTTGTTTGTGGTTTTGTTCGGTCTCTGGTGCCTGCCTCGTTTTTCGTTTTTCTGGTCTCCTCCCGGTTCGCTCTGCCTGGCCCTTTCGCAAAGGCTGTGGGTGGTTGCGTCAACTTTGTAACAACAACAGTTAGGGAGGGGGGAGACTGAGCTCCAGTGTCCAGGACCCTGGGGTTTCTCCAAGGGTTCAGACTGCATAGGTACATTCGTTTTTTCGTTCGTTTTTTCGTTTTGGGACAAATAATCATCAAAACCAACCGTTCGTTTTCTTGAAAAACGATCCATAAACGAATATGGACTGACACTACGGTATTTAATCAGCCAGAACACATGACGACGCATACGCAGTCACAGTCCCATCAGGGGGTCCCGTCAAGGGAGCGGGCGTCCCCGAACCTCGGCTGCAGGCACTGATGTAAAAGGGGTTGTGTAGGGGACACATGGACAGCCTTTTGTGACCTGACGCACACGTTTTCTAATGTCCCTCGTGAAGGTGCAGTCAAGTGGCAGAAACCAACTTGCTACCGGCACCATGGCACCAATACAGGTCAGTTGGGTAAAGGGACAGTGATAGGCGTCTAATGCGTTAGAGGGTTTCAGGGTCTTCAGGGCTGCCAGCCGAGTTACGTGCTGTGTACCACTTGACTACGTATGTGCCTCCCATCGCCCGCAGTGTTTCTTTTTTCGTGACTCAGCTACATGTCAGCTACATTCCGGCCTCGACCTGAGGCTCCGTTTGTGGGCAGCAATGCTGCATTGGCCACCAGCCGTAGGGTAGTCCAGGTTTGCTCCCAATCTGTCTTCTAGTGGCCGCAGGGCAGCCTGCCGAAGGTGGACCCCTAGCCGAAAAAAGAAACACTGATCCCCCGTCAGTAAAAAACTGTGCCTGAGGTCTAACCAGCACATCATCACCGGTGATGAGATAGGCATCCCTGCGAGCTTTCACCGGCTCCAGATTCAAAGCACATCCCTGTCGCTTTGGGGTCTCTTACCATCTTGAGTGCTCCCCATCCTCTTGAGGAACATCTAGCTCGGTGAGGTAGACACACAAACCCTTCACCCAACCCTGAATCCCTGCTGTACTCCCGTCCTCATGCGGAACATCTCAACCTGTGAGCCGGCTCAGTTCATACTGCTAAACCCGAGCTGGCCGGGCCTGCTCACCAAGATGAGTGCTCCTGCTGTCCGCTTGGGTAACAGCCAGCCAGCTCAACAGATTCAGTTGATCACCTTAGAACCCTCAACCCTGAGCCCTAAGCGGCTGGGCCCGCTCACCAAATTGAGTGCTCCTGCCGTCCGCTTGGGTAACAGCCAGCCAGCTCAAGAGATTCAGTTGATCACCTTAGAACCCTCAACCCTGAGCCCTAACCGGCTGGGCCCGCTCACCAAATTGAGTGCTCCTGCCGTCCGCTTGGGTAACAGCCAGCCAGCTCAACAGATTCAGTTGATCACCTTAGAACCCTCAACCCTGAGCCCTAAGCGGCTGGGCCCGCTCACCAACTTGAGTGCTCCTGCCGTCCGCTTGGGTAACAGCCAGCCAGCTCAACAGATTCAGTTGATCACCTTAGAACCCTCAACCCTGAGCCCTAAGCGGCTGGGCCCGCTCACCAAATTGAGTGCTCCTGCCGTCCGCTTGGGTAACAGCCAGCCAGCTCAACAGATTCAGTTGATCACCTTAGAACCCTCAACCCTGAGCCCTAAGCGGCTGGGCCCGCTCACCAAATTGAGTGCTCCTGCCGTCCGCTTGGGTAACAGCCAGCCAGCTCAACAGATTCAGTTGATCACCTTAGAACCCTCAACCCTGAGCCCTAACCGGCTGGGCCCGCTCACCAAATTGAGTGCTCCTGCCGTCCGCTTGGGTAACAGCCAGCCAGCTCAACAGATTCAGTTGATCACCTTAGAACCCTCAACCCTGAGCCCTAACCGGCTGGGCCCGCTCACCAAATTGAGTGCTCCGCCAGTCCTTTTCGGAAACATCCAGCCCAAGGAGGTGAACACCGCTGAGTTTGTGAAGTTGTAAGAGAAGCAGATGACAAAGTAGAGGGCTGTCAGTGTCCACACTGACGGCATCAGGGGGACGAGGGAGAAACCAATAGCCTACAGCAGCAGCAGTAGCTAGGTAAATTTAAACACATTCGACACATGCCATGTTGAACCCTGGTGGGAAACTCGCATGCAAAATCTTCGCATTAGAAAAAAATTACCGCAGGCGCTTGAGCAATTCGATGTCAACGGAGCAACAAAATCAACTGCAAATGTTTAAAACCTGGAATGTCCTCCAGAAGGTGGAACAGTTCATGGAAATCGACAAGACAGTCATTATTGAAGCTAAAATAAAACAAACTCCGATAGCTTCGAAATTTGTCTGTGACTGCAGTAATGCAAAATCATCTCACGCAAACATCTGTCACGCACAACAAGACCATGCATGCAGTAAGGAGGCCTAGTAGCCAGGGGGATCCAGAACGGCTGTCACCATCATGTATTCATGCCGCATGGGAACATAACAGCATGACGCATGGCGCACAGCCTGAAACCATGCGGCCATCCAATGAGGGGGAGCTAGCATGTGCCTGCCCTATACCCACCTCGACCAGCAAAGACGCGATGAGCACGTAGTGCGTTGGTATTCGATCCACAACCCATCCTGAGGGAGTGCCGCTGATGATGCAGCTGACACCCAAGGCGGTAAATAGAGGCGTGAGGTCCGTTTCATCCACTTGCAGGCGCTCGGCCAAGGGCTTGATGGTGGGGCCCAGGATGCTCACTTGGCTGCCGAAGATGACGAAGGACAGCGAGTAGCCGATGAGGCAGATGATGTGGTACCGGCTGAGGGCTGCTGTCGAAGCTGCATCGCACTCGGGCTCCCCGAGAGGCTTCACACCGTTGGGGGAAGACGCACCGAAGGAAGCTGCCTCCGCATCAAGCTCCTGGCCACCCAGATGGGGTGCCTCAGCCTGCGGCAGGTAATATTTTTGTTGCAGCTTCTTCTGCACATGGTTGCTCCCTGGAGCGGTTCCGACCGCTGCATCTACCATGTCGGAGACGCGAATATCTGGGACCGTCAGTGATCGCTCAGGATGCCCGGGATCACGCGAAACAACTCGTATGTAAGCAAGGTAATGAAAACATCACGACTGAGTTCCCAGGTTCCGAAGCTCGTCTCGCTAATTATGTGGGCGGGCTGATGATGTCGTGAACGCGAGGGAGAACCCTGATGCCCTCCTCCCCTCAGCCCCCCCTGTTGTACAGAATGAACCAGGGGGATAAACGGTGCATCGCAAATGACATAATGGTGGACGTTCGTGCCATGAGGCCGGGACTCGTTACAGGAAGGGCGGGGTGTAGAAAGAGATCAAGTCATCATCGTCACCCCAGTAGCCTGCCCCGTACATCACCACTCATGCTGTCTATGACGGTAAACCTCTGGGCCCTGCTCAAAAACGGCTCGGCCGAGTGGGCGCCACTCATGCTGAGATGACCTTGTGTCCTTGACACGTGCACCTTGGTGCCAGCCTTGGTGCTGGGGTGCAGGACCAAGGCCATCGAGCCAACAAAATGATGAGGTGTTGTGCTCCTTGCAGATCATGCACCGCAGTTCTCACATAGCCCTGCTAAATACCATCTGCAGATGTTACCGTACAACGTATGATTAGTGACCCAGGGTCACAAATTCAAAATCCTATTTTGAATTGTTTTCTCTCAGTCCTGAAACAGTATTTCAGCCCGTGCAAGGGTTTACCGCCACAAATCATGTATTATGACGTCTAGGCTACTTCTGTTAATCCTCAGCTAACACTCGCAAGAAGTCATCGTTCTTATTTGCTTCAGTGCGCTCAGTCACGGCGATTGACTGCACCGTGCGTTTGACTTTGTCAACCGTTTTTCGGTTGAAAGTTGCTTGGGGCACCTAATCCTTAGGTGCATCTCTTAGGCGCGACAGCTCCAGCTACATCACGGCATACATCCAGGGGGAAGGCGCAGCGGTCAGCAGCGTGAAACCCACTGCTGCCAGCCATGTTGGGCAAGGGGATACAGCGAGCAGGTGGAGGACGCTTTGTAAGGTTTGCTTCGAATGCCCCAGCGTGCAAAAATATATCACCTTTAGGAGTGGGGTTCGGCAGGCCCCCCAGGCGGTGCTACAGACTTTCTCTTTTGGTACCATGGCAGGCTAGGGTGGGATGCTCTGACTAGGTTTGGAGGATGTGGTATCTTCCGTTGAGGTGAAGTCGTCTCAGAGGCCGGGGCTTCCTTGTTTTACATCCTACCCTCGATCCTACCCCCCAGCCATTTGTCAATGGCGTTACACCTTAGGGCCGTGCTAAAACAGTTCGCCCCCTCAGCCATTTGTGTGTCAATTCAATTTGTTTCCATTTTCCTGGCCGACTGCCTGGAATGTTTACCGTAGAACCACTAAGACTCTGCGCACCCCCTTAAAAACGTTTTTTTTTCGTCGCGCAGCTAAAAGAATTGAAAAAACGGTCGCGCATCGACGACTTTAGTTAAATTAATATTAGCGCGCATCCGTGTCCGCGCACCCCAATAATTATTTAATTACGAGCGGAGTCAAAGTGGTTCTACGGTTTCTTTCCTCTTCGTTGAGGTCTAGGATTTGAACGGGCTGGGGATTCTTTAGCCTTTCTTACCTTTTTGGCATGGTATCTCGAGGGGGGGGCAGGAACCCCATCCCCTCTAATTCTCCAAAACTTATCCGTTTGACATGGGAGTTGCACCTAAGGACTTGGGGAGGGTAGCTCGGATTCAAGAAAAGTTTAGAACAGTGTATACCCGCTGAGCCCTGCATCAAGACAAGTGATCAGAGGTGCTGCTGAGCAGCACGAAAAACGGCAGAGCGTCAGGCGAGCCGTCTTCAAGAAAGAATGACTGCATGACGGATTGGTAGTTGGGCGTGATGCATTATCCAGCAGCAAAAATAATCTTGCTAGGAGATAACAACTGAAGGCATGCCCTGTCAGTCTGTAATATCTTGGATGACTTATTTGCATGACTACATGCACTCAACTGGTCACAACCTCTAAATTCAACTGTGGGCTGTGAAAGGTCATGACTCAAGCCAAATCGCCCTTTCAGACAACTGCTATGCTGTCAGTGCTTGCTATGCGCAAGTCATGGCACGGTTTTGTGCAATAACCACGCACCATGTGTATGATAGCAAGTCGAAACATGCCATGCGCGGATTGCGCACAATGAAAGGCATAGCTTGATTTTAGTGTTTTAAACTCATTTCCTCATGAACATGCTTGCCATGGTCAAGTGACCACGTTACAAGTTTGCAGCCTGCTCAGTGAGTGCTTGGCCAGGGTAGCCACTGTCAGCAGAGGGCAGAGGCACAACCAGCAGAGGTTCTGCATGTGTCTTTACATGGAGCTTGGAAATCCTTAATCTCGATGCATGTTTCTAGCGCTTCGGATGCGCTGCGCTGCTTTACGTTCAGTGATCACCTTGTGCCCTTGCGCTTACTCTCGACATCAGGGCTCGTCGTCCTGTCAGGATTCGAATCTTGCCGCCTTCGACCTATCACGACCAGCCGAGTTTCTCAATTTGCAGTCTCCGCTTGAAGCTCTTACAGGAGAATCGTTTATAAATCAAGGCAATTCCGATGCACTGTGGCGCATAAACTTCCCGCTCCTGCTTAGCAACTTCTGCCCAGGGCTTCTGCCTGTGCGGGGCTTTCATTCAGCTCTGTAGCTCAATACTTCATCTTTGAGCTCCGGCTTATCGGCCAAGGCAAAATATACTTATTCGAATAGGACGAAAGCGCCACCCTGTTTAAGCATGGCCATTACGCCATTACCTCAGTGATCTGTCGAAGATGGCCTGGCGTGAACTAAATACCGGTACCGGTAATCACTGACATCCCTTCTATCAATTTAGACACTACAAGCGTGTGGGCACGAAGGGGACGTGAATACTAGATGCACAGGGAAGTGTTTAATCGTGTTTAAAAGTGGCCAGAGGTGTAACTTCATTACGTCCGCTACTATACAGGTTTTCCGCATTAGAGTGGGCTAATAGTGTGACGTTTGGTCTCGGCAGGGATGCGTCGTGCATAGGCGCATGGGATTTCGGGCCCGGAGGCCCAAACTACGAGAAGGAATATTCGCGTTTGCTACACTTGACGGTGGCTTCTGGGCTGCAGGCCTCGAGCGATACGTGTGAGCACAAAACATGCAATTATTGGGGAGGGCACCAGGGGCCGCGAGCTGGACTTCGAAAAAACGCAAATAATGCGAGCAGTGAAACGCTAAAAGTTATGCCAGATGGCTTCTCTGTGTCGCTGACACGTGTCTGTGACACTCTTTGCCAACCGTGGAGCCAAGCGTGTGGACTCTGGAGACTTCCAGGCCGCTGGGTCTCGAGCGTGGGCGCCGAGGGAGCCAGGGACTGAGCCCGTGGCCTGTGCACCGTCCGTTGCGATGATAGGTCACAATTGACAGATCAGCATCAATCGACCGGTCGCTAACTCAGCTGCGATGCCCAAACATGGTGGAATTGCTAACGCGCAGAGAAGAGGATTCAAAATACGGAAAGCTGACCGCGGTCGCACCAAGTGGCCCGCGCCATGACAGGTCACAACTAGTGACAAGTGCGGCATCGATCGCAGTGAAGTTCACACGCTATACCGATGCCAGCCAGCGAGGCATAAAACGTGCCGATAGCAGCACGGGCAGGCTCATGCAGGCAACACTCAGGGATATTCAGCACCCAGAGAGCGGACGTACAATTTTCGTTACCCCGTGTATACTGTATACAAGACCACGTTTTGGGGATCTCTAGTGACTATCATTATGAAAATGGGGACCAAAATGTGTTGACTTTGATGAGATAGACAGCGCCTACTTACCACCAGTTTACCTCATACGCTGCCTTCATAATTCCATATAATGATTCAACACCTGCCTTGTACATGACCTACATGGCCTCAACGCTTCGCGACATGACACGGCAGCATTTCCCTTCGGTTGTCAGCGGAAAATACAACTGTTTAGAGTAATTTCAGGTCAAAAGAAATACGCAATCAGGTGCAATACATGGCTGGGGGCCAGTCTATCAGTGTAGCATACACAACGAAAAAGTTCCCATGCGGCAGGCCTCACAGAATAAAGCCAGTATTCCGTTGGCAGACATATGCCAAACACACAACATATTTCAGGGTGATTTAAGGCCTATTGCCGTGGGGACCCGGTGCAGTAGTCCTACGTCACAGCAAACGCTTACATTTCCCTTACCCACCCTCACAGCAGCCTTTATTTTCGAAAGAGCCATAAATCACTGCGGGCCCACAGGAAGGACGAAATAAACATGAGATTGTTCGATTCACAGGGCTGCAGCTCATCAGGCTGTCTGAGCCACTGGCCTCCCTCCGCACCTCTTCCTTTCTCTTCTGCCCATTTTAGTTAAGCGCCCACGTGGCCGAGCCTTTTTGAGCAGGGCCCAGAATTGCAACGTCATTGACCCTCAACCCCTTTTGTGTTGATGGTACAACACGGCGCGGTGCAGTCACCGGCGGTACCGTACAGTGCAAAGTGCGCCTCTTGCCTTCATGACGGATGCACCCGGCTGCGTCTTGCAGCAAACAACGCTCCCATCGAGAGAAAGAGCTCTCAAGGGGAGTTCTTCAGACTCGATTGGAATGTGTGTTCAGCATTTTCCTGCGACGAAGGCATGCGAAAGAGGCGTTTTCAGACTCATCTGGCAGGCGAGTTCATTATTTTCTTGGGTGACGGCATGAAAAAATGCGGTCTTAAACTACAACAAAGGGGGTGAAGGCTCGAAAGGGAGACATGTTCAGGAGATCTATATGGTGCTGGATAGACAACAGATCGGCGCCGGACAAAACACAAAAATAAACCGAGCTCTGACAGCTCTGATGTGCTACCACGCTCACAAGATGCACAGGCCTCCTCTCATTGCAACAGCAAAGTATGAGAGGAGCTGAGAGATCAGTTCGAAAAAATGTTGATACAGCGGAGAAAAAAGTTATGGCCACTTGGGCTAAACCCTTAACCTGACATCTGGGATGGCCTTAACCTCACCACTTGGGATAAACTTTTAACCCACCTCAATTATGATGGCAGCCATTGCCTGATCACACCCTTGTGTCCATCTGGATATAAACGGCAGCCACTTGAGCATACCCATAACACCGCCCGGGCACTGAGCTTAAGCCCTCGACCAACCTGACCTTCACCCTAAATCCACCTTGATCACAATGGCAGCTGCCACATGGGCTTGAACCTTTTACCTAAACAATAACCCGAGCTTGACCTCTCACACATTTGGGCAGAGTAAGATACGGAGACAGCCCCTTGGAGCGCACAACCCAAGCGCACAATCCCAAATGGGACCCACAGGAGACCGTGCAGCCCAGCGGGTCCTCGTATATGGATAAGAGTTACGCGTCGTTGTCAAGGCGGGGCCGAAGCTTTCCGAAAGGTGCGGGACCTCTCCCCTCTTAACCCGTCTGACCAGGAACATCATCCCACCTATTGACCGACACCCTAGACTCACCTCTGTCAGAATGGCAGCTGCCACCTGAGCCATGATGAAAGACGGCGACTTGGATGCCGGAGCCCTGAGCTTTGCCACTGGCGAAGATGCCATGGGGGGAGATTTCGCAACAGGGACCACCTTGGCCACTGGGACAGCCATTGGGACCGCCACTGGAGCCGCCGCTGGGGCCGCCTTCAACACCGGGGCCGGAGTCGGGGCTTGCCACGTCATCTGCTCGCACTCCTCCTTGATGCTCTGGAACAAGGAGCTGGGCAAGAGGCAAGGGTACAGGGTTTAAGGGTGAAGGGTTTAAGGGTGCAGTGTAACTCAAGATGCCGTCACTCCCGAGTAACAAACATCCTCCCAGACTCCAATTTGACGCTCTAGTGCAAAGCACTGAATGGACAGGCAATGGACGAGGGATCAGGGGCAAAGGTTGGGCTTTAAAGGGTTTGGTGTTTTGTTTGCCATTTTAACCTTTGAAGCCACTAAGACCATCTCAGCAGAGGTGGAGGCAAGGCATCCCCACATTTTTCTCACACACCTTATTCATAATCTGAAACAAAGAAGTGGATACGTTAACAAGGAAGGGGCCAATGTCTAGGGTTTCAGACTGAGATTTAGGGATATATAGTAATGGGGTTCTGAAATTGAGGGCAACAGTGCAGCCAGGACCTCTTTTGTACAGTCAGTCTATCTAAGACATCCCAATGGCAACCCTCCCCAACACAACCAGTTCCACTGTTGCAGTTAGTGACACGCTGTTTCCTTCACCTCCACGCCCCAATAGGGCGGAGCTTTCTTGCACTTAGTCCTCACCAGGCCACCTTCTGCAGGCCACAGCACATCCACCCCTGGGACAGCGAGGACAAGGCCCTTCCCTGGCCTGCAGCCAGTGACCCACGCAGCAGGACTACCTGCACTGAGCACCCTGGGCCTTGATGCAGCTGTATTGTTGCTGAATCATCCTGTCGTGAACGCCTCACCTAGACAGGTATCGCTCTCCAAAGCTGGGAAGGATCACCACAATCAGCTTGCCGGCGTTCTCCGGCCTCTTGGCCAGGAGCACCGCAGCCTGCACCGCAGCCCCGCTGCTAATGCCCACCAGAATACCTTCCTGGAGAGCAAGCGCCTTGGCCATTTCCACTGAGGCATCACTGCTGATCTGTCGGGAGCAAACAAACGAGGAACATATTGCTTGTTCGTCTGATTAGGGTTCATCGTCCAGCGCCTTGGCCATATCCAGTGTCGCTGCCACTAATCTGTTGGGTTGGGGTAAGGGTAGAGGATCGAGGAGGATTTTGTTGCAGGTGGAGATTTTGGGGCAAGTTCCTAGGCCATGTGGACGCAGTCGTTGCTGCTGGTCTGTTGGGAGGGGAGCAGCAGGGGGGGAAGTCAGGTGAGGATTCAGTGCTTGGTGGATAGCACCTCGGATCTCCAAGGGGGGCTATCACACCCACTCCAGTCCTCCAAAGGTCATGGGGATGAGCTTTACGATCTGCATACATCATTATGAATGTGGCGGAGTGCTTCAAAACCCGCTTCAAGTCTTCGAATATAGCAACCATCCCCTGGCACCTCCTGCCGTCACGATCTCCATTGTCAGCTATGTCCACAAATCCTTGGGCACAACACCCTGCATCTTGCAAGGGCCAGGTCTTGAACCCTGGATCTTGCAACCACCCTGCACCTACCGGCAGCCAACCAACCGGCGACCAACCACCTTGCACCTACCAGCAACCAACCAACCGGCGACCAACCACCCTGCACCTACCAGCAACCAACCAACCGGCAACCAACCACCCTGCACCTACCGGCAGCCAACCAACCAACCAGCGACCAACCACCCTGCACCTACCGGCAGCCAACCAACCAACCAGCGACCAACCACCCTGCACCTACTGGCAGCCAACCAACCAACCAGCGACCAACCACCCTGCACCTACCGGCAGCCAACGAACCAACCGGCGATCAACCACCCTGCACCTACCGGCAGCCAACCAACCAACCGGCAACCAACCAGCCAACCGGCAACCAACCACCCTGCACCTATCGGCAGCCAACCAACCAACCAGCGACCAACCACCCTGCACCTACCGGCAGCCAAACAACCAACCAGCGACCAACCACCCTGCACCTACCGGCAGCCAACCAACCAACCAGCGACCAACCACCCTGCACCTACCGGCAGCCAACGAACCAACCGGCGATCAACCACCCTGCACCTACCGGCATGATCTCGGTGATGAGGTCAGTCTGCAACACCTTGGGCACGAACCCAGCTCCGATGCCCTGGATCTTGTGAGGGCCGGGCTTGCCACCGGCCAGCACCGGGGACTCGGTTGGCTCCACCGCAATAATCTGAAACAGAAGAAAGCAGGAAGGCCGTCAAGAACATACCATGGGGCAGTGGTCTCTGGACCTTGCTCAAACCAGGCAGTCAGGCACATTCTAGGGGGCAGCTATCTCTGGATTTTGCACAAACTAGGCTGGCAACCGGCGAGCAACAGGGACACTCGTATCGTAGCAATTCTTCATAATGAGGTTCCTTACCCGTTCACCCAGGTATAACCTTGGACCCTCTATTCACATTGGGGTCCTTTTCCCGTCAGCCCCATATTAATTTAACAATAAATGATACCCTGTACCCTACCTGCACATTGCGGTCTTTCTCCTATCCTTAACCCCAGTTTTTTGTTACTGTGCGACTGAACCTCGGCTCTGCTGAATTCATCGTTTCCGTACCACTTCTGTTACAACTTGTTACCAGTAACCACTAAAAAAACATTGCCTGTGCTTAAGGCCTCTCCTCCCATAGGTAACAGCCACAGCCTGTGATCGCCCCACAGATGCCGACGCCACCCACCAGTTTTGAGCTTAACACTTACACCTTGAGCATGAGTGTCCTACCTGCACGTTGGGATTCTTCTCCCGCAGGTAGCGGCCACACCCGGTGATTGTCCCACCGGTGCCGACGCCGCCCACCAGGATGTCCACCTTCCCACCCGAAGCCCTCCAGATCTCAGGCCCGGTAGTTTTGTAGTGGACCTGTTAAAGGGGAGGGGGTATTTCAAGAGTTCAAATAGTGATGATGCTGATTGTTCCAGCACCGTCCATCAAGATGTCCATCTTGACACACAAAGCTCTCCAGATCTCAGGCCCGGTAGTTTTGTAGTGGACTTGTGAGAGAGGTAATAAATGGATAATACGGAGTTCAAACATCCTGGTTCCACCCCTGCAGTTGCCCACCAGGCCACCAGGGTGTCCACCTTGCCACCATAGACCCTCCAGATCTGGGGTTCATTAGTTTTGCAGTTGACCTGGAGAGCAGGTGCACAAAACAGTAACCGCCTCCCAGAGCTTTTCAGGGGGGATGCGGTGGTGCACCTGTGTGTGTGCATATTGACCAAGTCACAGGGGTGACACTACAGCAGGTACCTACAATGCGTGAGTAGATACAATCGTAATGTAACAAACAATGTGCAGCGTGCTGGAGTGAAAGGAGGGGGCTTTCGATGCTGGAGTAGTGCAAGAGTAACACAACAAACAGCGTGTTCTGTGCTTCAGTCGAAGGAAGGAGCTTTCTCTGTCTCCCTACTGTGCCACCCTGCAATGTCAGAAGCAAATTTCGGCAAGCGTTTAAGGCTATCTTTCGAAAACGAGCGCCTATTCTCCTCTTCAAAGCTCAACAACCCAAGGATTAAACACTAAAGAAAACGGATCACGATCATCCCATCAGGTTGTGGTAAAGGGATGGCTGGGTCCATCATCAGGGTTTTGGTGCTAGTCCAGAACCCTAGCACCTAGGTTCACGCACCTCTGGATTGGCTGGGTTTTCAAACTGCTGAAGAATGTGTGAACCCTCAATGGTCAGTGCCAGCTCCTTAGCCTTGGCGATGGCCCCGTTGACACCCTTGGAGGGGTCTGTGATGTACAGCTCAGCACCAAATGCTCTGCAGAGGAGCAGACACAGAAATAACGGCTGAGTCATCTCAAGCAGGATCAATGTGTAGGGCACTGCTCCAAATGCTATTAGGAGGAGCAACAGAAGGGAGCATACATTGAGAGAAAGGATCATGAATCTAGAGAGCACTGTGGGCGCACTGAGGATGCTGTGTGGGAAGTGTGGGGGCCTTCATACCTTCATACCCTTGGACACCTCTTATCCTCCCCAGTCCCCATCCTCTGCCTTGAGTATGCCAGTGTTTCTTTTTCAGCTTTCAGATTACCTTTGACAGGCTGCCCTGCGGCTGCTTAAGGCATGATTGGGACCAAACCTGGGCCAGGCTACAACCTGTGGGAAAATCAGAATGGCTGGCCACAAACGGGGCCGCCGCGCGGAAGCCAGACTGAAGCTGACATGTAGCTGAGACACGGATAAATTTACATTGGCCTCTACCTGGCCGGCGGATGATTCACCCCTTCATTCGCATAATTGCAGAATTCTTGAGAATATGATTATGAGTTTACGACCCTCACAAACTTGCCCCCCGCCCCACCGTCAAAGGCAGCGCCCCCTCATTAACATGACTGCAGAAATAATAATTGAAGAGATTATCTACATTAAAAAGCCGCTTCCCTGCCCCCTGCCTCATCGGAGGAGGACGCGCCAATTTGTGGACATGGTCGCAGACATCGTGAGTATGAGTTTACCACCATTAGCAAGCCCCTCCCCTGCCCCCTGCCTCAACTCATGATGCTGGCCTTTCCATGGACGTTGTTGCAGACACAAGTATAAGATAAGAGATAACGAGTATGAGGTAACAACCTGAAGACATCCTGTCCCCTACCTCATCAGAGATGGATGTGCACCCATTCACATGGTTGCAGGAATTTTGAGTATGAGCTTATAACCTTAAGACACCCCCCCCCCAGCCTCACCAAGATGGTGTGCCCCGCGAGTACATGGCTGCAGACGTAATGATTATGGGCATAGACCCTTAATGGCCTGCCCGCCTTCCGATTGTCCCCTGCCTCACCAGGAGATGGTGTGCCCCCGCACAAACATGGCTGCATGCATTGTGAGTATGAGCTTAGAACCTTAAAAGGTTGGCCCACTGCACCCTGCCTCACCGGAGGATGATGCGCCTCTCCATAGACATGGTCGCAGGCATTGTGAGTATGAGCTTATAACCCTTTGAAGCAGCGATGAAGGCCAGGCCGATGCCTGTGTTCCCGCTGGTAGGCTCGATCAGAGTGGTCTACCAAGGACAAGGGACAAGTGGGGAGGGGGAGGGCAGTTTTATTTTCAGATCCTTGTGAAGGCTGACCCAGGCGCTAAGTATGCAGGGTTCTGTGATAGGGGGGTGAAAGTGAGGATCAGTCAAAGCATCGTTGTGTGGTTTTTTAGTTGGCCAAACGGCGCATCAAGGCTGCGGAGCAGCTGTGAACATAGGACCGGGGCACCTAGAGTGTCCTGCTACTTAAAACCCATTCTGTTAAGGGTGGTCGGGGTTCAAGCCTTCAACGCCGCAGGAGGGATTGAGAGATTCTGTCAGGGATAGTCAGGGTTCAGGGCCACATGACTATGTGAAGGGTTCACCTTCAATTTTAAGGGATTTGGCATTCTGTCAGGGGTGATCAGGGTTCAGGGCTATATGAGAGTATACAGGACTTAAGCTGCTAGGAGGAGCAGAGGAGCAGGGCATGACAGTGGAACAATAGAGCAGGGAAGCAGATCTGAGTAACCCAGGTAACAGGTGATCAGAGGGACAGGGATAGAGAATCGGGGAAGAATTGCAAGGCACGACTCCTGGATGTCCAGGACGCCTTATCGAAGTGTAGGGTATAACCTTATGTGCTAATTTCCAGACAAGTCATGAGTCTAGATACCTTGATCTACCCAGCTGTGTCCCTGCAAGGGATCGGCTTAAAGGTTCTGGAGTTTGGAGGGTAGCCTAGCTTAGGGGTACATTTTAGGCTTGGGACCTGTCTGAGCCACCTTGCCCTCTGCACCAGTATGTGATAATTTTAGTACATGTTGATTTTAGTGCGCATCAGACCACCAGAAGGAGGCCGTCTGGCTCCCACCACCATGCCAAGCAGACTGGGTTGTGGCATGAGTGTGGCTAATCCATAACAATGCTGCACACCTTTCCAGGTGAGATTGTGCCAGCCTTCTCGGCGTCTTCAATCATGGCTAGGCCGATCCTGTCCAAGGTTTCAAAATTCAAAATTCAAAATTCGACAGCCTAGGCCCAGGCCTGATCACAGGCGCAACAAGGAAGGCGCAGCCTACTCCGGACATGCACTCGTCATATCAGATCTGGACACCGCTTTCTAGCTTGCAAAAAGGTAGCCTGCTGCTGCTCCGATTGTGATCATGAAGTTAACACCCTTAAAAGCTAGCAGGAGCGCCTACCGATCCTTGACAGAGCTGCATGGGTTCATAATCTCCATTTTGGCGGCCACTCTTGCGCCGCAGCCGTCAGTCACCTTGTTCAGATAGCACAGCGGAGTGTTTCCTGCATAATGCAGAGAAAGGGGGGAGGAGGGCAAGCCTATTCGTGCGGCATGCACAGATGTGCATCTCATCAGGTGGCAGCGCTGGGCCGGTAGGGTCGCCCACCCATTGGGCCCATCAGTGTCCATGGGGGCCAAGCTGACCTGTCTGTCAGGCTGCATGGGGCAGCCCTGGATCTTAGACTGCGTCTGCAAGACTGGCTGAAATGTCCTGCATCTTCCCAGTTAGCACCAGAGTCTAGTTAGTACTACCTTGGCCCTTTTGAAAGCTAGGCAAGGGCGACGACAAGTCCAGAGCAGCCGCGGTAGGAGCTTGCCTGTCATTGGGGGAAACGCTCACCCAGGGGTCCCTTGGCTCAACTTCATTCTTGCATGCATGGTCATAGGAGAGAGGGTACCCACAATCCCAAGGGAACGCTCCCCCCTACGCTCACCGCTGCATTCCCTAGGGCCAGGAACGTTCACCCGGGGGTCCCTGGCTCAGTGTCCTTGCGTGCATGATCAACAGGAGAGGAGGAAAACGCTCCACAGCACTCACCAATGCATTCGGTGATGTCCTTGGCGATCTTGTTCCTCTTACAGCCCTACGAGGCGGTGATGTGAGTAATATTTGGTTCGGGGTCGACAGGGTCAAGCTGGATGCCACAGGGATGACAGGCCAAACAGGTGCGTGATTGACACGGCCGCGCAAGATGCCACAGCGATCACCAGCGATCAAATGCAACACTGATGATAGGTAAACCGAAAATTTTCCTGATGCTTCAGGAGATCAGGGAGATCAGGGGGGGGGGGGCAGCAATCGCGATCCAGCCATCATCGATAGCATCGATGTGCCAATCACGGAAGGAAGAACGTCTACACTGTACGGCTACAGCATAGACATTGACGGCAGCTGGGCACAGTAGCAGTCGCACCCTATGGCCCTTGATTGCTTGAACAGCTTTGGTCACGCCAAATCCAGCAGCAGCGCCTGCCAGGCCAAACACAGTGGCGACAACGAGAGCCATGTCGAACGCGTCTGTAATACTTTAGTTGCAGTGATTGTTATTAACTTCAGCCGATGATACCCTAATTTATGTGGCGTATATCACATGGGTACTCTGTTACAAAAACCTGCTGAGCACAGCCACACGCTGGAACAGTCAGGTTTCCCATAACTCGTATGTACCGCGAGGGGGGTATCCAGTATGTACCGCAAGGGGGATACTAATGTGGACCCATGCCTTTCGCTCTAAAAGCGATCGCACACTAAATTTATATTTGTGTATTTGATATGGGCCTAACTCATTCAAAGCATCCTCGCGACATAAGGATAAGTCTCGCTCGCTCAGTGACAGCAGTATCTACATCAACGGCCAGCTTCATTCGGATAGCGTTGCATGGCTCAACTATGGCACTGAATCCATCATCAAGTCCTACAGCCTCATGTTATTACCTTCCTCCAACAACACCGAGTTCTGCTACAAGTCTGCTATGAAGACGTGCTCCATGGCCCAGTTCTTCCAACCTTGGCCTGGCTCTTACTACTGGCCAATCAACTGGAATGTTGAGACTGACCGCGCACCTATATGCTGCCCGGTGAACGCACCCCCTCCTCCCTCTCCTCCTCCTCCTCCTCCATCCCCTCCTCCCCCCTCACTGCCTCCACTCCCTCCTCCCTCACCTCCTCCTCCTCCACCTCCCTCCCCACCTCCCCCTCCACCGCCCTCCCCTCCCCCCCCTCCTCCCCCCTCCCCCCCTCCCCCAATGCCCCCTCCCCCTCCCCCTCCCCCTCCCCCTCCCCCTCCCCCACGCCCTCCTCCTCCGTCCCCTCCACCTCCATCCCCTCGGTCTCCCCCTCCTCCATCTCCTCCTCCCCCGTCCCCTCCCCCTCCCTCCCTTCCTCCTCCCCCTCCCCCCTCCCCTCCTCCCCCACCTCCCCCCTCTCCTCCTCCCCCATTCCCTCCTCCCCCCCTCCCTCCTCCTCCATTCATGGACTTCCCTCACACTTGCTACCCTGGTAACTCTGCTTTTAATGGGGGTGTCGTCATGGGAGCTGGAGAGGCTGGATTTGCCTATGTAATGAGCATTGAGGCCTTGGACAACATGATCCGGCTCATGATCCAGCCCAATCCCACCTGCAACGCGCAGTTTGGTTGCTGCTCTGGTATCTTCATTGAGAAGGTCGAGCTCATGATCAACTGTGAGTCTGTTCTGTCCCTGCCTGTTTCCAGTGTGAATGTTTGTCAGTTATGAACATCATTGCGAGTGGAAAGGGTCTATGGCATTTGGGGGGGGGTCGGCATTAAAACAAAAATAGGCCATGACCAACCACTGCTTCAAAGATCGGCATGCTTGAACAAATAAACACAGCATGGAGTGTTATGTCCTGTGCATTCCATTCTTTGACTTTGTAGGTCAGACTTTTTGATCCATGATGCGACTGTGTTATCTATCTGGGTCCTCTCATCAGCATGGAAATCTATCCGACTCCATGCAAAGCTCCGTCAGACCCTTGTGTGCCACGCCTTCATGCAATCTGACCCTTGCGTACCGCTTTACTGCGCCCTGCCACATTACAGCGGCTTGCCGTGGCGCCATCGTCAGCATTTCAGGCGCTAGCAAGCAACCCTCTTACTCAACACAGACCTGGCCCGGGGTCCCACCCACGGGCTACGCGTCTGGCCAGATGATGCTCACTGGAAAGGTGGGCGATGCAGCTGGATGTGGCTTCCTGAGACATTTGCGGTTTTGGTTACAGTATTAACGTAACCACCCTTCAGCCATATCATGAGGGCCAGGCAGAGCGTACTGGTGGGATCGCTATTGTAAAGGTGCATATGTGGCTTCGGCCCCGAGCTGCGCTGTTCCCTGAACCCGCACGCCCCTAGGTGGGCATTTCTTTTCTAGTAGGATGGCTAGAAGCAAGACATGGCCATTTCTGGACGGTAGTGGATGGCATGGCCTGCTGTCCCGTTGGTTGAGCCGTTTGATTTGCCAACTGCACAAGTTTGCTTTAACTGTGCTGTAGCTGCAAACAGGCTTGTGGCCAGCAGGGGTAATTTGCTGCCGTGAGCCATGTTGCTATTGGCCTTGGCCACTGGCTGTGGGCCACCGGCCACAGGCTGGTCAAGGTTTGGGCCCGATTGGCCCAGGGGTAACAGCCTGGCCGCCCCCAGAGGTGGTCTGAAGTGCGTTAAAAATCTGGTATTAGGCATGCAATATGTTGATCCCAAAACCTCTTGTCTCTGAGTATGGTCCTGCACACTGCCTCCTTCCCCTGATATGTTTCTTGATGTGTTCGCTAGATCATCTTCAGAGGCTGACGGGCGGCTGCCACAGGGCTAGTTGGAACCAGACTTTGACCGGACTGTTGCCGGTGGTCCGAGCAGCATGGCATGCTGCATCAAGTTCAAGTTCCATGGCCGTAGGCCGTGGTTGAGCTGCATGGCAGCTTTAACATCCTCAAATAGTTTGTGTCGCCCTATCTGAATATGGCCCTTCCCTCTGCCTACCTCCCCTGTCATCAGGTCACTGGCCTGTATGATGGCGTGAGCCAGGTGACCTTGGTGGAGCTTACTTTGGACCCTACCAACGAGGCCTGCAACACCGCTGAGAAGTTCCTCCTCAATGGAGAGTGGTGGTATGCTGGATATGGAAGCAACCCTCCCATGTCCAATACTTATGGATGCTGCGGCACCAGCGGCTAATCGCAGATGACATTTTTTGTTATTATTCATTGGATTTTGAGTCCCGCAGAACCAGGCTTGTCTGGGATACCCTTCCGCCTCTCCATCCGCCCCTGGCCCGTCGCAATGCAGGGCAGGATAAGTACGAACCTGAGTGTGATGGAGCTCTGTCTTCTCGGTCCTTCCTGGAATTTGTTTTTTCTGCAAAGAGGCATGTGGGGCCTTCACACCCGGACAGGTGCAAACCCTGAATCCACAAAAAGAAATGCACAAGCTAGTGTGCACTTGATTATAAGACACATGTATTAGTTGTTGAAGTCTCCATCTCAGCTGAACAAGTTTTGGAGTGCACAGTCCTTAATGATGCGGACTGTGAACAAACGCTCATCGGATTGGAGATTATTGGGAGTAGTGGGAGTGTGCTCCCATCATTCACCGTGTATTGTTTAAGCATATGGAAACATATAGAGAGCTTCGGTTTCAGTTGTCGAGGCGGAGTTTCTGGCTGGTGTTTTATCCGATTTGTCGTATTCGGCAGGGATTCGGTGTTTCCCTGGTATTCGGTACTAGTGTTTATCAACTATCCCATCGCACCACTGGTATATTTTGGAAGGTGCTGCCACAGTGTCGGACCTGTAATGTTTAGAAAGTGCTGCAGTGATGTTAGCAATGGTATGTTGTGGAGGGCCTGCCACCATGCCCCAGCTTATTAATAAAGCATTTGAAGTTTTATAGCTTTCTGGCCAGGGCACCAGGCAGCCCCTGGCCAGAAAGCTATGCTTTTGGCACATCTCAAGGCATGCTGATAAGCTTGGTTGGGGCCGACGCCCGTGCCCAAGTGATTTGCTTGATAACAGAATGATTACCACTGATGCCGCATGCTTAAAAGGCAGCGTTCCAGAATGCATGCCACCAATATGGTACCAGCGCTATTTTGTGCCGTGTGCTTTAGCATGTCCGCTACAATTCAGCACTTTAATTTCATTGTCGCTAACGCTAGAGGGGCCAGATGCGTCGAGTCCTGCTGCCCGAGCCTCTGGCCATAGGCCGGGCAAGGTTTGATCCAAGGTTTGGTGGAGTGGTAGCTGCCTGGCGGCCCTGCACAACAAGTATGATGTGCACTTACAATGATTATCACGGGTGCCGCATGCATATACCGTAAGGCAGCAGTTGATAACGCATAACACCAAACTATGCTGCCTAACACAGAACCGGATAGGGTTCGCCCACCCCATGCTCCACATTTCCCTGAAACACTTCATGCATAGAACAACAACACTCCGCATCGCTTAGCGTCGATTTTTAACAATTCACTCTTTGAGTCGCGCAGCCGGTACGAAAAGTTAATCCAGGTCCAGACAGCGCCGAAAGCCAGTATGCACATGTGCGGTAATCTCAATCAAAAACCGATTTTCATGCCTGGAAGAACAGTACACGGTCAGCAATACTTCAAAAGAAAGAAAGAAAACTACGCCCTATTAGGGCGTGGAGGTTAAGGGAACAACGCAGCTTGGGGCCATAGCCACATCCGCGCCGTTACCATGAGGCAAAGAAAGAAAGAAGCTTTCCTCACGGTGGTTTTCTCTTATGGGGTGTGCTGTTTCGGCCCAGTGACAGGCTTTGTGGCGGAAAAATATGTGAGTCTGCACCTGGTTTGCAATATGCTATGCAAGAGTTTTATCGAATGGACATGCATTTTCTGGGCGCATTTCTTAGCATGGAATGCGGTGATCCCAAGAGACATCATGGCTTGAATTGTGTGTTTATTGTAAATAGTGCCCGATGTGCCAATCAAGATTGGAATAATTTTATGTTGTTTCGCTGGTGCCCGTTCAAGATCAATAGCTCCACAAGGTCAGTGTGCTGGTTTAAGCAAGCTTTTAATTGGTCCCCATGCGTGGTGTCTCTGCAATACTTAAATTCCCCAATGTGGACTACAACGTCCTTCTTTTGTCCTCTCGTTTGCATCAACAACATGTCAGGCTGCATTTTCGTTTTCATTTGGATGGCTCCAAGTGTTGGTGCCGCAGCGTGGGGGATTAAGTATGGGGGGACTTAATTCATCAGCATGGCTGGTGCTCCAGCTCTCTCACACTTCTCGGCCGTCCCAGGTCTGCCATGACGATGTCCCCTCCCATGCTGCCTTTCGATACAGCCCTCAGCAAAATCCTTCTTGTGCCATGGTGGCGCTCTATGTACATCTTTTGCATTCCGGGGTGCCTGCATGTGCCTGTGATATGGCCTGCACTGTCATGCTCTCCACACAAGGGGCATTTGTCCGTGGTACTTTTGCCCCATTTGAAAGCCACCTTGTTATTCCAAAGGCATCTATGTCGCCAGCGAAGGGCTGTTTTCTTCTCGGCCAGAGTGACTCCCGGGTGGTTAAAAACTGTTGCTGAGGGCCCCATCAGCAATCGCGTGTAACCGTTGCCACCCTTGAAAGTATACGCTATCGATGTTGGATCGGCCCAGCTTTTGGCGCTCGTGAATGTGTGTCTTCAGGGCACCCTTCAGATCTTCTAATCCTTGCGGCTCTCCCTGGCCAGGGTCGTCTTCGTTAGGTTTTGTGAAAAGCCAGAAAGAGCCGTACTGCGAAGGTTCGGAGCTCACAGGTACGGTCAGATCGCATTCTCCCCTTTGAGTGGCCGCCCGTTTAGCTACCCCGTCGGCTTTCTCGTTTCCGATATCTCCGTTATGGGCTTTCACCTTATGGAATTCGACTATTTTCCCTTGGGACGCCATGAGCTGGAGTTGGCCCACGATATGCTGGAGGAGGTCTCTGTGCTTGTGGTAGGTGAGAGACATGGGGGATCGGATAGCTTTCCGGATTTGGTACAAGGAGGTGGCGCTGTCAACAGCTATTTTTGTCTGTTCTTTCACTAGGGCTCCATAGATCCCTGCCAGCTCGGCTCTGTTTATGGTGTTTGTGGGACCTTCTCCAGCCGGGTTAATGGTGGTGTCTTGTTGATCGGCGGTGGCGCTCGGGATGTGGAGTCCAGCGCCAGTTAGCTGAGCTTTCCTGCCATCTTTAAGGCTGATTTCAATGCAACTGCCATCAGTGTAGGCTATCTCCCTCCAATTGTGCTTCAGCGCGCTGTTTTCTTGGAACCACTCTAGGCAATTGCATGCGTCCATTGGGTCTGCCTTTGTTGCTCTAGGGATGTCTGTGTCCCTTGGAGATTGTTGGAAGGAGCGTGATCCTATCATGGACTGGGCATGGTCCTGCTCTCCTTGATCCTCTCCCACCCTATCCCCACATGGGGGAGGAAGTCGGGTCCATGTTGTGGTTAGCAGGGGGTTGGCCCTGGCTTGCAGGTGTTTATCTACATGTGCGAGGGTTGTGCGGAGCATTCTGATGAGGTCATCCTGTTTCCACCGGATTTGCTGGGACTGGGCTTCTTTGTTCCACACAACGATTATGTCCATGTGGCATTTGTGCATGGGTGGTGGGGTTGCTCCTTGCGTCCAACTCTCCTCTTTCCACAGGGGGAAGGGGGAGCTCCTGGTGCTGGCTATTCTTGTACAGTATTGCGGATATTTGTCCAACCACTTCTAGTATGGGGGTTTGCCTGTCGACTTCATCCCCCTGGGCAGGTACAAGACAGTAGCTGTCGGTTCCCTGGGCATTTCTGCAGACCACACTGCCCATCGGACTGCTTTCTCGAGGGATTGTTCGTCCCGGTTTGGGAAGGCATGTGAGTACCCTGTCCACGTGTGATGAAAGGCATTTGTTTGTGCTTGGAAGGCCTGGTCCCTCGGGTATTTACTCCAATAGGTGGTGGCGTGATCTCTGACCTGGAGGGGGCTAGAGAACCGTTCCTTGGAGACGCTAAAGTGCGTGTGTATGAAAGCTCTGAACTGTGGTGGGATGCTAAAATTGTCCTGCATTTGTTTGGTCTGTGCTTTTGTTCCTTCCTTGTGTCTGATGATCAGATCAACCACTTCCTCTTTAAAGGAGGAGGGGGGCGGCAATACTTCAGGTAACATAGAACCGGACAGGATTTACACGCCCCTATTTTGCATATTTTCCTGAAATACTCCGTGCAGGCAAAGAACAGATCACTCCGCGTCGCGACGATTTCCCCCAATAATTATTTTTGGAGTAGCGCAGCCGGTACGAAAGTTCAGGCAACGCTTACAGCAACAACTGTAAACTCAACTCCGTGAAGTGCTTATAGCCACTTGTACTGTCAACTCAATCTAAAACCCCGTTTGATGCATGAAAGCACAGTACACGGTCAGCAATACTGCAAGTAGGCATCCTCCTTTCCCTTCCGCCCCCCTCCTCCTCCTCCTGCTCCTGCTCCATAATCATGCTCATCTTCAGGGGGGATTTTTATCTTGGTCATGCCAGGAAGTGCTCATTTGAGTCATCAGTGCTGTTATGTTGGACAACTTGATCAATCTTTAGCAGGGATCTATGAAGGGATGTTGCATCAACCAGTTACAGACGAGCGCGTGACGTTTTTTGTTATATTTGGTTTCTGCAGATTAATCCTCGCACCCTAAAAATATTTGTTTTGGCCCGGAACTGACAGGCTGTGCAGTGCCGATTATTGAATTGATCATAATTTTACGCGCAGCTTTCCGCCCAGGTTATTTAATTCATATCGTTGTTAAACCGGTTCTCCGGTTAAGTGTTTACTCTAGAGTTTCATCTGGAAACCTGTTACGGACGTAACTTTGTATTCGCTTTTAGCGGTGCGTTTCCTGATGGAAAGCTACACATTTTGCAATCATTCGTTCGTTGTTGCTCCAGAACCAATGAAAATGGCCTGTCCAGTTTGTTGTCCTTAGATGTAGAAACGGTCTCAGCTAACGCCATCTACCTTTCAATATCGGCAGCATGTGGAGAGGAGGGCAGCGTGGCTGTGCCGTGAATGGCAAGGCACCTCGTGACCCGATTTTCCTAGGGTTTAGTGCACCATTGCGGTGTCGTCGCTTTCTATGCCGTGGTTTCTGAATTAGTCAAAACCAACCATTAATTTTCTGAAAAGACCAAAAAATCGGCTGAAACTACTGTAAGCCTGTCAAGGTTGGTCCCCATCGGCCGGGTCACTCAATCGACCTTGCATTTTGTTTTCTTGTGACAAAAATTCCGGCCGCGTGGGAGCTAAACTTTCAATTTGAGAGTAGAACTGAAAGTTCGGGATAGGAAGAAAGAGATCAGAAAGAAGGGGAAGCAGCAGCGACGAGCAGACCAACGCGATTTTTTATGAGCGCCTAAAAAGCTGTGGGATGCGCATCATTCTGCCTCATTGGTACATTTCAAATGTAGGATTTCCTGTTATCGTGACCCTTAGACCTCTGCAAGGAGGGCTTCAGTTACATCCCGGTGAAGTGGCTAATGAAAGACAAATATCCAAAGCATGAGAAATGATGCAGCACAGAAATTTGGGAGTTGGTTTACCACCCTCATACATAAAATGCTCACATGTAATGTATGCACAAGTTACACAACATGACATTATATGGAAACATAAGTAGGAAGAGAGAATTGCCCCAATTTGAATGTTCGTTTCTATGTGCAGAAAAGACTTTACAAGTGTTGCTGTTCCGTTTTCAGTCTCACTAACGGAACAACACACTGGATGCATGGGACGCGTGCCCCCAACTAATGAATGCATTGAACACAAGTATGAGAAAGTAGCATGTTCACTTATGAACAAGCAACATGACCGCACAACGTGGCGCGGGAACGAACTGCATGTTGCTTATGATAAGCGCCCCAAAACATGTCGTCGGCGCAAAGGACCGGTAGTCAAGCTGAACTTAGCAACACTCGAATAATTAGGACAGATATTAAATAGGCTGAGTTAGTGGGTTTTAAGATGATTCTCCACCATGATGCATCCATTCATTAAAAGGCCCATGTTCTCCCAAAATAAAATAATAACCCTAGACGACCGCTCCGAGAATAGCTCCAAGGTCCCCCGCCTTGAAACTTGCAAAGCCATTGTTCCCTGCTCATTTCTTGACCGAGGAAAATTGTACACAAATTAGCAACTAGGAAGAACTACCTACAGGGTACAGCAGCCCATGTTTGGCTACTCTGGGTTCGCTTGCAGTTCTCCAACACGTTGCAAAGACGCGGTCGACCGCGCCCTATGCATTGCGGTCATAACCAAGGGTGCATCCATCGCCTGGAACCCGTGCCAAGGTGGTGAGAGATGGGCCACTGCTGATGCATCCCTTGCATTGTTTGCCTCGCCACTCACGCCGTCAGAATGCAAGACGTCGCCACGGTGGTTGGTGGAAAGCGAATCTGGCAAAGGACATATACCAGATTCGCTACCATCACTCGGCGGCGGCATTTGCAGTTGCCCACGGGCTCTTGATTGCAATTTGTCGATCCAGTAGGTCGTCATGTCAGTCTGGTAAGCAACCTGCAACGCAATCCAGTTAAGAACAATTCAAAAACACATTTTGATTTCTGAGTCTTCGTTTAGAGATCATGACGTTGCCGCAGTAGGGCCCCCTAGGGACTTCATTACCCATCTGCTGGCAGCCGAGCTCGGCAAGGGCCGG
Organism: Limnomonas spitsbergensis; assembly: GCA_037349105.1. NCBI lineage: Eukaryota > Viridiplantae > Chlorophyta > Chlorophyceae > Chlamydomonadales > Limnomonas > Limnomonas spitsbergensis. Next base: position 2,162,328 of record JAYJMM010000094.1, on the reverse strand, counting down.
TGGTAGCCAGCTTTTGGCAGCCGAAGCCAGCAATGTCCGGTGGTAGCCGGCTATTCCCACGTGTGACTTAATACGTATGCTCTATATAGGAATGCCGTATTACGTATTCTTGAGCACAAACACTACATGCATGTGCTAGTTAGGTACAAAAACCTAAAAATGGGACAGTAGGGGGGCTTGTAAAAAATCCGGAGGTTCAACCAGGACGCACCTGGTCAATTGCGCATTGAAGTTCTGCTACCATGGGCCAAAGCTGGTCGACTAGTACGTCCACGGAGTGCCGTTCCGCAGTGGAACGAGGAGGAGGTGGCAGTGGCAGAGCCTCTTCGTCGACCTCAACAGTAGATTCAGCTAGCGGCCCAGACGGGCGGACAGAGCGGGACCCGGCCATTGGCGAGATTCGCCTGTGGTTTGAGTGCAGAACCGCAACTGGAGGACCCGATACTGACACAGTTTGACGATGTCGGTGCGACTCTACACCCGCGGCCGTTGCGACTTCTACCACGTACACTGGTCGATGCAGGTGTTGACCAGCTGGCTGGAGGAAGAGCGGCTGTGGCTGCCGGACATGACGGTCATTACGACTGGTCTCCCCGGCATTGACGTGGCCAACCCATCCCGCAACATCCAAATCATAAGTTGGGCTGAATATGGGCACGGACGCTGATGTCATGAGGGGAGTCTCAGAAGATGCAGTCTCATGCCACGGGCCCTGCGCAAGTGGGCATCGAAACAAAATAGTTGATAAAATGCCTACATTTTTTCAGCGTGACTTTTCATGTAGTTGCGTTGGCTACTTCTGTTCATCTTGATTGACACTGATGACATTCCGTAGATTGACATAGACTTCGCTCACAAAGAGTTAATGATTGGCCTGCGCGGACATATGGCTGCGCGCTAATAATAATTCAAAAACCAGTCAGGTGCCGAAACAACTTTTTGGGGTGCACGCTATTAATTATAAAAAAACAATAAGGAAAGCCGCACGCTAGCGCGCGACTGTTTGATTTGACATCCATTCAGTGATCCTGACGCCAGTCCCTGTAGCGAAGCCCGATCCTGGAGACGGGTACTGACGACTGCTGAAGTTTTGGGGCCCCAACAGCCACACGCTTCCTGAGGCCAGGATCAGGCCAGGGTGGTCTTCTTCAGAAGGTATGGTTCTGGAGGCGCTAAAGGCATAGGCGGCGGAGGAGGATGATTATGCTGAGTATTGCTGACCGGGTACTGTCCTTCCTAGCATCAAACAAGGGTTTGGACAGAGTTTTACTGTACTGGCTGAAAGCGCTGCGCGGATGGAAATTAGAACCATTGTAAGTGATGCGCGATGTTAAATTAAATCACCTACTGCGCGGCGTTAAATTAAACTATTTGTTTGCCGCTGCGCGACCGTTTTTTTATTACCTTTTTGCCTGCACGACGAAAATTTGACCTCAGTCGATTTACGGGAAACACAAAATGCACTCCGTGCAAATTTTTCATTTGTCTCACTCATCTCTTTAACGTCAGGATAAGCACTCGTTTGAACACCCCACCGTCGTTTGAACACCCACCATCAGGTAAAGCACTCATTGAACACCCCACCATCATGTAAAGCACTCATTGAACACCCCACCATCAGGGAAAGCACTCATTGAACACCCCACCATCAGGTAAAGCACTCATTGAACACCCCACCTTGGCCAGTCCTGCCGGAGCCGGGCCAAACATGCTTTCAGACGTCCAAGCCTGCACGCCCCTTGATGCACGTCGACCCCCCCCGGAAGAAGATGCGCCACCCTTGGCTCCGGCCTCCGGAGCTATTCTTGCTGGTACTTGCATAGTGGACACCAAGCTTTGAAGGAAGCTGGAAACGGAAGCTGGAGCGACGGCAAGGCCGTGCTTGGCAAATCGCCTTGTTGGGCCGCCAGTCAAGTCAACGTTCATGCGCGTCAAGCCACCTGATTTAGCCCCATAGTCCAAGAAGGCGGGAAGCGGGACGCTCCCCAGTCGCATGGCGCGGAACGGAGACTTAGGGTCATTGTAGCCAAGGGTAGAGGCTCTCCTTGCGTTCCCCGTCGCAAGCCGGTACTCTTGTTCACCCACACGCATTTGAAGGTTGGTGTAGGCAAGCATGATGTTGACCTCCTGAACGGGTAGGAAAATTTGGGAGCGGAATAATTTACGCAAAAAGTCTTTACCGTATCTCATCCGACTCTCAATTGAAGGGACGCTTGCCACTGCCATTCGCAGTTTGAACAATTTAAAACTAAAAGGTATAGAGGGGAGCCAAGAATACATCTTGTCGACCTATTAGCATAGCATGGGCCAAGTGAAGGTGTGCTCTTCATTCAAATGATGAGAGGAAAGGAGAAACTGATTATCTAGATTAAATACCTACAATTCATTCGATACACTGCCTACAATGCAGCCATTGCACAGCCCATGTTCATGCACTGTGGTGCATCTGCCGCACCTCCCGCATTGCATCAGAGACTTTGCCGAGTCTCGAAGCACCCAGTCCTCCCCCAAGTGAATGTGCCCGTCGTGGCATCGCCTTCAGCGGGGCGGGCGTGTCTTCCAAGTCGCTGCCACCAGTGCCATGCGAGGCCACGCCGGGGCCCCCCACTTCGTGACAGCTTCCAGGCAGAGATCCCAAGCTCGAGCTAATAGCGCTCTCATTCTGCGGCGGCACACCCGAGGATAGCGAGCGGCCATGTGCCACGCTGCTGTTCTTGCCGATTGGCGGTGGTGTGTCGAGCGCTTTTGACAAGCCCCTCAGCAAGATGTGGGACGTGCGGCTCTCCGGGATGATGCTGCCTTGGGAGCTCAAGGGAGATGCATTCTTGAGGCCATGCGGGTTAGCCAAGCCGGCTTCAACCGAAGCGACTCCAGAGCCCTGGCGTTGGCCTAGCAGGGAGGGTGTCCAACCATAGCCACGCATGGTTTGAGGTCGGCCTGCTTGGAGGTTGTATGCTGATTGGGCCACGGTTGCAGCCGCCTTGCTGGCTATGTACCTCATCGCAGCCAGGAAGTCTCGGTCGGGTCCGGTCTTGAGGAGCTGAGTATGAACAGGATCAAGAACAAAGCAGAATTTGTGTGTTCCAATAATATACCGGCAAGCACACCTGGCATTTGGCATCTGGGGACGGGTGGAAATCAGTGTCAAATGCAGATAACTTGGCCTAACAATTTAAATATGGACCCAATCTGGCAACAAACAAAATGTAGAGATTTGGAGATGTCGGTATCTAGGGACAGAAATAGGCGCAAAATGCCCTCGCATAGTCGATGCATGCATGCCCAATCAATCGTTAAAATATGTACACTTGAAAGAGTCCAAGCCACTTACTAAGACCACCATTGCTTCAACATTGCGGTTTGAAGGAGCCTTCTTGAACCAATGCTCAAGTTTCCACGTTGCCAAGTTTGCAAGATCCTGTCCAGCAAGACATGGTGAGACATTCAGCTGAAAGAAATAGCCTTCCACGGTAAGAAAGAAAAAAGCTACGCCCTATGAGGGCGTGGAGGTTAAGGGAACAGTGAGCTTGGGGCCGTAGCCACATCTGCGCCATTACCATAATCTACGGTACTATAACCCATAAGTGGTCATGGTCTGGTCAGGGTTTAGGGGTTAACGTACACTGAAGGGAAGGGGATATTCTGAGTGTTCCATGTATGGTCAAGGCATAATGTGCAGGCTAAACGATGAGTCATGTTTGTGTTACTAGTGTAGGAATTAAATAAAAGGCCCAATGGTGGACCTCTTGGGGACACCGCATTGTGCAGGGTTCTTCCGGAGATGAACTTGTGGTTACTGGTTGTGGTTCAGGGTGGTCTAACGAGAGATTTATCAAACTCACACTCGGGACGGAGGGCATGTACTTGGCATACGAATGCAACCTGACGTAGGCATGTAAGATGTAGACAAGCAAGAACAGACGGAGCATGAAGACGACCAACAACGTCCCCATCCCATGGTATAGCCCAGCCAATAGGAGGTCCAGGGCAGTGGCTGATGATGTGGAGTCGGTCGCAAACTGCAGAGAGGATGAAAACATGTTCATGCAGGCCGAAGATTAAAGTTCAAAAAATGGATGTGATCTAGTACAGCTGTGCAAACAATCAGATTTGTTCCATGGGACAAGCGCCTTTAGGCCAGCTGCATGAAGGTGTTCATAGCTCACGGACAAAGGAGGAGGGGACTTCTTCGCGGTAATTGAAAGTGCGCCAAATGGCGAGCCAAGTGACAAGCATACAACCGTTCAACGTGTTTGATTCGCCATAGTATGGCATGTGGCTGGCGGGTCCCACCTTGGGGAGAAAAGAAAGAAAACTACGCCCCTCAGGAGCGTGAGCGTGAGAGTTAAGGAAACCGTTTTACCCAAACGTTACCTTGAAGAGGAAAGAGTCGTCGCTCAGCGCAAAGAGCTTGAACATGGTGTACACAGCTTCGCCGATGGAGGCCACACTTTCAATCCTGCATTTCAAATGAGGGTGCATGAAAAGTGAAAACACCTCTAGGAGCCAATAATTTGCTGAATGTAAGGAGAGCGAGAGATTATTATACCCAAGGGACTCCTGAACTTTCCAATGGCTCTCTCAAAAAACAAAATATCGGCAGGTCAGCTGCAAGATGCAAGTACCGGTATATGAAATATAAAATATCCAAATAACCACACGTCTATGGCTCAATTATGGTCTGTGCCGCTTACTTTCGTGTGCTTCAAGAGCTCAATTACCGTTCATCCACATCACGGCATGCGACCAGGGGGGAGTAAAATAATTCTGCATCAAGCCATCAGGCTTGCGCCACTGGCTGTAGCCCGGTTCTGGTTCGGTGCCAATGGGCTCAGTGATGGCGTGACCTAAGTCGTCAAAGCCTAGGTCTGACACACACCCTAGATTATAACGGCGCGGATGTAGTAGCTACTAGCCCCAAGCTGCGCTGTTTCCTTTATCTCCACACCCAAATAGGGCGTAGCTTTATTCTTTTCTAGAATAAAATTGCATCCATGGCCCTCACCTGTGGCCGAAGACGAGGCAGCACATGGCCCCCAACAAGACGCACACCACAGTGACCACACATGCCAAGTGGGCAAGGTCGGGCAAGATCAACACCTGTGCACACACATGGGCAATTGGCGGAAAACATTATGGCCCTATATGCTGAGTTTTGGATGTGCATGATGTTCCATGATATAGATATACAACATGGGAGGTGTGGCCATATACTTTATTACTTTCTATCCTTTATTGTGCACGTCATCCTGTGGTACCTATGCATGCTCCCCATTGTGTCGAGTTTGATTAATGACTCACCAAAGATCCACCGAACACGGAAAGCCTTTTCTGGAAAGTGATGTACATGATGAAGCGGATCATCAGGCATATCAACACCAACCCTTGCAGCAGGTAGTACAAAACCTGCGAGGGAAATAAATTTCAAATAGTGCCGGCAATGTTTTTTTGCATGAGAGGCATGGCTATTGTACATCATGCACTTGACGATACCTAAGATGTGATTCCCCTTCCCTCAACACGTTGTTTGGGCTTGAGGGGTTCCAGACAAACATTTATTGATCGTCAATTCTAGATTTTGGACGAAAAATGATAATTGAGTCGACATTTCTCTGACGAGGCAGAATGCTCAAAAAAACGAATTCATACATGGCCGTGTCCACCACCACCGCACTATTTCGGCCATGTTAACCTGGTTGCAACAGTTCTCGACAGGGCACCTCTACTCCATGTGAGACAACATGATCCTTGCTCACACAAGTACACAGGTTTCTTGCTAACACAAACATTGGGATGCGTTCAAGACACTCTTCAAGATATAGTAATACGTTCATAACACTGCACCAGGCGGTAGAGGCGTTAAGGGCCCTTTCCGTCTGACCCAAATTGCACTCGAGGGGTTACCCTTACCATCGGGGACCGAAAGTGCAGCGCCGCCAAAAGCTGCTCGCGCTCGATTACAGCCTTCTAACCTCCCGCTTGTTTACAAAGTGATTGGCTACGATTTTGCAGCTACAGCTGAGCGTTTATTGGCAAATGAAAGCCCTGCCGTAGCATCATCTACCCCCAATTCCACTCACGAAGGTGTCTTTCATGCGTCCCAGGCGACTGGACATGGCCGCCATGCCGATCAAGCCTGAGGGGTCCTCTTGGAATTTCCACCGCCCGGCCAAAACAAGCGGGGTGGTGGAGACATTGGCATCCGGTAAGGCCTTGCGGGCAATCATGAGGTAGCGGGCGGGCGAGTATGCGTCCGCATCGTAGACGGGGAAGCTTCGGCATTTGAAATACAATATTACTTTCCCGTGAGTTTCTGTGAATTCCGTAACATTTTATGAAATCCCCCCCAAATTTCATGGATTTTAATGAATTCACCCCTAAAGTTCTCACGTTTTTACACCTAAATTAGATGTTCGATCAGCCCTAATCTGGACACTAGAGCTAAACATTGAATGTGTAGACATGTGGAATAACACTGCATGGTACGTACAACATATCCATGTAATGGGTATAACCTAGGGTTGGAGAAAAGCACTGTAAAATAAAATGTCACCATTATATCATTATCAGTGTCAGGACAACGTATTTGCATCCAAGCCACGGAATTGACAAATCCTTCACATGTAAAGCCAGCCAATCGTATCACAATGCGCGAATTGTGCGTATCGTACATTGCATCCCTTCGCATATAATTATAAATGCATCACACCCCTACCCCACATAGCCCCCACCTGGTACTGAAGACTGTGCCTTGGACCAACTGCATAGCGTAGATGAACCACAGGGCGACCGCGCCCAGCATCAAGCCGCAAATCCCAATCTCCCAGGCGATCCAGAACGCCCCCACTCTAGCCTCGTACTTGGCCAGGTGCACAGAGGGCTTGGACGGGAGGGGCAACCTTAGAACCACAAGATGTAAAGCAAGATGTAAGATGCAAGATGTACGATGCAAGATGTACGATGCAAGATGTACGATGCAAGATGTACGATGCAAGAAGAAAGGGAAATATATGTCAAGGATAAAACAAATTTTGACTCGTTCGGCAGTCACTTGTACAATGCGGCGCTTCAACGTTGTCCAAGCTTGTTGATTGGACATTGCTCCTCGTGAATTATACCAAATCATTGTTTAATCGCATCATTCAACAAGTTATGAATGTCTGCGCAAAATGCAATGTCCCCTAAATTTCGTCGTCGAGGACATCCTAGGAATCCCAAGGTTCCCCCTCCACTTCATTAATGATTAGGCAATATCCTGGCCACCCCAGCCATTCTTGGTGAATGGGTTCAATCTAAAAGGAAGGTCTCACCCAAAGTCAGTGTCCCGCTCGGTGGCATGGCCCTTCACCGTGTCGTTCTCATCCTGGTCTTTATCATCTAGTTTGTGAGCTAAGTAATCCTCCAAGTGACGTTGCTGTCTCGCTTCTTTGACCTCATCATTCAAACGATTGAGCTCATCCTCGTCCTCCAGATCATCACGCTCAGTGGACTCTGCAATGGCCCCAAGGCTTTTCGGGCGGGTGGTCAATCGAGAAGCGGATGCCTGCCGCCGAAGGGAGGCTGGTGACGCGACCATCTCAACCGGAGTATCCTGTTCCTGAACGGAAGCCAAACGCCCGTCCAGCGAAGTGAACGATCTGGTGATTGAACCTATGGATGTCGGCGACGTTGGTTGAGTAAGTGCCATTTGAAGGTACGGTCGCGCCTGCTCCAGCGTCCCCGAGAAGCAGGATACGGGGCTGGGTGGGAGGAGGGAGCTAGTGGAAGCTGGGGTAGATGTAGTGGGTGATGACGCATTGGAGGATTTAGAGGTGAAATCAAATTTGCTCGTACGTTGCTGGTTTCCGTAGTGTAGGCCTCCATGGATGTCCAACTTGTAACCTCCGGTAGGCAGCGCAGCTGGCAAGAGTGGCCATGCAACAACATGTGATGGTGGCTGACGCGGGGCGAGGGTAGCCGAGAGGATGGGACAGTGAGACGCTTCAAGCGCTCCTGACAGTGAGTAGATGCGCCTGGTCTCGCGTCGCCCAATGCTCGGTATCGTCATAGATGAGCCTTGGCGAGCTAGGGGGTCACTGGCTATTGGCGACGGGTACACCTACGAGGTTGTACATATATGGGTTTAGGGTGTAGGGTGTAGGCACACCTACGAGGATGTTCATATATGGGTTAAACATGAAAAGGTTTAGGGTTTCGGCACACCTACCAGGTTGTACATATGTGGGTTAAGGGTTTAGGGTGTAGGCACACCTACGAGGTTGTACATACGTGGGTTTAGGGTTTAGGGTGTAGGCACACCTACCAGGTTGTACATACGTGGGTTTAGGGTTTAGGGTGTAGGCACACCTACCAGGTTGTACATACGTGGGTTTAGGGTTTAGGGTGTAGGCACACCTACGAGGTTGTACATACGTGGGTTTAGGGTGTAGGGTTTAGGCACACCTACCAGGTTGTACATACGTGGGTTAAGGGTGTAGGGTTTAGGCACACCTACGAGGTTGTACATACGTGGGTTTAGGGTGTAGGGTGTAGGCACACCTACGAGGTTGTACATATGTGGGTTTAGGGTGTAGGGTGTAGGCACACCTACGAGGTTGTACATATGTGGGTTTAGGGTGTAGGGTGTAGGCACACCTCAAGGATTTACATATATGGGTTAAACATAAAAGGGTTTAGGGACACCTACCAGGATGTACACAAATGGGTTAAGGGTATAGGTTTGGGGTTTAGGGTTTAGGCACACCAACGCGGTTGCACATATATGGGTTTAGAGGTTATGGTTGGGGTTAAGGGTTGAGAGTTTTGGCACACCAACCAGATTTTACAGACCGGTATATGGGTTGAGGTGAAGGGTTGTTGTTGTACAAGGCCCCGTAGCTCAATGAGGGTTCGAGTCCCATTTGAGTCGCCTCAACGTTTGGTAAAACAAAACCTCTCGGCGTGAAATTCACGCCATAGCTGGTCGTGAGGGAAACCGCACACGATTACTGAGGTCGATGAGTCACTGATCCACAATTGCAATGACATGGGGAAGAATGCGTGTATCCTGTACGGGAAGGTCTGTCCCTCGGGGTCGCCTACACCTAGGGATCCGTGTACACGCACGAAGGATTGGAAACCATACGTAGTTCTTACTTACTTCTGGTCGTACAACTGTTCGTGTCAGGGTGCCTCATCTCAAATTCAGCTACGCGAGTGCCTATGCCCATGGGGAACGGTGCAATGTGACATGCTACTTGGGCCACCAACCTTAGGCCTCTCAAGGTTTAAGCGCCCTAAGTTCAGTGGCTGCTGGCCCATGCCTTGCACAGGCAGAGCTGGTCTGGCACACACTAATTTAAGCATGGCACCATCCCAAGCCCACCGGCCATGAGCCGTTTGAATCCCGTCCCGCTGTTCCGCTAGATTACCTGGTCATCGTCATGCAAGAGGTGGCACGGCATACCCTCAAATAAACACAGCACCATCCCGAGTCCACCGGCTAGAGGCCAGAGTAAAAGGTTAGATCGATGATGACTAAAACTCTCCTTTTCTGGTAGACATAGTGACCGACCATTACATACCTCCCCAACTGGCCGAGTGCCAAAATCTTGAGGAGACAAACAAGTTTAGAAACGAACAATCTACTGGGAGCGCGAAGTAGCTTTTCTAGCCCCCCTTCCGCGTGCCCTGTGCAGAAAGTTTAACCAAGAAGGAGTCGGACCATAGACCATTACCTTTTGTCATGGATGGCACAGGGCCAAGCCTGAAACCAAAACTGTAAAAGTCTAAATCGCTGTTGACCAGAAACTCATTTTCTGGAACAAATAGTGTCCGGCCATTACAGCCAGTCAAGTATCCCCCCTTCATCCCACCCGGTCTACTGCTAGGGTGGCTGGCCAACGCCATGTTAGCTGAATGAAGGTGGCTGGTCGGGCATGCAGACAAGCCCTATCCTCACCTTTGCCGTTGTGGCGGCCTGCCTTGGTAAGTGTGCAGGTGGACTTGGCTTCAGGCGACGCGCCTTCAGCTTGCGTTGACTGGCGAGGGATTCGAAAATGTCCATCATCATGAACACAGTGTACAGGAGGATCAAGAGGATGAGCAAGAGGTCCAGCACCATCTGGTTCCAGCGCCACTGCCGGGGGCTTGTCCCATACTCGACAGCTGGGAGACCCTGTGCCGGGGAGAGGGATGGAGTGCGGGCGCGGTACCAAATTTATAATTTACTTCAGTATTTTAAATTCTTACTTTACTACCAGGTTTTGCTGGCTGCATTCATTGCTGAGAAGATATAATAATACCGGCATTATGTTGGGTAGCTAGCAGGTAGGTGCACTTGAGCTTCATCCCGGGCTTCGGCCTTCATGTCTTGGTGCAAAAGGTCATGCCAAGAGGGCGCTTGGTGGCTGCCCTACAGGCTCCCTCCAAGGTTGAGCAAGGCATTCCTTTAGTGGTCCGGCATGCACAATGAAAAACATGCAGAAAATGTACGCCATCAAGAGTCCCAAATAATGTGAACTCTAACATATGGATCGTCATGAACAACAGTCAAAAGTTGGTTCAACTCGAATCAACAGGGTTTCATCATTTCATGCCATTTTCAAATGCAAAGACACGTCGGGAGAAAGTGGACCCGTACTGACTTGAGTCACACAATTTGAAATCCCACCTCCAATGAGGAGAAAGTACAGCCTAAAATATCTAGACCAGTTGTTTTTGTCAAAAGTATCTATCTAGCTCCAAAGCGCACCCATCCCAGATCCGTATGACATACCGAAAAGTCCATAGACATCAATATGTCACCACCTTGCGTCCACTCGAACGCAGCCGAGAAGAAACCGAACGCAGCGCCGGTTGGGTTGTACGAAGCGATCTGCATTGAACCAGAACGGCATTTCTCTCTATATTTATACGTACAGCGGTTTAAAATGAAAACGGCCTTTTTGCATGAATGGGCAAGACATCAATGTCTTGAAGTCATTACAATGTGTATTTTGGAGCGTGTCGGCACCATATTATCTTGGACAGGCCACACCAAGGAAATACTTGTGCTGATGGGGGGGAAAAGGGCCTCCTACTAACGCCGAGGCCCTCCAGCCATACGCCATGATAAGGCTGAATTGCCGTAGAAGAAGCTGAAATAAACAAACAGCCACTGGCTTGAACACCGCGTCTCCCCTAGAAAGATCGGAACAAGAAGATGAATGGCAGCACCAACCCATTGAAGATCATTTGCCGACAGGGGAGGGAGGGTCTTTCATGGTTGCTTCGTGATGACGTGAAGATTTCTTCAATTCACCGGAAAGAGGAGCGTGGCCAACAGCCAACAACTCAAAAACAATTATTCAAGATGAAGCATCAAGCACACTGCATGGATGCCGGCTGATAACGTTAACTTTTGAGAGCCTCCTGCACCGCTTCCGACTACCCGTAATAATTGCAATTTATTTCTGGGACCAGCCGTGTTCAATCTATTCACGAGCCAGTCTGCATCAACCACCACCCTACTATTGTCTACGATCTTACTTGTAATGACATTGTCTTGGCATCCGTCATGAAGCCGCCGTCTCCCAGGTAGGTAATGGTATGCCTCGCCCTCAGATTGGACAGGTGGACGTTGAAAGCAACGGGGTAGCCGTCCGGGTAGTCTGCATTCATTTACAATGCAGTTCATTTTCCACATTAGTTTATTTCAGGGTCTCTTTATTTTGCACAACTTTCCATACGAGTTTATTCCATACAGCTTATTTCAGGGTCTTTCGCACGGTTAGCTTCAGGGTCTTTGGGGAACGATTGATACAAAAAATAGCCGATGGCGAGGAACAGGCGGTATCGTGAACCCTACACAAATATCCGCAGCAGCCAATCTCGTAGTTTGTTTCCCTTTGTACTAAAGTTTATTTCAGCCACAGCAGTCCAAGAACAAAATGGCCAACGGCGGCGGGGCTTGATGCACAAGGCCTGCCCTGTTGCACAAGGCCTGCCCTGTTGGCCTATGGCCATCGGCAGGTGACGCATGCAGGATTTGTCCCTGTTTGCTGTGTGGTGACCGCCCAGCGAAAGGCCGTTGGCAAGGGTCATGAAACTGCATTTATTTGCATGAATCTATGCCGGACAAAAAAGAAAAAGGATGTTCCCCCCCTTGTAAATGTTGATATGTAAAGCGCGGTTGAAAGGGAGAAAACTACACACGCCCTCCACGCACGGGCATAAGGTTCAGGAATCAATGCGGCCAAGGCATGGGCCGTCACCAGGGCCTGGTTGAATGCCCAGGGCTTTCTTAATCCCTCACGCCCCTACCCTGCGGAGTGAATCCCCCATTCTTTCTGAGCTTACCTGGCAGGGGATGGTGGAAGAAGCCATAGGGGAGACCGCTGTCAGGTCGTACTTGCTCCGCGTCACTGCTGTTGTAGAAGTCATCCACCACATTAATTGAGTTGTACAAGGAGGACTGCCTGCGTAAACAGGAGGCGCATCACAGATCAGGCTTTTGAAGAAGGCGCATCGCAGCTCAGGCTTCTGAAGGCTCTTGAAGAAGGGCAGCTTGTTTTGTTTGAATGAGGCAGGAGCATTGAATGAGGCAAATTGGACTGGAGCATTGAATGCTCCTATTTGAATGGAGCATTGACCAAGGTATTCGTTTTCGTTAAGAAGTTCAGTGGCTGTTACCATGATGCTTATTGGCCATCGCCTTGTGGTGCAAGGCAGATCACAAGGGGCCATCATGGTGCGTGGATCCACATATGGCCCTCTGCTTTGTCTACTACCACTGCTATATGTTGACAGAGTCTGCTTTGTCTACCACCACTGCTATATGTTGACAGAGTCTGCTTTGTCTACCACCACTGCCATATGTTGACAGAGTCTGCTTTGTCTACCACCACTGCTATATGTTGACAGGGTGCTTCAACAGGAATTCTGCAGAAACACAACCTACGGCCGTGGAGGCCTGGAGCATCAGGGTAGCACAATACGGCACCATACGGCACCATACGGCACCATACGGCGCAGGGTCAGCTGAATTGTGCTATGACGTGGAGCATCAGGCTGTTCTGCTACTGTCACAGGCCTTCAACCGGTGAAGGTTTGATCCCTATGTGCCCAGTTAGGGTAACGGTGTGGTTAATTGCGGCCTCGGCCCCTGACTCACTGTTCTATGCGCCTGCAGGGCTTCCTTTCATGTCTTTCTATCTCCTCAGTGGTGAAGGGCTCAGTGGCAACGCTGGGGGGGGGTGCGATGCACTCTAGTTAAAACTGCCACACACAAAAAAACTCATACCTTATATATCAGAGTTGCTTCAAAGGTCACATATATTCCATTATTAATATAAACTAAACGGAGTTGTGGACGTGAATGATTAATCTTGTCATGGTGTCTTTGGTGTACCCTGCGGATTAAACCCCCGCTTAATCCAATATTGTATTTATTTACCATGCAAAACTTGGGTCGTGTCCGAACGCTTTCATTGTCGCGGATGAGCCTGTGGACGATGACGCGGTGTTTGCAGCGATCGGCGTATCTGTCTGACACATGGTCCCTTGGCCTAGTCGCGAGAAGGTTGATGTCAAAGGCGTGCAGGCCGAGGAGATCTGGGCACCCTGTGAAGCACAGCATTATAAGTATAGATGCTCAAACCGGCATTATAAATATATGCTTAAACGGGCATTATAAATATATGTTCAAATCGACATTATAAATATATGCTTGAACAGGCATTTAATGAACACGCTTCAAACTGGTATTTCAGAATTGCTTCATAACAGTATTTGTATTATGCTGCATTCCGGTACCGGTAGTTCAGCATGGTTAAGTGCATACATTTTTTAAATATTTTATGCGGTGTGCCTGTATACTAGGACATGGATCATGAAATGCACAATTCCGTTGGTGATTGGTTTGGGCACAGGGCAAGGCCGAGAATGAGGATGAGGGAGGAAAACCAAACGTAGCGATGTTATTCTTTGCGTGCACAATTCAGTTAAACACCACCTGCGTCACCATCAGACCACCTGCGTCACCATCAGACCACCTGCGTCACCATCAGACCACCTGCGTCACCATCACATCCCCACAGAGCAAAGAAGACGAAACAATGGACGTGACTCTAGGGTTCTCTGTTTAGGGTTCAGGAAGACTTTATCCATCCAGGGGCGAGCGGGTGGAGGGAACGGCGCAGTGCAACCCTCATCCAAGCCATCACGAAACTGCACAACGCAAAAGAGAAGAGCGAAAACGATGTGTCTTTAATTCCAAGTACTCCAGGTGCGTGCAGGATGTAGTAACGGCGCAGCTCGGGGCCGGAGCCGCGTCCATGCCGCTACCAAACTTCACAAACTTGCCTTACAGGTAGCGGTAACGGCGCAGATGAGGCTTCGGCCCAGGCTGCGCTGTTTCATGAACTCTCACACCCCCCGTGGGGCGTAGCTTTTTTTCTTTCTTGCCCTACAGGTTCTCAGTGACTGACCTGGCTGTTCGTTTTCCGGACAACGTGTAGGAGCAATCCTGCTAGGACTCGGTTCTTGCACCCCTCCTCCAAGCACCTGCACATGCATGAAGCATTACATCGGCTTCAGCAAAAAGCCAGCAAAGAATGTAAATGAATTGCATCCGGGTGATGATTCATTACCACGAGGATCAACAATGATCACATGCCATATAACTTCTTACAGCAGAGGGCAAGAAAAATGTATATGTTAGAATGGTAAAAAGAATGCTCAAAACAAATGAGTGAATGAGGAAAGCAAGCCTCAAACTGTTATTTCAGCCACCACTCACCGCTTGGGGTCTGCATTCCAAACCTACAAGCATACATGCGCAAGAAACATCGTTATTAAAGGGTGCCAGCAATGGTACCATAGTCAAATCATGAGGTGGATCTGACGATAGGCGGAAAGGCTAGCTGGCATACAGCAAGCTTGTATTTCTTTGTTGTGAGGTGCAAGCAGGGGGACTGGCGTCAAAGTGTGGAAATAGATGATGAGAGTTGGAAAGGTAAGCGCACAACAAGGCTTTCAATTCCTTGTTGTGAAGGTTTCAGTCCATTTAATCCCAGGGTATGGGAGATGAGTCTGGGGGCACAGTTGGAGCCTACACCCTAAACCTAGAACTGACCCCTCACGCTTTTCTCGGGACCTCCTGGGACTTTTCATTCAGGCAACCCTAAAGTATTACCCCTGCCTCACAAGCCTCCTCCAAGCAGCCTCCTCACAGCCTCCTTCCGGCTTATTCCAGCTCCACCCGGCCTGCCTCTGCCGTCTCCTCTGCCTTCCCCTCTCCACTTCCCTCCACCTAGCCTGGGTTTTCTCTGTCTCTTCTGCCTCTATCTTTTATCGCCTCCCCTGCCTCTTCAACCCGTCTTTCCACCGCTTTCCGCCGCCACACATTGCACCCTATCCTTCCGGCCTCCCCCCACCTGCTAGGCCTGCACTTTCAGTCTCCACCCAATTTTTTCCGGCATCTCCTGATCTTCCTCCCAAGCCCCCTCATGCCGCCGCATTCCAGCTCCTCCCGGATTCTCCTGGCTTAACCCTGCATCTCCTCCTCCGACCTTCCTCCGGCCTTTCCTTGCTCCCCCCCCTCCCTCCCCCTTCCGCCTCCTAAACCTCCTCCTTCTGGCCCCTCCTGTTCCCCTTGTATTTACCATGGCCGCCCCCTGTGCCTACTTACTCCTGAATCCCCCCCCCCTCCCCCCCTGCCTCCTGCTTCTAGCCAACCCCCACCTTAACTGCTTTCCTGGGGCCTCCTATACTCCATCACAGACCTACTCCTCCCAGCCTTATCCTGGCTATCGCTGCCTCCCCCCCCCACAGCCTCCTAGACCTTCCCCCTCCATTTACTTGCCCCCCGCCTGCCTCAATCTGCCTTCTAGTGCAAAGGGTTTGAATTCAAAGAAAAAGGTTTTAACTGTCGTCCCTGGACTCTGAACCCAATACGTACATCATAGAGGTTGTAACTGACGTTCAGATCCGCAAAGTTCACTTCATAACCATCATAAGTCTGGCTCTTGGAGCTTGTGGACTCAGTGGATCCGCCGACCCTTTGAAAAAGCTGCCGCCTGGTAAAGCAGAGGCGAGTGCAGAGATCATTCTCTTGAAAAGGGAGAAAACAAAGCTCCACCAATGGCATCGGGATAAAGGGAACAGCTAGCGCAGCGTGCGCTTGAAGCCACATTTGCGCCGGTACCATCAAACCAGTCCTGCAGGTTGCTAGGAAACTCCTTGGCCGTTTTTGGACGCCTGGACATCTTGGCCTTCTTGGATTCTTGGACTCTTCCTCTTGCAAGGCCATTTCCTTGGACTCTTGTAAGAGGTATGTGCATCGTTATGAGAACGCTAGGAAAGCTTGAACAATGATACATGCCCCGACCTGACGTGAATCTGTCTGGCACATCCATCCCGAGGGAGATTAGCCTGTCCAGGCCGGTGCTTCTTTTAGTGGGTAAGGGCCACCTTTCCTGGGCTGCCCCGCGGCCACCCCTGGGCCGATTCCCACGAAACCTGGACCGGCCTCAGGCCTGTGGCCCAAGCCGCAGGGCTGGCCGCTCCAGGGTCTTGTGGCCGGGGGCCACAATGTAGCTGGACTGTCGCTGATAGTGGTATACCACTCACTAAAAAAATCACCGGTCCAGGCATGCCCAAATGAGCTTGCGGTGCGGCAAGAAGCCATCAATCAAAGTAGCAGTAGGAGTACCCAACTTCAAACGCTACAGTTTGTGACATGTTACCCAGATAGAAATCGATTGAGCTGAAGCAAGGAACGCACTCAATGGCCTAGCTGGGATCTGGAGAGGCTGGAGTTAGGAAAATAAGCAAATTACGAGACCAGCCATTGAAAACACACAGTACAGGGCATATGACGATACCGGCCATTTAAAACGAACAACACTGATAACGGAAGGGAGTCCCTTGCCCCGCCATGGGGATTGATGTTGTTGAAAACCACCTGAAAATCCTCTATATAATGAAGCCATGGAAAGCCGGTATCACGCCACTTCGTCGCAGAAAAGATGCAAGCAGGCTATGGCATGGGTCCTTCCTTGTGCGATCAAGTGGACTCACCCAACCTCTGTAACCCAGCCAGCTGATCCTACTTATGTGCGCACCAGACCACCTTCGGTAGGCCGCTAGGGGTTAATGCCTAGATCAGGACCAGATCTTGACCCTTGTACAGTCGGTGGCCCAAGCAGGAGAGCTCTCTGCACCAGGCACACAAATCCTTAGGCTGCCACGTAGCAGAATTGTAGCCGAAGCACCCTAAATCAAACAATGCAAACCCAGCCCGTTCGAAAGCGGATGCTGGAGGACTCTTCCCCCTCTTATCTTCACTCAGTCAGCCGTAGGGTACTGCGCCCATCAAATCGAGATGGACAAGCCGGGCAAATGAGATGTTGGAGTGGCTGGACTTATGCGCACATACCTGTGAGTCTCTGACTGATTCAGCTACAATTCAGCAACGCCATGGCCTACTGTCATGGCCTACTGCCATGGGACACCTTTTCAAAACCTTTAACACTAAATCCTAAACAAATACACCCTGAGGCGTGGATTTAGGAAGGCCTACTGCCATGGCCACTGCCATGGCCTACTGCCATGGCCTACTGCCATGGCCTACTGCCATGGGACACCTTTTCAAAATCCTTAACCCTAAACCCTAAACAAATACACCCTGAGGCGTGGATTGAAGAAGGCACCTGTGGCGCTGCAGCGCTGCTAAGTCTACCATCCAGCTTCGTGTACGGCTAACCGTTTATACTCCTTGAAACATTAGAATGGCAGTTCATGATAATATACCTCGTACTCCCGTTTGTTGCACTGCTTGCGTTGAGAGTCTGCGTTGCATTGACTGCAGCAGTGGTGGTCGTCACGAAGTTGCGAACGACAAAGCCTACGCGGTGATCGTTGCTCAGAAGTCTGATACAGCCTCTGTATGCCTCAATACTTGTTGATGCCCTGCAAGGTGTTCATAAAACAGCAAAATTGAGCAGTCAAGTAGGTCTGCGTCAAATGATGATAATTTAAGCTTATCCTTGGCGAATGCTTTGCTCGGCGACAGTGTGCAATAAGTTCACAAGGCAGCCCGAAGCAATCAAGGAGGTGTGCATAATATGATGATCATTGATGTGAATGCCTGACAACTGTTCTGCTTGACAACGGCTTCTGCCGAAACTGACATCACAAGCGGATCACGTGCATAGAGGTTCAAGAATCAGGATGACGGGTTTGGGGTATAGGATTTAGGGTTTAGGTTTCAAATTTGAAGCTTTAGGGCTTATGGTTTAGGGTATGTGGTCTAGGGTTTAGACTCACATGCTGCTACCACAAACCCTAAACCCAGAACCAGCCTTTGGGTGTAGACTCTGGAGCTGCTACCATTAAACCCAAAACCATGAGCCCTGAACTAGGTGTAGGGACTAGACTCACGCGCTGCTACCACCAAAGGCTCCAAGGCCCCCCAACACAGCTTGCACGTTGGTGGTAGTTACTTCCATGTCTGGCTGCAGGTTCTTCAGTCCAAACAACAGCACTGAGATCGCCGCCGCAACCTCCGCGTTGAGCGCCAGCGTCTCGGTGAGCAAGGCCGACAGTGTGTCAATCCTCAAGCGGATGGCGGCGCTTGCCGAGGCCGCGGCAGTCTTCATCACTGCGAAAGCCAATTGGCCCCTGGCGTCGTACGAGTCGAACACAGACACCAGAGAGAGGATTGCTGCGGCCATCTCCGTCGTAGACAGCTAAAAGAAAAGGAGGAAAGGAGAACAAATGGGGAAAGAGAACATGCAACATACCATTATGCATTTTGAGAGTCAAACACAAGCATCAGAGAGGGGATTGCTGCGGTCAAGCCAGTCATAAACAGCTGAAATGATGAGAGGAAAGGAGCACATATGTCTTGTTGGATTCAAACACAGACACCCTACCCTGAAATCCTGCACTCTACCTGTCTCCTCTTGACCCAAACCTCTTCCTTAATAACAGTGCCGGTTTCATCCGTCTTTGTTTATCCCCATGCAATGGCTGCCATCAAAACCCCAACGCCTACACCCTCACCCCTCAACCTTCATCCTGAACCCCACACACTAAACATTACACTGATAGCAGTGTCGGCTTGGTCAGTTAGGGCAATAGCCTCGATGATAGCTGCCATCAAAACCTTACACCTTAACCTGACACCCTAAACACCTAGATATTACACGTTACCATGATAGCAGTGTCAGCTTGCTCAGTCTTAGCGATGGCCTCGGTGATAGCGGCCATCAGGATATCCTCTGGAGTGATGACCCTTGTGAGGCATGCCACGGTGGGGGCCGTCGTGGCCAGCAAGCAGCCGCTTTGCTGCGCAGGCTGGCAAGCCGAGGAAGGCGGGGTGGACAGGGAGGAGCTGCCACACTGCGCGGCCTTTGTCAAGTTGCTGCTGCTGCTGTTGCTGTTGTTGCTTTGAAGCAATCCACGCTGCAAAGGAGAATCCAGGGCGTCATGGAAACCGCCGACAGGAGATGCAGTTGCCAGCAGAAGGTGTGTGGCATACGCAACCATCTCTCCCTGACGTTGCGAGCATGGCTTACCGACCTCGCAGCCCCAGTCCCTACTGGAGAGGAAGCTGTACACGGCTTGCTCTAGCTGGATCAAGGGCCCCTCCAGCTGCAGCACTGAGAAGCTGACATGGCGCTCCACGATGGACGAGGCGTGCTGGATCCATAGCCGTCTGCGTCGGAGCTTCGACCCAGCCGATGGGTCAAAGTGAGAGTAGGTGTGGTCATTAAACCTCGACAGCCCTGGTGCATCTCCAAGACTCGCTTGCTCGGATTTCTCCGTGTCTCTGCTTCCTTGACGGGGGTGTTGCAGTGTTGGTGGGTCATCCATGTGGAGGTGAGGTCCCGAACTGGGCGATGAAGAAGCACCATCTAGGAGAGCTCTCCGGTTGGCGACGATGGGCGCCGCAGCCAACAGCGAGCTGTCGAAGTCGGTGCTCCCCTGCACATGTGTAGGCACATCACGGATGGTGGGATGAAAGAAAGGAAGCAACCTCCCCCTGAGGGTCGTGATTCGTTGATATGGAGCCCTCCAGCCTGGGCAGAGGCCACATCGCATCCAGTACCGAAACAATAGAGAGATGAAAACAACAGCGTTGGACGGTGGATGAACTTGATTTTGAAAGCCCACCAACACAGGTCACCGGCCGTAGTTCGGTCAAGTTCGGTCGGCCCGTAGGTGACCGCCTGGTGGCCCCTCAAAGCTGGTCTGGCGTGCACTGGAAAGGCAGGGTCAATCATGTCGCAGTCACACAACCCCAAGTGGCAGTTATCCACACCTGATACAGGTATGTCAGTTGTTAATAAGTACATACATATGTATATACACAGTATTACTCTTTTGCCCTTTCTTTAGACTGCACATAGTGATCCAGGGAAAGACTCAGGGGTCAAGGTGGTGGTCAGGTTCAGGGTGAAGGAGGAATTTCCAACGAGTGTGGCCGACTGAGACATTGTCATGACCGGGGGGCATGACTCATGAGGACTAAAGGGTCCTCGGGGTAACAATTCAAAGTTATGGGGTCGGAAGGAGTTGCTGTATAGCACAGCCAAGAGAGGCACTACCATGACATACATATTATATTAAGGAGTTTGAGAGGTGTTCTGGGTTTATAGTTAAGAGCTTCAGGGTTAAGGGGAAGTGTTGAATTTCCTACCAGAGTGACTGTCAGAGTCACCGCCACGGCAAACAGGGTAGTGGATGAGTTTGAGAACCACATAGTGACACTGGATGAGTTCAGGAAGACCAGCCGGACAGCTGCAGGATCCACACCGAGCAATGGCAGATCCTCCCTGGCAAGCCCCAGCACAGTGCTGTTGTCCCCTTTCAAGGAGGACAGGAACTTGCTTGATGCTGCAGCCGTCGCATTGACGCTCCTGGGGCAATGAGGCGAGCCATGGTCAACGCAATGGACTGTGCGCAAATGCCCACTGTCTATGAGAGAAAAGTTCACACATTTCACACAATTTGCGCAGTCTACGGTTTCAATATTCACACATATGACACACTCTATGATGACAGCATCTACACAGTAAACACAATCTGCAGAACAGCAGTCACTTAAGTATCCAGAAACAGGGGCATATAAGGGTCGAGGACACTGGGGTGCATGGGCCAAGGCTGCATCTGCTTTGTGTCAACATTATCACAAGACGGTGCGTGACCCTTGGCCCAGGCTGCGCTGTTTCCTCAACTCTCACGCCCCCCACATGACGTAGCATTCTTTCTTTCCTTCTATCTTTGCGTGACCTTAGGATGAGGAGGCATCTGCCAACAAACCTGTCGTAGGCGATGAACGTGAAATTGAAAAAAACAGTGACCAGCTGCTCAACGTTGACTGCAAGGAATGCGTCCACCCCAGGTATGCTGTATTGGATCAGGTAAGCGCCTGGCAGGCAGACGCCCGCTGTCAAGCCTTCGGGAGTGCATCTGCGGAGGTGTCAAAGGGTCGGATGCATGTTTAGGGTAAGATGAACGAGGTTGTGAAAGGCTGTATTTGCTTCCCAAATAAAAATGAACTCGCGAGGGCATTAGATTCGGCCACCGCAACACATCATATCGAAACATTCTCAGGCCATGGTGTTTTCCCCTGAAAACATACTCAACGACGAACATGCAAAGCAAGAGGTAAAGGATAGGCAGGGGCAGTGGATATGTCCTGAATGGATCCGTTGTGATGCTGCTGCTTAAAAAACGGCTGGTGACAGAAGCCTCAAGTTGAGGGTCACAAGCGTATCTCATGTACAACCAAAGCCCATCATACACCACCTTAAGAGTGCATAAACTCTAAAACCCTGCACCCTAGACTTTCAACCCTAATAAACTCCAAACCCTGAATGTATAACCCTGAAATGAAAATCCCAACCTCCGAGTCCTGCCCGCGAAACCCTTGACCCCAACTTTTTACCTGGATGACACGTTGTTGGTTGCATCCAAGACCTGGATTGAAGCAGATTTGTCAACGAGGTCGCCGCTGGTCGTCACCATCATGGCAACCGCAGCACAACGGACTACCTGCTGAGGCGTCCAAGGAGACGGGCACGGCAACAAAGAAAACGGAGCGGGGCTGCCGTACGCAACATTCACCGTCTGGTTCAGCATCACCGTCATCAATGCAGAGTCATCCCCTTCCGCGAGCGCTGAAAAGTTCGTGCGGGAGGTCGGGAGGAGCGCCAGGACCAAGGTCCCGAGCGGCGGCGGCGGTGCAGCCCCCGGGAGTGAGGCGAGGGAGTCCACGGTGGCACACTCTACCGAGTGGCACTGGCCATCTTTGCACAGCCGGGCGCCCTCCGGGCACTGGCTGGACACCGTGATGGTCCGCACAGCAGAGGCGTTTAAACCCAGGCTGTTGTACACGAGGTACCGCAGCGTGAACGTGGTGCCAACAGCCGTGCTGTTGGACGTGTCGATGCCGCAGGACGACACGTCCTTTTCGACCAAGCGATGCCCGCTGCAACCGTTGGTTTGGCAGTTGGGAGGAGGGCACAAAAGGACCTGCAATCAACAGATTTGGAGGAGCACATGTTGGCGGCAGCAGAAACAGCACTCAGGGATCTGACTGGGATCTGGCTGAGATCCCTGACCAGTAAATCTATTAGCTAGGGCTGAGTAAGTCTCGTACTGAAACACAGTATCAAACAATTATAAAGCTGGGCAAGGTATTGTGTCCGCGGCACAGTTCAGCAGAATTTCATTCAGTAGAGAACACTGTATTGCTCAAAGCAATATATACATCAATGTCTCTTCCGTCTGTAAATAGTATTCATTTCAGTGATATTAGGGATTGGTCATCTGTGACCAGATGTAGCGATTCCCCTGTGATGATCTCGACACAAGCGCTAAAATATTCCCGTTTCTAATGTACCGTATGTCAGTCTTTTCCGAAACCAGTATTACGCGACTCCTTGCCGAATTAATTGTTCAGGTACCACTTGGTTACGACTCAGAGACCATGAGAAGAAACCCTGCCCTGCCCGCAACCTGAACCCTTATCTACAAAAAAACTGAATCCTGCACCTTAAAGAACCTGAAAATGCAAATCAGCTGTGCTGTCATGTGGTGTGTAGGTCAAACGTTTCACATTTTATTACCATTTTGGTGTCGCAATATCTAAGCAACATCACATAAAATATCTGTGGAGAAGGGCGAGGGGAAATGTAAGCAAAAAACAGCCCTCTGCAGGACTTGAAGGGATAAAACAGTTGGGGCCAGGAAAAACTGTTAGGGCCTGAAAACAAAGGTAAGGCCTGGAGAAAAATACAGCTGGAATCGGACAAATGAAAAGTCAAGGCCGGAAAATAACCCGGGCTGCGTCCGTGCGATAGACCAAAACAACAGGTAAGGGTGAGATTCGGGGTGAGGTTCAGGGTGTGTAACGGGTTTTAGGCCATGAACACTGCTTACATTCTTCTGGATGGCTAGTCCGTCCTGGGCGTCGTTTGCAAAAACTCCCAGTTCGCATGGCTTGGCTGCGGTGGGCGTCGTGCCTGGGGGGCACATGGTGTATTGGGAGCCCTGCATGCATGGACAAGGGTGACTGTAGTGCACCAAGACACGGATGCTGGACCGCCGGGCGGCCATCGCGGGGCCGATGAGACCAAGACTGGACCAATCTATGCCCCATTTCAATAGACCTGAACAACAGGGTGTGTGCAAGGCAGAGCAAAAATAGGACGAGAGTGAGGAAGTGTGTACTGCGTACAACACATATTTGAGGAAGCTATGCCAATAGACGGGCTCTGCCCTGCCGCTCCCGTAACTCTGGAAAACCCAGCGGAAACCCAATAGCCCTGACTACCCAACCTAGGCAGCCTCTCATTTCCCCGTATCACAGTATGTGTCATATTGTATATACTGTCACTTATAAATTTCATCGGTAATTTGCTGACCTGCTTGACATTGACAAACTGGCCAAACCCGTTGGCCACCACCAGCGTCAAAGTCGGCGGGAGGATGGGCGGCGGTGCACTAGGTGGAGCGCTAGGAACAGACGATGTCAGGCCAGGCTCGGGCGACGAGGCTGACGCCAACGCTGGACTACAAAGGCCTGAGAGGGAGGGGGGGGGGAGGGGGGGGGCGGTGTTTATTTGAGGGTGCTTCAACTACACTTTGGCTACTTTATGGTGCTTCAGCTACACATCGGCTACTTAAGTAGGCTTCAGCTACACTACCGCTGTTCCCCGGGCAAACATATGGTAGGGCTTGATTCAATGAGACCTACTGCTCGGGGCACTGGCCAAAGGTCGGTCAAGGTTATTGAACCTCATTGACCCTGTTTTTGCCGCACGACATATAATGAGAATTGGTTCAGCGCGCTGACATCAATCGCTTCTGGGCAGGGGGGGGGGGGATGCCGTGACTCCAAGCCCATGCTGCACCGCGCCCTTCACCCTCATGCCACAGTGGGACATCGATTTCTATCTTTCTGTCCATCATGTGAAACAGGCTCTGCTAACAGCGTGAAACAGGCGCGCGGAAAGAGGGGGAGTGGCGTGACAGGGGCACAGCCGAGACCTGCAAGGAAGGGGGCTTGCACTGTCTATCATATATAGCCGGTGATTATGTTTTTGTACCTTCTGAGCAGCTTCCGTCAGGACAGCGTATTGTCCCAGGCTCCCAGCTGACTAAAGAGTTTATGGGCTACACTGTGGCATTCGTACCTTCTGAGCAGCTTCCGTCAGGACAGCGTATTGCCCCAGGCTCCCAGCTGACTTCAGGGTTTAGGGGCTACACTGTGGCATTCGTACCTTCTGAGCAGCTTCCGTCAGGACAGCGTATTGTCCCAGGCTCCCACCTGACTTAGGGGTTTAGGTGCTAGCCTGTGGCATTCGTACCTTCTGAGCAGCTTCCGTCAGGACAGCGTATTGTCCCAGGCTCCCAGCTAATTTTAGGGTTTATGGGCTACACTGTGGCATTCGTACCTTCTGAGCATCTTCCGTCAGGACAGCGTATTGTCCCAGGCTCCCAGCTGACTTCAGGGTTTAGGGGCTAGACTGTGGCATTCGTACCTTCTGAGCAGCTTCCGTCAGGACAGCGTAATGTCCCAGCAGGGCATATGGCCACCACCACCACTGTGCGGGTCGCCGTCACGACAACGTCAGTAGTGACGGAGTATACCACCTGGCAGGGTTTAGGGATCAGGTATTAGTGTTGACCAAGGCCAGGGTTTAGGGATCAGGTATTCGTGTTGACCAAGGCCAGGGTTTAGGGATCAGGTATTTGTGTTGACCAAGGCCAGGGTTCAGGGATCAGGTATTCGTGTTGACCAAGGCCAGGGTTTAGGGATCAGGTATTTGTGTTGACCAAGGCCAGGGTTTAGGGATCAGGTATTCGTGTTGACCAAGGCCAGGGTTAAGGGATCAGGTATTCGTGTTGACCAAGGCCAGGGTTTAGGGATCAGGTACTTTTGTTGACCAAGGCCAGGGTTTAGGGATCAGGTATTTGTGTTGACCAAGGCCAGGGTTTAGGGATCAGGTATTCGTGTTGACCAAGGCCAGGGTTCAGGGATCAGGTATTCGTGTTGACCAAGGCCAGGGTTAAGGGATCAGGTATTCGTGTTGACCAAGGCCAGGGTTTAGGGATCAGGTATTCGTGTTGACCAAGGCCAGGGTTCAGGGATCAGGTATTCGTGTTGACCAAGGCCAGGGTTTAGGGATCAGGTATTCGTGTTGACCAAGGCCAGGGTTCAGGGATCAGGTATTTGTGTTGACCAAGGCCAGGGTTAAGGGATCAGGTATTCGTGTTGACCAAGGCCAGGGTAAAGGGATCAGGTATTCGTGTTGACCAAGGCCAGGGTTTAGGGATCAGGTACTTTTGTTGACCAAGGCCAGGGTTTAGGGATCAGGTATTCGTGTTGACCAAGGCCAGGGTTTAGGGATCAGGTATTTGTGTTGACCAAGGCCAGGGTTTAGGGATCAGGTATTTGTGTTGACCAAGGCCAGGGTTTAGGGATCAGGTATTCGTGTTGACCAAGGCCAGGGTTTAGGGATCAGGTATTCGTGTTGACCAAGGCCAGGGTTCAGGGATCAGGTATTTGTGTTGACCAAGGCCAGGGTTTAGGGATCAGGTATTTGTGTTGACCAAGGCCAGGGTTTAGGGATCAGGTATTTGTGTTGACCAAGGCCAGGGTTTAGGGATCAGGTATTTGTGTTGACCAAGGCCAGTGTTTAGGGATCAGGTATTTGTGTTGACCAAGGCCAGGGTTTAGGGATCAGGTATTCGTGTTGACCAAGGCCAGGGTTAAGGGATCAGGTATTCGTGTTGACCAAGGCCAGGGTTTAGGGATCAGGTATTCGTGTTGACCAAGGCCAGGGTTCAGGATTCATAGATGAGTGCTGATGATGTGCAAAACCTGAAGTCCACAAAGCCATCATAATTAATCCCCTGGTGACTGAGTGCACCACCTGATGAGGATAAGGATTGAGGGTCACGGGGCTAGGGTTGGCCGTCTGATGAGGGCTAAGGGTTGAGGGTCACGGGTCTAGGGTTGGCCGTCTGATGAGGGCTAAGGGTTGAGGGTCACGGGTCTAGGGAGGACCGTCTGATGAGGATAAGGGTCACAGGTCTAGAAGCGATGACGTATAACAACGCCAAGTAAGGGTTCAGGACGTCGTGTTTCAAGATTGTTGATTGAGCAAACCAGGAGGGCCGGTTTAGGGTTCAGGATTAAGGGTGCAGGGCAAAGGTTAAGGGTTTGGTGCCGACTGAGTGAAGCTCCTGGCAGGGTTTACAGTGCAGGGGACACGGAAAAGCACTTAGGGTCCAGTGCTGATGGAGTGCAGCTCCAGATAGGGTTCAGGGTTCAGGGTAAAGCACTTAGGGTCCACTGCTGATGAAGTGTAGCTCCAGATAGGGTTCAGGGTACAGGGTACAGCATTTAGGTTCCAGTGCTGATGAAGTGCAGCTCCAGATAGGGTTCAGGGTTCAGGGTACAGCATTTAGGTTCCAGTGCTGATGAAGTGCAGCTCCAGACAGGGTTCAGGGTTCAGGGTAAAGCACTTAGGTTCCAGTGCTGATGAAGTGTAGCTCCAGATAGGGTTCAGGGTTCAGGGTACAGCATTTAGGGTCCAGTGCTGATGAAGTGTAGCTCCAGATAGGGTTCAGGGTACAGCATTTAGGGTCCAGTGCTGATGAAGTGCAGCTCCAGATAGGGTTCAGGGTTCAGGGTAAAGCACTTAGGGTCCACTGCTGATGAAGTGTAGCTCCAGATAGGGTTCAGGGTTCAGGGTACAGCACTTAGGTTCCAGTGCTGATGAAGTGCAGCTCCAGACAGGGTTCAGGGTTCAGGGTAAAGCACTTAGGTTCCAGTGCTGATGAAGTGTAGCTCCAGATAGGGTTCAGGGTTCAGGGTACAGCATTTAGGGTCCAGTGCTGATGAAGTGCAGCTCCAGATAGGGTTCAGGGTACAGCATTTAGGGTCCAGTGCTGATGAAGTGCAGCTCCAGATAGGGTTCAGGGTACAGCATTTAGGGTCCAGTGCTGATGAAGTGCAGCTCCTGGTAAGGTTTTCGGGTCAGGGTGACAGGTGCAGTGCTGACAGGGCGCATCACCTCGTAGGTACCGGGGGTATTTGTGTCAATCTTGCAGTACAGCACGCCTGCCCCGCGGAACAGCTGAGGGATGGACAGGCCCGCCGTGACGGCCTGTGCATAGCAAGCGTACACGTCTCCGTCTAGGTCGCCGGGTGCGTGGGCGGTGGCGCGGACGCCCTGGTCGCAGTTGGTGATGATCCCGGTCTGGCACTTGCTGTATGGCGTCCCGGCCGGGATGGTGACTGTCGCACTCCCGATGATAGTGAGCGTGGGAATTACAGGAGGGGCTGTGGAGACGCTGCTGGCCATCACTGTTGTCGCAACAGGGGTCCCGGGTGACGCAGCTGGCGACGGGGTGGAGGCAAAGGGAGTAGAGAGGGCGGCCGCTGTTGCCGCCGATGATCCGAACGAGCCGCCTGAGGCTGACGGAGGCGCGGCGAAACCGACCAGCCCGCAAATCCCGCCGTAACTGCAACCCAGTGACCCATCGTCATTGTCGCAAGTCTTCTCCACTCCCCCACACACAACCTGCCAGTAAATGTGGTGGGGTCGGAATAAGGGCCAACCGCCATGATCATTAATCTATGTGATAAATAGGCTGGGAGGGCATTTTTGTTTTTTTGCAGAAGGACCATTCTCAATGCTTATGGAGCCTGGGAATTGTAAATGAATACAAAAGCCCTGTTTATTGGACCTCAACCTTTAAATGCTGGTAAGCTGCGGACAAGCTGCACCAACAGGCCACATAACAAAGTGGCCTGAGACACCAGCTGCAGGGATTGCTGCCTCTGTCTATTTAGGGTATCCGTCAGCTACAATTCAGCTGCATCAAGGCATGTGGGCAGGATTGCCCGTTGCAGCAATCCCTGTTGTGTGGGTAACCAGCCATGTGGGCCCACTGCAGCAAATCATGCTGTCTGGGCTACTGGTTGTAGGGGCAAAGTGCAGCAAAGCCTGCTGCCTGCTGCTACTGGTTGTGGGGGCCCACTGCAGCAAAGCCTGCTGTCTGGGCTACTGGTTGTGAGGGCAAAGTGCAGCAAAGCCTGCTGTCTGGGCTACTGGTTGTGGGGGCTCACTGCAGCAAAGCCTGCTGTCTGGGCTACTGGTTGTGGGGGCAAAGTGCAGCAAAGCCTGCTGCCTGCTGCTACTGGTAGTGGGGGCAAAGTGCACCAAAGCCTGCTGTCTGGGCTACTGGTTGTGGGGGCAAAGTGCAGCAAAGCCTGCTGTCTGGGCTACTGGTTGTGGGGGCAAAGTGCAGCAAAGCCTGCTGTCTGGGCTACTGGTTGTGGGGGCAAAGTGCAGCAAAGCCTGCTGTCTGGGCTACTGGTTGTGGGGGCAAAGTGCAGCAAAGCCTGCTGTCTGGGCTACTGGTTGTGGGGGCAAAGTGCAGCAAAGCCTGCTGTCTGGGCTACTGGTTGTGGGGGCAAAGTGCAGCAAAGCCTGCTGTCTGGGCTACTGGTTGTAGGGGCAAAGTGCAGCAAAGCCTGCTGTCTGGGCTACTGGTTGTGGGGGCCCACTGCAGCAAAGCCTGCTGTCTGGGCTACTGGTTGTGAGGGCAAAGTGCAGCAAAGCCTGCTGTCTGGGCTACTGGTTGTGGGGGCTCACTGCAGCAAAGCCTGCTGTCTGGGCTACTGGTTGTGGGGGCAAAGTGCAGCAAAGCCTGCTGCCTGCTGCTACTGGTAGTGGGGGCAAAGTGCACCAAAGCCTGCTGTCTGGGCTACTGGTTGTGGGGGCAAAGTGCAGCAAAGCCTGCTGTCTGGGCTACTGGTTGTGGGGGCAAAGTGCAGCAAAGCCTGCTGTCTGGGCTACTGGTTGTGGGGGCAAAGTGCAGCAAAGCCTGCTGTCTGGGCTACTGGTTGTGGGGGCAAAGTGCAGCAAAGCCTGCTGTCTGGGCTACTGGTTGTGGGGGCAAAGTGCAGCAAAGCCTGCTGTCTGGGCTACTGGTTGTGGGGGCAAAGTGCAGCAAAGCCTGCTGTCTGGGCTACTGGTTGTGGGGGCTCACTGCAGCAAAGCCTGCTGTCTGGGCTACTGGTTGTGGAGGCAAAGTGCAGCAAGTCCTTCTGCCTGCTGCTACTGGTTGTGGGGGCTCACTGCAGCAAAGCCTGCTGCCTGCTGCTACTGGTTGTGGGGGCAAAGTGCAGCAAAGCCTGCTGTCTGGGCTACTGGTTGTGGGGGCAAAGTGCAGCAAAGCCTGCCAACACCTGTTAGTGTACAACTACCATTTGCGTGCAAACTGTTGGTGCTCAACAACTGTTGGTGTGCAACAACTGTTGACGTGCAGCAACTGTTGAAGTGCAACAGCTCTTGATGCACACAAATTGTTGGTGTGAAACAACTGTTGATGTGCAACAACTGTTGGTGTGTAGCAACTGCTTGTGTGCAACAACTGATCGTGTGCAACAACTGATTATGTGCATCAGCTGTGTGCAAAAAGTGATTCTGTGCAACAGCTGTTGGTGTGTGACCAAAGTACAGTGCGCCCTTTACTGACCTGGATCCGTCTCCTCGCTGTCACGGCTTTGTTGGGCGGAGTCGTAAGGTCGAACACGTCATAGCTCACGATGAAGGGGAGGCCCGGGGCCGTGGGCTGAGAGGTACTGATCGCCGCGACCCCCGTAGATATGATGGCGGAGGTCAGATCGATGACGCTGCTTGGGTTGTTGGGAGGTACCTTCGACGCTGTGGCACCTGGCAGTGTCGAGGGGGGGGGAGGCAGGGAGGCAGGGGTGAAGGGGGCAGGTTTGGGGAGCAGCAGGAGTGCAGGGTGTAGGGGGGGAGGGTGCGGGGCTAGCGAGATATACAAATTTGGACAGGGAGAGCAAACACTACAGCTTTGAAAAGAGGATGGACAAGTGAGCTGTATGGCTTTCAAAGCCAGTGTGGAGGGGGGCTGGGTGCAGGTGTGGGAGATCAAACAGGTGGGGTAGACAGAGGAGGTGAGACTGGAGGAGAGGGAGGAGTTGAGGGTGGTGGAGAGAGGAGGTCACGGTGGGAGAGTTGGGGGAGACGAGGGTGCTGGAGACAGGATAACATGCTGGGATTGGGTTGTGTGTGTGTGGGGGGGGGGGGGGGGCTTGAGGGGCTTTGGCTCCTGAGGGGGTGGAGGGGGCCCCATGAAGGCTTCAATTTAGGTACCTGGATCTTCAAGGCACTGTCACCCGATTCGTCAAATTTTGTGGATCTGTTAAGTACCTGGATCCGTTTAATTCCTGGATCTGAGATATATCTGGATGCGTTAAATCCTGGATCCGCAAAGTACCTGGATCCGTCAAATTCCTGGATCTGACACGTACCTGGATCAGTTGAAATCCTGGATCTCAGAAAAACTTGGATCCGTGAAAATCCTGGATCTGAGAAGAACCAGGATCCGCTGAAATCCTGGATCAGAAAAGAACCTGGATCCGTTAAAATCCTGGATATGAGAAGTACTTGGACCTTCAAAGAACCTACTCCATACAGCACCTGACTCTCTATGGTACCTAGATTCAAGATGTACCTGGATCCGGAAAAAAACCTAGACCCATGAAGTACCTGGATCTAACAGGTGCATGGACCTGGACCTGGATCTATATGGACCTGGATCTATACGGACTGGATCTTAAGAGCGTTGAGGGTTCAGGATTTAGAGTTGAGGGTGTGTACCCGGAAATAACGAGTGCCAACAGTGACAAAGGTGATGAGGCTAAATTGAGGGTTTAAGGTTCAAGGTTGAGGTTCTATATTTCAAGTTCAGGATTGGCCCTGGTTTAGGCTTCAGGATTTAGGGTCAAGGGATTACGGTTTAGGCTTCAGTATTTAGGGTTAAGGATTTAGGCTTCAGTATATAAGGCCCTTACCTGGATCAGTGTACTGAGTCCCTACAGTGACGGTGGTGATCAGTCCAATGCCGCCCTCAGAGTTCACAAAGCTCTGGCTCTGCAAGGCTCCTTGGATCATCGTGATGGTTGGCAGAACGTTGTCCAGCAGGAGCACCTTGGCCATCTGCACGACCACGCCTCCAGACAAGGAGGTCTGCGAGGAGCCGCTGCCTGACGACTGCTGGGAGGAGGCCGAGGGATCCGTCACGGTGCCGAGGCTGGTGGCACTCAGGGAGGCAAACAGAGATGAGAGCGCTGCGGCAACTGCGCCACACCTACACGTGGCCCACATGGCAAAAAAGAGTCAGTACCAGGACACAGGGGGTATACAACTAAACATCACGGCAGGAGGGCATACCAGGACACAGGGGGTATACAACTAAACATCACGACAGGGGGGCATACCAGGACACAGGGGGTATACAACTAAACATCACGGCAGGAGGACATACCAGGACACAGGGGGTATACAACTAAACACCACGACAGGGGGGCATACCAGGACACAGGGGGTATACAACTAAACATCACGACAGGGGGGCATACCAGGACACAGGGGGTATACAACTAAACATCACGGCAGGAGGGCATACCAGGACACAGGGGGTATACAACTAAACATCACGACAGGGGGGCATACCAGGACACAGGGGGTATACAACTAAACATCACGACAGGGGGGCATGACAGGACACAGGGGGTATACAACTAAACATCACGGCAGGAGGACGTACCAGGACACAGGGGGTATACAACTAAACATCACGGCAGGGGGGCATACCAGGACACAGGGGGTATACAACTAAACACCACGGCAGGAGGACATACCAGGACACAGGGGGTATACAACTAAACATCACGACAGGGGGGCATACCAGGACACAGGGGGTATACAACTAAACATCACGGCAGGAGGACGTACCAGGACACAGGGGGTATACAACTAAACATCACGGCAGGAGGGCATACCAGGACACAGGGGGTATACAACTAAACACCACGGCAGGAGGGCATACCAGGACACAGGGGGTATACAACTAAACACCACGACAGGAGGACATACCAGGACACAGGGGGTATACAACTAAACACCACGGCAGGAGGGCATACCAGGACATAGGGGGTATACAACTAAACATCACGACAGGAGGACATACCAGGACACAGGGGGTATACAACTAAACACCACGGCAGGAGGACATACCAGGACACAGGGGGTATACAACTAAACATCACGGCAGGAGGGCATACCAGGACACAGGGGGTATACAACTAAACACCACGGCAGGAGGGCATACCAGGACACAGGGGGTATACAACTAAACACCACGGCAGGAGGGCATACCAGGACACAGGGGGTATACAACTAAACATCACGACAGGGGGGCATACCAGGACACAGGGGGAATACAACTAAACATCACGGCAGGAGGACATACCAGGACACAGGGGGTATACAACTAAACATCACGACAGGGGGGCATACCAGGACACAGGGGGTATACAACTAAACACCACGGCAGGAGGACATACCAGGACACAGGGGGTATACAACTAAACATCACGGCAGGAGGACATACCAGGACACAGGGGGTATACAACTAAACATCACGGCAGGAGGACATACCAGGACACAGGGGGTATACAACTAAACATCACGACAGGGGGGCATACCAGGACACAGGGGGTATACAACTAAACATCACGACAGGGGGGCATACTAGGACACAGGGGGTATACAACTAAACATCACAGCAGGAGGACATACCAGGACACAGGGGGTATACAACTAAACATCACGGCAGGAGGGCATACCAGGACACAGGGGGTATACAACTAAACATCACAGCAGGAGGACATACCAGGACACAGGGGGTATACAACTAAACATCACGGCAGGAGGGCATACCAGGACACAGGGGGTATACAACTAAACATCACGGCAGGAGGACATACCAGGACACAGGGGGTATACAACTAAACATCACGACAGGGGGGCATACCAGGACACAGTGGGTATACAACTAAACATCACAGCAGGGGGGCATACCAGGACACAGGGGGTATACAACTAAACATCACGACAGGAGGACATACCAGGACACAGGGGGTATACAACTAAACATCACAGCAGGAGGACATACCAGGACACAGGGGGTATACAACTAAACATCACGGCAGGAGGACATACCAGGACACAGGGGGTATACAACTAAACATCACGACAGGAGGGCATACCAGGACACAGGGGGTATACAACTAAACATCACGGCAGGAGGGCATACCAGGACACAGGGGGTATACAACTAAACATCACGACAGGAGGGCATACCAGGACACAGGGGGTATACAACTAAACATCACGACAGGGGGGCATACCAGGACACAGGGGGTATACAACTAAACATCACGGCAGGAGGACATACCAGGACACAGGGGGTATACAACTAAACATCACGACAGGGGGGCATACCAGGACACAGGGGGTATACAACTAAACATCACGGCAGGAGGACATACCAGGACACAGGGGGTATACAACTAAACATCACGACAGGGGGGCATACCAGGACACAGGGGGTATACAACTAAACATCACAGCAGGAGGACATACCAGGACACAGGGGGAATACAACTAAACATCACAGCAGGAGGACATACCAGGACACAGGGGGTATACAACTAAACATCACGACAGGGGGGCATACCAGGACACAGGGGGTATACAACTAAACACCACGGCAGGAGGGCATTAATGGTGGCCGTAGCAGCTTGGTCGTCATATATAACATATATGACCAGTCAGAGGTTGTCGCAGCAGTAGGTGGTTGCCGCCACACTTTCTTCCAGGATGCTTCGGATATAATTCAGCTACCTCATGGCCCACGGCTGTGAGGACCTGGCGCATCAAACCCTGCTGCTCGGGCCACCAGCCGTTGGCCGGTTAAATTCGATCCCAATTGGCCCTGTGGCGGCCGCCAGTCGGTCCCTCCAAATAAAGGTGGCCTGCCCGCACTGATATACACACGCTCGGTAACTGGGCGTCTTACACCTATACACCTTCCCCGCATTGTATGCTTCAGGTTCAGGATCAGGGGCTCAATCGACAGCAGACGCGTGCGTGGCAGCCAGCCAGGTGTCTCCCTAGGCGACTTACCCTTGGGTGATGCACTATTTGAGGGGAGGGTGCAGGTGAGCTGCAGGACCCCCGATCCCAACCTTCCGTAAGCACCCATCTACTCTATCCTTTATGCCCCCCGTTTGTCCCCACTACGTGGAGGGCTTGTTTTGTAACACCGCAAATTAAATTGGGGCCCCCGACGTTACGTGTGCTTCGCACCTTCGCGTCTTTAGAGAATTGGAGAGGCAAAGGAGCCCCCGGGGGGGACTCTGGGTAACCCTTTAAATTAAATTAGGGCCCCGGATGGTAGAAGCGCTTAACGTCTTTAGAGAATTGGAGGAACAAAGGAGCCCCCTAAAGGGTCCCAAGCACACTTTGCCCCTCCAATTCTCTAAAGACGAAAAGCGCATGACCATCTGGGGCCCTAAGGTTGCTTTATATTTCATTAAGTGACTCAATACTTATAAGTTTGAAATATAATACTGTAAATTAGGGGCATGGGGCAGGTGAACTTCACTGGAGTGTAGGAAATTCACACTTGTATAACCGGCACACGAATTCAAGTTACCCGCACGGTCACAGTTGAGACAAGGGTTTACCTTCCATTGATGCTGCATTTGAGGGATGATGGACAAGTGAATTCCAAGGGACTAAGCAAGGAGGTACACGGGTCGTACACGGAAAGCCTGCGGAAGGGGTAGAGATTTTGGTTAGGGCTGCACATCACGCCTAAAGATGGCAGTTATGCGTTTATAAAGAGACGGCGAATTCCTTGGGAGGCACGAAATGCTGCGAGGAGCTTTTGGTTTCCTTTTGCCGATGCTTCTTACCAGCTTCCCACCAGCTTCCCACCCAGCTTACCACCAGCTTCCCACCAGCTTCCTACCAGCTTTCCACTCAGCATCCCACCCTCTGATCTTACTTGCGCGTCACTGATGAAGACAGATTTCCGATAGCGCCCGTGGCCGTGTAAGTGAGCACCATAGGCTGGGCAGAAACCATATTTGTGAAGTTCACCGGCAGAGGCCTCTCGAGACTGACTGCAACCGATCCAGAAGGGTCAATAGCGAAGGCGCCTGAGAGGGAGGGAGGGGGGGGCGGTGTTAACCAGAGTGTGTTCCTTAAGAGGGCTGCCAGCCAGCCAGCCCTGGGCTGATGGCTCTTTTCACTGGCCCCCGGCATGTGGCTCCAGCAGCACAGCTTGTTGCGGATGGGAAATCGGATTACCAATAGGGGGAGAGATATTTGCCCAGGTCCATGCATTGGCTGAAACCAGAGCCCCCCATCATCCACGTCTCAGGGCAGTGAAAGGCCCATGAAAACTCATTAGGACTTCAAATGGACATAGTCCCCCAACCAGCCCGTCCTTGGGGAGAACTAACCCCCTGCCCAACGCTGGGGGGAAACTACCAGCGGCCATCCTCGGCCAAGTTATTTACCAGATTCAAAGTGAACGTTGTAAGGTCCGAATCCGGAACCATGACCCACTGACTGTATAACTGGGTAAACCCACTTCCTTTGTGTCAGGTTTGGGGATCAAGTGTCTGTAACCTGGCCGTAAGCACCAGATCCCTCCAACTCCTTACCTGGCCGTAAGCACCAGATTCCTCCAACTCCTTACCTGGCCGTAAGCACCAGATCCCTCCAACTCCGTACCTGGCCGTAAGCACCAGATTCCTCCAACTCCGTACCTGGCCGTAAGCACCAGATCCCTCCAACTCCTTACCTGGCCGTAAGCACCAGATCCCTCCAACTCCTTACCTGGCCGTAAGCACCAGATCCCTCCAACTCCTTACCTGGATCTATCCACGTGGCATATATCTGGACAGCCATATCTGCGTTCCCGAGGAGTGTGATGGTTGGCGGGACTGCGATGCTGGCAGAGAGCAGGTAGCTGACCAAGTTGGCCTGTGCAGCGGCTGAAGGGGGACCGGAGGAGGCAGAGGCGCTGTTGGCCCCACCGCTCATCTCATACTCGAAAGCATCCACCATAATGGCTGGTGGCGGGGGCGGGGGTATTGGAGGGGACTGGAGCAGGGACTGGAGCAGGGGGACGGGAGGGGAGGGAGGAGGAGGAGAGGGCGGGGGGAAGGCTAGGATCTGCACCATCATTGATGAAGCGCCGTAGGCCTGACCGACGGTGAGAAGAGAAGCGGGGACATTCTGCACAATTGAAGTTGTAGTTGCCAGCAGCTGGGTGAGGCCGTTTGTGGACTTTGCGGCCAGAGAGAGAAAGAGGACCACCCATCCGCTCCCTCCCTGCTGGCTAAGAGCACGGCGGCGGAGGCGGCTCGTCTTTGAGTCAGACACGCCCGCTGGAAAGCACCGATCCGCCGCAGTTACAAGTAACAGGGCCGCACACATATCGTTGAGCGCTTGGTCCAGGACGCCAGGCGTTGCGATTATGTCTGAGTAGAGGACCCCAGAAAGGGTGACGGATGTGGTGAGTGTCAGAAACGTGGAGATGGGAGGAAGGGGCGGAATAGGCGGCGGTCGAGGTGGACGAGGCGAGGGTGGGAGGGGAGGGGAAGGTGATGGTGATGGGGGGGGGGGTCTAGGGGGAGGCAAAGGAGGGGGAGGCGGAGGGGGGGAAGGAGGAGGGGGAGGAGGGGGTAAGGGTGGAGGCGAAGGGAAAGGACTGGGTGGAGGGGAGGGAGGAGGCCTGGGTGGAGGGGAAGGGGAGGGAGAGGGAGGTATGGGAAGGGGAGAGGGGGGTGGGGAGGGAAAAGGAGAAGGAGGAGGGCTAGGAGGGATAGAAGGAGGAGGGCCGGGTTGAGGGTGAGGGTGAGGGGAAGGAGGAAGACTGGGTGGGGGGAAGGGAGGTGGATTCAGTGGGGGAGAAGGAGGAGGGCCCAGTGGTGGGTAGGGCGGAGGTACAGGAGGAGGACTGGGAGGAGGAGAGGGAGGTGTAGAAGGTGCTGGAGGAGGAGGGCTTGGTGGTGGAAGCGGGGGAAGAGACAGGGGAGCGCTGGGTGGGGGATCAGGCGGGGGAGAGGGAGGAGGGTTTGGTGGAGGAGAAGGTGGAGGAGAAGGAGGGTTTGGGGAAGGAATGGATGGGGGAGAAGGAGGAGGGCTGGGTGAGGGAGAGGGTGGGGGAAAAGGAGGAGGGCTGGGAGGAGGAGAGGAAGGAGGATACAATGGAAGGCTGGGTGAAGGAGGTTTCAAAGGGGAAGGATAGGGAGGAGGGGAAGGGGAAGGAGGAGGGCTGGGTGAAGGAGGTTCAGGAGGAGAAGGAGAGGAAGGAGGGGAAGGGGAAGGAGGTGGGCTTGGTGAAGGAGGTTCAGGAGGAGAAGGAGAGGGAGGAGGGGAAGGGGAAGGAGGAGGACTGGGTGAAGGAGGTTCAGGTGGAGAAGGAGAGGGAGGAGGGGAAGGGGAAAGAGGAGGGCTGGGTAACGAAGGCACATGGGGAGAAGGAGAGGGAGGAGGGGAACGGGAAGGAGGAGGACTGGGCGAAGAAGGTTCAGGGGGAGAAGGATAGGGAGGAGGGGAAGGGGAAGGAGGAGGGCTGGGTAAAGAAGGCACAGGGGGGGAAGGAGAGGGAGGAGGGGAAGCATAAGGAGGAAGACTGGGCGAAGGAGGTTCAGGGGGAGAAGGATAGAGAGGAGGGATAGGGGAAGGAGGAAGGCTGGGCAAAGGAGGTTCAGGAGGTTCAGGATAGGTAGGAGGGGAAGGGGAAGGAGGTGGGCTTGGTGAAGGAGGTTCAGGAGGAGAAGGAGAGGGAGGAGGGGAAGGGGAACGAGGAGGACTGGGCGAAGAAGGTTCAGGGGGAGAAGGAGAGGGGGGAGGGGAAGGGGAAAGAGGAGGGCTGGGTAAAGAAGGCACAGGGGGAGAAGGAGAGGGAGAAGGGGAAAGGGAAGGAGGAGGACTGGGCGAAGGGGGTTCAGGGGGAGAAGGATAGGGGGGAGAGGAAGGGGAAGGAGGAGGGCTGGGTGAAAGAGGTTCAAGAGGGAAATGATAGGGAGGAGGGGAAGGGGAAGGAGGAGGGCTGGGTGAAGGAGGTTCAGGAGGAGAAGGAGAGGTAAGAGGGGAAGGGGAAGGAGGTGGGCTTGGTGAAGGAGGTTCAGGAGGAGAAGGATAGGGAGGAGGGGAAGGGGAAGGAGGAGGACTGGGCAAAGGAGGTTCAGGGGGAGGCAGAGAAGGAGGAGGGGAAGGGGAAAGAGGAGGGCTGGGTGAAATAACTTCTGGAGGAGAAAGATAGAGAGGAGGGGAAGGGGAAGGAGGAGGGCTGGGTGAAAGAAGTTCAGGAGGAGAAGGAGAGGGAGGAGGGGAAGGTGGAGGAGGTTTGGGGGGAGATGGCGAGGGAGGAGGGGAAGGGGAAGGAGGTTCGGGGGGGGAAGGAAAAGGAGGAGGGACAGGAGCAGGAGGCGGAATAGGTGAAGGGAGTTCCGGACGAGAAGGTGAGGGAGGAGGGGAAGGGGAAGGAGGAGGGCTGGGTGAAGGAGGTTCAGGAGGAGAAAGATAGGGAGGAGGGGAAGGGAAAGGAGGAGGGCTGGGTGATGGAGGTTCAGGAGGAGAATGATAGGGAGGAGGGGAAGGGGAAGAAGGAGGGCTGGGTGAAAGAGGTTCAGGGTGAGAAGGAGAGGGAGGAGGGGAAGGGGAAAGAGGAGGGCTGGGTGTAGGAGGCACGGGGGGAGAAGGAGAGGGAGGAGGGGAAGGGGAAAGAGGAGGGCTGGGTGAAGGAGGTTCAGGGTGAGAAGGAGAGGGAGGAGGGGAAGGGGAAAGAGGAGGGCTGGGTGAAGGAGGTTCAGGGTGAGAAGGAGAGGGAGGAGGGGAAGGGGAAAGAGGAGGGCTGGGTGAAGGAGGTTCAGGGTGAGAAGGAGAGGGAGGAGGGGAAGGGGAAAGAGGAGGGCTGGGTGAAGGAGGTTCAGGGTGAGAAGGAGAGGGAGGAGGGGAAGGGGAAAGAGGAGGGCTGGGTGAAGGAGGTTCAGGGTGAGAAGGAGAGGGAGGAGGGTAAGGGGAAAGAGGAGGGCTGGGTGAAGGAGGTTCAGGGTGAGAAGGTGAGGGAGGAGGGGAAGGGGAAAGAGGAGGGCTGGGTGAAGGAGGTTCAGGGTGAGAAGGAGAGGGAGGAGGGGAAGGGGAAAGAGGAGGGCTGGGTGTAGGAGGCACGGGGGGAGAAGGATAGGTAAGAGGGGAAGGGGAAGGGGGAGGTCTGGGTGAAGGAGATTCAGGAGGAGAAGGATAGGGAGGAGGGGAAGGGGAAGGAGGAGGGCTGGGTGAAGGAGGCACAGGGGGAGATGGAGAGGGAGGAGGGGAAGGGGAAGGAGAAGGGCTGGGCGATGGAGGTTCCGGAGGAGAAGGAGAGGGAGGAGGGGAAGGGGAAGGAGAAGGGCTGGGCGATGGAGGTTCCGGAGGAGAAGGATAGGGAGGAGGGGACAGAGGAGGAGGAGGGCTGGGTGAAGGAGGTTTGGCGGGAGATGGCAAAGGAGGAGGGCTGGGTAAAGGAGATTCGGGGGGAGAGGAATAGGGTGGAGTAGAAGGAGGAGGGCTGGGTGAAGGAGGTTCAGGGGGAGAAGGAGAGGGAGGAGGGGACAGTGGAGGAGGAGGGCTGGGTGAAGGAGGTTCGGGGGGAGATGGAGAGGGAGGAGGGGAAGGGGATAGAGGTGGGCTGGGTGAAGGAGGCACAGGGGGAGAAGGAGAGGGAGGAGGGGAAGGGGAAGGAGAAGGGCTGGGTGAAGGAGGTTCGGGGGGAGAAGGAGAGGGAGGTGGGGAAGGGGAAAGAGGTGGGCTGGGTGAAGGAGGTTCAGGGGGAGAAGGAGAGGGAGGAGGGGAAGGGGAAGGAAAGGGGCTGGGTGAAGGAGGTTCGGGGGGAGATGGAGAGGGAGGAGGGGAAGGGGAAAGATGTGGGCTGGGTGAAGCAGGCACAGGGGGAGAAGGAGAGGGAGGAGGGAAAGGGGAAGGAGAAGGGCTGGGTGAAGGAGGTTCGGGGGGAGAAGGAGAGGGAGGTGGGGAAGGGGAAAGATGTGGGCTGGGTGAAGGAGGCACAGGGGGAGAAGGAGAGGGAGGAGGGGAAGGGGAAGGAGAAGGGCTGGGTGAAGGAGGTTCGGGGGGAGATGGAGAGGGAGGAGGGGAAGGGGAAAGATGTGGGCTGGGTGAAGCAGGCACAGGGGGAGAAGGAGAGGGAGGAGGGGAAGGGGAAGGAGGAGAGCTGGGCGATGGAGGTTCAGGGGGAGAAGGAGAGGGAGGAGGGGAAGGGGAAGGGGTAGGGCTGGTTGAAGTAGGTTCCGGAGGAGAAGGATAGGGAGGAAGGGACAGTGGAAGAGGAGGGCTGGGTGAAGGAGGTTTGTGGGGAGATGGCGAAGGGGAAGGGCTGGGTGAAGGAGGTTCGGGGGGAGAGGGATAGGGTGGAGGGGAAGGGGAAGGAGGAGGGCTGGGTGAAGGAGGCACAGGGGGAGAAGGAGAGGTAGGAGGGGAAGGGGAAGGAGAAGGGCTGGGCGATGGAGGTTCAGGGGGAGAAGGAGAGGGAGGAGGGGAAGGGGAAGGGGTAGGGCTGGTTGAAGTAGGTTCCGGAGGAGAAGGATAGGGAGGAGGGGACAGTGGAGGAGGAGGGCTGGATGAAGGAGGTTCGGGGGGAGATGGCGAAGAAGGAGGGCTGGGTGAAGGAGGTTCGGGGGGAGAGGGATAGGGTGGAGGGGAAGGGGAAGGAGGAGGGCTGGGTGAAGGAGGTTTGGGAGGCGAAGGAGAAGGAGAAGGGCTGTGTGAAGAGGGTTCGGGGGTGTAAGAAGGGGGAGGAGGGTCGGGTGAAGGAGGTTCGGGGGTGTAAGGAGGGGGAGGAGGGCTGGGTGAAGGAGGTTCGGGGGTGTAAGGAGAGGGAGGAGGGCTGGGTAAATGAGGTTTGGGGGGATAAGGAGAGGGAGGATGAAATGGGGAAGGTGGAGGGTTGGGTGCAGGAGGAGAAGGAGTATATGGAGAAGGTGGTACGTTAGGAGGATTTGTGGATGGTGGCGGTGATGGTGTAGGAGCAGCGGATGGTGCGTTTGGGGGATTCGTGGGTAGTGCGTACGGAGGAAAGCGGGGTGGGGGGGGAGGAGGGGGAGGGGGAGGGGGGAGGTGGGAGGGGGGAGGAGGGGGAGGGGGGGGAGGGGGGGGGGGGGAGCGGGGAGGGGGGGGGGAGGGGGGGGTCGGGGGGGGAGGTGGAGGGGGAAGAGGGGAGGGGGGTGGAGAGGGAAGAGGGGAGGGGAGTGGAGGGGGGGGAGGAGGGGGAGGAGGAGGGGGGAGGGGGGAGGGGGGAGGAGGGGGAGGGGGGGGAGGGGGGGGGGGGAGCGGAAAGGGGGGGGGAGGGGGTAGTGGGGGGGGAGGGGGAGGGGGAAGAGGGGAGGGGGGTGGAGGGGGGGGAGGAGGGGGAGGGGGAGGGGGAAGAGGGGAGGGGGGTGGAAGGGGGGGAGGAGGGGGAGGGGGAGGAGGGAGCGGGGAGGGGGGGGGAGGGGGGGGTGGGGGGGGAGGGGGGGGGAGGGAGCGGGGAGGGGGGGGGAGGGGGGGGGGGGGGGGGGGAGGGGGAGGGGGAAGAGGGGAGGGGGGTGGAGGGGGTGGAGGAGTGGGAGGGGGGGAGGGGGAGGGGGGAGGAAAGCCAGGTGGTGCGTTTGGAGGATTCGCGGATGGTGGCGGTGCTGGTGAAGGGGGAGGGGGGGGTGGGGGGGGAGGGGGGGGAGGGAGCGGGGAGGGGGGGGGAGGGGGGGGGGGGGGGGGGAGGGGGAGGGGGAAGAGGGGAGGGGGGGGGAGGGGGTGGAGGAGGGGGAGGGGGGGAGGGGGAGGGGGGAGGAAAGCCAGGTGGTGCGTTTGGAGGATTCGCGGATGGTGGCGGTGCTGGTGAAGGGGGAGGGGGGGGTGGGGGGGGAGGGTGGGGGGGGAGCGGGGAGGGGGGGGGAGGGGGGGGTGGGGGGGGAGGGGGAGGGGGAAGAGGGGAGGGGGGTGGAGGCGGGGGAGGAGGGGGAGGGGGGGAGGGGGAGGGGGGAGGAAAGCCAGGTGGTGCGTTTGGAGGATTCGCGGATGGTGGCGGTGCTGGTGAAGGGGGAGGGGGGGGTGGGGGGGGAGGGTGGGGGGGGAGCGGGGAGGGGGGGGGAGGGGGGGGTGGAGGGGGAGGGGGAGGGGGAAGAGGGGAGGGGGGTGGAGGGGGGGGAGGAGGGGGAGGGGGGGAGGGGGAGGGGGGAGGAAAGCCAGGTGGTGCGTTTGGAGGATTCGTGGATGGTGGCGGTGCTGGTGAAGGAGGTGAAGGGGACGGAGGAGGGCTGGGTGAAGGAGGATTGGGTGGAGAAGGATAAGGTGGTGGGTACGGAGGTAGTGTTTGGGCACCGTAGACTTGTAACTCGCACATGCTGAGGTACGTGTCAGTGGTGGCGTAGTGAGCCCCTGTGCCAAGACTCCCATACGCGGCATTCATGACCTAAAACAATCGAGGATTGCAGACGGCAGGTATTCAAATAGGTAAGTAAAGAATTCATTTATTAAAGGAAGAAGTGAGTCATGCCTGCAAGACAAGGCTCTAGTACGCAGCGTTCCTGGCCAGGGAAAAAGCAAAACTCACAGGAAGCAGGCGCTGACATGCATATGTTCATAAATCATAAACCATAAATGATACCTGCAAGAGCAGCAGGGCTTGCTGTACCTAACCATGCTAACCATATGCCAAGTTACAGTCTATATAAAGATGAAGTCGCACAACCTAAAATACACTGTGGCGCTCACACTGTGCGGCCTTCTGAGATCAGGCCTGAAACCTAAGCCCTACACCTGACGGTTGACCAGAAAGCGGTCATTTGCATCGACACCCCCCAAGTGATGCCAGGCTGACAGGCTCCTTTTATGCCTTGCAGTCGTGGTAGGGGACAAGCACAGATTCGGTCCATGCTTTACTCTTTCCTTAACTCTCCTTTTCCCCAGCTGTGGGGTCGTGCTCGAGGTGTTTCCTTCTTTCTCTGACGAGCAATGAGAGAGCTGGCAGCCCCTGCCTAGGCCCAGGTGGATGTCCCTCGGTAATGGACTTACCATTATGAATGGCATCGCCATACGTTATGGTATGCATACTGGTATACTGGCAAAGCATGGTTATTTTCCTTAACAGGAAGGAAAGATGCCCATGAAGGGAACAAAGCAGCTGGGGGCCAAACCCGCATTGGTGCCTCACCAGTAAATAAGACCAGCAGCAGCTAGCTCATGACAGATATATACCAGTAGAGCATGCTAATATACGGTAAGTGTGAACACGGGATGATCAGGAAAGTGTGAATATACGCAAGAAAATTCTGCAAAGCTGCTACATGATGGCACGTTGCTGGGGTGGCCTGGTGCAGCAAGCCCTGCTGCTTGGGCCACTGGCCATAGACCAATCAAGGGTAGATCCCAATTTGCCCAGTGGTAGCTGCCTGGCAGCCCCCCAAAGATCTGGACAGGAATCAGTTACGCAGCAAAAGATTGCCACATTTGCCGTGTTTACCGAGTGACTTGCCGTTGGTTAACTTTTTCAGTTAAATGGATATAGTCCAGGCATTCGTTTTGTATCATCTGCATAAAAACACACTGGCCGATCAAAATTCAATTTTTGTATCACCTGGATGGACGGGTACTGTCCGACCACAGTTCGGTTTTTGTATTATCTGTATGTGCAGGCAGCCAGGCACTGGCCAACCACCATTGTTTTTTGTCATACCTGAATGGACAGGTACCGCCCGATCACAGCTGCCGTGCACTGGATGACGGTGACTGGATCCACGCTCAATGTCCCGACAGGGAAGGCCTTGCATAGAGTTGGAGATAATCCGGCCACGGAGGTGTTGGACGCGACGGTGCTATTGGTGATGAGGGAGTTACCCATGCGGATCTCGAGGGACTGCATTTTCTCTGCAGGGGCGGCATAATGCTTCATTGTCTATCTTCGTTTTTCTTAAAAAAAAAAAAAAAAAAAATGAATAATTAACTGCGGGGGAGGGGGGTGGGGCCAGGCAGCTTCTGCCGGGCTGAAAGGGACTACCTTATCCGGCCCACGGCCGTTGGCCCAAGCAGCAGGCTTTGCTGCACCAGCCCTCAACGGCCGCAGGCCATACACGGTGAAATGTGGCTGAAGCATTCTTAAATGATCACCAGTAGCCACGCATATCAGTCAAAAGAGGGTGCATCAGGAGGGATTGTTTGACCTTCGACTAGGCTTC
This sequence comes from Limnomonas spitsbergensis, assembly GCA_037349105.1. NCBI lineage: Eukaryota > Viridiplantae > Chlorophyta > Chlorophyceae > Chlamydomonadales > Limnomonas > Limnomonas spitsbergensis. The sequence continues at coordinate 2,117,672 of JAYJMM010000094.1, read as the reverse complement.
AAATAAATGACAATTTCTTGTTTATCAACTTGGGAAACCTATTTTCGTCCATAAATGATGAGCACTTGTGAGAATTGTGAGAATGGAAGCTGTTGCAAGCAACCCCGGAGCCATCAGTGTCCCTACAAGGACCTGGCATAGCACTAATTATTGCACCGAGCTGCCATAGTCTTACTTAGTTTTATGCTTGCACTGACCTTGCATAGTGTTTCGTCCGTAGATGATGATGGTCCCAATGCTGTAGCTGGCACCCAGATCCACACTGCGCGCGGTATGAAGCATGCTAACAGGTTTATTAGTTCACCACTTCCAACAAAATATAAAAACAAAACCAGTTGTAAGGCTATTCATCTGCTGCCAGGGGGCGCCGCTGAAGCTGGCACCCAGATAAAACATACAAACAGAGAGAAAGAGAGATTACATACAAACAGAGAGAAATAGAGATTACAGTGCCCCTGGAAACAGGTGTGTGAGATGGGTTGAGGAGACATAGCAGATCAGGCTCCAGCTACATCCAAAACATGATGGCAACATCATCACAATATCAGATATTGGTGAAGGAAATCAGAGTTCACATCCAGGCAAACTTAGTTTGTACGCATTTGGCATCAGAAGAAGCTGAGGAAACCTCGATGAAATTGCCATTGAAGTTGAACGCAAAGACTGAAAACACGCCACCTTGCATCTTCATATCTTCGGTGTAGTTCCAGCAAGGGCATGTCTGTCGTGGGCTCGTGGCCATGCCTTAATGCACCACAATCAGCACCTGGTCCTTCGGTTCAGTAGCTTAGTCTCGCACAGCCGATGCCTAAAACCAGAACCCTAAACCCTTGACTCTAAACCCTTGACTCTAACCCCTGAACCCTTAACTCAAAACCTTGACCCTAACCCCTTAACTCTAAAACCCTGACTCTAAAACCTTGACCCGAAATCCTAAACCCTTTACCCCTGAACCCTAACACCTTAACCCCAAACCCTAACCTCTCACCTTATCCAGGGGTATCCAATCCCCGAGGATGCAACATAATCTGTTGATGCGCATGAGCCCGAGTCAAAAGTAGGGTTTGTACCGCCGTCCACCAAGTTGGACATCGGCCACTCCGAGGATGTTGTGCTGGCATAGACCGTTTTGCCCAGCGCCAGGTTTGGCGCCGCGTGCAGCGGGACCCAATCGAAGGACAGCAGGTCAACCAGGCCGCCAGCCAGGCCGTGGATGCGGTAGAGACGTGCTGGGAAGATGTTGGATGGCGCTGCTGAGGACAAGTTGCCTGTTGCGGTAGGAGCGTACCAAACGGGGGGGGCATGTGTGAGGAGAGACGCTCACATGCGGTGCTGTGCAGTTGCGCTGTAATTCAGGGATGTGTGCAAGTAATTACGGTCTCTTACTTGCCTTAACCCTATCCCCCTAAACTCTCATAATTGATAATGGCCATCTTCTACCGAGCCCTCCCTTCCACCAGAGATGTTCAAGTGGTTTCCCCCCTGTTTATTCTGCTCTCGGACTTCTTTCCCCTCGTGGGCTGCCGCAGACAAAGATCGACCCTCAACTGTCAGGATCCTTGCATCATTTCGTTTTTTGTATGGAGCAACTGCACTCGATTCAAACACCAACATAACCTTTGTACCAACTAAAACAATAACTGCTCGGCAAAATCAGTTTGCTCCCAAAGGGAGCTATTTTCGGTTCAAGCCTAAATAAGCAGAACCTTGAAATGGACATGTTTTTAATCAGTCCTACCCCACCTGTGCTCGCACAAGCAGGGAGCCCCTGGAACACAAGCCGATTGTTCGATGTGCTCCATTGCAGGCTCTGCACATGGCGATAGGCTGTTGTTCCGCCATAAAAATATCCCCAACCGACGCAGACCGTCACGGCGGTGATGAACTCGTTTGGGTCCAGAGTCAGCCTGGGCAGGGTTCGGCATGAAGGGTACAGGGTTCAGTGTTTATTATTCGGTTCTAAGGGTTGGTTCACCAGTGCAGTGCCAAGAAAGGTATTAAACGTCCCTGGCTCACATGGGGCATTTCAGGGACCTCCGGTGTTGGTTGCTTGCCCAGAGGGGCACTATTCTGTTGCTCATTGTCCTCATTTATTTACTGCGTAAACTGGTTTGTGTACACCTGTCCCGTGCATGTTCTGTTGGCTAGAATATATTCACAAATTCAAGAATCCGGCAGATCAAGGAACAGACGGTGCATTGCGAGTGCTTGCTTGCATAATGCTTGTCATCAATTTCAGAATAAAAACACAGTTTCTGATATGGCAACATGCTCAACCCACTTGAGGGGAGCCTGAAGATAAACATGCAGTAGACCTAGGACAGAATTTAAAACTCGTTAAGAACTTCACTACATACCCTGTACACAAACATGTGGCATTCACTTTATAATACTTGTTGAAGTCTTCAACTACCTCTGGTGGGCCGCTGAGCGTTGGGGCCAAGACCAAACATGGACCGGCCTACCGCCGATAGTCCAAGCAACAGGGCTTGCTGCATCAAGCCTTGCAGGTCCTACTATGGCCGAATTATGATAGCTGAAGTGTGGCTGAAGCACCTGAAAATGAATGGTGGACCTTGGCCCACAATGTCCACATCCACCCTCTTGTCCTACTGCTGCCCCCCACATGTTAATGTCTCCAGCGCTTGCCCCACCCCTCAGGATTCTCATGTGCAAGTCTTAAGCGCTCGCCCCGCCCATTTGCTAGCATACACAGCACCCCTGGCAGCAAGGATGATACAGCAATACTGGCAACACCAACAACATGATTGAGGCCAGGCAGGCCCCACTAGCAATAGGATTGAGGCCACACTGGCAACACCAGCAACAGGAATGAGGCCCCACTAGCAACACTAGCAACAGGATTGAGGCCACAATGTCAAATTGGCAACAGAGTTAGGGCAAGCCATGGCAACACTAGCAACAGGGTTAAGGCAAGCAACGGCAAAACTAGCAAACACAATTTAGGCCACACTGATCACATATAAATATATAATGCACACTCCGGCTTCACCTGCACCGTATCTCGCCGTATCCTGCAATATTGTGCTACCTTGGTCGTGCAATGCGGCTAATCCTGTGCCGTATCGCGCAATGTCGTGCCGTATCGTGTTGCCATATGATCACATTGTGGTGGCAAATACTGTTTAGCAACACTCACGTGGTCAAGTTAGTGCCACCGGTGCCATGGATGGCTGCGGCGGTGGAGCCGTACGTGACTTGAATCTTGACCATGTTGTTTTGTGGAGTGACGGCGGCTTCAGTCCAAACGTTGATGCTGGATATTGGCGCGTAGTAGGACGCGGTCAAGGTATCAAAGTCGTCAAACAGGGAGCCCTCAAATGTGCCGAAGGGCCCGGTGGTCTCGTACCCTGCGGGGTTTGAAGTTACGGATTAAGGGTTGAAGGCTGAGGTGTTGAGGGTCAAAGGAAAAGGGCCTTTTTGCTATTTTTCTGCGGTTCCGAAAGAAATGTGGTGGCATGCCCTGCATGCATTGTCAAGGGTTTAGGGTATGGGGTAAAGGGTCCAGGGTTTAGGGTGTGGGATCCAGGGTTACAGGCCGCTCTTCACTGGTCTGAAGGCAACTATGGTCGCGCAGAGTTAAGTGTAGGGTGTAGGGTTGAGGGCTAAAAACTTGAACGACACCATTTGATATTCTGTAGGGACTGGTGGTCACCTGACATGCAGATAGACAGGAACATTAGGTTTAAGGGTCAAGGTGAAGATGTCGCCCTCCGGCTCGGCACATGTCATCCCGGAGCTTAGATGGAAGAGCCAGTGGTTGCGGGATAAGGGCAAATGTCATACTTGGGATGTACTGTTCTAGCCAACTCATGTGGTGATGCTGCTCAAGTGATCCCCAAGGCCGCATTGTATCCCCTGGCCCTTTCAAGCTAGTGTCAGGGGAATCGATGCAAACAAATCTGGAACAGAAAGGATAAAAAAAAATCCGCCGTGCAGGTGCTCGAAGGAAACAGCATGGCAAGGGCAAGCTGGAACAAAAGTGCGAATTGCACTTGGCCGCACAAAATTATTGCATTTTCTTCAAAGCCGATGTGGAATGCAAGTATGGAGAGTAGGTATGGAAACAGATACAGAACGCAGATATGGAAAGCAGGTATGGAAAGCGGGTTTGGAAAGCCGGTATGGAAAGCAGGCATGGAAGCAGGTCAGGAAAGCAGGTCGATATGGGAAGCAGGTACAGAAAGAAGGTTTGGAAAGCTGGTATGCTAGGAGGGCAGATACAGACGAGGTTAAACAACAAAGTAGATCAGGGAACTTATTACGTGAAAAGGCAAAGGCGCATCAGTAGAAGATACAATGAGGCGATAATGTCCAGATTCTTAACTTGTGCTTAGTGTTTCACGCAGCCCCTACAGTACAGCCCTCTGCTTACCCACGGAATACAGCCAGGTGTCTCCAAAGTTAGTGCTGGTATAGATGTACCGATTGTAAGCAATTGACAGGCTGCCCGTTGTCAAGGCGGCCATCTTGCCATCGTCTGAGGAACAAACGGCCTTCGTGAATGTTCCTAGGGATGTCTTCTGGCTCCAGGAGAGGGTGGTGTCGTGGCTGACAAAGATGTTACCGTCCAACACGGCAATCACTGTGCTGCCATCGGCGGTGGCTTTGATGTCGGTGCCAACGCCCAGAGTCAGCCCATTGGTCCGCTCAGTCCATGTGGCACCGTTGTTGTAGCTCATATAGACAGAGGAGTCCAAGGCCTTGACAGCGAGCATGCCGACGCCTTGGTCATAGACTGCGACCGCCGACCAGCACCCTGCAATGGTGTCATCCTGCTGTGTCCATGAGGTACCACTGTCGGTGCTCGTGAACGCGTGCTCAACGCAGCCCGCGTCTGGGATCCGTCCGAAAGCAGCCGCAATCATGTTGATGCCATTAAGGGCGCATGCTATTGAGCTCCATGCTTTGCCTGAGGGGCCCCGCTGGGTCCATGTGAGCCCCGAGTCTTGGCTGACGAAAATAGCCCCCCCAGCCAGGGTAGTTCCGTTGGCCAAGAAAGATCCTGAGGTGGCAGCCAGCACGGAGCCATCGGCGCTTACGGTCAAGTCGGTCCAATTCTGTTGGGAGGCACGCTGGGTCCAGGAGGGATTCGCGTCCTTGGCATTATTCGTGATGTAAATAAAGCCACCCTTGTCGGCCACTGCAACCTGGTTGCCCTCCATGGAGACCGCGATGTGGCCCGTTGGCCTAGTAGCCCCGGAAGCATCTTTTGCTTTCCAAGTCCCACCGTTGCTGATGCTGGAATACAGCCCGCTGTCTGTTGCCCCCACGACGAGCAAGGAACCGGCGCCGTCCATGCCAATCGCATCCCAGGACTCGGACAGGCTGGGCTGGTAGCTGGTGGCGGGGGCCCACAGGGCACAGCAACATGCCATAACAAGGAAAGCCTCGAGCAACAGCGCACGACATGGATCACCCCGCCTCTTATGGACAAACGACCAGTGCCTGCGCTTGCTTGGTGTATCATTCCCAGAGTATCGTGCTAAGGAGGTGGGGGGCGGTGCTCCGCCCATCATGTGACTAAATGATGTATCTCAACCACAGCTGACGAGGAAGTGAATGAAGTAATGGTAGTACTCATCGAATAGAGGCAGAGAAGCTCGGCGAAAACGAAGCTATTTCATGATTGCGATAGAAAATGGAGAAAGCTATGAACAGCGAGAGACGTTTTTTAAAAATACGTCAATGCTGTCCGCTTCACACTTACTTCTGTCGTACTGCTTCAGTCGTACATGACGTGGGTGGCTACGGGCTAGGTGTCGCTTCTGGCATCGCTTTTCCTCTGCACCAGATACCGTGCACGTGGCGGAAATTTGACCGACGTTGATGTTGAACATGAGACAGGACAATTGTCCAAGCGAAACATACAAAGCCATCTTCACCGCCTAATGGTCTTCATTCGATATGAGCCCGGTCTGGCGACTCTGGCCCGGCCGGCCCCAGTTCTTGAGGGGATCGTCGTTCGCGCAGCAATCAGATAGTAAAAGCCGCGTGCCGGTATGCATTGTAACTCGCCGTTAAACTAAGGGCTGCATGGACATGCCGTTTCTCTTGCTGACAAGGCAGAAACTGCTAGCCATATGATACCCGTGTAGCTTGGCCAACCACTAGCAAGGTAGGGGGGCATGCATGGTCCATACTCACTTCTCAGCGCAGAGAGATGTTGGAGGCCACATCAGCTGCAGTTGTATATTTTCTTGCGCCATGCCCATATCGGATGATCGCCGATACTTTGACAGCATTCGGTGAATGTGGACCTCCATGCATGCACTGATAACAACATACAGGAGATGACATGGAGGTGCAAGCTGGTCGTGGCCGGATGGCTCAAGAGGGGGGCAAAAACAAACTGAATACACCCCATAACCGAAAGTTGAAGAGCAAATATTTGTGGTATGGGGCGAGAAGGGGGCAAAAAAAAGCCAGGGACCCCATCCCCAAACAAAAAATAAAACGAGCACCCAACTAACGAGACTATCTACCCCGCCTCCGGAACCCATTGGAATTCAAATATCTCAGTCAAAATTTAAAATTACAGGGCATGTAAGGGGTGTTTCTTATCAGCTCGTCAAGGCGCTTACACTGGTAGATTTCAATTCGTTAGGTGATGACTGATGACATGCCAACAGTCAACTAAGAATGACTCGACTGGTTTCGGGGTGTGTCCATGGAGCCAAACCCTCAGTGTGGTGGGGCAGGGGGTCATGTGGTACGGTAATTCAAGCAACATTTTAGGATGTACATTGACTCATGTTGGCAAGGAGAACACATAGGTGCCGTGCCAGCCTCAACAGACCTCCAGAAAAAAGATACGAAGTTTGGGAAAAAATATTGGATTTTTGGGGGGACCCCCCCCCCTCCGACTATGCCTCCCCCACATCTCCCATCCCCCTGGGCCAAAAAACGTTTAAAAACAGCTATGGACCGCTCTCGTTAAGCTCTACAAAAAAGGGGGATGGGGTCGATTTTTTGTTTTTGCCCCCCCCCTCGGTATGGGGTGTGTAGCTTTTATGTACGCAGGTCAAAGTGGGGGGGAATAAACCAAAAAGTTGTTTTTGGTGAATAGTTAGTATGTTGTTTTCAACATCAGATTGAGATGGTAACTACACCGTTGCATAATTCCTACTGTAATTTGCTACAGATGTGCATCATTAAACGGCATTAAAGATCAAGTTCCGCGTGGACAATCGCAGCGAGGCCGAGAGCATAGTGTACATGAGGATTCAGTTGGCAGGCAAGGGTGTCACCATCTGGGATGATATGTCCCCTGCAGAGCTGTCAGCACGGCATGAGCTCTGGCCCAAGTTCCAGTTGGCTAAGGAGATTAAGTCCAGGGCGTTTTTCACACGTGCTCGGCTCTTTGTTGATGGGGTGGAGGTGGCCGCATGAGTTTTGCTCTCATTTGTCAGGTTAAGGGGGAGATTTGCGGGAGATTTGACTAACAGCCCTTGATGGGAAGACTGCCCCCTTGATTAGCACAATATCTTTCTCTGGTCTCCATATGTTTGTATCATTGTTTCTAGATTACTTATGCAACATTGAAATCGCTCACTTACAGAAGTTTCAGACCCGGTACTCATCTCAATTATTTATACAACTCAGTTCACACTTTTTAAAAACTTTACTCACTTAAGTTACGCAGCACATAGTGCCTCACCCAGTTCACAATTTTTTAAAAACACTTTATCTCATTGAAGTGTCGCTCACGCATCACACAGTCTTTACACAGACTTATACAATTTCATTTAGATCTTCTTCTTTCCCTCTTAATTTTCCTAGGAGGCGTCCAACCGAACTCTTTTGCACCCACGTCATGTTTTATGGCTGGGGCTAATCTTCTGCACTATGGGGTTCATTCCCACGCTACTGCTCAGTGGTTGTGTGTTGGTTGCTTGCCCAGGGGGGGAACTGGTTTTCGCTCGTTGTCCTAGCGTATTTAGTGCCTGTACCGGTTTACGGGCACAAGTCCCATGCATCAAATGTGATGCCCCGTTGGACTGTAAAAACTTCACAAAACTTCACAAACATTCCACACATAATAGTGTTCTGAGAATACCAGACCCCTCTTGGCATGCATTTTCGGCATAGGGTGTGTTATGGCTCCGGGGCCACATGCACCGTTGTGCGTACTCCCATTATGGACTCACACGGTGCAACATCATTGGTAGTTGCTCTGAATTAAGCAATGACAATCTGTTGTGAGCATTGTTTGAAGGTCTTAAAATTTACAGACAACCCAGTGGCCCTAAGGATCAGGGAATTGAGAGCAAGAGAGGAGCTGAGAAGATGACCAAGGAGAACTCGACGAAGCGATAGCGCACAATCATATCATTATACTCCTCGTTTACTCCTTCTACTCCCTCAGCTCTAGCTCATGCTGTTGTTGTTGCTGTCGAGCATGCGGCTGTTGCCAAGCCTGTTAGCCCAGTTGGTGGGGGTCCATGGTCGGCTTCCACCAGCTTCTAGTAGCCACAGCTTGAGCATGTCAGCTGAGCTCCCGTACAGAGGCGATGATGCCAGGCCCTGGCCACTTTGCGATGGCACACCCCGAGGATTAAAGGATGTTCAACAAGTAGCACCACCAGTAGCTGGGGATGCGTTGAGGGTGTGCAACTGTGCAAGGTGCATGCATGGCTGTGGTCGAAAGAACCAAGCTATCAGCTTTGCAGTTGATGTGCAAGCACTTGTGCAAGCAGCCAAGCACGTCGGAGCGCACATCCTGCTGCGCCAATTTGGGGCAGCATGTAGCTTGGAGCCAAGTGGTGCTGAGGCATGCATCTTCTGTGGCATTGTGTGTGACTACATGACATCAGGCATGTGCAAAATGGACTTGGGCAACGGCTCTACCAGCGGCACGCTAGCAGTCGAGTACTCGAGTCCCGTTGCCCCCTGAAGTACAAGATGTCATATGCGGCTGATGTGAGGGGTTCTGCCACCAATCCTTGCACCAACATTACAGTGGCTTGCACCATCTGCAGGATCATTGCGGGAACCATCCGCCCTTATGTGTGGAGTTATCACTTCCTAGATCACATGGATTCAGCCCACCCTGGACAGGAGCTGACGGAGGCAGATGTAATGAGACATACCAATATACCATCAGCGCTGAGGAGTTTAAGGGGCTGGTGGGGAAGGAGCTCCCCAAGGAGCAGAACACCAAGCTTCTGAAGCAGCACATCAGCACGCAGCAAGTTGGATGCCAGTTTGATGCAACTTCAGCCGTCATGCGTGAGTCCTCTCGTTTCTGGAGGCTCATGGTCCATAGCGAGGATAGGTAGCTAGCAGGTGGGAGCTAGAGCAATGGTAAATTCTTTTGTATCGCTTGATATTTGTGAGCCAGCTACAATTATAGACACCATTAGAAGCGCACTGATTATGAGCTGATTGAAATTGACCCTGCTCCCTTCCTTCCTTCCTAAGGTTGTACTAGGTTCCGGAGGCCAGGGGGGGGGGGCAGCCAGAAGTCGTTTCACATTTTTTCCTTCATAAGGTTTTACTAGGTTTCGGAGGCCGGGGGGGGGGGCAGCCAGGGGCCGTTTCACATTTTCCAAGAACAACAGAACAGGAACGACACAAAAAACGCACACTGAAAGCTGGAAATACACCAACAACGGAAGTACCGGTACCCGAAGTTGGGCACCGTCTTGAACCCATGAGAGCTACACCCAACGCAACATAAGAAACCATGCAGAACCAACGACAAATCAACCAAAGAAACCAAGCGGAAGCCTCCGCCCCCCAAAAGTAGAGCATAAGATATCATGAGTATGGCAGGTCACAGGTGCATGCAGACTGGTTGTCAGAGCACTGAAATAAACTAGAACATAAAAAGATAAACCAATAGCTGCCCTCCTGAACTTCCAAGCAGCAAACCACGAGACAACCATGCCGTGGCTTTAGTATGAGCCCTAAGTATGCGCATGAACCTGAGGTCAAAAACGCGATCATTAATTCCCCCGAGAATTTCCTGGGGACCTCAAGGTCATCAAAAGCTCGAATTCGAAACTGCGGTGGTCTGCTACTGACATCTTCTGGGCTTGGTCCCTCTGCCTCACTCGTTAAAATCTGCTTGACTGTTTCAATAAAAAACACTAAACAAGGATGAATTGGCTACCGCCCTGGCACACGCCTGGAGGCTGCCAGTGTTTATTTGAGTGCTTAACTGTGCACCTGACCCCCAAGGACTCTGTCAGGCAGCCACCACGGTGCCTTTGGGTACCAAACCTGACAGGCCGAAGACACATTGGCATGTTACCCCCTCAGCAACAATTCAGCTAAATCATGGTCTAGAGCCGGAGGGGTGTGATACACCAGGCCCTCCGGCCCTAGACCATGATGTAGCTGAATCGTAGCTGAGGCGCCCTAAACTAAGCAGTGGAGGGCGACACTAGATCTCACATATATAAGGCTAACAAGTATAATTGCAGTATAAAAGACTGCGCGCAAGCCCAACCAACCCTATTCTTGGTGAGGAACCATAGGTATTGTAGCGCGCACCAAAACACCCTTGGCAGGCCGCTGGTTAGCCGCCACGCGGTCCTTGTCCGGATTGTGAAGGTTTTACAGTCCGTCAGAGCATCACATTTGATGCATGGGACATGTGTCCGCAAACCGGTACAGGCACTTGATACACTAGGACAAAAGCCAGTGACCCCCTGGGCAAGCAACTAGCACACAACCACAACAGAGGCGTGGGAATGGACCCTGTTGTGCGGAAGATAAGTTGGGCAGTACGGAACGCACAAAACCAAAAAATGGGCAGGCCGTCGTCGCGCTAGAGGCCTTTATTTTTCTTTCAGTAGCTTGCAGAGTGTTAGAGGAGCCGGGGTATTTATTATGCTTCAATTTCACCCAGAGTCCAAGCGGCCACTGCCACCTCCAGGCATATTCCAGTGCTTGCAAGGTTCCTTTTTTTTAGCTGGCATAGACATGTTCAGACCGCAACACTACAGCCAGGGCCAACTAGCTCCATACATGTTTTGTAAATAGACAATGCGTCAGTTACTTCCTGAACATGTCATTGACTTTCTGAAACGACTGCGTATGATGAGTGATGACATTAGCCAGAGCCCTCCATTGAGGCATTCATAATACTCATGTTTTATCGGCAAGTAGAGATACAACGGGGCCATGCTTTTTGCAACGTCAGTTTATCATGATAAGGTCGAAGGTCCTCTTCTATAAAGGTACTGTAATACAACCAACTCGTTCTTCTTTGTCCTTAGGATGGAGCCATTTCAGCCACTTGTGCCAAGCGATGCCCCACTGGATTGTGAAACCTTTACTGCACAGCAACCACAACTGACAACTAGAAGGGCCCCTCCAGTGAGGTGCCAGCACAGCACACCACAAACCTGCAACACCCAAGCCCACCTACGAAGCCTTTCGGCTCAAAAAAGAAACGTCAGTCAGGAGGCGCCACCCACTTAAACTACTACAACTAGCCAACCACCTTCTCCTTTGAGGAAATGGTATATAGGGGCTTCATCGCGTCAGCTTTCAGTCAGCATCCTGTTCCTCTAAGGAGAGGGTTCAGGATTTCAATACAGCTTAAGATAGCAAGGCAGAGGCACTGGGCGGCAGTATGCCAGCTTTGCAACGAGCGGGCAGTAAGCCACCCCTCCCCTCTCATTCCCGTGCTGATTTACTGCCAGTGCCAGCTGTGCTCCCGCTCAATCATTTCAAACAGCAGGAAGAGAGCAGATGCGGCAGCAGGGATAGGAAGGACTTGCCGCGTGACCACGCCTGCTGGGTGGCCTAGCGGCTCCGGGACCAGGCCAGCACACTTCCGTGCCTCTATATATCTATCTCTTGGCTTGGTTGGTCGCAGGTCGCAGCCACGAGTGCCAGCATCAGCACCGCTCTACTTTGTGCCACGCTTGGTCGCAAACTCACGCACGGTGTCAAATTGGCCAGGAGTCTCCGGTCCCTTCTTCTCCCCGCCCCCATGCGTGCTGATCGAGCGCTGAACCCGCTCCAGGGATTCTTCGACACCCAAACCATACGCCGCTTGCAGCAGGCAGGCACCGACGGTGCCCGTGCGTCCGGAGCCACCCCTGCATAAACAAAAACGGCTTACTTCTCAGCCTGGGGTTGACAAGCTACGTGATGTATTCCGAACGTACTATTCCTAATAACGCAGTGGTCGAGTGTTATTTCTTTTGGTTCAGGTTTTGACACAGGGCCCGGTTCGCGGCCACCCATAGGTAACACAAAGCATGACACCGGGTTACGAGTTTAACATAACATGCTGCAACAAGCGAGACCCCATGGTTCCATTGCAGCCGCGGTCTACCCTACGGAACATACTAACCCTAAAAACCCTAAACCCTAAACTAGTCGGTCAAGCGTGTTGAGGGTCGAGCGATACCGCATACAAGCTGCAACAACAACACGAAGCTCTGAAATTTGAGATTTCAAGCCCCCTGCAGGCCATTCAAGCGATACATTAATGTATCGGCAGCAGAGCTGTGGGCTACAAAAGGTGTGTCGGTGCTTCCAAGCAGTCGATGTACAGCTTTGTGCCAGCTACCAGCCCCTCCCGGGCATGTCAGATTGCCACGTTTCACAAGACAGGCCCCCGGGCATGCCAGTACTTATGTGCAGTGGATGTGGATCTTCTCCCCAGCCACCAAGCGGATGTTAAGCTTTTTGCCAGCTACCAGCCCCTCCCGGGCATGCCGGATGGCCACATTTCACAGCCTGTTTGTGCACAGCCCGTTCGTGACCAAGACAGGCCCCTGGACATGCCGGTACTTACGTGCAATGGATGTAAATCTTCTCCCCAGCCACCAAGCGCCGCTGCAGATCGTCAACGAGCCTCTCGAGGGCCTCCACTGACGGCTTGCCTTGGTCCACGAACGGGCTGTGCACGAACTGGACCTCCTTGCGGGGTGCATCCTTGGACTTCTGCAAGGAGGAATAACAGAGTTTGGACTCGGGACAAATGGGACCAAAGGTAGGGACTCAGGGAAAATAGGTCCAAAGGTACGGATTCAGGACAGACTGGGAATAGCTGGTTTCGAATTTAGGACAAACAGGGAAAAGGGATGTCAAAATCTGCAAACAGGTAGGACAGGTTTCTAATTCAGGAAAAACGGGATATCAGTAGGGACGAGGGAGCAGGGGGATTCGGAATATCAGAGACGAGGGTGAGAGGCCAAGGAATAATGCCAGCGGGGCATGCGAGTGGCATTTTCACTTTGTATACTCAGCTACGTGTCAGCTACACTCAAGCCTCCAGCCAGAGGCCTCAGGCCCGACACCATGCTCTGCTTGGACTGCTGCCCCAGGCTGGTCCAGGTTTGGTCCCAATCAGTCCCTTGGCGGCCCGTAGGTGGACTACAAGCAAAAACACAAATTATTTCGGGGGCCTATCTTCTGCCCCCTGCTTGAGCTAAAAAGGCTAGACCCTTAACCCTAAACCCACTTATATAAAGCAAGCCCCCAACTTGTGCTAAGGAGGCTAGACCATTAACCCTAAACCCATTTATTTCAAGCGGGCCCCTACCTTGTGCTCAGGAGGCCAGAACCTGGACCCATTTGTTTCAGGCTAGGCCCTACCTTATGCCTACGAGGCTAGACCCTTAACCCATTTTTTCCAGGCCAGGTCCCACCTTGTGCTTAGGTGGCAAGAACTTATCTAGCGCCGGGGTGCGTAGTGCGTGGATGTCCTCAATCTCCTGAGGTGGCCTGAGAGGAAAATGGAAGAGAGGGGGCATGAATGCATGATCATCTGGGGCATCTGGGGCCAATGGGGCTGTGGGGCAGCTGGGGTGACTGAGGCTGTGGGGCGGCTGGGGTGACTGGGGCTGTGGGGCATCTGGGGCTGTGGGGCATCTGGGGCCAATGAGGTTGTGGGGCAGCTGGGGCCAATGGGGCTGTGGGGCAGCTGGGTCGGCTGGGGTGACTGAGGCTGAGGGGCTACTGGGGCTGACTGGGGCGGCTGGGGTGACTGGGGCTGTGGGATAGCTGGGGTGACTGGGGCAGCTGGGGCAGCAGGGTTGACTGGGTTGACTGGGGCAGCTGGGGCAGCAGGGTCCAGCCCTCCGCCATGCATCCCCACCGCCTACATCGTCTTCTGACCTAACTTTAATGCCCCTTTTCTCACCCACCCACCCTCCTGACCCGCCTCCTAGATTTGTTGTTTTACTCATTGTTCTCATCCCGACTCCTAACCATCCCGCCCTTTGAAGCCTAGACTACGATTCTTTCAAGAGCTGTTTATTGTGCGTGCAAGGTGCCACATTTAACAGCTGCCACTGGGCAGCAATGACTGGGTTCATGAGCGCCTAACAAACAAAACATCTGGTTTTCTGGTTTCTCCCCGGTTCGCTCTGCCTGGCCCTTTCGCAAATGGCTGTGGGTGGTTGCGTCAACTTTGTATCAACATCAATAAGCAACCTACTACAGCCCATGGCCCAAGCATCAGGGCTTGCTGCCTCTGCCCCCCCCAAGAGCAGGCTGCTATATAGCTAAATTATAATTTGAGCTTCTGTATAAGTAAACACTGTGTATGTCCTACCCGTTGAGGGCTGCCTGGATGAGATCCGCCGTGGCCTTGTAGGGGAGGAAGCCATTCTTGCCCGCCAATGTCATCTTCTCTTGCGGCGGCAGCTCGTCCTGTGAAAGGCAAATGGGGCGAAGAGGGGTGATTTTCTTAGGGGAGGGGGTGCTGGTGGTGTGCCGAGGCTTTACCCACCTGTGCTTAAAATACCCGAATATCTTACATCAAGAAGCACATTTTGAGTGGTCAGCCAGCCAGCAGTTGCACAGGCGCATGCCAGGGGGGGGGGGCTGAAAACACCTGGATGTTTTACATTAAGATGCGTCACAGGCGAGTGTGCTGATAGCACACAGGGTTTACGTGACCCGGGGTTCACAACATCCGGGGTGCCAGGACTTGGGGTTCACAACATTTGGGTTACCAGAACCCGGGGTCCACAAGGCAAAGCGTGTTTCATCAGACTGACCGGTGTGGGCATGCCAACGCTGACAGCACAGTCACGCTTGAATGGTCCCAAGGTCCACAGGGCAGGGACATGTTCACCATAACGATAATTTCAGGAAGGATGCAGGATTATTTCAGGGTTTAGGGCCGATGTGTGCTCAACTAAGGGTGTTGAGTTCAGGTTTGAGAGAGCAGAGTTACAATTCCAGGGTTTTGAATTCAGATTTTTGAGTCCAGGTTTTGTGGCAGGGATTTCGAATCCAGGGCAAAGCTGTAGCGCGTGAATGTGGAGATGCACACACCCAAGATCTCCTACAACCCTAAACACTCAGCCCTAAACCCTGAACACTCAGCCCTAAACCCTAAACACTCAGCCCTTAACCCTAAACCGTAAACACTCAGCCCTTAACCGGTCAACCCTTCACTCATACCTGCAGGCTGACGAAGGTGGAGACGCCCACACCAAAGGTCCCATGCAACCCTTTAACCTGAATCGGGTACACCTTACTTTGTCAACCCTTCACTCGTACCTGCAGACTGACGAAGGTGGAGACGCCCACACCAAGGATCTCCTGCAGCTGCTTCTCCCCTTGCTCACGGGTCGGGCAGCGGCTGGGCTCTACGAAGGGGTACCTGGGGGGAAAGAGGCGGGCGCAGCACTGTTAACTTAAACAGCTGAAATCCAGCCATGCCTCACCCTGCAGCCGCTGCAGAATGCCTTGTTCCTTGGGCCACAGGCGTAGCTTCATCGTGGTTTTGCCCCCAGACAGCGCCCTCAGGTATTTTGGTGATGCATGATGCACTGATGCACGATTAAGTCAACAAAGGGGCGGAGGTCTTGCTTTTATATATCGCAACTGACATCGATGACCAAATCCCTACTCCATGCACCCCTGTCCCTCCTCTGCGAACCAATGCCTCCTTTTCCAAGTGCATGTCTACGCCTCCCTTGATACCTGCCCAACATGGCATGCCCTTCATGCACCGTACCGCCCTTCTCCATGCACCCATTGCCCTCCTCCATGTTACCCTCTCCCTCCTCCATGCAGACCTCCTTACGTCCACCCCTCGTACCCGCCCAACATAGTATATTCTCCATACCCCCCTCTCTCCCTCCTCCATGTAACCTTGTCCCCACTCCATGCAACCCTCTCCCTCCTCCATGCACACCCCTACGCCTCCCTCATACCTGCCCACATTTATTTGCCTAGCATGAAGTGCCCTCAATGCATTCTCTCCCCCATCCATGCTGCATTGCTACCCCCCCCCCCTATGTCTCCTCCTGATACCTGCGCAACATGGCAACATGACATGTCATGGGTGTGCCCCTCCCCTCCTCAATGCGCACCTCAAGTCTGCCCTAGATACCTACCCAGTACGACTGTGTCCGTTATGCACCTGAGTCCCTCCTGGCCGCCTCCATGAACCCCATTGCCCTCCGCCATGCACACACCTATGTCTCCCTGATACCTGCCGAACAAGGCGTGTCATCCATGCAACCCTCCACCTTCTCCTCAATGTACCCCCCCCCCTACGCTTCCGCTTCATACCTGCCCAACATAACGTGTCCGGGTACCAACCAGTTGGCATAGGGACGGAACGAGTGCCACTCGCTGTAGCTGTCTGCAAATCATCAGCAAGGGGTGAACAATAGTTTATAACTATGAAAAGCAACGCAAGGTCCAACCTGATGCATTTTTGTATTTTGAACCTGATGCTGTGGCACTGCAGAGGATCTTGTCGATGCTTGTTAATGATATCTTTCAGAATTGATAACGTCACTGTATTTACTTCTGTGAAAGCGATAAAGCTTCAATTCAGCTGCAACGGAAGGGCGTTTTCATGTGAAGACCCATGCAGTGGCCCTGCTTGCCGATGCTTGTGAACGGTAGGCAACAGCAGCACCAGCAGCACTGTTAATTTGATATTTTTGACTTCCAGTACTCATACATGATGGCTATGGGTCTGGTGTAGCATGTCCAGCTGCTTGGGCAACTGGCCATGGACCGGTCAAGCTTTTATCCAGTCCTCTTCAGCCCAATGGTAGCTGCCTGGCAGCCTGCCTTGGGTATAGTCTGATAGTCTCAAATAAAGACTTATCAGTGGGATCACACTGATTTAGTTGGACGGGCGGGGAGGGGACCGTCAGGGAGATGCGACGAGAGTGCAAGGGGCGATTCGAAGAAAGCCGACTGACCAGCTAAGATGATTTGAACGTACCATCTAGCGGCTGAAGCTTCGGCAGCTGGGACACGGCGCCGTCCACTGCCCGCACATATACGGCCTGGCGAGTGCTCCTGATGTTTTGGCACGTCGGCGTAGCCATGGAGGGTCGCAGCTGCGACAGGCATCGTGGCTGCGAGGCCCGATGGCATAACGATGATGACGAATGGGTGGAGAGCATTGCGGAAGGATGAGGCAAATAAGTATGGTGTACTGTATATGCAGTTCCTCTTTGTTAACGCGTGCGCGAGATGTCAGATGTCTTTTCCGCGACCTTATCCCCAGGCACGCCACGGGAGGATTACGGAAGGTTTGATCAGTCGATGCTCCGTCCACACTTTGGCAACCGCGATCCATGTATCCGACGTCAGCATCTCAGTGATATGATGATCTCACCCCTGATCTCACGGGACCGTTATGACAATCTCTTAATTGTAGATTACTGTATGGATAGTAATATTTGAAGTTGTTGTCGTGAACTTAGTTGTGGGCCCACATATGGGACCTCGTGTGCGATTCTGACTTGGTCCACACTTTGGCGATCGTGATCGCGATCGCGATCGCAATCGGGATGAAGATACAGTTAACACACTGGAGCGATCACGAAGGAATGAAACACCGCACTATGTTGAGGTAGGCAAGCTCTGCTAGCGCCAGCCAGGTTGATTGATTTACGATCATGACTGCCCGCCGTTCGGCACCCTGCCTCCAAGTTTAGTGTTCGTTAGAAGCTTATCGTACGAGGCTTATCGTTAGAGGCGATTCACAGCCCGTTTCTGATTGGTGGAGGAAACCAGTGTGGATGAAAAATGCGAAAGTTTCGAAAGTTCCTCCGAAAGTTCCTCCACCCCTGTTCCACGAGGCGTGAGATGGAGGAAGAATGGCGAAGGTTGGAGTTATGTACGGGAGATCTTCGCAGCGCTCTTTCTTACCGCCTGTTTCATTTCTTTAGTGCATTCTTCCTTGCAGTGTATTTCATTTCTGCATATCGTTCTGCCACTCTCCCTAACGTCAGATAATAAGGAAAGGACGCGGAAATAAATTATCTCGGCCACGCTGGCAAAGAGCTCAATAGTTCAATATAGGCTGTGTTTCCATTGGCTGTTTTGACGTCGGGGTGGGTTGCCAGCTAGGTGCCAGCTGTGCCACCCCGACGAAAACGTTTCCATTGGACGTCGAAACACGACCGGCATTAGTACAGTCGACGGTTGGTTTCCCAGACTCATCTGCCCAAACTTACCCAAATCCACTTCGGGTCCGAGACCCGAAGTGAGTTTGGGTGACATCCACCACAAACGCCAGCTGGACAATACTTCGCAGCCATGTTGTTTGAGCCCTGTGCTCATTCTCCTATATTCATACCGCTGATAAACTCTGCTGGTTCGATGGAAGTCGACTGGCTGTCCCGGCCCCCGGAACCTCACGTGACGATTTTCTACCCCGTCGTAGCGTTGCAGCATGCGCGACTGAATCGAAGTAAAGCAATAGTATACGTAAGCACCACTGGTTGCTTTGATCTACGTGTTCAAGCTACATAGGTGCAGAAATTTCAAAAGAGCGTTGCCACTTGCCAGCTGCGCCCAATGCTACTACGCATGGACAAGCCGATAGCGCGATTCGTTTTGCAGCAGCACAACAAACGCGACTTAACAACTACAAAGGAATGCTGCGACATTTCGAAAATCTTAGCCTGCGAGGTTCTTGATGCGAATCGGCCACCCCGGACATGCAATGGAAACGAAGGCCGGATTTTTCTGTGGTGGTCTCCACCTCAGGCTAAAACCTTGGCGCGGACCGAACAAAACCGACCTGCCCGACTGCTCACCTCAAACTCCAATGGAAACACAGCCATAGGGCCCAATTCCACCTGCGCCTCGCCGGGATTAATCCCGGTGTCAGTTTTTCTGGTTGGAAACAGAGTGCTGGGGAATACAGCAAATGCAATTCCACTTGAGCACGCGAGATGTTCGGGTACGGGCGAAACCAAATCTCTTTACATTACAGCCTGTCAACCAGCATCTGTGCTCTTTGTGCTGCTAGGCGCTGCTCTTGTGTTTTCTTTTCTCGTTTGCGCTGATCTTTGCTCTTTGCGGTGCTCTTTGCGCTACCGACTCTGTGCGCTGATCTTTGCGCTGATCTTTGTTACTTGTGCTGCTCTTGTCTTTGCGTAGCACTTTGTGCTGTTCTTTGCGCTGTTCTTTGCTCTTTGCGCTTTTCTTGTATTTGCGCTGCTCTGTGCGCTTTCCTCTTTGTGGTGCTCTTTGCGCCACTCCATGCGCGCGCTGATCTATGCAAAGGTGCCTGCAAGATCTTTGCCGCCATCAGACGGATTGTCAGCCATGACGAAAGAGACCATAGAGAAAGAGAGATAGAATGAACGAGATGAATGAAACGAATTGCGCGCGCGACTGAGAGTGATAATCAAGTGATGAAATGGAGCCACGCCTCGCTGTCACGCTTATCCGTACCCGGCGAGGCTTGAGTTTTGCATCGACCCCCCTGGGCACGATGCAAAAAACATGCCTCGCCGGGTACGGATAATGGGTGGGCAGGATCCCGAACACGATCCCGAACACTAGTGGAATTGACTTTTGTCTAGCTGGCACTCTTTTTCGAGTTCCGGACACAGGTGGAATTGGGCCCATAGTTCCGCAGACCCCCCCCCCCCTCCGCGGAAAAGAATGCGTTCCTCCACCCTTTCGAAACTTCCTCCACCCGTTCCTCCACACCTGTTCCGCGAGATCGGGTGGAGGAAAAGTTTCTCCACGGAGGAAACAAGTTCCTCCACCAATCAGAAACGGGCTGTCACACCGGGTCACTTGGGCCATTTTTGTCACTTTCGACACGAAAGCGGCATACCGGTAGGTTCAGTCTTTATGGACTTCATTGTGGTTCCCCCCTCATCATGCATGGACTCATGGTAGCCTCGGTGTTCAACGCCACTCACGGATACAGACTAATCAGACATGTCATGACGTATGACGCGTTCCTCACTTTCGTGCGTCACCATGTGCCCCTTGAGCCTAGTGAGCTAGGGCTATGTCAAGCTGGGCAATTCATCGCACAAGACACTATTCAGATGTCACAAACCTATGCCCTGAAAATGTAAGAAATTTCCAAAACGTGCGTTCTTGATACTGTCCGTCACCGGCCATGTGTCCCATGCACCCTCATGCTTCGGTTTTTTTTTGACGCTTGGGCCTTGCATGAAAAGCCATATCATTGTCCACAGGGGATCCCAAGATAAGGAGTGCAGTCCATCGCACAAGACAACATTAAAAGTTTGGAAACGTGTGCCCTTCAAACGTCAAGAAACAACTGAGTGTATATTCCTCGTTAGGTCCGTCCCAATGAGCCATGGCGGCGGTACCCCTGGCGGTACCTTCCAATATTTATTTAAGTTTTCTCGGCACCTTATATGAGAAATCGTTAAGTTCGAGAGAATGATACTGGTATATACTCGGGTATATATAATATGAAAACTTATATAAAGTGGCGGATCCCTAAACAAATTACATGCGGTAAACGTCTACACGACCCCATTTTAACATTGTTTGGAATGCTGGACTATGCCCCCGCCTCCGGAACCCATTGAAATTCAAATGTCTCAGTCAAAATACAAAATTACAGGGCATGGAAGGGGTGTTTTTTGATCAGCTCAACAAGGCGCGTTTACTGGTATATTTCAATTCGTTAGGTGATGACATGTCAACAGTCAACAAAGAATGACTCAGCTGGTTTCGGGGTGTGTCCAATGGAGCCAAACCCTCAGTGTGGGGGGGCAGGGGGTCATGTGGTAATTCAAGCAACATTATAGGATCTAAATGGACTCATGTTGGCAAGGAGAACACATAGGTGCCGCTGCCAGCCTCAACAGACATACAGAAACATGTACGAAGTTTTGGGGGGGAAACAAATCTTGGATTTTGGGGGGACCACCCAAGGGGGGGGGGCAAAAAAAGTCAAACACCCCATCATAATAAAAATGTCAAACGACCCCTGGCTACCCCCTCCCCCGCCTCCGCAACCTAGTGCAACCTTAATTTCCCAGGCAAAAAACAAAATGTAAGGAAGGGAGTGGGGTCGATGTCAATCAGCTCGTCAGTGCGCTTCTAATGGTGTCGATAAATATAGATGTTTCACGAATGTCAAGCGGTGAAACAAAAGAATAAACCATTGCTCTAGCTTCCACGTGCCAGCTACCCATCCTCGCTAGAGACCATGAGGCTACAGAAACGATAGGACTCACGCATGAGTGGCATCAAACTAGCATCTAACTTGAGCGTGTTGATGTCCTGCTTCAGAAGCCTGGTCTTCTGCTTCTTGGGGAGCTCCTTGCCCCCCCCCCTTAAACTCCTCAGCAATGATGGCATATATCGTCACATCTGCCTCCGTCAGCACCTGACCAGGGTGGGCTGACTCCATGGATGTGATCTAGGAATTGATAACTCCAGACAAAAGTGCGGATGGTACTCCTGCAGATGGTGCAAGCCACTGGTCTGTTGGTGCAAGGATTGGTGGCAGAACCCATAACAAATCAGCAGCCGCATGTGACATCTTGTACTTCAGGAGGCAGCGGGACTCGACTGCTAGATAGCGTGCCGCTGGTAGAGCCTCTGCCCAAGTTTGTTGCTAGCCGACAGGTCGGTGCGTAGCCGGGCCAGCTGGAAACCTCTCGCAGGACTACAACATCGGGGGTCGCTTGGGTCGCTACTACATCAGGAGATAGGAGCTGCTGCTACGGGCTCTTGGGTGTAGGACCAGCAGTTGCTGCAAGAGTGAGAGGCTCGGTGACAGCCGCATGCTCGACAGGAGATGCAGCAGGAGCAAGAGTTGAGGGAGTAGCAGGAGTAGAAGAGGGATATAATGATGTGATTGTGCGATGTCGCTTCGTCGAGTTCTCCTTGGCCAGCTTCTGAGCTCCTCTCTTGCACTCTTTCCCATGTTGGTGATTCCTTAGGGCCACTGGGTTGTCTGTGGATTTTAAGACCTTTAAACAATGCTCACAGCAGGTTGTCACTGCTTAATTCATAGCAACTACCAATGCAGCTACACTGTGTGAGTCCATACTAATGGGTGGACGCGATGCATGTGGTTCCGGAGCCATCACACACCCCATGCTACAATTGCATGCCAAGGGGGGTCTGTTATTCTGTGTGGAATTTTTATGATGCATATCTGTAGCAAATCACAGTATGAATGCAACGGTGAATCTTCTCAATCTAATGTTTTAAAAAAGTACTAAAAGTTCCAAAAAAGCCTTTTTACCCCCTCCCCCCCCACTTTGACCCTCAATAACTCTCAGCCCCCTGGGCCAAGAACAATTTTAAGACCAGATCTGGAAAGCTCTCGTCAAGCTCTACAACTTTGGATGATGGGGGTGTATTCAGTTTTTTTGCCCCCCCCTCGGGACCCCCCCCCCCCCCCCCCCCCCCCCCAACTTTGCCCCCCCCATATCTCCCGCCCCCCTGGGCCCAAAAAACATTTAAAAACAGCTATGGAACGCTCTCGTCAAGCTCTACAAAAGAAGGGGATGGGGTCGATTTTTTCTTAGATTTTGCCCCCCCTCCTGACGGAGTCAAAAATCCCTGAGTCACCCCGTATCCGTCCGTCCCACTACTACTCAAAACCCCTGTTTTGGAAGGTAGGT
Organism: Limnomonas spitsbergensis; assembly: GCA_037349105.1. Taxonomy (NCBI): domain Eukaryota; kingdom Viridiplantae; phylum Chlorophyta; class Chlorophyceae; order Chlamydomonadales; genus Limnomonas; species Limnomonas spitsbergensis. The sequence goes on along the minus strand of JAYJMM010000094.1, from coordinate 2,094,825 downwards.
GGGGTCAAAACTGGTAGGTTTTCTTACCGATATCGGCCAGCCTACCAAAAATTAGGGCTATGATTCTCCGACCTACCTGAATTGGCTTGCACCTACCATATCTTGCCCAGTCCCTTACTAAAGATGTCACAGTATATTACCGTATACGTGACAGAACCGTTTAGACCGCAGTTAGCGGCCGCGGAGCCTCCGCAGCTTATCTGCGGAGTCTCCGGATTTGAACTGAGACCTAGAAACCCGCTTACGCAGGGTGATTTAGCATAATCTGTACTCTGAATTGGGCCTGCCGGGTCCCTGTATCCCGGCAATTGCCTAAGCTACTACTTTTGTCCCTTTTGAAGGACAGGCCTCTGGTGTAAAGAGTATAGGCCTAGCTCTCACGGATACTAGTAGCCCTTGCTCGCCACTAAGTCAGTACCTTACACTTCAGTCAAGTCTAGCACCACGGAAAGTGGTGATAGCATAAGCAAGTGACAAGCGAGCCCCATCCATATCACTGGACATCCCCAGCCGACGCCATCTACGGAGCTCGCCCTGAAGAGCACGCGACCTACGGTGCCGATCCCTGACTACTCGTCCATCGGAGACGACTAATCAGGCAAGCAGTCCCAAGCAGATATTCACCTAAATAGACCAGGAGGCGCAAAGCCGACCAGGAGCTCTCGGCGTACCAGCTTCCAGCTGAGTCCGCCCGGCGACAAAACCCACGGACAAAGTCACTTCCGTCGCCGTTCCTTCGCAACCCCGAGCATCCCCGCTCTCAGTGTCTTTCAAAAGGGACAAAAGTGGTATTGCAGCCTGATCAGCTGCTTGCCAACGAGTTCCTCGCTGAGGGAAGCTAAGCTTGTCTGACCTGGAATATTTTTTTTGAATTGTTCGCCTTGGACAGCTTGAAAAAACACCTCTGTCGCTGCATTCTGCTTGGGCTTTTCGTGCCAAATTAGATCTTGCAAACTCCAGCTGTAAAGAGCCTTGGGGAGAAGCTCGAAGATCTCGTTGTGGAGTTATAAACCCAGCTTGATTCCCTGTGCATTGAGCGTGGCAGCTTAGTGTTGAGTCCAGGAGAGGCTTGAAGATCTGGCTGGGGATTTATCCTGCAGATAATTACCTGTATGACTGCAGATTGAGATCAGGTGGATCCAATCTTTCATCATTGACAGAAGTGAACTTGTGGATAGAACATCCAGGTTTGAAATTGTGTGGGTGTACCAAAGGATCCCCGCAGGACCGCAGAGCTGAACGGACACTACGCAAGAGGATACCCCCGCGTAGGACGCGAGACATCCACGCGGGACGTGTGCCATCTAGAAGCAGCCCAGCCAGCAAAGGTGGGAAGTACTAAAAAGGGCGAAGGAGGATTCCGCCAGATTAAAATTAGCGAGCAGAAAAGAGGGCGAAGGAGGATTCCGCCAGATTAAAATTAGCGAGCAGAAAAGAGGGCGAAGGAGGATTCCGCCAGATTAAAATTAGTGAGCAGAAAAGCAGAAAGGCGAGGCCTACCCAGCTTAATCCCATGAGCCAATAGAAAGGGACGCAGAGACCTAGGCAGTGGGCCAGAATACGCGACGCAGAAGAGGCTGATGAGAGTGGCAAGTGCTGCGCAGTGCGTTCAAAAGGAGAACGGGACGATGCCCCGTGGTGGAAGTCAGGTGATCAGGAAACCTGCAGATCTGCGGGCGGTGGGTGAAGCAAAAGCCGCCACTGCGGAATGGCCCCCAGTAAAAAGGAAGGAGGATCTGGCTCGGCCAAAAGGGTGGAACAGGCTAGGGCAGTGGGTCACTGGAGTGTGGAAAAGTGTGTGTGACGCAGAGCAGGCGGGGTTAAGCAGTCTGGCTGTGCCCCTGCAGCGCGCACCCTTGGAGGCATTGACCAGGTGTATGGAGCAGCCAGGTAATCAGGTGTCCCCCAACGGCTGGTCCATGTTTGATATCCTCAGCAGTGACAGTGAGCCAAGTCCCAGGCACCTGATCAACTGTATTACGGCAGAGAGTGCCGGCCCACCCAGGCAGGATAGCCTGGTAGCTAGCGAGCAGCTGCACCTGATCAACTGTATTACGGCAGAGAGTGCCGGCCCACCCAGGCAGGATAGCTCGGTAGCTAGCGAGCAGCTGCACCTGATCAACTGTGTTCCGACAGGGAATGCTTTTTCACCCAAACCAGTGACCGGTGGCTGCGAGCCAAGCCAACTGCAGGTGCTGGCGTCACGGCTGGGTTTGCAGAGAGAGGCGGTTCCTGTGACACCTGCAGTGACCGGTGGCTGTGAGCCAGACCAACTGCAGGTGCAGGCATCACGGCTGTGTTTGCAGAAGGAGGCAGTTCCTGTGAAAACTGTGGTGGCCGGTGGCTGCGAGCCAAGCCAACTGCAGGTGCAGGCGTCACGGCTGTGTTTGCAGATGGAGGCAGTTCCTGTGACACCTGTAGGGATCGGTGGCTGTGAGCCAGACCAACTGCAGGTGCAGGCATCACGGCTGTGTTTGCAGATGGAGGCAGTTCCTGTGACACCTGTAGGGATCGGTGGCTGTGAGCCAGACCAACTGCAGGTGCAGGCATCACGGCTGTGTTTGCAGAAGGAGGCAGTTCCTGTGAAAACTGTGGTGGCCGGTGGCTGCGAGCCAAGCCAACTGCAGGTGCAGGCGTCACGGCTGGGTTTGCAGAGAGAGGCAGTTCCTGTGACACCTGTAGGGATCGGTGGCTGTGAGCCAGGTCAACTGCAGGTGCATGCGTCACGGCTGTGTTTGCAGAGAGAGGCAGTTCCTGTGACACCTGTAGGGATCGGTGGCTGTGAGCCAGGTCAACTGCAGGTGCATGCGTCACGGCTGTGTTTGCCGAGGGAGGCAGCCCATGTGACACCTGTGGCGGCCGCTGGCCGTGAGCCAGGCCAACTGCAGGTGCATGCGTCACGGCTGTGTTTGCAGAGAGAGGCAGTTCCTGTGACACCTGTGGTGACCGATGGCCACGAGCCGTGCCAACTGCAGGTGCAGGCGTCACTGCTGTGTTTTCAGATGGAGGACGTTCTTGTGACACCTGGGGTGGCCGGTGGCTGTGAGCCAGGCCAACTGCAGTTGCAGGCGGCACGACGGTGCTTGCAGAGGGAGGCAATTCATGTGACACCTGTAAGGATCGGTGGCTGTGAGCCAGGCCAACTGCAGGTGCAGGCGTCACGTTTGTGTTTGTCGAGGGAGGCAGCCCATGTGACATGTGGTGGCCAACGGCTGCGAGCCGGACCAACTGCATCCGTGGAAGCAGAAGCTGAACCAAAAGGTGGCCAAGGAACCAGCAGAATCAAGGGAGATTGAGGCCCAAGTGCACAGGCAGGCGCCGGTGCTGGTGCAGATGCACCAGCCAGAAGAGGATGGGCCTTTCACACCCCTGGTGGCAGCAGCTCCAGGAGGGGGCCAGGTGGCAGCACCGGAACCAGGGGCGGCCCAGCAGGCCATCATATGGCTGGGGGCGCCCAAGGGTGTGGCAGGTATGCCTACAGCTGCCAACATCCCTAGCCAGTCCCAGGTCGAGGCCTCAGGACTGAAGGGGGGCCATGCAGGCAACCTGCCAGAGGGGTTGGCCGTGCAAGGCCCAACTGAAGGGGCAAGGCAGGCGATCCCGGGCACAAGAGAAACAAGCCCAACCAGCCAGGGCAGTGCCCATGGGGAACCCAGAGAACACTCACCCAAGCCTGTTGCGGCAGAGAATCGTGAGGGGTCAATGGAGCTGGATATCCCCATACACATGCTGAGGGAAAATGTGATGAACTACCAGCAGAAGCTCAAAGGAATGGCCAGGCAGTCAGGGATTGCCTGGCAGATGAGAATGACCAGGCAACTGAGGATGATGAAGCGTAGCTCGGCAAAGAAACTGCAGACGCTGTTGCCACAAGGCAGGGCAGCTGACAATGACGTGGACGACAGCAGCAGCAGGAATGTGTGCCTGGTAGCAATCCATGCTGCGGTGCCTGCAGATGTGGAGCTGGCCAGGATCTGGGAGAATCGCGCAACAGGTGCCCGTCAGCAGCCGATGGACATCCGCAATGCCATGCGTCAGAAGAGGCAGAAGAGGCAGAAGAGGAGAATGAGATGGAAGAGGAGGAAGAGGCGGATGAGGAGGAGGAGGCGCGAGAGGCTTCTTGGAGGAAGAGACTTTTTGGAGAAAGATATTCCTTGGATGAAGAGAAGCCAATGTCACCCAGCGAGCGGTCCATAAATGGGCCAAGGTGGCGCTAGGCTTCCAACAAAGAGGAGGAGTCAGCCCTTGCGGGGTTTATCGACACCTGATACTCAGGGAAGGCCGAGCCCAGAGCGGCAAGGCCGCTGAGCACGTGACGCTACCCGCGCCGTAACTGGCTAGGAGCGGGCAGGCGCCTACAGAGCAGAAAATGCAGACGCAGCGCGGCTTGTCCTAGTACCCGGCAGGCAGTGGGCCGGCAGCCAGCGGACCGAAGACGGAAGATGCAGGATTGGAGTTAAAGCTATCGCAGCAACATAGTGAAAATTTGTTTCTCAAACACCGTAGCAGCAAGGCTACGGTAGTACATATGTTATGAAGATGATGAGCGAGGAGAATTAGTCAACTCGGGCGATGATAACACAGCAGGGGGCGGATCACGCTGCTACGGCGCACATTTCCTGTGGCCATTGAAGACCAGGCGGTTATGGCGCAGTGGGGCGAGAGCAGCGGTTGTTCTTAGCTTAACCTGATAACATTGAAAATTTCTCTGTTTGCTAGCCAGTAGTGGGCTGAACAGCCTGGATTTGTAGGATTCTGCGCATTGCGCTTCAGCTGAGACTCGGTGGATTTTTTTAGTTCTGATTGAAGAAGGCCTGAACCAGGCAGATTTGCTAAGACGATTTGAGCTTCTACGTACATATTTTCCAGAAGTTTAAAGATTCTGACTTCTGATGGTTTCTGATGATTTCTGATGGTTTCTGATGGTTGCTGAGGGTTTCTGATGGGTTCTGACCCTTTATTGCCTGCAACCAAGCATGACACTGGTGACGGTACCGGATTCTGTGTGCCCCGATCAGGCCGGAGAGAGATCAGGGTCCCAGAGGCCTTTGTCAAGTGTGCAGAACCGTGGGTGGACCTAGGGTCCACCACGGGTTTCAGTGAATTTTTTCTTTGATGAATTTCCTTGTGTGGATGTCCTGCAGCACATTTCCTGCAGTGGATTTTCTTCAGGGGATTTTTTTTACCGACTGGCTGGATTGCAGTCAGATGTTTAGGAGGCTTCAGTGTTAGGGAACTGACAAGTTCTGGGCGTACAGATTTTGCTTTGAAAACAGCCTGAACCAGGCTGATGTGTGTATATAGCCTGAACCAGGCAGATGCGGGGGACGGCCTGAACCAGGCAGATTTGCTTTGATATTTTGATCTTCTGAGGTGTACATATTGCCAGAAGTTTCCTTCTTTCAGTACCGACCCCTTTTTCCGGCTCCCAGCGCATGCCCTTTAGGCTTAACGCTGAGGAGCGGGGGGCGAGTGAAGTAGTAGGGGCGGTACCCACAAGACAGGGACACCCAGACATTACCCCTAGGCAGAGAGACTTCCTGCTAGGGCTGAACCTTACAGTAGCCAGTTAACAGCTCTTGTCTGAAGTACAAGGAGCCTGTGTGTACGGTGATGTACCGTGTTTGTGAGTAGAGGACGCCTCTCTAAGGCGCCTTTACCGGAGATTCCGGAGTTTACCATATTGGCACGTTTACTGCTTTATGGTGCGACAGCTGTCACAGTATATTACCGTATACGTGACAGAACCGTTTAGACCGCAGTTAGCGGCCGCGGAGCCTCCGCAGCTTATCTGCGGAGTCTCCGGATTTGAACTGAGACCTAGAAACCCGCTTACGCAGGGTGATTTAGCATAATCTGTACTCTGAATTGGGCCTGCCGGGTCCCTGTATCCCGGCAATTGCCTAAGCTACTACTTTTGTCCCTTTTGAAGGACAGGCCTCTGGTGTAAAGAGTATAGGCCTAGCTCTCACGGATACTAGTAGCCCTTGCTCGCCACTAAGTCAGTACCTTACACTTCAGTCAAGTCTAGCACCACGGAAAGTGGTGATAGCATAAGCAAGTGACAAGCGAGCCCCATCCATATCACTGGACATCCCCAGCCGACGCCATCTACGGAGCTCGCCCTGAAGAGCACGCGACCTACGGTGCCGATCCCTGACTACTCGTCCATCGGAGACGACTAATCAGGCAAGCAGTCCCAAGCAGATATTCACCTAAATAGACCAGGAGGCGCAAAGCCGACCAGGAGCTCTCGGCGTACCAGCTTCCAGCTGAGTCCGCCCGGCGACAAAACCCACGGACAAAGTCACTTCCGTCGCCGTTCCTTCGCAACCCCGAGCATCCCCGCTCTCAGAGTGAAGTAGTAGGGGCGGTACCCACAAGACAGGGACACCCAGACATTACCCCTAGGCAGAGAGACTTCCTGCTAGGGCTGAACCTTACAGTAGCCAGTTAACAGCTCTTGTCTGAAGTACAAGGAGCCTGTGTGTACGGTGATGTACCGTGTTTGTGAGTAGAGGACGCCTCTCTAAGGCGCCTTTACCGGAGATTCCGGAGTTTACCATATTGGCACGTTTACTGCTTTATGGTGCGACAAAGATCTCAAAACCTGCCATTTATTGTCCAGTCCCATACAAAAATGCACATTCTACCAAATTGCCTCCAAGTGAGCCAAGCTGCTACAAATGGGGCACAAAAGGCAAACCATCCAGTCAATTGACACGATGTCCCTCATTTAACTTTTGCAACCCTTGTTTTATGAGGGGAGGCCAAGCCACACTCGAAGGGTGGGATTCATCGGACAGAGGACATGGAGATGGTGTTTTCGGGGATGGAGGGAATGATGAAAGTCAAGAAATGGGGTAGTGGGGGCTACAGAAGGGGCATAAAAGAGTTAAACCAAAATATATAGAGCAAGCGGACCACTAGGGCCCATCTATAGCATTTGGGGGGAGGGGTCCTTATGGTGGAGGAGGTCAGAGTGCGCGGGGGGAAGGGGGTACTGGTGGCGGAGGAGGTCAGAGTGTGCTTGGAGGAGGAAGGGCTGGTGGCGGAGGAGGTCAGAGTGCGCTGGGGGGAGGGGGGACTGGTGGTGGAGGAGGTCAGAGTGCACTGGGGGGAGGGGGGACTGGTGGCGGAGGAGGTCAATGTGTGTTGGGGGAAGGGAAACAAGTGTCGGAGGAGGGCAGGGTGCAATGGTGGGAGGGCAGCTTGGTGGCGGCGGAGGTCATCTGTCAGTCTGTCACTCAGTCAGCCCGATGAACGTCGCGGAAACTTGAAGCGTTACAGCGCAAATCAGCCGGCTGTATTTATTAGGGTTATTTTTGTTGGACCTCAAAGGCCGAGGTGCAAAAATCAGCTCAGCTACCGTACCAAGGTAGCACGATCCGGATACATATCTGCTCCGGTCCGCTCCTCTCCGCTTCGATACGGTACGTCGTGCATGGAGTATTAGTATTTTGCAGTCAAAAACTTGTTTTAGACACATACTGACATGCATACTGGCATACAAAGACATGAAGATGGTTGCATGCCAACAGACAGCCCACATGCATGCCCAGATGCCCCCCCCCTACTGGCCTCAAAGTAAACCATGCATCCATGCATGCATATTATGATATAAGTCAGGACTAAGGACCATGGAAATTGCTGTGGTAAAACAGCCAATGATTGATGCAAACCCCAACTCCTGAACTGTCCAAGCAGTAACAACTCCAGTTGGTACTTGGTAGTTGCCATGCATGACTAATATCCCATCTAATTTCCCTCTTGCCCTTCAAATCTGCCATCTCGCCTGATACCGTCGGTATGCAGCATTTGGCGACTTTGGCTAAGGATTCCCCGGGTGATGGCTGGATTTTCTTAGCTCGTGAAGTGCGGCATTGCTGATCGATCGGACGATTCGAATATGGCTGGCTCGGATACCGTAGTCACAGACGTGTTTCGTTGTTTTCGACTTTTCGGAGTTCTTTGTTTCTTAAAACAGCCAGTTGATTGATCGCAAACATCTTCCCCTGCCTGTCACTTGCTTGCAATGGGCTTGAGGCTTCGTCATACCGGAGCCAGAAAACTATACTTGCATTGCTTGCAACGCCATCGCATATTGGAAGACAACTTGGAGGGGTCAGAGGGTTTGGGCGTTTCCCCGAGGTTATCAACGAATCTGTCGAGAACGTCAGCAATATCCTCAGTTATATCGGACACGTTATGTGGGCGTAATATCGCGTGGTTGCTGAAGCCGCCCCCTAAGGGATCTAAGGTCGTGTTTCCACTGGTATTCTGTCGGGCAACCGACGCGGTTTAAGGCCCATTTTCGACCCAACTAACTGCCACAAACCGACACGGCCTTTCTGTTCGAGGCCGAAACCACGCATTCGAGACAGTGCTGTGCGATTACGCCGTAATCCGATTTTTGTGTAAGTAATTACGGTCAATTACGGCGTAACACGTAATTGCGCGCAAGTAAGGCTTTTTAGCTTCCACGCAATTAAGAGCGAGCTGTAATCTAGACCGCAAGCACGTTCTAGTAGATTTCTGGCTTTTGGGGACATCAGTCATACATTTTCGAAGGTGGGAAGTTGCAGGTCGGTGTGCGTCAACTCATAGGAAGATATCGTGAAGATCAGAACAACTTCCACGTTGACGTGTCACTTTTCGTCAATAGGTTCCGAGCCGGAAACCCCATTTGCGGTCCGTAACCAGGGTTTCGTCTGTGGTTATGCCGAAAGCAACTTGCAGTGATTGCGGTGCAATCTGGGCGGTCCTGGTAAATTGCGCGCAAATTGCACCGTCACCGCAAACCGTAATTTCACGAACCGTAAGGAAGCACAACACAGATTCGAGAATAGCCTATACCACGTCGATGACCGGGTTTAAGCTATTCTGTGAGTTGGCTGCCTCTTGGTTTAAGGAACCATCTCAGCGAAAGATCGTTCGTCATTAAAGACGCCATTTCTATAGCCAGATCGAAATAAGCGGCGACACTTGTGGTTCCGAGGTCACGAATCGTCGCAGAACGTATCGGCGCCCCGAGATCAGACCTCTGGCACCAGGAAGTTTGCTGTGAACTTAAAACTGTTTCCACTAAAATCCAGGAAGCTTCCAGGATTTTAGTGGAAACAGTTTTGGTTTAAGGCGTGAAATAATCACGATCGCGAGCGACCGGATTCAAACCGCGCTGGTTTAAGGCACCAGTAGAAACACCCCATTAAACCTGGTCATCGACGAGGTATGAGCTATTCTCGATTGCGTGGTTTCGGTCTCGAACAGACAGGCCTAAACTGTGTCGGTTTGCGGCAGTTGGGTCGAAATTGGGCCTTAAACCGCGTCGGTTGCCCGACATAATACCAGTGGAAACAGCAAATAAGCCGCACGTGTGCAGGGGATGCATGGCCTTCCATGTCGCCCGGAAGGGCTGCAAAAACAATTTCTGCATGGTGAGCCGGATCGGACCAGTATTGCCGTATCCGGAGCGGAGCAGCAATCCGCTCCGGATACGAAACAGGTTTTGCCGTATTGTGCTACCTTGTACCGTACCAAGGCTGGATCATACAACGGATGATGTGAGGTGTCGCGCGACAGCTGCAACTTCGCTCCTCTATGCGCATTTCGATATTCATCATAAACATCACGCACTTTGCCAGAGAAATAGTTGTGACGAATATTTGGAAACCCTGCAACATGGCGAGGGGGTTTGCATGGGGTCCAGTTGACCCCGTCAGCACTTGCATCTGCCCTCTGAAACGTCACATGCCTGACTGCTATGCCGTTTTTCGTGATGCGCAGCTACACCTCTGATTACTCGTCACCTCCATAATGTTCATGTTTCCCTACACTTTGGGGAGCTTGACTTTTTTTTCCGTTGAAGTTGTGCAACAACCTTAGGAGGTCCACCAGTCGTCCCTACATGGCTACATACGTGGTGGTCCTTGTCATGATACATGTCAGCAACATGTTGCTTGTCCACTAGTTGTGCCTTGTCGATGATTTCCACCACCCGCTTTTGGCATTAGGTGTTAAACACATGCACATTAGTGCACAAGCTTGACATGTCAATGACGTTACACCTTTGGGCCCTGTTGCTCATTGATCAAGAGTGCTCGGCCGCGTGGGCGCCCAGCCGCCCAATTGTTCAGATATGAGAAAAGAAGACTCTAAAAGGAAGAGGGGAAACAAAAGGAAACTGAGGCCGGGAAGGCAAACAAGGCGGAGAGACGGACACCTCAACTCCTCTATAAACTAGTCCTCAACCATGTCTATTACTAGCAATGTCCACGCACAAAAGCAAGTGAGTGCATCCCACCTATGCTCGGTCTGGTACAGTTGGTAGAAGTAGGTAGAGGTTTGTGGCACCGCCCGGGGAACTTGTCCAGCCAACCCTACTCCCGTAGTAACTCTTCCTTAACATGTCAATGACGTTACACCTCTGGGCTTTGCTCAAATAAGGCTCGGCCGCGAGGGTTAAAGAGTTGGGAGGAAAGTTGGAAAGAAACACAGAAGGGGGCAGGATAAAGAAAGGGGGGAAAAGTCGGGGAATAGTGAAGGGACAAAACAAAAGACTGGAAAACAAAAAAAACAAAGGAAGTTCCAACCTCTGAAAAAGTCTACGCCTCAACAATATCTACCACGTCGTCCACAAAGGCCAGGGCATCCCACCCAAGCGGCCAAGCTTGCCCCGGTATAACTCCGAAAAGTCTCTAGCACCATTCGGAGAACCTGCCCATCAAGTTGATCATGCACGCCAGGGCGTTGAAAACAAGCATGCAGCGCGTCCTCCACATGGTGGCCGTCTCCCCTAGCCCAACATCGCAGGCAGCACCGCCTGTCACGCTGCTGACCACTGCACCGTCCTCTAGTGTCAGCCGTGCTGACGACGCCCAGCCGCAGCCGTAAGTTCGTGCACACGCAAGCACACTGCTTTCGGCTGATGCGGCCCCTGGCATGCGCCAGCACGGCGCCCGCCGTAGACTGAAACCATGTGCGGTAGGCGGCCACAGACCTGTGTTCAGTGGCAGGATCCCCTCTGCTAGCGGCATCCAGCTGCGCCCGCTCGTATACTGCATCAACTTAGCATGTAAATGTTCATGGTAGGCCATGTAGTGTTCGGACGCCTCTGCCCATGCCATCCATGGCCACAGCCTGGGCCCAGGGTGCCTTCGGACAGAGGTATCTCGACATCACCAGCCTCTGTAGCTCCTGACCTCTCTCCCTTGCTGAAACCTGGTCACCAAATCTAGATGCTTTAGTATGAAACTCCTAGCAGGCCCCAAGCTTAAGCCGCCGGTACGCAGTCGCAATGCGCTATTCAAGCCGTTTGGCATAAGTATGATGCGCACGCTGGTTCAGTCCTTCAGCCGAGCCTGCCCACCCGATAGGCAGGTGCCTTCCGGTCTACCGGTTGTCAGCGGGTGGGCAAACAGAGCCACCCGGTGGCGGTGGTCCACCCTACACCAAAGATACATTCATTTCCTGCCGAATCCAGTCAATCTTTAATACTGAGCGTACAAAGCACCTGGATCATAGCCTTGCGCCTTGTTTTGATCTGGAAAAGCGCCGACACGTCACACATCGGCCGTACCTTGCCAGCACTAGTGCGGTGCCACCAGTCTCTGATGTTGGAAGCTGGAGGAATCCAGATATTGCATCGACATTTTTTGGTGTGAACCAGGGAACAAAAGTGCGAACAAGGGGCACAATGTCCCAGCAATCTTCATACACAACTTCACCTGCTGAAGCTGCACACCCATCCCCTTGTGCAGAGCTCCTGTGTTAGCGATTTTTAATTGCTCGCCCGCTAGCTCATACGCCGCTCATGCACCTACTCAATCCTAATATACCACGGATGCAGTTGTTTAATTCGGGGACAGAGATGGATAAAGAAGATTTCCATCGTATGCTCACATCCTACTTTGACAACGAGGAGAAGCCATTATGGGACGACGAGGCGCTGCTGCTACATCCAGACCAGGCACGACTAGGCTGCAACACTGCCCTTGAAGCCCTCCCTTTTGATGATGCTGTGCCACGCGCAAATCCGTTTGGGGATTTCATTTGTTCGAAGAACGACGAGGTGCGAGCATCAATGTCTCTTGGAGAATGCATATATTTCTGGGATAGTTGTCGGTCGATGTGCTACATGCTACTAAACGCCAAGTCCACACCCTTGCCTGAAACATCTACAAGCGCTTGCAAGATTCTCTTCACGCAGTCTTGTGCCAGGCTGACACTCTCACAGAGCATAGTTTAGGATTGATAGATGGGATCAACCAGGCAGAAGCTTAGAGCGTAATCCGAAGATCTGTCTACTTGCTTGAAACTGCTGATGCCTTGTATTCTCCATTGTGAAGAGAACTGGTAAATCGTCCGAAATTGGAGAGAGTGAAAAAATGAGCAGTCGGGAAGCTGAACGCCACCGGCTGGTCAGTCCGGCGAAGGAAAATATCATACGGCTCATTAGGTATCTCGGCGAGATACTGCAAGCAGCTTCAGATCGCGGAGGCTCAAGTTCAGCCCAGTGGTAACTGGCGTGCATCTGCTGAAAGACTCTGTAGATCTTACTAGTCAATTATGCCTGCTTGTTAATCAAGCATCATTGTGCATTCCCTGTGGCAGCGGTAGCAGCAGTCATAGGACTCACTCGTGAAGCACCCAGCAGACCTTAAGGCTGAACTAAGTCGCACTGGAGCAAAGGAAAGAAGATCAAGCGTGAAACCCTAGCTGCACCCCTGCACCCTCCGGGCAAGAGAGTGAAAGCAGCAGCCTTACGTGGGTGTTAGTTGCGCCAGCAAGTAGCATGGAGCAAGCAAGGGCTCTCCTGAGGAGACAGTAAGAGCATGCCAACGGCTATGCCCAACTTATTTCCGACCCTGAGGCGTGCTTGCTGCTCCATGTGTGCTGCCGCAGTTTGCTGCCCACCCCGCCTCTGCTGGCAGCACTACTTGCCACCGCGACTTCTTCCTGGCTTCTTCCGAGGAGAGCGTCCAGCTACCTGGTGCACAAATTGCCTCTATGGCAGCAGCTGCTGCGGCTTCAGCGGCAGGCTTTGTCCGCAGCTTTGACGAGTCCAACTGCCGCTGGAGCATGGGCTATCGGGGTCTCGGCAATCCCCAGCAAGACATTGGCGATGGCGGCCACCGAGCGGCGTACCCAGGCTCGTCAGAGGACACCCTTCTGAAGATCGACTGCAGCGCTCTGCAAACTGCTGGGGCTTTGAGGGCCATGCATATCACCTCTGCGCCTGTCCTGAAAAGTGAGAACGCCGTCAGTCTGCAGGCCCGGGTTGGAAGTGTTGCCGCGATCGGTGTCTCTGATATGAAGAACTATCCGGGTGCTGCCTCCAAGAGGACACGCACAAGCAGCAACCTGGGCCTGTCTAACAAAGCCGGCGAGGATTGTGTGCTAGAGGTGGCTGTCGCAGCTGGCAGCGCTGGCGTGTCGTCCCCGGGATCCTCGGGCGGCTGCCTGGGTGGCAAGAAGCAGCGCCAGGAGGACCAAGACATTACAGCAGCTGCTGCTGCTGGCCCTTCTTCTGCTGCCCTCAGCTCGCCGATCGGCCGGGCCGGGCTGGACCTAACCCGGCATGACCACCCATCGGAGGATGCCTCGGACAGCAAGGATGACAGGGGGCACTCTGCTGGCGGTGACCGCACTCCCTCCCCTGCGCCCCTTTCTGCTGGGCAGGAGCTTGCTTCGTGCCCCTCTGCTCCTTCATTCCTGCGCATGCAGTTGCTCGGGCAGCCGCAGAGCAAGAAGGGCGGCGTCGAGGAGTCCAGAACTCGTAACCGCGATGCCCAGCGAAAGCACAGGGAGAAGACCAGGGTGAGATTTTCAAGCAGTGCTTGTATTTGAATTGAGTTCTACTTGGGAGGAGCAGCCATAAGTATCAACCTCATGGGCTGCTGATTCGAAGCTGGGACTGAAACTGAATCGTGGATAGAGTTTCATCATGTTCCCTGGGATCCACGTGTAGGTATTTTGTGCAAATTGGAAAGGTGGTAAAAATAGCACAGGGGGAGTGATTTGGTGAAGAGGCAGAGCAGACGAACGGCTCGAGGCAACTTGAAATCGAGATTGGTGTGAGTTTAGAAGATGTGTGGATTTTGAATGGGCTGTCAGGTGTTCATTGGATTGTGCCAGGATACCTGTTAAATACTTGGAAAAGGAATTCTTTTAACTTCAAGAAACATTACTTGGAAATCACAAAAAAACTGCCAGAAGACTGCAGCTGTACGTAACTTGCTGAAATATTATCACCTGCCATTAACCTCCCGCCCTCTACCCCTTTCCCCTCTGCTCAGAGCACAATCACACAACTGGAAGCCACGATTCAAGCGCAAGCAAGTGACCTAAGAAAGCTGCAGCAAGATAAGACCGTCATGGAGGGGCAGAACAAGGTGAGCATTATTCAAGCAGCTAGGCACGTGCAGTGTTGCCCTCCCGGTTTGTTGTGGTCATTTATTTATGGACTTGAACTCAGTATGCAGCACCTCGTGTGAACCTCGACCTTACAAAGCCATGCACCAGGACTAAGGTATCAGACCCCAGGCTGCAGTACATCGCGGGACTTGGGCCATGTTACCTTCATCGGCCCACAATCAATGGCTCGAGAAGCCTGGTGCAGCTAGCCTTGTCACCCATTGTTTCTTGTTTCTCGACTCAGCTACATGTCAGCTACACTTCAGCCTCTGGCCGGAGGCCATTTATGGCCAGCTGTGCTGCTTTGGCCACCAGTCGTACTTGGGTCCAGGTGTGATCCCAATCGGGCTACCAAAGGATGACTCGCAGCTGGAAAAAGAAACACCGTTGTTACCGAAGGCCAGGCCATAATTGTGTTTCCGAGGCACCTTCTAAGAAACACCTATCCTGCTATCCATTAGGTCCTCCGTCAGCGCATCAGACAGCTGGAGGAGTCTCGTGCGCCCGCACCGATGCCTCGCTCTTTCACGATGCCCAGCCAAGCCCAGCTGCAGCAGCTGAATCAACAGTGCCTCGCCCAGCTAGGACCCGGGCAGCAGCAAGGTCGGATGGCCAACTTGAACAACATGAACCAATGGCGCTAAGTCTGAGGTAAAGGACAGGTATTGAAGAAGACGTGTGCGCCATCCAGCCCGTGGATGAGGAGGAGTCTCTAGGTCTGAAGTACCGGCTCAGTTCGGAGGCTGCTGGCTTAACAGGAATGTGTGGATGCTGCCTCTACAATGAAGAACGAGGTGACTTTTTAATTCGTATTTAAAGATTGTATCTTGGCATTAGTGACATGTTTTTCAGCTCCCTGCGGTGTTCACCGTTTGGCCTCGTATCCAGCTCTCTGTCGTTTCCATTTCATGCTGTTTTTCTGCCCGGCTGCTTGACTGCCGCGTGGGGCGTTTACCTTAGTCATGCGCTGATGTCAAACCACACCCAGCCAGGGCCGTGATATATGTTCCTAGCATCTAGGGGCTGGCTGTTTTTTGAGTGTACAAGCAGCTGCTGCTGGCCTCGATATCTTACGACCAAGTGTGCAGTCTCTCTCTGAAATATCAGATGATCTTCCAGCTGTCAAGCTGCAGTTCGAATACCATATGCCCCGATTTGTTGTGGTATATTCAGGAATGAGATGGAGTATGATCATTTCCCTTGCTCCCTGGATGTGCTAATTTACCGACAGGAACCGACTACGGAATTTCAATTCTATATATGTGTTGAGGACCGCGTCTACTATGAGTAGCCAATTATACTAGCAGGTGTTGATTATGATTGGTTTCTTCCCACTTGCTGCCTGGGTTCATATGGGTCCAACAGGTAGCAGTCGAGGATAGCCAAGAGGCTTTGGGTGAACATGGGGATTCTTTGTTTTGCTGTCCGCCGGCAGCTGTTCCAGGCAGTTCAGGACGCAGCAGACCGGCTATGGTAGGAAGTTCACGACATACTAGGTAAAGAAGTACTGGGGCTGGTAGGATATACCAGATAAGTATGTACATGACGTGCTGGACCATAGTTCTGTTTGTGAAGTACAGGTTAAAGCAGGACAACTCCTAGCTGTTCCGCTGCTTGTTTCACGACTGAACGAAGGAATGAATATGATTGGAATTATATAGATGCCTTTTTGATATCTGCCCCAACCTTAATTTGCTATGCGTTTTTTGCCAAGATGTTTTTTGTTAAGAAGTGCCCAAGGAAGTAGGCAGGAAAAGCCTGCTTTGATGACATATTTGATGGATGACTTGACCAGGGCCAGGCAGGGCAGTTGCCTGGTAGCGTCTATCATGCTATATGTCGGATACGTGGCATCCCCTCTCGAGTGATTATAATGCGTGCCTAAGACTGCGACACAACACATTTTGCACTTTTGCAGCTTGTGATGATGTTATTATGTTGCTTAGCCCGCTGCTTTACTTTTTGTTCTTGTGACCCAAGCCACCGATTACTCACATGACTTTTGAGTCATGTTGCATAAATCTTTGTCACGATGACCTTTTATTGTGTACTAATCCGTTCAACTTTTGTTTGAAAAGCCCAGCCAGTGTACTTCGGGATTTTCCCGCACGTTGTGGCAGTCTGGACCCACATTATGTTTGGTGGTATGAAGCTTGTCGACAGGCGACAGGCGGACGAGGGTGGCTGATTTTGTACTGGAAAATAGTTGTAATTTCAACACTTCCCAGCCAATGACATCACACCTCTGGGCCCTGCTCAAAATAAGGCTCGGCCGCGTAATTTCAACAATTCCAATTCCCAGTATGTATTCAGAACGTTTTACTTTGAGGTCGCACTAGATTGATAGCAGAGGGTGTGAATCGTTGGCACTTTTATGTTGGGAGCTTGAGCTACGTCACGACAGCCACTGAAATGCCATACTGTCCTTCATACTCCCCTTGTAATTTGTTGCCGACATAACGAGGCTAGATCACGCAACCAACACCCAAATGATGTTGGTTCATGCCTTCCAACTACTTTTGGTTGATCCTGCTGGTTCAAACGCAGAGCAAAAGACAGTCGTGACATATTATGTATCTTACTGAGTTACCAGCCTTCGTGGATGTGCAGCCTCCCGGTTTAAGATGGAGAAATTAGCTGTGCCCCACAGTTCATCTACCAAACAGCAAAAATGACAGCCAAAGTGCCAATGACGTTACACCTCAGGGCCCTGCTCAAAAAGGCTTGGCCGCGTGGGCGCCTAACCCTTAAGGGTCTTGCGACAAATCTGCATATCCTGTATCTGACGAAACTAGCCTAAAAAGCTCAACTGCACGATCCTTAAAAGCCAGGGCCTCCCACTCCTGTATGCGTGCGGGATGTCCTTTTTCCTGTTTCGTTGGGAGGAAAACGGAATGGAACTTGAGGCAAGAGGAAAGACAGAGAGGGGCACAAAGGACAGCAGAAAACACCCCCTCAAAAAAGAGGAAAGACGGACCGATGGATTTCCGCCCCTGAAAGCAAGAAAGAGCAAAAATAGGGAAAGAGCCAGTTACAAGGAGGCAGAAAAATACAACAAACTAGCCCTCAACAAAGCGTACCGTATTATGTCCTCAGCAAAAGCCAGAGCCTCCCACCGATGCCGGCCTTCTCTTTTGGGCCTTTTGTTTGTTTGTTGTTGTTGTTGTTTGCCCCCGTTTAAGTTTCTTCTGTTCTCCCTTCTGATCAGTGGGGCGCCCTCGCGCGGCCAAGCAGGGGTGGGATACGCTTGCTTGTTTGGCCTTTTTTTTCAGAGGCTTTCTTCAGGCCTAGTCTCTAGTGGAACTCAGGTGTCAGACTTGGTCTTCTTTGCCTTCCCGGCCTCTCCTTTTATTCCTTTCCACCCTCTTCCTGTAAGTTTCTTCTTTTCTCCCTTCTGAACAGTTGGGCGCCCACGCAGCCGAGCTTTGGGCGGGCCCAGAGGTGTAACGTTATTGACCCATCCATGCCTGCCCTGGAACAACTGCTGAAAGTCCGTGGTGTCCTCCAGGGGGCTGCCCAACCCCTTGCCCTCAGCCTCTTCTTCACGCTAGGGGACTGAAAGCACACATGCAGCGCATCCTCCACATGATGGCCGTGTCCCTCAGCCCAGCGTCGCTGGCAGTAGCGTGTGTCCGAGGCACAGCCGTAAGTTGATGCGCACACTCACGAGCGCACACCCTTATGCCAATGAGGCTCCTGGCGTGTGAAGCGCCTGCTGTATGTTGAAACCAGGCGTGGAAGGCGACCGCAGACCTGTGTTCAGTGGCAGGGACCCCAGGGTCTCCCCAGTGGACGACCTCCATCTGCGTCCGCTCATAGGCAGCTTCCACTAGCGCTAGCACCTTTACAACGGGGAAAATTTGTAGGCCAGCCGCTGCCTGCAGTTTGGGGAAGGCTGCTCCCTGCCTTAGCTCCTCTTAAGCACCTAGCAGTTCACTGCACCAACTGCGTCCTCCAGTGGTCTGAGCTGCATATCAGCCGCCATGGCTGCCGCCATGAATGGGCTGTCCTCCTGTGCTGCCGGTGCTACCGCCGCATTGTAGAAGTGCCAACAACCTCGTCGTAACAGTTGGATCTGGCTGTAGCTTTCACATGACTCCCCAGGTTGCAGCCACCATAATTGTTGAAATTACCGCGAACTGTCAACACCGCTATTGGAGTAATACCGGTATATCTGTATTGGTACCTCTCGCTAAACTATGGTAGTTGCAGCTGTTCATCCAGTACGGTATGTAAAAAAACGAAATAATAATATAGCTGGTATACGACGCAACTTTAGTGACTGATGCGTGCGTGATCGCTGTATGGTATAAAAAGTCCTCCGACAGACTGGAAGTTAGTCCTTTCACAGTCTGGTAGCTAAAAGTGCCTTTGTGGCTGTCCTTGCTTAAAATTCTCTGTGCGTGACACCTCAGCAGATGTACAGAAAGGGTGAATTCCCCCAAAGGGACTCAATAAACGTCCATGACGCTGCACCTCTGGGCCATGCTCAAGAAAAGGCTCGGCCGCGTGGGCGCCCGACAGCCTGGTCGGGAGGAGAATAAACTTATGCGTAGTGGACAAAGGAAAGAAACAGACGGAAAAGGGAAAAGGAAAAGACCAACCCCCAAAGGAAAGGAAGTCTGGAGATTCACCAGCCCGTCCAGATCCTAGTCCTCAACTAAGCAAAAGCAAAGAGAGGATAGAAAGCAAGAGGGGAACAAAAAGCCCGCCCCCCAAAAGGAAAAGTAATCCGAATGTCCAGCACCTGAAGACCCTGGCCCCCAACGAATTGCACCAGTTTGAGCCAATGGCACAAAAAGGCGGCGAAAAAGGAGGAAAGAAGCCATAGCTTCTAAAACGTCTACGCCTCAACGACTTGTAGGACATCCTCCACAAAAGCCAGAACATCCCACCCTAGCCTGCCCCGGTTCAAAGCGTGGAAGTCTCTAGCACCGTCTGGGGGGCCTGCCCATCCCCGCTCCCTAGATTGATCTTGCAGGCTGGGCATTGGAAGCGAGCATGTAGCGTGTCCTCCACATGCTCGCCATCTACCCTAGCTC
This sequence comes from Limnomonas spitsbergensis, assembly GCA_037349105.1. NCBI lineage: Eukaryota > Viridiplantae > Chlorophyta > Chlorophyceae > Chlamydomonadales > Limnomonas > Limnomonas spitsbergensis. Next base: position 2,075,368 of record JAYJMM010000094.1, on the reverse strand, counting down.
AGCATCGCCGGCAGCAACGTGTGTCACGCAGCTGACCGCTGCGCCTTCCTCTAGTATCGAGCGTGCTGATAGCGCCGAGCAGCAGCCTTAACTTCATGCGCACACAAGCGCACTCCCTCTCGCTGGTGCGGCTCCTGGCCTGACCCAAACCAGGGGCGGTAGGCGGCCACAGACCTATGCCCGATTGCTGGGTCCCTGGGATCTCATTGGACGGTCACCGCCAGCTGCGCCCACTCGTAGGCTGAGTCGACTAGCGCCAGCACCTCTGTGGCGGGTAGAGATTGTAGAGCAGTCGCTGTCTGACACAGTTTGTGGACGGCTGCTCCCTGCTCCAGGTCCTCCAAGGCACCAAGCCATTCCCTACATCAGTTTCGCCCTCGACTGCTCTGTCTGACTGTGGCTGCAGGTCGGCCGCCATGGCAGCCGCCATGAGTGGTCTGTCTTGCTTTGCCGCTGGTGCTACTGCTGCGTTGTGGAAGCGGAGTACGCGCTGCCACCAACCTCGCTGTAGCGGGTGGATCTGCAGCTCCCTCCTGACCCCCCAGCTGGCGGCGGACACAGGTAGCCCTACAGCCTGGTGCAGGTGCTGAAGCAAGTTTGACTGCAGCCTGCCCTTGAGGCATTGCCATGGTCTGAGGTGATTGGTGGCCCACACCACATCACCTTAGTTGGCCGCATGCTCAGCATAGACAGATGTCAGCAGGATGCCTGTAGGCAAATGATGCCTCAGACGCACTCACCTTGGCAGACGCACCTTGGCAGACCAGACAGATTGCATACATGCCTATCAGTTCAAGCCTCAGCCACGCATGACTGCGCCTTCGCCACCACTCCGACAGTCAGACACAGGACACACCCAGCATTACATATGTTTTCTTGGCTCAGCACATGTTCTGGTACAATTCAGCCACCTACCAAAGCAGAGATACGGTAGGGGGGGAATTAGTATATTATCATGTTAGGCACCTGCCCTACTGTTGTCTCAACCAGCATTTATTTTCAATTGTTCAGCTTCGATTCAGCTGCACTTAAACCACACCAGGCCCTGCTAGCTGTAGGCCCCAAGTTGGGCCACCGCTTTAGGCCAGCAGTCAAAATTAGGTTCAAATTGGCCCAAATCCACTGTAGTGCCTGGCAGGCCATGTAAAATCAGGGTGGGGCGCATTGGAATATATGCTGGTCTTAAGTCCGTGAAAGTGAGGCAGTTCGGTGCAGTGTCCTACTGGCTGTCCTCTCTCTTTCTTCTCAAAACTTGAAAACTGTGCATGCTAGCTCGTCACAAAACATGCCTGCCGGTTCTTACCAGTGCGATATTATAGATGGATGACCTGCACAAAACAAGATCAGCAAAAGCTGCATCAGGTAGCTTGCTTTTACATTACAAGAAGGCTTTACCAGTAGGGTGCATGCATGAAAGAAGATGCGCAGAAGCTGTCCCAACAACGAAGCTACCGGTTGACAGCGACGTGTAGTTCCTCCACTCCTCTTATATTCCGCCTCGCACTGCTTGACGATTTCGAGGAAGTGTTTGGGCATATGAGTAGGCGCTGTAAGTCTGTAACAACGCTAACAAAGAGTGGGCGGTGTATGAATGTATACGACCCCCAACCCTCATGACAAAGGTGACCAGCATCGTTATATCTCCCATCTCGTGATTTCGCTACACGTACGCGCGGCCCAGACTAAGCTATTGGTGAGCGTTCCTCCTCCTTGTTTCCGAGCCCGCCTGTCAGCGTTGGCTAGCTGGAACGGGAACCATGGCCGATTTAGGGCGATCCGAATCTATCTCGTCCGTCATCTCGGAGAAGCCCTCGCTGGACACCGATTTAGCTCTGCGCTTGTTCAACGGAGTGGATGGCCTGGTAGGTTGCGATGAGAAGCCTGATAGCAGCAACAATCGGAAACCACTGCATCACATACTTCCAGACTTTGATGAGTAGCCGTGGAATATTTCGCTGATGCTTTATAGAATTTAAAAGAATTTGCGCTTCAAAACCAAATTGGGGGGCCCAATGCTGTGGCCGAGTCCACATCACCGGTCCACAGTTATAATGAAAGGTCACAGGGATCCGACACGAGGGAAGGGGTGTGACGCTAGCTGTTGGGGCATTACATCCAAGGCACTACTTGAGCATCTTCAGCTTTATGCCTGTATGCTCTTGTAGTACTGCGTTACCCTAGAGCTAGATCCTCCAGTGGCTTTACAACCGCATTCAGTGCTGGATGCTCTTGTGGTGACTGGCGTGTCTAACTCTACGTCAGAAGCACAGCTGCACAGGCCACGGAAGCTATCATCACAGATGCTCCCGGAGATGCACTGCAGAACCCTGGACCCCCCTCAACCCATGCTATACATAATGCATTGCGGTGGCAACGGCCCATGCAGCAACATGCTCTATCTGCTAAGGCTAGAGAAGGCTACACAGTACGGTATATCCTAAGGTGTTTTCTTACATCCTTCGGGCGAGGGTGTATGGTGCTGCAGGCCGTGTTACTCAGAATGCTAACCCCTTCCTGCATGATCATAGCCTCATGGCCTCATCAGGCGGCTGCAAAACTTGCAGGTACCACGATTCCCGTGGGTCATACTTTCCCCTGAGGCAGCCTGCCGGGTGGAGAGTGAGACAGTGCTGCTAGGGAGTTTTGTCACATTCATGGTAGCACAACCCGGCTGAACCTGTGCCGTATCGAGCCGTATCATGCCGTATTGTGCTACCATGGTCACATTGGAGCACAACACCGTATCACTGCGCCAGAACACCCATTTGTGCGGTGCAGCCATGCGTCGTGATAGCTTGATATAGCGAGCTGGTGACGACAGGTTCTCATGCAGACTCATATTTCTCTGATCAGACAGTTTTGCAGTTTTTGACGGGACCTGGGATGCCAACTAGCGCATGGGAACTGAAGACCGAGTTAGAACCGTTTCTCTGTCAGACTAATTCATTTCATTTACGGTGCATGAGGTGCCAACAGGCGCAAGGGACCCGACACCGTCTATGGCTGGCAGGGCTAGGTGCAGGAAACCCTGTTTCTTTCATCACCGGCAGTAGACCTTTCAATGCTCTGCCCCAGTAAGGCCAGCAGTGGTCGCCCAGCACCCATCAACAGCTGGTCAACAATTGGTCACCCCCCCCACCGCCCTCTTCCACCTCCGCCGTGAGCTATTCTCAAAAGGAGATCCTGCAAGAGGGCCTTGAATGAGGCAGCCATACAAAAAAACACATGGCCCATGCCCCACGCATCCTGGGCTTGTCCTCGTCCCTGTCCCCAAAAACCACTCAGCGCCCCTCTCCTCCCTGCCCTTCCCCTCCTTCCCCTCCCCACCCCCCTCTCCCCCTGCGCCCCTGTCTGTCTCCTGTAGGACATTCTGGGAGAGGACTTGACTGAGGTGGCAATCGATGAGCATGGTCCCAGCATTCTGCGCATGTCCCGCGTTTCCAGCAGCCTGGACCCGAGTGCACTGCCCAGCCCGGCGGTGCTTTCACGTCAGGTAGTGCTTACAGCTGGGCAGGAGGGGAGGAGCATTTTTTTTTTTTTTTGCTGCCTTCTTATCACGTGCCTGGTATCATGCGCATGTCCCGCGTTTCCAGCAACCTGCACCCAAGTGCACTGCCCAGCCCAGCGCTAGTTTCACACCAGTCTGACAGGTGCACACCAACAACCTTGCAAGTAAGCAGACCTTCACTGAAATCGGATACCTTCATAAAATATTAAATCCGAAACTAGATCATCCACCGCTGTTCTTTATCGCCTCCTGCTCTTGGACCTCTGCACGCTTCCCAGTGGACGGGTCTCCAAAATTACTGGATTCTAAAAGATTTAATGTCTGATCATGAGAGCAAGTGGTTGATCATGAAAACAAGTGCTTTCTCTCCCAATCCCCCTTGCATTGTGCTGATGGGTTTGGATCGCTTTGACTGCTTTGCATGTTGTGTTGCAGCTGAGCTCGAGCTTCTCGGGGGCCAAGCGGGTGGCTGCGTTGTCCTCGGTCCGGATAGAGAAGGCGACAGCGGAGTCGTGGGTGGCAGCCAGCGAGTATTTGAAGAGCTCTTGGTGGGAATGGAAGGGGGGGTCAGGGAGGGGGGGGGTCAGGGAGTCTTTGAAAAGCTGTTGGTGGGCATGAAAGGGGGGGATGAGGGGAAGGTGAGGGGGGGGGGTCAAGGATGAATTAAAGAGATGTTGGTGGGCATGAAAGGGGGGGATGAGGGGGGAGGTGAGTGGGAGGGTCAAGGATTAATTAAAGAGCTGTTGGTGGGCATGATAGGGGGGGGTAAGGGGGGTAAAGGGCCCAGGTCTCAACCTGGGAAAGAAGAGAGGGAGAAGTGGACCTCGATGTTTTTGATGATTTAGCATGATTAGGAGGATGGGCAGGTCAACAAGGTTTCACCAGTGAAAGAAGAACAGGAGGAACGTGTCTCATACAAAAAATGACAATTTGACATGATTAGGTGAGATGGACAGGACCACGTGCTAAGACTAGGGGCAGAAGAAGAGGGGGGGGGGGGTATTGCAACAGAAATGGTCATCCGGCATGACAGAGCAGGGGCAGAAGAAGAGGGGGGGGGGGGTATTGCAACAGAAATGGTCGTACGGCATGACAGAGCAGGGGCAGAAGAAGAGGGGGGGGGGTATTGCAACAGAAATGGTCGTCTGGCATGACAGAGCAGGGGCAGAAGAAGAGGGGGGGGGGGTATTGCAACAGAAATGGTCGTCCGGCATGACGGAGCAGGGGCTGAAGAAGAGGGGGGGGGGGTATTGCAACAGAAATGGTCGTCTGGCATGACAGAGCAGGGGCAGAAGAAGAGGGGGGGGGTTATGCAACAGAAATGGTCGTACGGCATGACAGAGCAGGGGCAGAAGAAGAGGGAGGGGGGGGTATTGCAACAGAAATGGTCGTACGGCAAGACAGAGCAGGGGCAGAAGAAGAGGGGGGGGGGTATTGAACAGAAATGGTCGTACGGCATGACAGAGCAGGGGCAGAAGAAGAGGGGGGGGGGGTATTGCAACAGAAATGGTCGTCCAGCATGACAGAGCAGGGGCAGAAGAAGAGGGGGGGGGGTATTGCAACAGAAATGGTCGTCTGGCATGACAGAGCAGGGGCAGAAGAAGAGGGGGGGGGGTATTGCAACAGAAATGGTCGTACGGCATGACAGAGCAGGGGCAGAAGAAGAGGGGGGGGAGGTATTGCAACAGAAATGGTCGTACGGCATGACAGAGCAGGGGCAGAAGAAGAGGGGGGGGGGTATTGCAACAGAAATGGTCGTCCGGCATGACAGAGCAGGGGCAGAAGAAGAGGGGGGGGGGGGTATTGCAACAGAAATGGTCGTCCAGCATGACAGAGCAGGGGCAGAAGAAGAGGGGGGGGGGGTATTGCAACAGAAATGGTCGTCTGGCATGACAGAGCAGGGGCAGAAGAAGAGGGGGGGGGTTATGCAACAGAAATGGTCGTACGGCATGACAGAGCAGGGGCAGAAGAAGAGGAAGGGGGGGGTATTGCAACAGAAATGGTCGTACGGCATGACAGAGCAGGGGCAGAAGAAGAGGGGGGGGGTATTGCAACAGAAATGGTCGTACAGCATGACAGAGCAGGGGCAGAAGAAGAGGGGGGGGGGGTATTGCAACAGAAATGGTCGTACGGCATGACAGAGCAGGGGCAGAAGAAGAGGGGGGGGGGGTATTGCAACAGAAATGGTCGTACGGCATGACAGAGCAGGGGCAGAAGAAGAGGGGGGGGGGTATTGAACAGAAATGGTCGTACGGCATGACAGAGCAGGGGCAGAAGAAGAGGGGGGGGGGGTATTGCAACAGAAATGGTCATCTGGCATCACAGAGCAGGGGCAGAAGAAGGGGGGGGGGGGTATTGCAACAGAAATGGTCGTACGGCATGACAGAGCAGGGGCAGACGAAGAGGGGGGGGGGGTATTGCAACAGAAATGGTCGTCCAGCATGACAGAGCAGGGGCAGAAGAAGAGGGGGGGGGGGTATTGCAACAGAAATGGTCGTATGGCATGACAGAGCAGGGGCAGAAGAAGAGGGGGGCGGGGGTATTGCAACAGAAATGGTCGTACGGCATGACAGAGCAGGGGCAGAAGAAGAGGGGGGGGGGTATTGCAACAGAAATGGTCGTCCAGCATGACAGAGCAGGGGCAGAAGAAGAGGGGGGGGGTATTGCAACAGAAATGGTCGTCTGGCATGACAGAGCAGGGGCAGAAGAAGAGGGGGGGGGGTATTGCAACAGAAATGGTCATACGGCATGACAGAGCAGGGGCAGAAGAAGAGGGGGGGGGGGTATTGCAACAGAAATGGTCGTCTGGCATGACAGAGCAGGGGCAGAAGAAGAGGGGGGGGGGGTATTGCAACAGAAATGGTCGTCCGGCATGACAGAGCAGGGGCAGAAGAAGAGGGGGGGGGGGTATTGCAACAGAAATGGTCGTCCAGCATGACAGAGCAGGGGCAGAAGAAGAGGGGGGGGGTATTGCAACAGAAATGGTCGTCCGGCATGACAGAGCAGGGGCAGAAGAAGAGGGGGGGGGGTATGCAACAGAAATGGTCGTACGGCATGACAGAGCAGGGGCAGAAGAAGAGGGAGGGGGGGGTATTGCAACATAAATGGTCGTACGGCATGACAGAGCAGGGGCAGAAGAAGAGGGGGGGGGGGTATTGCAACAGAAATGGTCGTCCAGCATGACAGAGCAGGGGCAGAAGAAGAGGGGGGGGGGGGTATTGCAACAGAAATGGTCGTCCGGCATGACAGAGCAGGGGCAGAAGAAGAGGGGGGGGGGGTATTGCAACAGAAATGGTCGTCCAGCATGACAGAGCAGGGGCAGAAGAAGAGGGGGGGGGGGGTATTGCAACAGAAATGGTCGTCCGGCATGACAGAGCAGGGGCAGAAGAAGAGGGGGGGGGGTATTGCAACAGAAATGGTCGTCCAGCATGACAGAGCAGGGGCAGAGGGGGGGGGGGGGTATTGCAACAGAATTGGTCGTATGGCATGACAGAGCAGGGGCAGAAGAAGAGGGGGGGGGGGGGTATTGCAACAGAAATGGTCGTACGGCATGACAGAGCAGGGGCAGAAGAAGAGGGCGGGGGGTATTGCAACAGAAATGGTCGTACGGCATGACAGAGCAGGGGCAGAAGAAGAGGGGGGGGGGGGTATTGCAACAGAAATGGTCGTCTGGCATGACAGAGCAGGGGCAGAAGAAGAGGGAGGGGGTATTGCAACAGAAATGGTCGTCCGGCATGACAGAGCAGGGGCAGAAGAAGAGGGGGGGGGGGTATTGCAACAGAAATGGTCGTCCGGCATGACAGAGCAGGGGCAGAAGAAGAGGGGGGGGGGGTATTGAACAGAAATGGTCGTACGGCATGACAGAGCAGGGGCAGAAGAAGAGGGGGGGGGGGGTATTGCAACAGAAATGGTCGTCCAGCATGACAGAGCAGGGGCAGAAGAAGAGGGGGGGGGGTATTGCAACAGAAATGGTCGTCTGGCATGACAGAGCAGGGGCAGAAGAAGAGGGGGAGGGGTATTGCAACAGAAATGGTCGTACAGCATGACAGAGCAGGGGCAGAAGAAGAGGGGGGGGGTTATTGCAACAGAAATGGTCGTACGGCATGACAGAGCAGGGGCAGAAGAAGAGGGGGGGGGGTATTGAACTGAAATGGTCGTACGGCATGACAGAGCAGGGGCAGAAGAAGAGGGGGGGGGGGGTATTGCAACAGAAATGGTCGTACGGCATGACAGAGCAGGGGCAGAAGAAGAGGGGGGGGGGTATTGAACAGAAATGGTCGTACAGCATGACAGAGCAGGGGCAGAAGAAGAGGGGGGGGGGGTATTGCAACAGAAATGGTCGTACGGCATGACAGAGCAGGGGCAGAAGAAGAGGGGGGGGGGTATTGAACAGAAATGGTCGTACAGCATGACAGAGCAGGGGCAGAAGAAGAGGGGGGGGGGTATTGCAACAGAAATGGTCATCTGGCATCACAGAGCAGGGGCAGAAGAAGAGGGGGGGGGGGTATTGCAACAGAAATGGTCGTACGGCATGACAGAGCAGGGGCAGACGAAGAGGGGGGGGGGTATTGCAACAGAAATGGTCGTACGGCATGACAGAGCAGGGGCAGAAGAAGAGGGGGGGGGGGGTTATTGCAACAGAAATGGTCGTACGGCATGACAGAGCAGGGGCAGAAGAAGAGGGGGGGGGGGGTATTGCAACAGAAATGGTCGTCCGGCATGACAGAGCAGGGGCAGAAGAAGAGGGGGGGGGGGTATTGCAACAGAAATGGTCGTCCAGCATGACAGAGCAGGGGCAGAAGAAGAGGGGGGGGGGGGGTATTGCAACAGAAATGGTCGTACGGCATGACAGAGCAGGGGCAGAAGAAGAGGGCGGGGGGTATTGCAACAGAAATGGTCGTACGGCATGACAGAGCAGGGGCAGAAGAAGAGGGGGGGGGGGGTATTGCAACAGAAATGGTCGTCTGGCATGACAGAGCAGGGGCAGAAGAAGAGGGGGGGGGGTATTGCAACAGAAATGGTCGTACAGCATGACAGAGCAGGGGCAGAAGAAGAGGGGGGGGGTTATTGCACTGAAATGGTCGTACGGCATGACAGAGCAGGGGCAGAAGAAGAGGGGGGGGGGTATTGAACTGAAATGGTCGTACGGCATGACAGAGCAGGGGCAGAAGAAGAGGGGGGGGGGGGTATTGCAACAGAAATGGTCGTACGGCATGACAGAGCAGGGGCAGAAGAAGAGGGGGGGGGGTATTGAACAGAAATGGTCGTACAGCATGACAGAGCAGGGGCAGAAGAAGAGGGGGGGGGGGTATTGCAACAGAAATGGTCGTACGGCATGACAGAGCAGGGGCAGAAGAAGAGGGGGGGGGGGTATTGAACAGAAATGGTCGTACAGCATGACAGAGCAGGGGCAGAAGAAGAGGGGGGGGGGTATTGCAACAGAAATGGTCATCTGGCATCACAGAGCAGGGGCAGAAGAAGAGGGGGGGGGGTATTGCAACAGAAATGGTCGTACGGCATGACAGAGCAGGGGCAGACGAAGAGGGGGGGGGGGTATTGCAACAGAAATGGTCGTACGGCATGACAGAGCAGGGGCAGAAGAAGAGGGGGGGGGGGGTATTGCAACAGAAATGGTCGTACGGCATGACAGAGCAGGGGCAGAAGAAGAGGGGGGGGGGGGTATTGCAACAGAAATGGTCGTCCGGCATGACAGAGCAGGGGCAGAAGAAGAGGGGGGGGGGGTATTGCAACAGAAATGGTCGTCCAGCATGACAGAGCAGGGGCAGAAGAAGAGGGGGGGGGGGGTATTGCAACAGAAATGGTCGTACGGCATGACAGAGCAGGGGCAGAAGAAGAGGGCGGGGGGTATTGCAACAGAAATGGTCGTACGGCATGACAGAGCAGGGGCAGAAGAAGAGGGGGGGGGGGGTATTGCAACAGAAATGGTCGTCTGGCATGACAGAGCAGGGGCAGAAGAAGAGGGGGGGGGGTTATAGCAACAGAAATGGTTGTCCGGCATGACAGAGCAGGGGCAGAAGAAGAGGGGGGGGGGTATTGCAACAGAAATGGTCGTCCAGCATGACAGAGCAGGGGCAGAAGAAGAGGGGGGGGGGTATTGCAACAGAAATGGTCGTCTGGCATGACAGAGCAGGGGCAGAAGAAGAGGGGGAGGGGTATTGCAACAGAAATGGTCGTACGGCATGACAGAGCAGGGGCAGAAGAAGAGGGGGGGGGTTATTGCAACAGAAATGGTCGTACGGCATGACAGAGCAGGGGCAGAAGAAGAGGGGGGGGGGTATTGAACTGAAATGGTCGTACGGCATGACAGAGCAGGGGCAGAAGAAGAGGGGGGGGGGGGTATTGCAACAGAAATGGTCGTACGGCATGACAGAGCAGGGGCAGAAGAAGAGGGGGGGGGGGTATTGCAACAGAAATGGTCGTACGGCATGACAGAGCAGGGGCAGAAGAAGAGGGGGGGGGGTATTGCAACAGAAAAGGTCGTACGGCATGACAGAGCAGGGGCAGAAGAAGAGGGGGGGGGGTATTGAACTGAAATGGTCGTACGGCATGACAGAGCAGGGGCAGAAGAAGAGGGGGGGGGGGGTATTGCAACAGAAATGGTCGTACGGCATGACAGAGCAGGGGCAGAAGAAGAGGGGGGGGGGTATTGAACAGAAATGGTCATCTGGCATCACAGAGCAGGGGCAGAAGAAGAGGGGGGGGGGGTATTGCAACAGAAATGGTCATACGGCATGACAGAGCAGGGGCAGACGAAGAGGGGGGGGGGGTATTGCAACAGAAATGGTCGTACGGCATGACAGAGCAGGGGCAGAAGAAGAGGGGGGGGGGGGTATTGCAACAGAAATGGTCGTACGGCATGACAGAGCAGGGGCAGAAGAAGAGGGGGGGGGGGGTATTGCAACAGAAATGGTCGTCCGGCATGACAGAGCAGGGGCAGAAGAAGAGGGGGGGGGGGTATTGCAACAGAAATGGTCGTCCAGCATGACAGAGCAGGGGCAGAAGAAGAGGGGGGGGGGGGTATTGCAACAGAAATGGTCGTACGGCATGACAGAGCAGGGGCAGAAGAAGAGGGCGGGGGGTATTGCAACAGAAATGGTCGTACGGCATGACAGAGCAGGGGCAGAAGAAGAGGGGGGGGGGGGTATTGCAACAGAAATGGTCGTCTGGCATGACAGAGCAGGGGCAGAAGAAGAGGGGGGGGGGTATAGCAACAGAAATGGTTGTCCGGCATGACAGAGCAGGGGCAGAAGAAGAGGGGGGGGGGGTATTGCAACAGAAATGGTCGTCCAGCATGACAGAGCAGGGGCAGAAGAAGAGGGGGGGGGTATTGCAACAGAAATGGTCGTCTGGCATGACAGAGCAGGGGCAGAAGAAGAGGGGGAGGGGTATTGCAACAGAAATGGTCGTACGGCATGACAGAGCAGGGGCAGAAGAAGAGGGGGGGGGTTATTGCAACAGAAATGGTCGTACGGCATGACAGAGCAGGGGCAGAAGAAGAGGGGGGGGGATATTGAACTGAAATGGTCGTACGGCATGACAGAGCAGGGGCAGAAGAAGAGGGGGGGGGGGGTATTGCAACAGAAATGGTCGTACGGCATGACAGAGCAGGGGCAGAAGAAGAGGGGGGGGGGGTATTGCAACAGAAATGGTCGTACGGCATGACAGAGCAGGGGCAGAAGAAGAGGGGGGGGGTATTGCAACAGAAAAGGTCGTCCGGCATGACAGAGCAGAGGCAGAAGAAGAGGGGGGGGGGGTATTGCAACAGAAATGGTCGTACGGCATGACAGAGCAGGGGCAGAAGAAGAGGGGGGGGGGGTATTGCAACAGAAATGGTCGTACGGCATGACAGAGCAGGGGCAGAAGAAGAGGGGGGGGGGGGTATTGCAACAGAAAAGGTCGTCCGGCATGACAGAGCAGAGGCAGAAGAAGAGGGGGGGGGAGGTATTGCAACAGAAATGGTCGTATGGCATGACAGAGCAGGGGCAGAAGAAGAGGGGGGGGGGGTATTGCAACAGAAATGGTCGTACGGCATGACAGAGCAGGGGCAGAAGAAGAGGGGGGGGGGTATTGCAACAGAAATGGTCGTCTGGCATGACAGAGCAGGGGCAGAAGAAGAGGGGGGGGGGGTATTGCAACAGAAATGGTCGTACGGCATGACAGAGCAGGGGCAGAAGAAGAGGGGGGGGGGGTATTGCAACAGAAATGGTCGTACAGCATGACAGAGCAGGGGCAGAAGAAGAGGGGGGGGGGTATTGCAACAGAAATGGTCGTACAGGATGACAGAGCAGGGGCAGAAGAAGAGGGGGGGGGGTATTGCAACAGAAAAGGTCGTCCGGCATGACAGAGCAGAGGCAGAAGAAGAGGGGGGGGGAGGTATTGCAACAGAAATGGTCGTATGGCATGACAGAGCAGGGGCAGAAGAAGAGGGGGGGGGGGTATTGCAACAGAAATGGTCGTACGGCATGACAGAGCAGGGGCAGAAGAAGAGGGGGGGGGGGTATTGCAACAGAAATGGTCGTACGGCATGACAGAGCAGGGGCAGAAGAAGAGGGCGGGGGGTATTGCAACAGAAATGGTCGTACGGCATGACAGAGCAGGGGCAGAAGAAGAGGGGGGGGGGTATTGCAACAGAAATGGTCGTACAGCATGACAGAGCAGGGGCAGAAGAAGAGGGGGGGGGGTATTGCAACAGAAATGGTCGTACAGGATGACAGAGCAGGGGCAGAAGAAGAGGGGGGGGGGTATTGCAACAGAAAAGGTCGTCCGGCATGACAGAGCAGAGGCAGAAGAAGAGGGGGGGGGAGGTATTGCAACAGAAATGGTCGTCTGGCATGACAGAGCAGGGGCAGAAGAAGAGGGGGGGGGGTTATAGCAACAGAAATGGTTGTCCGGCATGACAGAGCAGGGGCAGAAGAAGAGGGGGGGGGGTATTGCAACAGAAATGGTCGTACAGCATGACAGAGCAGGGGCAGAAGAAGAGGGGGGGGGGTATTGCAACAGAAATGGTCGTACAGGATGACAGAGCAGGGGCAGAAGAAGAGGGCAGGGGGTATTGCAACAGAAATGGTCGTACGGCATGACAGAGCAGGGGCAGAAGAAGAGGGCGGGGGGTATTGCAACAGAAATGGTCGTACGGCATGACAGAGCAGGGGCAGAAGAAGAGGGGGGGGGTATTGCAACAGAAATGGTCGTATGGCATGACAGAGCAGGGGCAGAAGAAGAGGGGGGGGGTATTGCAACAGAAATGGTCGTACAGGATGACAGAGCAGGGGCAGAAGAAGAGGGGGGGGGGTATTGCAACAGAAAAGGTCGTCCGGCATGACAGAGCAGAGGCAGAAGAAGAGGGGGGGGGAGGTATTGCAACAGAAATGGTCGTCTGGCATGACAGAGCAGGGGCAGAAGAAGAGGGGGGGGGGTTATAGCAACAGAAATGGTTGTCCGGCATGACAGAGCAGGGGCAGAAGAAGAGGGGGGGGGGTATTGCAACAGAAATGGTCGTACAGCATGACAGAGCAGGGGCAGAAGAAGAGGGGGGGGGGTATTGCAACAGAAATGGTCGTACAGGATGACAGAGCAGGGGCAGAAGAAGAGGGCGGGGGGTATTGCAACAGAAATGGTCGTACGGCATGACAGAGCAGGGGCAGAAGAAGAGGGCGGGGGGTATTGCAACAGAAATGGTCGTACGGCATGACAGAGCAGGGGCAGAAGAAGAGGGGGGGGGGTATTGCAACAGAAATGGTCGTACAGCATGACAGAGCAGGGGCAGAAGAAGAGGGGGGGGGGTATTGCAACAGAAATGGTCGTACAGGATGACAGAGCAGGGGCAGAAGAAGAGGGGGGGGGGTATTGCAACAGAAAAGGTCGTCCGGCATGACAGAGCAGAGGCAGAAGAAGAGGGGGGGGGAGGTATTGCAACAGAAATGGTCGTCTGGCATGACAGAGCAGGGGCAGAAGAAGAGGGGGGGGGGTATAGCAACAGAAATGGTTGTCCGGCATGACAGAGCAGGGGCAGAAGAAGAGGGGGGGGGGTATTGCAACAGAAATGGTCGTACAGCATGACAGAGCAGGGGCAGAAGAAGAGGGGGGGGGGTATTGCAACAGAAATGGTCGTACAGGATGACAGAGCAGGGGCAGAAGAAGAGGGCGGGGGGTATTGCAACAGAAATGGTCGTACGGCATGACAGAGCAGGGGCAGAAGAAGAGGGGGGGGGGGTATTGCAACAGAAATGGTCGTCTGGCATGACAGAGCAGGGGCAGAAGAAGAGGGGGGGGGGTATAGCAACAGAAATGGTCGTACGGCATGACAGAGCAGGGGCAGAAGAAGAGGGGGGGGGGTATTGCAACAGAAATGGTCGTCCAGCATGACAGAGCAGGGGCAGAAGAAGAGGGGGGGGGGTATTGCAACAGAAATGGTCGTCTGGCATGACAGAGCAGGGGCAGAAGAAGAGGGGGAGGGGTATTGCAACAGAAATGGTCGTCCGGCATGACAGAGCAGGGGCAGAAGAAGAGGGGGGGGGTTATTGCAACAGAAATGGTCGTACGGCATGACAGAGCAGGGGCAGAAGAAGAGGGGGGGGGGTATTGAACTGAAATGGTCGTACGGCATGACAGAGCAGGGGCAGAAGAAGAGGGGGGGGGGGGTATTGCAACAGAAATGGTCGTACGGCATGACAGAGCAGGGGCAGAAGAAGAGGGGGGGGGGGTATTGCAACAGAAATGGTCGTACGGCATGACAGAGCAGGGGCAGAAGAAGAGGGGGGGGGTATTGCAACAGAAAAGGTCGTCCGGCATGACAGAGCAGAGGCAGAAGAAGAGGGGGGGGGGGTATTGCAACAGAAATGGTCGTACGGCATGACAGAGCAGGGGCAGAAGAAGAGGGGGGGGGGGTATTGCAACAGAAATGGTCGTCTGGCATGACAGAGCAGGGGCAGAAGAAGAGGGGGGGGGGGGTATTGCAACAGAAAAGGTCGTCCGGCATGACAGAGCAGAGGCAGAAGAAGAGGGGGGGGGAGGTATTGCAACAGAAATGGTCGTATGGCATGACAGAGCAGGGGCAGAAGAAGAGGGGGGGGGGGTATTGCAACAGAAATGGTCGTACGGCATGACAGAGCAGGGGCAGAAGAAGAGGGGGGGGGGTATTGCAACAGAAATGGTCGTCTGGCATGACAGAGCAGGGGCAGAAGAAGAGGGGGGGGGGGTATTGCAACAGAAATGGTCGTACGGCATGACAGAGCAGGGGCAGAAGAAGAGGGGGGGGGGTATTGCAACAGAAATGGTCGTACAGCATGACAGAGCAGGGGCAGAAGAAGAGGGGGGGGGGTATTGCAACAGAAATGGTCGTACAGGATGACAGAGCAGGGGCAGAAGAAGAGGGGGGGGGGTATTGCAACAGAAAAGGTCGTCCGGCATGACAGAGCAGAGGCAGAAGAAGAGGGGGGGGGAGGTATTGCAACAGAAATGGTCGTATGGCATGACAGAGCAGGGGCAGAAGAAGAGGGGGGGGGGGTATTGCAACAGAAATGGTCGTACGGCATGACAGAGCAGGGGCAGAAGAAGAGGGGGGGGGGGTATTGCAACAGAAATGGTCGTACGGCATGACAGAGCAGGGGCAGAAGAAGAGGGCGGGGGGTATTGCAACAGAAATGGTCGTACGGCATGACAGAGCAGGGGCAGAAGAAGAGGGGGGGGGGTATTGCAACAGAAATGGTCGTACAGCATGACAGAGCAGGGGCAGAAGAAGAGGGGGGGGGGTATTGCAACAGAAATGGTCGTACAGGATGACAGAGCAGGGGCAGAAGAAGAGGGGGGGGGGTATTGCAACAGAAAAGGTCGTCCGGCATGACAGAGCAGAGGCAGAAGAAGAGGGGGGGGGAGGTATTGCAACAGAAATGGTCGTATGGCATGACAGAGCAGGGGCAGAAGAAGAGGGGGGGGGGGTATTGCAACAGAAATGGTCGTACGGCATGACAGAGCAGGGGCAGAAGAAGAGGGGGGAGGGGTATTGCAACAGAAATGGTCGTACGGCATGACAGAGCAGGGGCAGAAGAAGAGGGGGGGGGGTATTGCAACAGAAATGGTCGTACGGCATGACAGAGCAGGGGCAGAAGAAGAGGGGGGGGGGTATTGCAACAGAAATGGTCGTACAGCATGACAGAGCAGGGGCAGAAGAAGAGGGGGGGGGGTATTGCAACAGAAATGGTCGTACAGCATGACAGATCAGGGGCAGAAGAAGAGGGGGGGGGGTATTGCAACAGAAATGGTCGTACGGCATGACAGAGCAGGGGCAGAAGAAGAGGGGGGGGGTATTGCAACAGAAAAGGTCGTCCGGCATGACAGAGCGGAGGCAGAAGAAGAGGGGGGGGGAGGTATTGCAACAGAAATGGTCGTATGGCATGACAGAGCAGGGGCAGAAGAAGAGGGGGGGGGGTATTGCAACAGAAATGCTCGTACGGCATGACAGAGCAGGGGCAGAAGAAGAGGGGGGGGGTATTGCAACAGAAATGGTCGTACAGCATGACAGAGCAGGGGCAGAAGAAGAGGGGGGGGGGGTATTGCAACAGAAATGGTCGTACGGCATGACAGAGCAGGGGCAGAAGAAGAGGGGGGGGGTATTGCAACAGAAATGGTCGTATGGCATGACAGAGCAGGGGCAGAAGAAGAGGGGGGGGGGTATTGCAACAGAAATGGTCGTACAGCATGACAGAGCAGGGGCAGAAGAAGAGGGGGGGGGTATTGCAACAGAAATGGTCGTACAGCATGACAGAGCAGGGGCAGAAGAAGAGGGGGGGGGTATTGCAACAGAAATGGTCGTACGGCATGACAGAGCAGGGGCAGAAGAAGAGGGGGGGGGTATTGCAACAGAAATGGTCGTACGGCATGACAGAGCAGGGGCAGAAGAAGAGGGGGGGGGGGGTATTGCAACAGAAATGGTCGTACGGCATGACAGAGCAGGGGCAGAAGAAGAGCGGGGGGGGGTATTGCCACAGAAATGGTCGTACGGCGTGACAGAGCAGGGGCAGAAGAAGAGGGGGGGGGGGGTATTGCAACAGAAATGGTCGTACGGCATGACAGAGCAGGGGCAGAAGAAGAGGGGGGGGGGTATTGCAACAGAAATGGTCGTCCGGCATGACAGAGCAGGGGCAGAGGGGGGGGGGGGGTATTGCAACAGAATTGGTCGTCCGGCATGACAGAGCAGGGGCAGAAGAAGAGGGGGGGGGGTATTGCAACAGAAATGGTCGTACGGCATGACAGAGCAGGGGCAGAAGAAGAGGGGGGGGGGTATTGCAACAGAAATGGTCGTACGGCGTGACAGAGCAGGGGCAGAAGAAGAGGGGGGGGGGGTATTGCAACAGAAATGGTCGTACGGCATGACAGAGCAGGGGCAGAAGAAGAGGGGGGGGGGTATTGAACAGAAATGGTCGTACAGCATGACAGAGCAGGGGCAGAAGAAGAGGGGGGGGGGGTATTGCAACAGAAATGGTCATCTGGCATCACAGAGCAGGGGCAGAAGAAGAGGGGGGGGGGTATTGCAACAGAAATGGTCGTACGGCATGACAGAGCAGGGGCAGACGAAGAGGGGGGGGGGGTATTGCAACAGAAATGGTCGTACGGCATGACAGAGCAGGGGCAGAAGAAGAGGGGGGGGGGGGTATTGCAACAGAAATGGTCGTACGGCATGACAGAGCAGGGGCAGAAGAAGAGGGGGGGGGGGGTATTGCAACAGAAATGGTCGTCCGGCATGACAGAGCAGGGGCAGAAGAAGAGGGGGGGGGGGTATTGCAACAGAAATGGTCGTCCAGCATGACAGAGCAGGGGCAGAAGAAGAGGGGGGGGGGGGTATTGCAACAGAAATGGTCGTACGGCATGACAGAGCAGGGGCAGAAGAAGAGGGCGGGGGGTATTGCAACAGAAATGGTCGTCCGGCATGACAGAGCAGGGGCAGAAGAAGAGGGGGGGGGGGGTATTGCAACAGAAATGGTCGTCTGGCATGACAGAGCAGGGGCAGAAGAAGAGGGGGGGGGGTATTGCAACAGAAATGGTCGTCCGGCATGACAGAGCAGGGGCAGAAGAAGAGGGGGGGGGGGTATTGCAACAGAAATGGTCGTCCAGCATGACAGAGCAGGGGCAGAAGAAGAGGGGGGGGGTATTGCAACAGAAATGGTCGTCTGGCATGACAGAGCAGGGGCAGAAGAAGAGGGGGAGGGGTATTGCAACAGAAATGGTCGTACGGCATGACAGAGCAGGGGCAGAAGAAGAGGGGGGGGGTTATTGCAACAGAAATGGTCGTACGGCATGACAGAGCAGGGGCAGAAGAAGAGGGGGGGGGAGGTATTGCAACAGAAATGGTCGTACGGCATGACAGAGCAGGGGCAGAAGAAGAGGGGGGGGGGTATTGCAACAGAAATGGTCGTACAGCATGACAGAGCAGGGGCAGAAGAAGAGGGGGGGGGGTATTGCAACAGAAATGGTCGTACAGCATGACAGATCAGGGGCAGAAGAAGAGGGGGGGGGGTATTGCAACAGAAATGGTCGTACGGCATGACAGAGCAGGGGCAGAAGAAGAGGGGGGGGGTATTGCAACAGAAAAGGTCGTCCGGCATGACAGAGCGGAGGCAGAAGAAGAGGGGGGGGGAGGTATTGCAACAGAAATGGTCGTATGGCATGACAGAGCAGGGGCAGAAGAAGAGGGGGGGGGTATTGCAACAGAAATGCTCGTACGGCATGACAGAGCAGGGGCAGAAGAAGAGGGGGGGGGTATTGCAACAGAAATGGTCGTACAGCATGACAGAGCAGGGGCAGAAGAAGAGGGGGGGGGGGTATTGCAACAGAAATGGTCGTACGGCATGACAGAGCAGGGGCAGAAGAAGAGGGGGGGGGGGTATTGCAACAGAAATGGTCGTCCGGCATGACAGAGCAGGGGCAGAAGAAGAGGGGGGGGGTATTGCAACAGAAATGGTCGTATGGCATGACAGAGCAGGGGCAGAAGAAGAGGGGGGGGGGTATTGCAACAGAAATGGTCGTACAGCATGACAGAGCAGGGGCAGAAGAAGAGGGGGGGGGGTATTGCAACAGAAATGGTCGTACAGCATGACAGAGCAGGGGCAGAAGAAGAGGGGGGGGGTAATGCAACAGAAATGGTCGTACGGCATGACAGAGCAGGGGCAGAAGAAGAGGGGGGGGGTATTGCAACAGAAATGGTCGTACGGCATGACAGAGCAGGGGCAGAAGAAGAGGGGGGGGGGAGTATTGCAACAGAAATGGTCGTCCGGCATGACAGAGCAGGGGCAGAAGAAGAGGGGGGGGGGGTATTGCAACAGAAATAGTCGTACGGCATGACAGAGCAGGGGCAGAAGAAGAGGGGGGGGGTATTGCAACAGAAATGGTCGTCCGGCATGACAGAGCAGGGGCAGAAGAAGAGGGGGGGGGGGTATTGCAACAGAAATGGTCGTCCGGCATGACAGAGCAGGGGCAGAAGAAGAGGGGGGGGGGTATTGCAACAGAAATGGTCGTACGGCGTGACAGAGCAGGGGCAGAAGAAGAGGGGGGGGGGGTATTGCAACAGAAATGGTCGTCCGGCATGACAGAGCAGGGGCAGAAGAACAGGGGGGGGGGGTATTGCAACAGAAATGGTCGTCCGGCATGACAGAGCAGGGGCAGAAGAAGAGGGGGGGGGGTATTGCAATAGAAAAGGTCGTACGGCATGACAGAGCAGGGGCAGAAGAAGAGGGGGGGGGCATTGCAACAGCAATGGTCGTCCGGCATGACAGGCTGATGGATGGTGGCCTGCGATCATTTGAAAGCATCTCGCTCGGCATGAAAGGTTGACCCAATGGGCATGAAATGGGGGCACTACCGCATCCTGAAACCATGCTTGTGGTATTTGAGCGCATCCTCCGCACATGCAGGCAGTTCCAAAAGACTGGGCGAGCAGGCGTACACCAGCCAGGTGTATCCTCTGCACAATCGCTCGTGCCGTCAGCTTCAATAGACTTGGCTGGATCGTAAGATCCTTACATACCCTGTCAAACTTCTCATGCAGGCAGTTCCAAAAGACTGGGCGAGCAGGCGCGGCGGCAGTGTTGTCAGACGTTGAGACGGTCAATATCCTCAAGGTAGGCAGCCATGGGCCGGCGCTCCTATATGAGGTCAAACTCAAGTCTTGGTCCCTCATTTGATTTTGCTGGATTCAAATATTCCGTAGTGTTGCTTGCGCCCACTGTGTAGTGGGATGCTGAGACAGTGAACTTCCTTAACGGAGGCAGCCCAGGGCTGCTGCGGCCACATGAGGTCAAACTCAAGTCTTGGTCCCTCATTTGATTTTGCTGGTTTCGAGTATTCCATAGTGTTGCTTGCGCCCACTGTGTTGTGGGACGCTGAGACAGTGAACTTCCTCAACGGAGGCAGCCCAGGGCTGGCGGGAGGGTGTTGTGGCTGCTCATTCTATGAGGTTTCGAGGCGGGCGGGTGAAGTTGCAGTTGCTTTCAGGGGTGTGTTGAATGGATTGGGAAATTTGTGGCCGCAGCTCCCGTGAGATCGACTTCAAATCTTGGCTCTTCTTCTGATTTTCTGGTTGCTTGCATCCACCGTGGTGTTGCTTTGCCTTCTGCTCATAGTTAGCGTTGTGTGGGGTTGTTTGGGATCCAAGCATGTACTGTTTATCAATTGTCGAGGCCAGTTTTCAGTCAGAAAATAAGAGTTTTGGTGGAAAATTTGCCCTGAGGGCAGCACTAAGAGAAAGGGTTGCTTCATACCCAAGGGAAGGCTAATGAAATCTACGGTATGGCGTTGCTTGCATCCACTGTGGTGTTGCTTGCATCCAGGGCGGCCCTCAAGGCATCAAACAGTATGCGCTAGAGATCATGGAGGAGCTCAAGCTGGACGGTGAGCGGGCGGTCAGTTTTATGATTCCTTAATTGTTTTTCGGATCTATGCCGGTAAAGGCTTTTACCAGGGGCTACAACTGTACAGTGAACGGAATTTGTGTGCTAGATTGGCGTCACAGCTGATGGGTGGCTGTTTGCCGAGGAAGTGGAACAGCCATGTACGTGGATTCGTCCTTTCAGATCACGGATGACATGGCAGCTTCTGAATGGCCCATGGCAGAGGAACTGAAGGACAGGGAAGAAAGTGGGGGGAGTGTACGTTGGGGCAAGGATCTGTCACCTTTTGAAGCAAGAGTGTGACGTGGTAGTTGCTGGAGGGAGGACGGCAAAATAATTAAAAAAGTGTAATACAAGTAGGGGGGGGTACCTAGAATTTGTGACGAGGATCTGTCACCTTTTGAAGAAAGAGAATGAAGTGGTAGCTGCGGAATGGCCTATGGCGGAGGAACTGAAAACTGAAAGAAAGTGGGGGGGCTGTAACTTGGGGCTAGGCCCTGTCAGCTTCTGAAGCGAGAGGGTGACGTGGCAGCTTCTGAAGGGCGCATGGCTCAGGACTCTGAAGTATGGGATCCAGTGTGTCTGTGGTGCGCACCAGACCACCTTTTGAAGCAAGAGGGTGACGTGGCAGCTGCTTGAGGGTGCATGGGTCGGGACTTAGAAGCAGGGGATCCAGTGTTGCTGTGGTGCGCACCAGACTACCTTTGGGGGCTTGCCAGGCGGCTGCCGCTGGGCCCATTGGGTCCCAGCCTTCGATGATGCTGGGTATAGATCTATCATTTTTATCTGACCTTTGATCGGGCCTACGGTCAGAGGCGCAAGCAGCGGATCTTCCAGCTGCTGACCGGGATGTAGCTGGAGGGTAGCTGAGGTGTGCTTAAGATTCGACGGCTGGGATCACTTGAGCCCTGGCGCAGATACCCTGGCCATGTACATCTTGAGGAAGGTGGTACGGATGTAGCTAAATTGCTGCCTATCTTTAGTAGCTGAAGTGTAGCTGAAACCTGTCCAAACTAAGAATGTCAGGAGTCCTTGCTGCCCCTTGCCAACACCCTGCACGTATAAGACTTAAGGATTGTGTTTCAAATGTAGCTGAATGATTTCTTGTGTGTAGCTGAATCATTGCTGAAGCGAAGCTGGAATGTGAAACGCGCTCGACATATGACTGTTGGGATTCCTTGTTTCCCCTGCAGACACCCTTTACATTTACGACCTGGGGAAGGTGGTTCGGATGTTTCGGTGAGGCCCGGGTCGAGTTCGGGGTTAAAGGATTAGGTTGCAGATGTTTCAATGCGACCCGGGCCAACAAAAGGGTTTAAGGATAAGGGTGTAGATGTTCTGGAGAGGCCCGGTTGGACTGGAGGGTTAAAGGATAAGGGTGTAGATGTTCTGAAGAGGCCCGGTTGGACTGGAGGGTTAAAGGATAAGGGTGTAGATGTTCTGGAGAGGCCCGGTTGGACTGAGGGGTTACGAGTGCTGGCAGTTCAATGAGGCACGGGGCAGCTAGACTTCTAGGTCTTGGGATAAGATTGGACACATTCCATTGAGTCCCGGGTCGAGTTCAGGGTTTTATTATCCAGGAAGACCCCGCCTGGCCCTTTCTCGAAAGGCAATGGGGTGGTGCCGTGGTGCGGAAGTACGGATGCCCCAATGAGTCGTGAGCATGGAGCACCCTCACCCTACAATTCTGCCATTCAGATCCAGGCAGATCCAGGCAGATCCAGGCAGATTCACAGCACAGCATAAATTATGTACGGTACAATCAAAGGAGGAGCCCTCTTTCAAAGCAGCCTGCTTGGCCTGCACTGACTGCCCTCCCTCAATGTAGGCAGCCTTCACCGCACCCATATGGTAACACCCGGGGTAACACCCACGTCCACCTCATCTCTCTGTACATGCATTCCACTCTTGCCCCCCTGCTGTCGCTCTCACTGACAGACATCACTCGTGTCACACCACCTTGCCCCTCCTCGCACCTATTCCCCCTTCGCTGTCACACCGCCTTGCCCCTCCTCGCAGCCCCCCCCCTTTCGCTTTCACACCGCCTTGCCCCTCCTCGCCCCCCCCCCCCCTTTCGCTGTCACACCGCCTTGCCCCTCCTCGCACCCCCCCCCTTCGCTTTCACACCGCCTTGCCCCTCCTCGTCCCCCCCCCCCCTTTCGCTGTCACACCGCCTTGCCCCTCCTCGCACCTCCCCCCCTTTTGCTCAACATGTGCACTTGCCCAACTCCCCCCTGCCGCTACTAGTGCCTGGCACGTTGCCCTACCCCGCGTGACGCCTTGCTCCTGCTTTCAAGACGCATTCCCGCTCCGCTCCGGCATGGACACCCACACTCCCCCCTCCCCTGCTAGAGCCTGGTGCCTTGCCCTGCCCCGTGTGACTTATCTTTACGCCATCAAATGCTCCTCTCCCCCCCCACCCCTCCCCCCCTGTTGTAGCTAATACCTGGCGCATTGCCCTGACATGCGTGACACCTCTCTATGCCATTAAGTGCCCTCCCACTTCCCCCTCTCCCTGCTACCCCCAGCGCCTGCCGCACTGCCCTGCCCCGCGTGACCCCTTTCTACGCCATTAACTGCACCCCCCCCCCGCTCCTCTTAACCCTCCCCCTCTGTCAAATATGCACTCAACCTATCTCCTCTCACCCCCCCCCCACACCTGCTAACTCAAGCGCCTGGCGCGCTGCCCTGCCCGCGTAACCCTTTCTATGCCATCAAGTGCATCCCCCCCTCCTTCCCCCCCCTCATTCAAAACATGCCCCCCCCCCTGCTATTTCCAGAGCATGGCGCGCTGCCCTGCCTCGCGTGACCCCTTTCTACGCCATCAAATGCAACCCGGAGCCTGCAATGTTGCGCCTGCTCATGTCCCTGGGAGCCGGCTTTGATTGCGCGTCAAAGGTCGAGCTGGCAACTGTCCTGGCCATTGGTGGGTGCATTTAGCTGTATGTTTTAATATACACTCCTTCATTATTGGGCCTGAACACATACATCCCTGAGGGGCGGATTTTGTCGCAAGTCAAAGGTCCCTCTCATGACAGTCCTGGCCAGTGGCGAGCCGTTTGATATAGTTAACCGTTGACAGTTGTATTGAATCGTGTTGATGCATTCCCTTGGTCATCTTCCCCTGTCCCATGCCCTGACGTCATGTATGTTGTTATCCCTTTTGTTGCAGGCATGCCCCCTAGTCGCATCATCTTTGCACACCCATGCAAGCGCCACATGGACATCGAATATGCGGTGAGTGGTGGGAGGAGGGGCGTGTGGGTGAGTGGTGATGGGAGGTTCATCTGGGTGAGTGGTGGGGGTATGGGGTTAGTGGTGCATGAGTGTTTGGTAAGGGGGGTGAGTGAGTGGGTTCATCTGGGTGAGTGGTGAAAGGGGGGTCATGTATGTGGGTGAGATTGGGGAGGTGTACGTGTGGGTAAGTAGTGTGGGGAGGGAGGGGCAGGAGGGGGGGGGGGGGGGTGAGTGGCTGAAGGGATGTGAGTGGTGTATGTAAGCGAGTGGTGGGAAGGGTCAGTGATGCATGTGGGTGAGTGTCGGAAGGGATGTGAGTGGTGTATGTAAGCGAGTGGTGGGAAGGGTCAGTGATGCATGTGGGTGAGTGTCGGAAGGGATGTGAGTGGTGTATGTAAGCGAGTGGTGGGAAGGGTCAGTGATGCATGTGGGTGAGTGTCGGAAGGGATGTGAGTGGTGCATGTAAGCGAGTGGTGGGAAGGGTCAGTGATGCATGTGGGTGAGTGTCGGAAGGGATGTGAGTGGTGTATGTAAGCGAGTGGTGGGAAGGGTCAGTGATGCATGTGGGTGAGTGTCGGAAGGGATGTGAGTGGTGTATGTAAGCGAGTGGTGGGAAGGGTCAGTGATGCATGTGGGTGAGTGTCGGAAGGGATGTGAGTGGTGTATGTAAGCGAGTGGTGGGAAGGGTCAGTGATGCATGTGGGTGAGTGTCGGAAGGGATGTGAGTGGTGTATGTAAGCGAGTGGTGGGAAGGGTCAGTGATGCATGTGGGTGAGTGTCGGAAGGGATGTGAGTGGTGTATGTAAGCGAGTGGTGGGAAGGGTCAGTGATGCATGTGGGTGAGTGTCGGAAGGGATGTGAGTGGTGTATGTAAGCGAGTGGTGGGAAGGGTCAGTGATGCATGTGGGTGAGTGTCGGAAGGGATGTGAGTGGTGCATGTAAGCGAGTGGTGGGAAGGGTCAGTGATGCATGTGGGTGAGTGTCGGAAGGGATGTGAGTGGTGTATGTAAGCGGGTGGTGGGAAGGGTCAGTGATGCATGTGGGTGAGTGTCGGAAGGGATGTGAGTGGTGCATGTAAGCGAGTGGTGGGAAGGGTCAGTGATGCATGTGGGTGAGTGTCGGAAGGGATGTGAGTGGTGTATGTAAGCGAGTGGTGGGAAGGGTCAGTGATGCATGTGGGTGAGTGTCGGAAGGGATGTGAGTGGTGCATGTAAGCGAGTGGTGGGAAGGGTCAGTGATGCATGTGGGTGAGTGTCGGAAGGGATGTGAGTGGTGTATGTAAGCGAGTGGTGGGAAGGGTCAGTGATGCATGTGGGTGAGTGTCGGAAGGGATGTGAGTGGTGCATGTAAGCGAGTGGTGGGAAGGGTCAGTGATGCATGTGGGTGAGTGTCGGAAGGGATGTGAGTGGTGTATGTAAGCGAGTGGTGGGAAGGGTCAGTGATGCATGTGGGTGAGTGTCGGAAGGGATGTGAGTGGTGTATGTAAGCGAGTGGTGGGAAGGGTCAGTGATGCATGTGGGTGAGTGTCGGAAGGGATGTGAGTGGTGTATGTAAGCGAGTGGTGGGAAGGGTCAGTGATGCATGTGGGTGAGTGTCGGAAGGGATGTGAGTGGTGTATGTAAGCGAGTGGTGGGAAGGGTCAGTGATGCATGTGGGTGAGTGTCGGAAGGGATGTGAGTGGTGTATGTAAGCGAGTGGTGGGAAGGGTCAGTGATGCATGTGGGTCAGTGTCGGAAGGGATGTGAGTGGTGCATGTAAGCGAGTGGTGGGAAGGGTCAGTGATGCATGTGGGTGAGTGTCGGAAGGGATGTGAGTGGTGTATGTAAGCGGGTGGTGGGAAGGGTCAGTGATGCATGTGGGTGAGTGTCGGAAGGGATGTGAGTGGTGCATGTAAGCGAGTGGTGGGAAGGGTCAGTGATGCATGTGGGTGAGTGTCGGAAGGGATGTGAGTGGTGTATGTAAGCGAGTGGTGGGAAGGGTCAGTGATGCATGTGGGTGAGTGTCGGAAGGGATGTGAGTGGTGCATGTAAGCGAGTGGTGGGAAGGGTCAGTGATGCATGTGGGTGAGTGTCGGAAGGGATGTGAGTGGTGTATGTAAGCGAGTGGTGGGAAGGGTCAGTGATGCATGTGGGTGAGTGTCGGAAGGGATGTGAGTGGTGCATGTAAGCGAGTGGTGGGAAGGGTCAGTGATGCATGTGGGTGAGTGTCGGAAGGGATGTGAGTGGTGTATGTGAGCGAGTGGTGGGAAGGGTCAGTGATGCATGTGGGTGAGTGTCGGAAGGGATGTGAGTGGTGCATGTAAGCGAGTGGTGGGTGAGTGATGCATGTGGGTGAGTGTCGGAAGGGATGTGAGTGGTGTATGTAAGCGAGTGGTGGGTGAGTGATGCATGTGGGTGGATTGCAGGAGGGGGCATGCGGTGTATGTGGTGGGAGGAGGGGAGTGGTGCATAATGGTATGTGTGGTGGGTATGTGTGGGGGCTTGGTGAATGTGTTTGAGTGATGTATGATGATGCGCCTGATCTACTTGAAGCCACAGGACATGTGCTGAACATTGGCTGAATGATGCATGCATGGTGTTTGTGTGCACTCTGCTTTGGTGAATGATGCGCCAGATCTACTTGAAGCCACAGGATATGTGCTGAACATTGGCTGAATGATGCATGCATGGTGTTTGTGTGCACTCTGCCTTGGTGAATGATGCGCCAGATCTACTTGAAGCCACAGGACATGTGCTGAACATTGGCTGAATGATGCATGCATGGTGTTTGTGTGCACTCTGCCTTGGTGAATGATGCGCCAGATCTACTTGAAGCCACAGAACATGTGCTGGACATTGTTTGGATGATGCATGCATGGTGCTTGTGTGCACTCTGCTTTGGTGAATGATGCGCCAGATCTACTTGAAGCCACAGGACATGTGCTGAACGTTGGCTGAATGATGCATGCATGGTGTTTGTGTGCACTCTGCCTTGGTGAATGATGCGCCAGATCTACTTGAAGCCACAGGACATGTGCTGAACATTGGCTGAATGATGCATGCATGGTGTTTGTGTGCACTCTGCCTTGGTGAATGATGCGCCAGATCTACTTGAAGCCACAGGACATGTGCTGAACATTGGCTGAATGATGCATGCATGGTGTTTGTGTGCACTCTGCCTTGGTGAATGATGCGCCAGATTTACTTGAAGCCACAGAACATGTGCTGGACATTGTTTGGATGATGCATGCATGGTGCTTGTGTGCACTCTGCTTTGGTGAATGATGCGCCAGATCTACTTGAAGCCACAGGACATGTGCTGAACGTTGGCTGAATGATGCATGCATGGTGTTTGTGTGCACTCTGCCTTGGTGAATGATGCGCCAGATCTACTTGAAGCCACAGGACATGTGCTGAACATTGGCTGAATGATGCATGCATGGTGTTTCTGTGCACTCTGCCTTGGTGAATGATGTGCCAGATCTACTTGAAGCCACAGGCCATGTGCTGAACGTTTGCTGGATGATGCATGCATGGTGTTTGTGTGCACTCTGCCTTGGTGAATGATGCGCCAGATCTACTTGAAGCCACAGGCCATGTGCTGAACGTTGGCTGAATGATGCATGCATGGTGTTTGTGTGCACTCTGCTTTGGTGAATGATGCGCCAGATCTACTTGAAGCAACAGGACATGTGCTGAACGTTGGCTGAATGATGCATGCATGGTGTTTGTGTGCACTCTGCTTTGGTGAATGATGCGCCAGATCTACTTGAAGCCACAGGACATGTGCTGAACGTTGGCTGAATGATGCATGCATGGTGTTTGTGTGCACTCTGCCTTGGTGAATGATGCGCCAGATCTACTTGAAGCCACAGAACATGTGCTGGACATTGTTTGGATGATGCATGCATGGTGCTTGTGTGCACTCTGCTTTGGTGAATGATGCGCCAGATCTACTTGAAGCCACAGGACATGTGCTGAACGTTGGCTGAATGATGCATGCATGGTGTTTGTGTGCACTCTGCCTTGGTGAATGATGCGCCAGATCTACTTGAAGCCACAGGCCATGTGCTGAACGTTTGCTGGATGATGCATGCATGGTGTTTGTGTGCACTCTGCCTTGGTGATTGATGTGCCAGATCTACTTGAAGCCACAGGACATGTGCTGAACGTTTGCTGGATGATGCATGCATGTGTTCCACTGGCAGGCGGAGAACCACATTGAGTACACGACCTTTGACACTGACTCGGAGCTGGACAAGATCGCCAAGTAGGTGGTTAGGTTCTAGGGGTTTGAGTTGAACAGGCGGAGGTTCTGGTTGTTCAGGTTCGAGGGGTTATGGCTCTTGGGGTTAATGGTTTAGGGTCTTTGGTTCAAGGGTTCCAGGTGTTTAGGTTCTAGGGGTGCAGGTAAAGGGTTCCTGTCTCCCACCCCTCCCTCCTCTCCCACCTGTTTGCTTCTGTTCCCGGGGGGACCCTAGGCACAACCTCACCCATGCGGTCCATCCCCGTTGGAGTCCTCGTTTCACACTCTCCCCTCCCGCTGTCCCCTCCAAGGCGCAACTCCTTGCATGCCGTTCCCATTACATGCCTCCACACTCGCACCTTTTTCTCTCCCCTGGATGACTTCTGGAAGGCATCACCCCTCTTGTGTGCTTATTTCGACCCCCCCTCTCTCCCTCTCCTGCCTTTCCCCGACGTAGCAAGACATGAACCCTAAAGGGTGGGTTGTTTTATTCCCTGATTTACCCTGCATGGTTTATTTTCACCCCTCCCAGGCACGACCGGTGGTTATTTTCACCCCCCTCTCCCCATATCCTGACTGTCTCTAACCCTGCAAGTCATGACACCTCTAGTGTGAGTCATTCCATTCCCTCCCCTCATCTATCTGGTTTTCATCTGGCCCCTCCCGGACAAAACCCGTGGTTATTTATTTCCCCCCTCTCCCCATCTCCTGACTGTCCCTGACCCCTGCAAGATATCAACCCTCTGGTGTGAGTCATTCCATTCTCCACTCTCCCCTGTCTGGTTTATCCTGGCCCCTCCCTTGAGCCCTCCCAGACACAACCCGCGGTTCCGGTGCGTACTGCGTATCCGTGCGGACGACCCGGATGCGCGCATTCCGCTGGGCCTGAAGTACGGTGCCAGCCTGGAAGATGTACCGCGGCTGCTCCAGCATGCCAAGAACATCGGGCTGCAGGTGTGTGGCCCGATAATAAGTGTGACATGCATCCACACTTGTTTTCCTAGAATGATTATCAGTGTAAATGACGAAGCATGCGTGCAAGCCAAAGCGCTGCAGGGTTTCGAGTTTACTGAATTTACCAAGCAAAGGTTTGGGGTTGACTGAAATTACCAAGCGAAGGTTTGGGGTTAACTGAATTTGCCAAGCAAAGGTTGGGGGTTAACCGAATGTACCAAGCGAAGGTTTTGGGTTAACTGAATTTACCAAGCGAAGGATTCGGGTTAACTGAATTTGCCAGATGAAGGAAATATCGTATAATTCGAATTTACCGGTGCTGGTACCAATATTTAAATGTAATTCGAAATAAACGCTTGGACCGCTGACAGGTGGTCGGCGTCTCGTTCCACGTGGGCAGTGGCGCCAAGAACATGTCCACCTACTCGGGGGCGATCGCCAGCGCCCGCCACATCTTCGACCTGGCAGAGATGATGGGGTTCCACATGGAGCTGCTCGACATTGGAGGTGCGTTTATCTCATTGTTTGATTAAGGTGCATGTCTTTCAGTGTATAATGAAGGTGCGTTTTCCCAGTATATTTTTAGGTGCAGTCATCTCAGTGTTTATGATGGTGCTTATATTTCAGTGATTGTTGGACTTACTCTCTTGTCAGTGGTAAATCAAGGTGCTCTTACCAGTACTTACCTTCGCACTAAAATAGCATCTCCTCTACATCATAACCTCTTCTCAGTCTCACCACGTATTGCCTGATGCCGCACTCACTTCACGGCCCAGCGTGTGTCTGCAAACGACCCTCTGCCTCATGACCTCTTATTTGCCTTATCATCGGTACTGCGCATGCTTCCTCATAAGCAGCTTCACTGTCCCTAGGTGTGTAACTCTGCCTCATGACCTCCTCCCTGCCTCACAGCCGGCCTTTTGCCTGTTACCTCACAGGCGGCTTCACTGACCATTGTGTCTACAAGTGACCTCTACCTCACAGGCGGCTTCACTGACCATTGTGTCTACAAGTGACCTTTACCTCACAGGCGGCTTCACTGACCATTGTGTCTACAAGTGACCTTTACCTCACAGGCGGCTTCACTGACCATTGTGTCTACAAGTGACCTCTACCTCATGACCTCTTCCCTATCTCGCCACTTCTTGCCCGTCGCTGCACACGCAGCATAACCGCTCATTGGGTGTACCTCAGCCCCATCACATTTGTTTGCCCCACATTCGGTACTTTGCATGTTTCCTCTCAAGCAGCTTCACTGCCCCTAGGTGTACCTCTGTCTCATGACCTCTTCCCTATCTCACAGCCGGCCTTTTGCATGTTACCTCACAGGCGGCTTCACCGGCCATTTTGATGATCAGGGCAACGTGATGTTTGGAGAGACTGCAGCCGCCATCAACAGCGCATTGGAGGTGGACTTCCCGCCAGACTCGGGTGAGATCTCAACCAATCTTGAGTGCGGATATTTCAATGAGGCCCGGGGCAGCTAGACTACAGGGTCCTGGGATATGGTCGGAGAATGATTCTGATATGCTTTCCCAACAATCTTGGGTGAGGATTGATATCTAGTTTTCCTCCAGATTCAGTTGGGGATTGACAAATCCATCCGAGTTTTTCAGATGGAATAGCAATGTGCTTCACGGCAACACAAGACTAACGTTTGGAGAGCATCAAAGCATGAATCCATGATGTTTCAGGGCGCACACTCAGCCAACATGGCGCCCCATGTGCCTCTTGGCGCCTTGCATGCATGAACAAATGAAGCCGCGTAGCCTTATGTGAGGAGAGGCACAAAGCAAGAATATGTGCTTTTTCAGGGCACACAGCGACTCAGGTGCCCCCTGTGCGCCATGCGCCCCATGCATCCCTTGCATGCAGGAACAACAGAAGCCGAAGGAGTGGTGAGGCAACATGCAGGAATGCTGCCTCAACACTCGTTAGGCTATTGTTGTCCTTGCCGCTTCAAGGCACACAGCGACCCAGGTGCCCCATGCACCTCTAGGCGCCATGCATGCATGAACAGCAGAAGCCTTAGTAGTGGTGAGGCAACATGCAGGATTGCATGCCGGATTGTGTTGGGATTTCCTGCTCCAGCTAAGCACGTGATCATGTTGCCACACCTCCCACCTTACCCTCCCCACCCTTGAATTACCACAAAGAGTGCATGCTCGTATCGCCACGCCCCCCCACCTCACCCCCCCCATCCGTCGTCTGCGACCAGGAGTACATGCTCGTATTGCCACGCCCTCCCACCTCACCCTCCGCACCCTTCATTTGCCAGTACGAGTGTGTATTCGTATTGCCACGTCCCCCCCCACCTCAACCTCTCCACCCGTCGTCTGCGACCAAGAGTGCATGCTCGTATCGCCACGCCCCCCCTCCTCCGCATCTGCACTTGCCTCCAGGAGTGCGTGTCATCGCAGAGCCTGGGCGCTATTTTGCAGAGACCTCTGCCACCATGTTCACTCCGGTGTACGGTGTGCGCGATCGGCCGGGGGACTCGACGCATTATAAGGGTGTACACAAGGACTACTGGATCACGGTGCGGGGGCTAGGTCGTTAGGGTCAAGGTTTTGGAGATTGAAGGCCAGGGCTTCGAAATCTCAAGTGTGATGGGGGTGGCAGGTACTAAACCCTTAACCCTCAGCTATAAGGGTGCACCCTGGGTGCGCGGTTTGTATCTGTTAACCCTAAACCCTAATCCCTCAGCAACGAGGGTGCACACTGGGTGCGTGGTTTGTAGCCATGAACCCTTGAATCTAAACCCTCAGCTACAAGGGTGCACTCTGGGTGCATGGTTTGTATTCGTGAACCCTTGAAACTAATTTATCAGCTACAAGGATGCATGCTGGGGGGCATGGTTTGTGTCCGTTAACCCTAATCCCTCAGCAACAAGGGTGCACACAAAGTGTGGGTTGAACCTGTTGATCCTTATCCCTCGGCTACAAGGATAAATACATATAATAAAGGATTCGCGATGAGTGGGTTGATGGGTTTAGGGTTTAGGATCGATAGGTGGAAGTGTTGAGAATTTCAAATAGAAGCCCTAAACATCAAGGGTGTGTGCAAGGACGACTGGAAGACGGTGTTTGCATCCGGGTAAATCCCGTCAAGCATTGAGGGCAGGCAAATGCCTAACGTTGTAAATTTGAGGAGTGTGAGATCACACTTGAGAGGTCAGAGGAGGCCATGCAAGCTGAGTCATGTGTGTGATGAGCATTTGGTGGCAGTGGAAGGAGAGGGACGATAGGTGCCTCTGAGTCCGGGGGCTTAGTGGGGGCATGGGGCCCCGTGCATGGCGCTTGGTGCATGGCGTGGCGTGCATGAGGCATGTGGTCCTGTGCATGGTGCACAATGCATGGTGCATGGGGTGTTTGATGACATGTGGGGCGAAGGCTTAATGGTGGACCTTGGACTTTGCTCCTCAATTCAATGGTCAGAGCTGTACAAGAAACTCTTCAAATTCCTTGGTTTCACCCACTTGCTTGCTCACAGGATGGCTTGTACGGGTGAGTTGGCTGCAGTGCTGTCCATCTGTATGCTGTACTGCTCAGCCGTACCTGACCACGGGCAGAGGTACCGTATTGGAACCAACGTATTGCTTTGTCGGGGATGCCGCCTAGGAGTGCAAAACAAATGAAGGGTTTCGTGTAGGGCATTCTTCAACGTCTTAATGTTCCCTGATGTTGTTTATACAAAGCTCCGGCGAGGGTCATGGTAGTATTTCGAACCATGAATGACACTGGTTGGTGGTGTGGCAGAGCGTAAGCAAGGATGGGCGAATTGGGAACAAGAAGGCGAGAGCGAGGGGCAGGGTTCAAGACCTTGGCAGGCAGGCTCGACATGAATGCCACTGCTTGGTGGGGTGTTAAATGAGCTTCCGCCGTCCCAGCCCCTTCCCGCACCACCTCGGCCGGAGCCACCGCCACCTTCGCCATCACCGTAGAGCGTAAGCAAGGATGGGGGGATTTTGAACCATGGATGACACGGGTTGGTGGTGTGGTAGAGCATAAGCAAGGATGGGGGGATTTCATACGAAAAGGGGAGAGCGAGGAGCAGGGGGGTCAGGGCCGGCAGGCAGGCTCGACATGGCATGACATGACCAAGGATAAGCAAGCGGGGTTTAAGGGAATGGCAGGCTGGCAGGCTGGCTGGCTGGCTGGCAATGGCAGGCTGGCTGGCAATGGCAGGCTGGCTGGCAATGGCAGGCTGGCTGGCTGGCTGGCAATGGCAGGCTGGCTGGCTGACTGGCAATGGCTGGCTGGCTGGCTGGCTGGCTGGCTGGCATTGGCAGGCTGGCTGGCTGGCAATGGCAGGCTGGCTGGCTGGCAATGACAGGCAGGCTGGCTGGCTGGCTGGCAATGGCAGGCTGGCTGGCAATAGCAGGCAGGCTGGCTGGCTGGCAATGGCAGGCTGGCAGGCTGGCTGGCAATGGCTGGCTGGCTGGCTGGCAATGGCAGGCTGGCTGGCTGGCTGGCTGGCTGGCAATTGCAGGCTGGCTGGCTGGCTGGCTGGCAATGGCAGGCTGGCTGGCTGGCATTGGCAGGCTGGCTGGCTGGCAATGACAGGCAGGCTGGCTGGCTGGCAATGGCAGGCTGGCTGGCTGGCAATGACAGGCTGGCTGGCTGGCAATGGCAGGCTGGCTGGCAATAGCAGGCAGGCTGGCAATGGCTGGCTGGCTGGCTGGCAATGGCAGGTTGGCTGGCTGGCTGGCTGGCAATGGCAGGCTGGCTGGCTGGCAATGGCAGGCTGGCTGGCTGGCAATGGCAGGCTGGCTGGCTGGCTGGCAATGGCAGGCTGGCAGGCTGTCTGGCTGGCACAACATGATCAAGATTCAACGGCACAAGCAAAGAGCGGACACTCATTTGGGGCTCGTACCCTAGGTTGTCATAATCTTGAACTCACGATAAAGGATTTAGTTATGTATGGGACATCATCTGGGGGGGCGTCCATGGTCAAATGGGTCAACTATTAGGTTGCTGTGCATCAAGGCCACCAGCTAAAACCTGGCACTGAAATCTGCTCTGAAACCTTGCCGCAAACCTGGCCATGCAGCCCAGAACTCTAAGCTCGCTCTGAAACCTGTCTGTGCCAGGTCTTTCAATTGCATCCTGTATGACGACCAGTGTCCAGAATATCAGGTGCGGTGAAAGGGCTGAAATGTAGTGCTGGAATAACTGCGATGGAGTGCTGGAATAGCTGTAATGTAGTGCTGGAATAGCTGTAATGTAGTGCTGGAATAGCTGTAATGTAGTGCTGGCATAACTGCGATGGAGTGCTGGAATAGCTGTAATGTAGTGCTGGAATAGCTGTGATGTAGTGCTGGAATAGCTGAAATGTAGTGCTGGAATAGCTGTGATTTAGTGCTGGAATAGCTGTAATGTAGTGCTGGAATAGCTGTGATGTAGTGCTGGAATAGCTGTGATGTAGTGCTGGAATAGCTGGAATATAGTGCTGGAATAGCTGTGATGTAGTGCTGGAATAGCTGAAATGTAGTGCTGGAATAGCTGTAATGTAATGCTGGAATAGCTGTAATGTAGTGCTGGAATGGCTGAAATGTAGTGCTGGAATAGCTGTGATGTAGTGCTGGGATAGCTGGAATATAGTGCTGGAATAGCTTAAATGTAGTGCTGGAATAGCTGTGATGTAGTGCTGGAATAGCTGTGATGTAGTGCTGGAATAGCTGTAATGTAGTGCTGGAATAGCTGTGATGTAGTGCTGGAATAGCTGGAATATAGTGCTGGAATAGCTTACATGTAGTGCTGGAATAGCTGTGTTGTAGTGCTGGAATAGCTGTAATGTAGTGCTGGAATACCTGTGATGTAGTGCTGGAATAGCTGAAATGTAGTGCTGGAATAGCTGAAATGTAGTGCTGGCATAACTGCGATGGAGTGCTGGAATAGCTGGAATATAGTGCTGGAATAGCTTAAATGTAGTGCTGGAATAGCTGTGATGTAGTGCTGGAATAGCTGAAATGTAGTGCTGGAATAGCTGTGATGTAGTGCTGGAATAGCTGGAATATAGTGCTGGAATAGCTGTGATGTAGTGCTGGAATAGCTGTGATGTAGTGCTGGAATAGCTGAAATGTAGTGCTGGAATAGCTGTGATGTAGTGCTGGAATAGCTGTGATGTAGTGCTGGAATAGCTGTAATGTAGTGCTGGAATAGCTGTGATGTAGTGCTGGAATAGCTGGAATATAGTGCTGGAATAGCTTAAATGTAGTGCTGGAATAGCTGTGATGTAGTGCTGGAATAGCTGAAATGTAGTGCTGGAATAGCTGTGTTGTAGTGCTGGAATAGCTTAAATGTAGTGCTGGAATAGCTGTGCTGTAGTGCTGGAATAGCTGTGCTGTAGTGCTGGAATAGCTGTGATGTAGTGCTGGAATAGCTGTAATGTAGTGCTGGAATAGCTGTGATGTAGTGCTGGAATAGCTGGAATATAGTGCTGGAATAGCTTAAATGTAGTGCTGGAATAGCTGTGATGTAGTGCTGGAATAGCTGTGATGTAGTGCTGGAATAGCTGTGATGTAGTGCTGGCATAACTGCGATGGAGTGCTGGAATAGCTGGAATATAGTGCTGGAATAGCTGTGATGTAGTGCTGGAATAGCTGTGATGTAGTGCTGGAATAGCTGTGATGGAGTGCTGGAATAGCTGGAATATAGTGCTGGAATAGCTGTGATGTAGTGCTGGAATAGCTGTGATGTAGTGCTGGAATAGCTGAAATGTAGTGCTGGAATAGCTGTGATGTAGTGCTGGAATAGCTGGAATATAGTGCTGGAATAGCTTAAATGTAGTGCTGGAATAGCTGTGATGTAGTGCTGGAATAGTTGTGATGTAGTACTGGAATAGCTGTGATGTAGTGCTGAGATAGCTGTGATGTAGTGCTGGAATTGCTGAATTGCTGACTTGCATTGCTGGCAAACAAAATTTCAATGCTGTTCAGCTGGTGCTGGTCTAATGTGGATTCCCAGTCCGATAAACGTATGATTATGATTTTGTTGATTTTAATTGGCACGTTGCCTTGAGTTCCTTCAACTTCCCAGCACTGTACTGAAAATTTATAACTACTGTTGCCTTCTCAGCCTCAGCAGACTGCGGTGCGTATGTCTGCAAAGTTCTCATGCTGCTCACTGGCAGGCGGAAGCCTCGGGCCTTGCAGCATGGCACCCAAGGGCATCAGCTTGCAGCTTCCACCTGATTCTCTGATTTATGGCCGGCTTGGTTAGCCTATTGAGCCCTGAGAGATCTGAACGTCAAATTAATGGATCCATGCCCAGTCGCCCCCCCACCCCACCCCGCCTCCCTGAGTTCAAGGCACTCGTTTTGGGGCTGGGGATTAGAGTCAACCTTCAGGCATGTCTCTGTAAATCAATGCCGCATGCCTGAAAAGGTTGTGAAGCTTTCTTTCCCCAATGCTGGTGAAGGGTTCTTCCCCCCTTAGCCAGCCGTACGATTGTCTCACAACTTCACTAGTCTTGTTCCTCCATCACACTATTGAGTTCCTGCCAGTCGCCCAGGCACCCAGTGCTGCACTTATGCCTCCTCGTTCTGAAGCTTCCATCCCTTGCCACGCAGGTCTTGCGGTCGCCGCTGCTGCCGTCTGTTGATGAGGCCACGGCTGAGGTCTTCAAATCGACGGTGTGGGGACCCACCTGTGACAGTGCAGACTGGTGAGACTAACACCTACACGGCAGCTGCATATCAGCTACATGACAGCTACATATTAGCTACATGTCAGCTACATGACTTGCACAACCGCAGACTGGTGAGACTAATACTTGCATGTCAGTTATATGTCAGCTACATGACCTGCTGCGATAGGGAAGACTGGTGAGGGTTACTGTACAACTAACACCCCTCATTGGAGGGTGCGTATGCGACATGTCACCTACTTGTTAGCTGCATGACAGCTAAGCTACCTGCAGCAGAGCTGGCTGGTGAGGCTCTCCGCATGGCACTGATCACTATTGAAGTGCTTTCAGCTACATTTCATCTGAAGTAGCGCGGACTGGTGAGAAATACCGCACGTGACAGCCAATGTCTAGGGTGCCTCACCTTTGTGTCAGGTACATTTCAGCTACATTGCATGCAACAGGGCAGGCTGGTGAAAAAGCACTGCACATCAGTGCCAATGTTTAGGGTGTTTTGCCCGCGTGTCAGACACAGTTCACCTTTATTGCATGCGACAGGGCAGAGTGGGGAGAGATACAGCATCAATCTTTGCTGATGATAGGGTGTGCAAAAGCTGCGTGTCAGGTACATGTCAGCTACATGTCATCTACATGACAGCTTTATTTCCAACGAGAGTGCAGTCTGGTGAGAAACACCGTACATCTCTGGTCATTATTGGACACTGCTTCAGGTACATTTCAGCTACACCATCTTTCAGCTACACCAGCTTTCAGCCTGGGGGGACTGGTGCTGCAAGCACTGGCACTGTTTGAGCTTCAGCCACACCAGCTTTCAGCTGCTTGAGCTACAGCTACAGATTCAGCTACACCAGCTTTCAGCCTGGGGGGACTGGTGCTGCTAGCACTGCTGCTTGAGCCACGGGTATCGTCGGCTGGGTGAGGCTTGGGCCCTTATCGGCCCAATGGTGGACGCCCAGAAATCAGTCTCTCTCTCCTATGTTGGACATGCGCCCCATGCGGCCATGCCCCATGCAGCGTGTTGCGTGTATAAATGTGAAATCTAACATCCTTCAATGTCAGAGGTGCGACCCATGCAGCGCCCCATGCAGTGTGTATGAATGTGTAGCCTAACATCCTTGAACGCTGAATGTGCCCCCCATGCCCCATGCAGCGTGTACAAAGATATATTGCTGCCAGAGCTGAGAAACGGGGACTGGCTCATGTTCCCCAACGCAGGTGCGCCTCAACTCCGGTCTGAAAACTTGTAACCTTAGTCTGAAACCTAAGTCTGAAAACTTGTACCCATATCCCAAAACCTGTGCCTCGAATCCGGTCTGAAAACTTGTAACCTTAGTCTGAAACCTAAGCCTGCAAACCTGAAACCTTAGCCTTAAGTTAATCTGAAAACCTGAAACCCTAGAGAGTGGTATTGAATGTCTCATGTTCTGATAGTCCTTTCGACAATATGAGGGTATACCGATAAGTCAAATTCGCTTACTTGGCACCCCAGGGACCTGAGTTGCGGCCTCTGCCCATGCTCTGCTGCTCCCTTTATCCTTAGGGCCGCTGCAGACCGCATTTCTCCTCCTTCGTTAAATGTGCACCAGACTACCTAAAAGGGCTGGGCAGGCGGCCACCACTGGGCCCATAATGACAAAATCTTGACCCGGTTATGGCTGGTGGCATACAAGGGTCATATCACAGTCCCGTCCCATGCATCAAATGTGATGCTCTGCTGGGCAATGCGCAGTCCAGTACAGTATGACAGCTAGATACTATCCACGTCCAGATCCACCAGGCTGTCTACCCTAAGCACTGAATCTTCAACCTGATCCTTAGGCGCATACACGGTAGCTGGGGCATGTGATTTCAACGGCATCAATATGACGCGGCCAAGGACTTTCTACGTCTTCTCAGACAGCCCGGTGGACCTGGACGCGGATGGAATCTAGCTGTCACACTTCACTAGACATTGTCACACTTCACACAGCTGTACACTATGTCCTTCCAGACATTTGATGCTGATGGAGGAAGCTGTTAGCTGCCGCCTGGATGAGAGCCGCACTTTTAGTGCGCATATTCACACTTGCAACTTTTGCCGACAGCCCGGAGGATCTGGAAGTGGATGGAGTGTACCGTAGCTGTCACCGTCTGTTGTATAAAAACGGAATGTGTCCCTGGTCATTCTAACACTTGTAACTTGCCCAGAGGTGATACACTTTTAGAAATGCACTACCACTCTCGGGGACCGCAACTGCTCAAGGTTTGTAGTACAGGAGCGCGTTTTTTGCTTCATCACAAAAATACGCCGTGACACAGGATTTTGGCACGCATTCTGTTCACTGTTGGAGATTTCGACGTCCATTGATTAGAGATGTAACTTGCATGGCAACAGGAATCAGTGGCGACTCAGTGGTGACTCCGTGGTGTCTCAGTAGGCTTTTCAGTAGGATTTGTATGGCTCATGAAATGTGGTTTTAACAGCAATTCAGCAGATTTGAGACGCAAGAGTTTGGGAGTAAGTATTTAAATCTAAGAGATGTCGCCAATTAAGTAATGGATTCATTAGAGATGTAACGCAATTGACTGGTGAAGATCTGAGATTTCACGATTTTGCACGAAATTGCAATGTCCAGTCGGGGGGCGATGGGCAAAACCATGACCGCCCAGTCGCCCACCAAGCACTAATGCAGTAGGGCTTACTGCGTGAAGACCTGCTGCCTGTAAGCCGCAATGAATGTAGCTTCTGAGAAGCCCATGTCCTATCTACCGTATTAAGAAGAAACCACGCTGGATGATCATATCCGTCAGGGCCAAAGGCTGTGTTCAAGCTTGCATCAGTCGCTTCAAGACGCGAAAATAACTTATGAATAATCAATTCGGGAGCAGGCCATGTGGAGCATCGGCGATCAGTGGCATCATGGTAGTGTGCCGGCAGGTCAATGACAATATGACATTATACTACTGGGCCATGATGAGAAGGATTGGCCCCGTGGGCGCCCAACTGCGCCGGAGGGTGCTGGCAGTTGTTTAGCAGTTTGTTTGCTTGAACTCGCCACCAAACTTGTTTATAAGCAAAATCTCCTAAAATTTACCAGACAGGACATGGCAACATTTGAGCCTGAGGGAGATGTTCAAACCAGGCCCCGATGGCTCCATGGCTCCATGCACAACATTATGAAACCAAGCAGATGAGGAATCATGGCCCCATGTCGTCAGTTGTGTTCTGTCCGTGGATGCAGTTGGCGTATGAAAGAAAACGGGCGAGTCGCAAGGTCCCCACGATTGACCGCCCAGGAGGCATTCGTCCGGGTATGCACCGGAAATTCGGTTGCTATAATCGCACTGTTGTCTGCATTTCACACACAACTCTGTGAACAACCCAGCCAAGTCAGTCCAAGGTCCGGTCCAGTATTGTGGCACGTGCTGACGCAGCACATACTTGCAGCGTCGTGTATCGTCGCTGCGTCGCAGCGATCGTGATCGGACGGGTTTAGTTATTTTGGGGGACGCTTTAGTAAGCACCGCTGAGACTGCACCGCGTTTAGATGGATGTGGCGTTTGACCTACGCACAACCGAATGACAAACGACCAGAGACGAACATGATGACAGCCAGGATACGAAACATTCGCAGATACTTTTCACACCTTGGTTCGTGCTGCTGAAGCCTAACAGTATCAGAGCTGATGCCGTATCAAGATATTTTGTCAGATAGATTTCCATCGTGTCAAATTACCCAAGTCATTACACGAAGTTCCCAAATATTCACAACTCTTCTATTCCCCCTGTCATTGATCTTGTACTTTTCTATTTTCATAGCTACAAGATATTGCTTTATCACGCTAAACATCTGAAGCCAGCCTTGCACAAGACCTCCCCAGAGGTGTGAGACGTCAGCAGCCTGCTCTTTGTTTGAGCACTAGAAGCCTTCCTCTTAGGAGGTGAGCAGGAAGCAGCAGTATAGGACTGGCGATTTCTTAGGCAATCTCCCAAATATTGGGAAATCTTCGGGATATTTCCGACGCAAGATATTGCGCATCCTGTTAACCTCTCCACACAACCCGGCCTTGTCATTGCATCGTCTCCTTGATTTCGGCCGTTCATAGGAAGACTGGAAATGAAGCGTCGCTCCACTTCTACGCGAGCGTTGTGGCTTCTAGACTTGGCCTCTAGGAGAGGTCCCGGGGAAGACCTGTCTACTACTGGATTTCGAAACGCATTGGAGGCCCTGCCCGGCGCTCCTTAAGTCCTGCCACCATGGGAAGTGCTTCTCTGCTGACCGCCTGTGAAATCTTCACCCCCTTTGCAGATATTACACGCGCCGGAAATGTCCCCTACCAGCGCGCCCTTCTGTTCAGTCTTGGACACCGTGCAAATCCAATGCCAAGACACTTTCGTCCAGAAGATGTTAAAATCAGCTGCAGCCTTGATTCAACAGGAGCAGGTCCTAGCAAGCGACAACGACGGCTGGGGCGGCAGCAACAACAGCAGCAACGGCAACGGCTCCGACGGTGTCAATTCCGCACCTTCGCAAGCGACCCGGAAGGCTAGCGGTGACACGGGCGGCCAGGTGTCGGAGAACGGCCTTCTAGACCTGAGCTCCGGCTCAGACTTGCGAGACAGCTGTGGGAAGGATACCAACAGCTGCCTGCAGGTAGATGAAAGCAGCCCAGTGGGCTTCCGATACACCTCCACTCTAGCAGCAGCCAAGACTGCTGCCCCCCCTGCGCCCTTGAGCCAGTTGCAACGCAACCAGAAGCTCTCTGGGTCCAAGCGCCACCATGAGCACACCTCCCAACACGTAGTGCTACCTCAGCCCAGCACTCGGCTGGCAGTGCTGGCGCACGCTATACAACCATGCCCTACACGAGGCCTACATGAGCAGCAGCACCAGGGTGTTGCTGTGGCTTCCACCGATTCAGAAGTCACAGCTGGGGCTGCTGTCGTGAGTCTGGCACACGCCCTCGGTCAAAAGAACACCTGGCAGTCGCTGCTGGCTCCCTCGCTAGGAAAGAGCGATAGCGGCCTCGGCGCAGGCATCGAGGGCAGCGGACAGGTAGGGGCAAGTAAGGGTTGGAGGAGAGGGGAGTTTAGCACATGCACCAGCTGCACTCCTGATGTCTGAACAGTCCATTCCTGCACATCAAAGATGTGTGAAAGCACTGGATGTCTGCCGCTGCTTTGCTGCTAGATGATGGGGAGGGAAAGACTAGCTTGCTGACAGCACTATGGAAGCCTTATTCTCCCCTATGTGTGCTTGTCCTTGCAGGCACCTGACCTGCCGCTGCTGCTAGACGACGACCTCAACCATGTTGCCGGAGATCACAACCATGTTGCCGCAGCGCAAACCAACAGCCGCGAGGAGGGCGGCAGCAGTCAGGTGTGCGAGTGAGCTGGTGTACTTTGAGTGGTGGAATATTTTGCATACTTCGTCATGACCAAGAAATTTGAATTTGTCTTCAGTTCGGGAAGGATGTTTGACCCTTTTACTTGAGCCACCTCTCATCCTGAACCCTTTCCCAAACCCCTTTCCTTGCACAGGTCCAAGGCGGCTTGGCTGCTGCTGGCAGTTGCCCTGTTGGTCAAGACGGCTGTGGCAGTGCAGACGGCGACTCAGCTGCTGCCCGAGCCAGCAAACGTATGCGCCTGGTCTGGACCCCCGAGTTGCACCACCGCTTCATGGCATCCGTCCACCAGCTAGGGGTCAACCATGCAGTTCCAAAGCATCTGCTGCAGGTGGGCAGAGGAAGGGGGTCTTTGTTTGATTGTGAGTACAAACTGCATTTTCATTTCCCAGTTGTTCACGACCTACAAATATGCAGCTAAGCTCAAGTCTGATGAGGAGAGGTCCTTATAATACCTCATAAAACCTTGTTCAATTGAATCATGGCCATACCCCGCCCTGCCCATGGCCTTCCTGGTCGAGCGAGTCTGACTCTGCCTCCTATCCACCTGTCCCTTGCCACTTGCCAGCTGATGAATGTGGAAGGTATGACGCGCGAGAATGTCGCAAGTCACCTGCAGAAGTACCGCCTGTACCTGAAGAAGCTGTCTGGCGTCTCTGGCAACGACCCCATCCCTGAGCACATCCTGGTCCAGGCTCAGGAGCAGTCCCTGCACCAGTATGCTGTGAAGAACCAGGTGGCCGCGCAACATATGGCTACGATGCAGCTGCAACAGCAGCATCAACATGCTGCAGCAGCCATGCAGCAGCAACAGCAGCAGCAGCAGCAGGCGCTCCTTCAGCAGCAACAGATGTCTGCAATGGGCTACGGCGTGGGTAGTGGATATGGCATGCC
Organism: Limnomonas spitsbergensis; assembly: GCA_037349105.1. Classification (NCBI taxonomy): domain Eukaryota; kingdom Viridiplantae; phylum Chlorophyta; class Chlorophyceae; order Chlamydomonadales; genus Limnomonas; species Limnomonas spitsbergensis. The sequence continues at coordinate 2,032,616 of JAYJMM010000094.1, read as the reverse complement.
GCCAGCTGCATGTGGAGGTCAGTTGACGCCATTAAGTTCTGTGTGTAGATTCCTGACTGGTCACCGATAATTTCATTTTTCCTCACCTGAAACAACTGTGTTGCTGGTGCCTTGTACCCTTCATCCCAAGGCTCTACATTCTAAATTCCCTCCCAGCCTTTCTTTTTTCATGACTCAGCTACATGTCAGCTACACTCCGGCCTCTGGCCGGGGGGCCAATTTGTGGCCAGCCATGCAGCTTTGGCCACCAGTCCTAGGCCGGTCCAGGTTTTTCTCTTAACCGGTCCTCTGACGGCCACGGGGAGGCCCACTGATGGTGGCCTCGTTGCTAAAAATAAAGCACTGTTTTTTCCTCACCAGCTGTTCTACTCTATACTGAGCTCCACACTGCTTGGATCCCACAGGCCCTTCCGCGCCCGGCATGTCACAGAACACCTCTGGCCCAGCCAGCTGTCCCAGCGGTCAGTTTCAGGCACCTGGGGGTCTGATGGCGCCGCCAGCAGGACCAGCAGGGCCGAGTGCATTCCCCCCCCCCGGCAGCTTGGGTGCCCCTGGGAGCTTCTCCAACGTTGGCGCGTGCCCCTCTGGCGAGTCCAACAATGCCTCGATGATGCAGCAGGTATGCTTTATGGGGAGGAGGACTGTGGCCGCGACGAGGGGGGGTGGGTGGGTGAAATATTGATCTAGGAGCATGCTTCTATTTTGCACATGCTGCCAAAAATGGTGCTTCGTTCCGGTCTGGCACCTTGCAACCCTATACCATCTTTCTTGGAACCATCCACTGTCCCCTCTCAGTACCCTCAGCTAATTTGGGTGAGGGTGGACTGAAGCAGATTATTTGAAGTCAGTCACCTGAAATCACGTAGGAAGGTTATGGCTGAATCTTGTCCTCCCAACCTTTCTTCTCAGTCGGTCGTCATCAAAAGCACTACAGCTGAATTCCATGCCCTCAATCCTTCCGCCCGGGAGTCTCAATTCATGAGCATTATTGTTGCCAGTCTGACCTGCCCTTCTCCCTACACTCTCAGCAGGTGATGATGTTGCAGATGCAACAGCAACAGATGGCTCAGTACAACGCCCTGATGCAGCAACAGATGATGCAGGCTGCTGCCATCGGCGGAGCCCCATCGTATTGCGGGGGCCCTTCCATGAGTTTTCCGGGCCCTCCGATGAGTGCAAGGCCTGACGGTATGCAGTCGATGCAGTTTCCAAGCATGCCCTCTCCTGCACCCTCTCAGTCCATGGGCCAGCAGCAGTTCCCGCCAGGCCTTGGTCCCTTGGGCCAGCAGCAGCAGGCCATGTATCAGCAGCAGCAACAGCAGGCGATGCACCAGCAGCCGAGCAGGGAAGAGCAGCAGATGCAGCAGCAGGCTGATGGGCAGCAACAGATGCAGATGCAGGCGTTCATGCAGCAGCAGCAGATGGCGCAGATGCAGCAGCAACAGCAGCATCAGCAGCAGGCCCACTTTGCGCATATGCAGCAGCAGCAACAGCAGCAGTTTGCGCAGATGCAGCAAGAGCAGTTCAATGCGCGCACGCAACAGCAGCAGTACTCTCAAAGTGTCAATGCTTAGGAAACAGGGCATTCTGCTGAGAATGCTGAAGGATGTGAGAGTTGGTGAGAGAAAGAATGACATGAGTGGATGGTGTGTGTGTGTGTGGACGGGAGGCTGTATACCCTGTTCTCCCCAAGCAACCACTGCCATGCTGGTGCTGGATCGGATTCCCCATCGAGAAGCCTTGTGCTCAGACACTCAAAAATAGTATTTCATTATATATCATTGAATCGGCAGATGGATGCCTCTTCCTCCCCCCCCGCGAATACTTGCTGCATCCAAGAGTTTTTGTGTGTCGTGTTGCATGGATTGCACGAGGTAGCGCACTCTTTGGCTTCATCACAAACGCCTATGCGAGAAGCAGACTGGTTGCAGTGCCACGTAAGTGGTTGCTGTTCCTTGACTTAACCTCCCTTGTTTCCATCTCTCGTCAATTATGCATTTACCCTGCAATACCACTCGTGCTGACTGCCCAACTGGCTTACGTAGCACTCGTTGGTCTGTGCGGTGGTGGCCGGGAATAACAGCTCTTGCTGTGGACTTGCCACTAAATCATATCGTAGTACATGTTATAAGCGCTTTTTCACTGGCGAGTTCTTCTTCCTGATTTTCCATTTATGTATGGAGGATTGGGTGAGAGCTTCATTTACGCCTATTATTATGTTATATAGTACGGCCTTGAGTCGTCGGTTTCATGTGTTTGGTTGTTTGGTTGGAGCTTGAATAGGTCCCCTACCAATTCTCCTGTCTTGTTCATGATTTGTGTAGTTGTTACCGGTTGGGAGAGGGAATGGAGGATGCCTGTTGGCCCTCGGCATCATGGAATTGCATGCTGGCTTGATTGTTTCGTCATATGTTCATGTTTGTTAGTTGAATACCTTGGTTACTATTAATTAGTCTGGTCAAGGAACCAAAGAGATTCTGCAACCTGATAACTTGAATCTCCGCTCTGTAAAATGGTGTGGAAGATAAGGATACGACGGTCCTGAGTCGGTGGCTGCCGCCCAAAGCTTGTACCTGCAACATACCTGAACATATGTTACAGATAGAGGCAAGTGTGGTGATTGAAAGTGTAAGGTCAAAAGGTCCACAATTATTGGCTCATAATGGTTTCCGGTCATGTGTAGTAACTGCTTACACCTGCAGTCGCCAGCCCATCCACAAGAAGGGCGACCCTGGTAATAACTACCGACCCATTGCCATCCCTAGCGTGCTGTACCGGCTGTATGCTGGCATGCTAAACACCGTCCCTGATCGGTGGGCCTGCCTGCACGAGCACAATCCCCCTGAACAGTTTGGCTTTCAGCGACGCCGTAGCACGCCCCAGGCCGCTTTTCTCTTGAGGCGTGCAGTCAATGCGCAACGGGCAGCTGCAGGCCGTGGCAAACTGCATGTGGCCTTTGTGGATTTCACCAAGGCCTATGACTATGTGCCACAGGAGCAGCTATGGCAGCACTTGTCTGAGCGGCTTCACATGCCTTCATGCCTGTTTCGCACTGTGCAAGCGCTCTACAAAGGTGCAGTCTACACGCTCACAGGCGGCCATAAAAGCACTGGCCCTAAGCCTTCCACCCGAGGTATCAAGCAGGGCTGCCCACTCAGCCCTCTCCTCTTCAGCCTCTACATCAGCGATCTGCCGGGCAAGATTGCAGCCCAGTGCCCGGCAGAGGGAGGGCGAGGCGGGGCGAAGACTCAGGTGCCTCTTATATGCTGATGATCTCTCCCTGCTAGCCAGCAGCCCGGCAGGGCTGCAGCACATGCTAGATGCCCGGCATGAATATGCGGCGGTCAAACAGCCCCAGGTCAACGTCAGCAAGACAGAGATATTGGAGTTTGGCAGCCGCTTAGCGACGCAGCGCCAGCAATCAGCCCATACTTGCGTGTCCGGCCCCAATAGTATAGCGCTGAAGCGCGTCCAAGAATTCAAGTTCTTGGGCATCATCCAGCACCAGAGCGGCAGCATGAGGAAGGCGACGCAAGGAAGAGAGGTGCATTTGACTGCCGCGTTGCAGCGTGTCCGCCGCATGGCCGCCAAGGTGCGACTCAGGCATCATCTGCCTACAGTCCCTACACGCATCCGGTTGGCGTCTGTCTATGCAGCGCCTGCGGCAACTACGGTGATGTGGTGTGGGCCACCGATCATCTCAGGCCGCTGCATTGCCTCAAGAGCAAGATGCAGTCCAGCTTCCTCCAGCATCTGCGCCATGCTGCAGGGCTACCTCCGTCCGCTGCCAGTTGGAAGGGCATGAGGGAGCTGCAGATCCAGTCATGACAGCGAAGTTGGTGGCAGCATGTACTTCGCTTCTAAAACACCGCGGTCGCACCAGCAGCACAGCAAGACAGCCCACTTATGGCCGCAGCCATGGCGGCCGACATGGAGCTCGCTGTCAGACAGGGTACAGGAGGTCGCAATTGGTGCAGTGATTTGCTAGGTGCTTTGGAGGAGCTGGAGCTGGGATCAGCCGTCCCCAAACTGCGTCAGACGACGACTGACCTGCAGCCGCTACGTGTCCCAGAGCTGCTAGCGCTAGTTGATGCAGCGTACAAGCGGGCGCAGCTCCATATTTTTTGTCGCCACAATGCCTTGACAGTCAATATAAAAATCTGAAGCAGTTGTTTTTAACCAGAAATGTTACCGTCATTTGGCATCTCTGTCTTATGACGGAAGCGTTCTTGATATTAAGCCCTTTTTCATCTACTTGGGTATGTTCTTTGATGAGGCAGAGGGTATGAAGGGAGCAGGTAGACGTTGTGTCAACAAGGGGAGGGCAGCTTTGTATGCCATGGTCCGGAGATGTCATGAGCTTGACATACACAATGTTCACACTAAATGTCATATTTTTTACTCTTTGGTGAAGCCTACTCTGTTTTATGGGTGTGAAATGTGGGGACCAGGTCTCCTTGCGAAAGGAGTCGGCTTGACAGATACTGGTTTCTCTAGAGATTTGGAGGTAATTCACAAGGGTTTCCTTAGGCAGTGTCTGGGTCTTCGCAAGTCTGTGGCCGAGTATGTTCTCACGAGTGAACTGCACCGTGAACCCCTTATCTCAAGTCTTTTTCAGCAGACCCTGAGTTTTTGGCATAGAATTAATCTGAGGCCTGACAGTGACCTTGTGAAAATGGCTATGCATGAAAGTTGTGATTTGGCGAAGGCTGGCACTTCACTTTGTTGGGCTGGTTTTCTGTCTACGATATTGATGACTCTGGGTATTGATTTATTGACTGCTTCAGCCAATACCTCTTTGGATATTGGGGTCATTGTGAATTCAGCTAGGGATCAGTGGCTTTCCAAAATTTCCAGGGACATGCCACATACGGCCCTGTCAGTACGTGCTACTCCTGACTCAGAACGCTCGGGGTTCAAATTGTTTACGTTCTCTAAGTGGTTCCAAATTAAGCGTGATGTGAAGGAGACTTTCTGGTACAATTTGAGAAAGCCTAATATTATTTTTGCTGTAGCCCGGTATCGGATGGGGTCGCATTGACTGAATGTTGAGACGGGGCGCTTTGAGAAACCCTGTGTGCCTCGTAGGGAGAGGATTTGTAGATGTTGCAATCTTAAATGTCGGGAGGATGAGCTTCACATGATTTACTGCCCGTTCTATACAGACCTTCGTTTTCAGTTTAACCTTACTTTCCATATTTCCTAGAGGACGAGGATGTGGCCATGAAACGGTACGCAAATGGAGTGTGGGGCAAACTAAATGCAGCGGATCCTGCATATGTGTTCTGGAAGAAATTTGGTTGTTTTACCTTTCAGTGTATGATGAAAAGAGAGAATCATCTCAAAACTTTGCCAAATTTCCTGTCTCCCCCCTTACTCTCTAGGCGGTGCTCAATCGAACTCTTTTGCACCCACGTCATGTTTTATGGCTGGGGCTTATCTTCTGCAATATGGGGTTCATTCCCACGCCACTGTCGTGGTTGTGTGCTAATTGCTTGCCCAGGGGGGTCACTGGTTTTCGCTTTCTGTCCTAGTGTATCAAGTGCCTGTACCGGTTTACAGGCACATGTCCCATGTATCAAGTGTGATGCTCTTTTGGACTGTAAAAACTTCACTTCACGGCGTTCGCAGGCCAAGGGCCGCACCAGTCGAAGGGAGTATGCTTGCGTGCGCATGAACTTAAGGCTGCGGCTCGGCACCGTCAACACGGCTGACACTCGAGGGCGGTCAGCAGCGTGATGGACGGTGCTGCCAACGATGTTGGGCAAAAAGTGATGGCGAGCATGTGGAGGATGCGCTGCATGTCTGCTTCCAGTGCCCTAGCGTGAAAGAGAGGCTTAGGGAGAGAGGTTGGGCAGGCCCCACGGAGGGCGCCACAGACAGTTGTACCGGGGCAGGCTTGGATGGGAGGCTCTGACTTTTGTTGAGGAAGTCGTATGCTTTGTTGAGGCCTAGTTTTGTTGCTTTTCTTTGCCTTCTTGGCTTGAAAGGGGCACGGATACTTCGGTCTGCCTTTTCCTCTTGGGGGTGGGTATTTCATTTTCCTTTGTGTTTCTCCCCTTCTTTCTCCCTTACCCTAAGTTTCTTTTCATCCAACCGTTGAACGGGACAGTTGGGTGCCCATGCGGCCGAGCCTTTTTGAGCAGGGCCCAGAGGTGTAATGTCATTGACCTGCAGTCACCCCCGATGGTCACAGCCTGATGCATGATCCGAAACTTAAAAACGCAAGCACAGTCCAGTTATAATTGCCTTGTCACACACAAATTGTCAATCCTTATCCCAGCTATCTAGTCTAATCACATATCCACCGATCACACAAGCAGATGGCCAAACCCTCCCATGCAAGGTGAGATAAATTTATCATGAGTAGCTGGAGAGAAGAAGGCCAAAGCGAGGCGCCATTTCCGGCTCCACCAGCCTGGCCCCTGAGATGCAGTAATTTAATTTCGGAGGATGAAGCATCATTTTGTGCCCCGGCCATCATTGGTCTGGATACGAGAGGTGCACCTTGTTGGCAGGAAATTATTTTGCTAGACTTAACAAATGGGAATGGGAGGCCTGCCGCCCTACCCTATCATTTGGCTCTCGTCGTCCGCTGAGAAAAGGCGAACAGGAACAGGAAAGGCACACAGGAAATCATGGGCAGGGGATAGTAAACCGGATGGTAATCCACACCCCTGTCCACACTGAAACGCTCCATACCTCATTCTCACTCGAGATCCACAACCTGCCACAGATCTCTGCTTCAAAAATAATACGAAATCCGACTCACAGTGCAGCTCCTGACATGATTTCAGGTGATTAACGTATTCAGTCATCCTGATCTATACATCGTATCCCCCTGCGTCAGCGTCAGATTTGGATGTTCGTATTTATGACAATACGGGTTTCTAATTTTGAAATCATGCGGGGGCTTGTCGTGACCGGGAGGTTGTGACCATTGCCCAGCATTCCAGCACCATGCCTTTTGAATGGGGCTTTATGTACTCTCAGCCGCAGAACTGCACCTTCGACGCCACCAAGTAAGCGACGGCCTTCCTCACTTCCTCTCCGTCCCCTGTGAACGGGCGCCTCGACCTGCACTCGCCATCTTCCCATGACAAATACGCCTCACCGCTTGTTACTTCCTTTGCAGACCTGTATTCAAAGCTGTGGAGCCTCCTGTCGCCAGCGTCGTGCTTGCGGCAAGTCCTTAGTGTTGTCAGTTGCCTTGTCGGTTGGCCCTCAAGCCGTTCTGCATGAACCGTGATTCCTTCCTATTTCCCATTAGCATACCTTAACTTGGTTGACCACATATAAGGCATACTTAGCAGGCTGTGCAAGTTAGTACGCCCTGATAATTGGGGCCTCGCGTTTGCCACAGTGATTGGATCTCTCCAAACTTTCAGACAGACAGTACAGAACCCAGTTTTCATTCTCAATTTTACCTGCAGGCTTTCAAGCGACTGACCAGCCCCTTGGAGCATGGTGAGATCCTGCAAGCATGGAGCGCATGGCAGTGCTGCACATGCATGCACACCCGATCTAAGCGTGTGCTGCCAAATGGGCAGCACAGCCATGTGGGCAACAGCGCACATGGCTCGCATGGGCTTAGCCCTTTGATGCATACTCAGGATTAGCACCAGCTTGCGATGCTGCGAGGGCGCTCTGGTCAGAAAGCAGATGGCCAGGAGGAGGCGGCCCCTATGCTAGGTAGCCGCATTGTGCCATGCTATATTTGCCTCCTTGTTTATCGTTAGCCTGTCGCCTGTGACAGTGGAATCAAAGCTTCATACATAAAAATGGAGTGAGGCTGTTGTGAAAGCATCCTCGCTGAGGGATTATATATTAGTATACAGTACAGAAATAAAATAGGCCTGCACCTGCGGACACACAAATGGGAAGGGATATAAAAGCATGGTTGAGTGTTGTGGATATACCTAGATAGCTGCAAAGGCCATCCATCCAACCACAATGGGTGCGCCATGGTTGTGTGCATTGAGCAGTCCTGTGATCGAAACCGCACCATGCTCTGCTTTCCTGCCGCAGCCCCGGCGAAGACTGAGCAGAAGCCCCAGATCCCCATCAGGTGAGTCATAGGCTCATAGCCTCATCTCCCCCAGGTACTCGGGGTGTACCAAACCTGGTGCAGTGTGCCCTGCTGATTGGGGTATCGGCCCAAGGCCCATCAAGGCTTTGCGTCCCTGGGCCCAGCGTTGGCTGCCCGTCAGTCTTTCAAAGGTGGTCTGGTGCGCCTTGAATAAACGCTATTGAGCAAATCAGCATAATTTTCTCTGCCAGTAGTCCGGACATCGGCAAGCTCCACGTTTTTTTATGCTATACTGCTCTGAAGCCAGGAGTCGTCACACTCAGGGATAAAGACCCCAAACTGTGAGGAGAGCTGGCTTCCCTTCCTGGGCGTATTGCAACGGAACTCTTTTGCACCCACGTTATGTTTTATGGTGGGGGCCTATCTTCTACACTATGGGGTCCATTCCCACACCACTGTTGTGGTTGTGTGCTAGTTGCTTGCCCAGGGGGGTCACTGGTTTTCGCTTACTGTCCTAGAGCCTCAAGTGCCTGTACCGGTTCACGAGCTTATGTCCCATGCATCAATTGTGATTCTCTGTTCGACTGTAAAGACTTCACTGCAGTTCCAGTGTTGGTTTCCTGCTCGCCAGAACTGAGCTCAAGAGTCGAAACATACTGCTCCTGTGATGAGAGCTGGCTGTCCCACCTGGATGTCTCCTGGTGTTCATCATAGTAAAAGCCAGGCCATCTTGATCAGGCTGCTGCAAAAAATGCAAGCCGCCATTTTAGTATTCAACTGTTGCTGCTGCTGCTGCTGCTGCTGCTGCTGCTGCTGCTGCTGCTGCTACTGCTGGTGCTGCTCCTGTGTAGGTTGCAGGCTGCAAGCCGCCATTTTAGTATTGAACTATTGCTGTTGCTGCTACTGCTGCTGCTGCTCCTGTGTAGGTTGCAGGCTGTAAGCTGCCATTTTATTATCCAACTGCTCCTACTGCTGCTGCTGCTCCTGTGTAGGTTGCAGGCTGTAAGCTGCCATTTTAGTATTGAACTATTGCTGTAGCTGCTACTGCTGCTGCTGCTCCTGTGTAGGTTGCAGGCTTTAAGCTGCCATTTTATTATCCAACTGCTGCTGTTGCTGCTGTTGGTCCTGTGTAGGTTGCAGGCTGTAAGCTGCCATTTTAGTATTGAACTATTGCTGTTGCTGCTACTGCTGCTGTTGGTCCTGTGTAGGTTGCAGGCTGTAAGCTGCCATTTTAGTATTGAACTATTGCTGTTGCTGCTACTGCTGCTGCTGCTCCTGTGTAGGTTGCAGGCTGTAAGCTGCCATTTTATTATCCAACTACTGCTGTTGCTGCTGTTGGTCCTGTGTAGGTTGCAGGCTGTAAGCTGCCATTTTAGTATTGAACTATTGCTGTTGCTGCTACTGCTGCTGCTGCTCCTGTGTAGGTTGCAGGCTGTAAGCTGCCATTTTATTATCCAACTGCTGCTGTTGCTGCTACTGCTGCTGCTGCTCCTGTGTAGGTTGCAGGCTGTGCCCGTCAGGGCACCCCCTGCTGCTAGGCTCCACATCAAAGTGAGTTCCGTGGTCATCAATCCATCGTAGGCGCGCATTAGCTCGTCCTTTTCCCTGTAGTACCAGTGCAGATGCCGTATTTCGGGGTTTTCACTCTGAGCATGTGTCATATCAGCATATGCGCGTTAGGTACTGGTATGTCCAATGTACTATAGTGTGGGTAAAAAATCCTTTATTTTTGAGCTCGTATGCCTTCAATGCTGGTGTAACTGTGACTGGTACCGGTATTTGAAGTAACGGCAACATGCTTACGGGGCACACAGGGTTTCCGTTGTACATGCAACAAACGGCATGCAGCACGGACATTCAGTTGCTTGCATGTAGGCTGCTGTATAGCATATTATATTATTTATTTAGAGCTTGCCTTGTGATTGCGTGCATGCGCATGCAGCATGGATGTCATGAAGCACGAATGTGCACATGCAACAAGGGGCATGTAGAATGAAAAAATACTTTTCAATATGTGCATATGGATATCATGCTTGCTACTTGCGTTGTGCTGTGTATGAATCACGCAGCAGTCTGAACATGCAAACACGTTGGCAGGCATGCTGATTTGAAATTGCATATGTTTTGAATTTTGATTAATCAGCCGGAAGATGACGAGGACGATGATCTGGCTGACTTCGATGTCGATGCGGCAATCTCTGCTGCGTCTGCCAACCCGCGGCCAGCACAATCAAACAGCAATGGCGGCGGCAGCAGCCTTCCGTCGCGGCAGCGCCCCCAGCCAGGAACATACACAGCCTTAGCCAATGCTCGCGCAGGTGCGCCGCAGGGCGTACGGGAGCTGTCTCAGGCCGGGACAGGCATGGCCTTCCAGGGGCTTGCCGCCCAGCCCATGCAGCAACAGCAGCAGCAACAGCAGCAGCTTCTGGACGGCTCCACTTATATGCATCATGGAGCGACAGCACCAATGGGTGGAGGGGCTATACCTGGAGCTTACGGGTCAGGGGTCCAGCAGCAAGGATGGCAGCAGCCCAACACATGGCCGAGTGGCCCCTCTGGAATGCAGAGCCATGCGGCAGGTGCCATGCAAGTTCATGCAGCCACACAGCCCCCTGCGGCCGGCGCCATGCACGGTCATGCTAGTGCCATGCAGCCCTATAACGCCATGCAGCCCCATGGGGCCACGCAGCCCACAGGGCAACCTGGGCAGTACGAGTTTGGACAAGCGCTGCCGGGTCAGGGAGGTCCAAGGTCGAACGGGGGAGCAGGCACAGGTTTTAACGCTGGTGCAGGCATGGGAATGGGGTTCAACGCGGGCTTCAGCAACGAGCCTCGGCAGTTTGCTCCAGTAGACAGGTGCGGGTGACAAAATGGGGAGGGCCTGTTTTTCTGTTTGCATGGCTCAGCAGCCGCTCAGCTAGCTACACTTTAGGTACCTACTGGCCGCCAGTCGGAAGCCACATACATGGCTTGCCATGCTGCTTGGGCCGCCGGCCGTATGCTGGACCAGGTTTGTTTCCATCGGGCTGTTCTTGCTTGAAGGGCTATTCTTCTCCTTTTTCTTTGCGTGCTTGCCTGGCCCTTCTGACTGTGCCACTGCTTAGCCCTGTCGTAAAAGGCGTTTGGGTTGATGCCCTGCTATTGTATCACGAGCGCTGAAGACCTAGCCTTTCCCTGCTTCAGGAGTGTTTGGCAACACCAGTAATAAACTAACAACTAAAAAGCCATGGCCAATTAAGACAAGGGTTGAGGGTTTCAGGGTAAATTAAGATTAAAAGTACCTTTTCAGACTGGAAAACTGGAATGTACAAACCCCAAATCACTGTGTTGCTGCTGAAGGACTCTTCGACCCCCAGATCCGCAGCAGCGGCAACAGCAGCAACGGCAACAACTGCGGCCCATCGACACGGCGTACCTGCGTGCTGAGAATCAGAAGTTCTTTGGCATTGGGAATTTCAGGCAGGTTGAAGGTTCAAAGCAGGGCTTCAAATTCTACACCCTGCACCCTTATACCTTCATAATCAGGGGTTCTTCGGCATCATAATATAAGCCTGGCTCCTGCAGTACAAGACAATGGTGCATGACCCTAGAATGCACTCTGGCTTCATACAAGCTCTTGCTGCAGGAGGCAATGCTGCATAAATGGAAACGACACAACGCGAGATGGGGCGACCTCGGCCCACGTGCTGAGTAATCTACACACTTCTACGAGACGTACTTTCATGTCTTGCATGCTGTAGGAGAGAACCTAGCGTGGCCATTTGAACAGCACTTTTGCCGGTCCCACTGAAGGATCGCAGCAGTTTCTTATTTGATTTTGCACCAGAGCGCCCATGGACATCCACCAACTTGGCTAATAGGGACCAAACCTTCACTGGTTAGCAGCAGGGCTTGCTGCACCAGGACCCCCCGGGCCTTAGGCCGTGATGTACGTCAAGTGTAGCTGAAGTGTAGCTCAAGTGTAGCTCAAGCGTAGCTCAAGTGTAGCTGCCCCCATAAAACCAACATTGGAATGATGCGCTATTTTGTTGGGGCCTATGGAGCCAAGCCTCTAAATTTCCGGTTCTTCTGGACGCCGCTCTTCTCTGTGCTCTCTATACTGTCAGTCCTGCAGTTCGGCAGATTCATGGAGTTAGCTGCTTACCTGCCTGACAGTTGTACAAACTGCGGCAACACATTATACGTTAGACAATGGGGACACCATCGGCTCTGCGCGTCTTGCCCAGCGGCCTGCCATAGGTGGTCAGTTGCGCTTATGGCAAAACCCTGTTCTGCTGCATCTTTTGGCCCCCTTTTACAGGGACAATCAGGAAGCAATCATCAGCGCTACTATGAACAAACAGGATGTCTTCGTGCTCATGCCAACGGTGCGTGCCAGAAGGCCCTCCACTGTAGAAGGCCCCCAGCCCTAACATATGAGACTCTTCACCCTAAGGGTCCAATGAGGCCCTACACCCTCAACCCTAAGGGTCCAATACGGCACTGAACCCTTAACCCTTAGGGTCCAATGAGGCACTGAACCCTTAACCCTTAGGGTCCAATGAGGCACTACACCCTAAACCCTTAGGGTCCAATGAGGCCCTACACCCTCAACCCTAAGGGTCCAATACGGCACTGAACCCTTAACCCTTAGGGTCCAATGAGGCACTGAACCCTTAACCCTTAGGGTCCAATGAGGCACTGAACCCTTAACCCTTAGGGTCCAATGAGGCACTACACCCTAAACCCTTAGGGTCCAATGAGGCACTACACCCTAAACCCTTAGGGTCCAATGAGGCGCTTCACCCTTAACCCGTGGGGTTTAATGCGGCCATCCACCCTTAACCTTTAGGGTCCAATGAGGCACTGAACCCTGAACCCTTAGGGTACAATGCGGCCCTCCACCCTTAACCCTAAGGGTCCAATGAGGCACTGAACCCAGAACCCTTAGGGTCCAATGAGGCTCTTCACCCTGAACCCTTAGGGTCCAATGAGGCACTGAACCCTTAACCCTTAGGGTCCAATGAGGCTCTTCACCCTTAATCCTTAGGGTCCAATGAGGCTCTTCACCCTTAACCCTTAGGGTCCAACGAGGCTCTTCACCCTTAACCCTTAGGGTCCAATGAGGCACTGAACCCTTAGCCCTAAGGGTCCAATGAGGCACTGAACCCTTATAACCCTTAGGGTCAAATGAGGCACTGAACCCTTAACCCGTAGGGTCCAATGAGGCACTGAACCCTTAACCCTAAGGGTCCAATGAGGCACTGAACATTTATAACCCTTAGGGTCCAATGAGGCATTGCACCCTTAACCCTTAGGGTCCAACGAGGCTCTTCACCCTTAACCCTTAGGGTCCAATGAGGCACTGAACCCTTAACCCTGAGGGTCCAATAAGGCACTACACCATTAACCCTTAGGGTCCAACGAGGCTCTTCACCCTTAACCCTTAGGGTCCAATGAGGCACTGAACCCTTAACCCTAAGGGTCCAATGAGGCACTGAACCCTTAACCCTTAGGGTCCAATGATGCACTGAACCCTAAACCCTTAGGGTCCAATAAGGCACTGAACCCTTAACCCTAAGGGTCCAATGAGGCACTGAACCCTTAACCCTTAGGGTCCAATGAGGCACTGAACCCTTAACCCTTAGGGCCCAATGAGGCACTGAACCCTCAACCCTAAGGGTCCAATGAGGCCCTTAACCCTTAACCCTAAGGGTCCAAAGAGGCAATGAACCCTTAACCCTTAGGGTCCAATGAGGCACTGAACCCTTAACCCTTAGGGCCCAACGAGGCTCTTCACCCTTAACCCTTAGGGTCCAATGAGGCACTGAACCCTTAACCCTTAGGGTCCAAAGAGGCACTGAAGCCTTAACCCTTAGGGTCCAAAGAGGCACTGAACCCTTAACCCTTAGGGTCCAATGAGGCACTGAACCCTTAACCCGTAGGGTCCAATGAGGCACTGAACCCATAACCCTTAGGGTCCAATGAGGCACTTAACCCTAAACCCTTAGGGTCCAATGAGGCACTGAACCCTTAACCCTTAGGGCCCAATGAGGCGCTGAACCCTCAACCCTTAGGGTCTAATGAGGCTCTGAACCCTTAAGCCTTAGGGTCCAATGAGGCACTGAACCCTCAACCCTAAGGGTCCAATGAGGCCCTTCACCCTCAACCCTAAGTGTCCAATGATGCACTAAACCCTAAAACCTTAGGGTCCAATGAGGCACTGAACCCTTAACCCTTAGGGTACAATGAGGCTTTGGACTTTTTACCCGTAGGGTCCAATGAGACTCTTCAGCCTTTACCCTTAGGATCCAGTGAGGCTGTTCACCCTTCGTGCCCTTTGGTAGTTGGACCTGCTGTTTGGGTGGAGGGTGCATATTATTATGCTACCTGTTTCACTTTCAGCTGTGCCCCTAAAGCAACCTGTGCAGGGACGGGGCAAGTCAACATGCTACCTAGCTTGCTGCTTTCCCTGACACCTTTGGCCAAGCCTCCGGGCATATTATTGAATGTTTTTCACCTTGTGAATGAAGGTAGCAAGTCCATTTGCTGCTTAGCTGTCTTGATACAGCATTCCCGACACCTTTGACCTCCTGTATCCACGCATTACAGTGTATCATTAATTGGCCGTTTCCTGCTGCTTCCCTACTGCCCTGTGCAGGGTGGCGGCAAGTCTCTGTGCTACCAGCTCCCCGCTGTGTGTGAAGAAGGGCTGACCATTGTGATCTCACCGCTGATCTCGTTGATCCAGGTGCGTTATGCCACGTGGCTCACCCAGCACACAGGGATGCAAAAAGTCAGGAGAAATGCAGCACACTATACCGTAGATTTGATTGGCCTTCCCTCAGGTATGAAAAAACGTTTTCTTTTATTGCTGTCCTCAGAGCAAATTATCGACCAAAACTCTTTATTTTTGACTGAAAACTGGCGTCGACAACCGTTAAAATAGTAAATCCATGGATCCCTCAACCCCAAACAACGTTGATTATGAGGGAAGGCAAAGCAAATACACAGTAGGACAGGTTATCTAAAAGGCTGTGAACGATTGTGTTTTGTATGAACTCCCCCTCAAGAGCAAGATCAAGTCCATCATCTCTCGAGCCCTGCAACTCTGCCTATCTGCCCCTGCCTACCTCCTGCCCCCCCCCCCCCCTCCCCCCTGCCCATCTCCCCTTTGGGATCAGGATCAATTTCACCCCCCCACCCCCCCTGCCCACCTCCCCCTTGGGATCAGGATCAAGTCCATCACCCCCCTCCCCCTGCCCCCCTCCCCCTTGGGATCAGGATCAAGTCCATCACCCCCTCTCCCTGCCCACCTTCCCCTTGGGATCAGGATCAAGTCCATCACCCCCCTCCCCCTGCCCCCCTCCCCCTTGGGATCAGGATCAAGTCCATCACCCCCTCTCCCTGCCCACCTTCCCCTTGGGATCAGGATCAAGTCCATCACCCCCCTCCCCCTGCCCCCCTCCCCCTTGGGATCAGGATCAAGTCCATCACCCCCCTCCCCCTGCCCCCCTCCCCCTTGGGATCAGGATCAAGTCCATCACCCCCCTCCCCCTGCCCCCCTCCCTCTTGGGTCAGGATCAAGTCCATCACCCCCCTCCCCCCGCCCCCCTCCCCTTTGGGATCAGGATCAAGTTAATCACCCCCCCCCCCCCCCCCCCCCCCTGCCCCCCTCCCCCACTTCGTATCAGGATCAAGTCCATTCCCCCCCTCCCCCTGCCCCCCTCCCCCCCCTGGGATCAGGATCAAGTCCATCACCCCCCTCCCCCTGCCCCCCTCCCCCTTGGGATCAGGATCAAGTCTATCACCCCCCTCCCCTTGCCCCCCTCCCCCTTGGGATCAGGATCAAGTTCATCAACCCTTTCCCCCTGCCCCCCTCCCCCTTGGGATCAGGATCAAGTCCATCACATGCGTGAGGCTGGCATTGAGGCTGCCAGCTTCAGTGCAGGTCAGGACTTTTCTCAGTCCAGAGACGTAATGGATCGGTGGGTCAGGCGACATCCTTGAAAGTGCTTGACATGGTTGGGGAGCTGGGTCTGGACAGGAGGAATGGACAGCAGGGTTGGGCTGCAGGATTTTTGACGAAATGGATTGAGTGTTTTGGTTTAGACAGGAATTTTTTCTTCCTAGGGACGTCATGGGCTGGCAGGTCAGGCTACATCTGGGACAGGGTTGGACAGCAGACTTGGACAAAATTTCCACATCAGGGAATGGAACAGGGAGCCAGGCTGTGCCCAGGACAGGGCTCTTCTGCAGGGTTGGGCAGAGTTGGGTTGCAGGATTGGACAGCAGGGTGTGACAGGGTTGGGCAGCAGGTTGGGGTGGGATTTCTTGCATTCCAGAGATTGCATGGATCTGTGGGTCAGGCTAGATTTCATGGATCTCTGGGTCAGGCTGTAACTGGGACAAGTTTGAACAACAAAGATGGATAGGGTCAGGGCGGCTCGTGACATTGTTTTGCTTCTGGTGCTTGCCACTGGTGGATCTTTGGTACCCTGCTGCAACCCTCCCAGACAACAGACTTTTGGTTATGTTTCTGGGGCTGGCAAAAGTTGCATGCCAGAGAGAGGGGGGTCAATGTTTTTTGAAGAGACAAAGTTTTCATCTTACTCACACATCAAGAGCCTATCAAGGAAGGGTGGGCCGCAATACCACCAAAATACAGAGGGCGCAGCCACTCTGATTTCTACAACCTTCAATTTGAATTTTCAACGTGGAGCTCTTGTTTGCAATGCCATAGATGGCAGCATAGAAGGTGGCCGAGAAGAATACTCCGTTGTACCTGCTTGGCAGAACATAGATTCAAATTTGAACTTTGCACCCCCCTGCTGCATCCGCGGCGTCAGCTCTAATGTGAAGCTCACGTTTGTGTCTCCGGAAAAGATTACCAAGAGAAGCGTGTTGCTGCGCATGTCTGACCATCTTGTGGATTTGAATTTGAATTGTGCATGCCCTCGCAGTATTCGCGACGTCGACTCCAAGGTGAAGCTCCTGTTTGTGACCCCAGAGAAGGTGGCCAAGAGCGATGCGCTTATGCGCATGCTGACGGATTTGAACAACAACAGAAGGCTGAGTCGCATTGTGGTGGACGAGGCACACTGCGTAAGCCAGTGGGGACATGATTTCAGGTATCTACCTTGCTGTATAGCAAGTCATAAAACAAATAATGAAAGTAACGAAGATATTGAGACAGGCCGTTACAGATCATGGTAACTTTGAGACGCTCTGCGTCAGAACATGGGGACACGATTTCAAGTATCTTTAAAACAAGTGTATGACATCGAATTCTGTCTACGTCTTCTAGCCCTAGCCTTAGCCTGTCTTCATATAATTGTTATTTTATCATTCCCAATATGTGTCTGATACAAGCAGCCTGCCAATTCAATTCAGTGCCCATTGAAACAGCGCTGCCCCAAGGCTTCAACCCTCAACCCTTAACCTTCAATCACAGGCCTGATTACAAGGGGCTGGGGATCTTCAAGCAGAATTTCCCGTTGGTCCCCTTGATGGCGCTGACGGCCACCGCCACGCCGAGGGTGCAAGAAGATGTGACGGTGCAGCTGCGCATCCCTCACTGCCAGGTGTTCAAATCTAGCTTCAACAGACCCAACCTCAGGTAGAGGGAAGGTGCTGTTTTTTCGGGCATGAGGAGAAAGGGGGGAGGGGGTGCAGGAGTTGGCGGTGCAGCTGTGCATCTCTCACTGCCAGGTATTTGAGTCCAGCTTCCACAGACTCGACCTCAGGTAGAGGGGAGGTGCTGGTTTGTCGGGCATGAGGAGAAAGGGGGGAGGGGGTGCAGGAGGTGGCGGTGCAGCTGCGCATCCCTCACTGTCAGGTGATCAAATCCAGCTGCAACCGGCCCAACCTCAGGTATAGGGATGCACTGGTTTGTCGGGCATGAGGATAAAAGGGGGAGGGGGTGCAGGAGGTGGCAGTGCAGCTGCGCATCCCTCACTGCCAGGTGTGCAAATCCAGCTTCAACCGGCCCAAGATAAGGTAGAGGGAGGCGCTGGTTTGTTGATCATGAGGAGAAAGGGGGGGAGGGGGTGCAGGAGGTGGCAGTGCGGCTGTGCATCCCTCACTGCCAGGTGTATAAATCCAGCTTCGACAGGCCCAACCTCAGGTAGAGGGCGGCGCTGGTTAGTCGGGCATGAGGAGAAAGGGGGGGAGGGGGTGCAGGAGGTGGCGTTGCGGCTGTGCATCCTTTACTGCCAGGTTTTCAAATCCAGCATCAACCGGCCCAACCGCAGGTGGCAGGGGGGCGCAGGTCGCTGCATAATTGGGCAGGGCATATTTAACAGGGGGGAGGGGGTGCAGGAACTGACCTAGTGACCGTACAGCTGTACACCCATCGCTGCCAGGTGTTTGAATCCAGCTTGAAGTGGCCCAATCTCGTGTCGGAAGTAAAGTAAATGCACCTCAATGCCAAATAGGGGGGAGCGTGGGTTCAGGAAACAGTGCAACATTGGCCGGGGCCACGTCTGTGCCATTGTCATGTCTCAAATAGGTGGGAGGCGGATGTGGCTACAGCCCAAGCTGCGATGTTCCCTGAACTGAAGCTGTGCTCTTTAGGAAAGCGGCTTCCGTTGATCTTTTGGGGAGGCACTGCTTTGTCAATGTGGTGGATCAGACCAACTTCTTGCCAAGCAGTTTGGCGTTGCAGTTGAAGTACAGGACTCGTCAACAACAGCTGTGGAAATGCAGGCTTTGCGGATAGTTAGGGTACCAGCCCACAACTACCTCTCAAGTCTCAACCTGATCCTTTTTCAATTGTAACCTCCCTGCCTGCCTGCTGGTGTTTCTGCCAGGTATGAAGTTCTCAAGAAGAACAAGGACACCATCGAGTCCATCAAAGAGCTGCTGGAAACGCGGTTCACAGTGCAGCAGGTGGGAGCACCTGAGGGCCAAGATTCGTCATTTATGAAATTTCACCCCTCTCGTCTTGCTGTTTAAATGCTTTGAAAAGTGCAGCAGCCAATGGGTCGTACGTTAGCTTCAAGCTCCGTTGCTTTGTATACCCCCCCCTTCTTTTGTCTCGTTGTTGAATGCCCTTGACAGCATGCTTGCCAATGGACAGGAATGAAAAAATATTGGATCTAAGCTCTCAAATGCCATATAATGGAGCAGCTGATGGATCGCATTTGAAAGCTTATATCCGATGTTTCAAATCCCACCCTTCTTTGTTTTGTGTTGTTGAAATACCGTGACAGTGCATCAGCTGATGGATCGCAATTGAGGGCCAAAGCCTGTCGTTTTCAAATCCCACCCCTCTTTTGTTTTGTTGTGCGAGGGACCTAGGCAGTGCAGCAGGAGCCAGTTCGCACAAAATCCATCGTTTTAAATCACACCTTCCTTTTGGATTGTATTTGAAATTGCCTTGATAGTGCAGCAGCTGATAGGTCGCACTTGAGAGCCAATATCCCCCTTTGTGCTGTTGTTGAAGTTCCCTTGACAATGCAGCATTAGATGCATCGCACCAGGGGGCCAAGATTCGTCATTTTTAAATCCCTCTATTATTTTGTCCTGTCAATGAAATGCCCTGGACTATGCAGCTGGTGGATAGTATCTGAGAGCCAAGATCCAACATTATTTGAACCCCACCTCTATATTTTATTTACCCCTGGCAGATCACAAACTGGATCCAAAGCCGCACCCTGTGACTTGGAAACAGGAGTCCTGTGTTTGGGTCTGACAGAGCGCAAAACTGGACATTGGATCTGAGGCTGTTCTGGATCTAACGCCAGATTTTGTACTGCATCAAATCTTGCCAGATCCAGTTATCCAGAGATCATTGCAAGGATTCATTACCACATCACGATGACCACTGCGTCTGATATTTCTTTGATTGTTTGGGTTGCAGGGTCGAGGACGTGGCCGAGTGCAATGCGGCATCGTGTACTGCCTGAGCCGCAGCGACTGCGAGCGAGTGGCTGAGCAGCTGAACGAATTGTTCAAACACGGTCCCGTCCTTGCCGTCAGGTGGGAACAGGATGCAAAGGAAGCCGCCGTCGGTGGCTCGGCCAGTGGTATGATGTTATACCTCTGGGTACCACAGGTTAATTTGCTCTGATGCCCATGGCTGTATCTTAACTCCTGGACATCGTCCCGTCCTGGTAATCAGATGGGGAATGAAAGAAAAGGATGACTGGCTGTTATTTTGGGGAACGAAGGTCTGAGCTGGACCTCCAGTGGGGTTCAAAGAGACAGCAAGGGGCTGTGAGTGGCTCAACCTGCAAACCAGCCGCCCACCCTGGTCTGCCTACTGCGATGACATAGCCATAACACAAGCCGCCATGGCTCATTGTCTGATCTCCTCATTACAATGGTTATGGCGCAGGCGGGACCTTGGGCCATGCTGCACTGCTTCCTGAAACCTCATGCCCCAGTAACTTCAATTATTTTTTCTACCCCGTCCTGGTCGTGTGCCCTCCACACAGGCATTATCACGCCAGCATGTCCGCCGAGGAGCGTGAGACGGTCCAAAGAGACTGGAGTATGGGTCGTGTGCAGGTACAGGGAGTGTGGTGGCGTGCAGTACCCTGCTGCCCAATTCACCATGATAAAGCGTCGTGCAGCATCATGCAACACCTTTCAGCCACATGCAGTACCATGCAACACTATCTAGCATCATGCAGCACTCTGCAATACAATAGATCACCCGTCAGAACCATGCAAACGCCATATAATGACATGCAATACCGTGCAACACCATCCAACACCATGCAACACCATCCAACATAATATATCACCATTCAGCACTATCCAACACCATGCAAATGCCATGTAGCACCATGCAACGCCATGCAGCACGATGCAGTACCATGCAGCAGCATGCAGCGCCATGCAACACAATGTAAAACATGCAACACCATGCAGATCCATGCAACGCCACACAGCATCATGTATTGCCTTGTAATACTATGCCACACATTGCATGCCGATCCATGCACTTGAACGTTTTTGCATTCAACCGTGTGTAGGTGATTGTGGCGACCATTGCCTTCGGCATGGGCATCAACAAGCCAGATGTGCGTTTTGTCATCCATTACTCACTGCCCAAGTCCCTGGAAGGCTATCACCAGGAGACGGGCAGGTGGGGATGGCAGATGTATGAATGTATGGTTGTATGGTTGTTGCACCCTAGGGCGTGCAGCAAGGGAATTTGCCATTGCCAATAGCACCAGTACTGTTGATCATTGCATTCTGGGGCCTGGAGCTAGTAAGCCTGCAATGTCGGGAGTATCTGAAAACTGTGGATGACTCTGGGTGCACCTGCACATTGCCCCCCTCCATTGAGGAGGTCAAAGTTTTCAAATTAAGATTGTTGTTACCTGTTACCTGTGCCTCGGCCCTCCCCTCTCGTCTATGTCCCAGACGTTTGGGAGATGTACTGCTTCCTGTTTCCTTGGGCTCACCAAATGAATTAACTTTTCAATCCCCTATTTTTGTCCAGGGCAGGCCCAGACAGGCGCAAGGTGCACTGCTTTTTTCCCTTGGGCCACACAAAATCAACTGACCTTTCAATCCCCGCCTTTGTCCAGGGCCGGCCGAGACGGTCGCGAGGCACACTGCTTTCTATTCTATGCGTACGGGGATGCACAGAAGACGCGCCACATGCTGAAGCAGAGCGCGCAGGAGACGGGCACCCCGGCATCTCAGCTGCAGGCCAACATGGATTCGCTGGGCTGCATGGTGAGGGCCTGTCCGGGGCACTGCTGGACTGCCTCCATGCTGCCTCCTCCCATGCATGCCTCCATGTAACGGTTGGCTGCCTCCATGCTGCCCCCATGCATGCCTCCATGCTGCGTCCTCCCATGCATTACTCCATGCAACACGCCTTCATGCTGCGTCCTCCCATGCATGCCTCCGTGCAAAACAATTTCATGCAGCAGAACTACATGCAGCTCCCCACACAATGTCTTTCTGCCTTAACTAGTTTGTGCCTTCCTGCCTACCCGATCTTCCCTGACACACACATCCGATCCCAGAAATATCCCTGGTCGCTTCGGTAGACCAACCCTCTATTCCTCTGGTGCACCTTCGTGTTTATTAAGTGCGCACCAGACTTCCCCTGACAGGCTGCCAAGCGGCTGCCACTGGGCCAATGGGGACCAAACCCTGCCGGTGGCCTTCAGCCTGGGAGGCCGATTAATCAGCAAGGCTTGATTAACCGGCTTCCCTGGCTGAAGGCCGCTATGCAGCTAAAATGTAGCTGAAATGTAGCTGATTTGTAGCTCAAGTGCCGTACAATCAATACTGGTGGGCCCCCGACATCAAGCACTCCGCCATTGTGATGGCTGCCCCCCCCCCCCCCCCCCAAAACAAAGACACACGCCTGTACAATCGATACCCAGGTTGATCATGCTGAAGGGCACCTGGCATAAAAATCTCCATCCCTGTCACTGCTGGCCTCCCCCCACCAATACGACCCCTGCACAAATGATTCTCTGATTGATCATACTGACGGGCCCCTGGCTCCAGCCGATTAACCTCTGGACTCCTATCACTGCTGCGCTCCTCCCTCAACACTACACAAACATGTAGAACTGGACCCCTGATTGATTTCACTGGCAGGTCCCCGGCACCAACTGATTAACCTATCCGCTTCTATCACTGCTACGCTCCTCCCTCAACACTACACAAACATGTAGAACTGGACCCCTGATTGATTTCACTGGCAGGTCCCCGGCACCAACTGATTAACCTATCCGCTTCTATCACTGCTACGCTCCTCCCTCAACACTACACAAACATGTAGAACTGGACCCCTGATTGATTTCACTGGCAGGTCCCCGGCACCAACTGATTAACCTATCCGCTTCTATCACTGCTACGCTCCTCCCTCAACACTACACAAACATGTAGAACTGGACCCCTGATTGATTTCACTGGCAGGTCCCCGGCACCAACTGATTAACCTATCCGCTTCTATCACTGCTACGCTCCTCCCTCAACACTACACAAACATGTAGAACTGGACCCCCGATTGATCTCACTGGGGGGTTCCCCGGCACCAAACAATTGACCTATCTGCTCCTATCACTACTACACTCCACGACCAAAAGAAAATATGCCTGCACAACCGATGCCCCAGATTGATAATGCCGAGGAGCAGTTGAAGTGCAGGCACATGCTGCTCCAGCGGCACTTTGAATCCATCCTTTGTGACTCCTGCCATCCCACCATAATGACATGCTTGTACAACCGATGCCCCAGATTGAGTATGCGGAGGAGCAGCTGGAGTGCAGGCGCGTACTGCTGCTGCGACACTTTGAGGAGGCTTTCACGCACGAGGCCTGCCACAGCACCTGTGACAACTGCAAGAAAAGAGGCGAGGGCGTGTATGAGGCGCGGGTGAGTGCACCGAGGGTGGAGGGCAAAGTGAGTGTACGAGGGGGGGGGGGGGGGCGTATGTATTACTCGGACATTTGAAGCTGGTGAGAGGCCAGAGTGTTCTGAGGCTGGGTGGAGGGCAGGGCGTGTGGGTGGGGGTGGGGCATTTATGACTCAAACATTTGAAGCTAGTTCGAGGCCAGAGTGTCCTGTGGCTGCGTTGGATTGAGTACAGGGTGTGTATGGGGGGGGGATGATTTATGAAAGTTATGACTCGGCCGCAATGTGGCCCGTGTGTGTGTGTGGAGATTAGGTGGAGTGCATGGTGCAGGAGAGGGCAATTGCAGGCAAGGCAGAGGCAGGGATCGGCGTATCCCTTGTATTCTGCGTACATGCAAAGCTCGCTCGCTGCGATGTTGAGTGCAGACCAAACTGCAGACCAAACATCTGAAGAAAAACCAGGAATGAAGCTGACATGTGCAATGTGTGGCTGCCTTCCTCTCTAGTCCCTCCACCCGTCAGTTCTTAACTCCATTTGTCCCGTACCTTTGAACCCTTCTTGCCGGTAAACGCTTATTTTAAACACATTTGTCCTTCAACTCTTCAAGACGTGAGCGCTGAACCCTGCAGTACCTGGTGCAAGCGCCTGGAGCAGAAGCATCCTTCTTGGCCCTAATCGTATACCCTGTTGTCCGATCACCCTTCTAGTCCCCAATCCCACTCCCTCTTGACCTTAAATCCCTCCTGTCCCTGACCCCAACCTCTCTTGCTCCTTTCAGGATGTGAGTGTGGAGTCCCTGAAGCTCATCGACCTGGTGCAGGCGCTGGGGCAGAAGCACCCCGGCTCGTACGTGGTGGACGTTTTCAAGGGCAGCAAGAGCAAGCAGGTATGGGCTCAGGGTTTTGGTCAGCAAGAGCAAGCTGGTGCAAAGCCGTAAGGGTTTAGGGTATGAAGGGCATGTACGTGCTAGGACAGACACATGTCAGATCTTATGTTATGGATGTTTTAAATGGCAGAAATTGCAAGCAGACATTACGGTTCGAGGGTTACAACAGGAAGCAGATGTTGGTTTTGGTTTAGGGTTAAGGGCACGAAAAGGATGCAAATGCTAGGGCAGACACACGTCAGATCTTATCTTATGGATGTGTTGAAGGGCAGAAAGCGCAAGCAGACTTCAGGGGTTAAGGCTGACAACAGGAAGCAGATGTTGGTTTAGGGTTAAGGGCACAAAAAGCATGCAAATGCTTGGGCAGACACACGTCAGATCTTATGTTATGGATGTTTGAAAGGGCAGCAAGCGCAAGCAGACATCACGGGTCAAGGGTGACAACAGTAAGGCAATCAGATGTTGGTTTAAGGTCAAGTGTTTGGGCAGAAGCACCCCAGCTGTATTGTTGTGAATGCTCCAAAGGGCAGCCTGAGCAAGCTAGTAAGTGTTTGTCGCAACTGGGCATTTCGAATTCAGGTGTAAGGGTAGAGGATCAACGGTAGGAAGAGCATGCAGGTAAGTGCCTACGACATCTGGGTAGGCACTTACCTGCATGCCGCTCGGACCTTATGTTGAGGGCAGGGAGAACCGGGAGGCACACCCATCACCTGGAAAGGTTGAGGACGTCTGAAAATTAGGAGTTAACGCAGCAACAGGAAGGAGGTACGTACATGGCATCCATGTGGGCTCACACAAAGAGTGGTCGGATGTCCACTCTTTGTGGCCATCCGTCCACTCTTTGTGTGAGCCCACATGGCCCTAGGGCGTTGAGGACAGCAAAGCGATGTGGGCGTTTCGGTGGCTTACATCGCAGATAAGAACATCGGTTTTAGATCAGAGTTATTGTCGGAGCATGGGTTTTGGATCGGATTTCGGTTTTTTTTGCTTCAGGTCTCCTAGCTTGATCATACCACTGTCAATTTCTGCCCCTTACCCCATGCCTGATGCCCCATACCCTTTGCCCCAATTTCTGCCCCATGCCCCATGCCCCATATCCCATACCCCCAACCTCTGTCTGCCTCACGTCCTCATTCTTTCTCATCCAGGCCTCCAAGCTCAGTCATGACTGCCACCCGCTGCCCCTTCACACCATCTCGTTCATTTACTCTTCATCATTTGCCGCACTGTTTCTCATTCCTTTCCTTCAGGTCTTCAAGCTGCGTCATGACTGTGCCACCCTCTACCCCTTCACAACGTACCGTTCACTTTTCATGCATCCTCCTTTGCCGAATTTTCTCATTCTTCCTCATTCAGGCCAGGGCACCAAGCTAAGTCATACAAGTCATACCTGCCACCCGGTGCCCCTCACAACTATATTTTTGTTAATCAAATGTACTCCTCCTCATTTGCTGCATTTTTCTCATTTGTTTCCTCTAGGTCTCTAAGCTGGGTCATGACTGCCACCCTCTACATGGCTGCGGAGCATCCCTCAACAAGACAGATGCGTGCCGGCTACTGCGCCAGCTGGTGGTACAGGTGGGGGTAGATATGGGCAGATCTGTAGATCTACATTGTATTGGAACCTGGGATATAGCCATCCAGTACATCCAGGGGGTACATGTGGGAAGATCTACAGATCTACATAGTATTGGAACCTGGGATCTAGCCATCCAGCACACATCTGGGCCCCTCCAGAAATCCAACTTGGGGAGCATGCAGACGCAGGGTGGATGAGTCTTGCTGACAAGCATATGGAGGGTACACGCCTGGGGTAATGGTGCAGCCTCACTTTATGGTATCTTAAAAATGGTATCTTGAAAATTTGTTTCTTGAAAAGTTGTATTAAGTTTGGATCTTGAGAAATGGTATCTTATAAAACAATGCGGCAGTGTGTAAAATACCTGCTGGACAAGCAGCTCTGGGTCAGGCATCTTTATAAGGACAGCCAGCCGTTATGTTTCAAGCGTGCACCAGTCACTGCTTGAGGCCGTTCTGTTTGAAGTGTGCAGCAGTCACTGCGGGGGCAGCTGGGCAGCCACCACTGAGCACATTTGGGATATGCATTAAACGCACTACGGCCGGTGGCCCAAGCACTCGTAGGCTGGTCTGCAAACGACCCCTGGGACTTGCTGCTCTAGGCCCTCAGGCCAGGGTTGTTGGCTGTAATGCAGCTTGAGGGCTTCTGACTTGCGCTCAACCAGCACTGGTGGCCACCCTTAACAACGCACCTAAACTCAAATCAAAATACACAGCCTCGGTACTTGCAATTGAGGGGTATGCATCGTACTCCTCACTTGCCAGTACTGCGGCTGCGTATATCGGTATATCTGATTGTCCCCTTTAATACGGCTCTGCTGGTCAACCCTCCCTGCTGCTGCTGGGCCCTGGAATGCCAGGGGGTCAGCTGGCATGGCATGCCATGCCATGGTGTCTGCTGGCACCCTTGCCACCCTTGCCACCCTTGGTATGCCATGCCAGGGTGTCTGCTGGCACCCTTTGGGCCGATCAAATCCCAAATAAATGATAAGGAAATAACAGGGGAATAATTGACCCCGGGATGTGCTCTACTGAACCCAGGATGTGCTCAAAGAGGAAACCTTCAGACACGACAACCAGCACGGCACGATCGCCTCCTACGTTGTGGTGGGTGTGAGCGTTCAGGGGTTGAGGGTGGCCTCCTCTGTTGTGGTCGGGGATTGGGGGATGTGGGTTTATGGCTTGCCTCCTACAACGTCGAAGGTGTGACTTGATGATAGTTTTGCCGCCTATTTAATGATAGGCGTGAAAGGGTTATGGGGGCAGTGCCGGGCCGATTATGGACCCTACGGTGGCTGAATTACGTAGCTGTGTTTCAGTCCCTGTAATCTCAAGGTGAATTCAGCTACTTTATCAGTTAGGGGCCGTAATTACTTACACGATTTCTAAACTACGGCGCGATTGCACAACACTGGTTGGGGGGCAGGGTTAGATTGATTTTTCAACATTGTTTTTTGGTTCTTCCTATGCTGTTTGGGGTTTCGGGCTCACCTCCAAAGTTGTGGTAGGTGTGGTACATGTATATGGCACCCAGGCGGCTGGTGCCTAATACCTGAAAGCTCTTTGTCCTGGCTAATCAAGCCAAGGCGAGAGGGGCTGTTTTGAAACCTAAGTCCTCTACCCTGGAATCCGACCCCCTTTGAAACCTAAGCCCTCTACCCTGGAATCCGACCCCCCTTATTGTCCAGATCAATGAAGCCAAGGCGAGGGAGCTGGCGTCCGGGCGGCTCGTCATCAACATGCCCTTTGCGGCAGACAAGAGGGCGTCAGCAAAGGTGTGAAGTGTGAAGTTGAATATGTATCAGGGCCATAGAAGCTCCTAGGGCGCCTAAAGGCGCATGCCCCCCCTGAAAAGTTCGACTTCCGCTGGCAGGCCACCACGCCGCTCCTCCTTTGCTGCCCGTTCGCGAGCTCACCCTCTGAACCCTGCCAGAAACCTCCCCACACAACCCCGGCAACAGCCCCCCTACTAGCCCTGCTGCCCCACTCCCTCCCATAGCTGCCTGTTGACGATACCTCCCTCCTAACACTGCCAGCTGCCCCGCTGCATACCCCCGCTGCACCACTCCCTCACACACAGCTGCCCCTTGACAATACCTCCCTCCTAACTCCGCCAGCTGCCTCCCCTGCATACCCCCGCTGCCACACTCCCTCACACAGCTGCCCCTTGACAAAACATCCCTCCTAACTCCGCCAGCTGTCCCCCTGCATACCCCCGCTGCCCCACTCCCTCGCACACAGCTGCCCCTTGACAATTCCTCCCTCCTAACTCCACCAGCTGCCCCCCTGCATACCCCCGCTGCCCACTCCCTCACACAGCTGCCCCTTGACAATTCCTCCCTCCTAACTCCGCCAGCTGCTCCCCCTGCATACCCGCTGCACCACTCCCCCACACAGCTGCCCCTTGACAATACCTTCCTCCCAACTCTGCCAGCTGCCCCCCTGCATACCCCCGCTGCCACACTCCCTCATACAGCTGCCCCATGACAATACCTCCCTTCTAAGTCCGCCAGCTGCCCCCCCTGCATACCCCCGCTGCCACACTCCCTCACACAGCTGCCCCGTGACAATACCTCCCTTCTAAGTCCGCCAGCTGCCCCCCCTGCAACCCCGCTGCCCCACTCCCCCACACAAATGCCCCTTGACATTACCTCCCTCCCAACTCCACCAGCTACCCCCCTGCATACCCCCGCTGCACCACTCCCTCACACACAGCTGCCCCTTGACAATTCCTCCCTCCCAACTCCACCAGCTGCCCCCCTGCATACCCCCGCTGCACCACTCCCTCACACAGCTGCCCCTTGACAATTCCTCCCTCCTAACTCCTCCAGCTGCCCCCCCTGCATACCCCGCTGCACCACTCCCCCACACAGCTGCCCCTTGACAATACCTTCCTCCCAACTCTGCCAGCTGCCCCCCTGCATACCCCGCTGCCACACTCCCTCATACAGCTGCCCCTTGACAATACCTTCCTCCTAAGTCCGCCAGCTGCCCCCCCTGCATACCCTCGCTGCCCTACTTCCCCACACATCTGCCCCTTGACATTACCTCCCTCCCAACTCCACCAGCTACCCCCCTGCATACCCCCGCTGCACCACTCCCTCACACACAGCTGCCCCTTGACAATTCCTCCCTCCCAACTCCACCAGCTGCCCCCCTGCATACCCCCGCTGCCACACTCCCTCACACAGCTGCCCCTTGACAATTCCTCCCTCCTAACTCCGCCAGCTGCCCCCCCTGCATACCCCGCTGCACCACTCCCTCACACACAGCTGCCCCTTGACAATACCTTCCTCCCAACTCCGCCAGCTGCCCCCCCTGCATACCCCCCCTGCCCCACTACCAATTATAGCTTCTTCTTAACAATGCCTCCCTCCTAACTCCGCCAGCTGCCCCCCTGCATACCCCCGCTGCACCACTCTCTCGCACACAGCTTCCCATCTGTGTGACCCTCAACTAGGGCAAAGTGTGACTCCCATACGGACCTACCTCCTACAATTTGTGACCTCTACTGCCTTGTTTCCAACCTTGATACCTCCGGCGCGCCCTCCCAGGATTGCCTCCACTCCACTTGCCACCTCCCTCACGAGAAAATGCAAATACCAGTAGAAGACCACCTGCAGTACCCTTGCTGCCCCACACCGACCCCCTCAGACCGTAACATTCAAATTCAAAACAATTAAACCTAAACCTACCTCCAAAACAAGCCAAACCCCGGCAGCAGGAGCTGCTGCTGGAGAGCCGGAGGAGGAGAAGGAGGTCCTGGGCGCGATGTGACTGCCCCTACCGCCCCATTCCCAACCTGCCTTCCATCGAATTGCCTCCCTCTCCCTCTCCCCTGCCCCCTCCAGAAGAAACGCAAGCCCCGGCAACAGGAGCCTGCTGGGGAGCAGGAGGAGGAGGTGCTGGAGGCCATTGTGGGCCCTAGCAGCGCAACAGCGGCTAGGCGCGCTGCACGCAAGCCGACGCACGGCCAGCCGCACACAGCAGCAGGTGCGATCCCATGATGGATCGCTAAGATGCTGCTAGTTTGGGCTTGTTTCACACCAGCTGCCAGGTGTGGAGCTGCCTGCAAACATACAGGGTAGCACAAGCAGGCTCAACCTGTGCCGTATCCAGCAGTATCGTGGCACTCTGGTGGTACAATCCGGCTGAACCTGTGCCGTATTGCGCCGTATCATGCCGTATTGTGCTACCATGCAAACGTACACACGCCCCCCTACCCTGACTAGGTCCCTCTGCTGCTGCGAGGCTGGATGTCATCACGGTGATCAGTAGCGACGGAGACGATGACTACCTGGCTGTGGTGGAGCCTGCTGCCCGCAGGGTGCCACTGGGCGGGATGGGCGGTCCGATTCACACGCTGCAGGTAAGGGCCCAGTGCAGAAGCAGCAGGGCAGGGCAGGGCAGGGCAGGGTGTCAATGAAATTACAGGAATTTGTTTGATCTTTCGGCAACAGTCGAAGGCTGTCTATTTTCTGTTGGGGCGTTCGCTACAACTGCCATTTGTTTTCTTTATTCTTCATATATCGTTTCGTTTGGCCATGTTTTCCACAGTTGGCCGCAATCTGAGCTTTCATTCGCAGAAAATAAATATTACCAAAAACTGCATGGTAGTCATTTGCGACCTCAGACATTTTGTATATGTTAAAACGCGTCATGTCCTCGAGCGGGATGTGCACGATTCTTTTGCTCCTCGATTATTGTGCCAGATATTATATTTCAGGCAATCCCAGATACACGGGCAGAACCCTAGCTACTCCCTAGCTATTCACATCAACGAATGGACCATTTTTGGCAACGTTATTCAAAATATATAAATAAAGCCAGCTCCTCCACCACCAAGTTTGACTGGAAAGTGTGGGTCTGGTGGTGGGGGAGGCCAGGGGACATATTAGCCCTGGTCTGAAAACGCAGTGAATCTGGCTAGAATAAACTTTTGACTCTTTGGCAATATTTCGGCCAAACCCAGTTGGGTTGCAACCGTCGATGACTCGGCCGCAGTCACCCTTTTCCTCCTTTGGCTCCTGCCCAAAGCCCCTGTCGGGACTCTTGGCTTCTTATTTTTTTCCTTTGAAAATCTCCGGTCGCGCATCGGCTGTGATTTCACTGTCCGATGCCCATAAAGCACCGCTAAGGTGTACCAGGCTAAAGCACTCTGTGAGAATGTATGGTATTTTTATTCCGGTGTTAAGAGCCCCGCCTCGCTCTCTACCGTCCGTGTCTCCGTAAAGAGATTATGATATTATCCTTTTACAAAGTCCTTATAGAGTACATCTGTACCGCAGTACAGAATGTACGTTCTCAGATATAGTGTAGCTGTAGGAACTCTACACAGGCCCACAACATAATCCTATCTGCCACAACCTGCTCCATGCTCCATGCAAACACAGGCTGCCTCTCCCGCTGACGTGGAGTACTACACCTACTACGGTGCGTTGACGGAGATGGTGAACATTGTAGCCACTGCCAAGGGCTACCAAGCGCATAACATCCTGGGGCCCAATACGTTGCACGACCTGGCCAAGCAGCGGCCGTTGCGCCGCCAGGACCTGGAGAAGGTGGAGGGCATGGGAGCGGAGAGGCTGAGGAAGTACGGCCAAGCGATTCTCGATGTGGGTTTTGTAGGGGAGGCGTGGGGAGGGCATGCTTTGGAAGCTGCATGGGAGTTGAGAGATTGCCCAAGTATGACCCAGCGATCATGGATGTGGGTCAAGGGTTTGAGCAGGGGAAGTGCATGCCAGGAAATCTACCCCTCACCACCTCACGAAGGCGTTCACTCCCACCCTCACACAGGGGTTGACACTGAACTACCCACGGTGCCTGATTGCTTTCAGGTCATCAAGAGTGTCAACATGCACTTATCGGGCCAGAGGGACGGCCGCATCCCGCCACATCAACAGTGCGTGTATATTTCTCTTGTGGAACTAGGCCAGATGCGCAACTACGTGGGACATTGCTGAGGTGGCGTCATGGGCTGATGTACTGTAGATTTGCTTTGCCTTCCCTTACAAATCATAATCGATGTTGTTTGGGGTTGACGGATCCATAAATATACTTCTTATCGGTTGTCGACGCCAGGTTTCAGTCAGAAATTAAAAGTCTGGGTCGATAATTTGCCCTGAGGGCAGCATCGGAAGAAACCGTGTTTTCATACCCGAGGGAAGGCAAATCAAATCTACAGTATGGACATTGGGAGTGTGCAGGGTAGGCATAAGGCTCCGCAGTTTGAGAGGCAACCAGCCAGTGTGTTGGAATGGGCATGGCCAGGGGGCACTTCATAAAGTCATGGCCAATGTACACACCATGCCCACATCCCTGACAACTAAACCCTCAGCCCTAAACCCTCAACACTGACTGCATTCCTTTACTGCCAGGTACCTCCTGGACCCCGAAGAGTTTGTATGGGATCAGATGTTGGCCTCGGGTCCAGCCGACTACATGATTGCTGGGACCCAGCAGCAACTTCAGCCGCCCCCACAGACTGCCTTAGCCTCCGCTGCCGGGCCCCAGCAGCGCGGTCAGACAGGGCCCACTGTCACCGCCTTCAGCGGGGGTGGGTACACAGGTGTCGCCTCTGCCGCAGCAGTGCACGGCGCACACATGCAGCAGCAGCCACAGCAACAACAGCAGCAACAGCAACAGCAGCAACAGCAGCGAGGTTACGGGGACCGGGTGGCGACAGCGACGGGAGGAGGCAGCGCCCAGCTGGTAGCAGGGAGTTACCGACCTGCCGGAGCTACAGGAGTTACAGGAGCTGCTGCGGGGCCTGCGGGCGGGTACCTTGCCTATCAGGGAGGGGCTGGAGGAGGCGGGCCTGCTGCTGCTTTGGGGAGTGCACACCGTGGCGGCCCCCCGGCCGGGTATGGACCTGCTGCACCCTGGAGAGCCTCCAATGGTGTTCCTCCCCCTGGGCCTGGACCTGGGCGTGAGGCAGGGCCCGGCGCGAATAAGGCTGCAACGCCCGGGGCGGCACCGGCAGCTGCGGCCTTCACCAAATTTATTTGCAGCCCGCGGCCGTGAAGGTGGCTGCTGGTCATAGGCTTAGTGTGAAGTTAGATGTAGTGTGGTTGGGGGCCCAAAGCTTAGGCTAGAGCTTTCGTTCATTTAATGAGCTCTTCCACCGTAAGATCTTGTCATGAGTTTTTGTCTTTGCAACGTCTTATCTGGCCCGCGCGGACTAGTAAACGGTCTATTAATTATCGGCACTCATTCAAGGGTCGCTCAGCTTCATTAAATAGTATCGTCGCCTGTTAACGCTGTTTATCTCGTTTTCCTCTTTGATGTCGTCACAAACTGTATCTGCATATATCCAGTGCTGTTTTTTCATCAACTGTGAATGCATCCAATGTCCAAACATCCATGTGAGTCCGTTCCTAAACCCTCAACCCCAAACCCATACCATGTGTCATGTACTAAAAAAGGAAATTGCGCAGAGACGCACGGCCAGAGTTCGAAATGCACTTAAGAAAGAAAGAGAGAGAGTACACGAACAGGTGAAACGATAAAAACGATCAAACCATAAGAAATCACCAGTTTCCAAAACATTCGCCATCTGGAAAACCTCCAGCGCTGAGACACAGCTGTCCATCGCCCCCCTAATGCACTTATGCTCGCTTATGAATACACCACTGAATGTGACCAAATGTAGCTAAAACGCAATGACGACGAAAATGACTACACTGCACCTTCAGCTCGAAGTGTGGAACCATCCCTGCCCTCAGCCGACAAGCTAAGATACAACATAGCTGAAGTGCACTTCTAAAACAGTCCTCATGCACACCCATCATAGTGTGCGGAACCCTTACCAAGTTACGATTTGTCTGCAGTTCATGCATCATCACATGATGCATACAGCAACAGCAGCAGCCGAGTACTAGGCGCTTATCCCAGGGGCGTAATGTCGCAAGTCAAGGACTCATCTGGAATCTGGGCCCAAAGTGTGTCCAAATGCCACGTTGGGAGACTTTGCCATTGCCACATGGGCCACACGCTGGATTGGCTGTCGATTGTGCCATTAGAGACAAGGAGGTCGGATGCTTGGCTGACCATTTGGCCAGCGGCTCCCATTTAGGGCCAGGTACGCTGCACATATGAATGGTGGTGCTCCTAGGCAGCAGGTCAGCATTCGGTCGGCGCTTCAGCCGTCATGTAGTCAGCTGGCACAGAGACACATCGGACGTACGGTGCAGCCCTGCACCGGCGCAAGAAGGAACAAACCAGGTAGCATTGGTGGTTGAAGCATGATGATTGATGAAAATCATCAAGTGCCCATGCATCGGTCTGGACGGTGATGGAGTGTGGTGGTGAGTGGTGAGCCACTAAGCCAGGCACAGAGACACGCCTAGCAAATGGCACAGCCTCCTAAGGTGCAATCAGAAACTAATCAGGTAGAGGGGGAGCAAGGAGCATGATCAAGAAAAGGAATGAGCCGGTGGATGGGAGTCTGATGGCCAAGGAGCCCCAAGAAGTCATGATGAAGGGGGGAAGCTGGGCATGCCCGTAGATTCCATTTGCCTTCCCTTGGGTATGAACAAGTGGTTCTATTTTATGCTGCCCACAGGGCAAACTTTCGACGAAAACTCTCAATTTCTGTCCGGAAACTGGCGTCGACCATCGATTCTTAGTATCTTCATACATCCATCTACTCCAAACAATGATAATAATGAGGGAAGGCAAAGGAAATCTACAGCAGCTTTGCCAAATTATTGCATTCTGGTACGGGCAGACCAGTTTTTTAAAATATGACAGGAGGGGGTATTTTTCACCATTGTACTGGAAGTCTCAATTGCGCTCAAACTCTTTGACTCTTCAAGACTTGCAATATGTCCGACACAATCCTAGAGCAATCCTAGGTGAATTGAAGCAACCAAGAGTGCTGGCTGTTTAGCCCAGGAGCCAACTAGTGAAGCCCGCTTATGGTAGTAACAGCACGGGCGCGTGCTCAGCCCGCGTCACACCTTTTCCGCAACCCTCATTACCCCAAGCAGGGCGTCCGTCATTGCACTTCTCGGTAAGGCCAACCCCCCTGTCACCTTGGCTGTTTCCTGCGT
This sequence comes from Limnomonas spitsbergensis, assembly GCA_037349105.1. Taxonomy (NCBI): domain Eukaryota; kingdom Viridiplantae; phylum Chlorophyta; class Chlorophyceae; order Chlamydomonadales; genus Limnomonas; species Limnomonas spitsbergensis. The sequence goes on along the minus strand of JAYJMM010000094.1, from coordinate 1,997,754 downwards.
GACCATGCCCCTGTGGGATGTGATTGATCTGATACATTTCGTAGGACCCTAGTCTCGTTCCTTATTGCTGAATTAATAATTAAGAACTGCATGTGGTTTCCAATCCTTCGTGATGTTTCATGGATCCCTAGCTATGGGCCATTCGACCTGCCCGCATGGGGTACACGCATTCTTCCCCATGCCATTGCAATTGTGGACCTTAGAGCGGAAGATAAAAACGTGTCTGCAGCCTCAGCCCACGCTGCACAGATTCCTACCAGTCGTAATTCCCCTTCCCTGTTTAAGGCCATTAACCTTCTCCTCGGCTGCCTAATCACCAGCCCAGTTGAAACGCAGGCGCCCTGCTTCCCTGCTACACAGTCTCCTCAACCGTCGCTCCCCTGCAGAGTACACATTTACGTTATTTTGAAGGAAGGCACAGAACCGTCTCACCTGGGCTGTCGAATCATCAGCCCCGTCGCAACCCGGTCGCCGCTGACGCCCATGCGTGCCGCCGCCTTGTCCGCCGCCGCTGTCCGCCGTGCCGGCTGGCCGGGGTTGGGGGTCAAGGACCTCGCTCGGCTGCGAGGCGCGTCACCCTCCACAGCAGTGATTCTCCAACCAGGTGCCATGGCTAGTGGGAGAGGGACACAGCGGGCTGTATGAGACGGACTGGCCGCAGGGTTTGGTCTTGCTTGCTGAGGTCCTGCTGCAAATGCTGCTGCTGCTGCTGCCGATGATGGTGGTAGAGCAGGTAGCCGCTCTGATTGCACCTCCTGCCGATGGTCCAACGGAAGAGGTGGTGGCGAGGCACTCCTGGCCACCGGGGGGGGGCGGCATTACTTTCTCATTAATTATTTGGATTTACAAATACCGGACGAGCATCTAGTTAAGAAAAAATATATCTATAAAAACGATATATATATATACCGTATGCGGTTTATAAATACCGGTATGTATATATATATATATATATATATATACAGTACCATATATATATATATATTGATATGTATGTATACCGGTACCTATATATATCCATGATTAATTGGATTTACAAAAACGGTGCGAGACGAGCATCTACTGGTAGTTAAAATATAAAACATCATATTCATAAACGGTGGTTGGATTTACAAACAGCAGCACTGGTTTATCGGTCGGGCAAATATAACTTCAATTAGCAAAGAACGACTTCCGCCTACCTCTGCTGTCCTGCACCCTTCTTGGCTGGCCAAGATCGGCCGCCCTTGAGCACCGTCGTGGCAGGCGATCCCTGTATCACGGTCAGGAGTGGAGACAGGCCCCTGGTGCTGCTGACAGCCGGCAGAGGGCTGAGTGGACTTCCTCGACCGCTGCCTCCTCCCCCGGCTCCTGCTCCTAGTCCGCCGTCCACCGAGGGCCGATACACCAGCGGCGAGTGGTCGAGCATCGCCAGCGCGGGGCGGGCTGGCAACGGGGATGCCCCTCTGGATGCCGCCGATGGGAACGATCTCAGGCTTTCCAGCTTCTGCGGCGACCCCGAGAGAGACGGGTCCGCTCCGCCTCCTCCCCCGCAGCCACCGCCCGGTAGTGAGATGGCGGGCAGGTGCAGCGCATCACTCCCAGCGACGGCCGTGCAAACCGCGAGGCGGTGTGCGGGGCGGGCTGCTGGTGCCACCTGCCGGCTGCTGGCTGAGCACGGTTGAGGCGCTAAAAGCGGTGATGTATCACTGGTGGCTTCAACACCTGCTGCTGCTACTGCTGTTGGGCCATCCTCACCTTGCCCCCTTGCAACCTTTGCCACCCCCCGCTGCCCCGCCCCCTGCTGTATTGTTGCAGCGTTGCCCACATCAGATTTGAATGCAACGCGGGGTTTGTCGCAGCTGCTGACAGCTGTACCGCTCGCATCAGTCCTCTTCATGGAGGGCTCAGATTTCAAGCACGAGGGAGGAACCGGCGAGATCGTTTTCGAATCTGAATCCGAATTGAAAGGCTGCTGTGTCAGCGTGCTGCCTGTCATGTTCCGTTGCGGTGAGTGTGGTGGTCTGCTAGATCCCGCCGTCATTGGATCTACCCCCACCCTTGGATCCCCTGCCTCTGGAGCCGGATCTTGTTGGCTGCCCCCTGCCCGATGTGCCATCACAGATCTGAAGACGGCTTCTGCCGCCGTCACCTTTGCTCCCGATGTCTCTCCTGTTGCTGTTGCGGCAATATGGCCACCTGATGCTGCTCCTGCTGCAAGGGTTTCTGGAACAAGGGTGGGCCAGCCTCGCGGATCAGGAATCCGAATCGGATCCGGAACCGGATCCTCCTCCTCCTCCTCGTCCGCCTCAGATTCAGTCACAGTGATGTTTTGCCGCCTGGGAGCTGCCTGGAAGGTGCCATGCCGTCGGGCGCCAACGCCTTGCCGTGCTCCCCCCTGATTGCCGCCGGCACTGCCTGCCGGCGCTTGACGCGCCTGCTTGCCAATCTCCGGCGGCGGGGCGACACGGCGCCGCTGGTGCTGGTAGTGATGGTTCGGGTTGCTGATCTGGATCAGCTTGGCATGGCGGCTGCTCGGCTGTGGGGAGGGGGCCTGCTGCTGCTGCTGCTGTTTCTGTTGCTGCTGCAGTAGCTGTTGCTGTTGCTGCTGTTGTTGCTGCAGTAGCTGTTGCTGTTGCTGCTGTTGCTGCTGCTGTTGCTGCAGCAGATGCATCTGGGGAATGCTCATAGCTCCTGCAGCTCCATGGAAAGCTACTGGGACAGTGGCGTTGTCACTGGCCGCCGCATCGGCCGCTTTGACCTCTATTTCAGCAAACGTCATCGCGTCAGACGTGGAGGCTACCATGGCCGCAGAGGCTATCAAGGTCGTTTCAGCCTCCGCCATGGCTAGCGCCATGGCCACGGTTGGATTATACTTGTCAACTGCAGCGATAGTGGGGGTGGGTATTGGAGCTGCTGGAGGACTGGACCAGATCACCTGACAGGCCGCCTGGGCCATCTCCATGACCTGCGAGAGATGGGTGGCAGTGGAGGCAAGAGAGGTTGGGCCTGTCTCACAGAGGAATCGGTGTATTAGGGGAGGATTAGTTGCCATGAGGAGGATGAATTCTCTCGAGGGCGTGCGATTGTGGCGGTTGTGGTTGTGGCGGTGCGGTGCGGTTCAGTGTTTCTTTTAGTGAGCACCAGACCACCCGTAGGGGGCCGCCGTGCGGCCACCACTGGGCCAATCGGGACGAAATCTTGACCAACCTATGGCCGGTGGCGTGAGTGGCAGGGCTTGCTGCCCCAGGCCCCCACCGCTGTGAGACGTGATATAGCTGAATTGTGGTTGAATCGCGCTAAAATAAACATTGATGCAGTACTGGCGCCCATACGTCCCCTGGCGTGATGTAGCATGGCCTGCTGAGCCTCAGTTTTGACATGCTTTCCAATTTCTATACCGGTATTTCTGACTGGGTTTTCAACATCAAAACTGGAAATATTGTTTGTATGAAAACTTGGCTTCCTGATATTCCCCAAGAGCAGCTGCTGGCTTCCAGTGTACAAGTATGAAGCAGTATCTGATGAGACAAGGTCCTCCTAACCTTGGTGTCAACCAAGGTCTTTTTACCCTTGGTGTCAACCAAGAGACGGGGATTGCTTTAGGGGTGACTGTTTACGAGTTGTAATTAAAGGGGAAACCAAACAATTAAACAAATGACGAAATTAATTAGATTCAGGATATTGGCCAGAACCTTCACCAGTCTCATTATAGGTGCAGGTCTATATAGGGGGGCAGGCTGGGCTTGGCTACTGTCATAGTGTCATGTTGTCTTTTGTTGTTCTGAAGATGTGCGTCGCCTTCCCTTGTAATTGACAATGTTGAGGGGTGAGGGTGATGGATGAAATTACCATTCATGGATCGATGCCAGTTTTGAGTCGGCAGTACATCATTACGGTCGACTCTTTGCCCCCGGAAGGTGGAGCATTAAAAACACATTTGTACCGGAGGGATGAAAATTCAAATCTACAGGTATGTATATTAGGAGCCATAACGCTTTTTGGCGCCCCCAAGTACGTACGGTACGGTCAAAAAATAAATAATTAACTAATAATTATTTGAATAAATTATTTTGTTTATTTGGTACAGTAGATGCATGAACGAAAACAACAGTAACAATAATAATAATAATAATAATAATAATAATAACAACAATGTCAACAACAATATGAACTGCCGCCGCCGCAGCAGCAGCAGCAGCAGTTTAAGAACGGCTCTCACCTGTTTGCCAAGTGCATTCGCCACTTCGTCCCCTTGTGCCCACATGAGGCCCTTGAGCAAGCTGAAGTCTGCGCCCATCAGCTCGCGCAACATGCTCTCGCTTGCATCTGCAACCAGGTACAGTACAGCACACCCACTTGATATTCCAGCCAATAAGGAAATTTCAGATTTTAAGACACCCTTTACCCCGCAGGTCCTAGTTGGGACTTGTGCCTGTGCGACATGTCCTTGCTTGCACCTGCAACTCCAGCAACGCACACCCACCTGACATTTCAGTTGCTTGAGATATGTCAGTTGTTAAGGAAATTTTCTGTATTTTTGAAGGCACACAGAACTGTAGGTCCTAGTTGGGACTTGTGTCTGCGCAACATCTCTCGCTTCTACATGCAACCAGGTCCAGGAAAGCTAACCGACTTGAAATTCCAGTGTTTAAGTTTTTTTTCCCTTAGGCACCCTATGGGTCCTAGTTTGGACTCGTGCTTGTGCAATATCCCCTCGCTTCTGTCTGCAGCCAAATCCAGCAAAGCACACCCACTTGAAAGCTCAGGTTTCTAGGCACAGTGGCACACTACAGGTCCTAGTTGGGACTTGTGCCTGTGCAGCATCTCCTCCTTTTAAAGGAGCGCTTGCGGAGCAATACAAGACCTGTGCCTGTGAAACATCTCCGTGCTGCTGTCTGCAGCCAGGTCTGGGAGGGCACACCTCACCATCTCGCATGCGTTTGTTAAGTTTAATATTTCAGCTTCAGTATTACCAGTCCTCTATGAGCCATGAGGTGCTACCTAGGACTTGTGTTCGAGAATAGCATGCAGGCCCTACCCATTAATGGCTGAATGGATGCTCCCAGTCAGCAGACAGGAGATGCATAGAAAGAGCATTTGAGCTGGGAAAAGAGGCTGGACAGAAGGAGAGGCTGGACAGAATTCGGGCTGGGAGAGGCTTACGAGAACGAGAGGAAGTGGGAAGTGATGATCATGGGTTATCAAGACGAGGTTGTTTTGGAAAGAGCGGGGAAGAGCTGGGTATTGAACGAGACGGTGTGTGAGCGGGGTCTGTTTTTTCCTTGGATGGTCAAAATGAAAGGATGTGTATTTGTGTGTGTGTTGGTGGGTGGGTGGGGGGGGGGGGAGTCTTCCAGCGTAGCGGCTGTGTGAGTGCTTGTTGGTTGTGTGCCTTTCCTGTTCCTGCTTGTCTTACTCAGCTGGGCGGCCGGTCTCACACCTTGTTAAGTCCTAGCAAAAGGAAAGAGTGTAGCACGCACACTGAACCAGGTAAGGGTTCAATCCCCTAGAGTAGGCCAAACATGTCACGGAGACAAAATTGACAGTGCAGACAAGTGTAAGGCGACTAGAAACACAATTAAATAAAGATTTTTAACAATGCGATGCCTGAGCTCAAGCGTGTACATGTGTGTGTGCGTGTGAGTGTGTGTGTCTGTGCAACTGCACATGTGTGTGGGACTTGCACAATATTTTCCAGTCTCCTCACCTGAGCCTGGCCCTTGCTGCGGCTGTGATCCACCGGGGAAACGAATGCTACCGGTAGTCGCTGCGCCACCACAGGCATCGCCATTGACGGGAAGGTGGACACAGTCACTGGAGCTGATCGCCGGGGTTTGTTCTGGTTGCTGGAAAATATCAGCCCCTTGTTCTGTTGGGGGATCTGTCGTACGATTCCGCAGCATGCGTGTGATGTCTGCAAGAAATTCAGCCAGCATGGCCGGGACGCTGCCGGCATTCATGGCCCGAGCCACCATATGCACCTGGCTCCGATACCTGGGGGCAGAAGGAGGAGGGATCTCAGATCTCAGACCAGTTGTTTGAGGTGGATGTTCAAATTCAAACGGTCATGGCCGAGATGCTCTTGGCAATCATGGCTGAAGCCACCATGTGTACCTGGCTCCGATCCTTATGGATAGAGGTTTGAGGGATTTCCCTCAGGGTGTAAAACAGATTGTTTGAGGTGGACAGATGCTCAAAGTCAAAAGGGTCATGGCAGGGAGGGTCCTGGCATTCATGGCCCAAGCCACCATTTGTACCTGGCCCCGATACCTACAGTCAGAGGGCGGAGGGGATGCTAAATTTAAAATGACTGTATGGAGGTTATATTTAAATTTGAAACGGCCATGCGGATGTTATGGATACCGTATTTCGTAATGGATTTGTTTTTCAATTTAGACCGACCAAGCACTGGAAGGCCGGAATGGATAGATATGGAAGCTGTTGGGCTCTTAGATTTGAAGAGTCCATGCAAATCATTTTTTCTTTGCAGCGACCCTTCGCTTGCAGCTCAGGGCAGGTGGACGTCTACTAAGACTGTCATGTAATTGGAACCCCACCCGACCAGATTAACTGGATTGCAACCCCACCCAACCAGATTAACTGGATTGCAACCTCACCCAACCATAACACAACTGAATGGTATACTAAGCCCACGCACAATCCTGCGTAGCCCATTCCATATCAGCACTCTGCTCCCCCCCTCTTTTCTCATGCAAGGACTTTACAAGGTGTGAGACCGGCCGCCCAACCCTAAAAACCTGAGACGCAAAGACTACAAAAGAGCCCTCGCCCCCCTTTTGAACTAGTTCCACACTTCCGCATCAAATATTGGCTTTCATACCCCCCCCCCCCTGTTGTGGAAGCCCTCCCAGTGTCCCCACCTCATCAGCCACAGCTGGTGCTCCTCATCAGTCTGATGCGCCATAAGGGAGCGGTACGAGCGGTACGCACACTGGATCTTGACCGCAGCCGCAGATGCTGCAGTCGCTTCATATCCGCGGCCCAATTCGTCCACCGGATTTAGATTCACAGTACCCTGCGTTGACGGTAACGAGCAGATGAGGTGGCTGGTTTGGGGGCCAGGGACACTGTTTACTTAAGCACGCTTCAGCTTCAATTGAGCTTCATCATGGCTTGCTGCAGAGGGGGTCAGGTGAAGCAAGCCCTGCTGTCTAAGCCACCGGTCGTTGGCTGACGGTTAAGGTTTGGTCCCCATCTATCGGCTCCATGGTCGCTTCCTGACGGCCCCCCGAGGTGGTCTGGCGCGCACTAAGCAAAAAAGCTGACCACGGTTCCCACACAGGTGACTTCCTTTGCTGCTGTTGATCACTAACAGACTTAACTAAATGCACCGGTACAGTACGGTACATTGGGGTACCCAGCCAGCCAGCAAGCTATCTGACCTGTCCCCCGCAAGCAATTCACAATGGTCGCTGCGCTCTAGTCCACAAAGTGCCTCCAGTGCAACAGTGCTCACATTTACGCTACGTGTGGACCATTTAGACGAAGAGTCCTCGTATCTTGCGGCAAATTTGCCAATCAGCAGTGGTGGAAGGTTCCATGTATACTGCAGTAGATTTGCAGACTAGCAGCATCAGCGGGTACCAAGCGCGTTAGGGGGTTATCATTCTACAAACCCATTATGTAGTCGCAAACATCCGGAAACTGAATCCTGAAACCTGCAGCCTATCCGCTCACCTTCTCTGCCATGCTTCCCGGGCCCAGCATGGTGCCGCGGCGCCCGCCACTGCCGGCCAGCAGGTGCAGTGCCGGCTGCGCCCCATGGCCCTCCGGCAACCGGCTGCTGATCTGCCTCATCCACATGGAGAGCCGCAGCGGCGTCATCGCCCGCACCGGCAGGCCTGACTGCGCTGCTGCTGAGACCGGCAGGCCTGACTGCGCTGCTGCTGAGACCGGCAGGCCTGACTGCGCTGCTGCTGAGACCGGCAGGCCTGACTGCGCTGCTGCTGAGACCGGCAGGCCTGACTGCGCTGCTGCTGAGACCGGCAGGCCTGACTGCGCTGCTGCTGAGACCGGCAGGCCTGACTGCGCTGCTGCTGAGACCGGCAGGCCTGACTGCGCTGCTGCTGAGACCGGCAGGCCTGACTGCGCTGCTGCTGAGACCGGCAGGCCTGACTGCGCTGCTGCTGAGACCGGCAGGCCTGACTGCGCTGCTGCTGAGACCGGCAGGCCTGACTGCGCTGCTGCTGAGACCGGCAGGCCTGACTGCGCTGCTGCTGAGACCGGCAGGCCTGACTGCGCTGCTGCTGAGACCGGCAGGCCTGACTGCGCTGCTGCTGAGACCGGCAGGCCTGACTGCGCTGCTGCTGAGACCGGCAGGCCTGACTGCGCTGCTGCTGAGACCGGCAGGCCTGACTGCGCTGCTGCTGAGACCGGCAGGATGGTCTTCGCAGCTACATAAACCGGCAGAGGCATACCCGAGTCCGTTTTGTCTCCGGACCACTCTACCGCCTCGGACACCATAGGGAGGACTGTCCTGTTGTTCCTTTCTTCCTCCCCTCCTCTGCTGCTGCTACCCTCTGCCGCCCCTCCTGTCCTGCTGCGACTTCCTTCAGCCCCTACGCAGCTGCGGCTGCCCTCTCCCTCCGCCCCGCTCTTCCTGGCTGACCCCAGCCGGCCCTCCCCTGACACCCCTAACCTGTGCGCCGCAGCCACTGGGTCCGTTGCCTCCAGGGACGCTCCTAATGGCCCTGGTATTGTCACCGCTGGTGCTGGCGCTGCCTGTGAAACTGCCATGGCTTCTGGCCCTGTCCCTAGCACTGGCCAAGGCGCCTCCACTGGTGCTGGTGCACTGACTGCTTCTGGCTTAGCCTCTGATCCTGCCCCTGGCACAGACACAGGTCCTGATGCAGACCCGGGTGCCGCCCCTGGCACAGACACAGGTCCTGATGCAGACCCGGGTGCCGCCCCTGGCACAGGCACCTCTACCATTGCTGGTGAAGCCCCTGGTACAATCATTGACTCTGGTGCATCAAGCAGGGAAGAGCATGCTGGTGAGTCTGACCCTGAATCTGGAACTCCCTCTACAGCTTTGCCTTTTGGAGCAGTTTTCGGGAATGGCATTGAAGCGTGGCTACTGGGGCAAACCCGCTGGGCGGCCTCGTGACGCGAGGGGGAAGCGGGGGCGGTTGGCCGGCCCTTGCCCCTGCCTGCAGCGGGAGCTGGCGGGTTAGCAAGGCCTCGGCCGCTGCTTTCGTCTGCGCTTGCATAACAGGGCGCCGGAGCGGCTGGCGGCACTGGCTTCTGATTCAAGAGTCCTGCTGGCAAAGCTGGCAGCTGATGCGGCAGCGCTGCCGGTTGCGCCGGAAGCGCTGCAGGCTGCCCTGGAAGTGGTTGAGACAGCGCTGCTGGTGGCGGCAGCTGCTCCTCAGCAGCCGGTACCTGGCTCCCAGAGATGCTGCACTGCCGCGGTGCTCCTGGCGGCGCCGGCTGTTGTTCCAACTGCCTGGCTGCAGGTGAAGCCGGCTGTTGCTCCAACTGCCTGGCTCCTGTTGATGCCGGCTGTTGCTCCAACTGCCTAATAAGTGGTGGCGACGGCTGCTGTTGCTCTGCCTGTATGTGGCAGCCAAAGCTGGTAGCTTGCTGAAGGGCTGCCTCGCTGCTCAGGCCTCGCGGTTTTATCTGCCCCCAGCTGCCGCCGCCACCGCTTACGCCTGCTGCTGCCGTCAAGTTTATACCGTCGCCGCCACTTGCACACGCTGCTGCAGTCAAGCTTGAGGCGCGCTCCCTGGCTTCTGGGTCACTAGCCGCTGTAGCAGCAGCAGCAGCAGCAGCAGCAGCAGTTGGAGCAGCAGCAGGAGCGGCAGGGGCAGCCGGAAGGACCTTGCCAAGCGGGCTGGACTGCCCGCTTTTTGAGTCAAGGATCACTGTGAGCACAACGCCAGGCTGGGTGTTGGAGTGGGCGTTGGTATCCCTGGTGCTACTGTTGCTGCTGCGGCTGTTGCTGTTACTGTTGCTGCTGTTGCTGCTGCTGTTGCTACTGCTGCTGGTTGTCTTGGCATGGGCCTTCTTCCCCTGCTTCTGCTTCTGCAGGCTGCCACTCTTTCCAGGAATAGCAACAGCAGCCGCAGGACCAGCAGCATCAGCGGCAGCAGCAGCAGCGTCATGGACGACGGCTTTCTGGCCACTGCGCAGTTTGTCTGCAGCGTAGCCGTCCTGTAGCAGACGCAGCAGCGGCTCCTCCGCTATTACTTCCGATGTTGCTCTGCTGCCGCCGGCTCCTCTGGAGCCCCTCTTGACAGTATTACCCCCAGAGGTATAACCTCTTCCTCCTCCTCTGCCTTTAGTTTCTACCCCCTGCTGCGCCGCTGATGGTTTTGACCAGAGGGTGCCAGCTGCAGCAGAAGCAGCAGCTGCATGCGCTGCCAATCCCTCGGTTTCCTCGACCTCCATCGCTATGCCGGAGGCGCGGCCGAGGCCGGTCCCTACGGCACTGTCGCGTCGAAACGTCGCTTCCACCTCTTCATCAGATATCTCGGCAGCAGCTAACGAACTCTCGGCTGTCAGCTCCTCATCGTCACCGGTGACGTTCATGGACGTGTCCATAATGGACGACACTCGGTGCCAGAAGATGCGCGTCGGCCCTGTTGTTGCGGTCTTCATGATGGGCCGATTCACCTGATTTCCTATGCACCCTCGATTAATATCAGCTCACTAACTTGGTGGAATTAATAAAAAGCTCGGATGGTCGGTGCTGCCAACTGTCAGCAACACAGCAGGTATTTTACGGTCCTCATGAGCCGTGTCCGCCAGCGTAGATAAAAGAGACAATGTATAATAAATAAACGCTTTTGGCTTGTTGCTGCCAACAGCTAGGAACGCAGCGCATGTACCTCGGGTGCTGACTGGTACTACGCGCATGCGGTTCAGCTCGCTTTCAGGAGGCGAGCAAGCGCGAGGGCGAGGATGACGTGACGACGGCATTTTCTGGTTTCGGCGCAAATTACGTTGACGTCAACAATTGCGTCGGCCCTGATCTTCGCAGGGCGCACAGTTTGAAATCAAAACCTGTGCGGTGCAGTCGTCTGTTCTTGCACCTCATTTCTGCATGCCCTGCCCGCCCAGGAAGGACCAGCTACTCCACGAACACTCGAGGGCTTGGTGCGCGACAACTCGACCACTGCCCAGTGTTGATCTCTGCACTGCAATAGTACGAGGCTACGCGCATCTCGGTGGCTTCCGTGGGCTGTTTCCCCCCTCCTCCAGCCCCAGGGGGTCGGGGTGCCTCCAAACCCATGGCCCTCCTCCTCCTCGAGGCTACCCTGTCAGTTTTCACAGCCACCCGACCCCACGACCCTGCAGCACCCCCCTCCACCTGGAGCACTCTCTTCGAGCACACTGCTTCCATTCTGGACGGAGCTACATTTGCCCAAGCTGTGGTGACAGAGCTTGCGGGGGCTCTCCTGCCTGGTCCTTCGCTAGTCCGCTCACGGCTCACGCACTGTCGCGGGTATTTGGCTTTTCCAGCCCCCATCTGCCCACAACATAAAGCCAGGTGTCTGGGCTTTTGTCTGCATGATCACCCTCCATGCTATGGAGCTGGGAGCTTGGGACGCCGGCGGCTCTGGGAGCCTCGTACACATGCCCTACTAGGCAGTACGGGCTACCACGCAGCTTCCAGGCCGCTGTAGCCTGGTTCTGGTGCTTCATTTCTCCAGGACTTTGCAGACCTCCAAACCCTCCCACCAGCTTGGGGGACTGTCCTCTCACCACAACAACCCTTCATTGGGGGAGGGGGTGACCCCAAGACCCCAGGTGCCTCCCCTGCTGAGTGCCCCCCTCCCTGTCAGTTTTTGCGGCCATGTGAGTGCTTGCCGGTCGCGAGCCTTTCTTGTTCCTCCTCAACTTTTCTCAAGCTGATCTGCTGAGGACGAGGGCCACATGCGCACCTGGGCTGTTTTTTGTGTTTGCATCTCAGGCTTAAAGGGTTGGGCGGCAGGCCTCACACCCTGTTAAGTCACAGCAAAATGGAGGAGTACAGTATGATTGCTTGCTCCGGAAGGAGTGAGAAACACAACTAACTCTGACTTCGGTGTTTAGTGGGACAATTATTTCTTGGCTCTCAGGCTCTGGCTTTTAGTTGTGGAAGATGTGGTCCGACTTTTAGGGCTAGATAGTTTCTGAATGGGCTGGGGATTCGAATTTCCTGTCATTTTTGCTGATGTTTGGAGGGTGAAGTGAAGTTTTTACAGTCCAACAGGGCATCATATTTGATGCATGGGACTTGCGCCCGTAAACCGGTACATGCACTAAATACGCTAGGACAGCGAGCGAAAACCAGTGACCCCCCTGGGCAAGCAACCAACACACAACCACTGAGCAGTAGCATGGTAATGAACCCCATGGTGCAGAAGATTAGCCCCAGCCATAGAACATGACGTGGGTGCAAAGAGTTCGGTTGGACGCCTCCTAGGAAAATTAAGAAGGAAAGAAGAAGATCTAAGTGAAATTGTATACGTCTGTGTAAAAACTGTGTGATGCGTGAGCGACACTTCAACGAGATAAAGATTTTTTTTTAAATTGTGAACTGGGTGAGGCACAATGTGATGCGTAACTTAAGCGAGTAAAGTGTGAACTGTGTTGTATAAATCATTGAGTACCGGGTGTGAAACTTCTGTAAGTGAGCGATTTCAATGTTGCATAAGTAATCTAGAAACTAGTGGAGAATGGGTGGGGACTCTTTTCCTTTCTTTTCTTCTCCCTTGAGTTTCCTCATTAGCAGACTTTTTGTTAGCCGACGGGGCCGGCCTTAATAAGTGAGCGAGCCCAGAGGTGTAACGTCATTTTTAAACAAGTTAATCCGGGAAGTCTGAATTCTAGCTGAATCATTATTTGAACCCGGGATAAAGATACATGGACGGATATTTAAGCCCTCCTAATGGCAATAATACCACCAGTGGTACCCAAAATAGTTAAATAAGCCAATAATCTGTTTGATAGATTAGCGGCCCAACACTTAAACAACTGCCCATCACAATTTCCCTCCGTGTCCATTGAATCGCTACCGTACCGGCATTGCTACCGGCATGGACATGGCTCATGTTCATGTCCCATGGCATTGTCAGTCCCCAAGCCCATGCAAGGCTCTTTTATAAGAGCCAGAATTGACAACTGAAGTCCCGATGTGTCATCCATGCAGAAACATCAAAGGGGTACTTGCGACCAATGAGGCATTCAGGGATGCCCTGCCGATGTAAGCAGACAGACTGGACCACACAAGAAAAAACTGTCAAAACTATTGAATATCCAGGGCACGCAAGAACAAGACCTGAATAAGGTCAATGCGGAAGTTGACTCCAACCCACAAAATCTCTTTATCCTATTTAGCCGAAGGGGAGTAGCAATCCGTTGCCATTGCCATAACTAGGAGGTTATATAAATATTCACCTCATGGTAGAAAACATGAACTAATTAGATAGATCATACCGCAGACGTCCTTTGCCTCCGCAGGACGTAAACGTTGATTTGCCTTCGCGGCTTACTAAAATAAGGTACTCAAACAAATACTCAATAGACGTTGCTGCAGCTTAGAACGCGATATTAAACAGATCATGAGTAGCCCCATACTTCCAGCTCCACACATTTACGGCACTACCGGTACACTTGATCCATCAGCAACGATACAGTAGACCAAGCAACATTAGCGTGCAGTGAAATAAGGATCACACAGACCATGAGCGCGATCAGGGGCATTTTTCAGCTGGGGCATGCATGGCTTTAAAACAGTTGATTTCAGCCCTCAGCGCCTTAACAAAACATGATTTCGGCATGTTCCAATAAATAAAAACTACTTGTTGGAGGTGTTTGCGCAGGCAAATCAATTGTACGGTACACTAAGGCTTCGCAAGAACAAGAGAAATGCCAGGGAAATGTTGAACATGAGGGCAGTGCACATCTTCCCTTGCAAAAGAGCTCAAGAAATTAAAACATACACCCCCAACCATAAGAGCTAAAGAAATTAGCCTCAGGGCTTGGGTTAACGCTTAATTCCAGATGAAGTTGTCTAAGCCTCTTGAAACTGGGACTCCGTTCAAGTTACATACGTGTCGTACTATTGTCGTTGACAGGGTGGACAGGGCCGCCCGGTCAGTCTTGCAGATGTAGCATCCCCCGAGGTCGAGAAGTTGCAGTGCAACACAAGCTGACAATACTGATGACAAGTTGTTCACTTTTCGGCAACAGCCGAGGTCGAGATGTTGCAACGCAACACAAGCTGACAAGGCTGACACGTCTCTCACATTGCTGCACGATTGGAGTCTGAGATGTTGCAGTGCAACACAAGCTGACAAGGCTGACAAGTCCTCCACGTTTATGCAGTAGCAGAGGTCCAGATGTTGCAGTGCAACACAAGCTGACAAGGCTGACACGTCTCTCACATTGCTGCACGACTGGAGTCTGAGATGTTGCAGTGCAACACAAGCTGACAAGGCTGACAAGTCCTCCACGTTTATGCAGTAGCAGAGGTCCAGATGTTGCAGTGCAACACAAGCTGACAAGGCTGACACGTCTCTCACATTGCTGCACGACTGGAGTCTGAGATGTTGCAGTGCAACACAAGCTGACAAGGCTGACAAGTCCTCCAAGTTTATGCAGTTGTAGAGGTCGAGATGTTGCAGCACAACACAAGCTGACAAGGCTGACAAGTCTCTCACGTTGTTGCATAATTGGAGGTTGAGATGTCGAAGCAAAACACAACCTGTCAAGGCTGACAAGTCTCTCACGAGACTACAACCCGTGAGGTTAAGATGTTGCAAGGCAACACAAGCTGACAAGGCTGATAAGTCTCTCAAGTTGGTGCAACACCTGAGGTTGAGATGCTGCAGTACCACACAAGCTGACAAGGCTGATAATGCTCCCACATCACAGCAACCGCTCAACTCGAGGTGTTGCAGCACAACACAAGCTGACAAGGCTGTCAAGTCTCTCACGTTGGCGCATCCGCTGAAGTTGAGGTGTTGCAAGGCAACGCAAGCTGACAAGACAGACAAGTCTCTCACGTTGACGCATCCGCTGAAGTTGAGGTGTTGCAAGGCAACGCAAGCTGACAAGGCAGACAAGTCTCTTACGTTGGTGCATTCCCTGATGTCAAGATGTTGCAGCCTATTTAAAGCTGACAAAGCAGACATATCTCCAACGCCGCTGCACCAGCTGAGGTTGAGATGTTGCAGCGCAACACAAGCTGATAGGGATGAGCCGGAGGACAAGTCTGCCACATTGCTACAATAACTGAGGTTGAGATGGTGCAGCGCCCTATGGTATGGTGTAAACGTGGCCATGCTTTCTAATCGTGAGCATCCCGAAAGATCCAGATGCTGTAGTGAGGCGAAAGGCCCGTCAATGGGGATACTGCGGAGAAATCCTTCATCTTGGATATGCAGCCTTTTGATCTGGCTCCAGGGAATACGCAGGCTGGAAATGAAGCGTTGATTGATCCCACCGATCAGCTTCACATGGGTCAAACTGGCTGTGCGCGAGACGATACTTCGGAGAGCCGCGAGGCGGAGTTCCCGGTCCACCCGATTGAGGGATGGCACAGGCGTGCTCACAAGCACCAGTCGATTGTTGTCGAGGTCGTAGGCGTCTCGGAGTCGTTTTGAGGTTGCGCGAATGGACCTTGATCCACATCCCAGAAGGCAAAAGATCTTGTCCAACAGATTTGCAGGGAGGTCTGAGATGTAGTCGTGCTGATCTGCAAGGTGTAAGGGGGGAGGGGGGGACGCTGAGAAGTTGAAGCCTGCACATGCATCTCCCATTGATCAGGTAGGGGTCCCATATTCCATATCAAGATTAACAAGCAGACAATCTTCAAATCCCATCGAGATGACATTCAAATTGTGCATGGTTCATGCAAGGGTAAATGACACAAGACCTCAAGTATCGAAATTTCCGCAATTTTTCATTATTTCGTGTCCTTCAGGTTCCCTAGTGCATGCAGGCAGTTCGGAACCCAGGAAATTATTTTTTCCAAGCCAAGCAATGTGGCTAGTTGGGTGGTTTTGTTCAGACTAGCCAGTCATTGAACCCCTAGCTTATCATATCAGTCATGTAAGACACAAATCTGTATTGCACGAGGCACAAGCTGGACTGCACTGCTTATACAAAACGTAATGCATTCATCTTCGTCAAGGGTTATTCCGATACTCAGCATTTCCTAGTTTTGAGGTCTTCCTATCCGATCAGTGTATCGAATGGATGCATTGAAAAGAGTATCGACATGCTTCTCAAGGCCCTCACCGGTGTTGGACAACCAAGTACACCGTGCTTGGCTGCGGCGGCTCTGCATGGCTGCAATGCGGAGCGGGGGCGGTGGATGAAGGGCGAAATATTAAGCTGAAACAGAAGATGGAGGATATTAAAATGTATCGGGGGAGAGGAATAAGCCATCCCTCATCAGATCCCTCATTTCAGTCTGACCTCCCACCTGCATTCGTTTCCGCAGGTTCCGGAGCACTACCGGTATGTCACCCCAGAACGCCAGCTGGCGCGCCAGGTATGGAATTGCCAGGAATGAAAGGTACAGTCGATGACACTGCGCGTTCCGGCAAAAAACACGTTGCTTTCTTGCTATTGGAAATATATTGGGCTGTGATAAGTACTTCGCACTGCACAGGATCTAGCGCGGGTCACGTAGCTGTCGCCTACGAGAGGTTCGAAGTCGACCCGTGGGCCCTTGGCTAACTTCGGGTTTCGGGTCCATGCCTGTTCTGGGCGCAGCTAGGGCGCGATAGCTTTAACATCCCCATACCATACGGATACCCATGCTCAACGGTTCGTCATTACCGGTCGGTGCAAGCTGCAGGTGAATCACCATCGGTGATCACCATTGCAGCTTTACAGGCACCTACAGCCCAACCAGGAGCCAGCATGGTGCCTGCAGCATCAAACCTGCAGCATTGATTTGCCGTTGTTGCTCAGGTCTATACTCAGGTGTGCGCTGCAAGGGCATACCGAAGACCGGTTCAGGTATGGTCCCAATCAGCGCATGTGCAATAATACCGGTGCAGTTGTTACTGGTACCGCAGCCTCATGCCCAACCAGGAGCTTGCATGATATCCACAGCATGATGTCAGTAGCACTGCAGCATATATCTATACTCTAATGCGCTCTGGGGGGGTAACGGGCGGTAGGCCAGTCCATGTGCGGTCCCAATCTGCGCAAGTGCAGTACTGTGCAGCTGTTAGCTACATGCTCATCCTAGAGCATGCATAATACTCACAACATGATATCAGGAGCATCGGGATGCCGCTACGGCACAGGTCCATACCTAAATGCGTGCTGCGGGGGCAACCGGCTGTAGGCTGGTCCATGTGTCATGTGTGGTCCCATTCAGCACAAATGCAACACTGGTGCAGCTGTTAGCCTTGTGCCCAGCCAGGGGATTGCATGATACCCACATAGTGGCATCAGTAGCATTGTGCCGCCGCTGCAGCACATGTCCATTCTCAAATGCGCGCTGCGGGGAGAACCGGCCGTAGCCCGGTCTTGGTGTAGTCCCAATCAGCATAGGTGCAACACTAGTGCAGCTGTTAGCCTTGTGCCCAGCCAGGGGATTGCATGATACCCACATAGTGACAACAGTAGCATTGTGCCGCCGCTGCAGCACACGTCCATTCTCAAATTCGCGCTGAGGGGGCAACCGGCCGTAGGCCGGCCTAGGTGTGGTCCCAATCAGCATAGGTGCAACACTGGTGAACCTGTTAGCCTTGTTCCCAACCAGGGGATTGCAGGATACCCACATAATGATAGCAGTAGCATTGAGCTGCCGCTGCGGTACTGGTCCTTACTAAAAGGCGCTGCGGGGGCAACCGGTGGAAGGCCAGTCCATGTGTGGTCCCAATCAGCACAGGTGTTGCACCGGTGCAATTGCTAGCTACATGCTCAACCAGGAGCATGCATGATACCCACAACATGATATCAGTAGCATTGAGCTGACGATGCGGCACAGGTCCATTCTCAAATGCGCTGCGGGGACAACCGGTCGCAACCCGCTCCATGTGTGGTGTTAATCAGCGTAGGTGCACCACTGGTGCAGTTGTTAGCCTTGTGCTCAACCAGGTATTGCAGGATACCCACATTATAATATGTGTAGCATTGAGTTGTCGCTGCAGCTAGTTCCATACTCAAATGCGAGTTGCGGGGACAACCGGCCGATGGCTGGTCTAGGTGTTGTCCCAATCCGTGCTTGTGAACACTGGTGCGGTTGTTAGCCACATGCTCAAGCATGAGATTGCATCATACCGGCACCCACATCATGATTTTAGTAGCATAGAGCTGCTTATAAGGCACATGTTCATACAGAAATGCAGCAGCGGAACTGATTGCGCTCAGCGCCCCCACTTAGGGTTCTTCATCTTACATTCTTACGCACCTGCTGCTGTCAGGTGTTTCACTTTCTTTTTAGGCTTGGTGCCTACCGACCTCAGTGGATCTGCAGTCTGGCTCAAGGTACCTGGCTGTAAGGAGGATGTTATTGGATAAATGGAGAAACCTGGCCGGAAGGCTGCTTAATTGCATTGCGCAGCCGCTGTCTGTTGACTCACTTTCTGTTTAGGCTTGGTGCCTACCGGCGTGAGTTGATCTTTGATATGGCCTAGGTTATCTAGCTGTAAAACAGTTTGTAATTGATCAAATTAAGAAGTCCTAACCGAAAAGCTGCTTGAGTGCATAGCGCATCCGCTCTTAGTTTATTCACTTTCTGTTTAGGCTGGAATGTGCCCTGCCAGTGGTTGCAGCGCAACCGCCCCTATGGACTGTGCGTCGTCTTTGCGGCGGATGAAACGCCGCTTGTCCTCCTCCGAGATGGCCCGCCTAAGGACTTGTGAAGAGGCGCCAACCGAGCTGGCTGTGTTGTCAAGCTGGTGCACAACCGGCCCGTCAATGAGGCCGAGTGCATGCGCATTGGCTGGTGCTCTGCCTACCGCTGTGGCGACAGCTGCCTGGCGTGCTTCCCCGGAGTCTTCCTACCACTTGCCCGTCTGAGGTGTGCTGGCAATCTCCGTTTAAGACCACGCGCAGCTCGCTGTGAGCAGTGCGAGCGAGTTTGCATAAGCATGCACGCCCAGGGCAATTGTTTTGCATATGCACACAGCAGCTACAGACCACAAGGCATCCTCATAGAGAGCTTTAACCAAGGCCTTTGCACGGTTGGTTTCACTTGGCCTCTGCTTGAGGACTGCACGGCTTGACAGTTGTGGCCACCCTGCTGACCCTGCTGCCCTTAGTTGCCGTCTCCACCGTCCCAGCTGCTCGCCCCGCTGTGTCTCCAGCACTAGCTGTCCCTGCTGTTCCAGCTGACCTGAGGTGGCTAAACGAGGCTAATTCTTTTTGCAGATGAGAGCCAGAAGAGCAGGAAGTGAGCTGGCCAAAAAGCCATGAGGGCAGCAAAGAGGCTCGTCACTGCATCCCTGGCGGTTGAACTGAAGCCCGTCTTCGACTAGAATTCTGGCATCCACGAAGTTCTGATCAACTAGCTCGTCTGCTGTTTCTCTAGGCGGGATGCATCTTACCGCTGCGAAATCGGGTGGACGCTAGCGATTAGCCTCAGGCTGCGGACCCGATTCGACCATAGACATCATTGCATAAGGGGAACACTATTTCGCGATATAAAAAGTTGTGAGACGTTGTGAGACTCAGCGACCTGTACCTTTCATCCCTGGCAAGTTCATACCTGGCGTTCTTGACAGGGGGTATGTCATGTTACCTCGTCCATTAGCCGTTTACCAATTTCGTATTCCTTAAGACGCGTCCAGGCGATTTATTTCTTTCTTTCTAACCCTATCCCCGCCAACACCGAAATTGAATGTCCACACGCCCTTGGTCGCTTTTAAAAGCGCACAGGCCTGTACAGAATACTAGAAAAGCATGGCAGTATAGCATGGGCCTGCATAGACTCGCACGGCTTGGCGGTGCATGGGTCTGCGAAGACTGTCATGGTAGGGCTACGTGTGGGCCTGAATAGACTCGCATGGCAAGGTAGCTTATAAGCCTGCACAGACTCGGATGGCGGTGCACCAGGGCATCACATTTGCCTGCATAGACTCGCATTGCTTAGCATGACCTGCAGGACTGGCATGATCGGGCCTACACAGACTCGCATGGCAGTGCACCAGGGCAGCACATGTGCAATTGTGCATGCATTGACTTTCATTGCTTAATAAGACGTGCAGGAATGGCATGATCTACGTCATCCACCCAGAACAGAAGAAAAATATCATTCGATTCAGATCATTTAAGTTGAAACGTATAATGAAACCCTGAAGAAATTGCTTCACTCCTGTCCCTGCGGTTAGTGTGGAGGTTGTGTGTGCGGCGCACGAGTCAATGACGTTACACCTCTGGGCCCTGATAAAAGAGGCTCGGCCGCGTGGGCGCCTAACATTGCTGCCAGTGTCAGGGACAGATCGGCCCAGTTGATTTCCCAATGGCTGCGGGATGCATGAGTCTGAGGGGTAGGAATGGAGCTCAGGAGTTCAGGGTCTAGATCTTCTATTTGAGAAAGTGTCTGAAGATTTTCAATCAGTGACAGCACACCTCTGGTACCAGCTCAAAAGGCTCGGCCGCGTGGGCGCCCAACTGTTTGATTTTGGGGGATATGGTGAAGATAGGGGGAAAATGTGGAAAGGCCTGATGGTGTATTGCGAAGATATTCCAAGTAGGGAGGTAGTGAAGGGTCTCTAATTTTGGTAATGTTGGTATTACATGTGGGGATTACATTTTAGTTTTTCTTTGTTTTTTTCCTTCCGAACAGTTGGGCGCCCACGAGCTTTGAGCGGGCCCAGAGGTGTAACGTCATTGACATGTGGGGAAATACTTGTGGGTCAGGGTTGAGAAAGTGGGGAAGGTGCTTCCGGTTAAAGAGTTTGTGTCTTACAGGTGGCCAATCAAATCAGCAAGGACAGTCATGATAGGCTTCTACACCTCGCCTGTTTTGAGCAGAGGGCCCAGAGGTGTAACGTCATTGACACCTCATTCATTGATTTATTATTGATTTGTTCCCTTCTGTGCTGTTTTCAGATTTGTACAATGACGTAGTCCCAAACCCTTAACCCTACGCTAAGCATTCCCATGAAGGGCAAGCATGCAGTAGTCATTGGCAGGTGGGTGATGGTGGACATCATTTACCTTAAACCCAACCCCTGTAAGTAGGTCAGGTGGCTTTTTGGCCAGTGGGTGGTTCGCACATCAAGGGCCGCACTAGCAAAAGGGCATGTGCTCGTGAGTGCACAATCTGAAGGCTGCGGCTCGGCGCAGTTAGCACAATGGACACTAGAGGACAGCGTAGCAATCAGCAGTGAGACACATTTGACTGCCAGAGATGCTGGGCTTGGGGACATGGCGAGCGTGTGGAGGACTCGATGCTCGTTCCCAATGGCCAAGCATCAAGGCGGCACGTGGGGAGTGGGGATGGGCTGGTCCTCCGAGAGACGATACAAACTTTCACCAGCTGTACCGGGGCAGGCAGGGGTGGGAGGCCATAGCTTTTGTGGAAGATGTGGTCGAACGTGATGAGGGCTCATCTCTTGAGGGGTTGGGGTATACCTGTCATTTTGTTGTTGGGAGGATGGGGACTTTCCCTTCATTTCTCTTGTGCCTTCTCTCTTGAGTTTCCTAGCAGCCTTCTTGTTTGCCAATGTGGTCGAACTTTATTTGTGAGCAGGGCCCAGAGGTGTAACGTCATTGACTTGTGCCACAGATCACGGTCCTTCCTTTCCCTTAGGCGGCTGACCAGCAGCGTGCCAAAGGTGATGTAGTGCGCCCAAAACAATTACAGGTACGAGGTGGCCATAATGCTGTTCAAAGCTGAGGGCCAAAGCGATTCAAAGCTCTGCTCAATACCCAACCTGATGATGATGATCAGCTGGTGATCTGCCACAAGATTTCAGATTGGCAAAGCCCTCAACTTCTCGATCCCAACTGAGCTGCATTGGCCATTCATTTCATGAATATTTCGCGATTGGGATGCCAAGAAAGTCGTTTTCTTCTAGGATGATCGATGTACAATTCAGATTCAGATTTATCACAGTTCACAGTTTTGGGGGCAGGCCCAGCGGCTTAAGCTACCGGCCGGTCAAGGTGAGGTCCACATCAGCCCAGTAGTGGCCGATGTGGGCCTCACCTACCACGGGCCCCTGAACAGCCCTTGTGCGCACTTCCATTAATGCCAACCTCTGGATATTTAGGTATCTGGATCTTCTATATTATCAGATGTTAAGGTCATCCTCTACAACCTCAATGCCTGAACCGGTTTAGTGCCTGTACCGGTTTACGGGCACATGTCACATGCATCAAATCTGATGCTCTGTTGGACTGTAAAAACGTCACAAAACTCCACAATGACCTGGGTGTCACCCTCCCCCTGGTGTCGTCAGGCTGCGTACAAGAATGCAGTTTAGCTGCGCCTGGCAGGCTTTCCGGAGCCTTCCGAGCGCTACCTCCTCCGCAACTGACAGGCAATCAAACAGAGGCGCGGGCGGCTGACATACAACAGGCAATACGGTCGCCTGGCGTGCCTCTGGTACATTGGAGCCCGAAGGCCACTCAGCCGCAGCAGGAACAGCAACATCGTCGGCTGCGGCTGCGCAAGCCCCGCCGGGAAGTGGCACCTGTGCAGTTACCACGATATTGTCCCCGTCCTCTTCCACGTCTCCATCCCTGAACCCTGCCTTGCAGCTTCTGCAGGCTGCCTCGTCCTGGGTGGGCGGGGGCTGCTTCGAGACTGCTTCCACTGCTGTTGCTGATGCTCCTGTTGCCGCCACTGCTGTTGCTGCTGCTGTTGCTCCTGTTGCTTCTGTTGCTGCTGTTGCCGCCCCTGCTGCTGCTTCTATTGCGGTCGCAGCCCGCATGTACGCCTCAAAGACAGCCCGCAGGTCCCGCATCATGAGCGTTGCCTGGCGTCTCACCAGCAGGGCCTGCGCGCTGGGGGACGCTGGCCAGTCCAGCTCGCTGCCCAGCGGCTCAGAGACCACGCGGGAAGGCGCGGCAAGGCTCTTGCCCGAGTCCAGCAGCAGCTGGAACAGGGGCAGAGGGCACAGATTGTAAACAAAGAAGCCAATACAAGTGAGGTGGATAAGGGGACAGCGATAGAGAGCGAACGCATTAGAGGGTTTCAGGGCCCGGAGGGCTGCGCCAGCCGAGAAAGAGGGACGGACTTCTAAGGCATGCGCCCACAGATGTTGCTTCAAGCTACCACACGTCATGCCTTGCCAGGGAGGAGGGCACGTTTTGTAAAACATACCGTAGATTTGATTCGCCTTCCCTCGGGTATGACCAAGTGATTTCTGTTCAAGCTTCCCTTGGGGCGAACTCTCGACAAACCTCTCGATTCCTGGAATTCTCGATTGGTCGACGCCATATACTGGCGTTGACCAATGGTAATTAGTTTATCTTAATGTACACCTCACCTCAAACGACGTTCATTGCGAGGGAAAGCAAAGAGAGCCTACAATATGCCTTAACCCCTGACTCATGTTGGTTTCATGAAGAGTATGCAACCCTTGCCTGGATCTGCGCGGCTGCCACCTCAGCCAGGCGCTTGCAGCTACGGACAGCCAGCTGGCGCAGCTGGTCCGCCGGCGCCGCCTGATCGGGCGGGCCGCCACCCTCTCCCTCATCAGGCTTATCTACGTTTGTCGCAGCGGGGACCGCTGGCACTGCAGTCATAGCCATGGCCGCTGCCTTGTCTAGGCTGTTTTGAACGAGGTAATCCACCGGGTCGTATCGTGCCTGAACAGGTTGCAGGGGTTGGATTTAAGGGTCTAGATACAGAGTATTATTCGAGATCATGCACATGATTGTATCGCGTCTGAGCAGGTCAAGGGTGCAGGGTTCTGAGCCTTCTACGAGGCAGTCCACTGCTCCTTGAAATGTTGCAGGGTTTGGGTTTTAGAGCATGAGGAAGCAGTTGCAGGGCCAAGGGTATTGGATCCACGGGGCCGCATTCGATCTGAACAGGATTTCGGTTTCAGAGTTCTTCAGGTTCAGGGTACGGACGAGGTTATCCACCAGGTCAGGTTGAGCCCGAGAGGGGCCTCATGAGGGCGTTAAGGGTTCAATCCAGGGACACAGAAAGCCTACCCTGGTTTACGTACTAACAAGAGTGAAGGGTAATGCATACCGTGCATACGGTATACTAATAATGCGGTTAACTACTCAGCATAACCAACATGTCAGGTTCACAAGCAGCTGCTCCGACCCATCACAATCGTAGGTACTACGTGAGGATGACTATGACATAAGGATGCACCGCACGGAAGACTGAATTCTCAATTTCTTTCTAAAATTTTCAGCAGTAAGAACACTGCTTTGGAGACTTATGTGACTTTTCTGAAGATAGTGTGACTTGTATGCAAGGAGGCAGTCACGCATACATACCTGCTTCACCAGTCCATCAGCAATGCTTCCTAGCAACCTAGGTGCACCTTCTTCGCTCCCGGTTTGCTCTGCCTGGCCCTCTCGAAAAAGGCTACAAGCGGTTGCCCCGGTTTTGAGACAACAACAAAGGAATAATCCGAATAGCGCACCACTGCTTCAAGGTCTCACCTGCAGCTGCTCCCAGCACAAACCCTCCTCATCCGGGGGGGATGACGCGCTAAATCTAGATCCCGGATCCGCCACGATCCCCTCCGGCTCTTCGACCAGATCCTCCAGGTCAGCGTCAAACAGCGCCCGTAGCCGCTCCGCCAGGCGCTCAAGCTGCGCTCGCCGGTCGGAATCGAGGCCCGGACGTGATGCGTCGCACGAGCGTGCACACTCAGCAGACAGCGCCGCCGCCTCCTCACACAACGTAACGCCACCGTAGCTGCACAGGGGCGAACAAGAGTGAAAGGAGAGGGGAGTGACGGGATGGGGAACTGAGTTGGGATACAAAATCCTCACGCGAGGAAATGCGGCTGTAAATGTTAGGGGTGGGCACAGGGGAGGAGGGTACCAAGATGTGTAAGCTGCCAGAATGGTACAGGCAATAATTATTTGTAAACAAGACACTTCCGGCCGTGTTTCTTATTCTCGTGTTTCAGCTACATGTCAGCTACACTCTGGCCTCTGCCCGGAGGCCACGTTCATGGCCACCCATGCTGCTCTGTTCACCAGGCAGTCGCAGGCCGGTCCAGGTTTGGTCTCAATTGGGCTATCAGCGGACTGGTGGTCGAAAAAGGAAACAGTGACTAC
Source organism: Limnomonas spitsbergensis (assembly GCA_037349105.1). Lineage (NCBI taxonomy): Eukaryota > Viridiplantae > Chlorophyta > Chlorophyceae > Chlamydomonadales > Limnomonas > Limnomonas spitsbergensis. The sequence goes on along the minus strand of JAYJMM010000094.1, from coordinate 1,972,587 downwards.
CGGTATTAGCCCTTGCTAACACAACAAAGAAGCTTGGCACCTAAAGCATCACCACACGGAAAACAAGCCTTCCAACGAGGCTTCCTTTCCCCATCCTGGAGTGGCAGCGTGCCCACACCAGCAGTAGGGCACACCGCACCCCCCTACCGCAAAACACACTTAAGCACCTACAGGGAGAAGAAGTCTTCGAATGTTGCCGGCTCCCCATCCAGGAGCGGAGACGAGCCCCCAGCAGCAGGCGGGGGCCTCGCAACGCCATCCTGCTCTGCAGCACCCTCCAGCAGCTCCAACGCATGGCGGCCGACATTCTGCGCACACGCGTGGCCACCAGAAGGCTGTTAGGGTTGCAAGTTGCAACATAGCTATTGCACAGTTTCTAAACTCGAAAGGCTTCGCCCCCGAGACCCCACCGGGACCCCCGGGCCCCAACGCATGGCGGCCGACATTCTGCGCACACGCGTGGCCACCAGAAGGCTGTTAGGGTTGCAAGTTGCAACATAGCTATTGCACAGTTTCTAAACTCGAAAGGCTTCGACCCCGAGACCCCACCGGGACCCCCGGGCCCCAACGCATGGCGGCCGACATTCTGCGCACACGCGTGGCCACCGGAAGGCTGTTAGGGTTGCAAAACAGCGATTGCAACACAGCTATCACAGTTTCTGTCAGTGTTGCAACACAGCTATCACAGTTAGTGTTGCAACACAGCTATCACAGTCTGTGTTGCAACACAGCTATCACAGTTAGTGTTGCAACACAGCTATCACAGTTAGTGTTGCAACACAGCTATCACAGTCAGTGTTGCAACACAGCTATCACAGTCAGTGTTGCAACACAGCTATCACAGTCAGTGTTGCAACACAGCTATCACAGTCAGTGTTGCAACACAGCTATCACAGTCAGTGTTGCAACACAGCTATCACAGTCAGTGTTGCAACACAGCTATCACAGTTAGTGTTGCAACACAGCTATCACAGTTAGTGTTGCAACACAGCTATCACAGTTAGTGTTGCAACACAGCTATCACAGTTAGTGTTGCAACACAGCTATCACAGTCAGTGTTGCAACACAGCTATCACAGTCAGTGTTGCAACACAGCTATCACAGTCAGTGTTGCAACACAGCTATCACAGTCAGTGTTGCAACACAGCTATCACAGTCAGTGTTGCAACACAGCTATCACAGTTAGTGTTGCAACACAGCTATCACAGTTAGTGTTGCAACACAGCTATCACAGGCTCTGAACTCAAGGGGCTTCGCCCTCAAGCCCCAACCGGGAGGTCGACCCTGACACCAAGGCGGTGGGGCTTGGGCGCCCCCCCCTGCCCACCCCCTGCCCCCAAGACTTTGCCTTAGGCTTCATGGTCAAACGAGCTTTATAGAAATTGGATTTATGGTGGAATGAAGGCTCATCTAAAACATGAAAATAAACACCGTTGCGCGCCCCTCTGTTGTGTGTGATGCATGTCCCACAGAGGAACCAGGCCAAGGCAGGGTAGGCTAACAAAATATCACACCCTCACATATTCGTATCGGTATACCGTGGAACGGGTTTGATTCTGCTATTAATTATTTTGGGGGTGCGCGCCTGCGCGCAGAACATGCGTGATAAAATAAAAATTATCAACTCTTTTTGGGGGTGCACGGAGTAGTGTTTTCGGCACCGAATATTAAAAACAAATCAGCTGCGCATGCGCGGAGTAGTGCCCACATTTTGAACACGCGGCGAATTTGATCTACCGTAGTGACACGATGAATTGGTGATACACTCTGGTTATACGAATAACCAAATGTATCACCTCGTAAAATGCAGCGAAAACCTTTCACCACTGCGTTTTTCGACCTCAAAACCCTGAATGCCAGTTGAAATCCCCCCCTAGGCGTTGTGGGGCGTGAATTTTTTCTAGCCGTCATTCAACCTTGAAAGCCGCGCTTCCTAGTGTCTTCTTAACAAATTGTGCTCCAATGGAAGGGCTACCTCCTGGCCAGCGGTCTCTGCCCGAATTCATGAAACGTGTTCCAGCCGGGTAGCCGCATGCAGCAACTCATCATTCTTGACTAGATCCAGCAGTGCAGCGAGAGAAAGATCGGACTTGACTCTGGTTATGGGCTCCCTAGTTCAGGACTTGGGTATTTGCGCAACTGTTGTTTTCTAAACTGTTTTATCATGTTGTCTTCAGCTTCTCTGTCTAGCTTTCCCGTAGGTTTGCTCTGTCTGGTGCTTTCTAGAAAGGCTTCAGGGTGGTTGCATCAACGCTGCGGCAACATCAGAACCACGAGTGGAGAACCATGTAACAGTATCCTTGACCACCTGAGGCGCTGCCTCCGGTAAAATTAGTAAAATCCATGGTGTGAAAAAAAAGCTGTAACCAAAGTTAAATCACCCCTAAAATAATGAAGAATCCTTCAACCAAACTTAAATCACCATGTTATTATTTTTGTTTTCTTTTAACAAAAGTGATTGTATCACCAATTCATCGTGTCACCACGGTATTTGTTCTCAAATGGGGTGCACGGACCCTATCCGGTTTTATGGTATTACGCATCCTCTGTCACACATGCTCAAAATTAGAAAAACAGGTCCAGCTCCCGATACGCCATGCTGCCCTTTGGTCCAAGATCCAGGGCAGGTTTGAGGGACAGATTCAGATTCATGGTTTTAATTCATGGGATGATGTCCGGTGCTGACGAAGAAAGGGCCGCATGAGGCTTGTGGGGCCTGCTTGAACAAGGCTGTGGGGCCTGCTTGAACAAGGCTTGTGGGGCCTGCTTGAACAAGACATGCAGGGTGGCGCAGTCCAGACCAGAGGGCTGCGCCGTTCATGCTCCTTTAAAAGACAGTGAGCGACAGAGGCGATGGCAAATAGGTAGTATAGGAAGTACATCCCGATTTGCTCCTCTTCCACCTCCTCCGTTTCGCCCAAACCTCCAGCCCCCTCTCCACATGGTCACGCAGGTTGCCAATCTTCTCCTTTCCCTTACACCCACACCCATGGCCACGCCAAGGGGCCTGTCACTTTGGGGGTCGGACGAGTCCCCCGACAACCGCAGTCGACCGTTGGGATGGGGTCTTTCCCTGCGAAACGTTTTACTGGCGTCCAGGCTCTACGCTTTTCAATACGGAAGGAAACTTTGCATTTTTTCCCTGTCGCACTTTCGACGGGGAAAGGCTCCGTCCCGGCCAAACACTCTTGTTAGGGTAGATATGTCCGACCTCCGAAGTGACAGGCCCCTAGCCACACCCCTGCACCCTACCTCAAGCCCCTTCTCCAGACGGTCGCCAATCTTGCTCACACTGCAGGCACACACACACACATACTGTTGGCATGGAGTGTTCCAGGGTCACAAATTGAACCCAGCGGTCCATTTCAAATCGGCAGGCACAGTCTTGTAACCAGGGGCCAATTGCAATATCCCCGCGGAGAAAGCTATCCTGAGAGCAGTTCTGTGCAATTGCGCCGAATTTCTGAACCCGTGTGATTTATTTTTGTCCCTTCTTGGTCATGTGTTTGCATTTGCCTTGTAATTACAGCGACTGAAAGTCAGCTACGCACTTCAGCCACCTTACAGGCCACAATCGGCACAGCACTGGATGAGAGCCAGGCCACCGGACTTTTCACTCCCCGTCATCATTCCCCCTACTTATATTCCCCACCCGTACTAGTCCTACCGTCATCACTTTCCAGACTAATGAGCCCTTCCCTTCAGGCAGTTGTCAGTGTTTCTTTTTTCGGCTGCAAGTTCAACTTCGGCAGGCCGCCCAGCGGCCGCCAAAGGCCCAATCAGGACCCAACCTAGACCGGCCTGCACCTGGCGGCCAAAGCAGCCAGGCTGCCCACGAATTGGGCCTCCGGCCAGAGGCCGGAATGTAGCTGACGTGTAGCTGATTCACGAATAAAGAAAAAACGGCAGTCGTCCCTGGAGCCTGGTACATCCCTGCACCCCCACCTCCTTACCTGCCAGCAGAAATGTCTTTTGTTGCAGCCTCAACCTGCACAGAGAGACAGGGGGGAGTTGGGCCTCGGGGTACCAGGGGAAAACAAACAATGCACGGTGAGATATAAAATAAAAAACCAGCGATAAACGCTTCCTGGCCTGAAAAAACAGGGCGGGATTTTTACAACAATTAAAACAAACTGAAACACTCTGACCGCCACCTTGTCTAAAAACCAGTCCCCTGAACTGCCCGCCTACCTCCCCACCGAAGGGTGTCAGGCTCCTCAACACTCCACCCCCTGGGAGTCAGACCCCTCCCCCCCCTGTCAGGCTCCTCAACACTCCACCCCCTGGGAGTCAGACCCCCCCATTATATATTCAGTCCCTCTTCACCCTTCAAAAATAGTCGGTCCCCTGCCCCCCTCCACCCCAAAGAGGCTGTCTCCCTCCACCCTCCGGCCTCCGCCTGCCCCCACACCTTTCAGATGAAAGCTTGCCCCAATGTCCTGCCACCTCTGGCCACCACACTGAGCACTCCATGGAGTGGAAAGTGTGCAACGCCCCTCCCCCCCATAAGGCACCCCTCATGCACCCTGCACTCCCTTCCGCTTGTTTTGGGCGGGATTGCTCCCCGGGGTCCGTCCACCAAAAAAAATATATGGGTTCCAGGACTTAAAGGCGGCACGCCCGGTACAATAAGCGTAGGTAATTGCACTGTGGCAGATCCCGGGCGGGCCGCAGGAAAAAAAACGCCTTGCTTATTCCAGACAGCCCAGCTGCTCTCTTGACCTGCCTCCTAACTTACGCAAGCACAGCTCAACCTGCCTTAGCAAGCAGAGCTCAACCCAAGGTCTAGGACCTCTCGACCATGCCACTGAGCATGCCTCCGTATTAGGTGGATATTGCCTGGGCTGCCCCCCCCCCCCCCCCTCTGTAGGGTTCAGTCCCCCTCCGCCTCCCACCTGCCCTTTCACCTTTGAGGCAAAAGCTTGTCCGAATGTCCAGCCTCCCTTAGCCATGCCACTGAGCATGCCCCCCAGGGAGGCGAGTGCCCGGGCAGCCTCACTTGCCAGCTGCTCCACATGCTCATCCACCACCTGCCACATGGGAGGTTGGGGTAACAGTAATCCAGGTAAAGGGTAAGGGTTTAGGGTTACAGGATTGTTAGGTCTGGGGTTGAGGTCCAGGGAATAGCTGGTCCACAAGATCTAGATGACAGTTCTGGGTTAGATTCAAGGGCTCAGGGGACAGCCCTGAACCATCCGCAACATTGGAGTTTACGATGGTGAAGGACATGGCTTTCGCCCTCAGCTAAAACATTGACTTATATCTCACACCCAAGGTGGAAGGATTTAGGGTTGAAATTTTGCAAGGGTGTAGATTTTGCAAGCGACGTTGCACCATGCAAACCACCCACAACCGTATCGGTCATGCCTGCTCCCATGCAAGCCCATGGAAATCCTGACCCCCCACGTCCATGCAGGCACGCACCCTCTCCCAAACCACCCTGCGAACGTACCCTTTGAAGTCAAGATATGTCAAGCCACCCTAACATATGACGACAAGTCCCGAAACCTGTCGAGGAACCCCGAAAAAGATATAACGCACAAGGACTGGCCCGTGGGTGGGCAGCACACCGAGGGGTCGGGGACAGTTACAATTAGACAAATCCCGAAATCTGTCGAGGTATGACGACGAGATCGACAGGAGCATTGCTTGGCACAGGTTGACAAGATGTTAAACACAGAGAGGGATGTAGCAACGACAGTACAGCACGCGTCAGCAGAAGCCGCGGCCTCTGAGGAAAGGAGTAAACCACTCATTAGGGCCTTCCTCAAGACCTAACAAAATCTGCGGCATATGCTCTACAGACGGCGTTCGTAAACATTCAGTGGCCGCAACGCACCGCCATTCCGTCATCAGGTTGATGCAGCATCCCTTCTGAACCAGCCGCCGGCCAGCCAGGAACCGCCTCCCGATGCTCCACACTGCATACTGCAGCCACCGCCACAAGCCGGGGATCTTCCGCCTCCGCCGCAACAGCAGCTCGAGGCTCACCCACCGCCACCTTCAACCCTGCATCTACCGCCTGCTCGCGCACCGGATCGCCAGCATGAACGTTTGTCCCAGCAGATCCTGCCTTGCTGCTGGGCCCTACACGCTGCACGTCGCCGGTGGCATCCGGACCTGCAGGTCCTGACTTGCTGCTAGGCTCCGCCCGCGGCACATTAATGGGGGAGTCCTCTGCATGGCCCAGCGCCTGCTGAAACTCATTCAGGCTCTGAGACCACTCCTTCACGGTGCCTGAAGGGAGCAGTGTGCATGGGGCAGTGTGCGTGGGGCAGCGTGCATGGGGCAATGTGTGTGAGATTGGCATCCTTAATTTATCCGCTCAGTGGTTTTGCAATCCATTGAAGTGGAATCGTTCCATTCACATGCCAATATGTGCTGTCTGCAAAAATACCGTAGAACCCCATAGGGTCGGCGCAGCGAGAAAATTTGTCATTTGTTTTTTTGTCGCGCAGCAGAAAACAATAAAAAACGGTCGCGCAACGATGAAGTCGTTTGCACTTAATTTAATTTAACGCCGCGCAGAAGATACAGTAGACCTCTGACTGACACTCCGCGCAGCAGTTACGCAAACAACTGAGATTCCAACTTCACGCAAGCGGCGAATTTACAAATTACTATTATCACGCAGCCATGTCTGCGCACCCCGAAACCGGTAATTGTTTAATTTTGAGCGAGGTTAAGCCGTTTTACGGTAGTGTTGTATGCCTGTACAAGGGGCCCACCGGTATGTACTCCACACTGAGGTTTACTAGGACAACAGATCCGATTGGCTTCCCTCAAATTGAAGTTGTTTAGGTGTGAGGTATGCCTACAAGTACTACTTCCTGATGGTCAATGCCGGTTTCAGTCAGGAATGGAGAGTTGCTTGTCCATACGTTGCCCCCAGGCCAGCATAAAACAAATAAATAATTCGAAGGGAAGGCAATCCAAATCTACGGTATACAGTCTTGGAGGGTTGGGATACGGCACCCTTGTGGCAGCAGGTTGAGCCGGAGCAACAATTGTGGCTTTGGCAGACACGGAGGATGGTTTTGAGTCCAGCAGGAAGTCAAGACCCTGCAGGCTTAAACCCTTTCCGACCACCCATGCACAGCGCACAAAATCTCACATGCATGGAGGATCAGATCTTCAGGTGACCCTCCTCTAGCCATGCAGAAGCTTTCCAGAGTTAAGTGATAGGCCTCACCTGCTGGTTCAGGGTTTGGGTTCCTCGGCCCGAACCTGCTCAAGCCCTTAACATGGCTCACCTGCTGCAGCCTCCTTGATTTTGCTACTTAGCGCCTGCAGGCCCCAGGTTGAGGCACCCCAGCCCCAGCCTGAAGAGGGCTCCTCTGCCGCTACCACCCCTCGAGAGGGCTCTGCATGAGGTACGGGTGCCTCCGCTACCGCAGCTGCAGGGACCGCACGAGAAACAGGTGCTTCCGTCCCCACGAGTACAGGGGGCTCCTCTACCACTGGCATGGGTGCCTTCTTCTCTGACGATGCGGGTGCCTTTTTCTCTGATGCCACCGTCGCCTTCTCCTGTGACAAGAGTGTTGTATTTTTTTCCGACGTTACCGCTGCTTTCTTCTCTGATGGTATGGGTGCCTCCTCAGACAGCACAGGTGCCTCCTTCGATAACACGTGCGCATCCTCTGATGGCACCTCCCCAGAGCTGACTAGGCTGGCATCGAGTTCGCGGGGCAGATCGCTGCCATGAGCATGTTCCTCTCGCTCTTCTACATGTCCAGCTGTCAGTGATGCGCTGGTGTTGCCACTGCTGGCATGGCTATCATGGGGATCACAGGGCAGACCGCTGCCAGAAGGATATCTTTCTTGCTCTGGCTGCTCCTGAGTAGAGCCAGCTGTCAGCGGCACACTGCTGCTGGCAGCAGCTGCAGCGGCCTCCGTTTCCCACCTGTGGTTTGCAACGCCGCTGCTGATGCTGATGCCGCTGGTGGTGGCCTCGATCAATTTGGCATCCAATCTTCCCTCGTCGCTATTGACGTCACCGTCCTCTTGGCTGTTGTTGGGCTGCAGCGATGAAGCGCTGTCGTCGTCGAGCCCGGCGTTTACCTGTTTTTCGAGGCTTTCAGATCGTGAGGGCAGCAAATCGGCAGCTGTAGGAGCTTCAGCCAACGTATCTCCTGCGTCGCTCTTCTGGGAGGATGCACTCGAGGTTTCTCCAGAGTGATACACGTCAGCAGCGTCATCACTGGCGCGATCCATGTCCTTGTCAGCCTTATCCATGACACCGCCCTTGGATATTTATGACAGCGGGGCCGAGGGGGCAGTAGCGCCGAGCAGAGGAGGGGTTGATCGTGTGTTTGTGGTGCTCAGACAAGTGTGGGTCTTATGTCCAGCGCAAACAAAGTATAATTGCCAGACACAGCAACTTGAAGAACAATTGTCGGGTTGTAGAGTCTAGGGCTTCAGTTCGAAAGCAATTTGGCTGGATTCTATCTGGACGAGCAGCAATCAAGATCGGGGTTGCGGGAGGGAGGTGCGGGATGGAGGGCCAACGATCATATAATGGCTCTCACGGTTTGAGTAGGGGGTATGACCGTGCCCCGACCGGAGCTGCCGAGGAAAAATCTTCAACCCCCACTTTGCTCCAGAACCAGAATGCCATAGGCGGATTTTGCGGGATGGCACGAGCAGCACTCCTCACCGCAAGCGGGTATAACATGCAACTTACGATGGGCAAACTATAGATCTCAATCTGTCCATTGCTTCTTCGCATTCCCCCATGTTGACGGCAAGTCCCGTTGATAACTGAAGTGCTCTCAGTTCAATGCATGAGTTTCTGGATACCCTCACAGTAGGCAGTGTCAACGATTCATCAATCATCAATCATCATACCGGTTGTTGCTCAAGCCTTGCAAACCCCTGGTTTTCAGCCGAAATCCTGTTTCCCAAAGGCAAAATCTTGTAGAAATTTGTTCGCCCTCGTGCGAAAATTTGTGTGGACATACTCCACGTCTCCACGACATTATCCTGTTATCGGAACTCCTCGTGACACAAAATACCAGGCCATGGCATTCCCCATGTTTAGCGTGCATCATAATCAAGCCACCAATCACGATGATATGAAATCTAGCCTTGCTAAAATGGCGGCGTCTCTTAAAATTAAATGATTTTCAACTTGCATCTCAAATCTGCTGAATCGCTGTTAAAACCACATTTGCATGAGTCATACAATTTCTACTGAAAATCCTACTGAGACACCACTTACTCACTTAGTCGCCACTGAGTCACCACTGAGTCGCCACTGAGTCACCACTGAGTCGCCACTGAGTCACCACTGAGTCACCACTGAGTCTACTGAGTCGCTACTAAGTCGCCACTGATTCCTGTTGCCATGCAAGTTTTTTTACAAGTACGTGCTGATATGCGTTACGTTTCTGGTATCAGGACCACGGGTTATGGTGCATCGGTAAATTTTTAAGTAAATTGCCTTGTTTCAAGAATATTTCCTCATTAGGTCGAGGCTTTAGGTTATCTTAAAGAAAATGTAGCATGCCGTGTCTTCCTCCAAACTCCATTACCGTAAAACCGGTTGGACTCTGAGTTTAATTAATTATTTTTGGAGGTGCACGGAGTGGTGCGAGACAGAATAATAATTAACAACTATTTTAGAGGTGCGCGGAGTAGTGCTTCCAGCACCAAATATCTAAAAACTCAGCTGCGTGTGCGTGGAGTAGGGTACTTTTGTCTGCGCGACGAATTTAATATATTAGGTCTCTACAAGGGTGCGTGGACCCAATCCCGTTTTACAGTACCAGTAATCAATTGCTTAATCTCTCAACTAGCACACTCATCCTCATTTTTGCTCAAATGGATGAAATGTCATGGCACTAATTCAGCGTCACCAAGTATAGACTACACCCTGGTGCAAAATATGTCCGACTGGTTCTAATATGTACTCAAGTTCTAATATACAGGTCCATACTTTCCATGCGATACTTCCACGCTACAGTGTTGTGATGTGTGTTTAAGTGGACTACTTCATCTCTCCGCGATTTTCCTTAGGACTTGCTTTGGACCCCCCACATTCCTGACACGATTCCGTGGGTTGTACACAGCTTTTGCGGGTTGTACACAGCTTTCGCATGACTTTACGCGACGTTACCTGATTGCTTTGCTGATTCCACCCATTCCTGACATGATCCGCGGGTTGTACACAGCTTTTGCGGGTTGTACACAGCTTTCGCATGACTTTACGCGATGTTACCTGATTGCTTTGCTGATTCCACCCATTCCTGACATGATCCGCGGGTTGTACACAGCTTTCGCATGACTTTACGCGATGTTACCTGATTGCTTTGCTGATTCCACCCATTCCTGACATGATCCGCGGGTTGTACACAGCTTTCACATGATTTTACGCGATATCACCTGAATTGCTTTGCTGATTCCACCCATTCCTGACATGATCCGCGGGTTGTACACAGCTTTCGCATGACTTTACGCGATGTTACCTGATTGCTTTGCTGATTCCACCCATTCCTGACATGATCCGCGGGTTGTACACAGCTTTCACATGACTTTACGCGATATCACCTGAATTGCTTTGCTGATTCCACCCATTCCTGACATGATCCGCGGGATTTGCTGTTCCCACCCATTCCTGACATGATCATCGACAACATACATTGTGCTTCATGCAGCCCGATTCCCTCATCGCCCTGCTGGGATATTAAAAAATGTCACGCCATGCAGTGCATGGAGTTGCAGTGCATGCAGTTGCAAGCAGTTGCATGGCAGTGCATGGAGTTGCATGGAGTTGCATGCAGTTGCAAGCAGTTGCATGGAGTTGCATGGCGTTGTGTGGGGTTGCATGGCAGTTGTGCATGGAGTTTCAATCAGTTGCATGGGGTTGCTTGGAAGTGTATGCAATTTAAATAAACCTTTTAATTGGCCGTCTGCCCGATCCTCCCCATGTCTATTCCTCCTCCCACATCCCACAGGTTGTCCCAACCACCCTCCCCCACATCACCTCTGCTCGCCGTGCCGATCAGGACCTTGCCCCCCCCTTCTCTTCATGCGTTTGCCATCGCCCCCTTGCACCTTCCAAACGCGCCCGCCCCACCAACCCTCCTTGCTCTCATTCCCTCGGTTGAACGGTGCGACAGGGGGCTTAAACAACGCAGCGCGGCTGTCGGTTGAACGGATCGACCAGGGGGCTTAAACAACGCAGCACGGCTGTCGGTTGAACGGAGCGCGGCTGTCGGTTGAACGGAGCGACAGGGGGCTTAAACAACGCAGCGCGGCTGTCGGTTGAACGGAGCGACAGGGGGCTTAAACAACGAAGCGCGGCTGTTGAACGGAGCGACAGGGGGCTTAAACAATGCAGCGCGGCTGTCGGTTGAACGGAGCGACAGGGGGCTTAAACAACGAAGCGCGGCTGTTGAACGGAGCGACAAGGGGCTTAAACAACGCAGCGCGGCTGTCGGTTGAACGGAGCGACCAGGGGGATTAAACAACGCAGCGCGGCTGTCGGTTGAACGGAGCGACAGGGGGCTTAAACAACGCAGCACGGCTGTCGGTTGAACGGAGCGACAGGGGGCTTAAACAACGCAGCGCGGCTGTCGGTTGAACGGAGCGACAGGGGGCTTAAACAACGAAGCGCGGCTGTTGAACGGAGTGACAGGGGCTTAAACACGTCGGTAACATTAGGCCGCCTGAAATACGCTTGAATCAGTGAAATTCCTGTCTGAAACGGGCGTTTGAATCATTCCGGAGATCAGACGGACTATCGCTTGATTCAAACCACTGAAACTAGCGTCTGAATCAGGCCGGGCTCAGGCAGTGTTCAGGCGTGTTGAATCAGGCCGGAATCAAGCGATGTTCAGGCACGTTGAATCAAGCCGAAATCATGAGGTGTTCAAGCGGATTGATTCAAGCGCGATTCAAGTGGGTTGAAACAAGGCAAAATCAAGCGTCTTGATTCAAGCGTGAATCAGGCGTTACAGCACAATTCAGACGGTCTGAATCAATCCGGAGTTCAGACGGACTATTGCTTGAATCAAACAAATGAAATCTAGCAGGTTTGAATCAAACAGTGTTCAAGATCCAAATATAACAGTGATCAAATATAACAGTTCAAGATCCAAATAATCCAAATTTGTAAGTGGCCCATCTCATGAATTAGGAGCGTCTGACAGCAAGAAGATGCATTCAAAATGAACACAATGCTTAGACTGGGCTCATCTGTCTTTGAAGTTCAACAGTTCTTAAAATAAATCAATTTGACACTGTTGGATACCGCCCACAATCTATATCTCATGCAGCCAACTAAATCAAGCTGCTAGCAGTTTTTTCCGGCCACCTGAATCAGATCAGCCATGCCTTCCCACCCATATTCATCTCCTGCAGCTTCGACTATTTTGATCTCCGCTAAGATGCCCATGGCATGGCTCTATCCCTGGTTGCCCTGCTTGTTCTGTAGCCTGTATTTCACCTAAGAAGAAGCAATAGGAAGCAAATATCAGGAAGTTGCATTGACAATCTGGCAATGTGATTAACGAGGCATTGAGCATCTTAATCTCACCCACAATGAGAGGCATGGAACTCAATTGACACATAACTTAAACACAAATAATGGACTTGCCTTGAAGCTGAAGAAAGCCAGTTGCTCGAGAGACACCTTCACGGGGCCAACAGCGTGCCGTGTCAGCAGGTGGATGCTAGAAGCGTTTTTCGGCTCGAGTGCCCGGGCTATGCCCGCCAGGAAGGCGTGCGAAGAGAAGGGGCCAGCACTGGGCAGGGCCCTGCATAATTAGAAAGGTGTAAGAAAGTAAATATTGGTACAAACACTCTTGCCCTAGGATCCTACATTGTGCAGCCACAATATTTGTCAACAAGCCAACTCAGTGAGCCAATTAGGGCAAGACATAGTTCATTCCAGATGGCCGTACCTGTACACGTCACCAGCCAGCAGCCCTTGAGACCATGCCTTGAAGGCGTCCAAGTCAGTGTGGCTGGCACCCTTCCCAGGGTCTTAGTGAACTTCTCCTGGAAATTCGAAGCGGTAAACTGGGACCACTAAAACAAGGGAGGAAGAAAGTAAATAGTTAGTACTAGCAGGTACATTCTTAGCTGAAGACACAAAATTCATTAAAATGTAGTGTTTTTAGGTGGGTTAAAATGTCAATGACCAAATGCATGACCACACTCATGTCAGACTTCGTACCATATGCGTCTGCCACTGCCCCGTTGCCTCGCTCATCTTAAGCTTCCACAACTCCTTGCCGCCCATGCACTGACATTGATAGTGATGCCCATGAGCTTGCACACTGTCTCACAGACCTGAGCCGCACAGTCCTCCCCCAAACCACCCTCTGGTAGGCCGGATATGACAAAACTGGAATCCCTGCTGTCCTGCATGGCGGGCAGCGCAGTGCCGCTGGCACCCACGCTGTTGCCAGCCCCGCATGATGGTGCAGCCGCCGGGGCTGCTGCGTACTATTTACGCATCAAGTATAACATGTCAGTGACGTTATACCTCTGGGCCCTGATCAAAAAGGCTCAGCTGCATGGGCGCCCAACTGTCCCAAGAATAACATGTGACTAGCCATGTTCACAACAGGTATTAAGCCAATGTAACAAATGTTTGAGAAAGTTCTGAGGCTAGCGGCATGGCCAACTCCATGATACCTCTTCTTCATCGGCATCGTTGACTTGACCTAAAGAAAGAAATGAAACAAGATGTCAGCAATTTGTAAGAAGATGACGACCTGGAGATCACTAGCAATATATTTCACAATTCATGCAACCCAAATAGCAGATACTTGCCTGGAAGAAATCCCGTTGCTCAGACACCTTCAGCAAGGGGGCATGCCCAGTTGTTCGAGCAAATGTCTGGCAGCTTCTTTGCTGGGCTGCAATGCCCAGTAATGTTAGCTGAATGTGCCAGCATTGTTGAGGACCCTGTATCACTATGGTTTTAAATTTAGCAAATACTCACATATTCATAGACTTGCAATCAAATGTTCAGCCAAAAATGGCTGGAAGCCAGAAAACCAATGAAGCATCTTCCATGCCAGCATGGACGCACCTTCAAACATCATCCACCATCAGCCCATGCAGGTGTCTGCCCGTCCCGCAGAGGCTGTTAAGGACAACAAAACTCAACTGCCTGTGAAGAGGAGGGGAAAGGTGCAGATTTAATTTACTACGTGTTTGGTTGATGGTGTTCTCGCGTGATGACCAAGGCTCCTGCAACAAAGAACCTTACATGAGCTCGCAATAGATGGCCTTACCTGGGCCCTGCTGCCTAAGAGACGGCGAAGTTGATGATGAACCAGGATTCGCAAGAAATTCCTTCATGTCCTTTAGCTGATATCCTCTGCAGCATCAGAAGTTTGAGGTCACTCGAGGTAGCAGTCACTCAGCAATGTAGTAGAAGTAGGGCTCAGTCAAATTTCGCAGTGCGAGGGCCGACCACCTGACATGTTTAGCATTGATACAAGTCGCGGACATCCTACCTTTCCTCGTTTACGTGTCCTCTGTCGCATCTCCACCGTCGGTTTGAAGTGAGGTTCACGCCAGATCTGAGGCAGAGAACACATTCGTCTGCTTTAGCTTCCCCGCCAGCTTCAACGACTCCATATTTCACCTGCAAATTAGGAATCAATGTGAAGTCATTCAGCGTGAGGACGAGAGAATTATGACGAGTTTCTTACCGTTGCTCCCGGAGCTTGAGATTTCGGGCGCATCCCGCTCCTGGTAGCTGATGCATGCCTTAATCCTGCGAGATTATATTCAGCTGTCGTCGGGGATCATTTGAGACTGGTATGATCACGAGGGGCAGCGGGCAGGCTCTGACGGCACAATTGGCTCCATACCTCGAGCCCACACACCGGTGCGGTACACGTTTGTCGACGTTCAAACATCGACAGCGTACAGTGAAGGGCTCACACAGACGAGCATGTCCATTGGTACCTTGCAAGCTTAGACCACCGGCCGTGCGCCTGTCTTGGTTTCGTCACAGTCAGTATGGGTGAAATACCAGTACAGGGGGGTACCGACGTCCTCCTAAAGAACGTGACGAAGGAGCTGGCAGACCACGAGAAAGCCGACATGGCTGCATTCGATGAGCCGAATCTACCTTTGAAGCCGGTAATGTCCAAGACAACCAAGTGCTACATGGGCATCGGCCTGAAGGCTGACGAGGACGAGCTCGGCGACGCCGAGTGATTGAGGGACCCCTGGACGTCGCCCTGCCACCGATTCATGTCCACCCTGTCAACCCTGGCACGCCCGCCGGCCCCCTTTCCCTTTTTTATAGACTGGTTATGGTGTGTGGTTTCCCAGTTCCTGTGGGTGGCATCTAATCCTAGATGCCACCGATTTTCTTGAGTAAAAGTCCCAGAGTAAGACGAAAGCCTTCTGCTGAGAAAGTTTGGAATCTGAGGTGGCGTGGTGGCAGCCCAGCCGGTTGGAGGTGGTTCGATGAGCCATGTCGTCCAGCTTCTGACCTGGGTCGCGGTGGCGCAAGGAGAGCCACCTGGCGGCAAAGCGGATGGACTGTTGTTTGCGAGCTCTGTAGTCCAGGCCCTTGACCAGGTCATGCTTGAAATGCGCCATGACCTGGTTGGCGGTCGCGACAACGACCCTGGAGCCGGTGGCAGACTCCATTTCGTACTTGCACGCTCCGACGACCTCGTGGATGGCGGTCTGTGTGCAGTTGACGCCCAGCACGAGGGACTCGAGGACCACCGACGTGTCGTGGCGGTCAACATAGCGGAGCACGTTTCGGCCTTCGGCCGAAAGGCCTTTGCGCGAAGCGCAAACGTCATGCAGAGCACGCCTGAGGGCATCGGTGTCGAGCACCGGCACATTGCGTTTGCGCTTGTGTGCGGTTGTCGTGTTGTGCTGCCCCCGAGGTATGGCACTCACGGGGTGCGCAAAGGACACGTTTGCGCTTTGCGCAAATGCCTTTCGGCCTTTGGCCGAAACGTTGGCGTGCACGACGCATGCGTTGCAGCCATGGCCGTTGACCACCGCAATGCCCAGGTTCTTGATGCCAGGATCGATGCCGATGGTGTAGAGCTTCATGCTTGCTGCCACCGTTGTACGAGCAGCCTGCAGTGCCCACGTTGCACCGAATTTCCTGTGTATCATGATGGCTGCTGTGGGCCGGGTTGTCGCTGCAGTTAGGTATGGCATAAACGGGTGGTTTTTGTAAGCATGTAAGGCAGAATGGATTTGATGGTGCAACCGGCATCTGCGTATGCGTCTGTGCCGCAGGGGAAAGCAGCAGCGACCCCGCAGCCTAAGCAGGCAAAGAGAGCAACGCCATCGAAAGCAAAGCTGCAGGGGAAAGCAGCAGCGACCCCGCACCAAGGCAAAGGCAAAGGGGCGCAGCACGACGGGGGCACGCAGTTGAGCACCATGACCAAGCGACAGTATGTGAGTCGTCTGGGCAGGCTGATGGAGGTGTCAGGGAAGCCGAGCGTGTCAGCGGCGATAGCGGATTGCAAGGGTACGTACGGGAATCTGGTGAAAGAGTTTGAGGCGGACAATTACAAGACGCTGCGCAGCTTTATCAGCCTGGTGTTGAGCTTGTTGAAGTATGCGCCGTTGGAGGTGAAGCAGAAGCATGAGGCCTCAGGATCTATGGGATGCTGGCAGAAGCTGTACAAGGAGGTGACGCTAAAGGCAACTGAGCACTACGAGAAAAACACGCCGACCGAGCACATGTTGGAGAGCCATATGACATGGGAGGATGTGCTGCGAGTGCGAGACGAGGAGGTGAAGCAGCGTCCCAGGTCGATGGAGACGCTGCTGCTTGGGATGTATACCTACCTACCTCCTGTGAGGATCAACATGCATGCAGTGAAGATATACCGGGCAGGTGAGAAGCCGCCCCCCCCTGACAGTAATCGTGAGAGCGCACAGCCCAACTTCCTGAACACCGGAGCCGAGGGGATGGAGCTGACGATATCGGCATTCAAGAACCGAACAGAGAAATTTCCGAGGTCGGTGCGCAAGCTGCCAGAGGAGTTGGAAGCACTGGTGAGGGTGTCGCTGGAAGCGCACCCTAGGGACTGGCTGCTAGTGTCACCTCGCAGCGGGGGGCCGTGGCCTGATGCAGTGACATTCGGGAACTGGATGCGGGACGTATTTTCTCGCCTGTTCAAGCGCCCGGTGACGGCCAACACATTGAGGCATTCGTTCAGCACCAGCCTAGACATGGACGAGCTGTCGCCGCATGACAAGGAGCAGATAGCGAGGCTGATGATGACGTCCGGGCACCAGCTGGAGAGGTACAGGCTGAAGCTGAAGATGCACCCGGTGAAGGGAGCGCGATGCGAGCTGGTGTGCACGGTGCCGCCAGGGCAGCAGCAAGAGTTGAGTAAGAAGGGCATGGGGAAGTGAGGTGTGGTGTTGGTGTGAAAGCTTCCAAGCAACCCCCATGCACTTCCAAGCAACTCCATGCACTTTCATGCAACCCCATGCAACTGATTGAAACTCCATGCAGTACTGCCATACAACCCCACGCAACTGCATGCAGTTGCTTGCAACTCCACGCGCTGCCATGCACTGCCATGCAACTGCTTGCAACTGCATGGCGTGACATTTTTTAATATCCCAGCAGGGAGGGAATCGGCCTGCATCTGTTGTCGATGATCATGTCAGGAATGGGTGGGATCAGCCAAAGCAATTCAATTCAGGTGACATCGCGTAAAGTCATGCGAAAGCTGTGTTCAACCCGCGGAATACGCGGAATCATGTCATGAATCAGCAAAGCAATTCAGGTGACTTGCGTAAAAGGCATGCGAAAGGTACAACCCGCGGATGATGTCAGGAATGGGTGGAATCAGGCAAAAGCAATGGTAACATCGCGTAAAGTCATGCGAAAGCTGTGTACAACCCGCGGATGATGTCAGGAATGGGTGGAATCAGGCAAAAGCAATCAGGTAACATCGCGTAAAGTCATGCGAAAGCTGTGTACAACCCGGAAAAGCTGTGTACAACCCGCGGAATCGTGTCAGGAATGTGGGGTTCAGCAAAGCAAGTCCTAAGAGAGATGAAGTAGTCCACTTAAACACACATCACAACACTGTAGCGTGAAAGTATCGTGTGGAAATTATGGACCTGTATATTAGAACTTGAGTACATATTAGAACCAGTAGGACATATTTTTGCACGCGGGCTTGCCACAGGATCCGCGGGGATGTTCATAGCGTTCCCATGGCTTGTTTATGCTAATGCCACAGGATCCGCGGGGTGTTCACAGCGTTCCCATGGCCTGTTTCTGCTAATGCCACATGATCCGCGGGGTGTTCACATCGGTCCACATGGCTTGTTTATGCTAATGCCACAGGATCTGCGGGGTGTTCAGAGCGTTCACTTTCTTTACTGATACCACCCATCCCTGACATGATGCTGCGGGTTGTGCACATCTGTCACACATGTGACTTACGCGATGTCACAAGAATTGCTTAGTTTGATTGGCTACGCCGGCCGGGCCATGCATGGTTTGCATGGCATACATTGAATGCCAACAGAGTCATGACAAGTTTGCATGGCATGCATTCAATGCCAGCAGAGTCATGAACACCAGCAACTAAGTTTGCATGGCATGCGTTCAATGCCAGCATAGTCATGACACCAGCAAGTTTTGCAGGTCTGCATGCATATTTACCACAATTACCTGCCACAATCGATTGCTTGAACGACCCTCGCTACACTTAGGTGCAAAATATGCCCGACTGGTTCCAATATGTCCTGGGATGTACACACGCAGTGCCATGCAGTCCCGGCAGCTCCCTGCGGCCATACAGTGTCATGCATGAGTGTCTGGCAGTATTCGTTTTACAATGATTTAGCCGAGCCTTTTGATAAGTACTGAAAAAAAAGCGTTGGGAAGCTTGTCAACATCGACGAAACCTATGAAAGCCACTGTCACGGCAATCAACACACTGGTCAGCAACCTAACCCTGAATTCCAGGGCCGTGAAGTCAGCATCCAGCTTATCCAGCTGTGCAGACACCTTCAACAGTGGTCCTGATGCCACAAACTCCGTACTCGCCAAGCAAGCCTTTGCTGCTCCCTTGGACATCCCTTCCTCCACCATTATCTCATACCGGCTGAGCAGCCCCTCGGTATACAGCTGCCCAAGAGCGGGGAAGCTGGTGGCTTGCGCTTGAGGGGCGGGTGACGGGGTCTCCTTGGCTGACATAGCAACCATTTTGTTCAGACTTGGTAAACGCGGCAGCGTGCTGCCGCATTTGACGATTCCGTGTTGCCTGTGCATCTGCATGATAGGATAGGGATGGGCGTTTCACTGAAATAGGCATTGTGGAAAAAAACGACAACTCAAGCTGCATGGTCCAGCATGGTCCTGCATAATGCTTTGAGTGCTGCTCAATGGTCTTGCATGATGCAGTGGATGTTGCTGCTTGGTGCTGCATGATACAGGACCACTCCACATTCAAGTGTGTCCTGTTTGCTAAGATTGTGTTTAATGAAGTTGTTGCTGCAGTACGTACGAAAGGACATGCTTGCATTCCATTTGCAAGAACAACCCCCCGATGGTGAACAGGTAGACTCGTCCAACCTCACAATGACGCCCCCAATCTCACCTCGTTGTTCATAAGCGTTGCGTGGTCCAAACTACTCAGTGGATACAGCTAGAAGCTATCAAAAATCACCTGTGACAGTAAAAGGTCGTCATTGTTCGAAAGTGAAACGTTTGCGCAGAAACGGCTTGCAAGCAGCCGGTGAGGATGCTGGCGAAATTTGCTGCATACCTCCAATAAGCTGCTTGCTCTCCAGATGCAACAGAAACGCGTTGCTTGTGGGTGTAAAATGAAGCCCTGCAGGACGGAGATTTGCAGATGAAGTTTAGGAAGAACACACCCAACATGAACTAGTGCTGCATGCCGCATATTGGCTGGCTACGGACTAGAAAGCCGTTGTGTTTAGCTAGACCGCACCTTCGCTGTCGAGCTTGTGCAGGACAAGGTTGAATTCCGCGTGAAAAGCTTTCCACACACGGAAGCAATGAAATACGGGTTGACAATGAAACAATCAAGGTGAATCGGGATGTTCAGAAGGTACGCGTAATGTACCTCGTGTAGCTGACAGGATTTACGAACTTTCACATGTCATTGCTTTGTTTAGCGGTGCATTACATTTGTAAATGCGGTGCTTAGTGCGCTCATCAGTTTGACGCCTGCAGGCCCCCAACTGTAGCCAAATCTCGCTCTGGGCACCACCAGCCTTCGTGACAAGGCCCTCGAACACGAACAGTGAGTTGTACAACCCGCAACATTGCCCATCTGCAAGCTTTGCTGCACCTGATTTGCTATATGACACTGGTCTGCAGCTATGCATGCCAGCAGCATGCCAGCAGCACATGACACCACCATACTTTGGGGCCTTGTGTGCAGCCGGGCTGCATGCCCTGTCCCTTCATGCCCTGCAGCCCTACCCATGCATATCCTGCACAGCAAAAAAATATGGGACAAAGGTAGCCGGCATTTTCACGTTCATTCGCTCATCCCATGCAGGCCGGTGGGTCGTAGATTGACATGAAACTGGAGGATGCGGAGAGCGAGGTCGACACTGCGAGTTCCTCTTGCGCTGTCACCGCAACCAGCCAGAGCTTGGCGACGCCAGCTAGCGTTGCCAAGCGTGTCGTCCTAAAAATATGGACAAGGTACGCAAGATGAGTGAGATTTAAACGTTAAGTTGGTGCACAGTCGTCACAGATGGTTCTGGCCCCATTGCAGGTGATGGATGGCAGCTTCACCAATACGGTTCAGCAGATGGTGGCCAGAAGAACGGGGTATCGGTGCAGCAACCCGCGCTGCCGAAAGCCGACCATGGGCCCGCACACTCGCACAGCATCCAACCCGATAGCTACGAGTACGTGGGGGAGGGCGCCCACATCTGCGCCAACCAGCCAAAGGGCGAGCGCTATGACAGTGAACAGACGATGGAAAAGCGTGGGGGCATTGCGAACGCCATCCATTTGTGCTGCACCTGCCACACGCTCGTAGACCACCCTGGAGCCGCTGCGAAGGGCTACACTGCTGCACTGATGCGCAAATGGAAGCAGCAGGCAGAGGCGCAGGCAGAGACGGCGTTGCTGCGCGGTGAGAGCGCCGAGAGGATGCTCGGGGAGTTGCAATCGGAGGTCAAGCTGCTGACTCTTCAGGTCGCGAATCTGCAGCAGGCAATGAGCAACATGAATGCATCCGAGGACACAGAAACTGAGGCAGCTGAGCCATTTTAGTCATGCGGTCAGCACGATGGACGACACGACAAGCATTTGCCTTTTTGTTTTGGCCGTATGTCTTCTTGTTTTCGGCGGATTGGTGGTAAACGGTGATGTTTTGCTTGTCGCTCCCATTGGTCAAAGCCAATATTACTCGTCAATGTGTTGTGTTTTATATGCTAATCCTATTGTTTGCGCGTGTTATACTTGTTGTCCGCTGTCGTTTTGTAATGTCTTTCCGTGGCATTTTCGCATTGATCCAGATGGGACTGCGTGGCATACCCCCCAAAAGGTGCTGGCGTTGCAGACGTGAAAAAATATCCGCTATATTTGCAGAAAATGGCAACTCGTCGTGTCCAAGTTGAAGTGACCACAGACATGACTGCCCATGACTTCGCTCCTCGATACGAAGCACCACTGTCGATCGCTGACCTTGGAAGCTTCCAAGCAACCCCATGCACTTCCAAGCAACCCCATGCAACTGATTGAAACTCCATGCACAACTGCCATGCAACCCCACACAACGCCATGCAACTCCATGCAACTGCTTGCAACTGCATGCAACTGCATGCAACTCCATGCAACTCCATGCACTGCCATGCAACTGCTTGCAACTGCATGCACTGCAACTCCATGCACTGCATGGCGTGACATTTTTTAATATCCCAGCAGGGCGATGAGGGAATCGGGCTGCATGAAGCACAATGTCTGTTGTCGATGATCATGTCAGGAATGGGTGGGAACAGCAAATCCCGCGGATCATGTCAGGAATGGGTGGAATCAGCAAAGCAATTCAGGTGATATCGCGTAAAGTCATGTGAAAGCTGTGTACAACCCGCGGATCATGTCAGGAATGGGTGGAATCAGCAAAGCAATCAGGTAACATCGCGTAAAGTCATGCGAAAGCTGTGTACAACCCGCGGATCATGTCAGGAATGGGTGGAATCAGCAAAGCAATTCAGGTGATATCGCGTAAAGTCATGTGAAAGCTGTGTACAACCCGCGGATCATGTCAGGAATGGGTGGAATCAGCAAAGCAATCAGGTAACATCGCGTAAAGTCATGCGAAAGCTGTGTACAACCCGCGGATCATGTCAGGAATGGGTGGAATCAGCAAAGCAATCAGGTAACATCGCGTAAAGTCATGCGAAAGCTGTGTACAACCCGCAAAAGCTGTGTACAACCCGCGGATCATGTCAGGAATGGGTGGAATCAGCAAAGCAATCAGGTAACATCGCGTAAAGTCATGCGAAAGCTGTGTACAACCCGCAAAAGCTGTGTACAACCCGCGGAATCGTGTCAGGAATGTGGGGGGTCCAAAGCAAGTCCTAAGGAAAATCGCGGAGAGATGAAGTAGTCCACTTAAACACACATCACAACACTGTAGCGTGGAAGTATCGTATGGAAAGTATGGACCTGTATATTAGAACTTGAGTACATATTAGAACCAGTCGGACATATTTTGCACCAGGGTGTTTTCAAGAATGTACCTGTCGGTTCTAATATCTAGTTCCACACTTTGGGACCTCGACCAAAACCCATGTACGCGACCAACAGCAGCTTTACCAATGCACTAAAGCATGTACTTCCGCGGAACCGACAGGTACATTCTTGAAAAAGTACGCACAAACACGGTTGGTGGCTTCGCAAAACTATGACTGGCCTATCCTCTAATTTTACGTAGGGCAATGACGATATGAGTACGAGTTGCTAATTTAATATTTCTTACATCTTACTCTGTTGGTGAAGGAAGACAAGGTAGTCCCACTTGGCCTTGGGCTTGTTCATCCTTGAAGCCGTTATGATGCTCATGGCTCTAATGCCTGTTCTAAATTCAGCATCACTTTGCACCATGATTGTTGTATACAACTGAAATACTGTATATACTAACATGGATGGGCTATTGCTTTCATGCTTCAAGGCTAGCAAATATAATGGCTCCAAGATAAAAATAGCCCCCCCCCCCGCCCACTGAACAGTGGCTGGGGGGTCCTTGGGGATATGCTCGCTTGAAGTGACCAGGGGAGAGCACACTCTCAAATGTGGCGTCCTACGCACTTATTTTTGTGTCGTTGCCCTTCATTTGTAAATTATAATTTGCTTGTTAACCTTGCTGGTGGTCGAGTGCGTGATGATGCATGTGGGTGCAAGGTGTGTTGACAGCTGGTGTGCTGGGAAGAGTGTGTCAATGACATAACACCTCTGGGCCCGGCTCAAAAAGGCTCGGCCGCGTGGGTGGCTGGGTGCCCAACTGTCCCATTGGGAGAAAAGAAAAGGCAGAGTGTGTGTTTCTGAATGTGCAGTTTTGTGTCTAATGGGTGGTGTCCGGGACGAAGGGTAAACTGTAGGTCATGGGGTCTCAGGTGACCAGAGAAATGAAATGCTGAATAAGAGGCATCCTCAATTCAAATAAACCAAAGCCAGGAGTGTTTTGTTCCTCCTGATTCTTTTAGGGCTGGGCTGAGCAGGGCAACTTGTGACTCCGTCATGCAAGAATGAATCTTGTCCCCTGACTGTGGCTGTTGCCAATGGCCTGGCAGGCCAACCACGTTTTTGCGCGTAAAACATGCTATGTTGAAAACGTTATGTAAATGTGTATGGTTTGTGTCCCTTGAATGAAGTCAAGCGATATTAAAAAATAGTTGCCTCGTTCGTCCTTCAAAATTATGGTACCAAAACTTTGTCCCGCCTTCAGACGGTGGTCCAAGGCTCCAAGCATCACTTTTTGATGCACCAGACCGCCCTGATCATTCATTGTCTGTACATGAATGATAGGTTCGGCACTCAAATATACTGGAAAGCATGCATGGAACCTGCCGGTTGCAACCTGTTGGTGCGGGGTTTGAACATCCTGCCACCACTACATTAGTACATTACTGATTGCTCTGCAATGATGATGATCATCAGCACAGTAACGTTTGGTCGCTGAATATATCAGCATCGACAGCAGGATGACCAGTACGGTAACGCATAATTATGGGCAACATTGGTACTTATATACGGTACCGTAGACGCGCTGTACCTCCGCAAGAAATTAATGTTAATTTGCCTTCGCGGCTTAATAAATACTTAAACAATTAACTCATAGACGCATTTGCGGCTTATCACGCAATTTTAAACAATTGCTTGTGCACGCGCGCGCACGCGCGTCACACCTTGTCCACACACCGGTACCGTACAGATACACATGCAATATCTGCACCGCGACCAGTTTTTCTACTGTAACAACGGCAGAGCGCAACCCAAGTTTGAGAACCGTTCGGTGAGGTTAGGGACAGCTGCCCAGTGCGGTGCGCGGCTTACACAAGTATTGATTTCGGCCTGAGCGCCTTACGACAATGTGTTTTCTGCATACCAATATTCCGATTAATGAACAAAAAAAATTCTGGGCGTTCGCGGAGGCAAATGAAGTCTACTGTAACCATTTAATTATTTATAGGAAACATTTGGTACTTAACCACAGGTGCTACCGATTCCTCTTTCTCAAAGATCCATTGCAGTTTTGCATGCTGGTATTGTAGTAGTAATGCTGGATTCAAGTTAATACCGGTACTGGCAGTGCTGTAGCACGCATGCTTCTGGCTGTTGTAAAGTCACAGCAAAAGAAAAGGACTGGCTGTTGACGATGCAAGACGCTGAGACTAAGTCAGTGCCGCCACACCATTTCTCCCTGCCTTGTAAAGCACCGGAGGTTGGAAACAGGGGGTTGGGAACTCTGCAAGGGCTTTCTCCGCTTTTTGCTTGAGTGGCCACCATTTGCGTGGCTCTGGAGCCGACCAAATCTGCAGTGGAAATGTTACGCGATTTTCAATGCTAGTACAAAATCCAAAATGATTTCGAGTATAAGACGGAACTGCGGCTGGGAAGCTACCGCTAGAGAGCAAGCAGCCAAGCTAACGGAGCCAATCGAGGCTGGAATAGAATGCAAAGTGAGGTTCTGCATGTTTTTGTATACATGTAATTTGCTTGGTGCAAATCAATGGGCGCTCAAAGCCCTTGTCTTATAACTTTTGCTGTTTGCAGACATTCAACCGGCTAGAGGACTTTATAGGCACTGAAAAATTCTTGAACAAGCTGAAGCAACCCATCTCCGAGGCCATCGAGGGGGAGTCGCCACTCGAAGACGTCTCAGAGGTGAGCATTTTCTTGGGCATGTCGAGCTCTGCCCTCTGCAGCTCCTCCCTGCATGACAGCCATCTCATCATATGCCAACGAGTGCCGCATTCACATATGCGCAGCTCATAAGCGACGCCATGGCAACCAATATCACCTCGCCAGCCTTGGCCCCTCCGACGTACCCAATCGACGAGGCGGGCACGGCCGCGGTTCCTGGAACGACAGAGAGAAAAGAGCACGGCCCCAGCGTTTCTAACGCAGAGGATTACGTGGTGGTGGACCGGCAATGCGCGATCGAAGCCATGGCCTACTTCATCGCGGAAACCCTAATGAACTGCCCACAGGCAGCCACCCTGCCCCCAGAGAAGCTGCAGCAAGCCATCCTCATAGGCATCCAGGTGGGATGGGTAGCATGCACGGGTGCGCAGAGTCATGAAAAAGGCCATGTGCATGCTGCCAGCAGGGCATGCACACGCCTGTAGGCCTCTGGGTGCGCAGGGCATGAGCGGAAGGGCCAAGGCATATGCGAGCCAGCATGCGCTGACAATACCACCCATCTACAGCACAGGAAAAGACAAGGGGCCCAGTTTCTAGGAACAGGCACAGGTCCTAGGGTATACAGACACAGGTCACAGGGTATACAGACACAGGTCCTAGGGTATACAGTAATACAGGCACATGATGTCCTAGGGTACCGTATACAGACACAGGTCCAAGGGTATACAGGCACTCTACTAATTAATGCTCGCCTAGTGCCCGCTCACACGCCCACAATTCCCCACTGCTTTCATGTCCTTTGAGTATGAAGCCGACGAGGGTTAAGAAGCCGTATGCAGTGGGTTGGCAGTGGGTTGGCACTACGCTTTTTGCTGCTTCGCCTAATACCTGTCCATGCTTCCCTGCTGCATCTATCCCAGACTATGAAGCAGGAAAAGTTTAAGAAGCTGTGCGCGATGGGGTGGCAAGCATACCGCTGGACGGCCCTAGGCTACTCAGCCTTTCAAGTGTACACCAACCCTTGGATCATGCAATGCATCATCCGCGCCATCTTCACCTTCTCGAGGATGACGATGCGGACGTGGGCGTGAAGTATGAGGGCACGGACAGGGGGTGGGGGGTACCAAATCGTAGCGTGCCCCCTTGCATGTGTGCAGGATAGTGGGGCCGCGACAGGCCCTGGGGTGGCTCAGCCAAAGCCGGGGCTCACAGATGTTCATCAGACCTTGGGTTATGCAATGCATCATCTGCGCCATCTTCTCCTTCTTGAGGGTGACCATGAGGACCTGGACAGGAGGGGCGAGGGCGCCGGGCTGCAGTGACGAAGTAGGCTCCGTGAGAGAGGCAGGCCCATTGGCACCTTGTGCGCCCAGCAAAAGCCGGGGACCTCAGCTATTTTTTCTCCACCCCATGGATCTTGTAATGCACCATCCGCGCCATCTTAACCTTCTAAAGGATGCAAGTAAGGATGTGGGTGCGAAAGTTGAGGGCACGCATCCGGTGTTCTCAGGGAGGCGTTGAGGACATGCGTGAGCAGCATCAGGGTCGGGGCAGGGCCCCTTTCAAAAACGTGGCATGAGGGTGGTTGCTGACCTACACTGAGGGCGTAGCAAGGAGGGGGGCATTCGGGCGCGGTAGGGATTTCCTCGCCGTAGTGTAGTGTGTCAGAACCACAGTGCAGCGCATTGCTATGCAGTGCAGTGGAAGCTGTGCAATGGATACTGGCCTTCTTTCCTTTGATTTCTAGGTGGTGGTACTTTGTATTGCCTGGTTGGTGCCCAGTGTCTTGCATTGCTTGGGTTGTGGTGCTTTGTAGTGCCTGCGCGGCGGTTTTGTTTTGTTAGGGTATGTAACGGATGGGGACATTGTGCACAGTGGTGCAGTGGTACAACGAAGGAGCGCACCGGTTGGGACATGGTCCTTTCATGTCAAGCCTCAATCACATCTGTTGATCTTTTTGTTGTTGGCCGCGGCTGAGCTTTGAGCGGGCCCAGAGGTGTAACGTTATTGACATCTGTTGACCACTGCGTGTTGTGACTGAGATACCTCCGTAGTGTGGTCAGCCTGTGCGTTTGAATATGTAGGGTTGGACGTTACGCAGCTTAGCCCTTTCGTGAGAGGCCTTGGGGTGGAAGTGTTGACATTGTAACAACAAAACAGACTGGTTGGTATTTTTATGTGTGTTGGGGGCTTTTATTTGTCCCCATGCTTTCCATGATTATGAGGATTGCTTGTTTGATTATTCGCTGATAGCAGCTCTCTTTTCCAGAAATCTCAATATGAACGTACGTTTTTTCATGTGGTCTCTCTCGGTGAATATCACCTTCTTTAAACCCTTTGATCCGGTTTTCCAATAATAAATCATGAATCCCCCCATGTTGGTACTGTCCCTTGGCTTTGAGAACCACGCTCGTTGGCAGTGGCAGGGGTCTTTGAGCTTAAATGGGTGATTTATGGCTTTCACCCGAAAAATTGACTGTTTATGTCACAATCTTTGTCATGACATGTGGTTTGTAGGTAATAGTCCCATTCGCTGTCATGCATGGCAGCCTTCTGGCCCTCTTCGTCATTGTAGTCTTGTAGACGATAGTGATACGCAATTCACGGTAGTGCATGACGCCATGAACGCTACTCTACAAACCGCACACGACAACGACAAGAGTTCATGCATGCAGTCATTGCTTGCTCAAAAGCCTTGCAGCTTGTTTTAAGCTGTATAGGGGATCAGAAGATGACTTCTTTCAGTTGGTCAGACCTTCAATAATAAGCAAGAGCTAAGCATGGTTTCCTAGCCCTCGTGAAATTTGTCGGATCTCCACAGTATGTCAATGACATTACACCTCTGGTTCCTGCTCAAAAAGGCTCTGCCGCGTGGGCGCCCAGTTGACCCGTTGGGAGAAAAAGGAAATTACGGGAAAATGAAAAAAAACGAGAAAATACAAAGGAGGAAGAAATAATCCCCCCCCAAAGGAAAAGGCAGCCCCGCCCCTCTCAAGCCTTCATTAAAAAAGCAAGAAGGAAACAAAAAAGGGTAGGAAAAACTGTTACCCAAGAGGGCAAACAAAAGCAACAAACTAGGCCTCAACAATGCCTACCACGTCCTCAACGAAAGTCAGAGCCTCCCACCCAAGCCTGCATATAGTTGCTTATCACATAACGCGGCACGGATGGGAGGGGCCTCACTGACAGAGAGATACCTAAGCACATGGGCAATGGAATTCCTACTCTTCCATGATTCCTTGTCATGCCCACCGCCAAGGCTGGTATGCTGTACTGTCACCTCCCTAATAACATGGTTCATTGCCTCCAGAAAGGATGAGCCAAAGTCCTCATGAGTATGTTAAGAAGTTCCATCCAACATCATACGAATGAAGAATAGTTGGATTCCACGTAATGGGTCAGAACATGGTCATAATAATTCCAGCCGTGAGAGATGCTGTTCGTTGCAAGCCCAGAAACATCAGGGGCTATATATATATAAGTATCCCCATATTTTTTGCTGTGCCAATTGTTGATCAGGTCAGCATACGGTATGTACTGAGACTATGCTGCTCCGGCATAAGCATCGACCATGTATAAAGACAACGCGGGGAAGGCTGATGATGGGTGGCGTATATGCCACCATGTCAAACGCATGCTCAATGACAGGGTACATTGGATGTTGTGAGAGCACATCAATGAAGCCATGCCTGCCGCGCCATCACGAGCTTATAACACATGTTTCCCTCATACCGAGTTACCGGCCGGTACAAGCCGGTGCCTTGAATTGTTGTCACCATGTCATCCTTGATGCCCAGTTGATCTGCTGCTGCAACTCAATAGTCCTTGAGTCCATCGATGACGTTGAGACGAAGATGCGGGGGGGCCATGGCTCCATGCGAACCTGTGTGCAGACTAGGAACACAACTCGCCCTCGAACTCGCCTACAAATAATGTAGCAACAAGACAGTCGGTGCAAGGGTCAATACATAATGTGATTAAAGTTTTGTGTACAAGGGTGTGTACTAGCAGGGGTACTAGCAAGTTATGTCAAACGCCATTGAATCTATTGAATCTCATGTAGCCAACCTGGATATTCCCTCACTGCCGGAAATTGTACATTAGTAGGCTCTTGCAATAATTCTGTAATTCGGGCGTCTGCAAAAGTGAGGACGCCGGCGGTAAGCATCTTTGAGCCTCTGCTGATGGCCCGTTTAGCGCTCAAATCCTACAGTGGCCTTCAAACATGACTCGACTCAAGGGAGCAGCAGAGGCAAACTTTGGCCAAGGACGCCCAGCACGTACGGCAGGCCTTCAGGTATTTAATTGTGTATTGTGTAGGCGTTGTCACGCAGATCCCTTCTGACTGCAGGCATTTCACACCAAAATGAAGGTCTCAAGATAGGCGTTTCTAGCTTTTCCCGTTAGGTCTCCATTTGGTCGGGACAGGAGTCTGATAGTACGGTACCAGCCAAATGGAAACCACACGGGAAAAGCCTCTTTCGAGACTTTTTTTTAATCAGGCCTCGTAGCCAGAAGGAATCTGCGTGGCTAGGCCTACACGATACACAATTAATTCACAGCCTTATATCATTAATGTTTGCCTGTGGGCCTGCCGAATCGTGAGATTTCGAAAGTTGGGACTTGCCATGGAGATCAGCACAGATCCGACGCGTTCTGCATCGTCGCTGCATTGCAACATGTGCGATCGAGGCAAGATAAAGTCTTATGGTGTGTACACCACAACCCTTGCTTTGATCTACCTCAGTATGTCCTGTCGCTGCAGAAATTTCAAACCAATGCAGGCATCCCAACGCTGCACTGCGCATTGATTGACGACAATAGTAGTATAGTACACGTCTTCAGCTCGCGTTCGCTACGTAGCATCGCAGCACTGAAGTTAAAACATGCCAGATTAGTTATCGAGTCCTTGCGCATCCAGCGGGCTGTCCACGTCCCCATAATTCGCTAATCGGGAGCCCATGTCACTTCCCTGTCCCAAGTTCCGAGATCTCAGGATCCGGCAGGCCCACAGGCAAACATAAATGATAACCGCTATTATAATACGGCGTTTGCCGTACCGACGAAAGTTGCTGTGTCATCGTGATCAGGGGATCGTGATCAATCCCATACTCGTCAAAATCGCATTTGCACCTATCATTTCCATCTCGATTTTTTCAGTAGCCGAAACGGTATAATGGTCAAGTTCTCGCCTTCCGGGATCGCAATGGTGGGAACTGCCGTAATGGGCATAAGTGTACTAGGTTACCCCTTGGTGCGAGGCATCACTGCAATCACAAGGAAACGCGCTCGTGTGCGTATACCGTCAGCTGCTGCTAAGGGTGAGTCGAGGATCTAGGACCTGTTGTCCGAGTGGGACAACTTTGAGGCGTGTTTGCATTTGAATCCATGAGATTCAGAAGATCAGAAGCCGAACCCGCAGCAAATAGCAATCAGGAGACTATGTAACCCCGGAGTTATAATTTCCTGGCACAACGCAAATTCTGTCCCTCCCCTGATTGTATTGAATTGTAGATGCGTACCATGGATCTAGGGTGCCCCCATGCTCCATGCCACCATGCACCCATGCTTCCTTGCCTCCATGCCTTTATGCTACTGTTTCTCAATTTCTCCATGCCTCCATTCGTCACATGCCACCATACCTCCATGACTCCATACCCCATGCCACCGTGCCTCCATACCTCCATACCTCCATGCCCTCTATGGTTCCATGCCAACTTGACCACAAGCCCATGTTGCAGGTGCCTGCCAGACTGGCCTCTCAGTGCTCCCCTCTCAATACCCCAAGGTGATACCCCTGGATGGACATACACATCTCAAACAAACCCAGGAGGCAGCTGAATTGTAGCTGAAGCGCTAAAAAATTAAACGATGGTGTTCAAGTGAATGTAACGGTTGATGGGCACATGTCTCATGCATCAAATGTGATGCTCTGCTGGACTGAAAAAATCACAAACTTCACCGCTGGTTCGCTGGTGTGGACTGTGCGACATCATGATGAATTTGTGTGCCTCTCGGAGTGGCCTGTCTGAGGATATATACAAGTTTGTCACGAGGATTACAAAAACTGCCATGCTGCCCCCCTGGCTTGCCGTCTAGACGGCAGTTGCACCCACACCACGTCCTTCCTGCGCAGTGCGGGTGCAGCTGCCGAAAGCTGCGCTCCTCCGGTCCTCCCCTACCCTCCTATTCTTGGGTAACACCTGTCCTTGTATTTATTCTTTAGCCTCGAATTGGCTGATCATGCTCACCACCGCTTGACCTGTCTGTGGCCATGTGTCCGCTGCCTGAAGGTCCGGCATAACATCAGCATATTGGAGGTCCTGCGCTTGGTGTGGCTGAATTCTAGCTGAATCAATGCTCTGAAAATCACCTTCAGATTTTGCACCAGAAAAATCACAGGCATTCCTCCTTGGGTCCTCTGTCGTTAGATCCCAGGTGATGCCAGCAGGGTGGAGGACCTGCATGGCATGAATGTGGCAGACCCGTACCGCTGCCTCCTGGTTTCTCTTTTTAAATAAATACTAAACACTCATTTCCTGCCTCTAATTTGTATTATTGTCTGCTATCAACAGACCCGGCGAGATACCAGTATTGTGGAGGACTTGCATGGCATGAAGGTGGCGGACCCGTACCGCTGGCTGGAGGACCCGGACTCTGAGGAGACGCAAGCATGTGGGTGGGAATGGAAATGGAGTAGGGCTGCCTATTGGTCATGCAACCGTTTGGGTGTGAATGAGGAACACATAAAGCTGTTTAGAGGAAATGCAAGCACGTGGGTGGGAAAGGGAATGGAGTAGGGCTATCCATCGGTCATGGACCCGTTTGGGTATGAATGGGGAACACATGAAGCTGTTTAGAGGAGATGCAAGCATGTGGGTGGGAATGGGAATAGAGTAGGGTTGTCTATCGGTGTTCAAGCGTTTGGGTATGAATGGGGAACACATGAAGCTGTTTGGGGGGAGAGGGGGCATCCAGTTGATAGAGCTGGGGGGAGAGTGGGCAGGGGGCATCCGGCAACTTCAGGGGGGAGAGAGGGCATTCAGTTACTAGAGGGGGACTGCACCCAGCTGCGCATTTCCACCCCTCCTAGATCCGCTACCCGGGCAGGGGTGGAATCAGGCTGGCGGTGCAGCTCGGGAGGGGTTAAGTGCGCGTTGTGTTATCGAAGGCTCTTCCGCTAACGCCATGTGTTGATCAAATCATCAGTGATTGCTGATTATCGCTTAATCAGGGATCATGATTGCGGAATGCGGATCATCACTTAATCAGGGATCATCACTTGATGGGGGATCTGTTAGGGTCACTGGATCACTTGAACAATAACGTATGGATCTCAAGTTGATTGTCAGTTTCCCTGTTGCCCGTTGCCCCGTTTTCAGTGGTGCATGCGCAGAACAAGCTGACCGAGCAGCTGCTGTCTTCCTGCCTCCTGTTCATTGTCATGTTCTCCCCCCCTTCACCTGACCTCAGTTACCGAGTCCCAGAACAAGCTGACCGAGCAGCTGCTGTCTCAGTGTGAGACGCGCAAATCCTTCCGCGAGCTGTTCACAAAGGTAAGGCCGGGTTTAGGGTGAACACTTCACGGGAAAGTAATCAGTGCTGTGCCGATGACGATCCTAATGGTGGCTGAATTTCGAAGCTGAGATTCAGTCACCGTAATTTCAAGGCAAATTTAGCTACTTTCACCAGGGAGGGACCGTAGTTACTTATACGATTTATGAATCAAGGCGCGATTGTACAGCACTGAAAGTAATGTTTGCCCCTGAAACCGCCCTGAACCTCGACCCCAAACCCTTCTGGACCCAGCTGTTCACTAAGGCGAGGTGGCATCTTGTGCTAAGGGATACCATCATACCTAAACCTAGAGAGCTTGAACCCTTTCACCAACTTTCACCGGGCTGAGACCAAACGCTGCCCTACCCTGCTGCACACAATACCTGAACTTCAAACCCTTAACCCTCCTTCAGCCATTGGGTCCCCAAATTAAGGTGGGTCAGGGACATCATTACGATGCCTCTGGCTTGGGGCATCTTTCAGGCCACTGCTGCGGCTGAGGGGGCTGCAGCTGAGGGGGCCGAGAGGGCATCATTTGGCTCTTCGTAAGCATGGCAGCTAGTCCGGCTACCAAGCCTCTGGCTTGGGACATCTTTCAGGCCACTGCTGCTTCTGGGTCCTCCCCGCCGCTGTGCAGGCCCTCGCCGCCGCCGCAACAAGATCCCTGCCAGTATACCACTTATAATGCAAACTCTGAACCCTCAACTATTCGATTGCGGGCGTCCGTGTGAGCTAGGTGCCTGTCAGGCGGATGCGTGAGACTGTTTAAGGCACGTGTCGGCCCCTTGCTGCAAAAAGCCCTGATGCACTTCTCTCACCTCGTCGCTAAACCCTGCTAAACCTCCATCTCTCCGACCCACCCCGTTCTGCAAATGGAGGGCCCTTCAGATTGCCCTGGCCATCCCTACTGTCCTCCCCATGCTTTATTTGCGTCCTTTGATTTTGTTTACTGATCGTGACCGACTCTGATAGCTGTCACTGATTGTGTCCACGCCTGATGTGCAGCTGTACGATTATCCAAAGTTCGGCACCCCCTTCAAGCGTGGCGGTAGGGACAACAGGGCTGAGGGGCCTTCGGGTTTGGAGCAATGTAGGGCTGTCAGGGCTGAAAGGGCTTTCGGAATTGCATGACTGAAGGGCTGGTGGGACTGAAAGGGCCTTCGGGTTTGCAGGACTGTACGCTAACAGGGCTGAGGGGCTGGTAGGGCCTATACAGCAATGGGGCTTTTGGGGCTGCAGGTCTGAAGGGCTGGCAGGGCCTATACAGAGATAGGGCTTTCGAGGTTGCAGGACTGAAGGGCTGGCAGGGCCTAAACTGAGATAGGGCTTTCGAGGCTGCAGGACTAAAGGGCTGGCAGGGCCTATACAGAGATAGGGCTTTCGAGGCTGCAGGACTGAAGGGATGGCAGGGCCTATACAGCAATAGGGCTTTCGAGGTTGCAGGACTGAAGGGATGGCAGGGCCTATACAGCGATAGGGCTTTCGAGGCTGCAGGACTGAAGGGATGGCAGGGCCTATACAGCAATGGGGCTTTCGAGGCTGCAGGACTGAAGGGATGGCAGGGCCTATACAGCGATAGGGCTTTCGAGGCTGCAGGACTGAAGGGCTGGCAGGGCCTATACAGCGATAGGGCTTTCGAGGCTGCAGGACTGAAGGGATGGCAGGGCCTATACAGAGATAGGGCTTTCGGGCTGCAGGACTGAAGGGCTGGCAGGGCCTATACAGCGATAGGGCTTTCGAGGCTGCAGGACTGAAGGGCTGGCAGGGCCTATACAGAGATAGGGCTTTCGAGGCTGCAGGACTGAAGGGCTGGCAGGGCCTATACAGAGATAGGGCTTTCGGGCTGCAGGACTGAAGGGCTAGCAGGGCCTATACAGCGATAGGGCTTTCGAGGCTGCAGGACTGAAGGGATGGCCGGGCCTATACAGCGATAGGGCTTTCGAGGCTGCAGGACTGAAGGGCTGGCAGGGCCTATACAGAGATAGGGCTTTCGAGGCTGCAGGACTGAAGGGCTGGCAGGGCCTATACAGAGATAGGGCTTTCGGGCTGCAGGACTGAAGGGATGGCAGAGGCTTCAGCTTTGAAACACTGCAGGGCTCAGCTTTGAAACACTGCAGAGGCTTCATGGCTTTCAGGGGTTAGAGGACTGAAGGGCTGGCAGGGCCTTGGGGGCTGCATGACTGAAGGGCTGAAAGGACTGTCAGGGCCTTCGGGTTTGCAGGACTGAAAGGCTGTCAGTGTCTTTGGGGCTGGCAGGACTGAAAGGCTTTCGGGGTTGCAGGACTGAAAGGCTGAAAGGGCTGTCAGGGGTTGCAGGACTGAAGGGCTGAAAGGGCTGTCAGGGGGTGCAGGACTGAAGGGCTGAAAGGGATGTCAGGGGTTGCAGGACTGAAGGGCTGTCAGGGGTTGCAGGACTGAAGGGCTGGAAGGGCTGTCAGGGGCTGCAGGACTGAAGGGCTGAAAGGGCTGTCAGGGGTTGCAGGACTGAAGGGCTGAAAGGGCTGTCAGGGGTTGCAGGACTGAAGGGCTGAAAGGGCTGCAGGACTGAAGGGCTGAAAGGGCTGTCAGGGGTTGCAGGACTGAAGGGCTGAAAGGGCTGTCAGGGGGTTGCAGGACTGAAGGGCTGAAAGGGCTGTCAGGGGTTGCAGGACTGAAGGGCTGTCAGGGGCTGCAGGACTGTAGGGCTGGCAGGGCCTTCTGGAAGGACTGCAGGGCTGTCAGGGCCTTTGGGGTTGCAGGACTGGCAGGGCTGAAAGGGCTGGTAGGGTTTGGAGGACTGCAGGACTGTAGGGCCTTCGGTGTTACAGGGCTGTCAGGGGGCAGCTGTGCTCCAGGGTGTCCCAGGGTCGCCCTCTAGTGCTTGCTGGGGCTCTCTGTGGTACAGGTCGTACCTTTGTAACCAGCTTTGGTGCCAGCTTCTCTTGTGACGCCCGGTCACTGACTGGTCCTCCTTGTATGTTAATAGGATGCAATCAGCCGTCAACTGTCGGGATCAGGACAGAGGGATCTAGGAGGCATGCGTGACACGCATGCAGGTATATGCACGCGTCCATTGCACAAACCTCGACTGGATTTGAAATTTTGCAACTCCTAAAGCTCTCTTTGCCACACCGTTGCTGCGCCTGTCAGGGTGGAGTCCAAAGTGTGACTGCAGCCTCAATGTACTAGCCTAGTTTGAGCCTAGGGTTGACGGTGTAGGGTTGCAGCCCTAACCCTAACCCTCTAAGCCCCAAACCCTGACTCATGCTGGGGGGGTGCACAGCTTGGCTTGAATCTCGCTGTCTAGTATCCAAAACTAGGGTTTAGAGTGTAGGATTCCTGAACCTTAGCTTTAAACCCAAACCTTGAAATCAAGTTCCTGTCAGATGGAGAGTCAATCGCCTGTATGCAGTCCTGTTTATTATCTTAAATTAGGGTACATGGTTAAGGGTTCAAATCCTAAGCCCCAGACCCTAAGTT
Organism: Limnomonas spitsbergensis; assembly: GCA_037349105.1. Classification (NCBI taxonomy): domain Eukaryota; kingdom Viridiplantae; phylum Chlorophyta; class Chlorophyceae; order Chlamydomonadales; genus Limnomonas; species Limnomonas spitsbergensis. The sequence goes on along the minus strand of JAYJMM010000094.1, from coordinate 1,936,238 downwards.
TGATCTGAAGCGCTTGCCAGGGGAGAGTCCAGGGTATGCCGGTGTATCATCCTAGATAAGGGTATAGGGTATAGGATTCCATCCCTTAGCCCCAAACCCTAGCATCAAACCATATCGCCTGTCTGGGTTTAAGTCCATGGTCTGACTGCATTCATACTGTACTGCCTTTTAGAGCGGTACTACTACTACCACAACAGCGGCCTGCAGCAGCAGTACGTGCTGTACACGATGGACAGCCTCAAGGGCAGACCCTCTGTACTGCTGGACCCCAACACCATGAGTGAGGACGGGACAGTGTCACTCAAGGTGCAGTGTGGGTGGGGGGGGGCTGGGTGGGCTGGGTGGGGGGGGAGCTGGGTAGGGGGGGAGCTGGGTGGGGGGGGGAGCTGGGTGGGGGGGAAGCTGGGTGGGGGGGGGAGCTGGGTGGGGGGGGGAGCTGGGTGGGGGGGGGAGCTGGGTGGGGGGGGAGCTGGGTAGGGGGGGAGCTGGGTGGGGGGGGAGCTGGGTAGGGGGGGGGGCTGGGTGGGGGGGGGAGCTGGGTAGGGGGGGAGCTGGGTGGGGGGGGAGCTGGGTAGGGGGGGGGGCTGGGTGGGGAGGGGAGCTGGGTAGGGGGGGAGCTGGGTGGGGGGGGAGCTGGGTAGGGGGGGAGCTGGGTGGGGGGGGGAGCTGGGTAGGGGGGGAGCTGGGTGATTGGTTCACAATGTATACGGTATTTAAATGTAGAGGGAACAGTGTTGCGGCAACACTGGCCCAGGGTGCGGCCCTCACCCACCCAGCGGCCCAGGGTGCGGCCCTCACCCACCCAGGGTGCTGGGTGGGTGAGGTGTGGGCTGGGTAAAGCCTTCAGTGTACACACATACTAGTTATGGTCAATAGCGATGGGGAAGGTGTCGCTGAAGGTAGTGTGGAGTGAGCTGGGCTGAAGGTATCTAAAATGTGTGAATAGGTGGTACAGTTTCGGTAGAAGGGGTAAGGGCAGACCCTTAACGACCTTATCCTAGATATAGGAACCCTTAACGCTAAAGCCCTGCATTTTTTTATTTGCGCTGTTGGTGAACACGTTCAGGGCATGGAGTTCAGCAGACTCGGATTACGATATCTTTGAACTGCTGGTGCATGCGGCATGTGCGGGGCTTCGAGTTCAGCAAGGATGCCCTTGCCCGGCTCAGACTGTGATAGCGTTGAACTGCTGGTGCATGCGGCATGCGCGGGGAATCGAGTCTAGAGTTCCCTGCTATAATCAACCCTCAAACCAGCCTGTACCCTGCTTGTGTTGATTCATTCTGTGGGTCCAACACGTTCAGGGCATCGAGTTCAGCGAGGATGGCAAGCTGCTGTCCTACAGCCTCAGTTCTGGGGGATCAGACTGGTCGAACATCCAGGTGTGGAGGGATGTGGAGGGGTGGTGGAAAGGCTCGGACTGGTCAAACAAGGAGGTGTGGAGGGGCTCAGACTGACCAGACAACAAGGTATGGAGAGGTGTGGAGGGGCTCGGACTGGTCAAGCAAGGAGGTGCGGAGGGGCTCAGACTGGTCAAACAAGGAGGTGCGGAGGGGCTCAGACTGGTCTAACAAGGTGTGGATGGGTGTGGAGGTGGCTTTGATAATGTTATGGCCCATGTGAGGTGCGGCATGAGGTGAGCCAATGGTAAGGTGCCGATGCAGGGGACGTAACAATTCAAAGTGTTCGGAACATGCGGGTGCGACAGCGGCAATGCTGGGCTTGCTTGCCTTGCAAATTGAAAGGAAGTTACGGGGCCCTCCCAGAATATACTGCAATTTGTTCTTGCAGGGTACCAGTCTTTAAACCTGTTTGGGCACCGTAAACTGACTAGTCACTTGGCAAGCTGCCATGCAATCAATCAGCCATCGCCTTAAGCGGTGTGGCACTCTGTATATGTTGGGTTGCCTCGGCCACAGTTCATTCAGCTACCGTTGATTCAGCTGCAACACAGTATATGGTTTGAGGGGGCGCTGGTGAAATCAAGGGGACAGGATGACAGATTGCTAGTTGTGTCGAGATTTACAGGGATTCCCTTCACATCACGGCGTACGGAAACTGTTTCCGGTCCTTCCCTTTCCTAGCGCGACGCTTCTGGGTGGCAAGCGCCCGGAAGTCATGCATCCAATGTTGCACAACTGAACGTCTTTAAAGTCTGCTCCCCCCCCCCTTCTCATGTCGTTCCAGGTGATGACCATCAGCCCGCAGGGTGTCCCGCAGCCTCTGGAGGACAAGCTGGAGTTTGTCAAGTTCAGCAGTATGTCCTGGACGCACGACAGCAAGGGGTTTTTCTACAACAGGTGCGCAGGGGAGGGCGTGGAAAAGAGTGCAAGTCGGCCTCAATGCAGCAAAATGGTGAACGAGCAACATTTCACTGCATTGAAACTCGTTTGTGTTTCCCCCTAGGAAATGGACAGTAAAATCTTGGGCGTGGGCGCATGGGATGCAGTATTGGATGAAATGGATCATGGCTGAGGTCAAGGATGAGCTCAAATGGGTTCGAGCATGATGGGATCAAGCATGGGATCAAATGAGATAATTGACATCAAAATGGAATGGAACATTCAACTATGATGGGGTATGGGGTGTGATATGGGGTATGGGGTATGAGGCATGGGGTATGGGGTATGAGGTATGATATGGGGTGTGAGGTATGAGGTATGGGGTGTGAGGTATGAGGTATGGGGTATGAGGTATGGGGTATAGGGTGTGATACGGGGGTATGGGGTGTGATATGGGTATGGGGTGTGATATGGGGTATGAGGTATGAGGTATGGGGTGTTGGGTATGAGGTATGAGGTATGGTATGGGGTGTTATATTGGGTATGACGTATGGGGTATGAGGTATGATATGGGGTGTGATATGGGGTATGGGGTATGGGGTGTGGGGTATGAGGTATGATATGGGGTGTGATATGGGGTATGAGGTATGATATGGGGTGTGATATGGGGTATGAGGTATGAGGTGTGGGGTATGAGGTATGAGGTATGATATGGGGTGTGATAAGGGGTATGAGGTATGAGGTGTGGGGTATGAGGTATGATATGGGGTGTGATATGGGGTATGAGGTATGTGATATGGGGTATGAGATATGGGGTATGAGGTATGGGGTATGAGGTATGATATGGGGTGTGATATGAGGTATGAGGTATGATATTGGGTATGAGGTATGAGGTATGGGGTATGAGGTATGATATGGGGTGTGATATGAGGTATGATATATGGGGTATGGGGTATGAGGTATGGTGTGTGATATGAGGTATGGGGTATGAGGTATGGGGTGTGAGGTATGGGGTATGGGGTATGAGGTATGGTGTGTGATATGAGGTATGGGGTATGAGGTATGAGGTATGGGGTATGGGGTGTGTGATATGAGGTATGGGGTTTGAGGTATGGGGTATGAGGTATGGGGTATGGGGTATGAGGTATGGGGTATGGGGTGTGTGATATGAGGTATGGGGTATGAGGTATGAGGTATGGGGTATGGGGTATGAGGTATGGGGTATGGGGTATGGGGTGTGTGATATGAGGTATGGGGTATGAGGTATGAGGTATGGGGTATGGGGTATGAGGTATGGGGTATGGGGTATGGGGTATGAGGTATGAAGTATGGGGTATGAAGTATGGGGTATGGGGTATGGGGTATGGGGTGTGTGATATGAGGTATGGGGTATGAGGTATGGGGTATGAGGTATGTGGTATGAGGTATGGGGTATGGGGTATGAGGTATGGGGTGTGTGATATGAGGTATGGGGTATGGGGTATGAGGTATGAGGTATGGGGTATGGGGTGTGTGATATGAGGTATGAGGTACGGGGTATGAGGTATGGGGTATGAGGTATGAGGTATGGGGTATGGGGTGTGTGATATGAGGTATGGGGTATGAGGTATGAGGTATGGGGTATGAAGTATGAGGTATGGGGTATGAGGTATGGGGTATGAGGTATGGGGTATGGGGTATGGGGTGTGTGATATGAGGTATGGGGTATGAGGTATGGGGTATGAGGTATGGGGTATGAGGTATGAGGTATGAGGTATGATGTATGTGGTATGGGGTATGAGGTATGGGGTATGGGGTGTGGGGTGTGTGATATGAGGTATGGGGTATGAGGTATGGGGTATGAGGTATGAGATATGAGGTATGAGGTATGAGGTATGGGGTATGGGGTGTGTGATATGAGGTATGGGGTATGGGGTATGAGGTATGGGGTATGAGGTATGGGGTGTGAGGTATGGGGTATGGGGTATGAGGTATGGTGTGTGATATGAGGTATGGGGTATGAGGTATGAGGTATGGGGTATGGGGTGTGTGATATGAGGTATGGGGTATGAGGTATGGGGTATGAGGTATGAGGTATGGGGTATGGGGTGTGTGATATGAGGTATGGGGTATGGGGTATGAGGTATGGGGTATGAGGTATGAGGTATGGGGTATGAGGTATGGGGTATGAGGTATGATGTATGGGGTATGGGGTATGGGGTATGGGGTGTGTGATATGAGGTATGGGGTATGAGGTATGGGGTATGAGGTATGAGATATGAGGTATGGGGTATGAGGTATGGGGTATGAGGTATGGGGTATGAGGTATGAGGTATGGGGTATGAGGTATGGGGTATGAGGTATGAGGTATGGGGTATGAGGTTTGAGGTATGGGGTATGAGGTATGGGGTATGGGGTATGAGGTATGGGGTATGGGGTATGAGGCATGGGGTATGGGGTATGAGGTATGAGGTATGGGGTATGAGGTATGGGGTATGGGGTATTGGGTATGGGGTATGGGGTGTGATGAACTAGGATCAAATATGGGATGCAATGAAGCATCAAATGGGTTGCAGCTTCCAATGGTTCAAAACCCCGTACTTTGCCCCCGTGGGTTAAGAGTTACAGGTGAAGAGTTCATGATGGAGAGACCGCGCTTTAGCGACCTGAGGGCTTTCATTACTTTTATTTTCCTAGACCTTCCTGGTCTAGGAAAATAAAAGCAATGTCAAGTCCACAGCTGAAGCGACCTGACGGCCGCTCTGGCTGTGGATTTGGCATTGCTTTTCTTTTCCTAGATCAGACAGGAGCTCTGGGGAGGGCAGGGGCATCAGCGATGAACTGTGAAATGGCTTGGCCCAGGCTGTGAGCATTCAGTGCCCAGGCATGTGTGGGGGGCACTGTATTGCGGGTCATTCCCTCAACCCTCTGCAGCTTCACCCCTGCCATCACTTGGCCTCACGTTTTCTCTCCAGAGTGGATGGCCGGATGGGGTCTGACACTGGTGTTAAGTTAAGTGTGTATTTGACCTTTGGCAGGCCACGGGTCCACCACCACTGGGCCCATGGGGATTGTGCTCTATGGAGGATATTCTGAGGTGTTTGTTAGAGACGATCTTAGAGTACGCTAAACTACCTTCAGGGATCTGCTAGGCCGCCACCACTGGGCCGATGGGGACGAAATCTTGGCTGGCCGGCGGCCTCGACAGCAGGGCATGCCATTCCAGGTACTCAAGGTCGTAGGCTGTGGTGTAGCTAAACAGTAGCTGAAGAGCCGTACAATGTAAACTGCAAGACCTTTACCAGAGGTGAGGTTTGTGTGTGTTCATTTTCTCAAGCGTCAGCTGGAGGCAGTGGATTCCGGAGCCCGCCTTCTTCGTGTGATGACTGCCGTTCAGCCGAAGGGTGGACAGCCTCGTGAGGACGCAGATCCTAGAAGGGTCAAGCTATTTTGTTTGATTCGTTGTCTACGGTAATTTGACGTTGGTGCTCCGAGGCCTCTTTTGGAATGCGACAAGGAGGACCTGTTTTTTGTATGTTTTAAAAGGGTCTTATAGGAAAAGAGCCACATGCTTTTTTGTTTTGAAGGGGGTCTTCAAGGGAAAAGCCACATGCCCCCCCTGCCCCCCCTCTCTTTCTCTTCCATGAAGGTACGCTGACCCGAAGAAGGCAGACCTCGGCACCGAGACCGACAGCAATATCAATCAGGTGGGAGCTGCCCTTAGATTATTAGGCCACACTTAGCTGCCCCTAGATTCCTAGGTCACACCAGCAGCTCTGAACCCTAACCCGTGACCCTCAGCATGGATACCCTTATCAGCAACATCAATCAGGTGGGAGCTGCCCTTACAATCTAGGTTACACTGGAAACACTGAACCCAAAACCCTCGGCACTGACCCCTAAACCCTGACCCTCATCATGGATACCCTCAGCAGCAACATCCAGGTGCATTTATTGCACTTGGGATCTAGGTCACACACTTGGAACCCTGACCCCTATAGCATGGGCACCATGACCGCAAGCAACATCAACCAGGTGGGATCTGCCCTAAGGATCTAGGTTACACTGGAAAAAGTGAACCCAAACCCTCGGCACTGACTGAGACCTAAAACAACATCAATTAGGTGAATGTGCTGCCCTCAGGATGTAGGTTAAACCTGAAACTCTGAACCCTAAACCGGCAGGGCGCGCTGGGCCGCAGCAGGGATTTTGGGGTCCAGGGTTAACCCCCACCTCGAGCCTTGCAAACATGAGGTCAAGGCAGCGAATGGGGCCCACTGCAAGGGTTGCAGGTCTTACCTAAACCCTATCCTTTGAGTAACATGTCCGGTAGGGCATTGGTTAGAAGTGGGGTTTTCAGCGTTCAAGATGTTCTGAACCTGTAGCCTTCTAAAAGCAAGGTACGGGCAGGGCGCTGTGCAACGAGATGGTTTGGGGCTTCACCCTTGACGTGGAGTCGTGGACCTTCGCGTTGAAAATGAGCCCAAGGCAGCATGCTTGACAGCTTCAGCGTTTTAGGGCCGCAAGTTTGGACTAGACCTCCACCTTTAAAAGGCGAGACCAAGGCAGCGCGCTGGGCAACAACAGGGACTGCCAGGTCGCTCGTTTCGATGCTTCGCCGTCTGTCTTCATATTGGCTGCTTTAACTGCAACGCCGCATCGACCCGTTTGGCCAATGGGTCCAGGTTCGGCCCCCCTCCTCCCTCCCCTGTTTTACCTACTTGTCTATGCCAGTTCCCCCTCCCCCCCTTTTTTTACCTTGTTATTTACCAATGGCCTTCCCCCCCCCTCTCTTTTACCTCGTTGTATACCATTGCCCCTTCCCCCCCTCCCTGTAGCTGCTCTGCTACCATGTGCTAGGGACGCCTCAAGCTGAGGATGCCGTCGTGTACGCCATGCCTGATCATCCCAACAGAATGTGCAGCGCTGAGGTGACAGATGATGGCAGGTGAGAGGGGGGGCAGAAGGAGGTGAAGGCCGGAAAGGGGGGAGGGGCGGAAGGGAGGTGGTCATGTACGCCATGCCTGATCATCTTCAATGAATGTGCAGCGCTGAGGTGACAGATCATGGCAGGTGAGACAGAGGGAGGGTAGGGGGGAGGGGGGCAGACAGATGAGTGGGTGGGCGGAAGGGAGGTGGTGTTGTCCTGTGCCTGACCATCCCAAGAGGATGTGCTGCGCTGAGGTGGCAGATGATGGCAGATGAGGGGGGGGTGAGGGGGGGGAGGGGTGACAGTGGGTGGATGGGCGGAGGGTGGGTGGGGATGGGGAGAGATTTGCATGTCATGTCTGATCACCCTATTAGGATTGTAGCGCTTAGCTCACGTATGATGGCAGTTGAGGGCCGGTGTAAAGCAGTGTTTGCGTTAGCACATTCAGCTACACATCAGCTACATCACGGTCCATGGCCGTGAGGGGCTGGCGCAGCAAGCCCTGCTGCTTGGACCCCCTGCCGTAGTTTTTCACTCTTCTGTCTGTTCATACCTATGTTTGTTCATCCCTCTGTATGTTCACGCTCCTGTTTGTTCATCCCTCTGTATGTTCACGCTCCTGTTTGTTCATACCTCTGCACGTTCGCTCTCCTGTGTCCATACCTCTGCCTGTTCGCACCTCTGTACATTCACACTCCTGTGTTCATACCTGACTTTATTCACACCTGTCCGTTCACATCTCTGTATGTTCACACTCCTGTTTTTTCATACCACTGTCTGTTCACACCCCTGAATGTTCATACCCTTGTGTGCAGTTACCTCATGCTGTATGTGTCTGAGGGCTGCCAGCCGGCAAACCGTGTTTTCTACGTGGACCTGAGCCTCATCGGGAAGTCGCCCACATCTGGGGCCTTCAACTTCACGACCTTTGACTTCTTTATCAAGGGTGAGGACTGGAGTGAGGGGAAACCAGCAGGGGGGGGGGGAGCAGGGGGGGAACACCAGTAGGGTTGGGAGTACAGGGTGGGGAGGGCAGGGTGGGAACTGAAGTGAGGGGACGCCAGCAGGATGGGGGGGACTAGAGAGTTGGGAGGACAGGGGTTGAAGGGCAGGGGGGGTGAAGGGCAGGGGGGGGAGGGCACGGGGGCGGAGGGCACGGGGGGGAGGGCAGGGGGGGGGAGGGCATGGGGGTTTGATGTCACATTTTCTCAGCCTCAGAAGCCTCATTGGGGTCCTTCAACTTCACGGCGTTGGACTTGTTTAGAAAAGGGCGGGGGAAGGAAGTGCGGGAAAGGAGGGGAGGGGAAGACGTCAGCCTTGTTCAGGCTTTTAACTGTATGACCCTAAACTTATACGCACAGAGACAGGGAAGGGGGATTGGCAGGCGGGTGGGATGGATTTTGGCATGGCTGTGTGGGGGTGTGAGCAATGAAACACACACACCTGCAATAACGTACTCCGCTTCGTATGTGCTTAGCTCTGCTTAAGGGCTGGGACGCCTCAAAAGCTCGTTCGTTTTAGTGCGCGCCAGGCCACCGTGAGGAGGATGCCTAGTGGACACCATGGGGACCTGGGGGACCTATCTTTGACGGAGCAACAGACAACTTTTTGATGTGTCGTACACCTTATACACCCATAACCCCAACCTGATGTGCAGGTGCTGAGCAGCTACCTGTCGTCAAGCTGATCGACAACTTAGATGCGTTGTACAACTTCAACACCCATAACCCCAACCCTTTACCCCCACATGACGTGCAGGTGCTAAGAAGCTACCTGTCATCAAGCTGATTGACAACTTTGATGCATCGTACAACTACGTCGCTAACCAGGGGACCCACTTCTCCTTCATGACCAACCTCAAGGCGCCCAGATACAGGTCAGCGGTGTAGAGAGGGTAGGGAGGGGGGGAAGCTAGCCCAGATACAGGTCAGCAGGGGGGGGGGGGGCTAGCCCAGATACAGGTCAGCAGGGGGGGGGGGGGCTAGCCCAGATACAGGTCAGCAGGGGGGGGGGGGCTAGCCCAGATACAGGTCAGCAGGGGGGCGGGGGGGGGGCTAGCCCAGATACAGGTCAGCAGGGGGGCGGGGGGGGGCTAGCCCAGATACAGGTCAGCGGTGTAGAGAGGGTAGGGAGGGGGGAAAGCTAGCCCAGATACAGGTCAGCAGGGGGGGGGGGGGGCTAGCCCAGATACAGGTCAGCAGGGGGGGGGGGGGGCTAGCCCAGATACAGGTCAGCAGGGGGGGGGGGCTAGCCCAGATACAGGTCAGCAGGGGGGCGGGGGGGGGGCTAGCCCAGATACAGGTCAGCAGGGGGGCGGGGGGGGGCTAGCCCAGATACAGGTCAGCAGGGGGGGGGGGGGGGGGGGGGGGGGCTAGCCCAGATACAGGTCAGCAGGGGGGGGGGGGGGGGGGGGCTAGCCCAGATACAGGTCAGCAGGGGGGGGGGGGGGGGGCTAGCCCAGATACAGGTCAGCAGGGGGGCGGGGGGGGGCTAGCCCAGATACAGGTCAGCAGGGGGGGGGGGGGGGGCTAGCCCAGATACAGGTCAGCAGGGGGGCGGGGGGGGCTACTCCAGATACAGGTCAGCAGGGGGGCGGGGGGGGGGCTAGCCCAGATACAGGTCAGCAGGGGGGCGGGGGGGGGGCTAGCCCAGATACAGGTCAGCAGGGGGGTGGGGGGCTAGCCCAGATACAGGTCAGCAGGGGGGGGGGGGGGCTAGCCCAGATACAGGTCAGCAGGGGGGGGGGGGGGGGCTAGCCCAGATACAGGTCAGCAGGGGGGCGGGGGGGGGGCTAGCCCAGATACAGGTCAGCAGGGGGGTGGGGGGGGCTAGCCCAGATACAGGTCAGCAGGGGGGGGGGGGGGGGCTAGCCCAGATACAGGTCAGCAGGGGGGCGGGGGGGGGGCTAGCCCAGATACAGGTCAGCAGGGGGGGGGGGGGCTAGCCCAGATACAGGTCAGCAGGGGGGCGGGGGGGGGGCTAGCCCAGATACAGGTCAGCAGGGGGGTGGGGGGCTAGCCCAGATACAGGTCAGCAGGGGGGGGGGGGGCTAGCCCAGATACAGGTCAGCAGGGGGGTGGGGGGCTAGCCCAGATACAGGTTGCTATCCTGAGTTGACCCCCCCTTGCACCTGCTCCCAGACCTTGCACGAGCTTCCCCACATCATGTTTTTTCTGTCATTCCCCTCTGCGTAAGTCCTCTATCTGACTGCAGGCTCCTTGCCTCTGTCTGAACGGACCCTCTGCCTGCCTCTTTCTGAATGGATCCTTGCTGATTCCTCCTCTGCGTAAGTCCTCTATCTGAATGCAGGCTCCTTGCCTCTGTCTGAATGGACCCTCTGCCTGCCTCTTTCTGAATGGATCCTTGCTGATTCCCCCTCTGCGGAAGTCCTCTATCTGGATGCTAGCTCCTGGCTGATTCTCTTTCATTAAGAATTGGTGTCGAGTTCCTCCTCCACACTTCCCATCTTTTTGTGAAGGGTGATTCACACTGACCTGGCGGCGCCCCGCTCCCCGCCCTCGTCGTGGCCCGACCTGGTGCCGCAGCATGACAAGGATGTATTGCAGTCCGCCTCCTCGCTAAAGGGGGACAACCTGGTACTCAGGTGAGAGGGGGGGTAGGGTTTAGGGTTTAGGATCTCGGTGAACTTTGAACCCTAAACTAGCATGACAAGGATGTGTTCCAGTCCGCCCCCTCGCTAAAGGGGGACAACCTAGTGCTCAGGTGAGAAGGGGCTTTGGGTTTAGGATCTTGGTGAACCCTAAACCCTAAACCCTAAACTGGCATGACAAGTATGTATTGCAGTCCGCCTTCTCGCTAAAGGGGGACAACCTGGTGCTCAGGTGAGGATGGGGGGGGGGGTTATAATGCGTCATTTGGTTAGGGTGATTCAGCTACAATCTAGATACTTCACGGCCTGCACATATGGGAGGGGGGTAAACAGGCTTGCTGCTCAGGCCGCCTGCGGTTGGGCCGGTCAAGGTTTGATCCCCATCGGCCCGGTGGGGGCGGCCTGGCAGATCCCCGAAGGTAGTTTAGGGGACTCTAAAATCGTCTTAACCAAACACCACAGGATATACTCCATGAAGAGCAATCCACATCACCCCGGTGGCGGCCCGGTAGGACCCCCCTATGTAGCTTGGCGTGCTCTGAAGTCATCCCTACCAAGCACTCACGAATTGCCTCTACGGATCACGATCCCAATTGGCCCGGCACACCCCCTAAGGTAGCTTGGAATGCTTAAAACCATCCCTACCCAGCACTCCACCGACACCCTCCCTTGATCCTGATCCGCATTTCTTTTGCTGGGACTTAAGCAAGTGCATGGCTGCATGCCACCTCTAGGTACCTGCGTGACGTGTGCGGCGTGCTGCAGCTTTGCCAGCTGTCCAGCGGGGCTCTGGTGCGCGAGCTACCCCTCCCTGGCATCGGGTCTGTGTCCGGGATCAGTTGCAGCCGGAAGGAGACGGAGCTCTTCTTCTCCTTCCAGTCCTTCGCAGAGCCTGGTGAGGGAGGGCCCTCGCTTTCCTTTTGCTGGGACTTAAGAAGGTGTGAGACCGGCCGCCCAACCCTAGAAACCTGAGACGCTTACATAAGGAAAACAGCCTGGGTGCGCATTTTAAGGTGAGTCAAGGTGAGCAGAGCCAGGTGAGGGGTGCCCCTCGCTGGCTTTGGATGTGTGGTGTCGTTGAGGGATTCGGCTGTTCGGGCCTGCTCGTATCGGTGTATCTTGAATCGCGTGCTGTACTGCTGTTCCTCTGTGATGAAGGAGGTTGCATTGCCTTCCCTCATATTTGAAGTTGTTTGTTTATGAGGGACCCATGGCATTACTCATTATCGACTGACGACGTCAGCTGTCCGTCGGAAGTTTTTGTCGTCAGTTCGCCCTGGGGGCAGTATGAGATAAATCCGTTTTTATGCTCAAGGGAAGGCATATCCGATCTACAGTAATATGCTTGTGACTACCGGGAGTGTCGGTCCGTCCCTCCGGCATGTGCAGTTTAACTCACTGCAGGGACATCACTGGGTCCAAGGTGTATCTTGTGATCTTCAGCTCTTCAGCTCTGTCTACCGCCGGCAACGGCGCTGCGGTATTCTCCGCAGAACAGGCTTGTGACTTTTATCTGTGTATCTTTCATCGCAAGCTGGTGCTGCCTACTGGAAGGACCTTGATTAGGGTTTTAACCCCTCAACCCTAAACTAAGCAGGTGCTGCCTACTGGAAGGACCTTGATTAGGGTTTTAACCCCTCAACCCTAAACTAAGCAGGTGCTGCCTACTGGAAGGACCTTGATTAGGGTTTTAACCCCTCAACCCTAAACTAAGCAGGTGCTGCCTACTGGAAGGACCTTGATTAGGGTTTTAACCCCTCAACCCTAAACTAAGCAGGTGCTGCCTACTGGAAGGACCTTGATTAGGGTTTTAACCCCTCAACCCTAAACTAGGCATGTGCTGACTAAATTAGTATAAAACCTAAACTAGGCAGGTGCTTACTAAATTAATATAAACCCTAAACTAGGCAGGTGCTGACTACTGGAAGGACGTTGCGCAGCCCAAGGTTCCTTTTGTGCTGTTTTGACCTGTCTGCTTCCAGCCGTGATGTTGCCGTGCGTTAACATGCTTGTGACTTGTGTCTGTGCGTTCTTTTGTCCCATGCAGGTGCTACCTACCGCATGGACCTTGCGCAGCCCAAGGTGGATCCTGAGCTGTTCCGGCGGACAGAGCTTCAGGTGCCACACAAAGCAGAAGACTTCACAACCACACAGGTGTGTGTGTGCGCGCGTGTGTGTGCGTGTTATGTGTTTTAAGGCGTGAGGGACGGGGCTGCAGGTGGTAGACTGGTAGACTGGTAAACTGGTAGACTGGTAGACTGGTAGACTCCGGCTTCCTCTAGATGATGCATGCCTGGGACAGTTTGTGATGTTGGGCAATTGTCAGTTTGTACATTTCTTTCAAGTCTTTTGTCTTAATACCGGTAATCCCGTATTTTGTGCACATCTTCCTGGTTTTAATTCATAGGCAGGGTGATGAAGCTTGCAGCCCAGAACTAGGCCATTGACTCCCAACCCTGTATAGGACACCTGCTTTGGGCATTGATGATTGATCAGCCCTGGCCCCTGGCCTCGTGCCCCTGGCCTCGTGCCCCTGGCCTCTGTCCCCTGGCCTTTTGCCCCTGGCCTCTTGCCCCTGGCCTCTTGTCCCTGGCCTTTTGCCCCTGGCCTCTTGCCCCTGGCCTCTTGCCCCTGGCCTCTTGTCCCTGGCCTTTTGCCCCTGGCCTCTGTCCCCTGGCCTCTTGCCCCTGGCCTCTTGCCCCTGGTCTTTTGCCCCTGGTCTTTTGCCCCTGGCCTCGTGTCCCTGGCCTTTTGCCCCTGGCCTCTTGCCCCTGGCCTCTTGCCCCTGGCCTCTTGCCCTTGGCCTCTTGTCCCTGGCCTTTTGCCCCTGGCCTCTGTCCCCTGGCCTCTTGCCCCTGGCCTCTTGCCCCTGGCCTTTTGCCCCTGGCCTCTTGTCCCTGGCCTTTTGCCCCTGGCCTCTTGCCCCTGGCCTCTTGCCCCTGGCCTCTTGCCCCTGGTCCTTGGAACCTTGCTTTTGCTCTGGGCCCCCTGGCCCCTTGGCCTTTTGCGCCTGGCACCTTGTTTTTTCTTCTTGCTTCTGGCCCCATGTACCTTACCCCTTTACCCTTGGCCCCTTGGCCCGTTGAACCCCTGACCCCTGACCTCCGTTGAACCCCTGACCCCTGACCCCCTCAGGTGTTTGTACCCAGCAAGGACGGAACCCGCGTGCCTATGTTCATCACGCATCGCAAGGGCCTGCAGCTGGACGGCAGCCACCCCACTCTGCTGTACGGTTATGGAGGCTTCAACATCAGCCTGGAGCCAGCATTTAGCGCATCAAGGTATCCAATGGGTTCAGGGTTTTCAAAAAGGGTGGAGATCTAGAAAGGGCCTGTTGCTTAATGGCAGCCAGCCCACGCTGCTATATGGTGCTATGCTTACGGGGGATCAAACATCAGCTTGGATTCGGCATTTAGCGCATCAAGGTATCAAATGGGTTCGGGGTTTAAAAAAGGGTGGAGATCTAGAAAGGGCCTGTTGCTTAATGACAGCCAGCCCACGCTGCTGTACGGTACTATGGTTACGGAGGATCTAATATCAGCCTGAAGTCGGCATGCAGCGCATCAGGTACTCACAGGGTTAGGGATTAAAGGTGCCTAAGGGCTTACATGCGAAGGGGGGGGGAGGATGGGGCTCCTCCCCCGCAAGACGCCAGGGAGGGAGGTTAATGTAGCTGGATGGCCAGCATCAAGGTGTTTACAGGCTTAGGGATTAAAGGTGCAGAAGGGCTTACATGCGAAGGGGGGGGGAGGATGGGGCTCCTCCCCCGCAAGACGCCAGGGAGGGGGGTTAATGTAGCTGGAAGGCCAGCATCAAGGTGCTCACAGGGTTAAAGGTGCCTAAGGGCTTACATGCGAAGGGGGAGGGAGGATGGGGCTCCTCCCCCGCAAGACGCCAGGGAGGGGGGTTAATGTAGCTGGATGGCCAGCATCAAGGTACTCACAGGGTTAGGGATTAAAGGTGCCTAAGGGCTTACATGCGAAGGGGGGGGGAGGATGGGGCTCCTCCCCCGCAAGACGCCAGGGAGGGGGGTTAATGTAGCTGGATGGCCAGCATCAAGGTGTTTACAGGGTTAGGGATTAAAGGTGCAGAAGGGCTTACATGCGAAGGGGGGGGGAGGATGGGGCTCCTCCCCCGCAAGACGCCAGGGAGGGGGGTTAATGTAGCTGGAAGGCCAGCATCAAGGTGCTCACAGGGTTAAAGGTGCCTAAGGGCTTACATGCGAAGGGGGAGGGAGGATGGGGCTCCTCCCCCGCAAGACGCCAGGGAGGGGGGTTAATGTAGCTGGAAGGCCAGCATCAAGGTGCTCACAGGGTTAAAGGTGCCTAAGGGCTTACATGCGAAGGGGGAGGGAGGATGGGGCTCCTCCCCCGCAAGACGCCAGGGAGGGGGGTTAATGTAGCTGGAAGGCCAGCATCAAGGTACTCACAGGGTTAGGGATTAAAGGTGCAGAAGGGCTTACATGCGAAGGGGGGGGGAGGATGGGGCTCCTCCCCGCAAGACGCCAGGGAGGGGGGTTAATGTAGCTGGAAGGCCAGCATCAAGGTACTCACAGGGTTAGGGATTAAAGGTGCCTAAGGGCTTACATGCGAAGGGGGGGGGAGGATGGGGCTCCTCCCCCGCAAGACGCCAGGGAGGGGGGTTAATGTAGCTGGATGGCCAGCATCAAGGTGCTCACAGGGTTAGGGATTAAAGGTGCCTAAGGGCTTACATGCGAAGGGGGGGGGAGGATGGGGCTCCTCCCCCGCAAGACGCCAGGGAGGGGGGTTAATGTAGCTGGATGGCCAGCATCAAGGTGCTCACAGGGTTAGGGATTAAAGGTGCCGAAGGGCTTACATGCGAAGGGGGAGGGAAGATGGGGCTCCTCCCCCTCAAGACGCCAGGGAGGGGGGTTAATGTAGCTGGAAGGCCAGCATCAAGGTACTCACAGGGTTAGGGATTAAAGGTGCCTAAGGGCTTACATGCGAAGGGGGGGGGAGGATGGGGCTCCTCCCCCGCAAGACGCCGGGGAGGGGGGTTAATGTAGCTGGATGGCCAGCATCAAGGTGCTCACAGGGTTAGGGATTAAAGGTGCCTAAGGGCTTACATGCGAAGGGGGGGGAGGATGGGGTTCTGTCCCCGCATGGACGGGGTTTGTTCCCCCGCAAGACGCCGGGGAGGGTTTTTATCTTAGCTGGAAGGCCAGCGTCCGACCTCTCAAGCTATGCAGGTGAGTTTGATGGTCGTGCTCTACAACGTGTTTTTGACTCTTCTTAAGGTACTAAGGAGGGACTCTTCTTTAGGTACTGAGGAGGGACTCCTCTTTAGGTACTGAGGAGGGACTCTTCTTTAGGTACTGAGGAGGGACTCCTCTTTAGGTGCTGAGGAGGGACTCTTCTTTAGGTACTGAGGAGGGACTCTTCTTTAGGTACTGAGGAGGGACTCCTCTTTAGGTACTGAGGAGGGACTCTTCTTTAGGTACTGAGGAGGGACTCCTCTTTAGGTACTGAGGAGGGACTCCTCTTTAGGTACTGAGGAGGGACTCTTCTTTAGGTACTGAGGAGGGACTCTTCTTTAGGTACTGAGGAGGGACTCTTCTTTAGGTACTGAGGAGGGACTCCTCTTTAGGTACTGAGGAGGGACTCTTCTTTAGGTACTGAGGAGGGACTCTTCTTTAGGTACTTAGGAGGGACTCCTCTTTAGGTACTGAGGAGGGACTCCTCTTTAGGTACTGAGGAGGGACTCTTCTTTAGGTACTGAGGAGGGACTCTTCTTTAGGTACTGAGGAGGGACTCCTCTTTAGGTACTGAGGAGGGACTTCTCTTTAGGTACTGAGGAGGGACTCTTCTTTAGGTACTGAGGAGGGACTCTTCTTTAGGTACTGAGGAGGGACTCCTCTTTAGGTACTGAGGAGGGACTCTTCTTTAGGTACTGAGGAGGGACTCTTCTTTAGGTACTGAGGAGGGACTCTTCTTTAGGTACTTAGGAGGGACTCTTCTTTAGGTACTGAGGAGGGACTCTTCTTTAGGTACTGAGGAGGGACTCCTCTTTAGGTACTGAGGAGGGACTCTTCTTTAGGTACTGAGGAGGGACTCTTCTTTAGGTACTGAGGAGGGACTCTTCTTTAGGTACTGAGGAGGGACTCTTCTTTAGGTGCTGAGGAGGGACTCTTATTTAGGTGCTGAGGAGGGACTCTTCTTTAGGTACTGAGGAGGGACTCTTCTTTAGGTACTGAGGAGGGACTCCTCTTTAGGTACTGAGGAGGGACTCCTCTTTAGGTACTGAGGAGGGACTCCTCTTTAGGTACTGAGGAGGGACTCCTCTTTAGGTACTGAGGAGGGACTCTTCTTTAGGTGCTGAGGAGGGACTCTTCTTTAGGTACTGAGGAGGGACTCCTCTTTAGGTACTGAGGAGGGACTCTTCTTTAGGTACTGAGGAGGGACTCCGCTTGGCTTCTGATGCATGTTCTGTCGCTGCCACCTGTTGATCCTCTTAAGGCTTTGACGCCGCAGTTTGTGTGCTGTCCACGCAGGCTTGCATTCATGAAGGGCTACGATGGTGTGTTTGCTTCCGCCAGCCTACGCGGGGGGGGTGAGTATGGCACCGACTGGCGGGACGCGGGATCCAAGGAGAAGAAGCAAAATGTGTTCGATGATTTCCAGGTGGGCGGGCGGGCGGAGAGGGGGGGGGGGGGGGGGAGTAAGGCACCGATCGGCGGGAAGCAGGATGCAAGTGAAGGAGAAAAAGCAAAACATGTTTGATGATTTCCATGTGGGAGGGCGTACGGGTATAGGGGGGGGGAGGGGGGAGGTTGAGGACGTGGGCTCACAGGAGATGAATCAAACGTGATTGTGTTGTTTTCCAGCTGAGGGGGCAGTGGCAGGGGGGTCAAGTGGGGCAGGGATGTGTGTGAGGGAGGAAGCTGTCGTAGGTGTGTGTGTGGGGGGGGCAGGGGGTGGAGTGCGGGGAGGTGCAGTCGTATTTTTTGTTGTTCTTGGAGCTGGACTGCTTCTCGCCAGGCCCTGTAACAACCAGCACAGGGAACACAGCAGATCCAAGGTGTGAGTTCTCGCCCCTCCCGCCCCCCATCGCTCCTGCCCCAATCCCCATCTTTCATGCCCCTCATGCCAGTGCCGAGTACCTGACCCATGCCCCATGCCCCATACCTCTCAGACCTGTGCCGAGTACATGCCCCATGCCCCATACCTCTCAGACCTGTGTAGAGTACCTGACCCATGCCCCATCTCCCATATCTCTCAGACCTGTGCCGAGTACATGCCCCATGCCCCATACCTCTCAGACCTGTGTAGAGTACCTGACCCATAACCCCCCCCCCCCCCATCTCCCATACCTCTCAGGCCTGTGCAGAGCACCTGACCCATAACCCACAACCCCCCCATCTCCCATACCTCTCAGGCCTGTGCAGAGTACCTGACCTCCTCTGGCTACTGCTCCAGCTCCAGCCTCACCATTCAGGGCGGCTCCAACGGCGGCCTGCTGGTCGCAGCTTGCGCCAACCAGCGCCCAGACCTCTACGCATGTGTGCTAGGCCAGGTGCGCTGTTACTGGGGGGGGGGGGCTTTACCCGTTCATACCCGTTATTATGCCTGGTTGGCGTGTTGGATATTGATACATGCTTTGTTCCCGCCCCTCCACCCTATCGTCCCCGTTCTTGTGCCAGGTCAGCGTGGTGAATATGCTGCGTCTCCCCTCCCCTCCACCTGTTCATACCTGCTCATACCCTCTCACGTTCTCTGCCAGGTCGGTGTGATGGACATGCTACGGTTCCCCTTCCCATCACCTGTTCATACCCGCTCATACCCGTTCATACCCTTTCACGTCCTTTGCCAGTTTGGCGTGGTGGACATGCTATGTTTCCCCTTCCCATCACCCGCTCATACCCGTTCATCCCCTTCCACATTCTTTGCCAGGTTGGCGTGATGGACATGCTACGTTTTCACAAGTTCACCATTGGTCACGCCTGGTGTACCGACTATGGCAACCCGGACCTGGCCAAGGACTTTGAGTACATCTTCCCATACTCCCCATTGCACAACATTCGTGTGCCAGAGGTGGGCCCTGGGGTCAATTGGGCAGGACAGGGGGGGGGGGGGGTTACGGGTTAAGGGTTTAGACCCCAAACCCTAAACCCTATACCATGGGGTCAATTGGGCAGGGCAGGGGGGGTGGAGGCAGGGGAGCGTCATTTACAAGCCTGCACTGAGTTTGATTCATGTTATGGGAGGTCTTGCCTCACTTGGCTCTGCTAAAGACCTGGGTGCCAGAGATGGGCATCGGGGGGATCGACATTCTTTGGTTACACCTATTTGAAGTGTGTAATACCACGCATGCCAGAGGTGGCTAAGTTGCCCTAGGGATTTGAAAACGTCTTCCCGTACTCAATGTCCGGATGCCAGATGTGGGCATTGGGTGAGGGGCCAGGGGGAGGCACATCTCTGGGAAGTAGACATTGGGCGAGGGGAAAGGACATCTTAGGGCAGTGGGCATTGGGTGAGGGGCCAGGGGGAAGTAATGTGAATCACACGCACCCCAACGGCCTGTGGCCCCTCCAGCGCTTTTTTATGTGGTCACCCGGCCACACTTGATGGGCCGTGCTGTGGCCACCCCTGGGCCGATTGACACCAGACCTGGACCGGCCTCCGGCCGGAGGCTCTGGCAGCAGGGCTGGCCGAGCCAGGGGCTGGTGGCCCTAGGCCATAGTGTAGCTGAAATGTAGCTGAAAGTGTTGCAGTAACCACTGAAAAAACACTGCCCCCCTCCAGGACGGTGCGGGCCAGTACCCGGCCATGATGCTGCTGACGGGTGACCATGATGACCGCGTGGTCCCCCTCCACAGCCACAAGCTGGCCGCCACACTCCAGTACGAGCTGGCGCTGGCGCCGTCACAGAGCCCAGGCGCCGTCGCGCAGCGCAACCCGCTCCTGATCCGCGTGGAGGTGAAGGCCGGCCACGGCGCGGGGAAGCCGACGGCCAAGGTGATGTCGGAGGAGGTCATGTGTATCTGGAGGGTAGATCTGTGAATCTCGAATCCTTGTCCCTGAACTCTGTACCCTGAACCCTGAATCCTGAACAGGTGACAAAGGAGGTCGTACATGTGTAGAGTTTATATCCATTAATATTGAATCCGTGTCCCTGAACCCTGAACCCTAGACAGGTGACGGAGGAGATCACTGACTAGTTGTGAGTGGAACTGTGTACCCTTCACCCTTAACCCTCAATCCTAAACCCTAAACAGGTGATTGATGAGGTGACAGACATGATCAGCTTTGCGGCCAAGTGCATGAACGCCAAGTGGGTGTTGCCGCCGACACCCTGATTGGCAGTGATGTGGCTGTGAGGCGCGAGGCCGCGAACTTTCCTTCTGCAATTTAGCCAAGTGCTTGAGTGCCAAGTGAATGTTACTGACGCGCTGTTTGGCGTGAATGTGATGAGGTTGACAGGCAGAGTGAGGAATTATGCAATGTGAAAAAGCGGGGCGTGGGCCTGATCGCATCCTTGGGGTCGCTATTTTGATCTGGGGTCAGAATAAAAGCAAGCTTGCAACGGTAACGTGTGTGATGTCTGCCTGTCAATGATGTTACACCTCTGGGCCCTGCTCAAAAAGGCTCAGCCGCGTGGGCACCGAAACTAATAGGGGCAGAAAAAAAGGAAAAAGGGGAAATAAAGTGAAGGGACAGACAAAAGGCTGGAAAAGTAAGGCAAAGGAAGCTCCTGCCTCTAAGAACGTCTACACCTCAACCATATCTACCACGTCCTTTACATGTTTCACCCGCTTTGAGAACGTTGGCAGAAGGCAACATATAGGAAGGACCGTGGTGCAAGGCATGTACACGGACAGGGCTGAGTGGGGCAAGGTCAAGATACATGAATTCCACACGCCGTCAATACTACATAACCCACACTGGGGCTTTTCTGGGCTATTCACATGGTGCCCTTCAGACATCCAAAATTTCAAACGGCCATCATCATCACCCACCGATGATGATGCGCTCAATGATCAAAAGGCAACAAGCGGCAGCTTCAAGAGATGCGGGCGCTAGTGGGGCATAAGTGCCTCATGAGGCAACCAGGATTGTCAATGACATAACACCTCTGGGCCCTGCTCAAAAAGGCTCGTCCGCGTGGGCGCCCAACTGTCCCGCGACCACGAATGTACTGTCTTCCTAGGTCTTTCCCTCACACGATACTGCCTTCACAGAGATCAAGCCGTACTCAGGAAATGCACAGGCGCCACCCAACAGCTTCAGGAGACATGCCCCCTAGGGCGGTCCTGCCCTCAGAGATGAACCTCAGACATTACTGTCTTAAAGAGGTCACACCCGGCAGTTTCAGGAGCCGCGCCTTCTCAGGTGTTACAACTGCGACGACCTGCAAGGGTCATTTGCACAATGGCCTGGAAATATATCAGCGACTCGGAAGTACTTCAGTACATGGGAATGGCCAAATGCTCTAGTATGGAATCGATGGATCCATAAGATTTAGTTCATACCTTACTAAATTGAAGGTAGGTACATTCAGTGTCACAAGTGCCCATGGAGGGACACAAGAAAAGTGATGGGTCGAAGTTTATGTCCAAGATATAGACTACTTCATCATCTCATCCATAATAAATTAAGAATGCATGAAAGCTGCATCTTTTCAATTAAATTCCAGTAAAACAGTGCATTCCTAGGTATGTGATCACATATTCTCAATTCAATCCAGTCCCACATATGCGGTTGCACCTCCCGGTACATAGCTTGACATCACATTTCAAGTATGCTCAACACTGAGTGATCCATTAATGAATGTGTTAATCATTAAATGTGGAAAGCTATCCAATCCAGTCCCACAACGGCAACCGCACCCTCCTAGCGGCCTGCAAGTGCTTGACCGCTAGATCCTGAGATGAGTCACACAAGATAATAATAAAAAAACTTACAGCTGCACCCGCACCTTCATGGCGGCATGCAGGTGATTGCCCGTCAAGTCCGCATCGGAAGCCCCATGAAGGCTGATGCCCATGCCTTGTCTCAGGTGATTCGCCCATCTGATGCAGGGTAAGGGGCCTGTCACTTAGGAGGTCGGAGGAGTCCCCCAACAACCGCAGTCGACTTTGGGGATGGGTCTTTCCCCGCAAAAAGGTTACTGGCGTCCAGGACTTGAGCTTTTTAATACGGAAGGAAAATTATTTTTTTCCCTGTCGAACTCTTTGTGTGGACAGGCTCCGCCCCGGCCGAAACCCTTGTTTGGGGGGACAAGTCCGACCCCGCAAGTGACAGGCCCCTTTGCAGGGTGCAGGGTGAAGCTTTATAGAGGGGTGGATCTAAGATCCGCGATGCTGTTTTCGATCCAGCCTGGCACTTTCAAAGAACGATGGGCGCTGCTTGGTGGTGGTTGCTAGCTGTTGCAATTACAGGAGCTCAGGGCATGGCATGTGCCTTCGTGTGTAACTAGCTGTTGTGGATGCTAGCTGTAGCTACTAGCTAGCTGCTGCGGATGCTAGCTTTAGCTACCTGTTGTGGATGCTAATTGTACCTAGATGCTGTGAAACTCACAGGAATTCAGAATATGGGACGCGCGCTTTTGTGTACCCTCCAGATTTCCTCACAAGCGCCGACAGTGACCGGCATGGGTCGTCATGCAGGCCTGCGAGGCGAGGGTGGAAGCGAGTGAAAAAACTGATTTGATGATCCGAAACAGGACCCTAATGTCTGCCTTATTTTGGCAGTGCCTGCAGTGGTCTGAGGTTATGAGCCCACTGCGTAGTTTCGACGCCCAGTGGACGTTCACACGGGAGCGTGGAAATGATATTGAAGTCGTGGACCGCGATGCAGCTGAATTGCAGCCAAAGCACTCTATAATAGACAGTGAAGCAATCTACCACTTAAGAATCGAAGCAGACACAGCATCACAACAGGCGAAGTTTTTAGACGAGTTTGAGACTCTGAAGTACAAGCTACCGTAATCAGTTCTGACAGCTTAGGATCAAATCACACTATGGTCACACCTCTGAGAGATGTTGGCAGCTTGGATTTGAATTCAGACAGGCTCAGTGGCTTTCCCTGCATAAGTTGAATTCGAATGCATACAGGATCAGTGGCCTTACTTGCATGGCTTTGAATTCGAATGCATACAGGATCAGTTGCCTATTTGCATGGGTTTGAATTCAAATGCACACAGAAGCAGGGGCCTTCGTTGCATGGGTTTGAAATTTTATGCACAGCGGCCTCTCATGCAAGGATTTGAATTTGAATGCATGCATGATCAGTGGTCGCCCATGCCCCCCCCCCCATATTTGACCCACCTGTTCGTCGTGGCTCCAGACGCGACCGCTGGCGTTCATGCGCTCCCAAAACTCCTCAAACCCCAAGGCAGATAGGTCCTCTAGCTCCGCAACGTACACATCCTGCACACAGCCAAAAGAATGTGCCCGATGTATAGGTCATGTTTGCATGCTCAGTCTTTGGAGCAATATACACCTGAGCGAGAAAACTAAAGCGAAGAGAAGTAGAGAATACGAGCTGTGTGTTTAATTATTCGATTGATTTACATGATTTAGGGGACATGTTGCACAAAACAAGCATACGCTTAAAAACATGAATTGTCAGATTGACCCATTCTGCACTAAGTTAGGAGGACACCGCTCCCTCCCTTCGGTTGACTGGCAAACAGTCTTTGGGGAAGGCAGGGCGTATCCAGGGGAAGCACCAGTCTCAACCGTCACCAGACACGAGATCGGGCCTCAACCCTTCATACCCCAAGCCCCCCTAGAAGTTCCTGCCACTGAGAGACTCCATTCCCATGCATTTTCTTGATGCCTCATGTGAGATGTAAGGTCGAGGGTTGAGGAAACCCGTAACCCATGCGCCCTTATGGCAGCCCATACGGGGACTTTATTAGGGTTTATAAACCCCTGGTCCATGCCCCCTCTTAGTGTCCCATGTGGGCTGCAAGCGTGCACAAAGCGATTTTAGTGCTCAAGCCCCCTGCTCCTGCAGGTGACCCACAGGCTAAACACATACCAGCCCCCTAATTATACGAAGCTGAAAGCGTCAATCAAGTGTGAAAGCATCCACCCAACTTATAAAAGCATATACCCGTGATTTACTTAGGGTTTAGGGTTTGCAACATATGCAAACATACACCAGAGTTTGGAAGCAAGCTCATATGTGCCTGCACCACACACTTGCACCAAGCACATGCACCACACACAAGCACACCACATATCACCACATACTAACCAGAATATCATATATGCACCACACACCTGGACTGCTCACTCAAAACATGCCATTGCACCTCAAATGCACCCCACACCGCACCCCACACCGCACCCCACACCATTCCACACCCACACTTACACTCGTGCACCCCACGCCCTCACACCATGCCTTCATCACACACCCACACCTACACCCTTGCAACCCACACATCCACACCACACACTCACACGACACCCACACCTCACAATTGCACCACATACCTTGACACCACTTAGTGTCAGCGCCAGAGCCAGGTGGTGGTGGTCCACAATGTAGTAGGTGGGTGCGGCTCCGGAGCCGGCGGCGGCAGCAGAACCAGGGGCGCAACGAGGTGCACTGCTGCTGGTTGCCATTGAACTGGGGCCGCCCCCCAACGTGTCGCAGCTGGGTGCCGCAGGGCCCTTGATGGCAGGTATTCGATTCCATAACTGTGGAACAACAGGGAACAAATATTCAGATGAAGAGCCCTTGATGGCAGGTATTCGATTCCATAACTGGGAAACAACAGGAAAAACAAGCTTGAGATGAAGAGCCCTTGATGGCAGGTATTCGATTCCATAATTGGAAAACAGCAGGAAAAACAATATTCAAATGATGAGCCCTTGATGGCAGGTATTCGATGCCATAACTGGGAAACAACAGGAAACAAATATAATTCAAATCAAGGGCCCTTGATGGCAGGTATTCACACCTAGAGAAAACGAAGTTCCGCAGCTGTCCAGTCTCAGGATTCATATTTCAAATCCATTTGCTCCGGGCGCATATTGAGATCCGTTGCAAAGATCAATGGTCAGGATCTATGTTTTAGGATCCATGTCCAATACCTATATTTCAAGATCCATGACCAGGATCTATGTTTTAAGATCCGTGACCAGGATCTATGTTTCAAGATCCATGACCAGGATCTATGTTTTAAGATCTGTGATGAGCCTGTGGTCAGGAAGGAGATGCAGTCTGCAGTCAGTGCCGCAGTGTTTATTTTAAAGCGCACCAGACCGCCTTTGGCAGGCTGCTGGACGGCCACCACTGGGCTGATGGGGGACAAACCTTGACCGGCCTACGGCTGAAGGACCGAGATACAGGGCTTGCTGAACTAGGCCATCCTAGCCACATGTCGTGACGTAGTCGAATGGTAGGGTTTTGCGAGTGAAGCACATTGAAACACAGAGCTCTGCTCATGCCTCCCAATTCTTGCCCAGGGTGCAAATGCCACACAGAAAGCCTTACCTTCAAAAGAATTTCCCCACAGGTGTTCAAGATCAGGGGATCCCCTGTTCAGGATTCTCTGTTTTCCACTCGAGTTTTCTTCTCTGTCTCAAGGTTGGCACTGGGTCATTTTCCCTATCCATTCTGTTTGCTTTATCTGGCCAAGGGGCCTGTCACTTGGGTGGGCAGAACCATCCCCCCCAAAACAGGGGTTTTGGGTTCCTGAGTTGCCTGGCCCCACAAATGGCTACCTAAAAAAACTTGGACACTGCAACAACAAGATGCACCCTTTTCACAAGTTTACTATTTCGTCTCTGCTTGATTGATTCACCTTAATTGGGCTCATTGCATTTTCTCTGTTTGTCGTCCCCTGCCGGGCTGCATTCTGTCACGTACCGTTTGCCTTCAAACAGCAATAACAGCATCTGTCCTGATCTCGATACCGGCCTCTCACCTTTTTAAGAAACTTGTCCAGCTTCTTGGGCTTGTCCTTCACGCCCTTGCTCTCAAACTTGGCCTGCTTCTCCCGGACCTGTCAGCAGCAGCGCTTTTGATCAGGTGCTTTTGATAAGGTGCTTCAGCTGCAATTCAGCGATAAGAGAGTTTCATTCTACTTGGCGCAGTGGCAGCTGCCCAGTGGCACCTTTGGCAGCTGCCCAGTGGCCCAGTGGCCTAGTGGCAGCTGCCCAGTGGCCCAGTGGCCCAGTGGCAGCTGCCCAGTGGCACCTTTGGCAGCTGCCCAGTGGCACCTTTGGCAGCTGCCCAGTAACCCAGTGGCAGCTGCCCAGTAACCCAGTGGTAGCTGCCAAAGGTGGACAGGTGGTCTTGTGTACGCTTAAGTCTGAGCTGGCAAGCAGGTAGCAAGAGGAGCAGGGCAGACATGAAGCAGATTTGTCCGTACAGCACTGAGGCATCCTCCCAACATCCTTTCATGAAAGGGCCAGGCATTGCTACGTGGACGGTTAACAAGGCCCCTCACTTCTGAGAGATCCCGTTCACCTCATGTCCGGTGATGTGCAATCCAGAGAGGGTGGTGCTCAAGCGCCAGCACAACCACACAATGTTTTGCTTGGACTTGGCAAGGTGTGACGCCGGCTGCCCAACCCTAGAAAACCTGAGACGTGAACATTAAAAACAGCCCGGGTGCAGATGTGGCCCTCATCGTCAGCTGAGAAATGGCGAGCAGGAACTGAATAGGAACACGACCAACAAGGATACACACGGCCACAAAAACTCATTCATACAAAATGTAAGAGGTAGGACTGAAACCACCATTTTTTTATGGGATAGGCAGTGTGAACTGGAGTTACAGAAAAACGAAGAAATGCATGTGTGGTCATTCATCTCAGCGCTCACGCCCATGCTTGATCTGATGCCTAAATAGGCCCGCATGTGCGCATGCTCCTGCCCCTGTATTTTCCCATGCTCTCGTCTGTCCCATGCCCATGTCCAGCTCAGGCCCAGTAACAGTCTTAGGCCACAGTAACAGTCCACAGTTTCGAGACAGATAAATGCCGCACCTGCTGCATGCCGACAGCCACTTGGGTGGGTCTCAGAGACGTCAGCGGCACCAGATGCAGCGGACAGCTCTCCAGCAACGACGCGTCCAGCCGAGACTCCTCGCTGTCGGACTGGCCTTCATCCTCCGTCGCTGCTGATCCCACCACTGCCAGGTTTGTGACCCGATCGCCGGGCATCTCGCTGCTTTCCGAGTGGGGCTCACTCGTCATGACGGCTGGCGACCGGAAAAATAATATTTCAAAAGATTAAAATTCGGCAGTTGTTTCACGACTCGTTGAACGAACCTCCCGTCTGATCTGCTTGCTCCTTTCGAAAAAGGCTATCTACTCAGAAACGTGGTAAGTCACACAAATGTGTTACCGGTATCGCGGAAATAAAACTCTTGGGGTACTTGATAGCCGGGGCAGTGATGACCGACCCTAGCAGCCTGAGCGCTCACTTGCTGAGGCAAGTGGCAAATTTGTAAGATTCGCCGTCTTCCAATCCGCAGATTGAACAAGCTTTCATAATTTGTTGCAGGCACTAAGTTTGAAAAGCCCTAGCAGGCCCGCGGCAAAACTAAGAGTGAATCAAGTGTGATGCAGGTGTGCCATGAGCAGGGGCCAGGAGAATACCAGGAGGGTGTGCCACATCTCTGGGTGTGCCGTATCTCGTGGCAGTGCAGACCCAGGTGCAAACCTGGTTCAACCACCCCATCAATGAGCCAGCCAGCAGGAGTGTGGGTGCGAGGGGGGTAGAAAAAATATACAGCCCATCATCCCAATGTTGAAGAGCTTATTGAAAGCATTCCAAATCTGATATTCAAATGTTTATTGGCCCAGGATGCAAAGTTTGAGGGGAGGGGGTCACAAAAAAGCTTTCAAGAAAAAATAATACTCTCATCTTATTTTACGACTTCAGATTGAGACGGCAGCGACACCACTGTATTCCTCGTGGCAACTACTGTCGATTGGCATCATGCAATTTAGCATGTACAGGTATTAAATTCATATGCCCTACACATCCCATTTTGGCAGGGGGGCGGTTCCGCAACACAAAACACAGTTTTTTGTATGCCCATTTTCGAGTCAATCAGTTCCTTCTTTACTCCCTTCTGAACAGTTGGGCGCCCGCGCGGCCGAGCTTTGAGCGGGCCCAGAGGTGTAACATTATTGACTCGTGTGCCATACCGTTGCCGTTGGTTATAGCTTGGCCGCGAGCCAGCCAGAATAGCAGGAAGCCATGATAGTGTGTGCTGTGTGTATGCAAGGTGCATGTGCTTGCGGGGCCGCGCACATGGATCTCATTCCCCTCTAATAATTATTTTCTTACAGAGCCTCAATCTCAAGTATCTCGTCCGACCAGAGATCCAACGGCGTTTTCCCTGATTTCCCCCCTAGCTATATGGGTCACCACTTTGCATATTTCGATTTGGATTCAACCGTCGGTGCTCAGTGCCTGGTTACAGTGTGGAATTGGAGCCTGTCCTGCATCATACCATCCCGTGTCAAATTGGCAAGCCCGAATCCATCCATCTGGGCATGCCAGCCCATTCAATTTCAATATAATAAAATACAGGTGCACTTCGCGCTCAAACAAATAAGTTCACATTTAAAATTGCGCACTGATGCATAAACCTCAAGATACCAAGTCCCACACAGGCTCAGCATCAATGGGAGTGAACATGTATCCAACACAAAAGATGGGCATGCCCCATCCGAGTCCAGAACTTTTGGACACCCCTGTATGATTTGATAACAGCTTTTATCAACCCCTGCACTTGCATATATGAGGCTAGTGCACTGTAAGATCTTTGTCGCTGACGTTTTCTTATTAACTTGGTTAGGAGGTCAAGAAATAGCATAAGCACATTTCTGCCTAGGCCTCCACGTCAGTGTACTGCAGGTTGGTGGCGATGCCGTGTGGCCTGCCATTGATGGCGCCGAAGTCGACACCAGCGCATCGTCCATGTCGATGCGGGTGTCATTGTAGGGGAACACAAAGACCTGCGGTAACAGCGGCCCACAGATCCATAAGATCTCCAGAGTCCGTTGGTCCCTGATATCCCATATCCATGTCGCTCCCATCAGTGGTGCAGGCATACAATACATACTATTACAGCAGCTGCCTGGCAGAACCCGCGCACTCAGACCTCCTTTCTCTGTGTACATGCTATTACAGCAGCTGCCTGGCAGAACCCGCGCACTCAGACCTCCTTTCTCTGTGTACATGCTATTACAGCAGCTGCCTGGCAGAACCCGCGCACTCAGACCTCCTTTCTCTTTGTACATGCTATTACAGCAGCTGCCTGGCAGAACCCGCGCACTCAGACCTCCTTTCTCTTTGAACATGCTAGTTCAGCTGCTGCCTGGCAGAACCCGCGCACTCAGACCTCCTTTCTCTTTGTACATGCTAGTTCAGCAGCTGCCTGGTAGAACCCGCGCACTCAGACCTCCTTTCTCTTTGTACATGCTAGTTCAGCACCTGCCTGGCAGAACCCGCGCACTCAGACCTCCTTTCTCTTTGTAAATGCTAGTTCAGCAGCTGCCTGGCAGAACCCGTGCACTCAGACCTCCTTTCTCTTTGTACATGCTAGTTCAGCAGCTGCCTGGCAGAACCCGCGCACTCAGACCTCCTTTCTCTTTGTACATGCTAGGTCAGCAGCTGCCTGGTAGAACCCGCGCACTCAGACCTCCTTTCTCTTTGTACATGCTAGGTCAGCAGCTGCCTGGCAGAACCCGCGCACTCAGACCTCCTTTCTCTTTGTACATGCTAGTTCAGCAGCTGCCTGGAAGAACCCACGCACTCAGACCTCCTTTCTCTTTGTACATACTAGGTCAGCAGCTGCCTGGCAGAACCCGCGCACTCAGACCTCCATTCTCTATGTACATGCTAGTTCAGCAGCTACCTGGCAGAACCCGCGCACTCAGACCTCCTTTCTCTTTGTACATGCTAGTTCAGCAGCTGCCTGGCAGAACCCGCGCACTCAGACCTCCTTTCTCTTTGTACATGCTAGTTCAGTAGCTGCCTGGCAAAACCCGCGCACGCACTCAGAACTCCTTTCTCTTCGTAAAGGCATGCCCCGCCCCAACACATTCCTTCCCGCCCCAATCCTTCCCCTGCCTCGCCCGCACCTTCTTGTTGCCCCCAGCGTGGATCTTCCCAATGACACCCTGGTCCAGGAAGTAGTTGGCCACCGCCACCCTGTTGTCGCCCGGGCCCACAGACGTGATGTAGTGGGGGGAAGAGCCAGCCCCTAGATACACAGCCTGCATCACCTTGGGGGCCGTCCTGGGCGGTTGCAAGCAGGGGCAGTAAGGGTAAGGCAGGGGGTAATACAGCCGGTGAGGGGAGTAGCCTGGACGGGTGGGATAGTAGCAGGGGCAGTAAGGGTAAGGCAGGGGGTACTACAGCCGGTGAGGGGAGTAGCCTGGGCGGTTGGGATGGTAGAAGGGGCAGTAAGGGTAATGCAGGGCAGGGCTGGTGAGGGGAGTGGCCTGGGGTGGGATGGTAGCAGGGGCAGTCAGGGTAAGGCAGGGGGCAGGGCTGGTGAGGGGAGTGGCCTGGGGTGGGATGGTAGCAGGGGCAGTAAGGGTAAGGCATGGGGCAGGGCTGATGAGGGGAGTGGCCTGGGGTGGAATGGTAGCAGGGGCAGTAAGGGTATTGCAGGGGGCAGGGCTGGTGAGGGGAGTGGCCTGGGGTGGGATGGTAGCAGGGACAGTAAGGGTATTGCAGGGGGCAGGGCTGGTGAGGGGAGTGGCCGGGGGTGGGATGGTAGGAGGGGCAGTAAGGGTAAGGCAGGGGGCAGGGCTGGTGAAGGGAGTGGCCTGGGGTGGGATGGTAGCAGGGGCAGTAAGGGTAAGGCAGGGGGCAGGGCTGGTGAGGGGAGTGGCCTGGGGTGGGATGGTAGCAGGGGCAGTAAGGGTAAGGCAGGGCAGGGCTGGTGAGGGGAGTGGCCTGGGGTGGGATGGTAGCAGGGGCAGTAAGGGTAAGGCATGGGGCAGGGCTGGTGAGGGGAGTTACCGGGGGTGGGATTGTAGCAGGGGCAGTAAGGGTAATGCAGGGGGCAGGGCTGGTGAGGGGAGTGGCCTGGGGTGGGATGGTAGCAGGGGCAGTAAGGGTGAGGCAAGAGGGCAGGGCTGGTGAGGGGAGTGGCCTGGGGAGGGATGGTAGCAGGGGCAGTAAGGGTAAGGCAGGGGGCAGGGCTGGTGAGGGTAGTGGCCGGGGGTGGGATAGTAGCAGGGGCTGTAGTGGTAAGGCAGGGGGAAGGGCTGATGAGGGGAGTGACCGGGGGTGGGATTGTAGCAGGGGCAGTAAGGGTAAGGCATGGGGCAGGGCTGGTGAGGGGAGTGGCCGGGGGTGGGATGGTGGCAGGGGCAGTAAGGGTGAGGCAGGGGGCAGGGCTGGTGAGGGGAGTGGCCTGGGGTGGGATGGTAGCAGGGGCAGTAAGGGTAAGGCAGGGGGCAGGGCTAGTGAGGGTAGTGGCCTGGGGTGGGATGGTAGCAGGGGCAGTAAGGGTAATGCAGGGGGCAGGGCTGGTGAGGGGAGTGGCCTGGGGTGGGATGGTTGCAGGGGCAGTAAGGGTAATGCAGGGGGCAGGTCTGGTGAGGGGAGTGGCCTGGGGTGGGATGGTAGCAGGGGCAGTAAGGGTAAGGCAGGGGGCAGGGCTGGTGAGGGGAGTGGCCTGGGGTGGGATGGTAGCAGGGGCAGTATGGGTAATGCAGGGGGCAGGGCTGGTGAGGGGAGTGGCCGGGGGTGGGATGGTAGCAGGGGCACTGGGGCTGTAGGGGTGAAGCGCAGTCCATTCAATTCCAGGAACCGGGATGCCTCCCCTCCATCCCCCCCCCCCCCCCCCTTGTGCAACCTATCTTACCTGACGGTCGTGTCTAGCAGCAGGAAAAAGCCAGCCTTGCTGAGGGAGAGAAAGAAGCGCGTGCCCTGAAGAGCAACAATACACATGTTTGGAGATATGTCAGCTTCAGAGCGCAAATGATGTACACCGGCAGAGGGCTGCCGGGGAGGAAGCAGCAGCCATGACGGGCAGAAGCTGGCGTTCAAACAGCCCTGAGGTTACCAAAACCTTCAACCAATCAATAACCCCTACATCCTCATCCCAGAAGTGTGGCAAGCGAGCGGCCGGCTGGGGGCGAACAGTCCCAGAGAAGTGCAGACCACAGAGACAGCCGGGGCCAGCGAAGCCGGAACCCAGCCAGGGGCGGAGGCGGAGGGTCAGGATCTGACCCCAGCAAATCGGATTCGGAAGGATCGAAGGAGCGGCCCGGGCCCCAGCAGAGAGTCCATGAAGCAGAAAAAGGAGAGGGTGGCCTTGGAGCAGGCGGAAGCGCACTTGCAGCTGCAGAAACAGATGATCCTGCAGCTGGCAGGAGGGGCCAAGATCCCGACCATCCAGGGCAACGTGCCCGTACTGGATATGACCCAGCCTGGGGCCGTCGCAGCCAGGCAGTACTGCCAAGCCTGCAGCTTCTGGGGTTTGCACAACCGGCTGGCATTATCCGGCGAGCCGCCAGCGCTGGCGGTGGTGGCCGGGGAGATCGCGGGGTCCTGCCAGTCACCCTCAGCCATGGCCCTGCTGGTGCGGTCTCTGGTCAAGATGTGGAGCGACAAGCCTCCAGCATGGAGCCTCAGGTGGTCGCCATAAGGACAGCACCACACAGGGACAGGGCCACCCGGGAGGTCGAGAGGATCAAGAGGGCGTGGTCAGCCCCAGAGGAGGGGCAGCGCTGTGAGGTATCCTTGCTTACCCTGTGGATCAGGGTGGTGAAGAAGGAAGTAGGAAAGCCAATCTCGGACGAGAGAGCAGCAGTCACCAACCTCAAGTTGGGAGTCAAGACCACCCTGGACCCAGGAGTCAAGCCGGAGGAGACGGTGGAGGCTTTCACCCACACGGTCCTGTCCACGGCAGATTTGATGCAGATCTCCGGGGACGCAGTTGACCACTTCGGCAGAAGGCACTCGGTGGCGCACATGTTCTACGAGGGGTTGCCAGGAGCCGTCAGGGTCAAGCTAAGCGCGTTTGTTATCACCGTGCCAGACTACCTGAGCATGACGGACGAGGAGCAGGTCGCAGTGCTGACGTGGCAAGTGCTGATGTGGGAAAGGTTCGCCTTGGAAATGGGGGACCTGACAGCCATGGACTCCAGGCAAGGGCCAGGAGAACAACAGCACAGAAGCCAAGGGGAGCAGCAGGCGGGATGAGGCAGACGGGATAGGCCAGGCCAGTGGGAGGCCAGGTCGAGGCCTGAAGGGCCAGGAGCCGCCGCCGGCCAGGTCGTCGCCCAGCCCGCCAGGCAGGAAGGCAGGGCCAAGGGAATCACGTGGGCAGATCAAACAGCCGCTCTGACCACCAGCGCCCATGGAGCTGGGGGCGCACCCAAGGCATGCATCCAGTGTGGCAGCCTGGAGCATCTGGCCAGGGATTGCAGGACGCCCAGAGCCAGGTATGAGCGCCGACCAGCGCCTCTGGCTACGGATATCGCTACAGGGCAGGCCAGGCCGCCGCAACAGCCGTACCCGCAGCCGCCAAAGCCACAAGGGCAGGCAGCAGGCAGACCCTACGACAGGAACCAAGGCAGCAAGCAGTTCCCAAGGCATGGGCAAGGACAGGCGGGGCATGGCCAGCAGGCGGCGCATGTGTCCCACCTAACTGGCCCTTCAGCGCAGGCTGAACCAGAAGGGTGGCACCAGACAGTAGCCGAGATGCTGAGTCGGTGGCGTTGATGACGCAAGTGGGGATGGCGCCCAGGCCAGGGGAATACAATCAAACAGCACACAACTCTAGGCCTAGGTCGTTTAGGCCCTCGTCCAGCAGCGAAGAGGAACCCGAACCGCTCATAATGGAGCACACTAGTTCCAGAAAGGGAGCCAAGAGACTCACCTTGCGCCGACTGGCTGACGGATTGTGTGATGTCCGCGCGCAGGTGCTGCATTTGAACGAGAGGGTTACGGCACTGGCGCACACCACCATGCCAATCGGACCGACAGAAGACCGTGGTGAGGCCAGCAGGGGTAGTTGGGGACGTACGGTGGTGGTCAGCCCCAAGCTGCAGTACTTCAGAAATGACAGGAGTAACCAGGGGCAATGCGTGGGGCTCATGGTCAAGGGCAAGGTGCTAGTGGCCCAGAAGGCGCTCATGGACACAGCCTGCTCATGTCATGTAATCACGGTGAACATTGCTGAGCAGTTAGTGGCACTGGGGGTGAAGCTCGTACTGACCGACGAAAAGATCAGGACCACAGATAATGCGGGTGCAGATCTGTATGGGATCCTGTTCATCTATGTGGTGTACGGTTATGGGAGCTCGAATGCCGTGGTCGAGAAGGCGGTGGTCAGGGTGGTCAAGACGCCCCCAGACGCATACGAGCACCTGGTGGGAAACCCTGAGTACCTCAAGTACGGGGGGGTCATGGAAGCCGCAGGTAGGCTGACCCTGTACCCCAACGTTGGGACTGCTGGCAACAGCAGAACCAATGAGCTGACACTGCCGCTGGTGCCGGCCTCTCCGGCGGGGGCTACCGGGCGGCAGCAGCGTCATGGGCCGGGCCGGATGATCCCGACAGGGTACAATGGGAGTGGCCCGCAGACGGGAGCGAGGAGGAACTGGAACTGAACCCACAGTGTGCCATGGTAACGCACGCAGGTGCAGCTCAGGGGCGGACCACGACGGTGGCTGCGGCCCGCGTCACGCGCCTGCCAAGAATGGGGGAGCCTGCGGCGGAACAGCGGGGAGACACCCAGGCAAAGGCAGCAGGGAGCCGCGGGGCAAGAACGGACGGGGAGCAGCCTCAGAGGAGGCAGGAGGAAGTCACCCCAGCTGCCAAGCCAGGGACTGGACAAGCCGGCTGGGCCGCTGTCTAGAACCGCCCAACGCCAGAAGGCCAGGACTGCGCCAAGGGCGCCGGGAGCCGGCATGACAGCCAGGGAGAGGGCGACATCAGCCATGTGGTGCCCCCATTAACGGCATGGGACAAGGCTTGGGCAGCCACGGGCCAAGAGCCGGGTATCCGGAAGGCGGTCAGAAATCTCCTGAGGAAGTTTCCTGACGTCCCTTGCGCATACTGCGATGGGCGTAGCTCGCATACGGTACAGAAAAGGAATATGAAGGCCGGCTCTTGGAGCTCCTGGCCGCCAGAAGGGCAAGCGCAGCGGGAGGACAGCCATCGCGGCCAGCCAGGGCAGAAAGGGGCAGCCCACAGCCCCGCCAAGGCAGGGACACCCAAGGCAAGGGAGGCGGCCCGCTGGACCCAACAGCCCTTATCCTGCAGAGCGGCCCACCCAGTGAGGAGGAAGGGGCCGACGCGGAAGACGAGAGGGAAGACGATAGGGGCGACCCCAAGGACAAGAAGATCGGCGGCCTGGAGTGCCAGGTGCGCCAGCTCACCCAGTCGCTCCAAGGGAAGGACAAGCAACAGATCTTCCACTTAAAAGCATCAATCGCTTTCCTCAAAATGCAGCAGGCCAGAAGGCACACAAGCAGGACAGGGGATGAGGCGGTCAACATGATGCGGAGCGAGTGTGATGCCCTGATCATGGAAGTCAACGGGCTCAAGCTGAGGTTCATCGTGAAATGGAGGAGCGCGGGAGCAACCGGGGCGCAGCACCGGGCGGGCCCTAGTGGCAGCCACGGGCCAACCTGGAGTAGGGCAAGTAGCCAGGCCAGGGAGACCGCGCAGCCACAACGGCCGGAGGAGCAAAGGATTGCCGGGCACCACAGCGGGACGGGGAATAGGGGCACGAGGCAAAAGGAGCCGTGCAAGACAGCGGGGACGGGGCACTAAGCGCCAGGTCAAAGGACAACGCGGTGCAAGACGTCATGGACTCGCTCCTCGACCCCGCCCTATGGAAGATGCCCTGGAAGAGCCCGGGCCTGGCCAGGGAGGCAGTGGCGGCAAAGGGAAGCCGAACACCCTAGGGTGGACGCTGGCTACAGCTCCAGACCAGCGGCAAGGGAGCCAGGCAGCAGCACGGGCTGCGGCTCCGGCGGTAAGGATAGGAACAGACCCGCCAGCGCCGAAAGGGGACGCCACCCGAGGGAAAGGAGCCCTGAACGCCGCAGCGGCCACAGGGAAAGAAGGGCTGCCAGCGCCGAAGAAAAGCACCGCGGATGCCAGAAAGAGGAGGCACTTGCGGGCAGGAAGGGCGAAAGAGCGCAGCACCCCACGGACGAAGGGCCTTCGAGCAGAGGGCGATCCCCCGAGCCCCGGGGTGTCAACAGCAGCAGAGAGCAGCGCCCCAGAGGCAGGGTACACGACAGCCCGGAGGACCGAGACCGGGGGCGCAGAGCCAGGAGCCGCAGCCCCGTAACCACAAGGGGGGAGCCCAGGCGCGAGGGCAGAAGCAGGGAGCGCAGGCCGAGGGGCGCGGCCCAGAGCCCAAACGATGAGCGTAGGCCGAGGGGCGCGGCCCAGAGCCCAAACGATGAGCGCAGGCCGAGGGGCAAGGCCCAGAGTCCAAGCAGGGAGAGTAGGTCAATGGGCGAGGCCCTGAGCCCAAGCAGGCGGATCACGTGGATTCCGCAGGAAGGGTACGCACAGGGCCGGGTTGACAAGGCCGCAGCCTACCAGAAGGGCTCCTGCTACAACTGCGGGGAGGTTGGCCATTTCGCCTATGAGTGCAGCCGCAACCAAGAGCGGGCTCGGCAGCACGTCAGCAGAGGAGAAGACCGGCTGCAAGCCCAGGAAGGCGCGGGGCCGAGCCATGACAAGCAGGGGGAGCCAGCCAACGGCAGCGGGCAGCGTGACACCCTCCGCGACATGTTCGAGGCGGCCAGGGCGGAGCCTTTTGAGGTTTGGGCGGCCAAGCGAGCCGGTCAGCACCACCCCGAGCAGCTGCCAGGACCGCCGGATGGAGCAAGGTGGGCAGGCAAGGGGAACCACGGGTGCTTCGTGACTATACCAGGGGGGCACGACCTGGGAGGCGGCACGCCAACCACCTGGGCGGGTGAGGAATGGCCCACATCCATGAACTTCGAGGTGCAAGAAGGGCAGGTGGCCCAGCAGATCGACCATTTGAGGGTAGCGGTTGAGGCGATGGCCACCAACTTCTACCTGATATACCTGACCAGGCCCAGGGGAGTGCCTAAGAGCACAGCCCACGCCCTGGAGGTCCTGCAGGGTCTCAGGCGAAGGGGGGCACCGGCACTACAGGAAGGGTGGCACGCTTTACTGAAAGAATTCCTCGAGGAGGAATGGGCCAGAGACGGGGACGGCGCCGAGGAGAGCGGGGGCGGCCCTGCAGGGAGCGCCCCCAGCCGTAGCCTTGAGCAGCCAGAGGGGGACCCCAGGGATTTTTGGGAACCTGATGCCCCTTCGCTAGGACCTGACGGATTCCCGGATGTGCCGCGCCCAAGTACACCCAGGCCCCGGGACCCCGTCGCAGGCCCAAGGGCCAAGGATACCGCCGAAGGGAGCGGTAGAAGTCAGGTGATGGAGGTCGAGGAGGCAAGGGAGGGCACAGCCAGCAGCTGCCCTGCCTCCACCGGAGGCCATCATAGCTGCAAGGCGCTGTGGGACCTGGGTGAGCCCATGGAGGTGGAGATCATCCATGGCCCTTGCGGAGGCAGGGAGAGCGGGCCGGCATGGCTGCTAGGCACAAGGTACCCAGTGGACAAAGAGTGCTCCGACGACAGCGGGGGAGAGCGCGGTACCCCAAGGCCGGGCCCGCCAGACCCCTGGCCGCGTTAGAGCTTCGTGAAGTGGTACTGGATGGGTACAGACATGCCAGGCGCCACCACAACCGCAGCCATGATCACCCTCCCGGCTCAGTACGCCGACGGACTTTGCAGGCTGCAGAACCACAGGTGCTTGCACGAGAGGGAGGTGATCTGCGTCAACAGGAGGGCGGCTATGCAGGCGGTGGCACGGCTGGTGTTCCCGTGGGACGCCGTGACGGCAGTGCTGCTGATGGCAGCTATTAAAGGGTACATCAAGCCAAGCACATCCATGGAGGAGTTCATGCGAGCCAGCTGGGGGCACCCCATCTACGCATACTGCACCAGCGAGCTCCTAGGATTCGTGGCCAGAGAGGGGGTCACAGCCGTGGAGGAGCAGGCCCGGGCAGGCCAGGGCGTCCCAGAGATTGCCCGCACCGACGGGGTGTGGAAGCAGGCCCAGGAGGGGTTCATGCTGCCACCATGGGCTGAAAGCTGTGTCCTGAGCCTGACGGCCCATCCGTACCTGGCCAACCAGGCTTTCTACCCACGCGGGCAGCCGCGGCGATAGCGGCCGGCCTGGCGGTAAGGCGAGACCAGGACGGCTACGGGCAGCAACGGAGGCCGGGGCAATGGACAAGCCAGAGGTGGAGGTCATGGCCACCAACCCAGCAACGAGGCAGATGGAGCAGGGCATAGCGAGACCCATGGCGAACGGGCTGTATGACATCTCGTACACCACGGGCAGGGGAGAGGCCAATATCACCCTGAGGGCAGTCCAGCGAAGGGCTAAGGTGGCCAAGGAAGCAGCGCGAGAAGAGGAGGAGTCAGCCGCCGATGGACAGACAGCCAGGAAGGGCGAGGGGGGATAGGAAACCCCAAGACCGGCTGGACATGCTGAGCACTTGACGGTCCCCACGCCGTAACTGGAAGAACGAGCCGGCACCGACCCTAGGAAGAATACATCTCTGGGCAGCTTGACTGGCACTAGTAGACAGCAGGCTGTGGGCCGACGGCCAGCAGGGCATAGCCTAGTACGCAAGTAAATTTTGTTGTCACAAATGAACCGTAGCAGCAGGAGCACAGAGCCAAAGGAGTACATAAGGATGACGGCAACAACGCTGAAAAAGTAGTAGACGTGTATGACATTCCACCCATAAAGTTGAGATTTCCGCAGGGCCAGCCGGCGGAAAGGCTAGGTTAGGATAGGACACCGCTGTTGCTGCGCATAACTCCTGTGGCTTAGGGGCCAGGTGTCAACGGCACAGTGGGGCGAGAGCAGCCGGCGGTCCTTTATCTGTCTGTCCTGATTTCTTTAAGTATAAACTCTTGCCAGTGTTTGGATTTAAAGGTTCGGATTCTGATGACTTATTGAATTTACCCAGGCATGACTCTGACGGCGGATTTCCGGTTCTTTCTGCCCTGATCAGGCCAGGGAGTGATCTGGATTAGCTCAGGGGCCTTTTTAGGGAACTTCAAGTTTTTCTGTGCCGAACGTGAGCTGAACCTAGGGTTAGCCGAGGGAGTAGGTGGATATTTTTTTCCAGACTGTCTGGTTTGCAGGCAGATGTTAGGGAACTTCAAGTTTCTGTGTGTACATATCTCAACCAATTTTTCTTTCAGTACCACCCCTAGTCCGGCTCCCCACGCACGCCAGAGGGGCATAACGTAGGGAGCGGGGGGCGAGTAAAGTAGTAGGGGCGGTACCCACGAGTCAGGGGCGCCCAGGAAGGCCAACCAGTGAAGACCTTCCACTAGGGCTGTCTTGACACCAGTACTCTGTACAGTTAACCCCTTTACAGCCCTTGTATCTCAGCAGTGTAGTACAAGGAGCCTTTCTGTACGGTGATGTACCGTAGTTGTGAGTAGAGGGTGCTTCTCTAAGGCGCCCTAACAGGCTTTTACCATTATATCACGTTTACTGCTTTATGGTGCGACACTGGCCACGAATGGGGTCTCCGGCCAAAGGCCAGATTGTAGCTGACATGCAAGTGAAAGTGAGTCGCGAAAAAAGAAACAATGGGTTGGGGGCGGCCTTGTCACGACGTATGACTGCACCGTGCGTTTGACCGTGCCTACTGCTTTTTCGGTTGGAAGTTTATGTGTGAACCTGAACAAGTGTGTTTGCCGCCGTCTTAGGGGATCCCGAACTGGGTCCTTTACTTTTTCTTTCTTACTTGATTTCACGGTCTTCAATAGACCCTTAACGTTTCCAGCTATTGTTCTTGAATATCGATCTGCAAGTTAATCGTCACTCAAAGTCTTACTAAGGGGAAACTGGCAGAGGCAGGAATAACTCTAATTGCTGCAGATAGTCGACTGTTGGCCTAGATGCTCTGCCAGCTTCGTATCAGGAGACTTGTTGATGCTTATAGGGTCGCTGTTGGCCTAGCTGCTCTGCCAGTTTCCCCTTAGTAAGACTTTGAGTGACGATTAACTTGCAGATCGATATTCAAGAACAATAGCTGGAAACGTTAAGAGTCTATTGAAGGCCGTGAAATCAAGTAAGAAAGAAAAAGTCCCGACTAGTGGCACCTCTAGTCGATTGTAGCGATTTCGGTCGTGAAAAAGCCGATAATAAGGTGTCAGAATCGAGATATGTAGGAGTAGTACTGCAAAGTAGTTCCCGATCCCGACCGACTTCTGTTGGGATCGGAGGAAGCGGTATGATCAAGTTTATAGGGGAAAGGAAATGGACATCAGATGCGAATTACCCCAAAATGGACATCGAATGCACCACTGAGCTGTCACGTGCAGAATGTAAGGACCTCTTGGATGAACTGCATCAAAGGAAGGGCCTATACTTCAATGAACTACATCGAATGATGTGCCTTCTCTTCAAGGCAGAACTAGCAGGACAAGCGTCCATAGTGGAGGCATTCAAGACATCAAGTACTTCGGAGGCATACAGGTTGGATGTAGTGCGTAGTGCCAAAGAGGGCATGAGATTCATAGCACAACATACCAGGCCAGGCTACATGGGAGATTTTATTACCTTAAGCTATTTCCTGGAGGGGCATAACGTCTTTGAGGAGGCATTCAATCTTACCGAGCATGACACGCTTCCCATGTGCGATGACGACATTGATGGCACGCTAGCTCGGCTCATACTAACATGGGTTGCGCCCATGCGTAGCCATGCAGGCACACTTCCCGCCATCATTGCACTTTTTGCGGTGCATGAATCTGCCCAGCCCATGCAGAGCCATGCAGGTGTACCAGAAGTTGCGCAACCTATGCCATGCCATGTGCACCCTTCTTCCGCCTCCATGTCGCATGAGGAGACTAAGCGAGAGGGGCCCATGCAGAGACATGCACGTCTGCCAGAAGGTGCGCAGCCCATGCAAGTCCATGCGCATTTGCAGCCCATCTCCATGAGGTTGGAGAAGAGGGAAGGTGAGCACCTAGAGGGTCACACCAAGGTCCCGGCCTCTGATTCGAGTGCGTCAGTTGTGGTCCCCACTTGTGTGCCTGACTTGAGACAGAGAGGCAGCCAGCCAACCAGCACCCCGCTAGGTGAGGTGCCGACTGCTATCTTGTTGCATGATTCCATCAGTGTGCGGTGCACAGAGGGAGGGCCCATGCATGAGTCTGCCATTGACCCGAGGTGTGAGAGGCCTGAGCGTGGAGTTGACGGTGATCTACCGGGTTCCATAAGTCCAGGCCATGCCGACAACGCCCTAGATGCGGGGTTGGACAGTTGGTTCAACACCGTGCTCTTTGACTTCCATCCTCATGACCCTGGTGGAAGGAAAACCATACAAAGCAATGAGATGTACAAGGAACCACGAGGGCCGCATGAGGCAACCTCAGATATGGCCACAAGGTTGTGTGGCTTGCGCACTTAAGGTGAGGTGTCAGTCACAATTGTGGGGGGGACCCCCACAACATCTCTGACAGCTGAGTCAAGATTCCAGAGACAAGACCCGCTCTTTGAGAGTCAGGGTCTAGAGCAAGATGAGATTGTTCTAGAGATGGGCTCCCGCAGCGAGGACCCAAGCGAGCCACTTGAGTTTGAGGATCAGACTGTGCCTGATGCAACCCATTTCGTGCATGCTCATGTGATTGGGGAGTGGGAGATTCAGCAGATGTGGGCAGACACTGGTCAGGCTGCTAGTGAGCGTGACCAGACCATCCCATGCTCTGCCTTGCCCATGCTGACTGACCGCTGCGAGCAGCTTTCCCCATTATGTGCACCGACCCAAGGTGCCCACGGCCAGCGTGACGGCCAGGCCAGCCTGACCAAGACCGACCAGAGTGACATAAACCTCCGGTAAAAGTTATTGTTTTGATGGAAGCCTTGATGATCACCTCAAGGTATGTGGGTTCGGTCCCGGCTGTCTAGAGGGACGCTTCGCCTTGGACTCGGTCCAATCCTGAATGGACAAAATGGTTCATTGCAATTTAATTTCGTGACTCTGACCTGAGCTTGATGAATGCATCTATCCGATCGTGCATCAACTGATTGCTGTGTTGTACACATCTGCCAGTACAAATCATGCAGTACACTGCTGTACATGCCTGCCAGGACTTGCATGTTGTACGTGGCCACTATTGATATTCATACCGTACGGTACACATGTTAAACATGCAGTACAACAGCTGTACCTCGTGCATGGTGTTCATGCAACACACATCTGCTGTTTAAGCTAGCCAGTACATTTCTGTAGTGCATATCTGTTGTATATGTCTGATGTACATTTCTGCAGTACACATCTGCCAGTACACACATGCAACAC
Organism: Limnomonas spitsbergensis; assembly: GCA_037349105.1. Lineage (NCBI taxonomy): Eukaryota > Viridiplantae > Chlorophyta > Chlorophyceae > Chlamydomonadales > Limnomonas > Limnomonas spitsbergensis. The sequence goes on along the minus strand of JAYJMM010000094.1, from coordinate 1,894,081 downwards.
GTAGCTGCCAGCTGGCCTTCGCCTAAAAGGCGCCTTCATTGGATTTTTTTTCCTCCTGGCTTTCTATCCCAGAATTTAGACAGCCCCTTCTCAACCTTCGACCCCTGGTTTTGCCTCAGGTTGGGGGGGGAAGATGGGCTGTCATGAGTTCAGCCGCATAGTGGCTTAATTTGTGTTGAACTGCTGCATATGACAGGCGGTTCCCGCTGAAGCTGGCGGAAATGCCATGGATGGCCTCAAGGACTTCGTTACTCTGAGCCACCATCACAGCCATCATGTGGCAGCAAGAGAGCCGCCGCCAATCATTCAATCAGGAGAAGACAAGCGGCTGCGGGCAGGATGCAAGATGGGCGCCGTCAAGCCGCGTCTTTAATTAGGCGTAAGGCAACTGGCGGCGCCTCCGGCTCCAACGACGGCATAGGTGAAAACCCGGCCGGCCGAAGGAGCCAGACTGCCTCAGGGCATGCATGGGGCCCGGAGGTCCGGTGGTGACGAGGCCCTTCCTCAAATGAAGGAGCCCAAGCCACCGCTCAGCGATGCGGAGCCGAAGGAGCCAGATGAACGGGCATGTGCACCAGCCTAACGGCACGCATCAGGCCCCGACGTCCGGTAGTGATAAAGCCCCTCCTCAAATGAGGGAGCGCAAGCCACCACTGAACGATGATGAGTGCAAGGAGCGCAAGCGGCTGAAGAAGCAGCGGAAAGCCAATCGCCGGGCAGCCGGCCACGAGGACTTCAACCAGGATCTGGACAGCCACGTGTGGAAGGGCCCAAGGGCCAAAGCTGCCGCTGCCGGAGCCGCGAATGCTTCAGCTGCCTACGGTGGCAACAGCTTCTAAAAGCGGCCAGCGCCACCATCAGCGCTGCCGCTGGAGCTGCCGCTAGCGTCATCACTGATGTACATGAAGACCATGACTTCAAAAAGGGTGTTTGTGCTGGCGCCGCTCGTAAGGGCGACGCTGAAGGGACATCTACTAGTCGTCATCTGCCTGGTAACAAAGCCTAGATAACAGCATTTCTGCTTGTCTTCTCTTGCCTTGGCTGCGTGCATGTCCCTATCACCCCTTTACCTCATGGGGCTATGTACCCGAACAGTTGGCCTAACTGACTCAACTCGTAGACGATAGTCTGCCTGTCTTGGTTGATTTTCTATGTGCACCCTTAAGCTCACTAAAACCCTGATGGGTGTGTCCTAGGTTTTATCTATACCTCTCCCATTTCACCCGAGAGGCTCAGTACCAAGCTTTTGTCCGGCATCCCTTGATTTAAATATCGTGATTGCATGCCTTATACTGCCATTGTGCACAATTCCAGATGTTGCAGCGTTTCTTACAGCGCAAGTAGTGGGATTTCAGTTTCAGCTTGATATCACTTTTGCTGCATTTGTGCAATCGGCAGATCCTGAAACTGTAGATCCCAAAACACACAGATCGACTGCTTGCAGCTCGTCATCTGCAGATGTACAACCTGTAGATCTAGGGTTACAGATCTTGAAGTAGTCAAACTGCAACTCTTAAAAAAAAATCTCTTCACAGCAGATGTACAGTCTGCAGATCTAGAAATGCAGATCCTAAAACATGCAGAGCTAATGCTGCAGATCTTAAAATTGCATGTTATAAACTGCAACTTTTAAAATTGCAGTCACTTAAATGCAGATATTGAATTCTGCGTTCTGTGGATCAGGTGTAAACACTGACCTGACTGCTAATAGCTCTAAACGAGCGTATTCCCTCATGGCTGTGTGTTTGTCAAGGACTCCCCAGAGTGCAGTCCCGTGGGGATTTGCCATAGAACCCTTTGGTCCTGCAATTGATCCTGATCCAACTCCTGATAAGGAGAAAGCTGTTCCTGGATTACAAATGATTTCTGAGGATGCTGAAGTATCTTTTCCTTCACCAACCGAGTGGCCAGGACTGCCTAGGACTCGTGCCAATTGGCCCTCCCCCACGTTCGGTCCATCTGTTACGAACCAGATTCATTCATTAGCTACTGCTTTCGTGCATCCTGATGATATGGATGAAATAAGTGGTTGCAATGCATTTGATACTGCAGCTGCTTTTGATTTCGAGATTAATGGCATTGCTTCATTCTCCACCCGTATTCATGTGCCGCAGATGGATTCTCTATCTCAGAAACAAAAAGCCTTAAGAGGAACAGCTTCTTCGCAGGTTGAAGAATGTCGCCTGCATTTGCAGGAATTGCCCCCTTCTCACTATACCTCACTGCAGGTGCAGGAGCATTCACAGTAGGGCAATCCAGTGGGAAAAGGGATTCAGTCAATAAATTCTACACCTGTTCCCCAAACCAGCATTCTCACTGCTGTGCAAGAAGGTGTTTCCTTGATTGAGCTTTTTGGTGGCATGTGCGGTGGATTAGAATGCATGCTAAGAAATGGCATCCGCATCAACCACTATAACTATGCCGACATACATTGATAATGGTGCGAGGGCCTGTGCTAAGCACAGACTTAAGTTACTCACAGAGGAATATCCCAATCTTCTAAGCCATGATGCTATTGCTAATACATTAAACCGGCTGCCGCAGGATGTCTACGCCATCAATGAAAGACATCTCATTGACATTGCATGCCTTGATGGTACCCAATGGATGCTAACTGCAGGATTTATGTGCACTGACCTGTCTTCTGCAGGAAAACGTACGGGACTGCAAGGAGAGAAGAGTTCTACTTTCTTCCCTCTTATTAAGGTTCTTGGATCTCTCCAGCACATGCAACAGGGTAGACGCCCACCCATGTACTTCATTAAAAATGTTGCTGTACAATTTGCTATTGCCCAATCGCAGGCCGCGAAAAGGGTTCCAGGAGCTTACGAAGAGGCTGGGACATCCAGTTTGCTTTGACGCAGTTGCTGTTGGCAGCTATGCCCACCGCCTGCGTAATTATTGGCAGAATATATGTTCCCCCACTTCTCTGCAGATGGTGATGATGTCCTTTGTACGTGATGATACATTGCGCCTGACTGACATACTGGATCATGGTAGAGAACCCCGTACATTTTTCAAAGTTAACAGGTACCCATATCATCCAGCCAACATCTTGAATGAACCCCTCCGGGTTTTTCCTACGATGGTTGCAAGACTTGACTCTTACGCGTTCCGTCCCAACCCTGAATATGAACCTGGACTTGTTTTGGAAACAGATCAGGCAGGAGTTGTCACTAGACACTCTCTCACCATACATGAGCGTGAACGTGCTCTGGGTTATGCTGCTGACTGTACTGCTGGAAAAGATCTTATCTTTTCTGTGCGTCACAGGATCGTAGGAGGAGCCTTTGATGCTAATGCTGTCAGTCACCTGATTGCTGTTGGCCTCGCAGTCCGCTTTGCAGCGGTTCCGCCTTCGCAGGAAATTTTTTCTGCCTTTAATAATTTTCTCCCCCATTCCTTTGCCACTTCAGGACTGGAGCTGGGGGGGGATGGTGATCAGATATCTCAGCAGCTTAATCATTTGTTTGTTGCTGGAGATTCCCTGATCTTACATGCAGCTCAGTCCTTAGCGGCTGAGTTGATAGAGCAGCCCATGACCCGCGAGGAAGAGTCTCGCTCCTTCGCAGATATCTGGTTGGATAATAATGCTATGCAATATTTGAGGCGTACCACTGACACAATGCTGCTCATGCTGACCCCTGTAGAACGCAAGCGTCTGCAACGACGAGCTGCGCCTTATCTCTGGTCCGCCGAGAAGAGTACTCTATATCGACGAATGCCAGGCGGTACAACCAAGGTGGTACCACCCCCTGGTGACCGGTTGGCACTCCTGCATAAAATACATGTAGGAAATGGTCATTATGGTAGGCGCCGCACGACGGGGCTTGTTATGATGACCCACTGGTGGGTTGGATTATATAATGACTGCAAGAGGGTGGTCCAGTGCTGCGAGGCATGTGATTACACTAAAGTATCGTTCAATGCTATGCAGCCTGTTATGCATCCCCTACCCATCAGAGGATTAATGTACCGATGGCATCTGGATGTTTCTGGTCCTTACACGGCATCTAACCGTGGTCACACCTATGTTATGGTAGCTGTAGAAAGCTACTCTAAATGGGTTGAGGTATTTCCCATGACTGCTAAATCATCTAAAGAAGTAGCTTACCATTTCCTGCACGGCATACTGGCACGATTTGGGGCATGCGCTGAAGTAGTCACAGACGGTGGTGGGGAGTTTCAAGGTGAAATGGACTCACTGCTTGTCCGTGCCATGATTGATCATAGAGTCACAAGTTCCTTCCATCCCCAAGCCAATGGGCAGGCGGAGAGGCTGGTGAAGACAGTAAAAACTGCATTATCAAGGCACTTGCACGTTTCAAGGGAGCCTCGAGAATGGGACATGTATTTGCCCTGGATAGCACTCGGGCGGGTACCGAGTCACAAAGCATGCCAGCACCTTGATGAGTCCCTACCAGCTGCTGTTTTCCTGTGAACCAGTCATCCCTCCCGCTATCATGGAAAGGTTGAATGGGGATCAGGCAGTGGATTACCTGGATGTGGATGCTGCTGCTAAACTTGTACTGTCCCGTTCTGAATTGCTAGCCAAGAACTGCGTGATGGTCGGCCAGAATCTTCTGGTGGCTCAACAGCGAGATACCCTGCGTTACGCAAGGCTCCGTAGTGGTGGTTACCTTCCATCAATAGCTAAGTATACTGAGGGGCAGTTTGTGTATGTGCGGGATGAGAACCGGCTGCACTCCACTGCAAGACCTTACGTGCTTCGAGTGTTTGATGTACGACCAAGTGGAGTCATCGTCCTGGTTGGTCGCAATGGAGTGACTGTGGCTGAGAACGCTATTAACTGCGCACCATGTCACCTGCCCATAGAGGGACTCTTATCCCCATCCAAAAGATGGCAAAAGCCAGCACCAGATTTCCCTTGCCAGAGATGTTTGTTGCCTGATAATGCTAAGAAAATGATTCTGTGTGGAAGTTGTGGTTGAGGCACTCACACGCACTGTTTGGTACCACGGCTTACTACTGTCCCTGCTGGTTACTGGATTTGTGAGCAATGCAGGACTGCTGGAGCTGACGCTACTGGTGCTGCACGACGTGATGTGGCGGCGGAACTGGAGGAACCATGGCCGCCGTGACGGGTTACCAGCTGCGGCCTGCTAAGCAGAAAAAGGCAGGAAGGGTGATGGGAGCCGCCAATGGCGGTGGCCCTGTTGAAGATGAAGAAGAAGGACCCGCTGAAGGCAAGGAAGAGGACGCGGATTGTCTTGCCGGGACCGCCTCGGGCGGTGCCGGAAGCAGTGAGGTGGTCCGGACCGCTGATGGCGGTGCCGGAGGCGGAAGGGCTGACCGCATGGCAATGCGGGAGCAGCTAGCCGCCGCAGTCGTCGGCAAGGAGGAAATCACCGAGGAGGTGCGAACCGGTGACCAGCGCCCTACCCGTGCATCCGCGAGAATCCGCATCCCCAACAAGAGGTTCGAGAGCCATGTCACTCATCCTTGGGTGCCCCCAGATTTCATCAACTGGGGTGTCCGTGGAGATGCGGTGGACGCCCTGAAGTCTCTGATGCCTGGAGTGTGGCGGGAACGCGATGAAGCTGCGGTCTACTTGGGCAACAGGATGCCGGGAGGATGGTCGTACCAACTATACCCTCCTTCACCTCTCACCATTGACGACAGCGCCTGCAACACCCTTCTGGACTGCCTTGACCTATCCCTGTCCCCCAGCATTCTTTTGCTGTTCAAGGATAATGGGCAAGCCACCGGGCTTCTGCAGAACAGCCAGCTTTACCCTTACCCTCGACCCCTCCACGTTCTCACCAATTCGGGCATCGGTGTCAACGTCCCTGCAGACTACTGTGCTGACCCACTGCAACCCTCCACCTACGAATTTCTGCTACGACAGCATGGACTGCATGTCCTTATCACAAAACCTCATGCTGAGTACGCTGACATCTCCTGCGCTCTCGCGGTCAAGTACGCGCGCCACGTGGCCTGCTCCTTAGTCTCCCAAGATTTCCTTACGTGTCATCCAGCAAGGCTTGAGTGGCTGTCCCAACTACGGAGAGAAAGGCGGCTAGTCATTTTGCAGTCTGTCAGCTTCACAGCAGGTCTGGGCGCTAACCGATCCATTCACGGCTGTTGCAGCAAAAAAGTGTGGATCCTCGTATTTGCAACAGCGGCTATCCGGGCCAGGATGATCCCACCGATGCACACGTTCATCTGTTAAGCGAGAATTTAGCTGTGTACCCTTCATCAACTTTGGCAATTGACGGTGTATCTGAGCTGAATTTTCACTGGATCTGGGGGGGAGCTGGGAATTAGGATAGAGCTTTGAATTTACTGGTGCTGGGAATTAGGATAGATCTTTGAATTTACTGGTGCTGGGAATTAGGATAGAGCTTTGAATTTACTGGTGCTGGGATTTAGGATAGAGCTTTGAATTTACTGGTGCTGGGAATTAGGATAGAGCTTTGAATTTACTGGTGCTGGGAACCTCACGCCTCAGTGTCGGCGAATGTCTTGTGTTCTTTTTGCTTGGTGCAACCATTCCTTAGGGTGCACCCCTGTGCCGCGACAGCCTGCCTCACATCTTCAAGTTTGTCAAGTCCCAGCAAAATAAATTCGAATAGCACGGCTGTGATTGAGGGATTCGACGCATCTGAGCTTGAGGCTTGAGGTCTGCCTACGGCATGTATGGCACCCAGGGGTGAATTTGACCCGTGTCAATTCATTTCAGCAAAAGTGAACTGGTGAAGGCAGCAGAGTGTTGTAACAGTGGGAACATGTTCTGAGGCCTGTATGTGCAGGACCCCTTGGAGCCGGACCTGGCAGAGTGGCAGCTGCTGCTAATCCGGTGTGTTGTAACCCAGCAGTAAATCTCGGTTCCATTTCAATTCATTGTTTCCAGGAGGGTCAGCCGAGCGCTGCAGCAGGGAAGTTTTCTGGGACCTTTGCAGGGGCCCATAGAGCAGGATCTGACTGTTGTTGCTAGGAGCCTAGGGTAGCTTCTCGTCCACTGCCTTGGTTGCCTTAGCATGACTGATGAACGTGGCTCCCGCAGCTTTCATTCAGTGAGTGGTACCGGAATGAATAAAACTGCAGCAGGGGCATTGGGATGGTGCCTTGTGTGACTTCATCCGCGGTTTCCTCGCCGTCGATTGCGAAGCGCATGTGGCTGCCTCTTGGGGAAACGCGCAAGCCTGCGCAAACCCTTTGAAATGCTAACCCGACCCCCGCCCGGGGGTTCGCTCACCCTTTCATGCACCATCGAGCTCCCAAGTCGCCTGTATACACGACTTTGTCATCGTCACATGACTATGATAGTTTACAATGCTGGTTCCTGCACATTGCTGGATCGCTGATTAAATTATACGCCACGCTCATTTGTTGCGCCCCAGCTTTGACAACGAGCTTTTGGAGCTTCGCCACAATGAACTGAAATAGGAGCGACAATAGCTGCCGACTGGGAGGCTGGGCAGGAGGCTAGAGCGGACGGATACAGAAAGGAAGATTAATGGAGGCACCTGAGGTAATGCTGTCTCTGTGGCATCCATATGCCAATTTGGGGTGTGTTGACAGACATCTTGCTCGACCCTTTGATAACTGCAGGTATTAGGCATCGACACCCATATTCTTGACCTAGTAGTGGTACCGTTGTGGATTTATGACTCGACGTCATGCAGCAATCTGTGGGGGAACAGGTGAGTTTGAGGAAACCCCGGAAGCATGTGGCATCGGATTGAATATGTGAGGCGTGCGTCTTATTTCAGAGCTTTGTAAGCCTCTGATGCTCACTGATACATCACATATATTTTATAGGGCCGCTCTGGAGCTTTTCGCATCAACTTCCCAGACATTTACGGACAAGCAGGATGGTCGGGCCAACAGATGGAAAGCTGAAGACCTGACAACTTGGAAGTCTTTAAACGACCAAATACGCAATGAAGTAGAGGTAAGTCTGTTGCTGTTGCTGGCCCTCCCTGCGGGGGACCAACGAGGGCTCTGTAAGCTTCCACCATCACTACAACATATCTATATCTTGTATACGTAAACTTAATTTTTCAATCAGCGTTTTGCTCCGCTCGGCAGGTTGATGGACAGGAGATCAGCCTCACCCTGATGAACGAAAGACCAGCTCCTGGGCTACTGCCGGTTAAGAAGGGCACCAGTACTTATGTTAAAGCCATATATCGGCCTTTGGAGGTCAAGGCTGGGAGTAGCAGGAGAACTGTGTCCTTGGTGCAAATTGCGGAGCAGCACTCGTCGGACGCGAACGGTAACCACATGAGGATGTTTGAGATGTGCGACAACCATCCCATGTTCCAGTTCCTTTTCGACCAGAACGGAAACCTGCTGGCAGCGAACAAGCGGGCCATAGTCAACATGAAAGGTGGGGGGATGCTGCATTTCCCATGACAAACTACACAGACTGCATGCCGGTTGCAGCTATTGATATCAAGAAATCACGCCCCTCTTCTGCAGAGCACTTGGGATCTTGCACACGCTACACGCTCCAAAACTACCTGTCCATCGGAGAGAAGGATGAGAACGTGTCAACGGCCGACATGTACGAGGAGGCCATGCAGATGATCTTCCTCGAGAAGAAACCTTGCCATAGGTAAGCAATGCAGCCATGCAAGCCATGCAGACCCTCCCCTACCCCTAGTTCATTAAGTGGCCTGCATGCCTGCGCCGCTGCCACCATCCCGCCTCACCCTGTGCCTCCCGGCCATGCAACCCTATGCAGATTCGCCCAGCTGCGAGCCAGCAAACGCATCCCCGGAAAGTTCCGATGGGTGCTGTACGAGATGTGGCCGCTGACTGACCCCATCACGCTGCAGCCGTGCGCGTTGGTGTGCGAGCAGAACATCACCCAGGTCAAATCCCTGGAGGAGCAGTTCCGGAAGCAGAACCAGCGGCTGGAGGCTCAGCTGGAGGAGGCACTGGCACAGCGGGACATCGTTCACCAGTCAGCAATCGACATTGACACGCCTGCAGATAAGACGCTTAAGCTGCTGGATAAGATCATGCGCGGACACGAGGTCAGGAGACGCAGCAGCAGCGTGCATGGGGGGTGGGAGAGCAGTCATGTGGCTGCAGCTGAGCGCAACAGGCAGGAAGTCCTGAAATGCAGCAGCTGTGCGCACCGTGAGGGGAGAGGATGTGGCATCAGCCATGCACAGGAGAGGGGGATATGGGTGGACGGAGTGGCACTGGCAGCTGCTGTAGCTGCTGCTGCCTTTGCCGCTGCTGCTGCCGCTCTATGGGCATGGGCATGGAAGGAGGAACGGGTTCGCCATGCAAGCATGGCCGCTTCATATTGATTTTGCGTTTGGACACTGAAGAGCAGGGCTGTCAAGTTTGCCAGGCCTTCCAGGCGGACATGATCAGGAACATGCACCTGCATGAGAAGCTGGAAGCTCTCATGAGGGAGGCCCGCTGCCAGTTCCCAGCTGATGGCACAAACGATGTGCCTTGAAGCGCTGCCTGCTGCCAGGTGACGACTCAAACTAATCCCCGCTGACCGCTGATCGCTCTCAGGTGACTGCCCGTGAGGCGATGGAGCTACACGATGCGATTGTGCGTGTGGGGGATATGCGGCAGCCTGTCAACTTCAACGAGCAGGTTCTGGAACAGAGCCAGGGGTCCATGTTGGATCAGGAGGTCGGGCAGAGTCTCATTGAGCTGCTGAGCTCCAGGAAGACCGCGAGGGCGAAGGTGAGGGCGCAGGGGAACTGAGGGGTCCTGGCTGATGGCTGACTGGGGGGGATTCGTTTTGCCTCTGAATTTGTGTTAATCGGATTTATTTGGGTGTCAAGAGGCTACAAAAGTGGCTCTGCACAGCGGTGCGCTGAACATGTCATGGGCAGCGGTGTTACGGGCATGCCATGTACAGCAGTGTTATGGGCATGCCATGTACAGTGGTACGCTGGGCATGCCGTGTACAGCGGTGTGCTGGATACGCTTTGTCTCTGGAGACCTTGCATGGTAGCTTGCTAATGCAATCATTGACCAAGCACTCCACTGAGCCACTGCCGCTGTTCTGCCTGTGCGATTGGACGATAAGCAAAAATGCATGTTGTCCTTTATTTCGACTTGAACCCCGAACCTCCGTAGCAGATGGGCGCAGAGGAGGAGCCCACTTCGTCTGTTAACTGGCGGGTGCCGCACGCGGTTGAGCAGTCGAGCGTGCATGACTTGATCAAGCTCACGAAGAACATGCCGGACGATGTGAGTCGGCGGTCGAAGTCAGGGCAGGGACAAAGTATAAATTGGCAAAATGCCGTAGGCCCAAGCATTAGGGCTTGCTGCATTGCCTCCCCCGCCCCCCGATCTGGTGCTGGTGATCTTCTGTTTATAATCATCACCCTAAAGCAAACAGCCGAGTCAGGCACCATGCTAGGTCTGCATCTGAGTGGATTGGATAGGACAGTTGAATCGAATGATCAGCAGCAAAGAGGACTTTACAGCTGTTGAGTGGAACGGTCAGCGATGGAGTCGAATGTTGGACTGTCGACTGCGGATTGCCATGGTCAGCTGCTGGCAGGAAATCTCAGCAGCTGAGTGGCATGGTGCCATGGTCAGCTGCCGTCATTCAAGACCCGTGGCTATTAGCTGGGGCACGCCCTGATCGTCCCTCTCGTGGGTGCCCTGCTGGCATGAGAGGCCTATGTCGGATACTGAGGTCGTCCCCATGCCAGCCTGGCGGAGATCCGGCCTGCCATGCAGCTATGGCCAGCTTGGCGGGCATGTGACATGCCATGCAGTTGGGGCCAGCCTGGCAGAAATATGGCTTGACTATCTGCCATGCAGCTATGGCCAGCCTTGCAGGCATTTGACATGCTACGCTACTGGGGCCAGTCTGGCTGAAGTATGGCATGCCATGCAGCTATGGCCAGCCTGGCAGAAATATGGCTACTCATTCAGCTATGGCCAGTCTGTCAGAAATGTGTCCATACAGCTATTGCCAGCCTGGCGGTGATGTGGCCAGCCTGGCAGAAATGTGGACTACCATGTCGCTATGGCCAGCCTGGTGGTTATGTGGCCTGCCTTGCAGCCATGGCCAGCCTGGCGGATTTGTGGCCTGCCTGGCAGGTATGGCCAGCCATGTGGCTATGACCAGCTTGGTGGATGTGGCATACCAAGCAGTTATGGCCAGCGCGAGGGATATGCAGCCTGCCACGCAGCACATCAGCTTGGCAGTGGCATGGCCTGCCATGGAGCATGCCAGCCTGGCAGACACGTGGCCTGCCATGCAGGATGACAGTCTGTGGCATAGGCAGTAAGGCATCCATGGTCTGCTCTATTTCCATGGCATGGAGAGTCAGCTTAATAGCTTTCTCCCAAGCTGGGGCGTGGCTAAAACCGCAGAGGATTGGGGAGAGACTGAGTGAGCCACCCACTCATCACGCCAGCATAGGCTTGCTTTCTCTGCACTGAGAAGCTTCGATCTCAGCACAGGGCTTTCTTGGGGAGGCCAGAGCTTAACTTACAACTCGGACATGACTGGCATCACAGTTAGAGGGCAATTTTGCTCAAGGGTCTCATGCATGGGCTACCTAAAGTGCATTGTCTACATGGGCTACATGGACTGCATGGACTGCATGGGCTACATGGACTGCATGGGCTACATGGACTGCATGGGCTTAATGGACTGCATCGACTGCATGGGCTACATGGACTACATGGACTGCATAGACTGCATGGGCTACATGGACTCCATGGACAGCATGGGCTACATGGACTGCATGGGCTACATGGACTGCATGGGCTACATGGACTGCATGGGCTACATGGACTGCATGGGCTACATGGACTGCATGGGCTACATGGACTGCATGGGCTACATGGACTGCATAGGCCACATAACCTGCATGGCCGACATGGATTGCATAAACTGTATGGGCTGCAAAATGACTGTATAACGAAAATGCCCAGCCAAGGTGCCTAAGAGGGGCCATGATGGATTGATGGCGGAGAGGGGGGCCAGGGCAGAGGGTTTGAAAGAGGGGGCTGGAGAGGTGGGCTACGGCACTGTCTGTGACGATATTGCTCTTGGACGATGACAAATAGCTGGGACGATCCCAAGGAAGCTTTCCTGGGCACTGGAGCTGAGGCACCTGGGTGGGACTTCCCCCTGGATGGGATGCCCCGATTAAATGAGGTTGGGCGTGGTTGGCGACTTGACGCGGTGGGCCATGAATGGGTGCCAGAGGCTAAACGATGTATTGTTGAAGGCCTGTAGACAACGTGCATAGGTGGGCCGAGGGTGGTCTCCTGAGATATCGGCCGTTGGACAGCGTGGACGAGATGGGCTGCGAGGGCTGCATGGGTAGGCCGAGAGTGGCGCTGTGAGATTTTGGCCAATGTGCCACTACCCATACACCCGAAAGCCTTGTTCCGAGGGTCTAATATTGCCCTTTCGAACATTGAGGGAAGATGTAGAAGTGTACGCACATCCGGAGCTGTTTACCCTATGTAATACACTCTTAACACACACACCGTATGCTGCCTCCCTCACCCTAACGTCACCCATTCCCCTGCCTGACCCCTTCATACTCTGCCCCACACTGCTTCCCCCCTGCCCCCCTTCCTGCTCCCTCTCAGGTCATGGCAATGCTAGCGCAGGTGGACTCGTGGCAGTTTAATGCATTCGAGCTCAGCGACGTGTCAGGCGGGCGGCCACTGTCGATGCTAAGCTACTTCCTTTTTAAACGCTTTGAGGTGTGTCTCATCTCTCATGCCGCCCTCCATTTGCTCCCATGTCGCCATTCTTGTGATCCCAAGCCGTCCTCCTTTTGCTCCCTTGCCGCCATAATGGCGTCATTTTTGTGCTCCCATGCCGCACTCCATGTGCCCACATGCCGCCATCATGGCGTTATTCTTGTGCACCCATGCCGTCCTCCATGTGCTCCCATGCCGCCATCGTGGTGTCATTCTTGTGCTCCCATGCCGTCCTCCTTTTGCTCCCATGCCGCCATCATGGCGTCATTCTTGTGCTGCCATGCCGTCCTCCTTTTGCTCTCATGCCGCCATCATGGCGTCATTCTTGTGCTCCCATGCCGTCCTCCTTTTGCTCCCTTGCCGCCATAATGGCGTCATTCTTGTGTACCCATGCCGTCCTCCTTTTGCTCCCTTGCCGCCATCGTGGTGTCATTCTTGTGCTCCCATGCCGTCCTCCTTTTGCTCCCTTGCCGCCATAATGGCGTCATTCTTGTGCTGCCATGCCGTCCTCCTTTTGCTCTCATGCCGCCATCATGGCGTCATTCTTGTGCTCCCATGCCGTCCTCCATGTGCCCCCATGCCACATTTTACACATTTTGCTTTTGTTTCAGCCAAGCAACATTTAATTGTCTTTCTGGTGTATGTCCGAGTGCTTGCTGCCTTAACACACACAGTCAATGGACTGACAGATCTCGGCCCCCCCTAGTTATCTCTCCGTCGCACCTCCCCCAAGTCACCCCCTGCCATGTACCGTACACATCATTGTTGGACTCTTCACCCCTCTCTCCTCCTCCTATTCAATGGATGAGGTGCAGTTGCTTCAGGTCCTAGAACTCACACCTCCATATACCTTGAGATTGATAGACAACTTATGGCTAGATGAGATGCAGCTGGCTCAGGTCCTCTAATCCCTGTCTCCCTTCCTCCCTTTACACCTCCACACCTCCTACCTGCAGTTGATAGACAAGTTCTAGCTGGATGAGGTGCAGCTGGTTCAGGTCTTCAAAATCCTGCCTCTCTTCCTCCACACCTCCCCTCCTACCTGCAGTTGATAGACAAGTTCCAGCTGGATGAGGTGCGACTGGTGCAGTTCCTGATGCGTATTGAGGACGGGTACCCGACCAACCCCTACCACAACCGCATCCACGCGGCCGACGTGCTTCAGAGCTTGCATGTCCTGCTGTGTCGAGGCAGCTTGATGCAGAGCGGCTACTGTGACGAGGTGTCGCTCACATCATGTTACCTGTCGGCGGTGAGAGGGGGGAGGGCTAGCTGGGGATGAGGGGAGCAGAGGTTGAGGAGGGGGGGTGGAGGGGGAGCTGGTGTGAAGGGGAGCTGGGGATGAGGTGGGAGAGGGGAAGAGGAGGAGGGGGGGGGGGCTGAAATGACATGTTTGACCACATCTGGGCATTGGACAGTTGGATAGGAAGGGGAACAGGATAAAAGAGAAATAGAGAGAATGGGGAAGGTGGGGTATGAAGAGAATGGGGAGGGGGGGAGGGAGGCGAAGGAGGGACTGAGGGGGAGAGAGGGGCAGTGAGAGAGACTCCACAGCAGTCCCCGTAGCACCTGCAGCCAGGCCTTTCATGGCCTCGACCCCACACTTGCTCATTCACCCTTCACTGTTCACACTGGCCCGTCCACCCGGTCGACAAGCTGGCGACTACCTGGCTCTCATACCTCTCCCCACTCACCCTTCCAACCAGATCATCCATGACTACGAGCACAAGGGTGTGAATAACGACTTCCTCATCCGCACCTCTGACAGCTTAGCGGTGGGTGATGGGTCGGCACTGCTGTACTGCAGTGCGAGCGGAGGCTGTAATGTTGCTGTACTGCAGCATGAGCGTTCATGGTGTGCGCGCATGTAGCGCTCTCTGATTAAACGATGCCAGATACACATACCCTCGTATGGTTGTAGTGGTAACGGCGTGTACGCGGCCTCGGCCCATGCCGCACTGTTTCCCGAACCCTCACACCCCTGCGGGACGTAGTTATTTTCTGTGGTACTCGGATTGTTTTCCACTGTAGGTTGGTGCATTCCTGTCCGGGCGGGGGGGGGATGAGGTTTGAAGGCTTAGGGGGCTGAGTGCTGGTTTTTGTGTGCGGCAGACCACCTTTGGCTGGCCGCGGGGCAGCCACCTCTGGGCCGATGGGGACCGAACTTGGGGGTGGTGTGGAGCTGCTGGCATTAGCAGCAGGGCACAGTGAACTTGTGTCCATGGCAGTATGCTGTGATACCGTTATATCTGCATTGTAGCTGAATCTCCCTAAGAGGAAAAGTGGTGCTTACAAGAATCTCAACGGGCCTCATGCCATCACTCTCCATTTCTTCTTTACGGTGGGATAATCTTCGATAACATTTAGGTGGCTGGTGAGTTTTTTCTTACCGATTAGTGATAACCTTGTTTTTTTATTGGCTTGCATGCCATATATCTGAGAAGGTGCAGGCCCTGCTTTATCTGAGTACCCAAATCCCAGCAATAACTTTCGCAGAAGGACCTGGCTGTGCACAGGATGGACACAGATTGTTGCCATGATTAGACACGGAAGGTGTGGATTCAAACCTTAGCCGTGCATTACCAGTTCACATACACCACCTCTTTGACTCCTGGCATGCTGCTGACGCCCTCCCCGCCTCTGCTGTTGCTATCTGCTAGCATGCTATTAATGCCTGCCCTGCCTCGGCTGCTGCTAGCTACTAGCTACTTGCATGATACTTCAGCCTGTCACGCCTCCGCTGCTGCTAGCTGCTTGCTTGATCCTTACGCCTGCCCCGCTGCTGCTGCTGCTGCTCCCCTCTGCACAGATCTTGTACAACGACCGCTCGCCAATGGAGAACCACCATTTAGTGAGAAAGAGGGTAGAAGGGGGGGGGGAGCTAAGGAAGGATGAGGGGCGTAGAGGAGGGGTGGTGGGTAAAGGGCAGACAGTGATGGGAGGAACCACCGTGTGGTGAGAGGGGGACGGGGGGCAGAACCACGCTTAGCTCCTGCACGCCGCATGGCAACCACTGTCACTGCAATCTTGACCTGAAATTGCTGTACTCCATGACCTGACACCGCTGCCATGCCATTTGTGGACACCCCACAGGCTGCCACGTTCCAGCTGATGAACAGCGACGAGTACAACTTCATGCCCATGGTGCCGCACAAAGTCAAGGTGAGGTGTGGGAGGTGTGGTGTGGGACGGAGGTGGAGGTGGGAGGTTAGATGTGGGACTGATCTTTTTGACGCGGAAGGGGCCTTGTTATTACACACGCACGTGGTGGAGGTATGGCACGGAATTAAAAGTGTTTTGTCAGCAGGGCCGCAGGGACACGATTGGAAGGTGAGAGACCTTTCCTTACAGGGCATGCAGCAGGTGGGTTTGGTGGCGTGGTCAACTTTGCGTCCATAATGCCGCACAAAGTCGAGACGGGGCGTGCAGTATGTCTGTCTGGGTGGAGCATGCAGGAAGGGGCGTGCACTCCGTGCAATGGGAGGGGCCAAGCAGCAACAGGCATGCGGAGGAAATGGGGGAAGGGGATGGGATATGCCTTGCGGGAAGCATTCCAGGTAAGAGAAGTATGGGGGAAACAGTATGTGCTGCGATGAGCTCAACTCCCTGCCCAAGGCACATAACGAATTGCAGGTGAGAGAACTGAGGGCATGCAGTATGCAGCCCAGGGCACGTGCAGCTCATGGGACACTGTATGCATGTATGAGGAGGGAGGGGGGGGTCCCAGCCAGGACCACGGCTACCAGATGTGCAGCCCAGAGAAGTGCAATTCATGAATTATTTACTTCTTCCACTAATTTAGAGTCCACAATCTCTCCAGGGGAAAATCCAGTTTGTCCACCTTCAACAATTCCAACTTTCGAAGTCATTTGTTGAACAATCACTTCAAGATGTTTATCAGCAATGCTTGCTCCTTGAAAACGGTGTACACGTTGTACACCGTCAACAAGAATTTGTTGTATTTTATTTTAAAAAACGCTGTCTAGCCGCAGCCCTCTGGTGCAGCCGGTAGAGGCAGTACAGATAGGGACGAATTGCGCAGGAGGGAGAAGTACTGCTGGTGACATGAAACAGCTTTCGGGTGTGTGACTGAAGGGTCATGAATTCTTCCTCATACCTGCCCCCCACCACTAACCTTTTCCTAGCGTCCGCTTTTCCTAGCCTCCCCTCTTCCCCCCCTGCATGCAGGAAGCACTGCACAAGCAAGCGATGCCCCTGCCCTCCCCCTCAACCCTCAACCCTAAATCATTTCATCCCTACCCTCCTCCTCGACCCTTTCCTTCTTGCCCCCACACCCCCGGTCCGCAGGAATCGCTGCGCAAGCAAGTGATTGAGATGGTGCTGGCCACGGACATGAAACAGCACTTTGCGATCCACTCCATGTTCCAGGTGGGTCTAGGGTTAAGGACCGACGTGAGGGGGCAGTAAGGGGGGGGGGATAAGCGACATCAGGGTCTAGGGCTAAAGAACGGACGTGAGGGAGGAGGAAGGGGGGGGGATAAGCGACATCAGGGTCTAAGGCTAAAGAAGGGACGTGAGGGAGGAGGAAGGGTGGGGGATAAGGGACATCAGGGTCTAGGGCTAAGAACGGACGTGAGGGAGGAGGAAGGGGGGGGGATAAGGGACATCAGGGTCTAGGGCTAAAGAACGGACGTGAGGGAAGAGGAAGGGGGGGGGATAAGCGACATCAGGGTCTAGGGCTAAAGAAGGGACGTGAGGGAGGAGGAAGGGAGGGGGGATAAGGGACATCAGGGTCTAGGGCTAAAGAAGGGACGTGAGGGGGGAGGAAGGGGTGGGGATAAGGGACATCAGGGTCTAGGGCTAAAGAAGGGACGTGAGGGAGGAGGAAGGGGGGGGATAAGCGACATCAGGGTCTAGGGCTAAAGAAGGGACGTGAGGGGGGAGGAAGGGGGGGGGATAAGGGACATCAGGGTCTAGGGCTAAAGAAGGGACGTGAGGGAGGAGGAAGGGGGGGGGATAAGCGACATCAGGGTCTAGGGCTAAAGAAGGGACGTGAGGGGGGAGGAAGGGGGGGGGGATAAGGGACATCAGGGTCTAGGGCTAAAGAAGGGACGTGAGGGAGGAGGAAGGGGGGGGGATAAGCGACATCAGGGTCTAGGGCTAAAGAAGGGACGTGAGGGGGGAGGAAGGGGGGGGGATAAGCGACATCAGGGTCTAGGGCTAAAGAACGGACGTGAGGGAGGAGGAAGGGGGGGGATAAGGGACATCAGGGTCTAGGGCTAAAGAAGGGACGTGAGGGAGGAGGAAGGGGGGGGATAAGCGACATCAGGGTCTAGGGCTAAAGAACGGACGTGAGGGAGGAGGAAGGGGGGGGGATAAGCGACATCAGGGTCTAAGGCTAAAGAAGGGACGTGAGGGAGGAGGAAGGGGGGGGGATAAGGGACATCAGGGTCTAGGGCTAAGAACGGACGTGAGGGAGGAGGAAGGGGGGGGGATAAGGGACATCAGGGTCTAGGGCTAAAGAACGGACGTGAGGGAGGAGGAAGGGGGGGGGATAAGGGACATCAGGGTCTAGGGCTGAAGAAGGGACGTGAGGGAGGAGGAGGGGGGGGGGATAAGGGACATCAGGGTCTAGGGCTGAAGAAGGGACGTGAGGGAGGAGGAAGGGGGGGGGATAAGGGACATCAGGGTCTAGGGCTGAAGAACGGACGTGAGGGAGGAGGAAGGGGGGGGGATAAGCGACATCAGGGTCTAGGGCTGAAGAAGGGACGTGAGGGAGGAGGAAGGGGTGGGGATAAGGGACATCAGGGTCTAGGGCTAAAGAACGGACGTGAGGGAGGAGGAAGGGGGGGGGATAAGCGACATCAGGGTCTAGGGCTAAAGAAGGGACGTGAGGGAGGAGGAAGGGAGGGGGGATAAGGGACATCAGGGTCTAGGGCTAAAGAAGGGACGTGAGGGGGGAGGAAGGGGGGGGGATAAGGGACATCAGGGTCTAGGGCTAAAGAAGGGACGTGAGGGAGGAGGAAGGGGGGGGGATAAGCGACATCAGGGTCTAAGGCTAAAGAAGGGACGTGAGGGAGGAGGAAGGGGGGGGGATAAGGGACATCAGGGTCTAGGGCTAAGAACGGACGTGAGGGAGGAGGAAGGGGGGGGGATAAGGGACATCAGGGTCTAGGGCTAAAGAACGGACGTGAGGGAGGAGGAAGGGGGGGGGATAAGGAACATCAGGGTCTAGGGCTAAAGAAGGGACGTGAGGGAGGAGGAGGGGGGGGGGATAAGGGACATCAGGGTCTAGGGCTGAAGAAGGGACGTGAGGGAGGAGGAAGGGGGGGGGATAAGGGACATCAGGGTCTAGGGCTGAAGAACGGACGTGAGGGAGGAGGAAGGGGGGGGGATAAGCGACATCAGGGTCTAGGGCTGAAGAAGGGACGTGAGGGAGGAGGAAGGGGTGGGGATAAGGGACATCAGGGTCTAGGGCTAAAGAACGGACGTGAGGGAGGAGGAAGGGGGGGGGATAAGCGACATCAGGGTCTAGGGCTAAAGAAGGGACGTGAGGGAGGAGGAAGGGAGGGGGGATAAGGGACATCAGGGTCTAGGGCTAAAGAAGGGACGTGAGGGGGGAGGAAGGGGGGGGGATAAGGGACATCAGGGTCTAGGGCTAAAGAACGGACGTGAGGGGGGAGGAAGGGGGGGGGATAAGGGACATCAGGGTCTAGGGCTAAAGAACGGACGTGAGGGAGGAGGAAGGGGGGGGGATAAGCGACATCAGGGTCTAGGGCTAAAGAAGGGACGTGAGGGAGGAGGAAGGGAGGGGGGATAAGGGACATCAGGGTCTAGGGCTAAAGAAGGGACGTGAGGGGGGAGGAAGGGGGGGGGATAAGGGACATCAGGGTCTAGGGCTAAAGAAGGGACGTGAGGGAGGAGGAAGGGGGGGGGATAAGCGACATCAGGGTCTAAGGCTAAAGAAGGGACGTGAGGGAGGAGGAAGGGGGGGGGATAAGGGACATCAGGGTCTAGGGCTAAGAACGGACGTGAGGGAGGAGGAAGGGGGGGGGATAAGGGACATCAGGGTCTAGGGCTAAAGAACGGACGTGAGGGAGGAGGAAGGGGGGGGGATAAGGAACATCAGGGTCTAGGGCTAAAGAAGGGACGTGAGGGAGGAGGAGGGGGGGGGGATAAGGGACATCAGGGTCTAGGGCTAAAGAACGGACGTGAGGGAGGAGGAAGGGGGGGGGATAAGGGACATCAGGGTCTAGGGCTGAAGAACGGACGTGAGGGAGGAGGAAGGGGGGGGGATAAGCGACATCAGGGTCTAGGGCTGAAGAAGGGACGTGAGGGAGGAGGAAGGGGTGGGGATAAGGGACATCAGGGTCTAGGGCTAAAGAACGGACGTGAGGGAGGAGGAAGGGGGGGGGATAAGCGACATCAGGGTCTAGGGCTAAAGAAGGGACGTGAGGGAGGAGGAAGGGAGGGGGGATAAGGGACATCAGGGTCTAGGGCTAAAGAAGGGACGTGAGGGGGGAGGAAGGGGGGGGGATAAGGGACATCAGGGTCTAGGGCTAAAGAACGGACGTGAGGGAGGAGGAAGGGGGGGGGATAAGGAACATCAGGGTCTAGGGCTAAAGAAGGGACGTGAGGGAGGAGGAGGGGGGGGGGATAAGGGACATCAGGGTCTAGGGCTGAAGAAGGGACGTGAGGGAGGAGGAAGGGGGGGGGATAAGGGACATCAGGGTCTAGGGCTGAAGAACGGACGTGAGGGAGGAGGAAGGGGGGGGGATAAGCGACATCAGGGTCTAGGGCTGAAGAAGGGACGTGAGGGAGGAGGAAGGGGGGGGGATAAGGGACATCAGGGTCTAGGGCTAAAGAACGGACGTGAGGGAGGAGGAAGGGGGGGGGATAAGGGACATCAGGGTCTAGGGCTAAAGAAGGGACGTGAGGGAGGAGGAAGGGAGGGGGGATAAGGGACATCAGGGTCTAGGGCTAAAGAAGGGACGTGAGGGGGGAGGAAGGGGGGGGGATAAGGGACATCAGGGTCTAGGGCTAAAGAAGGGACGTGAGGGAGGAGGAAGGGGGGGGATAAGCGATATCAGGGTCTAGGGCTAAAGAAGGGACGTGAGGGGGGAGGAAGGGGGGGGGATAAGGGACATCAGGGTCTAGGGCTAAAGAAGGGACGTGAGGGAGGAGGAAGGGGGGGGGATAAGCGACATCAGGGTCTAGGGCTAAAGAAGGGACGTGAGGGGGGAGGAAGGGGGGGGGGATAAGGGACATCAGGGTCTAGGGCTAAAGAAGGGACGTGAGGGAGGAGGAAGGGGGGGGGATAAGCGACATCAGGGTCTAGGGCTAAAGAAGGGACGTGAGGGGGGAGGAAGGGGGGGGGATAAGCGACAGCAGGGTCTAGGGCTAAAGAAGGGACGTGAGGGAGGAGGAAGGGGGGGGGATAAGCGACATCAGGGTCTAGGGCTGAAGAAGGGATGTGAGGGGGGAGGAAGGGGGGGGGATAAGCGACATCAGGGTCTAGGGCTAAAGAACGGACGTGAGGGGGGAGGAAGGGGGGGGATAAGGGACATCAGGGTCTAGGGCTAAAGAACGGACGTGAGGGAGGAGGAAGGGGGGGGATAAGCGACATCAGGGTCTAGGGCTAAAGAACGGACGTGAGGGAGGAGGAAGGGGGGGGGATAAGGGACATCAGGGTCTAGGGCTAAAGAACGGACGTGAGGGAGGAGGAAGGGAGGGGGGATAAGGGACATCAGGGTCTAGGGCTTAAGAACGGACGTGAGGGAGGAGGAAGGGGGGGGGATAAGGGACATCAGGGTCTAGGGCTAAAGAACGGACGTGAGGGGGGAGGAAGGGGGGGGATAAGAGACATCAGGGTCTAGGGCTAAAGAACGGACGTGAGGGAGGAGGAAGGGGGGGGGGATAAGCGACATCAGGGTCTAGGGCTAAAGAACGGACGTGAAGGGGGAGGGGCGGGGGGGGTGTAGAAGCGACATCATGGGTTTTTGTTTTCAGCCTTGATAATTCATGAAGCCGCACTTTGCGGTACACTTTGTGTTCCAGGTAGGCAGGATATAATGAACCACAGACACGAAGCAGATGACTTCATGTGATGGGTGTTCAGGGTTGACAAGATCAAGGAAACCTTGTTTACGAAGCCACTGCTTTTAATATGAGCTGCCTCTTTGCTTCCTTCGCATGGGATAGGTTGCCTGCTTGCTTATCTAAGCTCTCCTCACCCTCCTTATCTCTCCTCTCCTCGCCCTCCTAGATTGCCTGCTTGCTCTCCTCACCCTTACCTCTCCTCACCCTCCTTACCTTACCTCACCTTGCTCAAGATGCGTTCCGCATTTAGCAACCCCGCCGTATCCACCACGAAATCACAGCCCCGTGCACAGTGATTATTTTTTGTGACTCAGCTACATGTCAGCTACACTGCAGCCTCTGGCCAGAGGCCCCATTTGTGGCCAGCCATGCTGCATCGTCCATCAGTCGCAGGCCGGTCCTAGTTTGGTCCCAATCAGGCCTTTGGCAGGGCAGCCTGCCAATGGTGGACTCGTTGCCGGAAAAATAACCACAGCCCACTCAGCAACCTCACATGACTTGACGCACCTGCACTTTTTGCTCAAATGTTAAAATACCGGATTCGGAAAAAATGGAAAATATCTTGTCCTCCGACAGGCCAAGATGCAGTCTGTGTGCAGCAACCCCGCCCCGGCAGCCACAGCACCGCGCAGCAACCTCGCCGCTTCGACATTGGCACCGTCAGCGCCGCGCAGCTCGCCGCAGGTCAGCTCTGACCAGATGCGACCGCTGGACGAGGACATGAAGAACCTGGTGGTGCAGGTAGGGTTGGGGTTTAGGTGTGACCCTGTTTGGGGTTATGGTTCAGGGTAAAACCATGAAGAACCTGGTGGTGGCGATGGTGGTCAGGGTGAAGGATAAACCATGAAGAACCTGGTGGTGGCGATGGTGGTCAGGGTGAAGGATAAACCATGAAGAACCTGGTGGTGGCGATGGTGGTCAGGGTGAAGGATAGACCATGAAGAATGTGGGGGTACTGGTGAGGATTACGTGTTTTGCTTAAACCATGAAAATCCTGGTGGCGGCGGTGGTGGTTAGGTTTGAATTAGAAACTGTCAAGCACCTGGTGGGTTAGGGAGAGCGATAGCAGCGGAGGATAGGGATAGTGCAAGAGCACCGACAATCAGTCCCTTTACAGACGCCACGACTAAACGTCACCAAAGAGAATGAAATGTATGTGTTACTTACTTATGTGAGACTGCAGAGGCGCACCTGGTTCATGCGCCCCTGTTGGGGATGGCTGGCAAGGTAAAGCAAGGAAAAGACTCCCCCAAGAACAATCTTATCAGGGGCGGAATGGTCCCAAGAAAGAGGAAAGGGCCTGCATGGTCGGAAGATTTCCCGATGAAAAAAACTGCAGGGAAAGGGTCCATGTTCTGAACAGAGTGCAGCCGACGACCCATGGTAGCCCACCTAGTGCTACGGACGAAGGGGGCAGCTTCCTTCATCCACGCCCCAGAGTGTATTGATTTATTTATTTATGCTGCTCCTGCTGACGGCCCTGCCTGCAGCTCGCGCTCAAGTGCGCCGACCTAGGCCACCTCTCGTCGCCACGCATTGTGCACAAGAAGTGGGTGCACGCGCTCGAGGAGGAGTTCTTCCGGCAAGGGGACAACGAGAAGCTGAACGGGCTGTCCGTGTCGCCCCTGATGGACCGGGAGAAGAATGGAATCACCAAGTCACAGGTTTGTGTGTGTGGATGGGGGTCTTGGGGAGGCGGAGTTTGCTCTGTGAACCTTAACCTGTCCTGTAGATGTGTGCTTTGCCTGCCTTTGTGATCAACCTTGCTCAGAGGTATTAGATGTATTGGAATACCACCTGTTGATGATCGTTTCCAGTGCATCGTTGCATATTTAGATTTTGTGCCAATTATTTGGTCCCCCCTGGGTGCGCCGTGGGGGGTCCCCAACCTGGGCAGGTTGGGGCCTCTCGGGGAAACAGGGGGCAGCAATGGAAGAAATCAGGTATTCATCCCAAGGAAAAGATATTCAAATCTGCGGTACTGGATCTGATGATAGATTAAGAGAAGAATGGATTCAGAAAGTCACAAGTGGGTGGGTGTGTTTGTGTGCCTACTTCACTGTCAAATGGTGAGGCACCCAGTTCTCTCAGAGGCCTATAAAGTGCACCTTCTGATGGATCTAGATGAAACGGAATCGGTCAGTCACAGGTTTGTGCTTCTCAGTTTGCGCGCTTGTGTTTACCAGAAGATGATGTTTTTTGTTGGCAAAAGAATAGTAGTGTGCGTGACCTAAATCCCGAAGCCTTAGTACCGGTGTCCTTACCTTTGTTTTTTGTGCGCAGGTTGGCTTCTTCGACATCGTGGCGCTGCCGCTCTTCCAGAGCTTTGCCCAGGCGTTTGCGGAGACCAGCCCAATGCTGGAGGCAGTCAAGGACAACTACAACATGTGGCGGGACGAGACGGCGTCCATGCCGAGCGGGCGCGTGAGCCTGAACAAGTGATGTGCCTGATTTTAGTCGCACTGATCGTGGGCTCGGGGTGATGACGGTTGCCTGAGCATCATAGTATTAGGAGCATGATCGCTTGTAGCAGTGCTGGTGGCCGGCAAGTGCAGGGTGGCCCCCCTTGCTACTTCTCTGGGGGGCGGCGATGGGGAAGCAGTGCAGCAGCTTCTGCAAGCCGGGCGCAGCAGCTGCGGCAAGCTGGGAACAGCAGCTGTGGCAAGCTGGGAGCAACCGCCCTTCCATCAAGGAGCAACAGCTGCTGCAAGCTGGCAGCGATCTGCACTAATGGGCCCAAGGCGCCAGTCAGTCGAAAAGTCCCCCCCCCCCCCTTCCTAGCTGACGGGGCAGGCCAGCTGCTGGCGCTGTCCCTCCCCCCTCAAGGCTGAGGCCGGGACAGCAGGGCAGATCGCTGGAAGAAGAGACTTTCCTCGCATCCCTGGGCGGGCTGGGGCCCGGCTGCCAAGACAGGCATGTATGATTCCGGGCCGGCCGCATCGGCAGTGGGAGATCGCAGCAGTCTATGTTCCTCCCGGCTGTCGCCTGGGATCCAGAGCAGGCATGCCCCACGGGCGTGGCGTCAGAAGGAGATTGTGGCGGAGCACTCCCCTGCTTCCCGCTGGTGGGGCGGGGCAGGCTGCTACCCAGGGGACAGGATAAGCACTCGCTCTCTGGATGCGTGAGCAGCGGGGGCGGGTGGCGCTACTCCCCTCCGCCTTCCTGCTGACAGGGCGGGTTTGGCTGTGGCCCAGCAGTCAGTGCATTCGTATATGTCTCCTGCCGCGGCATCAGCAGACGTTCGCGGCGCCCCAGGCTGTGGCCCGTTGGCTAGGACAAGCATGTTCCCAGCTAGGTCATCAACGAGAGCGAGCGGCGCCCCTGCTGTGCCTGGAGCGCTGCTGACAAACCGTGCCAACAACCATCATGGGGATGCATAATAAATGTGGGGGGCGTCATTCGTACATTTCATCTGCACGGTCCCTCATTGCGCGTGATTGATTGAGTAGTGGGGGGGGGTGAGGGTGCAGGGACTGCGATTCTTGACCCACGCCATCTGCCCGGTTATATATAATAACATTTTTGGCGTCTGCTTTATTCTGTGCTCAGCCCATGGCGAAACAGGCATCTCATCACTCACGATTCAGCCCGGCAGGCCGTCCTGTTAGCCGGCGTTGCTTGTTGGTTCCGGGGCACAAAGCCCGCCCTTCAGAGGGGACAACAGCCCCCGTAAGCATGACCTGGAGGTTATTTTTTAACGTTGTCCTTTTGGCTCCGAATTACCGGTAGTAGGAGAGCTCATCGGTCCATGATATGCTTGATGGGGCATCGGAGTCGCATCGGAACCTCCTTGGAAAATGAATGAGACTGTTGAAGTTACTTTTGTGGCCGTGGCTCTACTCATGCCAATGACGTCACACCTCTGGGCTCATGACACCTGTCAAATAATGACGTCACACCTCTGGGCCCATGACACCTGTCAATGACGTCACACCTCAGGGCCCATGACACCTGTCAATGACCAGTGACCCTCCTGGGCTGATAACCAAGTCAACCACAGACGAGGGGCGTGGAAAAGAACCCCATGGTGCAGTGCTACACCCAGAGGGCAGGGCCCAGAGGTGTAACGTCATTATTGTTACACCCAATCACATGACGTGGGTCGTGGGTGCATAAGAGTTACGTTGAACACCAAGCTGGGAGGCTTCCTTGGCTGCATGAAGCGTGGCAGGGCGTCAAAAGCTGTATGCAACTCTATGTCGTATACTCGTTGGGTCCTGCTACATGCATAGCCGCGCAGGGCCAGTAGGGGATTCACAACCTCAAGTCCTGGCATGGAAAGTCAATTACGTTACGCCATGAATTGTGATGATTATAAGAGCCCATCTCTGCAACCCATCTCCTAAGAAATATCTCAATGGGCGTACAGCTTTTGGGTCAGGCCACTCACTCAGTCCAGGCTGCGGTTTCTAACGGGTATCTTGACTTCCGGTATTCCGGGCCGCCGGATTGTCTCAGGGTGGCTCAGGGGTCAGGGACACTTCCTCCGTCGCTCAATATTCTTCATTTTAGTTTCTTCTCTTCTCCCATCTGAACAGTTGGGCGCCCACGCGGCCGAGTCTTCTTGAGCAGGACCATGAGGTCAATGACATTACACCTCTGGGCCCTGCTCAAAAAGGCTCGGCCGCGTGGGCGCCCAACTGTCCCATTGCAAGAAAATAAACTTAAGGTAAGCAGGGCCCAGAGGTGTTACGGCATTGACTCAATCTTTGGTGGATGTCTGGGCTGGGCATGTCAAGTTCCTCAAAAACGGTCCGGCAGTCCATGAGCTGGTGATTCTAGGGATACCTAGCGATAATTAGTACCGGCGTTGAATACTTTATGATTTAACCCTTGGGCCCTACGAAAAAAGGCTCGGCTGCGGTGGCGCCACGCAAGGCCACAACTAAGCGCCCCCATCAACAACATCTGGTATTCTGGCTCGATACAGATTCCTTGATGGGAGTCAGCTGTGTCATCCATCTCGCTGATTGCATAGCAGTTCTTACACGCTTCACTTGAGCACTATTTTTGTGTCCCCTCTTCCTTTCAGCTTCTTCTCTTCTCCCATCTGAACAGTTGGGCGCCCAAGCGGCCGAGCTTTCTTGTGCATGGCCTAGAGGTGTGACTTCATTGACTTGAGCACAACTAGACACCTAAAATCGCCGTACCCGTAATGTGGAGAAAAGCCACGACACTCAAGGGATAGATTCATTTACAACTGACGTAAAGAAGCCAGCCAGCCATGTATGATCCACAACAAAAATACTGATCAGCACCCCCTGCAAATTAGGCTAGCCTCCCTCACTGGCCTCTCAAAGGATTATAGCAAGAAGCGCACCAGTGAACTGGAAATGACAAAAAAGTCAACATCCGGGCAGCCTAGGCCTCAGAACATCGACCATCAGTGATGGGGCTGATGTAGCCACAGCGCCTTGGCAGGAGAACTGCAAAATCGGATTAGTCCATGAAGAGCCAGAAGGCATACTGGTTTGTGGGCAGGAGTCCGGTCGACATGCTAGCGCCCTCTAGATGGTAACCAACCAACCAACCAACCAACTGGAATGTGAAATGAAGAGAAGGAAATTTGATGGGGGCGGCTGCTCTTGGGTGCCAAGCAACGGTAGCATCCATTCGACACACACACAAGACATATGTATTTATGGTCCAGCTATGAGACTGAGCTAGCGGGGCAGGGACTTGTGAATGGTGGGTGACATCTTTGTCAGGCACTGGAAGGAAAGAGGCCGATTGGAACCTAAGAAGGCATAGATCCAGTAATCGGCCATTCAAACTTCGAAAAGCAGGGAAGCTCCTGTGGGTTGCCATGCCACACCATCAGGAAAGATCGGCCAGAAAAAGCGATCCACAGCGCTGACCAAGCGTTCACAAACATACATGCAACAAAATGTGTGAAACCTAACCGCTATGCTGCTCTGCCAGGCAGAGTGAATCCACGTTGTTTGATGCAAGGGCCACCTGCTCAATCTAGTCACTCACACACAAATATGTAAATCCATACCGGTAACTTGCTCTGCTGTACCTGGGCAAAGTCGTACGAAGGTCTCAACACAAAACGCAGTCATCTGTGCTACGAGTGCAATCTTGACAGAAATATTCAAAAAGAAAAGGCACTACAAAGGACACAGGACGGAAAGCACAGCAGGTGCAGGACACGGCGATGGTAGTGCGATCGAACGCGGCGGGCGCTGCATGACATGGCATGCTGTCGCACATCAGCACAGAGCAAGGATCCTAAACTGTATTTCCACATTGTGCCCCCTCTGGAGAAATCAATCGTAGCATGTCTTCAGCCTCTCCCTCATCTTGATTCCAATCCTTCGTGATAGGATGGTGATTGCACCAAGCACAGGCCATGGACCGCACCATAGGTGTCCCTTGAGGCACGCATGGTGACAGAGCTTGTAGAGATCACAGCCACTCCCAGCCAGGTGCAGAGGATCTGAGTGCTGTGCGATTTCTGCCCATCGCCACTGCCTTGTCTAAGCTCGGGGAGTCCTCTCTCTCTTTTGTGCCCCCCTGCTGCCAGTTCTCCTCAGTCTGGGGCTATCTGGCTTCAAACTGAACAACGCGCTTGGTCCTCTTCTTGTACAGGATACGGTATCCGCAGTCACGGCACTGAATGACGTCGCCCGGCTTGAGGAGCACCTCGGAGCCGCAATTGCCGCAGGTATAGGGCACCCCCAGGAAGCTGGCCGGAGGCATAGGCTGCTGAAGGCCGCTCATGTTGTTTGCCAAGGGCGATCCTGATTATAAAAGAGGCGATGATAAGCGGCTGTATTCGGCCTGGTAGTGTCGGGCTCAAAATACACGAAATGTTCATACCTGAAGCCGTACGCTTTGACAATTTCTCGACGGAGCGGGATCTAGCCAAGAGGAACATTCTCATATTGAAAATCATATATTCCTGGATGGCTTCCTCTTCAACCCCCCAGACTCCGCTACACGCGACTGAGAAGGGCGTCATAGATGAGTTCCAGGGGCGGAGGCAGAGGCTCAGCGAGGCACACTCTAAAATCACAGAGATGAGTGCCGAGATCGCAGAGCACGACATCGTCATGAAGACCCTGGAGCCCATGGACGCGAAGCGAAAATGCTTCCGACTGGTGGGGGAAGTGCTGGTGGAGCGAACCGTGGGGGAGGTGCTGCCAGCAGTCAAGAAAAACAGGTAAGTCTGACGTCTGAAGTCAACGGAAGACTACACTTGCGCCCTCGCTCCATGTCCTCGCTGCCCTCCTGCAGCAAGTCAGGGATGTCTCTACTGGGATGGTATTATGCGGTTCATCTCCCCTCATCAAGCGCATGACAGATCCAATCTGCACAAGGGAAGGGGCAAGGAGGTGTCAGCACTGGGATTGCATGTCAGCGCACGAATGCGCATGGCAGATCCAATCTGCACATGGCAAGAGACAAGGCATGGCCCACCTTGGGATGGCCTTTCAGCGCTTCAATGCCCCCATTCATGCCCTTGGCAGACCCAATATGTACAAGGGTAGGGTTGGGGAGACGTTGTGCTGCAAGGCCTGTAGCACAGGTGGGTCCCATGTAAGTGCAGCCTTTTTGCGGGGCACCAAATGGCCGAATGGGATTTTACACATGGGAGCTGGGCATGCTTGCGCACAACCAATCCTCCCAATTTGATAGCAGCTGTACTCAAGAGTGAAAAATGCGGCCGGCATCTTCTGTTTAGTAAGGGCTTCAACTACACTTCAGCCACATTACGGCCTACAACCGAGGGGTCCTGCTGCGGCAAGCCCTGCTGCTCGGGCCACTGGCCGAAGGCTGGTCAATCCTAGGTCCCTCTCCATCCAGTAATGGCCACCCGGCCGCCCCCCAATGGTGGCCTGGCGCAAACTTAAGTGAACACTGACGGCGGCGCTGGCCTGCGTATTTCCGTGCAGGGATAATTTGGAGTCGGTCGTTCTCAATATTCAGGGCTCTGTCAAGCAACAAGAAGCAGAGCTGGCGGAGTTCCAGGTGTGACAGGCAGGCAGTGGATATTTTAGCGCACTCGGTTTCGATTCAGCTTCGTCATGGGACTCATGGCAGAGGGACCATGTGCAGCAAGCTTTGCTGCATGGACCAATCGTCATGGGGCTGTGATCAAGGCTTGGTCTTCAAAGGCCTTGTGGTGGCTGTGCAGGGGCCTGCCCTGGATTATCTGGTGCATACTGCTAGGAACACTGACAGGGATGGTGTTGATGTTGGCGCAGTGGTGCACAAGTGTCATTACATATGGCAGGGAGTTAGGCTTCTTCTTAGCCACACCAACATGGCCTAGGTTCAAGAGGCATACAGCGGTGATATTTGTGCGCCTTAGTGCGCCTGCCAGCGCTGAATGATTGCGAGGCGCCCTGAACATGGCATTATTTCCCCGCACCTGTGAATCAGCTGTAGCCTGGTAGGCGATGTACGTGACCGGATTGTGCAGGACGACAGCGAGGAGTAGGATCATAAGCCTGAACCCTGAACCTTTTCAACCAACTGGGTGCAGGCTAAATACAAGATCCGGATTGTCCGGGATGACGAGGAGGAGGAAGATCAGAAGCGGCCGGCAGCGCCACAGCCAGCGGCACCAGGGGTGCTGGTTGGGAAATGAGGAGATGCCACCTAGAGCGCTGCTGCTAGTCGGGAAATGAGAAGTCGAAGGTGCACGCGGTGGCCAGCCAGAAAAGCTGGTCAGGAAATGAGGAGGTGCAAGCGCACGCGATGGGGGGGTAATCTGATGGCTCAAGATCTGTTTTGGCCCAGTCGGCTCGGGCTGGTTAGAAGAGCAGCTGGGCAGCAGGTGCAAGACAGCAAGGTAGGGGACAGCAAGGCAGCAGCTGAAGGGCAGCAGTTGCAGCCTGAGCAGCTGATGTGCATAAGTCATTGCCCTCAGCGCCTGCAGAAGTATCTGGGGATTTCATATTTGTGTTTGTCAGATCATTGTCCATGGCCATGGTCAGTCCGTTTGCCAGTCCAAAAAGGCGCACGCGATAGGAGCCACTGGTAACGAAGAATAGCGAATTGAGAATGTCTGACTGCCGCTCAGGGGACTAGTACCAGTCGCTACTCAATTTTGAGCCCACGTTGGTCTTGCCCGGCAAAGTCAAGCGATGCCTGGAGGGGAGGTGTAGCTGCAATTCAATGAACCTTACTGCCACGCTGTTTGTTCTGACGTTTTGTTTTCTGATGATCTGATCTGCCTCCTTTCCTTTGTTGGGCTCTCAGTCACACTCTTTAAGACCACCACACACTTCGGTGCCTTAGCGGCCGAGCCTTTTAAGGAGGGTTTGGAGGTGTCATGTCATTGACTTGAAAGACCACCCAACAGATGGGCGCCCAAGCGGCAGAGCCTTCTTAAGGGCGCTTAGGTGTAATGTCATTGAAAAACAAAACATGGAGACCACCGACAAGGGGACTGCCATCCTGCTACTGACACCAGATCGGTGATGTCTTTGTTTGTGAAAATCCCAGATTATAGGGCTGTTCCTTTGTTACTTCCTTATCGGGCAAAGAGGATCAACGCACTGAAGAGTCTTGCGGGTTAGCGATTGAAGGCTGCACCTCTGGCTAAAAGCCAGCCTGTGGGTTTATCCGGTTGCACAATGTTGAACAGGACAGGGGATCAATTTAGTACGCTCAAGAGACATGGCACTGAAGGCTGAGAACTTGGCCAAGAGTCTTTCCTTTCATATCCAAGTTCAGACCTGCACCCGCCAGAGGTACTAATATCAGACCGAGGTCTTCTCTCTCCCCCCACCGGGGTCCGTGTTCCTGCCACCTTGCATAGGAGGATGGCATGGCTGCACCATGGCCCAGCCTAGTCATGCCCTAGCAGCCCCACGTGGCTGAGCGATCAGCAGGGCCCACCGTTCTAAGCAGACTGTGGTCAGAACAGCAGGCTTGAGCCGTGTCTGTCTTTTCCTTGACACATTTTTCATGTTGCCAAGCCAAACAGGTCAGCTTTCTCGCTTGGTCTCTCCCAGATTTCCGTCATGGGCTGTAAACATGGTTTGTTGCATCCTGCAAAAGGTGGTCTGGTACTCCGGTGTGCACTGAGATAAGGAGTGTCATCCACCTGCACCCAAATGACCTGCTTCATGACCCCATAACCGGTGCACTTCTTGGCACCCCAGGTGTAACGTTATTGACTTCTTGGCACCCCATGGACCAAGGTAATCTGACACTCTGATACGCGTTGTGTAGGTTGAGGATGATGCATACCCGCTCCTCGTGCAGATTTAGAATGGGCCATGCTGAACGCTCGGCCACGTGGGGCTGGTAGGGAATGACTACACTTAGTTATTCCCTCGTGCAGGATTGGAGGTTTGACTAGGGTCAGGTGGAAGCGAATTTCATCCTCTTTGAAACACAGACGAGGAATAGAGGAATTAATATTGGAATAGATGACATAGCGCGAGGAAAAAGTCGTGAAGAAGAAATGTCCAAGACACGGATACTCTGACAGTGCTCCTCTGTGCGAGGGCCTGCCAGCCGGAAGAAGAATAAAATAAAACCATCGTTGATATGAGGCTGTGATTGACGAAGTAGTTGCTAATCTGAACATTATCGATCAACCCACAATCAGGGCACAGATCAGCAGTAGTCGTTGCTCCCTATCTGTGTGATGCTGAGCCCCAACGTTACAGGTTCGGCGACTCCTTTCCTGGATGGACAAGAGTGAAGGAGGGTCGCTTTTTTAAGCCCCTTCTCCTTTCCAATCGTGGTAGCCCGTGATGTATGGCAGAAGGCTGAAGGGCTGATGTCATGACTCGTGAGTTCCATGACCCTGTCCAGCCGTGGCAGTCTGTGGCGGAAGGCAAAACGGCCGCTATTATGAGCCCCTTCCTTCCTGCTCAGGTGCTGAAGCCCGGCGTGGAGACAGGCAGACGCAGAGATCATCTTTCAAAGAGCCATTGTCATTGGCCCCTTCCTCCTGTTAGGCTGCTGATGCCCGTGGTGAGGACAGGCAGACGGACAGATGGATACAGATGCTGAGATGGCACCGTAGACTGAGATTATACTGCAGCCATCGCGACGGGTAGTGCAACTGAGGACCCAGTCAGGAAGCTGAGGAAGGGCTGCTGGCTCTGAGGGGGGAGAGGGAAGAGGAGGGGGGGGGGATTCAAAGGAATGTCTGAGGAAGGGTTGTTGACAGACAGCCAAGTAAAAATATGCATGATACCGAGACTCCAAAAGGTGAGTTATTTTAGGTTTGACGGAGACAGGGCTGATCACACTGAATATAGACGATAGGGGAGAGGGAAGAAGAGGCATATCTGCCCACATAATTGAGACTTGATGAAAAGGGAGGCTGTAGAGGGAGTGGGAGAAGGATTAAATGTCATTGACGCTCCATGCAGAGGGCAGGACAAGTGGGAGGTGGGAAAGAGATGCTCGTCACATTCAGGATTGATGCAGGACCGACTATATAAATAGCTTCTGCTTGCCTGCTCCCTTTTTCACGATGAAAAGTATTGGACAGCAAAAAGTATTTTAAAAATGTGTTCAAGTTTTTTGTGCTAATTCAATAATTCATAAAGGAAAGGAGGACCAGTCGTGGGGGCACCGAAAACCAAATGAGCCTAGCAGCATTGAAAACAAATAGTGCCTCCCAGGCCTCTGCCCACGACCTTTCCTGTACGCCCGCTGTTCATGCCCACACTTTTCCACTCGGTCACACTTTTTCACACCCCCTGGAGAGTAAGTCCTAAACTTTGAAAAGGAAAAACACTGGCTGTGCCTGTGCGCACAATTCCTTCAACCCGCCATTCTCTCACCGCTCACTTCTGCCACCTTCAAAGACAAGTGGTCTAGTCATGATTATGAACGCCATTGCGCGATGCTGAGGGTTATGTGCCAGGGCCCTTCATCCGCCCCGGCCCACCATCCCTTTAGCAGCTCAGCTTACCTCAGCCTCATCCTCCCCGGCCCACCATCCCTTCAGCAGCTCGGCTCACCTCAGCTTCATCCTCCCCGGCCCACCATCCCTTCAGCAGCTCGGCTCCCCTCAGCCTCATCCTCCCCGGCCCACCATCCCTTCAGCAGCTCGGCTCACCTCAGCCTCATCCTCCCCGGCCCACCATCCCTTCAGCAGCTCCGCTCAACTCAGCCTCATCCTCCCCATACCACCATCCCTTAAGCAGCTCGGCTCACCTCAGCCTCATCCTCTCCGGCCCACCATCCCTTCAGCAGCTCGGCTCAACTCAGCCTCATCCTCCCCGGCCCACCATCCCTTCAGCAGCTCGGCTCAACTCAGCCTCATCCTCCCCGGCCCACCATCCCTTCAGCAGCTCGGCTCACCTCAGCCTCATCCTCCCCATCCCACCATCCCTTCAGCAGCTCAGCTCACCTCAGCCTCATCCTCCCCGTCCCACCATCCCTTCAGCAGCTCGGCTCACCTCAGCCTCATCCTCCCCGTCCCACCATCCCTTCAGCAGCTCGGCTCAACTCAGCCTCATCCTCCCCATCCCACCATCCCTTCAGCAGCTCGGCTCACCTCAGCCTCATCCTCTCCGGCCCACCATCCCTTCAGCAGCTCCGCTCAACTCAGCCTCATCCTCCCCATCCCACCATCCCTTCAGCAGCTCGGCTCACCTCAGCCTCATCCTCTCCGGCCCACCATCCCTTCAGCAGCTCGGCTCACCTCAGCCTCATCCTCCCCGTCCCACCATCCCTTCAGCAGCTCAGCTTACCTCAGCCTTGTCCCCCCCCGTCCCACCATCCCTTCAGCAGCTCGGCTCACCCCAGCCTCATCCTCCACGGCCCACCATCCCTTCAGCAGCTCAGCTTACCTCAGCCTCGTCCCTCCCGTCCCACCATCCCTTCAGCAGCTCGGCTCACCTCAGCTTCATCCCCCCTGTCCCACCATCCCTTCAGCAGCTCGGCTCACCTCAGCCTCATCCAAGAACAGGTTGTCGGGTTCCCTGAATGCTCCGTGGAGAACCACAATGGCGACGCTAAGGCTCAGGGCTGAGAACACGACAGTGCCCACACTGCGCAGAGGGGTTAAGAGCGGCAGAGGGGCTTAAGGGTCGGGGCTTTATCAAAGGTGCAGGACCACAGGGTGCGGCAAGCACTGCAGGTAGGGGGGGTGAGAGAGGGATATAGGGTTGAGGGGTTGAGATAGGGCCGGATGCTTGAGGGTTAAGGTTCTCAGGTAGAAGTGGGCCTGTTGAGCGATGAATGCAATCCCACATTCCTCTGATGTTCACAAAATACTAGTTTATATTACCAAGGGTCAGCTTGCAGTTTGCATACATGAAAGGGAAGGCCCAATTTTATCACCTAGGAAAGTGGGTCCCCTCCCCTTAGACATCATATTGCATGCTTGCCTTCGTAAGATTTCAGAAGGAGCAAGGCCCCCCCCCTGCAGTGTCGCAGTGCTGACAGCATGCATGGCTCTTTGGCCACCTAGTTCAAACAAGGTGTTCATCTCCCGTGCAGTGCTGCTCCACCATGCATGGCTCTTTGGACCACAGGGTTACAATATGATCACCCTCCATGCAGTGCCTTCAGCATGCGTGGCTCTTTTGCCCAGTGAGTTCAAAACACACCATGCAGGGCTGAGTTCATGCATGGATGCATGGCGTTTATAACCAATCCATCTTTCTTCCAACTCGGTAGTTCACCCATTACCCTATTTCTTCTCTTCTTGGCTGACCTGGTTAGAAAAAACACCGTGATGAACGAGATTGCCGACAAGCCAAGCAGGGTCTCGCGGTCAGACAGCGTTCGCCCTCCGATGACTAGCGGAGCTGTCTTAATGAACATGACCCAGATCCAGCCCGCAATTAGCAGCGCGAGGATGATCAGCGCAGTAGGGTGCAGTACGAAGGTGGCAAGTGTAGTGACGAGCATGACCATGATGTAGTTGACGCGGAAGTAGGCATAGTTCTTTTTTACTCTCGTCATGGCCTGCAGCCAAGATTCGCGGGGGGATGGAGGGAAGGATGGGACATTAGCTCAGTCAAGAGCTGCTGTTTAGGTACCTCACGCAAGGACGCGGTCAGAGGCGACCTGTTTGGCTGGCGCGCATCAAATTGCGGGAATTGAGCAAATGTTTCACAAGTTTTTATACAATTAAAATCAGCACTGAAGGGCCATTGAGGACGAATTGGAAGCCTCAAATTGGAATCCCACGAATTGGAAGTCCCAAGCTCCCACCTCGCTGAAGCTACTCGGTTTGCTCAGGACTGTTCGGTCGAAAACTTCGCTCCAAGGCTTTTGAAGCTTGCAAACTGCAGCAGCTGCCTCCTTCATGCGGTTGACGACAGTGGTCAGGGCAGAGGGCGAGGCGGTTCCGGGCAGAGCGGAAGCAGCAGCACTTGAGGCAGCCGCGGAAGTAGGCGTGAGTGTGGGCACAGACGACATGGTGACAAGGTTGAAATGAGGTAGAAACGGTTTACAGAATGCCAACTTCCGGACTGACCATATAGAGCAACTGGCGAGAAACTGGGCTCAGGTTTCGGGGTCTAGGGTCACCCGCTAGGATCACCAGTGAAGGGTGAGAGCTGTGACCTGAATGTGACTTTCTGTCTCGATGGAAACCTCTCTGATACAAACGTGATACGATAATGATTTTCCCCGCCCGCGACATCGGGCCCCGCTCTTATTTTTTTGATGATCTGCGCAGAACCTGGTATCACCCCCTGCCGGAGACCCATCATGCTTGCATCACCGCGATTTTCATTGGTCGCATGCCTCGAAAGCTGGTCAACAGTTTAAAATCACACCAAGCAGGACAAGACCAGGAGACCAGACCTCAGGGTGCTCATGTGACTGAAGGGACCGGAACAGGAGTAACAGCTGGTCAGCAGGTACAAGTCATACCAAGGAAGCTATGAACGCTATAAGTAAGCACAAAGAATTCATGCCTATGTATTATATGTTCCTACCCGCACCTGCCATAGCGACATGCTCTGGCCATGGCTGAGCATGGGATGGACCGGGGAATTCTTCTTCCCACTGGCACTGGTTGCACCAACACCGAGCAGGCTGTGAATGCTCATAGCTATGCTACTAAGCCTTACCTAGGCTTGCCTTACTACCATGACCATGGAAGCGGCCATGTACATCATGGTAGCACAATCCGGCTGAGCCTGTGCCGTATCAACCCATATCGTGCCCGTATCATGGCACTTTGGTAGTACAATCCGGCTGAACCTGTGTGCCGTATTGCGCAGTATCATGCTGTATCGTGCTACCATGGTGTGTATGGTCAGAGCAAGGGAACAACTCCTTGTTCATTACCGGCCCTGGTCGCACTGACGCGATCCGAGGTGGCATGCCTTCCTGGTAAATCCCGCCAGTACCACCATGCCATACCTAGGCTTGTCTTACTGCCATAGCCATTCATGAGAGCGGCCATGTTGCTGGTCCCAGCATAATATCGACTGCTTGGTACCGTACTGACCAGCCCTGGTCGCACTGACGCCTTTTGAAACTGCGTGCTTGACGCCTTTTCAGACAGCGTGCCTGACGCCTTTTAAGACAGAATGCCTCGCAAGTGGAAACCTGAAAATATGTCCTCTGAATGGTGGAGAAGCAGACACTGCACTGCATGTGGGCATATACGGTTGGCATGAGATATGCCATATATGCCCACATGGCCTGGGTGTCTGGGTGACCCTCCGGAGCATGCAGATCTACTGGGGATCCACATGTCGCGTTTTGTACTGTGCACTTATACGTCATGAAAGCAAGGCGCACTACATCATGCGCAACAATTGCTCTCAAGGCCTAGGGTGTATCAGGTGGTCCACACGTCCACAGCAGATTATAGGGTGCGCAAGCTACTCTTACACTACAGCCTGGCCCATGGCCGCCAGGCCAGGGTTTGGTGCATCAAACCCCTGATCAAACCAAGCTGAATTTTCCGTCCCCATTGGCCCAGTTGTGCGTAAGGCTGTCCACAAGGGCGGCCGCCTGGTGCACACTGAGATAAACATTGCTAACCAAAATGCCAGTAAACACAGTTGCTTTCTAACAGAGCGGATGCCTCCAGAATTCCAAGGTTGTTTGCGATCATACGGTTTAGGCGCTGAGAGACGTATGGAGCATGAGTCCATATTTGAATCTTTAAACGTATTTCTTTCGGTATTCCTTGCAGATTCCTAATTTTCTAGGTGATGCTCGATGTCACTCCATTGCACCACCGTCCAGTTTCTCATTTGAATCCATCTGATGCAGGGGGGCCCCCCCTGATCTGGTGCGTTGCGGGGATTAGTTCCATGGCCGCTGGGCACTTAGTGGCCACTTTCATATGTTTTCACTGATTGTCCCAGTTGATTGAATCCCTCACCCGGTTACCAGGCACCTGTCATGTTAAGGTACATTGTGATGCCCCCGCTGGAACTTTCAACTTTCACAATAATTCACAGACACCTTGGAACGTTATTGATATACAGCAGAGGTAGAGAGACACTCGGACATACAGTATGCTACTGAGCAGGAAAACTGACGTCCCGCTCAGCCATACCATAGGCAAACCGAGCTTGAAAAACAAAGGCCTTCACAGAGACTGGGTATCAGCAGGTATTTGTGGACACTGCCTGTATTTCTGCATTTGTTTTTACACTCAAGCAAGACATCACATTTTATGCATGGGACAGGTGCCCACAAACTGGTTTGAACACTAAAATAAGCTAGGGCAGGGGAAGATATCAACCGGCGTACAAACAGGGTATCCACAAAATTCAGGCATCTCCTACCTAGCCACAGAAATACAAAGGCCAGGGGCTGCATAAAAAAGAATGCACGGAAAATAATGGGTTAAATCCGCTATTATAAATTTAAATATCTGTATCGAATTCAGCTGTATAGAGCTGTTGGTTACTTGACCTGGCACTTCAAGGGCCATATTATGGCTTGCTGATCAAATATGCAACGTCCAATCGAGTCTCATAAGCTGCCACCAACGCGGCATACATCAGGACTGATCCCATACTGTTGTTAAATCGCGAGTTGTGGTATGCTATTGTGGGCAGGCAAAGGCCAATGGACCCCATGCACCCCTGCAAACACTGCACCCAGTAAGCTGTTCCCCCCCAGCAACTTCGGTTTATTGGCCTGCCTGGAATATAGTCGCAGTGCCACTAAACGGCAGTAATAGAGTCATAAAACAATGGACGAAAATGCCTATCTCCTGAAAGCTCAAACTTCGTTGCATCGCCACAATGGAGTCACGTATGCAGATCACGAGGCTTCACCAAGTCCACCTTGGATCATCGCTTGCAAGCCCCCCCACATATTTATATGACATTTGCATGTGCGTGGAGGGTATGCACTGTTCTAATTTGCTGCAACCCCTTTGCATCGTTTCATCTCGTTGCAACTATCACGATGATGTTACCTGTTTAAGAATACGTCCGGCTATCCGGAGGCAGGAGCATACCCGTTGGTACCGTCAAGTTGGTTCACAACGCCGGCTTGACAAGCCACATATCAGCAGCATTCGCGAACTCCACATAACTGTTCATCCCATCAACCTTCATTGTAATAAGCCTGCTGCTCCATCACATGCCCATGCCTTGGATATGGACACCCAGATCCAAAACCACAAGAGAGTGAGGATCCTGGATCCGGATCTAACTCGGGCCTGCGCATTCATCATTGTCCTCGTCGTCCTCCGAGTCCTTGAAGGAGCCGGTGGTCATAAGAGTGATGTTGGCCCTGGGGATATGGGAGTACGGGACATGGCAGAACTGAGTGATGTTGGCCCTGGGGATATGGGAGTACGGGACATGGCAGAATTGAGTGATGTTGGCCCTGGGGATATGGGAGTACGGGACATGGCAGAATTGAGTGATGTTGGCCCTGGGGATATGGGAGTACGGGACATGGCAGAACTGAGTGATGTTGGCCCTGGGCATATGGGAGTACGGGACATGGCAGAACTGAGAGATGTTGGCCCTGGGGATATGGGAGTACGGGACATGGCAGAACTGAGTGATGTTGGCCCTAGGGATATGGGAGTACGGGACATGGCAGAATTGATTGATGTTGGCCCTGGGGATATGGGAGTACAGGACATGGCAGAACTGAGTGATGTTGGCCCTGGGGATATGGGAGTACGGGACATGGCAGAACTGAGTGATGTTGGCCCTGGGGATATGAGAGTACGGGACATGGCAGAACTGAGTGATGTTGGCCCTGGGGATATGGGAGTACGGGACATGGCAGAACTGAGTGATGTTGGCCCTGGGGATATGGGAGTACGGGACATGGCAGAACTGAGTGATGTTGGCCCTGGGGATATGAGAGTACGGGACATGGCAGAACTGAGTGATGTTGGCCCTGGGGATATGGGAGTACGGGACATGGCAGAATTGAGTGATGTTGGCCCTGGGGATAGGGGAGTACGGGACATGGCAGAATTGAGTGATGTTGGCCCTGGGGATATGGGAGTACGGGACATGGCAGAATTGTGTGATGTTGGCCCTGGGCATATGGGAGTACGGGACATGGCAGAATTGAGTGATGTTGGCCCTGGGGCTATGGGAGTACGGGACATGGCAGAATTGAGTGATGTTGGCCCTGGGGATATGGGAGTACGGGACATGGCAGAATTGAGTGATGTTGGCCCAGGGGATATGGGAGTACGGGACATGGCAGAATTGAGTGATGTTGGCCCTGGGGATATGAGAGTACGGGACATGGCAGAATTGAGTGATGTTGGCCCTGGGGATATGGGAGTACGGGACATGGCAGAACTGAGTGATGTTGGCCCTGGGGATATGGGAGTACGGGACATGGCAGAACTGAGTGATGTTGGCCCTGGGGATATGGGAGTACGGGACATGGCAGAATTGAGTGATGTTGGCCCTGGGGATATGGGAGTACGGGACATGGCAGAATTGAGTGATGTTGGCCCTGGGGATATGGGAGTACGGGACATGGCAGAATTGAGTGATGTTGGCCCTGGGGATAGGGGAGTACGGGACATGGCAGAACTGAGTGATGTTGGCCCTGGGGATATGGGAGTACGGGACATGGCAGAACTGAGTGATGTTGGCCCTGGGGATATGGGAGTACGGGACATGGCAGAACTGAGTGATGTTGGCCCTGGGGATATGGGAGTACGGGACATGGCAGAATTGAGTGATGTTGGCCTTGGGGATACGTCATATGTGGCATGACAAAATATAGTGATATTGGCCCTGGCGACACGTGATATGGCTGAATATAGTGATATTGGCTCGGATGTCACAGGACATGCCAGGATAGAGTGATGCTGGCCTTGAGGTGATGGGACATGGCCAGGTGGAGTCTACAGGAAACTCTGCCT
Source organism: Limnomonas spitsbergensis (assembly GCA_037349105.1). NCBI lineage: Eukaryota > Viridiplantae > Chlorophyta > Chlorophyceae > Chlamydomonadales > Limnomonas > Limnomonas spitsbergensis. Next base: position 1,853,058 of record JAYJMM010000094.1, on the reverse strand, counting down.
GGATTATGCATACCAGTGCAGCAGCAATATATCGTTGACTGACATGTCTTGGATCTCTAATGGCACGCCTTGCTCTTCCTTTACAACTGATCTGGGAATAATTGCCCTGACCCCGAACCCTTAACCCCTTCACTGCTGCCAAACACTGTTTTTCCAAAGCGCATGCGTCCAATCGAAAAACGTAGTTTTTCAAGAAACGCGTATATGGTACATTCATATACAGTATTAGACTCTCACATTTGATGTACATACAAACCGTAACCGTATACTTACCGGTTTTTACCGAATGACCGGTTTTGCCAACCCTAATGAGTAATGATCAATGAGACTCCTTGTGTCCCCTACCGACGATTCTTGGGGGTAAGAGTCAAAGCCGAACCAAAGAAAGGGTGCGGCAAAAACACGGACGTTTTCCCATTGTGGCTCGGCTTCACTCCCGCTACAGTTTAAAGATCTCCTGACCTCAAGCCAGAGGCCCCACGCACGGACAGCAAAACTGTTTGGGCGTGTGTCTGTAGTCCGGGTTAGGTTTGGACCTAATCGGGCCTTTGGCAGCCTCGGCTCGGCCTGCTCAAGGTAGAACGGTCTTCAAAAACAAAGACATATAAACTGAGATCAGCACCCCAATCATAGATGCAGAAATGCAGGTCTACACAGACTGAGCCCTTTGAGACAAATCCTTGACAGCCTTACAGCCAGTGTTGCAAGCAGCAGGGCTTGCTGCATCAAACCGCCTTGGCCATAGGCCGTGATGTAGCAGAAGCGTAGCTGAATCACCCTCAAATATTCATGGTAAGGCAGAGCCACAAGCCCTATGCCCACCTGTTGCCCTATAGGCAAGGGCACACTTGATGCATCCGGCCCTGGTCATTGGTCATAATTACACAGTGTTGGGGGCAACCTTTGCTTTTGTGCTCACCTGTGAGACAGCTGAACACCTGTGGCGCCAGGCCACACACCACAGGCCATCGGCCGCAACGTAGCAAAGCCCCCTCAACAAACAAGCAATGCCAGGCGGCAACACCCCTGTCTTTTTGAAGCAGTTAAAAATACATGGGCTTCAATGGGGGGTTCAAAATAGCCTCCTTTTTTTATTTAGGCCGTCTGATTTCGAAGTGGCATCAGGGGCATCCCCCCAAAGCCGGCCCAAATCATAATTATAAAATATACCCACCAAAATATTATTGAAGTACCTACCTCTGTACTCAGCTCAACAGGAACCTTAACAGAGGGTGCAAGATATTTATTAAGGCTATCTGGTTTTAAAGCATCCTGTCAAAATCATACTTACAACCAGAGAAAACATGCTTAATCCAGCCTACCTGTGTGCCAGCTCCACATGCCAGCCTACATGTGTGCCAGCTCCACATGCCAGCCTACCTGTGTGCCAGCTCCACATGCCAGCCTACCTGTGTGCCAGCTCCACATGCCAGCCTACCTGTGTGCCAGCTCCACATGCCAGCCTACCTGTGTGCCAGCTCCACATGCCAGCCTACCTGTGTGCCAGCTCCACATGCCAGCCTACCTGAGTAAAAGCTCCACATGCCAGCCTACCTGTGTGCCAGCTTCACATGCCAGCCTACCTGTGTGCCAGCTCCACATGCCAGCCTACCTGTGTGCCAGCTCCACATGCCAGCCTACCTGTGTGCCAGCTCCACATGCCAGTCCACCTGAGTGCCAGCTCCACATGCCAGCCTACCTGTGTGCCAGCTCTACATGCCAGCCTACCTGTGTGCCAGCTCCACATGCCAGCCTACCTGTGTGCCAGCTCCACATGCCAGCCTACCTGAGTGCCAGCTCCACATGCCAGCCTACCTGTGTGCCAGCTCCACATGCCAGCCTACCTGTGTGCCAGCTCCACATGCCAGTCCACCTGTGTGCCAGCTCCACATGCCAGCCTACCTGTGTGCCAGCTCCACATGCCAGCCTACCTGTGTGCCAGCTCCACATGCCAGCCTACCTGTGTGCCAGCTCCACATGCCAGCCTACCTGTGTGCCAGCTCCACATGCCAGCCTACCTGTGAACCAGCTCCACATGCCAGCCTACATGTGTGCCAGCTCCACATGCCAGCCTACCTGTGAACCAGCTCCACATGCCAGCCTACCTGTGTGCCAGCTCCACATGCCAGCCTACATGTGTGCCAGCTCCACATGCCAGCCTACCTGTGTGCCAGCTCCACATGCCAGCCTACCTGTGTGCCAGCTCCACATGCCAGCCTACCTGAGTGCCAGCTCCACATGCCAGCCTACCTGTGTGCCAGCTCCACTTGCCAGCCTACCTGTGTGCCAGCTCCACATGCCAGCCTACCTGTGTGCCAGCTCCACATGCCAGTCCACCTGAGTGCCAGCTCCACATGCCAGCCTACCTGTGTGCCAGCTCCACATGCCAGCCTACCTGTGTGCCAGCTCCACATGCCAGCCTACCTGTGTGCCAGCTCCACATGCCAGCCTACCTGTGTGCCAGCTCCACATGCCAGCCTACCTGTGTGCCAGCTCCACATGCCAGCCTACCTGTGTGCCAGCTCCACATGCCAGCCTACCTGTGTGCCAGCTCCACATGCCAGTCCACCTGTGTGCCAGCTCCACATGCCAGCCTACCTGTGTGCCATCTCCACATGCCAGTCCACCTGAGTGCCAGCTCCATATGCCAGCCTACCTGTGTGCCAGCTCCACATGCCAGTCCACCTGTGTGCCAGCTCCACATGCCAGCCTACCTGTGTGCCAGCTCCACATGCCAGCCCAGCTCATCTTCCCCATCAAAGGACAAGCATCGCCTCAGGGAGCGAGAGGCAAACGTGTTCGAACCACCGGCGTCCTCAGCCTCTGCCGGCTTGTAGATGCCGTCCACCTACAACATGATGCAAGGAGGAGGAGAAGGAGGTGGAGGCAGATGAGAAGGAGAAGGGATAACGGGTTTAGGGCATTAGGCCCACTAACAATACCAGGTGGGGCATGGCTTTAAGCCATCGACATAAGGAGGATAAGGAGGGTTGAGTGTCCACCCTAGACCTAAACCCTGAAACAGCCTCCGCCGGCTTCAATATGCGGTTCACCTGTCAAATGAGCATGAGAAGGAAGGATGAGGGTTCCAGCCCCTACGATATGAAGATGGGTGAGGGTTCCAGACCCTACAATATGGGGTTCCAGACCCTAGGGTTCCGGACCCCAGGGTTCCAGACCCTAGGGTTCCGGACCCCAAGGTTCCAGACCCTAGGGTTCCGGGCCCCAGGGTTCTGGACCCCAGGGTTCCAGACCCTAGGGTTCCGGACCCCAGGGTTCCAGACCCTAGGGTTCTGGACCCCAAGGTTCCAGACCCTAGGGTTCCTGGCCCCAGGGTTCCAGACCCTAGGGTTCTGGACCCCAGGGTCCCAGACCCTACAGGAAGTGAGGTTTCCAGCCTAGACCCTATGATATGAAGATGACGCTGAGGGTTTAGGGGGGGAACTTCATCCTTATGATACGACGAGGGGGAGGAGCGTTCAGGATTGAAAGTCGAAACTCCATGCTCAGAGGAGGAGGACGAGGAGGAGCAGAGGGGACAGGCGAGATATAAAGCATTATACCTTATCTTGAGGGAATTAATGTTTCATGGGGCTGGGAGATAGGCTTGCCGGGTTGCTAGGGTTGGGAGAAGGGCTGTATGCTTGAAGATGGCGAGACAAGGGTGTTCCGGCTGCCGATGAGAAGCCGCAACAGGGGGCGCAATAGGGGACGCACTAGTGCAGCACACCACGTGCAAGATGAAAATAACAAGAGCTCATAATTTGAGCATACCTCCTCGAAGACATGCCGAGCAGAACCCAGGTTAGGGTTAAGGGAAGATCACCACCAAAACCTGAAATTAGGCGCACCTCATTGGCAGATATGTTGAGCAGCGCCCGGGCGAACTCGGCGCCAGTCTTGTCACACAGCAGGACTGCGTGTTGAACTTCGAAATCGCCTAACACCTGCGGATAAAGACGAAGGGTTCAGGGTTTGGTCTAGGGTTCGTATTCCACCAACCTGGAGGCAACGACCCAGGATGAATAGCTAGGGTTTAGTTTGCCTACCACCTTAGGGTTTAGTTTGCCTACCACCTCAGGGTTTAGTTTGCCAACCACCTTAGGGTTTAGTTTGCCTACCACCTCAGGGTTTAGTTTGCCTACCACCTGAAGGTTTAGTTTGCCTACCACCTTAGGGTTTAGTTTGCCTACCACCGGGTAAGTAATGCAAGTGAGATGGACAAGGCAACAACGTTAGATTGCTAGCGCGTCAGAGGGTGAAGGTTTAGGAGGGCTGCGCCGGCCGAGATGAAAGGCCATGACCAGGAGCCCATGACAAACTTGTTTCCCTACTTCTGCCGGAGGCTATGCATAGTGGGGTACCGATGAACAACACCAGTGGGTTTGCGTCGCCTATCCTCACATAACGGAAGTCATGCATACCGTGTATAGTCCCAGGACATCTTCATCATGTCTTCTTCCATTCCCTATTTTTCAACAACCGTCCCCTGCAGCGGACAAACCTAATTTTTAAGGGTTCCAGGTAAGCCCCCCTCCTTGTGTGCGTTTTTCACCTTCAGAATGCCCTTGGTGTACAGAGACTTCCGCTTGTCCCTGATGGCCTTGACCGCCTCGTCGTTCAGCCACACCTCCCCATGCACAGGCACTGACAGGATCCACCGCTTACGTCCCTGAGGCACTTTCGAGATGGGATAGAACCTGCACATGGAGGATCACTGTTTGTTCATGGTTCATGGTTCATGGTTCAGCGTTTAGGACTTAGGGTTTAGGGGTTGCGATTCAGGGTTTAGGGTTTAGGGGTTGCGATTCAGGGTTTAGGACTACATAGGGAGAGTTGCTGTTAAGGCTTTAGGGCTTAGGTCAATCGCTCGACCCTGCACAAATAACCGAACAATCATTCTGATAGGGACAGGCAGCTGCTGACCTTCTGAATCGAACAAATCCAGCGAAAAAGACAGTGTCCGGGTGGTTACTAAATGCTGGTTGCCCCCCCCACTCCCCTCCTCCAGCCAGCTTCGATTATTTTCCAACCCCCACCTCCCCTCACCAGCCACCCAAGTTCATTACCTCCCACACACACACAAACACACCCATCAATGCCGCCCTAATTCCCCCTCTGAGCTCCTCCTTGCTTTCCTAAACCCTAAAATACAGTGCTACACCCTTTATTCCCTCCCAGACTTAAACCCTCTCCTTTACCCAGACCCTAACTTTCCCTCCCTCCCAGCTTCTCCAATCTCCATGCCCCCCCCCCCTCGCCTTCCACCCACTTGGTACCCAGCTGCAGCTTCCAATGCATGACCCAGATGATGACATCCCCTCCCCCATTCCCTTCCCGACTCCATTCATCCTCCCCAGTCCCCACACCTCCACCCACTTGGTGCCAGTGATGCACGTACGCATATGACGTATCCATACACGTATGGATAATTTGCGTATGCATACGTCTTTCAACATCCATACCTTGTCCATACGCTCAACTTGGCGATGGGGGCGCGGGGGCAGAGCCCCCGAAGTCCAGCGAAAAGACGTGAATCGCATGCAAATGCTTGCATTGAAGTGGTAGTATTAAATATCATAACAATATGAAAGATGTAAGCCTACCTCAAGCGTAGGAAAAGAGAGGAAATACGGGAAATCGCCAACGCCAAACCACCTTTTTAGATAAGAGCGTATCTACGCAGTTATACGCTTTTGTCCATACGTGCGACCGTATCCATGAAAATCGTGCATACGAGCGTATGTGCATCACTGCTTGGTGCCCAGCTGCTCCTCCCCATTAAGGACCCGACAGATGACCTCCCTGCACCTAAACCCTGTCCCCCCTCCCTACGCCTCCCAGCGCCTAAACCCTGTCCCCCCTCCCTGCTCCTCCCTGCTCCTAAACCCTGTCTCCCCTCCCAGCTCCTAAACCCTGCCCACCCTCCCTGCTCCTAAACCCAACCCACCCTCCCTGCTCCCCCCAGCGCCTAAACCCTGCCCCCCTCCCTGCTCCTCCCAGCGCCTAAACCCTGCCCCCCCTCCCTGCTCCCCCCCAGCGCCTAAACCCTGTCCCCCCTCCCAGATCCTTAACCCTGCCCACCCTCCCTGCTCCTCCCTGCTCTTAAACCCTGCCCCCCCTCCCTGCTCCTTCCAGCTCCAAAACCCTGTCCCCCTACCTGCGCCTCCCAGCTCCTTAACCCTGTCCCCCTTCCCAGCTCCTTAACCCTGTCCCCCCTCCCTGCGCCTCCCAGCTCTTAAACCCTACCCCCTCCCAGAACCTCCCAGCTCCTAAACCCTATCCCCCCTCCCTGCGTCTCTCAGCTCCTAAACCATGTCCCCCCTCCCCGGCTCCTAAACCCTGTCCCCCCTCCCAGCTCCTAAACCCTGTCCACCTCTCTGCGCCTCCCAGCTGCTAACACCTGTCCCCCCTGCCTGCCCTTCCAGTCTTCCACCCACTTGGTACCCAGCTGCTCCTCCCCATTGATGACCCGACTGATGATCTCAGGCTCATTGGAGTTGCAGATCACCTGCAGAGAGCAGGCATACGATTGTGGGGTTTCCATCAATTGTAAGACATATCACCAACAGAGAGCAGACGTATGACTGTGGGTAACCCCTTGGTTGTCACTTGTCACACATATCACCTGCAGGGAATCTGCAGGGAGCAGACACGCGATGGTGGGGTTCTCCTCAAAGTACTCAATCGACATACAGATGACATGAAGGAGGTAGACACGCGCATTGTGTGAAGTGATCATACACATAACCTGCAGAGAACGGACACGCAATTGTGGGGTTCCCCTCACTTGTCATACAGATGACATCAAGGGAGCAGACATCATTCACATCCTGCAAACAGCAGACAAGCCATCTCGGATCCCACCGAGGGACTCGAGAACAGACGGCATGAAGGCGGCAGACATGCAAATTGAGTTCAACCATCACACATGAGCTACAGGGCGCAGACAGGCAGCACTGCTTCTTTAACGGCGCTTCAGCTAAAACTCAGCCAGATTGGAGCCTACAGCTGAGGGGCTCTGTGCAGCAAGCCCTGCTGCTTGGGCCACCGGCCAAAGGTCGGTCAAGGTTTGGTCCATTCCGCCCAGTGGTGGCCATGCGGTTCCCCAACAATAATCTGGAGTGCACATTTGAACTTCAATAAATTCCCTCCTTTCCTTTCCTTCCTTTCTCCCTCCCTCCCTTCCTCTGATTATCCTTTTCATCCCCCCTTTCTTCTTTTCTTCCTTCCTTCTTCATTTTCTTAAGCCCACCATTGTTGCTCCTGCTGCAGTGGCAATGCGTCCTGCAGCCAGCTTGGTCGCCATGCCTCCCGTTCCCCACTGGGTGCCTGATGTGCTTGTGTCCGCTTTCAGCTTCATCATGTCTTGAACCTGCGCATAAAAGGGTCGGATGAACGGGCACATGGTAAACAGGCCATACGTCTGTGTTGTCTTCAGGGTTCAGGGTTCATGGTTCAGGGTTTAGGGTTTAGGGTTCAGGGTTCATGCAGGTCCCCACACTAGGCCTCTTGAAAACACGCACTGTAGATATGCTGTGCATCTCGGGTTTAGGGTTTAGGCTATTGGGGATCAGACAGTTCCCCAAACTAAGTCTCCCACAAACTCACATCGTAGATAGGCCGTGCGTCTGGGTTATCCTTGGGGTTGGCGGTGAAGAGGAAGTCCACGTCGGTCATGAGGAACAGCCAGTTCGCTCGCACCAGCGCAGTAACGTGCGCAGAGAGGGTATCATTGTCGCCGAACTTGAGGCGCTGCACTGCCACAGTGTCCTGCGCATGGGCATCTCATGGGGGTGCATGGGCGCCGCTTTGGTGTGCATGGGCATGGCATGGGGGTGCATTTGTGCAGCATGGATGGCCTGGGCATGGCATCGGGGCATGGGGATGCATGAACTTCGCAGGGGAATGAATGATAATTGAATGCGGATGCATGGACGCCGCATAGATGAGCATAAGCATTGCATGGCGGTGCATGAATGTCGCAGGAAGAAGCATGACCATTGCATGGTATGAAATCTGAACCCCGACAATCTGAACCCCGACAACCTCTCACATTCTCATTCACCACTGGCACCACGCCATACTCCATAAGCTGGGTGAATGTGTTCTTCACATTGTTGTACTGCCCAAAATCAGCCATGTTGTCTAGGGTCACCAACACTTGCGCACACCTCTGCATAACCCAACAGGTTTAGGGTCAAGGGCCGTCTGCACAAACCAACGGCAGCTACAGTTAAGCAGGGTCACAGGTCCACAGTATCTCAGAGGTGACTAGGTCATGAGATCGCAAAATCTTAGGGTATCAGGGACCCTAGGTTTCAGGGTTTAGGGATCTCAAGGGTTCATGGTTCAAGGGGTCCATATGGTTCTGTGTGCACCATGCTTCATGTCAGGGACACCGCATCGAGGCAGTCTTTCGCCGCTGTGGCTGCTGCACCTTACGAGCCGAGGGTTAAGGGTTCACGGTCTCACCAACGCCCTACCCCCACATGACCAGCCCTGCTGTCATGCCAATATACCAAATCGAGCATTTCGCCATGGGAAAATAATATTGCACACCAGGCTGAGTGTGACGAGGAAGTCCCTGTACCTACCAGGCTACCAGTGTTACTTTAAGTGGGCACCAGACAACCCATAGGGGGTTGCCGGGTGGCCACCACTGGGTCAATTGGGACAAAATCTTGACCTGGCCAGTGGCCTGAGCAGCAGGACTTGCTGCCCCAGGCCCTCACGGCCGTAGGCCGTGATGTAGCTGAATTGTAGCAGAAGCGCGCTAAAAGAACCACTGGCACCTACCCCACCCCCGCCCCTGCTAGATATCACACAATAAATGTTCCGCAAAGATTTCCCTGAAAACGAAACCTCCCTCACCAGGCCGACTGCGTTGAGGAAGTCCTCGTAGTATTTCATGAGGTGTACCTGCCCCACTGCGGCAAGCGCCTGCTTCTTCGCAAGGTTGGTAGGCTTGGTGGACAGGCCCAGACGGTGGCAGCCCACACCCACGGCACCGCTGGTCACGATGATCACGCGGTGGCCTGCCGGGGTTCAGGGGTGTACTTCAGGGGGCGGTGCTGTACTTAAGGAGCAGTTTTGTGCTGACGGTGGAACTGTTGTACTTCAGGAAGCAGTGTTGTACTTCATGAGTGTTTAAAGCTGGTGTTTAGGGTTCAGCTGTCTGGCCTGTGATGATGAGATGTAGGTTTAAGAGGTTGGAGCCTTGGGAGACCTGTACTGCAGCCATTAGGTCTGTACTGGCGGGCTGCATGGTTTAGCCTTCAGGTTTGAACTGGTGGCATCTAGGGTGTACGACGGTGGGGGTTAAAAATTCAGTCTTTGGGGTTGAATTGGTAGGCTGTGGGAGTGTGGGGTCTCAGGGTCAAGGGTTCAGCCCTCAGAGGGCTTTAGTAATGGGCTTTAGGGTTCAGGGCATCGGGGTTCAGCCTGCAGGGCTACACCCTATACTGATGCATGGCAGGATAAGACAGCAGGGTCATACTGGGGGTCTACAGGATAAGACGGCATTATCACACACAGGGTTTTCAGGGTTAAGGCAGCAGGGTCATACTGGGGGGGTTGCAGGGTTCAGCCTGTGAGGTTACACAGGCGCTTTGCAGGGTTTAGGCTTCAGGGTGCTGAGGTGGCGTGTGCTGCATGGTCTCGTCAGCGTGTTAGAGGTGCCTTTTAGGCCCAGTGTGAATTGGATTGCATGTTTAGTAGTGGGCCCCCCTGCTTGCAAAGGGCCACCACTACTACCTTGGGGGGGGGGCGCCGGGCGGCCTCTAATGCTTTGAAAAAGCAGGGGGGACCACTACTACCTTGGGGGGGGGCGCCAGGCGGCCTCTAATGCTTTGAAAAAGCAGGGGGGCCCACTACTACCTTGGGGGGGGGGGCGCCGGGCGGCCTTTAATGCTTTGAAAAAGCAGGGGGGCCCACTACTACCTGGGGGGGGGGGCGCAAGGCGGCCTCTAATGCTTTGAAAAAGCAGGGGGGGCCCACTACTACCTTGGGGGGGGGCGCCAGGCGGCCTCTAATGCTTTGAAAAAGCAGGGGGGCCCACTACTACCTTGGGGGGGGGGCGCCGGGCGGCCTCTCATGCTTTGAACAAGCAGGGGGGCCCCACTACTACCTGGGGGGGGGGGCGCCTGGCGGCCTCTAATGCTTTGAAAAAGCAGGGGGCCCCACTACTACCTTGGAGGGGGGCGCCGGGCGGCCTCTGATGCTTTGAAAAAGCAGGGAGCCCCCACTACTACCTTGGGGGGGGGCGCCGGGCGGCCTCTAATGCTTTGAAAAAGCAGGGGGGGCCCACTACTACCTTGGGGGGGGGGGCGCCGGGCGGCCTCTAATGCTTTGAAAAAGCAGGGGGGCCCACTACTGCCTTGGGGGGGGGCGCCGGGCGGCCTCTAATGCTTTGAAAAAGCAGGGGGGCCCACTACTACTTTAGGGGGGGGCGCCGGGCGGCCTCTAATGCTTTGAAAAAGCAGGGGGGCCCACTACTACCTTAGGGGGGGGGCGCCGGGCAGCCTCTGATGCTTTGAAAAAGCAGGGGGGGCCCACTACTACCTTGGGGGGGGGGCGCCGGGCGGCCTCTAATGCTTTGAAAAAGCAGGGGGGCCCACTACTACCTTGGGGTGGGGCGCCGGGGGGCCTCTAATGCTTTGAAAAAGCAGGGGGGCCCCACTACTACCTGGGGGGAAGGGGCGCCGGGCGGCCTCTAATGCTTTGAAAAAGCAGGGGGCCCCACTACTACCTTGGGGGGAGGCGCCGAGCGGCCTCTGATGCTTTGAAAAAGCAGGAGGCCCCACTACTACCTTGGGGGGGGGGCGCCGGGCGGCCTCTAATGCTTTGAAAAAGCAGGGGGCCCCACTACTACCTGGGGGGGAGGGCGCCGGGCGGCCTCTAATGCTTTGAAAAAGCAGGGGGGGCCCACTACTACCTTGGGGGGGGGGCGCCGGGCGGCCTTTAATGCTTTGAAAAAGCAGGAGGCCCCACTACTACCTTGGGGGGGGGCGCCGGGCTGCCTCTAATGCTTTGAAAAAGCAGAGGGGCCCCACTACTACCTTGGGGGGGGGGCGCTGGGCGGCCTTTAATGCTTTGAAAAAGCAGGGGGGCCCCACTACTACCTTGGGGGGGGGCGCTGGGCAGCCTTACATGCTTTGAAAAAGCAGGGGGCCCTCACTACTACCTTAGGGGGGGCGCCGGGCGGCCTTTAATGCTTTGAAAAAGCAGGGGGCCCCACTACTACCTTGGGGGGGGGCGCCGGGCGGCCTCTAATGCTTTGAAAAAGCAGGGGGGGCCCACTACTACCTTGGGGGGGGGCGCCGGGCGGCCTTTAATGCGCTGATGGGAACCGGCCTACGACTGGCTGCCCAGCCAGCAGGGCTTGCTGCACCAGGCCTCCCCAGCCAAAGGCTACGAATATCTGAAATGCAGCTTAGACACCCTAAACTAAACAGTCGTAAAGCCAAAGGGAATAAGCCCCCATCAGCCTAGTTGTTGGCTGCCAAGTGGCATGCCTGAGGTGGTCTTGTGCGTGCTCAAATTCACACTACAGAGCATGTTGCCAGGTCAGCTGAGTAGCTGGAGTGAGAGAGCGCGCATGGGGTCCAAGGGCTCACTTGCTGGCCTGGCACATTATTGCCTAGGGCATGCATTCCTCCGCCGTGCATCTTTCCTGCATGCATCCCACATTTTTCTCATGGAGTGTTTAGGATCTGCATCACACACCCTTTCCCACAGGGTGTGCTGAGGGGCATGCATCACGCACCCATGTCGCGCAACACTTTAGTCGTCTCTGCTATTCGCGCAAGCGTGCCGATGTTCAGCTTCAGCTGCTGGGGGTCGACGATACTCGAGGTGCCCACCTTAATGACCTGCGCATTTGAACGTGTCAGCAGGCTGCGGATTCGAACGTGACAGCAGCAGGTTGCGTTCAAGAGCGAGGCGACGGAACACCATCAACGGGAAATGACCGCAAATATATAGGCGGATGCTGATTTATCTGATGATTGCACGTTGCTCACGAAGTATAAAGTGACTAACTATGACACTGGCAAGTACCCGAATTGGGAAAATCCCAGTCTCTCGAAAATGGCAAACCTACGCTCTGCATTACGACTATTTTCATTTACTGACAATGATTTGAGAAGGGTCGATGTTAATCGCGTTCTGTCCGGAACAGTTGCTGGACATGAGCGACTCCCGCTCTTGATCCATTGATGGGCGCAGGGAGGGCGGCACCGACGAAGCAGGCTCGGAGCCATCAAAGTCAGCAGGGATAGGCACTTTAAATGAAGTCATACTAGTGGCGTCCAAAGACGGGGGGCTATTCCGAAGGCGGGGTGGCTAAAAGCAGGGGCAGTGATACCGGTAACAGGGGCAGGGGATGGTAGTAAGTGTGAATGAGGAAGGTAAGAAGGCAGGCAGATCAGTGTGGCCCTGCAATTTAACTATTTATGGTATGCCCTCGAATCCCTGCTCAAGATATTGAGGGGCGCGGCGGATCACACAGGTGTAGCCCTGTGGGATTTAGCATGTAGCCATGTTCTGCAAAACTGAGAACACGGTACCTACTTAGCCAGCAAGTTGCCATCGGTGGGTGCCATGCAGCCACCCCCAACAGACCCGCATCTACCCACAAACCATCAACCCACCTACCAACCCCGTCATACCCACGGGGTATATATATCATACCCACCTGGTACGTGAACCCACACACCACTGCTTTGTGGAGCACCGCAGCTGAGGTAATTTCTGTGTAATTGACCCTCCCGGCAAAACCTGCTCAGAAACCACAACCGACCGCGTTGCCCACCCACGCGTCGCCTGTACCCCTGCCCGCCCAGCCCGAGTGACCCGCCTACGCTCTTACAGACTTACACTTCTAGTCTCCTGCCTACAACAGACGATTCCGCAGCAAAAAAGGGCAGACTGCACGAGGCCGGCAGCCTAACCCGAGGGGGGGGGCAAAAATAAGTTATACACCCCATCCTAAAAAAATTGTCCAGCGACCCCTAGCTACCTTCCCCCCCCCTGCCTCCGAAACCTAGTAAAACCTTAATTTCTCAGTCAAAAATCAGAATATAAGGAAGGGAGCGCGGTCAATTTCAATCAGCTCATCAGAGCGCTTCTAAGTTCTAACGGTGTCGATTAATGTAGATGGTTCACAAATGTCAAGCGGTGAAACAAACGAACAAATTATAGCTCTAGCTTCCACCTGCCAGCTACTTATCCTCGCTAGAGACCACGAGGCTCCAGAAACGAGAGGACTCACGCATGAGTGGTATCAAACTAGCATCTAACTTGAGCGTGCTGATGTGCTGCTTCAGAAGCCTGGTGTTCTGCTTCTTGGGGAGCTCCTTGTCCACCCCCCCCCTTAAACTCCTCAGCGCTGATGGCATATCTCGTCACATCTGCCTCCGTCAGCTCCAGACCAGGGAGGGTTGACTCCATGTGATCTAGGAAGTGATAACTCCAGACATAAGGGCGCATGGTACCCGCGACACTCCTGCAGATGGTGCAAGCCACTGGTCTGTTGGTGCAAGGATTGTGGGCAGAACCCCTCTCAGCCGCCACATCTGACATCTTACACTTCAGGGGGCAGCGGGACTCGACTGCTAGCGTGCCGCTGGTAGAGGATTTGCCCAAGTCCGGGTTGCACAGGCCTGATGTCCTTTTGTCATACACGATCCACAGAAGCCGCATGCCTCAGCACCACTTGGCTCCAAGCTACAGGCTTCCCCACATTGGCGCAGCAAGATGTGCGCTCCGACGTGCAACCGCATAGCTGAGCAAGAGCTGAGCTTAGCAAGCGCTGAGGGAGTAGCAGGAGTAAAAGAGGAGTATAATGATGTGATTGTGCGCTGTCGCTTCGTCGAATTCTCTCTGGCCAGCTTCTCAGCTCCTCATGCATTCTTTCCCCTATTGGTGACTCCTTAGGGCCACTAGGTTGTCTTAGAATTTTAAGACCTGCAAACAATGCTCACAACAGGTTGTCATTGCTTAATTCATAGAAACTACCAATGCAGCTACACCGTGTGATTCCAGAATGGGTGTACGCACAACGGTGCATGCGGTTCCGAAGCCATGACACCCCCCATGCCATAATTGCATGTCAAGAGGGGTCTGGTATTCTCTGTGTGGAATGTTTTATGATGCATATCTGTAGCAAATGACAGAAGGAATGCAACGGTGTAGCTATCGTCTCAATCGGATGTTAAAAAAAAACGAAATTTCCAAAAATGCGTTTTCTTTTGTTACCCCTCTCCCCCCCCCCTCACTTTGACCCTCCATATCTCCCAGCCCCCTGGGCCAAAAACAATTTTAAGACCAGATCTGGAAAGCTCTCGTCAAGCTCTACAACTTTTTATTGCCCCCCCCCTCGGCCCAACAATGCATATTTTCTTTGGAGTTTACAAGGTGTGAGGCCTGCTGCCCAACCCTAGAAAACCTGAGACGCTGGCACACAAAAAACAGCCCGGGTGCGCAAGAGGCCCTCATCGGCAACAGAGAAATAAAAGGCGAGCAGAAATAGGAAAGGCATGCGACCAACAAGCACTCACACGGCCGCAACAACTCATGCGTTAAAAGTTCGATTTATGTCTAAAAATAACTGTAACCCTGCCACGACACCCCTCTAGCGCAAGCACTCTACCACTACCAGAATCCCACCCAAAAGCGGCTGCACGTCTCCACCAAACCCAGAAAACGGTACCCACTACCCAACATACAAAAAGACACAAGAGTCGACAGGAAGCCAGAAAAGGCGCTGTCTGGAAACTAAGAGGCGATTCACACCAGGTCGGATTGGTCAGATTGGTCACTTTCGCTCCGAAAGTGGCTTGGGTTCGCTTCGCCAAAACAACCACTTTGGGGCCGGATTGGCGACACCAACTGAATATGGCATTTTGAGCCAGATTCACTTCGCGTCGGCCACTTTCGCCACATTGGCAATTTCCGAAGACCATCTGCCTTCGATCCTGTGTGTTTTCGTCCCTGTCATGCTGCCTCTTATCTCGTGGTTGAGTGCGTAACTACTGCGTTCGTCTCTCACACTGACCTTTCGAAATAATGACGGCCCAAGCGATGACAGCGATCAAAGTGGTTCGGTTTAGATTCGCAACAGCAACAAGCAACAATGGCAGCAGATACTGACGAGGAGGTACCATGTTGAATGTAACAGAAACGACGAACGCCACTTTGGCGAATTTATCTGGTGTGAATCGGTCTCCCGTGCGTGGTCAGATTGGGAACGCGAGATAGCGTGGGTTCACTTCGACCAACTGCCACATTCAGTTCGCCGGTGTGAATCGCTTCGTAAGAGGACAAAGGGCGAATTTATCCCTGAAGGCATGGCCCCCCACCCACAAAGACATGCATGCATGTGGTGAAAGGGCCAGGCAATGTGAAGTTGTGAATAGGGAAAGAAGAAAGCGAAAATGCTTATCTCCGCTGGGCCTCAGCAGGGGATCTCGATGCCAAATATAGAAGAAGGGAAATCCTTCTCACTGAGCAGTTCTTATCTCTAGTGAGGTAGTGCCTTCTCTTCAGTTTCCTAGATAGCAAACGTTTTGTACTTTTGTTTGCCGACATAGCCGAGCTTCATTTTTGAGCAGGGCCCAGATGTGTAAAGTCGTTGACTTGTTAAGTCCCGGAAAGTCCTCGCAAAAGAAATAAAGCAAGTTTCAGACTTTCAGTTAAAAGGGTGGAGAGCATGGTCCTGGGAGTCTTAGTCTACTGATGGAAGGGATGCGTTGACGTTATTTTACCGACGTGAAGCAAATATATAATTTGCTATGCTAGATAGTGGTATGGGAAGTTGAGAGGATTCATGACAGCATGTTCTGGAAGTTCATCAAAATGGGCAAAATTGTCCTCCCCGGATGGGACAGGAAGAAAGATAATTTTGCAACGTCTGTTGCTGGGGTCTCTGGTTATACCAAGCTATGATCATAAAGTCTCTTGCAGGGGGTCTCTGGTCATAGCGTGGCTGAGGAATACTGCAAAGGAACCGTGTCACTCCAAGAGTGTGTAAAAGTGGGCACTTGGTCGTAGGTGAAGAAAAGTGAGGGACGCCACTGAAGCTGCCTCGGGCAACCCTAGAGGCAACCCTTGAAGCTTACCAGCAACGACATCGCCGTGGAACGCCGAATACATGCACATTTCGTATGTGTTAAATGTTCTGTTCATCTCAAACTGTGCGTCCTGCCGAACCCCGCTCCTTGACGTGACGTATGACGCATACGCATTTAGCTATATACGTCAATATATGCCAGCCATAAATGCGCCCTGCTCTTCCACATTAGTGAGGAGTCATCATAGCCTGTGTCCCCCAGTCCCTCCTCAGTTGATTCTGGTCGTGGCCAGTCTCATCAGTCAGCCAAGCTTGCTTGAAAGCATACGAGGCCCTTCAATTGTCTAGCCTCGTCTGTGCTCTGTCGCTGTATCTAGTCTGTGCCGCTCCTCGTCCAGCGTGTGTCCACCATGTGCCCACTGCGCTTTCTGCTGCTCGGGCTCTCGGTGCTGATAGCAGGCATCACGTTGTATTATTCAAATCAAGAGGACCTGCCGAAGCTGTCCAGCGACGCTGTCGAGGAGGACGAGAAACGGCCTAGCAGCACCTCGCAGCAGGTGAGATCCACCACACATGGCCCGGCGTTGCGCGAGGACCGTCTCCCTTTGGCTTCTGCATCTGCACAAGATTATTTACCTTTGAAAGTTGGTTTTCATGCCCCCTTCCGAGAGCAGGCGTCCAAGCAGGTGTCCTCGGGCACCGCTTTCGTGGTGGACTGCCTGTCCGGGAAGTACCTATACACCAAGCTCTGCAGCGGCTGGTCTGCGCTCGTGACAAATCGGAGAGGCATGGCGGTGAGACGAAGCTGACAAGAAGTTGGTGCTGCAGAGGCATGGCAGTGAAACAAAGCTGACTAGGATTTGTGCCGCATGCCTGGGCCTTGGACTGGCCGTCCATTAGAGGCTCCATGGGACTGCAAAGTCCCACTGTAAGAGACTTTCAGGACGTGCCACCCCGCCTGCATGGCTCTGGAGGTATACTTTCGCTTGGTACGCAGGATGGTCAACTGAACAAGCTCGTTCCCTCGCTGCTGGTGAGGATGGTCAGCGTGTAAGGTTCTAAGCCTGAGTACCGTAGCTCTGTAGCTCACACAGAGCATAGGTGTGAAGGCTTGCTGGCGCACAGCTAAAAAGGCTCCATGACGTGCATGCCTGCATTGGCAGATATGGATGGAAGTGCACGCCAGCTGGCCCCTGAACAGCGAGCACATGGCATTTTGACCAGTGTGTCTACACATTTGTCCCCCTTGCTTCAAGCATGATGCGTGCAGCATTTGTTGCGCAAGAGGCCCATGCTCAGATAACAGGACCTCTTGCTGCATCATGTCGGTCGTAGGAGTACTCGGCCGATGCCATTGCCAGAAGGCGACGCATTTGAATCATTCCTTTCTTTCTTCCGATTTGTGTGCATGGCTCGCCATGCACAACCATATTACCCATAAACTCTTCCTATTGGTCAGGAGAGACGAGTGATTCCGCCTACTCCCATGATCCCGCTGTGCGGCAAGCTGCTGCTGCTGACATAATGAACAGCTATATTGGCGCCGGCCTGGCAGCTCCCTTGTGACTGTGAAGCTACTGGGCAAGCTAGCCACCCTGTTACTCCTTATGCCAGAACTGTAGGCCCCCCAGCCTCCATGTTCTGTTTACGGTATTTTATTTTTTACAGTCTATTGGGTGCATGAATGAGAGTTGGAGCGACGCTGCTGCAGTTGGTTTCAACCATATGTATGGATTTCTTTCCACACTTAATTTCCACAGTCAGTTGTACAGCTTGGTCGCCCATGCAGGCTAGTCGCAAGGGTTACATTTCATGTTATCCATGGGCCAATGTATTATCAGCACTACTACCTGACGTCTCATGCTGCTTGTTTCTTTTACATCTGCCCATTCTTAGGTGCATGATTTTGTATCCACCGTCTCCCACCATTGGGTTTCTTGCAGTTGAATCTACACGCGCTTTCTATTGAATTCAAGCCGGTAGATGTGATGAATAATGTTTGTTGTGTTGACTATTTTTGCTCGGCGTGAGTATGTTGTTGTTGAGCTGTGGTGCGAGTTGGGCGTTCTTTACGATCAGCATGTCGGATTGCTCGCACACAAAGTGTAGCATGTGGTTCAAGATTAATGACGTTACACCTCTGTGCCTTGCTCATATAAGGTTGGCCGCGTGGGCGTCTAACTAAAGAGTTGGGAGGAAAGATGGAAAGAAACACAGAAGGGGGCAGGATAAAAGAAAGGAGGAATGTGGTATAAAAAGATACCTCTTTTTGAAACGCCGCAGTCTGTATGTCAAAATGTTTGCATGTTAGCCTTGCCTGGGAATGGGTCAAAAACGTTTTACCCGATCGTAACACAGCGGTCGTCTCTTTGTCAAAATGTCTGCAAGTTAGCCATGCTCAAAAATGGGTAAGACAGGTAATAACAAGACAGCGTACCGCAGGGAAGGGTCATGGGATAGCAAAGTAGCTGGTTTGACTGGAAGGGTCTTTTTGGGGCCGGCCCATGCCGGCTGGGGGTCTAAAAGTGGTCGGCGGTATGGACGTAATTTTTTGCACTGCGATACCGGGATAATGATCACTGCTTACTTCATGGCATGCAGAAATGTCTAAAACAACTCACGGAGGTCAGTAAAAATTAATAGTTGTTATGTTGTTTGAGACCTGTCATGTAATGAATTAATTGCCTCAAGGAAACCTGGATTTTTTTGAAGTGCCCCGAAACGAAAGTGCCACCAAGCAAAACATATTAGTTGTTAATTACGAAAGTCGGATGAATATTTGTAATAGGCCCTACGGTCAGCTTGCATGAGAGTGACAAGGCTGAACTGCCCCATTGATCACCGCGTCAGGTCGCATGCATTACATACGCCCTCATCGTAATGGGAAAAGCATGTTATGGTTGCACTTGGCGGTGACCGATTGCTTGTATCAATACAGTTCAGCCAATGATCCCTTCATCATGGGGCAACAATGCAACGGCACCATGATAAATTATATGCAATAACTTCTCAATGTCAAATGAAGACAGCTTTGATGAAACTGAGGAAGAGAGGAGAAGATAGACAGTGACAATGTGACAGCTCTTCATCTGCAACTGGGCGTCTTCACGGCTGTGGGGGCCTGGTGCAGCAAGGTGAGCCAATCTTGCTGCTTGATCCAGATCCATCTGGATGATCAAAGCTTTCCTCCGCAGCCCAGAGGAGGTCACCCTGCGGCCAGCCGAAGGGTGGTTTGATGCCCGCTAAAAGAAACACTAGTTAATGACGCTACCGGGACACCTCTAGGCCTTGCTTAAATAAAGCTCGGCCATATCGGCAAACATGCAGTCAGCTTGAAAAGTCAAGGGAGAAGGCATAAGAGGAAAGCGAAATCACTTCAGATATACACTTGGTATTTAATCAATGTCGTTTCACCTCTGGGCCCTGCTCAAAAAAAATCGGCCGCGTGGACGCCTAACTTCAGGGTTGAGAGGAAAGAACGAAACAAACACAAGGGGGCAGGAAACAAAAGGAGGACTCCCCTGCGTGTCTAGAGTATAGCCCACACAATATCGACGACATCTTCTACAGAAGCTGGGTCATCCCAACCATGCCTGACCCGGTACAATGCGTGTAAGTCAATGATGTTACACATCTGGGCCCCGCTCAAAAAGGCTCGGCCACGCGGGCGCCTAACTAAAGGTTATGCGTGTAAGTCTGTGGGTGTGTCCGGGATGCCTGCTGCCCCCTCTTCTGTAGCTTCAACTTGAAATTCGGTAGGGCATTGGAAGAAAGCATGCAGCCCATCCTCCACATGCGCATAACCTCCCCTTGTCCAGCATTGTTGGCAGCAGCCTGACTCACGCTCTCGCGTGTCGCACGCTGCTGACCGCTGCGCCGTCCTCTAGTGTCGGTCGTGCTGACCATGCAGAGCCGCAGCCATGAGTTGCGTGCGCACATGAGCCCACACCCTCTTGGCTCTTGCTGGGGGTGGCTCCTGGCGTGCTCCTGAACGGCTCCGGCTATCAGCTGAAGCATGCTCGGTAGACTTGTGTTTGGTGGCCCGATTCCTGGGGTCCCACCAGCCGGTCATGCCCGGCTGTGCCTTCTGTTAGTCATACTGCTGCAGCCGGTCATACCCAGCTGTTAGTCATCTGTCATACCCTGATGTTAGTCATACTGCTGCAGCCGGTCATACCCAGCTGTTAGTCATCTGTCATACCCTGATGTTAGTCATACTGCTGCAGCCGGTCATACCCAGCTGTTAGTCATCTGTCATACCCTGATGTTAGTCATACTGCTGCAGCCGGTCATACCCAGCTGTTAGTCATCTGTCATACCCTGATGTTAGTCATACTGCTGCAGCCGGTCATACCCAGCTGTGCCTACTGTTAGTCTATGTACACTACGGCCAACACCTCAATGATGGGTGGCGTTCAGTCCCTGCTTGGTGCAGTTTGGAGACATCTCCCCCCCGCTCCAGATTCTTCAGTGGTTCAGTGCACCCAGCAGTTCACTGCACCTGGTGCACCTTGAAAAGCGAGTGAGGGACCTCAAATCAGGAACCGTCTTCACGAGTTATCCAGCTTTTGCTGTCCTCATCATCACATCCACCATCTGATGTGTCTCGACAAGCAAAGCAAATTATGTTTCAAACGGCCAAGCCAGGCCACCAAGGTACTCTGGTGGTCGGGCACGCAGGGCCGTTTATTAAAAGTGTGCTAGGCACAACTACACTCTGACGCACGGATGACAGACTGGTACATGGGCAATGAGATAGCCTTCCAGAGCACACTTAAGCTCAGAGGAGCGTTTAGCTCAGAGGAGGGCTTCAATATTTGAAAGAAAGGAAGGAAGGACATGCTGGGGCCCGGGGCAGGTCCAGATTGCAATGCATCATGGACTTGCTCAACACGAGGGCACACAAGTGTGAATGTGACTAACGGATCTGGCGATCCTGCATTCCTGTTGTCCCGCGACAGCGTGTGAGCGTCGACAGGTCGACGCCTCTGATCTACGTTAAATGCAACTTGCGTTGCGCGCAGAGAAATATAATTGATCCCGCCTGCCTCTTCTAGGTGGGCAAAAACGTCATCGTGAAATCAAGCCTGAGTACGGCGTCCCCTAAGCGGTACAACAACAGCCCCAATCGATCCCCGCCAGACCATCCCACGATCTCACCACTGACCTCCATTGCGAGCCCTTGGCATCGATTGCCTCCCTCTTCACCATGAGCACCACCATCAGCACCCCATCGGTGGCTCCAGTGCCGACTCCTGATGCCGAGGCGCCATTGATGAACGGCAACGTGATCGACGGGAAGGCTGTTGCCGCGAGGATCCGCGTGGAGCTGGCCACACAAGTGCAAGCTCTTAAGCGAGATCACGGTCGGGTAAGGCGGAGGGGGATGCCATGGGCTGCTGGCATGGGCTGGGAAGGCAGCGATACCCCAGACATGGAAGTGTTGCTGATGTAGCTGCTGCTGATGGCCACCCAAGTGCAGGCTGTCAAGCAATAGCAATGGATGATCAGCGTTGTTACTGCAGCTGCTGAAAGCTAACAAGTGAAAGCTCTTGGGGCAGGGCAGCCATGCCGTGGCTGCTACTGCCGCAGTTGCTGCTGGCATGGATGCTCTGGCAGAGGCACCCAATAACAGGCAATCAAGCAGAATCAGGGAGGTAAAAGGGAGAGGGCATGATCATGAGGGGATCAGGGCGTTATGTGCTGGCCTTGCCTGGCCGCTGCGGCGGCGGCGGCGGCGGCGGCGGCGGCCACAACTGGCATGGGCAGCTGGAAATTCCGCTGTTGGTAGTATAGCCACTGAAGCACAGGATCTCAAGTAAGACCATGCAAATTTAGGTAGCAAGTGAGATCAATGCTCCTGAAGCTGCTGCTGTTGGATACAGCCAGCACGGGGCCAAACTTCTTCAGTAGGGAATGAGGCTGTATAATGAGAATGAGGCTGTATAATTGGCAATGCAGCTGTAAAATCAGGATGAGGCTGTATAATTGGCAATGCAGCTGTAAATTAGGATGAGGCTGTATAATTGGCAATGCAGCGGTAGGCATGAATGCTGATGGGGCTAAGCAGTCCGCCAATTTTGCTGCCGCGGTTCTGGCAGGGCTTCTGCTGGTGGTAGTCAGCATGGCGGCGACACTGCCGGAGAGTTTCCCTGCAATGCATGGAATAATGCAGCGGGGCACCTGGTGGGGCGATCCGACCCGAGGCCCGGGGCTGAAGGTTGGAGGCTGGACCCCTGGTGGGTCCAGCCTGAAGCCGGAGGCTGG
The DNA here is from genome assembly GCA_037349105.1 of Limnomonas spitsbergensis. NCBI lineage: Eukaryota > Viridiplantae > Chlorophyta > Chlorophyceae > Chlamydomonadales > Limnomonas > Limnomonas spitsbergensis. The sequence goes on along the minus strand of JAYJMM010000094.1, from coordinate 1,830,719 downwards.
ACTTTGTACACTTAGTAGGGCAAGGCAGCCTGAGGCAGGGCGGCGTATCCTACTTGGGTTGAGGTCTCTTTTTGTTACAGAAAAATCCAGCTACAAATCAGCTCCACATGGCCTGTGATTGGGAGGGCCTGGCGTACAAAGCCGTGCTGCCTTGTCCTCTAGCCATAGGCCGGTCAAGGTTTGGTCCTTTTCGGCCCATTGATGGCCTCCCAGTGGCAACACACCTTGTTGGCCTGCCAAAGGTGGCCTGTACTGCCAAAGGTGGCCTGTACTGCCAAAGGTGGCCTGTACTGCCAAAGGTGGCCTGTACTGCCGAAGGTGGCCTGTACTGCCAAAGGCGGCCTGTACTAAACACTGATTGGGGTGCCAGTAGTCTGCGTGTCACAACGATCAAGACGATGACTCATTCTAGGACCATGGGTGATCTCACCCCTAGCAAGAAGAACAGGGGAACGCTGAAAACCGAATGATGTATCCAGGAAATCAGGGTAACAGAGCTGGATGGTAGACATGACAGCTGTAGGGTTGGCATATACCGTATATTTTTAGCGAGAATATACGTATATATGGTATATTCCGTATATACGTAAATCGTAGCCGTAATTTCCATCTTTTTCCCTCAGGGGTTGTAAATCTGGCCTCCAAGTCAATGTCTAGCTTCAAAATTAAGATACCAATAGGCCTGGCAGCTCCCTATGAAGTATTGATCCTTGAATTCATAAAATAAAAGGCGTGTTGTAGTCTGCCTTCCAGCTAGGACCAGCACAGCGTCCCTGAACGCGTCCGCGTGGGTCGCTGACTCGGAAGCGGGAAGGTACTTATCGGATATAATAGTTTGTTTTTCGATCTCAGGACCCTGGGCCATCACTTCTATATTGTCGTCTGACATATTTGATATTTCACACGGTGCCTAAGCGTACCACTGCAAAGGAAAGGACATAATAGGACATTAGCAGCCCTGACCCAAACCCTTAACCCTTCACGGCTTCCGTTATAATGTTTCTTCCGTTCGCGGTCGGAAAAAACGTAATTTCGCAAAAATCCGTATATACGAAAAATATGCACATACCGTTTATGGCACCCAAATAATTACGTATATACGAACCGTAATCGTATATACGTAATTACGAAATTACGGACTTTGCCAACCTAGACAGCTGTATGTTAGCATGGTCAGGCAGGTGCGAGGGCTGGTCCGAGCAAGGCGTGAGGCAAGATGCAGGGTGGCGGGTCCTGTTCAGGTTGAGGTCAGTCGTCACTCTGCTTGCATGACACAGCATGATGTGTGATAAATGGACGCATCATACATCATGCAATCGCTCCTGTCCATCTCCTCCCCCCCCCCCCACACACACAGGTGCTGGGCCTGGCTGTCGTCACTCTTCTTGCATGGCACAGTGTGATGTGTGATCAATGATGCATCACACATCACGAATCGCTCCTGACCATCTCCTGCCCCCCCCCCCCTGCAGGTTCCAGGCTTGGCTGTTGTCATCGTGGGCGAGAGGAGGGACAGTCAGACATATGTGCGCATGAAGCGGAAGGCCTGTGAGGAGGTGGGACAGACCTGGATTCTTGTAGGGTAAAAGTGTTTAGAAGCTAGGGCTTAGACCTACATTAGACATATGTGCGTATGAAGCCGAAGGCCTGTGAGGAGGTGGGCTACACCTGGACCCTTGTTGCGTACGGAGGTAAGGAGATATGCTTGAATTGAAAACCTGCTTTGACGAGGCTGGATTATTCCTTGTGAGGAATTGGGCTAGGCCTGGATCCTTGTAGAGTTTGGTGATCAGGCTTTATGCTTGAAGCAAAATCCCGTTTTGACGAGGCTGGATTATTCCTTGTGAGGAATTGGGCTAGGCCTGGATCCTTGTAGAGTTTGGTGTTCAGGCTTTATGCTTGAAGCAAAATCCCGTTGTGACGAGGCTGGATTATTCCTTGTGAGGAATCGGGCTAGGCCTTGATCCTTGTAGAGTTTGGTGTTCAGGCTTTATGCTTGAAGCAAAATCCCGTTTTGACGAGGCTGGATTATTCCTTGTGAGGAATTGGGCTAGGCCTGGATCCTTGTAGAGTTTGGTGTTCAGGCTTTATGCTTGAAGCAAAATCCCGTTGTGACGAGGCTGGATTATTCCTTGTGAGGAATTGGGCTAGGCCTGGATCCTTGTAGAGTTTGGTGTTCAGGCTTTATGCTTGAAGCAAAATCCCGTTGTGACGAGGCTGGATTATTCCTTGTGAGGAATCGGGCTAGGCCTTGATCCTTGTAGAGTTTGGTGTTCAGGCTTTATGCTTGAAGCAAAATCCCGTTTTGATGAGGCTGGATTATTCCTTGTGAGGAATTGGGCTAGGCCTGGATCCTTGTAGAGTTTGGTGTTCAGGCTTTATGCTTGAAGCAAAATCCCGTTGTGACGAGGCTGGATTATTCCTTGTGAGGAATTGGGCTAGGCCTGGATCCTTGTAGAGTTTGGTGTTCAGGCTTTATGCTTGAAGCAAAATCCCGTTGTGACGAGGCTGGATTATTCCTTGTGAGGAATTGGGCTAGGCCTGGATCCTTGTAGAGTTTGGTGTTCAGGCTTTATGCTTGAAGCAAAATCCCGTTTTGATGAGGCTGGATTATTCCTTGTGAGGAATTGGGCTAGGCCTGGATCCTTGTAGAGTTTGGTGTTCAGGCTTTATGCTTGAAGCAAAATCCCGTTTTGATGAGGCTGGATTATTCCTTGTGAGGAATTGGGCTACACCTGGATCCTTGTAGAGTTTGGTGTTCAGGCTTTATGCTTGAAGCAAAATCCCGTTGTGACGAGGCTGGATTATTCCTTGTGAGGAATTGGGCTAGGCCTGGATCCTTGTAGAGTTTGGTGTTCAGGCTTTATGCTTGAAGCAAAATCCCGTTTTGATGAGGCTGGATTATTCCTCGTGAGGAATCGGGCTAGGCCTGGATCCTTGTAGAGTTTGGTGTTCAGGCTTTATGCTTGAAGCAAAATCCCGTTTTGATGAGGCTGGATTATTCCTTGTGAGGAATCGGGCTAGGCCTGGATCCTTGTAGAGTTTGGTGTTCAGGCTTTATGCTTGAAGCAAAATCCCGTTTTGATGAGGCTGGATTATTCCTTGTGAGGAATTGGGCTAGGCCTGGATCCTTGTAGAGTTTGGTGTTCAGGCTTTATGCTTGAAGCAAAATCCCGTTTTGATGAGGCTGGATTATTCCTTGTGAGGAATTGGGCTAGGACTGGATCCTTGTAGAGTTTGGAGTCAAGGCTTTATGCTTGAGTCAAAATCCCGCTTTGGTGAGGCTGGCTTACCCCTTGACAGGAGGTGGGCTAGGACCAGGTCGTGAAGGACCAGGTCGTGACTTCAGGGTTGATGCTAGGATTAAGGACCCGCTCTAGAGGGACTGGCTCCCTCCTCGCGAGGGGGTGGGCTAGGCATGGGCCGTTTTAGGGTTTGGGGGCTCGGGTACCAGATCAACATCAACATGAAGATGATCGCCTTGCTTACAAATCTCGCCCCCCCCCCCCTCCCTCTGCCCCCTCCCGTGACGGTTCCTGGGAAAAGGGTTTGGGTTACCCCAAAACCTACCCTACACAATCTCACATCGTTTTAACCTTGGCCACACCTGTAACTGTTTTATGGCTCACACTTCAGGCAAGCCTACAATCTGCCGATAGCTACCGCAACCTCATATCCTTGTATCCCTGCCCTCCCCTGTAAATATTGCATTCCACAAGCCCTATGCGAGGATCATGTGAGGTCCTGTCAGTTGGACACTTAAGATTGTACTGTAAAATGGGTTTGACCCTGCCTTTAATTAAGTAATTTTGGAGGTGCGCGCAGTGGTGCGCGACAGAATAATAATTAACAACTATTTCTGGGGGTGCGCAAAAAATGTATTCCGGCACCAAAATAAAAAGCAAATGCAAAATTTTCAACTTTTTTGCCAGCGCGACGAATTTGATATATTACTTCTCAACAAGGGTGTGCGGGTTCCCTAAGCCGGTTAACGGTAATGGTAGCGATAAGCGGTTTTAATGGTGGCGGTGCACCTCCCTCACACCTGTAGCTCACTCCTACCTGCAATTCATACGCTCCCTCCCACCCGTGTCTGGGACATTGCCACCCAGGGTGAAGTCTATGCCCAGCCCTGCCCTCGACCCTTCACCCTCGCCACTTCACCCTTCACCGTCAATATATCAACCCTGGACACTGTTTATACGGTATTGCCAATGTGGCCACTAAGGGTTAAGCTGACATTCTCAACCATGCTCCCCTACACCCTGCCACTCTGAGGAGTCTAAACCCTTTTAACCCTCAACCCTTCACTCCCCACCCTAAACCCTGTCTAGGTGGGCATCGCCAGCTTTGCTGCAGACCTTCCCGACACAGCAACCCAGGCCGAGGTCCTGGCCGTGGTGCAGGGCTTCAACAACAACCCCGATGTGCATGGCATCCTCGTTCAACTGCCGGTGAGGGTTCAGGGTGTACCAAGAGGGTGAGGGTTTAGGGTCCACAAAAAGGGTGAGGGTTTAGGGTTCATGAAGGGGATGAGGGTTCAGGGTTCATGAGGAGGGTGAGGGTTTAGGGCTCAGTGGTCAAAGGCTTGAACAAGGGACTGATGAAACTGTCTACACCTGCCTCAGCCGCCTAAGCATATTGACATGCATCTGATCCAGGGCTCCGTCAATGCTAAGGACCATTTTGACGTCAATGCTAAGGACCATTTTGACGACTGCTTGTTCATGAGTAGGAGCGTCAGGTTTGTGTTTTTTACGGCTGTCTATTCCTGTTGCAGCTGCCCAAGCATATCGACGAGCAGCTCATCCTGGGAGCCATCAGTGTGGAGAAGGATGTGGATGGCTTCCACCCACTCAACATTGGGAGACTGTGCATGAAGGTGTGATGCATGGGGAGGGGTGATGGGATGTGTGATCATATGTACATGCTAGTGTGATTTGGGGGTCAGGTTATAGCGGTGGGGTGATTTATAAGAGGTGCACGTCCTCATGCTTGGTTCCTGGTTCCTTGTTTAGGGCTGCACTTTATGTGTGTGCTTTGCCTGAGCCTCTCACGAGTGCCTGCTGTAAAGAAAGAAAGAAAACTACGCCCTGCAGGGGCGTGAGGGTTGAGGAAACAGCGAGGCATGGGCCTAGGCAACTGTCATAAAATCAAACCTCAAAACTCGTATGTCATTCCCCTAGCCTGCTGCTTGGTTCCTGCTCCCTCCTTCAGGGCCGTGAGCCGCCATTTGTGCCGTGCGCACCGCTGGGCCTCATGCATCATGCCTTTTGTTTGATTCCTGCTCCCTCATTCAAGGCCATGAGCCGCTCTGTGCCATGTCTATCGTACCCAGTCCCTTGCTCATCCTTCAGGGCCATGAGCCGCTGTTTGTTACGTGTCTATCATACCCGGTCCCTGGTTCCTCCTTCAGGGCCATGAGCTGCTGTTTGTGCCATGCACACCGCTGGGCCTCATGCATCATGCCTTTGTTTGATTCCTACACCCTCGTTCAAGGCCATGAGCCGCTGTTTGTGACGTGTCTATCGTACCCGGTCCCTTGTTCATCTTTCAGGATGGTAGCCCATCTAGTGCTACGGCTGAACGGGGGGCTTCCTTCATCCACGCCCCAGGGTGTATTCATTCATTTATTTCCCCCCCTTCAGGGCCGCGAGCCGCTGTTTGTGCCATGCACACCGCTGGGCTGCATGGAGCTGCTGGAGCGGTGCGGCATCCCCATCAAGGGCAAGCGCGCAGTAGTGGTCGGCAGGTGGGTGACAGTGGACATTGTTTACCTTCACTCTTGACCCCAAAGCAGCTATGGTGGCTGGTTGGCCAGCCGGTGGTGCACACGTGGGTGGTGGCAGGGTACTGGTCGGCAGCTGGTCGGCAGCTGGTCGGCAGCTGGTCAGCAGCTGGTTGGCAGTTGGTGCATGTTTGGCGGTTGGGTGGGATTTGGTGGATGTTTGGCAGTTGGGTGTTGGCAGGATGGTAGATGACGGTGTGGGTGGTCTGCGGAATGGGGGTCCCTGCCTCACCTGTCACACTTTGATGATGTGGCCATCATCACACATTTTATTACTCCCTGGTCACACTTTTACCTCCTTGGTCCTCTCCACATCCGTCCCTCAGGTCCAACATTGTGGGTATGCCGGCGGCAATGCTGCTTAACAAGCGGGACGCCACTGTCACTATCTGCCACTCGGGCACCAAGGTAAATTAAGGACTGTTTATTTAAAACGTGCCTTAAGATTAAGGATAAGATTGTAAAATGAAAAGCCTGAATGCCGGAGCCCTGGATCCGTAGCCCTGAAGAAGAGGGACGCCACTGTCATCATCTGCCACTAGGGTACCAAAGTGACTTAAAAACTTTTAAACCAGAATCCCTCAAACCTCAAACCTGAACCTTGAACATGAGGAGTTCTACAGGCACCAAGGGCCACTCGGTCACCAAGATGAATTAAGGACTGTTGGCCTGTATACGGCCAACCCTCGGCCCTGAACATGAGAGGCACTTGGGTCACCATCTGCTACTCATAAATAAATCGATTATGGTCATGGTAACAAATGCACTGTAGCGGTACAAATGCACGATAGCGGTAAAAATGCACGATAGCGGTCCATTGGTGACAAGGATGGTATCATGATGATGAGGTCATCATGTTGCTTTATTACCGATACCGAACCGGCCGCTTCTTTATCAGTTTGCAATCTGGCCGATGCAAATTCATCCCTCGGGCCCCAAACACTTCAAGCACATGGGCCTCCTGCTCCCAGCACGCTCTGCACCCACGCCATCTAATTCTCTGTAGTGGCGTCAGAGGTGACTTCTACGTCCTCCTTGTCATCAGAGGTGACTTCTACATCCTCCTTTTTGATGCTGTCACACCGGCTCAACCCTAACATCTTATTTTGTTATGCAAGTGCAGGACATGGCCGATATCGCGATTTTGGCCGCTGGACACGGCTTGTCCCAGTACTCCAGCTGACCCTCCTTGAAGATGCTTCCACACCGGCTGACCCTTCATACTTTGCGTTGCACGTGCAGGACATGGCCGATATTGTGCGTCAGGCGGATATCGTTATTGCGGCTGCGGGTCAGCCGGAGCTTATTAAGGGATCTTGGATCAAGCCGGGTGCGGCGATCATAGATGTGGGCACCAACCCCGTTACGGACGCCACCAAGAAAGCAGGATTCAGGTAGATCTATGGATTCAGGCAGATCTATGGATTCAGGTGGATCCACAGATCTGTGTCACATTATATCGCGTACTTGAATCATGGATGCAGGCATGAACCTCGTCACAGCATCCACCAAGAGGAATTAGGAAGGTCTAAGACTGTTAGGTAAAAGGGACATAACTACGATCCTACGGACCCAGGCAGGTCTGTGATTTTATATTCCATGAATATAAAATCACAGACCTGCCTTGGTCATATCCTCGGTGCGCTTTGGTATTAGTTTTCCAGGTGGACCGATGCAGTTCGGGATTTAGGGGGGCGGGGTCAAAGAGTGATTTCACACTAACAGGTTCATGTACCAGGATTAGGGGGGGGCATCCTGACCTTGGGTCGTGCAAGTTATGTGGTGTACATAATAGCAGGGTTAAGCCATGAGCAGTGCTTATTTGAATGCTCACCAGACCTGGGTTTATCTTAGTGGGTAAGGGACCACCTTTGCTGGGCTGCCCCGCGGCCACCCCTGGGGCGATTCACACCAAACCTGGACCGGCCTCCGGCCGGCACCCCAAGCAGCATGGACGGCCGAGCTAGGGGCTTGTGGCCGGGGGCCACAGTGTAGCTGAACTGTAGCTGATAGTGGTATACCACTGACTAAACATACACTGGTGACCAGACTAGCTGATGCATGCTGATGGGCAGCCGATACTTGGCCGATGGGGACTGAACCTAGACGGGGCACCAGGAAATAAGTACCAATGACGTAGATCAAGAGATGGCTTCTGATGAATGCAATTGGTTGTGCGGAGTGAGAACGCTAGTAACATTGGGTGTTGGCCAAAGGCGACTCAGGGCGGAATCCTGCGGGGTAATTATCTTAGCTGAATTGTGCGTGGAAAATTGAGCACAAATACTAACCCTGCAGGGCTTAAGAACAAAAGATGTGCCCGCCTTCATACAACAAAGCCCTTCATACTTGTAATCGGTTTTTCTTGAGGCACAGTCTCATTCTTCAGACAAACACTCCCTAATCCTGCCCCCGCTCTTCCATCACCACCATTTCACGTTCTTCACTCTTCAATGTCCCCCATTTCACACACCTCATTTTTCAACGACCCACACGTGACACCCCTCTCGCTCTTTGCAGGCTCGTCGGGGATTGCGACTACCAGGAGTGCTCCAAGGTTGCTGGCGCCATCACACCTGTCCCCGGTAGGCTCTAACGTGCTCCGCATGATTAACCCTTAACCCTAAACTTAACCCTAAACCTAATCCCGGTAGGCTCTCACCTGCTCACAGATCAACATGCTGCTGCGATCACACCTACTTGGTAGAGCTCATGGGTCTTTGCAATCCACATGCTGCAGCCATCATACATACCGGGTGGAGTGCCGAGGATTGTGTGAACACATATCCCCATGCTGCTGCCATCACACGCATACCGGGTAGAGTGCTGAGGATTGTGTGAACACATATCCAAATGCTGCTGCGATCACAAACATAGACTCGTTATAAACGAGTCCCAAGAACCCTGAAATGTGTGTTTCCCTAGCCTCTTGCATGCTGTAGCGTTTGCTCTAATAAGCTCTGTGCCATAAACCTTTACCCTGAACCCTTCCCTGAACTCTTCCCCAAACCCTTCCCTGAACCCTGAACTGAACCTTGAACTGAACCCTGAACTGAACCCTGAACTGTACCCTGAAGTGTATTCTCCATCCTCCAATAGTCTACCTGTACCTAAACTCCAATCACAGGTTATGAATATCGTCGTGGGCACTCAGGTAGACACAAGCGTTTGTTAGTCACAGCGCCAGACCACCTTTGGGGGCTTGCCAGGTTACCAATGGGCCGATCAGGTGTTGGGACCAGAGCCTGACCGGCCTATGGCCTTTTTTTGCGGCCTATGGCCGATAACTTGAGCAACAGAGCTCACTGCAGGTAGCCCCCCAAAATAGCCCCACCTGAAGGGCGGGTTTCAGCAGAAATGGAGCTGCATCACCCTTAAATCCGTACTCTCAAATCCGTTAGACTCTCCATCATACAGGCGGCTTGCCGTATCTGTTCCACAATCGGCATACCCTCTCAGCCTCCAATCAGCTCTCCACCTAGATTGTGTTGCAGCCATCACTGCTGCTATGCTGATTTTATGCGTGGTGCGCCTCCCAGCAATTTTGAATCAGGGTATGGCTCAATACCACAATGTGCATACCCTCTCAGCCTCAACATCTGCACTCCACCCAACAGATTTTATTGGACCTGTCACTATGGATATGCTGTTATGATGCCTGATGATCCCAGCAACCTGACAGTCATCCATCTGCTTACTGTTTCCACCCAGGTGGCGTTGGGCCGATGACCATCGCTATGCTGATGCGCAACACGGTTCATGTTGGGGGCAAATTCATTCGTGGGGAGCTGAAGCCAGGCTGCATGGATGGAGGGTGGGTGGAGAATACCGCAGTATGTTTTGAGGCTGGTTAACAAATATAGTATGCTGCTAAATATGGTCTGGGTGAATGGAGGGTGGGTGTGGAAGAGCATTTTGTCCGTGGTTTGTGATTGGGGGTGCAGCTGAACAATTAAGTTAGTCCCTGTGCCTTCTTGGGGCCAAACAGCTGATCCCTGCCTTGACGCCCACACGCGCCGTGTGAGGGGCTTGGCCAGAACAAACACTGCGCAGCACCAGCCTTAATCGCCCCCCCCCCCCTTATTTGGTTTGTGGGGAACACCTCTTCTATCAAACCCAGCCTGCCTTGTTGACTTCAATAAAATGTGAGAAACTGCGCAGCTTGCATCACTCCCAAGCCTGGAAGTTGGTCTAGTGAAATTTGCCTTCTTGCCGATTGACCTTACAGGTCGCAGCACCCTGACACAATAAGCTGATATCTGACTTGCTATCTATTGATGTCGCAGGTCGCCTAGCCCTGACGCAAAGAAGCGGTTGTTTGGCGGCCAGGCATGGCACTCAGTGCTGCTCGGTTCTGTAGTGGCTGGCATGGTGTTGCAGCGGATCAGCAGCAGCCTGTTCGGGAGAAGGAAGTAATTGAAGCAAGTACCGGGAGGGGAACAATCTGTTTAGGAAGTATCCGGCCAGGTCTGGCACTCAGTGCGGTGTAGCGGATCAGCAGCAGCATGTTCGAAAGAAGGAAGTAATTAAAGCAAGTAACAGGAGGGGAACAATCTGTTCAGGAAAAGGAGGTATCCGGAGGGAGTAGCAGGAATAGAGTAGCATGTTCGAGGGGATATGTACCGGGAGGAGAACGTGCTTGGCGCCCATCCAAGAGCATGTCCAGACACAGGCCCCTCCCCGTTGATCTAGTTGGCATTGAGAACTTGGTTTGGGCAGGAACATCCGGATGTTTAACAGGATCATTGTGATGACTCTGGTTTTGCGTAGTACGAATGGAAAATTACGGTAGATCTGGACCGGTATGACTGGATCAATGCTGGATTATCCTAATGCTGTAGCACGCGATAGGGGTCAGGCAAAGCAGCTAAAACCCCCAGCATACAAACAAAAATGTGAAACCACGTTGCCTGACCCCCCCCCTCGCCCAAACAGGAATTTCTCAGTCACACATCAGAATTATGAGAGGGGGATAAGTGTCTTATCCAATCAGCTCAACAGTGTGCTTCTCCTGGTATCAATCAATGCAGCTGGTTCATACATGATGAATCCAGAAAGGAATCAGGTATGCGGAAGACTCAGGACGCGCGGGATGCCGGAACTGAGGATACTGAAGACAGTTGGGTTCCTAAATGTACCGGTATTTTCATGATACTCGAAAAAAACTAGGAATACTCAGGATACCAATCCCTAGCGACCCTAGCTACAGATCATGCGGCTCCAGAAGCAAGAGGGCTGAAGCAGCACACTGGCATCTAGCTTAAGCTTGCCGATAACGACCTTAAGCAGCTTGCTCATCTGCTTCTCGTTGAGATTATTCACCACCACTCCCAAAAAACACCTCAGCGCTGATGACAGATACTGCCACCTCAGCCTCCGTCAACTGCTGACCAAAATGGGCTGGCTCCTTATGATCTTAAAAAAATGGGAACCCTTGAATTCCCTTTTCCTGACCAACTGCCCGGTACCGGTATGTTACTTTCTTTCTGTGAGTTAAGCGCTAGGATCAGGACGGGCTGGTGTTATTCAGATTTCCTTTATTTGCTGGGATGGTCTTTCCCTCTCCTATTTACGTCTGTTTATTTTCTTTTTCCTTATAGCCGGTAGTTTCAGTTCCCCCCGATCAGACAGTTGGGCGCCCACGCAGCTGAGCCATATGAGCGTGGCCCAGAGGTGTCATGTCTTGAACATATGCACCCTCCGGTGTGTGTTGAACCGTTGACTGCAGGTCAGTATTAAGTCGCCATGAATGGTTGTCTTGTTATACTGCTGGAACCACCGCATTTGTTTTGGAGCTGGGCACGTGAACAATGGAAGTAATTATTGCCCCCATACTGCGGTAGCGGCTCTGGGTCCTTACCAATCAAGCAGTCGTTGTAGGCATGTAGCTGACCTATTGAGTTTTTTAGTAGCCTTGAGGTACACGAATTTGCCCCTCCATTTATGTTGTTTTGCTTTCACAGTTTTTAATGTATTCGGGAGGCTTTTCAAGAGGGTACGGCAATGAGTTGGACATTCGAGTATTCACACAGGCGACGTAAATAAATCCAGTCATGGAAAACTCAGCGGATCATCTGGCTTAGTCCTGGATGTCGATGAGATAGATGCCCCATCAAGAAATTATAGCTGAATCCTGATTTGACCCATGGAAAACATACATGGACGATCCATCATCCTTCTGCCTAGCAAAAACACCAACGGCATTTAAATACTGGTAGCTTCATAAATGTTAACGATTTGATAGAACACGGGCCAGGCCACCACTACCACAACTCTCCATTTTCAATTCCTCTCGATCCACAATTGGAATGGTACCATAACGGGACTGTGCGCCTCGGATAGGGAGGTCGCGGCTCTTAGCCAGGGGCACCCAATGCCTCCGCTTGACCCTCCAAACTAAATGCGTTCACTAGTACGGCACCACCTCCAGAACGGTAAAATACGGCCATTACGGTTAGTACCGTACCGACATGGGCATGTCCCATCACATGCTCAGACACCAGCCCATGCAGGGCGCCCTTTCCTATCTGTGAGCCAAAGTCATTGACGTTTCATCCCTGGGCCTTGCTCAAAAGCTCAGCCGCGGAGGCGCCCGACATAGAAGCTGGGATAAGGACGTTAAGGCCAGAGGGGAAAGGAAAGAAAGAGAGGAACACAAAGGAGAAGGAAATACCCCCCCATAAGAGAAGGCACCGCGAAAGTTCCCCGCCCCAGTATAGTTAAGTCTAAATAACAATGCAAGTCCTCAAGTGCCATGAAGGCGGAAATACCCCGGGGGTGCCTGCTTCCAATGAGGTCCTGCCAGGGTAACGAAACTGAACATAGATAATATTGAACACCTGTACAAAATACAAGACATACAAAGGGCTGAACAGCAAGACCTAAAAACAGGACAGGCCATTTGTTTGAGTGATTGCTGAGAAGGATAAACCCTTGCCACTGCCACAGCTGAGAGGTGCCGTTTGCGTCATGCCCATGGCAGAAAAACGTCGAACTAACTACCCACATCAGACACCATATATAATGGTGACAATCATAGGTTCAAAGGAAAATGCTGAAGAAATGTTGAACATTAGGCAGTGCACAGATGTCCTAGCAGCTAGGGCCCATGAAATTTGCCTCATAGCCTGAGTTAATACGAACTTGCAAGTCAAGTTGGAACGGCTCAAACACAAAACCATTTTGGATTAAAAATGTAATGTTGTCTTGCCGGAGGCTGACAGGGCTGACAAACCTATCTCGTTTCTGCAACCCCGTAGGTGGAGATGTTGCAGCGATACGCAAGCTGACAAGGCTGACAAGTCCCTCACGTTGCTACAGTAGCTGAGATTGAGATATTGCAGCACAACACAAGCCGAAAGGGCTGAAAAGTCTGTCACGTTGCTGTAGAAGGATAGGTCGAGATGTTGAAGCGCAAAACAAGCTGCTAAGGCTGACAAGTCTGTCACGCCGCTGCATGAGCTGAGGTTCAGATGTTGCAACGCGACACAAGCTGACAAGGCTGACAAGTCTCTCACGTTCTCGCAGCTGCTGAGGTCCAGATGTTGCAGCATAACACAAGCCGACAACGCTGATAAATCCGTCACGTTGATGCAGATGGTGAGGTCGAGATGTTTAAGCGCAACACAAGCTGTCAAGCCTGATAAGTCTCTCACATTGCTGCATGCCCTCATGTCCAGATGTTGCAGTGCAACACAAGCTGATAAACCTGACAAGTCTACCACTTCCGTGCATTTGACAAGGTTGAGATGTTGCAGGGCAACGCAACATGACAAGGCTGATAAGTCTATCACGCTGCTGCAGAAGCCGAGGTTGAGATGTTGCAGCGCAACACAAGCTGACAAGGCTGACAAGTCGACCAGATGTTCGCAAAATCTGACATCGAGGTCATGCAGTGCAGGACACGCTGACAGACCCAACAAGTCTGGCATAACCATGTTATAGCTGATGTTAAGATGTTGCAGCGCAACACAAGCTGACAAGGCTGACAAGTCTGTCAAGCTGGGGCAAAAACTGACATTGAGATGTTGAAGAGCTGTAAGAGCAGCCAGGTCTGACACTGCAACGAAACGAGTGCACTCTGCCAGGTAAACGTCCCTCAGCTGATGACATGACCTAAATGCTGCTAAGCTTTCTAATCGTGAGCATCCTGAAAGATGCAGGACTTTCAATGAGGGGAGTGACGCGTCAATAGGGACGCTGCGGAGGGTTGTATCATTCTGGATGTACAGCCTCTCGATCTGGCCCCAGGGAATTTGCAGGCTGGACAAGTATCGTTGATTGATCCCACCGATCAGGCCCAGATTGGCCAGACATGATGTGCGCAAGACGCTGCTTCGGAGAGCGGCGAGGTGGAGTTCACGGTTCATACGATTGGAGGATGGCACAGGTGTGCCCACAAGCACTAGTCGATCGTTGCCAAGGTCATAAGCGTCTCGGAGGCATTTTGAGGTGGCGCGAATGGACCTCGCTCCGCATCCAAGAATGCAAAAGATCTGGTCAAACAGATTTGTAGGGAGATCTGAGATGTAGTCGTGCTGATCTGCATGGTCACAAGGGGGGGGTGAGTAAGGATAAGACTCAATGGCATCTCTGGTTGATGAGGTAGAAGCCATGTATATGGGTATAAAGAGCCGCATGAAAGACAAGATTTCCATGCAGACAATGTTCGATTAAAATTGAGATGGCATTAGATTACCGGTAATTCATGGATCAAGTGGGGGGTAAATGCCCAAAGCCCTCGCCCCTCGGGTATCATGCGTCCTAGAGGTTCGCTTATGCAGGCTGTTTTGTTGACGACAAAGTTTTTCAAGCCATGTGGCTCATTGGCTGTGTTCAGACAAACCAGCCAGTCAGTCATTGATGCACTCACATCAGGCCTATAGCACGTAAACTGCTCATTGCACGGGTTACAAACGGTACTGCTCTGCTTGTCCCGGATAGAATAACATAAGAAGTCTTAGGCAAGCGTTGTTCCGATATTCAGCATTTCCTCGTTTTAAGTTCATTTTATTCCATAAGTTTAATGCATGGATATAATATAATATATGTAGAAGCTCCTCGAGACCCTTACCGATGCGAGAGAGATTCGACAACGTAGCACTGTGCCCTTTGCTTCTGCTGCGGGTCTGCATGGTTGAGTGCAATGCAGAGGCGGTGAAGGATGAAGGGCGAAATGAAGAGGCTGAGAGAGGGTCTAAGGCATATACAACTAAATCGGGGGAGGTGAAGAAGGTGCGGCCTCCCCTGCCTCCACATCAAATCTTACCCACACGCACGCGTTTCTTCAGGTTCCGGAGCACCTCGATTGTCTCACCCCTGCCCTTCCCCCTGTCAAGAACGCCAGGTATGGAATCGCCAGGAATGAAAGGTACAGTCGATGACACTCCGCGTCCCGACATAAAAGACGTTGCTTTCTTGCTTTTGAAAATATGTTGGGCTGTGTTAAGGACTTCGCACTGCATATGATCTAGCGCGGGTCTCGTAGCTGTCGCCTACGAGAAGTTCGAAGTCGACCCGCTGGCCCTTAGCTAACCTCGGGTTTGGGGTCCATGTCTATCATTTGTCTGGATTTGCATTTGCATTTGCATTTGTCATCGCTTTAGCAGAAATGGCGCGCTAAGCAGATATGGCGGCATCGGCAGTTGGCCTCCTTGGCGGCTCGGCCTCTATAAAAGGGCATGTTCTATCCTGTGACGCACCCCCTTTCCCTGATTTATCCACTACTCTTCATCGAGATGCAGCGTACCCTCCCAAACCACGTTGCAGGTGAGTGAAGGGCTTGACCATGCTTAGCTGTGCACATGCCATAATGGGATCCTGTCTAGTACTTGTGTTGTCTAGCCAGACAGTCTGGATTTGTGACATTAGACACAACCCCTGTGAGCAGGAACTAGTTCTACTCCTTTGCCATCTCTATAACTTATTACTCACTGAGTCATATACTTAGTACTCACTGAGTCACCTCAGATTATGTGGAACGAAACCTCCATTGTCATGTTAGCACACCGTAATGCCTTTTTCATTGCATGCATGTGCCTTCAGGGAGTGCCAACTCGGCACATGTACGATGCACATCGCCAAGGATCATGCAAGCACGCATCATTGGCGGCAATCACCCATTAGTGGATCTGACTGGCAGCCCTGAGCCCATGAGCTGCTCCACTATGCGGTAAGTAGAGAACATGATTTTCGGATTATTGCATGGTTGCCTTGAATGGAAAGCATAAATAGTAACAAGGCAAGCATGTTACTTTGCGCCACGTCCTTTGCTCCTCATAGTACGGCAGACTCACTGACTTGTTTTGCTTTCTCTGCCACAGGACCAGACACACTAACACTACATTTTTGGAGAAGCTGCACGCCGTTGCGCAGCCCATGGACATGGTGCGCTCATAATAGTTCATTCAGGGTGTTTCAGCTACCTTGCAACATGCCATGCTGTTAGGACCACTGGCCGGCCAAAGTTTTTTATGCATTGGCTCAATGATGGCTGGCCAGTACCATGTTGTCAGAGTTAGGCGGTATAGTTTAGGGAGTATGTTCATTGCTTAACTCCTTGGACCGGCATGAGATGCAACTACTTATTTTGTACCACATACATCTTGACTTGATCCCTGGATTCCCCTTGCCACCCTAGGACGAAGAGGCCTGGGAAGAGGAGGACAACGATTCGGATGAGCTCTCTGAGGAGGAGGAGGGGGAGGAAGAGGAGGAGGAGGCCTTGGCTCCGACAGTGCTTGCGAGACGCTCGCCGCGGCGTCACGAGGTGCAGTCCAGGGCGGCTATGCCATCTCGGCTGTCATATGCGGGCCCCGCTGCCGGCCCCTCTGCTGGCCCCTCAGCCCTCCCCGCCAACAACCTCAATGCAGCAACGCCGGCCGTTGCCTTGTCACGTGGCCCATGTCGCCCAGCAGCTGGCCCTCCGGCTGGCCCTTCCACCCAGCCACACATGAACACCTCAACCCGCCCCTCCACCTACCGCCGCTCCTCTCACCCCCCCACCCGCCCCTCGATCCGCACCCGCTGCCCCGAGCCAGGTTTCACCTAGGGGCAGGAAGCGGTCCTCACCATGCACGCCGGCAGACGACTATATTGTCGCCCTCGGGGCGCAGAAGGTGACCTTTCAGGTCAACGAGAGGCCTATCTTGGCCCAGCTGCCGGGCCACGAGGTTTCCACCGGCGAGAGGTACCCTATCCGGCGGTAGGTGGAGGGGCGGGTTGAGGTGTTCATGTGTGGCTGGGTGGAAGGGCCAGCCGGAGGGCCAGCTGCTGGGCGACATGGGCCACGTGACAAGGCAACGGCCGGCGTTGCTGCATTGAGGTTGTTGGCGGGGAGGGCTGAGGGGCCAGCAGAGGGGCCGGCAGCGGGGCCCGCATATGACAGCCGAGATGGCATAGCCGCCCTGGACTGCACCTCGTGACGCCGCGGCGAGCGTCTCGCAAGCACTGTCGGAGCCAAGGCCTCCTCCTCCTCTTCCTCCCCCTCCTCCTCCTCAGAGAGCTCATCCGAATCGTTGTCCTCCTCTTCCCAGGCCTCTTCGTCCTAGGGTGGCAAGGGGAATCCAGGGATCAAGTCAAGATGTATGTGGTACAAAATAAGTAGTTGCATCTCATGCCGGTCCAAGGAGTTAAGCAATGAACATACTCCCTAAACTATACCGCCTAACTCTGACAACATGGTACTGGCCAGCCATCATTGAGCCAATGCATAAAAAACTTTGGCCGGCCAGTGGTCCTATCAGCATGGCATGTTGCAAGGTAGCTGAAACACCCTGAATGAACTATTATGAGCGCACCATGTCCATGGGCTGCGCAACGGCGTGCAGCTTCTCCAAAAATGTAGTGTTAGTGTGTCTGGTCCTGTGGCAGAGAAAGCAAAACAAGTCAGTGAGTCTGCCGTACTATGAGGAGCAAAGGACGTGGCGCAAAGTAACATGCTTGCCTTGTTACTATTTATGCTTTCCATTCAAGGCAACTATGCAATAATCCGAAAATCATGTTCTCTACTTACCGCATAGTGGAGCTGCTCATGGGCTCAGGGCTGCCAGTCAGATCCACTAATGGGTGATTGCCGCCAATGATGCGTGCTTGCATGATCCTTGGCGATGTGCATCGTACTGGTGCCGAGTTGGCACTCCCTGAAGGCACATGCATGCAATGAAAAAGGCATTACGGTGTGCTAATGTATGTAACAGAGCTGGCACGTCCTAAGTGCCATGCTAATGATAGATAGAGATGGTAGCTAGGATACCATGCTCTTAGGTTTGCTAGTCGTGTATTTCTCTGCACATGCTGAAGATGTTATCTTACGGGCGTATTCTAGTTAGAGGCTTACGGAAGGTAGCTTCGCCTCACTCTATTGTGGAAGCTGTCGGTAGCTAGACTAGCTTTATTCCTTTGAGACACTTTCTTATCCGAATCTTGCGTGACTGTTTAATGGCCTGCCTTGGCCTTCTTATACTGAGACTCTGTTGATTCGTGGTCTTATTGTATGCCGACTCTATTGCTCCACGACTGTATCAAGATGTAACCAGCGATTCTCCACCGAGTCCCCGACTCCCCGGTCTCCGCTTCCTCTCCCAACATTGACAGTTAAGAGATACAAGGAAGGGCACTATTGTATATACTGTCCTGCTTCATTTGGTTTCAAAGCTTATCCATTCATGGGTCGAGCATTGATTGCGTTCTACGCATTTGCTTGTAAAGATTTTGAGCATGCCTTCATGCATCGCTTCAACATCTATCCCATGGCCACGCTACCTAGGTTTTTGTAGTTCCTCCGGAGTCGCTCTCTAGGATTTATGCATAGCCTCCACCACCAGTTACGTCAGGATTTTAGAGGAGCGGGAGCTTGCCGTCAGTCCCGGGGAAAAGGAAATACAGTCCCGGGGGAAAGGAAATTACGGATTATGTTCAAGAAGACGAAGAAGACGTACAAGACGAAGATGGAAACGCAGATGCGTAATCACGAGCTATTAGATGGTTAAAATGCTTACTACGGCGTGATGGAAGGTAGCATACCTATTGTTGTTACGCTCCGATGTGCTCGATATGTTGACGTCCTTCTGTAGTTCCCATGACTTGATATGTTACAAGAAATAGTGTTCTGACTTTTTAGAGAATAATTTAGTTGGCAGTTAGATGATTGTTTATGAACGAATACGTTGGACTTCCGTCGACTGATCATCGTATGGTATTCTAGTTATTTTGCCACGAGCATGTTAGTTTGGGATGGCTCCGAGGGCGTAGCCTGTTTGAAAAGGGAGGAGAATGTAACAGAGCTGGCACGTCCTAAGTGCCATGCTAATGATAGATAGAGATGGTAGCTAGGATACCATGCTCTTAGGTTTGCTAGTCGTGTATTTCTCTGCACATGCTGAAGATGTTATCTTACGGGCGTATTCTAGTTAGAGGCTTACGGAAGGTAGCTTCGCCTCACTCTATTGTGGAAGCTGTCGGTAGCTAGACTAGCTTTATTCCTTTGAGACACTTTCTTATCCGAATCTTGCGTGACTGTTTAATGGCCTGCCTTGGCCTTCTTATACTGAGACTCTGTTGATTCGTGGTCTTATTGTATGCCGACTCTATTGCTCCACGACTGTATCAAGATGTAACCAGCGATTCTCCACCGAGTCCCCGACTCCCCGGTCTCCGCTTCCTCTCCCAACATTGACAGTTAAGAGATACAAGTTGTAAGGGTTTTACCCTCCCGGTCGTCCGGTAGTTTTCCTGCCTGCTAGACTGCCCAGCGGTAGATCACTCGTATTGTAGAGTTTCTGCTACGATCGACGCTTGACGCTTGACGATTAATATTGACTAAGTAATATGAACATTAATATTCTCTTAGAAGATGAACCTTAGCGTGTTTCCCTATAAATACTGGCTGTTTTCCCCAGTTAACGGGCCTATCCTTGTAAACCTGCGCTGCCACTCTCCGGTTCTTGAAAGTCCTCTGATTCCGGCTCTCGGTGTCTACACCAGTCAGCCTCCAACTTAGAACCCTTTCAATTGGTTCCCGAGCCTCGTCTACGATCCTTCGACCTCTCGCCCTGCCCCGACTCCTCGCCTGCCTACGCCCATGAATCCCTACGACGTCCCCAACGACCCCAACGCTTCTCCCCCCTTCGATCCACCTCCTGCTCCACCTGCTGCATCCCCTATTGATCAAATACTCCTCCTTCTGACTGCTCTCCTCGCCCGCGTCTCTGTCAATGCTCCTCCCGGCGACCCTGCAGCTTCTCGTTCTCGCTCCCTCCCCCCTGGCGTCAAGGCGCCTACCATCGACACCTTCGATGGCAAGCGTGCGAAGGAAGTGCGCCCCTGGATTACCCGCGCGCGCAACATCCTCAAGCTCTCTGGCTTCGATCTGGACACCGTGGAAGCTGTCGCCTTCGCCTCCTCCTTCCTCACCGGCACTGCCAATTCTTGGTTCGAATCCGAAGGTGATCGTGCTCCCAACGGTGAGAAGGAACATGCTGGATTCCACACCTTCGACGATTTTGCTACTGCCCTGATCCGCCACATGGGCGACCCTAACCCTGATGACAAGGCCCGCAAGGCCCTCCTCGCCCTCCGTCAGAACACCTCTGTCAAAGCCTATGCCGACGAATTCCAGCGTCTCATCACTTATCTCCCTGATCGCAACCCATCTGATCTTCGCTTCGACTTCGTCAACGGCCTCAAACCTAAGATCCGTGAGTTACTCGTTGGAAAGACTAGAAAGACCTCGGCTGACATGACCTGGCAGGATGTTAGGGACCTCGCCTATCGCTTTGACGATGTTGTCATGAGCAACCGGTTCCCCTCTTCATCTCACACCCCGCGCTATAACCCTTCCCGTGACAACCGCCGTGATGACCCCATGGACCTCGGCACTGCCTCTGTCTCCTCCACCTCTGGTCGCCCCAGCAGTCGCCCCAACACCTCCAGCCGCCCCAGTACCCCATACCGTGGTCGCTCCCCCGCCCTTGCCTCATCCTCAAACCCCTCTCGTCCTGCCCTGCCCAAGCTGACGGATGAGGAGCGCGAGAAGCTCCGCGCCAGCGGCGGATGCTTCCGCTGCCGCAAGCACGGCCACACCGTCAAGGACTGTCCCCTCTCCACGTCTTCATCTACCCCCCGTGGTAGGTCTCCTTCAAAAAACTGAGTGGCGTTGCCCGGGTTTGTTCCACCCGCCGGCAACGATCTCAAGAGCGGCCTGAACAACCGCCACTGTCCTCGTGTCCTATGCCCTTGTCTCCTATATCCTCGTCCCTTGCGCCCTCGTCTCCATCTTCCTTGCCTCCTCCTCTGCCTCCTCCCTGCCCCTTCGTCCCCTCTGCCCCTCCGTGTCCGCCTGCCCGCATGGTGGCTGGCCGCCGAGTCCATATTCGGCGACCTTCCCCCCACGTGCCGGCGCCTCTCGACCCAGACCTCGACCCCCTCCTAGCTCGCACCCGTTCCTATTCCTCCGCCTCCGCCTCCGGACAGCCTCCTCGACGTGATCCTATACCTCCGCCGTTCCCCAGCCCTGATGAATCTTCGTCCGTCCTCACCCTCAACTCTTTAGCCGCCGGAGACCTTTCCCAGCAGCTACTGACTGTTCAAGTGAGTCTAGATGGAGTTCCCTGCACCTTCCTTGTTGACTCTGGCGCTAGCCGGAATTTCATCAGCCTTTCTTTTGCCAAGAAGAATGGCCTCCGCCTCTCAAACCTCCGCCAGCCCCTTCGTATCCGTCTTGCCGATGGCACCCTGTCTGCTACTGCTGTACACCTCCAAGATGCTGTTGTCCAGCTCACCCCCGATTTCTCGTATGCCTCATCGTTTATCGCTACTAACCTTCAAGGCTATGACGGTATCCTCGGCAAGCCCTTCCTCTCTAAACTCAACCCCGTCATCGATTGGACCTCCAATACCATCACTGCCCCCTTCTTCATCCGTGGCGCGACTCTTCCGTCACCCCCTGTCCAAATCCAACTCATCTCTGCCAAGCGCCTCGCCAAGACCATGCGCAAAGCCCCTGATACGCTGCTGTTCCAATGTGACATCAGGCAGCTCTCCTCTGATCCCTCTGCTCCCTCGTCTCCAACCCCCCGTCTCAACCCCTCCGTCCCAAATGCTGCCTTTTCCCCTGCCACGAACTTATCCCCGGCAAACGAAGCAGCTCTACATGACCTACTCTCCTCCACGCACCGTGCCACCTTTGCCGAACCCTCCACCCTGACCCATGCTGGCCCTCTTCTGCGCATCAACCTCTCTGGCCCTCCGCCGCCTCCCTCTCACCTCTACCGCATGTCCCCCGCCGAACTGGCTGAGCTGAAGAAACAGCTCGAGATCTACCTTGACAAAGGTTGGATCCGCCCCAGTACCTCTGAATACGGCGCACCCGTCCTCTTTGCCAAGAAAGCTGATGGCTCCCTCCGCCTATGTGTCGACTACCGTTCCCTCAACGCCCGCACTATCAAAGACCGTGGCCCCCTACCCCTGTCCAGTGAACTTTTTGACCACCTTCATGGTGCCAAATACTTTACCTCCCTCGACCTCTGGACCGGCTATCACCAGTGCCGCATCCACCCCGACGACATCCACAAGACAGCGTTCAAGACCCGCTACGGCCTCTATGAGTTCACTGTCATGCCCTTCGGCCTCACTAACGCCCCCGCCGCCTTCATGCGCCTCATGCACCATGTTCTTCAGCCTTTCCTCGACAAGTTTGTGGTGGCATTCCTCGACGACGTCCTCATCTACTCAAAGACTGAAGAAGAACACCTTGATCACATCAACCAGGTCCTCGACGCCTTTGCCGCAGCTAACCTGAAAGTGAAACTGTCCAAGTGCTCCTTCGCCCAAGCCTCTACCCGCTTCCTCGGTTTCGTCGTCTCCTCCAAAGGCCTCAGCGTTGACCCAAAAAAGGTTTCTGCTGTTACGGACTGGCCCCTGCCCCATGACATCACCTCCACACGGTCCTTCTTGGGCTTCGTTAGCTACCATCGCCGCTTCATCAAAGACTTCTCCAAAATTGCAGCCCCGCTCACCGACCTGACCAAATCCACCGTCCCCTTTCCCTCTGCTCTTCCCCAAGCCGCCATTGACGCCTTCGCCCAGCTCAAGACTGCTCTCCTGTCAGCCCCTCTCCTCCTCATTCCCTTCACTGGTCCTGACTCCACCTTCTTGGTCTACACCGACGCCTCCAACATCGGCCTCGGCGCAGTTCTTCAACAGGACCAAGGTAACGGACCCCAGCCGGTCTGCTACGAATCCCGCAAGCTATCTCCTGCTGAAAAAAACTACTCTGTCCATGAGCAAGAGTTGCTCGCCATCGTCCATGCTGTCAAGATTTTCCGCCACTACCTTGAGGGTTGCAAGCACTTCACCCTGTACACTGACCACCACAGCCTTCGCTACTTCTTCACCCAGAAAGACCTCTCTCGCCGCCAAGTCCGATGGTCCCAAGTCCTGGCTGATTACCAGCCCAACATGACCATCGTCTACAAAGAAGGCAAGGACAACCAGGCTGATGCCCTCTCCCGCCTTAACCTCCTCGAAGCTTCGTCTGATCTCTCCGCCGCCCTCATCAACCAGCTCCTTCACCTCCTCCCTGCCCACATCGTTATCACCGACTCTCTCCTCGACGACATCACATCTGCCTACGCCACCGACCCTCTCTTTGCCCCTGACAATCCTCGCCGACCAAGCTACCTCCACTGCCGCGACAACCTCTGGTTCTTCAAGGACCGAGTATGCGTTCCCAACGACCCTGGCATACGACGCCAACTGCTCCATGAGTATCACGACACACCTACTGCCGGCCACCTTGGCTACTTCAAGACCCTCAACTCCATCGCCTCTCACTTCTGGTGGCCTCGCATGACCCGCACCGTCCGCTCCTACGTCTCCTCATGTGCAACCTGCCAGCGTATCAAGCCCTCGACCCAAGCTCCACCTGGTCTCCTCCAGCCCCACTCTGTTCCTATTCGCCCATGGTCACACGTTTCCATGGACCTCATCACCGACTTACCCTCCTCCCGTCACCATGACGGTATCGCCTACGACGCCATCGTTACCTTCGTCTGCATGCTCACCAAGCAAGCCATCTTCGTGCGCTCTCACAAATCCATCACCTCTGAACAACTTGCCCACCTTTTCCTCGACCATGTCTTCTCCAAAAAAGGCCTTCCCCTTGTCCTTGTCTCTGACCGCGATCCCCGTACTACTGCCGCTTTTTGGACATCCCTGTTCTCTGGCCTCGGCTCCAAGCTCAACATCTCCACAGCCCACCACCCACAAACTGATGGTCAGACAGAAATCACCCACCGTACCATTGAGCAAATCCTGCGTGCCTACGTCTCCCCTCAACATGATGATTGGTCTACATGGCTGTCCATCGCTGAGTTTGCATACAACAACCACGTCCACACCTCCACACAGCAGACTCCTTTTTTCTCCAACTACGGCTTCCACCCTACCACTCCTGTGTCCCTCGTCACCCCTGCCAACTCCAGCGCCGCCCATTACCTCGATACCCTCCGCGACATCCAGACCACCATCTCCCGTGAACTTGACATCGCCAAAGCCCGTCAGACTGAACAAGCCAACCGCCACCGCCGTCCTCTGTCCTTTTCCATCGGCGACCGTGTCCGTCTCTCCTCTCAGCACATCAACCTGACTGACTACCCCAGCTCCAAGTTCCGTCCTCGCTACCTCGGCCCCTTCACTGTCACCCACATCGTCTCCCCCGTGTCCTACCGCCTTGCTCTCCCTTCCTCCATGTCCCGTGTTCACCCCGTTTTCCACGTATCCCGCCTTCTCCCTTGGACGACAAGTTCTACAGCCGACTTCCCCGACCGCCCTGTCCCTGATCAGCCTATTCGCGACGCCCACGACTTTGTCTACGGTGACCGCCTATTGGACTGCAAGATTGCCATCGATCCCACCAGCCGAGCCCGTCCCAAGGCCTCCTGCTTGTTCTTCCTCGTCAAATGGTCTCCCCCCTATAGTGATCCTCAGCATGATTCTTGGGAGCCTCTCCGGGCTCTGTCTAAGCTCACAGCCTTTAAGGATTTTATTAGATCTCCCGCATGGCGTGCTTTCACTGCCTCTGATGCCTATCAGGCATTTATCCGCAAGCACCCCTCCAAGGTGCCCAAACTAGTGCAGTTTGCTGATTTTGTTTGAGTCTCCGAGGACGTTCGCCTCTTAGTAGGGGAGTTTGTAAGGGTTTTACCCTCCCGGTCGTCCGGTAGTTTTCCTGCCTGCTAGACTGCCCAGCGGTAGATCACTCGTATTGTAGAGTTTCTGCTACGATCGACGCTTGACGCTTGACGATTAATATTGACTAAGTAATATGAACATTAATATTCTCTTAGAAGATGAACCTTAGCGTGTTTCCCTATAAATACTGGCTGTTTTCCCCTGTTAACGGGCCTATCCTTGTAAACCTGCGCTGCCACTCTCCGGTTCTTGAAAGTCCTCTGATTCCGGCTCTCGGTGTCTACACCAGTCAGCCTCCAACTTAGAACCCTTTCACAAGTAAGGGCACTATTGTATATACTGTCCTGCTTCAGCTAACATGACAATGGAGGTTTCGTTCCACATAATCTGAGGTGACTCAGTGAGTACTAAGTATATGACTCAGTGAGTAATAAGTTATAGAGATGACAAAGGAGTAGAACTAGTTCCTGCTCACAGGGGTTGTGTCTAATGACACAAATCCAGACTGTCTGGCTAGACAACACAAGTACTAGACAGGATCCCATTATGGCATGTGCACAGCTAAGCATGGTCAAGCCCTTCACTCACCTGCAACGTGGTTTGGGAGGGTGCGCTGCATCTCGATGAAGAGTAGTGGATAAATCAGGGAAAGGAGGTGCGTCACATGATAGAACATGCCCTTTTATAGAGGCCGAGCCGCCAAGGAGGCCAACTGCCGATGCCGCCATATCTGCTTAGCGCGCCATTTCTGCTAAAGCGATGACAAATGCAAATGCAAATGCAAATCCAGACAAATGATAGACATGGACCCCAAACCCGAGGTTAGCTAAGGGCCAGCGGGTCGACTTCGAACTTCTCGTAGGCGACAGCTACGAGACCCGCGCTAGATCATATGCAGTGCGAAGTCCTTAACACAGCCCAACATATTTTCAAAAGCAAGAAAGCAACGTCTTTTATGTCGGGACGCGGAGTGTCATCGACTGTACCTTTCATTCCTGGCGATTCCATACCTGGCGTTCTTGACAGGGGGGCCCTTGCGCGCTTCCTTTCATACCTTTCAGCCACTTTTCTTTTGCTGTGACTTGATCCACGCTTCTATAAAGTGGTTTATATTGTTTTTTATAAGTGCCATAGCAGAGGAGCTATTTGAAGACGCCTAAGAGCCCAGGGGAGGAGGAGGATATCGGACTGCGGCTGGCGTCTCTGCGGCTAAGAAAGAAATCGACGCCATTGCGATGGAACAGTGCGGAGTAGGCAAAACATCATGGAACAACACTAAGCAAAACCAACAGGGGCAAGAGCGAAGTCACCCACTGCGTATGCAGAAGCACTGTCTACCCCAAGCATGAGCTGCCTGCAGCCCTGCATGCTGCACCACCGCACCTTTGCGGCTTTGCCCCCCTAATGCGCTGCTTGCGTCCGCACCCCTGCCCCCCTAAAGCACTGCTTGCACGCTGCACCACCACCCCCTGATGTACTGCATGCATGATATACCAGCCGCCGCCCTCCTGCCCCTCCAATGCGCTGCTTGCGTGCTGCAACACCACCCATCTCTACCCCTTCATGGTCTGCTTACATGCTACACCACCACCTCCCTGCCCCCCAAATGTGCTGCTTGCATGCTACACCACCGCCCTCCTGCCCCCCTAATACGCTGCTTGCGTGCTACGCCACCGCCCCCCTGCTCCCGTAATGCACTGCTTGCATGCTACACCACCGCCCCCTTGCCCCCTATGCGCTGCTGGCATTCTACACCACCGCGCCCCACCCTAAGGCGCTGCTTGCATACTATACCACCGCCCCCTTGTCCCCCTAATGCGCTGCTTTGATTCTGCACCACCGCGCCCCTCCCTAATGCGCTGCTTGCATGATGCACCACCGCGGCCCCCCCCTTATGTGCTGCTTGCATGCTATACCATCGCCCCCTTGCCCCCCTAATGCGCTGCTTGGATTATGCACCACTGCGCCCCACCTCAATGCGCTGCTTGCATGATGCACCACTGCGCCCCCCCCCTTATGTGCTGCTTGCACGCTTCACCACCGCCCCCTTTCCCCCCTAGTACGCTGCTTGCATGCTACACCACGGCCCCCTTGCCCCCCTAATGGGCTGCTGGCATTCTGCACCACCACACGCCAACCTAATGCGCTGCTTGCATGCTCCACCACCGCATTACTGCCCCCCTTAAGCGCTTCCTGCATGCCACACCACCGTAACCCTCCCCCCTAATGTGCTTTATGCATAATGCACCACCGCAGCCCCCTTCAATGCGCTGCTTGCATGCTCCACCACCGCCCTCCGGCCCCCATAATGCGCGGTTTGCATGCTGCATCACTGCCCCCTTGCCCCCCTAAAGCGCTGCTTGCATGCTGCATCACCGCCCCCTTGCCCCCCTATTGTGCTGCTTGCATGCTGCACCACCGCGCCCCACCCTAAGGCGCTGCTCACATGCTACAGCACCGACCCCCTGCCCCCCTAATGCGCTGCTTACATGTTACACCACCGCCCCCTTGCCCCCCTCATGCGCAGCTTGCATGCTACACCACCGCCCCCTTACCCCCCTAATGCGCTGCTTGGATTCTGCACGACCGCAACCCACCCTAATGCGCTGTTTGCATGATGCACCACCGCAGCCCCCCCTAATGTGCTGCTTACATGCTACACCACTGCCCCCTTGCCCCCCTAAAGCGCTGCTTGCATGCTGCACACTCCCCCCGTATGCAGCGCTCCCCCCATATGCAGCCCTCCCCCCCGTATGCAGCGCTCCCCCCATATGCAGCCCTCCCCCCATATGCAGCGCTCCCCCCGTATGCAGCGCTCCCCCAATATGCAGCCCTCCCCCCCGTATGCAGCGCTCCCCCCATATGCAGCCCTCCCCCCCATATGCAGCGCTTCCCCCCATATGCAGCGCCCCCCCCCCGTATGCAGCCCTCCCCCCATATGCAGCGCTCCCCCCATATGCAGCGCTCCCCCTGTATGCAGCGCCCTCCCCGTATGCAGCGCTCTCCCTGTATGCAGTGCTCTCCCCGTATGCAGCGCTCTCCCCGTATGCAGCGCTCTCCCCGTATGCAGCGCTCCCCCCTTATGCAGCGCTCCCCCCGTATGCAGCGCTCCCCCCATATGCAGCGCTCTCCCTGTATGCAGCGCTCTCACCGTATGCAGCGCCCCCCCGTATGCAACGCCCCCCCCCTGCATGTAGCGGTAATGGGCAGCAGCTAGGGATGATTAGTTTTTAATTGCACCTGGTTTCCCAGCCAAAGACCGCTGCCCATCCTGCCAATACCATCGGGCTATTAGCACAAGGCCTGGACATCAAGTGAATTTTCTGAGGAAAAGTATCCAGGCGACATGTTTTTCGTGAGGAAAGCTGACATTTAAGACAGCAAGGGCCGTTACCTATTGATGCCAGAAATCACCCATGAGAACTTCATCACCCAAGTGGCTGATCAGTGCAACTCTAAGCTGCAACTTATTTGCACTCAAGTGGCAGACATGAGGCAACATGGCGCATGCCAACACAGCTGATCATAGAGGACGGCGCAGCGATCAGCAGCGTGACACATGACACTGCCAACGGTGCTGGGCTGAGGGACACGGCCAACATGTCGAGGCTGCGCTGCATGTGTGCTTTCAGTGCCCTAGCGTAAAATACAGGCTGAGTCTGACCTGTGTGTTCTTGTTGTTTGTTGGGTGAACTTGCTATCCATTCTTTCCTCTTCTGCCATCTCTCTTGACCTTCCTAGCTTACTTCTGGTTTGCCAACGAGGCCGAGCTGCATTTCAGCATGGCCCAGAGGTGAACTGTCATTAACAACAAAATCCTCAGGGACAAGCACCTTGTCCGTGACTAGTTGTATTTGTTTTGCAGGAGTTTCAATCATGTTGTGAACTGGGAAATATCCGTATGGTGTAGTATGTCAATTGCTTCACATCAATTAGCAATGATACCTAGTAGTGAACCAACATCTTGTACATGATTATTGCACTCCAGCTGTTGCGAGTTAAGCACGGCCAAACATCTATTGTTTGGGTGCCATTGTTTCGTTACACAGTCCGGACCCTGCTCAAAGCCCACCCGAGAGGCCTGGCCGAGGCATTTCTAGAGCACACGCAAGGCATCATGACTCAATTTCGAGCATCAGACTGTAAACAAACATGTCACCATGCCAGGTTTTGGTGTCCGGACCCTGCTCACCCCCTCAACGCCCCCCACCCGTGAGTCCACCAAATAGTCTGAACCTGAATCTACAGCACAAACAAGGCATCATGACAATTTCCAGCATCAAAATGATTAAAAAAGTCACCAGGCCAGATTTTGGTGTCCGGACCATGCTCAAAGCCCACCCGAGAGGCTTAGGCGAGGCACATCAAGCCCAAAGAAGGTCCATCAAACAGTCTGAAACTAAATCTACAGCACACACAAGGCATCACGACCCAATTTCCAGCATCAAAATGATCGAAAAAGTCACCAGGCCAGGTTTTGGTGTCCTGACCACGCTTGAAGCCCACATGAGAGGCCTAGCCAAAGCACATAGAGCCCAAAGTAGGTCCACCAAATAGCCTGAAATTACATGTCCAGCACAAACTAGGCATCATGACCCATTTCCAGCATCGAAATGATAGAATAAGTCACCAGGCCAGATTTTGATGTCCGGACCACGCTTGAAGCCCACCCGAGAGGCCTAGGCAAGGCACAAAAAGCCCAAAGTATGTCCACCGAATACTCTGAAATTAAATCTACAGCACACACAAGGTATCATGACCCAATTTCCAGCATCAAAATAATTAAAAAAACAGGACAGGTTTTGGTGTCTGGACCACGCATGAAGCCCACCCGAGAGGCCTAGGCGAAGCACATCAGGCCAAAAGTAGGTCCGCCCAGTTCTCTGAGCTTCAGCAGCTCTGCCTGGCCAACCCCTCCTGAGCAGCAGGTGCACGCTGCTCAGGTTGCCCAGTCCTCTGAGCTGCAGCAGCTGGCTGCCTGGCCACCCCCTCCCGGTCAGCAGGTGCAAGCTCCTGATAAGCACCTAGGGCAGGGGCTGCTTGATCAACTTGCAGCTCAAATGCTTCCTCCTCTAAGCCCTCCCCTTGTGCCTGCAGGAATAAGTCATGATTCATGACATATATATATGATGAATCCTTGAGATACGAGGAACATGAATCAATGACTTAGGGAGATACTATTTTGATCACGAAGAGAAACAACTTCCACGCTTGTGGAGTTGCAGCTTCAGCAGAGTTGCTGACAGAGGCTAAAAATACACAGAGATTCAGAGAAGTATGGCTTCCTCTCAGGGTTCAAGGCAGACAGGGATTCTCTCTTATGACAGTGGGATGATGTCCTTCCAGGATGAAGGGATAGGGTATTCCTCTGCATTTCCTTTATCACAATCTCGTGACGCTCTCGAGTAGATGTAGCCAACAGTGGCATCCTCTGCACAAGCATGGGAATTGGGCACTAGTTCAGGTTACTGCTTTATCATCATGCATTGCTGTGATATGAGAATGACAGTGAACACTGTGAGTATGATTGTTGCTTGTATGGAGCATGACCGCTGCATGCATGGAGCATGACTGCTGCATGCATTGAGCATGATTGCTGCATG
This sequence comes from Limnomonas spitsbergensis, assembly GCA_037349105.1. NCBI lineage: Eukaryota > Viridiplantae > Chlorophyta > Chlorophyceae > Chlamydomonadales > Limnomonas > Limnomonas spitsbergensis. Next base: position 1,800,137 of record JAYJMM010000094.1, on the reverse strand, counting down.
CATGGAGCATGACTGCTGCGTGCATGGAGCATGATTGCGGCATGCATGGAGCAGCATGCAGATAAATCAATACACCTTGCATGCTGAAGGCTTACCAGGCCATGTTAGGATACAGACGTCTTTGAGCATGTCTGCAACAAGCTTCAGGTCTTTGGTGGAGTTTTCTGTTTTCAGTGTCAGCACAGGCTGCGCCCCAATTCGTTCTGAGAGCGTCTTGCTACGCCGCTGGTGAAGAGCCTCGAAAACTTTGCCGAATTCATGTAGGATTATCGGGTGCGTGCTTCCTCTTGAACTTGTCGAAAACACAGGGGACGCCAAGCCGGCTGATATTACTGGGCTTGAGAGTGTCGTTTCCATCCTTGTGGCTGATTCCCGAGAATATCAACACATAACAGTATGCGGGGTTTTCAGCTCTTTCGTTCATGGCAGTAATCTGATCGATAGCTCTGTTGATGATACAAATTGATTTATAAGCGAAACTCGTCGCTGAGACGACAGCAGTGTTCCTACGCATGCGCTTATCAGTAACTAGTTCGGGATCCGGCCCCATTTCATATTCAAAGGTTTGATCATCGTCGGACATGGTGGCATGAATACAGAACAATCTAACCCCTTTAAGAGTGGCTCAAAGGTATGAAAGGAAGCGCGTAAGGGGTGAAATGATTCACGCAGTACCGACAAATCAAAAGTCGTCTTGGCACTTCTCAAACCTTATAACACCCCTCTCAAAGTGGTTTATAAGTGGTTTTCCTAAGGGCCCAATTCCACCTGGGCGCTCACCGGAACGCGTTCCGGTGGCGGTTTATCTGGTTGGGCGAGGCTTCTGCCACGCTGGATGAAAATACTTGAAACGCAATTCCACTTGTATCCGGAACGTGTTAAACCGACTCTCTCTAGTGAACAGCCTGGCAGGCATTTGCCTTATCGCTTTGTGTATCTAGAGTGTTCTGTCTGCTTGTCTCGCTTAGCATGATAGTCATGCTTGACAAAATGTCGAGTTGCAAGGTACGTGCAGCAAGGGATGCCCTGGCACTTTCGAAGTTGGGTGTAGCAAATGGCAGGCCGCTGCTAAACGATAGCCCAGGCGATCGGAGGGACTGCTAGGGGGCACGCGTCGAAATTCGCCATTGGGTTGGCCAGATCGGTGCCAACTTCTACGCGGGAAAGATTCAAATGATGCTCCTGTTAAGGATATGCGTCGGCCATGGCAGCAGGAACGGGCGAAAAGGAGTATTCGGAACGAACGAAAGATGACGGCGATGAAAATTTGAAGATGAGGACGAAGTTATCCACGCTGTCGGAGCGTTGATGCGAAGTATTTTTGCATCGCTCAAAATAGGAGCGATGCAAAATGTGGCACTGAACGGGTACGGCAGCGCCACGCTGGCGCCACGCTGGCGTTCCGGTGCCATTCCGGTGACAAGTGGAATTGGGGAGGGTGAGCTGGCATGCCATTTCCGCGTTCCGGTGACAAGTGGAATTGGGCCCTAACTCCCAGGGGGGTCGATGCAAAACTCAAGCCTCGCCGGGTACGGATAAGCGTGACAGCGAGGCGTGGCTCCATTTCATCACTTGATTATCACTCTCAGTCGCGCGCGCGATTTGTTTCATCCATCTCGTTCAATCTATCTCTCTTTCTCTATTGGTCTCTTTCGTCATGGCTGACAATCCGTCTGACGGCGGCAAAGATCTTGCAGGCGCCTTTGCAGAGATCAGCGCGCGCATGGAGTGGCGCAAAGAGCACCACAAAGAGCAAAGCGCACAGAGCAGCGCAAATACAAGAACAGCGCAAAGAGCAAAGAACAGCTCAAAGACCAGCACAGAGAGCTGCGCAAAGACAAGAGCAGCACAAGGAACAAAGATCAGCGCAAAGATCGGCGCAAAGAGTAGCGCAAAGAGCACCGCAAAGAGCAAAGATCAGCGCAAACGAGGCTGGTTGACAGGCTGTAATGTAAAGAGATTTGGTTTCGCCCGTACCCGAACATTTCGCGTGCTTAAGTGGAAATGCATTTGCTGTATTCCCCAGCACTCTGTTTCCATCCAGAAAAACTGACACCGGGATTTATCCCGGCGAGGCGCAGGTGGAATTGGAGGTATCGATCTCCCTTAAAACGTACTTTTACTCTCCAATGTTTCAGTCAAATGACATGGCAACCCTCCGGACCCTGAAACCCTCTAACGCGTTAGAATCTAACGCTGTCGCTTACGACACTCACCATTCTCTTCTTTCTTTGCCAACGTTGGCAAGTGAGTGACGTCATTTTTTCCTAAGTCCATCATCTTTGAAGAGGAGCGCATGCCATTAAATACTTGCATTACTTGTTATTTATCGACCTCGATTCCGATCGTACCAAGTGCCCAGAGGGCCTCCATGGAAGCGGGGGTGTTGCAGGCGAGGGTGGACTAATCGCTGCTGCAGCCCATCCTGATGAGGAGCGATTATCTAAAGCTGCAGGTCCTGCTTTTACTGGTATGAAGCGTGCCTGAACCTTCGCCTACTACAAGAGCATTCACTGCATTTTGGTGTGCAGTTTCAGCCCACATGCACAGCATTGAGCCAGCTAACACAGCATCCCACTCTTTTTGGGCACCATCTTACATGCATGCGCAGCTTCCACCAGCACTGGCAGCCCACCAATGCATGCCCAGCCCCCCACATGCATGCACGTTACCCCGCCCGCTTGCATGCACTACCGGACTACCCCCCGGCCGCATGCGCACCGCTTGCATGCACAGCTCCCATCCACATGCACACTGCCTACATGCACACACCCCTGCCCACATGCACAGCATCCCGCCTGCTTGCAGAGCGCCCCACACGCATGCGCATTCCTTGCATGCACATGTCCTCGCTTGCATTCACATCACGTAGCCGCGCTCGCGACCCTCCACCTGCATTTTTAGCTCCTTCCCACATGCAAACACCCCGCCGGCATACTCACTAACCCCCGCCTGGCAATATTGCAGCATCTCCCGTGACTGTATGCTAGAGAACCCAGCCAAGGATCCACGAGTCATGAACATTCTCACTGGCTGCAGTTCACCGGGGGATCTGTGTCGCACCATGAAGCAGTAACCGTGCCATAATGGTAAAAGCTGGCCAGGTCGCCTTAGAGAGGCTCACTCTACTCACAACTACGGTACAACACCGTACACACGTGCACCTTGTACTACACTGCGGAGGTACAAGGGCTGTAAAGGGGTAACTAGGTACAGCGTACCGTATAAGAGGGAAGGTTGGCCTACCCGGGCGCCCCTAGCTGTGGGTACCGCCCCTACTTAACTGCGAGAGGTTTGCTTCAGGTTTGTGGCGGACTTCTTCCCCACATAGTGGCGGACGCCTACGGGCGGACTCAGTGACTACACACTGGCCGCGGATGCGCAGCGCGTTAAGCTGTGGCTGGAACTTCTAGATGACAGACACGGAGCTGGTCACTTGTAAAGCTTAACTGCTGGCCCTTCAGATAGCTGATCTGTCGGGTCGCAGAGTCACTTACCGCGTGAAGCGGGGGATGTCGTAGCCGTAGACTGCGGGCGGTGTCCCAGGTCGTGCTGGGCATCTAGCTGAGGATAACTAGGTTGCTATGTCGGCTCTGAGGCTGAACTAGGCTTGATCGTCTTCGTGCCTTCGTGGTACTGGCGTTATTGGTATTCACAGGGTATATCTTGGGATGATAGCCGGTGCTGATTACAATTAGAGGCCTGTCCACTTAAAAGGAACGAAGTAAGTGTCAAGCGTGCAAGCCGGGATTCAAAGGTCCCGGCAAGCCCTATTTACTAAGTACGGGAAATCCTGCCTCAGACCTTCCCGAAAGTGGGAAGCTGGGCTCCTAACCTAGAAAAGGGGGCTCCGCAGAGAAGCTGCGGAGTCTCCGAAGCCGCGTCAGCGGCAAATACGGTTCTGGCACGTTTACTGCATTATACTGTGACAGCTGTCGCACCATAAAGCAGTAACCGTGCCATAATGGTAAAAGCTGGCCAGGTCGCCTTAGAGAGGCTCACTCTACTCACAACTACGGTACAACACCGTACACACGTGCACCTTGTACTACACTGCGGAGGTACAAGGGCTGTAAAGGGGTTACTAGGTACAGCGTACCGTATAAGAGGGAAGGTTGGCCTACCCGGGCGCCCCTAGCTGTGGGTACCGCCCCTACTTTACTCGCCCCCCGCTCCTCACGATAAGCACTCCGGGCGTGCGTGGGGAGCCGGACTAGGGGTGGTACTGAAACTGGAATCGGAAAATATGTACACTCAGCACTTGTCAGATCCCTAACACGGAAGTCTCCTACACATCTGACTGCAATTCAGCTAGTCGAAAGAAAATCCACGAAAGAAAATCCACTGCAGGAAATGTGCTGCATGACATCCACAAAAGGAAATTCACCAAAGGAAATTCACTGAAATGCGTGGCTAACCCTGGGTCCTCCCACGGTTCCACACACTCGACAAAGGCCTCTGGGCTACTCCCGATCTCTCTCTGGCCTGATCAGGGCACAAATAATTCGGTACCGTCACCAGTGTCATGCTTGGGTAAATTCAAAAAACCATAAGAAACCGTTAAAAATCCAGAATCCGTCAGAAATCCAGAACCCGTCAGAATCTACAGAATCCTCAGAAACTGTCAGCATTCACATGTTCTACCGCTTGGAAGCGTTCCAATCCAAAGGCCTCAGTCAGGCACACAGACAACCGCAGACCGTCCGCTGCTCTCGCCCCAATGCACCGTTGACACCTGGCCCTAGGCCACAGGAGATAAGTGCAGTAGCAGCGGTGTCCTATCCTAGTCTTGCCCCTCTGCTGGTTGGCCCTGCGGCAATCTCTACTTCAAAGACAATTGACATGCAAGTCTACTACTTGAATCAGCGCTGTAGCCGTCGTCACTATGTACTCCTTTGGCTTGCTGCTCCTGTTCCTACGGTACATCGGGAAAGCTTTTTACTTGAGTACTAGGCTACGTCCTGCTGGCCGTCGGCCCACTGCCTGCTGCCTACTAGTGCCAGTCGTGCCGACCATAGGTTGTGTTCCCCTAGGGCTGGCACCGGCTCGTTCTTCCAGGTATGGCGTGGGTTCCGTCAAGTGCTCAGCGCGTACTGCCGTTTTAGGGGATTCCTATTCCCCCTTAGCCCTTCTTGGCTGTCTGCCCCTCGAGGGTCGACACCTCCTCTTCGTTGGAAGCCTAGCGCCACCGTGGCCCTTCAAAGCCCTTCAATGGACCGCTCGCGAGGTGACATTGGCTTCTCCCCTGTCATTGGTGTACGCGATGCCATTGAGTCCGCTCGCCATTGGTCTTGTGACACCCCGCTCCCCCTTGGTCTAGGTGTCCAACGTGCCGGCTTTCTCCGCTCGCCCGTCTCATCCGCCTCTTCCTCCTCTGCCGTCTCTTCTTCCTCATCTGTCTCTTCCTCCTCTTCCGTCTCTTCCGCCTCTGGCCTGTGATCTGCGACCACCAGGTCTCTCATTTCCAGGGCGAACCTCTCCAACAGCACCACCTGCTGCGTCAACACAGTGATCTGCTCCTCATCGTTCATGCACAGGTAGTTGGGCACAGTCATCCTGAACTCGCACAGCCCTGGTGGCCACTGGCAGCCCATCATAGAACATGTGCGAGACCGAGTGCTTTCTGCCAAAGTGGTCTGGTGCATCCCTGGAGATCTGCAGCAACTCTGCCGTGGACAGGATCCTGTGGGCGAAAGCCTCAACTGTCTCCTCCGCCTTGACTTCTGGGTCCAGGGTGCTCTTGACTCCCAGCTTGAGGCCGGTGACCGCTGCCCTCTCGTCTGAAGTTGGCTTGCCCACCTCCTTCTGCACCACTCTGATCCACAGGGTAAGTAGGGACACCTCGCTTGGCGGCCCGTTCCCCGGGGACGACCACGTCTCCTTGATCCGCTCGACCTCCCGGGAGGCCCTGTCTCCCTGAGGTGCCGCCCTAATGGCGACTAACAGCGGCTCCATGCAGGCTGGCTTGTCGTTCCACATGCCGACCAATGATCGGACCAGCAAGGCCATGGCTGAGGGGGACTGGCATGACCCTGCGATCTCCCCTGCCACCACTGCCAACGTTGGCGGCTCGTCGGATAATGCCAGGCGGTTGTGAGAGCCCCAGGAGCTGCAGGCCTGGCAGTACTGCCTGGCTGCGACCGCCCCCGGCTGAGACATATCCAACACATGCACGTTGCCTTGGATGGTCGGGATCTTGGTGAACCTGGTCACACCAGTCAGCTGCAGGACCATCTGCTTCTGCAGCTGCAGGCTCACCTCCACCTGCTCCATATCCAACCTCTTTTTCTTTCGCTTCATTGACTCCCGCCTGGCCCCTGGCCCACGCCTGTCAGATCCACCTGATCCGGACTCGTCTGAACTGGAGTCTGATCCAGATCCGCCACTGTCGCCCCCTGGTGGGCTGCGACTGCGCTGGTACTGGCTGTTTCTGCGGCCAGCCCCATCCTGGGCTTGTCCGCCCCCTGACGACTGTCTGCCGGCCCCGCCCGCGGAGCCTCTGCTCCTCTCGGGTGGCGGCTGATCAGCCGCATCTCTGCTTTTTCTCTCCTCTGGGCCAGACTCCCGAGGCTGTGTTCCTCTGCCGGATTCTGCTTGCCCCCTGGGCGGTTTCTGGCTTGGCCCGCCTGGCTGTGTCCTCCTGCCGTCTTCTGCCTGCCCCCTGGGCGGCTCCTGGCTTTGCCAGTTTGTCTGTTCCCTGCCGTCTGCCTGCCCCCTGGGCGGCTCTTGGCTCTGCCATGGCGGCTCTGTTCCTCTGCCATACTCCTGCCCCCTGGGCGGCTCCTGGCGACGAGGCGCAATGACGACCTTAATGGCCTTGGCGCCACCCTTGGAGATGGTGGCGCTGCCGCAGTCATGGCACGTGGCAGTCGGGCTGATGCCCTGGGCCACAGCCATGCAGCGGCGCAACCGCCGGATGGGGTACCACTCGCCGGTGGAAACCTCGTGGCCCGGCAGCTGGGCCAGGACAGGCCTCTGGTTGACCTGAAAGGTCACCTTCTGCGCCCTGAGGGCGACAATATAGTCGTCTGCCGGCGTGCATGGTGAGGACCGCTTCCTGCCCCTAGGTGAAACCTGGCTCGGGGCAGCGGGTGCGGATCGAGGGCGAGTCGAGAGGCGGGTGGGGGGGTGAGAGGAGGGGCGGTAGGTTGAGGGGCGGGTTGCGGTGTTCATGTGTGGCTGGGTGGAAGGGCCAGCCGGAGGGCCAGCTGCTGGGCGACATGGGCCACGTGACAAGGCAACGGCCGGCGTTGCTGCATTGAGGTTGTTGGCGGGGAGGGCTGAGGGGCCAGCAGAGGGGCCGGCGGCGGGGCCCGCATATGACAGCCGAGATGGCACAGCCGCCCTGGACTGCACCTCGTGACGCCGCGGCGAGCGTCGCGCAAGCACTGTCGGAGCCAAGGCCTCCTCCTCCTCTTCCTCCCCCTCCTCCTCCTCAGAGAGCTCATCCGAATCGTTGTCCTCCTCCTCCCATGCCTCTTCGTCCTAGGGTGGCAAGGCTGACCGCTCGACCTCCCGGGAGGCCCTGTCTCCCTGAGGTGCCGCCCTAATGGCGACTACCGGCGGCTCCATGCAGGCTGGCTTGTCGTTCCACATGCCGACCAATGATCGGACCAGCAAGGCCATGGCTGAGGGGGACTGGCATGACCCTGCGATCTCCCCTGCCACCACTGTCAACGCTGGCGGCTCGTCGGATAATGCCAGGCGGTTGTGAGAGCCCCAGGAGCTGCAGGCCTGGCAGTACTGCCTGGCTGCGACCGCCCCCGGCTGGGACATATCCAACACAGGCACGTTGCCTTGGATGGTCGGGATCTTGGTGAACCTGGTCACACCAGTCAGCTGCAGGACCATCTGCTTCTGCAGCTGCAGGCTCACCTCCGCCTGCTCCATATCCAACCTCTTTTTCTTTCGCTTCATTGACTCCCGCCTGGCCCCTGGCCCGCGCCTGTCAGATCCACCTGATCCGGACTCGTCTGAACTGGAGTCTGATCCAGATCCGCCACTGTCGCCCCCTGGTGGGCTGCGACTGCGCTGGTACTGGCTGTTTCTGCGGCCAGCCCCATCCTGGGCTTGTCCGCCCCCTGACGACTGTCTGCCGGCCCTGCCCGCGGAGCCTCTGCTCCTCTCGGGTGGCGGCTGATCAGCCGCATCTCTGCTTTTTCTCTCCTCTGGGCCAGACTCCCGAGGCTGTGTTCCTCTGCCGGATTCTGCTTGCCCCCTGGGCGGTTTCTGGCTTGGCCCGCCTGGCTGTGTCCTCCTGCCGTATTCTGCCTGCCCCCTGGGCGGCTCCTGGCTTTGCCAGTTTGTCTGTTCCCTGCCGTCTGCCTGCCCCCTGGGCGGCTCTTGGCTCTGCCATCGCGGCTCTGTTCCTCTGCCATACTCCTGCCCCCTGGGCGGCTCCTGGCTCTGCCAGCTTGGCTGCTTCATGCTGGATCTCGGGCCGTGTCCCTCCGATCCTTCCGAATCCGATTTGCTGGGGTCAGAGCCTGACCCTCCGCCTCCACCCCTGGTTGGGTTCCGGCTGCGCTGGTCCCGGCTGTCTCTGCGGTCTGCACTTCCCTGGGACTGTCCTCCCCTAGACGGTCGCTCGCTTGCCTCGCTTCTGGGGGCCCTGCCTCCCTCTGACGGCGGCTGAACTGGCCCTTGGTGCTCCACTCCTCCTCCTGATCCTGCCTGTCGCCTGGGTGGGTAGCTGCTGGGCCAGCTGTGCTGCGTTCCATCCGTGTGCTCCCTCGCCTCAGATCCTGACCAATCTTCCTTCCTGCCTTCATGCCTTAGCGAATCACCTCTCCCGGTGTTCCCTGCGGACTCGATTTCCTGCTGGATCCTCCTTCCTTGGTCGGGGCAGTGGCTCCTCCTTTCCGTCCTTCCGTCTGCCTGGGCCGCCCGGGCCCGCATTACCAGCATGCTCCACCCAATTGGCGGGGCCACCATTTCCTCCTTATCCTTCATGCCCACTGACATCCTGCTTGCACCGCCCCCAGATCCACTGGGCCATGCAGCCTGCCCACCGGTCACAGGTGTCCGAGCTGGGTTGTCGGAATACCTGTACAGGCTTTCACCCTGACCTTGGTACCTCTGCTCTCCCAACCTGGGTCTGCCCTTCTCGGGCCCTTGGACTGACCTGCCGACACTGGGCGGAACCTTGGACCGCATCCTGCCATACCCCGTGGATGCGGGTGCTGCTTGAACGGGTATTTGGCGCGGCTGCGCATGCTGCCTCTGTCCATGCCTGGGTGCCCACCACATGGGCTCCTGGATGCTTTCCTGCTCAACAGCTTCCCCCCTGCCCCCCATTGGGTTGGGCTCTTCTTGCTCCTCACTGCTGGAGCCTGCCTAAGCCTTCTGAGGCTGGTGTGGCTCCTGCACCCGCGGCTGACCCTGCCCCGGGTTCTCAACCGCCTTCAGCGCTGCCTGCCTTGCTCCTCCCCTCTGGGTGTTGGCATCCATGAGATGCTCACATGCCCTGTCGCTGTGCTCGCACTCGAACCCGCTGAACATGCATACTCCTCCTTTGTTACGCCGCATGGCCTGACGTATGCCATTGCGGATCTCCATCGGTTGCTGACGGGCACCTGCTGCACGGTCCTCCCAGAGCATGGCCAGCTCCACAGCTGCAGGTGCTACCGCATGAATTTCTACCGGACACACATTTCTGCTGCTGCTGTCGTCCTCGGGTGCTGGCACCGGAGACCTGCTGCTCCTAGCTGCTTCCAGGTCACTGTCAGCTGCCCTGCCTGCCATTGCCAGGCTGGAACTGCTGCAGCCGTCTGGGTCGAGACTCAGGCTAGGGCTGGCTTGACCCACTGGCCCACCCGGCTCTGCTGAGCGGGAGCCCTCCTGCCTGGGCAATCTGGGCATGCACTCCTGGTGTTGCAGTGGCTGTGCCTCTTCTTTCGCCCCATGGCTGGCCTGCTCAGCCCCGTGCCCCCCGGGTAGTGCCACGTGCCATGCAACCATGGCTGCGTGCTGCAGCTGCTGCTCTTCTTCCTCCTCGCCTTGTGGCTGCAACGCCTGTAAGTTCTGATTGGCATGTTCCAAGCTATGCTTTACCCTCCTCAGCTGCCTGGTCATCCTCAACTGCCAGGCCAACATTGGCTGCCTGGCCACCCACAGCTGCCTGGCCACTCCTTTGAGCTTCTGCCGGTACCAGTTCACCTTTTCCCTCAGCATGGGTACGGAGATTCCCTGCTCCTCTGACCCCTCAGGATTCTCTGCTGCAACTGGCTTGGGTGAGTGTCCATTGTGTTCCCCATGGGCACTGCCCTGGTTGGTTGGGCTTGCTACCCTTGTGCCCGGGATCACCTGCCTTGCCCCTTCAGTTGGACCATGCACGGCCAACCCCTCTGGCAGGTTGCCTGCCTGGCCCCCCTTGAGTCCTGAGGCCTTGACCAGGGACTGGATAGGGCTGCCGGCAGCTGCAGGCACACATGCCTCACTCTTTGGCGCCCCCAGCTGTTTGTTGGCCTGCTGGACCGCCCCTGGTTCTGATATTGGCACCTGGGTCCCTCCAGGAGCTGCTGCCACTGGTGGTGTGACAGGCCCATCCTCTTCTGGTTGGTGCATATGCATCTGCACCGACACCGTTGCATGCCTGTGCACGTGGTCCTCGAACTCACTTGGTCCAACCGGTTCCTCAGCCACTTGCTGGTTTAGCTTCTGTTCCCACGAAAGCAGTTGGTCCGGCTCGCAGCCGCCGGCCACCACAGGTGTCACAGGAGCTGCCTCCCTCTGCCAGCACAGCCGTGACGCCTGCACCTGCAGTTGGCCTGGCTCACAGCCACCGGCCACCACAGGTGGCACATGGGCTGCCTCCCTCGGCAAACACCGTCGTGACGCCTGCACCTGCAGTTGGCCTGGCTCACAGCCACCGGCCACCACAGGTGTCACAGGAACTGCCTCCCTCTGCAAACACAGCCGTGACGCATGCACCTGCAGTTGGCCTGGCTCACAGCCACCGGCCACCACAGGTGTCTCATGGGCTGCCTCCCTCGGCAAACACAGCCGTGACGCATGCACCTGCAGTTGGCGCATCTCGTGGCCACCGGTCACCACAGGTGTCACAGGAACGTCCTCTCTCTGCAAACACAGACGTGACGCCTGCACCTGCAGTTGGCCTGGCTCACAGCCACCGGCCACCACATGTATCTCATGGCTGCCTCCCTCGGCAAACGCCGCCGTGACGCATGCACCTGCAGTTGGCACGGCTTGTGGCCACCGGTCACCAAAGGTGTCACATGAGCTGCCTTCCTCTGCAAACACAGACGTGACGCCTGCACCTGCAGTTGGCCTGGCTCACAGCCACCGGCCACCACAGGTGTCTCATGGGCTGCCTCCCTCGGCAAACACCGCCGTGATGCATGCACCTGCAGTTGGCACGGCTCGTGGCCACCGGTCACCACAGGTGTCACATGAGCTGCGTCCCTCTGCAAGCACCGTCGTAACGCCTGCACCTGCAGTTGGCCTGGATCACAGCCACTGGCCACCACAGGTGGCACAGGAACTGCCTCCCTCGGCAAACACAGCCGTGACGCCTGCACCTGCAGCTTGCCTGGCTCACAGCCACTGGCCACCACAGGTGTCACAGGAACTGCCTCCCTCTGCAAACACAGCCGTGACGCCTGCACCTGCAGTTGGCCTGGCTCACAGCCACCGGCCACCACAGGTGTCTCATGGGCTGCCTCCCTCGGCAAACACAGCCGTGACGCATGCACCTGCAGTTGGCGCATCTCGTGGCCACCGGTCACCACAGGTGTCACAGGAACGTCCTCTCTCTGAAAACACAGATGTGACGCCTGCACCTGCAGTTGGCCTGGCTCACAGCCACCGGCCACCACATGTGTCTCATGGCTGCCTCCCTCAGCAAACGCCGCTGTGACGCATGCACCTGCAGTTGGCACGGCTCGTGGCCACCGGTCACCACAGGTGTCACATGAGCTGCCTCCCTCTGCAAGCACCGTCGTGACGCCTGCACCTGCAGTTGGCCTGGCTCACAGCCACAGGCCACCACAGGTGTCATAGGAACTGCCTCCCTCGGCAAGCACCGTCGTGACGCCTGCACCTGCAGTTGGCCTAGCTCACAGCCACTGGCCACCACAGGTGTCACAGGAACTGCCTCCCTCTGCAAACACAGCCGTGACGCATGCACCTGTAGTTGGTTACAGCCACCGGCCATCACAGGTGTCACATGGGCTGCCTTCCTCGGCAAACACCGTCGTGACGCATGCACCTGCAGTTGGCCTGGCTCGCAGCCACCGATCCCTACAGGTGTCACAGGAACTGCCTCTCTCTGCAAACACAGCCGTGACGCCTGCACCTGTAGTTGGCCTGGCTCGCAGTCACCGATCCCTACAGGTGTCACAGGAAGTGCCTCTCTCTGCAAACACAGCCATGACGCCTGCACCTGCAGTTGGCCCGGCTCGCAGCCACCGGCCACCACAAGTGTCACATGGGCTGCCTCCCTCGGCAAACACAGCCGTGACGCCTGCACCTGCAGTTGGCCCGGCTCGCAGCCACCGGTCACCACAGGTGTCACATGAGCTGCATCCCTCTGCAAGCACCGTCGTGACGCCTGCACCTGCAGTTGGCCTGGCTCACAGCCACCGGCCACCGCAGGTGTCACAGGAACGTCCTCCATCTGCAAACACAGCCGTGACGCCTGCACCTGCAGTTGGCCTGGCTCACAGCCACCGGCCACCACAGGTGTCACAGGAACTGCCTCCATCTGCAAGCACCGTCGTGACGCCTGCACCTGCAGTTGGCCTGGCTCACAGCCACCGGTCACTGGCTTGGGTGGACAGGCACTCCCTGCCGTAAAACAGTTGATCAGGTGCAGCTGCTCGCTAGCTTTCAGGAGCTAGCCAGGAGTGCTAATCCTGCTAAAGGAGTGCTAGGAGCCCTTTACCAAGGGTAACCTGCTGTGCAGGAGCGATAATCTGTCTGGTGAGCAGATTATCCTCGACTTAATCCTCAGGTTACTGCACTAACCTTTGATGATTCTTCCCTTACTGTTGACAGAAGTTACGAAGTGAAGTCGACCCTGGTGAAGACTGATGCACTGATGTCGACAGTTGACAGGTTGGGGCGGCTTAGATCGGACTTGTGGACGAAGCTGCCCGAAGTGATGAAAAGTGTAGAGCTGACTGAACGACTCTTGATGGAGAAGATCAACTGAAAGATCAGATGATCGACTTGGTAGCCAGGAAAGGCTGGGGAAGCAGCTTACAGTGTCGACTTAAGTTCTAGAGATTGAGCTGAGAGCTCGCAGTGTAGAGGTGTCAAGCGAGAGAGCAAGAAGAATGAGGAGTGGAAGTAGAGGAGATGGAACTAGAGATAGCGAATAAGTGTAGTGTGTAACTAGAGCTATTCGCACAGTGTAGTGTCCAGGCTTCGATACTTAATGATGTGGTCTTAAGAGCGAAAGGATCAGTGTAGAATTAACTAGAGATCTCCTTCCAGTGTAGTTTCCTGGCCTTGATAAGGGGCCGAAATATCGCAGGTAGACAATTAGTCCCAGAACAGATTAAAACGGGGTGATTCAACTTCGTGTATACTTGAGTAAGAAGAGAAGAATGCCTGGAACGAGCCAGGCATTCTCGAAGTACCACAAAACATAATGGATCCGAAACCAAAAAGAAAGTACAAGCCACCCCTGCGTGCGGTGCACCCATACGTCGTGACAGCTGTCACGAGGTACCAGTGACCTTGAAGTATCACTGCGCACAGCAGTCACTCCCCCCCCAGTCCGAAATTCAGAAGGCGGAGCAATTATTAATAGAGGACTGTAAAAAGACCCTCTTAATCCTTGAGGTGGGCACAGCCATGCGAGATTACGGCTGATGTTTTGACATATCATGCACGTCAAAATGCCTCTGTGCCCTCCACTCTAGCACCTCAAGGATTCTTACACGGATAAGCCGTGAGTGGACCAATTACAGGATGAAAACCCTCGTGGGGAAACCTTGTAAGGTCTTGAGACAATCTACGATGATCCACTGCGATGATCCTCTCTGTCATGGCTCCAAGACTCCATGCTCCATGACGCGTCCTTTATTGGCAGGCCTACCTACCCTGACACTCCCCATTTCCCTCCGCATTATGCGCCCGTAACACTCACCTCAAAACTACGCATTATGCGTCCCAAACCTCAATCTGCACATACGCATACCAACCCCCAAATCTCCTTTTGCATACCTCGCTTTATGCGCCCCAATTACTAGCCCTTTCAGCGTAATCACGCCCCAACCCAATCTCCTCACATCCCCTCTGCTACGCAGATTTCTCACGCATACCTTTTCCCTAACCACATTTTGCACTCAACACCCTACCCCTACTCTTTGAGACACTACTTAACGCAGCATGCGACCCATAACCTCCCGCTAAAAACTAAGATCCACACTCGTTCAACCCTACCAGACCCACTGGCCGTCCCACTAACCACTGTAGCGTCTGCTGCTCTGATGGCTAGCCTGCCCTGCAATAGTAGCTGCCATAGCCACTCAAACCGCGCTGGTGCGCACTCCAAAAACCCTCTCTCTACCAAACAACAAACTACATGCGGAACCGCTGGCACAGCCACTGCGCACACTATGTCAGCCAGTGCTGGTGATGGGTTGACAATGATGACGTGCATGCCGTGAGCTTGCCCAGGAACCGATACGATGTCAGTTGCATCGGGTTCAGGTAGTAGTCCGCCACTCCCGCGGCCCATCCGTAATTGGTGATCACACCTGGCCAGTGGTCCTCATACATGACAGGGGAAACACCAGGCTCAGCGCACATAATAACTGTGCTCGAGGATAAACTCAAGTGAAGGACGTTACACAGGGTTTTGCATTCTCCTGTGGTTATTCCCAATGTATCAGCAGGGTGGCCCCCCCTGACATGTGCTAAGTGTGCCAGTACCACTTGAGCAGCTGCGGTCCTTCCCGGCCATACCCCTGACATCAGCCAAGTCATACCATCCAGCACGCTCTCCATGGTGGTCCAGTCCAGAAGCATCGTCGGAACCAGGCGCTCACAAATGACAGTGGCATGTGCCTCTAGCCGTAGCGGAAATCTGCTTACCCGGATTAGCCGGCCACTTGGGCTGGTCAGAGGTGGGGACGGTGTCAGTCGTAGACCGTCCGCTGGCTGCGTTGGTCGTTGAATTGGCGGCACTGCCGTCACCAATGCGGGTGACGGTGGCTGGCCGCTCGTCATGGGTGTAACCCGCCGAGTAGTCCTGCCATTGGTGATTGGCGGACGGACATCAAGTGTCGTTGGAACCGCTGGTGGCTTTGGAGCAGCCGGTGGCTTTGGAACAGCTGGTGACTGTGGCGCCTTCATGGTCACAAGCTTCAGCGTGACTCGCTTTGCCAGGGCTCCTCAGCCATATCCATCTTCGAACACCAGGCCTTGACCTGCTGGCCAAGGGCCCCTGGTGCGCTGTAAGCCCAGGATTGCTCAGCGGCAAAGTCGTCCTTCAAGGAAACACTGCCACCCACTTGGAGTAGCACTCGATCGCTTTCGACACGAGATCTGCGGGGAAGGGATGAACCGGGGACATAGCTTGAGTCAAGACTCATAAGATTATTTAAACATGAGCCATGTGGACACAGCCTGAGACAAGCAGCCTTCCCCCCCCCCAGCCTGGGGCGGGGGTCTATAACACGGAACATCTATAACCCTTGAGATCTGCAAGTCAAGATCAGCATCACAGCAGATCTGCAAGGCAAGATCGGTATCACTACAGATCTACTATCAGGAGCTGCAAGTCAAGTCCCTCAGGTCAAGATCTGCATCGTTGCAGATCTGCAAGTCACGACCTGCAAGCCAGAATATAATTCATAGACAATGTCAAGATCTGCACCACAACAGATTTGCAGTTTACTGGCGAAGTGAAGATCTGCAATACAGCAGATCGGCAATGCATGATCTGCAAGTCAGGATCTGAATCACTGCAAATCTACTTATCTGGATCTGCAAGTCATAACATGCGGGTCAAGATCTGCATCATTAAAGATCTGCAAGGCAAGATCTGTATCACTACAGATCTACTATCAGGAGCTGCAAGTCAAGTCCCTCAGGTCAAGATCTGCATCGTTGCAGATCTGTTAGTCAAGATCTGCAAGTCAGAATTTAAGTTACTGGCAATGTCAAGATCTGCACCACAACAGATTTGCAGTTTACCGGCGAAGTCAAGATCTGCAACACAGCAGATTGGCAATACAACAGATCGGCAATGCATGATCTGCAAGTCAGGATCTGAATCACTGCAAATCTACTTATCTGGATCTGCAAGTCATAACATTCAGAAAATCCAGCACAAGCAAACAGCAAGGCTGCGATATACAGCACTCGAGATCCACATCACTCGAGACCTGCAGATCAAGATCTGTACTGAGGATCTACATCGCTCAAGATCTGTAGGTCAAGATCTGCAACACTGGGCATCTGTTACGCCAGATCTGCAACATGCAATCAGGATATGCAAATCAGGTCCGGAAGCGCTCAAGGCATGCGTGTGAAGATACGAACAATTAAATCAGGGGAGACTCGGAACTCTTGGTGAGCATGCGAGCAGAACTCAGGGGACCTTGCCAATACCGATCATGATGCAGCGACCAGTAGACAGCGCCACACGACGTTGCGCCGGCGCTGATAACCTTGTCTCCTCAGGACCTACAGGTCAAGATCTGCATCATTGAAGACATGTAAGTAAAATGCAGCATAAAAGAACAGCAAAGCTGAGATCTACAGCATTCGAGATCTTCATCACTAGAGATCGGCGAGATCTGCTTTGAAGATCTACGTCACTCAAGATCAGCAGGTCAAGATCTGCCATACTGAACAGCTGGAATGCCAGATCTGCAACATGCAATCAGGATATGCAAGTCAGATTCGGCAGCACGCAAGGTGTGCGTGTGAAGGTACGGACAATTAATCAGGAGAGCCTCGGAATTATTGGTGAGCATGCGAGCAGAACTCAGGTGGCTAGTGGCTACGCCAATACCGATCATGGTGAACAACCAATAGTCAGCGCCACACGCCGTTGCGCCGGCGCTGATAACCTTGTCTCCTCAGTTGACCGTGACGACCATGATGGCACCAGCCCCCGTAGCCGCCACGTCCGCTGTGCAAGATCCCGAACCAACAGTAGGTCCGCTGATCAGTTGGCTCTGTGCATGGGAGCAACATTTTTTTTATTCATTTTTTTCTTCCAGAATAAAATGCAAGTAGACAAGAAATCAGGACAGACCTACTGTCCCCCCCCAACCTGAGCCAAGCACATCGTTGGAGAGGGTTGCAAGCAATAAGGGCAAGCCGGATTTCCTGGAAATAAAATAAAAGCTACACTCCGTATCGCATGTGCAAACAGTCAGGCACATGCTGAGAGGTGTGTATAGCGGTGGGACTGGCGCGTGACTAGGCGCATGCTAACAGGTGTACCGCAGGTGTGTACCAGAAATATGATATGACAGAACACCGAGCAAGCACCGACACGTGTGAACTGTGAACAACAAGGTTGCACCACAAGTGTTAAGTGGCAGGTGATCTAGATGGTTGCACTGCAAGACAGGTGTGTGCTCCCGCATAGGATGGGTAGGAGAGCAAAATATCGGGGAAATCTTTTCAAGAACTAGGTTTGACATGTGGGACCCACCACTGAAGTCCTTTCCAATGGATTGATCATGAGCCACGCTTGGGGCCGGGAACCTGCAGAACCCACATACCTCAAGTTGGCAGTGAACTTGCTTAAACCATAGAAAGCATCGGCCTTCCATATTACCAGAGGTGTGGCTTGCGTCAATCACCCGCGGCCAGGACGTCTTGCCCCGCATGGGGAAGGGGAGACCATGCCTTGAAGGGGGCACAAGGCACACATCTGTGACGCTGGTTGCTCTTGATTTTCTTGCTCAGACTGCCATGTCCATCATGTTGGTCGAGGGCACCCTGGCTCTGGGCAAGAAAAGGTACAAGCTCATGGTCGTGGTCAGTCAGCATGGCCAGGGCAGAGCATGGGATTATCTGGCCACGCTCACTTGCGGCCTGGCCTGTGTCAGCCCACATCTGCCGAATCTCCCATTCCCCACTCACGTGTGTGGTGAACAGCGCGAAGCGGGATGCATCAGGCTCAACCTGATCTGCCAACTCACATGGTCGGTGATAGTCCTCAAAGAGGGGGTTTTGCCATTCAAACCACAGCTCACCTGTCTGAGAACTTGTGGGCCCCCCCCCCATAGTTGTGATTGACACCTCACCTTCGGTGCACAAGCCACACAACCTTGTGGCTAGATCTGAGGTGACCTCACGGGACCCCCGTAATTCCCTGAACAGCTCATTGCTTACCGGGTTCTCATCGGCGGGGAATCCAATAAATGTTTCGGGGATTTGCATGCTTCCACCCGGGTCATGCTGATGGGAACCTCGATTAGGAGCTTGACTCTCGGCTGTGGTGTTGCCCATGCCCCCCACGAGCATTCCCTCAATTGCCACCAGTTGAGGCAAGATTTTCGACTTGACATTGCCCCGATCACTGACCTGGCCTTTATCGTCATAGTCATCGCCATGCGAGTGCCACTTGGGGCTGTAACCTGAATCTCCTGGCCTGCCAGGCCCGCCTGTTCCTCCTGATCCACCAGTGTACCTAGAACCTTCATGACCCTCACATCCACCTGTCCTAGCTGGTTGTCCAGGACCCCCATATCCACCTGCCCCTCCGGCACCAGTTGGGTAGCCTGACCCCCTCGAGTTCCCATTTCCACCTGGATACGCAGGTCCACCGGAACCCTGTTCATCACCCTGGGCACCTGACTGACCATCCGAACCAACACCATTGTACGACATGCCAGGACCATTTGGGACCCCTCCACTGCCTCTTGGGGATCGGGGCGCACTCTGATGCAGCCATGACTGCCCCTCCTCACCTGATCCGAATGACGTAGAGGTAGGTGTGGACATCATCTGCGCCTCAGGTTCTGCCGGTGGCCTTGACGCGGTAGGTGTGGCTGGTCTCAAGGCCAGTTCAAGCGATTCGGGTACAGGCTTGACGATTGACTCACGTAGTAAGGGAGCAGCTTCAATCTCCATCAGGGGTACCTGCAATACAGGTGCTGAGGAAAGGGCACACATCCCACTTCCTGATGGTTCTTCAGCAACACGCAGCGACTTTACTGGCGTTCGCACGCTCAGGCATTTTTGGACAGCTGTCAAATACAGGGGGTTATCGACCATCCGTAGGCACACTTTCTCTCCGTCACTGTATGACTCTGCCACCTTTTTCGGGGTACTATCCCTACATTTATCGGCGTTGAGGATACTTAGGTCCAGGTCTTCCCTTTCTTCATCCGCGCGTTGATCGGCTTCCCGTCGCTCTGCATCGAGCCGCGCAATTGTAGCAATCGCCTCTGCGGTGATTCTACGATCATGCGCCTCCTTGGCCCTGGCCCTAAAGGCAAGTTGCTTCTGTATCCTCAACTGTTCGTTGTTTTCGAACTCTTGCATGGCAGTGAGGACTGGGACCTGCTCTTGCATGGCAGTGCGGACTGGGACCTGCGGGTCCCTTCCAGACGACGCAGCGGTATCCCGGCTAATCTTGGCCGCAGCATCCATGTCTTGCTGGACCATGTTCTGCTTCTGAATGGCGACTTCCTTCTTTACCTCACGCGTGATAGCTCTTGTGTCCCGCGCTACTGCATCCAGTTGAGCCTTATCAAGCTCTGGGATGGTGGGCAGATCACCAGGAAGGGCTTTCTTGCCCTTCCCAGCCTCATGACTCATACTGAGCTGTGCTGGATGGTACAGATCTCTTGCTTAATCAAGGATGCGACTAGGATTTATCGACACTCGACCGATTCAAGCACTTTTTTTAACGACTCAGTTACCAGCGAATTCGAGGTGCTAACGAATCCGGATTCTTCTCTTCTTAAAGGAGTGCTAGGAGCCCTTTACCAAGGGTAACCTGCTGTGCAGGAGCGATAATCTGTCTGGTGAGCAGATTATCCTCGACTTAATCCTCAGGTTACTGCACTAACCTTTGATGATTCTTCCCTTACTGTTGACAGAAGTTACGAAGTGAAGTCGACCCTGGTGAAGACTGATGCACTGATGTCGACAGTTGACAGGTTGGGGCGGCTTAGATCGGACTTGTGGACGAAGCTGCCCGAAGTGATGAAAAGTGTAGAGCTGACTGAACGACTCTTGATGGAGAAGATCAACTGAAAGATCAGATGATCGACTTGGTAGCCAGGAAAGGCTGGGGAAGCAGCTTACAGTGTCGACTTAAGTTCTAGAGATTGAGCTGAGAGCTCGCAGTGTAGAGGTGTCAAGCGAGAGAGCAAGAAGAATGAGGAGTGGAAGTAGAGGAGATGGAACTAGAGATAGCGAATAAGTGTAGTGTGTAACTAGAGCTATTCGCACAGTGTAGTGTCCAGGCTTCGATACTTAATGATGTGGTCTTAAGAGCGAAAGGATCAGTGTAGAATTAACTAGAGATCTCCTTCCAGTGTAGTTTCCTGGCCTTGATAAGGGGCCGAAATATCGCAGGTAGACAATTAGTCCCAGAACAGATTAAAACGGGGTGATTCAACTTCGTGTATACTTGAGTAAGAAGAGAAGAATGCCTGGAACGAGCCAGGCATTCTCGAAGTACCACAAAACATAATGGATCCGAAACCAAAAAGAAAGTACAAGCCACCCCTGCGTGCGGTGCACCCATACGTCGTGACAATACATCTCCTTCAAACTTTCTAAAATCCGGCCGTGCACACCCATGCTCTGTAAACTCCGCCACAATAAATCTCTGTCAATGCAGTCATATGCCTTCCTAAAATCAATGAAAGCAGCAAAAATCGTTTTTTTCTCCGAATGGTATTTTTCAATAATGTGGTTTAGAATGAAAGCATTATCAGGTGTTCCCCGTCCATGCCGAAAACCTGCCTGGCCATCGGCTCTGAAACCCTGACTTTCTGCCCAAGAATCAAGACGTTGCAATAAGACGAGGGAATATAATTTAGATAGGGCAGTTCCGACGGCAATACCCCTATAATCGTCTTTGATTGCAGGACTGCCCTTTGGCTTGGGTACCGCCTATCCCGCCTGGGTGGACAGGCACTCCCTCGGGTCTGCTGTTGGTGCCTGGGACTTGGCTCACCTTTACTGCTGAGGATCTCAAATATGGACCAGCCGTTGGGGGACACCTGAATACCTGGCTGCTCCACACACCTGGTCAGTGCCTCCAAGGGCATGCGACCTGCGGTGCCAACCAGCACAGCCAGATTGCCCAACCCCACCTGCTCTGCGTCACACACAACTTTCCACACTCCAGTGGCCCACTGCCCTAGCCTCTTCCACCCTACCGGCTGGGCCAGGTCCTCCTTCCTTTTTACTGGGGGCCATTCAGCGGTGGCGGCTTTTGCTCCCTCTACCGCCTGTATATCTGCAAGTTTCCTAATCACCTGTTTTCCACCACGGGGCATCGTCCCACTCTCCTTTTTAACGCGTCGCGCAGCACTTGCCACTCCCATCGGCCTCTTCTGCGTCGCGTATTCTGGCCCACTGCGTGGATCCGCGCCCCTGAGCTGCGACACAGCCGTGTTTGGATCTGGAGCCGACTCAGATGCACCTCCTACCAGTTTCAACCACTGCGCGTATTCCAGGCCCTGCCTCAAAAAATCCGGGGTTGATTGGGGCACTGGCTCACCTCGGCCGATCTCTGTGTGCAACACTGCCGTATCAGGATCCAAAACCAACTCAGGGGTGCCTCATCCCAGCTTCAACCCCTGCGCATATTCCAGGCCCTGCCTTAACAAATCCGGGGTTGATTGGGGTACTGGCTTGCCCACTGGAATCGCTGGCGTCTTCTGGGCCTGCGGTTCATTGCACCTCTGCAAAACCTGCTGGGTCACCACCAGCTTGGCTGACCCTGTCACGAGGCAGCGGTGAACATGAAGTTTCACTGCGCACAGAAGACAGTTTGGGCTGTCTAACATGCCTGCTTACTTCCAACGTGTCATGACTACCACCATCACAGACGCTGGCCTGTCGCATTGTTGTTGCTGTTTCATTGACGATGTCCTTATCTTTACCAAGGACCTTGCCTCGCACAAGGTGGCAGTAGCCGCCCTGCTTGCTGCATTACAGGCAGTTGGGCTCAAGGTGCACCCTGGCTAGTGCAAGTTCTGTTTTGACTCAGTTGAGTATCTTGGGCACATGATTGGGTCTGCGGGGATTAGCCCCAGTGAGACAAAGGTCACTGCTACTATCAGGGCCCTCCCCACCCCCACCTCTGTGCATGAGCTGCGTAGGGTGATAGGGTTTGCCAATGACTACAGATGCTATGTACCCAAGTTTTCTGACCTTGCCAGCCCCCTCAATGAGCTGCTCAGAAAAGGCGTCCCGTGGGACTGGACCCCGGAGAGGGATGCGGCATGGAATGCTCTCAAGGACGCCCTGTGCTTGCCTGGTAATGCACTGCGGAACCCCGACATTGACCGAAGGTATATCTTGCATACCGACTGGTCACAGAAAGGTATGTCTGCAATCCTGGGGCAAGTGGATGATAATGGGCAAGAATTCCTGGTGGCATGCGTCAGCCGTACGTGCAATGTTCATGAAGCCAACTATGGGTCTTATAAAGGGGAGATGCTCGCCGCGGTCTGGGGAGTTAGGGCCTTTAGGTTCTACCTGCTAGGTGCCAGGCTTCCTTTCTTGATGATCAGCGATCACAAAGGCCTGTCCTGGCTTATGTCCAATAGGGAGCTAGAGGGGCAGTATGCCAGATGGTCTGTCATGCTCAGCCCGTTCTCCTTTGAACTAGAATATAAACCTGGGGTGAAACACATTGTGGCAGATGTCCCCAGTCGGTTCCCTGTTCCCTCTTCCGCCGATACCACCGGTACAAGAGAAACCCACTTTGGCAGTGACTTGCCGGCGCAGCTAAATGAGGATTACTGCAAAAAAGCAAGAGACGATGGGCCGCATGCCTTTTCACTGATAGCTGCCTGCTTTTCAAGAACGCCGCAGCTGCCAGTGACGTGGTCCATGTCAGCCATGGCTCAGTCGCTCGGTCACGTGGCAGGAGCCCCTGACCTCCACCCAATCCCTGACGTTGTCCCCGTCCCCCGACCCAGCGTGTGGCCAGGAATAGATATCGAAATCTCCCTCTCCGAGCCTACACTGTTTGGTCCCTCGCTGACTTCTCGTATTCAGTGTCTGTCCGATCAACTAGCTGAGGCGCCACCTGTAAATTCTCACGTTGGCACGTGTGACCCAGCAAGCGCCCATGCAGTGTTGCAGTCGTTTGATGCAGAGATTGCTGGACTGCACTGTTTGGCCACTAATTGTTCAATCTATGATTCCTTGTGTTTGACCCGTCAACAGGTTGCCTTGCGCTCATTAGCTGCTACGCAAGTGGAGGCTTGCCTCCTGCAACTGCGTCGCACACCGGCGGCTGTTCCCCGCCAACTTGTCATTGGAACTAGTCCCACAGGCGATTTCATTCAGTCCATTGATTCTACCCCTGTTCATGAGCTGGACCTTGCTGTTGCACTGCGTGATGGAATATCCCTCATAGAGCTGTTTGGCGGCATGGCCAGTGGCCTGGAGTGTGTCTTGCGCAATGGCATTCGAGTGAACCGTTACTTCTTCTGTGACACGTGTGCCTCTGCAAGGACGGTGGCACTGTACCGAATGCAGCAATTGTCTAAAGACCACCCATTGTTGTTTTCCGAAGAGTCTTACGCAGATGCGTTCTCTGTGCTGCCCCAAGACGTGTATGACATCTCTGAAGCGCACCTGATAAGCGCTGGTGCACTGAATGGCACCCAATGGATGTTGATTGCAGGATTCATGTGCAACGACCTGTCCTCAGCAGGCAAACGAACTGGGTTGAAGGGGGAACACAGTTCCACCTTCTTTCCCCTGCTCAGAATCCTGGGGACCTTGCAGGTCATACAGCAGAACGCTGCCCTGCCCTTGTATCTAATTGAAAATGTGGCGGTACAACATGCCATTGCCGCATCCGCTGCCATGCGTGACAGCTTTGTAGAGTTGAGCGAGCGCCTAGGTGACCCAGTCACCATTGATGCGGCACAGTTTGGAAGCTGTGCACACAGGTTACGTAACTTCTGGTCCAACTGGTGTGACCCCTTGGCATTGCAGGTGGTCTTGTCTTCATTCGTGCGAGATGACACGAAGACGGCGGTCTCCCTGTTAGAACGGGGCCGTTCTACGCAAATATGTTCGCAGGTCAACCGACCGCCTTACTACCAAGCAAATGTAATCGGATTACCACTCATTGTGTTCCCCACCTTCCTTGCCCGACAGCACTCGTGGGCTTACAGTGCACCTGGGGCGCTCGGTCCTGCTGGTCAGGGACTGGTAATCGACAGTGACCGCGGCCTATCTGACCTCACTATTTTGGAGAGAGAGCGCTGCATGGGTTACATGGATAATTGCACTGCTGCGCCAGGTATTTCTTTTGCCGCCAGACACAACCTGACTGGCAGTGCATTTGACGCAAACGCGGTGAGTCACTTGATAGCGACTAGTCTTGCCATTCGTCTCACCTGTGACAGTGGGCCCAATTCTTTCACGACTTCGATTGACGCCATGCCTGGTCCTGAGCTGGGGGGGGGAGGCAATCAGGCGCATCAGGAATTGCATGACAGGATTTGTGCAGGATCCTCCCTGATTTTTCAGTCAGCCCAGGCCCTGGCAGCCGAGAATGAGGAGCTGAGTAACTGCCCTGACCCCCTGAACCATCTAGATGTCTAGTTGGACTCTGCTGTCATGCATTACTTGCAGCACCCTGACCCAGACTGTCTAGATCAGAGCACGGCCACAGAACGCCGCAGGATCTTGAGACGATCATCGCATTTTGAGTGGACTGTCAATCAACAGTTGCACAGGCGCATGCCTGGGGGGGGGCTAAAGCGTGTACCATCCCCAGAAGAACGCATTCCGCTTGTACACCGCATGCACACTGAGAATGGGCACTTTGGCAGACGCCGTACAACGGCCTTAGTCACCCTGAAGCATTGGTGGGTGGGCCTATGGAACGATTGCAAATTCGTAGTGCAAACCTGCGCAGCCTGTGATTTCACCAAGGCCGCGTTCAATCAGCAGCAGGCCGTGCTCAACCCTCTGCCAATTAAAGGCATGATGTACCGTTGGCACCTAGACTTGTCTGGCCCATACGCTGTGTCCAACCAGGGGAACAAGTACGTCATGGTCGCTATCGAGAGCTACTCTAAATGGGTGGAGGTGTTCCCAATGAAGGACAAGTCGTCAGCCGAGGTAGCGTACCACTTCTTGCATGGCATTCTGGCCAGGTATGGTGCCTGTGCTGAGGTAGTCACTGACGGAGGAGGTGAATTTCAGGGTGAAATGGATGAACTGTTGGTCAGAGCCTTAATAGATCACAGGGTCACCACTCCTCATCACCCGCAAGCTAATGGGGCCGCTGAACGGCTAGTGCAGACGGTCAAAACTGCATTGTTTCGCCACATGCATGAGGATGAGGCAAATATTAAGTCCTGGGACACATACCTGCCATGGATTGCCCTGGGCTACCGTGTGACGAAGCATCAAAGCACGAACATGAGCCCGTACCAGCTGTTGTTTGCATGCGACCCTATCATTCCCCCTGATGTGATGGAACGAATGCCTGGATTGGTTGACACGTTTTTGGATGAAGACGTTGCAGCTGAGCATGTGCTGCAACGAGCCAAGATCATGGCTGAGGACTGTGCAATGGCTGGGCAAAATTTGTTAGTTGCCCAGCATCGCGACACACTAAGGTATGCCAAGCTACGGAGTGGAGCATACCTGCCAAGGATTGTCATGTTCCAGGTGGGGCAGTTTGTGTATGTCCGCAGCGAGGACAGATTGCATCATACGGCCAGGCCTGTAGTGCTACGAGTACATGATGTACGCCCAAGTGGGGTTTTGGTGCTGGCTGGCAGGGATGGTCGTACCATATCAGAGAATGTTCTCAATTGCGCCCCTTGTCACCTGCCGATTGAAGAGATGAGAGGGCCGTCTTTGCAATACCTGCGCCCTTCCTTAGATACGCCGTGCGAGGTGTGCCTGTTGCCAGACGTTGACAGGCTGCTTGTCCTTTGTGATTCATGTAACCGAGGTTGTCATACTTACTGCATGAATCCACCTCTGAGCAGGGTTCCGAAGGGCAGCTGGGTCTGCGAACAGTGCAAGGCACTTGGTGCTGGCACCCCAGCTCTACTGACGTTAAGGGAACAGGCTATGACCGTGGGGAAACCCAGAGCCAAAAAGGTATCGCTCAAGCCACAGCAAGTCAGCCCATCACCACCGCTACCAGCGCCACGGCCGCAAGCTGCACCTTGGCGTAGCCCTGCGCCGCGGCCGGTCCTACGGCCGCGGCCTCCCTCAGCACCACGAGCATCGTCAGCAGTTCCGTCATCGGGCCGGACCAGCCAGCAACTCCATATTGCACAGGCTTGCGAACCGCCATCACCCCCGCGGGTGATGGTAAGGCCGCCAGAGGATCATACGTCCTCCCCGGACGGTGAATCTTCTCAGTCAGCGGCACCCGCCACGACCACCGTTCCACTGAGACCACCGAGTGGCCGGCCAGCCCGGGTAAGCCGTCTTCCGTTGCGGTTGCAAACCCATCTCACGACGGTACCTGATAAATGCTCACCCGCGATGTTTCTCGACTGGACCACTAAAGGCGGTGTCCGCGATGGATTGTTGTGGCTGATGCCAGGATTATGGGCAGGACGAGACGCTGCAGTCGAGTTAATCATTACTGAGTTAAACCGTGATCCAAGAACCGCGCTGCTAGGGTGGTCGCCATTATCTGTCATTGAATGTGATGTGCTGTGCGCCGCTGTTGATTTCAGTCTCTCTCCCAGCATCGTGCTTATGTGTTCTGAGCCCCGTGTTTCTGTTGCCATGCTGGAGAACCGATGGCCAGGTGTTATCACCAACTGCAACGACCCCGCGGGCAGGACGGATTATCACTTGGACCCCATGCAGCCCGCCTCGTATCGGTTTCTGAGGAAGCATCACGGTCTCCACGTCATCATTGTCCACCCAGCGGCAGCACTCGAGGACATTGTGCTCGCTGTCGCAGTACACGCAGTCCCACACGTGGTCTGCTGCTTGGTAGCGGTTAGTTTTCTGAGGTGTTCTCCAGCAAGGTTTGAGTGGCTTTGGCAACTACAGTTGCAGGGGAGGATGGCCATTAAGCAAGGCGGTGTCTGGAGGGTCTGGGGAAGGAAGTGGGGCTGGGCCTAGGGTGTGGATTCTGGTCTTTGCGTCACGGGAGGTCATGGGGCGCATGCTGCGATAGTGAGTGATAGCCCGGGTGCGTTGATTTGGGGGTAGTCAGCAAGATTAGAGGGGAATTTGGGGACAATGGGAGATATTAGTGTGAGAAATCTGCGCAGCAGAGGGGAATTGAGGAGATCTAGTCGGGGCGTTAACGCTGGCAGGTCTAGTGCATCAGAGAGTGGAGTGAAGGAGCACGTAGGGTGCAGGAGACGCGTGCACGCGTGGGATTGCCCGGGGCGCATAAAGCGAGTTGAGTCAAATAGTGGTCTGGGGCGCATAACGCGAAGAGGGATAGAGTACCTGGATAGGTAGGCCTGCCAATAAAGGACGCGACGTGGAGTGGAGCCTTAGAGCCGTGGTCGGCTGGCGAGGGATGGACTGATGGGACAATCAACACGGGCGCTGGCGGGGAAGCTGATAGTGTCAAGAGCTGGGGGGGAGAATCTTGTGGTGTTTGAGTGCAGACGTTATGTTGGCAAGAGGGCTTCCTTATGACCGTCAATGTCGTGCCCCATAACGCCACGTAGCCTACTGCACAACCACAGGCTATGGATCGTAAACCTCCATAGCATTTTTGAAAGGTAACTGTTTACAGTCCTTTATTATGGCCGTCAGGGTTTCCCCACTGGGGTTTTCATCCTGCGAAATTGGCCAGGGAGGTACTTATACAGTCCTCCCTTAATTAAGCTCTTGCATTATGAAGGTCGGACTAGGGGGGGAGTGTCTTCTGTGCGCAGTGAAACTTCATATTCACTGCTGCCTCGTGACAGCTGTCACGACGTATGGGTGCACCGCACGTATGGGTGGCTTGTACCGCTTTTTGGTTTCGGATTTCATCTGTTTTGGTACTTAGAAGATGCCTGGCTAATTCCAGGCATTCTTCTCTTCTTACTCAAGTAACATACCGAAGTTGAATCACCCTGCTATCTGTAAACTGTTCTGGGATTAACGTCCAACTGTGATATTTCGGTCTCTTATCAAGGCCAGGACACTGCACTAATAGGAGATCTCTAGTTTACACTACACTGATCCTATTTCTCCAAGACCACATCATTCAGTAATAGGCCCTGATCGTTACACTGATCGAATATCTCTAGTTAACCACTACACTTATTCGTGATCTCTAGCATCAGCTTCTCTACTTCATCCATCTCAGCTCTATCTCTCGATTATACCCTACACTGTGAGCTTCAACAGTTCTATCTCTAGGTTATAATTCGACACTCTGAGCTGCTACCCAAGCCTTTCCTGGCTACCAAGTCGATTTACTGCACCAGCAGTCGATCCTCCTCATCAGAGAGTCGCCTCTTCGGCTCCACCTTTCTCATCACTTCGGCTGGATCGACCCTCAAGTCCGTTCCACACCATTTCCTACTGTCAACAGTCGGCTTCAGTACGACTAGCCCCAGCAGGAACGAGTTCACTTCGCTACTTTTGTCAACAGTAAGAGAGGAATCATCAAAGGTTAGTGCAGTAACCCGAGGATTAGTCGAGGATAAACTGTCTGCCAGCAGTTTATCGCTCCTGCACACGCTAGTTAACCCCTATAAAGGGCACTTAGCACTCCAATAAGAAGAGAAGAATGCCTGGAATTAGCCAGGCATCTTCTAAGTACCACAAACAGATGAAATCCGAAACCAAAAAGCGGTACAAGCCACCCATACGTGCGGTGCACCCATACGTCGTGACAACCCCACCAGGGCCTGCGGCTCGTTGGATCTTGTCAGCTCCATCTTGACCGCCGCTGGCTGGTTGGATCTTGTCCGCTATTCCTTCCGCTTTGCAGCACAGCTTCCTCTTCGGGATCCGCAGGTTCCACTCAAGCTGCGACTGCAGCCTTGGATGATTCCGCGTATAGCGGGTCTCGTCCGCTATTTCCTTCCGCTTCGCAGCGCGGCTTCCTCCTCGGGCTCTGCAGGCTCCGCTCAAGCTGCGACTGCAGCCTTGGATGATTCCGCGTATAGCGGGTCTCGTCCGCTATTTCCATCCGCTTCGCAGCGTAGCTTCCTTCGGGCTCCACAGGCTCCGCTCAAGCTGCGACTGCAGCCTTGGATGATTTCGCGTATAGCGGGTCTCGTCCGCTATTTCCTTCCGCTTCGCAGCGCAGCTTCCTTCGGGCTCCGCATGCTCCGCTCAAGCTGCGACTGCAGCCTTGGATGATTCCGCGTATAGCGGGTCTCGTCCGCTATTTCCTTCCGCTTTGCAGCGCAGCTTCCTTCGGGCTCCGCAGGCTCCGCTCAAGCTGCGATCTGCAGCTTTCGGTGATTCCGCGTGAAGCGGGTCTCGTCCGCTTTCCGCTTTGCAGCGCAGATTGCTCCTCGAGATTCGCAGGCTCCTCTCCAGCTGCGTTCTGCAGCTTTCGGTGATTCCTGCACACAGCCTTGGGTCACTGAAGTCTCGGCCTCAGCAATTTACTTAATCACTGATCCGCAGATCCACTTCTGTCAACACTTGGGAATTTGCACTCCACCACAAAGGCAAGTCCAGGTGCACAGGCACTATCAGCTGGGTTTATAACTCCACAGCCTGATCTTCAAGCTACGTCTGCTTCTGGGTTGCCACGCCCAGCGCAAGCAAGGATTGACTTGGAATATCTATGAAGAATCCTCTGCTCAGTGATTTCTAGCTGTCCAAGGCAGATCCGCTGTCTCAACAAGAAATTCCAAGCTCCACAGCACATACACCTTTAGCAGGATTCGTTGGGTCAGGCTGATAGTTAGGCAAGATCCACTTCGTTCCTTTTAAGTGGACACGAGAGGTTTGCTTCAGGTCCGTGGCGGACTTCTTCCCCACATACCGTAGTGGCGGACGCCTACGGGCGGACTCAGTGACTACACACTGGCCGCGGATGCGCAGCGCGTTAAGCTGTGGCTGGAACTTCTAGATGACAGACACGGAGCTGGTCACTTGTAAAGCTTAACTGCTGGCCCTTCAGATAGCTGATCTGTCGGGTCGCTGAGTCACTTACCGCGTGAAGCGGGGGATGTCGTAGCCGTAGACTGCGGGCGGTGTCCCAGGTCGTGCTGGGCATCTAGCTGAGGATAACTAGGTTGCTATGTCGGCTCTGAGGCTGAACTAGGCTTGATCGTCTTCGTGCCTTCGTGGTACTGGCGTTATTGGTATTCACAGGGTATATCTTGGAATGATAGCCGGTGCTGATTACAATTAGAGGCCTGTCCACTTAAAAGGAACGAAGTAAGTGTCAAGCGTGCAAGCCGGGATTCAAAGGTCCCGGCAAGCCCTATTTACTAAGTACGGGAAATTCTGCCTCAGACCTTCCCGAAAGTGGGAAGCTGGGCTCCTAACCTAGAAAAGGGGGCTCCGCAGAGAAGCTGCGGAGTCTCCGAAGCCGCGTCAGCGGCAAATACGGTTCTGGCACGTTTACTGCATTATACCGTGACATCTGGTCCGCATCTGCAAGAACACCAGCGATGATTTCACTGCGTGATCCATGACAGAGGAGGGGCTAACGACTCACAGCTG
This sequence comes from Limnomonas spitsbergensis, assembly GCA_037349105.1. Classification (NCBI taxonomy): domain Eukaryota; kingdom Viridiplantae; phylum Chlorophyta; class Chlorophyceae; order Chlamydomonadales; genus Limnomonas; species Limnomonas spitsbergensis. The sequence goes on along the minus strand of JAYJMM010000094.1, from coordinate 1,769,357 downwards.
CTCTGCAAAGAGGTGTGGCCAGACATGCGGCCATATCTAGTGGGGGGGCCAGAAGCTGCATGACATGACATGTGGCGTCTTCAGGATGGGTGGACTGCTGAAGGTCAAGTTGCATACCCGTATGCACCGTGCTTTAATCCCGCCTGGGCGTTTCGAGGCAGATGGATCAGAGTTCTCCTTGTTGAGGTAAATTTGCCCTGGGCTAGACTGTAAATTCGCTAACCCGAAGCTTTTCTATAAACAGGGGCAAATGTACATCACGAGTGGATTTAAACAGAGCATGCCATGGATCAAGCCTTTGTGATGTATCACTTTCTCTTTCCCTTACCCCGCTTAGGTACAGCCCCATGTGCTTCTTCTCGTATGAGGTCATGTGTGACTGGTCAGCACAATGTATCGGCTGATGGAACTTCTACCGCAACTTGCTGCTCAGGTCAGTCAGATATCCTGAACTGCCACTTGCAAACAAAAAGGTGCAACCCAGGGTATGCTACACGTATTTATTTTAGGGAGCCTTTACTGTGATTCACCTAAGGCCCGGGGATCCACGTGCATCAAGCCCTGTTTTGCCCGGGCCACCGGCCGTAGGATGGTCAAGGTTTGGCACATTGCACCTGCTCTATTTGCTCAGTTCTACCATTCATGCCCTTCGAAGGTATCACATAGTGCCTATGACAGGCTCCATAGAGGTCACTGCGGCCGTTGTTGCAACAGCAAAGCAGCGCTTGCTCAGCAACGAGTCGCCGCTCTTTTGGCGTGCCACGCTTGACGTCATCATGCAGCAGTATGATGGTATCACAATTGGCTTTCACCATGACCGGTGTTGCATCGCGGCCCCTTGTTTGGCAGGTCTTGAGGCGCCGCTTGTTTTGGGGTCAAGCTTCAAGGACAGATGCTTTGTCCAGGACCATAGCCACCGTATATCACGGCTAGACCTCGTGCAAGACAGAAGTTACTCTGCTGGTATCTCTGAGGAAAAGCTTGATGACTTGAGGGCTGCTTTCGCTAGGATGCGCAGCGACCGCTCCGGGCATTCACCAAAACTAATCAGGAGTTTGGAGAGCAACTGCGGATACATGTCTCATATTGTTTTCCTTCTGTGCGTGCGGTACTGTGTGCACCACATGAACACAGTTCAGAGGGAGAAGGAGTCAGGGGAGCGCTTCTTTGCGAAGTGACAAAAAAATTTCAGCCTGTCTTCAGTTGTCTATGCTTGGCTCGTATTTCCGCCAATATTGAGGTTCCCGTCAAGTAATATACAGTGGTTTTGAACTTGACTCAACAGCCTTACCCAGTTAAAGTGGCTTAGCAACAGTCTCCCCCAATGGCATAACAGTATCACAGGGATCCACACTCACGATTTCAACCTTCAACCCAGCTTGGGACTTCTAGAGTGACATGCTTGGGGTGCATCAGTGCATTTATGATTCCAGTCTACAGCCCAGCTTGGGTCTCCTAGAGTGGCATGTCTAGAGCGCATCCGCATAATTAAGGTTCCGTATTGAGCCTTGCTTAGGTCTCCTAGAGTAACATGCCTGGGGCGCATCAGCATAATTAAGATTCAAGTCTAAGACCCTGCTTGGGTCTCCTAAAGTGGCATGTCTAGGGCGCATCAGCATAATGAAGAATCAAGTCTAAGACTATGCTTGGGTCTCCTAAAGTGGCATGTCCAGGGCGCACTATCAGCATGCTTGAGGTTCAGTATTGGTCCATGCTTGTGTCTCCTAGAGTGGCATGTTTGGGGCGCATCCGCATAATTAAGGTTCAGTATTGAGCCCTGCTTGGGTCTCCTAGAGTGGCATGTCTAGAGCGCATCCGCATAATAAAGGTTCAGTATTGAGCCTTGCTTAGGTCTCCTAGAGTGACATGCCTGGGGCGCATCAGCATAATTAAGATTCAAGTCTAAGACCATGCTTGGGTCTCCTAGAGTGGCATGTCTAGGGCGCATCAGCATAATTAAGGTTCAGTATGGAGCCATGCTTGGGTCTCCTAGAGTGGCATGCCTGGGGCGCATCAGTATAATTAAGATTTCAGTCTAAAGCCTTGCTCGCGTCTCCTATGGTGCATACCTGGGCACATCAGCATAATTAAGATTTCAGTCTAGAGACCTCCTCGGGTCTCCTAGAGTGGCATGTCTAGGGTGCATCAGCATAATTAAAATTTCAGTATGCAGCCATGCTTGGGTCTCCTAGAGTGGCATACCTGGGGCAAATCAGCATAATTGTGATGAAATAAATCTGAAGCCGTAATACCGTCACATGAATCCTGAACTCAACAATTTTCGAGGGGAAAACAGGAAACCAAGATTTCAGTCAGAAGCACCGCTCAAAGCCTACTTGAGAGGCATGTCTTGTGCGTATCAAGCAAGATGAAGGTGCCTCAAATATCATGAAACAAAGGGCATGGCTAGGCAATATAGTCTGCATAGTGAAGCCGCTTAAAAAATACAACATATAAGGTGGGAATGAGACCCGACTGAGCAGGTTGGTTGCGCATCATGACGCGCGCAATGACACCCACTGCGAACTTGGTCGACTCCACTCCTAGGGGGTAGTCTGGTAGATGGCCCATGCCAAATTCCTTCCATCTAGGCCCAAAGGCTGCCCAAAAGCTATCAACTCCGCTAGCCGCTCGCATATCCGTCACACATTCAAATGCAAGCTCCCAATGGAGCTTGCACCCGTCTTGGCTAATGAATAAATGTACAACATGGCTTGCTGTTTCTAAAGGGTCTGCCTCACAACCTTCTGCCTTGCTAACAGCTTCGAGTAGGGGGGCTATGCGTGCAAGCGTGGGGCTGCGCATACGGGCGGAGAGCCGCCCATTTGGGCGGGACTTGCGCATACAGATAAGGGCCTGTGCATACGGGCAGTGCTATGGGTGGATAACAGTGTATGCAGATGGGGGATGGGGGACCGTGCGGGCGGGTGGGGGTAACATTGCATACAGGTGGGGGTCTGCAGAATGCGGAATGTGAATGGGGATGGGGGGCAGTACCAGCGGATGGGAGTAACAGTACATACAAGTGGGGGCCTGTGCATACGGGCTGTGTCTATGGGTGGGTAACAGTGAAAGTCGATGGGGGACTGGGGGGCCGTGCGGGAAATGCGCATGGGGGTGTGGACTGTGTACACGGGTAGGGGATGGCTCATGAGGTTGAAAGACCGTTTATGAGGGCGAGGTGCAGAGCATATTGGCAGGCGCCAGGCGGCTGTGCGTGCAAGCGGGGGTAGTGTGCATGCGGGCGGGGTGTTTGCATGTGGGAAGGAGCTGAGAATGCAGGTGGACGGTCGCGAGCACGGCTACGTGCTGTGAATGCAGTCATGGACATGTGCATGCAAGGAATGCGCAGGCGTGTGGGGCGCTCCGCAAGCAGGCGGGATGCTGTGCATGTGGGCAGGGGTGTGTGCATGTAGGCAGAGTGTATGTGGGTGGGAGCTGTGCATGCAAGCGGTGAAGTTTTGTGAAGTTTTTACAGTCCATCAGAGCAAGCGGGCGGGGTACCGTGCATGCATGCGGGGGGCTGGGCATGCATTCGGGGGCTGTCAGTGCTGGTGGAAGCTGCGCATGCATGCAAGATGCTACCCAAAAGGGTGGGATGCTGTGTTAGCTGGCTCAATGCTGTGCATGTGGGCCGAAACTGCACACCAAAATGCAGTGAATGCTCTTGTAGCAGGCAGAGGTTCAGGCACGCTTCATACCAGTAAAAGTAGGACCTGCAGCTTTTGATAATCGCGCCTCAGGATGGGCTGCAGCAGCGATTAGTCCACCCTCGCCTGCAACACTCTCGCTTCCATGGAGGCCCTCTGGGCACTTGATACGATCGGAATCGAGGTCGATAAATAACAAGTAATGCAAGTATTTAATGGCATGCGCTCCTCTTCAAAGATGACGGACTTAGGAAAAAATGACGTCACTCACTTGCCAACGTCGGCAAGTAATGCCATGTCATTTGACTGAAACGCTGGAGAGTAAAAGTACGTTTTTAAGGGAGATCGATATCTGGGAATTGGGCCCTTACTCTCCGGTGTACGGCATTTCAAATCCCGTATTCCTCAAGCCACGCTCAGGCGTTTCTTTCTTTCTACACCGGAAGTGCTGTAATTACTGTTCCACGTAGTTACGGTGTAATTTACAACGAGGCAATTATCGCAGTGTAATTTGGGCAAACAACTCACACTTACTCTTACAACATTCGGCTTACTCCCACACTGTAAGAAAATCCTCTCATGCCGTAATTATACACCCATGCGTACGCCAAATTCAGTAGTAGAAGGCCAGATATGCCCCACACGATCTTCCTTAATAACTTGCAATGTGTTAAACCTATCATTCCTATCATACAAGCTGTCGGATCTCTGAGATCTGCTAAATGCATGATTTGTGCACTTGAAGTGACTTTGACTTGGGTTCACACTAGGTTCACACATATGAATCGGTATGGATCGACAGCTGCTGATGACATGTGTCTTTCTTACACCGTTCTTACTGTTACGGTGTAACTGACCAAGTTACATCCATACGGTGTAAGTTCCGAACACCGACCCTGTTAGATTTGCGTTAGCTATCTTACATGCTTCGGACCCAAGCAAAAAACAGGACAAAATACGGCATTTTCGGCAGCTTCCGATACGGCAGCAGGCGTTGTGCGTGCCAACCATTGAACTATTGGATGACCCCATGCGGTGTAGGGACCCTGGAGGTGAACTGAAACGGCGCCTATAAGATGTGAATGCGTCAGCATTGGACGGTACACCGCTCGAAATTGGTTTCTCTGCTAGCGTTGCATCGAATTTGCAGCGAAACGTCTTTCACGTGAAGATTCTCGAATGTAGCGAGATCCTGTCTATGTCGGGATGCGTCCAAGATTTGGGGCTTCACGTGGAAATAAAATGCTGTTGTCTCCTGGAATTGCAGATCACCTCTTTCATTTACTGACGACATCAAAAACGGCTGTGCTCTAATTGTTACACCTGGCAGTGGCAACATTACAGAATGAGCGGTATCAAGTTTTCGTTTGGGTCCGTGTCCAGCAAGAAGGGTGCGCTAGATGGAGAATCTGGCCAAGCAAGTCAGGCGCGCCGAAGCAGGCGACTCCTGCAAGTAAGTCGATGTTTATACGAATTTGCCTGGTGAACAATGAGCTTTTAGATTCATGGCATGCATTATGTGTCATGTTTGCAGATGACGAGTACATAGTCCTGCAAATAGGACCAGCAACCGAAAAGAATAAATTCACCACGAAGCTTCAGGTTGTATCCTGTGACGGACGCTGGATGCACCCCATTATGGAGAAATCAGAGGCACTCAAAAGAATTGCTGCTTCGGCCTGGGTGCACGTGTGAAGTAAGTTTAGGTCAAGTTTGAATTCAACATGTCTTGTTTATCTAGCACCAGAAAACCATGAAGAGATTGCAATTTGTGTCAGGCATTTGTGCCAGACAGGTTTGCATGCTTGTGCTATTGTGGATGTCCTCATGTAATTTGTGTACATGCCCGGACAGGATTCCTACCAGCGGAAGTACTATGTGCAATCCTCAGTATGACGTATCATACGGGACCATGTCCATCCCAAAGCTCTAAACTCCCCAAAGCTCCAAAACCCCCCATCACTTTCACAAATCCAATTAGCGCAAATCTCCTCGTTCCGACGGTACATGCCCCTGTAACCGGTGTACGGCATTTAAAATCCCGTATTCCGCAAGCCACACTCAGGCGTTTTCTTTCTTTCCTTCTTTCTTTCACCATTCCACAAGCCACACTCAGGCGTTTTCTTTCTTTCTGTACCGAACGCAAATTTCCGAATGACGTAGAAAACGGCATCGCCTGCTGCTTGCTGTCTTCTCTGCAATCTGCATTGCCCTGGGCAGAAACGTCGCTCGATCTGCGATCTGTCATCTGTCGCATTGGCCTGCGTGGGGCTCACAACTGGCGTCAAGGTTACGCAGGTGACCTCGATGCAGGCATCTAACGTCCAGGTTGCTCAATGCCGATGCGATAGAAACTGCGATTGCGACAGACGTCGCAAGTCCGCAAGTCCGAGTGGTGGAAAGCAGGTGGAAAGCACCGATCCGTGCCTCGGTGCTTCTAGAAGCTGCGTGGAGGGTGCTGCGTGGCGGAAGTTCGCACCGACACTGGGGCCCAACCGTCGGCGCACTCTTTGCTTCGCGTACATTTGCCTATGCATGCGTGGCAATTATGCCGCATAGCCCGCATTCGTTTAAGCAACGTTTTTTCTGCTGGACGAACCGTTTGTTTCTTCTTCGTCAAGACTCGCAGTGCCGGCGACTGCTCGATCAGAGACTGTCGGCAGGCATGGGAATAATGGGATGGGCCCGGTTGGGCCTGGTTGGGGCGGTGGTTGGGGGGCGGGTGGTTGGGGTACCGATCGCCCGTGATGTTCCGTCATCCAAGAATCTGCATCACGGCCTCGACGTAGGGCTCCATCTATGCTGCATGTTCGAGCTTTTAATACCGTACTGTCACGAGGTTTTGGTGCTTCGACATTGGGGGACGAAACCCCCAATAGTAGCACCTTCGATAATAGGGGTCCGCGCGAACCCCCAAATTCAAATCACCACGCATTTTCAACCCAAGTGTGGCGTTTCAGTGAAAACTGCCGGCACTCTCCTGCGCCGTCTAAAAACGGGTTCTTCACTATGGAGAGCACCACCCCTCCTCCGCGACCACCCCCAGCGTACGGTACAGCAACAGCATCCGATAGCCGGAAGAAACAGAGGACGCTGAGCTTCCTTGGAGATAGGAGGGTAGAAGTTGGAAAACCTAGCGTAGTTGATCAGACTATCAGACTTGTCCCAGAAGTTCGACAACAACAGGATGATCGACACGCGGCTCGAGCGGCAGAACTAGCTCGCAACCCGCTGCCTGCAGCTCCAGCTAGGCAGGGCCGTCCCTCGCGTCTCCAAGCATGCCATGGGGTGGATTTCTGAATGGCAGCAGGGGTTTCGGCGGTTTCGCAGGGCGTTATCGAAACAGCACCAAACGCCCTTCCCGCTTGCAGGAATGCGTAATCGAACATGTCGATTAAGATTCTGATATTAAAGTACACTCTCGCAAGTGCCGTTTTGTCGGTACTGCCCTCGCCGAGGGCAGATTGGTAGATTTCGTCTCCGAATCATCCTGGCTAGAATGTAATCTTGTTAATCAAGATATGGATACATGTTTGACGCCGCAGGTCTGTGAATTGGATTTCTGGGAGTATCGATGTGTGTAGAGTACGAATTCGCTGGCCGGTATGCAGGAGTCTGGCCCCTACACCAGGGCGTCTCAATCATGCAGTTAACTTGGCAAGCACGATTGTTTTTGCAATTATTAGGGAGGGACCTTCGAAGAGTCCTACTTGACAGTTATTGATGTCGTGCGCCACCGTTCGCACTGGGCCGTGGCATCATCTTTCAGAGCAGTTCGAGAGCTTGAGGTATCGGCGTCAGGACTCTAGAAGCGGCACCAAAGTCAAGTCTTTCTAACCGAGATGTAAGTGGACGCAGACTTGTGAAGTTTTCATACCGAGACGTCATGCGCCCACAGCGATGATGAGCTGAGCGTGGGGCAAGAAGCGACATGCAAAGATCGAGGTGCAGCGTCATGCCTCTGATTATCTGAAATTTACCTGAATTGTACCCTTGGCTTGGCACACGTGAACCTGTCACAGAGGCTTTGGCTCAGTGACGCATGCATGTGGATCAAACAAATCAGCTTAAGCCACATCCCATGTCAAACTGGTAATTTTCATTACATCCATTACCTCCCCAGGCTGCAGGTCCGACTCCTCAGCAAAGTGAAAATCAACCCCCAAAGTCATATCACCGGAATATATTGAAGGCTTCAGCGAACCCCCAAAGCGAACCCCCAAAATATAATAGAAGGCCTCAAAACGAACCCCCAAAGGCATCGAAGCACCAAAACCTCGTGGCAGTACGGTAGGAAGAATTTCCTTATCCCTCAAACCTGCCTTACCTCTTATACGCGTGGCATTCTTACTTTCTCAAATATTGCGTCTCGCTCGTTCGACCTCTGCAAGAACAGGTCTTGTTGTTGAGCAGTGTCTTTTTCTAGTCTGAAGGACGCGACGGACGTCCATTAATTCGTCATTGATCGCAGCCGTGCGGCATGCTGTCCAGCATCTTCATCGCCCTGTTGCTTGGTGTCTCGCTCTCCGTATGTGGCCTCGTCCATGCCGAAGCAGGCAGGCAGATTCCGTTCACGGAGGTCAGTCATGCTGTCTCCCACAGCCCTGTATGCCAGGTCGAGGGGCTCATGATCACAAGCCTATCATGCTAGGGGTCTGGACAGAAGTTAGGTCCCGGTTATGGCTGCAGATCTCCATGTTGGGTTTTTAAGTTGCGCTGTTGGATGATTTCTTTGGGGCTGTGTGGGCCTCATCGCCCTTCCCAGTTGAGGTCTTGAAGACTGACCCTTGCTAATATCTGAGTAGCCAGAGACCATATGGTTAACCTTCATCTTCTAATAACAAGAGTCTGCATTGCAAATTGCTTGCATGCATAGTAATAATTCCTGGGGCCAGTCGTGGCCCATGCAGGCGGGCCCATGCATACCTGCGAAATGAATGTAGATGGACATTTGGTTTGCATCACTGATTTATCACCAGCACAATTTGCTTGGCAAAGGTGCCGGCACGAACTGGGGCCTGAGTTGCGTTATTTCCCGGGCCCCAAGCTTGAGTTGCGTAATTTCCTGGGCCACAAGCTCGACTTGCGTTATTTCCAGGGCCCCAAGCATGAGTTGCGTTATTTCCCGGGCCCCAAGCTTGAGTTGCGTTATTTCCCGGGCCCCAAGCATGAGTTGCGTTATTTCCCGGACCCCAATCTTGAGTTGCGTTATTTCCCGGGCCCCAAGCATGAGTTGCGTTATTTCCCGGGCCCCAAGCATGAGTTGCGTTATTTCCCGGGCCCCAAGCTTGAGTTGCGTTATTTCCCGGGCCCCAAGCTTGAGTTGCGTTATTTCCCGGGCCCCAAGCTTGAGTTGCGTTATTTCCCGGGCCCCAAGCATGAGTTGCGTTATTTCCCGGACCCCAATCTTGAGTTGCGTTATTTCCCGGGCTCCAAGCTTGAGCTGCGTTATTTCCTGAACCTCTACGACCCAGTAGAGTGAAGCTTTATCCTGCCTTTACAAGGGTCCATGCAATCTTTAGAAACCTCAAGTTTTGATCTTTCCCCACACTTGCAGTTGGTCCACGTGGGCCGCCCCCTAGTCTCTGGAGCCGTCCATCGTGTTTTACAAGATGCTAGCGGTGCGTCTTGGGACATGTTCAGACAGAAAGAAAGAAAGAAAGCTACGCCCTATTAGGGTGTGGACTCCGTGGAGGTAAAGGAAACAACGCAGCTTGGGGCCGTAGCCACATCCGCGCCGTTACCATGTCCAGACAATTTTAAGCATGGCAGCATCCCCCAGGGCTACCAGGTTCTCCATACCGACCCCAGCTTTTCAACTTATCTGGTAGTATGCAAGCATTTCAGTTCTCATGACAGCTACTTATCAGCTACATAGCTGCCATCGGCCGCATAACATACCCCAGTTGTGGCCATTGGCCAGCCATGCTGCTCAGGCCGCCTACCGTTGGCCGGCCCATGCTTGCTTGGTCCCAATCGGCTCCTGGGCGGCTTTGAGGCGGCCAGGCAAAGGCGGCCTCCTAGCAGATAGAACAAACAAATGAACATGCTTGGCATTATTTGTGCTCCCATACCTTTTATTCTATCCTGGACCTCCCGCCCTTGGCCTCTGCCCCAATACATGTATAAATTAAGCTTCGCTGTTCCCTGCTGAGTGGGCATGAAGGTTAAGGAAACAAGCAATGCATCTGAACACTCTGCTCCAAGGACCTGCCTTCAAACCTGGCTCCCCCTAGATATGGTGTCCCCCCGCACCTACATGATAGCCACAGGCCACCCTTGAGATATGCCCCCCGCCCCCGTCTTCTTGCATGCATTGGTGGCCAGCAGGACATGCTACCCCAGGCAGGATGTAGCTGAATTGTAGCTGAGCGCACTAAAAGAAACACTGTGACCAACTCTCATCCTCCCATACCATATTGGGAGGGCCTCCCAACAAAAACGGCATGCTATTCATTCCATGCACTGACCCAAACTGTAAATGATCCGTGCCTTAAAAGATTGGCTCCTTGGTCTAAACCGACCCCCCCCCCCCCCCCCGCTCTCCTTTTGCCTTCTCACTATATTAAATCACCCACCTGTGTGCGTGCGTGGGGTGCTTAATATGGCGTTTTTAACGGTGGCTTCCTGCTTCATTTAAAATCCCCAACACTCATTTGAGCTTAATTGGACTAAGAGCGAGGGGCAAGCTGAAACTAACCCCAACGCATGGCTCCCTGAATTCACAACCACCTTAACCACCAAAAACAGCCAAGTTTTTGTAACATTGGTGTTCATCTCCCCCTAATTTCAGCCTCCACACCCACCTAGCGCCACCCCTTACTAAATTGTACCATACGTGACTATCCTATCCAATCAAAATATTGTCAGCACACCATGCATAATAATTCAGCCATGCAATGATGCACGTCCGCACCGCATATGCCATGTGTGTGCTTCCATGCCATGTAGATAGTAAGATAGTGAGACTAGTAGTGCATGCGCCAGTATAGTATGCAATCAAGCCAGAGCTCGATGTAATGCTTGACTCGTTTAAACGTGGGGCAAGTATACGGTACGGTGTAAGAGTGGCTACCAAGACTGGACAAGAAACATGATGGTGCCGTCAATGAAATGTCAGGTGGAAGTTCACGGAGTAAGAAAGAAAGAAAGAAATAAAGCTATACCCTGTGGGGGCGTGAGAGTTAAGGAAACAGCGCAGCCTGGGCCGAAGCCACATCCGCGCCGTTACCGTTTTTTGGAGTAGAGTTATGTAGGTTATTAGTGAGGTTATATAGGTTATGCTGCATGGTCATGCATTGTGCGAAACTCCTCCGCCAGATGTTTACCACTTGTGCTATGTTAGTCCCCCCGGCATCGAAATTGGCATACTTTCTATACCACAAGCCTCACTGTTGTTGTCCACATATGTACATGTGCAACTATTGTGCTTGACCATATGTTTCCAAGGACTCCTGGCATCGTTATCCATACTGTGGCACTCATATGTCACGTAAAGACAATTTAAAACAGTGTAGTAGGTAGCAACACGACCCCATATTACAGTACAGTACAGTACAGTACAGCACAGCACAGCACAGCACAGCACAGCACAGCACAACACAGCACAGTACAGTACAGTACAGTACAAGGTAGTAATATGACCCCATATTAGTTTGTCCGCCATGGTCATTTATTTTACCCGTCCTCTCCCTACCCTTGCCTTACCACGCACATTTCTCATCAACTTAAACCCTCCCTTTGATGGGGATCAGCTTTAAATGGTTCAGAGCCGCACACTAAGCCCTCAGGACTATGGCCGAGGGCTCCCTGGCTGTGTGACCAGACCCTATGTTTCTCGTGCTTTGATTAACCGCGCTATGTCCCCCTAGGCCTTGAGGCGGCCCTCCAAATATGGTTCCTTACTAAATACTTATGAACAGCCCGAGCCTCATCCGGACTCTGTTTTCTGACCATCAGGTTGTACGCCAGATGTGACCTCCGACTGTGCTGCATGGGCCAACTCTGGAAACTGTGACCCACAATGGCAATCTGGCGGGCGATCTGTCGGAGCAGATCTATGCCAGACCACGTGCGGCTATTGCGGTGAGCGAAAATTTAGCCCCCATGCACCAACTTGTGACTGATATTGGATCTACCCATGCACCTGTGCCCTCTTTTAGGCCTCTTTTCCTGTATTCCCTGTATTCCCTGTATTCCCTGTATTCCCTGTATTCCCTGTATTCCCTGCATTCCCTGCATTCCCTGTATTCCCTGCATTCCCTGTATTCCCTGTATTCCCTGCATTCCCTGCATTCCCTGTATTCCCTGTATTCCCTGTATTCCCTGCATTCCCTGCATTCCCTGCATTCCCTGTATTCCCTGCATTCCCTGCATTCCCTGTATTCCCTGCATTCCCTGTATTCCCTGCATTCCCTGTATTCCCTGTATTCCCTGTATTCCCTGCATTCCCTGCATTCCCTGTATTCCCTGCATTCCCTGTATTCCCTGTATTCCCTGCATTCCCTGCATTCCCTGTATTCCCTGTATTCCCTGTATTCCCTGTATTCCCTGTATTCCCTGTATTCCCTGCATTCCCTGCATTCCCTGCATTCCCTGCATTCCCTGCATTCCCTGTATTCCCTGTATTCCCTGTATTCCCTGCATTCCCTGTATTCCCTGCATTCCCTGTATTCCCTGCATTCCCTGTATTCCCTGCATTCCCTGTATTCCCTGCATTCCCTGCATTCCCTGTATTCCCTGCATTCCCTGTATTCCCTGCATTCCCTGCATTCCCTGCATTCCCTGTATTCCCTGCATTCCCTGTATTCCCTGTATTCCCTGCATTCCCTGCATTCCCTGCATTCCCTGTATTCCCTGTATTCCCTGTATTCCCTGCATTCCCTGTATTCCCTGCATTCCCTGTATTCCCTGTATTCCCTGTATTCCCTGCATTCCCTGTATTCCCTGCATTCCCTGTATTCCCTGTATTCCCTGCATTCCCTGCATTCCCTGCATTCCCTGTATTCCCTGTATTCCCTGTATTCCCTGTATTCCCTGCATTCCCTGTATTCCCTGCATTCCCTGCATTCCCTGTATTCCCTGTATTCCCTGTATTCCCTGCATTCCCTGTATTCCCTGCATTCCCTGTATTCCCTGCATTCCCTGTATTCCCTGCATTCCCTGTATTCCCTGTATTCCCTGCATTCCCTGCATTCCATGCATTCCCTGTATTCCCTGCATTCCCTGTATTCCCTGTATTCCCTGCATTCCCTGCATTCCATGCATTCCCTGTATTCCCTGCATTCCCTGCATTCCCTGTATTCCCTGTTTTCCCTGTATTCCCTGTATTCCCTGTATTCCCTGCATTCCCTGCATTCCCTGTATTCCCTGTATTCCCTGCATTCCCTGTATTCCCTGTATTCCCTGTATTCCCTGTATTCCCTGTATTCCCTGCATTCCCTGCATTCCCTGTATTCCCTGTATTCCCTGCATTCCCTGTATTCCCTGCATTCCCTGTATTCCCTGTATTCCCTGCATTCCCTGTATTCCCTGTATTCCCTGCATTCCCTGTATTCCCTGTATTCCCTGTATTCCCTGCATTCCCTGTATTCCCTGTATTCCCTGCATTCCCTGCATTCCCTGTATTCCCTGCATTCCCTGTATTCCCTGTATTCCCTGCATTCCCTGTATTCCCTATATTCCCTGTATTCCCTGTATTCCCTGCATTCCCTGTATTCCCTGTATTCCCTGTATTCCCTGCATTCCCTGCATTCCCTGTATTCCCTGTATTCCCAGCATTCCATGCATTCCCTGCATTCCCTGCATTCCCTGTATTCCCTGTATTCCCTGTATTCCCTGCATTCCCTGTATTCCCTGTATTCCCTGCATTCCCTGTATTCCCTGTATTCCCTGTATTCCCTGCATTCCCTGTATTCCCTGTATTCCCTGTATTCCCTGCATTCCCTGCATTCCCTGTATTCCCTGCATTCCCTGTATTCCCTGTATTCCCTGCATTCCCTGTATTCCCTGTATTCCCTGTATTCCCTGTATTCCCTGTATTCCCTGCATTCCCTGTATTCCCAACATTCCCTGTATTCCCTGCATTCCCTGCATTCCCTGTATTCCCTGTATTCCCTGTATTCCCTGTATTCCCTGCATTCCCTGTATTCCCTGCATTCCCTGTATTCCCTGTATTCCCTGCATTCCCTGTATTCCCTGTATTCCCTGCATTCCCTGTATTCCCTGTATTCCCTGTATTCCCTGTATTCCCTGCATTCCCTGTATTCCCTGTATTCCCTGCATTCCCTGTATTCCCTGTATTCCCTGTATTCCCTGTATTCCCTGCATTCCCTGTATTCCCTGCATTCCCTGCATTCCATGCATTCCCTGTATTCCCTGCATTCCCTGTATTCCCTGTATTCCCTGTATTCCCTGCATTCCCTGTATTCCCTGCATTCCCTGTATTCCCTGCATTCCCTGCATTCCCTGTATTCCCTGTATTCCCAGTATTCCCTGCATTCCCTGTATTCCCTGTATTCCCAGCATTCCCTGTATTCCATGCATTCCATGCATTCCCTGCATTCCCTGTATTCCCTGTATTCCATGCATTCCCTGTATTCCCTGCATTCCCTCCATTCCCTGTATTCCCTGCATTCCCTGCATTCCATGCATTCCCTGCATTCCCTGTATTCCCTGTATTCCCTGTATTCCCTGTATTTCTGCATTCCATGCATTCCCTGCATTCCCTGTATTCCCTGTATTCCATGCATTCCATGCATTCCCTGCATTCCCTGTATTCCCTGTATTCCCTGTATTCCCTGCATTCCCTGCATTCCCTGCATTCCCTGTATTCCCTGCATTCCCTGTATTCCCTGCATTCCCTGTATTCCCTGCATTCCCTGCATTCCCTGCATTCCCTGTATTCCCTGTATTCCCTGCATTCCCTGTATTCCCTGCATTCCCTGTATTCCCTGTATTCCCTGCATTCCCTGTATTCCCTGCATTCCCTGTATTCCATGTATTCCCTGCATTCCCTGTATTCCCTGTATTCCCTGCATTCCCTGCATTCCCTGTATTCCCTGTATTCCCTGTATTCCCTGCATTCCCTGCATTCCCTGTATTCCCTGTATTCCCAGCATTCCATGCATTCCCTGCATTCCCTGCATTCCCTGTATTCCCTGTATTCCCTGTATTCCCTGCATTCCCTGTATTCCCTGTATTCCCTGCATTCCCTGTATTCCCTGTATTCCCTGTATTCCCTGCATTCCCTGTATTCCCTGTATTCCCTGTATTCCCTGCATTCCCTGTATTCCCTGCATTCCCTGTATTCCCTGCATTCCCTGCATTCCCTGTATTCCCTGCATTCCCTGTATTCCCTGTATTCCCTGTATTCCCTGCATTCCCTGTATTCCCTGCATTCCCTGTATTCCCTGTATTCCCTGCATTCCCTGTATTCCCTGTATTCCCTGCATTCCCTGTATTCCCTGTATTCCCTGTATTCCCTGTATTCCCTGCATTCCCTGTATTCCCTGCATTCCCTGTATTCCCTGTATTCCCTGCATTCCCTGTATTCCCTGCATTCCCTGTATTCCCTGCATTCCCTGCATTCCCTGTATTCCCTGCATTCCCTGTATTCCCTGTATTCCCTGTATTCCCTGCATTCCCTGTATTCCCTGCATTCCCTGTATTCCCTGTATTCCCTGCATTCCCTGCATTCCCTGTATTCCCTGTATTCCCAGTATTCCCTGTATTCCCTGTATTCCCAGCATTCCCTGTATTCCATGCATTCCCAGCATTCCCTGCATTCCCTGCATTCCCTGTATTCCCTGTATTCCATGCATTCCCTGCATTCCCTGCATTCCCTGTATTCCCTGCATTCCCTGCATTCCATGCATTCCCTGCATTCCCTGTATTCCCTGTATTCCCTGTATTCCCTGTATTTCTGCATTCCATGCATTCCCTGCATTCCCTGTATTCCCTGTATTCCATGCATTCCATGCATTCCCTGCATTCCCTGTATTCCCTGTATTCCCTGTATTCCCTGTATTTCTGCATTCCATGCATTCCCTGCATTCCCTGTATTCCCTGTATTCCCTGTATTCCCTGCATTCCATGCATTCCCTGCATTCCCTGTATTCCCTGTATTCCCAGCATTCCATGCATTCCCTGCATTCCATGCATTCCATGCATTCCATGCATTCCCTGTATTCCCTGCATTCCCTGTATTCCCTGCATTCCCTGCGTTCCCTGTATTCCCTGTATTCCCTGCATTCCCTGTATTCCCTGTATTCCCTGTATTCCCTGGCTAGTTTCATGTTACCCGTCACATGTTACGTGTTATCATTTCGCTTGCAATGGTGGTTGTGCTAAATGCTGGCTTTCATAAAACTCATGGCACAGTATTCCGATATGGATACTGTGACCCTCAGTGGAAAACAGATAACATGGACATGTCGGGAAGGACCAGTAGTGTCAAATACATAATAAACCACATGCGGCTATTGCGGTGAGCGCAGATTTCAGCCCTTACAGCACATGCATGCATGTGATTGATAGATCTACCTACCTATACACTTATTAAGCCTTTCTGAATTCCATTTGCATGCCCTTATCTTCACATATTGTATGCATGTGTGCATCTTTTCGCAGGCAATGGTGCATGTGTCAAGTGCTGGCTTTCAACAGGTTGCAAGTGTAACGATTCATGCAACTGTGTCAGTGGTGAGCAGGGCATCACTGGCAGGGGGCGGGGGTATTCGATGGTGCAGTCAAATTTGGCAGTCAACAAGGTACTGATGTTAATCCCAAACTTTGGAGCAGTCGGCATTTGCCGCTACGTAATGGATGAGCAATCTAGCTACACGCACACCGTGACTGTTCTTGATGCCTACCCTTCTCTTCCGTCCCTCGCTCCCAATTGCCTGAGTATTGCCTGCCTTTTGTGCCGCCCCACATATACTTCCTGGCCCCACGACCGTGTCCTAGTTTAGAAAGAATGAAAGAAAGCTACGCCCCGTGAATGTTAAGGAAACAGCGCAGCCTGGGCCGAAGCCACATCCGCGCCGTTACCGCTACCGTCCTAGTTTATTTTGTGTAAGGAGCGCATGTGTGGCACTGCTTGCTTTGCCCAAGCAACTAGTTGTGCGTCACAGAAAAGACCTGTTGTTCAGCAAAACATCCACATTCCAGCAAAAACAAGCAAGGAAATGACAAATTTTCAACATGACAGGCAAGGGTAGGGCAGCACCCCATGAAAGCGAGGGAGATTAAAGGCGTGCTGTGTGCGCACTGAATAACAAACAGCCAGTGACAAGTGAGGAAATTTTGACATCATGGCAACATATGCATGCAACATATGCGTGCAACATATGCGTGCAACATATGCATGCAACATATGCATGCAACATATGCATGCAACATATGCGTGCAACATATGCATGCAACATATGCGTGCATGCAACATATGCATGGATCTATACTTCAATGACTGATGATATGAATGTGGGCCTTGCTAAAAAGGCTCGGCAGTGTAGGCGCCCAGCTGTCTGCCAGGGATAAAAGTAAGGGACTAGATGGGGAATAGATGGGGCAAGCTGGAATTACTGGAATATGTGAAGTACGTGTTTCAAGTTCTGCCTGTTTTGCAACGTCTTCCGTCCATTGCTTGCTTGCGATATTTGTTCTTGTTTGCAGCATCTGTCTAGCACTGCGTGGTGTCTTTCCTCCAGCTTTGCAGCACCCACCTAGCACTGCGTGGTGCGTGTCTTTCCTCCCGTTTGGGAGCACCCGCTGTACATTTTTGCACACTTATGTGCGATTCTGCTGATTGGATGTATCTTTTGGAGGGGATCATAGAGAGACCCCTCCGGTGCTTAATCAGGAAAGAGTGGCGCTGTGTCCACTGTAGAAACAAAAATAGGAGGTCTACCGCTGCGTCAATAGACTCGCTCCTCTATCCTTAACGTGATCGGCAATTTGGAAAATTGGTCATTCCTTTCCTTTTTGACATCTTACTTTCCAAATTTTCATGTGCACTGCTGCGTACAATGAGCCATGCCTGTGACAGAGTTGGAGCATGTCGTCCCATCGGAAGTCTAATCAGTTAAATCAATACTGCCTGTACAAGAAAGAAAGAAAGCTACGCCCCGCAGGGGCGTGAGGGTTAAGGAAACAGCGCGGCCTGGGCCGCGTCTGCGTCCTCGCCGTTGCCATTACTGCTGCCTGTATGTGCGGCTGAGCCGATTGCAATTTGCGTGTTAGCCCTTGCACACACCTAAGGTGCTTATGTTGTGATGCTTATTGTAACTCATCACTTCACCATGAAACAACGCTGTTCCATCCTGCCGTTCTGACTTCCATCCTGCCGTTCTTACTTCCATCCTGCCGTTCTTACTTCCATCCTGCCGTTCTTACTTCCATCCTGCCGTTGCGACACTAGCGACACCTGGGAACCATGACCCAATTTGCAACGATTGCCTTGACTGGTTTCAAAGATGGGTTTGCAGCCGGCCAACGAGCGTCTTGCACCGAAAAATAATGCAAGCAAGATAGAGTTGGCACTGAGTTGAGTTTGCAGTAATTCTCCAAACATGAAAAGCCTTCATGGTCCCATTCTGCGACTGGATTTTGTTGCTTGACGACAGAAAGAAACAAAGAAGTTGCTTGATGACAGAAAGAAACAAAGAAGTTGCTTGATGACAATCTCTTTCTGGTTCCCTCGTTTCAGTCAGTTGTTGGGTGCACTTTGCCTGAATCCCCCCCCTCCCTTCCTTCCCTAAATACCTGCGTACCCAAGGCAAAGCCTACTACAACTGCCACCTTGGGTCAAGCTGCATTGGATCGGTCACGATCTGGTGGGGCTTCACGGTTGTGGATGGCACCTGGGTTATGTAGGTTATTAGTGAGGTTATATAGGTTATGCTGCATGGTCATGCATTGTGCGAAACTCCTCCGCCAGATGTTTACCACTTGTGCTATGTTAGTCCCCCCGGCATCGAAATTGGCATACTTTCTATACCACAAGCCTCACTGTTGTTGTCCACATATGTACATGTGCAACTATTGTGCTTGACCATATGTTTCCAAGGACTCCTGGCATCGTTATCCATACTGTGGCACTCATATGTCACGTAAAGACAATTTAAAACAGTGTAGTAGGTAGCAACACGACCCCATATTACAGTACAGTACAGTACAGTACAGCACAGCACAGCACAGCACAGCACAGCACAGCACAGCACAACACAGCACAGTACAGTACAGTACAGTACAAGGTAGTAATATGACCCCATATTAGTTTGTCCGCCATGGTCATTTATTTTACCCGTCCTCTCCCTACCCTTGCCTTACCACGCACATTTCTCATCAACTTAAACCCTCCCTTTGATGGGGATCAGCTTTAAATGGTTCAGAGCCGCACACTAAGCCCTCAGGACTATGGCCGAGGGCTCCCTGGCTGTGTGACCAGACCCTATGTTTCTCGTGCTTTGATTAACCGCGCTATGTCCCCCTAGGCCTTGAGGCGGCCCTCCAAATATGGTTCCTTACTAAATACTTATGAACAGCCCGAGCCTCATCCGGACTCTGTTTTCTGACCATCAGGTTGTACGCCAGATGTGACCTCCGACTGTGCTGCATGGGCCAACTCTGGAAACTGTGACCCACAATGGCAATCTGGCGGGCGATCTGTCGGAGCAGATCTATGCCAGACCACGTGCGGCTATTGCGGTGAGCGAAAATTTAGCCCCCATGCACCAACTTGTGACTGATATTGGATCTACCCATGCACCTGTGCCCTCTTTTAGGCCTCTTTTCCTGTATTCCCTGTATTCCCTGTATTCCCTGTATTCCCTGTATTCCCTGTATTCCCTGCATTCCCTGCATTCCCTGTATTCCCTGCATTCCCTGTATTCCCTGTATTCCCTGCATTCCCTGCATTCCCTGTATTCCCTGTATTCCCTGTATTCCCTGCATTCCCTGCATTCCCTGCATTCCCTGTATTCCCTGCATTCCCTGCATTCCCTGTATTCCCTGCATTCCCTGTATTCCCTGCATTCCCTGTATTCCCTGTATTCCCTGTATTCCCTGCATTCCCTGCATTCCCTGTATTCCCTGCATTCCCTGTATTCCCTGTATTCCCTGCATTCCCTGCATTCCCTGTATTCCCTGTATTCCCTGTATTCCCTGTATTCCCTGTATTCCCTGTATTCCCTGCATTCCCTGCATTCCCTGCATTCCCTGCATTCCCTGCATTCCCTGTATTCCCTGTATTCCCTGTATTCCCTGCATTCCCTGTATTCCCTGCATTCCCTGTATTCCCTGCATTCCCTGTATTCCCTGCATTCCCTGTATTCCCTGCATTCCCTGCATTCCCTGTATTCCCTGCATTCCCTGTATTCCCTGCATTCCCTGCATTCCCTGCATTCCCTGTATTCCCTGCATTCCCTGTATTCCCTGTATTCCCTGCATTCCCTGCATTCCCTGCATTCCCTGTATTCCCTGTATTCCCTGTATTCCCTGCATTCCCTGTATTCCCTGCATTCCCTGTATTCCCTGTATTCCCTGTATTCCCTGCATTCCCTGTATTCCCTGCATTCCCTGTATTCCCTGTATTCCCTGCATTCCCTGCATTCCCTGCATTCCCTGTATTCCCTGTATTCCCTGTATTCCCTGTATTCCCTGCATTCCCTGTATTCCCTGCATTCCCTGCATTCCCTGTATTCCCTGTATTCCCTGTATTCCCTGCATTCCCTGTATTCCCTGCATTCCCTGTATTCCCTGCATTCCCTGTATTCCCTGCATTCCCTGTATTCCCTGTATTCCCTGCATTCCCTGCATTCCATGCATTCCCTGTATTCCCTGCATTCCCTGTATTCCCTGTATTCCCTGCATTCCCTGCATTCCATGCATTCCCTGTATTCCCTGCATTCCCTGCATTCCCTGTATTCCCTGTTTTCCCTGTATTCCCTGTATTCCCTGTATTCCCTGCATTCCCTGCATTCCCTGTATTCCCTGTATTCCCTGCATTCCCTGTATTCCCTGTATTCCCTGTATTCCCTGTATTCCCTGTATTCCCTGCATTCCCTGCATTCCCTGTATTCCCTGTATTCCCTGCATTCCCTGTATTCCCTGCATTCCCTGTATTCCCTGTATTCCCTGCATTCCCTGTATTCCCTGTATTCCCTGCATTCCCTGTATTCCCTGTATTCCCTGTATTCCCTGCATTCCCTGTATTCCCTGTATTCCCTGCATTCCCTGCATTCCCTGTATTCCCTGCATTCCCTGTATTCCCTGTATTCCCTGCATTCCCTGTATTCCCTATATTCCCTGTATTCCCTGTATTCCCTGCATTCCCTGTATTCCCTGTATTCCCTGTATTCCCTGCATTCCCTGCATTCCCTGTATTCCCTGTATTCCCAGCATTCCATGCATTCCCTGCATTCCCTGCATTCCCTGTATTCCCTGTATTCCCTGTATTCCCTGCATTCCCTGTATTCCCTGTATTCCCTGCATTCCCTGTATTCCCTGTATTCCCTGTATTCCCTGCATTCCCTGTATTCCCTGTATTCCCTGTATTCCCTGCATTCCCTGCATTCCCTGTATTCCCTGCATTCCCTGTATTCCCTGTATTCCCTGCATTCCCTGTATTCCCTGTATTCCCTGTATTCCCTGTATTCCCTGTATTCCCTGCATTCCCTGTATTCCCAACATTCCCTGTATTCCCTGCATTCCCTGCATTCCCTGTATTCCCTGTATTCCCTGTATTCCCTGTATTCCCTGCATTCCCTGTATTCCCTGCATTCCCTGTATTCCCTGTATTCCCTGCATTCCCTGTATTCCCTGTATTCCCTGCATTCCCTGTATTCCCTGTATTCCCTGTATTCCCTGTATTCCCTGCATTCCCTGTATTCCCTGTATTCCCTGCATTCCCTGTATTCCCTGTATTCCCTGTATTCCCTGTATTCCCTGCATTCCCTGTATTCCCTGCATTCCCTGTATTCCCTGCATTCCATGCATTCCCTGTATTCCCTGCATTCCCTGTATTCCCTGTATTCCCTGTATTCCCTGCATTCCCTGTATTCCCTGCATTCCCTGTATTCCCTGCATTCCCTGCATTCCCTGTATTCCCTGTATTCCCAGTATTCCCTGCATTCCCTGTATTCCCTGTATTCCCAGCATTCCCTGTATTCCATGCATTCCATGCATTCCCTGCATTCCCTGTATTCCCTGTATTCCATGCATTCCCTGTATTCCCTGCATTCCCTCCATTCCCTGTATTCCCTGCATTCCATGCATTCCATGCATTCCCTGCATTCCCTGTATTCCCTGTATTCCCTGTATTCCCTGTATTTCTGCATTCCATGCATTCCCTGCATTCCCTGTATTCCCTGTATTCCATGCATTCCATGCATTCCCTGCATTCCCTGTATTCCCTGTATTCCCTGTATTCCCTGCATTCCCTGCATTCCCTGCATTCCCTGTATTCCCTGCATTCCCTGTATTCCCTGCATTCCCTGTATTCCCTGCATTCCCTGCATTCCCTGCATTCCCTGTATTCCCTGTATTCCCTGCATTCCCTGTATTCCCTGCATTCCCTGTATTCCCTGTATTCCCTGCATTCCCTGTATTCCCTGCATTCCCTGTATTCCATGTATTCCCTGCATTCCCTGTATTCCCTGTATTCCCTGCATTCCCTGCATTCCCTGTATTCCCTGTATTCCCTGTATTCCCTGCATTCCCTGCATTCCCTGTATTCCCTGTATTCCCAGCATTCCATGCATTCCCTGCATTCCCTGCATTCCCTGTATTCCCTGTATTCCCTGTATTCCCTGCATTCCCTGTATTCCCTGTATTCCCTGCATTCCCTGTATTCCCTGTATTCCCTGTATTCCCTGCATTCCCTGTATTCCCTGTATTCCCTGTATTCCCTGCATTCCCTGTATTCCCTGCATTCCCTGTATTCCCTGCATTCCCTGCATTCCCTGTATTCCCTGCATTCCCTGTATTCCCTGTATTCCCTGTATTCCCTGCATTCCCTGTATTCCCTGCATTCCCTGCATTCCCTGCATTCCCTGTATTCCCTGCATTCCCTGTATTCCCTGCATTCCCTGTATTCCCTGTATTCCCTGCATTCCCTGTATTCCCTGTATTCCCTGTATTCCCTGTATTCCCTGCATTCCCTGCATTCCCTGTATTCCCTGTATTCCCTGCATTCCCTGT
This sequence comes from Limnomonas spitsbergensis, assembly GCA_037349105.1. Lineage (NCBI taxonomy): Eukaryota > Viridiplantae > Chlorophyta > Chlorophyceae > Chlamydomonadales > Limnomonas > Limnomonas spitsbergensis. The sequence continues at coordinate 1,746,507 of JAYJMM010000094.1, read as the reverse complement.
ATTCCCTGCATTCCCTGCATTCCCTGCATTCCCTGTATTCCCTGCATTCCCTGTATTCCCTGCATTCCCTGTATTCCCTGTATTCCCTGCATTCCCTGTATTCCCTGTATTCCCTGTATTCCCTGCATTCCCTGCATTCCCTGTATTCCCTGTATTCCCTGTATTCCCTGCATTCCCTGCATTCCCTGTATTCCCTGTATTCCCAGCATTCCATGCATTCCCTGCATTCCCTGCATTCCCTGTATTCCCTGTATTCCCTGTATTCCCTGCATTCCCTGTATTCCCTGTATTCCCTGCATTCCCTGTATTCCCTGTATTCCCTGCATTCCCTGTATTCCCTGTATTCCCTGTATTCCCTGCATTCCCTGCATTCCCTGTATTCCCTGCATTCCCTGTATTCCCTGTATTCCCTGCATTCCCTGTATTCCCTGTATTCCCTGTATTCCCTGTATTCCCTGTATTCCCTGCATTCCCTGTATTCCCTGCATTCCCTGTATTCCCTGCATTCCCTGCATTCCCTGTATTCCCTGTATTCCCTGTATTCCCTGTATTCCCTGTATTCCCTGCATTCCCTGTATTCCCTGCATTCCCTGTATTCCCTGTATTCCCTGCATTCCCTGTATTCCCTGTATTCCCTGCATTCCCTGTATTCCCTGTATTCCCTGTATTCCCTGTATTCCCTGCATTCCCTGTATTCCCTGCATTCCCTGTATTCCCTGTATTCCCTGCATTCCCTGTATTCCCTGCATTCCCTGTATTCCCTGCATTCCCTGCATTCCCTGTATTCCCTGCATTCCCTGTATTCCCTGTATTCCCTGTATTCCCTGCATTCCCTGTATTCCCTGCATTCCCTGTATTCCCTGTATTCCCTGCATTCCCTGCATTCCCTGCATTCCCTGTATTCCCAGTATTCCCTGTATTCCCTGTATTCCCAGCATTCCCTGTATTCCATGCATTCCCAGCATTCCCTGCATTCCCTGCATTCCCTGTATTCCCTGTATTCCATGCATTCCCTGCATTCCCTGCATTCCCTGTATTCCCTGCATTCCCTGCATTCCATGCATTCCCTGCATTCCCTGTATTCCCTGTATTCCCTGTATTCCCTGTATTTCTGCATTCCATGCATTCCCTGCATTCCCTGTATTCCCTGTATTCCATGCATTCCATGCATTCCCTGCATTCCCTGTATTCCCTGTATTCCCTGTATTCCCTGTATTTCTGCATTCCATGCATTCCCTGCATTCCCTGTATTCCCTGTATTCCCTGTATTCCCTGCATTCCATGCATTCCCTGCATTCCCTGTATTCCCTGTATTCCCAGCATTCCATGCATTCCCTGCATTCCATGCATTCCATGCATTCCATGCATTCCCTGTATTCCCTGCATTCCCTGTATTCCCTGCATTCCCTGCGTTCCCTGTATTCCCTGTATTCCCTGCATTCCCTGTATTCCCTGTATTCCCTGTATTCCCTGGCTAGTTTCATGTTACCCGTCACATGTTACGTGTTATCATTTCGCTTGCAATGGTGGTTGTGCTAAATGCTGGCTTTCATAAAACTCATGGCACAGTATTCCGATATGGATACTGTGACCCTCAGTGGAAAACAGATAACATGGACATGTCGGGAAGGACCAGTAGTGTCAAATACATAATAAACCACATGCGGCTATTGCGGTGAGCGCAGATTTCAGCCCTTACAGCACATGCATGCATGTGATTGATAGATCTACCTACCTATACACTTATTAAGCCTTTCTGAATTCCATTTGCATGCCCTTATCTTCACATATTGTATGCATGTGTGCATCTTTTCGCAGGCAATGGTGCATGTGTCAAGTGCTGGCTTTCAACAGGTTGCAAGTGTAACGATTCATGCAACTGTGTCAGTGGTGAGCAGGGCATCACTGGCAGGGGGCGGGGGTATTCGATGGTGCAGTCAAATTTGGCAGTCAACAAGGTACTGATGTTAATCCCAAACTTTGGAGCAGTCGGCATTTGCCGCTACGTAATGGATGAGCAATCTAGCTACACGCACACCGTGACTGTTCTTGATGCCTACCCTTCTCTTCCGTCCCTCGCTCCCAATTGCCTGAGTATTGCCTGCCTTTTGTGCCGCCCCACATATACTTCCTGGCCCCACGACCGTGTCCTAGTTTAGAAAGAATGAAAGAAAGCTACGCCCCGTGAATGTTAAGGAAACAGCGCAGCCTGGGCCGAAGCCACATCCGCGCCGTTACCGCTACCGTCCTAGTTTATTTTGTGTAAGGAGCGCATGTGTGGCACTGCTTGCTTTGCCCAAGCAACTAGTTGTGCGTCACAGAAAAGACCTGTTGTTCAGCAAAACATCCACATTCCAGCAAAAACAAGCAAGGAAATGACAAATTTTCAACATGACAGGCAAGGGTAGGGCAGCACCCCATGAAAGCGAGGGAGATTAAAGGCGTGCTGTGTGCGCACTGAATAACAAACAGCCAGTGACAAGTGAGGAAATTTTGACATCATGGCAACATATGCATGCAACATATGCGTGCAACATATGCGTGCAACATATGCATGCAACATATGCATGCAACATATGCATGCAACATATGCGTGCAACATATGCATGCAACATATGCGTGCATGCAACATATGCATGGATCTATACTTCAATGACTGATGATATGAATGTGGGCCTTGCTAAAAAGGCTCGGCAGTGTAGGCGCCCAGCTGTCTGCCAGGGATAAAAGTAAGGGACTAGATGGGGAATAGATGGGGCAAGCTGGAATTACTGGAATATGTGAAGTACGTGTTTCAAGTTCTGCCTGTTTTGCAACGTCTTCCGTCCATTGCTTGCTTGCGATATTTGTTCTTGTTTGCAGCATCTGTCTAGCACTGCGTGGTGTCTTTCCTCCAGCTTTGCAGCACCCACCTAGCACTGCGTGGTGCGTGTCTTTCCTCCCGTTTGGGAGCACCCGCTGTACATTTTTGCACACTTATGTGCGATTCTGCTGATTGGATGTATCTTTTGGAGGGGATCATAGAGAGACCCCTCCGGTGCTTAATCAGGAAAGAGTGGCGCTGTGTCCACTGTAGAAACAAAAATAGGAGGTCTACCGCTGCGTCAATAGACTCGCTCCTCTATCCTTAACGTGATCGGCAATTTGGAAAATTGGTCATTCCTTTCCTTTTTGACATCTTACTTTCCAAATTTTCATGTGCACTGCTGCGTACAATGAGCCATGCCTGTGACAGAGTTGGAGCATGTCGTCCCATCGGAAGTCTAATCAGTTAAATCAATACTGCCTGTACAAGAAAGAAAGAAAGCTACGCCCCGCAGGGGCGTGAGGGTTAAGGAAACAGCGCGGCCTGGGCCGCGTCTGCGTCCTCGCCGTTGCCATTACTGCTGCCTGTATGTGCGGCTGAGCCGATTGCAATTTGCGTGTTAGCCCTTGCACACACCTAAGGTGCTTATGTTGTGATGCTTATTGTAACTCATCACTTCACCATGAAACAACGCTGTTCCATCCTGCCGTTCTGACTTCCATCCTGCCGTTCTTACTTCCATCCTGCCGTTCTTACTTCCATCCTGCCGTTCTTACTTCCATCCTGCCGTTGCGACACTAGCGACACCTGGGAACCATGACCCAATTTGCAACGATTGCCTTGACTGGTTTCAAAGATGGGTTTGCAGCCGGCCAACGAGCGTCTTGCACCGAAAAATAATGCAAGCAAGATAGAGTTGGCACTGAGTTGAGTTTGCAGTAATTCTCCAAACATGAAAAGCCTTCATGGTCCCATTCTGCGACTGGATTTTGTTGCTTGACGACAGAAAGAAACAAAGAAGTTGCTTGATGACAGAAAGAAACAAAGAAGTTGCTTGATGACAATCTCTTTCTGGTTCCCTCGTTTCAGTCAGTTGTTGGGTGCACTTTGCCTGAATCCCCCCCCTCCCTTCCTTCCCTAAATACCTGCGTACCCAAGGCAAAGCCTACTACAACTGCCACCTTGGGTCAAGCTGCATTGGATCGGTCACGATCTGGTGGGGCTTCACGGTTGTGGATGGCACCTGGGCGTGTAACAATTGGCAGCACGGCTGCAACTTTGGCACCAGTCCGAACGCCTCATCTTGCACTGCCCTCGAGATTCTTCCAAATACTCTTCCTTGTAGTAAGTAAGGTTCCCCTATTCTCCGTCAACTTGTAATCCTGATCGCAGTGCGCACGTCTAGAAGGGCACCTCGTGCGTGGTGCCCTTCTCCCTGGGTTGCCCCCCCTTTGGATATATCTCATGTTATCATCATAAATATATAGATACCCTATCCATATATGTGGTTTAGGGTTTAGGGCTAAACCCTAAACCCTAAAGCCTAAACCGCATGCATTGATACATTCAGTGGATGCCAGCACCATCTCGCTGTGACAAATCCCATGACTTAAGTGACCCCCCTCCCCTCCCACACCCTTAATAATTCCTCAAGTCCCCTAATGTCCCACCACGTTCCACGATCCCCCCCCCCATAATGTGCACTATTTAAAGCCCGAGAGGCTTGCCACCTAGAATTTCGCCGTTGCGCGGCCGTTTTTTTAATTCGTTCTAGCTGCGCGATGGGAAATGAATTTGCCTGCGCAGACCCTAGGAGGTTTAACGGTAAGTCCAAGGGCATGCTCGCTTGTATGTGTGCGGTTTGTTTTCTAAGGCATGCACATCGCCCTCGCCGAAGTTACCCTCCTTACCCTCAACGAACCTCAACACGCATGGATGGTGATGCATATGATGCATGCATTATCTAAGGTAACGGCACGGACGTTGCCGAGGCCCCTGCCGCACTGTTTCCTTGACCCTCACGCTCCTGCGGAGCGTAGTTTTCTTTCCTTCCTATGGTTCACTAACACAGACACTCCCACTTGACTTATTCCCCATCTTCAGCTATCCCGCCACCACCAGTGCCACCGTTGTCGCCGCCACCCCCTCCGCTCCCTCCTCCTCCTTTCCCCCCATCACCTCATCTCCCCCTACCTCCGCTCCCTCCTCCTCCTCCTTTACTCCCATCATCATCTCCACCTCCCACTCCTCCCCAAAACATCTTCAGCCAACACACACATTCTGTGGTGTTGAACATGCCTATTTCCTTGCTGTCCGAATTTAATAACATGGCAGCCTTCCACCAGGGCTTCACACAAGCCATGAACACACTAGCCTTCCCAGCTGAAGCCTCCATCACCTCCATTACCCCCGGATCTGTGGTGGTCAATTACACACTCACGTACTACTCAAACAAGACCAATACGATTTCATCTGGTTTGGATGCCATTGTGAACGCATCCCTTGCCAAGGTCGCCTCAGACTCGGGTACGCCCTCCTTGTGGCTGCCGACGGGCTTTGTTGTTGCCTTCAATATCAGCGATGATGGCAGCATCAACAACATACCATCTTTGAGTGCCACTGGAATCGCAAATGGCCCGCCAGCAGCTCCGCAAGGCTCTCTGGGTCCTCGTGACGGCAGCGCCGGCATGTGGGCAGCCATAGGGGCGTCTCTTGGGGGAGTGGTGCTCATCTTATCTAGTGTCGCGACTTACCTGTTGTGGTGGCTCCAGAGGGGGAAAGGAGATCATGCGCCCAGCCTGGAAAAGGGACGGGCGCAGGAGTCAGCGGGTGGTGATGAGGCAGCAGGAAGAAATATTCCACTTGCTGATCTTCAGCCGGAAACCAAAGCATACCAACTGACCGATCCTCTCCCTGTCAGCAACATTTGCGATCCCAGCGCCGCCTCCATGAAGGCGACGCTGACAAATGGCAAAGACATGTTCATCAGCGGCACTACTTGCATGAGCAGCCAGGTTCCTTCGTCAGAAGTGTCATCGGAGCTTGCGTCGTCACAGCAAGGGAGCTCCTCCATGTTGTCCCCAACTGCCTCCGTATGTATGACGACCACGCCCCATTCCAGCTACTCGAAGATTGCCGATGCGCGACGACATCGGCTGGCTGCCTGTGAAGAGCAGTTGTTAGATATTCCTTACGTGGAGCTGAATGGACCTCTGGGACCCGGAACCCCTCTTCAATACGTGTGCATGGGAGGCTTTGGAACTATTTACAAAGCTGTGTGGAAGGTGAGCCTTGGATGTACCCATGAGAAAACCACCAGGTGAGGAAGTGTCACCTCTTTTTTCTGCCTCATGGTAATGGCGGATGTGGCTACGACCCCAAGCTGCGTTGTTTCCTCAATCTCCACGCCCTAATAGGGCGTAGCTTTCTTTCTTTCTGAGCCTTAGACGTGAGTGCTGGGATCAACGGTAAGTTGATGTGCCCCTTTTCCACGTCCTAAATATCCCAAGTGTGTCACGAACAGATCACAGAAGGCCCGGTAATTTAGGGTTTAGCAACTGCACTTCACCTCCTTTCTACAACCTTATTGCTCGGACCACGGGGTGTAGTAACATAGATAGGTCGGTCAATGTTTGGTCCCAATCTGCCAAGTGGATGATGCCTTGCATCATGCCCAAGGTGAAATGCTGCGTACTAAAATAAACATTGGTTTCATATTAGGCTAGAGTACTTCCCAACATCAGAATCCACCCGTCAGCCAGCCAAGCACAGCCGGAATCGCAAGCCACCGTAGCTTGTAAGACTTTTCTCTCGTTATGATGGTAACGGCGCGGACGCGGCGTAGGCCCAAGCCGTGCTGTTTCCTTAACACCCACACCCCTGCGGGACGTAATTATATTTATTTATTTATTTCTGGTTTCCTTGAATGTAGGGCATGGATGTTGCCGTCAAGAGGATGGAGTCCTTGGACAACGCTAGAGCTCGGGATGACTTAATACGAGAGGCCGTCATTATGGCTAGTTGTCAGCACCCTAACATCGCAGAGGTCCACGGTGAGAGTCAATCCATGCAGCTAAGCTGCTTTGAACTATGGGGAGGCGCTTCTGATCTTCCCGTTGATATGTTGCTACGTTTTACCGAAGTGAAAGCTCATGTCAAAACAACTAAATTATCATAATGCGGCCGTTCATTTCTTGGTAATGTGATTTCATCCTATCTAGGGGTACTAGGGGACGTTCTTGATTGGCCAAGACATGAGCTGCGACTTCCATAATTCCTTCTGTTTTACCACTACTTTTCATTTAGGTTGATTCCCATGTTTCAAACTGGTATTGCTTGCACGTCTCACATCATGGACACGTGAAACACGACGAGTGAGAAACAGCACAAAAAATGTTGTTTTTGAAGATTTATGAAGATTTCCCGACAAAAAATCTGCAGGATCTTATGTCTGCTCGGAAGATTTCCCAAGAAAGAGGGAAGGGGTCCAGTCTTGTTTTTAGCTACGCTAAGCGATTAAAAAAGAGGGAAGGGGTCCAGTCTTGTTTTTAGCTACGCTAAGCGATTAAAAAAAGAGGGTAGCATAAAGTAAATCTTGAGCAGTTAAAGTTAATTGTCTTTCATCAATTTTCACCTTGCCATAGGATTTTGCATGGTCGGGTCCGACCATGCATATTTTTTCCCCAAGACAAAAGTTTTTCCGATCATGCAGAATCTTAATCTGTGCTTGGGAAAGTCTTCGCTTGGGCCCCCGAAGTCTTACCCAACCATTAGCGAGAATCTAATCCTCTGCTTAATCGCTGCAAGACTGGGCACCCCCGCCGCCTTTGGGGTCCCAAGAAAAGCCTTTTCTGGTTTCTGTGAGTAGCTTTCTTATCTCCATTTACATGTACGGAATATCAGATTTGGACCACTCGAAATTGTGAAAAACACACCAAGGGTGGGTCACACCACATGGCAGCACTTTGCTTGCCTTCGCAAGATTCGTGGAAAAAAAATCTGATGGCCAAACATGATGGGCATGCATGACAGAATGCATGTGAACGTTTACACATAAGAATCGCCTGTCGGGGTTGGGCGTGGCCGGAGGGGGGCGAATTTCGACCGGGAGGGCAAAGGCTGGGGTCCCCAAAGCGTGGACATGGCCGGAGGGGGGGCGAATTTCGACCTGAGGGCGGTGGGTCGGAGGCTTGGGACCTCCGGGCGTGGACGTGGCCGGTGGTTTGAGGTCCCATACCTTCATGTTTTGTTCTCGCAGGCATCTCCCAAGACCCAGCCACCGGGGTCCCATGCATTGTCATGAAGTTCTACGAGATGGGATCTCTCCGCGATGTGTTGGAGGAGTCCACCCCGGATCAGCTGAGCCGGTCGACGAGGTTGAAGATGGCCATAGATGTGGCCAAGGGCATGGCCTACCTGCACGGACGAGGCGCACACAGGGTAAAAATGGATCATCATAGTGGCATAAACCTAGCATGCATGGGCACGCCCATGAGAATGAGATAGACTTTTGTTACCAACTTATATAATAGTTGGTGAGGTTCTGGCATGTGTTATTTCTTTATTTATTTATTTGTCGCAAGGCTGGCAAGGCATCCTCACAATATGTACGTTATTACTTGTTGGTTTTTAATGGGAGGTGGGAGGAGAAGTTGTGATCTTAAACGTCTCAAAGCAAACAATTGAGGCTTCTCAACATTCCACGATTGTTTCCTCGAAATTTAATTTCCAGAGCCCGTGGAGACTAGCAAGGTCCATGAAGCAAATTACAACATGCTTGTTTGGTCAATGGGCTGTGACTTGTATGTGCCTGGTTTAGATATCTTGCTTAGTAAACATGTTAATAGAAGAAGCGTATTAATTATTTTGTTGTTTGCTTTCCCTTTCACACCCTGTATGTCTTGCCCCCGTGCAGATTGTCCATGGCGACCTGAAGCCGGGGAACCTGCTTGTGGAGGACGACATGCATGTTGTGGTCAGCGACTTTGGGCTGTCAAGCATGAAGGTGATTTTAACAAACCGTTGTGTTTCATATTTATTTTTGTATGGATGACGAGCAAGTGAGATAGTAACAATCATTCCAACCTAGGCGGATACAATGGAAGGCGCCCTGCTACCAGATACTTTTTGCTCGGGTGCGTATAGATATTTTATATCCTGGCCATGATTACCGTCTTGAATGTGTTTGGTCCAGGTATTGCTCCTGCTGCTCCTGCTCCTGATCCTGCTCCCGTTCTCCTGATCCTGATCCTCTTCGTGGGGAATATTTCACTATGATCCTGATTCTGATCCTCCTCTGCCTGCTTTGCCTCGGCCGCCTTGGCCGCCCTGGCCGCCCTGGCCGCCTTGGCCGCCCTGGCCGCCTTGGCCGCCTTGGCCGCCCTGGCCGCCTTGGCCTTGCTCTCAACTTAGACACGCTTGGGCGTCTCTTCCTTGCCCTGCTGTACCCTTGTTTGACCACCATGCCCGGAGCCACTGAGGGCACCTAGGGTTCATGCAGAAAAGGGCACATAATCAGGCCAGCCGGCAATCAAATCACAGGACAGGCCATGCTTTAAATGACAATACAGGCCAGAAATTAATTGATAGGGCAGGCCATGTCTTAAATGACGAGATAAGGCTAGATATTAAAAAGCTTGACTGACTCTATATCGTTGCCTTCTTCGCCTTGCCCTCGGTAACCTCAATCAGTGGTGTGCCTGTTTCATTCGAGAAACGGTGCACCCTGCGCCTCCTTCTCACTCCCCTGCATGGCCTGCTGGAGGAAGCATGGGACCCTTGCTCGCATGGCTGCGTTCAGCTCGAGTAATAATGGCACAGCCATTCAGCATGTTGGGGAAAGGCTGCTGTGATATATTTCAATATTTGTGCTGTCCAGCCGGAGTAAAGTTGGTGGTGGTGTAAGGGCGAACAGAGAGCGAAGTACAAGCTGGGGGAGCTTTTACTTCGCTCTCTGTACGACTGAGGGAAGTACAAGGCAGGGAAGATGCGTTCCGCCTCATCCATAGCCTTATGCAAATACACTGGGTCAGCAGTAAGAGCCTGCAGGATGCCAATCTTGCAGTATTTGTTGACGATGGTCGGCATACGAGAACGTGGCGATGTAGGCATTGGAGTCAATGGTGCACTCCAGTGACATGGGCTCCAGCGTTTTGAGGCTGCTGTCATTTTGATGTCCTCGGCCATGACTCCTACCTGAACGCAGGCAATGAAGCAGAACGTTACTTGCCCCCCACACACAGCCCCATGACATTGTTGTCCTTCCCAGATTTAACGACTTACTTTCCAGGAGCCAGGGTGTGAAAAAGTGTGACTGAGTGAGAAAGTGTGAGCATGAAACCGAGGCCGCCAGGCCTCGTGGGGGGGGGTGCGGGGGGGCGCCCGAGCCCATGTTTGCACAGAGCCTGACGTACCTCCCAGCATCCGCTGCTTGATCTTCTCCATTGGTAATAAAGAAAGAAAGCTACGCCCCTTGAGGGGTGTGAGAGTTAAGGAAACAGCGCAGCCTGGGCCGAAGCCACCTCCGCGCCGATACCGTGCCGCTCTCCATTGATCACTCCATTGATAGACGAGTCCACGTTCTTTTTCTTTGTGGTTTTTTCCCTTCTGAGGGTAGTTTAGGAGGGTGTCCCCCGCTTGACCATCGAACAGAGTGCAGCTGGGGCAGGCTAGATAGGTTATTAATGCTATGACCGGCCCCAAGCTGCGTTGCTTCCTTAACCTCCACGCCCAAGTAGGGCTTGGCTTTCTTTCTTTCTATGACTGGCTAGGTATTAATTGCTAGGAGGGGAGGAGGAGGAGGAGGAGGACTGAGCAGTCCTGACAGATACTGCTTACGTAAGTCGAGCGATTCTCACGCCTCCTGCTTCGGCAGAGGAGTTGCCTTTCTTTCTTTCTTATATAAGTCACCCAGTGTTATGCTTGACAACTTGATCACACTGTTGCTGGGTACAATGATCGGATGTCGAATCAACCAGTCGCTATCGTGTGATGTGTTTCTTTTATACGGTATTTGGTACCGGTAAAGAAGTCCGTGCACCCTCAACAAATATTTGTTTTTGCCCGTGACTGACTGGCCGTGCAGCGGGGGTTATTGGAATTATAATAGCGTGCAGCTAGTCCACGCTCCCCAAGCAATTGTCAAATAAAAGCGGAGTCAAACTGGTTATATGACAGTAAGGAAAGGAAAACCATTGGCTTCTATCCCGGCCAAAATAGGTTTGACAAACCGTGGCTATGAAATACAAAAAAGTTTTTGTTTGAAACAAACAGGGTGAAAACATTCGAGTTCTGTTTGTATTATTTTTATTCCTCTAAAAACAGGAAAAACTATTTGTATGCTGATAATGCTGACTGTTGTTAATGCTGCCGTAGACATCCACTCGCACCATGGCTGCCAACAGCACTGCGCGGTCCGTCGTGTACTCCGCTCCAGAGCTTCTATCTGGCATGCTCCAGCCCGGGGCCACCGCACCTTCCAATCGCCGCACCATGGAGGGAGACATTTACTCCTTTGCCATGGTCATGTTCGAGATTTTCACCGGGTAGGTGACATGTCGGGCATGCTTGCCAGTGGCCGCAAGAGCATGAGGAAAACAACATAAGCGAGACACAATTGATAGCGTTTTGTGTTGCACTTGTTCTTTGCTCCGCTGATTTGTTGATGTTTTTTGTAGGTGTGTCCCTTTCTGCGGAGTTAATGAAGGCCACGTGCTGGCCTTCATGGCCAACGGCCAGCGGCCCATTCTACCAACCAAGTTGGCTCCGGGTGTCCGTTGCATCGTGCCCATGAACATCGCCCGCCTTATTGAGTGCTGTTGGGACCAAGACCCGGCGAAAAGACCCTCCTTCCAACGATTGGAGGCAGATTTAGAGAGCATGGTAGCACAAGCAGCGTATTAAATCAATTACTGTCTTGAGCTGAAGAGGGGAGCATGCACAGCTTTGGTCAACAATAAGGGATCAGTTGCGTATGTGATATTCGCTTGCTTGATTTTAAGCAATTTGAAGGCAAGGGATATTGAATAGCAATGTTGCGAGGGTTAGGAAAAGTATTTCGCACGTTCGCACAACTTTTCTTAATTTGGCCGTAGTTGGTACTAGCTTTGGAGCTATTAAGTATTATTTAGAGCCGCGGTTACATTGCATCGATGGCCGGTCGCTGATGCTTCCTATCGTTTGAGTGTTTTACGATCTTTATCTTTTGAGAGATAAGATCATACAACACTCAAACGACTTTTGAGTGGAAATTGAAAACATGCAAATGTATTTGTTGACTTAACCGTAGGGCAAATGAACGGTGCAAAATATTTGTAATTTGAAACAAGAGCTGTACTACGGTACCGCACGGCCAGTCTCGATTGGAATTCACAAGACACGAAACCACTATAGATACTAACGGTAAGTGTTACAGCACAGAATGTAGCGCCGTTCACTGCACGGGGAGTAGCCCAAAGCTTCTTTAATGGACAGCTGGCACTGGGCTAGCGGGATAAGGCGCAGCAACAGCAAACTGGGAACGCAATGAGCATAATGATACCCCAGATGATACGAATACTGGTATTTTTGTGGCAAAGTGTGGGGAATTTGTATGGCATCTCTATTCACAGGCGAAAATTCCATATTTGAATTATTGAGTTCTGCCACACGACGCTTGCATGATTAATTATGAAGCTGCGTGTTATTCCGCGGTAAGGTGAAATCTTTAGGTAATTTTACCAGCAATCAACCATGATGTGGAGTACCGGTAAGTTAAAAACCCGTTAAGAAAAGATTCATGCTGAAGGCAAGCTCCAGCTAAGACATGTTGTTTGAATTCGGGCATTGAGATTCAAGCGGTCATTCAGTTAGCGGAACCCACACTGGGTTGGACACTGGCCTACTAGTAGATACTGCATTGTCTAGCCTGTAACAAGCCTGCCTTCCACACTGATTGTAATATCAATGACATTACACCTGGCTCTGGGCCATGCTGAAAAAAGCTCGATTGCGTGGGCGCCCGACTATCTCGTCGGGAGAAAATAAACTGAAGGCTGGAGGAGAGAGGAAAGGATGGAACAGACGGAAAAGGAGTAAGAACATGCCCCAAATGAGAGGAAGTCTGAAGAAACTCCAGTCTGTTCAGATCCTAGCCCTCGACAAAGAGAAAGGAAACAAGCAGACCAAGCAGTAGGTCAGGAAAACCTGGAAAGAGGAAACAAAGAAAAGGGACACACAAATGGCTGGGGGGAAAGCGAGTGAGAGAAAGGAAGCCCCGGCCTCTGAAACGACTAAGCCTCAACAAAAACTAGCACATCCACCACAAAAGTCAGAGCATCCCAACCTACCCTAGTACACAGTGTGGAAGTCTGTACCACCGTCTGGGGGGCCTGCCCATCCCCGCTCCTCAAAGTGCTCATGCACGGCTGTCACATCCGTGCAGAAGAGGTCAGTGAGGACGTGAGGTTGCTGCTGCCAAGGCGGGGCTGTCTTCATCTAGATTTTCATCCACCCTCTTGGCTCCCAATGGACTTGGAAAACAGCTGGATTCTGAAATATGCTTGTGAGGCATACCGGGTGCATCTGCTGTCCGGAAGCCTCATCCTAGAATGATGCTTAGGGCACGTTTTCAGGGCTAAACCTGCGGAAACCCCTGAAATCTCAACCCCGTCATGCATTAACGGCTCAAATCAAATTTGCAAATCGTAACTGCCAGTCAAGCATCTAGACAGGGCTCCTCACTTCCTTGGGCTTTCTTCATCAGCAAGCCAGGTCTGCCATGCCTGTTGCGTTTCCTGCCATCATTTCACAACTCATGGGCATGATCGTGGTCATCGTTGTGGACGAGGGAGGCATGTGCCAGCGCCCATGCGGGCTCCTTAGGGTCGTTCTTTGCCTTCAACCATGGCCTGCAGGAAAGGTCCACAGGGGTGAGATGGATAGTCAACAGGGGCTATAAGAAGGTTGAATCTCAGCTGAGTTGCTGGTGCCTGCGGCCTGCGGACGACAGGGAGGGCCAATCACAACCGAGGATGCCGAGGAAGCAAAATATGGCCTTGCATGCTAAGCTGTACAATTGTACATCCATGGACCAGTCAGACAGAAAGAAAGAAAATTACGTCCCGCAGGAGCGTGAAGGTGAAGGAAAGAGTGCGGTACGGGCCTAGGCTGCGTCCGCGCCGTTACCATCATAACAAGAGAAAAGTCGAACAAGCTACGGTGGCTTGCGCTTCCGGCTGTGCTTGACTGGCTAACTGGTTGAGACAAGGAGGACCAAGAAAGGGGATAGGAGGGGGCAAGGGTGTTGTCAGGGAGGATCAATATAGTGACAACTTGCAAGGAATTTCAATCACGGACGAGGACGGAGGGATAAAAGCGGGTGGTGCATGCTAAGCTGTGCATCGATAGCCATGGCTGTCCAACAGGAACAGTGCACAGCAAGAAGAAATTAACAGGGCACAAAGTTACATACCGTACCATATGGATCAATAAGTCTGTATTGCATTGCTTTTTTGTCTCGGTGTTCCATTGTGGTGTTTTCTGCTGTATCACGTTGTGGCATATTTGACAGAGTCCAAGCAGTCGTGCACTACTCATGCGGATGATGTGATCTACAAATTGCGGGCATTGTGTGAGAGGACAGTTTGAGGGTTCAATATTCACGCCCAGCACTCTTCAGCCCTCCTCTCGGATGGTTTAAGCTTTCAGCTCAAGATGTCAGCCTTGCATGGCCGAAGCTTGTTGCATGGCGATTTCTGCAGGACCCGGTGCCAGGCAAGTCTACGCAACTGTATGCCAATTATGTTTCACAGCCATTCTAAGGTTCAAACGATCTGCCAGGATGTTTATACGAATGATTCTCAATAGCCACACCCTGTGTGACGTGGGCTATCGAAAACAAGACCTGATGGCCTGGGGGGGGCGATCCCAAACAGCTCGACAACCCTTTTCGGGAGGGGGTACCGAAACCAGCTCCAGATCGTCTCGTGCGCACTATTTAAGACCGATAATCTGCGAACGATTCATGGATGCGACGATTCCGGTGTACGGCATTTAAAATCCCGTATTCCTCAAGCCACGCTCAGGCGTTTTCTTTCTTTCTTTCTTTCTTTCGTCCCACCCCTGGTCGCCCGCTGCTACTGCCGTGTCCTGATCCTGGTGCACCTGCAGCGCGCGCTGTCTGGGGCAGGTCACAGCATAGTGCCACTATGAGGATTAAGAGAGAGGCGGTGGTCATCAGGAATTACAGGCTGGCCCGCCGCTAGCTGTATTCATCACAAGTCCTTCATTGCCGTTGAGTTGTCGACCAGGAGAGCCGAATCCTGCCTTTGAAAGTTGACGAATGGCAGATCCAGGTCTCATGTTCCTCTTGATTGGACCGGTCACGGCTTTCGAAGCGGACCATCCAGGTTTTGAAGTTTTCACACCGCTCTTGATGGCACCGGTCACGGAACGGAGCTTCCGACGTTTCGCAGCAAGGAGACGCACCGTCAAAAAATAGTGTGCTTGTGTGCGCACGACGGTGAGCAGTTGCACACAGGTTGCGGGTTGCCCAGTCCTGAATTCCTCATTGAGGTTTCCCTGGGCAGCGCCATGGGACACCCAATCCCACTGTCCAACTGGTGGGTGCATCAAGCTGGCACCCAAGGCCGAGGACGGCAGAAAACGGAGAGGTCCACAATCAGAAGCAGCTTGCCATCAGATTTCATACAATTTGTCTGCTTGACAGAATGGATAATATGGACAAGGAATTATGCTGTTCCAGGGATCGATCGTTGCAGAATAAAGGATTGTCTACTTGCTGCCAAGAGGTTGAAAGAGGGACATGCAAAGCATGCACGTGGGCGGCCCGGGTATCTGATCATCAAAGTCCGGAAATCTGAACCATTTGCGAGTGATGGGCAGCACTGTATGAGGATTGTCAGCACGCTTCAGCTGAGGTTCAACTACCATCAAGGCCCGTGGCTAAGGCTGCCTGGAACAGCAAGCCGCAATGCATAGGCGCAATGCACCAGGTGTGGCCTGATCAAGGTTTCATCTCTATCGACCCAGAGGTGGCAGCCATTGGAGGGCCGTGTGGCACACGCTAAATAACAAACACAGACAAGCCGTGACCTGGGGTCAGCAATCTGATGCCGATGTGTCAATGACGTTACGCCCCTTGGACCCCGCTCGAAGGGCTCAGCCGCGTGGGCGCTCAAGTACTTGAGTGGGGGGAATGCAATTAAAAGGAAAGACGAGGACACCATCACGCCGGAAGGGGCATCCTCATGAACGCGCTGAGCTGTGGCACCAGTATGGGTTGGGTGCTTCAGCTACAATTCAGCTACCTCACCATCTATGCCCGAGGGGAATCCCTATTCAGCCCATCAGCCTCCCAACAGTGGTTTAGTGAGTACTAAAACTAACAGAGCCGTGTAGGTGGCGGATCTTGTGCAGCTGAACGAACACATGACACCGTGGGTTTTTGTGACCAACCAAGCTCGACCTGCTGAGAGCACCAGTGCAACCTGTATGGCCCGAGCTGCACAAAAGCACCTGAGCCAATCGCCAGCACCTCGTCTACACAAGCTCTTTATCTGCCAAAAGCACAAGTGCATCACGCATGGATGCCCGGAGCTGTACGCAAGCTCCCATGCACATCTCCAGCCTCGCCCACACAGGCGCCTCATTCTGTTGAAAGCACGAGTGCATCCCGCATGGATGCCCGGAGCTGTACGCAAGCTCCCATGCACAACTCCAGCACCTCTCGGCTCTCAGCTTCCCCCCAACAGCCTGTGCAAAGCAAGGAACACGCACAGGCTCCATGTTCAGCATCTCGTCGAGATTATATAAGACAATTGTATACATACTTGATCATTCAAGAGCCCATGGCGTGTACGCATATGTAGCCAATACACTGCCCCCCCCTTGACCAGCACAAAGTTAGCATGGCATCGCCTCAGCCAAATCTGGCTTAACCTTCGACCCATCCAACCTCATCTGGAGGAGGCTAGCTGACAGTCCATCACCCACCTTGCATGGACAGCTGTGTGACCTCATTACATGAGGGCATGAGGGCCATGAGCGCTGAGCCCTCCTGCTGTGCCTCCTCTGCAGCACTTGGATCCAGAAGCAAAACCCCGCCACGCTTCACCTGCAAGGGAAATGCTTTGTGACTAAATTACGAACACATTTGTTTATGTTTGTGAGCCCTCCTGCTATTGCCTTCCCTGCAGCACTCAAATCAAGAGGCGAACTCGCCTCCCTTCACCTGTAAAACAAATGTTTTGGGACTATTTCCGAATGCGATTCTGTTGATGTGCCAGTCCCTCATGCTGGGCCTCCTCTGACTACAGCAGCTCTCAGATCCAGAAGCAAAACCCCGCCCAGCATCACCTGCTAGGGGAATGGGATCGTAATATTTTGTTCAATGCCGTTACGGTTTGTGCACCCTCTAGTTGTGCTTCATCTGTGGCACTCAGGTCAACCCAAAAAACTTCACCTGAAAGGGTGTTGTTTATACAAATACTGATATTAATTGGACATGGTATTGAATGCATGGCGGTCCTGATGTGGTGATGGCTCCACAGCACTCGGATCCAGGGGCAGAGCCCCGCCCTGCTTCACGCCGGGTTGAGTCAAACATATTTATGTACTTTACTCTTTGCATGGCACCATTTTCATGGAGCCAGACAGGCCATGCAGGGCGCGCACGCATGCAACAAATCCTTCTTGCTTCACTTGCACTTGTCGGAATAATGCATAAATTATCAAGGATTTGCGGGGTGTGCGCGGATGGACAACTTGGTGCTAGTTAGACAAAGGGAAGGCGATTTACAGATTCAAGTCTTGGTGCAGCGGTGCATAGACGAGGTTAAGACGGAGAAAAATGCGCCCCCCCACAGGGGTGTGCAGGTGAAGGGAGCAGCGCCACTCCGGGCTGGAGCCACATCCGCGCCAATATTGCCATTGGGTAATGGGGAATGGCTTGTGCAGGGGCGTGGGACACACAACATTTTGCCAACTGTCTCAACCGGCCTTTTTAGAATTGCCAGCCATGATGAAGAGGCATGATCACAATTTGCCCCTTGTCCCAACCTGTCCTTCCAGTGTGCCAGCATGCACAATTACGCCGCAGAAACATGCTGACATGAGCACACTGTCCAAGTCCCACGTGTCAGTCACGTATGATTGAGTCAGCTCGGGGACCCTGGGTCAGGGCTGAGGGCCCTGGGTGCAGGTCGTAGACTCAAAAGCTTAGGGCCCAGGGTCCGGTGTAAAGGCTAGGGGCCAGGTTCAGGTTTGAGAATAAAATCCCCACACGATCCACTCTCAGTAGTCTCACCACTAGGCAGGCTGGCACGAGATCAAACAGTTCAACTCCGGCATCGGCTAAAGCAACCTGCAAGCATGGGTGAAGAGGTGTGAACATGGGTGAAGAGGTGTGAACATGGGTGAAGAGGTGTGAACATGAGAGGGCCAGAGTGTAAACATGGGCACACGATTCAGCAGCTTCGGTCCTGCATGGAACAACAGGGGGTGAACGTGTGTGAACAAGGGAGGGACTAATATCCACACACCCCTCACACCCATTCCTCAGGGCAAAGCATACCTACCAACCCATGTGTTGTGATGGCCACCTATACAACCAAAGCTTCAGGCAAAGCATACACACGGGTCCAGCCATAGTGGCCACCTAGGCGATCAACGCACAGAATATCATCCACCAGCACATCTTATGATGTACCTCAAAGGGGGGGGGAAATCATATACCAGCAGTCCAGCACCACGTTTCATGTTAGGGAGCCCCATACAAGGCTATGGCTACAATTCAGCTATGTCTCAGCCTATGACCGTGAGTGCCTAGTGCAGCTAATCCCGCTGCTTTGGCCACCTGGTGCATACCATTCCATGTCCAGTCTCAAGCAGCCCAGGGGTGGCAGTCCAGTGGCGCACCAGAGGGGGTCTGGTGCGCACTTGAATACAAAGCGATCAGCATACACCCCAGATCCGGCGGTGGTAGCCAAGCACGGCGCATCCAGTAACCCCCACACTTACCTTCTGGTACATCACATACATGCACAGCCACCAATACAACAGGGGAAGCTCCTATGCCAGTATGCCACCCACGGGTTGCAGCACACTCAAGTACAGTTCTGCCAATACCATACGTATCGATGTTGGTATTCCGGGACGTTATGGTCAAAGAGTTACAGCTCCAGCTCACCCACCGATGCAGCCGTGATGGCCACTGCCAGGTCGGATCCTCCCGACTCAAGCACCATCACAAACACATCTACGCTGGCCTTGGGGATCTTCTCAAGCTGCAACGAAGAGGCCAAGGCCGTCTGGATCGCTGCAGACATAGACTTCTCCATATTGGTCTGCAGCAAGCAGCATTAAGTGGATTCATAGATATTCACCAATATGGCATCAAGTGGGCAATGTCAGGTCAAGAAAAAAATAGTCAAGCCATCCAGATGGCTGTGAATTTTAGCTTTTCCATTCTGGTCTGCAACAGGAAGCATTAAGTGGATTCATAGATATTTTACCCCGCACTGTCCACACCGGGCAAAAACATGAAACCCGTCCGGGTTGCTGCAGATATGGACTCCTCCATGTGCGTCTGCAGCAGGCAGAATCCCTTCAAGAGGATTCACAGAAATTCACCCATATCAAAACCTCCACGCAGGAAGAAACACACACAAGCCACCAGGATCACGGCAGACATCGACTTTTCAAAGCTCGTCAGCAGCAGGCAGATCATTCCAGGTGGCTTGAGAGTCCTATAATGCCAGTCTGCCACTGGCATAGACGCACTCCACCCCCCCTATGCTCCTAGTAGTGTGCAGATGACAGCATCAAAGGGTGCAATGTATTTTCACCCTGCATAAACACAGTATAATAAAATTAACTATGTACAACAAATTAACGCCGGATAATCAAATTAATGTATAATAAAATAAATGGCACTCAAGCTGTCTAGATGGCTGCAGATATGGACTTATTTACATTTGTTTGAACCATGCAGCATCACAACAAAGTGGTTTCATGACTCGACGTCCCCGTGGACATTGGCCATCCATTCGTGTGGCAGCTGCCTCAGCCTCCTTCACACCAACCACCTGCTGCTGCATATCCAAGCCTTGTCCTACCCAGCGAACTCACACCCACCCACACCACCTGCTATTCTGCTGCTTGTTTAAGCCATGAGCATCCTTGCCCTGCCCAACACTGCCCTTCCCAGCACCTCTTTGTCCTGAGTACGCGAAATGCCCCCCCCCCACACACACACACACAAACCAGCTACTATTTGTTCCAGCCCTGCATTCTGGCAACGGCAAGGATGTGGCTACGGCCCCAAGCTGCGCTGTTTCCTCAACCTCCACGCCCTAATAGGGCATAGCTTACTTTATTTCTGCCTACCTGCCTGCACACACACTCACACAAACCACACTCACACGCACACACATGCTGCTGCTCGGCCATGCCTCGAGCTACCCTGCCCAGTACCACACTGTCCGCCCTCTACCCACCTGTTCCTGCTTGTTCATGCCATGAGCCACCTTGACCTGTCCAATACTGACCTGCCCAGCTAAACGATTCCTCCACCTTTAAAATCACATATGTTGCTGCATGTTCATGCCATGAGCAGCCCTTCCCTTCCCTTCCCAATCCTGCTTTCAGCTTTCCTGCCCTGCCCAACACGGCCCTACCCTGCCCAACACTACATAGCTTAACGCCCCCCATCCCTCCCCTGCACACACACACACCCACACACCTGTTGCTGTGTATTTATGCTTTCAGCTGTCCTGCCCTGCCCAACATGGCCCTACCCTGCCCAATATTTCACTGCTCAACGCCCCCCATCCCCCCCTCCACACACACACACACACACACATACCTGTTGCTGCTTATTCATGCCTTGGGCTGCAAAGGATGCCAGCCGCACTTCACACTGCAGGCGGCCGGTCTCACTGAACCCAAACTTCCGCTCACTCTGCCGCGGGCCGTACCTGCGCACATGCATGGGGCCAGGGTTCAGGGCTTAGGGTGTATGGAGGTTCAGGAGTTTAGGGACGACGAGGGTTCAGAGAACACAGCTGTCATGTGGTTTGTGCAGGCATGATAGGATCTCCGGTTGAGGGTTTACGTAAGCCATGGGCTCCATACAGTCAGCTTGCGTTATCGGTTCTCAGGTTCAGGATTTAACTCAACCGAACAGCTCAATGTGGTCAGCCTAGTTGATCGGGCTTTAAGCGTCGGATGTAAAAGACCCAAGTCCCGCACAAATACACTTTTGGGGCCTGTCCTCCCCCCTAGACACCAGGGTTGCTAAGACGTCAAACATAACTTCTTGTGATGCCCGTCACCCTCCTCCTGACACAAGAGTTCTCACCTACCAACAAACACAAGGGCTGTGCCAATGATGTGCGCCTCCTCATGCCATCCTAAATCCCATATATTATCCACCCATCATGCGTATTTTCTTCCAGAGTTTCATGCAAATCCACAACCAGCGTCCCAGGCGTGTTCTCCTCTTCCCCATGCGTGTTCTCTTACCAAACCATGCGCGGTACATGTCCTATCCATATCCTCGTCTATACCCCATTTTTGTCATCCCTGCACCCCATGCGGTGGCTGTACTTGCCCCATGGATGGTACAGGTCCCATGCGTCCTCATGTAGCGCCCCATGTGTGTTTTCCGTACACCCCATGCAAGATCACTTAGCGCCCCATGCGCAGCACAGGTACCATGCATATCCTCATCTAGCACTCCGTGCTTGATGTCGCACATGTGACATGTCCCATGCATATTTGCACATGGTGCCCCATGTGTGTTATCCTAATGCCCCATGCGCTGTACTCGCTCCATGCACTGTAAATATACCTTGCAATTCATTACCTAGCACCCCATGAATATTATCGTAACGCCCCATGCACTGAACTCGTCCCAAGCATATCCTCATCTAGCGCCCCCTGCGTGTTCTCCTAGCGCCCTATGCGCTGTACATATCCTGAAATCCCAGCCTGCTCAAATGGGTGAATATCAAGACGTGTGAGGCAACGCAGGGGCGGTTCCTGTTCGCTCTGGAAGCTGGACTCAGTCAACGCAATGATCCAAGACAGAGGAGGCTACACAGGCACTGCGCCTTCGTGATCCAACACTCACACTCCAACCATGACCTTTGTTGAATTGAACTCTGCGTATGCTGAGCCCTTAGCCTGACTGATAACGCTCGTGTTGAAGACTGAGGGATGGGGGGTGTGGGCAAGGGTAGTTCAGGTATGAAGAAGGGGTTTGAGGGATGAGGGGTTGGGGGCTAGGTGGTTTTAAGGCAAGGGGGTGAGGGGATGAGGGGGTTAGGGTAAAGATGTTTCAAGGACAGAGGGGTGAGGGCAAATAAATGTTGAGGACCTTAGGGGTATGGCTGGAGGTACAGAAATCAAAGTAGGTGGGTACGGGTCAGAGCAGGGTTTTTTGTGAGAGCCCAAGTCCAGCGTGATTCAACCGGAACAGGGTGCATGAAGCAGAATTGATGACAATGACTGACTCTTTACTTTGAGTGATTGTGGTGATACATTTCCCGGAGCAGAAATCTTTTCAAAGCGTGCCACACGCGCTGATGTCCCCTGCGTAACTCCGAATTTCTGATGGAACGGAAAGCAATGTTGCCTTGGCACAGCTTTGTGCTATGATTCGTACTTTGCACAGTCTACAACAAACTGATGGCTGACCCGGAGAGTTAGGTAAGAGAACAGTGCTGTAACCTGAGGATTTACGCATGAGACACTCAGATGAGCATCTGGAGTTAAGACATGGGCAGCAGACTCGTCCGCCGTGCGTCCTGCACCACGCGGTATGCCCATGCAGCATGCAAATAGACAGGGGCATCAAACTCGTTGCTGCACCATATACTCCATGCAGACTGGGCAGGGTAATACATGCCATGACAGAATGCGTGGGGCATGGGGAACTATCACGCCCTGCACTCGCTCCCAGAGATCTGGGAGGAAGCTTGAGGCAGGAAGTATGACCCAGCCTGAGACGGGATCCCTTAATATCCCATTTGGTGATGGCCACTGATGGGTGGATACTTTGAAGCTGTGACAGCCACTGATGTCATTAGGTTCCCCTCGAACCTCTTATCACACAGAGGTCAAGGGGGTTACCCTAGCACGTATGCGTCATGAAATAAACATGCTTATGAACGTGCGAGAGCTCAAAAGACGGTCATGCCTCTCCATCTGCGGGAGACACGGGGATCGGAGCGCCACATCGTCCCTGCCATCAGATAGACCTTCGCCGATTCCAAAATTCTTCGAATATTTCCATCGCTTTCAATTTCACGGCTGCTGGAAGTCTCACCCAGCCAGACTTACAAAATGGTCGGAACTCCTCATCGCCTCTGTCATCTGGACGCCCACTCGTGCTAGCAGCCATTTTGAAAGCGGCGGGTTCGATGTAAGATCCAAGCGAAGCTTTCGGGCTGTGCGGGCAGACGCCACATCTTCAAGTGCCCCGCACTTCCACACTTATTTCCATTTCCATACCTGGCCGGTACTAGTACCAGTATGTGAAGGTCACATTCCCCTCCGTGGGTCCATTGGGTACATACTCATCCGGGTACATACTCATACTCATCGGCCTGTACCGCTACACCTGATCGCACAGACGAGGCTACGCTCATATTGTTGGCACCCGTGGGTTGGTTCCCCGCACCCACAGACCCAGGGGGCAGGGGTACCCCCAAACCCATCCTCCTCCTCGAGGATACCCTGTCTATTCGCACAGCAACCCGCCTCCAGCTTGCCGGACCCATCTGCGAACAACAACAGCGCCGCCGCAACTTTGTCACGTGGGCCCTTGACTATTCCCTCCCCATCCCATCTTCCCCACCTACCCCTGAATGCAGTGCGAGTGTGCGACAGGGTGTTCTGACCTCCTTCATACGCTCAAAACCCTGTGGGGTATACAGTGCGACCCGCGTTGCAAAGATACCCTTTGGCGCTTGACACTGAACGGCGTAAAGGCAGCTGGTGGCCACGATATCGCTCTCAACAAACCATGCCAATGCGGTCGTCTCCCTGCACCCCACGACCTGGCAGCATCCCCTTTCCACCAAGCGTATTCTCTCCGGGCACACTGCTTCTGGAGCTGCCCAGTTGCCCAAGCGGTGGTGGCGCAACTCCAGGGGGCCCTCCCGCCTGGTCCTCCACTCACTATGGCGGATATTTGGCTTCTCCAACCCCCCAGTGCCCCCCACATCAACCCAGGTGTATGAGCGTTTGTCTGTATGGTCGCCCTCCATGCTATGGAGCTCGGGCGCAGGCGGCTTTGGGAACCGCGTACACGTCTCCTACCAGGCAACTTGTGCTGCCACGCAGCCTCCCAGGCCGCTGTAGCTTGGTTCTGGTGCATGCTCCAGGACTTTGTTGCTCTCCAAACCCTCCCACCGTCTTGGGGGCATGTCCTCTCACCGCAACACCCCTTCCTTACCTATCATGCACCTTCACTTGCCCGTGGGCATGGCTCGCCCTCTAGATCTAGATTGGTAGGGGCCCCGTTCCTCCTGTGGAGACGGGTTTCCTACTTCCCTGGCTTTTGCGCCGCCCCGCTGATGGGAGCAGGGTGTTTCCGGTCTTTTTTCTTAAGAGGCCCCGATGCTCCTGAGGAGAGGGGCTTCACCCGGTTCTGTCTCCTCAGTCACCTTGCTCTTAGGAGTGGGGTTTCTTCTGCCTTGTATCATGTGTCCTAGCGGCCACTATTCTCCTGAGGAGAGGGTCTCGGGCAGGGGCTTTCAGCTTCTCTGTCGTTGTGGGTATCCTTGCTCCGGTGTGTAGATCCCGTTCCTCGGGTGGAGCGGGGTTTCTTCGACTTCAGTTTCCCCGGGTCCCCCTAACGGCCCGGTAGCAGCAGGTTGCTTTTACACCTCTGCCACTCGGCGAGTGCAGGTCCCCGGGAGACATCCCTAATTGCTCTGCAATCCTCTTGTCTTCTTGGGTCACTGTGCCCCCTCTTGCCCCCTTTGTGACATAGTCCGGTTATGCTTGTCCTGCTCGCGGTTCTTGCTTCGTATTGTGCGGGCCTTGGGGTAGTTTGGGCTTAATGGCTGGCTGCTGGTTTGTGTGTTGTGTCTTTGAGGGTGGGGGGTTATGCCTTAGGGACTCCTCAGCCCTTTGCCCTCTTAGTGTCCAAGCTTCTCCTTTTCTGGTTTCCTGTCAGCTCTTGTCTCCCCCTGTAGGTTGGATCCCTTTTTTCGGGTTTGGTGGTAACGTGAGCAGCCGCTTTCGGGTGGAATTCTGGTGGTAGCGTGCTTTAGCTAGAGGGGTGTCTTGGCGGGGTTTCAGTTTTTTTAAAGACCTTAATCTTACTTTTTACGCATGAGTTGTTGCGGCCGTGTGAGTGCTTGTTGGTCGTGTGCCTTTCCTGTTCCTGCTCGCCTTCTCTCAGCTGCCGACGAGGGCCCTATGCGCACTTGGGCTGTTTTTTGTGTGTGTCCGCGTCTCAGGTTTTCTATGGTTGGGCGGCCGGCCTCACACCATGTCAAGTCAAAAGAAAAGAAGGTCACACTAACAGTGCATGGCCATGCGAGTGGCCATGCGGTGTTGGCCATGTTAGTTTCAGTGTGCGCAACCGATATACTAAGATTGACAGGCTGCTGGGAAAGCACCACTAGGCCTATGAAGACGACAGCATGACTGGCCTCCAGCTGGCCAGCATTTGAGCTGAAACCTTGCACAAAATCCAGTGCATAGACACGCACTGATTCATTTATGAATGTCTGCACAATTTGGAGGCTTTCAGTGCATGGGACCTCGCATGGGACCACAGGCAATCCTTTCAATCATGCCGCCCCTGGTATTTGCATCATCATATCACCCGTGATGTACTAATGTGCAACGCATGGGTGCATGCCCGGCCGTCACAAACAAATACTAAGGCACTCGGGAGGTCCTGCCAGGTGACCCTTCCACTGCAGGACACGGTGCCAGGAGGAATGGCCAGGTATGGAAATGGAAATATGGAAATGTGGACCGTGTCCTGCCGTGGCACCTCCACCGGTCCCTGCTTGCCGAGCCCATTCCTCATTCTTCCAGCAGCCCTGTTGTTGGCTGCTTGCTATATACTCGCATGATGGGCTGGTTTATGGTTTTGGAGGGGTTTACTTCTCTCGGATTTCCGTGCAGGCACAGGCGTTAGCCTGCCATGCGAAGTTAATGCATATGCTCATGCGTCAACCTGCCATGCCAGGTCGTGATGTACATGATAGGCTTGTATATTTGTTGTCCTTAATAAGCTGGGAGACACTGAAGTCTGTTTTTGGAGGGAGGAAGCCAACCATGGCGTTGGAATGTCTTTGCATTGTGTAGAGCCACCGGGGCTGAGATCTTCAGAAGCTCGTGGTGCAACGTGCTCAAGATTCGAACGTAGCAGGTGCTGCCAGTGGTGGATCTGGCGATTCCATTGTCCGCGTCGAAATTGTGTGGAAGTGAGTGCCTGATGGCTCGGGCGCGCATTGGATCCGCTTGACCTCCTCCTCAGCACACAGCAGACATCGCTTGATAACCCTCAGCACTCCTGTGGGATTTCCTGGAAGGATGCCAGGGTACAGCCTCGAGCGCAGTGCGCGATATGACTGGCTCCCTAAATAAGGTCAGGGCCGGAGACCCTTTCTAATGTGGATTGCAGAGGTATGTAGGATATAGTAGGTTGCAATTCGCAAACAGGGTTGTACAACGCTTGCTACCGTAAGGTTGAAAGTAGTCCGGTCGATTCGGACATCCGTCTCGCTTTACCTCGAAGTTTCGTTCTGCAGGATTCGTTACCAGTTGCATCTCATTCGGTTCAGTCATGGAATCTGGCCTACGCAGGAAAGCGCGAGGAACCTCCGTATCGAATCCCGGAGGTAAGTGCATGACCTGGTGCGTCACCTTGGTTTGGTTTACATTTGTGCTTTAGAAATGGTCAGACGTCAACTCACAGGGTTTTGCTGCTCATATTCGACATGCCATGTTACTGCGAATGTTATACATGGCCCCACCTTCATCGAACTTGACGAACTCTTTATTTTTTCTCGAAACTCACCTCTTGCCCATGGCCTGACCGTGCAGGTCGGCACGACTACATGTCCGACCTCCCTGTAACTCTGTTGGACCAGATCATTCGCCTCGTTGGAGGGTGTGCTAGGTCCATTCGTGCCACCTCTAAACGCCTACGAGACACCTATGACATGAGCAACAATCGACTTGTGCTCGTGGGCTCAATTGTGCCATCGTCCGCACGTAAACTTCGCCTGGCCGCTCTCCAGAGCAGCGTAGCACGCACACCCAGCCTGACCCAAGTGAAGCTGATCGATGGGATCAATCGTAGCTTCATGTCCAGCCTGCAAATTCCCTGGAGCCAGGTAGAGAGGCTGCACCTCCAGACGGAAGAAACCCTCTTCAAAATCCCTATCAAGGGACCTCTCCCCTCATTGGAGCGTCTGGACCTTTCAGGATGTATAAATTTAAGAAGCATGGCAGGACTCGGACCATGCCCCAACCTGCGACAGATCAACCTGTCAGATTGCGCCCAACTGTATGACTTGTCAGACCTATATGACCATCTGCTGGCTCTGCAGCATCTCAACCTCAGTGGATGCGAGCAGTTGAAAGATATATCAGACCTGTCAACATGTTTCGAGCTGCAACATCTGGACATGAACGGATGCAGGAGTGTGGAAGACTTGTCAGCCTTGTCAGCTTGTGTAGTGCTGCAACATGTCAACCTCAGCGGATGCATCAATGTGCGGCACCTGCGCCCCCTGTCAACTTGTGTTGCGCTGCAACATCTTGAACTCAACGGATGTCACAATGTACTGTACTTGGGAGCTCTCTCTTCTTGTGTTGCACTGCAGCATCTCGAAGCGAGACAATGCTACAATTTGGATGACTTGTCACCCCTGTCCAGTTGTGTTGCGTTGCAACACCTCGACCTCGACGGATGCCACACTGTGAGACGAGTATCAGCCCTATCAAATTGTGTTGCGCTGCAATATCTCAATCTCCGATGGTGTCAGACTTTGGAAGACTTGTCATCCCTTTCCACTTGCACCCGGCTGCAGCATCTAGACCTCCGGCACTGCGACCTCGATGATCGAGATATTGCAGCACTTTCGGCAGGCTTACTCCAGGCTCAGCTAGCAAGGTGCAATGTGCTTCGCTGAGAAGCAGACTGTGACATGCATGGCAATGAATTTCCTAGCTTATCATCTTTGTTCGTACAATTTGACCCTAGCATGACGCCAGGTCTGACCCAGGCTACGCAGGAAATATCACTAGCCAGGGTTGCATGCCCAAATTTGACTTGCCTCATTTACAGCTTTCTGCCTTACTCCTCGGGTCTTGCAGCAATCTGATTGTCTGATATGGACGAGGAGTTGAATTACTGCAGTGTTCATGTTGTGAGATGTTGATTGACGGAACCGCATGGATGTGGCAGTTGTTGTGTTTTACTAATTGAGAGCTTTGTTGGTGTTCTTCTTGTTTGGTGTGTGAACTTGCTATCCTTTCTTTCCTCTTGTGCCTTCTCCCTTGACTTTCCTAGCTGTCTTTTTGTTTGCCGACGTGGCCGAGCTACATTTCAGCATGGCCCACAGGTGTCACGTCATAAACTAATTGAGAGCTGTGATGGTGTGGTGCATGGATGTTTGATCTGATAGCATGGTAATGTCGGTCTCTTAAGCATGTCTTAGTTCAGCCCTTATTTGATTTGGTGCACTGGTGATTGACAAAAGGAGTGTGCCTGGTGAGTGATTATGGGAGTGGCCCCCAATTTTCCCGTGGCTGGTGGGAGCTGGCGGGATTACCAAGCACCTCAGAAGTTGCACACCTTCAGTTTCTTTTCTTCCAACGGGACAGTTGGGCGCCCACGCGGCCGAGCCTTTTTGAGCAGGGCCCAGAGGTGTCATGTCATTGACCTCAGAGGTTGCACTCCACCTGATATGCAACTCAGACGCTACATAGGTGCAACATGTATTATAGTTCCCTCTTTCCCTTAAATTGAAGTTAACAGGGTGTGCGGCCATGGCCTACGTTGCCATGTTTTCTTATACTTGTATGGAATGTATGTCCCTGCATGGGTAGCTTCCCTTTTCTGGGGCGCCCATGCGGTCGAGCTTTTTCAGCTTGGTCCAGAGGTGTTATGTCTTTGACATTTTCTTGGTTTGATATTAGCTTGTTTCCCCAATTCCTCTCCTGCCCTACTTGGGCCCGCATCCTATAGCATGTCAGTCAGCATGGAGATCTTTTATCACTGTGCGACCCCAAACTTACACTCGTCATACTATCACCTAGTCGGGATTATTCGACTTCTTCCCGTCGCAGCATAGTCTTAAAGCTTAAGGGACAAGTTATCATGGGTGCTGATGCGACAGTGGCATTTGCAGCTCAGTTCCACACTGCTCCACCGCCAAGGTATGAGCACTAAAACATTTTGTGAGGCCAACGACCCGGAACACAATATGCCTTCTTGCCCCACTTGATTTGCGTTTGACAGCTACTGACTGGTTGTCAGCTGCCTTGGCCTAGTGGTGAATCAACCAAGTTGTTACAGTCACCCCCTGCAGTTACTGCAAAGCAACTACAAATTCAAATGTAGGCCAAAACCTTAGATAACTCAATACACTCATCCGGTCAGCAAGCAAATCGGTTCTTCAAAATTTGTAATTTTTATAATTTTGCCTTGCTGACAGGCAAGGAATGTGGTATACTGGTGTGCTAGGACAATACTGCGGTTCAGGAGCAAAACAAAAAAGAAGCTCACATGGACAGTCAAGCACGACACTGATAGGGCTCGTCAGTCAATGGCGTTACACCTCTGGGCCCTGCTCAAAAAGGCTCGGCCACTTGGGCGCCTAACAGAGCGCGTCAGTATTAAGCAAATGTGAGCAAAAATGTGAGCAAAATAGGTAATTCAGTCCCATCCCTCGAAACAGAGCGGACCCAGGAAACCAAGGGGTTCAAATCGGCCATGCGCTTCCTCTCCACAGCCATTAAAGCGCTTGCTGGCCCGCGACGACGCTGCCATTGCAGGAGTGCTCCTGCTACCTTTGTAAAACCTGCAGCGGTAACCGGGGCAGATGCAGCTCCTGCACATCAGGCTGCAGCAGGCGCAGCCGGACACTGGCAAGGCTTCTCATCCCGCTGCCACTCCCCATCTGTGCCGCCAGGTGATCGACGGCTTCGGCGGAAACTTCAGCAGCATCATCAGCATCATCAGCATCAGCTGCTAAGGCCTGCGTCTGATGGACAGGCCGGTCTGGCCGCTGCAGGCTAGGCATTGAAGGGAACGCGCTCCTACTGCTGATGACTGTGCTGCTGCTGGTCGGGCTGCTGCTGCTGCCGCTGCTGGTCGGGCTGCCGCGCACTGACGGCACATGTGCGCTTTGCAGCTGTGGCCCTGCAGCAGATGTAGGTTTCGGAGAGCCGACTTTCCCTCCCGCCTTGTCGGCTGGCGCCTCCTCCCCTCCCCTCGTTCCTGGTGGCTGCTTTGCCCCGCGGCGCTCAAGCCTCAGCCGCTCTTGCTGCTTCAGTCTCTGCAAAGTATCCTGGACCTCGACCTCAATACCCTCCAGGGGAAAGTCCACGGCCCTGCATGAAGTCATGGTGCAGACCAGTGTTACCTTTAGTGTGAGTCAGACGACCTTTAGGGAGCCGCCGGGCGGCCACCACTGGGCAAAATAAAACCAAACCTTGACCGGCCTACGGCCGGTGGCCTAAGCAGCGGGGCCCCGCGGCCGTTGGTCGTGATGTAGCTAAAGTGTAGCTTAAGCGGACTAAAATAAACACTGGTGTAGACTGTCAAGTGGGAGCGTCCAATAAACTGGAAGCGATGATGATCTCGTTATTCACTAGCCTGACATATTTCTGCCAGCATGGTGTTCCTGAAGAATTATCGACTTCCTAGGTCTTCCACACTTCAGCCAACGGCATCCAACGGCCTGCAGGCGGATGTACCAAATAATGAAAACATGAACTCTCCGTGCAGCTCCCTCGATCAATGGCTGCACATACAGGATGCAACCTGTCGAAAGGGACGAGTCATACGCCTCTAAATATTTATTTTAGTCAGCATACAGAATGAGCCGTACTGAACTTAAGTGATGGAAACAGGCAACCCCGATCCCATGGGACTGCGCACTTCTGTCGAATACCGGTAACCTTACCAGTAATAGGCACACATTTGAGCAAAAAATAAACCCAAACACGGCAGGCTCAGTGACGGGAAAACACGGCAGGCTCAGTGACGGGAAAACACGGCAGGCTCAGTGACGGGAAAACACGGCAGGCTCAGTGACTGGAAAACACGGCAGGCTCAGTAACGGTTTCCAGTGCTGAAAAGGTACTACTGAAATCACTGACAGGTGGTTTCCAGGGATAACCGAATTCCTCGAGCTGAAATCTAGCAGCATTTCCATTCGAAGGACCTGGAAACAGCGCGGGCCCTGCCACTGTCTATGCTCAAATTCCTCTGTGGGGCATGCCGAGCTTTTCTTCTCTTCCCTGTCTTATTTGTTTTTATATATATTTCCTTCTTTCTTATTGGAACGCCATGAATAGCAGCGAGACAAATAAAAATGAATAAAAGCAGCAGCTGCACGTCCCTCGCACTTGAATCAAGCAGAAACACATCCTTCTCACCCCGATCCAGCGGCATGCCCCCTGTCATCTGAATCAAGCAGCGGCATGCCCCACCCCTCCTTAATCAAGTAGCGGCATTCCCCCCTCCCCCTGAATCAAGCAGCGGCATGCCCCCCCTCCCCCTGAATCAAGCAGCGGCATGCCCCCTGTCCCCTGAATCAAGCAGCGGCATGCTCTCCCTCACCTGAAGCAAGTCAGGATGAGCCGCAGGTGCGTGATCTCCTGGACGCTCCCCAGGTTGACCATCAGCCAGAAGCGGGTCGTCTCCAAGAAGCGGCTGTAGTTGACGGGTGGACAGCCACTCACCACCAGAGACCAGAACATCTGTATGGGTGGGTGGGTTGGTTGGGTGGGTGAGTTGGTTGAGTTGGTTGGTTTGAGTTGGTTGAGTTGGTTGGGGTGGGACCTCGCTCTAACTGTCCCCATACCTCCATACATAAAAAGCCAATCCTCCTGGGGGGACTGAAACGCAGGGCTAACGGATCACACTTCAATGGTCGCGTCCTTTAGTTGCCATCTTTCAAGCCGTGGTCAACGGTATTTATTTGTTGGCAAATGTGTATTTGTTTATTTGTTATCGTTGACAAATGTATGGCTTGGGATGAAAATGGCTAACCATACAAAAGACTCCAAAGCATTGGTTCTCAAGCCTGAACAGCCATTTTGCCACAAAGCCTTGATGAAAAGCAGACATCTTAAGCCCAACATGTCACTGAATTCTTTTTTGCCTTCAACCATTGACCCAAATCGTCGAACCTAACGCGGTACATCAGACGCCAGGCCAATACAGGCCCCACACCATGTTAGCACAATCCGATGCATCACGGTACATAACGGTACATCAGACGCCAGGCCCATACGCCAGGCCCATTACAGCCCCCCACCCATGGTAGCACAATCCAGCTAAACATGCGCCCTATCGTGCAGCTTTGGTAGTAATAGCCCCTAGTAATAGCTGTCAAAATCTGTTCCGAATCGTGGGCCCTATTGTGCCATATCGTGCCGTATGCTATTTTTAGTACAAACCGAATAAATCTGTACTGTACGTTATCCTGCCGTATCGTCCCCCCAAGCCCCAAACCTACCATGGACAGTTGCCTGAGTGAGAAGTGCGTGTTAAAGCGCGCAGCGACCCCGGCCAACACGCCGAGCAAGCGGTGAGAGGACGGCCGCCGGCGCGCCACCACCCAGGCCAGCGCCGAGAGGTGGCGAGGTCGGAGCTGTGCAGCATGGAGGTCAGCACGGATCAGGGCAACCATGGGGGCACCACGGAGGTTCCAAGCTTCATCAAGAAGGAAGAAAGAAAGCTACACCCCGTGAGAGGCATGAGAGTTAGGGAAACAGCGCAGCCTGGGCCGAAGCCACATCCGCGCCCTTAAAGGGTTCGTCAAACTCAGTATATAAACCCTAAACCCTAAACCAGGAGCAGGCTGGCCAGTCTTCCCCTGGCATACAATGTCCACCTGATTGGAGGGAACAAGCACACTGGGACGAGAGGCTTGTGTGAACCATGTAGTGCCGTTCACCCCACCCACCGCCCCCCAAATAGTGATTTCCGAATCCCTACCCCCCCCCCCCTGCCTCATTTACCCCCTCCCCCCACTATATAGCTCTCACTGAGTAGGAGGACTCTCTGACTCGGTCGCACACTGTTTGGACCAACTCATCGTCACTGTGGCCCAAGACCTCCAGCGCCCACACCACCTGGACGGCCATGGACCTGCAAGGAGGAGGGGGGGCGGGGCATGTCCAGTCAATAGGAGGTGTAGACTTCACATATTTATACGGACGTACAAGAAGGAGGAGGGGGGGGGGGCAAAGTCAGTCAAAGCAGGCACATCGTTGATTGATTACGGACCTACAACAAGGAGGGGGGCGGGGCACAGTCAGTCAAAGCAGGCACATCGTTGATTGATTACAGACCTACAACAAGAAGGGGGGCGGGGCACAGTCAGTCAAAGCAGGCGCATCGTTTACAGATGATACCAAAGCCAGGAGCTACAGGTGTGATAGAGAGGGCGAGAAACAGGATGAGGGCACTCGACTTAAATGAAGGTTGAAGGGGCGCGTTCAGTAAAAGGCAGGTGTGGATAAAGCAGGTTCATACCAAAGCCAGAGGCTTCTGGTGTGACGTGGAGGGCAAGACTGACAAGAAGACGGACCTCCACCACCCACACATGTCAAACAGTGATGTGCCCGTCACGGTTCTCCTGGTGGCCGAGTTACGTACCCGAGTTTCAGCCACCATATTTGCAAGGCAAAGCCAGCTTCTTCAACCTGAAAGATAACTTATTGACCAACACGATTCCTGAATTGCATCACGATCGAATAGCACTCATTTGAAACTGCCTTTTTGTTTGCTGGCATGGCCGAGCTTATTTTCAGCATGGACCAGATTTATAACGTCATGAACTAATTTGAAACCACCTACATCACTGAAGACTGCAAATCTGCAGTCTACACCTGCCCAAACAACACACTCCGCACAGCCCTCCCCTCTCCCTCAATTTCCTCCCCCTCCACCCTGCATTCTCACATTGGCGGCCTAATCTGCGGAGCTTCTCGCGGATTGTCGATGGCGCAGCACTTGGTTGCGGCGATCTTCAGCTCAGAAATCAGCTGCAGGGGGAGCTTGCGCCTGCAACCGGTTCGGGGTTAAGGGTTCCAGGCTTATGGTTCAGAATAAAGGAGGGGGAAGCAGAGGGTGAGGGGCAGGGAGACTGGGGCCTAAGAGGAGGGGAGTGGGATGAGTACCGGTAGTGGGGGGTCTATAAATATCAAGTAGTGCAGGGAATCATGTGAATACCTCACCAGTCGTACCGGTATGGATGAGGATAACAGAATCAATAACAGATCCTGGTGCATGGACAAAGGCTGCTTACTCAGAGCAAGAGCCGTGTGGAGAGTGTCCTGGCAGCACTTGATCTCACAGGCGCTGCAGCCGGCCCAATGCCCTTTCCGTACAACCGGATGCCACCTCAACTCTTCCAAAGGCACCCTCATGGCACCCTCCAAGACCCTCATACCTCAATATTAGTACCCTGGCTAGCAACACCATTCAGCAAAGAGAAGGCAAGACAAAAACGGTACATCGTACACGTCATGACGCCAACCCTAAACCCTAAACCCATAAGGGTTGAGACAAGGATGAATTTATATTCAGCCAGAGCAAGCAGCTTGATCATCTTTTTGTCCAATATAAATCACAAAGCAGAGGTGGTCGGCGGCTACCGGGTGGAGACCCTACCTGCCGGCATTGGCTACTGTAAACCCTGAACCCTAAACCCTAAACTAGGCGGCTCGAGGGTGGAGACCCTACCTGCCGGCATTGGCTTCTGTAAACCCTGAACCCTAAACCCTAAACTAGGCGGCTCGAGGGTGGAGACCCTACCTGCCGGCATTGGCTACTGTAAACCCTAAACCCATTGCGGCTTCGCCTGGGATTCAGGGTAACACCGAGTTTAATGAAGTCCCCACAATGGGGTCATGGTAAATAAAGGCTCCTCTACATCCTTAAAATAAACATAGCTGTGTGGCACCAGGGGTATGGGGCTCAGAATCAAGCTTATACCGCACCTGAACCTGGCCAGCGACCATGCCAACGCTGCTACGGTGAATGGGTGGAGCAGGTGCACTGAATAGGACAGATGGATGTACATCTGTGAGGCAGGAAAGTGGGTGGGGTGGGGGGGGCAGGGCAGGAATTGGGTGGTGGCAGGTAATGGGCAGAAACTTAACAGTGGGTGCAAAGTGCAGATTGCAGAGGTCTCTGATTGGGGGATATCCGGCAGTGGATATTACTTGACTTCCATGGTTTGGGTACTGGAAGCCAATGGCATTGGGTCAGGCATTGTGCAAACTGAACGCCCCGAGACATCCAGGGGGCGTGGACTTGTCCGTGATGTGAAAGTGAAACCCGACCAAGGTCGGTATTCAAAAAAACATATCCCTTGTCGTGATTCGGACACACCATTTCTGGGTCAGGATTCAAACCGGAAATTACGATTGCGACATTCGAGAAAACAATGGGTGAGGTCCAGATTACGAGTAGGACAATTCCTCGGTGGCGACTCACCAGCCGCATGAAGTCCTGCTCTGGATGGATGCCCATCTTGGCAGCCGCCAGCAGCACCCTCGCCAGCAAGCCTGCAGTCGGGACGTCACAGGGACGCAGCCAGCCGGCAGACGGGGACCATGCACCCGGGCGGTGCGCCCCGCTGCCGCCCCCCGCCGCCTCATGACCCGGCGACGACGATGATGCCCACGACGAGGAGGCGTTTCGGAAGGACGAGGAGGAGGAGGAGGAGGAGGAGGAGGAGGAGGCACTCCTGCCTGCCCCTGGCTGATTCACATCATTGGCAGCGCCAGCATTGCCCGACCAGCCGTCCATGCTCAGCTGCTGCTGCTGCTTCAGCCGGCTCTCAACCTCCACCATCACCGCGTTGAACACGCCACGCAGCCACTTTTGCTGAACCAGACTCAGGCCCTCCAGGCTGAACATCTTTGCAAAGCAGTACGAGATGCGGTCCAGCTGGGTGCTGTTCATCGCGCGCACTTTATCCGGGGACCAGCGCAGAGAGCCGCGGTACAGGAGCGTCACTGAGTCGGGGAGTAGGAGTGGGATTTGAGGTTTGGCGTCAACGAGGTTTGGCGTAACTGAGTCGGGGAGTGGGATTTGAAGTTTCAGGGAACGAATATCTCAACACCCAGACTTGCCAATGAGGAGGACTTGCGGGGAGTCAAGAGGAGAGCAACAAAGCCAGCACGCCATTTTGATTCAGGTTCTTTCACCCCCCAGCTCTCCCCTAGTACCACACATTCATCAACGCCATGCCTGATGGATGGTAAGACAGCAGTCACTCAGACGTCGAATTTCAAATTTCGAATTCAAACACGGATTCGCACCAGGCCTGACTCCCAGCCTCACAAGCGCAAAGGTGCCCTTAAGGACCCCCCCCAGGGAGCAGTACAGCAGCTTGGTAGACAGGTCTAAATTCGAATTCAAACACGGATTCGCACCTGGCCTGACTCCCAGCCTCACAAGCGCAAAGGTGCCCTTGAGGACCCGGTCCAGGGAGCAGTACAGCAGCTTGGTAGACAGGTCTAAATTCGAATTCAAACACGGATTCGCACCTGGCCTGACTCCCAGCCTCACAAGCGCAAAGGTGCCCTTGAGGACCCGGTCCAGTGGGCAGTACAGCAGCTTGGTAGACAGGTCCACCAGCAGGACCTGGGTTATAAGGTGGAGGGCAGTGTTTATTTCAGTGCGCTTTAGCTACACTTCAGCTACAACACGGCCAGGTACGGGTCCTGGTGCAGCCAGCCCTGCTGCTTGGGCCACTGGCCGTCGGCCGGTCAAGCTTTGGTTTCATTTTGCCCAGTGGTGGCCGCCCGGCGGCCCCCTAAAGGTCGTCTGGCGCACACTAAAAGATATACTGGTGGAGGAGTGCAATCATTGCTGAGTGTGATTGCGCCGTATTTCAGGAATCGTGTAAATAATTACTGTCCTTTCCTGGGTAAAAAGTAGCTGCATTTGCCTTGAAAATTACTATGACTAAAACTCAGCTATGTAATTCAGCCACCGTAAGGACCGTCAAAGGCAACGCACTAGGTGCAATGCAACAGCGTCAGGCCCCAAAACAAATACTCAAGGCCGAGAAAGGCCATGCAACAGCGTCAGTCTTAACAACATATACATATTGACAACAAAGGCCAACATAAAGAGAGCACAGGCCATGACAAATGCATCGTAAGCTGCTAGACCACGGCTGAAACATCACATCTGCGGGATCAGGTAAGAAGGAAAGAAAGCTACGCACTACCAGGGCGTGGAGATAGGGAAAGAGTGCAGCTTGGGGCCGTAGCCACATCCGCTCCGGTACCAGGGATTGAGTAAATATAGATGATTTGGGCCGACATCTAATCACAGGACTACTTCGCCTCCTTCACCCAGACTCCCCTGCCGATCGTAGGCCGTGATGCCCCTGAAGTGTGGTTGAAGCTCCCCCCCCCCCCCCCCCCCCCGCCTCCTTCCACCTGTACTGCCTTGTCCCCGGGGGCCGTTCCGTTAGTTGGGACAGGCTCATCAGCCAAGTCGCCACCTCATCCACCATCACCCACTTGCACTGTCCCAGCTCTGGGAGTTTTATCGGCAGGAATATCACCATCAATATATTTGCCACATCATCAGCCTTGGCCCACCTGTGCTGTCTCGGGTGAAGAGTGTGCTGTCAGCAGGGACAGGCCCAGCAGTACAGTCGCCACCTCATCCAACTTCACCCACCTGTACTGCCTCGGATATGGGGTGTTCTTTCAGCAGAGACAGGCCCAGCAGTACAGTCGCCACTTCATCCAACTTTGCCCACCTGTACTGTCTCGGATGTGGGGTGTTCTGTCAGCAGGGACAGGCCCAGCAGTACAGTTGCCACCTCATCAGCCTTGAAGGCCACGTTCCTGTACCGCTGAAGGGTGGAGGGGCTGCGCTGGGCTGAGGGGTGTACCGCCTGTAAATGTGGTTTTGGATGTATGGAATTATGTTTAGCTGGGCATATGTATGGTCGTCCGAGAGACTTGGAAACATAAATTGCAAGACAGGAGCAGGTGAAACAGGGTCCTTCATGGCAGAGCATCAGTACCATAGATTGGCTTTGCATCCCTCATAATTAACGTTGTTTAGGTTCGAGGAATTGAAGGGGATACTAATAATTGATCCTCATCGCCAGTTTTCAGTCAGAAATTACGAGTTTTGGTCGGTACATTGCCCTGAGGGTGGCCTTCAAAAAAATCGTTTTTTCATACCCGAGGGAAGGCAAATCAAGTCTACAGTGTGTACATCTTGGAGGCAGGACATGCTGCTGCATATGTTGAAGAAGGTGCATACTGAGATACACCTGTAAGAGAGTATATCCATAGCAGCTACAAGGCCCAGGCCGAGTAAAGAGCGCACCTGACCCGGCGTGCAAATAGGGTTTGTAACCCAAGCGGTAAATTGAGGCATGCCTTCTCGTGTCATGCACAACATGCAAGGTAAGCAACCACTAGCACACCACACGTTAAGCTGTTCAAAAAGGCTTCTGGGCAGACATAAAGCTGCTGCAACACAGAAACAAAGAAAACTACGCCCCCCTCGGGGCGTGCGGGTTAAGGGGGCTGCAACACAACACACACAGAGCTGCACCCGCTTGTCAGCTCACAAGAGCTCCCACCAGCCCCTTCATACACGAAGCCCTCAGGGCGTATCGCGTATGTTCTAATTTAGGGAGTCACACCCACCTGGTGGGCCTGCCCGTTTTGCGGGCGCATGCCGTCCAGCACTTTACGTGGCATGCCCTCCAGTGACAGCGGCGCCACAGCCTTGCGGGACGCCACCGCCTCTTGATACCCCTCCAACGGCACGACGTCCGAGCGGTGGAAGCCACTGCAAAGCTGTCCATTCTGCTGCCTGCCATGCTCCTGCCACACACCCCCCTGTTCCTGCTGCTGCTGCTCCATCGAGCGCTGCTGCAGGGGCTGCCTTAGCAGCTCCGGGCGCTCGCGCCACCACTTCAGCTTTGCAGCGTCGGTCCTCCAGGAGTCTCGGACGCAGGTGGTCAGCGCGGTCTCTAGGAGGCGAAGCTCCTCGAGCGACACGTACTCAGCCGGCGTCGAGATGCCGCGCCTTGCAGACGGCAACGCCGCAGCCGCCATGTCCCGGCGGAAAGTCGGACGCGGGACACCTGGGGTTTGAACGGGCCCTAGCTGGACGAAAGAGATCTGCCACCGAGACAGGACCATGAAGAGCTGCACGTGGTTGAGCGGGAGCATCTGATGTGCACGCATGCAGATGGATCGGACCACCTGCAGCGCAGGTTTGGGGGTTCAGGGTTTCAGGGTTGAGGGTTCCAGGGTTGAAGGGTTAAAGGGTGAGGACTAAGGGTTTAGTGTCAGGGCAAAAGGTTGAGCGGGAGCATCTGATGTGCACGCATGCAGATGGATCGGACCACCTGCAGAGCAGGTCCAGGGTTCAGGGTTAAGAGTTGAGGGTTGAAGGGTGAGGACTAAGGGTTTAGGGTGAAAGGTTGAGGGTTGAAGGTGTAGGGTTTGTAGATCATGCGGACCACCTTGGCCAAGGGTGAGGGGTTGAGTGTTGAGGGTTTCGGGCTTACAGATCGTACCACCTGGGGTTTAGGGTTTAGGGTTAAGGGTGAAGGGTTCGCAGATCGTGTAACAACCTGCGGTGCTACGACGTAAGAAAGAGCTAATGCTGCGAGAAGCCCGTTACAGGGACACAAGCATATAAAAGACAAACACGGCTGATGGACATTGGAAGTACATAATCACTGCTGATGGAATAGGCACCCTAGTGCCGATCAGAACAAACGCTAATGAAAGTATGCACCGCGCGGTACAGAATGTAGGAAACGTGGCTGACGGAAATACGCGGTACGTAATTGTACAGCTATCAACACCTGACCTTGAACACCAGGCTTCTCACCAGGTTGCGCGAGAATGTGTGCAGGGGGTCAAGGGTTCAGGATTAAACCCTCCAGAAAGACGCAACGCCTCACCTTAAACACCAAGCCTCTCACAGGATTGCGCGTGAAGGTGTGCAGGGAGTATAGGCCCCGGCACAGATCGTTGACGTGAAACCTGAGGGAAGGGGTCGGGCCCAGAGTTAGGGGAAGAGATCGATGACATTCACCCTGTGTTCACACACATTCACACTCAGACACTCTTCTTCACACCCACTCACACTCGGTCACACTCACGCACTTCCCCTGAAAAAACTCTCCTCCCGGGCCCCAGCGTCTTCCACAAGTGATCACTCTCGTTCACAATTCACGCTCTCTTATTCACGTTCACACCTGCCCAGCCTCTTTCACACCCAATAGCTCATGTTCACAACCAATCCATCAGCCTCACCTCTCTGGCCTGAGTGCTATCCTGTCTACAAAGGCGCCCAGCACTGCCTTGGCTGCACGGTGGCTCATTTGGGGCACCCACACCACCCGGTCATCTGCAGAGGGGACAACCATTGCCTAATCAGCATTTTGTGACAGGAGACAACCAAACAGTCCATACACCTGCTTCAGGGAGAAGCGGGTGTATAACCTCATGAGTATAATTGAAGAAAGAGCACCCAACAGCCTGGTCAGATGAATAAGGGACCAGCATTGCCTAGCCAGCATTACATAATGAGCGACTTAAAAATAGGCCACGAAACGGCCCGGTCACATGCACAAGAGACACGTCACCTATCGCCGGTAGCATGACAAGAACAAGGCTGCAGTAGATGCTGGATGTTGTGAGCGAGCATGTTGTGACCCTCATCTCAACCCTCATCTCAACCCTCATCTCAACCCTCATCTCAACCCTCCAATCAACCCTCCCTGGATGTTGTGAGCAAGCGTGTTCACCCTCACACACGTGCTCCCCAGCAACCCTCATCTCAACCCTCATCTCAACCCTCATCTCAACCCTGAAATCAACCCTCCCTGGATGTTGTGAGCAAGCATATCCACCCTCACACACATACTCCCCAGCAACCCAAATCTCATCCCTCCTCTCCACCCTCTCCGGCACACTCCTCCTAGGCAATACCTCTCCTACTTCACCAGTATGCACCCGCCCTTCGGACCTGCCACACCAACCGCTTCAAGCCTCCTAGCACTACACCGGTCCCCTCTTCTCACCCTTTCCACCCTCCCCACACTTCTCCCACATCACCATCACAAGCACACACCCCTCTTTATGCTCTCCCCCACGCTGGTGCTGGACCTCTCACCCCCCTGACGTCCCCCCTTTTGCCCCTGACCACTCTCGACCCTTTCACCCAGACCACTCTCGCCCCAGACCACTCTCGCCCCTTCCGCACCAGACCACTCTCGCCCCAGACCACTCTCGCCCCTTCCGCACCAGACCACTCTCGCCCCAGACCACTCTCGCCCCTTCCGCACCAGACCACTCTCGCACCAGACCACTCTCGCCGCTTCCGCACAAGACCACTTTCACCAAAGACCACTCTTGTCCCAGACCACTCTCGCCCCTTCCGCCCCAGACCACTTTCACCACAGACCCTATCTGCTCTCCCGTCTGCCAGTACCAGACCTGTCCCCCTCCCTGCACCCCCTTTTCTCCCCCTATGACTCAGCCCTGTCATCCACCCTGCCCCCCCCCAGGCCTGCCATTCTCTCTCCCTCTCCTCCCCCCCCCCCCCACCTGCACGCCCCCAACCTCTCACACGATAAGCTCCAAAATAGGTACAGTTCATATCGTCACTTGTTGCGAACAATGCGCTGGACCTCTCGCCCTGCCAACCCTCCCCTTCATGCTCTGCATGCTCCTGACCTCTTACCCGAAAAGCTCCAAAGCAGGTGCATCACATCCGCCGGCCTTGCACCCGAGAGCCAGTTGTTGCGAACAATGCGAGAACCGAGCTCGCAGAACACGTTTTGACGTCCTGGCACCTGAAGCTTCACCAGGGCCCACAAGCACATAGCCTGCGTTATGGGAGGGGGGAGGTGAGGGTTGAGCTTCGAGGAGATGGATTGAAGGGCCCACAAGCACATAGCCTGCGTTATGGGAGGAGGGGAGGTGAGGGTTGAGCTTCGAGGAAATAAATTGAAGGGCCCACAAGCACATAGCCTGCGTTATGGGAGGAGGGGAGGTGAGGGTTGAGCTTCGAGGAGATAAATTGAAGGGCCCACAAGCACATAGCCTGCGCTATGGGAGGGGGGGAGGTGAGGGTTGAGCTTCGAGGAGATAAATTGAAGGGCCCACAAGCACATAGCCTGCGTTATGGGAGGGGGGGAGGTGAGGGTTGAGCTTCGAGGAGATGGATTGAAGGGCCCACAAGCACATAGCCTGCGTTATGGGAGGAAGGGAGGTGAGGGTTGAGCTTCGAGGAGATAAATTGAAGGGCCCACAAGCACATAGCCTGCGTTATGGGAGGGGGGGAGGTGAGGGTTGAGCTTCGAGGAGATGGATTGAAGGGCCCACAAGCACATAGCCTGCGTTATAGGAGGGGGGGAGGTGAGGGTTGAGCTTCGAGGAGATAAATTGCAGGGCCCACAAGCACATAGCCTGCGTTATGGGAGGGGGGGAGGTGAGGGTTGAGCTTCGAGGAGATAAATTGAAGGGCCCACAAGCACATAGCCTGCGTTATGGGAGGGGGGGAGGTGAGGGTTGAGCTTCGAGGAGATAAATTGAAGGGCCCACAAGCACATAGCCTGCGTTATGGGAGGGGGGGAGGTGAGGGTTGAGCTTCGAGGAGATGGATTGAAGGGCCCACAAGCACATAGCCTGCGTTATGGGAGGGGGGGAGGTGAGGGTTGAGCTTCGAGGAGATAAATTGAAGGGCCCACAAGCACATAGCCTGCGTTATGGGAGGGGGGGAGGTGAGGGTTGAGCTTCGAGGAGATGGATTGAAGGGCCCACAAGCACATAGCCTGCGTTATAGGAGGGGGGGAGGTGAGGGTTGAGCTTTGAGGAGATAAATTGAAGGGCCCACAAGCACATAGCCTGCGCTATGGGAGGGGGGGAGGTGAGGGTTGAGCTTCGAGGAGATAAATTGAAGGGCCCACAAGCACATAGCCTGCGTTATGGGAGGGGGGGAGGTGAGGGTTGAGCTTCGAGGAGATGGATTGAAGGGCCCACAAGCACATAGCCTGCGTTATGGGAGGAGGGGAGGTGAGGGTTGAGCTTCGAGGAGATAAATTGAAGGGCCCACAAGCACATAGCCTGCGTTATGGGAGGGGGGGAGGTGAGGGTTGAGCTTCGAGGAGATGGATTGAAGGGCCCACAAGCACATAGCCTGCGTTATGGGAGGAGGGGAGGTGAGGGTTGAGCTTCGAGGAGATAAATTGAAGGGCCCACAAGCACATAGCCTGCGTTATGGGAGGAGGGGAGGTGAGGGTTGAGCTTCGAGGAGATGGATTGAAGGGCCCACAAGCACATAGCCTGCGCTATGGGAGGGGGGGAGGTGAGGGTTGAGCTTCGAGGAGATAAATTGAAGGGCCCACAAGCACATAGCCTGCGTTATGGGAGGGGGGGAGGTGAGGGTTGAGCTTCGAGGAGATAAATTGAAGGGCCCACAAGCACATAGCCTGCGTTATGGGAGGGGGGGAGGTGAGGGTTGAGCTTCGAGGAGATGGATTGAAGGGCCCACAAGCACATAGCCTGCGTTATGGGAGGAGGGGAGGTGAGGGTTGAGCTTCGAGGAGATAAATTGAAGGGCCCACAAGCACATAGCCTGCGCTATGGGACGGGAAATGTGGCTTAAGGTGAAGGGCACGCATGTATTGGCCCACAAGCACATAGCCTGCATTATGGGAGGGGGGGAGGTGACGGTTGAGCTTCGAGGAGATAAATTGAAGGGCCCACAAGCACATAGCCTGCGTTATGGGAGGGGGGGAGGTGAGGGTTGAGCTTCGAGGAGATAAATTGAAGGGCCCACAAGCACATAGCCTGCGCTATGGGAAAGGGGGAGGTGAGGGTTGAGCTTCGAGGACATAAATTGAAGGGCCCACAAGCACATAGCCTGCGTTATAGGAGGGGGGGAGGTGAGGGTTGAGCTTCGAGGAGATAAATTGAAGGGCCCACAAGCACATAGCCTGCGTTATGCGAGGGGGGGAGGTGAGGGTTGAGCTTCGAGGAGATAAATTGAAGGGCCCACAAGCACATAGCCTGCGCTATGGGAGGGGGGGAGGTGAGGGTTGAGCTTCGAGGAGATAAATTGAAGGGCCCACAAGCACATAGCCTGCGTTATGGGAGGGGGGGAGGTGAGGGTTGAGCTTCGAGGAGATAAATTGAAGGGCCCACAAGCACATAGCCTGCGTTATGGGAGGGGGGGAGGTGAGGGTTGAGCTTCGAGGAGATAAATTGAAGGGCCCACAAGCACATAGCCTGCGCTATGGGAGGGGGGGAGGTGAGGGTTGAGCTTCGAGGAGATAAATTGAAGGGCCCACAAGCACATAGCCTGCGCTATGGGAGGGGGGGAGGTGAGGGTTGAGCTTCGAGGAGATAAATTGAAGGGCCCACAAGCACATAGCCTGCGTT
This sequence comes from Limnomonas spitsbergensis, assembly GCA_037349105.1. NCBI lineage: Eukaryota > Viridiplantae > Chlorophyta > Chlorophyceae > Chlamydomonadales > Limnomonas > Limnomonas spitsbergensis. Next base: position 1,702,022 of record JAYJMM010000094.1, on the reverse strand, counting down.
ATAGGAGGGGGGGAGGTGAGGGTTGAGCTTCGAGGAAATGGATTGAAGGGCCCACAAGCACATAGCCTGCGCTATGGGAGGGGGGGAGGTGAGGGTTGAGCTTCGAGGAGATAAATTGAAGGGCCCACAAGCACATAGCCTGCGTTATAGGAGGGGGGGAGGTGAGGGTTGAGCTTCGAGGAAATGGATTGAAGGGCCCACAAGCACATAGCCTGCGCTATTGGGGAGGAAATGTGGCTTAAGGTGAAGGGCACGCATGTATTGGCCCACAAGCACATAGCCTGCGTTATGGGAGGGGGGGAGGTGAGGGTTGAGCTTCGAGGAGATAAATTGAAGGGCCCACAAGCACATAGCCTGCGTTATAGGAGGGGGGGAGGTGAGGGTTGAGCTTCGAGGAAATGGATTGAAGGGCCCACAAGCACATAGCCTGCGCTATGGGAGGGGGGGAGGTGAGGGTTGAGCTTCGAGGAGATAAATTGAAGGGCCCACAAGCACATAGCCTGCGTTATAGGAGGGGGGGAGGTGAGGGTTGAGCTTCGAGGAAATGGATTGAAGGGCCCACAAGCACATAGCCTGCGCTATGGGAGAGGGAATGTGGCTTAAGGTGAAGGGCACGCATGTATTGGCCCACAAGCACATAGCCTGCGTTATGGGAGGGGGGGAGGTGAGGGTTGAGCTTCGAGGAGATAAATTGAATGGCCCACAAGCACATAGCCTGCGCTATGGGAGAGGGAATGTGGCTTAGGGTGAAGGGCATGCATGTATGGGCCCACAAGCACATAGCCTGCGTTATGGAAGGGGGGGAGGTGAGTGTTAAGCTTCGAGGAGATGGATTGAAGGGTTGACGTGCAGATGACCTACAAAGTGAGAGAGGGACAGTGGTTTGGGGTGAAGGGCATGCATGTATGGGCCCACATGCACATGGCCTCCCCCCTGGTTGTGTGGGGGGGTAAAGGTTCTGCATGCAGGTACATGAAGACATGGCATGTGTAAGTGGAGGGAGGAGGGCAGGCTTCATGGTGAAGGGGCAAACATCCAAGCGCCTAAATGCACATGACCTGTGTTGTGGGAGATGGGCAAAGGATACCGTTCAGGGGGGGGGGCATTCGAGGGCCCACATGTGCATGGCCTTGTGTTGTGGGAGGAAGGGTGCTCAGCCAGTGTTCACAGTTTGAGGGATGCATAAAAGGGATGCATAAAAGGGATGCATAAAAGGGATGCATAAAAGGGATGTATAAAAGGGATGCATAAAAGGGATGCATAAAAGGGATGTATAAAAGGGATGCATAAAAGGGATGTATAAAAAGGATGCATGAAGGGATGTATAAAAGGGATGCATAAAAGGGATGTATAAAAGGGATGCATAAAAGGGATGTATAAAAGGGATGCATAAAAGGGATGTATAAAGGGGATGTATAAAAGGGATGTATAAAAGGGATGCATAAAAGGGATGTATAAAAGGGATGCATAAAAGGGATGTATAAAAGGGATGCATAGAAGGGATGCATAAAAGGGATGTATAAAAGGGATGCATAAAAGGGATGCATAGAAGGGATGCATAAAAGGGATGCATAAAAGGGATGCATAAAAGGGATGCATAAAAGGGATGTATAAAAGGGATGCATAGAAGGGATGCATAAAAGGGATGCATAAAAGGGATGTATAAAAGGGATGCATAAAAGGGATGCATAGAAGGGATGCATAAAAGGGATGCATAAAAGGGATGCATAAAAGGGATGCATAAAAGGGATGTATAAAAGGGATGCATAAAAGGGATGCATAAAAGGGATGCATAAAAGGGATGCATAAAAGGGATGCATAAAAGGGATGTATAAAAGGGATGCATAGAAGGGATGCATAAAAGGGATGCATAAAAGGGATGTATAAAAGGGATGCATAAAAGGGATGCATAGAAGGGATGCATAAAAGGGATGCATAAAAGGGATGCATAAAAGGGATGCATAAAAGGGATGTATAAAAGGGATGCATAAAAGGGATGTATAAAAGGGATGTATAAAAGGGATGCATAAAAGGGATGTATAAAAGGGATGCATAGAAGGGATGCATAAAAGGGATGCATAAAAGGGATGTATAAAAGGGATGCATAAAAGGGATGCATAGAAGGGATGCATAAAAGGGATGCATAAAAGGGATGCATAAAAGGGATGCATAAAAGGGATGTATAAAAGGGATGCATAAAAGGGATGCATAAAAGGGATGCATAAAAGGGATGCATAAAAGGGATGCATAAAAGGGATGTATAAAAGGGATGCATAGAAGGGATGCATAAAAGGGATGCATAAAAGGGATGTATAAAAGGGATGCATAAAAGGGATGCATAGAAGGGATGCATAAAAGGGATGCATAAAAGGGATGCATAAAAGGGATGCATAAAAGGGATGTATAAAAGGGATGCATAAAAGGGATGCATAAAAGGGATGCATAAAAGGGATGCATAAAAGGACCTACGTACATCCACGGCGCATGAGTGGTGGGGGAAGGGAGGCGAGAGATTGCATTATGAGCACACAAGACGTCCCCAACCTGCTCCCCACCCTCCACACACACACACACACACACACACATGGCATCATTGTGTGGTGGGGGAAGAGGGGAAAGATACCCCCCCCCCAAAAAAACATGCCCTCCACAGACACACACACACACATATGGAGTCAGTGTGTTCTTAGGAGTCTCAAAAGCATCAGGAACACTAAACCCTCTCCCCTCCACGCACATACATTTGGTCCAGTGTTTTCCCCCCTCGTTTTCAGCAATTACTTGTGTGTAGCATAAAGTGTGAATAAAGTGTGACCGCACCAGCGCCGCGGGGAAGCCAGGTAAGTTACGGTCTGTTTTTACATGTAGTATTACAGTACCTTAACGGTACAGTACTGGTTACGGTACAGTACCGGTTCCGGTACGGTGCCGAACATATATTTTAGCGCCGCACCATGGTGTTCTGTGGGACCTCGTCCATGATGTTGACCAGCTGTGCCTGAAGACCATGTAACAGCCACCGCACTGCTTGGGACATACTCAGCGGTGGCGCCGCGGCTGTCGCTGCCGCGGCAGCCTTCCACGGCCCCCCGCCCGACGCTAGCCGGAGGGATGGACCGCCAGCGCCCTGCCGCTCAGCGACGCGTGCGCCAACCTGGGATCCCCGCAGCCAGCCGCCGAGCGTCGCCGCGTCCTCCTCCTCGGAAGCCCCGGCCGGGCGGCGGCGCCACTTCCGCACCCATGCGCGGCCGCGCTTGGTCTTCATCAGCCGCACCCGCTCCGCCTCCCACGCGTCGCGGCCCGAGCGCCACGCGGCGGGCGACCAGCGCATCCGCGCCTTACGCCACTGGTTCAGCCGCGCCCGCGCACGGCCAACGCTGCCGGCCATGGCCCGCTGTTGGTGCCGGCGCAGCCAGGCCGATTTGGTCTCCTCGTTCTCCCGCCCCGGCGGCGGGATGGCAGCGTCGCGCAGCGAGAAGTGCGTCCCTCGCCCACTCGAAGCAGATTGCATCTGGTCCACCTCCATGCTCACGCCAGCTCCCTGTGGCCTCGAGGAACCCGGATTGGAAGCCACGGAAAGGATCCACGCCGCAGGCGCTGCGCCCTGTCCCCGCTCGTCAGCCAACCGTGCCATGGCGAGCGCCTTAAGCGTCGCGAGCGCCCACAGGGAGGTGCGGAGGCCGAGCGGGGGCAGAGAGCAGGCCAGCGGGGCCAGGCGCAGGCAGAGGCAATGCACCAGCTCAGCCTCCTGAAAGCAAAACACGGACACAAGCATAGATTGTTGCCGCAACAGAAGCACAATGGCAAGTTGACGCTGAAACAACAAGACAAAAATATCGCACATTTTCCTTGTAACAAGATCACAGACACGAGCGTTTGGGCGTGTCAGACTACACCTGCTTCGCACAGGAAACAAAAAAAGCTGTATGCCTGTACCCTTAATTGCTGCAACACTCAGCCAGAGGCCCCCACTCCGCACCTCAGAAACTGAAGCTGACACCCTGAAGTGTCACCACGTACAACCCAGGCACCAACAGATACTATGTCCCGCAGTGACAGCGCCCATGGCCCACGGAAGCCTGGACACTAAACCCTAGACACTGACCCCAAAGGCTGATCCTCGATTGGAGCCCCCACACTGCTCCCACCTCCGCTGCAGGCAGCACCATGCGCCGCGAGGAAGCCATATCCGCGTAATGGTCAAGAGCTGCCGCCAGCGCGGCTGCGTCCATGTCCTGCACCTGCAGCCGCACCATCCTGGCCAATTGCTCAGGGGAGGTGCACTGCTTGACGACAGTAGCCTTCAGCCGCCGCGACAACAAGCGCTCAGGGGTAGAAGCAGGGGCTGCGGTGGCAGCGGCTGGAGGAGCGTCCTGTTTCGAATCAGCAGACATGGGGCGCGCCTCGGCGGTCGCACGACTTGAAGGTCGCAGATGGAACGGGAGAGCGTTCGAGGCGAACAGGGAGGGTGAGAAAAGTGTCGGGGCTGCACTGTCGGTGGCCGATGCGCTCGTGAGCCCCCCAAAGGAGGTAGAGCTGCCATTGACACCTCTAGTGCTGCCACTTCCGTTGCTGCTGTTGCCGTTGCTGTTGCCGTTGCTGTTGCTGTTGCTGCTGGGAGCTGATCTCGGACTGTTGTTGACATCTGGGGACAGCAACAGCTCCTCCAGAGTTGGCAGCGGCCATCCCGTGGTCGCAGCCTTGACAAAATCAAACCCAGAAGGGCGGATAACACGGCTAGACGGAGGAGGGGAGGCAGCAGCGGCTGCGTAGGTGTGCGAGCTGTCATGACCATCAGCCGGAGCCGCTGGCGGAATCTCTCTCCTCCCTGCTGCTGCTGCTGTTGGTGGGCTGCGCGGGTCGAAGCGTGGCGGACGCTCGTTTCTTACCACTCTGGGCTGTATTTTATGAAGGGCCTGCCCCGCACCGGGGATGGCAACTTTCGATCTTGGAGCGGCGAGCGCTCCTCCTTTAGGCGTGCCGGCCCCACTGGTACCCGCACCGCACGCCCTCTCGCTTGCACTGTACTCGTGCTCCATGCGCAGCTTGAACTGCTCCCAGGTCTCCTCGAACGACGGTGCGCGGCTCCATGCGCTGACGCCTCCATTCTTATTGCGAATGCCGCTGCTGCCTGCTGCATGGCTGGCCCCCAGCTGCTGCAGCTGCTCCTGCTGCCAGGGCAGGCGGGCCTTTCGACGCGGCTGCTGCTGCTGCTGGCCTTCGTTCAATTGAGCATGCGAGTAGATATGCAGCATACCCTTGCGTGTGACGATGAGGGAGGGCTGGAACAAGGAGAGGTCTAGGTCTGGACTGCCCATGTGCGAAGACGAGTTGCAGCTGCTGCTGCTGCTGCTGGCCAGAAGATTCATTTCATGCGAGGTTGCAAGGGTGGAGAGGCTGGTGGACGCGACGGCTTGGACGTGGAATGCATGGTGGTCATCGAGCTCGATGACGGTGTGGAGGATGGACAGCGGTGCGGCGCCGGGCGCCTTGTCCCGGTAGGGCGCAGACACGGCTGCCGCTGCGGGCGTGGTTCGGGAGGAAGGCTCTCTGCCTTTCCTCCTGGCTGCATCCCGTTTTGGCAGTCCACCTCCGAGGGCAGCGCTGCCGTCGCTCCGAGACGCAGACGCGTTCAAAGCGGGGCTGGGTTTCATGCTCATTAAGTTAAATCAGGTGCACATATCGAAACTCGAGACAATTATGACGCCGATTAGCGTAATTGAGGAATAGTGGTTTTTTGAGGTGAACACGATTGCGTTTTTTTACTGCCCCAGACCCTAGGCTAAGAAGCCAATTGAGTACCTGCCTGTTACAATGGGGCGATACGATTCAGATGAGACCCACATGTTTAAAATCGACTACCTGCGAGACGGCAGTCGCACAGGCAGCAAGCGTCGCTCGCACCATACAGGCTCGCACCAGGTACGGAGGATTTGTATGGACCAGGAACAAGACGATAGATCTGGTATGGATGGTCGATGCCATGAAGAGAACGCATAATGCCTTCGCCCTCTCTGTCGTTCTGCATGTAAGATCCCAAGTCTGCGCAAGAAGAGCGCCATTTATTCTTGCCACACTGGCGTAATAAAACTGTCTGGACCTTCCGGTAGACCTTTTCTTTGCTGCCTCTCCTGGCTCCATATTAGCCTCGTATGCAATGTCTGAAAAGCTACCAAGCGTGGACAACGACTTCGTTGTGGACTGCATCAATGACTACGACAACATCTTTCTCAACGGTAGCCAGAAGGAAGCTGACGACGCACGCCTCAGGTACTTGTCTGCTCTTATGGACAGACATTAGAATTGCATGCTTGCTAAATCATGTGGGCAATCACAGGACCTGTGCTAGGAGCAGCAGGATTCAGGGCGCCCCCCATGCACCATGACCAGGACTTTGATTCCATGCAAGGGTAAGTGTGCATGACTGAGAAGTTATTGCTAATTAATCCCATGCAAGGATACGGTATTCGGTTGGGGGTGATTTTACTTGAATATAAGTGCCGCCATGCCATGCATGGCCATCAATTATCTTTATTGAAGGCACTAACGCATCCATGCAAGAGCCTTTTACTACAGGTTCTGGCTGGAGATACAAATAAAACAAAATGGGAAATAACACGTAACCAACCTGGGACGAAGGCCAGGGAACGAAAATTCCGCTGCGGAAATGATGGCAGTAAGTAGCACCCAAACCAGACTTTTTCCAAAAGCGAAAAGCACCAGTAGCCATAAAAGGCCTCTGTTCTATAAAGCTTTGCAAAGAAAGTATCAAAGCAGTCAGCGCAACACCCAAGATGTACCGTTTTAGAACACATCAGCTATACTTCAGATACAGCAAGACCTACAGTTGCGGGGAACAAGTACATCCAGCCCTGATTCCTTGGCCACTGGCTGTAAGCTGGTCGAGCTTTGTCCCCATAGGTATAGTGGTGACTGAACAAAGGGGGTCTGGTGTGCACTAAAACAAACACCGACAGAAAGGGAGTGGAAGCAGAAACAGGGAGCAACAGGGAGGAAGGTGTAACACGAGAAACGTGTGCAATTTTCAGACCATCTGACGCTGCTGCGGCCGCATTGGATGTTCCTGATAAGTCCAACAAGGATACTCTCCATTGGGGCCAAAAGATGAGAAACAGTTAGGGTGAAACGACAGGCTGAAGCTGGAGTAGCAGTATAAAGTTTCTTCCATAGCTCAGTTTCCCTCGGGGCTCCCCATGCAGAATCCAATCACCCACGGCTGATTTGACCGACCCTGCCTGTTTGGACAATCCTCTGAACAACCCACTGCTGACTTGCCCGATCATGCCTGTTTGGACAATTTTCTGAGTCTCTCACAAATTACTTGCCTGACTTCGCCTAATCTCGGCCTGTTTGGACAAAATTCTGAATCACTCACAAATTACTTGCCCGACCCTGCCCATTTGGACAATTATCTAACCATGATTGATTATTGCTGCACTGCCGCCACGTGACAGGGTCCAGAATTTTCTGTTTTTGATTGTTTATTAGTTGAACTTGGTTGAAGTAGCCTTTTCTCATCCATCTAAATGTTTTTTTCGAAAGGACCAGACAGAATCTGGTGTGATTGGTGCAAGACACCAGGAACTGGTGGTCAATTGCTCATTCTTGGAATATACAACTACTGGTGACTAAATAAAATACCGGTACCTGTCAAGGAGATGGAAATGTATGCTTAGTGGGAACAAAATCAAACGCCCCCCCTGATCCCAACTTCACCTCCTCCTTTCCTCCACTGCATAGGCTCATATGGGCGTTAGTCCACTCCGCTGATCCCAAGCATGCCACGAGAGGCCGGGACCTGGCTATGGAGTGCCTTCGCAGGGGCACCGACAGAGAGAATGCGAAGGACTACCGATACCTGGCAGCTGGTGGGTCCATCGGGGCTTTGTGACATGGGGGCAGGACCACAAGGGTTTGAGGGATTGGGATATGTGATTCAGTTACACACTCACAGCCAGAATGCAATAGATGCCCAGCGGGTGGGTCCATTGGTTTGGGCGAGAGGGAAACAAAGGGCTTTAAGAAAGGCTTGGAGTTTAGAAGGAGGGTTTCAAGGGCTGAGACTGTTTGAATTGGCTTTGCACCGACAGGCAGCCAATGCAAATTACTGTCGATACTTGGCAGCTGGTGGGTCCATTGGATGGGAAAGAGGCCAAAAAAGGCTTTAGGGATTGGGTCTGTGTGATTCAGCTTCATACTGACAGGCAGCACACGCAAAGGCTGACCAATACGAGGTGACAGAGGAATTCGAAACCTGGACTGGGACTGAACATCATTTGTGAATTTGTTACAAAGTGATGGCACACAGCTTCCAGTCGTCAAGGGTTAGGAAATGGGAGTTTAGGGGGAGGGGGGTGGGGCTGTGCTGCAGCTGCATCCCGCGCTGCTGTTGCAGTGTGAAGGCATCCATCCAATGGCATGTCGGAAAGGCCAAGCTTGGATGCACAAAGGGGATTGGGCAAGGGTCGATCAAGCAGTTTGCAATGCATGGATTACTTAATTATGTTGCTGTTGCACTTATTGTTGCTGATGCACTGCCGTACGTTGCTGATACACTCTGGTTGCTGCTTACAAGCAATGGTTGTTGCTTTTAAGTTGTGAGCACTGGTTGTTGTTTATTTAGCGCTGGTTGTTGCTTGTGCGCTACTGGTTGTTGCTTTTATACTACTGTTTGTTGCTGATGTACTGCTGGATGTTGTACTGCCTGGTGTGCGTGCAGTGGGATCATACCGACAGCATCGCTACGTTGAGGCCCGGCGGGAAGCTAGTGAGATTCTAGAGGTGCGGGGCAGCATGTGTCAAACTTGAATTGTAAACCCAAGGACAGGGCCAACACTTAACTTGAATCTGAGTTCAATACTTCTGGATTCAAGCCACAGGCAATTGAATGAAGAAACATTGTTGTAAATTATGAGCTGTGGGTCTGGCAAGTGAGGGAAGCTGCCAGGCACGGGAGATTCTAGAGGTGTGTTGCGGCTGGGTGTTGGAGCAGTGGGTGGGATTTCACTGTTAAACTAGGCCCACCTGTACTCGGTAGTCCCTGCATTGCAGCAAGATTGTTGAGGTGAGGGCTGAGTGGGTTGGGAACCGTGAGCTCGGTGCGTGGTTTTGGAGGGGGGGGCACTTCCTGAAGTGGTTTAGGTTTACATTGTGTAAGGAACCGTCAAGCATTTGAAGCTGTAAATGAACACGTTATGAACCCTGGACACTGTACCGCAGGAGCATCCTGAATGCTGAACCATATACTGTAGGAGCACCCTAAAAGCTGAACCATGTACCGCAGGAGAACCCTGAACGCTGAACTCTGTACTGTAGGAGCACCCTGAACACAGAACCAGTGAACGCTGCATCCTGAACGCTGAACCAGTGAACGCTGCACCCTGAACGCTACACCCAGAATGATGGACCTTGATCCGCAGGAACACCCTGACTTTCGCCAGGCAGAGTTCCTCAAAGGCTGTATTGATGACGCAATCATCCGCGAGGGGTTGCAAGGACTGGGCGTGGCCGCTGCGGTGGCGGGTGTGGCGGGGTTGGTGCTCACAGCTTTGTTATCCTCTAAGGGCAGGTGAGGGGAGGTGGATCCTAGCTCCTCGCTCCCTACTCCCTGCTCCACACCGAGGTCGTAGTACCGGAGCCGCAGTGTTTCTTTCTTCGGCTACGAGTCCACCTGAAGCAGGCCGCCTAGCGGCCACCAAAAGCCCAATTTTGTCTGACCCTCGACCAGCCTACAACTGGTGGCCGAATCAACATGGCTGGCCACAAGTCATGGGGTCACAGGCCAGAGGCCGGAGTGTTGCTGAGTCATGCTGGGGGGAAACCGGTCGAAGGGCTAAGCGCAAGAGAGGCAAGACAACCTCGGCTCCATGGCATGTCGTACAGTGCCTTCTTTGGGCTTACTCTTTGTTTCCGTATGAGGCAGGACGAGGTGTGTGGCAGAGTATTTCTCAGGACCTGCACGTCTGTCACATTTTACACATGGGTTCGCGTGCCTGAATGCGGCCCGCCAACGTTACTATCCTGTACAAGTGTTCTTATGTTTGCCCAACTCAGCTTGTCCGTACTACAGTATTAGTAATGGATAATCAGGGGAAGACAAGGGTACCGGTCCTCTCCCAAAATTTCAGATTTTAAACCCTCTCGGACCTGGGATTGGTTCACGGATGTTATTCTTGTACCCTGTCGCTCAAACTTTTACGTTGGCTTCTCTTGACGTTTCCCCTGCATCAAATGTGATGCTCTGATGGACTGAAAAACTTCACACAAAACCTTGCTTGCGCCATGTTGACCCATACCAGCCTCAGCCCGTGTTGCACTGTTTCGTGAGCCTTCAGGCTCATGCACCAGGCCAGGTAGTGATGGCACCACCCTGTATCTTCTTCATCTGACAATGATTTGTGTGGGGCTCAGCACTTGGCCGACTGCCAAGGGTGCATGATAGTTAGCCAAGGAGAAGCATGACTAGCTCTGGCCCGTGGAAATTGACATGTCAATCACGTCACACATCTGGGCACTGATGAAAAAGGCCGAGCCGCGAGGGCGACCAACAGTGAAACTGGGAGAAGGAAACTAAAAGTATGACTGATGGGAAATGCAAGAAAGAGAGGAACACAGAGGAGAAAGAAAATACCCCCCTCCAAAAGGAGAGGCAGTGCGAAGGCTCCTTGCCCTCCTGGGGGCATGATGACGACGTTACACCTCTGGACCCTGCTCAAAAAGCTGGGCCGCATGGCGCCTAACTGCCCAATTGAGAGGGGGGACATGAGAAGGGAAGAAGAATAGCTGGGGACCATTCTCTAATTACCGGTACGGTCCTTTAGCCACTGTCTAGCTCATTCTGTCTCGGGTAGTCTAGCACAGCAAACCCTGCTGCTTAGGCCACCAGTCCAAGGCAAGGATCGGCCTAAAACGGTCCAGTGGTCGCAGCCCCTGCCTAACTTGCACTCACATGAACACTGTGGGACGTCATGAAGTCTCCACAAGATGCTTGAGTGCAGCTTATAATTGCTCTCAAGGCGCCCAAAGTGTTTGAGGGTGCCACGTGTCAGCTGACTCGCACGTTTTGCAAATGGGGCGCTGATACAAGAAATACATTTGACTGAATCTTTCAAGCGTGAGGATATTAAAACTCACAAGAACCTTATCCACGACAGCTATGACGTTTTGGGGTGTAGTGTTTCAGTCCAACAGAGCATTACATTTGATGCATGGGGCATAGACTACCGGTTATGGTATTCTTGATATGGAGGGCACTCTGACATATACTCACAGAGCTCACAATGACACATTTTTTTTGAAGCCTGGGTACTCAATCAACTAAGGCAGCGTTTGAAAACTGATTGCCCCACCCTGCTAGCAACAGCACTTATCCACTGACCAACAGCGTGAAACGACCCCTTAACATATCAAGGTCTTGGTCCTTAAGGTAATTTCCGAGCGCACCAGATTTTCTAGACATGACTGATTTCGCAAACCGAAGGCTGCTTAGCAAAAGGGACAGCAAGCAAGCACCCGTCCGTCAGATACGGTCTTCGCATCCAGCACAGAGAATAGAATCGACAATTTCCAGACCCTGTGACCTGAAGATTTTTAGACCTTCCCTCTGATCTCCCGCTTCACGACTAGGGCTTTGTCGGAGGGTAGATAAAATGTGTCCAGACATTGGACATGTAAGTTGCCAGTGACCACATGGCCATGCCGGTCGCAGCCCACATAAGGACGTAGGAGCTCCACACGATCTGATGCACGCTGATGAACTCTGCATCGGGTAAGAGGACACATTGCCTGAGCAGAGAGAAGCCAGGAGAAACTCTGGCAGAGGCTTGCAGATGTGGTGACGTGAAAAGCAAGGAGAAACTCGGGTAGAGGCTCATAGATGTGTCGACGAAAACGCTTTTCAGTCTCAGTGTACGGGCAAAAGATTAATCAAACCACCTGGTACCTAACATCAGGGCACATCTTGTGGACCCGATCCACTACAAGGGTAGCGAATGACGTAACTCGAGTCAATGTTGTTTGTTGAGCACGCAGAACCACCAAAGACCACTAGACGCCTGGCGGCAAGACCTTGGCCAGTCAACGGCCGGTCGGGCAGCAGGGTGTGATGCACGAGGCCCTTTCGGCCGTGGGTTGTGACCCTTCCGATAATGATTGTAGCTAAAGAGCATCAAGATAAACAGTGACGCAAGCTAGCGCCACCCCTGAAAACTCCAACCAGTGGCTGTCGAACAAAGCTCATCAGGGAGAGCCATGCAAGAGGGCAGGCTTTGTCCACATTGCTTGCCTCATCTGCCAATCCTCCCAACAGCAAATCGTGTCCCCGCTCAACCACGTGTCAATCCATTTGAAACAAATGCTTGGCCCCGTCCCCTCACCTGTCAATTCCTCATCGCCCTTCACATGCCCCCACCCCCGAACATGTCCATCCCTCATCCTCCCCACATGTCATCCCATGTGCCTCCCCCCACCTTTCAATCCCATGCCCCCCCCCCCTCACCTGCCATCCAATCATGCACCCTCACCTGTCATCCCCGGGGGCAGGAACCCTGGCTGTCTGAACACCAGGAGGATCGACATCGACACCATTTGCAACGCCGTTTTCCATTTGCCGAGTGAGTTGACCTTCACAGCCTGCAGCAGCAACAGCCATATTTGAATCATGACAGCCTGCAGCAGCAAAGCCACATATGAATCACGACAGCCTGTAGCAGCAACAGCCATGTTTTGAATCATGACAGCCTGCAGCAGCAACAGCCATGTTTTGAATCATGACAGCATGCAGCAGCAACAGCCATAATGGAATGATGACAGCCTGCAGCAGCAACAGCCATATTCAAATCATGACAGCCTGCAGCAGCAACAGCTATATTTTGAATCATGACAGCCTCCAGCAGCAACAGCCATATTTGGATCATGACAGCCTGCAGCAGCAACAGCTATATTTTGAATCATGACAGCCTGCAGCAGCAACAGCCATATTTTGTATCATGACAGCCTGCAGCAGCAACAGCCATATTTGAATCATGATAGCATGCAGCAGCAACAGCCATATTTGAATCATGATAGCCTGCAGCAGCATCAGCCATATTTAAATCATGATAGCCTGCAGCAGCAACAGCCATATTTTGTATCACCACAGCCTGCAGCAGCAACAGCCATATATAGAATCATGACAGCCTCCAGCAGCAACAGCCATATATAGAATCATGACAGCCTGCAGCAGCAACAGCCATATATAGAATCATGACAGCCTGCAGCAGCAACAGCCATATATAGAATCATGACAGCCTGCAGCAGCAACAGCCATATTTTGGATCATGACAGCCTGCAGCAGCAACAGCCATATTTGGATCATGACAGCCTGCAGCAGCAACAGCCATATTTTGGATCATGACAGCCTGCAGCAGCATCAGCCATATTTTGGATCATGACAGCCTGCAGCAGCAACAGCCATATTTGGATCATGACAGCCTGCAGCAGCAACAGCCATATTTGGATCATGACAGCCTGCAGCAGCAACAGCCATACTTTTGATTCAGACACTATTTTATAAGTCTGCAGTGACACCAATGTTGTTATAGTGATGCAGGCTTCACAGAAGCCTAGACGAGTGATTCATAGGGTCGTGCTCTTGTGGCTACGGCTAAATTGTCCGTAAGTTACTATGCCTTTCACACCTAATGATACTTCAACACATAACTCCAGATGAGGGTGGTTTGCATCACTCGACGACCAAAAGCTATGCATAAACCTCTACCTGGCCAACCTGTCTACTACATTGCACCACCCTGGCCAGCCTGTCAACCAAGTTAAATCCAATATGCCATATTCATCACAGAATCCAGTATAGGCTTAGCGCAATGTGGTGGTGATGTTTGACTACACCTTTCCTGGATCTGACTTGGGCTATGGAGCAATTATGGTCATTCCTTACTGCCCTTTTCGATTTGACAAAAACGAACTTGTCAAAATGACCAGGCCAAGGAGCCAGCTCCCAGGAAAATCACAAAAGCAGATGAAGCACTGAACACTTGATGAAGTACGCACCTTGTGTGCTGCACCTCCCGCAGACGCAGCCCACTCCCTCAGCGCGGACATGGTGACTTCGCGGCAGATCATGATCACGACTGGCAGAACCATCCAGCCGCTTGTGAGGGGCGCTGGGGGGCTGACTGTCAACAGAATTAAGGCAGTGGACACCCTGCGCACACGGTAGTAAAGGCTTCAGGGATGAGGGGAGAGATTGAAGGGCATCAGGAAAACCCAAGAGCCGGTGGGACTGGCTGTCAACAGGACGAACGCAGTGCACATAAGTCAGGGTTCAGGGTGTCAGTGGCATCCTGACGTCATGAACACAGCCGGCAGCGCAATCTAGCTGCTCGTGGGTAGTGCCAAGGGGCTGACCAGCTGACTGCCGTCAGCATGATCGATGCGGTAGACACCCTGCACACTTCAAGGCCGAGTGAGCAAGGATAAACAAGGAATAAATTCGCTCTTGCTGTCCCCAGAGCTGCCCCTTGTTGTTGATTGGCAGTTGGCAGGGAGGTGGAGGTGCATCACCCTCAGCTTAAGTGCACCATATATTTGATTTCGCCTCCTTCAGGTACGAGAATTAGGAGATTGTGCCATAGCCGCAACACGTCCCATGCGCGATTTGGCACTCACTATGGTCTGCAAATCTGAGAAGCCCCAAACGCTATTTACTGTGTGGATGTTCATATTCTGGTGATATGCCATGAAGCATTTATGGAGGGAGCCATGCTGAAGTGCTTTGTGACACATGTTGCAGTCCAGACAGAGCCCCTCACTTACATGACCTTATCGGCGACAGGGTCCAAGAATGCTCCGAATACGGTTGCCAGCTTGAGCTGTGCAATGTTCAGGTGGCAGCACATCAGTAACTTGGAAGGTGCTAAGACTAATTGCGGGGAAATCTGGCCAGGACCCGGGGAATGACATAAGAGCTCAAGTTTCCCACCACATGCCAATGCCATCCCACAGACCTTCCGAAGAATGCACATTTCACATGAATAACATGAACACGTGTGATGACCAGGTGGGAAATCAAAACTGTCCGAGCCTACAAGCCTTGTCATGCTTGTAATCCTTGTATCCGTTACAGCTTCTGCACCTATCGGGATAGTTTCATTAGGCAGAGCAAACGGAGAAGCAGGGATGACAGACATGCAGGGTCATCCTTGAGTGCCAGGTGCAATAACAAAGAAAGGGACCCCAACAGGTATTTTAACTGAAGACAGCGCCATGCGTGCCCATGCCTTTCTACTTGCCTCTCTAGCCAGGTAGCCATCCAGCCAGTCTGTCAACGACGCCAGGATGAACACGATGGCGCACAGGAGCGGTGTCCATGCCCATTGCCACTCCCAAAGGCCAATGAGGACCGGCACCAGAAGCAGTCGAACGAAGGTGAGGATGTTGGGGATGTTGAGAATCCTCTCAGGCTTCTTGGCAAGCTCCTGAGCTTGGTGCCGGTATGTCTCGGATCTTCTATCCAAGGGCGAGTCCAAGCTCTCCTGTATCGCGGTGCAACGTGATCAGCAGATAAATGCGTCGGTACTGTGGCCTTGGGGGAGTATAGTTCAATTTATGCAATTACCTGCTGACCCTTCATTAAGAGAGGGATGCGTTGAATCTCAGCATTCCCAGATTTACGCGGCGGCATCCTCCACTAATTGCGGAACAGGCTGAACAAAGTGATTGGCGATGCGATCCTAGTCACGACTCCGATCCGGTAACTCTGGCCAGTCAGGTTCTCTGCGTGTTTGAAGTGCTGAATCAGCAAACTTAATATGAGAATCAGATCAGAGGGTGTACAAAACGCGGGTGGGACGGACCACACATGCCGTACTTGTCACATTATATCGGCAAAATAAAATCACAAGATGAGCCAACACGACAACTTTCTCACTCAAGAATTTTTGAGGACCCCTTACAGAAACAACAAGAAAGAAAACGCCTGATCGAGGCTTGAAAGAAAGAAAGAAAACGCCTGAGCGTGGTTTGAGGAGATCTCGGTTCACAAGTGCAACAGCTCTGCTCCGGAACCAGTCTCCTTCAGAACCTGCAATCTGCACCTGCATCCCAGCGAAGTATTAGTCGTTGCCTTTCTTCCAAGTTTCAGGCTCACACGTTCAATGCTGGAACTATCCAGACGCCACTTCAATTCCAGGTCATCCCTGCCTGCTGTCTATCTTCGAGTGTCGGTAGCTTCAAGGCAGTTGCATGTAAAAGCTGTCTCTTGCCATCATGGCAAAACATCCAGCATGCGTGTACACGTTGAGTCTGTAAGGGAAACAAAATTCAACAGTCAATATGCTGATCTGGAGGCGCATGCTGCCGGCCGGCGCGCAGCGCTGGCATGCATGTCAGCGTTTGTGCTGCTGCCCAGGCTCAGCCCAGCTTCAGAGGCACAAGCCATCCCGCTCGCTCCGCTGGGATCCACGAAGCGGATTGGCGGTGACAAGCTGACTAGCCTGTCCGATGACCAAGTCAAGGACATTCTGGAGAAGGATATTTCCGAGGGGCAGTACTTCGTGACGGGCAACCTGACTCGAGAACTGTTCTCTGACAATTGCAGGTGCGGCAGTAAAGCAAGTATTATTTCTGTTGCCCTCAAGCTTCATTTCAGCCACATTGCGGCCTGCGGCCAAAGGGTCCTGGTGCAGCATGCCCTGTCGCTTGGGCCGCAGGCTGTAGGTTGGCCGTGATGGCAGACTCCATCTTGTCCTTTTGGACTCCTTTTCACTCCATGGGGCGGCAGAAGGCGATAGGGACCTGGGCCCTCTCACCCGCTGTCTCGTCTGTGATCTCGCAGGTCTGTATCCCCACCCTTTGAGGTTTCAGTGTTTTCCGTTCCATGGGCCCCACAAGTCCTATGGGCCCAGGACCCTCTCAACCTGCTTGTCACCTGAAGAAATCAAAGCCTGATGCAGCGAGATATAAAGCATCATCTCATGTAGCATTAACTTGGCATGGCACGGCATGGCATGCCATTTTGTAGGCATGGCTGCTTATGAGTATTCTCCCATCACAGGGCTATCGGAGACCCAACCTCAGCAGAGCTTGATGCACCGGGCTCTCTCGTCCGTGGTCCGTGATTTAGCTGGAGTGTGAATGTGGCACCCTAAAATAAACACTGCTCCTTTCAGGTTTGTGGACCCCACCAATGACGTCAGTGGGCTTAGCAGGTACCTCACGGCATTAGGCATCCTCTTCGACCCCGAGTTTTCCAAGGTAGGTGTTTTTTAGGGTTGGGGTTTTCAGTAGACCAGCACCTTTGGCAGGCCTCCGGGCGCATCCACTTTTACCCCCGAGTGGGCTGAACAGGTACCTTCCTGCAGTCGGCATTATCTCTGATCCCACCTTCCCGAAGATAGGCATTTATTTCCTTTTTAATAGGCCAGCTTTGACAGCCCCACAAGTGAGTGAGCATCCTCTTTGATGTAGGTACCAGGACCGAGGACCGGGGCAGGGCTATTCAAATGATGACCAGGGCCGGTTAATTGAAACGACCACTCAATAGTTTGTCCAATTAAGTCCGCTCCTGCTCCTTCCTGTTAGGTGATCTTGAATGGCATCCAGGTGACGGCCCCGAGGACCATAGAGGCAGACTATACGAGCGGTGGCTACCTCAGATCCAAGGTGAAAGTGCACATGCGTTGTGAAATCTGGGTGGTGTGTGTGCAGAGTGGGGCACGATGCAAAATACGAGTTAGCCCAACCTCGACCTGGGTCACGACCCCCCTGTCACGATTCGGTGTTTAGTTGTGACGTCAAAGCCACCACTGGGCCTGTTGGGGCCGAAGCTTGACCAGCCCATGGCCGCCTTGACCGGCCCATGGCCGCTGTGGCATACGGAACAGGGATAGCCTCACTAGGCCGCCGCGGCTGTGGGCTTCCCCGTTGTTGAATTGTGGCTGAAGCGTGTCATTCATATCAGCGACTGTCCTACTCTTCTGTTAGGCGGCATCGCTTTCAGCGAGGTCCCAGCAGGGTGTGATAGTGGGTTGCAAATAGGGCCGGGGTCTCCTTTCTCCCCCTCCCTCTAGACATGGCCAAAGGTATGGTTTAGGGGTCCCTTTACCCCCTTATGCTAGCGGCAGTTGGTTAGGATTGGCGTGTGGACCGGAATATGTCCAACGCGGTTCAGCTACATTTCAGCTACGCTCCTATCTGTTGCTGTGGGGTCCTGCCGCAGTTTGCCCTGTAGCTTGGGCTGCGGGCCTCAATCCGGCCATGGCATGGGCTCAGCGGTGCCCTCCCCCCCACCAGAATGACCTGTTTACAAATTTACATTCCACTGCATCCACCTGTTTGTTTGACCCTGAGCCTTAAGCACTGCAGTATTTTCAACCCTCAACCCTGAACCCTTACACTGCTCCTGCCTGCAGTATTATTAACCCTAAACCCTTGCACTGCTTCCGTCTGCAGTATTATTAACCCTAAACCCTTGCACCGCTTCCGTCTGCAGTATTATTAACCCTAAACCCTTGCACTGCTTCCGTCTGCAGTATTATTAACCCTAAACCCTTGCACTGCTTCCGTCTGCAGTATTATTAACCCTAAACCCTTGCACTGCTTCCGTCTGCAGTATTATTAACCTAAACCCTTGCACTGCTTCCGTCTGCAGTATTATTAACCCCAAACCCTTGCACTGCTTCCGTCTGCAGTATCATTAACCCTAAACCCTTGCACTGCTTCCGTCTGCAGTATCATTAACCCTAAACCCTTGCACTGCTTCCGTCTGCAGTATTATTAACCTAAACCCTTGCACTGCTTCCGTCTGCAGTATTATTAACCCTAAACCCTTGCACCGCGTCCGTCTGCAGTATTATTAACCCTAAACCCTTGCACCGCTTCCGTCTGCAGTACTTCCCCTGGAGACCACGAGTAGCGGCTTACAAAGGTGCGTGGATGTACGTACAGTTCTGAGGATGCCTGGGCAGGCCAGCTCGCTTTCTGGCAAGCGTTCCGTGCGCAGCTGTGCGTCTTATCTCTCGGTAGTCCCGCTGTGGCACTGCTGATGTGCACAATGAACCAATCAACCAATCCTCACACTGAATCAATTAATCCATCAAATTAAGCATTGCCTGGGATTAAAATCTGTCGCTTCCCAGTGCACTTGAAGGAATGCGGAAGCCGAAAACTGAAATATCGTCGCCTGCCTCTACGTCTGCCTGTCACCAAGCCAAGTCGCCAACACACCAAATAGGGTTTGCTGTTGGTGATTGAAATGTCGTCTCCTGCCCCTGTCCCCGTTCCTGCCGTCCCTGCCCATGCCTATGCCCTTCGCCATTCAGCCATGTCACCCTTGGCCCATGGCTTGCTGCCATCAGGCAATGTCACCTATAAACTGTCATTCCATGCATCTCCCCGCCTGCTGCCCCCAGGCCACGTTACATACACCCTGGATGCGGACGGCCTGGTTGCTGTCCAGGCGCAGACATGGGACATATCGCCAGCAGAGGCCCTAAGAGAAACATTCACACCCACCTTCGGGCCGCGTGTGCCGGTCTTGTAGGAGTAGGAATCAAGCTGATGGTTAAGATGAGGCTTCAAGCATGAAGCAATGTAGCATGGGCTGAGGCTGACTTACCATCAGAACAAGGTGTGGCGGTGGCGGTGTTTGTGGGCATTCGGGCGGACTCTTGGGAGGGCGGAAGTAAGGCTGCACATCGCAGGATAAAAAGAGGGCTCGGGAATCAAACAGTGCAGCATGGGCGGAGGCTGTGTCCGCGCAGTTACCAGCAGAACAAGGAGATGGGAGCGCAAGCTGTGGCTGTCTGTGTTCATGCCTACGTAGGGGCTGCGCGGCCTTGTCTTACGGGGAGAGATGGCTGCACATTCTGAGCTTGTGTGATTTGAGTGAAAGAAAGAAAACGCCTGAGCGTGGCTTGAGGAATACGGGATTTGAAATGCCATACACCGGGAGACAAAAAAACTTGTCTTATATATGATTGTATAATCCGGCCGGAAATGTTTAGGTGTGCGTGCAAGGTCTTTTATTTCGTTAGTAGTCCCTGAAGAGGTTTGCCGTCACATGCGCCTTATCGTACAACATCTGGAGACCAAGGAGCTTTTTCTTTTTATTTTCACGTACGCACCAGCATTGCTCATTTTGTAGGTGATGTCACAGTATATTACCGTATACGTGACAGAACCGTTTGAGCCGCCGTTAGCGGCCGCGGAGCCTCCGCAGCTTCTCTGCGGAGTCTCCTGATTTGAACTGAGACCTAGAAACCCGCTTACGCAGGGTGATTTAGCATAATCTGTACTCTGAATTGGGCCTGCCGGGTCCCTGTATCCCGGCAATTGCCTAAGCTACTACTTTTTGTCCCATTTGAAGGACAGGCCTCTGGTGTAAAGAGTATAGGCCTAGCTCTCACGGATACTAGCCCTTGCTCGCCACTAAGTCAGTACCTTACACTTCAGTCAAGTCTAGCAACACGGAAAGTGGTGATAGCATAAGCAAGTGACAAGCGTGTCCCATCCAGATCACTGGTCATCCCCAGCCGACGCGATCTACGGAGCTCGCCCTGAAGAACACGCGACCTACGGTGCCGATCCCTGGCTACTCGTCCATCGGAGACGACTAATCAGGCAAGCAGTCCCAAGCAGATATTCACCTAAATAGACCAGGAGGCGCAAAGCCGACCAGGAGCTCTCGACGTACCAGCTTCCAGCTGAGTCCGCCCGGCGACAAAACCCACGGACAAAGTCACCTCCGTCGCCGTTCCTTCGCAACCCCGAGCATCCCCGCTCACAGTGTCCTTCAAAAGGGACAAAAGTGGTATTGCAGCCTGATCAGCTGCTTGCCAACGAGTTCCTCGCTGAGGGAAGCTAAGCTTGTCTGACCTGGAATATTTTTTTTGAATTGTTCGCCTTGGACAGCTTGAAAAAGCACCTCTGTCGCTGCATTCTGCTTGGGCTTTTCGTGCCAAATTAGATCTTGCAAACTCCAGCTGTGAAGAGCCTTGGGGAGAAGCTCGAAGATCCATTTGTGGAGTTATAAACCCAGCTTGATACCCTGAGAATCATTAAGCGTGGCAGCTTAGTGTTGTAGTCCAGGAGAGGCTTGAAGATCTGGCTGTGGATTTATACACCCAACGGATAATTACCTGTGTGACTGCAGATTGTGATCAGGTGGATCCAATCTTTCATCATTGACAGAAGTGAACTTGTGGATAGAACATCCAGGTTTGAAATTTTGTGGGTGTACCAAAGGATCCCCGCAGGACCGCAGAGCTGAACGGACACTACGCAAGAGGATACCTCCGCGTAGGACGCGAGACATCCACGCGGGACGTGTGCCATATAGAAGCAGCCCAGCCAGCAAAGGTGGGAAGTACTAAAAAGGCGAAGGAGGATTCCGCCAGATTAAAAATCAGCAAGCAGAAAAAGGGCGAAGGAGGATTCCGCCAGATTAGAAATTAGCAAGCAGAAAAAAGGGCGAAGGAGGATTCCGCCAGATTAAAATTAGCGAGCAGAAAAGAGGGCGAAGGAGGATTCCGCCAGATTAAAATTAGCGAGCAGAAAAGAGGGCGAAGGAGGATTCCGCCAGATTAAAATTAGTGAGCAGAAAAGCAGAAAGGCGAGGCCTACCCAGCTTAATCCCATGAGCCAATAGAAAGGGACGCAGAGACCTAGGCAGTGGGCCAGAATACGCGACGCAGAAGAGGCTGATGAGAGTGGCAAGTGCTGCGCAGTGCGTTCAAAAGGAGAACGGGACGATGCCCCGTGGTGGAAGTCAGGTGATCAGGAAACCTGCAGATCTGCAGGCGGTGGGTGAAGCAAAAGCCGCCACTGCGGAATGGCCCCCAGTAAAAAGGAAGGAGGATCTGGCTCAGCCAATAGGGTGGAACAGGCTAGGGCAGTGGGCCACTGGAGTGTGGAAAAGTGTGTGTGACGCAGAGCAGGTGGGGTTAAGCAGTCTGGCTGTGCCCCAGCAGTGCGCACCCTTGGAGGCATTGACCAGGTGTATGGAGCAGCCAGGTAATCAGGTGTCCCCCAACGGCTGGTCCATGTTTGATATCCTCAGCAGTGACAGTGAGCCAAGTCCCAGGCACCTGATCAACTGTATTACGGCAGAGAGTGCCGGCCCACCCAGGCAGGATAGCCTGGTAGCTAGCGAGCAGCTGCACCTGATCAACTGTATTACGGCAGAGAGTGCCGGCCCACCCAGGCAGGATAGCCCGGTAGCTAGCGAGCAGCTGCACCTGATCAAATGTGTTCCGATAGGGAATGTTTTTTCACCCAAACCAGTGACCGGTGGCTGCGAGCCAAGCCAACTGCAGGTGCAGGCGTCACGGCTGGGTTTGCAGAGAAAGGCGGTTCCTGTGACACCTGTAGGGATCGGCGGCTCCGAGCCAAGCCAACTGCATGTGCAGGCGTCACGGCTGTGTTTGCAGAGAAAGGCAGTTCCTGTGACACCTGTAGGGATCGGTGGCTGTGAGCCAGACCAACTGCAGGTGCAGGCATCACGGCTGTGTTTGCAGAAGGAGGCAGTTCCTGTGAAAACTGTGGTGGCCGGTGGCTGTGAGCCAGGCCAACTGCATGTGCAGGCGTCACGGCTGTGTTTGCAGATGGAGGCAGTTCCTGTGACACCTGTAGGGATCGGTGGCTGTGAGCCAGGCCAACTGCAGGTGCAGGCGTCACGGCTGTGTTTGCAGATGGAGGCAGTTCCTGTGACACCTGTAGGGATCGGTGGCTGTGAGCCAGACCAATTGCAGGTGCAGGCATCACGGCTGTGTTTGCAGAAGGTGGCAGTTCCTGTGAAAACTGTGGTGGCCGGTGGCTGCGAGCCATGCCAACTGCAGGTGCAGGCGTCACGGCTGGGTTTGCAGAGAGAGGCAGTTCCTGTGACACCTGTAGGGATCGGTGGCTGTGAGCCAGGTCAACTGCAGGTGCATGCGTCACGGCTGTGTTTGCCGAGGGAGGCAGCCCATGTGACACCTGTGGCGGCCGCTGGCTGTGAGCCAGGCCAACTGCAGGTGCATGCGTCACGGCTGTGTTTGCAGAGAGAGGCAGTTCCTGTGACACCTGTGGTGACCGATGGCCACGAGCCGTGCCAACTGCAGGTGCAGGCGTCACGGCTGTGTTTTCAGATGGAGGACGTTCCTGTGACACCTGTGGTGGCCGGTGGCTGTGAGCCAGGCCAACTGCAGTTGCAGGCGTCACGACGGTGCTTGCAGAGGGAGGCAATTCATGTGACACCTGTAGGGATCGGTGGCTGTGAGCCAGGCCAACTGCAGGTGCAGGCGTCACGTTGGTGTTTGTCGAGGGAGGCAGCCCATGTGACACCTGTGGTGGCCGGCGGCTGCGAGCCGGACCAACTGCATCCGTGGGAGCAGAAGCTGAACCAACAGGTGGCTGAGGAACCAGTTGGACCAAGTGAGGTTGAGGACCACGAGCACAGGCAGGCGCCGGTGCTGGTGCAGATGCACCAGCCAGAAGAGGGTGGGCCTGTCACACCACCAGTGGCAGCAGCTCCAGGAGGGGTCCAGGTGCCAATATCAGAACCAGGGGCGGCCCAGCAGGCCAGCAAACAGCTGGAGGCGGCAGAGAATCCTGGGGGGTCAGAGGAGCAGGGAATCTCCATACCCATGCTGAGGGAAAAGGTTAATTGGTACCGGCAGAAGCTCAAAGGAATGGCCAGGCAGCTGTGGGTGGCCAGGCAGCCAATAATAGCATTGAAGATGAGGATGACCAGACAGCTGAGGATGGTGAAGCATCGCTTGGAACATGCCAAACAGAACCTACAGGCGCGGCTGCCTACAGGTGAGGAAGAGGAAGAGCAGCAGCTGCAGCAGACAGCCATGGTTACATGGCACGTGGCACTACCCGGGGGGCACGGGGCTGAGCAGGCCAGCCATGAGGCGAAAAAAGAGGCACAGCCGCCGCAGCACCAGGAGTGCATGCCCAGATTGCCCAGGCAGGAGGGCTTCCGCTCAGCAGAGCCGTGTGGGCCAGTGGGTCAAGCCAGCCCTAGCCTGAGTCTGGGCCCTGACGGCTGCAGCAAGTCCAGCCAGGCAATGGCAGGCAAGGCAGCTGACAGTGACGTGGAAGCAGCTAGGAGCAGCAGGTCTCCGGTGCCAGCACACGTGGACGACAGCAGCAGCAGGAATGTGTGCCGGGTAGCAATCCATGCTGCGGTGCCTGCAGATGTGGAGCTGGCCAGGATCTGGGAGAATCGCGCAACAGGTGCCCGTCAGCAGCCGATGGACATCCGCAATGCCATGCGTCAGGCCATGAGGCGTAACACCGGAGGAGTATGTATGTTCTGCGGGTGCAAGTGCGAGCACAGCGACAGGGCATGTGAGCACCTCATGGATGCCAACATCCAGAGGGGGCTGGAGCCGGGTGAGGACCCGGCTGAGGCCAGTGATGCAGAGATCAAGCGCGAGGGAGCTGAGATCAAGCCTGCTGTGACCAGGCAGGCCCCGCAGAGCAGCAAAGAACCACAGGAAAAGTCAGCTGTACCGGTGGGAAAGCCGTGGGCTGACCTAATATCTGAGGAAGAGCTGCCTGATCCGATACAAGAAGAGAAGGGGCGGCAGCCAGTGACAGGGCTGCGCCCAAGGCAGCCAATGCGACCACGCAGGGTGCCGGTTAAAAGAGGGGCGGGATCCACAGTCTACGGGACGCCGCTGTCCAAGTTTACGCCCAGTGTGGGCAGACCTGTGCAGACACCCAAGGAGGGATCTAGCAGCCAGATGCGAGCAGGCGGCAGCCACAAGGAAATCCTGCGCGGATTTTATCAAGGTTCAGCACAGGCGCAGGATACCAGACCTAGAGAGCCAGAGCGCTCCAGGGCCGTGGATGTGGTGAGCGGCGAAGGGGAGCCAGAGAAGCAGATGCAGCCATTCGGTTGGGCAGGACTTTTGCAGTGGGCAACAAACCTGTGGAAGGAAGTGTGCTCCAGGACATTCGCGCAGCTCCAGGATCAAGTCACAGCCATAGAGGAGTTCAGGGCCCATCATCTGCAAGGATGGGCAACAAAAGCCATGATGGGTATTTCCCACACCGGGCAGGACAGGGCAATGCTGTTGGCCGCCCTTGGACAGATGTCCAAGGGAGGGGCAGGACGCGAAGCAGCCCTTGCTGTTAAGGCCTTTGCAGATGAATGGTGCGACGGGGTAACAGGACATCAGGTGGAACCTGCACATCGCACTTCTAACATGCACATTTCTCTTGAGCATGAGCAGCTCCCTGCACGTATACTAGCACTTCCCGGTATGCCTATCGCCGGCCTGTTTGCACAGATCCCTACCGATACTTGAATCCGTAGCACCCTATCACCTCATGCGCATGTACAGCAGCCCGCCCGATGGGCAGCGCCGTCCGTATGCCTCGCCATCCTGCGGATTGGTCTAGTGCCCATCACCTCATGGGCATGCACAGCGCCGCCCGTATTACCGTGCCGTTCTAATGGGTGTCGTACCCCACCTGCATGCACAGCGCTTGCCCGTATGGACTGTGCCCTGCAAGTGGGTGCTGCGCTCTTTCCAGGGAGACTGGCTCATGAGGGAAGCGCATTATGAGGTGCAGAAAAACAACAGGTGACTATCTTGATTTCTGAGCATTTTAGTTTATTTTAGGGAGAATCGGACTGATCATGGGTTGCAGGGCGGCCAGCATTACGCTGATGAGGACCATATCTTGCGCGGCCTATGGCTGGTGCCCAAAGCATTAGATTTTACTACTTACGGCTCTGCCGGACAAAGCCAGGAAACCTGAAGCATCCTAACATAAACATTGCTGTTTTAAGCATGACATGTTCCCTTTCATTCCTTCCAGTGTACCAAGCGCTCAGTGTGCGGCAGTACCGGCGACACAAGCCGCTTTGGCGGCAGCGGCAGAAACAGCAGCCCTTGCTGGCCCTGCTCGAAACGCTCAGCGTGCTGCAGCACAGCAACTAGCCGCGGCGGCAGCAACAACGGCGCTCGCTGGCCTTGCCCCCCTGCTGCCGGTCGGGGATGGCACAGCTGGCTCAGCACTAGGTGGCCAAGTTCAAAACGCTCGGCGTGCTGCAGCATAGCAACAATAGCTGCGGCGGAACGACAGCAACGCTTGCTGGCCCTGCCACCCCACTGCCTGTTGGTGACATGTGGTAGGTCCTCCATTACAACTCAGATAACTTATTCAGGCCATATTGCTGGTAGGTTGAATACGATAGGGGCTGAAGTGATTCATATCAAATGTCTTAACAGTCATTATTTTTCAGTAATTGTAATACCATCAATGAATGTCACGCTTCCGGTTTCTATTTGATCTATAACACTAGCGGTAAAAATGTGGTAGCGCCGCTTCATTTCTATACTCAATCACTTTCACGAGCGGTGTAGCTAGGGTAGCGTTGTTTCATGTTCATGTTCCTTCACTACCGTATCACTAGCGGTGCAGCTGCCGGTACTGCCTCTTCACGCTGAGTGCAATCACTGTCATTAGCGGTGCAGCTGCCGGCACCGCTACTTAAGGCTGTGTGCAATCACTGTCACTAGCAGTACAGGTGCCGGTACCGCTGCTTCAGGCTGTGTGCAATCACTGTCACTAGGGGTGCAGCTGCCGGTACCGCTGCTTCAGGCTGTGTGCAATCACTGTCACTAGCGGTGCAGCTGCCGGTACCGCTGCTTCAGGCTGTGTGCAATCACTGTCACTAGCGGTGCAGCTGCCGGTACCGCTGCTTCAGGCTGTGTGCAATCACTGTCACTAGCGGTGCAGCTGCCGGTACCGCTGCTTCAGGCTGTGTGCAATCACTGTCACTAGCGGTGTAACTGCCGGTACCGCTGCTTCAGGCTGTGTGCAATCACTGTCACTAGCGGTGTAACTGCCAGTTCCGCTGCTTCAGGCTGTGTGCAATCACTGTCACTAGCGGTGCAGCTGCCGGTACCGCTGCTTCAGGCTGTGTGCAATCACTGTCACTAGGGGTGCAGCCGCCGGTACCGCTGCTTCAGGCTGTGTGCAATCACTGTCACTAGCGGTGCAGCTGCCGGTACCGCTGCTTCAGGCTGTGTGCAATCACTGTCACTAGCGGTGCAGCTGCCGGTACCGCTGCTTCAGGCTGTGTGCAATCACTTTTGCTAGCGGTGCAGCTGCCGGTACCGCTGCTTCAGGCTGTGTGCAATCACTGTCACTAGCGGTGCAGCTGCCGGTACCGCTGCTTCAGGCTGTGTGCAATCACTGTCACTAGCGGTGTAACTGCCGGTACCGCTGCTTCAGGCTGTGTGTAATCACTGTCACTAGCGGTGTAACTGCCAGTTCCGCTGCTTCAGGCTGTGAGCAATCACTGTCACTAGTGATGCAGCTGCCGGTACCGCTGCTTCAGGCTGTGTGCAATCACTGTCACTAGGGGTGCAGCCGCCGGTACCGCTGCTTCAGGCTGTGTGCAATCACTGTCACTAGCGGTGCAGCTGCCGGTACCGCTGCTTCAGGCTGTGTGCAATCACTGTCACTAGCGGTTAACTGCCAGTTCCACTGCTTCAGGCTGTGAGCAATCACTGTCACTAGCGATGCAGCTGCCGGTACTGCTGCTTCAGGCTGTGTGCAATCACTGTCACTATGGGTGCAGCCGCCGGTACAGCTGCTTCAGGCTGTGTGCAATCACTGTCACTAGCGGTGCAGCTGCCGGTACCGCTGCTTCAGGCTGTGTGCAATCACTGTCACTAGCGGTGCAGCTGCCGGCACCGCTACTTCAGGCTGTGTGCAATCACTGTCACTAGCAGTGCAGGTGCCGGTACCGCTGCTTCAGGCTGTGTGCAATCACTGTCACTAGGGGTGCAGCTGCCGGTACCGCTGCTTCAGGCTGTGTGCAATCACTGTCACTAGCGGTGCAGCTGCCGGTACCGCTGCTTCAGGCTGTGTGCAATCACTGTCACTAGCGGTGCAGCTGCCGGTACCGCTGCTTCAGGCTGTGTGCAATCACTGTCACTAGCGGTGTAACTGCCGGTACAGCTGCTTCAGGCTGTGTGCAATCACTCACACTAGCGGTGTAACTGCCGGTACCGCTGCTTCAGGCTGTGTGCAATCACTGTCACTAGCGGTGTAACTGCCAGTTCCGCTGCTTCAGGCTGTGAGCAATCACTGTCACTAGCGATGCAGCTGCCGGTACCGCTGCTTCAGGCTGTGTGCAATCACTGTCACTAGCGGTGCAGCTGCCGGTACTGCTGCTTCAGGCTGTGTGCAATCACTTTTGCTAGCGGTGTGACTGCCGGTACCGCTGCTTCAGGCTGTGTGCAATCATTGTCACTAGGGGTGCAGCCGCCGGTACCGCTGCTTCAGGCTGTGTGCAATCACTGTCACTAGCGGTGCAGCTGCCGGTACCGCTGCTTCAGGCTGTGTGCAATCACTGCCACTAGCGGTGCAGCTGCCGGTACCGCTGCTTCAGGCTGTGTGCAATCACTGTCACTAGCGGTGTAACTGCCGGTACCGCTGCTTCAGGCTGTGTGCAATCACTGTCACTAGCGGTGTAACTGCCGGTACCGCTGCTTCAGGCTGTGAGCAATCACTGTCACTAGCGATGCAGCTGCCGGTACCGCTGCTTCAGGCTGTGTGCAATCACTGTCACTAGGGGTGCAGCCGCCGGTACCGCTGCTTCAGGCTGTGTACAATCACTGTCACTAGCGGTGCAGCTGCCGGTACCGCTGCTTCAGGCTGTGTGCAATCACTGTCACTAGCGGTGCAGCTGCCGGCACCGCTGCTTCAGGCTGTGTGCAATCACTGTCACTAGCGGTGTAACTGCCGGTACCGCTGCTTCAGGCTGTGTGCAATCGGCACTGTCACTAGCGGTGCAGCTGCCGGTACCGCTGCTTCAGGCTGTGTGCAATCACTGTCACTAGGGGTGCAGCCGCCGGTACCGCTGCTTCAGGCTGTGTGCAATCACTGTCACTAGCGGTGCAGCTGCCGGTACCGCTGCTTCAGGCTGTGTGCAATCACTGTCACTAGCGGTGCAGCTGCCGGTACCGCTGCTTCAGGCTGTGTGCAATCACTGTCACTAGCGGTGTAACTGCCGGTACCGCTGCTTCAGGCTGTGTGCAATCACTGTCACTAGCGGTGTAACTACCGGTACCGCTGCTTCAGGCTGTGAGCAATCACTGTCACTAGCGATGCAGCTGCCAGTACCGCTGCTTCAGGCTGTGTGCAATCACTGTCACTAGGGATGCAGCTGCCGGTACTGCCTCTTCACGCTGAGTGCAATCACTGTCATTAGCGGTGCAGCTGCCGGCACCGCTACTTAAGGCTGTGTGCAATCACTGTCAATAGCAGTGCAGGTGCCGGTACCGCTGCTTCAGGCTGTGTGCAATCACTGTCACTAGGGGTGCAGCTGCCGGTACTTCTGCTCCAGGCTGTGTGCAATCACTGTCTCTAGCGATGCAGCTGCCGGTTCCGCTGCTTCAGGCTGTGAGCAATTACTGTCACTAGGGGTGCAGCTGCCGGTACCGCTGCTTCAGGCTGTGAGCAATCACTGTCACTTGGGGTGCAGCTGCCGGTACTGCTGCTTCAGGCTGTGTGCAATCACTGTCACTAGGGATGCAGCTGCCGGTACCGCTGCTTCAGGCTGTGTGCAATCACTGTCACTAGCGGTGCAGCTGCCGGTACAGCTGCTTCAGGCTGTGAGCAATCACTGTCACTAGCGGTGCAGCTGCCGGTACCGCTGCTTCAGGCTGTGTGCAATCACTGTCACTAGGGATGAAGCTGCCGGTACCGCTGCTTCAGGCTGTTTGCAATTACTGTCACTAGCGGTGCAGCTGCCGGTACCGCTGCTTCAGGCTGTGTGCAATCACTGTCACTAGCGGTGTAACTGCCGGTACCGCTGCTTCAGGCTGTGAGCAATCACTGTCACTAGCGATGCAGCTGCCGGTACCGCTGCTTCAGGCTGTGTGCAATCACTGTCACTAGGGATGCAGCTGCCGGTACCGCTGCTTCAGGCTGTGTGCAACCACTGTCACTAGCGGTGTAACTGCCGGTACCGCTGCTTCAGGCTGTGTGCAATCACTGTCACTAGCGGTGTAACTGCCGGTACCGCTGCTTCAGGCTGTGTGCAATCACTGTCACTAGTGGTGTAAGTGCCGGTACCGCTGCTTCAGGCTGTGTACAATCACTGTCACTAGGGATGAAGGTGCCGGTACCGCTGCTTCAGGCTGTGTGCAATCTCCGTCACTAGCGGTGTAACTGCTGGTACCGCTGCTTCAGGCTTTGTGCAATCACTGTCACTAGGGGTGCAGCTGCCGGTACCGCTGCTTCAGGCTGTGTGAAATCACTTTTGCTAGCGGTGTGACTGCCAGTACCGCTGGTTCAGGCTGTGTGCAATTATGTTGCTAGCGGGGGGAAAAGACGGCAGGGTGAGGGGCCTGGCGGCGGGAGAGGGTGGAGCAGCCGGCATGGACAGGCGGCAGGGAACTGAGTCTGCCAGCGACAGGGCGGGGAGAGGGACTGGAGGAGGCGCACGTAACGAGGGCAGGTTGTCTCAGGGAGGAGGGTGCTGTGAGATTCTGGGAGCGGGGAGAGGTGCCAGCAGCGGAGGCGGGCGGGCGGGGGCGGAGCGCCTGGCGAACAGCAGCGGCGGGGCGGGATCAGGGGGGGCTTGTGCTGGCTGCGGGAGCGGAGCAGCTGAGCAGGCTGATGCCGGGAGGTGTGGGGGCGGGGCAGCTGTGGAGGAGGGGCAGCGGAGAGGCAGCGGCGGGAGGAGCAGAGGGTGTGCAGTCAGGAGCGGGAGTGGACCAGGGGAGAGTGCGGTTGCAGGCGCTGCGGATGGGCCTGCGACAGGACGCGGCAAGCCCATGGAGGAGGTGGCGGCGGCGAGGGATGCCAGCTGTAGGGCCAGGGGCAGGCCCCCTGGTGCCTGTCTGCCTGGCTCTGAAGGGGGGGTGCGTGCTCAGCAGACCTGGCGGCAGGCGGAGCGGGGCGTGAGGCCAGGCGAGGCCGAGCCTGATTGCAGCGCAGAAAGTGGCGCGGATGCTACCGTTGATGAGGACTCGGAAACGGAGCGCCCCAGCCGGAGGCGCAGGGTTGAGCGGCGATAGCCGAACAGAGAGCAGGGGTGCACCCTGTAGGGCAGGGTTGAGAAGACTTTGGGATTTTATCTACTGGTGTGTGGAACTGTGCACTGCTTCCAACTGTTCTGCAGAATTGGGGATGATGGCGCCTCAAAGACTTCGACTGTTACCTCTCTTTAAAATGGTGAATACCCGCTGGGCCCTGCTGAAAGCTTGGCCACGTGGGGCTGGTAGGGAATGAATACGCTCGATTCCAGCTACCATGCACACAGCCATGCCCATGGTTCAGCCATGCCCCCCTTGTGAGGGGGCAGAAAACGGAACCCGACAATCTAGACAGGGTGGGAGAGAAGATCGTGCAGCAGGTTTGATCCCTCAACCATTGGGTATGGATGTCACCAGCGTTATACACCTCATTGGACTACCCCACCCAGGTAGGTATGGTTGAAGGGAGCTATTCATACATCCCCCCATCTTTCTCTTCTCCAGCCAGTTTGAGGCTCCTACAGTCAAGCCTTTTAACAAGGCCCCAGGGTAGAAGGTTATAAACCAGCCATTCCTACATCACCGTACCATGAGTCAATGACGTTACACCTCTGGGCCCTGCTCAAAAAGGCTTGGCCGCGTGGGCGCCTAGGTAAAGGGTTGGTAGTAAAGAACATCACTGTATCATTAGTATGATGGATATGCCATTTTGCCCGCCGGGACCTGCTTACCGCTCGGCCGCATGGGGATGGTAGGGGATGAACAAGCCAAGTGGTGCAACTTCAATAACATGACAGCCATTTCAGGATAGCTTCAGGCCATTGTGGACACATCTTGTAATCAGACATTACACCTCCTGTTCAACCCATCAAGAAAACATGTCTCCGAGACCAGTAATATAAAAAGATCCATCTTCCAATTGGATCTAAAGCTAACGTACTACGATAATTAGTATGGTACAGCCTGTCAACGAAACAATCTTCCTCCTTTCAGGAAAGCATGTAAAGCGTTATGCACCGCTGGCAAGGCAGCATGCACCTGAGGTCCCTAGATGCTCAGGGAGGCAAAATGCCCCACAGGGCTAAGCATCGAATTCTTGGACAGAACGCCAGTGGGGGGGGGGGAACCGTGGGAAGCATTTCGTATAAAGTGAGCCGCACCTAGAATGGGCTGGTGGCAGACCAGTGTCCATGTGGACCGGTTATGCCCTTCGAGGACCAAGATCGAATCTCCAGAGCAGCGGGCAAGGTGCCGGAGAGGCCGCAGGAAGCACCTGATGTGAAGTTTGCCGCGCCCATGAAAGGGCACACGGGCGGGCTGCGCGGCGGGGCACCATCTCAACCTATTATGCTTGCGAAATAGTGCCTGCATGCTAGCTACCATGCAGGGCACCGCGTAAAAAAATTGAAGTGTTTGATGCCGTGGGACTAAACGCCACCAGGATCCCGCAAGAAGCTACAGGGAAGCTACAGGGTTGACACAGCCCCACAGGGAAGTTGCAGGGAAGCTGCAGGGTGGACACAGCTTCAAACCCCAATGACCGAGGCTTCAGGGCGTACCCAAAACTAGTTCACAGCCTCCGCCCGCTGCAAGAAGAAACAAATGGCCAAACCACATCCTTGCTGCCAGCGTGAAGGATAAGTGCATACCCGCTGAGCCCTGTTGAATGCTCGGCTGCATGGGGCTGGTCGGGGATGAGCCAGCTACCATCATAACGACGCAGGAGAGGCTCCAGCCCACCATACAGCCCACCATCATAACGACGCAGGAGAGGCTCCAGCCCACCATACAGCCCACCATCATAACGACGCAGGAGAGGCTCCAGCCCACCATACCGCCCACCATCATAACGTAGGAGAGGCTCCAGCCCACCATACAGCCCACCATCATAACGACGCAGGAGAGGCCCCACCCCACCATACAGCCCACCACCATACCGGCGCAGGAGAGGATCCAGCCCACCATACAGATGCCCCCAGCTAGGACTATTATGACTGCACACAAAATATTGGGCTGCTGCAAGTATGGAGCAACTGGTAGGACATCCCAGCCAGGCCACCCTCTGTCCAGAAATCCTCCACCCTAGGGCTGCTGAGCAATGAGGCCTGTTTTGCTTGAATTACACATCCCCTGGAGATTATGAACAGAGTTACAGATGCCCCCAGCTAGGACTATTATGACTGCACACAAAATATTGGGCTGCTGCAAGTATGGAGCAACTGGTAGGACATCCCAGCCAGGCCACCCTCTGTCCAGAAATCCTCCACCCTAGGGCTGCTGAGCAATGAGGCCTGTTTTGCTTGAATTACACATCCCCTGGAGATTATGAACAGAGTTACAGATGCCCCCAGCTAGGACTATTATGACTGCACACAAAATATTGGGCTGCTGCAAGTATGGAGCAACTGGTAGGACATCCCAGCCAGGCCACCCTCTGTCCAGAAATCCTCCACCCTAGGGCTGCTGAGCAATGAGGCCTGTTTTGCTTGAATGACACATCCCCTGGAGATTATGAACAGAGTTACAGATGCCCCCAGCTAGGACTATTATGACTGCACACAAAATATTGGGCTGCTGCAAGTATGGAGCAACTGGTAGGACATCCCAGCCAGGCCACCCTCTGTCCAGAAATCCTCCACCCTAGGGCTGCTGAGCAATGAGGCCTGTTTTGCTTGAATTACACATCCCCTGGAGATTATGAACAGAGTTACAGATGCCCCCAGCTAGGACTATTATGACTGCACACAAAATATTGGGCTGCTGCAAGTATGGAGCAACTGGTAGGACATCCCAGCCAGGCCACCCTCTGTCCAGAAATCCTCCACCCTAGGGCTGCTGAGCAATGAGGCCTGTTTTGCTTGAATTACACAATCCCCTGGAGATTATGAACAGAGTTACAGATGCCCCCAGCTAGGACTATTATGACTGCACAAAAAATATTGGGCTGCTGCAAGTATGGAGCAACTGGTAGGACATCCCAGCCAGGCCACCCTCTGTCCAGAAATCCTCCACCCTAGGGCTGCTGAGCAATGAGGCCTGTTTTGCTTGAATTACACATCCCCTGGAGATTATGAACAGAGTTACAGATGCCCCCAGCTAGGACTATTATGACTGCACACAAAATATTGGGCTGCTGCAAGTATGGAGCAACTGGTAGGACATCCCAGCCAGGCCACCCTCTGTCCAGAAATCCTCCACCCTAGGGCTGCTGAGCAATGAGGCCTGTTTTGCTTGAATTACACATCCCCTGGAGATTATGAACAGAGTTACAGATGCCCCCAGCTAGGACTATTATGACTGCACACAAAATTATTGGGCTGCTGCAAGTATGGAGCAACTGGTAGGACATCCCAGCCAGGCCACCCTCTGTCCAGAAATCCTCCACCCTAGGGCTGCTGAGCAATGAGGCCTGTTTTGCTTGAATTACACATCCCCTGGAGATTATGAACAGAGTTACAGATGCCCCCAGCTAGGACTATTATGACTGCACACAAATTATTGGGCTGCTGCAAGTATGGAGCAACTGGTAGGACATCCCAGCCAGGCCACCCTCTGTCCAGAAATCCTCCACCCTAGGGCTGCTGAGCAATGAGGCCTGTTTTGCTTGAATGACACATCCCCTGGAGATTATGAACAGAGTTACAGATGCCCCCAGCTAGGACTATTATGACTGCACACAAATATTGGGCTGCTGCAAGTATGGAGCAACTGGTAGGACATCCCAGCCAGGCCACCCTCTGTCCAGAAATCCTCCACCCTAGGGCTGCTGAGCAATGAGGCCTGTTTTGCTTGAATGACACATCCCCTGGAGATTATGAACAGAGTTACAGATGCCCCAGCTAGGACTATTATGACTGCACACAAAAATATTGGGCTGCTGCAAGTATGGAGCAACTGGTAGGACATCCCAGCCAGGCCACCCTCTGTCCAGAAATCCTCCACCCTAGGGCTGCTGAGCAATGAGGCCTGTTTTGCTTGAATTACACATCCCCTGGAGATTATGAACAGAGTTACAGATGCCCCCAGCTAGGACTATTATGACTGCACAAAAATATTGGGCTGCTGCAAGTATGGAGCAACTGGTAGGACATCCCAGCCAGGCCACCCTCTGTCCAGAAATCCTCCACCCTAGGGCTGCTGAGCAATGAGGCCTGTTTTGCTTGAATTACACATCCCCTGGAGATTATGAACAGAGTTACAGATGCCCCCAGCTAGGACTATTATGACTGCACACAAAATATTGGGCTGCTGCAAGTATGGAGCAACTGGTAGGACATCCCAGCCAGGCCACCCTCTGTCCAGAAATCCTCCACCCTAGGGCTGCTGAGCAATGAGGCCTGTTTTGCTTGAATTACACATCCCCTGGAGATTATGAACAGAGTTACAGATGCCCCCAGCTAGGACTATTATGACTGCACACAAAATATTGGGCTGCTGCAAGTATGGAGCAACTGGTAGGACATCCCAGCCAGGCCACCCTCTGTCCAGAAATCCTCCACCTTAGGGCTGCTAAGCAATGTGGCCTGTTTTGCTTGAATGACACATCCCCTGGAGATTATGAACAGAGTTACAGATGCCCCTAGCTAGGACTATTATGACTGCACACAAATTATTGGGCTGCTGCAAGTATGGAGCAACTGGTAGGACATCCCAGCCAGGCCACCCTCTGTCCAGAAATCCTCCACCCTAGGGCTGTTGAGCAATGAGGCCTGTTTTGCTTGAATTACACATCCCCTGGAGATTATGAACAGAGTTACAGATGCCCCCAGCTAGGACTATTATGACTGCACACAAAAATATTGGGCTGCTGCAAGTATGGAGCAACTGGTAGGACATCCCAGCCAGGCCACCCTCTGTCCAGAAATCCTCCACCTTAGGGCTGCTGAGCAATGAGGCCTGTTTTGCTTGAATGACACATCCCCTGGAGATTATGAACAGAGTTACAGATGCCCCCAGCTAGGACTATTATGACTGCACACAAATTATTGGGCTGCTGCAAGTATGGAGCAACTGGTAGGACATCCCAGCCAGGCCACCCTCTGTCCAGAAATCCTCCACCCTAGGGCTGCTGAGCAATGAGGCCTGTTTTGCTTGAATTACACATCCCCTGGAGATTATGAACAGAGTTACAGATGCCCCCAGCTAGGACTATTATGACTGCACAAAAATTATTGGGCTGCTGCAAGTATGGAGCAACTGGTAGGACATCCCAGCCAGGCCACCCTCTGTCCAGAAATCCTCCACCCTAGGGCTGCTGAGCAATGAGGCCTGTTTTGCTTGAATTACACATCCCCTGGAGATTATGAACAGAGTTACAGATGCCCCCAGCTAGGACTATTATGACTGCACACAAAATTATTGGGCTGCTGCAAGTATGGAGCAACTGGTAGGACATCCCAGCCAGGCCACCCTCTGTCCAGAAATCCTCCACCCTAGGGCTGCTGAGCAATGAGGCCTGTTTTGCTTGAATGACACATCCCCTGGAGATTATGAACAGAGTTACAGATGCCCCCAGCTAGGACTATTATGACTGCACACAAAATATTGGGCTGCTGCAAGTATGGAGCAACTGGTAGGACATCCCAGCCAGGCCACCCTCTGTCCAGAAATCCTCCACCCTAGGGCTGCTGAGCAATGAGGCCTGTTTTGCTTGAATGACACATCCCCTGGAGATTATGAACAGAGTTACAGATGCCCCCAGCTAGGACTATTATGACTGCACACAAAATATTGGGCTGCTGCAAGTATGGAGCAACTGGTAGGACATCCCAGCCAGGCCACCCTCTGTCCAGAAATCCTCCACCCTAGGGCTGCTGAGCAATGAGGCCTGTTTTGCTTGAATGACACATCCCCTGGAGATTATGAACAGAGTTACAGATGCCCCCAGCTAGGACTATTATGACTGCACACAAAATATTGGGCTGCTGCAAGTATGGAGCAACTGGTAGGACATCCCAGCCAGGCCACCCTCTGTCCAGAAATCCTCCACCCTAGGGCTGCTGAGCAATGAGGCCTGTTTTGCTTGAATTACACATCCCCTGGAGATTATGAACAGAGTTACAGATGCCCCCAGCTAGGACTATTATGACTGCACACAAAATTATTGGGCTGCTGCAAGTATGGAGCAACTGGTAGGACATCCCAGCCAGGCCACCCTCTGTCCAGAAATCCTCCACCCTAGGGCTGCTGAGCAATGAGGCCTGTTTTGCTTGAATGACACATCCCCTGGAGATTATGAACAGAGTTACAGATGCCCCCAGCTAGGACTATTATGACTGCACACAAAATATTGGGCTGCTGCAAGTATGGAGCAACTGGTAGGACATCCCAGCCAGGCCACCCTCTGTCCAGAAATCCTCCACCCTAGGGCTGCTGAGCAATGAGGCCTGTTTTGCTTGAATGACACATCCCCTGGAGATTATGAACAGAGTTACAGATGCCCCCAGCTAGGACTATTATGACTGCACAAAAAATTATTGGGCTGCTGCAAGTATGGAGCAACTGGTAGGACATCCCAGCCAGGCCACCCTCTGTCCAGAAATCCTCCACCCTAGGGCTGCTGAGCAATGAGGCCTGTTTTGCTTGAATTACACATCCCCTGGAGATTATGAACAGAGTTACAGATGCCCCCAGCTAGGACTATTATGACTGCACACAAAATTATTGGGCTGCTGCAAGTATGGAGCAACTGGTAGGACATCCCAGCCAGGCCACCCTCTGTCCAGAAATCCTCCACCCTAGGGCTGCTGAGCAATGAGGCCTGTTTTGCTTGAATGACACATCCCCTGGAGATTATGAACAGAGTTACAGATGCCCCCAGCTAGGACTATTATGACTGCACACAAAATTATTGGGCTGCTGCAAGTATGGAGCAACTGGTAGGACATCCCAGCCAGGCCACCCTCTGTCCAGAAATCCTCCACCCTAGGGCTGCTGAGCAATGAGGCCTGTTTTGCTTGAATGACACATCCCCTGGAGATTATGAACAGAGTTACAGATGCCCCCAGCTAGGACTATTATGACTGCACACAAAATTATTGGGCTGCTGCAAGTATGGAGCAACTGGTAGGACATCCCAGCCAGGCCACCCTCTGTCCAGAAATCCTCCACCCTAGGGCTGCTGAGCAATGAGGCCTGTTTTGCTTGAATGACACATCCCCTGGAGATTATGAACAGAGTTACAGATGCCCCCAGCTAGGACTATTATGACTGCACACAAAATTATTGGGCTGCTGCAAGTATGGAGCAACTGGTAGGACATCCCAGCCAGGCCACCCTCTGTCCAGAAATCCTCCACCCTAGGGCTGCTGAGCAATGAGGCCTGTTTTGCTTGAATTACACATCCCCTGGAGATTATGAACAGAGTTACAGATGCCCCCAGCTAGGACTATTATGACTGCACACAAAATATTGGGCTGCTGCAAGTATGGAGCAACTGGTAGGACATCCCAGCCAGGCCACCCTCTGTCCAGAAATCCTCCACCCTAGGGCTGCTGAGCAATGAGGCCTGTTTTGCTTGAATGACACATCCCCTGGAGATTATGAACAGAGTTACAGATGCCCCCAGCTAGGACTATTATGACTGCACACAAAATATTGGGCTGCTGCAAGTATGGAGCAACTGGTAGGACATCCCAGCCAGGCCACCCTCTGTCCAGAAATCCTCCACCCTAGGGCTGCTAAGCAATGTGGCCTGTTTTGCTTGAATGACACATCCCCTGGAGATTATGAACAGAGTTACAGATGCCCCTAGCTAGGACTATTATGACTGCACAAAAAATTATTGGGCTGCTGCAAGTATGGAGCAACTGGTAGGACATCCCAGCCAGGCCACCCTCTGTCCAGAAATCCTCCACCCTAGGGCTGCTGAGCAATGAGGCCTGTTTTGCTTGAATGACACATCCCCTGGAGATTATGAACAGAGTTACAGATGCCCCTAGCTAGGACTATTATGACTGCACACAAAATATTGGGCTGCTGCAAGTATGGAGCAACTGGTAGGACATCCCAGCCAGGCCACCCTCTGTCCAGAAATCCTCCACCCTAGGGCTGCTGAGCAATGAGGCCTGTTTTGCTTGAATGACACATCCCCTGGAGATTATGAACAGAGTTACAGATGCCCCCAGCTAGGACTATTATGACTGCACACAAAATATTGGGCTGCTGCAAGTATGGAGCAACTGGTAGGACATCCCAGCCAGGCCACCCTCTGTCCAGAAATCCTCCACCCTAGGGCTGCTGAGCAATGAGGCCTGTTTTGCTTGAATTACACATCCCCTGGAGATTATGAACAGAGTTACAGATGCCCCCAGCTAGGACTATTATGACTGCACACAAAATTATTGGGCTGCTGCAAGTATGGAGCAACTGGTAGGACATCCCAGCCAGGCCACCCTCTGTCCAGAAATCCTCCACCCTAGGGCTGCTGAGCAATGAGGCCTGTTTTGCTTGAATTACACAATCCCCTGGAGATTATGAACAGAGTTACAGATGCCCCCAGCTAGGACTATTATGACTGCACAAAAATATTGGGCTGCTGCAAGTATGGAGCAACTGGTAGGACATCCCAGCCAGGCCACCCTCTGTCCAGAAATCCTCCACCCTAGGGCTGCTGAGCAATGAGGCCTGTTTTGCTTGAATTACACATCCCCTGGAGATTATGAACAGAGTTACAGATGCCCCCAGCTAGGACTATTATGACTGCACACAAAAATATTGGGCTGCTGCAAGTATGGAGCAACTGGTAGGACATCCCAGCCAGGCCACCCTCTGTCCAGAAATCCTCCACCCTAGGGCTGCTGAGCAATGAGGCCTGTTTTGCTTGAATGACACATCCCCTGGAGATTATGAACAGAGTTACAGATGCCCCTAGCTAGGACTATTATGACTGCACACAAAAATATTGGGCTGCTGCAAGTATGGAGCAACTGGTAGGACATCCCAGCCAGGCCACCCTCTGTCCAGAAATCCTCCACCCTAGGGCTGCTGAGCAATGAGGCCTGTTTTGCTTGAATGACACATCCCCTGGAGATTATGAACAGAGTTACAGATGCCCCCAGCTAGGACTATTATGACTGCACACAAAATATTGGGCTGCTGCAAGTATGGAGCAACTGGTAGGACATCCCAGCCAGGCCACCCTCTGTCCAGAAATCCTCCACCCTAGGGCTGCTGAGCAATGAGGCCTGTTTTGCTTGAATTACACATCCCCTGGAGATTATGAACAGAGTTACAGATGCCCCCAGCTAGGACTATTATGACTGCACAAAAAATATTGGGCTGCTGCAAGTATGGAGCAACTGGTAGGACATCCCAGCCAGGCCACCCTCTGTCCAGAAATCCTCCACCCTAGGGCTGCTGAGCAATGAGGCCTGTTTTGCTTGAATGACACATCCCCTGGAGATTATGAACAGAGTTACAGATGCCCCCAGCTAGGACTATTATGACTGCACACAAAATATTGGGCTGCTGCAAGTATGGAGCAACTGGTAGGACATCCCAGCCAGGCCACCCTCTGTCCAGAAATCCTCCACCCTAGGGCTGCTGAGCAATGAGGCCTGTTTTGCTTGAATTACACATCCCCTGGAGATTATGAACAGAGTTACAGATGCCCCCAGCTAGGACTATTATGACTGCACACAAAATTATTGGGCTGCTGCAAGTATGGAGCAACTGGTAGGACATCCCAGCCAGGCCACCCTCTGTCCAGAAATCCTCCACCCTAGGGCTGCTGAGCAATGAGGCCTGTTTTGCTTGAATGACACATCCCCTGGAGATTATGAACAGAGTTACAGATGCCCCAGCTAGGACTATTATGACTGCACACAAAATATTGGGCTGCTGCAAGTATGGAGCAACTGGTAGGACATCCCAGCCAGGCCACCCTCTGTCCAGAAATCCTCCACCCTAGGGCTGCTGAGCAATGAGGCCTGTTTTGCTTGAATTACACATCCCC
Organism: Limnomonas spitsbergensis; assembly: GCA_037349105.1. Classification (NCBI taxonomy): domain Eukaryota; kingdom Viridiplantae; phylum Chlorophyta; class Chlorophyceae; order Chlamydomonadales; genus Limnomonas; species Limnomonas spitsbergensis. The sequence continues at coordinate 1,661,054 of JAYJMM010000094.1, read as the reverse complement.
TGGAGATTATGAACAGAGTTACAGATGCCCCCAGCTAGGACTATTATGACTGCACAAAAATTATTGGGCTGCTGCAAGTATGGAGCAACTGGTAGGACATCCCAGCCAGGCCACCCTCTGTCCAGAAATCCTCCACCCTAGGGCTGCTGAGCAATGAGGCCTGTTTTGCTTGAATTACACATCCCCTGGAGATTATGAACAGAGTTACAGATGCCCCCAGCTAGGACTATTATGACTGCACACAAAATTATTGGGCTGCTGCAAGTATGGAGCAACTGGTAGGACATCCCAGCCAGGCCACCCTCTGTCCAGAAATCCTCCACCCTAGGGCTGCTGAGCAATGAGGCCTGTTTTGCTTGAATTACACATCCCCTGGAGATTATGAACAGAGTTACAGATGCCCCCAGCTAGGACTATTATGACTGCACAAAAAATTATTGGGCTGCTGCAAGTATGGAGCAACTGGTAGGACATCCCAGCCAGGCCACCCTCTGTCCAGAAATCCTCCACCCTAGGGCTGCTGAGCAATGAGGCCTGTTTTGCTTGAATTACACATCCCCTGGAGATTATGAACAGAGTTACAGATGCCCCCAGCTAGGACTATTATGACTGCACACAAAATATTGGGCTGCTGCAAGTATGGAGCAACTGGTAGGACATCCCAGCCAGGCCACCCTCTGTCCAGAAATCCTCCACCCTAGGGCTGCTGAGCAATGAGGCCTGTTTTGCTTGAATTACACATCCCCTGGAGATTATGAACAGAGTTACAGATGCCCCCAGCTAGGACTATTATGACTGCACAAAAATTATTGGGCTGCTGCAAGTATGGAGCAACTGGTAGGACATCCCAGCCAGGCCACCCTCTGTCCAGAAATCCTCCACCCTAGGGCTGCTGAGCAATGAGGCCTGTTTTGCTTGAATTACACATCCCCTGGAGATTATGAACAGAGTTACAGATGCCCCCAGCTAGGACTATTATGACTGCACACAAAATATTGGGCTGCTGCAAGTATGGAGCAACTGGTAGGACATCCCAGCCAGGCCACCCTCTGTCCAGAATCCTCCACCCTAGGGCTGCTGAGCAATGAGGCCTGTTTTGCTTGAATTACACATCCCCTGGAGATTATGAACAGAGTTACAGATGCCCCAGCTAGGACTATTATGACTGCACAAAAATTATTGGGCTGCTGCAAGTATGGAGCAACTGGTAGGACATCCCAGCCAGGCCACCCTCTGTCCAGAAATCCTCCACCCTAGGGCTGCTGAGCAATGAGGCCTGTTTTGCTTGAATGACACATCCCCTGGAGATTATGAACAGAGTTACAGATGCCCCCAGCTAGGACTATTATGACTGCACACAAAATATTGGGCTGCTGCAAGTATGGAGCAACTGGTAGGACATCCCAGCCAGGCCACCCTCTGTCCAGAAATCCTCCACCCTAGGGCTGCTGAGCAATGAGGCCTGTTTTGCTTGAATGACACATCCCCTGGAGATTATGAACAGAGTTACAGATGCCCCCAGCTAGGACTATTATGACTGCACACAAAATATTGGGCTGCTGCAAGTATGGAGCAACTGGTAGGACATCCCAGCCAGGCCACCCTCTGTCCAGAAATCCTCCACCCTAGGGCTGCTGAGCAATGAGGCCTGTTTTGCTTGAATGACACATCCCCTGGAGATTATGAACAGAGTTACAGATGCCCCCAGCTAGGACTATTATGACTGCACACAAAATATTGGGCTGCTGCAAGTATGGAGCAACTGGTAGGACATCCCAGCCAGGCCACCCTCTGTCCAGAAATCCTCCACCCTAGGGCTGCTGAGCAATGAGGCCTGTTTTGCTTGAATGACACATCCCCTGGAGATTATGAACAGAGTTACAGATGCCCCCAGCTAGGACTATTATGACTGCACACAAAATATTGGGCTGCTGCAAGTATGGAGCAACTGGTAGGACATCCCAGCCAGGCCACCCTCTGTCCAGAAATCCTCCACCCTAGGGCTGCTGAGCAATGAGGCCTGTTTTGCTTGAATGACACATCCCCTGGAGATTATGAACAGAGTTACAGATGCCCCCAGCTAGGACTATTATGACTGCACAAAAAATATTGGGCTGCTGCAAGTATGGAGCAACTGGTAGGACATCCCAGCCAGGCCACCCTCTGTCCAGAAATCCTCCACCCTAGGGCTGCTGAGCAATGAGGCCTGTTTTGCTTGAATTACACAACCCCTGGAGATTATGAACAGAGTTACAGATGCCCCCAGCTAGGACTATTATGACTGCACACAAAATTATTGGGCTGCTGCAAGTATGGAGCAACTGGTAGGACATCCCAGCCAGGCCACCCTCTGTCCAGAAATCCTCCACCCTAGGGCTGCTGAGCAATGAGGCCTGTTTTGCTTGAATTACACATCCCCTGGAGATTATGAACAGAGTTACAGATGCCCCCAGCTAGGACTATTATGACTGCACACAAAATATTGGGCTGCTGCAAGTATGGAGCAACTGGTAGGACATCCCAGCCAGGCCACCCTCTGTCCAGAAATCCTCCACCCTAGGGCTGCTGAGCAATGAGGCCTGTTTTGCTTGAATGACACATCCCCTGGAGATTATGAACAGAGTTACAGATGCCCCCAGCTAGGACTATTATGACTGCACAAAAATATTGGGCTGCTGCAAGTATGGAGCAACTGGTAGGACATCCCAGCCAGGCCACCCTCTGTCCAGAAATCCTCCACCCTAGGGCTGCTGAGCAATGAGGCCTGTTTTGCTTGAATGACACATCCCCTGGAGATTATGAACAGAGTTACAGATGCCCCCAGCTAGGACTATTATGACTGCACACAAATTATTGGGCTGCTGCAAGTATGGAGCAACTGGTAGGACATCCCAGCCAGGCCACCCTCTGTCCAGAAATCCTCCACCCTAGGGCTGCTGAGCAATGAGGCCTGTTTTGCTTGAATTACACATCCCCTGGAGATTATGAACAGAGTTACAGATGCCCCCAGCTAGGACTATTATGACTGCACACAAAATATTGGGCTGCTGCAAGTATGGAGCAACTGGTAGGACATCCCAGCCAGGCCACCCTCTGTCCAGAAATCCTCCACCCTAGGGCTGCTGAGCAATGAGGCCTGTTTTGCTTGAATTACACATCCCCTGGAGATTATGAACAGAGTTACAGATGCCCCCAGCTAGGACTATTATGACTGCACACAAAATTATTGGGCTGCTGCAAGTATGGAGCAACTGGTAGGACATCCCAGCCAGGCCACCCTCTGTCCAGAAATCCTCCACCCTAGGGCTGCTGAGCAATGAGGCCTGTTTTGCTTGAATTACACATCCCCTGGAGATTATGAACAGAGTTACAGATGCCCCCAGCTAGGACTATTATGACTGCACACAAAAATATTGGGCTGCTGCAAGTATGGAGCAACTGGTAGGACATCCCAGCCAGGCCACCCTCTGTCCAGAAATCCTCCACCCTAGGGCTGCTGAGCAATGAGGCCTGTTTGCTTGAATTACACATCCCCTGGAGATTATGAACAGAGTTACAGATGCCCCCAGCTAGGACTATTATGACTGCACACAAAAATATTGGGCTGCTGCAAGTATGGAGCAACTGGTAGGACATCCCAGCCAGGCCACCCTCTGTCCAGAAATCCTCCACCCTAGGGCTGCTGAGCAATGAGGCCTGTTTTGCTTGAATGACACATCCCCTGGAGATTATGAACAGAGTTACAGATGCCCCCAGCTAGGACTATTATGACTGCACACAAAATATTGGGCTGCTGCAAGTATGGAGCAACTGGTAGGACATCCCAGCCAGGCCACCCTCTGTCCAGAAATCCTCCACCCTAGGGCTGCTGAGCAATGAGGCCTGTTTTGCTTGAATTACACATCCCCTGGAGATTATGAACAGAGTTACAGATGCCCCCAGCTAGGACTATTATGACTGCACACAAAATTATTGGGCTGCTGCAAGTATGGAGCAACTGGTAGGACATCCCAGCCAGGCCACCCTCTGTCCAGAAATCCTCCACCCTAGGGCTGCTGAGCAATGAGGCCTGTTTTGCTTGAATTACACATCCCCTGGAGATTATGAACAGAGTTACAGATGCCCCCAGCTAGGACTATTATGACTGCACACAAATTATTGGGCTGCTGCAAGTATGGAGCAACTGGTAGGACATCCCAGCCAGGCCACCCTCTGTCCAGAAATCCTCCACCCTAGGGCTGCTGAGCAATGAGGCCTGTTTTGCTTGAATTACACATCCCCTGGAGATTATGAACAGAGTTACAGATGCCCCCAGCTAGGACTATTATGACTGCACACAAAATTATTGGGCTGCTGCAAGTATGGAGCAACTGGTAGGACATCCCAGCCAGGCCACCCTCTGTCCAGAAATCCTCCACCCTAGGGCTGCTGAGCAATGAGGCCTGTTTTGCTTGAATTACACATCCCCTGGAGATTATGAACAGAGTTACAGATGCCCCCAGCTAGGACTATTATGACTGCACAAAAATTATTGGGCTGCTGCAAGTATGGAGCAACTGGTAGGACATCCCAGCCAGGCCACCCTCTGTCCAGAAATCCTCCACCCTAGGGCTGCTGAGCAATGAGGCCTGTTTTGCTTGAATTACACATCCCCTGGAGATTATGAACAGAGTTACAGATGCCCCCAGCTAGGACTATTATGACTGCACACAAAATATTGGGCTGCTGCAAGTATGGAGCAACTGGTAGGACATCCCAGCCAGGCCACCCTCTGTCCAGAAATCCTCCACCCTAGGGCTGCTGAGCAATGAGGCCTGTTTTGCTTGAATGACACATCCCCTGGAGATTATGAACAGAGTTACAGATGCCCCCAGCTAGGACTATTATGACTGCACACAAAATTATTGGGCTGCTGCAAGTATGGAGCAACTGGTAGGACATCCCAGCCAGGCCACCCTCTGTCCAGAAATCCTCCACCCTAGGGCTGCTGAGCAATGAGGCCTGTTTTGCTTGAATTACACATCCCCTGGAGATTATGAACAGAGTTACAGATGCCCCCAGCTAGGACTATTATGACTGCACACAAAATATTGGGCTGCTGCAAGTATGGAGCAACTGGTAGGACATCCCAGCCAGGCCACCCTCTGTCCAGAAATCCTCCACCCTAGGGCTGCTGAGCAATGAGGCCTGTTTTGCTTGAATTACACATCCCCTGGAGATTATGAACAGAGTTACAGATGCCCCCAGCTAGGACTATTATGACTGCACACAAATTATTGGGCTGCTGCAAGTATGGAGCAACTGGTAGGACATCCCAGCCAGGCCACCCTCTGTCCAGAAATCCTCCACCCTAGGGCTGCTGAGCAATGAGGCCTGTTTTGCTTGAATGACACATCCCCTGGAGATTATGAACAGAGTTACAGATGCCCCCAGCTAGGACTATTATGACTGCACACAAAATATTGGGCTGCTGCAAGTATGGAGCAACTGGTAGGACATCCCAGCCAGGCCACCCTCTGTCCAGAAATCCTCCACCCTAGGGCTGCTGAGCAATGAGGCCTGTTTTGCTTGAATGACACATCCCCTGGAGATTATGAACAGAGTTACAGATGCCCCCAGCTAGGACTATTATGACTGCACACAAAATTATTGGGCTGCTGCAAGTATGGAGCAACTGGTAGGACATCCCAGCCAGGCCACCCTCTGTCCAGAAATCCTCCACCCTAGGGCTGCTGAGCAATGAGGCCTGTTTTGCTTGAATGACACATCCCCTGGAGATTATGAACAGAGTTACAGATGCCCCAGCTAGGACTATTATGACTGCACACAAAATATTGGGCTGCTGCAAGTATGGAGCAACTGGTAGGACATCCCAGCCAGGCCACCCTCTGTCCAGAAATCCTCCACCCTAGGGCTGCTGAGCAATGAGGCCTGTTTTGCTTGAATTACACATCCCCTGGAGATTATGAACAGAGTTACAGATGCCCCCAGCTAGGACTATTATGACTGCACACAAAATATTGGGCTGCTGCAAGTATGGAGCAACTGGTAGGACATCCCAGCCAGGCCACCCTCTGTCCAGAAATCCTCCACCCTAGGGCTGCTGAGCAATGAGGCCTGTTTTGCTTGAATGACACATCCCCTGGAGATTATGAACAGAGTTACAGATGCCCCCAGCTAGGACTATTATGACTGCACACAAAATTATTGGGCTGCTGCAAGTATGGAGCAACTGGTAGGACATCCCAGCCAGGCCACCCTCTGTCCAGAAATCCTCCACCCTAGGGCTGCTGAGCAATGAGGCCTGTTTTGCTTGAATTACACATCCCCTGGAGATTATGAACAGAGTTACAGATGCCCCCAGCTAGGACTATTATGACTGCACACAAATTATTGGGCTGCTGCAAGTATGGAGCAACTGGTAGGACATCCCAGCCAGGCCACCCTCTGTCCAGAAATCCTCCACCCTAGGGCTGCTGAGCAATGAGGCCTGTTTTGCTTGAATTACACATCCCCTGGAGATTATGAACAGAGTTACAGATGCCCCCAGCTAGGACTATTATGACTGCACACAAAATATTGGGCTGCTGCAAGTATGGAGCAACTGGTAGGACATCCCAGCCAGGCCACCCTCTGTCCAGAAATCCTCCACCCTAGGGCTGCTGAGCAATGAGGCCTGTTTTGCTTGAATTACACATCCCCTGGAGATTATGAACAGAGTTACAGATGCCCCCAGCTAGGACTATTATGACTGCACAAAAATATTGGGCTGCTGCAAGTATGGAGCAACTGGTAGGACATCCCAGCCAGGCCACCCTCTGTCCAGAAATCCTCCACCCTAGGGCTGCTGAGCAATGAGGCCTGTTTTGCTTGAATTACACATCCCCTGGAGATTATGAACAGAGTTACAGATGCCCCCAGCTAGGACTATTATGACTGCACAAAAAATATTGGGCTGCTGCAAGTATGGAGCAACTGGTAGGACATCCCAGCCAGGCCACCCTCTGTCCAGAAATCCTCCACCCTAGGGCTGCTGAGCAATGAGGCCTGTTTTGCTTGAATGACACATCCCCTGGAGATTATGAACAGAGTTACAGATGCCCCCAGCTAGGACTATTATGACTGCACACAAAATATTGGGCTGCTGCAAGTATGGAGCAACTGGTAGGACATCCCAGCCAGGCCACCCTCTGTCCAGAAATCCTCCACCCTAGGGCTGCTGAGCAATGAGGCCTGTTTTGCTTGAATTACACATCCCCTGGAGATTATGAACAGAGTTACAGATGCCCCCAGCTAGGACTATTATGACTGCACAAAAATTATTGGGCTGCTGCAAGTATGGAGCAACTGGTAGGACATCCCAGCCAGGCCACCCTCTGTCCAGAAATCCTCCACCCTAGGGCTGCTGAGCAATGAGGCCTGTTTTGCTTGAATTACACATCCCCTGGAGATTATGAACAGAGTTACAGATGCCCCCAGCTAGGACTATTATGACTGCACACAAAATATTGGGCTGCTGCAAGTATGGAGCAACTGGTAGGACATCCCAGCCAGGCCACCCTCTGTCCAGAAATCCTCCACCCTAGGGCTGCTGAGCAATGAGGCCTGTTTTGCTTGAATTACACATCCCCTGGAGATTATGAACAGAGTTACAGATGCCCCCAGCTAGGACTATTATGACTGCACAAAAATATTGGGCTGCTGCAAGTATGGAGCAACTGGTAGGACATCCCAGCCAGGCCACCCTCTGTCCAGAAATCCTCCACCCTAGGGCTGCTGAGCAATGAGGCCTGTTTTGCTTGAATTACACATCCCCTGGAGATTATGAACAGAGTTACAGATGCCCCCAGCTAGGACTATTATGACTGCACACAAAATATTGGGCTGCTGCAAGTATGGAGCAACTGGTAGGACATCCCAGCCAGGCCACCCTCTGTCCAGAAATCCTCCACCCTAGGGCTGCTGAGCAATGAGGCCTGTTTTGCTTGAATTACACATCCCCTGGAGATTATGAACAGAGTTACAGATGCCCCCAGCTAGGACTATTATGACTGCACACAAAATATTGGGCTGCTGCAAGTATGGAGCAACTGGTAGGACATCCCAGCCAGGCCACCCTCTGTCCAGAAATCCTCCACCCTAGGGCTGCTGAGCAATGAGGCCTGTTTTGCTTGAATGACACATCCCCTGGAGATTATGAACAGAGTTACAGATGCCCCCAGCTAGGACTATTATGACTGCACACAAAATATTGGGCTGCTGCAAGTATGGAGCAACTGGTAGGACATCCCAGCCAGGCCACCCTCTGTCCAGAAATCCTCCACCCTAGGGCTGCTGAGCAATGAGGCCTGTTTTGCTTGAATTACACATCCCCTGGAGATTATGAACAGAGTTACAGATGCCCCCAGCTAGGACTATTATGACTGCACACAAATTATTGGGCTGCTGCAAGTATGGAGCAACTGGTAGGACATCCCAGCCAGGCCACCCTCTGTCCAGAAATCCTCCACCCTAGGGCTGCTGAGCAATGAGGCCTGTTTTGCTTGAATTACACATCCCCTGGAGATTATGAACAGAGTTACAGATGCCCCAGCTAGGACTATTATGACTGCACACAAATATTGGGCTGCTGCAAGTATGGAGCAACTGGTAGGACATCCCAGCCAGGCCACCCTCTGTCCAGAATCCTCCACCCTAGGGCTGCTGAGCAATGAGGCCTGTTTTGCTTGAATTACACATCCCCTGGAGATTATGAACAGAGTTACAGATGCCCCCAGCTAGGACTATTATGACTGCACACAAATTATTGGGCTGCTGCAAGTATGGAGCAACTGGTAGGACATCCCAGCCAGGCCACCCTCTGTCCAGAAATCCTCCACCCTAGGGCTGCTGAGCAATGAGGCCTGTTTTGCTTGAATTACACATCCCCTGGAGATTATGAACAGAGTTACAGATGCCCCCAGCTAGGACTATTATGACTGCACAAAAATTATTGGGCTGCTGCAAGTATGGAGCAACTGGTAGGACATCCCAGCCAGGCCACCCTCTGTCCAGAAATCCTCCACCCTAGGGCTGCTGAGCAATGAGGCCTGTTTTGCTTGAATTACACATCCCCTGGAGATTATGAACAGAGTTACAGATGCCCCCAGCTAGGACTATTATGACTGCACACAAAATTATTGGGCTGCTGCAAGTATGGAGCAACTGGTAGGACATCCCAGCCAGGCCACCCTCTGTCCAGAAATCCTCCACCCTAGGGCTGCTGAGCAATGAGGCCTGTTTTGCTTGAATTACACATCCCCTGGAGATTATGAACAGAGTTACAGATGCCCCAGCTAGGAATATTATGACTGCACACAAATATTGGCTGCTGCAAGTATGGAGCAACTGGTAGGACATCCCAGCCAGGCCACCCTCTGTCCAGAAATCCTCCACCCTAGGGCTGCTGAGCAATGAGGCCTGTTTTTGCTTGAATTACACATCCCCTGGAGATTATGAACAGAGTTACAGATGCCCCCAGCTAGGACTATTATGACTGCACAAAAATTATTGGGCTGCTGCAAGTATGGAGCAACTGGTAGGACATCCCAGCCAGGCCACCCTCTGTCCAGAAATCCTCCACCCTAGGGCTGCTGAGCAATGAGGCCTGTTTTGCTTGAATTACACATCCCCTGGAGATTATGAACAGAGTTACAGATGCCCCCAGCTAGGACTATTATGACTGCACACAAAATTATTGGGCTGCTGCAAGTATGGAGCAACTGGTAGGACATCCCAGCCAGGCCACCCTCTGTCCAGAAATCCTCCACCCTAGGGCTGCTGAGCAATGAGGCCTGTTTTGCTTGAATGACACATCCCCTGGAGATTATGAACAGAGTTACAGATGCCCCAGCTAGGACTATTATGACTGCACACAAAATATTGGGCTGCTGCAAGTATGGAGCAACTGGTAGGACATCCCAGCCAGGCCACCCTCTGTCCAGAAATCCTCCACCCTAGGGCTGCTGAGCAATGAGGCCTGTTTTGCTTGAATGACACATCCCCTGGAGATTATGAACAGAGTTACAGATGCCCCCAGCTAGGACTATTATGACTGCACAAAAATATTGGGCTGCTGCAAGTATGGAGCAACTGGTAGGACATCCCAGCCAGGCCACCCTCTGTCCAGAAATCCTCCACCCTAGGGCTGCTGAGCAATGAGGCCTGTTTTGCTTGAATTACACATCCCCTGGAGATTATGAACAGAGTTACAGATGCCCCCAGCTAGGACTATTATGACTGCACACAAAATATTGGGCTGCTGCAAGTATGGAGCAACTGGTAGGACATCCCAGCCAGGCCACCCTCTGTCCAGAAATCCTCCACCCTAGGGCTGCTGAGCAATGAGGCCTGTTTTGCTTGAATGACACATCCCCTGGAGATTATGAACAGAGTTACAGATGCCCCCAGCTAGGACTATTATGACTGCACACAAAATATTGGGCTGCTGCAAGTATGGAGCAACTGGTAGGACATCCCAGCCAGGCCACCCTCTGTCCAGAAATCCTCCACCCTAGGGCTGCTGAGCAATGAGGCCTGTTTTGCTTGAATTACACATCCCCTGGAGATTATGAACAGAGTTACAGATGCCCCCAGCTAGGACTATTATGACTGCACAAAAATTATTGGGCTGCTGCAAGTATGGAGCAACTGGTAGGACATCCCAGCCAGGCCACCCTCTGTCCAGAAATCCTCCACCCTAGGGCTGCTGAGCAATGAGGCCTGTTTTGCTTGAATGACACATCCCCTGGAGATTATGAACAGAGTTACAGATGCCCCCAGCTAGGACTATTATGACTGCACACAAAATATTGGGCTGCTGCAAGTATGGAGCAACTGGTAGGACATCCCAGCCAGGCCACCCTCTGTCCAGAAATCCTCCACCCTAGGGCTGCTGAGCAATGAGGCCTGTTTTGCTTGAATTACACATCCCCTGGAGATTATGAACAGAGTTACAGATGCCCCCAGCTAGGACTATTATGACTGCACACAAATATTGGGCTGCTGCAAGTATGGAGCAACTGGTAGGACATCCCAGCCAGGCCACCCTCTGTCCAGAAATCCTCCACCCTAGGGCTGCTGAGCAATGAGGCCTGTTTTGCTTGAATTACACATCCCCTGGAGATTATGAACAGAGTTACAGATGCCCCCAGCTAGGACTATTATGACTGCACACAAAATTATTGGGCTGCTGCAAGTATGGAGCAACTGGTAGGACATCCCAGCCAGGCCACCCTCTGTCCAGAAATCCTCCACCCTAGGGCTGCTGAGCAATGAGGCCTGTTTTGCTTGAATTACACATCCCCTGGAGATTATGAACAGAGTTACAGATGCCCCCAGCTAGGACTATTATGACTGCACAAAAATTATTGGGCTGCTGCAAGTATGGAGCAACTGGTAGGACATCCCAGCCAGGCCACCCTCTGTCCAGAAATCCTCCACCCTAGGGCTGCTGAGCAATGAGGCCTGTTTTGCTTGAATTACACATCCCCTGGAGATTATGAACAGAGTTACAGATGCCCCCAGCTAGGACTATTATGACTGCACACAAAATTATTGGGCTGCTGCAAGTATGGAGCAACTGGTAGGACATCCCAGCCAGGCCACCCTCTGTCCAGAAATCCTCCACCCTAGGGCTGCTGAGCAATGAGGCCTGTTTTGCTTGAATGACACATCCCCTGGAGATTATGAACAGAGTTACAGATGCCCCCAGCTAGGACTATTATGACTGCACACAAAATATTGGGCTGCTGCAAGTATGGAGCAACTGGTAGGACATCCCAGCCAGGCCACCCTCTGTCCAGAAATCCTCCACCCTAGGGCTGCTGAGCAATGAGGCCTGTTTTGCTTGAATTACACATCCCCTGGAGATTATGAACAGAGTTACAGATGCCCCCAGCTAGGACTATTATGACTGCACACAAATATTGGGCTGCTGCAAGTATGGAGCAACTGGTAGGACATCCCAGCCAGGCCACCCTCTGTCCAGAAATCCTCCACCCTAGGGCTGCTGAGCAATGAGGCCTGTTTTGCTTGAATTACACATCCCCTGGAGATTATGAACAGAGTTACAGATGCCCCCAGCTAGGACTATTATGACTGCACAAAAATTATTGGGCTGCTGCAAGTATGGAGCAACTGGTAGGACATCCCAGCCAGGCCACCCTCTGTCCAGAAATCCTCCACCCTAGGGCTGCTGAGCAATGAGGCCTGTTTTGCTTGAATTACACATCCCCTGGAGATTATGAACAGAGTTACAGATGCCCCCAGCTAGGACTATTATGACTGCACACAAAATATTGGGCTGCTGCAAGTATGGAGCAACTGGTAGGACATCCCAGCCAGGCCACCCTCTGTCCAGAAATCCTCCACCCTAGGGCTGCTGAGCAATGAGGCCTGTTTTGCTTGAATTACACAATCCCCTGGAGATTATGAACAGAGTTACAGATGCCCCCAGCTAGGACTATTATGACTGCACACAAAAATTATTGGCTGCTGCAAGTATGGAGCAACTGGTAGGACATCCCAGCCAGGCCACCCTCTGTCCAGAAATCCTCCACCCTAGGGCTGCTGAGCAATGAGGCCTGTTTTGCTTGAATGACACATCCCCTGGAGATTATGAACAGAGTTACAGATGCCCCCAGCTAGGACTATTATGACTGCACACAAAATATTGGGCTGCTGCAAGTATGGAGCAACTGGTAGGACATCCCAGCCAGGCCACCCTCTGTCCAGAAATCCTCCACCCTAGGGCTGCTGAGCAATGAGGCCTGTTTTGCTTGAATGACACATCCCCTGGAGATTATGAACAGAGTTACAGATGCCCCCAGCTAGGACTATTATGACTGCACAAAAATTATTGGGCTGCTGCAAGTATGGAGCAACTGGTAGGACATCCCAGCCAGGCCACCCTCTGTCCAGAAATCCTCCACCCTAGGGCTGCTGAGCAATGAGGCCTGTTTTGCTTGAATGACACATCCCCTGGAGATTATGAACAGAGTTACAGATGCCCCCAGCTAGGACTATTATGACTGCACAAAAATTATTGGGCTGCTGCAAGTATGGAGCAACTGGTAGGACATCCCAGCCAGGCCACCCTCTGTCCAGAAATCCTCCACCCTAGGGCTGCTGAGCAATGAGGCCTGTTTTGCTTGAATTACACATCCCCTGGAGATTATGAACAGAGTTACAGATGCCCCCAGCTAGGACTATTATGACTGCACACAAAATATTGGGCTGCTGCAAGTATGGAGCAACTGGTAGGACATCCCAGCCAGGCCACCCTCTGTCCAGAAATCCTCCACCCTAGGGCTGCTGAGCAATGAGGCCTGTTTTGCTTGAATTACACATCCCCTGGAGATTATGAACAGAGTTACAGATGCCCCCAGCTAGGACTATTATGACTGCACACAAAATATTGGGCTGCTGCAAGTATGGAGCAACTGGTAGGACATCCCAGCCAGGCCACCCTCTGTCCAGAAATCCTCCACCCTAGGGCTGCTGAGCAATGAGGCCTGTTTTGCTTGAATTACACATCCCCTGGAGATTATGAACAGAGTTACAGATGCCCCCAGCTAGGACTATTATGACTGCACAAAAATTATTGGGCTGCTGCAAGTATGGAGCAACTGGTAGGACATCCCAGCCAGGCCACCCTCTGTCCAGAAATCCTCCACCCTAGGGCTGCTGAGCAATGAGGCCTGTTTTGCTTGAATTACACATCCCCTGGAGATTATGAACAGAGTTACAGATGCCCCCAGCTAGGACTATTATGACTGCACACAAAAATATTGGGCTGCTGCAAGTATGGAGCAACTGGTAGGACATCCCAGCCAGGCCACCCTCTGTCCAGAAATCCTCCACCCTAGGGCTGCTGAGCAATGAGGCCTGTTTTGCTTGAATGACACATCCCCTGGAGATTATGAACAGAGTTACAGATGCCCCCAGCTAGGACTATTATGACTGCACACAAAATATTGGGCTGCTGCAAGTATGGAGCAACTGGTAGGACATCCCAGCCAGGCCACCCTCTGTCCAGAAATCCTCCACCCTAGGGCTGCTGAGCAATGAGGCCTGTTTTGCTTGAATTACACATCCCCTGGAGATTATGAACAGAGTTACAGATGCCCCCAGCTAGGACTATTATGACTGCACAAAAAATTATTGGGCTGCTGCAAGTATGGAGCAACTGTAGGACATCCCAGCCAGGCCACCCTCTGTCCAGAAATCCTCCACCCTAGGGCTGCTGAGCAATGAGGCCTGTTTTGCTTGAATGACACATCCCCTGGAGATTATGAACAGAGTTACAGATGCCCCCAGCTAGGACTATTATGACTGCACACAAAATATTGGGCTGCTGCAAGTATGGAGCAACTGGTAGGACATCCCAGCCAGGCCACCCTCTGTCCAGAAATCCTCCACCCTAGGGCTGCTGAGCAATGAGGCCTGTTTTGCTTGAATGACACATCCCCTGGAGATTATGAACAGAGTTACAGATGCCCCCAGCTAGGACTATTATGACTGCACACAAAATATTGGGCTGCTGCAAGTATGGAGCAACTGGTAGGACATCCCAGCCAGGCCACCCTCTGTCCAGAAATCCTCCACCCTAGGGCTGCTGAGCAATGAGGCCTGTTTTGCTTGAATTACACATCCCCTGGAGATTATGAACAGAGTTACAGATGCCCCCAGCTAGGACTATTATGACTGCACACAAAATTATTGGGCTGCTGCAAGTATGGAGCAACTGGTAGGACATCCCAGCCAGGCCACCCTCTGTCCAGAAATCCTCCACCCTAGGGCTGCTGAGCAATGAGGCCTGTTTTGCTTGAATGACACATCCCCTGGAGATTATGAACAGAGTTACAGATGCCCCCAGCTAGGACTATTATGACTGCACACAAAATATTGGGCTGCTGCAAGTATGGAGCAACTGGTAGGACATCCCAGCCAGGCCACCCTCTGTCCAGAAATCCTCCACCCTAGGGCTGCTGAGCAATGAGGCCTGTTTTGCTTGAATGACACATCCCCTGGAGATTATGAACAGAGTTACAGATGCCCCCAGCTAGGACTATTATGACTGCACACAAATTATTGGGCTGCTGCAAGTATGGAGCAACTGGTAGGACATCCCAGCCAGGCCACCCTCTGTCCAGAAATCCTCCACCCTAGGGCTGCTGAGCAATGAGGCCTGTTTTGCTTGAATTACACATCCCCTGGAGATTATGAACAGAGTTACAGATGCCCCCAGCTAGGACTATTATGACTGCACAAAAATTATTGGGCTGCTGCAAGTATGGAGCAACTGGTAGGACATCCCAGCCAGGCCACCCTCTGTCCAGAAATCCTCCACCCTAGGGCTGCTGAGCAATGAGGCCTGTTTTGCTTGAATTACACATCCCCTGGAGATTATGAACAGAGTTACAGATGCCCCCAGCTAGGACTATTATGACTGCACACAAAAATTATTGGGCTGCTGCAAGTATGGAGCAACTGGTAGGACATCCCAGCCAGGCCACCCTCTGTCCAGAAATCCTCCACCCTAGGGCTGCTGAGCAATGAGGCCTGTTTTGCTTGAATGACACATCCCCTGGAGATTATGAACAGAGTTACAGATGCCCCCAGCTAGGACTATTATGACTGCACACAAAATATTGGGCTGCTGCAAGTATGGAGCAACTGGTAGGACATCCCAGCCAGGCCACCCTCTGTCCAGAAATCCTCCACCCTAGGGCTGCTGAGCAATGAGGCCTGTTTTGCTTGAATTACACATCCCCTGGAGATTATGAACAGAGTTACAGATGCCCCCAGCTAGGACTATTATGACTGCACACAAAAATATTGGGCTGCTGCAAGTATGGAGCAACTGGTAGGACATCCCAGCCAGGCCACCCTCTGTCCAGAAATCCTCCACCCTAGGGCTGCTGAGCAATGAGGCCTGTTTTGCTTGAATGACACATCCCCTGGAGATTATGAACAGAGTTACAGATGCCCCAGCTAGGACTATTATGACTGCACACAAAATTATTGGGCTGCTGCAAGTATGGAGCAACTGGTAGGACATCCCAGCCAGGCCACCCTCTGTCCAGAAATCCTCCACCCTAGGGCTGCTGAGCAATGAGGCCTGTTTTGCTTGAATGACACATCCCCTGGAGATTATGAACAGAGTTACAGATGCCCCCTAGCTAGGACTATTATGACTGCACACAAAATATTGGGCTGCTGCAAGTATGGAGCAACTGGTAGGACATCCCAGCCAGGCCACCCTCTGTCCAGAAATCCTCCACCCTAGGGCTGCTGAGCAATGAGGCCTGTTTTGCTTGAATTACACATCCCCTGGAGATTATGAACAGAGTTACAGATGCCCCCAGCTAGGACTATTATGACTGCACACAAAATATTGGGCTGCTGCAAGTATGGAGCAACTGGTAGGACATCCCAGCCAGGCCACCCTCTGTCCAGAAATCCTCCACCCTAGGGCTGCTGAGCAATGAGGCCTGTTTTGCTTGAATGACACATCCCCTGGAGATTATGAACAGAGTTACAGATGCCCCTAGCTAGGACTATTATGACTGCACACAAAATATTGGGCTGCTGCAAGTATGGAGCAACTGGTAGGACATCCCAGCCAGGCCACCCTCTGTCCAGAAATCCTCCACCCTAGGGCTGCTGAGCAATGAGGCCTGTTTTGCTTGAATGACACATCCCCTGGAGATTATGAACAGAGTTACAGATGCCCCCAGCTAGGACTATTATGACTGCACACAAAATATTGGGCTGCTGCAAGTATGGAGCAACTGGTAGGACATCCCAGCCAGGCCACCCTCTGTCCAGAAATCCTCCACCCTAGGGCTGCTGAGCAATGAGGCCTGTTTTGCTTGAATGACACATCCCCTGGAGATTATGAACAGAGTTACAGATGCCCCCAGCTAGGACTATTATGACTGCACACAAAATATTGGGCTGCTGCAAGTATGGAGCAACTGGTAGGACATCCCAGCCAGGCCACCCTCTGTCCAGAAATCCTCCACCCTAGGGCTGCTGAGCAATGAGGCCTGTTTTGCTTGAATGACACATCCCCTGGAGATTATGAACAGAGTTACAGATGCCCCCAGCTAGGACTATTATGACTGCACACAAATTATTGGGCTGCTGCAAGTATGGAGCAACTGGTAGGACATCCCAGCCAGGCCACCCTCTGTCCAGAAATCCTCCACCCTAGGGCTGCTGAGCAATGAGGCCTGTTTTGCTTGAATTACACATCCCCTGGAGATTATGAACAGAGTTACAGATGCCCCCAGCTAGGACTATTATGACTGCACAAAAATTATTGGGCTGCTGCAAGTATGGAGCAACTGGTAGGACATCCCAGCCAGGCCACCCTCTGTCCAGAAATCCTCCACCCTAGGGCTGCTGAGCAATGAGGCCTGTTTTGCTTGAATGACACATCCCCTGGAGATTATGAACAGAGTTACAGATGCCCCCAGCTAGGACTATTATGACTGCACACAAAATATTGGGCTGCTGCAAGTATGGAGCAACTGGTAGGACATCCCAGCCAGGCCACCCTCTGTCCAGAAATCCTCCACCCTAGGGCTGCTGAGCAATGAGGCCTGTTTTGCTTGAATGACACATCCCCTGGAGATTATGAACAGAGTTACAGATGCCCCCAGCTAGGACTATTATGACTGCACAAAAATTATTGGGCTGCTGCAAGTATGGAGCAACTGGTAGGACATCCCAGCCAGGCCACCCTCTGTCCAGAAATCCTCCACCCTAGGGCTGCTGAGCAATGAGGCCTGTTTTGCTTGAATTACACATCCCCTGGAGATTATGAACAGAGTTACAGATGCCCCCAGCTAGGACTATTATGACTGCACAAAAATTATTGGGCTGCTGCAAGTATGGAGCAACTGGTAGGACATCCCAGCCAGGCCACCCTCTGTCCAGAAATCCTCCACCCTAGGGCTGCTGAGCAATGAGGCCTGTTTTGCTTGAATTACACATCCCCTGGAGATTATGAACAGAGTTACAGATGCCCCCAGCTAGGACTATTATGACTGCACACAAAATATTGGGCTGCTGCAAGTATGGAGCAACTGGTAGGACATCCCAGCCAGGCCACCCTCTGTCCAGAAATCCTCCACCCTAGGGCTGCTGAGCAATGAGGCCTGTTTTGCTTGAATGACACATCCCCTGGAGATTATGAACAGAGTTACAGATGCCCCCAGCTAGGACTATTATGACTGCACACAAAATATTGGGCTGCTGCAAGTATGGAGCAACTGGTAGGACATCCCAGCCAGGCCACCCTCTGTCCAGAAATCCTCCACCCTAGGGCTGCTGAGCAATGAGGCCTGTTTTGCTTGAATTACACATCCCCTGGAGATTATGAACAGAGTTACAGATGCCCCCAGCTAGGACTATTATGACTGCACAAAAATTATTGGGCTGCTGCAAGTATGGAGCAACTGGTAGGACATCCCAGCCAGGCCACCCTCTGTCCAGAAATCCTCCACCCTAGGGCTGCTGAGCAATGAGGCCTGTTTTGCTTGAATTACACATCCCCTGGAGATTATGAACAGAGTTACAGATGCCCCTAGCTAGGACTATTATGACTGCACACAAAAATATTGGGCTGCTGCAAGTATGGAGCAACTGGTAGGACATCCCAGCCAGGCCACCCTCTGTCCAGAAATCCTCCACCCTAGGGCTGCTGAGCAATGAGGCCTGTTTTGCTTGAATGACACATCCCCTGGAGATTATGAACAGAGTTACAGATGCCCCCAGCTAGGACTATTATGACTGCACACAAAATTATTGGGCTGCTGCAAGTATGGAGCAACTGGTAGGACATCCCAGCCAGGCCACCCTCTGTCCAGAAATCCTCCACCCTAGGGCTGCTGAGCAATGAGGCCTGTTTTGCTTGAATGACACATCCCCTGGAGATTATGAACAGAGTTACAGATGCCCCCAGCTAGGACTATTATGACTGCACACAAATTATTGGGCTGCTGCAAGTATGGAGCAACTGGTAGGACATCCCCAGCCAGGCCACCTCTGTCCAGAAATCCTCCACCCTAGTGGCTGCCTAGGAGCAATGAGCCTGTTTTGCTTGAATTACACAATCCCTGGAGATTATGAACAGAGTTAAAGATGCCCCAGCTAGGACTATTATGACGCACAAAAATTATTGGTATGCTGCAAGTATGGAGCAACTGGTAGGACATCCAGCCAGGCCACCCTCTGTCCAGAAATCCTCCACCCTAGGGCTGCCTGAGCAATGAGGCTGTTTTGCTTGAATTACACATCCCCTGGAGATTATGAAGCAGAGTTACAGATGCCCCCAGCTAGGACTATTATGACTGCACAAAAATTATTGGGCTGCTGCAAGTATGGAGCAACTGGTAGGACATCCCAGCCAGGCCACCCTCTGTCCAGAAATCCTCCACCCTAGGGCTGCTGAGCAATGAGGCCTGTTTTGCTTGAATTACACATCCCCTGGAGATTATGAACAGAGTTACAGATGCCCCCAGCTAGGACTATTATGACTGCACAAAAATTATTGGGCTGCTGCAAGTATGGAGCAACTGGTAGGACATCCCAGCCAGGCCACCCTCTGTCCAGAAATCCTCCACCCTAGGGCTGCTGAGGCAATGAGGCCTGTTTTGCTTGAATGACACATCCCCTGGAGATTATGACAGAGTTACAGATTGCCCCCTAGCTAGGACTATTATGACTGCACACAAAATATTGGGCTGCTGCAAGTATGGAGCAACTGGTAGGACATCCCAGCCAGGCCACCCTCTGTCCAGAAATCCTCCACCCTAGGGCTGCTGATCAATGAGGCCTGTTTTGCTTGAATTGACACATCCCCTGGAGATTATGAACAGAGTTACAGATGCCCCCAGCTAGGACTATTATGACTGCACACAAAATATTGGGCTGCTGCAAGTATGGAGCAACTGGTAGGGACATCCCAGCCAGGCCACCCTCTGTCCAGAAATCCTCCACCCTAGGGCTGCTGAGCAATGAGGCCTGTTTTGCTTGAATTACACATCCCCTGGAGATTATGAACAGAGTTACAGATGCCCCCAGCTAGGATATTATGACTGCACAAAAAATTATTGGGCTGCTGCAAGTATGGAGCAACTGGTAGGACATCCCAGCCAGGCCACCCTCTGTCCAGAAATCCTCCACCCTAGGGCTGCTGAGCAATGAGGCCTGTTTTGCTTGAATTACACATCCCCTGGAGATTATGAACAGAGTTACAGATGCCCCAGCTAGGACTATTATGACTGCACACAAAAATATTGGGCTGCTGCAAGTATGGAGCAACTGGTAGGACAATCCCAGCCAGGCCACCCTCTGTCCAGAAATCCTCCACCTAGGGCTGCTGAGCAATGAGGCCTGTTTGGCTTGATGACCACATCCCCTGGAGATTATGAACAGAGTTACAGATGCCCCAGCTAGGACTATTATGACTGCACAAAAAATATTGGGCTGCTGCAAGTATGAGCACTGGTAGACATCCCAGCCAGGCCACCCTCTGTCCAGAAATCCTCCACCCTAGGGCTGCTGAAGCAATGAGGCCTGTTTTGCTTGAATTACACATCCCCTGGAGATTATGAACAGAGTTACAGATGCCCCTAGCTAGGACTATTATGACTGCACACAAAAATATTGGGCTGCTGCAAGTATGGAGGCAACTGGTAGGACATCCCAGCCAGGCCACCCTCTGTCCAGAAATCCTCCACCCTAGGGCTGCTGAGCAATGAGGCCTGTTTTGCTTGAATGACACATCCCCTGGAGATTATGAACAGAGTTACAGATGCCCCTAGCTAGGACTATTATGACTGCACACAAAAATATTGGGCTGCTGCAAGTATGGAGCAACTGGTAGGACATCCCAGCCAGGCCACCCTCTGTCCAGAAATCCTCCACCCTAGGGCTGCTGAGCAATGAGGCCTGTTTTGCTTGAATTACACATCCCCTGGAGATTATGAACAGAGTTACCGATGCCCCCAGCTAGGACTATTATGACTGCACACAAAAATATTGGGCTGCTGCAAGTATGGAGCAACTGGTAGGACATCCCAGCCAGGCCACCCTCTGTCCAGAAATCCTCCACCTTAGGGCTGCTGAGCAATGGGGCCTGTTTTGCTTGAATGACACATCCCCTGGAGATTATGAACAGAGTTACAGATGCCCCTAGCTAGGACTATTATGACTGCACACAAATTATTGGGCTGCTGCAAGTATGGAGCAACTGGTAGGACATCCCAGCCAGGCCACCCTCTGTCCAGAAAATCCTCCACCCCTAGGGCTGCTGAGCAATGAGGCCTGTTTTGCTTGAATGACACATCCCTGGAGATTATGAACAGAGTTACAGATGCCCCCAGCTAGGGACTATTATGACTGCACACAAAATATTGGGCTGCTGCAAGTATGGAGCAACTGGTAGGACATCCCAGCCAGGCCACCCTCTTGTCCAGAAATCCTCCACCCTAGGGCTGCTGAGCAATGAGGCCTGTTTTGCTTGAATTACAACATCCCCTGGAGATTATGAAGCAGAGTTACAGATGCCCCCAGCTAGGATCTATTATGACTGCACAAAAATTATTGGGCTGCTGCAAGTATGGAGCAACTGGTAGGACATCCCAGCCATGCCACCCTCTGTCCAGAAATCCTCCACCCTAGGGCTGCTGAGCAATGAGGCCTGTTTTGCTTGAATTACACATCCCCTGGAGATTATGAACAGAGTTACAGATGCCCCCAGGCTAGGACTATTATGACTGCACAAAAATTATTGGGCTGCTGCAAGTATGGAGCAACTGGTAGGACATCCCAGCCAGGCCACCCTCTGTCCAGAAATCCTCCACCCTAGGGCTGCTGAGCAATGAGGCCTGTTTTGCTTGAATTGACACATCCCCTGGAGATTATGAACAGAGTTACAGATGCCCCCAGCTAGGACTATTATGACTGCACAAAAATTATTGGCTGCTGCAAGTATGGAGCAACTGGTAGGACATCCAGCCAGGCCACCCTCTGTCCAGAAATCCTCCACCCTAGGGCTGCTGAGCAATGAGGCCTGTTTTGCTTGAATTACACATCCCCTGGAGATTATGAACAGAGTTACAGATGCCCCCAGCTAGGACTATTATGACTGCACACAAAATTATTTGGGCTGCTGCAAGTATGGAGCAACTGGTAGGACATCCCAGCCAGGCCACCCTCTGTCCAGAAATCCTCCACCTAGGGCTGCTGAGGCAATGAGGCCTGTTTTGCTTGAATTACACACCCCTGGAGATTATGAACAGAGTTACAGATGCCCCAGCTAGGACTATTATGACTGCACACAAAATATTGGGCCTGCTGCAAGTATGGAGCAACTGGTAGGACATCCCAGCCAGGCCACCCTCTGTCCAGAAATCCTCCACCCTAGGGCTGCTGAGCAATGAGGCCTGTTTTGCTTGAATGACACATCCCCTGGAGATTATGAACAGAGTTACAGATGCCCACAGCTAGGACTATTATGACTGCACACAAAAATTATTGGTCTGCTGCAAGTATGGAGCAACTGGTAGGACATCCCAGCCAGGCCACCCTCTGTCCAGAAATCCTCCACCTAGGCTGCTGAGCAATGAGGCCTGTTTGTGCTTGAATTACAATCCCCCTGGAGATTATGAACAGAGTTACAGATGCCCCCAGCTAGGAATATTATGACTGCACACAAAAATAATTGGGCTTGCTGCAAGTGTGGAGCAACTAGGTAGGACATCCCAGCCAGGCGCACACCTGTCCAGAAATCCTCCACCTAGTGTGCTGAGCAATGAGGCCTGTTTTGCTTGAATTACACATCCCCTGGAGATTATGAACAGAGTTACAGATGCCCCCAGCTAGGACTATTATGACTGCACAAAAAATTATGGGCTGCTGCAAGTATGGAGCAACTGGTAGGACATCCCAGCCAGGCCACCCTCTGTCCAGAAATCCTCCACCCTAGGGCTGCTGAGCAATGAGGCCTGTTTTGCTTGAATGACCACATCCCCTGGAGATTATGAACAGAGTTACAGATGCCCCCTAGCTAGGACTATTATGACTGCACAAAAATATTGGGCTGCTGCAAGTATGGAGCAACTGGGTAGGACATCCCAGCCAGGCCACCCTCTGTCCAGAAATCCTCCACCCTAGGGCTGCTGAGCAATGAGGCCTGTTTTGCTTGAATGACACATCCCCTGGAGATTATGAACAGAGTTACAGATGCCCCCTAGCTAGGACTATTATGACTGCACACAAAATTATTGGGCTGCTGCAAGTATGGAGCAACTGGTAGGACATCCCAGCCAGGCCACCCTCTGTCCAGAATCCTCCACCCTAGGGCTGCTGAGCAATTGAGGCCTGTTTTGCTTGAATTACACAATTCCCCTGGAGATTATGAGCAGAGTTACAGATGCCCCAGCTAGGACTATTATGACTGCACACAAAAATATTGGGCTGCTGCAAGTATGGAGCAACTGGTTAGGACATCCCAGCCAGGCCACCTCGTGTCCAGAATCCTCCACCTTAGGCTGCTGAGCAATGGGCCTGTTTTGCTTGAATGACACATCCCCTGGAGATATGAACAGAGTTAACAGATGCCCCTAGCTAGGACTATTATGACTGCACAAAAATATTGGGCTGCTGCAAAGTATGGAGCAACTGGTAGGACATCCCAGCCAGGCCACCCTCCTGTCCAGAATCCTCCACCTAGGGCTGCTGAGCAATGAGGCCTGTTTTGCTTGAATGACACATCCCCTGGAGATTATGAACAGAGTTACAGATGCCCCCGAGCTAGGACTATTATGACTGCACACAAAATATTGGGCTGCTGCAAGTATGGAGCAACTGGTAGGACATCCCAGCCAGGCCACCTCTGTCCAGAAATCCTCCACCCTAGGGCTGCTGAGCAATGAGGCCTGTTTTGCTTGAATTACACATCCCCTGGAGATTATGAACAGAGTTACAGATGCCCCCAGCTAGGACTATTATGACTGCACAAAAATTATTGGGCTGCTGCAAGTATGGAGCAACTGGTAGGACATCCCAGCCAGGCCACCCTCTGTCCAGAAATCCTCCACCCTAGGGCTGCTGAGCAATGAGGCCTGTTTTGCTTGAATTACACATCCCCTGGAGATTATGAACAGAGTTACAGATGCCCCCAGCTAGGACTATTATGACTGCACACAAAATATTGGGCTGCTGCAAGTATGGAGCAACTGGTAGGACATCCCAGCCAGGCCACCCTCTGTCCAGAAATCCTCCACCCTAGGGCTGCTGAGCAATGAGGCCTGTTTTGCTTGAATGACACATCCCCTGGAGATTATGAACAGAGTTACAGATGCCCCCAGCTAGGACTATTATGACTGCACACAAATATTGGGCTGCTGCAAGTATGGAGCAACTGGTAGGACATCCCAGCCAGGCCACCCTCTGTCCAGAAATCCTCCACCCTAGGCTGCTGAGCAATGAGGCCTGTTTTGCTTGAATTACACAACCCCTGGAGATTATGAAGCAGAGTTACAGATGCCCCCAGCTAGGACTATTATGACTGCACAAAAAATTATTGGGCTGCTGCAAAGTATGGAGCAACTGGTAGGGACCATCCCAGCCAGGCCACCCTCTGTCCCAGAAATCCTCCACCCTAGGGCTGCTGAGCAATGAGGCCTGTTTTGCTTGAATGACACATCCCCTGGAGATTATGAACAGAGTTACAGATGCCCCCAGCTAGGAATATTATGACTGCACACAAAATATTGGGCTGCTGCAAGTATGGAGCAACTGGTAGGACATCCCAGCCAGGCCACCCTCTGTCCAGAAATCCTCCACCCTAGGGCTGCTGAGCAATGGAGGCCTGTTTTGCTTGAATTACACATCCCCTGGAGATTATGAACAGAGTTACAGATGCCCCCAGCTAGGACTATTATGACTGCACAAAAATTATTGGGCTGCTGCAAGTATGGAGCAACTGGTAGGACATCCCAGCCAGGCCACCCTCTGTCCAGAAATCCTCCACCCTAGGGCTGCTGAGCAATGAGGCCTGTTTTGCTTGAATTACACATCCCCTGGAGATTATGAACAGAGTTACAGATGCCCCCAGCTAGGACTATTATGACTGCACACAAATTATTGGGCTGCTGCAAGTATGGAGCAACTGGTAGGACATCCCAGCCAGGCCACCCTCTGTCCAGAAATCCTCCACCCTAGGGCTGCTGAGCAATGAGGCCTGTTTTGCTTGAATTACACATCCCCTGGAGATTATGAACAGAGTTACAGATGCCCCCAGCTAGGACTATTATGACTGCACACAAAATTATTGGGCTGCTGCAAGTATGGAGCAACTGGTAGGACATCCCAGCCAGGCCACCCTCTGTCCAGAAATCCTCCACCCTAGGGCTGCTGAGCAATGAGGCCTGTTTTGCTTGAATGACACATCCCCTGGAGATTATGAACAGAGTTACAGATGCCCCAGCTAGGACTATTATGACTGCACACAAAATTATTGGGCTGCTGCAAGTATGGAGCAACTGGTAGGACATCCCAGCCAGGCCACCCTCTGTCCAGAAATCCTCCACCTAGGGCTGCTGAGCAATGAGGCCTGTTTTGCTTGAATGACACATCCCCTGGAGATTATGAACAGAGTTACAGATGCCCCCAGCTAGGACTATTATGACTGCACAAAAATTATTGGGCTGCTGCAAGTATGGAGCAACTGGTAGGACATCCCAGCCAGGCCACCCTCTGTCCAGAAATCCTCCACCCTAGGGCTGCTGAGCAATGAGGCCTGTTTTGCTTGAATGACACATCCCCTGGAGATTATGAACAGAGTTACAGATGCCCCCAGCTAGGACTATTATGACTGCACACAAAATATTGGGCTGCTGCAAGTATGGAGCAACTGGTAGGACATCCCAGCCAGGCCACCCTCTGTCCAGAAATCCTCCACCCTAGGGCTGCTGAGCAATGAGGCCTGTTTTGCTTGAATTACACATCCCCTGGAGATTATGAACAGAGTTACAGATGCCCCAGCTAGGACTATTATGACTGCACAAAAATTATTGGGCTGCTGCAAGTATGGAGCAACTGGTAGGACATCCCAGCCAGGCCACCCTCTGTCCAGAAATCCTCCACCCTAGGGCTGCTGAGCAATGAGGCCTGTTTTGCTTGAATTACACATCCCCTGGAGATTATGAACAGAGTTACAGATGCCCCCAGCTAGGACTATTATGACTGCACAAAAATTATTGGGCTGCTGCAAGTATGGAGCAACTGGTAGGACATCCAGCCAGGCCACCCTCTGTCCAGAAATCCTCCACCCTAGGGCTGCTGAGCAATGAGGCCTGTTTTGCTTGAATGACACATCCCCTGGAGATTATGAACAGAGTTACAGATGCCCCCAGCTAGGACTATTATGACTGCACAAAAAATATTGGGCTGCTGCAAGTATGGAGCAACTGGTAGGACATCCCAGCCAGGCCACCCTCTGTCCAGAAATCCTCCACCCTAGGGCTGCTGAGCAATGAGGCCTGTTTTGCTTGAATGACACATCCCCTGGAGATTATGAACAGAGTTACAGATGCCCCCAGCTAGGACTATTATGACTGCACACAAAATATTGGGCTGCTGCAAGTATGGAGCAACTGGTAGGACATCCCAGCCAGGCCACCCTCTGTCCAGAAATCCTCCACCCTAGGGCTGCTGAGCAATGAGGCCTGTTTTGCTTGAATTACACATCCCCTGGAGATTATGAACAGAGTTACAGATGCCCCCAGCTAGGACTATTATGACTGCACAAAAATTATTGGGCTGCTGCAAGTATGGAGCAACTGGTAGGACATCCCAGCCAGGCCACCCTCTGTCCAGAAATCCTCCACCCTAGGGCTGCTGAGCAATGAGGCCTGTTTTGCTTGAATTACACATCCCCTGGAGATTATGAACAGAGTTACAGATGCCCCCAGCTAGGACTATTATGACTGCACACAAAATATTGGGCTGCTGCAAGTATGGAGCAACTGGTAGGACATCCAGCCAGGCCACCCTCTGTCCAGAAATCCTCCACCCTAGGGCTGCTGAGCAATGAGGCCTGTTTTGCTTGAATTACACATCCCCTGGAGATTATGAACAGAGTTACAGATGCCCCCAGCTAGGACTATTATGACTGCACAAAAATTATTGGGCTGCTGCAAGTATGGAGCAACTGGTAGGACATCCCAGCCAGGCCACCCTCTGTCCAGAAATCCTCCACCCTAGGGCTGCTGAGCAATGAGGCCTGTTTTGCTTGAATGACACATCCCCT
Source organism: Limnomonas spitsbergensis (assembly GCA_037349105.1). NCBI lineage: Eukaryota > Viridiplantae > Chlorophyta > Chlorophyceae > Chlamydomonadales > Limnomonas > Limnomonas spitsbergensis. Next base: position 1,633,681 of record JAYJMM010000094.1, on the reverse strand, counting down.
GGAGATTATGAACAGAGTTACAGATGCCCCCAGCTAGGACTATTATGACTGCACACAAAATATTGGGCTGCTGCAAGTATGGAGCAACTGGTAGGACATCCCAGCCAGGCCACCCTCTGTCCAGAAATCCTCCACCCTAGGGCTGCTGAGCAATGAGGCCTGTTTTGCTTGAATTACACATCCCCTGGAGATTATGAACAGAGTTACAGATGCCCCCAGCTAGGACTATTATGACTGCACACAAAATTATTGGGCTGCTGCAAGTATGGAGCAACTGGTAGGACATCCCAGCCAGGCCACCCTCTGTCCAGAAATCCTCCACCCTAGGGCTGCTGAGCAATGAGGCCTGTTTTGCTTGAATGACACATCCCCTGGAGATTATGAACAGAGTTACAGATGCCCCCAGCTAGGACTATTATGACTGCACACAAAATATTGGGCTGCTGCAAGTATGGAGCAACTGGTAGGACATCCCAGCCAGGCCACCCTCTGTCCAGAAATCCTCCACCCTAGGGCTGCTGAGCAATGAGGCCTGTTTTGCTTGAATGACACATCCCCTGGAGATTATGAACAGAGTTACAGATGCCCCCAGCTAGGACTATTATGACTGCACACAAAATTATTGGGCTGCTGCAAGTATGGAGCAACTGGTAGGACATCCCAGCCAGGCCACCCTCTGTCCAGAAATCCTCCACCCTAGGGCTGCTGAGCAATGAGGCCTGTTTTGCTTGAATTACACATCCCCTGGAGATTATGAACAGAGTTACAGATGCCCCCAGCTAGGACTATTATGACTGCACACAAAATATTGGGCTGCTGCAAGTATGGAGCAACTGGTAGGACATCCCAGCCAGGCCACCCTCTGTCCAGAAATCCTCCACCCTAGGGCTGCTGAGCAATGAGGCCTGTTTTGCTTGAATGACACATCCCCTGGAGATTATGAACAGAGTTACAGATGCCCCAGCTAGGACTATTATGACTGCACACAAAAATATTGGGCTGCTGCAAGTATGGAGCAACTGGTAGGACATCCCAGCCAGGCCACCCTCTGTCCAGAAATCCTCCACCCTAGGGCTGCTGAGCAATGAGGCCTGTTTTGCTTGAATGACACATCCCCTGGAGATTATGAACAGAGTTACAGATGCCCCCAGCTAGGACTATTATGACTGCACACAAAATTATTGGGCTGCTGCAAGTATGGAGCAACTGGTAGGACATCCCAGCCAGGCCACCCTCTGTCCAGAAATCCTCCACCCTAGGGCTGCTGAGCAATGAGGCCTGTTTTGCTTGAATTACACATCCCCTGGAGATTATGAACAGAGTTACAGATGCCCCCAGCTAGGACTATTATGACTGCACAAAAATTATTGGGCTGCTGCAAGTATGGAGCAACTGGTAGGACATCCCAGCCAGGCCACCCTCTGTCCAGAAATCCTCCACCCTAGGGCTGCTGAGCAATGAGGCCTGTTTTGCTTGAATTACACATCCCCTGGAGATTATGAACAGAGTTACAGATGCCCCAGCTAGGACTATTATGACTGCACAAAAATATTGGGCTGCTGCAAGTATGGAGCAACTGGTAGGACATCCCAGCCAGGCCACCCTCTGTCCAGAAATCCTCCACCCTAGGGCTGCTGAGCAATGAGGCCTGTTTTGCTTGAATGACACATCCCCTGGAGATTATGAACAGAGTTACAGATGCCCCCAGCTAGGACTATTATGACTGCACACAAAATTATTGGGCTGCTGCAAGTATGGAGCAACTGGTAGGACATCCCAGCCAGGCCACCCTCTGTCCAGAAATCCTCCACCCTAGGGCTGCTGAGCAATGAGGCCTGTTTGCTTGAATGACACATCCCCTGGAGATTATGAACAGAGTTACAGATGCCCCCAGCTAGGACTATTATGACTGCACACAAAATATTGGGCTGCTGCAAGTATGGAGCAACTGGTAGGACATCCCAGCCAGGCCACCCTCTGTCCAGAAATCCTCCACCCTAGGGCTGCTGAGCAATGAGGCCTGTTTTGCTTGAATTACACATCCCCTGGAGATTATGAACAGAGTTACAGATGCCCCCAGCTAGGACTATTATGACTGCACAAAATTATTGGGCTGCTGCAAGTATGGAGCAACTGGTAGGACATCCCAGCCAGGCCACCCTCTGTCCAGAAATCCTCCACCCTAGGGCTGCTGAGCAATGAGGCCTGTTTTGCTTGAATTACACATCCCCTGGAGATTATGAACAGAGTTACAGATGCCCCCAGCTAGGACTATTATGACTGCACACAAAATTATTGGGCTGCTGCAAGTATGGAGCAACTGGTAGGACATCCCAGCCAGGCCACCCTCTGTCCAGAAATCCTCCACCCTAGGGCTGCTGAGCAATGAGGCCTGTTTTGCTTGAATGACACATCCCCTGGAGATTATGAACAGAGTTACAGATGCCCCCAGCTAGGACTATTATGACTGCACACAAAATATTGGGCTGCTGCAAGTATGGAGCAACTGGTAGGACATCCCAGCCAGGCCACCCTCTGTCCAGAAATCCTCCACCCTAGGGCTGCTGAGCAATGAGGCCTGTTTTGCTTGAATGACACATCCCCTGGAGATTATGAACAGAGTTACAGATGCCCCCAGCTAGGACTATTATGACTGCACACAAAATTATTGGGCTGCTGCAAGTATGGAGCAACTGGTAGGACATCCCAGCCAGGCCACCCTCTGTCCAGAAATCCTCCACCCTAGGGGCTGCTGAGCAATGAGGCCTGTTTTGCTTGAATTACACATCCCCTGGAGATTATGAACAGAGTTACAGATGCCCCCAGCTAGGACTATTATGACTGCACAAAAATATTGGGCTGCTGCAAGTATGGAGCAACTGGTAGGACATCCAGCCAGGCCACCCTCTGTCCAGAAATCCTCCACCCTAGGGCTGCTGAGCAATGAGGCCTGTTTTGCTTGAATGACACATCCCCTGGAGATTATGAACAGAGTTACAGATGCCCCCAGCTAGGACTATTATGACTGCACACAAAATATTGGGCTGCTGCAAGTATGGAGCAACTGGTAGGACATCCCAGCCAGGCCACCCTCTGTCCAGAAATCCTCCACCCTAGGGCTGCTGAGCAATGAGGCCTGTTTTGCTTGAATTACACATCCCCTGGAGATTATGAACAGAGTTACAGATGCCCCCAGCTAGGACTATTATGACTGCACACAAATTATTGGGCTGCTGCAAGTATGGAGCAACTGGTAGGACATCCCAGCCAGGCCACCCTCTGTCCAGAAATCCTCCACCCTAGGGCTGCTGAGCAATGAGGCCTGTTTTGCTTGAATTACACATCCCCTGGAGATTATGAACAGAGTTACAGATGCCCCCAGCTAGGACTATTATGACTGCACACAAAATATTGGGCTGCTGCAAGTATGGAGCAACTGGTAGGACATCCCAGCCAGGCCACCCTCTGTCCAGAAATCCTCCACCCTAGGGCTGCTGAGCAATGAGGCCTGTTTTGCTTGAATTACACATCCCCTGGAGATTATGAACAGAGTTACAGATGCCCCCAGCTAGGACTATTATGACTGCACACAAAATATTGGGCTGCTGCAAGTATGGAGCAACTGGTAGGACATCCCAGCCAGGCCACCTCTGTCCAGAAATCCTCCACCCTAGGGCTGCTGAGCAATGAGGCCTGTTTTGCTTGAATTACACATCCCCTGGAGATTATGAACAGAGTTACAGATGCCCCCAGCTAGGACTATTATGACTGCACAAAAATTATTGGGCTGCTGCAAGTATGGAGCAACTGGTAGGACATCCCAGCCAGGCCACCCTCTGTCCAGAAATCCTCCACCCTAGGGCTGCTGAGCAATGAGGCCTGTTTTGCTTGAATTACACATCCCCTGGAGATTATGAACAGAGTTACAGATGCCCCAGCTAGGACTATTATGACTGCACACAAAATATTGGGCTGCTGCAAGTATGGAGCAACTGGTAGGACATCCCAGCCAGGCCACCCTCTGTCCAGAAATCCTCCACCCTAGGGCTGCTGAGCAATGAGGCCTGTTTTGCTTGAATTACACATCCCCTGGAGATTATGAACAGAGTTACAGATGCCCCAGCTAGGACTATTATGACTGCACACAAAATATTGGGCTGCTGCAAGTATGGAGCAACTGGTAGGACATCCCAGCCAGGCCACCCTCTGTCCAGAAATCCTCCACCCTAGGGCTGCTGAGCAATGAGGCCTGTTTTGCTTGAATTACACATCCCCTGGAGATTATGAACAGAGTTACAGATGCCCCCAGCTAGGACTATTATGACTGCACACAAAATATTGGGCTGCTGCAAGTATGGAGCAACTGGTAGGACATCCCAGCCAGGCCACCCTCTGTCCAGAAATCCTCCACCCTAGGGCTGCTGAGCAATGAGGCCTGTTTTGCTTGAATTACACATCCCCTGGAGATTATGAACAGAGTTACAGATGCCCCCAGCTAGGACTATTATGACTGCACACAAAATTATTGGGCTGCTGCAAGTATGGAGCAACTGGTAGGACATCCCAGCCAGGCCACCCTCTGTCCAGAAATCCTCCACCCTAGGGCTGCTGAGCAATGAGGCCTGTTTTGCTTGAATTACACATCCCCTGGAGATTATGAACAGAGTTACAGATGCCCCCAGCTAGGACTATTATGACTGCACACAAAATTATTGGGCTGCTGCAAGTATGGAGCAACTGGTAGGACATCCCAGCCAGGCCACCCTCTGTCCAGAAATCCTCCACCCTAGGGCTGCTGAGCAATGAGGCCTGTTTTGCTTGAATTACACATCCCCTGGAGATTATGAACAGAGTTACAGATGCCCCCAGCTAGGACTATTATGACTGCACACAAAATTATTGGGCTGCTGCAAGTATGGAGCAACTGGTAGGACATCCCAGCCAGGCCACCCTCTGTCCAGAAATCCTCCACCCTAGGGCTGCTGAGCAATGAGGCCTGTTTTGCTTGAATTACACATCCCCTGGAGATTATGAACAGAGTTACAGATGCCCCCAGCTAGGACTATTATGACTGCACACAAAATTATTGGGCTGCTGCAAGTATGGAGCAACTGGTAGGACATCCCAGCCAGGCCACCCTCTGTCCAGAAATCCTCCACCCTAGGGCTGCTGAGCAATGAGGCCTGTTTTGCTTGAATTACACATCCCCTGGAGATTATGAACAGAGTTACAGATGCCCCCAGCTAGGACTATTATGACTGCACACAAAATATTGGGCTGCTGCAAGTATGGAGCAACTGGTAGGACATCCCAGCCAGGCCACCCTCTGTCCAGAAATCCTCCACCCTAGGGCTGCTGAGCAATGAGGCCTGTTTTGCTTGAATTACACATCCCCTGGAGATTATGAACAGAGTTACAGATGCCCCCAGCTAGGACTATTATGACTGCACACAAAATATTGGGCTGCTGCAAGTATGGAGCAACTGGTAGGACATCCCAGCCAGGCCACCCTCTGTCCAGAAATCCTCCACCCTAGGGCTGCTGAGCAATGAGGCCTGTTTTGCTTGAATGACACATCCCCTGGAGATTATGAACAGAGTTACAGATGCCCCCAGCTAGGACTATTATGACTGCACACAAAATATTGGGCTGCTGCAAGTATGGAGCAACTGGTAGGACATCCCAGCCAGGCCACCCTCTGTCCAGAAATCCTCCACCCTAGGGCTGCTGAGCAATGAGGCCTGTTTTGCTTGAATTACACATCCCCTGGAGATTATGAACAGAGTTACAGATGCCCCAGCTAGGACTATTATGACTGCACAAAAATTATTGGGCTGCTGCAAGTATGGAGCAACTGGTAGGACATCCCAGCCAGGCCACCCTCTGTCCAGAAATCCTCCACCCTTAGGGCTGCTGAGCAATGAGGCCTGTTTTGCTTGAATGACACATCCCCTGGAGATTATGAACAGAGTTACAGATGCCCCCAGCTAGGACTATTATGACTGCACACAAAATATTGGGCTGCTGCAAGTATGGAGCAACTGGTAGGACATCCCAGCCAGGCCACCCTCTGTCCAGAAATCCTCCACCCTAGGGCTGCTGAGCAATGAGGCCTGTTTTGCTTGAATTACACATCCCCTGGAGATTATGAACAGAGTTACAGATGCCCCCAGCTAGGACTATTATGACTGCACACAAAATTATTGGGCTGCTGCAAGTATGGAGCAACTGGTAGGACATCCCAGCCAGGCCACCCTCTGTCCAGAAATCCTCCACCCTAGGGCTGCTGAGCAATGAGGCCTGTTTTGCTTGAATGACACATCCCCTGGAGATTATGAACAGAGTTACAGATGCCCCCAGCTAGGACTATTATGACTGCACACAAAATATTGGGCTGCTGCAAGTATGGAGCAACTGGTAGGACATCCCAGCCAGGCCACCCTCTGTCCAGAAATCCTCCACCCTAGGGCTGCTGAGCAATGAGGCCTGTTTTGCTTGAATGACACATCCCCTGGAGATTATGAACAGAGTTACAGATGCCCCCAGCTAGGACTATTATGACTGCACAAAAATATTGGGCTGCTGCAAGTATGGAGCAACTGGTAGGACATCCCAGCCAGGCCACCCTCTGTCCAGAAATCCTCCACCCTAGGGCTGCTGAGCAATGAGGCCTGTTTTGCTTGAATTACACATCCCCTGGAGATTATGAACAGAGTTACAGATGCCCCCAGCTAGGACTATTATGACTGCACACAAAATTATTGGGCTGCTGCAAGTATGGAGCAACTGGTAGGACATCCCAGCCAGGCCACCCTCTGTCCAGAAATCCTCCACCCTAGGGCTGCTGAGCAATGAGGCCTGTTTTGCTTGAATGACACATCCCCTGGAGATTATGAACAGAGTTACAGATGCCCCCAGCTAGGACTATTATGACTGCACACAAAATATTGGGCTGCTGCAAGTATGGAGCAACTGGTAGGAATCCCAGCCAGGCCACCCTCTGTCCAGAAATCCTCCACCCTAGGGCTGCTGAGCAATGAGGCCTGTTTGCTTGAATTACACATCCCCTGGAGATTATGAACAGAGTTACAGATGCCCCAGCTAGGACTATTATGACTGCACACAAAATATTGGGCTGCTGCAAGTATGGAGCAACTGGTAGGACATCCCAGCCAGGCCACCCTCTGTCCAGAAATCCTCCACCCTAGGGCTGCTGAGCAATGAGGCCTGTTTTGCTTGAATGACACATCCCCTGGAGATTATGAACAGAGTTACAGATGCCCCCAGCTAGGACTATTATGACTGCACACAAAATATTGGGCTGCTGCAAGTATGGAGCAACTGGTAGGACATCCCAGCCAGGCCACCCTCTGTCCAGAAATCCTCCACCCTAGGGCTGCTGAGCAATGAGGCCTGTTTTGCTTGAATTACACATCCCCTGGAGATTATGAACAGAGTTACAGATGCCCCAGCTAGGACTATTATGACTGCACACAAAATATTGGGCTGCTGCAAGTATGGAGCAACTGGTAGGACATCCCAGCCAGGCCACCCTCTGTCCAGAAATCCTCCACCCTAGGGCTGCTGAGCAATGAGGCCTGTTTTGCTTGAATGACACATCCCCTGGAGATTATGAACAGAGTTACAGATGCCCCCAGCTAGGACTATTATGACTGCACACAAAATATTGGGCTGCTGCAAGTATGGAGCAACTGGTAGGACATCCCAGCCAGGCCACCCTCTGTCCAGAAATCCTCCACCCTAGGGCTGCTGAGCAATGAGGCCTGTTTTGCTTGAATTACACAATCCCCTGGAGATTATGAACAGAGTTACAGATGCCCCCAGCTAGGACTATTATGACTGCACAAAAATATTGGGCTGCTGCAAGTATGGAGCAACTGGTAGGACATCCCAGCCAGGCCACCCTCTGTCCAGAAATCCTCACCCTAGGGCTGCTGAGCAATGAGGCCTGTTTTGCTTGAATTACACATCCCCTGGAGATTATGAACAGAGTTACAGATGCCCCCAGCTAGGACTATTATGACTGCACACAAAATATTGGCTGCTGCAAGTATGGAGCAACTGGTAGGACATCCCAGCCAGGCCACCCTCTGTCCAGAAATCCTCCACCCTAGGGCTGCTGAGCAATGAGGCCTGTTTGCTTGAATGACACATCCCCTGGAGATTATGAACAGAGTTACAGATGCCCCCTAGCTAGGACTATTATGACTGCACACAAAAATTATTGGACTGCTGCAAGTATGGAGCAACTGGTAGGACATCCCAGCCAGGCCACCCTCTGTCCAGAAATCCTCCACCCTAGGGCTGCTGAGCAATGAGGCCTGTTTTGCTTGAATTACACATCCCCTGGAGATTATGAACAGAGTTACAGATGCCCCCAGCTAGGACTATTATGACTGCACACAAATTATTGGGCTGCTGCAAGTATGGAGCAACTGGTAGGACATCCCAGCCAGGCCACCCTCTGTCCAGAAATCCTCCACCCTAGGGCTGCTGAGCAATGAGGCCTGTTTTGCTTGAATTACACATCCCCTGGAGATTTATGAACAGAGTTACAGATGCCCCCAGCTAGGACTATTATGACTGCACACAAAATATTGGGCTGCTGCAAGTATGGAGCAACTGGTAGGACATCCCAGCCAGGCCACCCTCTGTCCAGAAATCCTCCACCCTAGGGCTGCTGAGCAATGAGGCCTGTTTTGCTTGAATGACACATCCCCTGGAGATTATGAACAGAGTTACAGATGCCCCCAGCTAGGACTATTATGACTGCACAAAAATTATTGGGCTGCTGCAAGTATGGAGCAACTGGTAGGACATCCCAGCCAGGCCACCCTCTGTCCAGAAATCCTCCACCCTAGGGCTGCTGAGCAATGAGGCCTGTTTTGCTTGAATTACACATCCCTGGAGATTATGAACAGAGTTACAGATGCCCCCAGCTAGGACTATTATGACTGCACACAAAATATTGGGCTGCTGCAAGTATGGAGCAACTGGTAGGACATCCCAGCCAGGCCACCCTCTGTCCAGAAATCCTCCACCCTAGGGCTGCTGAGCAATGAGGCCTGTTTTGCTTGAATTACACATCCCCTGGAGATTATGAACAGAGTTACAGATGCCCCCAGCTAGGACTATTATGACTGCACACAAAATATTGGGCTGCTGCAAGTATGGAGCAACTGGTAGGACATCCCAGCCAGGCCACCCTCTGTCCAGAAATCCTCCACCCTAGGGCTGCTGAGCAATGAGGCCTGTTTTGCTTGAATTACACATCCCCTGGAGATTATGAACAGAGTTACAGATGCCCCCAGCTAGGACTATTATGACTGCACACAAAATTATTGGGCTGCTGCAAGTATGGAGCAACTGGTAGGACATCCCAGCCAGGCCACCCTCTGTCCAGAAATCCTCCACCCTAGGGCTGCTGAGCAATGAGGCCTGTTTTGCTTGAATACACATCCCCTGGAGATTATGAACAGAGTTACAGATGCCCCCAGCTAGGACTATTATGACTGCACACAAATATTGGGCTGCTGCAAGTATGGAGCAACTGGTAGGACATCCCAGCCAGGCCACCCTCTGTCCAGAAATCCTCCACCCTAGGGCTGCTGAGCAATGAGGCCTGTTTGCTTGAATTACACATCCCCTGGAGATTATGAACAGAGTTACAGATGCCCCCAGCTAGGACTATTATGACTGCACACAAAATTATTGGGCTGCTGCAAGTATGGAGCAACTGGTAGGACATCCCAGCCAGGCCACCCTCTGTCCAGAAATCCTCCACCCTAGGGCTGCTGAGCAATGAGGCCTGTTTTGCTTGAATTACACATCCCCTGGAGATTATGAACAGAGTTACAGATGCCCCCAGCTAGGGACTATTATGACTGCACACAAAATTATTGGGCTGCTGCAAGTATGGAGCAACTGGTAGGACATCCCAGCCAGGCCACCCTCTGTCCAGAAATCCTCCACCCTAGGGCTGCTGAGCAATGAGGCCTGTTTTGCTTGAATTACACATCCCCTGGAGATTATGAACAGAGTTACAGATGCCCCCAGCTAGGACTATTATGACTGCACACAAAAATATTGGGCTGCTGCAAGTATGGAGCAACTGGTAGGACATCCCAGCCAGGCCACCCTCTGTCCAGAAATCCTCCACCCTAGGGCTGCTGAGCAATGAGGCCTGTTTTGCTTGAATTACACATCCCCTGGAGATTATGAAGCAGAGTTACAGATGCCCCCAGCTAGGACTATTATGACTGCTACAAAAATTATTGGGCTGCTGCAAAGTATGGAGCAACTGGTAGGACATCCCAGCCAGGCCACCCTCTGTCCAGAAATCCTCCACCCTAGGGCTGCTGAGCAATGAGGCCTGTTTTGCTTGAATGACACATCCCCTGGAGATTATGAGCAGAGTTACAGATGCCCCCAGCTAGGAACTATTATGACTGCACACAAAATATTGGGCTGCTGCAAGTATGGAGCAACTTGGTAGGACATCCCAGCCAGGCCACCCTCTGTCCAGAAATCCTCCACCCTAGGGCTGCTGAGCAATGAGGCCTGTTTTGCTTGAATGACACATCCCCTGGAGATTATGAACAGAGTTACAGATGCCCCCAGCTAGGACTATTATGACTGCACACAAAATTATTGGGCTGCTGCAAGTATGGAGCAACTGGTAGGACATCCCAGCCAGGCCACCCTCTGTCCAGAAATCCTCCACCCTAGGGCTGCTGAGCAATGAGGCCTGTTTTGCTTGAATGACACATCCCCTGGAGATTATGAACAGAGTTACAGATGCCCCCAGCTAGGAATATTATGACTGCACACAAAAATATTGGGCTGCTGCAAGTATGGAGCAACTGGTAGGACATCCCAGCCAGGCCACCCTCTGTCCAGAAATCCTCCACCCTAGGGCTGCTGAGCAATGAGGCCTGTTTTGCTTGAATTACACATCCCCTGGAGATTATGAACAGAGTTACAGATGCCCCCAGCTAGGACTATTATGACTGCACACAAAATATTGGGCTGCTGCAAGTATGGAGCAACTGGTAGGACATCCCAGCCAGGCCACCCTCTGTCCAGAAATCCTCCACCCTAGGGCTGCTGAGCAATGAGGCCTGTTTGCTTGAATTGACACATCCCCTGGAGATTATGAACAGAGTTACAGATGCCCCCAGCTAGGACTATTATGACTGCACACAAAATTATTGGGCTGCTGCAAGTATGGAGCAACTGGTAGGACATCCCAGCCAGGCCACCCTCTGTCCAGAAATCCTCCACCCTAGGGCTGCTGAGCAATGAGGCCTGTTTTGCTTGAATGACACATCCCCTGGAGAATTATGAACAGAGTTACAGATGCCCCCAGCTAGGACTATTATGACTGCACACAAAATTATTGGCTGCTGCAAGTATGGAGCAACTGGTAGGACATCCCAGCCAGGCCACCCTCTGTCCAGAAATCCTCCACCCTAGGGCTGCTGAGCAATGAGGCCTGTTTTGCTTGAATGACACATCCCCTGGAGATTATGAACAGAGTTACAGATGCCCCCAGCTAGGACTATTATGACTGCACACAAATTATTGGGCTGCTGCAAGGTATGGAGCAACTGGTAGGACATCCCAGCCAGGCCACCTCTGTCCAGAAATCCTCCACCCTAGGGCTGCTGAGCAATGAGGCCTGTTTTGCTTGAATTACACATCCCCTGGAGATTATGAACAGAGTTACAGATGCCCCCAGCTAGGACTATTATGACTGCACACAAAATTATTGGGCTGCTGCAAGTATGGAGCAACTGGTAGGACATCCCAGCCAGGCCACCCTCTGTCCAGAAATCCTCCACCCTAGGGCTGCTGAGCAATGAGGCCTGTTTTGCTTGAATTACACATCCCCTGGAGATTATGAACAGAGTTACAGATGCCCCAGCTAGGACTATTATGACTGCACAAAAAATTATTGGGCTGCTGCAAGTATGGAGCAACTGGTAGGACATCCCAGCCAGGCCACCCTCTGTCCAGAAATCCTCCACCCTAGGGCTGCTGAGCAATGAGGCCTGTTTGCTTGAATACACATCCCCTGGAGATTATGAACAGAGTTACAGATGCCCCCAGCTAGGACTATTATGACTGCACACAAAATATTGGGCTGCTGCAAGTATGGAGCAACTGGTAGGACATCCCAGCCAGGCCACCCTCTGTCCAGAAATCCTCCACCCTAGGGCTGCTGAGCAATGAGGCCTGTTTTGCTTGAATTACACATCCCCTGGAGATTATGAACAGAGTTACAGATGCCCCCAGCTAGGACTATTATGACTGCACACAAAATTATTGGGCTGCTGCAAGTATGGAGCAACTGGTAGGACATCCCAGCCAGGCCACCCTCTGTCCAGAAATCCTCCACCCTAGGGCTGCTGAGCAATGAGGCCTGTTTTGCTTGAATGACACATCCCCTGGAGCTTATGAAGCAGAGTTACAGATGCCCCCAGCTAGGACTATTATGACTGCACCCAAAATATTGGGCTGCTGCAAGTATGGAGCAACTGGTAGGACATCCCAGCCAGGCCACCCTCTGTCCAGAAATCCTCCACCCTAGGGCTGCTGAGCAATGAGGCCTGTTTTGCTTGAATGACACATCCCCTGGAGATTATGAACAGAGTTACAGATGCCCCCAGCTAGGACTATTATGACTGCACACAAAATATTGGGCTGCTGCAAGTATGGAGCAACTGGTAGGACATCCCAGCCAGGCCACCCTCTGTCCAGAAATCCTCCACCCTAGGGCTGCTGAGCAATGAGGCCTGTTTTGCTTGAATTACACATCCCCTGGAGATTATGAACAGAGTTACAGATGCCCCCAGCTAGGACTATTATGACTGCACAAAAATATTGGGCTGCTGCAAGTATGGAGCAACTGGTAGGACATCCCAGCCAGGCCACCCTCTGTCCAGAAATCCTCCACCCTAGGGCTGCTGAGCAATGAGGCCTGTTTTGCTTGAATTACACATCCCCTGGAGATTATGAACAGAGTTACAGATGCCCCCAGCTAGGACTATTATGACTGCACACAAAATATTGGGCTGCTGCAAGTATGGAGCAACTGGTAGGACATCCCAGCCAGGCCACCCTCTGTCCAGAAATCCTCCACCCTAGGGCTGCTGAGCAATGAGGCCTGTTTTGCTTGAATTACACATCCCCTGGAGATTATGAACAGAGTTACAGATGCCCCCAGCTAGGACTATTATGACTGCACAAAAATTATTGGGCTGCTGCAAGTATGGAGCAACTGGTAGGACATCCCAGCCAGGCCACCCTCTGTCCAGAAATCCTCCACCCTAGGGCTGCTGAGCAATGAGGCCTGTTTTGCTTGAATTACACATCCCCTGGAGATTATGAACAGAGTTACAGATGCCCCCAGCTAGGACTATTATGACTGCACACAAAATATTGGGCTGCTGCAAGTATGGAGCAACTGGTAGGACATCCCAGCCAGGCCACCCTCTGTCCAGAAATCCTCCACCCTAGGGCTGCTGAGCAATGAGGCCTGTTTTGCTTGAATTACACATCCCCTGGAGATTATGAACAGAGTTACAGATGCCCCCAGCTAGGACTATTATGACTGCACAAAAATTATTGGGCTGCTGCAAGTATGGAGCAACTGGTAGGACATCCCAGCCAGGCCACCCTCTGTCCAGAAATCCTCCACCCTAGGGCTGCTGAGCAATGAGGCCTGTTTTGCTTGAATTACACATCCCCTGGAGATTATGAACAGAGTTACAGATGCCCCCAGCTAGGACTATTATGACTGCACAAAATTATTGGGCTGCTGCAAGTATGGAGCAACTGGTAGGACATCCCAGCCAGGCCACCCTCTGTCCAGAAATCCTCCACCCTAGGGCTGCTGAGCAATGAGGCCTGTTTTGCTTGAATTACACATCCCCTGGAGATTATGAACAGAGTTACAGATGCCCCCAGCTAGGACTATTATGACTGCACAAAAATATTGGGCTGCTGCAAGTATGGAGCAACTGGTAGGACATCCCAGCCAGGCCACCCTCTGTCCAGAAATCCTCCACCCTAGGGCTGCTGAGCAATGAGGCCTGTTTTGCTTGAATTACACATCCCCTGGAGATTATGAACAGAGTTACAGATGCCCCCAGCTAGGACTATTATGACTGCACACAAAATATTGGGCTGCTGCAAGTATGGAGCAACTGGTAGGACATCCCAGCCAGGCCACCCTCTGTCCAGAAATCCTCCACCCTAGGGCTGCTGAGCAATGAGGCCTGTTTTGCTTGAATTACACATCCCCTGGAGATTATGAACAGAGTTACAGATGCCCCCAGCTAGGACTATTATGACTGCACAAAAATATTGGGCTGCTGCAAGTATGGAGCAACTGGTAGGACATCCCAGCCAGGCCACCCTCTGTCCAGAAATCCTCCACCCTAGGGCTGCTGAGCAATGAGGCCTGTTTTGCTTGAATTACACATCCCCTGGAGATTATGAACAGAGTTACAGATGCCCCCAGCTAGGACTATTATGACTGCACACAAAATATTGGGCTGCTGCAAGTATGGAGCAACTGGTAGGACATCCCAGCCAGGCCACCCTCTGTCCAGAAATCCTCCACCCTAGGGCTGCTGAGCAATGAGGCCTGTTTTGCTTGAATTACACATCCCCTGGAGATTATGAACAGAGTTACAGATGCCCCCAGCTAGGACTATTATGACTGCACACAAAATATTGGGCTGCTGCAAGTATGGAGCAACTGGTAGGACATCCCAGCCAGGCCACCCTCTGTCCAGAAATCCTCCACCCTAGGGCTGCTGAGCAATGAGGCCTGTTTTGCTTGAATTACACATCCCCTGGAGATTATGAACAGAGTTACAGATGCCCCCAGCTAGGACTATTATGACTGCACAAAAATATTGGGCTGCTGCAAGTATGGAGCAACTGGTAGGACATCCCAGCCAGGCCACCCTCTGTCCAGAAATCCTCCACCCTAGGGCTGCTGAGCAATGAGGCCTGTTTTGCTTGAATTACACATCCCCTGGAGATTATGAACAGAGTTACAGATGCCCCCAGCTAGGACTATTATGACTGCACAAAAATATTGGGCTGCTGCAAGTATGGAGCAACTGGTAGGACATCCCAGCCAGGCCACCCTCTGTCCAGAAATCCTCCACCCTAGGGCTGCTGAGCAATGAGGCCTGTTTTGCTTGAATTACACATCCCCTGGAGATTATGAACAGAGTTACAGATGCCCCCAGCTAGGACTATTATGACTGCACACAAAATATTGGGCTGCTGCAAGTATGGAGCAACTGGTAGGACATCCCAGCCAGGCCACCCTCTGTCCAGAAATCCTCCACCCTAGGGCTGCTGAGCAATGAGGCCTGTTTTGCTTGAATTACACATCCCCTGGAGATTATGAACAGAGTTACAGATGCCCCCAGCTAGGACTATTATGACTGCACAAAAATATTGGGCTGCTGCAAGTATGGAGCAACTGGTAGGACATCCCAGCCAGGCCACCCTCTGTCCAGAAATCCTCCACCCTAGGGCTGCTGAGCAATGAGGCCTGTTTTGCTTGAATTACACATCCCCTGGAGATTATGAACAGAGTTACAGATGCCCCCAGCTAGGACTATTATGACTGCACAAAAATATTGGGCTGCTGCAAGTATGGAGCAACTGGTAGGACATCCCAGCCAGGCCACCCTCTGTCCAGAAATCCTCCACCCTAGGGCTGCTGAGCAATGAGGCCTGTTTTGCTTGAATTACACATCCCCTGGAGATTATGAACAGAGTTACAGATGCCCCCAGCTAGGACTATTATGACTGCACACAAAATATTGGGCTGCTGCAAGTATGGAGCAACTGGTAGGACATCCCAGCCAGGCCACCCTCTGTCCAGAAATCCTCCACCCTAGGGCTGCTGAGCAATGAGGCCTGTTTTGCTTGAATTACACATCCCCTGGAGATTATGAACAGAGTTACAGATGCCCCCAGCTAGGACTATTATGACTGCACACAAAATATTGGGCTGCTGCAAGTATGGAGCAACTGGTAGGACATCCCAGCCAGGCCACCCTCTGTCCAGAAATCCTCCACCCTAGGGCTGCTGAGCAATGAGGCCTGTTTTGCTTGAATTACACATCCCCTGGAGATTATGAACAGAGTTACAGATGCCCCCAGCTAGGACTATTATGACTGCACACAAAATATTGGGCTGCTGCAAGTATGGAGCAACTGGTAGGACATCCCAGCCAGGCCACCCTCTGTCCAGAAATCCTCCACCCTAGGGCTGCTGAGCAATGAGGCCTGTTTTGCTTGAATTACACATCCCCTGGAGATTATGAACAGAGTTACAGATGCCCCCAGCTAGGACTATTATGACTGCACACAAAATATTGGGCTGCTGCAAGTATGGAGCAACTGGTAGGACATCCCAGCCAGGCCACCCTCTGTCCAGAAATCCTCCACCCTAGGGCTGCTGAGCAATGAGGCCTGTTTTGCTTGAATTACACATCCCCTGGAGATTATGAACAGAGTTACAGATGCCCCCAGCTAGGACTATTATGACTGCACAAAAATATTGGGCTGCTGCAAGTATGGAGCAACTGGTAGGACATCCCAGCCAGGCCACCCTCTGTCCAGAAATCCTCCACCCTAGGGCTGCTGAGCAATGAGGCCTGTTTTGCTTGAATTACACATCCCCTGGAGATTATGAACAGAGTTACAGATGCCCCCAGCTAGGACTATTATGACTGCACAAAAAATATTGGGCTGCTGCAAGTATGGAGCAACTGGTAGGACATCCCAGCCAGGCCACCCTCTGTCCAGAAATCCTCCACCCTAGGGCTGCTGAGCAATGAGGCCTGTTTTGCTTGAATTACACATCCCCTGGAGATTATGAACAGAGTTACAGATGCCCCCAGCTAGGACTATTATGACTGCACAAAATATTGGGCTGCTGCAAGTATGGAGCAACTGGTAGGACATCCCAGCCAGGCCACCCTCTGTCCAGAAATCCTCCACCCTAGGGCTGCTGAGCAATGAGGCCTGTTTTGCTTGAATTACACATCCCCTGGAGATTATGAACAGAGTTACAGATGCCCCCAGCTAGGACTATTATGACTGCACACAAAATATTGGGCTGCTGCAAGTATGGAGCAACTGGTAGGACATCCCAGCCAGGCCACCCTCTGTCCAGAAATCCTCCACCCTAGGGCTGCTGAGCAATGAGGCCTGTTTTGCTTGAATTACACATCCCCTGGAGATTATGAACAGAGTTACAGATGCCCCCAGCTAGGACTATTATGACTGCACACAAAATATTGGGCTGCTGCAAGTATGGAGCAACTGGTAGGACATCCCAGCCAGGCCACCCTCTGTCCAGAAATCCTCCACCCTAGGGCTGCTGAGCAATGAGGCCTGTTTTGCTTGAATTACACATCCCCTGGAGATTATGAACAGAGTTACAGATGCCCCCAGCTAGGACTATTATGACTGCACAAAAATTATTGGGCTGCTGCAAGTATGGAGCAACTGGTAGGACATCCCAGCCAGGCCACCCTCTGTCCAGAAATCCTCCACCCTAGGGCTGCTGAGCAATGAGGCCTGTTTTGCTTGAATTACACATCCCCTGGAGATTATGAACAGAGTTACAGATGCCCCCAGCTAGGACTATTATGACTGCACACAAAATATTGGGCTGCTGCAAGTATGGAGCAACTGGTAGGACATCCCAGCCAGGCCACCCTCTGTCCAGAAATCCTCCACCCTAGGGCTGCTGAGCAATGAGGCCTGTTTTGCTTGAATGACACATCCCCTGGAGATTATGAACAGAGTTACAGATGCCCCCAGCTAGGACTATTATGACTGCACACAAAATATTGGGCTGCTGCAAGTATGGAGCAACTGGTAGGACATCCCAGCCAGGCCACCCTCTGTCCAGAAATCCTCCACCCTAGGGCTGCTGAGCAATGAGGCCTGTTTTGCTTGAATTACACATCCCCTGGAGATTATGAACAGAGTTACAGATGCCCCCAGCTAGGACTATTATGACTGCACACAAAATATTGGGCTGCTGCAAGTATGGAGCAACTGGTAGGACATCCCAGCCAGGCCACCCTCTGTCCAGAAATCCTCCACCCTAGGGCTGCTGAGCAATGAGGCCTGTTTTGCTTGAATTACACATCCCCTGGAGATTATGAACAGAGTTACAGATGCCCCCAGCTAGGACTATTATGACTGCACAAAAATATTGGGCTGCTGCAAGTATGGAGCAACTGGTAGGACATCCCAGCCAGGCCACCCTCTGTCCAGAAATCCTCCACCCTAGGGCTGCTGAGCAATGAGGCCTGTTTTGCTTGAATTACACATCCCCTGGAGATTATGAACAGAGTTACAGATGCCCCCAGCTAGGACTATTATGACTGCACAAAATTATTGGGCTGCTGCAAGTATGGAGCAACTGGTAGGACATCCCAGCCAGGCCACCCTCTGTCCAGAAATCCTCCACCCTAGGGCTGCTGAGCAATGAGGCCTGTTTTGCTTGAATTACACATCCCCTGGAGATTATGAACAGAGTTACAGATGCCCCCAGCTAGGACTATTATGACTGCACAAAATTATTGGGCTGCTGCAAGTATGGAGCAACTGGTAGGACATCCCAGCCAGGCCACCCTCTGTCCAGAAATCCTCCACCCTAGGGCTGCTGAGCAATGAGGCCTGTTTTGCTTGAATTACACATCCCCTGGAGATTATGAACAGAGTTACAGATGCCCCCAGCTAGGACTATTATGACTGCACACAAAATATTGGGCTGCTGCAAGTATGGAGCAACTGGTAGGACATCCCAGCCAGGCCACCCTCTGTCCAGAAATCCTCCACCCTAGGGCTGCTGAGCAATGAGGCCTGTTTTGCTTGAATTACACATCCCCTGGAGATTATGAACAGAGTTACAGATGCCCCCAGCTAGGACTATTATGACTGCACAAAAATATTGGGCTGCTGCAAGTATGGAGCAACTGGTAGGACATCCCAGCCAGGCCACCCTCTGTCCAGAAATCCTCCACCCTAGGGCTGCTGAGCAATGAGGCCTGTTTTGCTTGAATTACACATCCCCTGGAGATTATGAACAGAGTTACAGATGCCCCCAGCTAGGACTATTATGACTGCACACAAAATATTGGGCTGCTGCAAGTATGGAGCAACTGGTAGGACATCCCAGCCAGGCCACCCTCTGTCCAGAAATCCTCCACCCTAGGGCTGCTGAGCAATGAGGCCTGTTTTGCTTGAATTACACATCCCCTGGAGATTATGAACAGAGTTACAGATGCCCCCAGCTAGGACTATTATGACTGCACACAAAATATTGGGCTGCTGCAAGTATGGAGCAACTGGTAGGACATCCCAGCCAGGCCACCCTCTGTCCAGAAATCCTCCACCCTAGGGCTGCTGAGCAATGAGGCCTGTTTTGCTTGAATTACACATCCCCTGGAGATTATGAACAGAGTTACAGATGCCCCCAGCTAGGACTATTATGACTGCACAAAAATTATTGGGCTGCTGCAAGTATGGAGCAACTGGTAGGACATCCCAGCCAGGCCACCCTCTGTCCAGAAATCCTCCACCCTAGGGCTGCTGAGCAATGAGGCCTGTTTTGCTTGAATTACACATCCCCTGGAGATTATGAACAGAGTTACAGATGCCCCCAGCTAGGACTATTATGACTGCACACAAAATATTGGGCTGCTGCAAGTATGGAGCAACTGGTAGGACATCCCAGCCAGGCCACCCTCTGTCCAGAAATCCTCCACCCTAGGGCTGCTGAGCAATGAGGCCTGTTTTGCTTGAATTACACATCCCCTGGAGATTATGAACAGAGTTACAGATGCCCCCAGCTAGGACTATTATGACTGCACACAAAATATTGGGCTGCTGCAAGTATGGAGCAACTGGTAGGACATCCCAGCCAGGCCACCCTCTGTCCAGAAATCCTCCACCCTAGGGCTGCTGAGCAATGAGGCCTGTTTTGCTTGAATTACACATCCCCTGGAGATTATGAACAGAGTTACAGATGCCCCCAGCTAGGACTATTATGACTGCACAAAATTATTGGGCTGCTGCAAGTATGGAGCAACTGGTAGGACATCCCAGCCAGGCCACCCTCTGTCCAGAAATCCTCCACCCTAGGGCTGCTGAGCAATGAGGCCTGTTTTGCTTGAATTACACATCCCCTGGAGATTATGAACAGAGTTACAGATGCCCCCAGCTAGGACTATTATGACTGCACAAAAAATATTGGGCTGCTGCAAGTATGGAGCAACTGGTAGGACATCCCAGCCAGGCCACCCTCTGTCCAGAAATCCTCCACCCTAGGGCTGCTGAGCAATGAGGCCTGTTTTGCTTGAATTACACATCCCCTGGAGATTATGAACAGAGTTACAGATGCCCCCAGCTAGGACTATTATGACTGCACAAAAATATTGGGCTGCTGCAAGTATGGAGCAACTGGTAGGACATCCCAGCCAGGCCACCCTCTGTCCAGAAATCCTCCACCCTAGGGCTGCTGAGCAATGAGGCCTGTTTTGCTTGAATTACACATCCCCTGGAGATTATGAACAGAGTTACAGATGCCCCCAGCTAGGACTATTATGACTGCACACAAAATATTGGGCTGCTGCAAGTATGGAGCAACTGGTAGGACATCCCAGCCAGGCCACCCTCTGTCCAGAAATCCTCCACCCTAGGGCTGCTGAGCAATGAGGCCTGTTTTGCTTGAATTACACATCCCCTGGAGATTATGAACAGAGTTACAGATGCCCCCAGCTAGGACTATTATGACTGCACAAAAATATTGGGCTGCTGCAAGTATGGAGCAACTGGTAGGACATCCCAGCCAGGCCACCCTCTGTCCAGAAATCCTCCACCCTAGGGCTGCTGAGCAATGAGGCCTGTTTTGCTTGAATTACACATCCCCTGGAGATTATGAACAGAGTTACAGATGCCCCCAGCTAGGACTATTATGACTGCACAAAAATATTGGGCTGCTGCAAGTATGGAGCAACTGGTAGGACATCCCAGCCAGGCCACCCTCTGTCCAGAAATCCTCCACCCTAGGGCTGCTGAGCAATGAGGCCTGTTTTGCTTGAATTACACATCCCCTGGAGATTATGAACAGAGTTACAGATGCCCCCAGCTAGGACTATTATGACTGCACACAAAATATTGGGCTGCTGCAAGTATGGAGCAACTGGTAGGACATCCCAGCCAGGCCACCCTCTGTCCAGAAATCCTCCACCCTAGGGCTGCTGAGCAATGAGGCCTGTTTTGCTTGAATTACACATCCCCTGGAGATTATGAACAGAGTTACAGATGCCCCCAGCTAGGACTATTATGACTGCACACAAAATATTGGGCTGCTGCAAGTATGGAGCAACTGGTAGGACATCCCAGCCAGGCCACCCTCTGTCCAGAAATCCTCCACCCTAGGGCTGCTGAGCAATGAGGCCTGTTTTGCTTGAATTACACATCCCCTGGAGATTATGAACAGAGTTACAGATGCCCCCAGCTAGGACTATTATGACTGCACACAAAATATTGGGCTGCTGCAAGTATGGAGCAACTGGTAGGACATCCCAGCCAGGCCACCCTCTGTCCAGAAATCCTCCACCCTAGGGCTGCTGAGCAATGAGGCCTGTTTTGCTTGAATTACACATCCCCTGGAGATTATGAACAGAGTTACAGATGCCCCCAGCTAGGACTATTATGACTGCACAAAAATATTGGGCTGCTGCAAGTATGGAGCAACTGGTAGGACATCCCAGCCAGGCCACCCTCTGTCCAGAAATCCTCCACCCTAGGGCTGCTGAGCAATGAGGCCTGTTTTGCTTGAATTACACATCCCCTGGAGATTATGAACAGAGTTACAGATGCCCCCAGCTAGGACTATTATGACTGCACAAAAATATTGGGCTGCTGCAAGTATGGAGCAACTGGTAGGACATCCCAGCCAGGCCACCCTCTGTCCAGAAATCCTCCACCCTAGGGCTGCTGAGCAATGAGGCCTGTTTTGCTTGAATTACACATCCCCTGGAGATTATGAACAGAGTTACAGATGCCCCCAGCTAGGACTATTATGACTGCACAAAAATTATTGGGCTGCTGCAAGTATGGAGCAACTGGTAGGACATCCCAGCCAGGCCACCCTCTGTCCAGAAATCCTCCACCCTAGGGCTGCTGAGCAATGAGGCCTGTTTTGCTTGAATGACACATCCCCTGGAGATTATGAACAGAGTTACAGATGCCCCCAGCTAGGACTATTATGACTGCACACAAAATATTGGGCTGCTGCAAGTATGGAGCAACTGGTAGGACATCCCAGCCAGGCCACCCTCTGTCCAGAAATCCTCCACCCTAGGGCTGCTGAGCAATGAGGCCTGTTTTGCTTGAATTACACATCCCCTGGAGATTATGAACAGAGTTACAGATGCCCCCAGCTAGGACTATTATGACTGCACACAAAATATTGGGCTGCTGCAAGTATGGAGCAACTGGTAGGACATCCCAGCCAGGCCACCCTCTGTCCAGAAATCCTCCACCCTAGGGCTGCTGAGCAATGAGGCCTGTTTTGCTTGAATTACACATCCCCTGGAGATTATGAACAGAGTTACAGATGCCCCCAGCTAGGACTATTATGACTGCACACAAAATATTGGGCTGCTGCAAGTATGGAGCAACTGGTAGGACATCCCAGCCAGGCCACCCTCTGTCCAGAAATCCTCCACCCTAGGGCTGCTGAGCAATGAGGCCTGTTTTGCTTGAATTACACATCCCCTGGAGATTATGAACAGAGTTACAGATGCCCCCAGCTAGGACTATTATGACTGCACACAAAATATTGGGCTGCTGCAAGTATGGAGCAACTGGTAGGACATCCCAGCCAGGCCACCCTCTGTCCAGAAATCCTCCACCCTAGGGCTGCTGAGCAATGAGGCCTGTTTTGCTTGAATTACACATCCCCTGGAGATTATGAACAGAGTTACAGATGCCCCCAGCTAGGACTATTATGACTGCACACAAAATATTGGGCTGCTGCAAGTATGGAGCAACTGGTAGGACATCCCAGCCAGGCCACCCTCTGTCCAGAAATCCTCCACCCTAGGGCTGCTGAGCAATGAGGCCTGTTTTGCTTGAATTACACATCCCCTGGAGATTATGAACAGAGTTACAGATGCCCCCAGCTAGGACTATTATGACTGCACAAAAATATTGGGCTGCTGCAAGTATGGAGCAACTGGTAGGACATCCCAGCCAGGCCACCCTCTGTCCAGAAATCCTCCACCCTAGGGCTGCTGAGCAATGAGGCCTGTTTTGCTTGAATTACACATCCCCTGGAGATTATGAACAGAGTTACAGATGCCCCCAGCTAGGACTATTATGACTGCACACAAAATATTGGGCTGCTGCAAGTATGGAGCAACTGGTAGGACATCCCAGCCAGGCCACCCTCTGTCCAGAAATCCTCCACCCTAGGGCTGCTGAGCAATGAGGCCTGTTTTGCTTGAATTACACATCCCCTGGAGATTATGAACAGAGTTACAGATGCCCCCAGCTAGGACTATTATGACTGCACACAAAATATTGGGCTGCTGCAAGTATGGAGCAACTGGTAGGACATCCCAGCCAGGCCACCCTCTGTCCAGAAATCCTCCACCCTAGGGCTGCTGAGCAATGAGGCCTGTTTTGCTTGAATTACACATCCCCTGGAGATTATGAACAGAGTTACAGATGCCCCCAGCTAGGACTATTATGACTGCACACAAATTATTGGGCTGCTGCAAGTATGGAGCAACTGGTAGGACATCCCAGCCAGGCCACCCTCTGTCCAGAAATCCTCCACCCTAGGGCTGCTGAGCAATGAGGCCTGTTTTGCTTGAATTACACATCCCCTGGAGATTATGAACAGAGTTACAGATGCCCCCAGCTAGGACTATTATGACTGCACACAAAATATTGGGCTGCTGCAAGTATGGAGCAACTGGTAGGACATCCCAGCCAGGCCACCCTCTGTCCAGAAATCCTCCACCCTAGGGCTGCTGAGCAATGAGGCCTGTTTTGCTTGAATTACACATCCCCTGGAGATTATGAACAGAGTTACAGATGCCCCCAGCTAGGACTATTATGACTGCACACAAAATATTGGGCTGCTGCAAGTATGGAGCAACTGGTAGGACATCCCAGCCAGGCCACCCTCTGTCCAGAAATCCTCCACCCTAGGGCTGCTGAGCAATGAGGCCTGTTTTGCTTGAATTACACATCCCCTGGAGATTATGAACAGAGTTACAGATGCCCCCAGCTAGGACTATTATGACTGCACACAAAATATTGGGCTGCTGCAAGTATGGAGCAACTGGTAGGACATCCCAGCCAGGCCACCCTCTGTCCAGAAATCCTCCACCCTAGGGCTGCTGAGCAATGAGGCCTGTTTTGCTTGAATTACACATCCCCTGGAGATTATGAACAGAGTTACAGATGCCCCCAGCTAGGACTATTATGACTGCACAAAAATATTGGGCTGCTGCAAGTATGGAGCAACTGGTAGGACATCCCAGCCAGGCCACCCTCTGTCCAGAAATCCTCCACCCTAGGGCTGCTGAGCAATGAGGCCTGTTTTGCTTGAATTACACATCCCCTGGAGATTATGAACAGAGTTACAGATGCCCCCAGCTAGGACTATTATGACTGCACAAAATTATTGGGCTGCTGCAAGTATGGAGCAACTGGTAGGACATCCCAGCCAGGCCACCCTCTGTCCAGAAATCCTCCACCCTAGGGCTGCTGAGCAATGAGGCCTGTTTTGCTTGAATGACACATCCCCTGGAGATTATGAACAGAGTTACAGATGCCCCCAGCTAGGACTATTATGACTGCACACAAAATATTGGGCTGCTGCAAGTATGGAGCAACTGGTAGGACATCCCAGCCAGGCCACCCTCTGTCCAGAAATCCTCCACCCTAGGGCTGCTGAGCAATGAGGCCTGTTTTGCTTGAATTACACATCCCCTGGAGATTATGAACAGAGTTACAGATGCCCCCAGCTAGGACTATTATGACTGCACACAAAATATTGGGCTGCTGCAAGTATGGAGCAACTGGTAGGACATCCCAGCCAGGCCACCCTCTGTCCAGAAATCCTCCACCCTAGGGCTGCTGAGCAATGAGGCCTGTTTTGCTTGAATTACACATCCCCTGGAGATTATGAACAGAGTTACAGATGCCCCCAGCTAGGACTATTATGACTGCACACAAAATATTGGGCTGCTGCAAGTATGGAGCAACTGGTAGGACATCCCAGCCAGGCCACCCTCTGTCCAGAAATCCTCCACCCTAGGGCTGCTGAGCAATGAGGCCTGTTTTGCTTGAATTACACATCCCCTGGAGATTATGAACAGAGTTACAGATGCCCCCAGCTAGGACTATTATGACTGCACACAAAATATTGGGCTGCTGCAAGTATGGAGCAACTGGTAGGACATCCCAGCCAGGCCACCCTCTGTCCAGAAATCCTCCACCCTAGGGCTGCTGAGCAATGAGGCCTGTTTTGCTTGAATTACACATCCCCTGGAGATTATGAACAGAGTTACAGATGCCCCCAGCTAGGACTATTATGACTGCACACAAAATATTGGGCTGCTGCAAGTATGGAGCAACTGGTAGGACATCCCAGCCAGGCCACCCTCTGTCCAGAAATCCTCCACCCTAGGGCTGCTGAGCAATGAGGCCTGTTTTGCTTGAATTACACATCCCCTGGAGATTATGAACAGAGTTACAGATGCCCCCAGCTAGGACTATTATGACTGCACACAAAAATATTGGGCTGCTGCAAGTATGGAGCAACTGGTAGGACATCCCAGCCAGGCCACCCTCTGTCCAGAAATCCTCCACCCTAGGGCTGCTGAGCAATGAGGCCTGTTTTGCTTGAATTACACATCCCCTGGAGATTATGAACAGAGTTACAGATGCCCCCAGCTAGGACTATTATGACTGCACACAAATTATTGGGCTGCTGCAAGTATGGAGCAACTGGTAGGACATCCCAGCCAGGCCACCCTCTGTCCAGAAATCCTCCACCCTAGGGCTGCTGAGCAATGAGGCCTGTTTTGCTTGAATTACACATCCCCTGGAGATTATGAACAGAGTTACAGATGCCCCCAGCTAGGACTATTATGACTGCACAAAAATATTGGGCTGCTGCAAGTATGGAGCAACTGGTAGGACATCCCAGCCAGGCCACCCTCTGTCCAGAAATCCTCCACCCTAGGGCTGCTGAGCAATGAGGCCTGTTTTGCTTGAATTACACATCCCCTGGAGATTATGAACAGAGTTACAGATGCCCCCAGCTAGGACTATTATGACTGCACAAAAATATTGGGCTGCTGCAAGTATGGAGCAACTGGTAGGACATCCCAGCCAGGCCACCCTCTGTCCAGAAATCCTCCACCCTAGGGCTGCTGAGCAATGAGGCCTGTTTTGCTTGAATTACACATCCCCTGGAGATTATGAACAGAGTTACAGATGCCCCCAGCTAGGACTATTATGACTGCACAAAAATTATTGGGCTGCTGCAAGTATGGAGCAACTGGTAGGACATCCCAGCCAGGCCACCCTCTGTCCAGAAATCCTCCACCCTAGGGCTGCTGAGCAATGAGGCCTGTTTTGCTTGAATTACACATCCCCTGGAGATTATGAACAGAGTTACAGATGCCCCCAGCTAGGACTATTATGACTGCACAAAAAATATTGGGCTGCTGCAAGTATGGAGCAACTGGTAGGACATCCCAGCCAGGCCACCCTCTGTCCAGAAATCCTCCACCCTAGGGCTGCTGAGCAATGAGGCCTGTTTTGCTTGAATTACACATCCCCTGGAGATTATGAACAGAGTTACAGATGCCCCCAGCTAGGACTATTATGACTGCACACAAAATATTGGGCTGCTGCAAGTATGGAGCAACTGGTAGGACATCCCAGCCAGGCCACCCTCTGTCCAGAAATCCTCCACCCTAGGGCTGCTGAGCAATGAGGCCTGTTTTGCTTGAATTACACATCCCCTGGAGATTATGAACAGAGTTACAGATGCCCCCAGCTAGGACTATTATGACTGCACACAAAATATTGGGCTGCTGCAAGTATGGAGCAACTGGTAGGACATCCCAGCCAGGCCACCCTCTGTCCAGAAATCCTCCACCCTAGGGCTGCTGAGCAATGAGGCCTGTTTTGCTTGAATTACACATCCCCTGGAGATTATGAACAGAGTTACAGATGCCCCCAGCTAGGACTATTATGACTGCACACAAAATATTGGGCTGCTGCAAGTATGGAGCAACTGGTAGGACATCCCAGCCAGGCCACCCTCTGTCCAGAAATCCTCCACCCTAGGGCTGCTGAGCAATGAGGCCTGTTTTGCTTGAATTACACATCCCCTGGAGATTATGAACAGAGTTACAGATGCCCCCAGCTAGGACTATTATGACTGCACAAAAATATTGGGCTGCTGCAAGTATGGAGCAACTGGTAGGACATCCCAGCCAGGCCACCCTCTGTCCAGAAATCCTCCACCCTAGGGCTGCTGAGCAATGAGGCCTGTTTTGCTTGAATTACACATCCCCTGGAGATTATGAACAGAGTTACAGATGCCCCCAGCTAGGACTATTATGACTGCACACAAAATATTGGGCTGCTGCAAGTATGGAGCAACTGGTAGGACATCCCAGCCAGGCCACCCTCTGTCCAGAAATCCTCCACCCTAGGGCTGCTGAGCAATGAGGCCTGTTTTGCTTGAATTACACATCCCCTGGAGATTATGAACAGAGTTACAGATGCCCCCAGCTAGGACTATTATGACTGCACACAAAATATTGGGCTGCTGCAAGTATGGAGCAACTGGTAGGACATCCCAGCCAGGCCACCCTCTGTCCAGAAATCCTCCACCCTAGGGCTGCTGAGCAATGAGGCCTGTTTTGCTTGAATTACACATCCCCTGGAGATTATGAACAGAGTTACAGATGCCCCCAGCTAGGACTATTATGACTGCACACAAAATATTGGGCTGCTGCAAGTATGGAGCAACTGGTAGGACATCCCAGCCAGGCCACCCTCTGTCCAGAAATCCTCCACCCTAGGGCTGCTGAGCAATGAGGCCTGTTTTGCTTGAATTACACATCCCCTGGAGATTATGAACAGAGTTACAGATGCCCCCAGCTAGGACTATTATGACTGCACACAAAATATTGGGCTGCTGCAAGTATGGAGCAACTGGTAGGACATCCCAGCCAGGCCACCCTCTGTCCAGAAATCCTCCACCCTAGGGCTGCTGAGCAATGAGGCCTGTTTTGCTTGAATTACACATCCCCTGGAGATTATGAACAGAGTTACAGATGCCCCCAGCTAGGACTATTATGACTGCACACAAAATATTGGGCTGCTGCAAGTATGGAGCAACTGGTAGGACATCCCAGCCAGGCCACCCTCTGTCCAGAAATCCTCCACCCTAGGGCTGCTGAGCAATGAGGCCTGTTTTGCTTGAATTACACATCCCCTGGAGATTATGAACAGAGTTACAGATGCCCCCAGCTAGGACTATTATGACTGCACAAAAATATTGGGCTGCTGCAAGTATGGAGCAACTGGTAGGACATCCCAGCCAGGCCACCCTCTGTCCAGAAATCCTCCACCCTAGGGCTGCTGAGCAATGAGGCCTGTTTTGCTTGAATTACACATCCCCTGGAGATTATGAACAGAGTTACAGATGCCCCCAGCTAGGACTATTATGACTGCACAAAAAATATTGGGCTGCTGCAAGTATGGAGCAACTGGTAGGACATCCCAGCCAGGCCACCCTCTGTCCAGAAATCCTCCACCCTAGGGCTGCTGAGCAATGAGGCCTGTTTTGCTTGAATTACACATCCCCTGGAGATTATGAACAGAGTTACAGATGCCCCCAGCTAGGACTATTATGACTGCACAAAATATTGGGCTGCTGCAAGTATGGAGCAACTGGTAGGACATCCCAGCCAGGCCACCCTCTGTCCAGAAATCCTCCACCCTAGGGCTGCTGAGCAATGAGGCCTGTTTTGCTTGAATTACACATCCCCTGGAGATTATGAACAGAGTTACAGATGCCCCCAGCTAGGACTATTATGACTGCACACAAAATATTGGGCTGCTGCAAGTATGGAGCAACTGGTAGGACATCCCAGCCAGGCCACCCTCTGTCCAGAAATCCTCCACCCTAGGGCTGCTGAGCAATGAGGCCTGTTTTGCTTGAATGACACATCCCCTGGAGATTATGAACAGAGTTACAGATGCCCCCAGCTAGGACTATTATGACTGCACACAAAATATTGGGCTGCTGCAAGTATGGAGCAACTGGTAGGACATCCCAGCCAGGCCACCCTCTGTCCAGAAATCCTCCACCCTAGGGCTGCTGAGCAATGAGGCCTGTTTTGCTTGAATTACACATCCCCTGGAGATTATGAACAGAGTTACAGATGCCCCCAGCTAGGACTATTATGACTGCACACAAAATATTGGGCTGCTGCAAGTATGGAGCAACTGGTAGGACATCCCAGCCAGGCCACCCTCTGTCCAGAAATCCTCCACCCTAGGGCTGCTGAGCAATGAGGCCTGTTTTGCTTGAATTACACATCCCCTGGAGATTATGAACAGAGTTACAGATGCCCCCAGCTAGGACTATTATGACTGCACAAAAATATTGGGCTGCTGCAAGTATGGAGCAACTGGTAGGACATCCCAGCCAGGCCACCCTCTGTCCAGAAATCCTCCACCCTAGGGCTGCTGAGCAATGAGGCCTGTTTTGCTTGAATTACACATCCCCTGGAGATTATGAACAGAGTTACAGATGCCCCCAGCTAGGACTATTATGACTGCACACAAAATATTGGGCTGCTGCAAGTATGGAGCAACTGGTAGGACATCCCAGCCAGGCCACCCTCTGTCCAGAAATCCTCCACCCTAGGGCTGCTGAGCAATGAGGCCTGTTTTGCTTGAATTACACATCCCCTGGAGATTATGAACAGAGTTACAGATGCCCCCAGCTAGGACTATTATGACTGCACACAAAATATTGGGCTGCTGCAAGTATGGAGCAACTGGTAGGACATCCCAGCCAGGCCACCCTCTGTCCAGAAATCCTCCACCCTAGGGCTGCTGAGCAATGAGGCCTGTTTTGCTTGAATTACACATCCCCTGGAGATTATGAACAGAGTTACAGATGCCCCCAGCTAGGACTATTATGACTGCACACAAAATATTGGGCTGCTGCAAGTATGGAGCAACTGGTAGGACATCCCAGCCAGGCCACCCTCTGTCCAGAAATCCTCCACCCTAGGGCTGCTGAGCAATGAGGCCTGTTTTGCTTGAATTACACATCCCCTGGAGATTATGAACAGAGTTACAGATGCCCCCAGCTAGGACTATTATGACTGCACACAAAATATTGGGCTGCTGCAAGTATGGAGCAACTGGTAGGACATCCCAGCCAGGCCACCCTCTGTCCAGAAATCCTCCACCCTAGGGCTGCTGAGCAATGAGGCCTGTTTTGCTTGAATTACACATCCCCTGGAGATTATGAACAGAGTTACAGATGCCCCCAGCTAGGACTATTATGACTGCACACAAAATATTGGGCTGCTGCAAGTATGGAGCAACTGGTAGGACATCCCAGCCAGGCCACCCTCTGTCCAGAAATCCTCCACCCTAGGGCTGCTGAGCAATGAGGCCTGTTTTGCTTGAATTACACATCCCCTGGAGATTATGAACAGAGTTACAGATGCCCCCAGCTAGGACTATTATGACTGCACAAAAATATTGGGCTGCTGCAAGTATGGAGCAACTGGTAGGACATCCCAGCCAGGCCACCCTCTGTCCAGAAATCCTCCACCCTAGGGCTGCTGAGCAATGAGGCCTGTTTTGCTTGAATTACACATCCCCTGGAGATTATGAACAGAGTTACAGATGCCCCCAGCTAGGACTATTATGACTGCACACAAAATATTGGGCTGCTGCAAGTATGGAGCAACTGGTAGGACATCCCAGCCAGGCCACCCTCTGTCCAGAAATCCTCCACCCTAGGGCTGCTGAGCAATGAGGCCTGTTTTGCTTGAATTACACATCCCCTGGAGATTATGAACAGAGTTACAGATGCCCCCAGCTAGGACTATTATGACTGCACACAAAATATTGGGCTGCTGCAAGTATGGAGCAACTGGTAGGACATCCCAGCCAGGCCACCCTCTGTCCAGAAATCCTCCACCCTAGGGCTGCTGAGCAATGAGGCCTGTTTTGCTTGAATTACACATCCCCTGGAGATTATGAACAGAGTTACAGATGCCCCCAGCTAGGACTATTATGACTGCACAAAAAATATTGGGCTGCTGCAAGTATGGAGCAACTGGTAGGACATCCCAGCCAGGCCACCCTCTGTCCAGAAATCCTCCACCCTAGGGCTGCTGAGCAATGAGGCCTGTTTTGCTTGAATTACACATCCCCTGGAGATTATGAACAGAGTTACAGATGCCCCCAGCTAGGACTATTATGACTGCACAAAAATATTGGGCTGCTGCAAGTATGGAGCAACTGGTAGGACATCCCAGCCAGGCCACCCTCTGTCCAGAAATCCTCCACCCTAGGGCTGCTGAGCAATGAGGCCTGTTTTGCTTGAATGACACATCCCCTGGAGATTATGAACAGAGTTACAGATGCCCCCAGCTAGGACTATTATGACTGCACAAAATATTGGGCTGCTGCAAGTATGGAGCAACTGGTAGGACATCCCAGCCAGGCCACCCTCTGTCCAGAAATCCTCCACCCTAGGGCTGCTGAGCAATGAGGCCTGTTTTGCTTGAATTACACATCCCCTGGAGATTATGAACAGAGTTACAGATGCCCCCAGCTAGGACTATTATGACTGCACACAAAATATTGGGCTGCTGCAAGTATGGAGCAACTGGTAGGACATCCCAGCCAGGCCACCCTCTGTCCAGAAATCCTCCACCCTAGGGCTGCTGAGCAATGAGGCCTGTTTTGCTTGAATTACACATCCCCTGGAGATTATGAACAGAGTTACAGATGCCCCCAGCTAGGACTATTATGACTGCACACAAAATATTGGGCTGCTGCAAGTATGGAGCAACTGGTAGGACATCCCAGCCAGGCCACCCTCTGTCCAGAAATCCTCCACCCTAGGGCTGCTGAGCAATGAGGCCTGTTTTGCTTGAATTACACATCCCCTGGAGATTATGAACAGAGTTACAGATGCCCCCAGCTAGGACTATTATGACTGCACACAAAATATTGGGCTGCTGCAAGTATGGAGCAACTGGTAGGACATCCCAGCCAGGCCACCCTCTGTCCAGAAATCCTCCACCCTAGGGCTGCTGAGCAATGAGGCCTGTTTTGCTTGAATTACACATCCCCTGGAGATTATGAACAGAGTTACAGATGCCCCCAGCTAGGACTATTATGACTGCACACAAAATATTGGGCTGCTGCAAGTATGGAGCAACTGGTAGGACATCCCAGCCAGGCCACCCTCTGTCCAGAAATCCTCCACCCTAGGGCTGCTGAGCAATGAGGCCTGTTTTGCTTGAATTACACATCCCCTGGAGATTATGAACAGAGTTACAGATGCCCCCAGCTAGGACTATTATGACTGCACACAAAATATTGGGCTGCTGCAAGTATGGAGCAACTGGTAGGACATCCCAGCCAGGCCACCCTCTGTCCAGAAATCCTCCACCCTAGGGCTGCTGAGCAATGAGGCCTGTTTTGCTTGAATTACACATCCCCTGGAGATTATGAACAGAGTTACAGATGCCCCCAGCTAGGACTATTATGACTGCACACAAAATATTGGGCTGCTGCAAGTATGGAGCAACTGGTAGGACATCCCAGCCAGGCCACCCTCTGTCCAGAAATCCTCCACCCTAGGGCTGCTGAGCAATGAGGCCTGTTTTGCTTGAATTACACATCCCCTGGAGATTATGAACAGAGTTACAGATGCCCCCAGCTAGGACTATTATGACTGCACACAAAATATTGGGCTGCTGCAAGTATGGAGCAACTGGTAGGACATCCCAGCCAGGCCACCCTCTGTCCAGAAATCCTCCACCCTAGGGCTGCTGAGCAATGAGGCCTGTTTTGCTTGAATTACACATCCCCTGGAGATTATGAACAGAGTTACAGATGCCCCCAGCTAGGACTATTATGACTGCACAAAAATATTGGGCTGCTGCAAGTATGGAGCAACTGGTAGGACATCCCAGCCAGGCCACCCTCTGTCCAGAAATCCTCCACCCTAGGGCTGCTGAGCAATGAGGCCTGTTTTGCTTGAATTACACATCCCCTGGAGATTATGAACAGAGTTACAGATGCCCCCAGCTAGGACTATTATGACTGCACAAAAAATATTGGGCTGCTGCAAGTATGGAGCAACTGGTAGGACATCCCAGCCAGGCCACCCTCTGTCCAGAAATCCTCCACCCTAGGGCTGCTGAGCAATGAGGCCTGTTTTGCTTGAATTACACATCCCCTGGAGATTATGAACAGAGTTACAGATGCCCCCAGCTAGGACTATTATGACTGCACACAAAATATTGGGCTGCTGCAAGTATGGAGCAACTGGTAGGACATCCCAGCCAGGCCACCCTCTGTCCAGAAATCCTCCACCCTAGGGCTGCTGAGCAATGAGGCCTGTTTTGCTTGAATTACACATCCCCTGGAGATTATGAACAGAGTTACAGATGCCCCCAGCTAGGACTATTATGACTGCACACAAAATATTGGGCTGCTGCAAGTATGGAGCAACTGGTAGGACATCCCAGCCAGGCCACCCTCTGTCCAGAAATCCTCCACCCTAGGGCTGCTGAGCAATGAGGCCTGTTTTGCTTGAATTACACATCCCCTGGAGATTATGAACAGAGTTACAGATGCCCCCAGCTAGGACTATTATGACTGCACACAAAATATTGGGCTGCTGCAAGTATGGAGCAACTGGTAGGACATCCCAGCCAGGCCACCCTCTGTCCAGAAATCCTCCACCCTAGGGCTGCTGAGCAATGAGGCCTGTTTTGCTTGAATTACACATCCCCTGGAGATTATGAACAGAGTTACAGATGCCCCCAGCTAGGACTATTATGACTGCACAAAAATATTGGGCTGCTGCAAGTATGGAGCAACTGGTAGGACATCCCAGCCAGGCCACCCTCTGTCCAGAAATCCTCCACCCTAGGGCTGCTGAGCAATGAGGCCTGTTTTGCTTGAATTACACATCCCCTGGAGATTATGAACAGAGTTACAGATGCCCCCAGCTAGGACTATTATGACTGCACAAAAATTATTGGGCTGCTGCAAGTATGGAGCAACTGGTAGGACATCCCAGCCAGGCCACCCTCTGTCCAGAAATCCTCCACCCTAGGGCTGCTGAGCAATGAGGCCTGTTTTGCTTGAATTACACATCCCCTGGAGATTATGAACAGAGTTACAGATGCCCCCAGCTAGGACTATTATGACTGCACAAAAAATATTGGGCTGCTGCAAGTATGGAGCAACTGGTAGGACATCCCAGCCAGGCCACCCTCTGTCCAGAAATCCTCCACCCTAGGGCTGCTGAGCAATGAGGCCTGTTTTGCTTGAATTACACATCCCCTGGAGATTATGAACAGAGTTACAGATGCCCCCAGCTAGGACTATTATGACTGCACACAAAATATTGGGCTGCTGCAAGTATGGAGCAACTGGTAGGACATCCCAGCCAGGCCACCCTCTGTCCAGAAATCCTCCACCCTAGGGCTGCTGAGCAATGAGGCCTGTTTTGCTTGAATTACACATCCCCTGGAGATTATGAACAGAGTTACAGATGCCCCCAGCTAGGACTATTATGACTGCACACAAAATATTGGGCTGCTGCAAGTATGGAGCAACTGGTAGGACATCCCAGCCAGGCCACCCTCTGTCCAGAAATCCTCCACCCTAGGGCTGCTGAGCAATGAGGCCTGTTTTGCTTGAATTACACATCCCCTGGAGATTATGAACAGAGTTACAGATGCCCCCAGCTAGGACTATTATGACTGCACACAAAATATTGGGCTGCTGCAAGTATGGAGCAACTGGTAGGACATCCCAGCCAGGCCACCCTCTGTCCAGAAATCCTCCACCCTAGGGCTGCTGAGCAATGAGGCCTGTTTTGCTTGAATTACACATCCCCTGGAGATTATGAACAGAGTTACAGATGCCCCCAGCTAGGACTATTATGACTGCACACAAAATATTGGGCTGCTGCAAGTATGGAGCAACTGGTAGGACATCCCAGCCAGGCCACCCTCTGTCCAGAAATCCTCCACCCTAGGGCTGCTGAGCAATGAGGCCTGTTTTGCTTGAATTACACATCCCCTGGAGATTATGAACAGAGTTACAGATGCCCCCAGCTAGGACTATTATGACTGCACACAAAATATTGGGCTGCTGCAAGTATGGAGCAACTGGTAGGACATCCCAGCCAGGCCACCCTCTGTCCAGAAATCCTCCACCCTAGGGCTGCTGAGCAATGAGGCCTGTTTTGCTTGAATTACACATCCCCTGGAGATTATGAACAGAGTTACAGATGCCCCCAGCTAGGACTATTATGACTGCACAAAAAATATTGGGCTGCTGCAAGTATGGAGCAACTGGTAGGACATCCCAGCCAGGCCACCCTCTGTCCAGAAATCCTCCACCCTAGGGCTGCTGAGCAATGAGGCCTGTTTTGCTTGAATTACACATCCCCTGGAGATTATGAACAGAGTTACAGATGCCCCCAGCTAGGACTATTATGACTGCACACAAAATATTGGGCTGCTGCAAGTATGGAGCAACTGGTAGGACATCCCAGCCAGGCCACCCTCTGTCCAGAAATCCTCCACCCTAGGGCTGCTGAGCAATGAGGCCTGTTTTGCTTGAATTACACATCCCCTGGAGATTATGAACAGAGTTACAGATGCCCCCAGCTAGGACTATTATGACTGCACACAAAATATTGGGCTGCTGCAAGTATGGAGCAACTGGTAGGACATCCCAGCCAGGCCACCCTCTGTCCAGAAATCCTCCACCCTAGGGCTGCTGAGCAATGAGGCCTGTTTTGCTTGAATTACACATCCCCTGGAGATTATGAACAGAGTTACAGATGCCCCCAGCTAGGACTATTATGACTGCACACAAAATATTGGGCTGCTGCAAGTATGGAGCAACTGGTAGGACATCCCAGCCAGGCCACCCTCTGTCCAGAAATCCTCCACCCTAGGGCTGCTGAGCAATGAGGCCTGTTTTGCTTGAATTACACATCCCCTGGAGATTATGAACAGAGTTACAGATGCCCCCAGCTAGGACTATTATGACTGCACACAAAATATTGGGCTGCTGCAAGTATGGAGCAACTGGTAGGACATCCCAGCCAGGCCACCCTCTGTCCAGAAATCCTCCACCCTAGGGCTGCTGAGCAATGAGGCCTGTTTTGCTTGAATTACACATCCCCTGGAGATTATGAACAGAGTTACAGATGCCCCCAGCTAGGACTATTATGACTGCACAAAATTATTGGGCTGCTGCAAGTATGGAGCAACTGGTAGGACATCCCAGCCAGGCCACCCTCTGTCCAGAAATCCTCCACCCTAGGGCTGCTGAGCAATGAGGCCTGTTTTGCTTGAATTACACATCCCCTGGAGATTATGAACAGAGTTACAGATGCCCCCAGCTAGGACTATTATGACTGCACAAAAATATTGGGCTGCTGCAAGTATGGAGCAACTGGTAGGACATCCCAGCCAGGCCACCCTCTGTCCAGAAATCCTCCACCCTAGGGCTGCTGAGCAATGAGGCCTGTTTTGCTTGAATTACACATCCCCTGGAGATTATGAACAGAGTTACAGATGCCCCCAGCTAGGACTATTATGACTGCACAAAAAATATTGGGCTGCTGCAAGTATGGAGCAACTGGTAGGACATCCCAGCCAGGCCACCCTCTGTCCAGAAATCCTCCACCCTAGGGCTGCTGAGCAATGAGGCCTGTTTTGCTTGAATTACACATCCCCTGGAGATTATGAACAGAGTTACAGATGCCCCCAGCTAGGACTATTATGACTGCACACAAAATATTGGGCTGCTGCAAGTATGGAGCAACTGGTAGGACATCCCAGCCAGGCCACCCTCTGTCCAGAAATCCTCCACCCTAGGGCTGCTGAGCAATGAGGCCTGTTTTGCTTGAATTACACATCCCCTGGAGATTATGAACAGAGTTACAGATGCCCCCAGCTAGGACTATTATGACTGCACACAAATTATTGGGCTGCTGCAAGTATGGAGCAACTGGTAGGACATCCCAGCCAGGCCACCCTCTGTCCAGAAATCCTCCACCCTAGGGCTGCTGAGCAATGAGGCCTGTTTTGCTTGAATTACACATCCCCTGGAGATTATGAACAGAGTTACAGATGCCCCCAGCTAGGACTATTATGACTGCACACAAAATATTGGGCTGCTGCAAGTATGGAGCAACTGGTAGGACATCCCAGCCAGGCCACCCTCTGTCCAGAAATCCTCCACCCTAGGGCTGCTGAGCAATGAGGCCTGTTTTGCTTGAATTACACATCCCCTGGAGATTATGAACAGAGTTACAGATGCCCCCAGCTAGGACTATTATGACTGCACAAAATTATTGGGCTGCTGCAAGTATGGAGCAACTGGTAGGACATCCCAGCCAGGCCACCCTCTGTCCAGAAATCCTCCACCCTAGGGCTGCTGAGCAATGAGGCCTGTTTTGCTTGAATTACACATCCCCTGGAGATTATGAACAGAGTTACAGATGCCCCCAGCTAGGACTATTATGACTGCACACAAAATATTGGGCTGCTGCAAGTATGGAGCAACTGGTAGGACATCCCAGCCAGGCCACCCTCTGTCCAGAAATCCTCCACCCTAGGGCTGCTGAGCAATGAGGCCTGTTTTGCTTGAATTACACATCCCCTGGAGATTATGAACAGAGTTACAGATGCCCCCAGCTAGGACTATTATGACTGCACAAAAATATTGGGCTGCTGCAAGTATGGAGCAACTGGTAGGACATCCCAGCCAGGCCACCCTCTGTCCAGAAATCCTCCACCCTAGGGCTGCTGAGCAATGAGGCCTGTTTTGCTTGAATTACACATCCCCTGGAGATTATGAACAGAGTTACAGATGCCCCCAGCTAGGACTATTATGACTGCACAAAAATATTGGGCTGCTGCAAGTATGGAGCAACTGGTAGGACATCCCAGCCAGGCCACCCTCTGTCCAGAAATCCTCCACCCTAGGGCTGCTGAGCAATGAGGCCTGTTTTGCTTGAATTACACATCCCCTGGAGATTATGAACAGAGTTACAGATGCCCCCAGCTAGGACTATTATGACTGCACACAAAATATTGGGCTGCTGCAAGTATGGAGCAACTGGTAGGACATCCCAGCCAGGCCACCCTCTGTCCAGAAATCCTCCACCCTAGGGCTGCTGAGCAATGAGGCCTGTTTTGCTTGAATTACACATCCCCTGGAGATTATGAACAGAGTTACAGATGCCCCCAGCTAGGACTATTATGACTGCACACAAAATATTGGGCTGCTGCAAGTATGGAGCAACTGGTAGGACATCCCAGCCAGGCCACCCTCTGTCCAGAAATCCTCCACCCTAGGGCTGCTGAGCAATGAGGCCTGTTTTGCTTGAATTACACATCCCCTGGAGATTATGAACAGAGTTACAGATGCCCCCAGCTAGGACTATTATGACTGCACAAAAATATTGGGCTGCTGCAAGTATGGAGCAACTGGTAGGACATCCCAGCCAGGCCACCCTCTGTCCAGAAATCCTCCACCCTAGGGCTGCTGAGCAATGAGGCCTGTTTTGCTTGAATTACACATCCCCTGGAGATTATGAACAGAGTTACAGATGCCCCCAGCTAGGACTATTATGACTGCACACAAAATATTGGGCTGCTGCAAGTATGGAGCAACTGGTAGGACATCCCAGCCAGGCCACCCTCTGTCCAGAAATCCTCCACCCTAGGGCTGCTGAGCAATGAGGCCTGTTTTGCTTGAATTACACATCCCCTGGAGATTATGAACAGAGTTACAGATGCCCCCAGCTAGGACTATTATGACTGCACACAAAATATTGGGCTGCTGCAAGTATGGAGCAACTGGTAGGACATCCCAGCCAGGCCACCCTCTGTCCAGAAATCCTCCACCCTAGGGCTGCTGAGCAATGAGGCCTGTTTTGCTTGAATTACACATCCCCTGGAGATTATGAACAGAGTTACAGATGCCCCCAGCTAGGACTATTATGACTGCACACAAAATATTGGGCTGCTGCAAGTATGGAGCAACTGGTAGGACATCCCAGCCAGGCCACCCTCTGTCCAGAAATCCTCCACCCTAGGGCTGCTGAGCAATGAGGCCTGTTTTGCTTGAATTACACATCCCCTGGAGATTATGAACAGAGTTACAGATGCCCCCAGCTAGGACTATTATGACTGCACACAAAATATTGGGCTGCTGCAAGTATGGAGCAACTGGTAGGACATCCCAGCCAGGCCACCCTCTGTCCAGAAATCCTCCACCCTAGGGCTGCTGAGCAATGAGGCCTGTTTTGCTTGAATACACATCCCCTGGAGATTATGAACAGAGTTACAGATGCCCCCAGCTAGGACTATTATGACTGCACACAAAATATTGGGCTGCTGCAAGTATGGAGCAACTGGTAGGACATCCCAGCCAGGCCACCCTCTGTCCAGAAATCCTCCACCCTAGGGCTGCTGAGCAATGAGGCCTGTTTTGCTTGAATTACACATCCCCTGGAGATTATGAACAGAGTTACAGATGCCCCCAGCTAGGACTATTATGACTGCACAAAAATATTGGGCTGCTGCAAGTATGGAGCAACTGGTAGGACATCCCAGCCAGGCCACCCTCTGTCCAGAAATCCTCCACCCTAGGGCTGCTGAGCAATGAGGCCTGTTTTGCTTGAATTACACATCCCCTGGAGATTATGAACAGAGTTACAGATGCCCCCAGCTAGGACTATTATGACTGCACACAAAATATTGGGCTGCTGCAAGTATGGAGCAACTGGTAGGACATCCCAGCCAGGCCACCCTCTGTCCAGAAATCCTCCACCCTAGGGCTGCTGAGCAATGAGGCCTGTTTTGCTTGAATTACACATCCCCTGGAGATTATGAACAGAGTTACAGATGCCCCCAGCTAGGACTATTATGACTGCACACAAAAATATTGGGCTGCTGCAAGTATGGAGCAACTGGTAGGACATCCCAGCCAGGCCACCCTCTGTCCAGAAATCCTCCACCCTAGGGCTGCTGAGCAATGAGGCCTGTTTTGCTTGAATTACACATCCCCTGGAGATTATGAACAGAGTTACAGATGCCCCCAGCTAGGACTATTATGACTGCACAAAAAATATTGGGCTGCTGCAAGTATGGAGCAACTGGTAGGACATCCCAGCCAGGCCACCCTCTGTCCAGAAATCCTCCACCCTAGGGCTGCTGAGCAATGAGGCCTGTTTTGCTTGAATTACACATCCCCTGGAGATTATGAACAGAGTTACAGATGCCCCCAGCTAGGACTATTATGACTGCACACAAATTATTGGGCTGCTGCAAGTATGGAGCAACTGGTAGGACATCCCAGCCAGGCCACCCTCTGTCCAGAAATCCTCCACCCTAGGGCTGCTGAGCAATGAGGCCTGTTTTGCTTGAATTACACATCCCCTGGAGATTATGAACAGAGTTACAGATGCCCCCAGCTAGGACTATTATGACTGCACAAAAATATTGGGCTGCTGCAAGTATGGAGCAACTGGTAGGACATCCCAGCCAGGCCACCCTCTGTCCAGAAATCCTCCACCCTAGGGCTGCTGAGCAATGAGGCCTGTTTTGCTTGAATTACACATCCCCTGGAGATTATGAACAGAGTTACAGATGCCCCCAGCTAGGACTATTATGACTGCACACAAAATATTGGGCTGCTGCAAGTATGGAGCAACTGGTAGGACATCCCAGCCAGGCCACCCTCTGTCCAGAAATCCTCCACCCTAGGGCTGCTGAGCAATGAGGCCTGTTTTGCTTGAATTACACATCCCCTGGAGATTATGAACAGAGTTACAGATGCCCCCAGCTAGGACTATTATGACTGCACACAAAATATTGGGCTGCTGCAAGTATGGAGCAACTGGTAGGACATCCCAGCCAGGCCACCCTCTGTCCAGAAATCCTCCACCCTAGGGCTGCTGAGCAATGAGGCCTGTTTTGCTTGAATTACACATCCCCTGGAGATTATGAACAGAGTTACAGATGCCCCCAGCTAGGACTATTATGACTGCACACAAAATATTGGGCTGCTGCAAGTATGGAGCAACTGGTAGGACATCCCAGCCAGGCCACCCTCTGTCCAGAAATCCTCCACCCTAGGGCTGCTGAGCAATGAGGCCTGTTTTGCTTGAATTACACATCCCCTGGAGATTATGAACAGAGTTACAGATGCCCCCAGCTAGGACTATTATGACTGCACACAAAATATTGGGCTGCTGCAAGTATGGAGCAACTGGTAGGACATCCCAGCCAGGCCACCCTCTGTCCAGAAATCCTCCACCCTAGGGCTGCTGAGCAATGAGGCCTGTTTTGCTTGAATTACACATCCCCTGGAGATTATGAACAGAGTTACAGATGCCCCCAGCTAGGACTATTATGACTGCACAAAAATTATTGGGCTGCTGCAAGTATGGAGCAACTGGTAGGACATCCCAGCCAGGCCACCCTCTGTCCAGAAATCCTCCACCCTAGGGCTGCTGAGCAATGAGGCCTGTTTTGCTTGAATTACACATCCCCTGGAGATTATGAACAGAGTTACAGATGCCCCCAGCTAGGACTATTATGACTGCACACAAAATATTGGGCTGCTGCAAGTATGGAGCAACTGGTAGGACATCCCAGCCAGGCCACCCTCTGTCCAGAAATCCTCCACCCTAGGGCTGCTGAGCAATGAGGCCTGTTTTGCTTGAATTACACATCCCCTGGAGATTATGAACAGAGTTACAGATGCCCCCAGCTAGGACTATTATGACTGCACACAAAATATTGGGCTGCTGCAAGTATGGAGCAACTGGTAGGACATCCCAGCCAGGCCACCCTCTGTCCAGAAATCCTCCACCCTAGGGCTGCTGAGCAATGAGGCCTGTTTTGCTTGAATTACACATCCCCTGGAGATTATGAGCAGAGTTACAGATGCCCCCAGCTAGGACTATTATGACTGCACAAAAAATATTGGGCTGCTGCAAGTATGGAGCAAACTGGTAGGACATCCAGCCAGGCCACCCTCTGTCACAGAAATCCTCCACCCTAGGGCTGCTGAGCAATGAGGCCTGTTTTGCTTGAATGACACATCCCCCTGGAGATTATGAACAGAGTTACAGATGCCCCCAGCTAGGACTATTATGACTGCTACAAAAAATTATTGGGCTGCTGCAAGTATGGAGCAACTGGTAGACATCCCAGCCAGGCCACCCTCTGTCCAGAAATCCTCCACCCTAGGGCTGCTGAGCAATGAGGCCTGTTTTGCTTGAATTACACATCCCTGGAGATTATGAAGCAGAGTTACAGATGCCCCCAGCTAGGACTATTATGACTGCACAAAAAATTATTGGGCTGCTGCAAGTATGGAGCAACTGGTAGGACATCCCAGCCAGGCCACCCTCTGTCCAGAAATCCTCCACCCTAGGGCTGCTGAGCAATGAGGCCTGTTTTGCTTGAATTACACATCCCCTGGAGATTATGAACAGAGTTACAGATGCCCCCAGCTAGGACTATTATGACTGCAACAAAAATATTG
The DNA here is from genome assembly GCA_037349105.1 of Limnomonas spitsbergensis. Classification (NCBI taxonomy): domain Eukaryota; kingdom Viridiplantae; phylum Chlorophyta; class Chlorophyceae; order Chlamydomonadales; genus Limnomonas; species Limnomonas spitsbergensis. The sequence continues at coordinate 1,590,679 of JAYJMM010000094.1, read as the reverse complement.
GGCTGCTGCAAGTATGGAGCAACTGGTAGGACATCCCAGCCAGGCCACCCTCTGTCCAGAAATCCTCCACCCTAGGGCTGCTGAGCAATGAGGCCTGTTTTGCTTGAATACACATCCCCTGGAGATTATGAACAGAGTTACAGATGCCCCCAGCTAGGACTATTATGACTGCACACAAATTATTGGGCTGCTGCAAGTATGGAGCAACTGGTAGGACATCCCAGCCAGGCCACCCTCTGTCCAGAAATCCTCCACCCTAGGGCTGCTGAGCAATGAGGCCTGTTTTGCTTGAATTACACATCCCCTGGAGATTATGAACAGAGTTACAGATGCCCCCAGCTAGGACTATTATGACTGCACACAACTTATTGGGCTGCTGCAAGTATGGAGCAACTGGTAGGACATCCCAGCCAGGCCACCCTCTGTCCAGAAATCCTCCACCCTAGGGCTGCTGAGCAATGAGGCCTGTTTTGCTTGAATTACACATCCCCTGGAGATTATGAACAGAGTTACAGATGCCCCCAGCTAGGACTATTATGACTGCACACAAACTTATTGGGCTGCTGCAAGTATGGAGCAACTGGTAGGACATCCCAGCCAGGCCACCCTCTGTCCAGAAATCCTCCACCCTAGGGCTGCTGAGCAATGAGGCCTGTTTTGCTTGAATTACACAACCCCTGGAGATTATGAACAGAGTTACAGATGCCCCCAGCTAGGACTATTATGACTGCACACAAAATATTGGGCTGCTGCAAGTATGGAGCAACTGGTAGGACATCCCAGCCAGGCCACCCTCTGTCCAGAAATCCTCCACCCTAGGGCTGCTGAGCAATGAGGCCTGTTTTGCTTGAATTACACAACCCCTGGAGATTATGAACAGAGTTACAGATGCCCCCAGCTAGGACTATTATGACTGCTAAAAAAATTATTGGGCTGCTGCAAGTATGGAGCAACTGGTAGGACATCCCAGCCAGGCCACCCTCTGTCCAGAAATCCTCCACCTTAGGGCTGCTGAGCAACGAGGCCTGTTTTGCTTGAATTACACATCCCCTGGAGATTATGATCAGAGTTACAGATGCCCCCAGCTAGGACTATTATGACTGCACACAAAATATTGGGCTGCTGCAAGTATGGAGCAACTGGTAGGACATCCCAGCCAGGCCACCCTCTGTCCAGAAATCCTCCACCCTAGGGCTGCTGAGCAATGAGGCCTGTTTTGCTTGAATGACACATCCCCTGGAAGTTATGAACAGAGTTACAGATGCCCCCAGCTAGGACTATTATGACTGCACACAAAATATTGGGCTGCTGCAAGTATGGAGCAACTGGTAGGACATCCCAGCCAGGCCACCCTCTGTCCAGAAATCCTCCACCCTAGGGCTGCTGAGCAATGAGGCCTGTTTTGCTTGAATTACACATCCCCTGGAGATTATGAACAGAGTTACAGATGCCCCCAGCTAGGACTATTATGACTGCACACAAAATATTGGGCTGCTGCAAGTATGGAGCAACTGGTAGGACATCCCAGCCAGGCCACCCTCTGTCCAGAAATCCTCCACCCTAGGGCTGCTGAGCAATGAGGCCTGTTTTGCTTGAATTACACAATCCCCTGGAGATTATGAACAGAGTTACAGATGCCCCCAGCTAGGACTATTATGACTGCACAAAAATATTGGGCTGCTGCAAGTATGGAGCAACTGGTAGGACATCCCAGCCAGGCCACCCTCTGTCCAGAAATCCTCCACCCTAGGGCTGCTGAGCAATGAGGCCTGTTTGCTTGAATTACACATCCCCTGGAGATTATGAACAGAGTTACAGATGCCCCCAGCTAGGACTATTATGACTGCACACAAATTATTGGGCTGCTGCAAGTATGGAGCAACTGGTAGGACATCCCAGCCAGGCCACCCTCTGTCCAGAAATCCTCCACCCTAGGGCTGCTGAGCAATGAGGCCTGTTTTGCTTGAATTACACATCCCTGGAGATTATGAACAGAGTTACAGATGCCCCCAGCTAGGACTATTATGACTGCACACAAATTATTGGGCTGCTGCAAGTATGGAGCAACTGGTAGGAACATCCCAGCCAGGCCACCCTCTGTCCAGAAATCCTCCACCCTAGGGCTGCTGAGCAATGAGGCCTGTTTTGCTTGAATTACACAATCCCCTGGAGATTATGAACAGAGTTACAGATGCCCCAGCTAGGACTATTATGACTGCACACAAAATATTGGGCTGCTGCAAGTATGGAGCAACTGGTAGGACATCCCAGCCAGGCCACCCTCTGTCCAGAAATCCTCCACCCTAGGGCTGCTGAGCAATGAGGCCTGTTTGCTTGAATGACACATCCCCTGGAGATTATGAGCAGAGTTACAGATGCCCCCAGCTAGGACTATTATGACTGCACAAAAAATATTGGGCTGCTGCAAGTATGGAGCAACTGGTAGGACATCCCAGCCAGGCCACCCTCTGTCCAGAAATCCTCCACCCTAGGGCTGCTGAGCAATGAGGCCTGTTTTGCTTGAATTACACATCCCCTGGAGATTATGACAGAGTTATAGATGCCCCCAGCTAGGACTATTATGACTGCTAAAAAAATTATTGGGCTGCTGCAAGTATGGAGCAACTGGTAGGACATCCCAGCCAGGCCACCCTCTGTCCAGAAATCCTCCACCCTAGGGCTGCTGAGCAATGAGGCCTGTTTTGCTTGAATGACACATCCCCTGGAGATTATGAAGCAGAGTTACAGATGCCCCCAGCTAGGACTATTATGACTGCACAAAAAATATTGGGCTGCTGCAAGTATGGAGCAACTGGTAGGACATCCCAGCCAGGCCACCCTCTGTCCAGAAATCCTCCACCCTAGGGCTGCTGAGCAATGAGGCCTGTTTTGCTTGAATTACACATCCCCTGGAGATTATGAACAGAGTTACAGATGCCCCCAGCTAGGACTATTATGACTGCACACAAAATATTGGGCTGCTGCAAGTATGGAGCAACTGGTAGGACATCCCAGCCAGGCCACCCTCTGTCCAGAAATCCTCCACCCTAGGGCTGCTGAGCAATGAGGCCTGTTTTGCTTGAATTACACATCCCCTGGAGATTATGAACAGAGTTACAGATGCCCCCAGCTAGGACTATTATGACTGCACAAAAATTATTGGGCTGCTGCAAGTATGGAGCAACTGGTAGGACATCCCAGCCAGGCCACCCTCTGTCCAGAAATCCTCCACCCTAGGGCTGCTGAGCAATGAGGCCTGTTTTGCTTGAATGACACATCCCCTGGAGATTATGAACAGAGTTACAGATGCCCCCAGCTAGGACTATTATGACTGCACACAAATTATTGGGCTGCTGCAAGTATGGAGCAACTGGTAGGACATCCCAGCCAGGCCACCCTCTGTCCAGAAATCCTCCACCCTAGGGCTGCTGAGCAATGAGGCCTGTTTTGCTTGAATTACACATCCCCTGGAGATTATGAACAGAGTTACAGATGCCCCCAGCTAGGACTATTATGACTGCACACAACTTATTGGGCTGCTGCAAGTATGGAGCAACTGGTAGGACATCCCAGCCAGGCCACCCTCTGTCCAGAAATCCTCCACCCTAGGGCTGCTGAGCAATGAGGCCTGTTTTGCTTGAATTACACAACCCCTGGAGATTATGAACAGAGTTACAGATGCCCCCAGCTAGGACTATTATGACTGCACACAAAATATTGGGCTGCTGCAAGTATGGAGCAACTGGTAGGACATCCCAGCCAGGCCACCCTCTGTCCAGAAATCCTCCACCCTAGGGCTGCTGAGCAATGAGGCCTGTTTTGCTTGAATTACACATCCCCTGGAGATTATGAACAGAGTTACAGATGCCCCCAGCTAGGACTATTATGACTGCTACAAAAAATTATTGGGCTGCTGCAAGTATGGAGCAACTGGTAGGACATCCCAGCCAGGCCACCCTCTGTCCAGAAATCCTCCACCTTAGGGCTGCTGAGCAATGAGGCCTGTTTTGCTTGAATTACACATCCCCTGGAGATTATGAACAGAGTTACAGATGCCCCCAGCTAGGACTATTATGACTGCACACAAAATTATTGGGCTGCTGCAAGTATGGAGCAACTGGTAGGACATCCCAGCCAGGCCACCCTCTGTCCAGAAATCCTCCACCCTAGGGCTGCTGAGCAATGAGGCCTGTTTTGCTTGAATGACACATCCCCTGGAGATTATGAACAGAGTTACAGATGCCCCCAGCTAGGACTATTATGACTGCACACAAAATATTGGGCTGCTGCAAGTATGGAGCAACTGGTAGGACATCCCAGCCAGGCCACCCTCTGTCCAGAAATCCTCCACCCTAGGGCTGCTGAGCAATGAGGCCTGTTTTGCTTGAATGACACATCCCCTGGAGATTATGAACAGAGTTACAGATGCCCCCAGCTAGGACTATTATGACTGCACAAAAATTATTGGGCTGCTGCAAGTATGGAGCAACTGGTAGGACATCCCAGCCAGGCCACCCTCTGTCCAGAAATCCTCCACCCTAGGGCTGCTGAGCAATGAGGCCTGTTTTGCTTGAATTACACATCCCCTGGAGATTATGAACAGAGTTACAGATGCCCCCAGCTAGGACTATTATGACTGCACAAAAATTATTGGGCTGCTGCAAGTATGGAGCAACTGGTAGGACATCCCAGCCAGGCCACCCTCTGTCCAGAAATCCTCCACCCTAGGGCTGCTGAGCAATGAGGCCTGTTTTGCTTGAATTACACATCCCCTGGAGATTATGAACAGAGTTACAGATGCCCCCAGCTAGGAATATTATGACTGCACAAAAATATTGGGCTGCTGCAAGTATGGAGCAACTGGTAGGACATCCCAGCCAGGCCACCCTCTGTCCAGAAATCCTCCACCCTAGGGCTGCTGAGCAATGAGGCCTGTTTTGCTTGAATTACACATCCCCTGGAGATTATGAACAGAGTTACAGATGCCCCCAGCTAGGAATATTATGACTGCACACAAAATTATTGGGCTGCTGCAAGTATGGAGCAACTGGTAGGACATCCCAGCCAGGCCACCCTCTGTCCAGAAATCCTCCACCCTAGGGCTGCTGAGCAATGAGGCCTGTTTTGCTTGAATTACACATCCCCTGGAGATTATGAACAGAGTTACAGATGCCCCCAGCTAGGACTATTATGACTGCACACAAAATTATTGGGCTGCTGCAAGTATGGAGCAACTGGTAGGACATCCCAGCCAGGCCACCCTCTGTCCAGAAATCCTCCACCCTAGGGCTGCTGAGCAATGAGGCCTGTTTTGCTTGAATTACACATCCCCTGGAGATTATGAACAGAGTTACAGATGCCCCAGCTAGGACTATTATGACTGCACACAAAATTATTGGGCTGCTGCAAGTATGGAGCAACTGGTAGGACATCCCAGCCAGGCCACCCTCTGTCCAGAAATCCTCCACCCTAGGGCTGCTGAGCAATGAGGCCTGTTTTGCTTGAATGACACATCCCCTGGAGATTATGAACAGAGTTACAGATGCCCCCAGCTAGGACTATTATGACTGCACACAAAATATTGGGCTGCTGCAAGTATGGAGCAACTGGTAGGACATCCCAGCCAGGCCACCCTCTGTCCAGAAATCCTCCACCCTAGGGCTGCTGAGCAATGAGGCCTGTTTTGCTTGAATGACACATCCCCTGGAGATTATGAACAGAGTTACAGATGCCCCCAGCTAGGACTATTATGACTGCACACAAATTATTGGGCTGCTGCAAGTATGGAGCAACTGGTAGGACATCCCAGCCAGGCCACCCTCTGTCCAGAAATCCTCCACCCTAGGGCTGCTGAGCAATGAGGCCTGTTTTGCTTGAATTACACAATCCCCTGGAGATTATGAACAGAGTTACAGATGCCCCCAGCTAGGACTATTATGACTGCACACAAATATTGGGCTGCTGCAAGTATGGAGCAACTGGTAGGACATCCCAGCCAGGCCACCCTCTGTCCAGAAATCCTCCACCCTAGGGCTGCTGAGCAATGAGGCCTGTTTTGCTTGAATTACACATCCCCTGGAGATTATGAACAGAGTTACAGATGCCCCCAGCTAGGACTATTATGACTGCACACAAATTATTGGGCTGCTGCAAGTATGGAGCAACTGGTAGGACATCCCAGCCAGGCCACCCTCTGTCCAGAAATCCTCCACCCTAGGGCTGCTGAGCAATGAGGCCTGTTTTGCTTGAATTACACATCCCCTGGAGATTATGAACAGAGTTACAGATGCCCCCAGCTAGGACTATTATGACTGCACACAAATTATTGGGCTGCTGCAAGTATGGAGCAACTGGTAGGACATCCCAGCCAGGCCACACTCTGTCCAGAAATCCTCCACCCTAGGGCTGCTGAGCAATGAGGCCTGTTTTGCTTGAATTACACAACCCCTGGAGATTATGAACAGAGTTACAGATGCCCCCAGCTAGGACTATTATGACTGCACACAAAATATTGGGCTGCTGCAAGTATGGAGCAACTGGTAGGACATCCCAGCCAGGCCACCCTCTGTCCAGAAATCCTCCACCCTAGGGCTGCTGAGCAATGAGGCCTGTTTTGCTTGAATTACACAACCCCTGGAGATTATGAACAGAGTTACAGATGCCCCCAGCTAGGACTATTATGACTGCACAAAAATTATTGGGCTGCTGCAAGTATGGAGCAACTGGTAGGACATCCCAGCCAGGCCACCCTCTGTCCAGAAATCCTCCACCCTAGGGCTGCTGAGCAATGAGGCCTGTTTTGCTTGAATTACACATCCCCTGGAGATTATGAACAGAGTTACAGATGCCCCCAGCTAGGACTATTATGACTGCACACAAATTATTGGGCTGCTGCAAGTATGGAGCAACTGGTAGGACATCCCAGCCAGGCCACCCTCTGTCCAGAAATCCTCCACCCTAGGGCTGCTGAGCAATGAGGCCTGTTTTGCTTGAATTACACATCCCCTGGAGATTATGAACAGAGTTACAGATGCCCCCAGCTAGGACTATTATGACTGCACAAAATTATTGGGCTGCTGCAAGTATGGAGCAACTGGTAGGACATCCCAGCCAGGCCACCCTCTGTCCAGAAATCCTCCACCCTAGGGCTGCTGAGCAATGAGGCCTGTTTTGCTTGAATTACACATCCCCTGGAGATTATGAACAGAGTTACAGATGCCCCCAGCTAGGACTATTATGACTGCACACAAAATTATTGGGCTGCTGCAAGTATGGAGCAACTGGTAGGACATCCCAGCCAGGCCACCCTCTGTCCAGAAATCCTCCACCCTAGGGCTGCTGAGCAATGAGGCCTGTTTTGCTTGAATTACACAATCCCCTGGAGATTATGAACAGAGTTACAGATGCCCCCAGCTAGGACTATTATGACTGCACACAAAATATTGGGCTGCTGCAAGTATGGAGCAACTGGTAGGACATCCCAGCCAGGCCACCCTCTGTCCAGAAATCCTCCACCCTAGGGCTGCTGAGCAATGAGGCCTGTTTTGCTTGAATGACACATCCCCTGGAGATTATGAACAGAGTTACAGATGCCCCCAGCTAGGACTATTATGACTGCACACAAAATTATTGGGCTGCTGCAAGTATGGAGCAACTGGTAGGACATCCCAGCCAGGCCACCCTCTGTCCAGAAATCCTCCACCCTAGGGCTGCTGAGCAATGAGGCCTGTTTTGCTTGAATTACACATCCCCTGGAGATTATGAACAGAGTTACAGATGCCCCCAGCTAGGACTATTATGACTGCACACAAATTATTGGGCTGCTGCAAGTATGGAGCAACTGGTAGGACATCCCAGCCAGGCCACCCTCTGTCCAGAAATCCTCCACCCTAGGGCTGCTGAGCAATGAGGCCTGTTTTGCTTGAATTACACATCCCCTGGAGATTATGAACAGAGTTACAGATGCCCCCAGCTAGGACTATTATGACTGCTACAAAAATTATTGGGCTGCTGCAAGTATGGAGCAACTGTAGGACATCCCAGCCAGGCCACCCTCTGTCCAGAAATCCTCCACCCTAGGGCTGCTGAGCAATGAGGCCTGTTTTGCTTGAATGACACATCCCCTGGAAGTTATGAACAGAGTTACAGATGCCCCCAGCTAGGACTATTATGACTGCACACAAAATATTGGGCTGCTGCAAGTATGGAGCAACTGGTAGGACATCCCAGCCAGGCCACCCTCTGTCCAGAAATCCTCCACCCTAGGGCTGCTGAGCAATGAGGCCTGTTTTGCTCGAATGGCACATCCCCTGGAGATTATGAACAGAGTTACAGATGCCCCCAGCTAGGACTATTATGACTGCACACAAATTATTGGGCTGCTGCAAGTATGGAGCAACTGGTAGGACATCCCAGCCAGGCCACCCTCTGTCCAGAAATCCTCCACCCTAGGGCTGCTGAGCAATGAGGCCTGTTTTGCTTGAATTACACATCCCCTGGAGATTATGAACAGAGTTATAGATGCCCCCAGCTAGGACTATTATGACTGCACACAAATTATTGGGCTGCTGCAAGTATGGAGCAACTGGTAGGACATCCCAGCCAGGCCACCCTCTGTCCAGAAATCCTCCACCCTAGGGCTGCTGAGCAATGAGGCCTGTTTTGCTTGAATGACACATCCCCTGGAGATTATGAGCAGAGTTACAGATGCCCCCAGCTAGGACTATTATGACTGCACAAAAAATATTGGGCTGCTGCAAGTATGGAGCAACTGGTAGGACATCCCAGCCAGGCCACCCTCTGTCCAGAAATCCTCCACCCTAGGGCTGCTGAGCAATGAGGCCTGTTTTGCTTGAATTACACATCCCCTGGAGATTATGAACAGAGTTACAGATGCCCCCAGCTAGGAATATTATGACTGCACACAAAATATTGGGCTGCTGCAAGTATGGAGCAACTGGTAGGACATCCCAGCCAGGCCACACTCTGTCCAGAAATCCTCCACCCTAGGGCTGCTGAGCAATGAGGCCTGTTTTGCTTGAATTACACATCCCCTGGAGATTATGAACAGAGTTACAGATGCCCCCAGCTAGGACTATTATGACTGCACACAAAATATTGGGCTGCTGCAAGTATGGAGCAACTGGTAGGACATCCCAGCCAGGCCACCCTCTGTCCAGAAATCCTCCACCCTAGGGCTGCTGAGCAATGAGGCCTGTTTTGCTTGAATTACACAACCCCTGGAGATTATGAACAGAGTTACAGATGCCCCCAGCTAGGACTATTATGACTGCACAAAAATATTGGGCTGCTGCAAGTATGGAGCAACTGGTAGGACATCCCAGCCAGGCCACCCTCTGTCCAGAAATCCTCCACCCTAGGGCTGCTGAGCAATGAGGCCTGTTTTGCTTGAATTACACATCCCCTGGAGATTATGAACAGAGTTACAGATGCCCCCAGCTAGGACTATTATGACTGCACACAAATTATTGGGCTGCTGCAAGTATGGAGCAACTGGTAGGACATCCCAGCCAGGCCACCCTCTGTCCAGAAATCCTCCACCCTAGGGCTGCTGAGCAATGAGGCCTGTTTTGCTTGAATTACACATCCCCTGGAGATTATGAACAGAGTTACAGATGCCCCCAGCTAGGACTATTATGACTGCACACAAATTATTGGGCTGCTGCAAGTATGGAGCAACTGGTAGGACATCCCAGCCAGGCCACCCTCTGTCCAGAAATCCTCCACCCTAGGGCTGCTGAGCAATGAGGCCTGTTTTGCTTGAATTACACAACCCCTGGAGATTATGAACAGAGTTACAGATGCCCCCAGCTAGGACTATTATGACTGCACACAAAATATTGGGCTGCTGCAAGTATGGAGCAACTGGTAGGACATCCCAGCCAGGCCACCCTCTGTCCAGAAATCCTCCACCCTAGGGCTGCTGAGCAATGAGGCCTGTTTTGCTTGAATGACACATCCCCTGGAGATTATGAGCAGAGTTACAGATGCCCCCAGCTAGGACTATTATGACTGCACAAAAAATATTGGGCTGCTGCAAGTATGGAGCAACCGGTAGGACATCCCAGCCAGGCCACCCTCTGTCCAGAAATCCTCCACCCTAGGGCTGCTGAGCAATGAGGCCTGTTTTGCTTGAATTACACATCCCCTGGAGATTATGAACAGAGTTATAGATGCCCCCAGCTAGGACTATTATGACTGCTAAAAAAATTATTGGGCTGCTGCAAGTATGGAGCAACTGGTAGGACATCCCAGCCAGGCCACCCTCTGTCCAGAAATCCTCCACCCTAGGGCTGCTGAGCAATGAGGCCTGTTTTGCTTGAATGACACATCCCCTGGAGATTATGAGCAGAGTTACAGATGCCCCCAGCTAGGACTATTATGACTGCACAAAAAATATTGGGCTGCTGCAAGTATGGAGCAACTGGTAGGACATCCCAGCCAGGCCACCCTCTGTCCAGAAATCCTCCACCCTAGGGCTGCTGAGCAATGAGGCCTGTTTTGCTTGAATTACACATCCCCTGGAGATTATGAACAGAGTTACAGATGCCCCCAGCTAGGAATATTATGACTGCACACAAAATATTGGGCTGCTGCAAGTATGGAGCAACTGGTAGGACATCCCAGCCAGGCCACCCTCTGTCCAGAAATCCTCCACCCTAGGGCTGCTGAGCAATGAGGCCTGTTTTGCTTGAATTACACAACCCCTGGAGATTATGAACAGAGTTACAGATGCCCCCAGCTAGGACTATTATGACTGCACAAAAAATATTGGGCTGCTGCAAGTATGGAGCAACTGGTAGGACATCCCAGCCAGGCCACCCTCTGTCCAGAAATCCTCCACCCTAGGGCTGCTGAGCAATGAGGCCTGTTTTGCTTGAATGACACATCCCCTGGAGATTATGAACAGAGTTACAGATGCCCCCAGCTAGGACTATTATGACTGCACACAAATTATTGGGCTGCTGCAAGTATGGAGCAACTGGTAGGACATCCCAGCCAGGCCACCCTCTGTCCAGAAATCCTCCACCCTAGGGCTGCTGAGCAATGAGGCCTGTTTTGCTTGAATGGCACATCCCCTGGAGATTATGAACAGAGTTACAGATGCCCCCAGCTAGGACTATTATGACTGCACACAAATTATTGGGCTGCTGCAAGTATGGAGCAACTGGTAGGACATCCCAGCCAGGCCACCCTCTGTCCAGAAATCCTCCACCCTAGGGCTGCTGAGCAATGAGGCCTGTTTTGCTTGAATTACACATCCCCTGGAGATTATGAACAGAGTTACCGATGCCCCCAGCTAGGACTATTATGACTGCACACAAATTATTGGGCTGCTGCAAGTATGGAGCAACTGGTAGGACATCCCAGCCAGGCCACCCTCTGTCCAGAAATCCTCCACCCTAGGGCTGCTGAGCAATGAGGCCTGTTTTGCTTGAATTACACATCCCCTGGAGATTATGAACAGAGTCACAGATGCCCCTAGCTAGGACTATTATGACTGCACACAAAAATATTGGACTGCTGCAAGTATGGAGCAACTGGTAGGACATCCCAGCCAGGCCACCCTCTGTCCAGAAATCCTCCACCCTAGGGCTGCTGAGCAATGAGGCCTGTTTTGCTTGAATTACACATCCCCTGGAGATTATGAACAGAGTTACAGATGCCCCCAGCTAGGACTATTATGACTGCTAAAAAAATTATTGGGCTGCTGCAAGTATGGAGCAACTGGTAGGACATCCCAGCCAGGCCACCCTCTGTCCAGAAATCCTCCACCCTAGGGCTGCTGAGCAATGAGGCCTGTTTTGCTTGAATTACACATCCCCTGGAGATTATGAACAGAGTTACAGATGCCCCCAGCTAGGACTATTATGACTGCACACAACTTATTGGGCTGCTGCAAGTATGGAGCAACTGGTAGGACATCCCAGCCAGGCCACCCTCTGTCCAGAAATCCTCCACCCTAGGGCTGCTGAGCAATGAGGCCTGTTTTGCTTGAATTACACAACCCCTGGAGATTATGAACAGAGTTACAGATGCCCCCAGCTAGGACTATTATGACTGCACACAAAATATTGGGCTGCTGCAAGTATGGAGCAACTGGTAGGACATCCCAGCCAGGCCACCCTCTGTCCAGAAATCCTCCACCCTAGGGCTGCTGAGCAATGAGGCCTGTTTTGCTTGAATTACACATCCCCTGGAGATTATGAACAGAGTTACAGATGCCCCCAGCTAGGACTATTATGACTGCTAAAAAAATTATTGGGCTGCTGCAAGTATGGAGCAACTGGTAGGACATCCCAGCCAGGCCACCCTCTGTCCAGAAATCCTCCACCCTAGGGCTGCTGAGCAATGAGGCCTGTTTTGCTTGAATGACACATCCCCTGGAAGTTATGAACATAGTTACAGATGCCCCCAGCTAGGACTATTATGACTGCACACAAAATATTGGGCTGCTGCAAGTATGGAGCAACTGGTAGGACATCCCAGCCAGGCCACCCTCTGTCCAGAAATCCTCCACCCTAGGGCTGCTGAGCAATGAGGCCTGTTTTGCTCGAATGGCACATCCCCTGGAGATTATGAACAGAGTTACAGATGCCCCCAGCTAGGACTATTATGACTGCACACAAATTATTGGGCTGCTGCAAGTATGGAGCAACTGGTAGGACATCCCAGCCAGGCCACCCTCTGTCCAGAAATCCTCCACCCTAGGGCTGCTGAGCAATGAGGCCTGTTTTGCTTGAATTACACATCCCCTGGAGATTATGAACAGAGTTATAGATGCCCCCAGCTAGGACTATTATGACTGCACACAAATTATTGGGCTGCTGCAAGTATGGAGCAACTGGTAGGACATCCCAGCCAGGCCACCCTCTGTCCAGAAATCCTCCACCCTAGGGCTGCTGAGCAATGAGGCCTGTTTTGCTTGAATGACACATCCCCTGGAGATTATGAGCAGAGTTACAGATGCCCCCAGCTAGGACTATTATGACTGCACAAAAAATATTGGGCTGCTGCAAGTATGGAGCAACTGGTAGGACATCCCAGCCAGGCCACCCTCTGTCCAGAAATCCTCCACCCTAGGGCTGCTGAGCAATGAGGCCTGTTTTGCTTGAATTACACATCCCCTGGAGATTATGAACAGAGTTACAGATGCCCCCAGCTAGGAATATTATGACTGCACACAAAATATTGGGCTGCTGCAAGTATGGAGCAACTGGTAGGACATCCCAGCCAGGCCACACTCTGTCCAGAAATCCTCCACCCTAGGGCTGCTGAGCAATGAGGCCTGTTTTGCTTGAATTACACATCCCCTGGAGATTATGAACAGAGTTACAGATGCCCCCAGCTAGGACTATTATGACTGCACACAAAATATTGGGCTGCTGCAAGTATGGAGCAACTGGTAGGACATCCCAGCCAGGCCACCCTCTGTCCAGAAATCCTCCACCCTAGGGCTGCTGAGCAATGAGGCCTGTTTTGCTTGAATTACACAACCCCTGGAGATTATGAACAGAGTTACAGATGCCCCCAGCTAGGACTATTATGACTGCACAAAAATATTGGGCTGCTGCAAGTATGGAGCAACTGGTAGGACATCCCAGCCAGGCCACCCTCTGTCCAGAAATCCTCCACCCTAGGGCTGCTGAGCAATGAGGCCTGTTTTGCTTGAATTACACATCCCCTGGAGATTATGAACAGAGTTACAGATGCCCCCAGCTAGGACTATTATGACTGCACACAAATTATTGGGCTGCTGCAAGTATGGAGCAACTGGTAGGACATCCCAGCCAGGCCACCCTCTGTCCAGAAATCCTCCACCCTAGGGCTGCTGAGCAATGAGGCCTGTTTTGCTTGAATTACACATCCCCTGGAGATTATGAACAGAGTTACAGATGCCCCCAGCTAGGACTATTATGACTGCACACAAATTATTGGGCTGCTGCAAGTATGGAGCAACTGGTAGGACATCCCAGCCAGGCCACCCTCTGTCCAGAAATCCTCCACCCTAGGGCTGCTGAGCAATGAGGCCTGTTTTGCTTGAATGACACAACCCCTGGAGATTATGAACAGAGTTACAGATGCCCCCAGCTAGGACTATTATGACTGCACACAAAATATTGGGCTGCTGCAAGTATGGAGCAACTGGTAGGACATCCCAGCCAGGCCACCCTCTGTCCAGAAATCCTCCACCCTAGGGCTGCTGAGCAATGAGGCCTGTTTTGCTTGAATGACACATCCCCTGGAGATTATGAGCAGTGTTACAGATGCCCCCAGCTAGGACTATTATGACTGCACAAAAAATATTGGGCTGCTGCAAGTATGGAGCAACCGGTAGGACATCCCAGCCAGGCCACCCTCTGTCCAGAAATCCTCCACCCTAGGGCTGCTGAGCAATGAGGCCTGTTTTGCTTGAATTACACATCCCCTGGAGATTATGAACAGAGTTATAGATGCCCCCAGCTAGGACTATTATGACTGCTAAAAAAATTATTGGGCTGCTGCAAGTATGGAGCAACTGGTAGGACATCCCAGCCAGGCCACCCTCTGTCCAGAAATCCTCCACCCTAGGGCTGCTGAGCAATGAGGCCTGTTTTGCTTGAATGACACATCCCCTGGAGATTATGAGCAGAGTTACAGATGCCCCCAGCTAGGACTATTATGACTGCACACAAAATATTGGGCTGCTGCAAGTATGGAGCAACTGGTAGGACATCCCAGCCAGGCCACCCTCTGTCCAGAAATCCTCCACCCTAGGGCTGCTGAGCAATGAGGCCTGTTTTGCTTGAATTACACATCCCCTGGAGATTATGAACAGAGTTACAGATGCCCCCAGCTAGGAATATTATGACTGCACACAAAATATTGGGCTGCTGCAAGTATGGAGCAACTGGTAGGACATCCCAGCCAGGCCACCCTCTGTCCAGAAATCCTCCACCCTAGGGCTGCTGAGCAATGAGGCCTGTTTTGCTTGAATTACACAACCCCTGGAGATTATGAACAGAGTTACAGATGCCCCCAGCTAGGACTATTATGACTGCACAAAAAATATTGGGCTGCTGCAAGTATGGAGCAACTGGTAGGACATCCCAGCCAGGCCACCCTCTGTCCAGAAATCCTCCACCCTAGGGCTGCTGAGCAATGAGGCCTGTTTTGCTTGAATGACACATCCCCTGGAGATTATGAACAGAGTTACAGATGCCCCCAGCTAGGACTATTATGACTGCACACAAATTATTGGGCTGCTGCAAGTATGGAGCAACTGGTAGGACATCCCAGCCAGGCCACCCTCTGTCCAGAAATCCTCCACCCTAGGGCTGCTGAGCAATGAGGCCTGTTTTGCTTGAATTACACATCCCCTGGAGATTATGAACAGAGTTACAGATGCCCCCAGCTAGGACTATTATGACTGCACACAAATTATTGGGCTGCTGCAAGTATGGAGCAACTGGTAGGACATCCCAGCCAGGCCACCCTCTGTCCAGAAATCCTCCACCCTAGGGCTGCTGAGCAATGAGGCCTGTTTTGCTTGAATTACACATCCCCTGGAGATTATGAAAAGAGTTACCGATGCCCCCAGCTAGGACTATTATGACTGCACACAAATTATTGGGCTGCTGCAAGTATGGAGCAACTGGTAGGACATCCCAGCCAGGCCACCCTCTGTCCAGAAATCCTCCACCCTAGGGCTGCTGAGCAATGAGGCCTGTTTTGCTTGAATTACACAACCCCTGGAGATTATGAACAGAGTTACAGATGCCCCCAGCTAGGACTATTATGACTGCTAAAAAAATTATTGGGCTGCTGCAAGTATGGAGCAACTGGTAGGACATCCCAGCCATGCCACCCTCTGTCCAGAAATCCTCCACCTTAGGGCTGCTGAGCAATGAGGCCTGTTTTGCTTGAATTACACATCCCCTGGAGATTATGAACAGAGTTACAGATGCCCCCAGCTAGGACTATTATGACTGCACACAAAATATTGGGCTGCTGCAAGTATGGAGCAACTGGTAGGACATCCCAGCCAGGCCACCCTCTGTCCAGAAATCCTCCACCCTAGGGCTGCTGAGCAATGAGGCCTGTTTTGCTCGAATGGCACATCCCCTGGAGATTATGAACAGAGTTACAGATGCCCCCAGCTAGGACTATTATGACTGCACACAAATTATTGGGCTGCTGCAAGTATGGAGCAACTGGTAGGACATCCCAGCCAGGCCACCCTCTGTCCAGAAATCCTCCACCCTAGGGCTGCTGAGCAATGAGGCCTGTTTTGCTTGAATTACACATCCCCTGGAGATTATGAACAGAGTTATAGATGCCCCCAGCTAGGACTATTATGACTGCACACAAATTATTGGGCTGCTGCAAGTATGGAGCAACTGGTAGGACATCCCAGCCAGGCCACCCTCTGTCCAGAAATCCTCCACCCTAGGGCTGCTGAGCAATGAGGCCTGTTTTGCTTGAATGACACATCCCCTGGAGATTATGAGCAGAGTTACAGATGCCCCCAGCTAGGACTATTATGACTGCACAAAAAATATTGGGCTGCTGCAAGTATGGAGCAACTGGTAGGACATCCCAGCCAGGCCACCCTCTGTCCAGAAATCCTCCACCCTAGGGCTGCTGAGCAATGAGGCCTGTTTTGCTTGAATTACACATCCCCTGGAGATTATGAACAGAGTTACAGATGCCCCCAGCTAGGAATATTATGACTGCACACAAAATATTGGGCTGCTGCAAGTATGGAGCAACTGGTAGGACATCCCAGCCAGGCCACACTCTGTCCAGAAATCCTCCACCCTAGGGCTGCTGAGCAATGAGGCCTGTTTTGCTTGAATTACACATCCCCTGGAGATTATGAACAGAGTTACAGATGCCCCCAGCTAGGACTATTATGACTGCACACAAAATATTGGGCTGCTGCAAGTATGGAGCAACTGGTAGGACATCCCAGCCAGGCCACCCTCTGTCCAGAAATCCTCCACCCTAGGGCTGCTGAGCAATGAGGCCTGTTTTGCTTGAATTACACATCCCCTGGAGATTATGAACAGAGTTACAGATGCCCCCAGCTAGGACTATTATGACTGCACACAAAATATTGGGCTGCTGCAAGTATGGAGCAACTGGTAGGACATCCCAGCCAGGCCACCCTCTGTCCAGAAATCCTCCACCCTAGGGCTGCTGAGCAATGAGGCCTGTTTTGCTTGAATTACACATCCCCTGGAGATTATGAACAGAGTTACAGATGCCCCCAGCTAGGACTATTATGACTGCACACAAATTATTGGGCTGCTGCAAGTATGGAGCAACTGGTAGGACATCCCAGCCAGGCCACCCTCTGTCCAGAAATCCTCCACCCTAGGGCTGCTGAGCAATGAGGCCTGTTTTGCTTGAATTACACATCCCCTGGAGATTATGAACAGAGTTACAGATGCCCCCAGCTAGGACTATTATGACTGCACAAAAATTATTGGGCTGCTGCAAGTATGGAGCAACTGGTAGGACATCCCAGCCAGGCCACCCTCTGTCCAGAAATCCTCCACCCTAGGGCTGCTGAGCAATGAGGCCTGTTTTGCTTGAATGACACATCCCCTGGAAGTTATGAACATAGTTACAGATGCCCCCAGCTAGGACTATTATGACTGCACACAAAATATTGGGCTGCTGCAAGTATGGAGCAACTGGTAGGACATCCCAGCCAGGCCACCCTCTGTCCAGAAATCCTCCACCCTAGGGCTGCTGAGCAATGAGGCCTGTTTTGCTTGAATTACACATCCCCTGGAGATTATGAACAGAGTTACAGATGCCCCCAGCTAGGAATATTATGACTGCACACAAAATATTGGGCTGCTGCAAGTATGGAGCAACTGGTAGGACATCCCAGCCAGGCCACACTCTGTCCAGAAATCCTCCACCCTAGGGCTGCTGAGCAATGAGGCCTGTTTTGCTTGAATTACACATCCCCTGGAGATTATGAACAGAGTTACAGATGCCCCCAGCTAGGACTATTATGACTGCACACAAAATATTGGGCTGCTGCAAGTATGGAGCAACTGGTAGGACATCCCAGCCAGGCCACCCTCTGTCCAGAAATCCTCCACCCTAGGGCTGCTGAGCAATGAGGCCTGTTTTGCTTGAATTACACAACCCCTGGAGATTATGAACAGAGTTACAGATGCCCCCAGCTAGGACTATTATGACTGCACAAAAATATTGGGCTGCTGCAAGTATGGAGCAACTGGTAGGACATCCCAGCCAGGCCACCCTCTGTCCAGAAATCCTCCACCCTAGGGCTGCTGAGCAATGAGGCCTGTTTTGCTTGAATTACACATCCCCTGGAGATTATGAACAGAGTTACAGATGCCCCCAGCTAGGACTATTATGACTGCACACAAATTATTGGGCTGCTGCAAGTATGGAGCAACTGGTAGGACATCCCAGCCAGGCCACCCTCTGTCCAGAAATCCTCCACCCTAGGGCTGCTGAGCAATGAGGCCTGTTTTGCTTGAATTACACATCCCCTGGAGATTATGAACAGAGTTACAGATGCCCCCAGCTAGGACTATTATGACTGCACACAAATTATTGGGCTGCTGCAAGTATGGAGCAACTGGTAGGACATCCCAGCCAGGCCACCCTCTGTCCAGAAATCCTCCACCCTAGGGCTGCTGAGCAATGAGGCCTGTTTTGCTTGAATGACACAACCCCTGGAGATTATGAACAGAGTTACAGATGCCCCCAGCTAGGACTATTATGACTGCACACAAAATATTGGGCTGCTGCAAGTATGGAGCAACTGGTAGGACATCCCAGCCAGGCCACCCTCTGTCCAGAAATCCTCCACCCTAGGGCTGCTGAGCAATGAGGCCTGTTTTGCTTGAATGACACATCCCCTGGAGATTATGAGCAGTGTTACAGATGCCCCCAGCTAGGACTATTATGACTGCACAAAAAATATTGGGCTGCTGCAAGTATGGAGCAACCGGTAGGACATCCCAGCCAGGCCACCCTCTGTCCAGAAATCCTCCACCCTAGGGCTGCTGAGCAATGAGGCCTGTTTTGCTTGAATTACACATCCCCTGGAGATTATGAACAGAGTTATAGATGCCCCCAGCTAGGACTATTATGACTGCTAAAAAAATTATTGGGCTGCTGCAAGTATGGAGCAACTGGTAGGACATCCCAGCCAGGCCACCCTCTGTCCAGAAATCCTCCACCCTAGGGCTGCTGAGCAATGAGGCCTGTTTTGCTTGAATGACACATCCCCTGGAGATTATGAGCAGAGTTACAGATGCCCCCAGCTAGGACTATTATGACTGCACAAAAAATATTGGGCTGCTGCAAGTATGGAGCAACTGGTAGGACATCCCAGCCAGGCCACCCTCTGTCCAGAAATCCTCCACCCTAGGGCTGCTGAGCAATGAGGCCTGTTTTGCTTGAATTACACATCCCCTGGAGATTATGAACAGAGTTACAGATGCCCCCAGCTAGGAATATTATGACTGCACACAAAATATTGGGCTGCTGCAAGTATGGAGCAACTGGTAGGACATCCCAGCCAGGCCACCCTCTGTCCAGAAATCCTCCACCCTAGGGCTGCTGAGCAATGAGGCCTGTTTTGCTTGAATTACACAACCCCTGGAGATTATGAACAGAGTTACAGATGCCCCCAGCTAGGACTATTATGACTGCACAAAAAATATTGGGCTGCTGCAAGTATGGAGCAACTGGTAGGACATCCCAGCCAGGCCACCCTCTGTCCAGAAATCCTCCACCCTAGGGCTGCTGAGCAATGAGGCCTGTTTTGCTTGAATGACACATCCCCTGGAGATTATGAACAGAGTTACAGATGCCCCCAGCTAGGACTATTATGACTGCACACAAATTATTGGGCTGCTGCAAGTATGGAGCAACTGGTAGGACATCCCAGCCAGGCCACCCTCTGTCCAGAAATCCTCCACCCTAGGGCTGCTGAGCAATGAGGCCTGTTTTGCTTGAATGGCACATCCCCTGGAGATTATGAACAGAGTTACAGATGCCCCCAGCTAGGACTATTATGACTGCACACAAATTATTGGGCTGCTGCAAGTATGGAGCAACTGGTAGGACATCCCAGCCAGGCCACCCTCTGTCCAGAAATCCTCCACCCTAGGGCTGCTGAGCAATGAGGCCTGTTTTGCTTGAATTACACATCCCCTGGAGATTATGAACAGAGTTACCGATGCCCCCAGCTAGGACTATTATGACTGCACACAAATTATTGGGCTGCTGCAAGTATGGAGCAACTGGTAGGACATCCCAGCCAGGCCACCCTCTGTCCAGAAATCCTCCACCCTAGGGCTGCTGAGCAATGAGGCCTGTTTTGCTTGAATTACACAACCCCTGGAGATTATGAACAGAGTTACAGATGCCCCCAGCTAGGACTATTATGACTGCTAAAAAAATTATTGGGCTGCTGCAAGTATGGAGCAACTGGTAGGACATCCCAGCCATGCCACCCTCTGTCCAGAAATCCTCCACCTTAGGGCTGCTGAGCAATGAGGCCTGTTTTGCTTGAATTACACATCCCCTGGAGATTATGAACAGAGTTACAGATGCCCCCAGCTAGGACTATTATGACTGCACACAAAATATTGGGCTGCTGCAAGTATGGAGCAACTGGTAGGACATCCCAGCCAGG
Organism: Limnomonas spitsbergensis; assembly: GCA_037349105.1. Lineage (NCBI taxonomy): Eukaryota > Viridiplantae > Chlorophyta > Chlorophyceae > Chlamydomonadales > Limnomonas > Limnomonas spitsbergensis. The sequence goes on along the minus strand of JAYJMM010000094.1, from coordinate 1,569,978 downwards.
CCACCCTCTGTCCAGAAATCCTCCACCCTAGGGCTGCTGAGCAATGGGGCCTGTTTTGCTTGAATGACACATCCCCTGGAGATTATGAACAGAGTCACAGATGCCCCTAGCTAGGACTATTATGACTGCACACAAAAATATTGGACTGCTGCAAGTATGGAGCAACTGGTAGGACATCCCAGCCAGGCCACCCTCTGTCCAGAAATCCTCCACCCTAGGGCTGCTGAGCAATGAGGCCTGTTTTGCTTGAATTACACATCCCCTGGAGATTATGAACAGAGTTACAGATGCCCCCAGCTAGTACTATTATGACTGCACAAAAATTATTGGGCTGCTGCAAGTATGGAGCAACTGGTAGGACATCCCAGCCAGGCCACCCTCTGTCCAGAAATCCTCCACCCTAGGGCTGCTGAGCAATGAGGCCTGTTTTGCTTGAATTACACATCCCCTGGAAGTTATGAACATAGTTACAGATGCCCCCAGCTAGGACTATTATGACTGCACACAAAATATTGGGCTGCTGCAAGTATGGAGCAACTGGTAGGACATCCCAGCCAGGCCACCCTCTGTCCAGAAATCCTCCACCCTAGGGCTGCTGAGCAATGAGGCCTGTTTTGCTTGAATGACACATCCCCTGGAGATTATGAACAGAGTTACAGATGCCCCCAGCTAGGACTATTATGACTGCACAAAAAATATTGGGCTGCTGCAAGTATGGAGCAACTGGTAGGACATCCCAGCCAGGCCACCCTCTGTCCAGAAATCCTCCACCCTAGGGCTGCTGAGCAATGAGGCCTGTTTTGCTTGAATTACACATCCCCTGGAGATTATGAACAGAGTTACAGATGCCCCCAGCTAGGAATATTATGACTGCACACAAAATATTGGGCTGCTGCAAGTATGGAGCAACTGGTAGGACATCCCAGCCAGGCCACACTCTGTCCAGAAATCCTCCACCCTAGGGCTGCTGAGCAATGAGGCCTGTTTTGCTTGAATTACACATCCCCTGGAGATTATGAACAGAGTTACAGATGCCCCCAGCTAGGACTATTATGACTGCACACAAAATATTGGGCTGCTGCAAGTATGGAGCAACTGGTAGGACATCCCAGCCAGGCCACCCTCTGTCCAGAAATCCTCCACCCTAGGGCTGCTGAGCAATGAGGCCTGTTTTGCTTGAATTACACAACCCCTGGAGATTATGAACAGAGTTACAGATGCCCCCAGCTAGGACTATTATGACTGCACAAAAATATTGGGCTGCTGCAAGTATGGAGCAACTGGTAGGACATCCCAGCCAGGCCACCCTCTGTCCAGAAATCCTCCACCCTAGGGCTGCTGAGCAATGAGGCCTGTTTTGCTTGAATTACACATCCCCTGGAGATTATGAACAGAGTTACAGATGCCCCCAGCTAGGACTATTATGACTGCACACAAATTATTGGGCTGCTGCAAGTATGGAGCAACTGGTAGGACATCCCAGCCAGGCCACCCTCTGTCCAGAAATCCTCCACCCTAGGGCTGCTGAGCAATGAGGCCTGTTTTGCTTGAATTACACATCCCCTGGAGATTATGAACAGAGTTACAGATGCCCCCAGCTAGGACTATTATGACTGCACAAAAATTATTGGGCTGCTGCAAGTATGGAGCAACTGGTAGGACATCCCAGCCAGGCCACCCTCTATCCAGAAATCCTCCACCCTAGGGCTGCTGAGCAATGAGGCCTGTTTTGCTTGAATGACACATCCCCTGGAAGTTATGAACATAGTTACAGATGCCCCCAGCTAGGACTATTATGACTGCACACAAAATATTGGGCTGCTGCAAGTATGGAGCAACTGGTAGGACATCCCAGCCAGGCCACCCTCTGTCCAGAAATCCTCCACCCTAGGGCTGCTGAGCAATGAGGCCTGTTTTGCTTGAATTACACATCCCCTGGAGATTATGAACAGAGTTACAGATGCCCCCAGCTAGGAATATTATGACTGCACACAAAATATTGGGCTGCTGCAAGTATGGAGCAACTGGTAGGACATCCCAGCCAGGCCACACTCTGTCCAGAAATCCTCCACCCTAGGGCTGCTGAGCAATGAGGCCTGTTTTGCTTGAATTACACATCCCCTGGAGATTATGAACAGAGTTACAGATGCCCCCAGCTAGGACTATTATGACTGCACACAAAATATTGGGCTGCTGCAAGTATGGAGCAACTGGTAGGACATCCCAGCCAGGCCACCCTCTGTCCAGAAATCCTCCACCCTAGGGCTGCTGAGCAATGAGGCCTGTTTTGCTTGAATTACACAACCCCTGGAGATTATGAACAGAGTTACAGATGCCCCCAGCTAGGACTATTATGACTGCACAAAAATATTGGGCTGCTGCAAGTATGGAGCAACTGGTAGGACATCCCAGCCAGGCCACCCTCTGTCCAGAAATCCTCCACCCTAGGGCTGCTGAGCAATGAGGCCTGTTTTGCTTGAATTACACATCCCCTGGAGATTATGAACAGAGTTACAGATGCCCCCAGCTAGGACTATTATGACTGCACACAAATTATTGGGCTGCTGCAAGTATGGAGCAACTGGTAGGACATCCCAGCCAGGCCACCCTCTGTCCAGAAATCCTCCACCCTAGGGCTGCTGAGCAATGAGGCCTGTTTTGCTTGAATTACACATCCCCTGGAGATTATGAACAGAGTTACAGATGCCCCCAGCTAGGACTATTATGACTGCACACAAATTATTGGGCTGCTGCAAGTATGGAGCAACTGGTAGGACATCCCAGCCAGGCCACCCTCTGTCCAGAAATCCTCCACCCTAGGGCTGCTGAGCAATGAGGCCTGTTTTGCTTGAATGACACAACCCCTGGAGATTATGAACAGAGTTACAGATGCCCCCAGCTAGGACTATTATGACTGCACACAAAATATTGGGCTGCTGCAAGTATGGAGCAACTGGTAGGACATCCCAGCCAGGCCACCCTCTGTCCAGAAATCCTCCACCCTAGGGCTGCTGAGCAATGAGGCCTGTTTTGCTTGAATGACACATCCCCTGGAGATTATGAGCAGTGTTACAGATGCCCCCAGCTAGGACTATTATGACTGCACAAAAAATATTGGGCTGCTGCAAGTATGGAGCAACCGGTAGGACATCCCAGCCAGGCCACCCTCTGTCCAGAAATCCTCCACCCTAGGGCTGCTGAGCAATGAGGCCTGTTTTGCTTGAATTACACATCCCCTGGAGATTATGAACAGAGTTATAGATGCCCCCAGCTAGGACTATTATGACTGCTAAAAAAATTATTGGGCTGCTGCAAGTATGGAGCAACTGGTAGGACATCCCAGCCAGGCCACCCTCTGTCCAGAAATCCTCCACCCTAGGGCTGCTGAGCAATGAGGCCTGTTTTGCTTGAATGACACATCCCCTGGAGATTATGAGCAGAGTTACAGATGCCCCCAGCTAGGACTATTATGACTGCACAAAAAATATTGGGCTGCTGCAAGTATGGAGCAACTGGTAGGACATCCCAGCCAGGCCACCCTCTGTCCAGAAATCCTCCACCCTAGGGCTGCTGAGCAATGAGGCCTGTTTTGCTTGAATTACACATCCCCTGGAGATTATGAACAGAGTTACAGATGCCCCCAGCTAGGAATATTATGACTGCACACAAAATATTGGGCTGCTGCAAGTATGGAGCAACTGGTAGGACATCCCAGCCAGGCCACCCTCTGTCCAGAAATCCTCCACCCTAGGGCTGCTGAGCAATGAGGCCTGTTTTGCTTGAATTACACAACCCCTGGAGATTATGAACAGAGTTACAGATGCCCCCAGCTAGGACTATTATGACTGCACAAAAAATATTGGGCTGCTGCAAGTATGGAGCAACTGGTAGGACATCCCAGCCAGGCCACCCTCTGTCCAGAAATCCTCCACCCTAGGGCTGCTGAGCAATGAGGCCTGTTTTGCTTGAATGACACATCCCCTGGAGATTATGAACAGAGTTACAGATGCCCCCAGCTAGGACTATTATGACTGCACACAAATTATTGGGCTGCTGCAAGTATGGAGCAACTGGTAGGACATCCCAGCCAGGCCACCCTCTGTCCAGAAATCCTCCACCCTAGGGCTGCTGAGCAATGAGGCCTGTTTTGCTTGAATGGCACATCCCCTGGAGATTATGAACAGAGTTACAGATGCCCCCAGCTAGGACTATTATGACTGCACACAAATTATTGGGCTGCTGCAAGTATGGAGCAACTGGTAGGACATCCCAGCCAGGCCACCCTCTGTCCAGAAATCCTCCACCCTAGGGCTGCTGAGCAATGAGGCCTGTTTTGCTTGAATTACACATCCCCTGGAGATTATGAACAGAGTTACCGATGCCCCCAGCTAGGACTATTATGACTGCACACAAATTATTGGGCTGCTGCAAGTATGGAGCAACTGGTAGGACATCCCAGCCAGGCCACCCTCTGTCCAGAAATCCTCCACCCTAGGGCTGCTGAGCAATGAGGCCTGTTTTGCTTGAATTACACAACCCCTGGAGATTATGAACAGAGTTACAGATGCCCCCAGCTAGGACTATTATGACTGCTAAAAAATTATTGGGCTGCTGCAAGTATGGAGCAACTGGTAGGACATCCCAGCCATGCCACCCTCTGTCCAGAAATCCTCCACCTTAGGGCTGCTGAGCAATGAGGCCTGTTTTGCTTGAATTACACATCCCCTGGAGATTATGAACAGAGTTACAGATGCCCCCAGCTAGGACTATTATGACTGCACACAAAATATTGGGCTGCTGCAAGTATGGAGCAACTGGTAGGACATCCCAGCCAGGCCACCCTCTGTCCAGAAATCCTCCACCCTAGGGCTGCTGAGCAATGGGGCCTGTTTTGCTTGAATGACACATCCCCTGGAGATTATGAACAGAGTTACAGATGCCCCTAGCTAGGACTATTATGACTGCACACAAAAATATTGGACTGCTGCAAGTATGGAGCAACTGGTAGGACATCCCAGCCAGGCCACCCTCTGTCCAGAAATCCTCCACCCTAGGGCTGCTGAGCAATGAGGCCTGTTTTGCTTGAATTACACATCCCCTGGAGATTATGAACAGAGTTACAGATGCCCCCAGCTAGTACTATTATGACTGCACAAAAATTATTGGGCTGCTGCAAGTATGGAGCAACTGGTAGGACATCCCAGCCAGGCCACCCTCTGTCCAGAAATCCTCCACCCTAGGGCTGCTGAGCAATGAGGCCTGTTTTGCTTGAATGACACATCCCCTGGAAGTTATGAACATAGTTACAGATGCCCCCAGCTAGGACTATTATGACTGCACACAAAATATTGGGCTGCTGCAAGTATGGAGCAACTGGTAGGACATCCCAGCCAGGCCACCCTCTGTCCAGAAATCCTCCACCCTAGGGCTGCTGAGCAATGAGGCCTGTTTTGCTTGAATGACACATCCCCTGGAGATTATGAACAGAGTTACAGATGCCCCCAGCTAGGACTATTATGACTGCACAAAAATTATTGGGCTGCTGCAAGTATGGAGCAACTGGTAGGACATCCCAGCCAGGCCACCCTCTGTCCAGAAATCCTCCACCCTAGGGCTGCTGAGCAATGAGGCCTGTTTTGCTTGAATTACACATCCCCTGGAGATTATGAACAGAGTTATAGATGCCCCCAGCTAGGACTATTATGACTGCACAAAAATTATTGGGCTGCTGCAAGTATGGAGCAACTGGTAGGACATCCCAGCCAGGCCACCCTCTGTCCAGAAATCCTCCACCCTAGGGCTGCTGAGCAATGAGGCCTGTTTTGCTTGAATTACACATCCCCTGGAGATTATGAGCAGAGTTACAGATGCCCCCAGCTAGGACTATTATGACTGCACAAAAAATATTGGGCTGCTGCAAGTATGGAGCAACTGGTAGGACATCCCAGCCAGGCCACCCTCTGTCCAGAAATCCTCCACCCTAGGGCTGCTGAGCAATGAGGCCTGTTTTGCTTGAATTACACATCCCCTGGAGATTATGAACAGAGTTACAGATGCCCCCAGCTAGGAATATTATGACTGCACACAAAATATTGGGCTGCTGCAAGTATGGAGCAACTGGTAGGACATCCCAGCCAGGCCACCCTCTGTCCAGAAATCCTCCACCCTAGGGCTGCTGAGCAATGAGGCCTGTTTTGCTTGAATTACACAACCCCTGGAGATTATGAACAGAGTTACAGATGCCCCCAGCTAGGACTATTATGACTGCACACAAATTATTGGGCTGCTGCAAGTATGGAGCAACTGGTAGGACATCCCAGCCAGGCCACCCTCTGTCCAGAAATCCTCCACCCTAGGGCTGCTGAGCAATGAGGCCTGTTTTGCTTGAATTACACATCCCCTGGAGATTATGAACAGAGTTACAGATGCCCCCAGCTAGGACTATTATGACTGCACACAAATTATTGGGCTGCTGCAAGTATGGAGCAACTGGTAGGACATCCCAGCCAGGCCACCCTCTGTCCAGAAATCCTCCACCCTAGGGCTGCTGAGCAATGAGGCCTGTTTTGCTTGAATGACACATCCCCTGGAGATTATGAACAGAGTTACAGATGCCCCCAGCTGGGACTATTATGACTGCACACAAATTATTGGGCTGCTGCAAGTATGGAGCAACTGGTAGGACATCCCAGCCAGGCCACCCTCTGTCCAGAAATCCTCCACCCTAGGGCTGCTGAGCAATGAGGCCTGTTTTGCTTGAATTACACATCCCCTGGAGATTATGAACAGAGTTATAGATGCCCCCAGCTAGGACTATTATGACTGCTAAAAAAATTATTGGGCTGCTGCAAGTATGGAGCAACTGGTAGGACATCCCAGCCAGGCCACCCTCTGTCCAGAAATCCTCCACCCTAGGGCTGCTGAGCAATGAGGCCTGTTTTGCTTGAATTACACAACCCCTGGAGATTATGAACAGAGTTACAGATGCCCCCAGCTAGGAATATTATGACTGCACACAAAATATTGGGCTGCTGCAAGTATGGAGCAACTGGTAGGACATCCCAGCCAGGCCACCCTCTGTCCAGAAATCCTCCACCCTAGGGCTGCTGAGCAATGAGGCCTGTTTTGCTTGAATTACACAACCCCTGGAGATTATGAACAGAGTTACAGATGCCCCCAGCTAGGACTATTATGACTGCACAAAAAATATTGGGCTGCTGCAAGTATGGAGCAACTGGTAGGACATCCCAGCCAGGCCACCCTCTGTCCAGAAATCCTCCACCCTAGGGCTGCTGAGCAATGAGGCCTGTTTTGCTTGAATGACACATCCCCTGGAGATTATGAACAGAGTTACAGATGCCCCCAGCTAGGACTATTATGACTGCACACAAATTATTGGGCTGCTGCAAGTATGGAGCAACTGGTAGGACATCCCAGCCAGGCCACCCTCTGTCCAGAAATCCTCCACCCTAGGGCTGCTGAGCAATGAGGCCTGTTTTGCTTGAATGGCACATCCCCTGGAGATTATGAACAGAGTTACAGATGCCCCCAGCTAGGACTATTATGACTGCACACAAATTATTGGGCTGCTGCAAGTATGGAGCAACTGGTAGGACATCCCAGCCAGGCCACCCTCTGTCCAGAAATCCTCCACCCTAGGGCTGCTGAGCAATGAGGCCTGTTTTGCTTGAATTACACATCCCCTGGAGATTATGAACAGAGTTACCGATGCCCCCAGCTAGGACTATTATGACTGCACACAAATTATTGGGCTGCTGCAAGTATGGAGCAACTGGTAGGACATCCCAGCCAGGCCACCCTCTGTCCAGAAATCCTCCACCCTAGGGCTGCTGAGCAATGAGGCCTGTTTTGCTTGAATTACACAACCCCTGGAGATTATGAACAGAGTTACAGATGCCCCCAGCTAGGACTATTATGACTGCTAAAAAAATTATTGGGCTGCTGCAAGTATGGAGCAACTGGTAGGACATCCCAGCCATGCCACCCTCTGTCCAGAAATCCTCCACCTTAGGGCTGCTGAGCAATGAGGCCTGTTTTGCTTGAATTACACATCCCCTGGAGATTATGAACAGAGTTACAGATGCCCCCAGCTAGTACTATTATGACTGCACACAAAATATTGGGCTGCTGCAAGTATGGAGCAACTGGTAGGACATCCCAGCCAGGCCACCCTCTGTCCAGAAATCCTCCACCCTAGGGCTGCTGAGCAATGGGGCCTGTTTTGCTTGAATGACACATCCCCTGGAGATTATGAACAGAGTCACAGATGCCCCTAGCTAGGACTATTATGACTGCACACAAAAATATTGGACTGCTGCAAGTATGGAGCAACTGGTAGGACATCCCAGCCAGGCCACCCTCTGTCCAGAAATCCTCCACCCTAGGGCTGCTGAGCAATGAGGCCTGTTTTGCTTGAATTACACATCCCCTGGAGATTATGAACAGAGTTACAGATGCCCCCAGCTAGTACTATTATGACTGCACAAAAATTATTGGGCTGCTGCAAGTATGGAGCAACTGGTAGGACATCCCAGCCAGGCCACCCTCTGTCCAGAAATCCTCCACCCTAGGGCTGCTGAGCAATGAGGCCTGTTTTGCTTGAATTACACATCCCCTGGAAGTTATGAACATAGTTACAGATGCCCCCAGCTAGGACTATTATGACTGCACACAAAATATTGGGCTGCTGCAAGTATGGAGCAACTGGTAGGACATCCCAGCCAGGCCACCCTCTGTCCAGAAATCCTCCACCCTAGGGCTGCTGAGCAATGAGGCCTGTTTTGCTTGAATGACACATCCCCTGGAGATTATGAACAGAGTTACAGATGCCCCCAGCTAGGACTATTATGACTGCACAAAAAATATTGGGCTGCTGCAAGTATGGAGCAACTGGTAGGACATCCCAGCCAGGCCACCCTCTGTCCAGAAATCCTCCACCCTAGGGCTGCTGAGCAATGAGGCCTGTTTTGCTTGAATTACACATCCCCTGGAGATTATGAACAGAGTTACAGATGCCCCCAGCTAGGAATATTATGACTGCACACAAAATATTGGGCTGCTGCAAGTATGGAGCAACTGGTAGGACATCCCAGCCAGGCCACACTCTGTCCAGAAATCCTCCACCCTAGGGCTGCTGAGCAATGAGGCCTGTTTTGCTTGAATTACACATCCCCTGGAGATTATGAACAGAGTTACAGATGCCCCCAGCTAGGACTATTATGACTGCACACAAAATATTGGGCTGCTGCAAGTATGGAGCAACTGGTAGGACATCCCAGCCAGGCCACCCTCTGTCCAGAAATCCTCCACCCTAGGGCTGCTGAGCAATGAGGCCTGTTTTGCTTGAATTACACAACCCCTGGAGATTATGAACAGAGTTACAGATGCCCCCAGCTAGGACTATTATGACTGCACAAAAATATTGGGCTGCTGCAAGTATGGAGCAACTGGTAGGACATCCCAGCCAGGCCACCCTCTGTCCAGAAATCCTCCACCCTAGGGCTGCTGAGCAATGAGGCCTGTTTTGCTTGAATTACACATCCCCTGGAGATTATGAACAGAGTTACAGATGCCCCCAGCTAGGACTATTATGACTGCACACAAATTATTGGGCTGCTGCAAGTATGGAGCAACTGGTAGGACATCCCAGCCAGGCCACCCTCTGTCCAGAAATCCTCCACCCTAGGGCTGCTGAGCAATGAGGCCTGTTTTGCTTGAATTACACATCCCCTGGAGATTATGAACAGAGTTACAGATGCCCCCAGCTAGGACTATTATGACTGCACAAAAATTATTGGGCTGCTGCAAGTATGGAGCAACTGGTAGGACATCCCAGCCAGGCCACCCTCTATCCAGAAATCCTCCACCCTAGGGCTGCTGAGCAATGAGGCCTGTTTTGCTTGAATGACACATCCCCTGGAAGTTATGAACATAGTTACAGATGCCCCCAGCTAGGACTATTATGACTGCACACAAAATATTGGGCTGCTGCAAGTATGGAGCAACTGGTAGGACATCCCAGCCAGGCCACCCTCTGTCCAGAAATCCTCCACCCTAGGGCTGCTGAGCAATGAGGCCTGTTTTGCTTGAATTACACATCCCCTGGAGATTATGAACAGAGTTACAGATGCCCCCAGCTAGGAATATTATGACTGCACACAAAATATTGGGCTGCTGCAAGTATGGAGCAACTGGTAGGACATCCCAGCCAGGCCACACTCTGTCCAGAAATCCTCCACCCTAGGGCTGCTGAGCAATGAGGCCTGTTTTGCTTGAATTACACATCCCCTGGAGATTATGAACAGAGTTACAGATGCCCCCAGCTAGGACTATTATGACTGCACACAAAATATTGGGCTGCTGCAAGTATGGAGCAACTGGTAGGACATCCCAGCCAGGCCACCCTCTGTCCAGAAATCCTCCACCCTAGGGCTGCTGAGCAATGAGGCCTGTTTTGCTTGAATTACACAACCCCTGGAGATTATGAACAGAGTTACAGATGCCCCCAGCTAGGACTATTATGACTGCACAAAAATATTGGGCTGCTGCAAGTATGGAGCAACTGGTAGGACATCCCAGCCAGGCCACCCTCTGTCCAGAAATCCTCCACCCTAGGGCTGCTGAGCAATGAGGCCTGTTTTGCTTGAATTACACATCCCCTGGAGATTATGAACAGAGTTACAGATGCCCCCAGCTAGGACTATTATGACTGCACACAAATTATTGGGCTGCTGCAAGTATGGAGCAACTGGTAGGACATCCCAGCCAGGCCACCCTCTGTCCAGAAATCCTCCACCCTAGGGCTGCTGAGCAATGAGGCCTGTTTTGCTTGAATTACACATCCCCTGGAGATTATGAACAGAGTTACAGATGCCCCCAGCTAGGACTATTATGACTGCACACAAATTATTGGGCTGCTGCAAGTATGGAACAACTGGTAGGACATCCCAGCCAGGCCACCCTCTGTCCAGAAATCCTCCACCCTAGGGCTGCTGAGCAATGAGGCCTGTTTTGCTTGAATGACACAACCCCTGGAGATTATGAACAGAGTTACAGATGCCCCCAGCTAGGACTATTATGACTGCACACAAAATATTGGGCTGCTGCAAGTATGGAGCAACTGGTAGGACATCCCAGCCAGGCCACCCTCTGTCCAGAAATCCTCCACCCTAGGGCTGCTGAGCAATGAGGCCTGTTTTGCTTGAATGACACATCCCCTGGAGATTATGAGCAGTGTTACAGATGCCCCCAGCTAGGACTATTATGACTGCACAAAAAATATTGGGCTGCTGCAAGTATGGAGCAACCGGTAGGACATCCCAGCCAGGCCACCCTCTGTCCAGAAATCCTCCACCCTAGGGCTGCTGAGCAATGAGGCCTGTTTTGCTTGAATTACACATCCCCTGGAGATTATGAACAGAGTTATAGATGCCCCCAGCTAGGACTATTATGACTGCTAAAAAAATTATTGGGCTGCTGCAAGTATGGAGCAACTGGTAGGACATCCCAGCCAGGCCACCCTCTGTCCAGAAATCCTCCACCCTAGGGCTGCTGAGCAATGAGGCCTGTTTTGCTTGAATGACACATCCCCTGGAGATTATGAGCAGAGTTACAGATGCCCCCAGCTAGGACTATTATGACTGCACAAAAAATATTGGGCTGCTGCAAGTATGGAGCAACTGGTAGGACATCCCAGCCAGGCCACCCTCTGTCCAGAAATCCTCCACCCTAGGGCTGCTGAGCAATGAGGCCTGTTTTGCTTGAATTACACATCCCCTGGAGATTATGAACAGAGTTACAGATGCCCCCAGCTAGGAATATTATGACTGCACACAAAATATTGGGCTGCTGCAAGTATGGAGCAACTGGTAGGACATCCCAGCCAGGCCACCCTCTGTCCAGAAATCCTCCACCCTAGGGCTGCTGAGCAATGAGGCCTGTTTTGCTTGAATTACACAACCCCTGGAGATTATGAACAGAGTTACAGATGCCCCCAGCTAGGACTATTATGACTGCACAAAAAATATTGGGCTGCTGCAAGTATGGAGCAACTGGTAGGACATCCCAGCCAGGCCACCCTCTGTCCAGAAATCCTCCACCCTAGGGCTGCTGAGCAATGAGGCCTGTTTTGCTTGAATGACACATCCCCTGGAGATTATGAACAGAGTTACAGATGCCCCCAGCTAGGACTATTATGACTGCACACAAATTATTGGGCTGCTGCAAGTATGGAGCAACTGGTAGGACATCCCAGCCAGGCCACCCTCTGTCCAGAAATCCTCCACCCTAGGGCTGCTGAGCAATGAGGCCTGTTTTGCTTGAATGGCACATCCCCTGGAGATTATGAACAGAGTTACAGATGCCCCCAGCTAGGACTATTATGACTGCACACAAATTATTGGGCTGCTGCAAGTATGGAGCAACTGGTAGGACATCCCAGCCAGGCCACCCTCTGTCCAGAAATCCTCCACCCTAGGGCTGCTGAGCAATGAGGCCTGTTTTGCTTGAATTACACATCCCCTGGAGATTATGAACAGAGTTACCGATGCCCCCAGCTAGGAATATTATGACTGCACACAAATTATTGGGCTGCTGCAAGTATGGAGCAACTGGTAGGACATCCCAGCCAGGCCACCCTCTGTCCAGAAATCCTCCACCCTAGGGCTGCTGAGCAATGAGGCCTGTTTTGCTTGAATTACACAACCCCTGGAGATTATGAACAGAGTTACAGATGCCCCCAGCTAGGACTATTATGACTGCTAAAAAAATTATTGGGCTGCTGCAAGTATGGAGCAACTGGTAGGACATCCCAGCCATGCCACCCTCTGTCCAGAAATCCTCCACCTTAGGGCTGCTGAGCAATGAGGCCTGTTTTGCTTGAATTACACATCCCCTGGAGATTATGAACAGAGTTACAGATGCCCCCAGCTAGGACTATTATGACTGCACACAAAATATTGGGCTGCTGCAAGTATGGAGCAACTGGTAGGACATCCCAGCCAGGCCACCCTCTGTCCAGAAATCCTCCACCCTAGGGCTGCTGAGCAATGGGGCCTGTTTTGCTTGAATGACACATCCCCTGGAGATTATGAACAGAGTCACAGATGCCCCTAGCTAGGACTATTATGACTGCACACAAAAATATTGGACTGCTGCAAGTATGGAGCAACTGGTAGGACATCCCAGCCAGGCCACCCTCTGTCCAGAAATCCTCCACCCTAGGGCTGCTGAGCAATGAGGCCTGTTTTGCTTGAATTACACATCCCCTGGAGATTATGAACAGAGTTACAGATGCCCCCAGCTAGTACTATTATGACTGCACAAAAATTATTGGGCTGCTGCAAGTATGGAGCAACTGGTAGGACATCCCAGCCAGGCCACCCTCTGTCCAGAAATCCTCCACCCTAGGGCTGCTGAGCAATGAGGCCTGTTTTGCTTGAATTACACATCCCCTGGAAGTTATGAACATAGTTACAGATGCCCCCAGCTAGGACTATTATGACTGCACACAAAATATTGGGCTGCTGCAAGTATGGAGCAACTGGTAGGACATCCCAGCCAGGCCACCCTCTGTCCAGAAATCCTCCACCCTAGGGCTGCTGAGCAATGAGGCCTGTTTTGCTTGAATGACACATCCCCTGGAGATTATGAACAGAGTTACAGATGCCCCCAGCTAGGACTATTATGACTGCACAAAAAATATTGGGCTGCTGCAAGTATGGAGCAACTGGTAGGACATCCCAGCCAGGCCACCCTCTGTCCAGAAATCCTCCACCCTAGGGCTGCTGAGCAATGAGGCCTGTTTTGCTTGAATTACACATCCCCTGGAGATTATGAACAGAGTTATAGATGCCCCCAGCTAGGACTATTATGACTGCACAAAAATTATTGGGCTGCTGCAAGTATGGAGCAACTGGTAGGACATCCCAGCCAGGCCACCCTCTGTCCAGAAATCCTCCACCCTAGGGCTGCTGAGCAATGAGGCCTGTTTTGCTTGAATTACACATCCCCTGGAGATTATGAGCAGAGTTACAGATGCCCCCAGCTAGGACTATTATGACTGCACAAAAAATATTGGGCTGCTGCAAGTATGGAGCAACTGGTAGGACATCCCAGCCAGGCCACCCTCTGTCCAGAAATCCTCCACCCTAGGGCTGCTGAGCAATGAGGCCTGTTTTGCTTGAATTACACATCCCCTGGAGATTATGAACAGAGTTACAGATGCCCCCAGCTAGGAATATTATGACTGCACACAAAATATTGGGCTGCTGCAAGTATGGAGCAACTGGTAGGACATCCCAGCCAGGCCACCCTCTGTCCAGAAATCCTCCACCCTAGGGCTGCTGAGCAATGAGGCCTGTTTTGCTTGAATTACACAACCCCTGGAGATTATGAACAGAGTTACAGATGCCCCCAGCTAGGACTATTATGACTGCACACAAATTATTGGGCTGCTGCAAGTATGGAGCAACTGGTAGGACATCCCAGCCAGGCCACCCTCTGTCCAGAAATCCTCCACCCTAGGGCTGCTGAGCAATGAGGCCTGTTTTGCTTGAATTACACATCCCCTGGAGATTATGAACAGAGTTACAGATGCCCCCAGCTAGGACTATTATGACTGCACACAAATTATTGGGCTGCTGCAAGTATGGAGCAACTGGTAGGACATCCCAGCCAGGCCACCCTCTGTCCAGAAATCCTCCACCCTAGGGCTGCTGAGCAATGAGGCCTGTTTTGCTTGAATGACACATCCCCTGGAGATTATGAACAGAGTTACAGATGCCCCCAGCTGGGACTATTATGACTGCACAAAAATTATTGGGCTGCTGCAAGTATGGAGCAACTGGTAGGACATCCCAGCCAGGCCACCCTCTGTCCAGAAATCCTCCACCCTAGGGCTGCTGAGCAATGAGGCCTGTTTTGCTTGAATTACACATCCCCTGGAGATTATGAACAGAGTTATAGATGCCCCCAGCTAGGACTATTATGACTGCTAAAAAAATTATTGGGCTGCTGCAAGTATGGAGCAACTGGTAGGACATCCCAGCCAGGCCACCCTCTGTCCAGAAATCCTCCACCCTAGGGCTGCTGAGCAATGAGGCCTGTTTTGCTTGAATGACACATCCCCTGGAGATTATGAGCAGAGTTACAGATGCCCCCAGCTAGGACTATTATGACTGCACAAAAAATATTGGGCTGCTGCAAGTATGGAGCAACTGGTAGGACATCCCAGCCAGGCCACCCTCTGTCCAGAAATCCTCCACCCTAGGGCTGCTGAGCAATGAGGCCTGTTTTGCTTGAATTACACATCCCCTGGAGATTATGAACAGAGTTACAGATGCCCCCAGCTAGGAATATTATGACTGCACACAAAATATTGGGCTGCTGCAAGTATGGAGCAACCGGTAGGACATCCCAGCCAGGCCACCCTCTGTCCAGAAATCCTCCACCCTAGGGCTGCTGAGCAATGAGGCCTGTTTTGCTTGAATTACACATCCCCTGGAGATTATGAACAGAGTTATAGATGCCCCCAGCTAGGACTATTATGACTGCTAAAAAAATTATTGGGCTGCTGCAAGTATGGAGCAACTGGTAGGACATCCCAGCCAGGCCACCCTCTGTCCAGAAATCCTCCACCCTAGGGCTGCTGAGCAATGAGGCCTGTTTTGCTTGAATGACACATCCCCTGGAGATTATGAGCAGAGTTACAGATGCCCCCAGCTAGGACTATTATGACTGCACAAAAAATATTGGGCTGCTGCAAGTATGGAGCAACTGGTAGGACATCCCAGCCAGGCCACCCTCTGTCCAGAAATCCTCCACCCTAGGGCTGCTGAGCAATGAGGCCTGTTTTGCTTGAATTACACATCCCCTGGAGATTATGAACAGAGTTACAGATGCCCCCAGCTAGGAATATTATGACTGCACACAAAATATTGGGCTGCTGCAAGTATGGAGCAACTGGTAGGACATCCCAGCCAGGCCACCCTCTGTCCAGAAATCCTCCACCCTAGGGCTGCTGAGCAATGAGGCCTGTTTTGCTTGAATTACACAACCCCTGGAGATTATGAACAGAGTTACAGATGCCCCCAGCTAGGACTATTATGACTGCACAAAAAATATTGGGCTGCTGCAAGTATGGAGCAACTGGTAGGACATCCCAGCCAGGCCACCCTCTGTCCAGAAATCCTCCACCCTAGGGCTGCTGAGCAATGAGGCCTGTTTTGCTTGAATGACACATCCCCTGGAGATTATGAACAGAGTTACAGATGCCCCCAGCTAGGACTATTATGACTGCACACAAATTATTGGGCTGCTGCAAGTATGGAGCAACTGGTAGGACATCCCAGCCAGGCCACCCTCTGTCCAGAAATCCTCCACCCTAGGGCTGCTGAGCAATGAGGCCTGTTTTGCTTGAATGGCACATCCCCTGGAGATTATGAACAGAGTTACAGATGCCCCCAGCTAGGACTATTATGACTGCACACAAATTATTGGGCTGCTGCAAGTATGGAGCAACTGGTAGGACATCCCAGCCAGGCCACCCTCTGTCCAGAAATCCTCCACCCTAGGGCTGCTGAGCAATGAGGCCTGTTTTGCTTGAATTACACATCCCCTGGAGATTATGAACAGAGTTACCGATGCCCCCAGCTAGGACTATTATGACTGCACACAAATTATTGGGCTGCTGCAAGTATGGAGCAACTGGTAGGACATCCCAGCCAGGCCACCCTCTGTCCAGAAATCCTCCACCCTAGGGCTGCTGAGCAATGAGGCCTGTTTTGCTTGAATTACACAACCCCTGGAGATTATGAACAGAGTTACAGATGCCCCCAGCTAGGACTATTATGACTGCTAAAAAAATTATTGGGCTGCTGCAAGTATGGAGCAACTGGTAGGACATCCCAGCCATGCCACCCTCTGTCCAGAAATCCTCCACCTTAGGGCTGCTGAGCAATGAGGCCTGTTTTGCTTGAATTACACATCCCCTGGAGATTATGAACAGAGTTACAGATGCCCCCAGCTAGGACTATTATGACTGCACACAAAATATTGGGCTGCTGCAAGTATGGAGCAACTGGTAGGACATCCCAGCCAGGCCACCCTCTGTCCAGAAATCCTCCACCCTAGGGCTGCTGAGCAATGGGGCCTGTTTTGCTTGAATGACACATCCCCTGGAGATTATGAACAGAGTCACAGATGCCCCTAGCTAGGACTATTATGACTGCACACAAAAATATTGGACTGCTGCAAGTATGGAGCAACTGGTAGGACATCCCAGCCAGGCCACCCTCTGTCCAGAAATCCTCCACCCTAGGGCTGCTGAGCAATGAGGCCTGTTTTGCTTGAATTACACATCCCCTGGAGATTATGAACAGAGTTACAGATGCCCCCAGCTAGTACTATTATGACTGCACAAAAATTATTGGGCTGCTGCAAGTATGGAGCAACTGGTAGGACATCCCAGCCAGGCCACCCTCTGTCCAGAAATCCTCCACCCTAGGGCTGCTGAGCAATGAGGCCTGTTTTGCTTGAATTACACATCCCCTGGAAGTTATGAACATAGTTACAGATGCCCCCAGCTAGGACTATTATGACTGCACACAAAATATTGGGCTGCTGCAAGTATGGAGCAACTGGTAGGACATCCCAGCCAGGCCACCCTCTGTCCAGAAATCCTCCACCCTAGGGCTGCTGAGCAATGAGGCCTGTTTTGCTTGAATGACACATCCCCTGGAGATTATGAACAGAGTTACAGATGCCCCCAGCTAGGACTATTATGACTGCACAAAAAATATTGGGCTGCTGCAAGTATGGAGCAACTGGTAGGACATCCCAGCCAGGCCACCCTCTGTCCAGAAATCCTCCACCCTAGGGCTGCTGAGCAATGAGGCCTGTTTTGCTTGAATTACACATCCCCTGGAGATTATGAACAGAGTTATAGATGCCCCCAGCTAGGACTATTATGACTGCACAAAAATTATTGGGCTGCTGCAAGTATGGAGCAACTGGTAGGACATCCCAGCCAGGCCACCCTCTGTCCAGAAATCCTCCACCCTAGGGCTGCTGAGCAATGAGGCCTGTTTTGCTTGAATTACACATCCCCTGGAGATTATGAGCAGAGTTACAGATGCCCCCAGCTAGGACTATTATGACTGCACAAAAAATATTGGGCTGCTGCAAGTATGGAGCAACTGGTAGGACATCCCAGCCAGGCCACCCTCTGTCCAGAAATCCTCCACCCTAGGGCTGCTGAGCAATGAGGCCTGTTTTGCTTGAATGACACAACCCCTGGAGATTATGAACAGAGTTACAGATGCCCCCAGCTAGGACTATTATGACTGCACACAAAATATTGGGCTGCTGCAAGTATGGAGCAACTGGTAGGACATCCCAGCCAGGCCACCCTCTGTCCAGAAATCCTCCACCCTAGGGCTGCTGAGCAATGAGGCCTGTTTTGCTTGAATTACACAACCCCTGGAGATTATGAACAGAGTTACAGATGCCCCCAGCTAGGACTATTATGACTGCACACAAATTATTGGGCTGCTGCAAGTATGGAGCAACTGGTAGGACATCCCAGCCAGGCCACCCTCTGTCCAGAAATCCTCCACCCTAGGGCTGCTGAGCAATGAGGCCTGTTTTGCTTGAATTACACATCCCCTGGAGATTATGAACAGAGTTACAGATGCCCCCAGCTAGGACTATTATGACTGCACACAAATTATTGGGCTGCTGCAAGTATGGAGCAACTGGTAGGACATCCCAGCCAGGCCACCCTCTGTCCAGAAATCCTCCACCCTAGGGCTGCTGAGCAATGAGGCCTGTTTTGCTTGAATGACACATCCCCTGGAGATTATGAACAGAGTTACAGATGCCCCCAGCTGGGACTATTATGACTGCACAAAAATTATTGGGCTGCTGCAAGTATGGAGCAACTGGTAGGACATCCCAGCCAGGCCACCCTCTGTCCAGAAATCCTCCACCCTAGGGCTGTTGAGCAATGAGGCCTGTTTTGCTTGAATTACACATCCCCTGGAGATTATGAACAGAGTTACAGATGCCCCCAGCTAGGACTATTATGACTGCACAAAAATTATTGGGCTGCTGCAAGTATGGAGCAACTGGTAGGACATCCCAGCCAGGCCACCCTCTGTCCAGAAATCCTCCACCCTAGGGCTGCTGAGCAATGAGGCCTGTTTTGCTTGAATGACACATCCCCTGGAGATTATGAACAGAGTTACAGATGCCCCCAGCTAGGACTATTATGACTGCACACAAATTATTGGGCTGCTGCAAGTATGGAGCAACTGGTAGGACATCCCAGCCAGGCCACCCTCTGTCCAGAAATCCTCCACCCTAGGGCTGCTGAGCAATGAGGCCTGTTTTGCTTGAATTACACATCCCCTGGAGATTATGAACAGAGTTACAGATGCCCCCAGCTAGGACTATTATGACTGCACACAAAATATTGGGCTGCTGCAAGTATGGAGCAACTGGTAGGACATCCCAGCCAGGCCACCCTCTGTCCAGAAATCCTCCACCCTAGGGCTGCTGAGCAATGAGGCCTGTTTTGCTTGAATTACACATCCCCTGGAGATTATGAACAGAGTTACAGATGCCCCCAGCTAGGACTATTATGACTGCACACAAAAATATTGGGCTGCTGCAAGTATGGAGCAACTGGTAGGACATCCCAGCCAGGCCACCCTCTGTCCAGAAATCCTCCACCCTAGGGCTGCTGAGCAATGAGGCCTGTTTTGCTTGAATTACACATCCCCTGGAGATTATGAGCAGAGTTACAGATGCCCCCAGCTAGGACTATTATGACTGCACAAAAATTATTGGGCTGCTGCAAGTATGGAGCAACTGGTAGGACATCCCAGCCATGCCACCCTCTGTCCAGAAATCCTCCACCTTAGGGCTGCTAAGCAATGTGGCCTGTTTTGCTTGAATGACACATCCCCTGGAGATTATGAACAGAGTTACAGATGCCCCTAGCTAGGACTATTATGACTGCACAAAAATTATTGGGCTGCTGCAAGTATGGAGCAACTGGTAGGACATCCCAGCCAGGCCACCCTCTGTCCAGAAATCCTCCACCCTAGGGCTGCTGAGCAATGAGGCCTGTTTTGCTTGAATGACACATCCCCTGGAGATTATGAACAGAGTTACAGATGCCCCCAGCTAGGACTATTATGACTGCACACAAAAATATTGGGCTGCTGCAAGTATGGAGCAACTGGTAGGACATCCCAGCCAGGCCACCCTCTGTCCAGAAATCCTCCACCCTAGGGCTGCTGAGCAATGAGGCCTGTTTTGCTTGAATGACACATCCCCTGGAGATTATGAACAGAGTTACAGATGCCCCCAGCTAGGACTATTATGACTGCACACAAATTATTGGGCTGCTGCAAGTATGGAGCAACTGGTAGGACATCCCAGCCAGGCCACCCTCTGTCCAGAAATCCTCCACCCTAGGGCTGCTGAGCAATGAGGCCTGTTTTGCTTGAATTACACAACCCCTGGAGATTATGAACAGAGTTACAGATGCCCCCAGCTAGGACTATTATGACTGCTAAAAAAATTATTGGGCTGCTGCAAGTATGGAGCAACTGGTAGGACATCCCAGCCATGCCACCCTCTGTCCAGAAATCCTCCACCTTAGGGCTGCTGAGCAATGAGGCCTGTTTTGCTTGAATTACACAACCCCTGGAGATTATGAACAGAGTTACAGATGCCCCCAGCTAGGACTATTATGACTGCACACAAATTATTGGGCTGCTGCAAGTATGGAGCAACTGGTAGGACATCCCAGCCAGGCCACCCTCTGTCCAGAAATCCTCCACCCTAGGGCTGCTGAGCAATGAGGCCTGTTTTGCTTGAATTACACATCCCCTGGAGATTATGAACAGAGTTACAGATGCCCCCAGCTAGGACTATTATGACTGCACACAAATTATTGGGCTGCTGCAAGTATGGAGCAACTGGTAGGACATCCCAGCCAGGCCACCCTCTGTCCAGAAATCCTCCACCCTAGGGCTGCTGAGCAATGAGGCCTGTTTTGCTTGAATGACACATCCCCTGGAGATTATGAACAGAGTTACAGATGCCCCCAGCTGGGACTATTATGACTGCACAAAAATTATTGGGCTGCTGCAAGTATGGAGCAACTGGTAGGACATCCCAGCCAGGCCACCCTCTGTCCAGAAATCCTCCACCCTAGGGCTGTTGAGCAATGAGGCCTGTTTTGCTTGAATTACACATCCCCTGGAGATTATGAACAGAGTTACAGATGCCCCCAGCTAGGACTATTATGACTGCACACAAATTATTGGGCTGCTGCAAGTATGGAGCAACTGGTAGGACATCCCAGCCAGGCCACCCTCTGTCCAGAAATCCTCCACCCTAGGGCTGCTGAGCAATGAGGCCTGTTTTGCTTGAATGACACATCCCCTGGAGATTATGAACAGAGTTACAGATGCCCCCAGCTACGACTATTATGACTGCACAAAAATTATTGGGCTGCTGCAAGTATGGAGCAACTGGTAGGACATCCCAGCCAGGCCACCCTCTGTCCAGAAATCCTCCACCCTAGGGCTGCTGAGCAATGAGGCCTGTTTTGCTTGAATTACACATCCCCTGGAGATTATGAACAGAGTTACAGATGCCCCCAGCTAGGAATATTATGACTGCACACAAAATATTGGGCTGCTGCAAGTATGGAGCAACCGGTAGGACATCCCAGCCAGGCCACCCTCTGTCCAGAAATCCTCCACCCTAGGGCTGCTGAGCAATGAGGCCTGTTTTGCTTGAATTACACATCCCCTGGAGATTATGAACAGAGTTATAGATGCCCCCAGCTAGGACTATTATGACTGCTAAAAAAATTATTGGGCTGCTGCAAGTATGGAGCAACTGGTAGGACATCCCAGCCAGGCCACCCTCTGTCCAGAAATCCTCCACCCTAGGGCTGCTGAGCAATGAGGCCTGTTTTGCTTGAATGACACATCCCCTGGAGATTATGAGCAGAGTTACAGATGCCCCCAGCTAGGACTATTATGACTGCACAAAAAATATTGGGCTGCTGCAAGTATGGAGCAACTGGTAGGACATCCCAGCCAGGCCACCCTCTGTCCAGAAATCCTCCACCCTAGGGCTGCTGAGCAATGAGGCCTGTTTTGCTTGAATTACACATCCCCTGGAGATTATGAACAGAGTTACAGATGCCCCCAGCTAGGAATATTATGACTGCACAAAAAATATTGGGCTGCTGCAAGTATGGAGCAACTGGTAGGACATCCCAGCCAGGCCACCCTCTGTCCAGAAATCCTCCACCCTAGGGCTGCTGAGCAATGAGGCCTGTTTTGCTTGAATTACACAACCCCTGGAGATTATGAACAGAGTTACAGATGCCCCCAGCTAGGACTATTATGACTGCACAAAAATTATTGGGCTGCTGCAAGTATGGAGCAACTGGTAGGACATCCCAGCCAGGCCACCCTCTGTCCAGAAATCCTCCACCCTAGGGCTGCTGAGCAATGAGGCCTGTTTTGCTTGAATGACACATCCCCTGGAGATTATGAACAGAGTTACAGATGCCCCCAGCTAGGACTATTATGACTGCACACAAATTATTGGGCTGCTGCAAGTATGGAGCAACTGGTAGGACATCCCAGCCAGGCCACCCTCTGTCCAGAAATCCTCCACCCTAGGGCTGCTGAGCAATGAGGCCTGTTTTGCTTGAATGGCACATCCCCTGGAGATTATGAACAGAGTTACAGATGCCCCCAGCTAGGACTATTATGACTGCACACAAATTATTGGGCTGCTGCAAGTATGGAGCAACTGGTAGGACATCCCAGCCAGGCCACCCTCTGTCCAGAAATCCTCCACCCTAGGGCTGCTGAGCAATGAGGCCTGTTTTGCTTGAATTACACATCCCCTGGAGATTATGAACAGAGTTACCGATGCCCCCAGCTAGGACTATTATGACTGCACACAAATTATTGGGCTGCTGCAAGTATGGAGCAACTGGTAGGACATCCCAGCCAGGCCACCCTCTGTCCAGAAATCCTCCACCCTAGGGCTGCTGAGCAATGAGGCCTGTTTTGCTTGAATTACACAACCCCTGGAGATTATGAACAGAGTTACAGATGCCCCCAGCTAGGACTATTATGACTGCTAAAAAAATTATTGGGCTGCTGCAAGTATGGAGCAACTGGTAGGACATCCCAGCCATGCCACCCTCTGTCCAGAAATCCTCCACCTTAGGGCTGCTGAGCAATGAGGCCTGTTTTGCTTGAATTACACATCCCCTGGAGATTATGAACAGAGTTACAGATGCCCCCAGCTAGGACTATTATGACTGCACACAAAATATTGGGCTGCTGCAAGTATGGAGCAACTGGTAGGACATCCCAGCCAGGCCACCCTCTGTCCAGAAATCCTCCACCCTAGGGCTGCTGAGCAATGGGGCCTGTTTTGCTTGAATGACACATCCCCTGGAGATTATGAACAGAGTCACAGATGCCCCTAGCTAGGACTATTATGACTGCACACAAAAATATTGGACTGCTGCAAGTATGGAGCAACTGGTAGGACATCCCAGCCAGGCCACCCTCTGTCCAGAAATCCTCCACCCTAGGGCTGCTGAGCAATGAGGCCTGTTTTGCTTGAATTACACATCCCCTGGAGATTATGAACAGAGTTACAGATGCCCCCAGCTAGTACTATTATGACTGCACAAAAATTATTGGGCTGCTGCAAGTATGGAGCAACTGGTAGGACATCCCAGCCAGGCCACCCTCTGTCCAGAAATCCTCCACCCTAGGGCTGCTGAGCAATGAGGCCTGTTTTGCTTGAATTACACATCCCCTGGAAGTTATGAACATAGTTACAGATGCCCCCAGCTAGGACTATTATGACTGCACACAAAATATTGGGCTGCTGCAAGTATGGAGCAACTGGTAGGACATCCCAGCCAGGCCACCCTCTGTCCAGAAATCCTCCACCCTAGGGCTGCTGAGCAATGAGGCCTGTTTTGCTTGAATGACACATCCCCTGGAGATTATGAACAGAGTTACAGATGCCCCCAGCTAGGACTATTATGACTGCACAAAAAATATTGGGCTGCTGCAAGTATGGAGCAACTGGTAGGACATCCCAGCCAGGCCACCCTCTGTCCAGAAATCCTCCACCCTAGGGCTGCTGAGCAATGAGGCCTGTTTTGCTTGAATTACACATCCCCTGGAGATTATGAACAGAGTTATAGATGCCCCCAGCTAGGACTATTATGACTGCACAAAAATTATTGGGCTGCTGCAAGTATGGAGCAACTGGTAGGACATCCCAGCCAGGCCACCCTCTGTCCAGAAATCCTCCACCCTAGGGCTGCTGAGCAATGAGGCCTGTTTTGCTTGAATTACACATCCCCTGGAGATTATGAGCAGAGTTACAGATGCCCCCAGCTAGGACTATTATGACTGCACAAAAAATATTGGGCTGCTGCAAGTATGGAGCAACTGGTAGGACATCCCAGCCAGGCCACCCTCTGTCCAGAAATCCTCCACCCTAGGGCTGCTGAGCAATGAGGCCTGTTTTGCTTGAATTACACATCCCCTGGAGATTATGAACAGAGTTACAGATGCCCCCAGCTAGGAATATTATGACTGCACACAAAATATTGGGCTGCTGCAAGTATGGAGCAACTGGTAGGACATCCCAGCCAGGCCACCCTCTGTCCAGAAATCCTCCACCCTAGGGCTGCTGAGCAATGAGGCCTGTTTTGCTTGAATTACACAACCCCTGGAGATTATGAACAGAGTTACAGATGCCCCCAGCTAGGACTATTATGACTGCACACAAATTATTGGGCTGCTGCAAGTATGGAGCAACTGGTAGGACATCCCAGCCAGGCCACCCTCTGTCCAGAAATCCTCCACCCTAGGGCTGCTGAGCAATGAGGCCTGTTTTGCTTGAATTACACATCCCCTGGAGATTATGAACAGAGTTACAGATGCCCCCAGCTAGGACTATTATGACTGCACACAAATTATTGGGCTGCTGCAAGTATGGAGCAACTGGTAGGACATCCCAGCCAGGCCACCCTCTGTCCAGAAATCCTCCACCCTAGGGCTGCTGAGCAATGAGGCCTGTTTTGCTTGAATGACACATCCCCTGGAGATTATGAACAGAGTTACAGATGCCCCCAGCTGGGACTATTATGACTGCACAAAAATTATTGGGCTGCTGCAAGTATGGAGCAACTGGTAGGACATCCCAGCCAGGCCACCCTCTGTCCAGAAATCCTCCACCCTAGGGCTGTTGAGCAATGAGGCCTGTTTTGCTTGAATTACACATCCCCTGGAGATTATGAACAGAGTTACAGATGCCCCCAGCTAGGACTATTATGACTGCACACAAATTATTGGGCTGCTGCAAGTATGGAGCAACTGGTAGGACATCCCAGCCAGGCCACCCTCTGTCCAGAAATCCTCCACCCTAGGGCTGCTGAGCAATGAGGCCTGTTTTGCTTGAATGACACATACCCTGGAGATTATGAACAGAGTTACAGATGCCCCCAGCTAGGACTATTATGACTGCACACAAATTATTGGGCTGCTGCAAGTATGGAGCAACTGGTAGGACATCCCAGCCAGGCCACCCTCTGTCCAGAAATCCTCCACCCTAGGGCTGCTGAGCAATGAGGCCTGTTTTGCTTGAATTACACATCCCCTGGAGATTATGAACAGAGTTACAGATGCCCCCAGCTAGGACTATTATGACTGCACACAAAATATTGGGCTGCTGCAAGTATGGAGCAACTGGTAGGACATACCAGCCAGGCCACCCTCTGTCCAGAAATCCTCCACCCTAGGGCTGCTGAGCAATGAGGCCTGTTTTGCTTGAATTACACATCCCCTGGAGATTATGAACAGAGTTACAGATGCCCCCAGCTAGGACTATTATGACTGCACACAAAAATATTGGGCTGCTGCAAGTATGGAGCAACTGGTAGGACATCCCAGCCAGGCCACCCTCTGTCCAGAAATCCTCCACCCTAGGGCTGCTGAGCAATGAGGCCTGTTTTGCTTGAATTACACAACCCCTGGAGATTATGAACATAGTTACAGATGCCCCCAGCTAGGACTATTATGACTGCACAAAAAATATTGGGCTGCTGCAAGTATGGAGCAACTGGTAGGACATCCCAGCCATGCCACCCTCTGTCCAGAAATCCTCCACCTTAGGGCTGCTGAGCAATGTGGCCTGTTTTGCTTGAATGACACATCCCCTGGAGATTATGAACAGAGTTACAGATGCCCCTAGCTAGGACTATTATGACTGCACAAAAAATATTGGGCTGCTGCAAGTATGGAGCAACTGGTAGGACATCCCAGCCAGGCCACCCTCTGTCCAGAAATCCTCCACCCTAGGGCTGCTGAGCAATGAGGCCTGTTTTGCTTGAATTACACATCCCCTGGAGATTATGAACAGAGTTACCGATGCCCCCAGCTAGGACTATTATGACTGCACACAAAAATATTGGGCTGCTGCAAGTATGGAGCAACTGGTAGGACATCCCAGCCAGGCCACCCTCTGTCCAGAAATCCTCCACCCTAGGGCTGCTGAGCAATGAGGCCTGTTTTGCTTGAATTACACAACCCCTGGAGATTATGAACAGAGTTACAGATGCCCCCAGCTAGGACTATTATGACTGCACACAAAATATTGGGCTGCTGCAAGTATGGAGCAACTGGTAGGACATCCCAGCCAGGCCACCCTCTGTCCAGAAATCCTCCACCCTAGGGCTGCTGAGCAATGAGGCCTGTTTTGCTTGAATTACACAACCCCTGGAGATTATGAACAGAGTTACAGATGCCCCCAGCTAGGACTATTATGACTGCTAAAAAAATTATTGGGCTGCTGCAAGTATGGAGCAACTGGTAGGACATCCCAGCCATGCCACCCTCTGTCCAGAAATCCTCCACCTTAGGGCTGCTGAGCAATGAGGCCTGTTTTGCTTGAATTACACAACCCCTGGAGATTATGAACAGAGTTACAGATGCCCCCAGCTAGGACTATTATGACTGCACACAAATTATTGGGCTGCTGCAAGTATGGAGCAACTGGTAGGACATCCCAGCCAGGCCACCCTCTGTCCAGAAATCCTCCACCCTAGGGCTGCTGAGCAATGAGGCCTGTTTTGCTTGAATTACACATCCCCTGGAGATTATGAACAGAGTTACAGATGCCCCCAGCTAGGACTATTATGACTGCACACAAATTATTGGGCTGCTGCAAGTATGGAGCAACTGGTAGGACATCCCAGCCAGGCCACCCTCTGTCCAGAAATCCTCCACCCTAGGGCTGCTGAGCAATGAGGCCTGTTTTGCTTGAATGACACATCCCCTGGAGATTATGAACAGAGTTACAGATGCCCCCAGCTGGGACTATTATGACTGCACAAAAATTATTGGGCTGCTGCAAGTATGGAGCAACTGGTAGGACATCCCAGCCAGGCCACCCTCTGTCCAGAAATCCTCCACCCTAGGGCTGTTGAGCAATGAGGCCTGTTTTGCTTGAATTACACATCCCCTGGAGATTATGAACAGAGTTACAGATGCCCCCAGCTAGGACTATTATGACTGCACACAAATTATTGGGCTGCTGCAAGTATGGAGCAACTGGTAGGACATCCCAGCCAGGCCACCCTCTGTCCAGAAATCCTCCACCCTAGGGCTGCTGAGCAATGAGGCCTGTTTTGCTTGAATGACACATCCCCTGGAGATTATGAACAGAGTTACAGATGCCCCCAGCTACGACTATTATGACTGCACAAAAATTATTGGGCTGCTGCAAGTATGGAGCAACTGGTAGGACATCCCAGCCAGGCCACCCTCTGTCCAGAAATCCTCCACCCTAGGGCTGCTGAGCAATGAGGCCTGTTTTGCTTGAATTACACATCCCCTGGAGATTATGAACAGAGTTACAGATGCCCCCAGCTAGGACTATTATGACTGCACACAAATTATTGGGCTGCTGCAAGTATGGAGCAACTGGTAGGACATCCCAGCCAGGCCACCCTCTGTCCAGAAATCCTCCACCCTAGGGCTGCTGAGCAATGAGGCCTGTTTTGCTTGAATGACACATCCCCTGGAGATTATGAACAGAGTTACAGATGCCCCCAGCTAGGACTATTATGACTGCACACAAAATATTGGGCTGCTGCAAGTATGGAGCAACTGGTAGGACATACCAGCCAGGCCACCCTCTGTCCAGAAATCCTCCACCCTAGGGCTGCTGAGCAATGAGGCCTGTTTTGCTTGAATTACACATCCCCTGGAGATTATGAACAGAGTTACAGATGCCCCCAGCTAGGACTATTATGACTGCACACAAAATATTGGGCTGCTGCAAGTATGGAGCAACTGGTAGGACATCCCAGCCAGGCCACCCTCTGTCCAGAAATCCTCCACCCTAGGGCTGCTGAGCAATGAGGCCTGTTTTGCTTGAATTACACAACCCCTGGAGATTATGAACAGAGTGACAGATGCCCCCAGCTAGGACTATTATGACTGCACAAAAAATATTGGGCTGCTGCAAGTATGGAGCAACTGGTAGGACATCCCAGCCATGCCACCCTCTGTCCAGAAATCCTCCACCTTAGGGCTGCTAAGCAATGTGGCCTGTTTTGCTTGAATGACACATCCCCTGGAGATTATGAACAGAGTTACAGATGCCCCTAGCTAGGACTATTATGACTGCACAAAAAATATTGGGCTGCTGCAAGTATGGAGCAACTGGTAGGACATCCCAGCCAGGCCACCCTCTGTCCAGAAATCCTCCACCCTAGGGCTGCTGAGCAATGAGGCCTGTTTTGCTTGAATTACACATCCCCTGGAGATTATGAACAGAGTTACCGATGCCCCCAGCTAGGACTATTATGACTGCACACAAAAATATTGGGCTGCTGCAAGTATGGAGCAACTGGTAGGACATCCCAGCCAGGCCACCCTCTGTCCAGAAATCCTCCACCCTAGGGCTGCTGAGCAATGAGGCCTGTTTTGCTTGAATTACACAACCCCTGGAGATTATGAACAGAGTTACAGATGCCCCCAGCTAGGACTATTATGACTGCACACAAAATATTGGGCTGCTGCAAGTATGGAGCAACTGGTAGGACATCCCAGCCAGGCCACCCTCTGTCCAGAAATCCTCCACCCTAGGGCTGCTGAGCAATGAGGCCTGTTTTGCTTGAATTACACAACCCCTGGAGATTATGAACAGAGTTACAGATGCCCCCAGCTAGGACTATTATGACTGCTAAAAAAATTATTGGGCTGCTGCAAGTATGGAGCAACTGGTAGGACATCCCAGCCATGCCACCCTCTGTCCAGAAATCCTCCACCTTAGGGCTGCTGAGCAATGAGGCCTGTTTTGCTTGAATTACACATCCCCTGGAGATTATGAACAGAGTTACAGATGCCCCCAGCTAGGAATATTATGACTGCACACAAAATATTGGGCTGCTGCAAGTATGGAGCAACTGGTAGGACATCCCAGCCAGGCCACCCTCTGTCCAGAAATCCTCCACCCTAGGGCTGCTGAGCAATGGGGCCTGTTTTGCTTGAATGACACATCCCCTGGAGATTATGAACAGAGTTACAGATGCCCCTAGCTAGGACTATTATGACTGCACACAAAAATATTGGACTGCTGCAAGTATGGAGCAACTGGTAGGACATCCCAGCCAGGCCACCCTCTGTCCAGAAATCCTCCACCCTAGGGCTGCTGAGCAATGAGGCCTGTTTTGCTTGAATTACACATCCCCTGGAGATTATGAACAGAGTTACAGATGCCCCCAGCTAGTAATATTATGACTGCACAAAAAATATTGGGCTGCTGCAAGTATGGAGCAACTGGTAGGACATCCCAGCCAGGCCACCCTCTGTCCAGAAATCCTCCACCCTAGGGCTGCTGAGCAATGAGGCCTGTTTTGCTTGAATGACACATCCCCTGGAAGTTATGAACATAGTTACAGATGCCCCCAGCTAGGACTATTATGACTGCACACAAAATATTGGGCTGCTGCAAGTATGGAGCAACTGGTAGGACATCCCAGCCAGGCCACCCTCTGTCCAGAAATCCTCCACCTTAGGGCTGCTGAGCAATGTGGCCTGTTTTGCTTGAATGACACATCCCCTGGAGATTATGAACAGAGTTACAGATGCCCCTAGCTAGGAATATTATGAATGCACAAAAAATATTGGGCTGCTGCAAGTATGGAGCAACTGGTAGGACATCCCAGCCAGGCCACCCTCTGTCCAGAAATCCTCCACCCTAGGGCTGCTGAGCAATGAGGCCTGTTTTGCTTGAATTACACATCCCCTGGAGATTATGAACAGAGTTACAGATGCCCCCAGCTAGGACTATTATGACTGCACACAAAAATGTTGGGCTGCTGCAAGTATGGAGCAACTGGTAGGACATCCCAGCCAGGCCACCCTCTGTCCAGAAATCCTCCACCCTAGGGCTGCTGAGCAATGAGGCCTGTTTTGCTTGAATTACACATCCCCTGGAGATTATGAACAGAGTTACAGATGCCCCCAGCTAGGACTATTATGACTGCACACAAAATATTGGGCTGCTGCAAGTATGGAGCAACTGGTAGGACATCCCAGCCAGGCCACCCTCTGTCCAGAAATCCTCCACCCTAGGGCTGCTGAGCAATGAGGCCTGTTTTGCTTGAATTACACAACCCCTGGAGATTATGAACAGAGTTACAGATGCCCCCAGCTAGGACTATTATGACTGCTAAAAAATTATTGGGCTGCTGCAAGTATGGAGCAACTGGTAGGACATCCCAGCCATGCCACCCTCTGTCCAGAAATCCTCCACCTTAGGGCTGCTGAGCAATGAGGCCTGTTTTGCTTGAATTACACATCCCCTGGAGATTATGAACAGAGTTACAGATGCCCCCAGCTAGGACTATTATGACTGCACAAAAATTATTGGGCTGCTGCAAGTATGGAGCAACTGGTAGGACATCCCAGCCAGGCCACCCTCTGTCCAGAAATCCTCCACCCTAGGGCTGCTGAGCAATGGGGCCTGTTTTGCTTGAATGACACATCCCCTGGAGATTATGAACAGAGTTACAGATGCCCCTAGCTAGGACTATTATGACTGCACACAAAAATATTGGACTGCTGCAAGTATGGAGCAACTGGTAGGACATCCCAGCCAGGCCACCCTCTGTCCAGAAATCCTCCACCCTAGGGCTGCTGAGCAATGAGGCCTGTTTTGCTTGAATTACACAACCCCTGGAGATTATGAACAGAGTTACAGATGCCCCCAGCTAGGACTATTATGACTGCACACAAATTATTGGGCTGCTGCAAGTATGGAGCAACTGGTAGGACATCCCAGCCATGCCACCCTCTGTCCAGAAATCCTCCACCTTAGGGCTGCTGAGCAATGAGGCCTGTTTTGCTTGAATTACACATCCCCTGGAGATTATGAACAGAGTTACAGATGCCCCCAGCTAGGACTATTATGACTGCACACAAAATATTGGGCTGCTGCAAGTATGGAGCAACTGGTAGGACATCCCAGCCAGGCCACCCTCTGTCCAGAAATCCTCCACCCTAGGGCTGCTGAGCAATGGGGCCTGTTTTGCTTGAATGACACATCCCCTGGAGATTATGAACAGAGTCACAGATGCCCCTAGCTAGGACTATTATGACTGCACACAAAAATATTGGACTGCTGCAAGTATGGAGCAACTGGTAGGACATCCCAGCCAGGCCACCCTCTGTCCAGAAATCCTCCACCCTAGGGCTGCTGAGCAATGAGGCCTGTTTTGCTTGAATTACACATCCCCTGGAGATTATGAACAGAGTTACAGATGCCCCCAGCTAGTACTATTATGACTGCACAAAAATTATTGGGCTGCTGCAAGTATGGAGCAACTGGTAGGACATCCCAGCCAGGCCACCCTCTGTCCAGAAATCCTCCACCCTAGGGCTGCTGAGCAATGAGGCCTGTTTTGCTTGAATTACACATCCCCTGGAAGTTATGAACATAGTTACAGATGCCCCCAGCTAGGACTATTATGACTGCACACAAAATATTGGGCTGCTGCAAGTATGGAGCAACTGGTAGGACATCCCAGCCAGGCCACCCTCTGTCCAGAAATCCTCCACCCTAGGGCTGCTGAGCAATGAGGCCTGTTTTGCTTGAATGACACATCCCCTGGAGATTATGAACAGAGTTACAGATGCCCCCAGCTAGGACTATTATGACTGCACAAAAAATATTGGGCTGCTGCAAGTATGGAGCAACTGGTAGGACATCCCAGCCAGGCCACCCTCTGTCCAGAAATCCTCCACCCTAGGGCTGCTGAGCAATGAGGCCTGTTTTGCTTGAATTACACATCCCCTGGAGATTATGAACAGAGTTATAGATGCCCCCAGCTAGGACTATTATGACTGCACAAAAATTATTGGGCTGCTGCAAGTATGGAGCAACTGGTAGGACATCCCAGCCAGGCCACCCTCTGTCCAGAAATCCTCCACCCTAGGGCTGCTGAGCAATGAGGCCTGTTTTGCTTGAATTACACATCCCCTGGAGATTATGAGCAGAGTTACAGATGCCCCCAGCTAGGACTATTATGACTGCACAAAAAATATTGGGCTGCTGCAAGTATGGAGCAACTGGTAGGACATCCCAGCCAGGCCACCCTCTGTCCAGAAATCCTCCACCCTAGGGCTGCTGAGCAATGAGGCCTGTTTTGCTTGAATTACACATCCCCTGGAGATTATGAACAGAGTTACAGATGCCCCCAGCTAGGAATATTATGACTGCACACAAAATATTGGGCTGCTGCAAGTATGGAGCAACTGGTAGGACATCCCAGCCAGGCCACCCTCTGTCCAGAAATCCTCCACCCTAGGGCTGCTGAGCAATGAGGCCTGTTTTGCTTGAATTACACAACCCCTGGAGATTATGAACAGAGTTACAGATGCCCCCAGCTAGGACTATTATGACTGCACACAAATTATTGGGCTGCTGCAAGTATGGAGCAACTGGTAGGACATCCCAGCCAGGCCACCCTCTGTCCAGAAATCCTCCACCCTAGGGCTGCTGAGCAATGAGGCCTGTTTTGCTTGAATTACACATCCCCTGGAGATTATGAACAGAGTTACAGATGCCCCCAGCTAGGACTATTATGACTGCACACAAATTATTGGGCTGCTGCAAGTATGGAGCAACTGGTAGGACATCCCAGCCAGGCCACCCTCTGTCCAGAAATCCTCCACCCTAGGGCTGCTGAGCAATGAGGCCTGTTTTGCTTGAATGACACATCCCCTGGAGATTATGAACAGAGTTACAGATGCCCCCAGCTGGGACTATTATGACTGCACAAAAATTATTGGGCTGCTGCAAGTATGGAGCAACTGGTAGGACATCCCAGCCAGGCCACCCTCTGTCCAGAAATCCTCCACCCTAGGGCTGTTGAGCAATGAGGCCTGTTTTGCTTGAATTACACATCCCCTGGAGATTATGAACAGAGTTACAGATGCCCCCAGCTAGGACTATTATGACTGCACACAAATTATTGGGCTGCTGCAAGTATGGAGCAACTGGTAGGACATCCCAGCCAGGCCACCCTCTGTCCAGAAATCCTCCACCCTAGGGCTGCTGAGCAATGAGGCCTGTTTTGCTTGAATGACACATACCCTGGAGATTATGAACAGAGTTACAGATGCCCCCAGCTAGGACTATTATGACTGCACACAAATTATTGGGCTGCTGCAAGTATGGAGCAACTGGTAGGACATCCCAGCCAGGCCACCCTCTGTCCAGAAATCCTCCACCCTAGGGCTGCTGAGCAATGAGGCCTGTTTTGCTTGAATTACACATCCCCTGGAGATTATGAACAGAGTTACAGATGCCCCCAGCTAGGACTATTATGACTGCACACAAAATATTGGGCTGCTGCAAGTATGGAGCAACTGGTAGGACATACCAGCCAGGCCACCCTCTGTCCAGAAATCCTCCACCCTAGGGCTGCTGAGCAATGAGGCCTGTTTTGCTTGAATTACACATCCCCTGGAGATTATGAACAGAGTTACAGATGCCCCCAGCTAGGACTATTATGACTGCACACAAAAATATTGGGCTGCTGCAAGTATGGAGCAACTGGTAGGACATCCCAGCCAGGCCACCCTCTGTCCAGAAATCCTCCACCCTAGGGCTGCTGAGCAATGAGGCCTGTTTTGCTTGAATTACACAACCCCTGGAGATTATGAACAGAGTGACAGATGCCCCCAGCTAGGACTATTATGACTGCACAAAAAATATTGGGCTGCTGCAAGTATGGAGCAACTGGTAGGACATCCCAGCCATGCCACCCTCTGTCCAGAAATCCTCCACCTTAGGGCTGCTGAGCAATGTGGCCTGTTTTGCTTGAATGACACATCCCCTGGAGATTATGAACAGAGTTACAGATGCCCCTAGCTAGGACTATTATGACTGCACAAAAAATATTGGGCTGCTGCAAGTATGGAGCAACTGGTAGGACATCCCAGCCAGGCCACCCTCTGTCCAGAAATCCTCCACCCTAGGGCTGCTGAGCAATGAGGCCTGTTTTGCTTGAATTACACATCCCCTGGAGATTATGAACAGAGTTACCGATGCCCCCAGCTAGGACTATTATGACTGCACACAAAAATATTGGGCTGCTGCAAGTATGGAGCAACTGGTAGGACATCCCAGCCAGGCCACCCTCTGTCCAGAAATCCTCCACCCTAGGGCTGCTGAGCAATGAGGCCTGTTTTGCTTGAATTACACAACCCCTGGAGATTATGAACTGAGTTACAGATGCCCCCAGCTAGGACTATTATGACTGCACACAAAATATTGGGCTGCTGCAAGTATGGAGCAACTGGTAGGACATCCCAGCCAGGCCACCCTCTGTCCAGAAATCCTCCACCCTAGGGCTGCTGAGCAATGAGGCCTGTTTTGCTTGAATTACACAACCCCTGGAGATTATGAACAGAGTTACAGATGCCCCCAGCTAGGACTATTATGACTGCTAAAAAAATTATTGGGCTGCTGCAAGTATGGAGCAACTGGTAGGACATCCCAGCCATGCCACCCTCTGTCCAGAAATCCTCCACCTTAGGGCTGCTGAGCAATGAGGCCTGTTTTGCTTGAATTACACAACCCCTGGAGATTATGAACAGAGTTACAGATGCCCCCAGCTAGGACTATTATGACTGCACACAAATTATTGGGCTGCTGCAAGTATGGAGCAACTGGTAGGACATCCCAGCCAGGCCACCCTCTGTCCAGAAATCCTCCACCCTAGGGCTGCTGAGCAATGAGGCCTGTTTTGCTTGAATTACA
Source organism: Limnomonas spitsbergensis (assembly GCA_037349105.1). NCBI lineage: Eukaryota > Viridiplantae > Chlorophyta > Chlorophyceae > Chlamydomonadales > Limnomonas > Limnomonas spitsbergensis. The sequence goes on along the minus strand of JAYJMM010000094.1, from coordinate 1,534,542 downwards.
CATCCCCTGGAGATTATGAACAGAGTTACAGATGCCCCCAGCTAGGACTATTATGACTGCACACAAATTATTGGGCTGCTGCAAGTATGGAGCAACTGGTAGGACATCCCAGCCAGGCCACCCTCTGTCCAGAAATCCTCCACCCTAGGGCTGCTGAGCAATGAGGCCTGTTTTGCTTGAATGACACATCCCCTGGAGATTATGAACAGAGTTACAGATGCCCCCAGCTGGGACTATTATGACTGCACAAAAATTATTGGGCTGCTGCAAGTATGGAGCAACTGGTAGGACATCCCAGCCAGGCCACCCTCTGTCCAGAAATCCTCCACCCTAGGGCTGTTGAGCAATGAGGCCTGTTTTGCTTGAATTACACATCCCCTGGAGATTATGAACAGAGTTACAGATGCCCCCAGCTAGGACTATTATGACTGCACACAAATTATTGGGCTGCTGCAAGTATGGAGCAACTGGTAGGACATCCCAGCCAGGCCACCCTCTGTCCAGAAATCCTCCACCCTAGGGCTGCTGAGCAATGAGGCCTGTTTTGCTTGAATGACACATCCCCTGGAGATTATGAACAGAGTTACAGATGCCCCCAGCTACGACTATTATGACTGCACAAAAATTATTGGGCTGCTGCAAGTATGGAGCAACTGGTAGGACATCCCAGCCAGGCCACCCTCTGTCCAGAAATCCTCCACCCTAGGGCTGCTGAGCAATGAGGCCTGTTTTGCTTGAATTACACATCCCCTGGAGATTATGAACAGAGTTACAGATGCCCCCAGCTAGGACTATTATGACTGCACACAAATTATTGGGCTGCTGCAAGTATGGAGCAACTGGTAGGACATCCCAGCCAGGCCACCCTCTGTCCAGAAATCCTCCACCCTAGGGCTGCTGAGCAATGAGGCCTGTTTTGCTTGAATGACACATCCCCTGGAGATTATGAACAGAGTTACAGATGCCCCCAGCTAGGACTATTATGACTGCACACAAAATATTGGGCTGCTGCAAGTATGGAGCAACTGGTAGGACATACCAGCCAGGCCACCCTCTGTCCAGAAATCCTCCACCCTAGGGCTGCTGAGCAATGAGGCCTGTTTTGCTTGAATTACACATCCCCTGGAGATTATGAACAGAGTTACAGATGCCCCCAGCTAGGACTATTATGACTGCACACAAAATATTGGGCTGCTGCAAGTATGGAGCAACTGGTAGGACATCCCAGCCAGGCCACCCTCTGTCCAGAAATCCTCCACCCTAGGGCTGCTGAGCAATGAGGCCTGTTTTGCTTGAATTACACAACCCCTGGAGATTATGAACAGAGTGACAGATGCCCCCAGCTAGGACTATTATGACTGCACAAAAAATATTGGGCTGCTGCAAGTATGGAGCAACTGGTAGGACATCCCAGCCATGCCACCCTCTGTCCAGAAATCCTCCACCTTAGGGCTGCTAAGCAATGTGGCCTGTTTTGCTTGAATGACACATCCCCTGGAGATTATGAACAGAGTTACAGATGCCCCTAGCTAGGACTATTATGACTGCACAAAAAATATTGGGCTGCTGCAAGTATGGAGCAACTGGTAGGACATCCCAGCCAGGCCACCCTCTGTCCAGAAATCCTCCACCCTAGGGCTGCTGAGCAATGAGGCCTGTTTTGCTTGAATTACACATCCCCTGGAGATTATGAACAGAGTTACCGATGCCCCCAGCTAGGACTATTATGACTGCACACAAAAATATTGGGCTGCTGCAAGTATGGAGCAACTGGTAGGACATCCCAGCCAGGCCACCCTCTGTCCAGAAATCCTCCACCCTAGGGCTGCTGAGCAATGAGGCCTGTTTTGCTTGAATTACACAACCCCTGGAGATTATGAACAGAGTTACAGATGCCCCCAGCTAGGACTATTATGACTGCACACAAAATATTGGGCTGCTGCAAGTATGGAGCAACTGGTAGGACATCCCAGCCAGGCCACCCTCTGTCCAGAAATCCTCCACCCTAGGGCTGCTGAGCAATGAGGCCTGTTTTGCTTGAATTACACAACCCCTGGAGATTATGAACAGAGTTACAGATGCCCCCAGCTAGGACTATTATGACTGCTAAAAAAATTATTGGGCTGCTGCAAGTATGGAGCAACTGGTAGGACATCCCAGCCATGCCACCCTCTGTCCAGAAATCCTCCACCTTAGGGCTGCTGAGCAATGAGGCCTGTTTTGCTTGAATTACACATCCCCTGGAGATTATGAACAGAGTTACAGATGCCCCCAGCTAGGAATATTATGACTGCACACAAAATATTGGGCTGCTGCAAGTATGGAGCAACTGGTAGGACATCCCAGCCAGGCCACCCTCTGTCCAGAAATCCTCCACCCTAGGGCTGCTGAGCAATGGGGCCTGTTTTGCTTGAATGACACATCCCCTGGAGATTATGAACAGAGTTACAGATGCCCCTAGCTAGGACTATTATGACTGCACACAAAAATATTGGACTGCTGCAAGTATGGAGCAACTGGTAGGACATCCCAGCCAGGCCACCCTCTGTCCAGAAATCCTCCACCCTAGGGCTGCTGAGCAATGAGGCCTGTTTTGCTTGAATTACACATCCCCTGGAGATTATGAACAGAGTTACAGATGCCCCCAGCTAGTAATATTATGACTGCACAAAAAATATTGGGCTGCTGCAAGTATGGAGCAACTGGTAGGACATCCCAGCCAGGCCACCCTCTGTCCAGAAATCCTCCACCCTAGGGCTGCTGAGCAATGAGGCCTGTTTTGCTTGAATGACACATCCCCTGGAAGTTATGAACATAGTTACAGATGCCCCCAGCTAGGACTATTATGACTGCACACAAAATATTGGGCTGCTGCAAGTATGGAGCAACTGGTAGGACATCCCAGCCAGGCCACCCTCTGTCCAGAAATCCTCCACCTTAGGGCTGCTGAGCAATGTGGCCTGTTTTGCTTGAATGACACATCCCCTGGAGATTATGAACAGAGTTACAGATGCCCCTAGCTAGGAATATTATGAATGCACAAAAAATATTGGGCTGCTGCAAGTATGGAGCAACTGGTAGGACATCCCAGCCAGGCCACCCTCTGTCCAGAAATCCTCCACCCTAGGGCTGCTGAGCAATGAGGCCTGTTTTGCTTGAATTACACATCCCCTGGAGATTATGAACAGAGTTACAGATGCCCCCAGCTAGGACTATTATGACTGCACACAAAAATGTTGGGCTGCTGCAAGTATGGAGCAACTGGTAGGACATCCCAGCCAGGCCACCCTCTGTCCAGAAATCCTCCACCCTAGGGCTGCTGAGCAATGAGGCCTGTTTTGCTTGAATTACACATCCCCTGGAGATTATGAACAGAGTTACAGATGCCCCCAGCTAGGACTATTATGACTGCACACAAAATATTGGGCTGCTGCAAGTATGGAGCAACTGGTAGGACATCCCAGCCAGGCCACCCTCTGTCCAGAAATCCTCCACCCTAGGGCTGCTGAGCAATGAGGCCTGTTTTGCTTGAATTACACAACCCCTGGAGATTATGAACAGAGTTACAGATGCCCCCAGCTAGGAATATTATGACTGCTAAAAAATTATTGGGCTGCTGCAAGTATGGAGCAACTGGTAGGACATCCCAGCCATGCCACCCTCTGTCCAGAAATCCTCCACCTTAGGGCTGCTGAGCAATGAGGCCTGTTTTGCTTGAATTACACATCCCCTGGAGATTATGAACAGAGTTACAGATGCCCCCAGCTAGGACTATTATGACTGCACAAAAATTATTGGGCTGCTGCAAGTATGGAGCAACTGGTAGGACATCCCAGCCAGGCCACCCTCTGTCCAGAAATCCTCCACCCTAGGGCTGCTGAGCAATGGGGCCTGTTTTGCTTGAATGACACATCCCCTGGAGATTATGAACAGAGTTACAGATGCCCCTAGCTAGGACTATTATGACTGCACACAAAAATATTGGACTGCTGCAAGTATGGAGCAACTGGTAGGACATCCCAGCCAGGCCACCCTCTGTCCAGAAATCCTCCACCCTAGGGCTGCTGAGCAATGAGGCCTGTTTTGCTTGAATTACACATCCCCTGGAGATTATGAACATAGTTACAGATGCCCCCAGCTAGGACTATTATGACTGCACACAAATTATTGGGCTGCTGCAAGTATGGAGCAACTGGTAGGACATCCCAGCCAGGCCACCCTCTGTCCAGAAATCCTCCACCCTAGGGCTGCTGAGCAATGAGGCCTGTTTTGCTTGAATGACACATCCCCTGGAGATTATGAACAGAGTTACAGATGCCCCCAGCTAGGACTATTATGACTGCACAAAAATTATTGGGCTGCTGCAAGTATGGAGCAACTGGTAGGACATCCCAGCCAGGCCACCCTCTGTCCAGAAATCCTCCACCCTAGGGCTGCTGAGCAATGAGGCCTGTTTTGCTTGAATTACACATCCCCTGGAGATTATGAACAGAGTTACAGATGCCCCCAGCTAGGACTATTATGACTGCACACAAATTATTGGGCTGCTGCAAGTATGGAGCAACTGGTAGGACATCCCAGCCAGGCCACCCTCTGTCCAGAAATCCTCCACCCTAGGGCTGCTGAGCAATGGGGCCTGTTTTGCTTGAATGACACATCCCCTGGAGATTATGAACAGAGTTACAGATGCCCCTAGCTAGGAATATTATGAATGCACACAAAAATATTGGACTGCTGCAAGTATGGAGCAACTGGTAGGACATCCCAGCCAGGCCACCCTCTGTCCAGAAATCCTCCACCTTAGGGCTGCTGAGCAATGTGGCCTGTTTTGCTTGAATGACACATCCCCTGGAGATTATGAACAGAGTTACAGATGCCCCTAGCTAGGACTATTATGACTGCACAAAAAATATTGGGCTGCTGCAAGTATGGAGCAACTGGTAGGACATCCCAGCCAGGCCACCCTCTGTCCAGAAATCCTCCACCCTAGGGCTGCTGAGCAATGAGGCCTGTTTTGCTTGAATTACACATCCCCTGGAGATTATGAACAGAGTTACCGATGCCCCCAGCTAGGACTATTATGACTGCACACAAAAATATTGGGCTGCTGCAAGTATGGAGCAACTGGTAGGACATCCCAGCCAGGCCACCCTCTGTCCAGAAATCCTCCACCCTAGGGCTGCTGAGCAATGAGGCCTGTTTTGCTTGAATTACACAACCCCTGGAGATTATGAACAGAGTTACAGATGCCCCCAGCTAGGACTATTATGACTGCACACAAAATATTGGGCTGCTGCAAGTATGGAGCAACTGGTAGGACATCCCAGCCAGGCCACCCTCTGTCCAGAAATCCTCCACCCTAGGGCTGCTGAGCAATGAGGCCTGTTTTGCTTGAATGACACATCCCCTGGAGATTATGAACAGAGTTACAGATGCCCCTAGCTAGGACTATTATGACTGCACAAAAATTATTGGGCTGCTGCAAGTATGGAGCAACTGGTAGGACATCCCAGCCAGGCCACCCTCTGTCCAGAAATCCTCCACCCTAGGGCTGCTGAGCAATGAGGCCTGTTTTGCTTGAATTACACATCCCCTGGAGATTATGAACAGAGTTACAGATGCCCCCAGCTAGGACTATTATGACTGCACACAAATTATTGGGCTGCTGCAAGTATGGAGCAACTGGTAGGACATCCCAGCCAGGCCACCCTCTGTCCAGAAATCCTCCACCTTAGGGCTGCTGAGCAATGGGGCCTGTTTTGCTTGAATGACACATCCCCTGGAGATTATGAACAGAGTTACAGATGCCCCTAGCTAGGACTATTATGACTGCACACAAAAATATTGGGCTGCTGCAAGTATGGAGCAACTGGTAGGACATCCCAGCCAGGCCACCCTCTGTCCAGAAATCCTCCACCTTAGGGCTGCTGAGCAATGGGGCCTGTTTTGCTTGAATGACACATCCCCTGGAGATTATGAACATAGTTACAGATGCCCCTAGCTAGGAATATTATGACTGCACAAAAATTATTGGGCTGCTGCAAGTATGGAGCAACTGGTAGGACATCCCAGCCAGGCCACCCTCTGTCCAGAATCCTCCACCCTAGGGCTGCTGAGCAATGAGGCCTGTTTTGCTTGAATTACACATCCCCTGGAGATTATGAACAGAGTTACCGATGCCCCCAGCTAGGACTATTATGACTGCACACAAAAATATTGGGCTGCTGCAAGTATGGAGCAACTGGTAGGACATCCCAGCCAGGCCACCCTCTGTCCAGAAATCCTCCACCCTAGGGCTGCTGAGCAATGAGGCCTGTTTTGCTTGAATTACACATCCCCTGGAGATTATGAACAGAGTTACAGATGCCCCCAGCTAGGACTATTATGACTGCACACAAAATATTGGGCTGCTGCAAGTATGGAGCAACTGGTAGGACATCCCAGCCAGGCCACCCTCTGTCCAGAAATCCTCCACCCTAGGGCTGCTGAGCAATGAGGCCTGTTTTGCTTGAATTACACAACCCCTGGAGATTATGAACAGAGTTACAGATGCCCCCAGCTAGGACTATTATGACTGCTAAAAAAATTATTGGGCTGCTGCAAGTATGGAGCAACTGGTAGGACATCCCAGCCATGCCACCCTCTGTCCAGAAATCCTCCACCTTAGGGCTGCTGAGCAATGAGGCCTGTTTTGCTTGAATTACACAACCCCTGGAGATTATGAACAGAGTTACAGATGCCCCCAGCTAGGACTATTATGACTGCACACAAATTATTGGGCTGCTGCAAGTATGGAGCAACTGGTAGGACATCCCAGCCAGGCCACCCTCTGTCCAGAAATCCTCCACCCTAGGGCTGCTGAGCAATGAGGCCTGTTTTGCTTGAATTACACATCCCCTGGAGATTATGAACAGAGTTACAGATGCCCCCAGCTAGGACTATTATGACTGCACACAAATTATTGGGCTGCTGCAAGTATGGAGCAACTGGTAGGACATCCCAGCCAGGCCACCCTCTGTCCAGAAATCCTCCACCCTAGGGCTGCTGAGCAATGAGGCCTGTTTTGCTTGAATGACACATCCCCTGGAGATTATGAACAGAGTTACAGATGCCCCCAGCTGGGACTATTATGACTGCACAAAAATTATTGGGCTGCTGCAAGTATGGAGCAACTGGTAGGACATCCCAGCCAGGCCACCCTCTGTCCAGAAATCCTCCACCCTAGGGCTGTTGAGCAATGAGGCCTGTTTTGCTTGAATTACACATCCCCTGGAGATTATGAACAGAGTTACAGATGCCCCCAGCTAGGACTATTATGACTGCACACAAATTATTGGGCTGCTGCAAGTATGGAGCAACTGGTAGGACATCCCAGCCAGGCCACCCTCTGTCCAGAAATCCTCCACCCTAGGGCTGCTGAGCAATGAGGCCTGTTTTGCTTGAATGACACATCCCCTGGAGATTATGAACAGAGTTACAGATGCCCCCAGCTACGACTATTATGACTGCACAAAAATTATTGGGCTGCTGCAAGTATGGAGCAACTGGTAGGACATCCCAGCCAGGCCACCCTCTGTCCAGAAATCCTCCACCCTAGGGCTGCTGAGCAATGAGGCCTGTTTTGCTTGAATTACACATCCCCTGGAGATTATGAACAGAGTTACAGATGCCCCCAGCTAGGACTATTATGACTGCACACAAATTATTGGGCTGCTGCAAGTATGGAGCAACTGGTAGGACATCCCAGCCATGCCACCCTCTGTCCAGAAATCCTCCACCCTAGGGCTGCTGAGCAATGAGGCCTGTTTTGCTTGAATGACACATCCCCTGGAGATTATGAACAGAGTTACAGATGCCCCCAGCTAGGACTATTATGACTGCACACAAAATATTGGGCTGCTGCAAGTATGGAGCAACTGGTAGGACATCCCAGCCAGGCCACCCTCTGTCCAGAAATCCTCCACCCTAGGGCTGCTGAGCAATGAGGCCTGTTTTGCTTGAATTACACATCCCCTGGAGATTATGAACAGAGTTACAGATGCCCCCAGCTAGGACTATTATGACTGCACACAAAATATTGGGCTGCTGCAAGTATGGAGCAACTGGTAGGACATCCCAGCCAGGCCACCCTCTGTCCAGAAATCCTCCACCCTAGGGCTGCTGAGCAATGAGGCCTGTTTTGCTTGAATTACACAACCCCTGGAGATTATGAACAGAGTGACAGATGCCCCCAGCTAGGACTATTATGACTGCTAAAAAAATATTGGGCTGCTGCAAGTATGGAGCAACTGGTAGGACATCCCAGCCAGGCCACCCTCTGTCCAGAAATCCTCCACCCTAGGGCTGCTGAGCAATGAGGCCTGTTTTGCTTGAATTACACATCCCCTGGAGATTATGAACAGAGTTACCGATGCCCCCAGCTAGGACTATTATGACTGCACACAAAAATATTGGGCTGCTGCAAGTATGGAGCAACTGGTAGGACATCCCAGCCAGGCCACCCTCTGTCCAGAAATCCTCCACCCTAGGGCTGCTGAGCAATGAGGCCTGTTTTGCTTGAATTACACAACCCCTGGAGATTATGAACAGAGTTACAGATGCCCCCAGCTAGGACTATTATGACTGCACACAAAATATTGGGCTGCTGCAAGTATGGAGCAACTGGTAGGACATCCCAGCCAGGCCACCCTCTGTCCAGAAATCCTCCACCCTAGGGCTGCTGAGCAATGAGGCCTGTTTTGCTTGAATGACACATCCCCTGGAGATTATGAACAGAGTTACAGATGCCCCCAGCTACGACTATTATGACTGCACAAAAATTATTGGGCTGCTGCAAGTATGGAGCAACTGGTAGGACATCCCAGCCAGGCCACCCTCTGTCCAGAAATCCTCCACCCTAGGGCTGCTGAGCAATGAGGCCTGTTTTGCTTGAATTACACATCCCCTGGAGATTATGAACAGAGTTACAGATGCCCCCAGCTAGGACTATTATGACTGCACACAAATTATTGGGCTGCTGCAAGTATGGAGCAACTGGTAGGACATCCCAGCCATGCCACCCTCTGTCCAGAAATCCTCCACCCTAGGGCTGCTGAGCAATGAGGCCTGTTTTGCTTGAATGACACATCCCCTGGAGATTATGAACAGAGTTACAGATGCCCCCAGCTAGGACTATTATGACTGCACACAAAATATTGGGCTGCTGCAAGTATGGAGCAACTGGTAGGACATCCCAGCCAGGCCACCCTCTGTCCAGAAATCCTCCACCCTAGGGCTGCTGAGCAATGAGGCCTGTTTTGCTTGAATTACACATCCCCTGGAGATTATGAACAGAGTTACAGATGCCCCCAGCTAGGACTATTATGACTGCACACAAAATATTGGGCTGCTGCAAGTATGGAGCAACTGGTAGGACATCCCAGCCAGGCCACCCTCTGTCCAGAAATCCTCCACCCTAGGGCTGCTGAGCAATGAGGCCTGTTTTGCTTGAATTACACAACCCCTGGAGATTATGAACAGAGTGACAGATGCCCCCAGCTAGGACTATTATGACTGCTAAAAAAATATTGGGCTGCTGCAAGTATGGAGCAACTGGTAGGACATCCCAGCCAGGCCACCCTCTGTCCAGAAATCCTCCACCCTAGGGCTGCTGAGCAATGAGGCCTGTTTTGCTTGAATTACACATCCCCTGGAGATTATGAACAGAGTTACCGATGCCCCCAGCTAGGACTATTATGACTGCACACAAAAATATTGGGCTGCTGCAAGTATGGAGCAACTGGTAGGACATCCCAGCCAGGCCACCCTCTGTCCAGAAATCCTCCACCCTAGGGCTGCTGAGCAATGAGGCCTGTTTTGCTTGAATTACACAACCCCTGGAGATTATGAACAGAGTTACAGATGCCCCCAGCTAGGACTATTATGACTGCACACAAAATATTGGGCTGCTGCAAGTATGGAGCAACTGGTAGGACATCCCAGCCAGGCCACCCTCTGTCCAGAAATCCTCCACCCTAGGGCTGCTGAGCAATGAGGCCTGTTTTGCTTGAATTACACAACCCCTGGAGATTATGAACAGAGTTACAGATGCCCCCAGCTAGGACTATTATGACTGCTAAAAAAATTATTGGGCTGCTGCAAGTATGGAGCAACTGGTAGGACATCCCAGCCATGCCACCCTCTGTCCAGAAATCCTCCACCTTAGGGCTGCTGAGCAATGAGGCCTGTTTTGCTTGAATTACACATCCCCTGGAGATTATGAACAGAGTTACAGATGCCCCCAGCTAGGAATATTATGACTGCACACAAAATATTGGGCTGCTGCAAGTATGGAGCAACTGGTAGGACATCCCAGCCAGGCCACCCTCTGTCCAGAAATCCTCCACCCTAGGGCTGCTGAGCAATGGGGCCTGTTTTGCTTGAATGACACATCCCCTGGAGATTATGAACAGAGTTACAGATGCCCCTAGCTAGGACTATTATGACTGCACACAAAAATATTGGACTGCTGCAAGTATGGAGCAACTGGTAGGACATCCCAGCCAGGCCACCCTCTGTCCAGAAATCCTCCACCCTAGGGCTGCTGAGCAATGAGGCCTGTTTTGCTTGAATTACACATCCCCTGGAGATTATGAACAGAGTTACAGATGCCCCCAGCTAGTACTATTATGACTGCACAAAAAATATTGGGCTGCTGCAAGTATGGAGCAACTGGTAGGACATCCCAGCCAGGCCACCCTCTGTCCAGAAATCCTCCACCCTAGGGCTGCTGAGCAATGAGGCCTGTTTTGCTTGAATGACACATCCCCTGGAAGTTATGAACATAGTTACAGATGCCCCCAGCTAGGACTATTATGACTGCACACAAAATATTGGGCTGCTGCAAGTATGGAGCAACTGGTAGGACATCCCAGCCATGCCACCCTCTGTCCAGAAATCCTCCACCTTAGGGCTGCTGAGCAATGTGGCCTGTTTTGCTTGAATGACACATCCCCTGGAGATTATGAACAGAGTTACAGATGCCCCTAGCTAGGAATATTATGAATGCACAAAAAATATTGGGCTGCTGCAAGTATGGAGCAACTGGTAGGACATCCCAGCCAGGCCACCCTCTGTCCAGAAATCCTCCACCCTAGGGCTGCTGAGCAATGAGGCCTGTTTTGCTTGAATTACACATCCCCTGGAGATTATGAACAGAGTTACAGATGCCCCCAGCTAGGACTATTATGACTGCACACAAAAATGTTGGGCTGCTGCAAGTATGGAGCAACTGGTAGGACATCCCAGCCAGGCCACCCTCTGTCCAGAAATCCTCCACCCTAGGGCTGCTGAGCAATGAGGCCTGTTTTGCTTGAATTACACATCCCCTGGAGATTATGAACAGAGTTACAGATGCCCCCAGCTAGGACTATTATGACTGCACACAAAATATTGGGCTGCTGCAAGTATGGAGCAACTGGTAGGACATCCCAGCCAGGCCACCCTCTGTCCAGAAATCCTCCACCCTAGGGCTGCTGAGCAATGAGGCCTGTTTTGCTTGAATTACACAACCCCTGGAGATTATGAACAGAGTTACAGATGCCCCCAGCTAGGACTATTATGACTGCTAAAAAATTATTGGGCTGCTGCAAGTATGGAGCAACTGGTAGGACATCCCAGCCATGCCACCCTCTGTCCAGAAATCCTCCACCTTAGGGCTGCTGAGCAATGAGGCCTGTTTTGCTTGAATTACACATCCCCTGGAGATTATGAACAGAGTTACAGATGCCCCCAGCTAGGACTATTATGACTGCACAAAAATTATTGGGCTGCTGCAAGTATGGAGCAACTGGTAGGACATCCCAGCCAGGCCACCCTCTGTCCAGAAATCCTCCACCCTAGGGCTGCTGAGCAATGGGGCCTGTTTTGCTTGAATGACACATCCCCTGGAGATTATGAACAGAGTTACAGATGCCCCTAGCTAGGACTATTATGACTGCACACAAAAATATTGGACTGCTGCAAGTATGGAGCAACTGGTAGGACATCCCAGCCAGGCCACCCTCTGTCCAGAAATCCTCCACCCTAGGGCTGCTGAGCAATGAGGCCTGTTTTGCTTGAATTACACATCCCCTGGAGATTATGAACATAGTTACAGATGCCCCCAGCTAGGACTATTATGACTGCACACAAATTATTGGGCTGCTGCAAGTATGGAGCAACTGGTAGGACATCCCAGCCAGGCCACCCTCTGTCCAGAAATCCTCCACCCTAGGGCTGCTGAGCAATGAGGCCTGTTTTGCTTGAATGACACATCCCCTGGAGATTATGAACAGAGTTACAGATGCCCCCAGCTAGGACTATTATGACTGCACAAAAATTATTGGGCTGCTGCAAGTATGGAGCAACTGGTAGGACATCCCAGCCAGGCCACCCTCTGTCCAGAAATCCTCCACCCTAGGGCTGCTGAGCAATGAGGCCTGTTTTGCTTGAATTACACATCCCCTGGAGATTATGAACAGAGTTACAGATGCCCCCAGCTAGGACTATTATGACTGCACACAAATTATTGGGCTGCTGCAAGTATGGAGCAACTGGTAGGACATCCCAGCCAGGCCACCCTCTGTCCAGAAATCCTCCACCCTAGGGCTGCTGAGCAATGGGGCCTGTTTTGCTTGAATGACACATCCCCTGGAGATTATGAACAGAGTTACAGATGCCCCTAGCTAGGAATATTATGAATGCACACAAAAATATTGGACTGCTGCAAGTATGGAGCAACTGGTAGGACATCCCAGCCAGGCCACCCTCTGTCCAGAAATCCTCCACCCTAGGGCTGCTGAGCAATGAGGCCTGTTTTGCTTGAATTACACATCCCCTGGAGATTATGAACAGAGTTACAGATGCCCCCAGCTAGGAATATTATGACTGCACACAAAATATTGGGCTGCTGCAAGTATGGAGCAACTGGTAGGACATCCCAGCCAGGCCACCCTCTGTCCAGAAATCCTCCACCCTAGGGCTGCTGAGCGATGAGGCCTGTTTTGCTTGAATGACACATCCCCTGGAGATTATGAACAGAGTTACAGATGCCCCCAGCTAGGACTATTATGACTGCACAAAAAATATTGGGCTGCTGCAAGTATGGAGCAACTGGTAGGACATCCCAGCCAGGCCACCCTCTGTCCAGAAATCCTCCACCCTAGGGCTGCTGAGCAATGAGGCCTGTTTTGCTTGAATGACACATCCCCTGGAGATTATGAACAGAGTTACAGATGCCCCCAGCTAGGACTATTATGACTGCACACAAATTATTGGGCTGCTGCAAGTATGGAGCAACTGGTAGGACATCCCAGCCAGGCCACCCTCTGTCCAGAAATCCTCCACCCTAGGGCTGCTGAGCAATGAGGCCTGTTTTGCTTGAATTACACATCCCCTGGAGATTATGAACAGAGTTACAGATGCCCCTAGCTAGGACTATTATGACTGCACACAAAATATTGGGCTGCTGCAAGTATGGAGCAACTGGTAGGACATCCCAGCCAGGCCACCCTCTGTCCAGAAATCCTCCACCCTAGGGCTGCTGAGCAATGAGGCCTGTTTTGCTTGAATTACACATCCCCTGGAGATTATGAACAGAGTTACAGATGCCCCCAGCTAGGAATATTATGACTGCACACAAAATATTGGGCTGCTGCAAGTATGGAGCAACTGGTAGGACATCCCAGCCAGGCCACCCTCTGTCCAGAAATCCTCCACCCTAGGGCTGCTGAGCAATGAGGCCTGTTTTGCTTGAATGACACATCCCCTGGAGATTATGAACAGAGTTACAGATGCCCCCAGCTAGTACTATTATGACTGCACAAAAAATATTGGGCTGCTGCAAGTATGGAGCAACTGGTAGGACATCCCAGCCATGCCACCCTCTGTCCAGAAATCCTCCACCTTAGGGCTGCTAAGCAATGTGGCCTGTTTTGCTTGAATGACACATCCCCTGGAGATTATGAACAGAGTTACAGATGCCCCTAGCTAGGACTATTATGACTGCACAAAAAATATTGGGCTGCTGCAAGTATGGAGCAACTGGTAGGACATCCCAGCCAGGCCACCCTCTGTCCAGAAATCCTCCACCCTAGGGCTGCTGAGCAATGAGGCCTGTTTTGCTTGAATTACACATCCCCTGGAGATTATGAACAGAGTTACCGATGCCCCCAGCTAGGACTATTATGACTGCACACAAAAATATTGGGCTGCTGCAAGTATTGAGCAACTGGTAGGACATCCCAGCCATGCCACCCTCTGTCCAGAAATCCTCCACCTTAGGGCTGCTGAGCAATGGGGCCTGTTTTGCTTGAATGACACATCCCCTGGAGATTATGAACAGAGTTCCAATAGCATATCTATTTCTTGCACGGTTGCTTTGCATTTTCTCCCTCCCCTCTCAAAATCCACCATCAACTTACTACTAGGTGAGGGAATGCATATATTTGGAAGGTTAGGCAAGTAGGGGCCAAGGGCTCTTATACATCCCATGCGTGCAGCAGGTGTACTACAGTGTTTTGCAGAGAGATTTATGACTGACATGGCACCTCCCTTGCAGGCCCTCTCACCATGTGGCTGTCGATAGAACCCAAATATCCAGGCTTCCCAACAAACCTGGACCAGCCTCCAGCTGGTGGCCCAAGCAGCAGGGCTGGCCAAGGTAGGGGCTTTGAGCTAACTGGGGGGCACAGTGTTGCTGAACTACATCTGAAAGCATTAATAACACATTACAGATAACACTGACTGGTTGACAGTAGTGTCACCAACTGCCGATACGCAATAATATCTGATTGTGCACACAAAAGCATCTGCCACAGAATGATCGTCTTAACCAAGCTCAGTAAAATGACACACATGTATGCAATAAGGTACCACAACACTAATCACCAGAGGATCAGGTCTGCAGGGAGAGTTGGAGTACAATGTGTGTCTTGGCACTTATTAGGGCTTGCCCCTTCTAGGGTCCCCCAGGGAGGAGCGAGGGAATGCATACTCTCCCTCATCAGTGATACCCTGATCTAGGCTAACAGTAGAATCAGGGACTAGGGAAGAAGCCTACGCCGTCTGACTGCAGCAGTGGCACAATCTGTATCCAGTTGAAGATGTTGCGCTAGCGCATGTGCCGCTGCCAGATGGATTGTAATAGCATCTTTCTCTTCCGGAGTAGTATACGTTTGGAACACCAGCGTCACTTAAGCCGCCCACACTTTCCACTCCGGAATTCAGACAAAGTGTGGCTGGGGTTTGGCCCGCGCTCACGAGTGCAGCATACAAGGTGGAATTGGAGGTGATGGTGGCCAAGCCGGCGACATCGCAGGTCGTGTAGGGTGTCAGGGCGCCACATACTGTGTTACAGCTTACTGATCCAGCGGTTGCTAATGACCAGATACATGGTGGTGGGGCAGGAGATGGGGAAGGAGGAGAGGGAGTAGGAGGGCGAGGAGGAGGGGATGGGGAAGGGGAAGGAGAAGGAGGTGGAGGGAGGGGGGAGGGAGGCAGCGGAGGACCTAGGAAAACAACAGGGGCAGGCAAGGATTGAAGTGATCAGTGACGGAGCTTGAGGGGTTAACTTAGGGTGTCTCATGTAATGTGCATGACAAGCCATGTCATCATTTTCACATGCCAGTATCACAATCTCGCATGTCATTCATTCATGAGCAAGGTTCACCTACCAAGGGGGTGGGCTTGGCGGCGAAGGGGAGGGAGGGACTGGGGGGGAGAAAATAAACTGAGGGGGATGGGGAGGAGAGGGTGGAGGTATGGGTGGGGAAGGAGCGAGTGGTGGAGATGGAGGGAATGGAGGGGGAGGAGGGCTAGGGGGCAAGGGTGCTGGGGGTGAGGGAGAGGGCGGGGGGTTGGGTGAGGGGGAGGGAGGGAAAGGGAGAGGGGGAAGGGGGGGGGAGGGAGACGGAGGTAGAGGGAGCCCAGATGGTGCAGGCGGAGGCGACGGGCTTGGTGGTTGCGGGGAAGGGGTGACGTAGCCAGGGGGGAAGGGGGAGGGAAATGGGGAGGGAGGAGGGGAAGGGGGAGAGGGAGGTACAGGAGGGGGGGGCATGGGAGGTGTTGGGGCTGTGTGGGCACCAAAGAGAGAGTCTGTGCGGATATTTCTAGGGTTGACAGCATTGGGGAACCATTTTTCTCCAAACCAGCTTACGTAGGTGAAGAACGCATACGGCAGGCAGAGGGTGAAGGTTGAACAGGTGTTCTCGGTCCAGAACAAGGCTGGGTTGTTGAGGGTGTTTTGGACGAAGGGTCCACCGGTCACGTTGTAAGCCTCGCCACCAGTCGCGTCGTTGAAGTTCGGGTTGCCGCAGAAGTCAAAGGACAGACAGGCACTGAATGTAACTTTGACGTACTCACTGCCATTCATCGCAGACGTCGTGCGAGGCCAGGCACTCGCCTCTATCGTGGCGATGTACACCGTATCAAGTGGGTTGGAAAGGGACGTGGGTGTCGGCACGAAAAACACTTGGGCGAGGGCGGCAGCCAAGTCGGCCTTAAACTCCAGAGATGTGCCAGCGGGATTCAAATTGTTGGCAATTTCAGTGTGGTTCATCCTGATGTATAGCACCCATCGCTGGGGGGGAGAAAAGTAAAAGGATGTGCCATTCATGTTATTCACCGTCATTGACATGTCACGAGTCTCGTTAAGGTTGGCGGATAGCGACATTGGTGGAGACGGTGGAGCGGGTGAGCGCGGAGGGTTTGGCATCCCAGGGGGCAAGCAAGCGGTGAAGAACAGCAGTACCGGCAAAGCCAGGAGCCGCCCAGAGGGCAGGCAGACAGCTGGGAACAGCCAAATCGGCAAGGCCAGGAGCCGCCCAGGGGGCAGGTAGACAGCTGGGAACAGCCAAGGCAGCAAAGCCAGGAGCCACCTAGGGGAACAGATGAATGCAGCAGGGGAGCACAGCAGGATCGGCAAAGCCAGGAGCCGCCCAGAGGGCAGGCAGGACCGGGCAGAGCACATCCTTGGAGGCCCGGGTCGGGCGACAGACCAGGCAGAAGTGACACCGGGAGGCAGCCGCGCGACGGGAGTAGAAACTCCGCAGGAAGAGCAGGCAGACAGCCGTCACGGGAAGATCGGGAGGACGATGACAACAGATTCGACAGATACTATCCAGGTCGCAGTCCATCAGGAGGCAGAGGAGGTGGATATGGATCGCGCTCAGAATCAGCGGATTCAGAGCCAAGGGGAGCGGACAGGCGCAGGCCAAGAACCAGGCAGGAGTCCAGCGACCAAGAAATGAAGAGAATCGACAGGGAGCAGGCGAGAGTGACCCTGCAGCTGCAGCAACAGATGGTCCCGCAGCTGACAGGGGTGGCCAAGGTCACCAAGATCCCAGCCATCCAAGGCAACGTGCCAGTCCTGGATATGTCGCACCCAGGCGCAGTTGCAGCCAGGAAATATTGCCAGGCGTGTGGATACTGGGGATCGCACAACAGGCTGGCAATGTCAGATGACCAGCCAGCGCTGGCTGTGGTGGCCGGAGAAATAGCTGGATCGTGCCAGTCGCCGTCACCTATGACACTGCTGATCAAGTCGCTGGTCAAGCTTTGGGACAGCAAGCCAGCTAGCGTGGGGCCGCTGATGGCAGCCATCAGGGCGGCGCCCCATGCAGGAAACAGAATTGCCAGAGAAGTGGAACGGATCAGGCAGCAGTGGATCGCCCCAGCAGAGGAGCAGTGTTGCGAGGCCTCGCTGCTCACTTTGTGGATCAAGGTGGTTCAGGCGGAAGTGGGAAAGCCGACCTCGGATGAGAGATCCGCGATCACCAACATCAAGCTGGGAGTCAAGACCACTTTGGATCCAGAGGTCAAGCCAGAGGAGACAGTAGAGGCGTTTGCGCACAGAGTCCTGTCCACAGCAGAGTTGCTACAGATCTCCAGGGATGCAGTGGACTACTTTGGCAGAAGGCACTCGGTCTCGCACATATTCTATGAAGGGCTGCCAGTGGCCACCAGGGTTAAGCTGAGCAAGTTCGTGATCACTGTGCCAGGGTACTTGTGCATGACCGATGAGGAGCAGATCTCTGTGCTGACGCAGCAGGTGGTGCTGTGGGAGAAGTTCGCCCTGGAAATGGGGGACATGTTGGTCACAGATCACAGGCATGCGGCAGAAGAGGAGAATGAGATGGAAGAGGCAGAAGAGGAGAATGAAATGGAAGAGGAGGAAGAGGCGGATGAGGAGGAGGAGGCGCGAGAGGCTTCTTGGAGGGAGAGACTTTTTGGAGAAAGATATTCCTTGGATGAAGAGAAGCCAATGTCACCCAGCGAGCGGTCCATAGATGGGCCAAGGTGGCGCTAGGCTTCCAACAAAGAGGAGGAGTCAGCCCTTGCGGAGCTTACCGAGACCTGAGGCCGAGCCCAGAGCGGCAAGGCCGCTGAGCACGTGACGTTACCCACGCCGTAACTGGCAAGGAGCGGGCAGGCGCCTACAGAGCAGAAAATGCAGACGCAGCGCGGCTTGTCCTAGTACCCGGCAGGCAGTGGGCCGGCAGCCAGCGGACCGAAGACGGAAGATGCAGGATTGGAGTTAAAGCTATCGCAGCAACATAGTGAAAATTTGTTTCTCAAACACCGTAGCAGCAAGGCTACGGTAGTACATATGTTATGAAGATGATGAGCGAGGAGAATTAGTCAACTCGGGCGATGATAACACAGCAGGGGGCGGATCACGCTGCTACGGCGCACATTTCCTGTGGCCATTGAAGACCAGGCGGCTATGGCGCAGTGGGGCGAGAGCAGCGGTTGTTCTTAGCTTAACCTGATAACTTGAAAATTTCTCTTTTTGCTAGCCAGTAGTGGGCTGAACAGCCTGGATTTGTAGGATTCTGCGCATTGCGCATCAGCTGAGACTCTGTGGATTTTTTCTTTTGAAGAAGGCCTGAACCAGGCAGATTTGCTGAGACGATTTGAGCTTCTACGTACATAGGAAAGTGGTGATAGCATAAGCAAGTGACAAGCGTGCCCCATCCAGATCACTGGTCATCCCCAGCCGACGCGATCTACGGAGCTCGCCCTGAAGAACACGCGACCTACGGTGCCGATCCCTGGCTACTCGTGCATCGGAGACGACTAATCAGGCTAGCAGTCCCAAGCAGATATTCACCTAAATAGACCAGGAGGCGCAAAGCCGACCAGGAGCTCTCGGCGTACCAGCTTCCAGCTGAGTCCGCCCGGCGACAAAACCCACGGACAAAGTCACCTCCGTCGCCGTTCCTTCGCAACCCCGAGCATCCCCGCTCACAGAGTGAAGTAGTAGGGGCGGTACCCACAAGACAGGGACACCCAGACATTACCCCTAGGCAGAGAGACTTCCTGCTAGGGCCGAACCTTACAGTAGCCAGTTAACAGCTCTTGTCTGAAGTACAAGGAGTCTGTATGTACGGTAATGTACCGTGTTTATGAGTAGAAGGACACTTCTCTAAGGCGCCTTTACCGGAGATTCCGGAGTTTACCATATTGGCACGTTTACTGCTTTATGGTGCGACAGTGACCAGGCCACCATTGGCATTTGGCAAGCCGCCATGTGACTGTCAGAGACCAGATTGAGATGAAATTGAACATGCACGTGGCTTGTCTCAAACCGGGGCCTTTCTTTTAAGCTTTCTCCTCGATGTCTAGCATGCATCTGGGTGCAAACAAAACAAGCGTCGCTTACCAACAATTTGATGTACCCACTACAGATCTTGAGCGCGCTGCGGTTGGCCACGTTGGGCAGGGTCTAGGATTTCCTGTTTGCACCGCCCAGCCTAAGATGATAACAAGAAGTGAGGCTGATTCGCATCTTGTCAGCATGGTAGTAGGGGGAGGAGGGTGATGGGTCAAGGCACCTGAAGGATGTGCGCTAGCGGCGGATGGCCTCAGCGCTATCGAGTCGGTTAGAGCTTGTTGGAAGGGAGGGCTGCCTTGCGACCATCATACCGTACATGTCCCGAGCATCAATTATTCAATTGTGGTGCTCTGATGGACTGTAAAAACTTCACAAAAAACTTCACACATGTGAAAAGTAAAAATTGAAGGACGAAAGCACTCAGCCATGGTCCAAAATCACCAGGGTTGCAGGCTGCAGCGGTTGCTGCTGATGTGCTTGCTAGAGCCAATCACCAGGGTTGCAGGCAGCAGCGGTTGCTGCTGATGTGCTTTCTAGTGCCAATCACCAGGAGGGGAATATGCCTGTGTGTGCATGGAGGGAGGTGGTGACCAGGTAAAGGGCGGAGAGAGCAGCCATAGCTCTGCAGGCTCCTGTGAAGGACCGCCAAGCTACCCGCCGCATTCATTGCTGCGCAAGGCGATCAGCCCCTAGCATCCTGTGCGGGGTCAGCTGTGTCTACAGTGATGAGGGGTGTGAGGCCGTTTATGTAGCCTGTGCTGTGCTCGGAGAGCAGGCCCTGCGCGTGCCCTTGTGGCCAGATGGGGTGGCAAGGGACCGGGGTATAAAGGAGTGTCTCCTGCAAGCGTGGCAGTAGGGCCCAAATTTGAGCGCCAGGCCGGTAGGTGTGGAGGCAGCTGTCGGTGAATCAGCGGCCCCAGCAGGCCCCAGCCAGATCGATGGATCTGGGCTGAAGGCAGGGGCAGGGGCCCATTTATCAGAGGAGAATCAAGCAGGCAACTTTGGCAAGGGGTTGGCCTTGCATGGCCCAGACAGGGACATCAGGTCAGTGAATATGGAGGCTGCCGGTAGTGCACCAGCAGCTCCAGCAGGCCCCAGCCGGATCAGTGCAGCTGAGTCTCAGGCAGAGGGGCCAGGAAGGGCAGCGGTGCTTGTCAGCCTGGGCCAGTGCAATCCATCGGTGGGGCTGGTAGCTGAGGTCGGGGCACTTGCAGCTCCAGCGGACCCCAGTCAGATCGAAGGATTTGAACAGCTGATGGGGGAGGCAGTCCAATAGCAATGAAGGATCAGGCAGGCAATCCGGGGAACGGATCGGCCTGGCAGGGGCCAGGCCTGGCACTGGATCCAAGGGGATTAACAATGACTGTGTGGGCACCGCAGGGTAGCCAGAGGGTGCCGCTGGCGGTAGCCACGCAGCAGCTGCCCCCAGTCAGCAAGCGGGTGCCCGAGCATGACAGGCAACCGCAGCAGCCGTTAATCTGTATGGAGCTCGCCCTTAAAGAGTAAAGATGCGCGCAGTCAGCAGGGGGGAAGCCAATGCCCGGCAGGGGGGAAGCTGCCCGGCAGCTGCCTCGCACGGGCCAGGGGGCGCCTGTGCAAATTAAAAGTGGAGGGACCACTGTCCCGATGGGACGCATGGCACCACTGCGCCTAGGGAATGATCCTAAATCTTCCCAAGGGCTGGCACAAGCGGACAGCGAGGCAGGGGGACAGGCCCCGTCGGCGCTGGTCTTGGATAAGGACAGGGGGGCAGGGGGGGGGGTAGTGTTGAGGAGGATGAGGAGCAGGGGGAAGATGACGAGGGCGATCAGCTAGAGTTCCCCCGCTACGAGGGCTACCGAGGTCAGTACAAAAGAGGGATGGGTACCAGGGACCACCCAGAGGCGCAGGAATGACCCGTCCCCGGAGGAAAGCCAAGAGGATACTTCCAAGGGGAAGGAGGAGGAGGAACCGGAGCATGAGGTGACCCCCTGTCTCCAGAGAGCGAAGAGGTTACTTCCGAGGATAAAGCCAGGAGGATACTTCCGAGGGGGGTTGGCATGGCTGCACCATGGCCCATGCTGTGCATGGTAGCTGGAATTGAGCCGAGTCATTCCCAACCAGCCCCACGTGGCCGAGCGTTCAGCAGGGCCCAGCGGGCATGCACTGTTCTAAACTTCCGATGGGGGGGAGGAGAAGGGAACCGGAGCATGATCCTGAGGAGGAGACGAGGCCGGGCCTGGCGCAGCCTGCGGACCAGGGTGCTGGGAACAGTCCAGTTACTCCAGTGGGGTCAGCAGGTCGGGTGGATAGCACAGGAGTTCGCAATGTTGACGACCTCTTGCAGGGTTTGTCAGGCGTAGAGCGCTCGTGGGAGCAGCAGGTGGACAGGGATAAACTCCAGCAGTCCAAGAGCCCGGACAGCCAAATGGCCAGCCTGCAGTAGAGGCTTGCGAAAGTCCAACGAAGGGACCAGCAGGAGGCCGGCGAGCCTCACCTCGGACTGCGGGATGCGGGTCTAGAGGTGTCAAGGCAGCAGCAACGGGGGGCCGCAGGCGAGCACTCCAAGGGAGCAAGGCTCACCAAGGAGGATCTGCAGTGTGCTTGGGCGCTGAACGCCAGGCTCACAGGAGGCAGGGTTGTGGTTACAGCAAGCGGCCGTGAAGGCCGAGGGCCCAGCGAGAGGGTGCACCTGCAGGGGTCCCAACGCCCAGCGACCCTCGCCCATGGCGGGAGGTTGCCACCATGGAGAGGGGTCGGGGTCGGAACATGTCAATGACGTTACACCTCTGGGCCCTGCTCATATAAGACTCAGCCGCGTGGGCGCCTAACTAAAGAGTTTGGCGGAAAGATGGAAAGAGACATAGAAGGGGCAGGACAAAAACGGGGGGGAAGTGGGAAATCAAGTGAAGGGACAAACAAAAGGTTGGAAAACACGAAACAAAGGAAGTTCCAACCTCTGAAAAAGTCTACGCCTACGGGGTCGGAGCATGTGTCTTCCCCGGATTTGCTGAGGACCCAGCAGCCACCAAGATGCCCGTTGTTCTCACCAGAACCACCCGATGACAGGGAGGTCAAGGGGCAGAAGCGGCGGGCCAGTGGGCCAGCCATCAGTCGCTCGAGGACAGCGACACGATAGGGGCTGGGGCTAGAACCAGGACGGTCAGCACCGGCAGAGAGGTGGCCAGGTGGAGAATTTGGCACAGCCATAGGTCGCAGTGTTGAGCGGGGGAAAGCCAGACGAAGGGGCAGAATGGTGAGGGAGCAGATCTTCAAGGATATTGCAAGGCCAAGGACCAAGTACAACCCGGACTTGATTCAGGAGGAGTGGTACCATGAGCGGCAAGGCCGACGGGGTGACCAACCGGGTTTCTCATCCCTTCCATCCCCGCCGCCGCTGCTGGGTCAAGGACTGCCACCGCTGGCGCAAGTGGTGGGGGGGCGAAGTCCTAGAGTCTTCCGGCAACAAGCCTCTATCTTCTCTGGTGTGTACCCTGCCATGCCATGGTATGGGATGGCCCATTCATCGATGATGCTTGGGTGCCAGGTGACTTGATATTGGATTTGCTTGATTCTGTCTTTTCTTTTTTGGTGGCGTCCTTTGCTTGGCTCTGTGACCATCCTCCAGCCTGTGATGGCTGCTACTTGGTTGGTGTGCCCATACATCTCCTGTATGACTGTTGCCGCCCTTTCCCCTTCTGATATTTTGCTTTTGGCAAATGCAAAAATGCGCTCTGCCTCCTTCCTTTTGTAGTCATGTCTGGCACATAGGCATGTTCCTGTTGTCTGGCACTTTCTGCGTGGGGCCGCAATCTCTTTCCGTAGGCTCGTATTTGACAAGCATCCTTGCCTTTTCTTGTCTCTGTGGAGGGTAGGGTCCTTGCGCCAGTGTTGTTTTTTCTTGCTGCCTTGCTGTCCGGTCGGGTTTGCTCTGCCCTCTGGATGTTGTGTGGGGTATGGGATATCAGCGAGGTCTCCCGGTCTCTCTGTTTCTGTTTCTGTTGGAATGACACTGTCCTTGGTATTCAGGTATTGGGTGATCAATGTCTGGTCAGGGTGAAGGGAGGCCTGGAACATGGTTCCTGTTGGCATGGGGTTTCTTGCTATAGCAGTGATGTACATGTTTCCCTCATGTATCTCTCGTTGGTCCTTTGGAAGGCTCAACGACGTGTTTCTTTTTCTTATCATGTCTCTTAGGTCTTTGTCTGCTTCCGGCCCGTTGTTTGCCATGACTGAGAGTCTGTTTAAGGCTATGATGTGCTTGTCTTTGACATTTCTCCCGTACCTGTTTCTCAGGCCTCTCCCATCCATCAAGTGCTTGCCTCCTTGTTCTATCAGGTCTGCTAGGTGAGTGATTCCTAGGTGAAACAGGGGTTGAAGCAAGGTGTACGCATTGAGGGGGTCTGTGGCAGGGAGGGTAGCAGTGGCGGGGTTGAGCTGTTCTAGCGCTTGGGCGAGTTCTGGGGTGTGTGCTGTGAATTGTTGCACCTTGCTTTTCATGATGATCAGGTCATTATCTGTGATATGGGACAGTTGTCTGAGCCGCATGCAATGTTTAGCCTGTTGGGTGTCTTTAAACCCTGTGGGGCAACCGCCCATATATTTGAGCTGCTTCTCCAGGAGACCTCGAGTGACTGTGCCCATGCGCCCTTCATCGCGTAGGGAGTGGTGAGCAGTTCTGTATTCTTCTTTGCGTATTCTGTCGCCAAGGATGCACACCCCAGCCCGAAGGACGCGACATCTTGGTGTACGGTAGCTGAGTTGGCACATGTCCATAGTCCATAAGCCTTCTTGACGGCCGTGGCCATGATACTGTCTAGAATCTGGAGGTCATCTCCCGTGCATGGAGTTATCCCAAAGGTGTTTGAGATTGAGGGCTTAATAGTTGTCTCAATGATATGCTTAATTTGTCTTGGAGTGGCATGTGAGGCTTGCAGCTCCTCAATCTTTTGCCTTGCCTTCTTTATCAGGTTTTGGTGCTGGAACTTCCAGTCTAGTGTCATCGTGAGCTCTGCACCGAGGTATCTGAAGGGGTCTATTGGGGGAAGGTGTTGCACGTATTGTCCTTGGACCATTATCTGATTTTCCAGTTGTCTTCTTACTTGCACCAGAGCATCCTTGTTCCCATATAGTCCAGTGCGGATGTTTTGATAAAGGACACCTGATACTAGAGTTTTCCCAGTGTTGACCTTCATTTTCGCGAAGTCGGAGTAGAGACTAAGTTTCTCTGCTTGTACGTGCAGGTCCGACAGTTTACTTGTCAGCATTGACAAGTCGTCTGCGAATGCTGCATTGCTGAGTGAGTGTTCCATGCGAGCGTTCTTGTCATCTATGCATCCAAACATGTAGCCCCTGGCCCCGACTTGGGCCCACCGGAGCTGTGGTTCAATGTAGATGAGGAAAAGGAGGGGTGAAAGGGTGTCCCCTTGTATGCTGCCCCGCCCCATGGGGATCTTTCCAGTGAGCTCTGTGCCCCATGGGACCTGGGTTGTTGCCCCCATGTAAAGGTTTTTAACTGCATCCACCGCATCTGTAGGGAACCCTAGGTCGTACATGATCATAAGAAGAATGTCGTGGTCCATCATGTTAAACGCTGAGGAGAAGTCGACTTGTAAGTTATAGATATTCTGGCCGGTGTGTCGTGCATCTTCGAGCGCCATGACTAGCATCTGGAGTTGGTCCATGGTGCTGGCTTTTGTCCTGAACCCCTTTTGGGTAGAGCTCAGAAGCAAGTGTTTTTCAGCGTAGTCAGACATAGCCCTTGTTTGAAGCCTCGTCCAGAGTTTGTATAGGGCATTTAGCATACGGATAGGTCTCTTCTTGTCTACCAAGGTTTCGTCCGGCCCCTTCTCCAACAGTTGTGTAGTACTTTGCTTCCATTCGTCTGGGGTCACACCGGTGGCCCACATGATGATCATGAGCATGTGCATGCACTCCTTGAACTCGTGTGTCATCATTTTTAGGAGTTCATTTACGATCCCATCTGGTCCCGGTGATTTCCCATCACTTAGTGTGTGTAGGCATTCTTCAAACACTGAGGATTGCTGGATTGTTCTGTGCAGCCACGTTCGGTTTGGGAGACGGGTTGCCAGCGTTTCCAAGGTAAATTTATCGGGACCCGTTGTCCAGGGGTACTGCCGTGTGACCTCATGTGGGTGGTATTTGCCACTTTGGGGGGCACAAGGGGTCAGCAATTTGGTGAAATGTTCCTCCACAATCGAGATCATCTTCTTGGGGTCGTCAGTGATGTGGTTTGTGGCCGGGTCCACAAGGGCTTTGTAGTTGGTTCCGGAGGCTGGCTTTTTGAAGATTTTCCTGTTTGCCATCTTTGGTTTTTTGTTAATGAGGTCTCTGGTAGCTTTGATCGCTTGGTTGAGATTTTGCTTGTCCTGTTCCTTGTCCATGGTCTGGATCTCGGATCTAATGCCTCTGATGACTTGTGAGAGGATCTGCCCACTATTCATGCCCACGTTTGTCTCCAAGGTTGCGGCCTCATGAAGTCTCATTTCCATACCGCTGGGAAGGTTAGTCTGGTTAGCTATGATCTCTTGCATCCCTGTACTTGAGTCGATAGCAGTATTGCGAACTTCGTTTCTAATCTCATGACAAGCTTGAAAGTGTTTGCATAACATAACTCTTTTCCGTGACAGAACCCGTGAGCGGAGGTGGGTGCCAGAGGGGTTAGTGTTTTTGCACACACATGTTTGTAAGGCGATTGCTTGTGTCTTCTGTAGAGCACTCAACAATTGTTCACTTAGCTCATTCACTTTTACTGCCGCATTTTGTCCCTGAATAATAGCTAGGCGATTGCTGGTCTTCCCGTCTTCGGACTCAATCCTGTCGAAGTATGGCTGAATATCTTCTTTAATTACCAGCTGCATTTTATGGTGCATGTCTCGAGTCTCACCGGCGATACCCTCTGAGAAGGTGGAGATTTTGTTGGCGAAGGCTGTCTTGTCGGTGAGGCTGATAGGGCGGACCAAGACCCGGGTGGAGGGGCGAGTGGGCTGTTCTTTTAGAGTGGGGATGAAAATCCCTGTGTTTCCCAGTTCAATGATGCCTAGCAGGGGTGTGTGATCTGATTGGGTGCCTATTTAGAGGACGTTGGTCTTACTTTTGATGATGCCCATATCCAGGTTTGTGAAAATATGGTCAATTCTGGTGGTCGTGTGGGACTCAATCGTGCTGTTTAAGTGGGTGAAGGTGTGGGCTCGAGGGCTAAGGTTCGTTTCTAGGGGTGAAAGTTTAACTGCTTCAACAAATTTCCTGTGTGTCTCATCCTTGTGGTAAGTGTGTCCGCTGCTCCTGTCACCTTGAAGCAGCGTAGCATTCCAGTCGCCTAGCATAATATGGCAAGAAGGGTCACCGTTTTGTGTTTCTTGCATGTTTTCCGTGAGTATGCTGTACATTTTTAGTCTCTCTGTCTCCTCCTCTTGTGAGCAACCTGCTGGCGCATAGACTCCTGTGATGTTGATGGGCCTGGAGTGGGGCAGGTGGATAGCAACGTTCAGAATTCTCCCATTGCAGTGGTCGCCTTCTGTTTGGGTGGCCTTTCCCAACACTGCAATGTGTTCTTTGATGGCAATGATGACCCCTCGCAAGCCTCTGCCTTGTTCGCTGTGTGTACACGCCCAGTATTGATACCCCTGTAGGGCTTCTTTCAACCATTTGGCCTTTTTCTGCTTGGGAAGCATGTTTGTCTCGGTGAGTACGAGGACATCTGGGTTATGCTGCTGGATGGTCATCTCTATGTCATACTTCGCAGTGTAGGCGCCTTGGACATTGGCTGTGATCATGCGCAACGTAGCTGGTTGGCAGGCTGTTTGGTCTTCTCCGTGGGGTGGAGCACTTGGCTGGCGTGGTAGGCTTGTATTTTTTGGGGCAATCCTGTTCTTTAAGGTCTGTTTCACCCGTGTTTTTGGCTGCGCTGGTTCTGGCGCACCCGTGATCGAGGAAGTGAGGTACGATAAAATGAGGGGCTGAAACAGTTTGTTCTTTTTCTTTCCTTCCGTTGTGTGCGGGAGGGTGGTGTTGCATTTAGTTTGTTTTTTCTTGAGCTTACGTACGTATCTTTTGGGAGCCAATTTATTTTGTTTTGTTCTTTTAACACCGTGTATCTTCTCATGCCCTTTATTTGTCCTTCCTTTGATATCACATCTAGGTGTGTCGAGGACTGTGACATGGGTGGGGGGGGGTGCATTGGTGTTAGGTGTATCACCCTGTCCCATCACTCCCATGGTGGCATCCTGGTCTGGAAAAGATAACCTCAATAGATGCTCGAGCTCATTGTTTCTAGCAGGGCCATGCCTTGGATGCACATATTGCACGATGCGCTTGGCCCGTACAATAATCAGTGTGATAGAATCTGGGAGCACTGGTCCCTAGATACATGGGAACATGAACCTGATTGGTTTTGACATGCAGTCTCCAATATCTGTCAGGAAGTCGTCCCATGTCTGCATCAGTAACACAAACGCTCGCAGCAGCGTTGTGTCGTCTGGGAGATCTGATGCTACGTTCGAACATCTGTCTCGTAAAACTGTCAGGCTATCGGGGGGCAGGGTACCGGTGGGTTGGCGAGAGGCAGCCAATGGCAGCATAGACTCGAAGTGCCCCGCTAGGGTATTTCCAGAAAACCACACATGCAGGGCGGGGGTAGCGTCACTTGTTGGTTGAACTCCTAGGAGTTGGCTCACAATGCTGCGTCCCGCATCAGACTCCGAAATTTGGTGTTGATGCACTGTTATTTGCAATGCCATTGCAGTCCAGTGGGTGATGACCCTGTCGGCCCATAGTCCCTCTCTCGTATCCCCGTCACACGGCATGGCCATTCGTCTTGACCAGTCAGATAGCTTGTGTCTTGAATTTGTACCGTGCACTTGTTGGTAGATCAGCGTGGTTAATGACCTGACCGCATCCTGCCTGCCTAGGGACAGGGCTTGCCTGAAAGTTTGCACCCTGAGGCCTCTTAACATGCTGGGAGGAATACCTGATAGATGTGCTAGAGAGTCAAAGTAACAGTCTCCCACCGAGAAGGAAAAGTAAGGGCCTGATATAATTTGTAGGCCACTTTGCTGCAAAAAATGTTGCTTAATGTCTTGCACGCTTTGTGGTTCAGGTCCAGGCGGAAGGTTCACCTTATTCCTCAAAGGCATGGGAGTCGGTGAGTCCAGAATTGTGATAGGGCTGAGGGAGCCCCCCCGGGGGTGCATGATAAGTGGGAAGTTTACGCATGCGTTTCGACATTCGGCTAAACTGTTGGCATGGAAGTATCCGCAGACTTCATATGCCTTGTCTCTCAGTTCCTGCAGGTTAAGGTCTGCCTCCATTCCTCCCCCTGAGATCACTGCTCTTCTGGGTTTTTCTGAGTCTAGCCAGTACCATTTGCCCTTGTACCGGCGAAGAGTGCTTGCGTGTCGATATGCTGGTTCTTTAGTTATGACGACTAGGGCATCAAACTGGTATTCCCATTTTCTTGCAAGTCTTTAAGAAGCATGTCTAGCGTGTCTACAGTCAGCTTCAAAAAATTGCTACGTTGATCCATCACCATGCGGTAGTCCATACCGTAGTTTTCAAACGCATAGAAGGCCCATGCTGTGCTTGTGAAGTTCCCATTCGATTGGAATTGCCGTTGCTCAGGCCTAAGGGTGTATCTATGATGTTCGTATGTCGGATTCTGTCTTTGACTGTTGAACCAAGCCATAATCTCCCATTTACTGTGTGTGAGGGGTGCACCCATGAGCATAGCCATTGCGTGTGCTTGGCAGAACTTGCCCTCCTGCTTTTCATAGTGAATCCCCTCTGGTATGAAATGGTTCATGTTGTACGGGACTTTGAGACGATTTTCTAGGGTTGATGCTTGGTTATTTTTTCTTGCATCTGCCTTTGTTTTGGGTGGCCGTGCCCCTCCGACCAAGTTCTCTTCTCTGTCAAGGGCATGTGCTTGTCAAAGTTCTTTATGCTGTTCTTCGTAGTAAGTGTCTTCTGGGATATGGCTTGTCCTGGAAATGCGGGCGGGGTGCTTGTTCCCTCCTCGTTTTGGGTTCAGCATTTGTGGCTCATAATTTAAGGTTTCTTCTCCAAGCCTGTCGATTCTCCTGGCTTTTATCTATGACCCTGGTGTTGACCGTTTGGCAACTTCTGCATGTTGGTTTCTTCTGACTCGCACTTGAAGCTCGTCTTTTCTATTCGTCGTAGTCTTCCGCGTCTGAGTAGTCTGTCTGGAGTCTCTCATCCTTTTACGGTGATTGTTCAGTAGTCGGTGAACCTGCCTCTGAAAAGCTTTTCCATACATCCCCATCTCTTTTCTGCATTTGCAAGGTGCATAGCGTATTTCGCCCAGATGTAGAGGAGGATCTCTTTGTGATGAGATACCTTGCATGTCTTGTGACTTTTCTTAGGCTTGCGCCTTCTCTTTTTCTTCTGTTTTTTGTCCGCGTGTGTAGTTGGGGTTGGGCCGAAAAGGATCGCACTATTTAAGATCTTGGCACACCTCTGCACCTGATGACAGGCAGCTTTCTGAACCATGTCAATACATTTGTCCCATTTTAAACGAGTCGTGATGCGAATCGTGGTATTGTCAGTGCTATCTTGAGTGTGATTTAAGGTCACTTGGAAAAGACAGTTCGTAATAATTTCTAGCGTTGACCAGGACATAGATGGCAGCAGAATAATGTAGATGGCGAGCAGCAAAGGCCTTAAAATCACTAGCATCATGTCCTTACCAATTGCCATCACCAAGCACTTGCAGTTCATTAGTGGCAGGTAGTGAATAGTCAGCATCAGCCAGCACCACCGAAAATAAAGAAGCATGTCTCTCCAAATCTCTAGCATTCGACCCGTGGGAATAACCACAAGCGAGATCAGTTCAAACTCAGCGTCACCAAGCACAGCTGAGAATATGCAGACAAGAAATCCAAAGAAATCGGGTTGTTAAAAACAATCAGCAAGAAGTAACAGCCAGTGTCTGACATCAAACGACTGTGGATATCTAAAAATAAACCATTGTAGGTGCTTTGCACATCGCTTGCCGTCATATGGCAAGCCCCTGCTTGGTTGCGTCTAGGGTCCGTGTGCCCTTTTTGCTCCAGCGGCCTGATCCAAGGGCATTTCAGTATTTTTGAGATATTTAGGGTCCGTTCATGCATCCTCTTGGACACAGGGGAAGGTTTGAGACGTGCCGTTGCCAGCACCCTATAGGTCGGGCACCAGACATGACAAATGATGGAGACCTTTCTGTCTTTTGTGTCAACAGTTACATGCTTAAGGGTCATAGGGTGGGTGGGGGAGCAGTAAACATCTTCGTGACACACACTAGGGGACAAACCCTTCTCACTCATGCTAAAATTTACGTGACAACGAGGTGTGGTCCTCTCACACTGGTTACAATTGCGTGCTTTTGTTGAGTGATGGTAGGTGTCCAACCCACCCAAGCTGCGCACTTTGTTCTTATGGGTGTACGTGAAAACATGATTTACCTCAAGGTCTGCATCGATGCCTCGGATCTTCTTAGCGCGGTAGCCCTCGTGGCCCTCAGAAACAGTGTTGCCTGGCTGGCCGTCTCCCTTGCTCGTAACATCCCTTGCTGCTTCGTCTACCATGCCTGCCTCTCGCATCAGCACATCTAGCATCTCCATCTCATCCAGCTCTTTGGGCTCGGCAGCCATGCTGTCCTCTGGCTCGGGCTCATCCCAGTTGGAGAGATCGTCAAAACCCCAGAGGAAGGAGGCGTCAGTCTTGGGTTTGGCCTGGACAGGGCTGGTGAGCTTGTCCGTGCTGGTGACTATGGCTGCCCCTAGCGCCCAGCCGACACTTGCAGCACGTTGCGCTTGCCCGCAGGTTCTTTGCCCTGGAGGCTCTGTACCCGCGTCTTCAAGGCTGTCGTCGCCTGTTGTTCAGAGCAGTTGCGAAGCAGCGACCAAGACAGGGTCATGGCCCACAGGAGTCGTGCCGGCAGAGTCAGAGTGCTGGATGGCATGTTGCACCCTGCCACCAGGCACTGCACAGGCAGCACCGTAATGGATGAGCTGATCGACGTCTGGTTTTCCTGGTTAATCACCGTGAAAGGCTGGTAGGCCATGCCGGCTGCTGCGGCTTGGGAGGCCAGGGAGCCCATCGGCAGGATGATAATTCCGCCAGCGAGCTTGGCAGTGGCTGTTTCAAGCGGCTCCCAGTAAGCGTTCATAGCGTATGACAGTACTTCCCCACAGGGATGCTGTACACCTCCGCTGCCTTGCCAGTGCCTGTGTGGGCTAGCATGAAGCTGCCCCTGCCGACGTCGTTAACATTGCTCGTCTGCTCCACCTTTTTCGCTGCCATGTTGACCATGCTGTTCTCTCCCGTTGCTCTCATCTTCAGGGTCACCATCACCCACTTGATGAACTGCGGGTCGTGGCCTTGCTGATCGGACATGCCGGTCACGCAGATCGGGAACCTCTTCGCTGGCTCAACCGCTGTCACAGCTGCAATGGTGCAGTCGTACACTCCCTCCCTGATGAGGTGGAGGGGAAGCATGCTGCGTGTAGCATGCAGAGTCTCCTCTGAGCTGAACTGCATGGAGGCCCTCCCCTGCATGCTGAGCTGCCGGACATTCAAGACGTTCAGAGCTTGCAGCATTGGCTCCACCACCATTGCCTCCTCGAAGACCTGGATGGCCGGCCATGCCATGCAGTGGCTGGCGAGGATGCTGGCCCGCCTGGCGGAGCGACCCGGATGGGTATCCCAGACGGGGTTCCTGGCGCTCGGCGGCCTGCGGGCGTTCCCGGTTGGTCAGGTCAGGCGACTGTGCGAGGCGCTGCATCAGCGAGAGATGCCGCTGGATCGCCCGGAGGTGGCGGCAGTCGTGAGACAGGCGCTGTATCACATCGGCACACTCGCGGTGAGCTGCTTCTGCCGGTGAGCCAGCAGACATTGGTGCTGAAAGCTTGAGCCCCAAACCCTGAAGGAATCCCTGAACCCCAAAATCCATAAATTGGAATGTCCACCTTCCTCCTGAGCTCGCACCGTCAGCCTGCCAACCCTCCTTTCAAAACCTGAATCGTTCAACCATGACCTCCAAACCATGCACGAATGTCCCTGAAACTAAAACCCCAAAATGAAAAATCCACTTTCCCCCCAAGCCGCCCCATAAACTTGCTACCCCTCACTCCGATATCCTCCTCCTCCTCTTTAACATCATCAATCTCCTCCTCCTCCTCCTCCTCGTCCTCCTCCCCCCCATCCTCCCTATGCCTCGTTCCTCCTCCTCTTCCTGCTCTTCCTCCTGCTGTGCTCTTTATCTTTTTCCTCCACCTCCTTCTCCTCCTTCTCCTCCTCCTCCTCCTCCTCCTCCACCTTCACCACTTTCCCCTACCCTTATATCCTTCCTGTTTTTACAACTCCTCGTTCCTCTCCTGCTCTACTCCTACACTAACTCCGCCTCCCCTCCAGATCAGCTTAGGCGCCCCTCCTGGCTCCCTCCCCTCTTGCTCCTCCTGATCTCCATATCTCCTGCACTTGCCTGCCCTCCTCCGCCTCCCCTCCAGATCAGGCCAGGTGCCCCTCCTGGCTCCCTCCCCTCTTGCTCCTCCTGATCTCCATATCTCCTGCACTTGCCTTCCCTCCTCCGCCTCCCCTCCAGATCAGGCCAGGTGCCCCTCCTGGCTCCCTCCCCTCTTGCTCCTCCTGATCTCCATATCTCCTGCACTTGCCTTCCCTCCTCCGCCTCCCCTCCAGATCAGGCCAGGTGCCCCTCCCGGTTCCCTCCCCTCTTGCTCCTCCTGATCTCCATATCTCCTGCACTTGCCTTCCCTCCCCCGCCTCCCCTCCAGATCAGGCCAGGTGCCCCTCCCGGCTCCCTCCCCTCTTGCTCCTCCTGATCTCCATATCTCCTGCACTTGCCTTCCCTCCTCCGCCTCCCCTCCAGATCAGGCCAGGTGCCCCTCCCGGTTCCCTCCCCTCTTGCTCCTCCTGATCTCCATATCTCCTGCACTTGCCTTCCCTCCTCCGCCTCCCCTCCAGATCAGGCCAGGTGCCCCTCCCGGTTCCCTCCCCTCTTGCTCCTCCTGATCTCCATATCTCCTGCACTTGCCTTCCCTCCTCCGCCTCCCCTCCAGATCAGGCCAGGTGCCCCTCCTGGCTCCCTCCCCTCTTGCTCCTCCTGATCTCCATATCTCCTGCACTTGCCTTCCCTCCCCCCCCCTTCTCCAGATCAGGCCAGGTGCCCCTCCTGGCTCCCTCCCCTCTTGCTCCTCCTGATCTCCATATCTCCTGCACTTGCCTTCCCTCCTCCGCCTCCCTTCCAGATCAGGCCAGGTGCCCCTCCTGGCTCCCTCCCCTCTTGCTCCTCCTGATCTCCATATCTCCTGCACTTGCCTTCCCTCCTCCGCCTCCCCTCCAGATCAGGCAAGGTGCCCCTCCTGGCTCCCTCCCCTCTTGCTCTTCCTGATCTCCATATCTCCTGAACTTGCCTTCCCTCCTCCACTCTATTAACCCCTCTCACCATAATTATATTTTTTGGACCCCCCCCTCTCCCCCTCCCCCTTGGTCCAACCTGCGAGCAGTCCTCTTGAGAGGCGCGTGCCACATAGACAGGTAGGCTGCCATCTCCCCCAGGAGCAGCACTGCCCCCTGGCTGCGGGGGGCCTGGTGCAGCTCCTCCGCCCGATGGTCAAGCTCGTAGCAGAGGGTGGGGAGGACGTCGCCACCAGACTCGGGAGGTTGCCCCGCTGCAACGGGGTCGACGCGACGTCTCGCCGGGTGTGCATCATCCACTGGAGGGGCAACGGCGGGCCACCACCACCGCCGCCCCCCGCTGCGGCGGGCCCGCCGTGTGGCTGTGTCGGCAGCGGCATCCTCTCCGTGAACAGCAGCTCCGTGACCGACGCGTCGATGGACGCGAATGGGTCGAAGAAGCCCTGAGTGGTGAGCCCTGAGTCGGCAGGGGAGCTGCTGCTGCTCCAGCCCATGGCAAGGCGCAGGCTATCAGGGTGCCACACGCCGTCAGACTCCCAGGTCATGCGGTCCACGTGATCCGGTCCAATCTACAGGACAGGGATTCACGAATTTGAATTTGAATTCAAGTTCAAGATGTGGCTGGGGTTATAATTCCGAATTTCAAGTTTTGCCAGCTGTTCACCCCATGGGTTTACCTCCCCCCCTCCCAATCATCTGACGATTTATTTTTCATCCCTCCCCCTGATTCCCCTCGGTTCCCCTCTCCCCCTCTTTCCTCCCCTCCCCCCCCCCCCCCTCCCCTGTCCTCCCTGAACCTTACTGGGTGGTGGGGAGATGAGGAGAAGAGAGAGAGGGCGAATCAGTATCCTTTTAGAACCGATCAAATACCAAGCCTTGATATACGGACCCCCTCCCCCCCTCCAAGATCTCCCCCCCCCACACCTGATTAAGATCATTTGCATGCCCTCGTCCGACACCAGCACCATTTCACCTTCCTCCCGTTCATATCGGATCTATCCTCCCTTTTCGAACCTATCTCTTGCTCCTCCAACATCTCCCCGACCTGATCGAGGCCATCGGGGACAGTCTCCTTCGACACTAGTGCCACTTCACATTCCTTCCATCCATCTTGTATCAATCCCTCAGTGTCTAACATTTGTCTACCTCTTTCACGCCCCACCTGATCGAGGCCATTGGGGACGGCTTCCTTCGACACCAGTGCCACTTGGCCAGCCTCGCTGTCAGCTCCCACAGGGGGGAGAGAGGTAAGCAGAGGCCCCCCTGGCGGGTCATAAGGGCCTGACTTGTACATCCTGAGGAAAGGGTGAGAGGTGAGAGGTGAAGAGTGAGGGGTGGAGAGTAAGGTAAGATGTTTAAAGAGTGAGGGGTGAGGGTGAAGGAAGAGGGTTGAAGAGTGAGGGGTGAGGGGTGGGAGATGAGTGATGGGGGTAGAGTCGAAGGGTGAGGGGTGCGTAGACTGATGACAGGTCAAAAGGGCCCAACCTAAGATATAGAACCCCTAGGAAAACAATCAAAGTGTGAAATGTACAATAAAAAGCAACCCTGCCTGTAATGACCTCTGAGCGATGTCTGGAACGGCGGCACACGCAACCGCTTCTCCCACAGCCCCACATTGCCTGGGTCCCCGGGCAGTGGCAGCAGCATCTGCTGCCCGAGGAAGCTGCATCGGGACAGCCGCCTCAGCGCTGCCGGCATGCGCAAGAAGAAAAGCCAGACAAGCGCCGCCGACTCGCCTCCCGGTAGTGGCTGAACTAGCGGCGGCGGCGCCGCCTCCGTCTCCGCCAGCTCCTCGGCGAGCGCGGTGATGGCTGCCTCCGAGACGGCCAGTGCGGCCTGGCGGGCCGCCTGGCGGGCCCCTGTTGCCTTGTATGCCTCGTCGTGCCGCCCCAGCAGCCGCTCCACCGTAGACATATCCCCACTCGCGCGGTGTGCTCTGAACCTGTTGCCCTCGACAGCTTCCGCCACCGCCGCCTCGAGCTCGATGGAGACCTGCTCCAGCTCGAGGCGCAGCCTGGCGGACGCGCTGCGCTGCTCGTCGATGCGGATGCGGACGGCTGAGGCCTCTGAGCGCTTGCGCAGCACCGCCTGCCAATGCGCTTGCCGCCGCGCCGCCGCCGCCGCCCGCTCCTCCCCCCAGGCCGCTATCAGACCGCCTGCACCTGTGTCCTGGCGGGCAAATGCCAGTGCCATCTCCATCGAAGCTCTGCCCTGGTCTGTCAACGAGAATAGGGCTTTGCCTGTCCAGGGTTTGAGGGTCAAGTTCCAGATTTCAAGTTTCAGATTTCAGATTTCAAGTTTCAAATTTCAGGTTCCAGATTTCAAGTTTCAAATTCCAGATTTCAAGTTTCAGATTTCAAATTCGAGGTTTCAAGTTTCAGATACCTCTTTTTGTCATAGGTTTGGGGTTCAGTGCGCTCCCCCCACCTGCTGATCCTTCACACCCCACGCTCACCCACATGCACACAAACCAACCAAACGACTTGCCTGGCCTTTGGTGCGCATGAAGGTATGTACATACGCCCATTGCTGCATCCATGGCCTCGCGGTCCGACAGCACCAGATGCCTTAGATCATCCCAGCTCAAAGCAACACCGTATCCCGCCAGCACGCCGCCGTACAGCCGACGGGCCGCGGCGTGCTGCAGGCAGTAGGACACCCACACCAGCAGCAGCTCCCGACTGAGCAGCTCCACACACAGGGATGAGGCGGCGGTGGGGGAGCGCCCAACGGCCCTACCGGCGGCCAGGAAGCGGTACATGAGCGCACGATACGCATCGACGAGTGCCTCGAGCGCACTCGCGTCCTCCTCCCCACTCGCCAGCGCAGCGGCGCAGGCATCAAACGGGCAGCATCTGCGGCTTGAGGGCGCGGACGGATCAGATGGCGCGCGGGAGCGGGTGCCAGCCGCGGCCCTACCGAATAGATCACGCTCGACGCTGCGAAGCGCCAGCTGTGCCGCGACGCTGTCCTCAGCCGAAGCGGGCCCGCTCCAAGCCGGGGACCGCAGCGCCGCCAGCAGCGTCGCAAACGGTACAAACGCGGGAGCGGTTGCATCGAGGGCTGCTGGGCTGCTGCTGCCGCTGTCGGCTGGTGTCAGAACTGGGAGCGTGCCTAGGTTCCGCCCTGCTCTCTGCCGGGCAGCGAGCAGCCCCTGTACATCCACCACCGGCGCCAGAGGAGCCGGCAACGAGCCTTTTGGATAACGGTACGGCACACCGTGTTGTGGCTGTCGTTGCTGCAACTGTTGCTGCTGTTGTTGTTGCTGGAGTGGCTGGTCAGGCAAGCCCCTGTCTGCACCGCTTCCGTTCTCACCTTCTCCGTCAACGGGCTCCGCAACAGCTCGCTCGACTGAGCAGGCACCGGCATCCCCCCTGCCACCGCCCCTGCTGCTCCCCGGCCCACCGCCCTCTACCACTGGGAGCGTAAAGGCCTGGGCGGCTGACAGTGCCCGTGCGCCGGCGGCCTCCCGCAGCTGCTGCTCGGCCGTGAAGCACAACGCCTCGAATGCGGGGACGTCCATCTGGCAGCCGGCGCCGTCGTCGGCCAGCCTCGCCGCTGCCGCCGCCACGGCATGCAACATGTGCCAACACGCATTGAGCATGGTACGCGACGCGTTTTGTCCCGCGGGTGCGGCGTCCATCAGCCGCATCTGACGCAGCAACAGCCACACCTGGAAGCCCGCCACCAGCTGGTCCATCAGCAGCTCCGGATCCTCCAGCCCCTCCTCGTACCTCTGGCCTGGGTCCGGTACCTTTGCCGCCTGGGTGGCCATTGCTCGCACAACCTCGCGGACCAGCGGCCAGCAGGTGTCGCGCGCCTCGCTGCCTGCATGCCGGCCTACGTCGCTGATGCCACCCCGCTGCGGGTGAGGGGCCGGGCCGGTCTGTGACGCGCCCACGGCAGGAGTCGCTGCTGCTGCTGCAACTGCCATACTTCCCTCTCGCAGCACGTCCAGGATCAGAGCATGGGCGACAGCTGGGGTGTGATACATGACCTTCTGATCTGCCTCTCCTCCCATCCCCGAGCTAGCTCCTCTGCCGCTACCTCCGCCAGCCCCGGAGGACCGGAGCTGCTCCGCCCGCTTGGCCTCCATCGCCCCCAGCCGTGTCTTGAAGATGGGGAACTCTTCTGCGGGCAGCACGCCGCACCGCAGCAGGCTGTGTCCGCCGCAGACAGCGGTGTGCTCCAGACCGGCAGCCGAGGAGCTGTGGATATGGAAGCGCCAGCTGTCAAGGCATACCAGCATGAGGGATACATCAGTGAGGCGCACGCGGGCGTGAGATTCGGAGCAAACGGGAGCATGGTCGCATGCTGGGTTTCCGCTTCCTCCACCGCCGCCGCAACCGCCACCGCCCTTGCTGCTGCTGTCAGAGTCGATGTTGTCGGGTGACATGCGTTGCTGCGGTTCATGGCTGCGGGCAGCGGGCGGCAGCGGCAGCGGCAGTAGCGCACATCCGTATGTCGGTAGCCAACGTACCCTGGTGAGGCAGGCCTCGATGGCTCTGAGAGCGGGACCACCGCCGTCGGGAAGGCGTGGCCATGGTAGCCGGCACCATGGCACTGATGGCCTTTCGTCTTGCGTTGCACAACCCTGCTGACACTGTTGTAGTTGTAGTTGTTGCTCCAGTATGAAGTGAAGGTAGCTAACGAAGACTCGCTGCATGTTCTGGATGTCTGTCGTGGACTGCGAGTGTGGGCACGCCAGGTGGGGCAGGCCCCCAAACACACCGGCCAGCAGGGTCTCCTCCTCACACCAGATGCAGCCGGATCCAGAACGAGATCTGGAATGAGATCCTGCCCTGGGATCCTCCACTAGCGGCAGGCCAGCAGCAACGGGAGCTGATGCTAGGGGGGCTGTGGGGCCACTGAGGGGGCCGCAGAAGCTCGGTGGGGGGACATGCAGCGGGGCATGCCTTCCAGGTTCCTCATAGCAGGTCAGGGAGTCCAAGATGCGTGCAGTGGTGGGATTGGGGCTGGTGGAAAGAGGGGAAGAAAAACAGGTAGTTGGATCTATGATCATGTCATGCACAGCATGAGCGTCACAAGAGTCACATATCTGGTTTGTGTTTGTTGGGTGAGCTGCGCGTTCCAGCGTGCTATTTGAAATCCGGGGGCGTCACGAAGCGCTCCTGATATGGCAGACATCTCTTTTGAACTAGTGCGCTCCAGGTCGTTTCTGGGCGCCTGATGCTAGCCAGCATTCAAGGTCATAGATCCATCAATCCGTGTTTTACCCAATCTACCCTTTCCCTGCCCCGGGGAAGCAGAAAGCAAGCATCCAGATCCTCTGCATGTATTTAAGACATAGACAGGTGCCCTGCATTGTTACTTGCTAACTCGCTTGCAATTTATTTCATTCGAAAGCACTATCACCAGCGGCGGGTATAGCATCCGCTAGCTAGCTAGCTAGCCATGGATGACGACAAGAGCTTCGCCGTGTGGCAATCGCGCCTGGTGCCTCTGATGTATGACTGTTTCTACCACCATAACTTGCGTTGGCCTACTCAAGCCTGTCGGTGAGAAAGGAGGGAAGGGATGGAGGGAGGGGACGGAGAGACGGGTGTGTTGCACAGTGCCCGGTTACTCCATCGTCTCTGGGAGCGATGCATCGTACCGGGCTTCTATTTCAACTGTATAGAATCTGGTGTTTCATGTTTAAAATTCTGGCGATGGCGACGGAGTTGAAAATTTCCGGAGACACAAGGTCCCCCCTTTCTACATGGCGTGTATTTGCCAACAGCTAGTTTAATAATTCAAACGCGGAGTAGACAATTTATGAAAGCATCTGTGTGCGTGCAGCTGGGGCGCAAGACTAGAGGAGAGCCCCTACAAGATCAAGTATCGCTGCTATTTCTCTGAGCAGGTGCGAGCAATTATCTGCAGCTTCACCCATGAAGCTTATTACCTTTTCCTACCTCTATCTGCCATGCCAGCCATGCCCAATCCTTCCTTGTTTCTGGCCCATGTGATGTTTCAAAGCGCTCCTGAACACATCGCAGACAGACGGCTCTGAACCTCAGAAACTGATGTCAGCCAACGTTGACGTCATGAAGGTAAGGTGATGGACAGCATTCCTCCGCATGGTGCATGGCAGCAACGGCTGCATGGGGGTCATGACTGCATGCTGCATGGCAGTAACTACTGCATGGTGCATAGCAGCTCCGCATGCAGGAACCCTGCTGCATAGTGCAGGACAGGATTTAGTTGTTTATACCTAATAGGCTGGCGATCAACATACAGAAGTTCATGTTGCAAGGCCTAGTATATGGTCAGGCTGCATAGCATGGCTTCAAGGCAGGGCTGTGTCAGCACATTTTTCAGTTCCGAACGAAAGCCTGCCAAGCAAAAACGAACAACTGCTTGGCATCTGCCAGAACAGAGAAATGGGTAGCTTGTCAAATGCGGCCAATTCTTGTATCGTTCCCAGGACCCTGATTTGCATGGCTGCGTGTTTGAGGCTGAGCCATTTTGTGCAGCACAGCCTGTAAAGGCCCATGCGTGCTGAACATGTGCATGCCGGTGTCTCCACGAATCTTTGCGCATGGCTAGGGTGCATGGCTGGGCTGGGCCAAGGTGCATGACTGCTAAACCCATGCTGCTCGGTGCTGCAAGCCTGTGGCTCAGGCCCCTGGCTGCAGGCCGGTGTGGGTGACAGGGTCCCCACATGCCCAGTGCCCTGCCACCCCCCTACTGACATTGGGGTCACACATGTCATAATTACAACCCACCCCATCAACCCTCTCATGATCCCACCTTCACCTCCTCCATCGAAGAGCCCTGGAGGCATTGACTTCTCACGGGGGTCACAATGGAATGGGTTGCATGATGCCGCAATGGAATGGATTGCAGTGTGGCATGGCCATGCTCTGAATCGGATTGTATGATGGCGCAATAGAATGGATTGCAGCATGGCATGGCATGGGGGCATAATGAAGCGGATTGCATGGCGGCACAATGAAACAGATTGCATGATGCCGCAATGGAATGGACTGCAGCATGGCACAAGGGAATGGACTGCAGAATGTGACATATTCACGGTTCATATGCTGAACTGGATGGCATCATGGCATAGAAGAGTGGATTCCACAGCTGCATGAGGGAATGGATAGCATGCTGGCAAAAAGGATTGACATAACCGATTGATGGTAAGGGTGCATGGCAACCCTTCCTGATCACTATGCCTACCCACCCCTCCTGATCACTACGCCTACCAACCCTTCCTTATTCTCACAGGCCCACGTGTGTTGTAGTGAGGTCCTCACCATGTGGAAGGAGTCCGCACCCTCCCCTCACATCAAGGACCAGCGAATTGTGTACCATCCGGGGGAGGTGAGAGGGAGGGCCATCCCAGCCTCTGATTTGACATGCATGAGTTCCAGTCATGCAGCTTACCGTATATAACTAATATAAGCTTACCGTAAGCTTATATGCCGATCCCTACTTATAGCGCATGATGGTCTGTTTGCTGGTTGATTCTTGAGGGTGCTTGATGATCTCGGTATTGGTTGTATCCCAGGGTCCTCTGGTTGCTCAAGCTCCGAAATACGTGACCCTGTACTCGGAACATACAACCTAACCCAGCACATCTTGTTCCAACTAGGGGAGGTGTTAGGGAGGGGGGGCTGATACACTGGCACCAGAACCTGATCTGTGGGCCTGGTAGGGCGCTCTTGGGGGCTCTACAGGTCTCTAGGGGAATCTGGGGTCTCAGGCATGGTAGCTCAATCCAGTCGAACCTGCGCTGCGCAGTATCATAATGAGCCGTATCGTTCAACCTTGGTAGCACAATCCAGTCAAGCCTGTGCCATACCGTGCGAGAGCGTGTTGAAGCGTAGAACCTTGGTAGCAAAATCCAGCTGATCCTGTGCCATACTGTGCCATGTCATGCTGTATCGTGCAATCTTGTCAGTACAATTCAGCAACAACCTGTTCCCGATCTCGCCGTACCGTGCTACTTTGTTATTACACTCCAGCTCAACCTACGCCATATCATCAGTGCTGTGCAATTGCGCCGTATTTCAGAATTTGTGTAAGTAGTTACGGTCCTTTACTGGTAAAAGTAGCTGAAAGTGCCTTGAAATTACGGTGACTGAAAATCAGCTACGAATTCAGTCAGCGTGAGGACCATAATCGGCACAGCACTGCATATCATCCTACCATGGTCTCAGGCAGCCATCAGGGGAGGAGATGGGGGGGACTTTTGGGAAGTAGCTGTGATGGTGTGCAATGTTAGTTTTCGAGGCGCCATGGAGTAGGAAGTGCAGCATGTGAGGGGGGTTCAAATTCTTCGTGGACTAAAATGTCACTTTGGATGTGGTTGTGTGACAGTAAAGTATGGTGATCAACAGAGATCATTATTAGGCACCTCAGGACTAGGATTATCAGGTCATCATTATCATCAATCAATCAATCAATTTTGAGGGGAAGTATGTAACATCTTCACACTGGAGAGTATGAGATCTGGCCTATTAGTCCTTTAACCTAGCCCTTGCCCTAGCCTAGCCCTTGCCTTTTAGACCCTTAGACCCTAGCCCTTGCCTATTGGTCCTTTACCCCAGCCCTGGAACGATCATGAGATCAAACTTAAAAAACCTGACCCAGGCCGAAAGCTGATCATTAAGTCCCAGCTACAACTTCGCCTTGGGGTTGACCCTGCTGCAGCATTGCAACAGTTGTGGATGTTGTTGCAGATAATATTGTTGCTGCTGCTGTAGTTGTTCCTGCTGCTGTTTTAGGTGAACAAGATCCACGATGTCCACCAGCATCCGGATGTCGTATTGCGATGGTTGTTTGCATTTGTTGTTGCACAGATGTTGCTCATGTTGTTGCTCCTGCCACCTTTTCAGGTCTGCACTGCCTGGGAGATCCCCCAGCACCCTCACATTACATTGGGGTGGCTGCTGTTGCTGTTGCTTTTGTGGTTGCTGTTTCTGATACTGTTGCTGTTGCTGCTGTAGGTGAACAATACCTGGGAGATACCTGAACACCCTGACGTTACGTTGGGATGTTTGCTGTAATGCTGTTGCTGTTGTGGTTGCTGATACTGTTGCTGTTGCTGTTGCTGTTGCTGTTGCTGATAATGTGAACGTCACTGCTCTAGGTGAACAAGATCCGGGATGTATCTCAACACCCTGACATTAAGTTGGGATGGTTGCTGTTTCTGATACTGTTGCTGTTGCTGTTGCTGATAATGTTGCTGTAGCCGATACTTTTGTTGTTTCTGATTATGTTGCTGTTGCTGATAATGTTGCTGTAGCCGATACTTTTGTTGTTTCTGATTATGTTGCTGTTGCTGATAATGTTGCTGTAGCCGATACTTTTGTTGTTTCTGTGGCTGTTGCTGTTTCTGATATTGTTGCTCTTGCTGCCTAGGTGAACAAAATCCGTGAGATCCCTCAACACCCTGAGCTGGTTGTGACGCACACGGACTCCAAAGAGCTGTACCTGTGGAATATGGATAAACAGCCTGACAGGAGCAAAGATAAGGTGCGAAGCCTACAACGGCATGGATCAAGTGTTGGGTTGAGAGCTGTTCACATTCTGTAAATTGAAGTCCATACCGTATCAATACACACACGAAGGTCTACAGTGAAGGATTTACATCATTGGTTGCAGTGAGCGTCCAACAAGCCGCATAGTGCCATCCACCTCCTCCATACCTGAGTCAGTACCACTCACTCAACACCACTCACCATGAACAACAGTGCATGCCTCTTCCTGTCACTCACCATGCACGGTGGACAACACCACTCACTATACACCAGCCACCCTGCACGGTGGACAACACCACTCGCTCAACACCACTCACACTGCACGGTGGACAACACCACGCACTGGACACCACTCACCCTGAACGGTGGACAACACAACGCACTGGACACCACTCACCTTGCACGGTGGACAACACCACTCACTGTACACCACGCACCATGCACGGTGGACATCACAACTCACTGGACACCACGCACCATGCACCATGCACACCATTACGCACTGGACACCACTCGCCCTGCACGGTGGACAACACCATTCACTGGACACCACTCACCTTGCTCGGTGGACGACACCACTCACTGGACACCACTCACCATACACGGTGGACAACACCACTCACTGGACACCACTCATCCTGCACGGTGGACAACACCACTCACTGGACATCACCCACCCTGCACGGTGGACAACACCATTCACTGGACACCACTCACCCTACACGGT
The DNA here is from genome assembly GCA_037349105.1 of Limnomonas spitsbergensis. NCBI lineage: Eukaryota > Viridiplantae > Chlorophyta > Chlorophyceae > Chlamydomonadales > Limnomonas > Limnomonas spitsbergensis. The sequence goes on along the minus strand of JAYJMM010000094.1, from coordinate 1,490,258 downwards.
GGACAACACCACTCAATGTACACCACTCACCATGCACGGCGCACAACACCACTCACTGGACACCACTCACCATGCACGGTGCACAACACCACTCACTGGGCACCACTCACCATGCACGGTGGACAGCACCATTCACTGGACACCACTCACCATACACGGTGCACAACACCACTCACTGGACACCACTCACCATGCACGGTGCACAACACCACTCACTGGACACCACACACCATGCATGGTGGACAACACCACACACTGTAAGCCACACACCATGCATGGTGGACAACACCAATCACTGGACACCACTCACCATGCACGGTGCAGACCACCATTCAATGGACACCACTCACCATGCACGGTGCACAACACCACTCACTGGACACCACTCACCATGCACGGTGCACAACACCACTCACTGGACACCACACACCATGCATGGTGGACAACACCACTCACTGTACACCACTCACCATACACGGTGCACAACACCACTCACTGTACACCACTCACCATACACGGTGCACAACACCATTCACTGGGCACCACTCACCATGCATGGTGGACATCACAACTCACTGTACACCACACACCATGCATGGTGGACAACACTTTTCACTGGACACCACTCACCATGCACGGTGCACAACACCACTCACTGGACACCACTCACCATGCACGGTGGACAACACCACTCACTGGACACCACACACCATGCATGGTGGACAACACCACTCACTGTACACCACTCACCATGCACGGTGCACAACACCACTCACTGGACACCACTCACCATGCACGGTGCACAACACCACTCACTGGACACCACTCACCATGCACGGTGCACAACACCACTCACTGGACACCACACACCATGCATGGTGGACAACACCACTCACTGTACACCACACACCATGCATGGTGGGCAACACCATTCACTGGACACCACTCACCATACACAGTGCACAACACCACTCACTGGACACCACTCACCATGCACGGTGCACAACACCATTCACTGGACACCACTCACCATGCACGGTGCGCAACACCACTCACTGGACACCACTCACCATGCACGGTGCACAACACCAATCACTGGACACCACTCACCATACATGGTGGACAACACCACTCACTGGACACCAGTCACCCTGCACGGTGGACAACACCACTCGCTGGACACCACTCACCCTGCACGGTGCACAACACCACTCACTGGACAAAACCCACCCTGCACAGCAGTCACCCACCCTGCATATTAGTGCAACAGCCAGAACCGCACTCTGAAAACCACTCCCTCGCAAAGATCGGTCGCCGTTCTGCATGCCTGATATTTAGATCAGACAAGACTCCCCCACTCATGCAAATCACGACCCAGCCCTTGCAATTGAATGGTTCACCCCCTTGTTTTGACGTTCTGAATCTTGAACTCTAGCCCCACCAACAGCCCAACCCTTGTCCGCCATCCTTTCAGGGGCTTGCTTAGCAGAGATCGCCCCTAGACATGAAAAGGAAACCCTACAACCTTCACTCTCAACCCTCCCCCCTCCCAGGGCCCTTCCAAAGCTGAGAACGCACCCAGCACACCTGACCTGCGCCTGACTGGCCACGAAGAGGATGCTCTGTTCCCCCTCGCCACCAGTGCAACCGCCCCCTACGTGGCCAGTGGTGGCAGCGATAAGCTGGTAAGGAGGGGAGTGTTGTTGTTACAAAGTCAACGCATCCACCCTCAGCCTTTTTCGAAAGGGCCAGGCAGAGCAAACCGGGAGAAAATAGCAAGAATAACAAAAAATAACCTGAACACGTGAGTGTGGCAAGGGCAAGAGGGGGTGGGGGTGGAGTAGATTCTCCCTCGCTATGAGTGCGACCACCCCCTACGTGGCCAGTGGTGGCAGCGATATGCTGGTAAGGAGGGGAGTTTGGGCATGGGTGTGAGAGAGTAGGGGTGGAGTAGATTCTCCCTCGCTATGAGTGCGACCACCCCCTACGTGGCCAGTGGTGGCAGCGATATGCTGGTAAGGAGGGGAGTTTGGGCATGGGTGTGAGAGAGTAGGGGTGGAGTAGATTCCCCCTCGCTATGAGTGCGACCACCCCCTACGTGGCCAGTGGTGGCAGCGATATGCTGGTAAGGAGGGGAGTTTGGGCATGGGTGTGAGAGAGTAGGGGTGGAGTAGATTCCCCCTCGCTATGAGTGCGACCACCCCCTACGTGGCCAGTTGGTGGCAGCGATATGCTGGTAAGGAGGGGAGTTTGGGCATGGGTGTGAGAGAGTAGGGGTGGAGTAGATTCCCCCTCGCTATGAGTGCGACCACCCCCTACGTGGCCAGTGGTGGCAGCGATATGCTGGTAAGGAGGGGAGTTTGGGCATGGGTGTGAGAGAGTAGGGGTGGAGTAGATTCCCCCTCGCTATGAGTGCGACCACCCCCTACGTGGCCAGTGGTGGCAGCGATATGCTGGTAAGGAGGGGAGTTTGGGCATGGGTGTGAGAGAGTAGGGGTGGAGTAGATTCCCCCTCGCTATGAGTGCGACCACCCCCTTTGTGGCCAGTGGTGGCAGCGATATGCTGGTAAGGAGGGGAGTTTGGGCATGGGTGTGAGAGAGTAGGGGTGGAGTAGATTCCCCCTCGCTATGAGTGCGACCACCCCCTTTGTGGCCAGTGGTGGCAGCGATATGCTGGTAAGGAGGGAGTTTGGGCATGGGTGTGAGAGAGTAGGGGTGGAGTAGATTTCCCCCTCGCTATGAGTGCGACCACCCCCTACGTGGCCAGTGGTGGCAGCGATATGCTGGTAAGGAGGGGAGTTTGGGCATGGGTGTGAGAGAGTAGGGGTGGAGTAGATTCCCCCTCGCTATGAGTGCGACCACCCCCTACGTGGCCAGTGGTGGCAGCGATATGCTGGTAAGTAGGGAGTTTGGGCATGGGTGTGAGAGAGTAGGGGTGGAGTAGATTCCCCCTCGCTATGAGTGCGACCACCCCCTACGTGGCCAGTGGTGGCAGCGATATGCTGGTAAGGAGGGGAGTTTGGGCATGGGTGTGAGAGAGTAGGGGTGGAGTAGATTCCCCCTCGCTATGAGTGCGACCACCCCCTTTGTGGCCAGTGGTGGCAGCGATATGCTGGTAAGGAGGGGAGTTTGGGCATGGGTGTGAGAGAGTAGGGGTGGAGTAGATTCCCCCTCGCTATGAGTGCGACCACCCCCTTTGTGGCCAGTGGTGGCAGCGATATGCTGGTAAGGAGGGAGTTTGGGCATGGGTGTGAGAGAGTAGGGGTGGAGTAGATTCCCCCTCGCTATGAGTGCGACCACCCCCTACGTGGCCAGTGGTGGCAGCGATATGCTGGTAAGGAGGGGAGTTTGGGCATGGGTGTGAGAGAGTAGGGGTGGAGTAGATTCCCCCTCGCTATGAGTGCGACCACCCCCTACGTGGCCAGTGGTGGCAGCGATATGCTGGTAAGGAGGGAGTTTGGGCATGGGTGTGAGAGAGTAGGGGTGGAGTAGATTCCCCCTCGCTATGAGTGCGACCACCCCCTACGTGGCCAGTGGTGGCAGCGATATGCTGGTAAGGAGGGGAGTTTGGGCATGGGTGTGAGAGAGTAGGGGTGGAGTAGATTCCCCTCGCTATGAGTGCGACCACCCCCTTTGTGGCCAGTGGTGGCAGCGATATGCTGGTAAGGAGGGGAGTTTGGGCATGGGTGTGAGAGAGTAGGGGTGGAGTAGATTCCCCCTCGCTATGAGTGCGACCACCCCCTTACGTGGCCAGTGGTGGCAGCGATATGCTGGTAAGGAGGGGAGTTTGGGCATGGGTGTGAGAGAGTAGGGGTGGAGTAGATTCCCCATCGCTATGAGTGCGACCACCCCCTACGTGGCCAGTGGTGGCAGCGATATGCTGGTAAGGAGGGGAGTTTGGGCATGGGTGTGAGAGAGTAGGGGTGGAGTAGATTCCCCCTCGCTATGAGTGCGACCACCCCCTACGTGGCCAGTGGTGGCAGCGATATGCTGGTAAGGAGGGGAGTTTGGGCATGGGTGTGAGAGAGTAGGGGTGGAGTAGATTCCCCCTCGCTATGAGTGCGACCACCCCCTTTGTGGCCAGTGGTGGCAGCGATATGCTGGTAAGGAGGGGAGTTTGGGCATGGGTGTGAGAGAGTAGGGGTGGAGTAGATTCTCCCTCGCTATGAGTGCGACCACCCCCTTACGTGGCCAGTGGTGGCAGCGATATGCTGGTAAGGAGGGGAGTTTGGGCATGGGTGTGAGAGAGTAGGGGTGGAGTAGATTCCTCATCGCTACGAGCGCGACCACCCCCTACGTGGCCAGTGGTGGCAGCGATATGCTGGTAAGGAGGGGAGTTTGGGCATGGGTGTGAGAGAGTAGGGGTGGAGTAGATTCCCCCTCGCTATGAGTGCGACCACCCCCTACGTGGCCAGTGGTGGCAGCGATATGCTGGTAAGGAGGGGAGTTTGGGCATGGGTGTGAGAGAGTAGGGGTGGAGTAGATTCCTCCTCGCTATGAGTGCGACCACCCCCTACGTGGCCAGTGGTGGCAGCGATATGCTGGTAAGGAGGGGAGTTTGGGCATGGGTGTGAGAGAGTAGGGGTGGAGTAGATTCCCCCTCGCTATGAGTGCGACCACCCCCTACGTGGCCAGTGGTGGCAGCGATATGCTGGTAAGGAGGGGAGTTTGGGCATGGGTGTGAGAGAGTAGGGGTGGAGTAGATTCCCCCTCGCTATGAGTGCGACCACCCCCTTTGTGGCCAGTGGTGGCAGCGATATGCTGGTAAGGAGGGGAGTTTGGGCATGGGTGTGAGAGAGTAGGGGTGGAGTAGATTCTCCCTCGCTATGAGTGCGACCACCCCCTTTGTGGCCAGTGGTGGCAGCGATATGCTGGTAAGGAGGGGAGTTTGGGCATGGGTGTGAGAGAGTAGGGGTGGAGTAGATTCCTCATCGCTATGAGTGCGACCACCCCCTTACGTGGCCAGTGGTGGCAGCGATATGCTGGTAAGGAGGGGAGTTTGGGCATGGGTGTGAGAGAGTAGGGGTGGAGTAGATTCCCCCTCGCTATGAGTGCGACCACCCCCTTACGTGGCCAGTGGTGGCAGCGATATGCTGGTAAGGAGGGGAGTTTGGGCATGGGTGTGAGAGAGTAGGGGTGGAGTAGATTCCCCCTCGCTATGAGTGCGACCACCCCCTACGTGGCCAGTGGTGGCAGCGATATGCTGGTAAGGAGGGGAGTTTGGGCATGGGTGTGAGAGAGTAGGGGTGGAGTAGATTCCTCATCGCTATGAGTGCGACCACCCCCTACGTGGCCAGTGGTGGCAGCGATATGCTGGTAAGGAGGGGAGTTTGGGCATGGGTGTGAGAGAGTAGGGGTGGAGTAGATTCCCCCTCGCTATGAGTGCGACCACCCCCTTTGTGGCCAGTGGTGGCAGCGATATGCTGGTAAGGAGGGGAGTTTGGGCATGGGTGTGAGAGAGTAGGGGTGGAGTAGATTCCCCCTCGCTATGAGTGCGACCACCCCCTTGTGGCCAGTGGTGGCAGCGATATGCTGGTAAGGAGGGGAGTTTGGGCATGGGTGTGAGAGAGTAGGGGTGGAGTAGATTCCTCATCGCTACGAGTCGCGACCACCCCCTTTGTGGCCAGTGGTGGCAGCGATATGCTGGTAAGGAGGGGAGTTTGGGCATGGGTGTGAGAGAGTAGGGGTGGAGTAGATTCTCCCTCGCTATGAGTGCGACCACCCCCTACGTGGCCAGTGGTGGCAGCGATATGCTGGTAAGGAGGGGAGTTTGGGCATGGGTGTGAGAGAGTAGGGGTGGAGTAGATTCCCCCTCGCTATGAGTGCGACCACCCCCTTCGTGGCCAGTGGTGGCAGCGATATGCTGGTAAGGAGGGGAGTTTGGGCATGGGTGTGAGAGAGTAGGGGTGGAGTAGATTCTCCCTCGCTATGAGTGCGACCACCCCCTACGTGGCCAGTGGTGGCAGCGATATGCTGGTAAGGAGGGGAGTTTGGGCATGGGTGTGAGAGAGTAGGGGTGGAGTAGATTCCCCCTCGCTATGAGTGCGACCACCCCCTTTGTGGCCAGTGGTGGCAGCGATATGCTGGTAAGGAGGGAGTTTGGGCATGGGTGTGGAGAGAGTAGGGGTGGAGTAGATTCCCCCTCGCTATGAGTGCGACCACCCCCTACGTGGCCAGTGGTGGCAGCGATATGCTGGTAAGGAGGGGAGTTTGGGCATGGGTGTGAGAGAGTAGGGGTGGAGTAGATTCCCCCTCGCTATGAGTGCGACCACCCCCTACGTGGCCAGTGGTGGCAGCGATATGCTGGTAAGGAGGGGAGTTTGGGCATGGGTGTGAGAGAGTAGGGGTGGAGTAGATTCCCCCTCGCTATGAGTGCGACCACCCCCTTACGTGGCCAGTGGTGGCAGCGATATGCTGGTAAGGAGGGGAGTTTGGGCATGGGTGTGAGAGAGTAGGGGTGGAGTAGATTCCCCCTCGCTATGAGTGCGACCACCCCCTACTTGTGGCCAGTGGTGGCAGCGATATGCTGGTAAGGAGGGGAGTTTGGGCATGGGTGTGAGAGAGTAGGGGTGGAGTAGATTCCCCCTCGCTATGAGTGCGACCACCCCCTTGTGGCCAGTGGTGGCAGCGATATGCTGGTAAGGAGGGGAGTTTGGGCATGGGTGTGAGAGAGTAGGGGTGGAGTAGATTCCCCCTCGCTATGAGTGCGACCACCCCCTACGTGGCCAGTGGTGGCAGCGATATGCTGGTAAGGAGGGGAGTTTGGGCATGGGTGTGAGAGGAGTAGGGGTGGAGTAGATTCCCCTCGCTATGAGTGCGACCACCCCCTACGTGGCCAGTGGTGGCAGCGATATGCTGGTAAGGAGGGGAGTTGGGCATGGGTGTGAGAGAGTAGGGGTGGAGTAGATTCCCCCTCGCTATGAGTGCGACCACCCCCTACGTGGCCAGTGGTGGCAGCGATATGCTGGTAAGGAGGGGAGTTTGGGCATGGGTGTGAGAGAGTAGGGTGGAGTAGATTCCTCCTCGCTACTGAGCTGCGACCACCCCCTTACGTGGCCAGTGGTGGCAGCGATATGCTGGTAAGGAGGGGAGTTTGGGCATGGGTGTGAGAGAGTAGGGGTGGAGTAGATTCCCCTCGCTATGAGTGCGACCACCCCCTTTATGTGGCCAGTGGTGGGCAGCGATATGCTGGTAAGGAGGGGAGTTTGGGCATGGGTGTGAGAGAGTAGGGGTGGAGTAGATTCCCCCTCGCTATGAGTGCGACCACCCCCTTTGTGGCCAGTGGTGGCAGCGATATGCTGGTAAGGAGGGGAGTTTGGGCATGGGTGTGAGAGAGTAGGGGTGGAGTAGATTCCCCCTCGCTATGAGGCGACCACCCCCTACGTGGCCAGTGGTGGCAGCGATATGCTGGTAAGGAGGGGAGTTTGGGCATGGGTGTGAGAGAGTAGGGGTGGAGTAGATTCCCCCTCGCTATGAGTGCGACCACCCCCTACGTGGCCAGTGGTGGCAGCGATATGCTGGTAAGGAGGGGAGTTTGGGCATGGGTGTGAGAGAGTAGGGGTGGAGTAGATTCCCCCTCGCTATGAGTGCGACCACCCCCTACGTGGCCAGTGGTGGCAGCGATATGCTGGTAAGGAGGGGAGTTTGGGCATGGGTGTGAGAGAGTAGGGGTGGAGTAGATTCCCCCTCGCTATGAGTGCGACCACCCCCTACGTGGCCAGTGGTGGCAGCGATATGCTGGTAAGGAGGGAGTTTGGGCATGGGTGTGAGAGAGTAGGGGTGGAGTAGATTCCTCATCGCTACTGAGCGCGACCACCCCCTTTGTGGCCAGTGGTGGCAGCGATATGCTGGTAAGGAGGGGAGTTTGGGCATGGGTGTGAGAGAGTAGGGGTGGAGTAGATTCCTCCCTCGCTATGAGTGCGACCACCCCCTTAGTGGCCAGTGGGTGCAGCGATATGCTGGTAAGGAGGGGAGTTTGGGCATGGGTGTGAGAGAGTAGGGGTGGAGTAGATTCCTCATCGCTACGAGCGCGACCACCCCCTTTGTGGCCAGTGGTGGCAGCGATATGCTGGTAAGGAGGGGAGTTTGGGCATGGGTGTGAGAGAGTAGGGGTGGAGTAGATTCCCCCTCGCTATGAGTGCGACCACCCCCTACGTGGCCAGTGGTGGCAGCGATATGCTGGTAAGGAGGGGAGTTTGGGCATGGGTGTGAGAGAGTAGGGGTGGAGTAGATTCCCCCTCGCTATGAGTGCGACCACCCCCTACGTGGCCAGTGGTGGCAGCGATATGCTGGTAAGGAGGGGAGTTTGGGCATGGGTGTGAGAGAGTAGGGGTGGAGTAGATTCCCCCTCGCTATGAGTGCGACCACCCCCTACGTGGCCAGTGGTGGCAGCGATATGCTGGTAAGGAGGGGAGTTTGGGCATGGGTGTGAGAGAGTAGGGGTGGAGTAGATTCCCCCTCGCTATGAGTGCGACCACCCCCTTTGTGGCCAGTGGTGGCAGCGATATGCTGGTAAGGAGGGGAGTTTGGGCATGGGTGTGAGAGAGTAGGGGTGGAGTAGATTCCTCCTCGCTATGAGTGCGACCACCCCCTTTGTGGCCAGTGGTGGCAGCGATATGCTGGTAAGGAGGGGAGTTTGGGCATGGGTGTGAGAGAGTAGGGGTGGAGTAGATTCCTCATCGCTACGAGCGCGACCACCCCCTACGTGGCCAGTGGTGGCAGCGATATGCTGGTAAGGAGGGGAGTTTGGGCATGGGTGTGAGAGAGTAGGGGTGGAGTAGATTCCCCTCGCTATGAGTGCGACCACCCCCTACGTGGCCAGTGGTGGCAGCGATATGCTGGTAAGGAGGGGAGTTTGGGCATGGGTGTGAGAGAGTAGGGGTGGAGTAGATTCCCCCTCGCTATGAGTGCGACCACCCCTACGTGGCCAGTGGTGGCAGCGATATGCTGGTAAGGAGGGGAGTTTGGGCATGGGTGTGAGAGAGTAGGGGTGGAGTAGATTCCTCCCTCGCTATGAGTGCGACCACCCCCTACGTGGCCAGTGGTGGCAGCGATATGCTGGTAAGGAGGGGAGTTTGGGCATGGGTGTGAGAGAGTAGGGGTGGAGTAGATTCCTCATCGCTACGAGCGCGACCACCCCCTTTGTGGCCAGTGGTGGCAGCGATATGCTGGTAAGGAGGGGAGTTTGGGCATGGGTGTGAGAGAGTAGGGGTGGAGTAGATTCCCCCTCGCTATGAGTGCGACCACCCCCTTATGTGGCCAGTGGTGGCAGCGATATGCTGGTAAGGAGGGGAGTTTGGGCATGGGTGTGAGAGAGTAGGGGTGGAGTAGATTCCTCACTCGCTACTGAGCTGCGACCACCCCTACTGTGGCCAGTGGTGGCAGCGATATGCTGGTAAGGAGGGGAGTTTGGGCATGGGTGTGAGAGAGTAGGGTGGAGTAGATTCCCCCTCGCTATGAGTGCGACCACCCCCTACGTGGCCAGTGGTGGCAGCGATATGCTGGTAAGGAGGGGAGTTTGGGCAATGGGTGTGAGAGAGTAGGGGTGGAGTAGATTCCCCCTCGCTATGAGTGCGACCACCCCCTACGTGGCCAGTGGTGGCAGCGATATGCTGGTAAGGAGGGGAGTTTGGGCATGGGTGTGAGAGAGTAGGGGTGGAGTAGATTCCTCATCGCTATGAGTGCGACCACCCCCTATGTGGCCAGTGGTGGCAGCGATATGCTGGTAAGGAGGGGAGTTTGGGCATGGGTGTGAGAGAGTAGGGGTGGAGTAGATTCCCCCTCGCTATGAGTGCGACCACCCCCTTTGTGGCCAGTGGTGGCAGCGATATGCTGGTAAGGAGGGGAGTTTGGGCATGGGTGTGAGAGAGTAGGGGTGGAGTAGATTCCCCCTCGCTATGAGTGCGACCACCCCCTACGTGGCCAGTGGTGGCAGCGATATGCTGGTAAGGAGGGGAGTTTGGGCATGGGTGTGAGAGAGTAGGGGTGGAGTAGATTCCCCCTCGCTATGAGTGCGACCACCCCCTACGTGGCCAGTGGTGGCAGCGATATGCTGGTAAGGAGGGGAGTTTGGGCATGGGTGTGAGAGAGTAGGGGTGGAGTAGATTCCCCCTCGCTATGAGTGCGACCACCCCCTACGTGGCCAGTGGTGGCAGCGATATGCTGGTAAGGAGGGGAGTTTGGGCATGGGTGTGAGAGAGTAGGGGTGGAGTAGATTCCCCCTCGCTATGAGTGCGACCACCCCCTACTGTGGCCAGTGGTGGCAGCGATATGCTGGTAAGGAGGGGAGTTTGGGCTATGGGTGTGAGAGAGTAGGGGTGGAGTAGATTCCTCCTCGCTATGAGTGCGACCACCCCCTACGTGGCCAGTGGTGGCAGCGATATGCTGGTAAGGAGGGGAGTTTGGGCATGGGTGTGAGAGAGTAGGGTGGAGTAGATTCCCCCTCGCTATGAGTGCGACCACCCCTACGTGGCCAGTGGTGGCAGCGATATGCTGGTAAGGAGGGGAGTTTGGGCATGGGTGTGAGAGAGTAGGGGTGGAGTAGATTCCCCCTCGCTATGAGTGCGACCACCCCCTACGTGGCCAGTGGTGGCAGCGATATGCTGGTAAGGAGGGGAGTTTGGGCATGGGTGTGAGAGAGTAGGGGTGGAGTAGATTCCCCTCGCTATGAGTGCGACCACCCCCTTTGTGGCCAGTGGTGGCAGCGATATGCTGGTAAGGAGGGGAGTTTGGGCATGGGTGTGAGAGAGTAGGGGTGGAGTAGATTCCCCCTCGCTATGAGTGCGACCACCCCCTACGTGGCCAGTGGTGGCAGCGATATGCTGGTAAGGAGGGGAGTTTGGGCATGGGTGTGAGAGAGTAGGGGTGGAGTAGATTCCCCCTCGCTATGAGTGCGACCACCCCCTACGTGGCCAGTGGTGGCAGCGATATGCTGGTAAGGAGGGGAGTTTGGGCATGGGTGTGAGAGAGTAGGGGTGGAGTAGATTCCCCTCGCTATGAGTGCGACCACCCCCTACGTGGCCAGTGGTGGCAGCGATATGCTGGTAAGGAGGGGAGTTTGGGCATGGGTGTGAGAGAGTAGGGGTGGAGTAGATTCCCCCTCGCTATGAGTGCGACCACCCCCTACGTGGCCAGTGGTGGCAGCGATATGCTGGTAAGGAGGGGAGTTTGGGCATGGGTGTGAGAGAGTAGGGGTGGAGTAGATTCCCCCTCGCTATGAGTGCGACCACCCCCTACTGTGGCCAGTGGTGGCAGCGATATGCTGGTAAGGAGGGGAGTTTGGGCATGGGTGTGAGAGAGTAGGGGTGGAGTAGATTCCCCCTCGCTATGAGTGCGACCACCCCCTTACGTGGCCAGTGGTGGCAGCGATATGCTGGTAAGGAGGGGAGTTTGGGCATGGGTGTGAGAGAGTAGGGGTGGAGTAGATTCCCCCTCGCTATGAGTGCGACCACCCCCTTACGTGGCCAGTGGTGGCAGCGATATGCTGGTAAGGAGGGGAGTTTGGGCATGGGTGTGAGAGAGTAGGGGTGGAGTAGATTCCTCCCTCGCTATGAGTGCGACCACCCCCTACGTGGCCAGTGGTGGCAGCGATATGCTGGTAAGGAGGGGAGTTTGGGCATGGGTGTGAGAGAGTAGGGGTGGAGTAGATTCCCCCTCGCTATGAGTGCGACCACCCCCTTTGTGGCCAGTGGTGGCAGCGATATGCTGGTAAGGAGGGGAGTTTGGGCATGGGTGTGAGAGAGTAGGGGTGGAGTAGATTCCCCCTCGCTATGAGTGCGACCACCCCCTTACGTGGCCAGTGGTGGCAGCGATATGCTGGTAAGGAGGGGAGTTTGGGCATGGGTGTGAGAGAGTAGGGGTGGAGTAGATTCCCCCTCGCTATGAGTGCGACCACCCCCTACGTGGCCAGTGGTGGCAGCGATATGCTGGTAAGGAGGGGAGTTTGGGCATGGGTGTGAGAGAGTAGGGGTGGAGTAGATTCCCCCTCGCTATGAGTGCGACCACCCCCTACGTGGCCAGTGGTGGCAGCGATATGCTGGTAAGGAGGGAGTTTGGGCATGGGTGTGAGAGAGTAGGGGTGGAGTAGATTCCCCCTCGCTATGAGTGCGACCACCCCCTACTGTGGCCAGTGGTGGCAGCGATATGCTGGTAAGGAGGGGAGTTTGGGCATGGGTGTGAGAGAGTAGGGGTGGAGTAGATTCCCCTCGCTATGAGTGCGACCACCCCCTACTGTGGCCAGTGGTGGCAGCGATATGCTGGTAAGGAGGGAGTTTTGGGCATGGGGTGTGAGAGAGTAGGGGTGGAGTAGATTCCCCCTCGCTATGAGTGCGACCACCCCCTACGTGGCCAGTGGTGGCAGCGATATGCTGGTAAGGAGGGGAGTTTGGGCATGGGTGTGAGAGAGTAGGGGTGGAGTAGATTCTCCCTCGCTATGAGTGCGACCACCCCCTACGTGGCCAGTGGTGGCAGCGATATGCTGTAAGGAGGGGAGTTTGGGCATGGGTGTGAGAGAGTAGGGGTGGAGTAGATTCCCCCTCGCTATGAGTGCGACCACCCCCTACTGTGGCCAGTGGTGGCAGCGATATGCTGGTAAGGAGGGGAGTTTGGGCATGGGTGTGAGAGAGTAGGGGTGGAGTATGATTCCCCCTCGCTATGAGTGCGACCACCCCCTACGTGGCCAGTGGTGGCAGCGATATGCTGGTAAGGAGGGAGTTTGGGCCAGTGGTGGCAGCGATATGCTGGTAAGGAGGGGAGTTTGGGCATGGGTGTGAGAGAGTAGGGGTGGAGTAGATTCCCCCTCGCTATGAGTGCGACCACCCCCTACGTGGCCAGTGGTGGCAGCGATATGCTGGTAAGGAGGGGAGTTTGGGCATGGGTGTGAGAGAGTAGGGGTGGAGTAGATTCCCCCTCGCTATGAGTGCGACCACCCCCTACGTGGCCAGTGGTGGCAGCGATATGCTGGTAAGGAGGGGAGTTTGGGCATGGGTGTGAGAGAGTAGGGGTGGAGTAGATTCCCCCTCGCTATGAGTGCGACCACCCCCTACGTGGCCAGTGGTGGCAGCGATATGCTGGTAAGGAGGGGAGTTTGGGCATGGGTGTGAGAGAGTAGGGGTGGAGTAGATTCCCCCTCGCTATGAGTGCGACCACCCCCTACGTGGCCAGTGGTGGCAGCGATATGCTGGTAAGGAGGGGAGTTTGGGCATGGGTGTGAGAGAGTAGGGGTGGAGTAGATTCCCCCTCGCTATGAGTGCGACCACCCCCTTTCGTGGCCAGTGGTGGCAGCGATATGCTGGTAAGGAGGGGAGTTTGGGCATGGGTGTGAGAGAGTAGGGGTGGAGTAGATTCCCCCTCGCTATGAGTGCGACCACCCCCTTTGTGGCCAGTGGTGGCAGCGATATGCTGGTAAGGAGGGGAGTTTGGGCATGGGTGTGAGAGAGTAGGGGTGGAGTAGATTCCCCCTCGCTAGAGTGCGACCACCCCCTACGTGGCCAGTGGTGGCAGCGATATGCTGGTAAGGAGGGAGTTTGGGCATGGGTGTGAGAGAGTAGGGGTGGAGTAGATTCCCCCTCGCTATGAGTGCGACCACCCCCTACGTGGCCAGTGGTGGCAGCGATATGCTGGTAAGGAGGGGAGTTTGGGCATGGGTGTGAGAGAGTAGGGGTGGAGTAGATTCCCCCTCGCTATGAGTGCGACCACCCCCTACGTGGCCAGTGGTGGCAGCGATATGCTGGTAAGGAGGGGAGTTTGGGCATGGGTGTGAGAGAGTAGGGGTGGAGTAGATTCCTCATCGCTACTGAGCTGCGACCACCCCCTTTGTGGCCAGTGGTGGCAGCGATATGCTGGTAAGGAGGGGAGTTTGGGCATGGGTGTGAGAGAGTAGGGGTGGAGTAGATTCCCCCTCGCTATGAGTGCGACCACCCCCTACGTGGCCAGTGGTGGCAGCGATATGCTGGTAAGGAGGGGAGTTTGGGCATGGGTGTGAGAGAGTAGGGGTGGAGTAGATTCCCCTCGCTATGAGTGCGACCACCCCCTACGTGGCCAGTGGTGGCAGCGATATGCTGGTAAGGAGGGGAGTTTGGGCATGGGTGTGAGAGAGTAGGGGTGGAGTAGATTCCCCCTCGCTATGAGTGCGACCACCCCCTATGTGGCCAGTGGTGGCAGCGATATGCTGGTAAGGAGGGGAGTTTGGGCATGGGTGTGAGAGAGTAGGGGTGGAGTAGATTCCCCATCGCTATGAGTCGCGACCACCCCCTACTGTGGCCAGTGGTGGCAGCGATATGCTGGTAAGGAGGGGAGTTTGGGCATGGGTGTGAGAGAGTAGGGGTGGAGTAGATTCCCCCTCGCTATGAGTGCGACCACCCCCTTACGTGGCCAGTGGTGGCAGCGATATGCTGGTAAGGAGGGGAGTTTGGGCATGGGTGTGAGAGAGTAGGGGTGGAGTAGATTCCTCCATCGCTATGAGTGCGACCACCCCCTTACGTGGCCAGTGGTGGCAGCGATATGCTGGTAAGGAGGGGAGTTTGGGCATGGGTGTGAGAGAGTAGGGGTGGAGTAGATTCCTCCTCGCTATGAGTGCGACCACCCCCTACTGTGGCCAGTGGTGGCAGCGATATGCTGGTAAGGAGGGGAGTTTGGGCATGGGTGTGAGAGAGTAGGGGTGGAGTAGATTCCCCTCGCTATGAGTGCGACCACCCCCTTTGTGGCCAGTGGTGGCAGCGATATGCTGGTAAGGAGGGGAGTTTGGGCATGGGTGTGAGAGAGTAGGGGTGGAGTAGATTCCCCCTCGCTATGAGTGCGACCAACCCCCTTTGTGGCCAGTGGTGGCAGCGATATGCTGGTAAGGAGGGGAGTTTGGGCATGGGTGTGAGAGAGTAGGGGTGGAGTAGATTCCCCCTCGCATATGAGTGCGACCACCCCCTACGTGGCCAGTGGTGGCAGCGATATGCTGGTAAGGAGGGGAGTTTGGGCATGGGTGTGAGAGAGTAGGGGTGGAGTAGATTCCCCCTCGCTATGAGTGCGACCACCCCCTACGTGGCCAGTGGTGGCAGCGATATGCTGGTAAGGAGGGGAGTTTGGGCATGGGTGTGAGAGAGTAGGGGTGGAGTAGATTCCCCCTCGCTATGAGTGCGACCACCCCCTACGTGGCCAGTGGTGGCAGCGATATGCTGGTAAGGAGGGGAGTTTGGGCATGGGTGTGAGAGAGTAGGGGTGGAGTAGATTCCCCCTCGCTATGAGTGCGACCACCCCCTACGTGGCCAGTGGTGGCAGCGATATGCTGGTAAGGAGGGGAGTTTGGGCATGGGTGTGAGAGAGTAGGGGTGGAGTAGATTCCCCCTCGCTATGAGTGCGACCACCCCCTACGTGGCCAGTGGTGGCAGCGATATGCTGGTAAGGAGGGGAGTTTGGGCATGGGTGTGAGAGAGTAGGGGTGGAGTAGATTCCCCTCGCTATGAGTGCGACCACCCCCTACGTGGCCAGTGGTGGCAGCGATATGCTGGTAAGGAGGGGAGTTTGGGCATGGGTGTGAGAGAGTAGGGGTGGAGTAGATTCCTCATCGCTACGAGCGCGACCACCCCCTTTGTGGCCAGTGGTGGCAGCGATATGCTGGTAAGGAGGGGAGTTTGGGCATGGGTGTGAGAGAGTAGGGGTGGAGTAGATTCCTCCCTCGCTATGAGTGCGACCACCCCCTTTGTGGCCAGTGGTGGCAGCGATATGCTGGTAAGGAGGGGAGTTTGGGCATGGGTGTGAGAGAGTAGGGGTGGAGTAGATTCCTCCCTCGCTATGAGTGCGACCACCCCCTACTGTGGCCAGTGGTGGCAGCGATATGCTGGTAAGGAGGGGAGTTTGGGCATGGGTGTGAGAGAGTAGGGGTGGAGTAGATTTCCCCCTCGCTATGAGTGCGACCACCCCCTACTGTGGCCAGTGGTGGCAGCGATATGCTGGTAAGGAGGGGAGTTTGGCATGGGTGTGAGAGAGTAGGGGTGGAGTAGATTCTCCCTCGCTATGAGTGCGACCACCCCCTTCGTGGCCAGTGGTGGCAGCGATATGCTGGTAAGGAGGGGAGTTTGGGCATGGGTGTGAGAGAGTAGGGGTGGAGTAGATTCCCCCTCGCTATGAGTGCGACCACCCCCTTATGTGGCCAGTGGTGGCAGCGATATGCTGGTAAGGAGGGGAGTTTGGGCATGGGTGTGAGAGAGTAGGGGTGGAGTAGATTCCCCCTCGCTATGAGTGCGACCACCCCTACGTGGCCAGTGGTGGCAGCGATATGCTGGTAAGGAGGGGAGTTTGGGCATGGGTGTGAGAGAGTAGGGGTGGAGTAGATTCCCCTCGCTATGAGTGCGACCACCCCCTACGTGGCCAGTGGTGGCAGCGATATGCTGGTAAGGAGGGGAGTTTGGGCATGGGTGTGAGAGAGTAGGGGTGGAGTAGATTCCTCATCGCTATGAGTGCGACCACCCCCTTACGTGGCCAGTGGTGGCAGCGATATGCTGGTAAGGAGGGGAGTTTGGGCATGGGTGTGAGAGAGTAGGGGTGGAGTAGATTCCCCTCGCTATGAGTGCGACCACCCCCTTTGTGGCCAGTGGTGGCAGCGATATGCTGGTAAGGAGGGGAGTTTGGGCATGGGTGTGAGAGAGTAGGGGTGGAGTAGATTCCCCCTCGCTATGAGTGCGACCACCCCCTACGTGGCCAGTGGTGGCAGCGATATGCTGGTAAGGAGGGGAGTTTGGGCATGGGTGTGAGAGAGTAGGGGTGGAGTAGATTCCCCCTCGCTATGAGTGCGACCACCCCCTACGTGGCCAGTGGTGGCAGCGATATGCTGGTAAGGAGGGAGTTTGGGCATGGGTGTGAGAGAGTAGGGGTGGAGTAGATTCCCCCTCGCTATGAGTGCGACCACCCCCTACGTGGCCAGTGGTGGCAGCGATATGCTGGTAAGGAGGGAGTTTGGGCATGGGTGTGAGAGAGTAGGGGTGGAGTAGATTCCCCCTCGCTATGAGTGCGACCACCCCCTTTGTGGCCAGTGGTGGCAGCGATATGCTGGTAAGTAGGGAGTTTGGGCATGGGTGTGAGAGAGTAGGGGTGGAGTAGATTCCCCCTCGCTATGAGTGCGACCACCCCCTACGTGGCCAGTGGTGGCAGCGATATGCTGGTAAGGAGGGGAGTTTGGGCATGGGTGTGAGAGAGTAGGGGTGGAGTAGATTCCCCCTCGCTATGAGTGCGACCACCCCCTACGTGGCCAGTGGTGGCAGCGATATGCTGGTAAGGAGGGGAGTTTGGGCATGGGTGTGAGAGAGTAGGGGTGGAGTAGATTCCCCCTCGCTATGAGTGCGACCACCCCCTACGTGGCCAGTGGTGGCAGCGATATGCTGGTAAGGAGGGGAGTTTGGGCATGGGTGTGAGAGAGTAGGGGTGGAGTAGATTCCCCCTCGCTATGAGTGCGACCACCCCCTTTGTGGCCAGTGGTGGCAGCGATATGCTGGTAAGGAGGGGAGTTTGGGCATGGGTGTGAGAGAGTAGGGGTGGAGTAGATTCCCCCTCGCTATGAGTGCGACCACCCCCTTTGTGGCCAGTGGTGGCAGCGATATGCTGGTAAGTAGGGGAGTTTGGGCATGGGTGTGAGAGAGTAGGGGTGGAGTAGATTCCCCCTCGCTATGAGTGCGACCACCCCCTTTGTGGCCAGTGGTGGCAGCGATATGCTGGTAAGTAGGGAGTTTGGGCATGGGTGTGAGAGAGTAGGGGTGGAGTAGATTCCTCATCGCTATGAGTGCGACCACCCCCTACGTGGCCAGTGGTGGCAGCGATATGCTGGTAAGTAGGGAGTTTGGGCATGGGTGTGAGAGAGTAGGGGTGGAGTAGATTCCCCCTCGCTATGAGTGCGACCACCCCCTACGTGGCCAGTGGTGGCAGCGATATGCTGGTAAGGAGGGGAGTTTGGGCATGGGTGTGAGAGAGTAGGGGTGGAGTAGATTCCCCCTCGCTATGAGTGCGACCACCCCCTACGTGGCCAGTGGTGGCAGCGATATGCTGGTAAGGAGGGGAGTTTGGGCATGGGTGTGAGAGAGTAGGGGTGGAGTAGATTCCTCATCGCTACGAGCGCGACCACCCCCTTTGTGGCCAGTGGTGGCAGCGATATGCTGGTAAGGAGGGGAGTTTGGGCATGGGTGTGAGAGAGTAGGGGTGGAGTAGATTCCCCCTCGCTATGAGTGCGACCACCCCCTTTGTGGCCAGTGGTGGCAGCGATATGCTGGTAAGGAGGGGAGTTTGGGCATGGGTGTGAGAGAGTAGGGGTGGAGTAGATTCCCCCTCGCTATGAGTGCGACCACCCCCTACGTGGCCAGTGGTGGCAGCGATATGCTGGTAAGGAGGGGAGTTTGGGCATGGGTGTGAGAGAGTAGGGGTGGAGTAGATTCCCCCTCGCTATGAGTGCGACCACCCCCTTTGTGGCCAGTGGTGGCAGCGATATGCTGGTAAGGAGGGGAGTTTGGGCATGGGTGTGAGAGAGTAGGGGTGGAGTAGATTCCCCCTCGCTATGAGTGCGACCACCCCCTTTGTGGCCAGTGGTGGCAGCGATATGCTGGTAAGTAGGGGAGTTTGGGCATGGGTGTGAGAGAGTAGGGGTGGAGTAGATTCCCCCTCGCTATGAGTGCGACCACCCCCTACGTGGCCAGTGGTGGCAGCGATATGCTGGTAAGGAGGGGAGTTTGGGCATGGGTGTGAGAGAGTAGGGGTGGAGTAGATTCCCCCTCGCTATGAGTGCGACCACCCCCTACGTGGCCAGTGGTGGCAGCGATATGCTGGTAAGGAGGGAGTTTGGGCATGGGTGTGAGAGAGTAGGGGTGGAGTAGATTCCCCCTCGCTATGAGTGCGACCACCCCCTACGTGGCCAGTGGTGGCAGCGATATGCTGGTAAGGAGGGGAGTTTGGGCATGGGTGTGAGAGAGTAGGGGTGGAGTAGATTCCCCCTCGCTATGAGTGCGACCACCCCCTACGTGGCCAGTGGTGGCAGCGATATGCTGGTAAGGAGGGGAGTTTGGGCATGGGTGTGAGAGAGTAGGGGTGGAGTAGATTCCCCCTCGCTATGAGTGCGACCACCCCCTACGTGGCCAGTGGTGGCAGCGATATGCTGGTAAGGAGGGGAGTTTGGGCATGGGTGTGAGAGAGTAGGGGTGGAGTAGATTCCCCCTCGCTATGAGTGCGACCACCCCCTACGTGGCCAGTGGTGGCAGCGATATGCTGGTAAGGAGGGGAGTTTGGGCATGGGTGTGAGAGAGTAGGGGTGGAGTAGATTCCTCATCGCTACGAGCGCGACCACCCCCTTTGTGGCCAGTGGTGGCAGCGATATGCTGGTAAGGAGGGGAGTTTGGGCATGGGTGTGAGAGAGTAGGGGTGGAGTAGATTCCTCATCGCTACGAGCGCGACCACCCCCTTTGTGGCCAGTGGTGGCAGCGATATGCTGGTAAGGAGGGGAGTTTGGGCATGGGTGTGAGAGAGTAGGGGTGGAGTAGATTCCCCCTCGCTATGAGTGCGACCACCCCCTACGTGGCCAGTGGTGGCAGCGATATGCTGGTAAGGAGGGAGTTTGGGCATGGGTGTGAGAGAGTAGGGGTGGAGTAGATTCCCCCTCGCTATGAGTGCGACCACCCCCTACGTGGCCAGTGGTGGCAGCGATATGCTGGTAAGTAGGGGAGTTTGGGCATGGGTGTGAGAGAGTAGGGGTGGAGTAGATTCCCCCTCGCTATGAGTGCGACCACCCCCTTTGTGGCCAGTGGTGGCAGCGATATGCTGGTAAGGAGGGGAGTTTGGGCATGGGTGTGAGAGAGTAGGGGTGGAGTAGATTCCCCCTCGCTATGAGTGCGACCACCCCCTTTGTGGCCAGTGGTGGCAGCGATATGCTGGTAAGGAGGGGAGTTTGGGCATGGGTGTGAGAGAGTAGGGGTGGAGTAGATTCCCCCTCGCTATGAGTGCGACCACCCCCTACGTGGCCAGTGGTGGCAGCGATATGCTGGTAAGGAGGGAGTTTGGGCATGGGTGTGAGAGAGTAGGGGTGGAGTAGATTCCTCATCGCTACGAGCGCGCCCACCCCCTTTGTGGCCTGTGCAGGGGATGGCCAGATGGTACAGCACCACAGCATAACAGATTGGGAGAGAGTGTGTGACTGTGTGTGGGGGGGGGGGGTACCTGGATAATTAAACCTGGACCCTGAACCCTGCATGTCCCGCATGGAACCCTGAACCTGGACCCTGAACCCTGCATGTCCCGCATGGATCCCTGAACCTGGACCCTGAACCCTGCATGTCCCGCATGGAACCCGTAACCTGGACCCTGAACCCTGCATGTCCCGCATGGAACCCTGAACCTGGACCCTGAACCCTGCATGTCCCGCATGGAACCCTTAACCTGGACCCTGAACCCTGCATGCCCCGCATGAAACCCTGAACCTGGACCCTGAACCCTGCATGTCCCGCATGGCACCCTGAACCTGGACCCTGAACCCTGCATGTCCCGCATGGAACCCTTAACCTGGACCCTGAACCCTGCATGTCCCGCATGGAACCTGGACCCTGAACCCTGCATGTCCCGCATGGAACCCTTAACCTGGACCCTGAACCCCGCATGTCCCTCATGGAACCCTTAACCTGGACCCTGAACCCCGCATGCCCCGCATGGAACCCTTAACCTGGACCCTGAACCCTGCATGTCCCGCATGGAACTCTTAACCTGGACCCTGAACCTTGCATGTCCCGCATGGAACCCTGAACCTGAACCCTGCATGTCCCGCATGGAACCCTTAACCTGGACCCTGAACCCTGCATGTCCCGCATGGAACCCTTAACCTGGACCCTGAACCCTGCATGTCCCGCATGGAACCTGGACCCTGAACCCTGCATGTCCCGCATGGAACCCTTAACCTGGACCCTGAACCCTGCATGTCCCGCATGGAACTCTTAACCTGGACCCTGAACCCTGCATGTCCCGCATGGAACCCTTAACCTGGAACCTGAACCCTGCATGTCCCGCATGGAACCCTGAACCTGGACCCTGAACCCTGCATGTCCTGGCTGTAGGTCCTGCTCTGGTCCATTCAGGATCACATGGAGACTCTGCTGGCTGGAGGGGGAGGGGCATCAGGAAAATCACCGGACCTGCAAGGTGTGGGCAGCGGGGGCAGGGGATACATCTGAACCCTGAACCTTGACATAAGGGGATCAGGCAATCTACCGGATCTGCAAGGTGTGGGCAGCGGGGGCAGGGGATACATCTGAACCCTGAACCTTGACATAAGGGGATCAGGCAATCCACCAGATCTGCAAGGTGTGGGCATGAACATCAACCTAGAACATCAACATGAAGGGACATGACAAGCCACCGGACCTGCAAGGTGTGGGCAGCAGGGGCTAGCTGAATGTAATCTGCTGCGGGAGAGCATGCTGAAACCAGGGGCTGAAGCGTTGAATTTGGAAGCTTGATCCTGAACTAGGCTGAATATCAAACCCTGAGCTGTTCTGATGTTTACTGGGGGCTGCATCTGCCCAGATGACACGGTCATGGCCAGGATCCCTATTGCCTGCTGCTGCTGCGCAGCTCGCATAGTCCTACGTGGCCACATCGCAACTCTGCGTTCCCACTGGGCTCAGGGTGCACCATACAGGGTGCACCATACAGGGTGCACCATACAGGGTGCACCATACAGGGTGCACCATACAGTACTATTCCCCGGTACTGCACTAGTCCCGTCATCCTAAACCCAAAGCCCGATGCCCTAAGCCCTAAACCCTTCAACTTCAACTCTGTTGCTGCTGCACAGCACGCACCATCCTGTGACTGCATCGATACTGTGGAGGCAGACGCGTTGAAAATGGTCCATACTTCAGCTTCACACTGTACTACACCATTAACTCTGTTGCTGCTGTACAGCCCGCACCATCCTGCAGTGAACCCTTCATCCTTAATTCCCAGATTTCAACTTCGCTGCTGCTGTGCAGCCCGCACCATCCTGCGCGGCCACAGCAACACAATTAAGGACTTTGTGAACCCTGGACGCTGAACCCTAAATCTTTCACCCTGATCCCCCCCCACTCACTGCAGGGCCACCTCATTGTAAAAGGGGGTAGGGTGAACACCTTGCCCTAAACCCTAAATCCTTCACCCTGACCCCTACGCAGCGCGCACCATCCTGCGCGGCCACAGCAACACAATTGAGGACGTGGTGTTCAAGCCGGGCTCCCATGAGCAGCTGGCCAGTGTAGGGGACGACTACGCCCTGCTGCTGTGGGACACCCGCACCCCGACAGGGAGCGCTGGACCCTGCGGGAGAATCGACAGCGCGCATGGAAAGGGACAGGACGTCCAGTGTGTGGACTGGGACCCACAGGTGTGGAATTGCATGCCCAGGTGTTGAACGGGATGCACAAGTGTGGAATCGGACATGTGGTGTGTCTTGAATGGGATGTGCAGGTGTGGGGTTGGGTTGGTGGGGAGAGATTGGACTTTCGGCCTGGCTGAGTTGACCCGCCTGGTTGAGTGGTATCGATGAGGGCTGCCACTTGTCGCCACATGTCGCCGCACACCGTATTGCCGGCGCCTGGAGCTGGAGCTGGATTGCCTTTCTCGCTCTGGTGTGTATGGGCAGGTGCTTAAGTCATGAAACAGGATTACGGTAACATTAAGTGTCACGAAGCACAGCAAAGGGGAGGGAGGTGCGGGACGTGGGAGGGGTAAGCTGGGAGGACTTCCTGATCATACTTTCGACCCTGGACGCTGAACCCTGGACGCTGAACCCTAAAGCCTTCAACCGCCCCCCCCCCTCACTGCAGGGCCACCTCATTGTTACAGGGGGTAGGGTTAACACCTTGCCCTGAACCCTAAATCCTTCACCCTGACCCCCCCCCAACTTGCTGCAGGGCCACCACGTTGTCATGGGTGTGAGGGTAGGGTTTACACCTTGACCTAAACCCTTAAACCCTGAACCCTGACCCCCCGCTGCAGGGCCACCTCATAGTTTTAGTTACAGGGGGGGGTAGGGTTTTTACCTTGGCCTATACCCTTAACCCTGACCCCCGCTGTAGGGCCACCTCACTGTCATGGGGGGTGGGGTAGGGTTTACACCTTCATCTAAACCCGTAACCCTGACCCCCGCTGCAGGGCCACCTCATAGTTATAGTTACAGGGGGGGGTAGGGTTTTTACCTTGGCCTATACCCTTAACCCTGACCCCCGCTGCAGGGCCACCTCACTGTCATGGGGGTGTGGGGTAGGGTTTACACCTTCATCTAAACCCGTAACCCTGACCCCCGCTACAGGGCCACCTCATAGTTATAGTTACAGGGGGGGGTAGGGTTATACCTTGGCCTAAACCGTAAACCCTAAACCCTTAACCCTGTCCCCCCGCTGCAGGGCCACCTCATAGTTACGGGAGCCCAGGACGGCAGTGTGCGGATATGGGACGTGCGACGCATGGGCAGCGGCTCCGGAACCCGGGCCTCGGAGGCCTCGGCATGCATGGCTGTATTCCGCGTGCACACTGGCGGCGTCATACGACTGGAGTGGCATCCGGAAGAGAGGGTGAGAGGAGATGTTTTGCTGATAAGGACATACAGCTGGGTGTGATGAGATGTTTTGTTAGCGGATTGTACCCTGAACCCTGAACCCTGAACTCTGAACCCTGAACCCTGAACTCTGAAGCCCGTACCCTTTGTTATCAGGGTGTGTTTTCTAGCGGTGGTGAGGACCAGATCATCAACGTGTGGGGCATTGACCCGGACTCGACCGCCATCGCCATCCACCTCAAACCCTGAGGCCTGAACTCTGAACCCTGAAGCCCGTACCCTTTGTCATTAGGGCGTTTTTTCTAGCGGTGGTGAAGACCAGATCATCAACGTGTGGCGCATCGAACCGGACTCGACCGCCATCGTCCCAGCTGATGAACCGGGGATTGAGAGCAAGAGGCGCAAGAAGGAAAGCCATCAGGAGGAGCCGCCGCCTGAGCTCATTTTCCAACATGCGGGCCACCGCAGAGGGGTGGGTGGGGGAGGGGAGGTCTGGGTCGGGGGCAGGATTGGATGTGCAAGAGGAGGGCACCCTCTCTCTTTCAGCCTTCAGCCCTTGGGTTTTCTTCGGGAGGGTTCAAATCCCTGGATGCCCTGAAGGACTCCAAAGCCTTCACCTGAAAGACCCCTAAGCCTTCATCCTGAAAAGCTGTTCCATTGCGCCCTGTCTCTCCCTGCTCGTGTGTGTGTTGTGGTTTGGTGTGGAATACGCAATGGGGCCGCAGCATGCAGCTGCCTTGATACACTTTTTCTCCCTTGTTCGTGCCGAAGACGGGGGATTCCCGATCAGTTTTTTTTTTTTTTGGCTACGTGTCCACATTGGACAGGCCACCCCGCGGCCAAAGTCCCATTTAGGCCCAAACTTGAACGGGCCTACGACTGGTGGCCAGACCAGCAAATCTGGCCACGAATGGGGCCTCCGGCCAGCAGCCTGAGTGAAGCTGACATGTAGCTGAGACATGAAAAAAGAAAGTCTGTTTCCGATGGAGCCGGGACAAAGGGCTGCCTTGACACCCCTTCTCTCATGCATGCATGTGTTCTGCAGAAAGTTGTGGATTTTCAGTGGAGCCGCGATAAGGGCCTGCCTTGGACGATCCTGAGTGTGAGCGACGACACTGCGGACGAGGTTATTGGAGGGGGCTCCATGCAGGTGTGTGTAGGGGAGGGGCAGGGGGGGCAGGGGAGGGGGGCTGAGACGAGCAGATGGGGAGGGGGAGGGGGAGGGGGGACCAGGCGCGATACTGATGTGTGTAGGAGGGGGGAGAAGGGATCCATGCAGGTGTGTGTGCAGGGGGCAGGGGAGGGGGGATTGGAGGGGGCTCCATGCAGGTGTGTGTAGGGGAGGGGCAGGGGGGGCAGGGGAGGGGGGCTGAGACGAGCAGATGGGGAGGGGGAGGGGGAGGGGGGACCAGGCGCGATACTGATGTGTGTGGGGGGGGGAGGGGGATCCATGCAGGTGTGTGTGCAGGGGGCAGGGGAGGGGGGATGGGGGGTGATTGGAGGGGGCTCCATGCAGGTATGTGTAGAGGGGGGGGGGGGGGCTGAGATGGTGATTGGAGGGGGCTCTGCAGGTGCATGTAGGGGGGGGGGGGCTGAGATGGTGATTGGAGGGGGCTTTATGCAGGTGCATGTAGGGGGGGGGGCTGAGATGGTGCTGGAGGGGGCTCTATGCAGGTGCATGTAGGGGGGGGGGGGGGCTGAGATGGTGATTGGAGGGGGCTTTATGCAGGTGCATGTAGAGGGGGGGGGGCTGAGATGGTGATTGGAGGGGGCTCTATGCAGGTGCATGTAGGGGGGGGGGGGGGGGCTGAGATGGTGATGGGAGGGGGCTTTATGCAGGTGCATGTAGGGGGGGGGGGGGGGCTGAGATGGTGATTAGAGGGGGCTTTATGCAGGTGCATGTAGGGGGGGGGGGCTGTGATGGTGATGGAGGGGGCTCTATGCAGGTGCATGTAGGGGGGGGGGGGCTGAGATGGTGATTGGAGGGGGCTTTTTGCAGGTGCATGTAGGGGGGGGGGGCTGAGATGGTGATTGGAGGGGGCTCTATGCAGGTGCATGTAGGGGGGGGGGGGGGCTGAGATGGTGATGGGAGGGGGCTTTATGCAGGTGCATGTAGAGGGGGGGGGGCTGAGATGGTGATTGGAGGGGGCTCTATGCAGGTGCATGTAGGGGGGGGGGGGCTGAGATGGTGATTGGAGGGGGCTCTATGCAGGTGCATGTAGGGGGGGGGGGGGCTGAGATGGTGATGGGAGGGGGCTTTATGCAGGTGCATGTAGGGGGGGGGGGGGGCTGAGATGGTGATTAGAGGGGGCTTTATGCAGGTGCATGTAGGGGGGGGGGGGCTGTGATGGTGATGGAGGGGGCTCTATGCAGGTGCATGTAGGGGGGGGGGGCTGAGATGGTGATTGGAGGGGGCTTTTTGCAGGTGCATGTAGGGGGGGGGGCTGAGATGGTGATTGGAGGGGGCTCTATGCAGGTGCATGTAGGGGGGGGGCTGAGATGGTGATTGGAGGGGGCTCTATGCAGGTGCATGTAGGGGGGGGGGGGGGCTGAGATGGTGATTGGAGGGGGCTTTATGCAGGTGCATGTAGGGGGGGGGGGCTGAGATGGTGATTGGAGGGGGCTCTATGCAGGTGCATGTAGGGGGGGGGGGGGCTGAGATGGTGATTGGAGGGGGCTCTATGCAGGTGCATGTAGGGGGGGGGGGGGGCTGAGATGGTGATTGGAGGGGGCTTTATTCAGGTGCATGTAGGGGGGGGGGGCTGAGATGGTGATTGGAGGGGGCTTTATGCAGGTGCATGTAGGGGGGGGGGGCTGAGATGGTGATTGGAGGGGGCTGTATGCAGGTGCATGTAGGGGGGGGGGGGCTGAGATGGTGATTGGAGGGGGCTCTATGCAGGTGCATGTAGGGGGGGGGGGGCTGAGATGGTGATTGGAGGGGGCTCTATGCAGGTGCATGTAGGGGGGGGGGGGCTGAGATGGTGATTGGAGGGGGCTTTATGCAGGTGCATGTAGGGGGGGGGGGGGGCTGAGATGGTGATTGGAGGGGGCTTTTTGCAGGTGCATGTAGGGGGGGGGGGCTGAGATGGTGATTGGAGGGGGCTCTATGCAGGTGCATGTAGGGGGGGGGGGCTGAGATGGTGATTGGAGGGGGCTTTATGCAGGTGCATGTAGGGGGGGGGGGCTGAGATGGTGATTGGAGGGGGCTCTATGCAGGTGCATGTAGGGGGGGGGGGGCTGAGATGGTGATTGGAGGGGGCTCTATGCAGGTGCATGTAGGGGGGGGGGGGGCTGAGATGGTGATTGGAGGGGGCTCTATGCAGGTGCATGTAGGGGGGGGGGGGCTGAGATGGTGATTGGAGGGGGCTCTATGCAGGTGCATGTAGGGGGGGGGGGCTGAGATGGTGATTGGAGGGGGCTTTATGCAGGTGCATGTAGGGGGGGGGGGCTGAGATGGTGATTGGAGGGGGCTCTATGCAGGTGCATGTAGGGGGGGGGCTGAGATGGTGATTGGAGGGGGCTCTATGCAGGTGCATGTAGGGGGGGGGCTGAGATGGTGATTGGAGGGGGCTCTATGCAGGTGCATGTAGGGGGGGGGGGGGCTGAGATGGTGATTGGAGGGGGCTCTATGCAGGTGCATGTAGGGGGAGGGGGGGGCTGAGATGGTGATTGGAGGGGGCTTTATGCAGGTGCATGTAGGGGGGGGGGGGCTGAGATGGTGATTGGAGGGGGCTCTATGCAGGTGCATGTAGGGGGGGGGGGGGGCTGAGATGGTGATTGGAGGGGGCTCTATGCAGGTGCATGTAGGGGGGGGGGGGGGCTGAGATGGTGATTGGAGGGGGCTTTATTCAGGTGCATGTAGGGGGGGGGGGGCTGAGATGGTGATTGGAGGGGGCTTTATGCAGGTGCATGTAGGGGGGGGGGCTGAGATGGTGATTGGAGGGGGCTCTATGCAGGTGCATGTAGGGGGGGGGGGCTGAGATGGTGATTGGAGGGGGCTCTATGCAGGTGCATGTAGGGGGGGGGGGCTGAGATGGTGATTGGAGGGGGCTCTATGCAGGTGCATGTAGGGGGGGGGGGGCTGAGATGGTGATTGGAGGGGGCTTTATGCAGGTGCATGTAGGGGGGGGGGGGCTGAGATGGTGATTGGAGGGGGCTTTTTGCAGGTGCATGTAGGGGGGGGGGCTGAGATGGTGATTGGAGGGGGCTCTATGCAGGTGCATGTAGGGGGGGGGGGCTGAGATGGTGATTGGAGGGGGCTTTATGCAGGTGCATGTAGGGGGGGGGGGCTGAGATGGTGATTGGAGGGGGCTCTATGCAGGTGCATGTAGGGGGGGGGGGGGCTGAGATGGTGATTGGAGGGGGCTCTATGCAGGTGCATGTAGGGGGGGGGGGGGCTGAGATGGTGATTGGAGGGGGCTCTATGCAGGTGCATGTAGGGGGGGGGGGGGCTGAGATGGTGATTGGAGGGGGCTCTATGCAGGTGCATGTAGGGGGGGGGGGGCTGAGATGGTGATTGGAGGGGGCTTTATGCAGGTGCATGTAGGGGGGGGGGGGGGGGCTGAGATGGTGATTGGAGGGGGCTCTATGCAGGTGCATGTAGGGGGGGGGCTGAGATGGTGATTGGAGGGGGCTCTATGCAGGTGCATGTAGGGGGAGGGGGGGGCTGAGATGGTGATTGGAGGGGGCTTTATGCAGGTGCATGTAGGGGGGGGGGGGGGCTGAGATGGTGATTGGAGGGGGCTTTATGCAGGTGCATGTAGGGGGGGGGGGGGCTGAGATGGTGATTGGAGGGGGCTCTATGCAGGTGCATGTAGGGGGGGGGGGGGGCTGAGATGGTGATTGGAGGGGGCTCTATGCAGGTGCATGTAGGGGGGGGGGGGGGCTGAGATGGTGATTGGAGGGGGCTCTATGCAGGTGCATGTAGGGGGGGGGGGGGGGGGCTGAGATGGTGATTGGAGGGGGCTCTATGCAGGTGCATGTAGGGGGGGGGGCTGTGATGGTGATTGGAGGGGGCTCTATGCAGGTGCATGTAGGGGGGGGGGGGGGCTGAGATGGTGATTGGAGGGGGCTCTATGCAGGTGCATGTAGGGGGGGGGGGCTGAGATGGTGATTGGAGGGGGCTCTATGCAGGTGCATGTAGGGGGGGGGGGCTGAGATGGTGATTGGAGGGGGCTCTATGCAGGTGCATGTAGGGGGGGGGGGCTGAGATGGTGATTGGAGGGGGCTCTATGCAGGTGCATGTAGGGGGGGGGGGGGCTGAGATGGTGATTGGAGGGGGCTCTATGCAGGTGCATGTAGGGGGAGGGGGGGGCTGAGATGGTGATTGGAGGGGGCTTTATGCAGGTGCATGTAGGGGGGGGGGGGGCTGAGATGGTGATTGGAGGGGGCTTTATGCAGGTGCATGTAGGGGGGGGGGGGGCTGAGATGGTGATTGGAGGGGGCTCTATGCAGGTGCATGTAGGGGGGGGGGGCTGAGATGGTGATTGGAGGGGGCTCTATGCAGGTGCATGTAGGGGGGGGGGGGGGCTGAGATGGTGATTGGAGGGGGCTCTATGCAGGTGCATGTAGGGGGGGGGGGGGGCTGAGATGGTGATTGGAGGGGGCTTTATGCAGGTGCATGTAGGGGGGGGGGCTGAGATGGTGATTGGAGGGGGCTGTATGCAGGTGCATGTAGGGGGGGGGGGGCTGAGATGGTGATTGGAGGGGGCTCTATGCAGGTGCATGTAGGGGGGGGGGGGCTGAGATGGTGATTGGAGGGGGCTCTATGCAGGTGCATGTAGGGGGGGGGGGGCTGAGATGGTGATTGGAGGGGGCTTTATGCAGGTGCATGTAGGGGGGGGGGGGGGCTGAGATGGTGATTGGAGGGGGCTTTTTGCAGGTGCATGTAGGGGGGGGGGGCTGAGATGGTGATTGGAGGGGGCTCTATGCAGGTGCATGTAGGGGGGGGGGGCTGAGATGGTGATTGGAGGGGGCTTTATGCAGGTGCATGTAGGGGGGGGGGGCTGAGATGGTGATTGGAGGGGGCTCTATGCAGGTGCATGTAGGGGGGGGGGGGCTGAGATGGTGATTGGAGGGGGCTCTATGCAGGTGCATGTAGGGGGGGGGGGGGGCTGAGATGGTGATTGGAGGGGGCTCTATGCAGGTGCATGTAGGGGGGGGGGGCTGAGATGGTGATTGGAGGGGGCTCTATGCAGGTGCATGTAGGGGGGGGGGGCTGAGATGGTGATTGGAGGGGGCTTTATGCAGGTGCATGTAGGGGGGGGGGGGCTGAGATGGTGATTGGAGGGGGCTCTATGCAGGTGCATGTAGGGGGGGGGGCTGAGATGGTGATTGGAGGGGGCTCTATGCAGGTGCATGTAGGGGGGGGGGCTGAGATGGTGATTGGAGGGGGCTCTATGCAGGTGCATGTAGGGGGGGGGGGGGCTGAGATGGTGATTGGAGGGGGCTCTATGCAGGTGCATGTAGGGGGAGGGGGGGGCTGAGATGGTGATTGGAGGGGGCTTTATGCAGGTGCATGTAGGGGGGGGGGGGCTGAGATGGTGATTGGAGGGGGCTCTATGCAGGTGCATGTAGGGGGGGGGGGGCTGAGATGGTGATTGGAGGGGGCTCTATGCAGGTGCATGTAGGGGGGGGGGGGGCTGAGATGGTGATTGGAGGGGGCTTTATTCAGGTGCATGTAGGGGGGGGGGGGCTGAGATGGTGATTGGAGGGGGCTTTATGCAGGTGCATGTAGGGGGGGGGGCTGAGATGGTGATTGGAGGGGGCTCTATGCAGGTGCATGTAGGGGGGGGGGGCTGAGATGGTGATTGGAGGGGGCTCTATGCAGGTGCATGTAGGGGGGGGGGGGCTGAGATGGTGATTGGAGGGGGCTCTATGCAGGTGCATGTAGGGGGGGGGGGGCTGAGATGGTGATTGGAGGGGGCTTTATGCAGGTGCATGTAGGGGGGGGGGGGCTGAGATGGTGATTGGAGGGGGCTTTTTGCAGGTGCATGTAGGGGGGGGGGGCTGAGATGGTGATTGGAGGGGGCTCTATGCAGGTGCATGTAGGGGGGGGGGGCTGAGATGGTGATTGGAGGGGGCTTTATGCAGGTGCATGTAGGGGGGGGGGGCTGAGATGGTGATTGGAGGGGGCTCTATGCAGGTGCATGTAGGGGGGGGGGGGGCTGAGATGGTGATTGGAGGGGGCTCTATGCAGGTGCATGTAGGGGGGGGGGGGGCTGAGATGGTGATTGGAGGGGGCTCTATGCAGGTGCATGTAGGGGGGGGGGGGGCTGAGATGGTGATTGGAGGGGGCTCTATGCAGGTGCATGTAGGGGGGGGGGGGCTGAGATGGTGATTGGAGGGGGCTTTATGCAGGTGCATGTAGGGGGGGGGGGGGGGGCTGAGATGGTGATTGGAGGGGGCTCTATGCAGGTGCATGTAGGGGGGGGGGCTGAGATGGTGATTGGAGGGGGCTCTATGCAGGTGCATGTAGGGGGAGGGGGGGGCTGAGATGGTGATTGGAGGGGGCTTTATGCAGGTGCATGTAGGGGGGGGGGGGGGCTGAGATGGTGATTGGAGGGGGCTTTATGCAGGTGCATGTAGGGGGGGGGGGGGCTGAGATGGTGATTGGAGGGGGCTCTATGCAGGTGCATGTAGGGGGGGGGGGGGGCTGAGATGGTGATTGGAGGGGGCTCTATGCAGGTGCATGTAGGGGGGGGGGGGGGCTGAGATGGTGATTGGAGGGGGCTCTATGCAGGTGCATGTAGGGGGGGGGGGGGGGCTGAGATGGTGATTGGAGGGGGCTCTATGCAGGTGCATGTAGGGGGGGGGGCTGTGATGGTGATTGGAGGGGGCTCTATGCAGGTGCATGTAGGGGGGGGGGGGGGGCTGAGATGGTGATTGGAGGGGGCTCTATGCAGGTGCATGTAGGGGGGGGGGGCTGAGATGGTGATTGGAGGGGGCTCTATGCAGGTGCATGTAGGGGGGGGGGGCTGAGATGGTGATTGGAGGGGGCTCTATGCAGGTGCATGTAGGGGGGGGGGGCTGAGATGGTGATTGGAGGGGGCTCTATGCAGGTGCATGTAGGGGGGGGGGGGGCTGAGATGGTGATTGGAGGGGGCTCTATGCAGGTGCATGTAGGGGGAGGGGGGGGCTGAGATGGTGATTGGAGGGGGCTTTATGCAGGTGCATGTAGGGGGGGGGGGGGCTGAGATGGTGATTGGAGGGGGCTTTATGCAGGTGCATGTAGGGGGGGGGGGGCTGAGATGGTGATTGGAGGGGGCTCTATGCAGGTGCATGTAGGGGGGGGGGGGCTGAGATGGTGATTGGAGGGGGCTCTATGCAGGTGCATGTAGGGGGGGGGGGGGGCTGAGATGGTGATTGGAGGGGGCTCTATGCAGGTGCATGTAGGGGGGGGGGGGGCTGAGATGGTGATTGGAGGGGGCTCTATGCAGGTGCATGTAGGGGGGGGGGGGCTGAGATGGTGATTGGAGGGGGCTCTATGCAGGTGCATGTAGGGGGGGGGGGGGGCTGAGATGGTGATTGGAGGGGGCTCTATGCAGGTGCATTTAGGGGGGGGGGCTGAGATGGTGATTGGAGGGGGCTCTATGCAGGTGCATGTAGGGGGGGGGGGGGGGGGCTGAGATGGTGATTGGAGGGGGCTCTATGCAGGTGCATGTAGGGGGGGGGGGGGGGGCTGAGATGGTGATTGGAGGGGGCTCTATGCAGGTGCATGTAGGGGGGGGGGGGGGGGCTGAGATGGTGATTGGAGGGGGCTCTATGCAGGTGCATGTAGGGGGGGGGGGCTGAGATGGTGATTGGAGGGGGCTTTATGCAGGTGCATGTAGGGGGGGGGGGGCTGAGATGGTGATTGGAGGGGGCTCTATGCAGGTGCATGTAGGGGGAGGGGGGGGCTGAGATGGTGATTGGAGGGGGCTCTATGCAGGTGCATGTTGGGGGGGGGGGGCTGAGATGGTGATTGGAGGGGGCTCCATGCAGGTGCATGTAGGGGGGGGGGGGGGGCTGAGACGAGCAGGGGGGGGGGGAGGGGGCTCTATGCAGGTGTATAAGGGGGGGGGGGGGGGCTGAGACGAGCAGGGGGGGGGGGGGTGATTGGAGGGGGCTCCATGCAGGTGTGTAGGGGGGGGGGGGGGGCTGAGACGAGCAGGGGGGGGGGTTGATTGGAGGGGGCTCTATGCAGGTGTGTATAGGGGGGGGAGGGCTGAGACGAGCAGGGGGGGGGGGGGGTGATTGGAGGGGGCTCTATGCAGGTGCATGTAGGGGGGGCTGAGATGGTGATTGGAGGGGGCTCTATGCAGGTGCATGTAGGGGGGGGGGGCTGAGACGAGCGGGGGGGTGGGGGTGGAGGGGGCTCTATGCAGGTGTGTAGGGGGGGGGGCTGAGACGAGCAGGGGGGGGGGGGTGATTGGAGGGGGCTCTATGCAGGTTTGTAGGGGGGGGGGCTGAGATGGTGATTGGAGGGGGCTTTATGCAGGTGTGTAGGGGGGGGGCTGAGACAAGCAGTTGAATCATGAGACCAAACCTCGTTTTTTTTCATGTTGAATTTTGATTCCAAACCTCGGTTTTATATTTTGTATGTTGAATCATGATACCAAACCTCGTTTTCATTTTTTTTTGCTGTAGGTATGGCGCATCAACCACCTCGTGTACCGCGATGAGGAGGAGGCGGTTGCAGAGCTAGAGAAGCACAAGTGAGTTAGGTTTTGGGGTTTTGGGGTTGAGATTTTTTGGGCCAGTAACAAAACAAAAGAAGCACAAGTGAGCTGAGTTGGGTGAGGGGATATGCTTTGCCGGGTGGGTCCTAGAGCTAGAGAAGCACAAGTGAATTCAGGTTGGGGGGTGAGATTTGTCCGGATGCAGAGCTTGAGGAGCACAGGTGAGCGGGTTAAGGATTTGGGTGTCAATTCTGGAGCTGGAAAAGAGCAAGTGAGCAGAGTTATGATTTGGGTGTCCTGTACTGTTCATTTTCGAGCGGGCGGAGAGCGGACGAGCGGGCGGTTTGAGGAGTTGAAGGGAAGGTTCCTGGGTGTCTGTGAAGTGCAATCACATTTAGCTTGCCTGGCTTGACTTAAACAACTAAACTTCGTGGGCTTGGGCCTCATGCCCAAGGACGCTCCATGTGTGGACGAAAGAAATGCCGGCATGCAATACGTAAAGAATGCTATATTCCAATGCCTGAGTAAGTCTTGGCAACACGTGAAATGGCTTTTCCAATGCCTGAGAAGTTTTGGAGGTGAAGGTTTCATGTTGTCTGGGAAGTGCGAGCTCATAAAAGGGTTGTAGGCCGAGGTTCGAGTTGTGAAGATCTGTGTGTCATCGAGTCATCATCTTGCGTGATGTGTCTGCCGTCCTTTCTTGTGATGCGCTTGCTTGGATGGATGCGGGTGCTGGCCAAACCCTGCTGGAGAGCCGTAGACTGAAATAGAGAAGGAAAGACTACGCACTCTGCCAAAGCATGAGGCGTCAGGAGCACTCGACCCACAGCAGTTATAGCCCGAAGGAGGATAGCCCGCTCACGGCTTTCTGCGGGGTGGAAAGTAGCACACCACAGTAGAAGCTGCGGAGAAGCTGGGGACTGCGGCTCTCAAGGCTGATGGGATTTCTGAGAACCTGGGCGTGATCGAAAAGTGAAGTTCTCTGTTTACATGCTCCCAGACCAGACATGCCCAGCTTTGTTTGTTTGGGGTCACTCAGCTACAGCTCAGCTACATCATAGTCTGCAGCCGAGGGAGCCTGGTGTAGCAAGCCCTGCTGCTCATGCATGTGGCCGTAGGCCAATCAAGTTCAGGTCCCCATGGGCACCTATGTTGCTGCCCCGAGGCCATCCAAAGATAGTGCAGCGTGTTGTAGTCTTTGGCTGCGCGTCAACTTGGCGCTAATGGAAATAAGCACGGCTTCAGATCGTGTCCTTGTACCTTGCAAAATATTTGAATTGCCATACCTCGTGTAAATCATTTTGGAACCGGCATGAACGTATTATGCTTGCCTGAGGGCAAGCAATTGACAACAACTCCCTTATTTTGGCTGAAACTGGTGTGGGCAATCGAGAAATGGTGATTTTAGTGAATCCCGGACCCTTAAACTGTGGATTTGAGAGACCTGGGGAAGGCCGATGAAATCTACTGGGATTGTTAAGAGGAAGATGACCCCCCTTAAGCCCCTGCTTTCAACCCACCTCTCTGTCTGCTCTATGCAGAGACTTCATCCTCAAGGGCTTGAGGGCACCAGAGCAGGACGCTGCACCCAAGTCGGCTGAGAAGGTTTATGGCGGGGCAGGTCCCAGCGGGGAGCTATTTTTATTAACACCAGGTGCCGCAACAACACCTGCAGCACCAGCGGGGGCAACAGCAGAGGTAGCAGTGGCAGCAGCAGTTGTTGCGGCTGCAGCAGCTGCTGCAGCAGCAGCAGTGGTGCCGGAGGCTGTTGCTGCTGTTGCTGCCGACCCGGCGGGCACACCTGCCGGGGAGGATCCGGAGGCGGCTTCTAGTGCCGACCCGGACGCGGCTTCCGCTGTTGCCGCAGCGATTGCTGCTGCTACTGCCGCTGCTGCTGCTGCCGCCTCCTCACCAATGGTCCCTGAGGAGGAGACTTCAGCCGCAGTGGCTGGTAGCAGCGAGGGGATGGGTGGCGGGGATGCCCCCCTGCTCCCCGCGGTGGCTGCAAAGATCGATGCGATGGATGTTGACAAATCTACGGACGTTGTGTGATGTGGACTGACTTGTTTTTTGAGTTCTGACTGATAGGAAGCATTGCTCATTTAATCGTCGTTAAGCTTCGATTGAACTACATCCCGGCCTGGCTCGCTGGCAAGGCCTGATGTTAATGGCGTTACACCTCTGGGCCCTGCTCTAATAAAGCTCAGCCACGTCGGCAAGCATCAAGTCAGCTAGGAAAGTCAATGGAGAAGGCACAAAAGGAAAGAAAGGAAAGCAAGTTCACCTGGCCTGATGTTAATGACTTCACACCTCTGGGACCTGCTTAAATAAAGTTCGGCCTCGTCGGCAGACAAAAAGTCAGGGCGGAAAATTCAAGGGAGAAGGCACAAGAAGGAAGAAATTTGACCTGCAAAGACGAAAGACAGCAAAAAGGTCAGGCACCTGGCCTGATGTAGCAAACTTTATTTTTTTTCTAGCTGGACCTTCCTCGACCACCGCTCTGCTGTCCACATGAATCAGTACCCTTTGTGGGATCTAGGTTAGCGCAGGCCAGTCCATGTTGGGGGCCTGGCAGGCCCAATGTCGAGGCTGAGGACTTTAATGGCTGAATCACTGCGCTAGTAATGAAAGATATTTCCTAGCTCGTCATTAACAAATGTATAGTGCCTGAATGGAGTCTGGCAGCTCCTGAGTACCGGTAGTCACTTTTAAGTCAACGACGTTACACCTCTAGGCCCTGCTCAAATAAGGCTCGGCCGCGTGGGCGCCTAACTAAAGAGTTGAGAGGAAAGAAGCAAAGAACGGGGCAGGACAAAAAAAAGGGGGGGCAAGTGGGAAATAAAGTGAAGGGACAAAAAACTGGAAAACCAAAAGAAGCTCCAACCTCTGGAAATGTGTACGCCTCAACGATATCTACCACGTCGTCCACCAGGCCAGGGCATCCCACCCAAGCCTGCCCCAGGTCACTTAAAGTGTAACGTCCCCAGCCTGGGAACCTCAAAACACACAAGGGTCAGCCAGCACAGTGAAACTTGCTGACGCCGTCGCGCATTTCAACTGGCAACAATGGTACAACATCGGGCTCACCATAATGTGATACGCAATCAGAAGGCCAGCACGGTATGTTCCCTTTCACATGAAAAACACTCAAAATAAACCGAGAAATAAACCTCACTATTTCCATGATAACAGAATTCCTAATTCATGTACGGCATTAAATTGCTGGAAAATCCAGCAATTATCATTATCACCCTAAACAAGAAAAAAAGCGCCCATACCAGTTGAAGACAATTTCAATCTTTCATTCTCATGGACCGTCAGAAAAGTGCATGGCCGGACCCATGTGTCGGTAACGCCTAGTGGGCACCTCTAGTGGGGCCCCTCCCCCACCAGGCAGTCGTCTGTTCCGTTCCTTTATCTTCTAGCGTTTCGTTTATTTTCCTCCCGACCAGACAGTTGGGTGCCCCCCGTGGCCGAGCCTGTTAAGCATGGCCCAGCAGTGTAATGTAATTGGCAGGATTTCATACTTTTCACTCAAGCAATCTTCTGTACACTCTCAATTTTCCTAGGCGGTGAAGTGAAGTTTTTACAGTCCAACGGGGCATCACATTTGACACATTTGGGGCATCACATTTGGTGTTCAACCGAGCTCATATGCACCCACGTCATGTTTTATTAGGAGGCTCATCTTCTGCACTACGATATGGGTTCATTCCTTCGCTACTGCCTGGTGGTTGTGTGTTGGTTACTAGCCCAGGGGGGGTCACTGGTTTTCGCTCACCGTCCTAGCGTATTTAGTGCCTGTACCGGTTTAAGGGCACAAGTCCCATGCATAAAATTTGATGCTCTGTTCGACTGTAAAACTTCAAAGGCGCAACCCTGAACGACTCGGGTAGTTCTGGTCAAGCCATAAAGGAATTGAAATCAGCTTGGGGATTCTTCCACTTATCCTCACCAGGGGGCCTCACTGATGAGAATTCTTCTCCTTCCTTCCCTCTTCCCTTAACTTCTTTTCCCCTAACGGGACAGTTGGGTGCCCATGCGGCCGAGCATTTTTGAGCAGGGCCCAGAGGTGTAATGTCATTGACTGACAAGAGTTGTACGCTGTCTTTATATCCGTCAGTCTTTTTAGACGGATTCTTCATCACTGGTGACAATGAAAATCCTTAAGATCCGACACATGTCCGATGGATCAATGCGATTTTGTTTTTATTTTAGGGATACCAGTTTTCAGGGTTTTCACCTGTCTAGGACAGAGTCTGGTCTAGGAGGTGGGCCCTCTGCCCTGAAAGAGGAAAACTTGAACATCCCAGAGGTAGGAAAGAGATCAGTAAGATACCGAGCACCCTATCAATAAGACTCACAACAAACACCAGCCCTCTTGCAACTTTACAATAAGGGTTCCTACGACGCGCATGACTGACGTACCAAGGGAACAGCCCAAGGAAAACTTGGCTTCGGCACCCTTTGAAACACCAAATCATCGATCTTTCCTACCAAATGCCGCTGTGGGCCAGAGAAGGGGGAAAATCGAAATTCCAGACAAGTCTGGTTCTAGGGGACTCCGAAATCGATCGGTGGTTGAGCCCAACCATGGATCAATGTGGAGACCCATAGCTCACACATCATAATTGCCAGATGTCATATACTGTCACCAATCCTAGCCAGGTCAGCAATTACAGTTGGCTTCCCAGATGCCATTTACTGTCACAAATTGTAGCCAGGTCAGCAATCACAGTTGGCTTGTCCAGCTCAACTGAAATAACTCAACTTCGTGGGCATGGCCCCATGACCATGGGCGCCCCATACATGGACTGTAGAAATACTGCACCATGGTCCTGGCCGTGCATGGTAGCTGGAATTGAGCTTGCTCATCCCCGACCAGCCCCACGCAGCCGAGCGTCCAGCAGGGCCCAGCGGGTATGCACCGCTCTAAACATGGACTGGACAAATCCCTGGTATGGCGGTATGCAATACGTGAACTGGCTATTCCAATGCCTTCGCCTAAGTTTTGGACGCCTTCTCGGCCCGCCTGGCCTTGAACCATGTCTTGCTGCCGCTGCTTGTCCGCTGCAGGTTGTGTTGCGTCAGCACCTTGAAAATAAAGCCGTTACGACCATCCAAGCGCGGCAGGATCGTGTTCCGGTACACCTGTCGGGTTTGAATTGAGTTCAGGATTCAGGCTTGTGGCTGGCTGGGGATGTAAAAAAAGAGGAGCCTCGCATCCTTTCCCAGAGCCTGTCATAAATAGGAAGTTGGGGCAACGGAAGGAAAACAGTGTGCAACCAATGGGCACATGCGACGAAGGCACGCGCCATGGAATCCCTAGCCGCAACGGCCAGCCCGAGAGAAATATGCGGTACCGGCTTAGATATATTACATCTGGACGTCTGGTATATACTGTTTATGGGTACTCTGCGTACAAGTAGCTCACATATCAGGGTCCAACTAACCCTAGTCATGACTTATGACGTACCGTGACCACGACGTCTAGCGGCAGGCCCTCCACCTGCATAAAGCAGGGACCAACTAACCCTAATCATGACTCATGACTCATGCCGTACCGTGACCACGACATCTAGGGGCAAGCCCTCCAGCTGCATCCTCTGCTGGAAGAGCGTTAGCGCCATGAAGAGCGTCGAGGCCTGCGCTACGTCCGCTGTGAGCAGCACCTGACCACCCAGGAGGCACATGCGGGCTGGCATCAGGGTAACCCGGTACAAAAACACAGTACGGTAAAAAAACAGAGCGGTACAGGTAGGGGTACGGTATGGTAAGAATTGAGGAAATGGTCTAGACTGGACAAAACGGTATTTGCAAACTGTTCATTGCTCGATCTATTTCGGAGCTGGCAATGGTGTCTATTTCAGTGCAAACCCGACCATGTTTTGGCAGGCTGATGCGTCAATGGGCAATGGGCAACAAAACCCTAACCGACATGTCCAAAAAGTTTGTTGGGGTTGTTAAAGATTTGACATAAAAGCAATTGTCCTAAGATGGCCCAAGGCAAGCTGCACCCGCCACCAGCCCCTCACAGCCATGCGCCTTAATGGAGCTGAATAATAGCTGAACCGCTCACAAACAAAACATAATAAATCACCACGACCAGATTCCTCAACACAACCACAAACATGGATGCGTTAGGGATTATGGTTGGAGTGATTGGAGTGGTTGGAGTGTTCAGGAAGCCGGATCCACTCTCACCGGCCCGGACCACTGAGGGTCCTTCCACGCGGCAGGCGAGCCCTTTTCTCCGTCAATGACTTTCTGACTGGGCATGGCAAGCCCTCCTTGCGAGGGCTGTTCCACAAGCAGGCCGTACAGAAGGTCCGCCAAGCTGATCAGGGTCAGAGGCAGGGTGCAGTCAGGGGTCGGGAAGACGTCCAGTTGCATACAGGGGGTCTGACAAACTGATCAGGGTCAGAGGCAGGGTGCAGTCAGGGGTGAAGAAAACGTCCAGTTGCATGTAGGGGTCTGACAAATGTGCAGGGTTAGAAAAAACTCCAGTTGCATACAAGGGGCCCAACAAACTGCTGTGGTACAGCAGTGGTGATTATGGTAACAGCGCGGACGCGGCCTAGGCCCATGCTGCGCTGTTTCCTGAACCCTCACGCCCCTGCGGAGCGTAGTTTTCTTTCTTTCTTTCTTACATGCGTTTGAATGCCTGTCTTGAAGAACAGCAGGTTCGCTAACCAAGAGTCCATACAGGACGTCCACACAAACTGTTGACAGGTGGAAGACAGTGCTTCTAATTTTATCACTCAGCTACATGTCAGCTACACTCTGGACTCTGGCCGGAGGCCTCAATTTGCCCAGCCAAACTACCTTGGGCAGTGGGCACCAGTCATAGGCCAGTCCACGTTTGGCCCCAATCGGGCCTTTGGCGGCCTGCCAAAGGTGGACTTGTAGCAAAAAAATAAACACGTGAGGAAAGTGTCCCGTGTCACTGTAGCAAAGCTGCACGAGCTCGATAGCTGCACCTGTTTTTCGTTTTCCGCGACTAAGCTACATGTCAGCTACACTACAGCCTCCGGCAGTGGGCCCCACATGTGGCCAGTCATGCTGCTAGAGCCTCCGGCCGTCGGCTCTAGGCAGGGCCAGGATTGGACCCAAACAGGCCTTAAACGGCTGCATGGCAGTCTGTTCAAGTTGGCCTCATGGCCGGAAAAAAACACCGATCTGAAAACCAGCGGGCTGACTGCATCAGTTCATAGTCTCGAAATCAGTGATGTGCCAATTACGGTCCTTACGGTGGCTGAGTTGCGTAGCTCAGTCACTGCAA
This sequence comes from Limnomonas spitsbergensis, assembly GCA_037349105.1. Lineage (NCBI taxonomy): Eukaryota > Viridiplantae > Chlorophyta > Chlorophyceae > Chlamydomonadales > Limnomonas > Limnomonas spitsbergensis. The sequence continues at coordinate 1,449,775 of JAYJMM010000094.1, read as the reverse complement.
TTTCAAGGCTAATTCAGCTACATTCACCAGCAAGGGACCATATTTACCAACACGATTTCTGAATAACGGCGCAATTGCACAGCACTGCTCAATATGCATTCTTATATTCTTGATTTGCTTTGTGTTCATCTAGGCGAGTTGATGACCCGCATTCGTTCCCTGTTTTGAGCAGCAGCTTGTTTGTTCACCGGATGGAGGCTGCGGTCCCGTGTCAACATTCAATATCCTCACTCTATCAGTTAACTATCTTAAACTGCATGAGCTCATTATCTGCACCCCAGCACAAGTTCATGATCTTTACGCTCATGATTCCATTATGTACCCCAGCACAAGTTCATGTCCTTTACCCCCATGATTCCATTATCTCTCCCTGCACGAGTCCATGACCTTAACCAGCATGAGCTGTGTGGGATCACTCCCTTGACCAGTAGGTGAAACACCAGACTGAGGGAGAGCCTGTACCCTGATAGCTAGTTAGGGTGCACACACTCGCGGCTATTGACAGTATCTTGGAAGTATCATAGCGTCAGGCCAACAAAATGAGCTGAAACAACACTTTTTGACACTTTTTGACACTTTCAGAATCTAAACAAGATATAAACAAGATCTAAACAAAATATAAACAAGATCTAAACAAGATCTAAACAAGATCTAAACAAGATCGCCCCATCAATGTATCCAAGGTGTCAGCCAATGCGACCAACCGCTACGGAAATAAAACGTACCACTCCGGCAAGCTGGTAAGCAGGGACTCGTTAAGTGACATCCGGAATTAATTTGGGTACCAGAAGCAGCGAGTTCTGTGGGAGTTCTTGGTGCAGAGCTCGCCGCAGATTTTCCCGATCCTAATTTATTTCGTCTGTTTTCGTTGCCGCGCACCTGAACCTCGGCTTCGCCAAATTAATTGTTTGGCTACCACATTGGTTACGACTCGTAACCAGGAACCCTAAACAAATCCCCTGCAAGCAAGCCCTGTTGCCCAAATATAAAAACCTGCAGCCCATGCATACAGCTGCCTTCCCGCCTTCCTCCACTTGAGTCACAAGTATCTAAAACTGTCCAAGACTCGGCTGGTAGTCGGGACTCACAGCTCCCGAAAAGCAACCCCTGCTTAAAAATAAGTCACTCGCACCCAACGTCTCCCAAAATACCCCAAATTACCCCCCACTCCACAAATTATATATTATTCCCCATCCCTCCCCCTCCCACAAATTATTTATGTATAACCCTCTCCCCCCTCTGCAAAATTACCCCTAGCTCATGGGGTGATGTCACCTGTAGCTCATGCCTCCCGAATAGCAACCCCTGCATTGAAAATGTCACTTGCACCTCATGTCTCACGTAAAACCCAGAATTCTTCATCCCCCCCCCCTCCCCTCAGGATCACCTGTAGCTCATGTCCTCTGCTATGGCCGCCTTGCTCTTCCATTCCCGCCGCGCGTCGAGCGCAAAGTCAAACATTGGTACAGTACTGTCTGCTTTCGCGTCGACCTCCAAGGGATGGCACAGCGCCCGCCGCCACACAGTCAGCGTGAACTTGCGCCGCATGTACTCCTCTGGCTCCCGGTCCTCTTCGTGTGCGTTACCAGTCGCACGCTCCAAAGCGTAGCCGCTAGGGATGAAGGAGAGCGTGCTGTCGTGCTGCGATAAGAAGTCGTGGGCGATGGCGAGTACTTTGAGGGTCTTCAGGATGCCTCGGCTGCAGTGTAGGGGTGGACAGCATTAGACGCTTCGCTAAGAGTATTGAGAGCCATGCGCCGACACCAATCATGCGTAAAGCAATTCATGCGTGATGCAAAAGTTGCATGATGCAAATCATGCATGAAGCAATATGGATCCCTGGCTAATGACCAGTCCTTTCAGGGCCTTGAGGACAACTCCGCTGCGGTGTGAGGGTGGACAGCATTAGACGCTTCGCTAAGAGTATTGAGAGCCATGCGCCGACACCAATCATGCGTAAAGCAATTCATGCGTGATGCAAAAGTTGCATGATGCAAATCATGCATGAAGCAATATGGATCCCTGGCTAATGGCCAGTCCTTTCAGGGCCTTGAAAACAACTCCGCTGCGGTGTGAGGGTTGACCGCACTAGACGCTTCGCTGAGACTCCAGAGAGCCATGCGCCGACACCAATCGTGAATGGTGCAAATCATGCCCAGGAAGAGATCGCTAATTCTCTAAAGCGCGGAGAAACAGCGGGATAGCCCCCAAGAGGTCCAAGCTCAAAATTAGGGCCCCAGACGGAAAAGTGCGAAGCGCCCCCAGAATTGGATTTGGGTCCCTGTCCGGTAAGTGAGCGTCGCGCCTCCGCGTCTTTAGAGAATTGGAGAGGGGGTCACTTTGCCTCTCCAATTCTGGAAGGGGGGTCACTTTGCCTCTCCAATTTTGGAAGGGGGGTCACTTTGCCTCTCCAATTCTGGAAGGGGGGTCACTTTGCCTCTCCAATTCTGGAAGGGAGGTCACTTTGCCTCTCCAATTTTGGAAGGGGGGTCACTTTGCCTCTCCAATTCTGGAAGGGGGGTCACTTTGCCTCTCCAATTCTGGAAGGGAGGTCACTTTGCCTCTCCAATTTTGGAAAGGGGGTCACTTTGCCTCTCCAATTCTCTAAAGACGCATACCGGAGAGGGACCCAAATTTCATTCACGGGGGTACTCAAGACCAGGAAGAGATCGTGCAGTGTGAGGCATGCAACGCTTGAAAGGTTCTCAGTGGGGGCAATGCGCTGAAGAAAGCAAGCATGACGTTAACCTCATGCATGCCGCAAACCCTGCATGCGTTTTGGTATGGACAGATTCTGATGTATGCAGCATGGAGACATAGAGTATGGACGCATGGTGGCATGCAGCATGGAGGCATGGATGCATGGACGCAAACAGCATGGAGGCATGGTGACATGCAGCATGGAGGCGTGGAGCATGGAGGCAAACAGCATGGGCATGGAGGCAAATAGCATAGAGGCGAGGACACAACATCGGCCACGGATGCCACGTGGACAGAGCCCCACCAATTGTCAAAATCCACAGTGACTGTCTTCATACTCCTCAGCATGAAAGCTAGGCTAGACGCCATGGTCCCTGCATCGTTGGCGGTGGCTATCTGCAGCTTGTCAGACGTTAGGTCTGGAGGGGCACGGGGCCCTCTGGCAGCCCACTCCTTTCTTCTATCGAAATGCTTCCCGACAGTCTCCATGGTTTTAGAGGGAGGTACCCGATGATTCGATGGGGCAGGCCTCTCATTGGCGTCTACGATGGGTCTGCATGGGAGCAAATATCGGCTGGCTGTCAGGAACAGTCGCACCGTGAAGGATCTGCTGGGTTGCTGCAACTCACGCCTGGGGATTTGGATTGGCAGCAGCAGCCACCTGCAAGTGACGAGCCTCCCCTCTGAGGCCTCCGCTTGGAAGCAGGGTGCGATATGTCGAGATACTCGAGCCTGCCAGGCCTTGGCAAGCTTTGCCGCCGCAAAGCAGGGCCATGCTAGATGCCCCAAATTAATTATAGAGAGGCTGTAATGCGTGCCTTTGAAGGAAGTACAAGGGATGCGAACGAGGGAAGCGAAAGGATGTCAGGCTCGATCGGTGACATCCACGTGGCAAGAAAGCACCACTACTATTATTGGCTGATGGCTGAAGCCTGAATGAAAGAGGGGAAGATGATTGTGTAGGTCTGGAGCCAGGCAGAGCAGAATATCTGAATATTAGTGGGGAAGTGTACGGAGGGCGAACGACGCGATTGGAGGGGGGAGCGTCGCTCAGTTGCAACGGCGGTTGGCGCCGGGGCCCCGCGCACCGGGGATCACTGCCGGGGATTGAGTATTCCAATTTGAGGTTCACCGGTGCCAAAATTAATTTAGAGCGAAAATGCTATGATGATTACCAACTCTTCCTGACCTCCTTCGCTACCTTCTACAGGCCACAGTTAGCTGCCTGATCCGCACTCGCTCACGACCATCGCACGCTGCTGTTTTATTTCCCACATGAAAATTTCTGCGTTCGATCTTTAGTACCTCATGAACTGCCGACAGCTCCACGTCTCATTTGAGGAGAACGTGGATCACGAGCCAGTTAAGGAGACAGCGAACCTGGATGCTGAGGTTGAGCAGGCCGTGGGTAGGGCTTTATTCAATTCCTTCTCATACAAGCTGCGCAAGGACGAATGTCGACGCATGGGAGGCGAGCTGCCGCCCACATGGGACCACATGCAGCGCACTGACCACATGCGCAGCATGTCCCTACGCCATGCATCGGCCGCAAACAGCCAGTTGGACCGAAGAGGCGAAGCAAGTTCCTCCTGCAGCTTCCTCCGCAGTCATAGCTGTGCTCCACGGGCTCCCTCCCTGCTCATCAGAAATGGTAGATGGGACCCTGATGGGTAGATTGGGTTACTAAAAACTAGAGAGGAGGAGAGCCGGCAGATAGAGGCAAGGCATGCAGCGCCCTTGTAAGCCTGTGAACGCACTCACAGCTCCCTTGGCCCAAAAGTGCTAACGGATTACCGTATTTTTATAACATTTCTTCCGGGGGAGGAGGGCCTCCTGTTGTACCGCTCCAGGAGCCCCTCCTCCCCTCAGCAGCCAGGATAAAGGGTTCTTGAAGTCGTATTTAATGCAGTTTTTATTTTGATGGTTCCGGACCACCTTTCCTGGGCCGCCCCGCGGCCACCCCTGGGCCGATTCACACCAAACCTGGACCGACCTCCGGCCGGTGGCCCAAGCAGCAGGGCTGGCCGCACCAGGGGCTTGCGGCCGGGGGCCACAGTGTAGCTGAACTGTAGCTGGTAGTGGTATTCCACTCCCTGAAGAAACAATGGTTTGATGCTCAGGGTGCTCGGTGGGATCACGAATTTGAAGTCATGCATTCCCAACTTCAACCTCTAGAACAAAGCAGAAATACTGTGTGAATGTGAGTGTGCATGTGAGTGTGCATGTGAGTGACTGTCCAAGAGTATTTGATATGCATGTGTGTGAAAGTTTGACTGGACACAGGCTCTGTTTGGATTCATGACAGCAGGCGACACACACGTGTCAATGTGTGAACACCATGCCAACATGTGTGATTGTGTGACATCCTGCAGGAACGCTCAGGATTCAGGACAGCGGCCCGCAACACTCCATGCCCGAGACTGCGTCTGTGTCCTCCCCAGCCGGCGTCCCGGGGACCCGCAGCCTCCCGCCGTGCGATCCTTGTGGCCATCCACTGGGAAGCAGCAGGCAGGGCAGCACCCTGCTAGCAGGCAGCCCACTGGGCTGCAGTATTAACCCACTAGATGGGCCGCCGGGACTCAACACAAGCCCTGTACAGCAGGCATCCCGCAGCCAGCCTGGCAGCCTGGCAGCCAGCCAGCCAGCCAGCCAGCCTGGCAGGAGTGGCAGCGGCGTGCCCTTTGCGACAGGCGATGCATACAGCTGCGACGAAGCGGGCCCTGCTGACGGTCCCCGTCTGAGCGCCGAGAGGAGTGAGGTGCTGCGGGGCCTGCTGGGCGTGTCGCTGCTGCCCATCGGGGAGATGCCGGAGGTTGAGGAGCCTTCAGAGGCGTCCATGGCCAGGTCCTCGTTCAGCTTGCTCTCGCCTGGAATGGATGGCGGACCATCTCACGCCTCGTCAGCAACGGCGGCCGTGCGGTGGAAAGGTGTGACACGCGGGGGAAGGTGTGACACACGGGGAGAGGTGACACATGGGGAAAGATGTGACACACGGGGGAAGTGTGCGTGTGGGGGTGGGGGGGGTGGGGGGGGGGAGTGAAGCGGCGCAAGGTGTGACACAGGGTGATACAGGTCACGCAAGAAATATGTGACATGGAGTGGGTGGGGGGTTGGGAAAGATGCGGGGAAAGGTGTGACGGTGTGACATCCCTTCATCCCCGGCCCAGGTCACCACCTCTGCTATATTGCCCGCCCGGTCATAGCTGACGACAAGGGCCACATGCGCACCCGGGCTATTTTTTTAGGGTGGGGCAGCCTGCCTCCAACTTTTAATATCCGAGCATAAGATATTTTAGATCCGAGCAAAGATATTTTGGGGTGTTCAGCTTAAGTTCACCTGAACCTCAGCCTAAGGCCAAGGGGGGCGCCTTGTGCAGCAAGCCCTGTCGCTTGGGGCGTAAGCCCAACAGGCTTTGCCCCTAGATGCGACGGTGTGACCTCTCTTCATCCAGACAGCCACGCCCCAGGTTACCACCTCTGTTGTATTGCCCGCCCTTTTCTGGCCAAGGGGGGCGCCTAGTGCAGCCAGCTCTGTTGCTCCATTCATATTAGCTGTTTCAAGTATTTTTCATATCGCACATAACACAAATATGGTAGTACTAAGCCATTAGGTCATGGTAGTACTAAGCCATTAGGTAGCAATAATCTTCCCACCAAAGCCCGACTGAGATTTACACTCAGATGACGTACTGTAGTCTGACCTTGCTGCTTTATTATATCACGGCTTTGATAATTTTAATTCATACATCTTACAGAGCTGGGGGCACTCGTTCGACAGACGTTGCCCCAAGGTGTGGTCTTTATAGCCCTGTGGCGGCCGCCCTGTGGTGGCCGCCCAGCGGCCTGCTAAGCCTGGTCTGGTGCGCACTGGAATCGCTTGATTGCTCTGACTCATCAGGAACCAGAACCACTGCAAGGCAGTGGCCAGTCCCCAAAGGAAACTGCCTGTTCTCGACAGCATCAGTGACCCCCCCCGTCCCTCACACGCATGCTCTTTATTGAAGGGTGCTTCAGCCATGCCTTGGCTACAGTTTTTTGTAGGCCATTAATGGCCCAAGGCCGCAAATGAGGCTATAATAATGAATGACAGAAACAATTCCTGACTAAAAATAGAAAGGGGCTTTTTGCTGCCACAAATTGGCTGCATCTTGGCTCTGCCTCTCAGTTGGCTATAACTCGGTCTACGGCCTGCAGAGCTTGGTTCATCAACAACTGGTGCTTGGGGTGGTGAAGGTTTGGCTCACAACGGCTCGTTGTTGAACACCGGCAAACTCCTCACATGGGGTCTGGTGTGCACGTACCTACCTAAACTACATAAAATTACTTATTTCAGCTACCAAAAATAACTAAACTACTTACGTTCAGTTGCCTAAAAGTACTTATGCAAAGCTACCTCCCCCTCTACCTCTTGAGTCTCCTTTTGTGTCAATTTTTTCTGTGCCTCTAGTGCGCTCTGCCTGGCCCTTTCCAAAGAGACTATGAGGCAGCTGCTAGCCTCTGAAGCAAGAACTCTCCTTTGTTTATTTTCATGTGTCCAGCTACACGTCAGCTACACTCCGGCCTCTGGCCCCATTCGTGGCCAGCCATGCTGCTTTGGCCACCAGCCGTTGACTGGTCCAGGTTTTGTCCCAAATCAGCGGAAGCCTTTAAGCAAAAAAAAGTATAATCAGACAAAGTTTTTTCTTCCCTAATACGATACTAGTTAAAAAAACATACGCATTTGCTTACGGTAATTGCTTTTTTTATTAAAAAAAACATAATGGATTTGGTCCCTGGTCCTGCCTGCCAAAGGTACGTCATTAGCTGGAAAAAGAAACACCTAAAACCTCCTGTGACTCACTTGCCTTGTTGCGCACGTGTTCCTCTCAGATTACAACTTGGCATTAGAGTTGGTTTCGGCGGCTGTACAGCCCAGCCCGTGGTCCCGGAGCAGCGCGTTCAACGACGTCTCTGCAGCCGTTGCCGTCGCTGACCTCCTGCGGACCCCACCAGAAGGAGAGGCAGGGGCAGCAGGGGAAGAGGCAGAGGCAGAGGCAGGCGCTGCGGGTGCAACAGGGGCAGGGGAAGAGGCAGAGGCAGGCACTGCTGGTGCAGCAGGGGCAGTGGCCGCGGCAGGTGCTCCTGCATTTGTGTCGGCCGTCAAGGGAATCAGCCCGGGGACGATCCATCTCCTCAGCCATAGCACGGGGCGGAGCTTGCGGTGCGACAGCGCCGGTCGGAGCTTGCAGAGCGACAGCGCGGGGTGGAATCTGCCGCCCAGGCTTGCCCCTCCCCGGCATGTTGCCAGCGGCCTGGGTCAGTCGGGCCTTGGAGGTGGCGGAGGGGGCGGCCGCGGCGGCGGCTTTGGTTTGCAGCTCCGGGTTGATAGCACGATGAGCCAGGGAGATTGGGGAAGCAGGGACTGGGCGGTGGGGGCGAAAGATCTCGGCGAATCGCCGCAGATCCCGCTGGACCTGCAGAGCATCCCCGCAGATGACCTGGTCAAGGAGTGTGAGGTTGGAAGGGGCTGCTCGGGGAAGGTCTGGCTGGCAAAGTGGCGAGGCGTGGATGTTGCGCTCAAGGAGCTGGATAATGGTGGCCTTGCCGCGTCAGACTGCGCCATCAGACAGGACCCGTTTGAGGAGGCGAGCCGTCTAGCCTCTTTGCGGCACCCATGCATCATCACCCTTTACGGGATCGTCGTAGAGACTGGGAGTTGCGCGATGGCGGTTGAGTTCATGCGCATGGGCAGTCTCAAATCGGGGCTGCAGAAACTACACAGCATGGGCCTGTCTTGCCTGCGTGTCAAGACGGCCATCGCGGTTCAGGCGGCTCGTGGGATGGAGTACCTGCACTCGCAGCAGGTTGTGCACTTCGACCTCAAGTGTGAAAACTTCCTGTGTGATCTCAGGGATCCCGCAAGGCCTGTTGTCAAGGTGGGACATGTGTGAACTCAGGGATGTGTGACGTGTGACGTATGACATGTGCGACCTCAGGGACCCCGCGAGCCCTGTTATTAAGGTGGGACATGTGTGAACTCAGGGATGTGTGACGTGTGACATGTGTGACCTCAGGGACCCCACAAGGCCTGTTGTTAAGGTGGGACATGTGTGAACTCAGGGATGTGTGATGTGTGACAAGTGTGACCTCAGGGACCTCACAATGCCTGTTGTTAAGGTGGGACATGTCAAGATAGGTGACCCCTGTGATGTGTGACCCTTGGGATGTGTGACCTCCCAGATGTGTGACCTTTGGGATGTGTGACCTCACATGTGTGTGACATCTTTTCTTTCTGCCCCCCCCCCCCTGATCTGAGTCTGCTGCTGCTCCTGCACTTACTTGCGCATGCGCCACATAGATTGGTGACCTATGCCCGACCCAAGTTAAATTGTGACGTGTGTGACCTCGGGGATTTGTCACTTTCTTGTGCATGTGTCATGTAGATTGGTGACCTGGGTCTGAGCCAAGTCAAGGTGTGACGTGTGACATGTGTGACTTTAAGGATGTGTGACTTACTTAAGCTTGTGTCATGCAGATTGGTGACCTGGGTCTGAGCCAAGTCAAGAAGGAAACGTACATCGAGGGAAACATGAGAGGTACGATTCCTTTCATGGCTCCGGAGCTGTTCTACGGGACAACCTGTGATGGGGGTCTCCATTATAGAGAGGACCAAGTCAACGAAAAAGTGGATGTGTACAGCTTTGGCATATGCTTGTGGGAGATGTGGGGCAACTGCGCCGCACGGCCATACGAGGCATTACCTACCAGTGACATCTTCGCTGGCGTCCTGACTGGATCTCTGCGCCCCGAGATCCCGGAAGGGGTGGATCCTGAGTGAGTGACTAGGTGTTGAGAAGTGTGACTGTGTGTCGAGAGGAGTGACTGGATCTCTGCGCCCCAAGATCCCGGAAGGGGTGGATCCTGAGTGAGCGACTAGGTGTTGAGAAGTGTGGCTGTGTGTTGAGAGGAGTGACTTGATCTATGTGCCCAGAGATCCCGGAGGGGATGGATCCTGAGTGAGTGACTGGATGTTGAGAAGTCTGACTGTCTTTAGAGAGGAGTGACTTGCTCTGTGCGCCCCGAGATCCCGGGAGGGATGGATCCTGAGTGAGTGACTGGGTGTTGAGAAGTGTGACTGTGTTTTGAGAGGAGTGACTGGATCTCTGCCCCCTGAGATCCCGGAAGGGATGGATCCTGAGTGAGTGACTAGGTGTTGAGAAGTGTGACTATCTTTGAGAGGAGTGACTTGCTCTATGCGCCCCGAGATCCCGGAAGGGCTGGATCCTGAGTGAGTGACTGGATGTTGAGAAGTGTGACTGTGTTTTGAGAGGAGTGACTGGATCTCTGCGCCCCGAGATCCCGGAAGGGATGGATCTTGAGTGAGTGACTGGGTGTTGAGAAGTGTGACTGGGTGTTGAGAGGAGTGACTGGATCTCTGCGCCCCAAGATTCCTGAAGGGATGGATCCTGAGTGAGTGACTGGGTGTCGAGAAGTGTGACTTTGTTTTGAGAGGAGTGACTGGACCTTTGTGCCCCCAGATGGATGGACCCTGAGTGAGTGCCTGGGAGATCCCGGAAGGGGTGGACCCTGAGGCAGTGACTGGGTGTTGAGAAGTGTGCCCTAGTTGCTACGATAGGATTGCCTGGATGGCTGGGTTTTATGAGGGGGACGATAGGGCTGACTGAAAGGCTCATCGGCTGGGTGCCTAATGGCTCGTTGACGGATGTCTCTGTGTATGCAGGTGGTTGCAGATCATGGAGGGTTGTTGGAGAGCTGAATCTTCACAACGCCCCTCGTTCACTGAGGTGGCAGAAGGCCTGTCCAAGCTTTTGAAACGCCTAGAACCTTGAGACAAGCGCCGCGGCGGCGGAGCTCGGCATGAGGGTCCAGGGTCGGGATTGCAGATCCGGAAGGCCGTGCAGTACACATGCCGTACATTCTTAGAAAACTTGAGAACGCTCGGCTTGAGGTTCAGGGTTTGAGTTTAGGTTGGAGAATCAGAGGGTATCACCGGGGTGTCCAAGTCCTGGGTCGTACTCCTTAGATAAGCTTTTGCTGGTGCTGTACAACTCACAGGCACTACATCTTAGATGCGTTTTCCCCTGTGTTACAAAAACTGCAGGCAGTACACCTTGATACGGGCCACTATTGATGCTGTACAACTTACGGGCGGTACATGCTTAGGTGCGGTGTTGCCAGTGCTGTGCAACGCACAGACATTATCATACGAATTGTTCTTGTTGTTGCTGTATAGTTGCTGGCAACGTCCTTATATGCATTCATACCAGAAGTCCTGGGCGGTACATTATGTCCGATGTTGGGCAATGCACCCTGATACGCATTGTGGCCTTGACCTTTGCCATGAAGGTTAAAGTTCTAGGCTTCAGGGTTCAGGTCCGTTGGTCACACGGGAATTGCGTAGCTGGTAGGCAGTACATCCTTACACGCCTTGTTTTTCGGTGTTGTACTGCTTGTATGCAGGCAGTACATCACACCATGCATTATTGTCTGTGTTGTACGCCTTGCTGGCGTTAGGATCTAAGATGCATCATTGGCTTACTCGTGAACGACAGTGTTGATGCATATGGCGCGGCGCGTTCAATGCGCTTCGTTTTGTAAGCTTTTATATTTTCCTGTTCCTATGTCACTTTGCTTGACACACGCTACTGCCAACGGTGCTAGGTTGAGGGACACGGCCAGCATGTGGAGGATGCGCTGCATGTGTGCTTTCAGTGCCCTAGCGTGAAGGAGAGGCTGAGGGCGAGAGGTTGGGCAAGCCCCCCGGAGGGCGCCACGGATTTCCAGCATTTGTACCAGGGCAGGCATGGGTGGGAGGCTCTGGCTTTTATTGAGGACGTGGTAGACTTTGCTGACGGCTGGTTTGTTGTCTTTGTTTTGCCTCCCTGGGGACTGGCTCTTTCCCTTTTTGTCACTCTCTTGCTTTCAGGGCCGGGGACCTTCGATCTGCCTTTCCGTTTTCTGGGAGGGGAAGGGTCTTTGTCCTTTATGCTCCTCTCTGTCTTTCCTCTTGCCTTTAGTCTCTTTTTTTTCCCTCTCTTAAAAGGCAGGAACTTGGATAGCCTGCCGGCAGGAGTGGGAGACCCTGGCGTTTGTGGAACTTGTAGTTCAATTCTTTGAAGGCTAGTCTCTTCAGGGGCAGGGGATACGGTTTACCTGCCTGGCCTTTTTGCTTTTGTTCTTGTTGTTTGGTGGGTGAACTTGCTATCCTTTCTTTCCTCTTGTGCCTTCTCCCTTGACTTTCCTACCTGACTTCATGTTTGCCGATGTGGCCGAGCTTTATTCAAGCAGGGCACAGAGGTGTCACATCATTTACCTTTGCTATGGAGTGTGTTCCCCCAATCCACGTCAGAAATTGGCATCATAATTATTTAATCTACTGGTATGTGAGTATTTGGTTGTGCCCAGAGGGAGGGAAGACAAGGGGGGGGGGGAAGTGTGGCAGTTTGGCCCCGTGTCTTCCCTCCCTCTGAGGGGGAAAAGGCTATCCTTCCTTCCCTCTGAGGGGGGAAAAGGCCCAAGGGGGGAAAAGGCCCAACTGCCACACTTGTCCCCCCTCAAGAGGGAAAACACGGGGCCCAACTGCCACACTTCTGAGCTCGATGAGTTGACCAAAGCACCTTAACCCTGTGCCGTACTAGCAGTTGGGAGCTGTGTCCTCCCTCTCTTTCATTCTGGCCATTGCCTTTTTTAACGTGGGCCATCGGGCACGAATCCCACCTATCCACCCTTGATCAGCGACCATACCTGTATTGATTGGAGAAAGTGTGAAACTGGCGCCCCGGGTTTGGCATTAACTCAGTAAAACGCTGCTTGGTTCATGCAGTAGCTGTGCCATGGGTCCTAGACGTGTGAATGCACCAAGACAATGACGTAACACCTCTGGGCGCTGCTGAAAAAGGCTCAGCCGCGTGGGCGCCTTTTAAGTAATAGGGAAACTTGGTGTAACCGCACCAAGTGTCTGATTGCACTTCCTTGTGTAAGAGGCCTGCCTTGGCTTTGTTGATTTCCAAACTGGAGTCGGGCTCAGGTCTTGTGGGCGCCCAATCGACTAATAAGTGGAATGTAAAGAGTATCACACTGTCAGTTATGCTGCCTGAGGCTCGCGCTGCACTGCGCCGCATGTCCAGCTTTATGGGGGCAGGGCACAGCGGGGAGGCACCGTTTGAAACTGGCTTTGTGGGCCAGGGGGCTGAGAGACTGAGGGACCTGAAGGCCTTATCCTGCTCAGCAGTCATGGCCACATTGAAAACAGGCAAAAGAGAAGAAGAGAGAATTACTCATATTTGATGTGCCTTCTCCTTTGGCTTTCCTAGCTGACTTCATGTTTGCCGACATGGCCGAGCTATATGTAAGAAGGGCCAGAGGTGTAACGCCATTAACCAAAATTTTATGATGCAGATCGACAGTACTGTACTCGCCGCGAGGGTACACGATGTAGCTCTCGTCTCAATCTGTCTACCCCCCGCCCTTGGACGAAAACAATTATTTGAAGACCAGATTTGGAATGCTCTCATTAAGCTCTACAACTTTGGGATAATGGGGTATATTGTATTATTTTCGCCCCCTCCGCTTTGGGGGGGTATTTTCCTTCTCCTTTTTCCGTCTGTTTCTTTCATTTTACCCCTACCCATTGAGTTGTTATCTTCGATCAGACAGTCGGGCGTCCTCGCGGCCGAGCCGGTTTGAGCATGGCCCAGAGGTGTAACGTCATTGACACTTGGATTTCTCCTGGTTGCTGGGGGGCACTGTTTTCGCTCAGTCCTTGTCTGCTTCCTTCGCAAACCAGTTGGCTGGTGCCTGTCCCATGCAAAACACGGGTGTGCTTTGAAGCTCCTCTAGATGCGGCAGTTTTCACAACTGACGGTTCCACCGTACAGGGTACTTGTAGATGCTTTCTTCACATGCATGTAATTCTTCCTCCTTTGTGTCCTTCTCCTTCTCTCAATCTCTCCCTCTTCCCTTCAGTTCCTTTTCGTCCAAAGGGACAGTTGGGCACCCACGCGGCCGAGCCTTTTTAAGCAGGGCCCAGAGGTGTAATATCCTTGACATGCAGTTGTTGTCCAGCTTGCAGTGATCAACTGATCATACTTCACCCCTAGAAAGGTGATGGGTTGCGGGGGGGGCCTCTCATAACGCGAGCCCCCAGGCATGCTTTTGGCAGTTTTTGTTTCCAGTGGTTACAGGACCACCTTTGATGGGCCGCGTGGCCGCCACCCCTGGGCTGATTGACACCAAACATGGACCGGCCTCCGGCCAGAGGCCTTGGCAGCAGGGCTGGCCAAGCCAGGGGCTAGAGGCCGTAGGTCATGTATCTGAAAGTGGTCCGGTAACCACTGCAAAAACACTGGGTATTGGCTATTAGGACTGCAAACTCCTCTCCGCCTTGCCTGTACCCAGGCATTAGAGATTTCAGGCCTGTAGGCCTGTAACTACCTCTAGTGCTCCTATAAATAGTAGGGGGAATCCACACCCTATAAGACACTCACTGCGGGACTGAATGCACAACCCAGATGATATGCACTGCGGGACGGAATCCGCGGACAGCATCTGCGACCCAAGGTCACCCACCCAGGGTGCCACCCAAGCAGGCAGGGTCCCGGTCCAGGGTACCCGTACACACAATGGCTGGCCGGTCGAGGTTCGGTTCCGCAGAAGTCGGCAGTTTGACGGTGGTTGAAATACTTTCGTTTCACAATCAGCACAACCTGTGTTTGCTACCAAACTTTCACTGCCTGCGTCTGTAAGAAATGGAAGACACGAAGCAGGAATCGCCTGCGGCTGGCGTTGACACCAGCGCCAAGCTAAACGGCTTTAAACGCCTGGGCTTCGTCACCAGCAGGGGCTCCGCACTTCTGTCTGAGGCAGAGCGTCTATACAAGAGTGCGCGCTCCTACGCCCCGCCCATTGTCGGAGAATGCAACTTGCAGCGAGTGGAAGATCTGACTGCCCAAGTCATCAGCAAAGCTGCACCTATCGGAGACAAGCTGCTGCATTTCGCGGATGATCAGGTGAGAAAAGCATCGATATCATTTGCGTTGTCGATGCCGCACGAAACTAGGGTTATGCGCCCAACGCTCACAGTCATCGCGTCTCCCCCGCCCCGACAGGTTGACTACGTGGTCCTCACGGCATCTGAGCAGGCTGACAGGGCCAAGATGCTGCATGAGTCCAACATGAAGACCTTCCGGGCAGCCACCGAGACATACATGACTGTGAGCCACATCCAAATGGGCCTGGCTTAGAACCTGTGTCATTGCAAGAGCACTCCCACAGTCCCACCAGAGAGGCAGGGACCTGTAAATTTGCACACCTTGTTGCCATGCTCCACGACTGCTTTTACCGTTTGAATTTAATTGTGTGTTCTGCAGTATGTATCCAAGGCTGGAGATTACATCGCGGAGAAGCTGTCCCCTGGGGTGAAGGGGGTTCAGTCTGCCCGAGACTCCCTTCAGGCTGGAATCGAGAAAGCGCGCGAGGCGACAGACCCCGACGTTGCTGTGAAGATTGCCATGGATGCATGGACCAAGTTCGCTGCCTACCCACCAGGTAAGAAAATCCACCAGGTACAGCAGTCCTCTCATGGATGCGCAGACCAAGTTTGCCGCCTACCCGCCAGGTACAGCGGTCCTCCCATTGTTCAAACTAGCCTTGTCTGGTCCTGCTGTATGCGTCTCAAGCTGTGGGCTTCTTATTTGGGTCCCCGTGGATTTATAACCTTTTTTTGCTCATCGGGCCACATCTTGTCTGGCTGCGAACAGCTGTCTCTCCTTGCGCAAAACTAGCAGTTGTTTGACTGTTTTCACAGTTGCCGTACCTGGCCAGGGGCACCAGGACTGTCAGCCCGGTCGTATCATAAGCAAAGCATATTAAGGTTCTCAACCTTGCCACCTTCCATTGTCCGGCTGCAGCCTTAATCGGCACATCTGGAGCAGCCTGCCATGTGCTGTCTTACCCTGCCCCATGAATACTTAAGTGGCAGACCCCCCACGTTACGCATGCGAATTGTAGGCACTACGCATGGGTGTTGGCTGGGCCTAAAAGCCTGTCCACCAAAACATCATGACATGTTTCTCTTTTTACGTGTCAAAATTCGTTCAAAATTTGAGGAGAATGCAGCAGGTCGGGGGTCTCTTTTTGCCCTGAAGAGACCTTGACTGTCAAATCCGGCCTCAAACTCGAAAGCTCAGCTGAATCATGTATTTTCAGAAGCTGTCCTTCTACTTACCCCGTACTGAATATTCATGTAATTCCCAGTGCAAAACTTGGTGGTCCCAGGGAATGGGTTTCGGAGCTCCTAGGTATGATGGTATCTTCCATCACAGCTAGGCCTTACGAATTCAAGGCCCCTGCATGCTGGGCAGGTCCACTTTCTGGACACGCTTAACGAACCAACATTATTACATACTTCTAAGTGTTGGCTTATATACTTCTAAGTGTTGGCGAATGGTTCATGACGTCCTTTTAGCACTAAGGTGGCGGTGGGCGAGCCTCCTTTCCCTCGCAATGAGTCATGATTCGTATGAGGAGGGAGCTTCACGCTCCCAACCTCAAGAGGGCCCCGGGGGGCCATCTGACTCCTGAAGACCCTGGCTGCAAAGAAGATCCAGCTGGGTTTCAAAATAAGATCAAAAAGGAGAATTATATGGGGCTTTTGTTGCTTGGCAAACTCCCAGGAACAAGTGTCAAGAACAAGCTTGTTATTAACAGCATCTGCAGCCTTCCCCATTTATACTTCCGAACTACCAGACTACACCCCTAACCCTGAACCCCAGACAACTACCTAGTCACGTTCTTCCGGAAGGGGGAAGCAGCCTGCCCAGGCATTTTTTTGACGCCTTCTCCTTCCTCCATTTGATCCCCTCTCCTTCCTCTTGTCTTTGACGCCTTCTCGCCTTCTCGATGTGCTGCTCAGTGTCCAAGCTGCTGACCACGGCGGATCCCGCCACTCAAGTCGGGCTCAAGACTTTCTACACCATGCATGATGCGCTGGTGGTCATGCCGCTCTACAAGAGGGCCATCGAGGGGGCGGGGATGACGATCTACTTTGCCACCACGACCTTTCCTTACAAGTGAGGAACATGCTGAATTGATGTGCAGCAGGCTGCACAATTTATTTTCCAGTCCGCATTGTTTTTTTTATTCCTGTGGGACTCCTGTGAGATCTTTTGTGTTTGCCGTGGTCTTTCTCTTCCTGATGTTTGTAACCCCCCCCCCCTGATGTCCGCCTCGTCCAGGCTGTGCGCCCGGTTCCTGTACCCCATGGTTCAGCCCTATGCTGAAATTGCGTACAGCAAGGTGTCCCAGAGCAAGGTAAGCTGAGAGACTTGCCTAGGGACTGTTGAGATCAGGATATAGACCTTCAAAACAAATCAACTCTTCACTGGGGAGTTGGGGACCCCCACTCTGATTGGACCTGATCAGACTTGAATGCGAGGACCTGCCTGCATTTTGTATGGCCCTGATGTTTTGCGAAAGACTGACGACAGTGCTTCCTTTTTGTAGGTCATGAACCACCTCCTCGATTACTGGAAGCCGACTGTGGTGACGGCTTGAAGAACATTCTGTGAAACCGGAGTGCCGTGGAATGTGTATTTTAAAAGAGGAGTAGGGTCGGTCGAAGCCTGGCCAGAATGAATTATGCACGTGCATATTTTCCCAATCAAAACTTGTTTCTGTGTTGTGTTCCAGTAGTTCCATCAATGTACGTGTCTGGTAGAGTGGAGTCGCCGGCAGGTAGGTGCTTTCGTGAGAGTTGTTGTGCACATCTGACATCTCGTGGTGGCAAGTTGTTGCTCTGACATCCTAAGTTGCGACTGGATAACAAGAACGTTTTCACAAGTGCATCACGTAGTAAATATCTAGTTGTCGTCCATTCCCTGCAAAAATCCTCCCACAGTACAGTGGAAGGGAATTCCCATCAGGGTCGAAATCCCTAGTGTGTTCTGTGATGATTTTATGAAAACATACGACCCTGCTGTTGCCGTGGCTGAAGATTGTAACATGATACTATCGCCAGTGTCTCAATCACTATGACCCCTTCATTGACCATCATCTCCCCCTGTCTAGATCGTCGAGTTCCATGTTCATGCCCCTTCACATAGGAGGGTGGCATGGCTGCACCATGGCCCTGGCTGTGCATGGTAGCTAGAATTGAGCTTAGTCATTCCCTACGAGCCCCACGCGGCCGAGCTTTCAGCAGGGCCCAATGGTCATGCACCGTTCGAAAAAAAAGGACCCTCATCTGCTGCAGAACGCCATCGTCCCTCCCGGTAGTTCTCCCGTTCAAAACTGGAACCTCTTTGTCCTTGCATGTTCCTAAGCATGTAGGTCATGAAGGATGTTCCTACTTGTCCGAGTAGCTTCTTTGGCCTATGTTCCTTGTCTTTTGCGATCAGTCTGGCTCCTCAGTTCGCCCCTTTTGAATTCCGTACTTTCGTCTCCGTTCCTTTTCATACCTGCTGCCCCCCCGCCCTCCAGTCTCGCAACTTGATTTTTTAAGTGCCTGTCAATAATGTTACACCTCTGGGCCTGCTCAAAGCTCGGCCGCGTGGGCGCCCAACTGTTCAGAAGAGAGAAAAGAAGAAACTAAAAGGAAGAGGGGGGTAAAGGAACAACAGGAGAGGCCGGTACCAAAGTACCATGTCGATGTATGTGTCATGTCATTCAGTAGAAAATTAAGTAAGCATGTCACCAGGTGAATAAGGTGATGACACCTACCCCCAGTCTACTACTGTACATTTAGTCTAGGGTACGTCACAAACCGACACTCAATACTGCCACGCAAAGTTGCGAACCTCCCCACCGCGAACCAGGCACCGATTTGTACCAAACCGCAGGGCCGATTATAAGCCAATAACGTTACACCTCTGGGCCCGCTCAAAGCTCGGCCGCGTTGGCGCCTGTTCAGAAGGGAGAAGAAACTAAAGGGAAGAGGGGGTAAAGGAACAAAAGGAGAGGCCAGGAAGGCAAAGAAGACCAAGTCCGACACCTGAGTTGCAGTAGAGAGTAGCCCTGAACAAGGCCTCTAAAAAAAAAACCCCACAAAAACAAGCGTATCCCACCCCTGCTTGGCTGCGAGGGCGCCCCACTGAGCAGAAGGGAGAAGAGTAGAAACTAAAAAGGGGGCAAACAACAACAACAATATAAAGGACAAAAAGGGAAGGCCGGAAAGGCAAACGACACCGGCGCCTCAGAATCCCTAGAGCCTAACCCTCAACAATGCCCACAGCACAGTCCACAAAAGCAAGTGCATCCACCCTTGCTCAGCCTGGTACAGCTGTTGGAAGTTAGTGGCAGCGCCCGGAGGACCTGCCCACCCACGCTCCTGTAACTGCTCCCTGACACTAGGGCACTGGAAGCACACATGTAGCGCATCCTCCACCTGCTCGCTATCCCCCCGTGCCCAACACCGCTGGCAGCAGCGTGCCTCTCGCCGCTGACCGTTGCGCCGTCCTCTGGTATCAGCCGTGCTGATCGCGCCGAGCCGCAGTCGCAAATTTATGCGCGCACAAGCAAACTCCCTCTGGCTAGTGCGGCTCTTGGCTTGCGCCAGCACGGCACCCGCCGTGGACTGGGACCAGGCGCGGTAGGTCCCCGCAGATCTGTGCTGGGTGGTAGGGTCCCTGGGGTCCCCACCGCCGCTTGCGTCCATCCGTGCTTGCTCGTAGGCTGCGTCAACGAGTGCCAACACCTCTGTGACGGGTAGGCGCTGTAGGGCAACTGCTTCCTCGCGCAAGTTGGGATGGCTGCCCCCCGCTCCAGCTCCTCTAATGCACCCAGCAGATCAGAGCACCAGGTGCGGCCGCCAGTGCCCTGGTTGACTGCAAGCTGCATATCTGCTGCCATGGCTTGAGCCATGAGAGGGCTGTATTGCTGTGCCGCCGGTGCCACCGCTGCATTGTAGAAGCGGAGGATATGGGTCCACCAGTCTCGCTGTAGTGGCTGGAGCTGCAGCTCTCTCAGGACTCCCCAACTGGCGGTTGATGCAGGTAGCCCCGCAGCCTGGCGTAGGTGCTGAGGCAAGCTGGACTGCATTTTGCTTGAGAGACATTGCCGCGGCCGAAGGTGGCTGGTGGCCCACTCCACGTCGCCGTAGTTGGCCGCAGGCGCTGTGTACACAGCTGCCAACATGATGCGGGTTGGAAGATGGCTCCTTAGGCCCACCTTGGCTGCCATGCGGAAAAACGCGGTGCAGCGCGGCAGCCATAGGCGCCTCTCTAGTCTCTACCCTCCATGGCCCTCTTCAGGCTGCCGCTTTCGTGCTGAGTGATGCCCAGGAACTTGAATTCTTGGACACGCTTCAACATGGCACGGTCAGGGCCGTAAACGCAAACATGGGCTGGCTGTCGGCGCTGCGTTGCTAAGCGGCTGCCAAACTCCATGACCTCTGTCTTACTGAAATTGGCCTGAAGCTGTTTATGTGCCGCATATTCATGCAAGGCATCAAGCATGCGTTGCAGCCCTGCTGGGGTGCGGGCTAGCAAGGAGAGGTCGTCCGCATACAGCAGGCAGTAGCTGTCGCCCCGCCTGCATCTCAATGCCCTCTGCTGGGCACTTGGCTGCGAGCATGTCCGGCAGGTCACTGAGGTAAAGGCTAAAGAGCAGGGGGCTCCAGTCAGGGGGCAGCCCTGCTTGATGCCTCTGGTGCAAGGCACATGACCAGTGCGCTGGTGGCCGTCAGTGAGCGTGTAAACTGCACCGGCATAAAGCGCATGCACCGCGCATAACAGGCATGCAGGCATGTGAAGATGCTCGCATAAATGCCGCCACAGCTGCTCCTGGGGCACGCTGTCGTAGGCCTTTGTGAAGTCCAGTAGTCCACAAAGGCCACATGCAGCTTGCCACGGCCTGCAGTAGCCCGTTGAGCATGGACTGCATGTCTGAGGAGGAAAGCAGCCTGGAGCGTGCTACGGCGCTGTTGAAAACCAAACTGCTCAGGAGGGACGTGGCCGAGCAATCGCGCATTCGCGCCCACTCATCACTCATCAGTGATGGCAGTGAGCATGCATGCTGGCATACAGCCGGTAAAGCACGCTAGTGATGGCGATGGGCCGGTAATTACCGGAATCAAGGGGGTCGAATACAAGTGTCGCGACATGTGTTGCCCACACCGATGATTCACATGACCCACATTCGAGGCCATTGGTGTCCCCGATTTTGCAATTTCCGACCCTAGTACCGTAAAGCTCGCGCTTCAAGGACCAGTCCCGGGAAAAAGCGTCGGTTACAAGTTTCACTGCGAAGACCGCCCAGTTCGGATCGCTAGCAGCAGATGGGCGGCCCTGCATTGGTGTAGAGCAGCACACGCAAAACGCTATGTGCGCCATCTGGCGGTGTGGGATTCCGTGTCGTGTGCGTTTTACTTCCTGGCTCTTTGCCAGTAACGCTGTAAACGCTCGTAAACGCTCAAGGCACATGAACCATACACCGTGCTCGTCGTCTAAGTTCGCGCACCCCCAAACATGACTTCAGTAATTAAAATTACCTCACGGCTTTTTAACTCAGCTCGCGGGTCGGTCGTGATTAAAAAATCTTACGCGCAAGATTAAGATTTGCGCGCAGCGCTAAGGGAACCTGTCGGACCAGTGCTGACCTGCTCGCGGGCCAGCGAAATTTGTTTTCCCAGACCGTCAAGTTAACGCGCAAGTGGTCCGTCAACCCATTTAATAATAAGTGAGTATGCGCGAAGTGTGTATACAATGCGGGCATACGCATGATTGTTAAGAACCCATCTCGCGACCTCCTTCTAATTCAAACCCATGATCGTAAAAGGATCGAGAGCCTTCGTCCCTTAAATCCAGAATGCTGTTTTGTGTGCATGGGGGGAACCCTGAATGCCTTTTCTCTCAACTAAACGTCCTGTTTTTAACCCCTCAGTTCTCTTTTATCCAGCTGCTGCTGTTCTGGCCTTTGAAACCCTCGGTCCTCTCCTAAACAACCGTTGTGGCCTTTGAAACCCTCAGTCCTACAGTAGGCAAACGTTCTGGCGTTTGAAATCTTCAGGCCCCCCGGATCCAACGGTTCTGGCCTTTGAAAGCTTCAGCCCCCCCAACGTTGTGCCTACCGTTGTGGCCTTTGAGACCTTCTGCCCCCCCCAATCCAAATGTTCTGACCTCGGAAACCTCAGCCTCTCGCCATTCAATCTAGCTGGCAATTGAAATCCGCAGCCTCCCCCAGCCATTCAGACTTGAATACAGCAGACCCTAGATCAGTAACTGCATCCAGCCTGAGATCTACAATTCGAGATCACCACCCCAAATTGTTATATACAGTCTGGGTTACAACCAATGTTACCTTCTTTCTTCTCCTTCTTTCCCTCTTAACTCAGTTTCTATTCTTCCAACGAGCAGTTGGGCGTCCACGCGGCCAAGCCTTTTTAAGCAGGGCCCAGCGGTGTAATGGCATTGACCTTCGTTCTGTCCTCTGAACCCTTTAGATAGGCGCCCACGCGGCCAAGCCTTTTTTAGCAGGGCCCAGAGGTGTAATGTCATTGACCTACGTACCTACCCTGGCGTGAAGTCAAAATGCTCAAGAAACGGGAGACTTGAGGCAGCTCACTAGGGTAACGTCTAGCTTCAGCTTGGATATGTGCCCCTTAAGCGCCTTGCCCTTGTGCCTCTTAATGCCAGCCCCACGCGGCCGAGCATTCAGCAAGGCCCAGCGGGTATGCATCGTTCAAAACCGTGTGCTTCTTAGAGACCTCCTTGCCCAACACCCCCTCAAAATCCTTGGCGCTGATGGCGTATATTACCACATTTGCTTCCGTTACCTCGATAGCTCCTGACCAGGGGGGCTGACTCCATGGGGTCCAGGAAGTGGTAGCTCCAGACATGATGACGGATCGCTCTTGCAAACGGTCAATGACGTTACACCTCTGGGCCCTGCTCAAAAAGGCTCGGCCGCGTGGGCGCACAACTAGGGGCAGGCAAAGAAACATCGCTCATCGCTCTTGCATACGGTGCAAACCACTCGGGCCTGGGAAAGGATTAGCGGCGGGATCTCAGGAGTCACTTCAGTTGGTGGTATAGTAGTATCAACTAGAGCAGAAACAGCGTCGATGACAAAAGCAGCAGGTTCGAGAGCGGCAGGTGTAGCGAGATGAGTAAAAGGGATTAACGAAGTAATCGTGTGCTGCCGTGGCCCCTTGGCCAGCCGTTCAGCGCCTCTTGCATTATTTTCCCTGTCAATGGTTCCTAGGAGCTGATGCGTTGCTGGTGATGTTGAATGCTCACATGTAGTAGTCGTCTTGCCTCCCCTTGCTTAAATTATATCCACTTGGTTGTTTTGCTCAATAATGGGCTGAATAACAACAGTGCGTGTGCCTGCGAAGCCGCTCTCCCATGCCTTTATGGCATGCCAAGGGGAGCTGGTGTTAATGCATGCCATATTTTATTATTCAGATAGGCAGTACTTGACTTGGGCTATGCTAAGGCGTAGCTCTCTTCTCAATCTGATGCTTAAAATAAAGATATGAATTCCCCCCACATTTGTCATTCCCCACCAACTTACCTACCCCCCCCTCCCCACTTTGCTTCCCCATATCGCCCCCCATGTGGGCCAAAAATAGTTTAAGAGCATATTTGGAATCCTCTCATCAAGCTGGAAGCTCTACAACTTTGGAAGATGGGGTATATTTTTAACCTTTGCCCCCCCTCAGTAAGTGACCATCGGTGATTACTTGCATGCTTTTTGAAGTACATCGCGATTGCAAATCACTACTTACTACAACACACGAGGACAAAACCATGCCACCCAAGTATTTGTTCTTACGTTTCCGTTTGAACCCAGCCAACCAGATGGGCCCAGAGGTGTAACATGAAGTGAGGATGAAAGCCTGACCTGGAATCACAACAAGGTGAATAAAATAGTCCATCGTGGGAATCCCCGCAAAGCTATGCACGCGTCCAACCAGGATACATACATGACACATGAATTTGATCTTAAATGTGAACATGGATCATATACAGGGTGAAGGAAGTACTAACCCAAGTCTGCCATTTTATGGTCTGTTTGAGTGTTTGGCCCATCCATCAAACCTGATTAGAAAAGTCGGAAGCAAAGGACAACATGAATGGCACTAGACGCACCTTGGCAGGGGCGCACAATTAATTATCACATACTTAGGTAAGCAACTCAGTGAGAAGCGGTCGCTCGCGAGACTTATTTCCGATACTTATTCCCATGAGGAACGAAAAATAAAGTGACACAGCCAGCCTAGATGCTGTCGCTGATGTCGGCGAGGCAGCCTTCATAGGTGCTAGTCCTGACGCTGTTGTAGGCCCTGGCAACTCGATCCCATCTTTTGGCTGGCGCCAGCGCTTTTGTTTGCGGCAAAGTCCATCGCACTCCATCAGCATGCAAGGTCTCTAACATGCCAGCACAAAGCTGACAACACAGCCTCTTTCCATGCTGCGGCCGAGCGCATCGCATGAAGACAGAACTGTGTCTTACATGCTGGTGCTGACATTCGCATCATCGCTTGCTTGTAGCCCACGTCCTACTTGGGCGGCGCTGTCGTTGATAGCCCATCCTACTCGGGCGGCGCTGCATTTTACATGCTGGTGCTGACACTCGCATCATCGCTTGCTAATAGCCCACGTCCTGCTCGGGCGGCGCTGCATTCTTTCCTCTTCTTTTCTCCCAACGGAACAGTTGGGCGCCCACGCGGCCGAGCCTTTCCGAGCAGGGCCCAGAGGTGTTATGTCATTGACTTGGGCAGCGCTGTATTTTACATGCTGGTGCTCCTGTCCGCTTCCGAGTCCATAGCACTCAGGCGCCGCACGTGGCTGAAGTCCACATGCTTGAGGTCGGGCATCTCCTGGATTTCATCTACGGCCTCCAGGATAAGTCGGCGGCCATGCTCTGCGGTAGGCGCGCGGTGGGCTTGTGTGTAGGCCTGCATCAGCCGGCGCACCGCGGTTGTGGTCGAGCTGGTTGTCTGAGTGACGGTGAGCTTGCAAGACTCCCACGCGGGCTGCGACAACAAGACGGAGGAAGGGGGGGCTAGGTTTAAGGAGGGGGCTGGAACATGAAGGGTTCAGGAATTGGGGCATCTGCGTAACAGAGCTTGCATGACTCCCAAGCGGGCTGCGACAACAATAGGGGGGGGGGGGGGGCTAGGTTTAAGGAGGGGGCTGGAACATGAAGGGTTCAGGAATTGGGGCATCTGCGTAACAGAGCTTTCATGACTCCCAAGCGGGCTGCGACAACAATAGGGGGGGGGGGGGGCTAGGTTTAAGGAGGGGGCTGGAACATGAAGGGTTCAGGAATTGGGGCATCTGCGTAACAGAGCTTTCATGACTCCCAAGCGGGCTGCGACAACAATAGGGGGGGGGGGGGGGGCTAGGTTTAAGGAGGGGGGCTGAAACATAAAGGGTTCAGGATTTGGGACATCAGCGTAGCATAGCTTGCAGGACTCCCAAGCAGGCTGGAACAACAGGTGCGGGGGGGAAGGGGTTCAGGGGGTTCATGGGAGGTCTGCAACAACTGGGTTTTGGATTGGGGGCATCTGCGTAACAGACTGACAGCGAGCTTGCATGACTCCCACGCAGGCTGCGACAACAAGAAGAGGGGGGGGGGCTAGGATGAAGGAGGGGGGCGGAATCATGAAGGGTTCAGGATTTAGAGCATCTTCGTGACAGAGCTTGCAGGACTGCCACACAAGCTGCAACCACAAGAATGAGGGGGGGGGGCTAGGTTTTAAGAGGGGCTAGGGGGCCTGCAACATCAGGGTTTTGGATTATTGCTGAAGCACCATTAAATACACAGTGGGAGACAGATACACTCGTTACTGGTACTCACACTCGTTACTGGTACTCACCGTTGTAGGGATGACCGTGGGGTTGGTGTTGTTGCTGATGTCATAGATATTTCCAAACACACGGCCCGCGTAGTCACCCTTCACAATGACGTACCTAAATGAAGGTCACAGGTCAAGGTCAAGGGCTTTTTCAATTGAAGGGGACACACACAGCCCCCCCAAAGCGATTCAGGAGTAACATGGTAAAGTACGTCAGTTGTTCAAACAAAACTATATTTAATGTACACAAAGTAGCATAAAGTCCTGTGTCCTTGGCGAGCTGAAGTAACCAGCTCAACACACCATTTATTTCATGATATATTTGCCCTGGACCCTTTGGCAATGACGTACCAGTCACCATCGATCACATTCATGCTGTCCAACGTATTGACGGCCACCTCGGTGAAGGCCTTGGCTGAGGGGAACCTGGAGAAGTGAGGGTTTAGGGTTTAGGGTAAAGGCCTTGTCCGTGGGGAACCTGGAGGTTTGGGGTTTGGGGTTAAGCGGTTTGTCTGAGGAGAGCCTGGAGGTTAAGGGGTTTAGGGTTCAGGATTTAGGATTTCTCTGAGGAGAACCTGGAGGTGAAGAGGTTTAGGGTTAAGGGTTTGTCCGAGGGG
Source organism: Limnomonas spitsbergensis (assembly GCA_037349105.1). NCBI lineage: Eukaryota > Viridiplantae > Chlorophyta > Chlorophyceae > Chlamydomonadales > Limnomonas > Limnomonas spitsbergensis. The sequence continues at coordinate 1,423,660 of JAYJMM010000094.1, read as the reverse complement.
AACCTGGAGAAGTAAAGGATCAGGAATGTCGAGTTGGGGATTTTATGCAAACATCTCAAGCTTAAGGCCAAACAATCTGTTCAAAGATAAGTTTTTGACAGGCACCTCGGTTAAGGCCTTGTCCAAGGGGAACCTAGAGAAGTGAAGGATCAGGGATGCGGAGTTAGGAATTTCATGCACACCATTCAAGCTTAAGGTCAAACAATCTGTTCAGAGGGAACGTTTCGACGGACACCTTGGTTAAGGCCTTGTCAGAGGGGAACCTGGAGAGGTGAAGGAATGCTTGATTAGGGATTCCATTCACAGGTTCCGAGCTGAGGGGGCCATATCATCTGTTCAGAGGGAATCTGCTGGCGAAAAGATCGGTCAAGGCCTGATGGGTGGGGCTCCTGACGAGGAAGGGGGGGCAAGGTGGGGAGCAGGCACAGAGGCATATTAGTATACCTGTCAAAACAACTAAATAAGGCTAAAAAAAAAGGTTAACAGACCTTGGGCCAAGCCATGACCCTTGCAAATAAAAAAGCTGACAAGGACAGCTCTGCCACGTCGTCTTGTCATCCACGACAAGGCTCGTTGGGAACAGATTGGAGGTCTCTGCCCCTCCCCCGACTGAGTCTCAGACTAGCCTTTAACCGTGCCTAGTTTAGGGTTAAGGGTTCAGGGTTGCCTGCCTGCGCCGGTGCCTGGTGGAGTCTCTGCCCCTCCCCTGACTGAGTCTCAGACCAGTCTTCAACCAAGTCTATATGACCCGCGGACCATCCTCCGACCGAGTGTATGACCCTACACTAAACAAAACTGCTCACCAACATTGGTCTGCCTGCCTGCGCATGTGCCTGCCTGCCTGGGCATGTGCCTGGTTGGGCCTCTACTCAACCCCTGACCAAGTCTCTGCCTGTTCTTCAGCTAAGTCTATATGACCTGATAACCATCCTCCAAAAGAGTCCATGAACGTACAAACAAAAACTGCTCACCACTCACCAGCATAGGTCCGCCCCCCCCACGCTGCTGCCCGAGTGGCGTCATCCACCTCCAAGCTCATTGGGACCAAACTAAACACAAGTCCATGACCGCGCAATATAACAAATCTGCTCACCAGCATAGGTCCGCCTCCCCACGCTGCCTCCGGGTGGCGTCGTCCATGCACAGGTTCCACGCCGCATTGGTCATGAGCACTCGTGGACTGATGGTGGGATGGCCCGTAAAATCTGCCTTGACGTTGACAACGATCTGGGTGGTGTTGGCGTTCTGGCCGCAGTCTGCGTCCGGGGGGGAGGGGGGGAGGGATCGAGAGAGGGGATTTAGTGACTGATTGAGAGAAATCGCTCCAATGACCAAGCCAGGAACAGCACCTATGAGGCCCCGGTGAGGTCTATTGCAGTGGAGGAGGGCACTTTCGAGGCACAGGGTGAAAGCTAACTTCCGGAACTCAGCTACCATTCAGCCACACCTTGCCTGTGTGTGACAGGCGAAGGGACCGAACTCTTACCCAGTCGTTACTTGCAGAATTGATAGAACCCATAACCCAGCCGTTACTGTCAGAATACCAAACCCTAAACCCAGCCGAAGCACAAGCTCGGCATCCTAAGAGGCCCCTGGAGGGGGACTCCCTCAGAGGGCCATGAACCAAGGGGAAGGCTATTGGAAACGCGGCTCAGCTAAAAGACAGCTACCATTCAGATACACCTTGCCAGCGCAGTCAACGGATGGCCCAGAGGACGGACTCCCGCGACAACTAGCAGTGCAGGGACTTCATCAGGACGCTCAGCTACAATTCAGCTAAATCAGAGATTATTCAGCCACACCGCACCTGCACGGCATCCAAAGGGGCCCCAGGAGGGGAACTCCCAAGGCCACTCGCAGTTGCCGTCACCGCAGATGGGATCCTTCCAGATGGGCAGCAAGATCTTCGCCCCGATGTAGTTCAGCACCTCGTTCTCGTTCTGAGGAGCAGGAGGGCTGGTGAAGGGTTAAGGCACTTGTCACAGCTTCAAATATTGGCCTAGGCTTGTCTAGACTTGCCTGGCCTGGACTGGCCTTGTCATAGCATCAAATATTAGCCTAGACTGGCCTAGACTGGCCACAAGCACTCAAATTACGCACAGTAGGGGGCTGTGCTCGAGCTTGTTTTCAATCTGAAGCCATAGTGGAGAGGCTGCTGTTCTTGAGGCGTGCCTGCAGCCAGCCACCCCAGATGGTATAAACGAAGCGTCTCCTTTCGAAGCAAGCTCGCAGCCAGCAGTGGCACGGTTCCATTCCTCCCTTTCTTTTTTTTGCTAAAAATCCACCTTAAGCAGGCAGCCCCGCAGCCGCAAAATGCCTGATTGGGACCCAACCTGGACTGGCCTACGGCTGGCGGCCAAAGCAGCAGGGCTGGACACAGATGGGTCTCTGGCCTGAAACTGGAGGGTAACTGACTTGTAGCTGAGTCACGAAAAAGAAAAACTGCTCCGTTCCCAATCTGAAGCCTGACAAACCCGAGGGCGAGACTGCCAGCTGAGTGGAGCAGCACGTTGGGCAGCTCCCAAGGGGACAAAGCCCAAGGCTGAAGGTTTTAGGCAAAACCCTAGGGTGCAGGGGTTCGGCAAAGCCCGAGGGACATGGCATAGATGGCAGCACACTGAGGCATGCCTGCATGAGGCTCATGTCCCAACCCTGGACGCCATAGCTGTATGTCATGGTAATACATTAGTGCAATTTTAGGCATGAGGCTCCTGTCATGACCTTGAACATCATGGTTGAATATCATGGCAATACATGAAAGTGTTGCAGGCAAGGCATGAGGCTCCTGTCCCGAACTTGGACGTCATGGCTGAATGCCATGGTAATACATGAATGTAGATGTCGGCAGCGCATGGGGCTCCTGTCCTGACCTTGAACACCATTGTAATACAATTATGCAATGCGCGACATGAGGCTACTGTCCCATCCTTCATCTCCGCAGTCAAGCCATCAGTGTCGGCGGGCCACAAGCCCACCATGCAATGCAGTGTGAGGTGTGAAGCTTCTGTCCCCACCTTGAACGTCATCGTTGATCCACAGGTCGAACCCACGTCCCCACCTATGCAGCCCAACTTGAAGATCATCGTTCAGTCCCCACCTTGAACGTCATTGTTCAGTCCTCACCTTGAACGTCATCGTTCAGTCCCCATCTTGTACGTCATCGTTCAGTCCCCACCTTGAACGTCATTGTTCAGTCCCCATCTTGAACGTCATCGTTCAGTCCCCACCTTGAACGTCATTGTTCAGTCCCCATCTTGAACGTCATTGTTCAGTCCCAATCTTGAACGTCATCGTTCAGTCCCCATCTTGAACGTCATCATTCAGTCCCCATCTTGAACGTCATTGTTCAGTCCCCACCTTGAACGTCATCGTTCAGTCCCCATCTTGAACGTCATCGTTCAGTCCCCACCTTGAACGTCATTGTGGATCCATAGGTGCCCGCGGGCATGAAGGCATTCTTCAAGGTTTGGACGACCTCAGTTGACTTGTATGCACTCGCCTGAGCAGCATCAGGGCACGTAAACAATTGGGAAAGGTCGTGTCTGGCTGTTCTGCCCATGAGGGTCTGGTACGACTTCCATAGACTTGTGCGCGCTCGCTTGAGCAGCATCAAGGTTCAGACTGAATGCTTGCGGTTCCTCTGTTAAGATGACTGACTGCAGTAGACTTATTTGCGCATGCATGGGTAGCATCAGGGCACATGGGGGTGGGTGGGCTATTAGGAATGTGTGTGCTTGAATGGGCAGCAGAAGGGCACATGGAGGGGGAGTATTGGAAGATGTCTAATCTGTCTGTCTGGCCTGCTGTCCATCACTATTGACCTGTAGTACTGGAATTTACCTCGATGTGCTGTCCCTCTTTCTGCTTCCCGACCCCCATTCCGAATCCCGACGCGCCAGGCTTACTGAGGGCCTCGCTCACCCCCCGACATACCCAACGGTGACACAGGAAGTGTCCTACCACCTGACGCGAACAATGCTGCAGACCCAATCGCGGGACATACCTGCAGATACAGCACGACCATGTACGCGGCGACGAACAGGGAGTACCAGGCGACGTGTCGATATTTCCTCGACATCTCAACAGCAGCCTGTGAAATCGAGGAGAGTCGGAAGAAGCCTGGGACGAAGGGAAGAAAAGAGAGGCAGCGCAGCGAAAAAGTCTCACCGCAACTTTCTGCTGCACTGCCTTGGCCACTTCCTCGTTGGTGGGGTGCTTTTCGGTCATGGGCACCCCCGACTTTGCGACGCGCTCCCCTCTGTCATATTGCTGCGCTATCAGCGAGGCCTTCCTTCCCTCACCCCCTCCTGTCATTTGGTACTTGTTGTCAGCAGGGAACAATGAGATTTTCTGCACTTTTACAAACCTTGATATTCGTCGTCATTATTGTAATCCTGAAAGGGAGAGTCCGAGCCATGAAAATGAGAGGTCATATCCGTGTCTCCCACTACAACAGCCGAACTCAATGCGGCAGAATGCTTCCGAAATTACAGCCTGGCGATCGTGAAGAGAACTGTGCCGGAAACACTTTAGTCGGGGAGTCCGCAACATTGTACTTCGCCCCCTCACTGACAGAAAAGTGTGAATTGTACACTCACTACAAAGCACAAACGTGCCCCCCCCCCAATTTAGTACGCGACAGGTTGATCATGCGCGATTCGCTGAACTGAACAAGGATGCCCAAGGCGCATGATCTCAAGCAACCTGAGGACTCAGACAAGGCCGTCCAACGTGGTCAGTGACTATCTGGTTATCCAGCAACTAACGAGCTTCATTGGTACCGTACATGCACGCCGCATGCATGCCTTGCCGATTCACTGCCAGTCCGCCATGCATAAGAGCTTATGCAGCACTCGTCTGATCTGAACATAGCCGACTGACCATGCATGCACCGATTCACCATGTGACTGAATGCCTTAGACCTTGCGTCATGCTTGGACTCTGCCTGTACTCCTTCAGACATGGATGCCTGACTTCACCCTCATTTCAACTTATTCAGCTATTGATGTGTGTTAAATCGGTTATCCAGTACAGAATGCTCTCTTTCTGTATCCTTCACCCTGGTTTTTGGAGGTCTTGGTTGGCCTCTGACCTAACCGGTTAGCGATGATTATTTCATTTGTTTAGTATTTAGGGTTTCCAACTTTCCACATGTGAAGGAGGTTGATCCCCCCAGCAGTCCCCCAGCCCTGGCAGGATCCCGCAGGGTGCCCTCCCTCCCCCCCGGGATCCTCCAGCCATAAACCAACACATACGAGAGGAATGAGGACAGGAGAATAAGAGTCCATTTTTGTGTAGTACTTGGGCAGGCCAGGAGGGGGGGCGGGAGCAGAGTGGTGTGAGAGCCAATATGGATCGACAGGAACTGGCGGCGTTGGTGGTACCGTTACTGGGCTTTATTTCCCCTAACCAAACAATGGGAGCCCAGTAGCCCACGCGCTGGAGCCTTTTTGAGCCAGCACGAAAGCTGTGACGTCATCGACTGGTGGCATAATGGTTTGTTGCCGCTGGTGCGTGTTTGTGTGTGTTAATGACATCATATCTCTGGGCCCTGGGTATGCACCGTTCTACACCTCTGGACCCAGCTCAACAGGTTTGGCCGCTTGGGCACCCAACTGTCTGGTTTGTGTGTGGAACCTAATGTGTCGTAAAAAATTGGACGAAGCAGCTGGACTGCACAAAGGACGATCACAGGGCAGAGCATCTGGAGACAGCTATTATACCCACTCAATTAGAACAGGCCACAGCATGACCGACACAAATACTGTGCACGTCTGCTGCTTTATCCACTGCCTGCCTGCTGCAATTTTGTGAAACGCCAGATGTTCATACTGCGTACACTCGCTGCTTTGTCCTAGAATGCGACCGCAGCTACATTCCACTTTGCAAATGTTTTGCCTGACACGCTGCCCTACATTCAGTCTAAGCTTGTTCCTGTACCTCATACCCCACGAAATGCGGCTATAAGGTAATTCTGCTGGGCTGGAGTTGTTTCTGCGCAAACTCAGCCACCTTAAACGCTTTACACTTACTCTTGGCGGTGCCTACGAAATAGGTTTTTATGCGGGGGCAGGCTGTTGCTATTTTGTTTCGTGGATTCGTGGTGCTAAGGGCCTTCTCCATGATGGCATGGCATGGCACAACATGGCATGGCTCGGCACGACATAATATGGGATGGAATGGCAGGACAGTGGACGGGGAATGGCGTTCTGGCAAGGCCCTCTGGTATGGCACGGCATAGTACGGTGTTACAGGGTCCCATGCTTAAACTGAACTCGGTTAGAAATCCTTCTTCGTCGCAGCCATCTCCCCAACCTTGCTGACACGGGTGGCTGAAGGATGCGGCCAACGCGATGATAGGAAGACACATAGAGCGGACGCTATCGGTCTGAAAACGCCTGAAAATGTCCGTTCAGCAAGGTTGGGGAGTTGGCTGCGACGAAGAACTTTATGCAACCTTATTTCGACCTTCATTCAAACTTCCTAGAAGCTAAGCGCATCTCGGCCCCAGTCCCGGCCCTAACACCTCCCCTCAAACCAACGGCTGCCCCACACCTTTGAAATCGTTTGTTTCAAATCGCTTCCTCCTGGTCTAGTTGGATCCTTTTCACCTCTTGAACCTTGTGCTGCATTGAAAATTGACGAGGGCTGCGTTAGATCCTGAATGGCGCACACGCGCCTCTGAGAAGTATAATTTGAAACAACGTTTAAAACCAGAAGGCGTTCATGACTTGCAGCGCTTTCTGCTACTGAGTTCTCGAATGCATCCGTCAAATAACAACCCAGGCAATGGCCCCGGGCCTACCAACTCGGCGCTCATGCTCCAACATCTGCAGCATCTGCAGGCCATGGCAAGGATGCAGGGAATGCAAGGGCATCACCAGGCTTTACGTCCCAGCCAGCCGATTTCGACTGGCTCTCCTGGTTATTTCCCTGTGCCTGGGGTTCCCGGAGTGCCTGGGGTTCCAGGAATCCCCTCAATGGGCCTTCCCGGGAACATGATGACGAGCCGCCAATTTCCCCAGCACAGCGCTATCCACATGCAGCAGATGATACAGCAGCAGCAGCTGCAACAACAGCAACAGCAGCAGAAGAAGAAGGCCCTTGCGGCACAGAACGAGGAGGATAATTTTGCAGGCCTGGAGGACGAGCAGGTGAGCTCCATGCAGCCCGGAGCATTGTCGCGCACCATGCCGGCATGCAGCCCTTGCAAAAACGTTATCATTTTGAAATCGATGCAGCATGCAATCATAGACGCACCATGCACTCATGAAGCCCTCCTAATCCTTGTCAAAAATCAATGCAGGAAACTGATGTCTACAATGAGTACAAGTGAGTGATTTAGCAATTGATGTTGCCCGTCTGGTAAATTCAATTTCATATTGATTCTAACGAACTGCCGATTATCTTTTGAGCAGGCCGACAAAAGTCCTGGCTGCATACCCGTACGCAAGGCCACACCCAGATCCCATCGTGGAAACAGCATCTCTGGCCGGAGTTACCCCACCAGACATTACCTATGAGCACCACCTTGAGGTGTGACTCTTCTAAAACCAATACTTCTGTTCTCTTTGCACGCCCAATATTCTGCAACATTTAGCTGCCTCAGGTCGGAGGCCCCATGAACGGCCAGCCATGCTGCTTGGGCCTGTGTCCGTGGGCTGGGCAAAGTTTGGCTCCAATGGTGCCTTTGGCAGCCGGCAGGGCAGCCCGCTGAAAGTGGGTCCATAGCCGACAAAATAAGAAACTGTCTAAAGCTCTGCTGGCAACAGCCACTGACGGTCATCAATCATGCCACTGATTTATCCGCAGGGCCCCACTGGGCCGCAGGTGGCCACACTTAGATCGGCCGATGGTCGTTGGCCCAAACAGTAGAGATTGTTGCACCAGGGGCCCGTGGCCGTAGGCCTTCATGTAGCTGAATTGTAGCTGAAGCATTCTTAACTAAACAGTGCTGTGCATCGGCACGCCGGAGGGATTAAGACAAACATGCCCGAACGGCGTTGCCAGGGTTCCATGTCTTGAAATCAATATCAATTGCATTTGCTTGTGGTAGGGATTGCGGGCAATGGGGTGTCAAGAATGAAATCATGACGAATGGCTTTTTCTGTTTGTGTTCTACCAAGGAGGATGTTGATCTCTTCTTGGAGGCATGCAAGCGGGGCGTAGGAGCTACAAAATATACAACTCTGTGCACGTAGAAAGGCGTGAAAGCAGGGAATATCAACCATGAATTGAGTATGAGTCTCTGCGAGGATGTGGCTTTGGCCCAGGCTGCGCTGTTTCTTTAACTCTCACGCCCCCCCAATGGGGCGTGGCCATCTTTCTTTCATTCGAGGCTCTGAATACGATTATCATGTGCTCACAGGAGGATGTGCGGGCGGGGCGTATCAGCAGTGCACAGCTGGAGACTGTGCTCTATGCGTTTATGCGATACCAGCAAGAGAGGCTCCCGGACGGTAAGCTGAGGTTGCAGGCCAGAGGCCATGATGATGAAGCATAGTGTTCATCAATGACCAGCATGCATGCTTATGATGCATGGAGTATATGAATGGCCAGCATGCAGGCTCATGATGCATGGCGTATATCAATGGCCAGCATGCATGCTCATGATGCATGGAGTATATCAATGGCCCAGCATGCATGCTCATGATGCATGGAGTATATCAATGGCCAGCATGCAGGCTCATGATGCATGAAGTATATCAATGGCAAGCATGCATGCTCATGATGCATGGAGTATATCAATGGCAAGCATGCATGCTCATGATGCATGGAGTATATCAATGGGCAGCATGCATGCTCATGATGCATGGAGTATATCAATGGCCAGCATGCAGGCTCATGATGCATGGAGTACATCAATGGCCAGCATGCAGGCTCCTGATGCATGCAGTATATCAATGGCAAGCATGCATGCTCATGATGCATGAAGTATATCAATGGCCAGCATGCAGGCTCATGATGCATGGAGTATATCAATGGCCAGCATGCAGGCTCATGATGCATGGAGTATATCAATGGCCAGCATGCATGCTCATGATGCATGGAGTATATCAATGGCCAGCATGTAGGCTCATGATGCATGGAGTATATCAATGGGCAGCATGCAGGCTCATGATGCATGGAGTATATCAATGGCAAGCATGCATGCTCATGATGCATGGAGTATATCAATGGCCAGCATGCATGCTCATGATGCATGGAGTATATCAATGGCCAACATGCAGGCTCATGATGCATGGAGTATATTAATGGCCAGCATGCATGCTCATGATGCATGGAGTATATCAATGGCCAGCATGCATGCTCATGATGCATGGAGTATATCAATGGCCGACATGCATGCTCATGATGCATGGAGTATATCAATGGGCAGCATGCATGCTCATGATGCATGGAGTATATCAATGGGCAGCATGCATGCTCATGATGCATGGAGTATATCAATGGCCCAGCATGCAGGCTCATGATGCATGGCGTATATCAATGGCCAGCATGCAGGCTCCTGATGCATGGAGTATATCAATGGCCCAGCATGCATGCTCATGATGCATGGAGTATATCAATGGCCAGCATGCATGCTCATGATGCATGGAGTATATCAATGGCCAGCATGTAGGCTCATGATGCATGGAGTATATCAATGGGCAGCATGCAGGCTCATGATGCATGGAGTATATCAATGGCAAGCATGCATGCTCATGATGCATGGAGTATATCAATGGGCAGCATGCATGCTCATGATGCATGGAGTATATCAATGGGCAGCATGCAGGCTCATGATGCATGGAGTATATCAATTGCCAGCATGCAGGCTAATGATGCATGGAGTACATCAATGGCCAGCATGCAGGCTCATGATGCATGGAGTATATCAATGGCCAGCATGCATGCTCATGATGCATGGAGTATATCAATGGCCAACATGCAGGCTCATGATGCATGGAGTATATCAATGGCCAGCATGCAGGCTCATGATGCATGGAGTATATTAATGGCCAGCATGCATGCTCATGATGCATGGAGTATATCAATGGCCCAGCATGCATGCTCATGATGCATGGAGTATATCAATGGCCGACATGCATGCTCATGATGCATGGAGTATATCAATGGGCAGCATGCATGCTCATGATGCATGGAGTATATCAATGGGCAGCATGCAGGCTCATGATGCATGGAGTATATCAATGGCCAGCATGCAGGCTCATGATGCATGGCGTATATCAATGGCCAGCATGCAGGCTCATGATGCATGGAGTATATCAATGGCCCAGCATGCATGCTCATGATGCATGAAGTATATCAATGGCCAGCATGCATGCTCATGATGCATGGAGTATATCAATGGCCAGCATGTAGGCTCATGATGCATGGAGTATATCAATGGCCAGCATGCATGCTCATGATGCATGGAGTATATCAATGGCCAGCATGCAGGCTCATGATGCATGGAGTATATCAATGGCCCAGCATGCAGGCTCATGATGCATGAAGTATATCAATGGCCAGCATGCATGCTCATGATGCATGGAGTATATCAATGGCCAGCATGCAGGCTCATGATGCATGGAGTATATCAATGGCCAGCATGCATGCTCATGATGCATGAAGTATATCAATGGCCGACATGCATGCTCATGATGCATGAAGTATATCAATGGCAAGCATGCAGGCTCATGATGCATGGAGTATATCAATGGCCAGCATGTAGGCTCATGATGCATGGAGTATATCAATGGGCAGCATGCATGCTCATGATGCATGGAGTATATCAATGGCCAGCATGCATGCTCATGATGCATGGAGTATATCAATGGCCCAGCATGCATGCTCATGATGCATGAAGTATATCAATGGGCAGCATGCATGCTCATGATGCATGGAGTATATCAATGGGCAGCATGCAGGCTCATGATGCATGGAGTATATCAATGGCCAGCATGCAGGCTCATGATGCATGAAGTATATCAATGGCCGACATGCATGCTCATGATGCATGGAGGATATCAATGGCAAGCATGCATGCTTATGATGCATGGCGTATATCAATGGCCAGCATGTAGGCTCATGATGCATGGAGTATATCAATGGCCAGCATGCAGGCTCATGATGCATGGAGTATATCAATGGCCAGCATGCAGGCTCATGATGCATGGATTGTTTTGGTCGCAAGCGTGCATGCCTCTGACGGAAGGTATTTTGTTGCCCAGGTTGCATGCTCCCGATTCTGGACATCTGTATATCTTATTAATTCTACTAAAGCGTATCGCGATACTTGGTGATCATCAGCTGCATGTTGTCTCAGGAGCACGGAAGGCGTTCTTTCTAGGAGACGGCGCTGGAGTTGGGAAGGTGCGTCCTTTTATGTCATGTTTGCTGTCATAGCATTTTTAAGCCTGATGCATGCCCTTCCAATCCAGAAAATGTTGGAGCGTGTTGCCAGCCTGGTAGTCTGATAAGAAAGCCTGCTTACACCCAACTGACGTGGTGCTTTTCAACTCCTCACAAATGCAGGGCAGGCAGATTGCTGCTTTGGTCAAGGAGTTTTGGCTCAAGGTGATGATGTTGGTCGGGGTGAAATATTTGTTTGGGCTGACTATGATGACACTGGTTTTTGTTAACATTTAGGTCTGGCTCAACTTGATGGCAATGGTTAGGGTCCTTTGGATGTTCATTTGAAAAAACTCCTGCTCATGCCTTCAATCTGACAAACTGTTTTTTACCCTTCAGGGTGGCAAGAGGGTCCTTTGGGTGTCCACCTCCAACGATTTGCGCTTTGACGCCAGCCGTGATTTGTCAGACATGGCCGCAGAAGACATCCCCGTATACCCACCGGTACGTTGGAAACCCTCAACGGTTGGCCCAAATCCCTAAAAAAACTTGATCCTAGATCTTATATCCATCAAAACATAAGAAATAGGGCGGCTTGTGACAAGCTTTTCCCTCCTGCACATTGATTTTTCTAGCTTCATGTTCCAACCACTTACGCTGCGCAACAAATGAACATGCCACCGTTCCATCCACACATATATCATGCCAGCTTCATGTTTATCCACCTTGGTCTCGTAACAAATTAGACATGCGACCACGTTGCCCGTGCCTTCATCATGCAAGTTCCATATAAGGGCTTAACCTTTCGCAGTAACCCCCTCATCCCTGCCTTGCACTGTCAGGGTAAGAACCCTGTGCACAAAGGAAAACTTGGGCGGAACCTTTAACCCTACCCCCTCATCCCTTCCTTGCAATGCCAGGGGTAAAACCCTGTGCCCAAGGGCAAATTAGGGTGGAACCTTTAACCCTACCCCCTCATCCCTTCCTTGCAATGCCAGGGGTAAAACCCTGTGCCCAAGGGCAAATTAGGGTGGAACCTTTAACCCTACCCCCTCATCCCTTCCTTGCAATGCCAGGGGTAAAACCCTGTGCCCAAGGGCAAATTAGGGCGGAACCTTTAACCCTACCCCCTCATCCCTTCCTTGCAATGCCAGGGGTAAAACCCTGTGCCCAAGGGCAAATTAGGGCGGAACCTTCAACCCTACCCCCTCATCCCTTCCTTGCAATGCCAGGGGTAAAACCCTGTGCCCAAGGGCAAATTAGGGCGGAACCTTTAACCCTACCCCCTCATCCCTTCCTTGCAATGCCAGGGGTAAAACCCTATGCCCAAGGGCAAATTAGGGCGGAACCTTTCACCCTACCCCCTTCCTTGCACCGACAGGGTAAAAACCCTGTGCCCAAGGGCAAATTAGGGCGGAACCTTTCACCCTACCCCCTTCCTTGCACCGACAGGGTAAAAACCCTGTGCCCAAGGGCGACCTGGGCCCGGTGTATCCCCAGGGCTGCCTGTTCATCACCTACTCGCTCCTCGTCACCCGGGCCGGCCTCCTCAGCAGCGCCTCCATCAGCAACCAGCCGTCAGCAGGCACCAAAGTGAAGGGCAGGGGCGAGGGGAAAGACGCGGAGGCAGAGGGCAAGGGCGGCAAGAGCAAGGGCAAGGGTGCCAAGGGCAAGGCGGGCAGCAGGAACGGCTCGGTGGAGCCCGTGGACGGGGCAGGTACCTCTGACTGTGAGTGCGACTTGTTTTTGTCCAGGGTTTATTGCGCATCATACCACGAGTCCACTATCTGCGGCATGCGGTCGGGCAGCCACCAATCGGCTGATGGGGAGAAAACCTTGGCCGGCCCATGGCTGGTGACCAAAGTAGCAGGGTTTGCACCATCTGGCCTGTTCTGCATCCTGTGTTCCTTGTACCCCGATAATCCTTCACGCCTCTCCAGGCAATTCTCGTGAGTTCAAACTGTGGTCTGTGCTTCAGATTTAGAAAACACCCCAACTGTGGTATGTGCGCGATGTGTGCGCCACTCAGGTGTTTTTCGCTTGCTTCAGCTTGTACATGCACATAACTTGTGGCTGTTCTTCTCAATATGAATGCTGTATGGACTGATGGATTTTGTGTGTGCTGCCCTCTTTGGCCTCCAGCTGCCAAAGTGGTAGTACCCACGGGCACGCGACTAGCCCAGGTCATCCAGTGGTTAAAGGGCTCAGACGGGAAAGGAGACTGTATGATCATCCTGGACGAGTGAGTGGGCCGCTTGCATGAGGCATATGGCATTGCCGGTGTCCCTGTGCAGCATACAGCATGCCTGAGGGGTGACCATATCGAACAATTGTGTGGGCAGCATGCTTGAGACATGAGGCATGCAGTCGCTATGATCATCCTGGACGAGTGAGTGGGCGGCTTGCATGAGGCATCCTACAACACGCATAAAGCAGGACCTTCCGGTTGTGCCACGGCAGATGCCTTCTTCATGACTAACATAAGGCATGCAGCATGCTTTGATGCTGTAACGTCAGAGATCCACAGATACAGCAGCTGAACGCTTATCGCTCTTGCAGGTGTCACAAGGCGAAGAACCTGGTAATGGAATCCGGAGGTGCGTTGCTTCTTCCTTTGGCATAAGACCTTAGGTTCGAACCCTGACTCCTTAAACTGCACAAACGATCCCATGGCTATAATGTTTGTCTCATTGGCAGATAAGAAGCAGTGTCCAGCTACAATTCAGCCACACTGAATTGTAGCTGCTAGCTACAATTCAGTGTGGCTGAATTGTAGCTGCTAGTGAGTGGTATACCACTAGCAGCTACAATTCAGCCACACTGTGGCCCCCAGCCACTAGCCCCTGGTTCGGCCAGCCCCGCTGCTTGGGCCACCAGCCGGCAGCCAGTCCAGGTTTGGTATGAATCGGCCCAGGGGTGGCCGCGGGGCGGCCCAGCAAAGGTGATCGCCTACCCACTTAATAAACACTGATAAGAAGCATGACGGGTGATGAGCCCACCAGCCACCTCCTCATTTGGGCAGATATGAAGTATGGGGGACATGGTCATGATGAGCCTCCATTCACTTTGTCATTTACGTTTGACAACGGGTCATGATGGGCCCCCATTCACTTTGTCATTTACGTTTGACAAAGGGTCATGATGAGCCTCCATTCACTTTGTCATTTACGTTTGACAAAGGGTCATGCTGAGCCCCCATTCACTTTCTCATTTACCATTAACAAGGTAGCTGAACCCAGCATCAAAGCAGAGGATGCAAGTGGCTTATGGTAATGGCGCGGGCGCGGCCTAGGCCCATGCCGCACTGTTTCCTTTACCCTCACGCCCTTGCGGCGCGTAGTTTTCTTTATTTTCTTCTGAAAGCGCCTTGCACCGTTTGGCTCTTTGCAGAGTCCACTCAGACCGGCCTGGCCGTGGAGGCGCTTCAGCGGGCGCTACCCAACGCGCACATCCTGTACAGTAGCGCTACAGGAGCCAGGTATGAACAGGGATAATGGAGCGGTACACATATCTGTTTGAACGGTACATTTTTTCTGGCATACAGTAAACAGCACATCCTGTACAGTAGCGCTTCAGGGGCCAGGTATGAACAGGGATAATTTAACGGTATCCTTTTCTATGGCATACAGTAAATGGTATATCCTGAACTGCAGCACAAGCGGGGGCATTGCTTTGACTTCCCCTGCGGGGCGTAGGGTTAAGGAAACAGTGCGGCATGGGCCTAGGCCGCGTCCGCGCTGTTACCATCATAACAACAGAAAAGCCGTATTAGCTACGGTGGCTTGCGTTTCCAGCTGTGTTTGGTTTTCTCACCTTGAATCTGCAGGCGCCCACTTGCCTGCCTGCCATAATTTGCAGTGCATGCCCTCTACTTCGCCTGCAGTTAGCCGGACAGAAAGAAAGAAAACTACGCCCCGCAGGGGCATGAGGCTTAAGGAAACAGTGCGGCATGGGCCTAGGCCGCGTCCGCGCCGTTACCATTGAGCCGGACGTTATGCTCTACACGACCAAGCTTTTATCCTGCCCACACAGGCAATGTTTTTGTGGTTGTCCATTGCTGGCCTTTTCGATATCTCCCTCCTCCGCTAGCTTTGAGCTGTACAATATGCTCTATAGGAACTGGCTTTTGCATTCCTTGGCTTGACAACGTTGGACTTTTCCATCCTGGCCTTTTCAATGTCTCCCTTCTGCTCCACTTGCAGACAGCTGGGCAGTGTGTGCTGCACGATTGTCTGTTACTCTGCTGGCCTCGACAAAGTTTGGCTTCCCCTTGCTGGCCATGTTTTCCTCCTGCTCGACTTGCAGTGAGCCAGACAACATGCGCTACATGATCCGGCTTGGCTCCTACGGCTTTGATTCAATGGGTCAAATGATTGACGAGCTCAAGAGGTAGGCACACTTGAATCGTACGCATAACGTCATTGCTTTATTGGTGTGCGCCAGTGTTTCTGTGGAAGGCGAGTGGTAGCCATTGGCGACCAACAGGGCGAGTTGGAAGCAAGTCGAATCGGCGATCTCTGCCGAGCCACTCGCCAAAAGAAGGTGGCTTGCCGAAGGCGAGTTGGCTCGTTAACATATATTTATAAAAACTGAGATCAGAAGCACTGGTGTGCGCTCCACCCCAGGCTACCTTCGGCGTGCCTTCTTGTCACAGAAAGCAAAACAGAAAGAAAACTACGCCCCGCAGGGGCGTGAGGGTTAAGGAAACAGTGCAGCATGGGCCTAGGCCTTCATAGCGCAGCCACTGGGCTGTTCGGAACCAAACCTTGACCCCACC
This sequence comes from Limnomonas spitsbergensis, assembly GCA_037349105.1. Lineage (NCBI taxonomy): Eukaryota > Viridiplantae > Chlorophyta > Chlorophyceae > Chlamydomonadales > Limnomonas > Limnomonas spitsbergensis. The sequence goes on along the minus strand of JAYJMM010000094.1, from coordinate 1,407,546 downwards.
TGCGGCTGGTGGCCCAGGTAGAAGGGTTGGCGTCACCAGACACTGGCGGATCATTGGGACCAATTACCTTTGGGACCAACCACCTCAGTGTTTATTGTAGGGTACACCCGACCACCTTTGTGGGCCTGCCTGGCGGCCACCCCTGGGCGGATTGGGACCAACCACCTCAGTGTTTATTCTAGGGCGCACCCACGCAGCCGTGATGTAGCTTCACTGTATCTAAAGCAACCTACCATAGTTTATTAACAGTGGGACAGCATATGGATGAGCTTCCGAGGTGAGGCCAGCCTACTGTCGACCGCGCCCTACTTAAGAGGGAACAAAACGGTTAATTCCGACTTTTTGAAAAATGTAAAAAAGTGGGAAAATCTCGGCCACACTGCCAGCCACTTGTAGACCGCCCCGGCCGGCCTGGGCTGGCCAAAAAATACCCTGCCAGGCAAAAAACGGCTACTTTGCTACCCTTCTGCCCTTCCCTGCCTCAGGCAAAACAAAAGAACTGGGGCTTCAATATGTCAGAAGCCTCTTGGCACTTCCAGCCTCTGATCAGAGCCGCCTCTGGGCCGACTTGAATAACCCCGACCAGCCTGTGGCCAGTTGCCCAAGCAGCAGGACGTGCTGCACCAGCCGTCCTTGGCCAGAAGCCATGCTGGGCCTGAAATTTGACTGGATTGCAGCTAAGAAAGAAAGCTACGCCCTGTGGGAGGCGTGAGAGTTAAGGAAACAGCGCAGCCTGGGCCGAAGCCACATCCGCGCCGTTACCGTGATGAAATCCGACTGGATTGTAGCTCGGACGTGCTGTGCAAGCCATCCTTGGCCCTAGGCTGCGCAATACAAACACTGGATTGCTAAAATCACCAGTTGCACTTGTAGGTCTGGACTTGGAGCTCTGGAGCTCTTCTGCATGGGTTTGAAGGTAGGGCCAATGAACAGTGTTTATTTCAGTGCGCTTTAGCTACACTTCAGCTACATCACGGCGCACAGCCGCGGGGGCCTGGTGCAGCCAGCCCTGCTGTTTGGGCCGGTCAAGGTTTGGTTTAACTTTGCCCAGTGGTGGCCGCCCGGCGGCCCTCTGAAGGTCGTCTGGCGCACACTAAAATAAACGCTGCAGGCCAATGGACAGTGTCCAGTCTGGACCAGGAGAGCCTATCATTGGGGTTTTCAATTGATGCTCTTCACCTTCACCCTGAAGGGTGAGGCCCAGCAACCTAAATACTGATGTTGCGAAAAAGCTAACAACATGGTTAACTATTCCGAATGCCCCTGATGGGTTGTAGGGTTGTAGACTAAGTGTATGTGATAGGCTGAGTCCTATCCTTCAACCACAACCCTATGCCGTCAACCCTCACCCTGGTGGCAAAGCTGAGCTAAATAACCCAGTCTAGGTTAAGGGTTCCGGGCAGTCCGCGGGGCGCTAAAAGCAGCGCATGGGACCTGTATCCATGATAGCAACTGATAATGATGGTGTGTGTCTGTGTTTTGTCCCCGGCCCTTCTTCATGGTCAGCGTTCTCACCTTACCCCGAATAAGCTTGCAACGTTCGCCTCACAGCTGCTCATGCCCAGGCGACACTCCCACTCTCCTATCCAGTATCCACCCTTTTACCTCTTGTCTTTTTCCAGGCAACCCGTGCCTTCTTTTCAGTCTGTGTTCATCTGACATACCTCCCACCTGCCCCTGCCCATGCGCCGCGGCTTCACTTCCCTTTCGCTCTTTCACCTCTTTCCTTTGACCTGCCCCCTTTCCAGGTGACCTGTGTCTTCTTTTCAGTCTGTGTTCATCTGGCATACCTCCCACCTGCCCGTGCCCATTCGACACGGCTTCACTTCCCTATTCGCTCTTTCACCTCTTTCCTCTGACCTGACCCCTTTCCAGGCAGCTCGTCTTCTTTTTAGCCTGTGTTCATCCAACACCTCCCACCCTCCCATGTCCGGGCGCCACGTGTCGTATTTTGACTTATGCTCATCCAACACACCTCACACCTGCCCCTGCCCAGGCCACTGGCACGTACCTGTCCAGGACCCTGAGCTACACGGGCGCTGAATTTGTGCTGGACCAAATTGAGCTGGACCCCATGTTCAAGTAAGGGGCTGAGTAGAAGCTGCTGGAAGTGTGACACGTCCTTGGATTTTTCACTGGACAAAATTTAGCTTGACCCCACAATCAAATGAGGGAGCCATGGAGAAGTTACCTCATGTGTGACACACACAAGGGGGCTGTGCATACTATAAAATTAAAACCAGCTGTCTTAGGGGCGACATCAGTGCTGTTCCGATTACGATCCTTACAGTGGCTGAATAACATAGCTGAGTTTCAGTCACCGTAATTTCAAGGCACTTTCAGCTACTTTTACCAGTAAGGGACAGTAATTACTCACACGATTCCGAAGTTACGGCGCAATTGCACAGCACTGGGCAACATGCTGCTTAGAATCTGCCCATCACGGGACTTACGAAACGGGTGCTGCGCATAACATGTCCAAAGTGTGAAGCAAGTAAGAGGTGATATGATGCTGTCAACAGTAGGACACACGCCTTGTTGCCGTGAAGAAGCTGCATATAGTGTGATGCAAGTATGGGGTCTTGGGTAAAAGCTGCCCAAGTGTGACACGCTTAGGGGGTGCTGTATAGAAGCTGCTTTCAGTGTGACACACGAAAGGGGTGCATGTTGAAGCTGTCCGGGGTATAGCACACGTGCTAATCAACTTTTCCAGGCTGTGTGTGCCGATCTGGTGTGCTTTCTGCATATGGAAATGCAGAGTTGCTGCCAGCAACATGGCATGGGCTTCGGGCATAAGTTGCATGTCCGATAAGGAAAGGCAACAGGTACCGCAACAGCCTATCCCCTAGCCCCTGCGACCCATGTGCCCATGTGGGACAGACTGACTACCTGACTGTCTGATGCGCATGTGCTTGCAATCTGCTCCTCAGTACCTGCACGGCCACATACGACTGCTTTGTCTTTGTTCTGCCATGTTCTGGCAACATGCTCAACCTGCATTCAATTTTGAATTCAAATATTCAATCCTGCTGCAACTGCAGGTCCATGTACGACCGCTCAACCATGTTCTGGCAGCTGCTGCTGAACGTGCTCAACCTGTTGCCAAGGAGCGCCAACGTGAAAGGCAGGGATCACCGGAAGTCTCTGTTCTGGGTGGCGAACCAGCGTTTCTACCGGCAGATGCTCCTCGCGGCTAAGGTGCGTGAAGATTTGGAACCAGTGCTGTGCACTTTGCGCCGCAATTGAGACATCATGTAACTACGGTTCTTTAGCTGGATTTGTGCTGGAATTACGGTGTCAGCACCACACAAAAATGGAATGCTTCGAAGCGCAGGCATTTGCCTAGAGCGGTTTACCGAAGCAACTCGTTTCCCTGAGGTGGCCGAGTAGGCGGAGACAAACAGGCTGCGTGCCGTTAACGTCGCTTTTTGAATCTCACCCTGCTCTTTCCTATTCAGGTGCAACGCTGCTCCGAGCTGGCTAACAAGGCCGTGGCGGACGGGCTGTGCGTCGTGATCGGCATGCAATCCACCGGCGAGTCCAGCACGACGCTCGCCCGCGAGGAGCAAGGCGACGAGATGGACGATTTCGTCAGTGCGCCAAAGATGATCCTCTTCCGCCTGATCAAGAAGAACATGTTCAAGTTCAAGACGGGGACCGTGTTCGAAGAGCGCCACATACGCAGGCTGCAAGCACTGGTACGTTTAGTTACAAGTGTCTTTGTCGCCGAAGTAATCCAGCGCCGCTTCTAAGAAAATATGGTATACCGCGCACGGTCATACGCAAGACAGACGGGGAAAGCGCTGTGAGGTGTGGGGACTTATACAATTCAAATTGTTTGGAGGCTTGGGGCTGTTATGCTCAAGACCGCCACCGCATCCGTAGGCTGCAGGCATTGGTGCGCAGGGATGTGTTGCAGACACTGGTACGCTGTGGCTGCAGCAGAGGGATCTTAGAAAGCAGTTTTTTTTGTGTGGGGGAGGCCTGTCCAGGCCACGCATGTCAATGACATACACCGCTGGGCCATGCTGAGGCCACACGTGTAGGCTTCTGGCACTGGTTCACCGTGCCTGCAGGGATGCTCTGCCGGTGTAAATTGCAGGCCCTGTACCAGGCATGACCCCAGGGATGTTGTGCAGGTGCTGGTCAGCTGCGGCTGAGTCAGGGATGTGTCGCAGGCTCGGTAAGACCAGCACAGATATGGCCACGACCCAACCTGCGTTTCTGTTTGTTCTCTGGTGCCTGTTTCGGCTTTCGTTTGTAGTTTCCCCCCGGTTCGCTCTGCCTGGCCCTTTAGGCTGGGGGTGGTTGCGTAAACTTTGAAACAGCAAGCTGCGCTGTTCACTGAGGATGGTTGGCAGAGCAGGGCACTTGGGCAGAGTAGGGCAGGGCACTAGGGCAGGGCAGGGCAGGGCACTAGGGCACTAGGGCAGGGCACTAGGGCACTAGGGCAGGGCACTAAGGCAGGGCAGGGCACTAGGGCAGGGCACTAGGGCACTTGGGCAGGGCAGGGCACTAGGGCAGGGCACTTGGGCAGGGCACTAGGGCAGAGTAGGGCAGGGCACTGAAGCAGGGCAGGGCACTAGGGCAGGGCAGGGCACTAGGGCAGGGCACTAGGGCACTAGGGCAGGGCACTAGGGCAGGGCACTAGGGCACTTGGGCAGGGCACTAGGGCAGAGTAGGGCAGGGCACTGAAGCAGGGCAGGGCAATAGGGCAGGGCACTAGGGCAGGGTAGGGCAGGGCACTAGGGCAGGGCACTAGGGCAGGGTAGGGCACTAGGGCAGGGCAGGGCAGGGCACTAGGGCAGGGCAGGGCACTAGGGCAGAGTAGGGCAGGGCAGGGCAGGGAAATGACGCCTCATGCAACAAGCCACTGCTGCTGCACAGAAGCGAGGAGGAGGGGGTGGGGGACTGCTGCTGCCGCACGGAAGTGTGGCAGCGCTGTGACAGTCAGCCCCTAACCCCTTCCTTCTTGAATTCTTTGCTCGTTCCATAGATATACTGTGCAACCATCCCAAGCCTAGTTTTAACAGCATTAAACTGGGGGGCGCTATTCCTAAGTACACAGCCCCTAACCCCTTCGCTCTTGAACCCTATGCTCGTCCCATAGATATACCGTGCCCTCAAGGAGTGGCGCCAGCTGCCATCATGCAGCGAAGAGGCCAAGACGAGGCAGGAAGCCGATGCAAGGTTCCAAGCGGCGGTGGAGCACAGGCAGGAGCAGGTGGTTATTTTGTACAGTCCGGCAAAGCACGTCACATTCGATGCATGGGACAGGTGCCCGCACAGCTCTCTCACGTGCACTAGAAAACTGCCGGTAGGAAAGCAAACATGATTTACGGTTCGCGTGATTGATCTGTCAACGGCATTCATTGATAAGGATGATGCCCCGCTGTGCTTTTTCAGGTGGAGAAGCGGAAACTGTCGCTGGCTATGGGCGCAGCTGCAGGTCCTCCGGTCGCGGCTCCGCCACCGCCGCTAAAACCCCGGCCGAACTATCCGCTAGACTCGTCAGCAGGGCCCAGCGGGGAGGAAATGGTCGTCATGGCTGAGAAGTCGCCAGAGGAGGTCCTGAAGGTGAGATTTTTTTGTGTCTTTGTTCTCGTTGGGAAAAGGCTGAAAGGGATGCTCAAGATGGGACCTGCTGCTGATATTTTATCCCACGTGCCAGAGGAGGTCCTAAAGGTGAGATCTTGTTGTTGTTGTTCTCATGGCTGTTGTTCTCGTTGGGAAAAGGCTGAAAGGGATGCTTAAAGTTGAATCTGCTGCTGATCGTCCATCCCACGTGCTTAAGGTGATATCTTGTTATTGTTCCTGTCATGGCTGTTGTTCTTGTTGGGGAAAGGCTGAAAAGGGTGCTTAAGATGGGACCTGCTGGTGACCTTTTATCCCACATGCCAGAGAGGGGCCCAATGTGTGATCATGTTGTTGTTGCTCTCATGGCTGTTGTTCTCATTGGGACAAGGCTGAAAGGGTGCTCAAACTTTAACCTGGTGCTGACCTTTTATCCCACGTGCCAGAGAGGGGCCCAATGTGAGATCTCGTTGTTGCTGCTCTCATGGCTGTTGTTCTCGTTGGGGTAAGGCTGAAAAGGTTACTTAAGATGGGACCTGCTGCTGACCTTGTATCCCACATGCCAAAGGAGGGACCCAAGGTGAGAACATTTGTTATTTTTGTGATGTTGCTGTTGTTGAGAAGATGCAAAAGGCGGCGATATTGTTGCTAAACCCTTAACCCTAAACCCTTAACCCCTTAACCCCTTAACCCCTTAACCCTCAACCCCTTGCAGGAGCGCAAGCTCAAGGCCATCCTCTCTGGTGACATGATCGACCTCACGGAATCTACAGTGGACACCCTGGCCAGTGAGATGACCGTGGAGCTGCTGAAGATCGAGGAGAAGGAGGTGGAGGTCAAGCGGAAGGGGATGGAGAAGGCCATACTGGAGGCAGTGGTAAGTAGTGTTGTTTGTGTGTTCTGAATGCAGGCGAGGAGCAAGCAACAATGTGGTGGTTAGGGGTGGTAATGGTGCCGAGATGTGTGTTTGTGGATTGAAGGGCATGGTTCTTTTAAGGCCATACTGGAGGCAATGATAAGTGGTGTTAGTGTGTTTTCTTGGGCTGCAGGGCGAGGAGCAGGCAAGAATGGAGTTAATGGAAAGTGGTGGTAATTTTGCTGGTGTGTGTGTGTGTGTTTGGAGTAATGGGTGTGGAAAAGGCCGTATTGGAGGCAATGATAAATGGTGTTATTGTGTTTACTTGGGGTGCAGGGCGGAAAGCAGGCAAGAATGGAGTTAGTGGTAAGCGGTAAAAATGTGTGTGTGTGTGTGAGTGTGTGGAGTGAAGGGGATGGAGAAGGCCATACTGGAGGCAATGATAAGTGGTGTAGATGGTGTTTGTGTTGGGGGTGCAGGGCGAGGAGCAGGCAAGAATGGAGGTAGTGGCAAGTGGTGGCTATGGTGTGCGTGTTTGTGTGTTAGGAGTGAAGGGCGAGGAGCAGGCAAGAATGGAGGTAGCTGAGATAAGGCGAGCTTGAACCAGAAGAGCGTATGATCAAGTAGCACTCGCAGGGCCGCAATAAGTCATGTGTGGAAAGAAAAAATTCGCTGCCCCACCTAGGCACCTCTCTTGCCTGTGCAGGAGATGCCGAGCATGAGAGGGGGGAGATGGAGAGAGAGCGAAAGTGGAAAGGGATTTACCGGAAAACGCCTTAGACTCCGCGCACTCCCCAGAAATAATTTTGGGCACCTGACTGACGCTCCGCGCAGCGGCAATTTTTGAATTAATATTAGCGCGCAGCTACCGTAGTATCAGTCCGATTTTGTTTTATATTGAATTCGTTTTTTGTTTGGAAACCTTCTAATTAACAAAATCACGCTTTCGTTTTAGTGGTTCGTTTTTCTGATCGGAGGCTGGAAATTTTTACGATCACTGGTTCGTTTTTGCTCCAGAACCTCTCAAAACGGCAATCACCGGTCCGTTTTTGTCAAAAAGTTGATTACATTGCAATCAAACGTTCGTTTATGGTATAAACTCGTCAATTGAGATCCCTGAAGTCACATGAGCTGGTAGTTCACTCTTCTGTCGTAAAAATGCTACAAACTTGCACCAATAGGACTACAGAGAACGGTAACAGTATGCCAATAAGCAAGGCAAACATGCAGTCCACTGGGTAAACAAATTTGGCACACAAGATGTCATGGAAGCCATCAAGGGCAGCACACACCTTCAACAACACACCGCATGCCTTGCTAAATCCGAGTTGCATGGTGACCTACCGAATGTATTCACGAACCAAGGTGCATGGCTGATTTATTTATTTGTCACCGACATTTGCTGCAACCCTGAAACCTGCACTTGCTGCATCCTACTTGAGGAAGGGGGGGGCGGGGGGGCTTGAGGGAGAGCCCGGAGGTGCACTGGCGTAGTGATGGCCCTGCCAGACCGGCGATGAATAGGAGGGACCCTTGCACCACCCCTATCTACACTAGGACCTGGGACTTCTTCCGCCACCCTCTCCTCCTTAGAATCACCTCCCTCCTCAGCCTCCGTCCTCCTCCTCATCCGATTGCTCCATCTCCTCAGAGCTCGTCTCCCCCCCCTCAGACTGATCAGAGTCCTCTACCTCCTCCTCTGAGCTCTCGCCCTCCCCATCCTCATTTTCAGACGCCTCTCCCTCATCAACCTCCTGCTCCTCAACAACCTCAGCTTGCTCTCCCCCCTCCTCAGACACCGTCCCCCCCCCCATCTCATCAGCAGCACCCTCCTGAATAGCACGTCCACTGCCGCCTCGCCCCCTTGCCCTACTTCCCCTAGATCTGCCCCTTCCCCTTCCCCTTTCCCTTTCCCTTCCACTGATGCCAGGGGCAATGTCGCTGGCCCCGCCAGTCCTGCATGCCACCTCGACTGCCCCGACCACCCCTGTTACCCCGGCCACCACCTCGCATTTTCCGGGCCCCAGTCTCTAATAGCCGAGACGCATCGAGGAGCTTTCGATGAAACGAAGTCCAGACGTAGTACGGCCCGCGCTTGCCTTTCCGCTGAATGGTTGCTGGGCGCGCGGCTCTGAGAGCCGCGACCTCCTTGGCCCGCCGGATAACTTGCAGGAGTGGGACGCCCTCATAGTATCGAGTTGTAGAGGCCTGCTTTCTTCGACGACTGGCGTTCGGCTTCTTCTGCTGCGGCTGGAAGACGCGGCGGGGCCGCTCGCCTACTATCTTGACATCCGGGTCTAAATCAATAATCGCAGTGGCAGGAGTTGTGGCAGGAGCTGTGGCTAATGGAGCGGCTCCGGGTAGATTCACAGCCCCATCAGCGGGAGCCGGCGATGTCTGATGAAGGTGCTGCCGGTGCCAGAACAGCCCGTGCCTTTGCTCTAGCAATTGATTCAGCGAAAGTGAACTGCCTTTCGCTCATAACGACAGCGTTTCAATGCGAAAGGAGCGTGATTGCGACATGAACGAAGCTACTCTTTCTGTGGCGATTATTTTAGGGTTTGGGGCTAAAATATTCATTTTTATGGTTCGTTTTTGTCCCATGGTACACATTTTAATCGAAATCAATGGTTCGTTTTCTTGAAAAACGATCAATAAAACGAAATCGGACTGATACTACGGTATGTCCGCGCACCCCAATAATTATTTAAATACGAGCGGAGTCAAAGGCGTTCTACGGAACATTGGCATCCCTGCCAGTTCCTTGTCATTCTGCCACTCTTCCTTGGCTGGCGCCCCTCCGAACCCTTCACACGTGGTAGACATGAAACACTGTCGTGGTAACCATCTAACCTTGATTTCACCATCCTTCTCTTGTATCTGACCTCACCCTCCGATCTCACCATTCTTCTTCTCTTGCCTCTGACATCATCACTCATCTCCTCGTGCACCTGCACACAGGCTGATGCCGAGTCCAACGTGAAGGCATGTGAGGAGGAGATCCGGGGCATCAAGGCAGCACAGAAGGCAGCATCAGAGGCGGCTGCCTCAACCCCAGCTGCTGAGAAAGCTTCGAAGGCTGCAGCCCCCAGCACGGCTGCTGAGGACATCGCGGATGAAGACGAGGCCGGACTTCTTGAGGATGATGAGGCAATGACGGACGCGATGCCAGCCGCAACGGCTGCCACGGCGATGGCGGCTTCGGAGGACGAGGAGGCGCCGGCCGCTGCGGCTGCCGCGCTCGCCAAGCGGAAGCGGCAGGTTATGATTATCGACGACGACGATGACGAGGAGGAGGAGGATGAGCCCGTAGCGGTCCGGCAGGCTGCGGTGCGTGGGGAGTGTGATAGGAAATTTATGAGCTGTTTTGTTTATTAAGGAGCCATCGACGGACACTCTGTGTCCGGCTGTCTTGCCAGCTTTCTCGTCAGTCCCCTTCAGACCTCAGGCCCTAAAACTCCTCCTCCTATTCTTTCTAGCTTGCTCCTGCTCTCTTAATGTACGTGCTGTTTGTACTGCCTGACCCTTATTATAGATTTGGGGGGGGGTTGATGCTTATGTCACTCTTTTACTGCCAACACCCATTCGTGCCACTCACAGCTGCCCTTGCCGCCCCCCTTTACGCGACCCTCAGATGGACGTTCATGATGATGATGCGGCACCTCGTGAGTTCAGACCAGACGTCACCTGCTTGGTAGTGGGGCGAATCTGAAGTGTTTCTTTTAGTGGGCACCTGACCACCCGTACGTGGCGGCCGGGCGGCCACCACTGGGCCAATTGGGACAAATATTGACTGACCAAAAGCCGGTGGCCCGAGCAGCAGGACTTGCTGCCCCAGGCCCCCACGGCCGGAGGCCGTGATGTAGCTGAACTGTAGCTGAAGCGCGCTTAAAGAAACACTGGTTCAGACCAGACGTCACCTGCTTGGTAGTGGGGCAAATCTGCTGGTATATCACGAAAATATCTGTAGAGTCATACACTGAATTCAAACCTAGCCTGCCAGCTGGAGAGGTTGACAAACTCGCACCCTGGCCTTCCCACCAGGTAACGGGACCTCGATTTCAGAGCCTCGAGATTGAACGGTCTCTGAAATGGAGGGCCAATTGCCTGGTGGATAGGTCCCAGTGGTCATTTGTGCGTCTCGCCAGCTGGCATGGTCACTGTTTCGGGAGTGTGGGGGGACACTTGGGACAGTGTGAAGGGACAATGTGTGAACTGCCGACTGGCACCGCTGGCATTGCCCTGCAACTCATTCCCTAGCAGTGCACCGGGCGTCACCTCCTCCTCCACCTTAATACGTTGGGGGAAAGCTACCAGTAAGTATTAAGAGGGAACAAACGGAGATCCTTTTAACTCAGTGCAGCGCTTACACAATTTGCCCACATGGGGGAGTAACTTGGGGAGATCTGGGAAGAGGATCTTGGTGAGATGCGTGAAAGAGGAACTCGGTGGAGATCCTGTTAGAGTAACTTGGGGGTAACCTGAGGAGATCCCGAAAGAGTAACTTGGGGGAGATCCTTCAAAGAGTAACGTGGGGGGGGAGATCCTATTAGAGTAATCTGAGGAGATCCTTGAACGAGTAACTTGGGGGAGTTCCTTCAGAGAGTAACGTGGGGGGAGATCCTATTAGAGTAACCTGAGGAGATCCTTGAACGAGTAACTTGGGGGAGTTCCTTCAGAGAGTAACTTGGGGGGAGCCTTATTTCATTATCGTCACATCCCTGCACATCAGCTACCCTTAGTTCCCCTCTATTTGCCAGCGTCTTAGCCGAAATCCTATCAGTCTCTTACCCATGTCGGCAACTGGTAACAACCACGGAAGACACAATGCAGAAATTCTGCTTGCGTTTTTTCTTCTGTCCCTTGAATTTCCCCCATCATTTCGCGCATTTGTTTTCCCTTCATCCTGTCCCAGGTGCCCGCATCACCCGTTCCCGTGCTGAGGCATCTGGAGCTGGCCCGACACTCGCATCAGCGAAGGGCAGCAAGCCGGCCACAGCCTCTGCTGGCAAGCTTAGCGCCCCAGCCGGAAAGCCGCCCGTAGCTACTACTGGCAAGCCCAGCATAGCATCTGGCAAGCCCGCCGCCTCGGCTAGCAAGCCCAGCATCGCAATCGGCAAGCCCACCGCCCTGGCTGGAAAGCCCAGCATCGCAATTGGCAAGCCCACCGCCGCAGCTGGCAAGCCCAGCGTGCCGGAAATCGTGGAAATCTCTTCAGATGAGGAGAGCGGCGACGACGAAAAAAGCGCCGCTGCTGCCGACAATGAGAAATGCGCCGCTGCTGCTGCCGCCGATGACAATGAGGGCAGCCAGGGGGAACAGGAGGGCATCGAAGAGGGGAGTGAAGAGGAGGAGGACAGCGAGGAGGGCAGTGAGGAGGACGGGCACAAGAACGACGACTTCTGCAAGAAGTGCAAGAACGACCGTAACATCAAAAAGCTGTTGCTGTGCGACCGCTGCCCGGCCGCGTGGCACATCTACTGCCTGCCTGTGAAGCTGAAGGCGGTTCCGGATGAGGACGAGTGGTTCTGCCCCGCATGCGTGGGCGCATCAGGTGGGTGGGGCAATAGTTTCGTATGTGTGTGTGCATTTGGCTGCGGGCGTTTGGGTCTCTGCCCCTGCTTGTTTGTACTTTTGTTAAGTTGTATGCACGAGATGTAAAAGCAATACTGTACATTTGCTTTGCCTTCCCTCATAATTAATGTTGTTTGGGGGATCCATGGATTTACTAATTATCGATTGTTTGATGCCAGTTTTCGTCTTTAACACGTCTTTAAAGCGCAGGTGAAGAAGCGTGGCCCCCAGTCAGAATTCAGAGTTTTTCGATAATTTACCCTGATGGCAGCATTAAAAGAAATGATTTCCGATGCCCGAGGGAAGGCAAATCAAATGTATGGTACCAGTATCAGGTGCTTGAAAAACTGTATTATCAGAAGGCGGCTGCGGTTCTGTCAGTTTGTCTTGTTATCTAGCTTCTCAAAACGGATGAGTGCTCAATGCTTATGAATAATGCATAAATTAAGCACTCGTTTTCAGCATACGGAAATCTTTCCCAGGAGGGCCCCTTTTACGACTTTGCCAAGGGCCAGCTTCAAAAATCCTCAGGCCCCCGAAATTCTGAGCAAAGCCACGGACTGGCAGGCCTGCCTTACCATTGAGACTGGCAGGCCTGCCTTACCATTGAATGGAATGTTTTAATACCGGTAGTATGCAAAATAAGCAGCATAGTTCTCAGCATAGTTCTCAGCATTACTAGCTGCTTACGGAGAGCAGGTGTGCAAGGGGGCTGCAGCTATACTCTCTGATCCCCCCCCTCTAAAACAACTATTCATTCAAAATTCATATTGTGGCTAGGCTTCGCTGTTGTCTCGGCTCCCACGCCCCTCGCCAGAAGGGTTATTCAAATCGGCTGGGTACCGGCCACCGGGGGGAACTGGTTTGAGGACTAAATAAACCGGGGAGAAGCGACGGTAGAGGGTCGTCCAGCGAAGTCGTGTGGCCTGCGTAATTTCATTTCATCTCACCCGTAGCACTGGGTAACCTACCATCTAGCCTCGTGTGCGGCCAGTGGTGTTCATTCAGGCGATGAAGACTCCATTTGGTTGGAATTCCCAGCAGGCACAAAGTTACCCTGTCAAAATTGTGCATCGCCACACAAACTTATAGGCCTACCGGTATCGCCTAAATGAAAAGCACTTTGTGCGGCTTCACGGCACCCGGGAATCCCAGAAGTTTGCCATCCTCCATCCAGGAGAGGGTCACCAATCCAGCAGCAGTGATCTGTAACCACAGGCCCCTTCCTTCCTGCAAACTTAACAAAAACTTCAGATTCTTGCAGAATAGGATATTTTCTGTCTGTGGCCGAAATTCTTACATCCTTAAGCCACCATACCCTGTTCACCATGCAGACAAGGGCACTCCCCCTGCAGCCCCCAGTGACAAGCACATGGAGGCGGCGGCACCCGCACCTGCCGATGCACCCAAAGCGGGTAAGCAGCAGAACCAGGTAGAGGCCAAGTCGGACAAGAATCCCAGCGACAAGAACGGGCGCAAGGCTTCCGACGCTACTGCGAAGGGTCAGAAAGCGAAGTCATCGAAGGGCTCGGATGCCGCGAGCAGCGACGACGACGACGGCAACAGCAGTAGCAGCTCTGAGAGGGATGACGAGGAGCAGGATGGCGAGGATGACGATGAAGACGACAGCGATTCAGAAGATGATGACTCGTCTGTGAGCTCGGACGACAGCGCTGACGAGGATTTCGGACCGAGTGGCAAGACGCACCTGAGGCGGGCAGCTCCTCGGAAGCCTTCAGAAACTGCTCGAAAGCCGTCGGTTGCAAGGAGGCCCTCAGCCAATAAGCCGGAAGACTGGTCGGATGAAGGAGAATCTGCAGGTAAGAGTGGAAGCATGAGTGTGAGGAAGCTGCTAGGGAGCTGCTTGTCCGGATTAGGACATAGGACTAACCGGATGAGGGTATAGGAATTGACGTGATGAGGGGACTGACCGGATGCAGCAGACGCGTGATAACGTAGCTGAGTGTTAGTCACTGTAATTTCAAGGCAGTTAGGATACTTCTACCAGGAAGGGACTGTAATAACTTGCACGATTTCTGAATTATAGCGCAATGGCACTGCACTAATGATGATGATGCTTATGCAAAGCGCTTAATACCCAAGGAATCACTTGCAACATCGATGAGCGAAACCTCTCGCGACACACCTTGGCACTCTGTCACTCCATCGCCCCTGTCCCTTCTCTAGGCAGAGGGATCCGCATCCCTGGCATCCCCGCCTACGCCCTAAACCCTTTAACCCTAAACTCGCATCTCCAGCATCCCCGCCTACACCCTAAACCCTAAATTGCATCTCCGGCATCCCTGCCTACACCCTTAACCCTAAACGTTAAACCCTTAACCCGCATGTCCGGCATCCCCGCCTACACGAACATTTGTTGTCACTCCTTGCATGGTAGCCCACCAAGTGCTACGGCAGTGTGGCTTCCTGAATTCACACCCCAGGGCGTATTGAGATATCTATCTGTTGACACTCGTAGCAGGCGGTGGCGTTCACCTGCTACGTGCAACGAAGAAGCTGGCGGAGGCGCAGGAAGAGCTTGCCACAGCTCAGAAGCGCTTGCAGCGGTACAATGCGGGGAATGGCGTAGAGGATGCGTCAACCTCCTCTGACGAGGTGAGAGACTAAGAGCTTGTGTTGCTGCATGGGCTGCATGGCAGTGTAAGTAGTTGCATGTGTAGTGTAGGCAGCAAACCTTCTCTGACAAGGTGAGACTGAGAGCATGTGTTGCTGCATGGGCTGCATGGGCAGCTTAAGCGGTATAAGAAGCTGCATGGGCAGTGTGGTCTGCAGAAGCTGCATGGGCAGTGTGGTCTGCAGAAGCTGTATGGGCACCTTAAGCAGTATAAGTAGTTGCATGTGTAGTGTGGTCTGCAGAAGCTGCATGGGTAGTGTAGTCTGCTGAAGCTGCATGGGCAACATGGTACTGGCCATAATCGCTTTCCGCGCATGCAGCTTGAGGGCAGACTCCCAACCCTGACTCTGAACACCCAGCCCAACCTCTGTACGGTAGATTTAATTTACCTTCCCTTGGGTGTAAAAATATGATTGTCTACTGCTACCCTCAGGGCAGATTGTCGACTAAAACTCTTAATTTCTGAATGAAAACTGGCGAAGACAATCAATCATTAGCATATTCATGGATCCCTCAGCCCCCAACAACGTTAATTATGAGGGAAGGCAAAGCCAATCTACAGTATGCTGGGCAACCTCTCATGCATCTTGGTCCTTCCTTCGTACATGCTCTCCGCTACCCGGCAAAGATACATGCACGTGTTGTCATCGCAAGACACTTTGCCTTAAGACTCTCGTCCAGTGCTTGGCTGATTACGGTATTTGCGGTGCCTGAATCACGCAGCTGAGTCTCAGTCTCTGTAATTGTAAGGCAGATTCAGCTACTTTACCAGGAAGGGACCGCAGTTTCTTGCACAATTTCGTTGAATGTCGGCGCAACTGCACAGCACCGCCCTGGACAACTCTGGATGTCCCTTCCATCCCACATCCGATCATTATCTCTCATCATCTCTACATCCCAATCCATGATCCCTCTGCTGCAACCCCGCTCCCTTGTGCATGAGGAGGTTCATGCGGCAAGCGCAAGGCAGTCCATTTAGGGCTTAGGGTTTAGGGTTTCCTCCTGGGCCCTGAACCCTTCAATTGCTCATCTTATAATGATGTCACACAAGGGATTCCTCCGTGTCCCTTATAACGCCAATCAGTGTTTATTTTACCGCGCTTCAGCTACAATTCAGCTACATCACGGCCTACTGCCGTGGGGGCCTGGGGCAGCAAGTCTTCCTGCTCGGGCCACCGGCCATAGGTCGGTCGAGATTTTGTCCCCATTGGCCCAGTGGTGGCCGCCCGGCGGCCTCGTACAGGTGGTCAGGTGCCCACTTCAAGAAGCACGGACCCCAATATTTCCCGAGCACACCCCCATGCCTGGTGCCGGCAGGGGTTAAGGCGGCAGCGCACAACATGTCTTTCCTTCTGTTTTAGTGACTCCCTAATATCTTATGCTCGCGCAGCCCATGCACACGAGCATGCATGATGACCAACGATCCCTCCTCATGCATCCCCTGCCCCATCGTTGTATGCTGCAGGAGGAGGTGGTGGATGCAGCAGGGCAGCAAAAGCATGACCAGCCTCCATAGCCGTGATGAATCCCTCCTGTATACCCTGCCCCCTTACGAAGTTTTTACAGTCCAACAGAGCATCACATTTGATGCATGGGACATGTGCCTGTTAACCGGTACAGACACTTGATACCCCATGTTGTGTACTGCAAGATGTCCAACCATCCTTCCTCGTGTATCCCCTGCCCCCTTGTTCTGTACTGCAGGAGGAGGTGGTGGACGCAGCAGGCAAGGGCAAGCGCCGGACGCGAGGCTCTGCACCGTATAAGCATGCTGTCAAACACACCAGCCTGAAGGATGACTTCGTGGAGAAGGTCAACGGGAAGGCCGCAGACAGGGACGGGGGCAGCAATGATGTGGGTGTTTGTTGTGGGGGAATGGGAGAAAACAGGGTTTAAGGGCCGATGGAGACTAGACAGGAGGGCTGCTTAGGCGGGATGGCGGGGAAAGCAGCTAGCGAGGAGGGGTACATGGTATTGCCGGCCAACCTGGTGCTGGTACTAAAGCGGCTTCTGCAAGCATTTGAAATGCCTGCCCCTCCCCGTTGTTGTTCCCTCCACAGAACTCAAGTGACGAAGCGGACGAGCAGTACATGGCATTACCGGCCAACCTGGCACGGGTCCAGAAGCTGCTGCTGCAGCTCATCGACGCCATGGAGGTGTGTTGGGTGGGGGTTAGGGTTCAGTTCATCACTGAACCTTGGCAGTGAGTTGGGTGGGGTTAGGGTTCAGTTGAACCCATGGAGGTGTGTTGGGTGGGGGTTAGGATTCAGTTGAACTCATGGAGGTGTGTTGGGTGGGGGTTAGGATGCAGTTGAACTCATGGAGGTGTGCTGGGTGGGGGTTAGGGTTCAGTTGAACCCAGGAGGTGTGTTGGGTGGGGGTTAGGGTTCAGTTGAAAACATGGAGGTGTGTTGGGTGGGGGTAAGGGTTCAGTTGAACTCATGGAGGTGTGTTGGGTGGGGTTAGGATTCAGTTGAACTCATGTAGGTGTGCTGGGTGGGGGTTAGGGTTCAGTTAAACCCATGGAGGTGTGTTGGGTGGGGGTTAGGGTTCAGTTGAACTCATGGAGGTGTGCTGGGGGGGGGGTTAGGGTTCAGTTGAACCCATGGAGGTGTGTTGGGTGGGGGTTAGGGTTCAGTTGAACTCATGGAGGTGTGCTGGGGGGGGGGGGGGGGGGTAGGGTTCAGTTGAACCCATGGAGGTGTGCTGGGTGGCGGTTAGGGTTCAGTTGAACCCATGGAGGTGTGTTGGGTGGGGTTAGGGTTCACTTGATCACTGAAACCATGGAGATTTGCATACACGACCAGTTGTGCAGCACCCCTGCATCACACAGCACCGCCTCCACCACGCTGGCCCGCACCACATACTCCCCCTTACCTGGCCAGGGCATGCGGATGGCAACGCTTCCACTTAGGGAGGTTTGCTTAGGGTCAGTGTTTGGCCGTACCCAAACCGCACACACCCTATGTGGTGGGCAGGGTTTAGGGATGTGCCTTTGAGGCCCAAACCTCAACCATGGACATGCATAGGGCGTGGGTTTGGAGTTGAGGGGTGCCCTGAACCTTAAGCTCATGGAGGTGTGTAGGGTTCATGGTTTCTCCGGCGAAAACCTCCCAAATTCATTCCTCTTCCTATACTCAGCTTTCCTCCTCCTCCCTACTCCTATGCTCCCTGTTTACTTACCTGGACAGCAGCTGGTCTGTTGGCTTAACTCCTAAAAACTGCGGATACAGCCTGGACTTAAGCTGCGGCCTACTTGCCTGAGCAGCAGCTGGCAAACTCGTCAAAGCTGGATATACAGCCTTGCCTCTATTCGCTGATCGCCTGCCCAGCTGCTGGCCATTCCACAAGTGTGTGCACAGCCCTGCCTCTGCCCACTACTGCCTGCCTCCCTGCCCACTGCTGCCTGCCTCCCTGCTCACTGCTGCCTGCCTTCCTGCCCACTGCTGCCCGCCTCCCTGCCCACTGATGCCTGCCTCCCTGCCCACTGCTGTCTCCCTCCCTTGCCCACTACTGCCTGCCTCCCTGCCCACTGCTGCCTGCCTCCCTGCCCACTGCTACCCTCCTCCCTGCCCACTGCTGCCTGCCTCCCTGCCCACTACTGCCTGCCTCCCTGCCCACTGCTGCCTGCCTCCCTGCCCACTGCTGCCTGCCTCCCTGCCCACTACTGCCTGCCTCCCTGCCCACTACTGCCTGCCTCCCTGCCCACTGCTGCCTGCCTCCCTGCCCACTGCTGCCTGCCTCCCTGCCCACTGCTGCCTGCCTCCCTGCCCACTACTGCCTGCCTCCCTGCCCACTACTGCCTGCCTCCCTGCCCACTGCTGCCTGCCTCCCTGCCCACTGCTGCCTGCCTCCCTGCCCACTACTGCCTGCCTACCTGCCCACTACTGCCTGCATCCCTGCCCACTGCTGCCTGCCTCCCTGCCCACTGCTGCCTGCCTCCCTGCCCACTACTGCCTCCCTCCCTGCCCACTACTGCCTCCCTACCTGCCCACCACTGCCTGCCTCCCAGCCCACTGCTGCCTGCCTCCCTGCCCACTACTGCCTGCCTCCCTGCCCACTACTGCCTGCCTACCTGCCCACTACTGCCTGCCTCCCTGCCCACTACTGCCTGCTTCCCTGCCCACTGCTGCCTCCCTCCCTGCCCACTACTGCCTGCCTCCCTGCCCACTACTGCCTGCCTCCCTGCCCACTACTGCCTGCCTCCCTGCCCACTACTGCCTGCCTCCCTGCCCACTGCTGCCTGCCTCCCTGCCCACTACTGCCTGCCTCCCTGTCCACTACTGCCTGCATCCCTGCCCACTACTGCCTGCCTCCCTGCCCACTGCTGCCTGCCTCCCTGCCCACTACTGCCTGCCTCCCTGCCCACTGCTGCCTCCCTCCCTGCCCACTGCTGCCTGCCTCCCTGCCCACTACTGCCTGCCTCCCTGCCCACTGCTGCCTGCCTCCCTGCCCACTACTGCCTGCCTCCCTGCCCACTGCTGCCTCCCTCCCTGCCCACTGCTGCCTGCCTCCCTGCCCACTGCTGCTTGCCTCCCTGCCCACTGCTGCCTGCCTCCCTGCCCACTACTGCCTGCCTCCCTGCCCACTACTGCCTGCCTCCCTGCCCACTCCTGCCTGCCTCCCTGCCCACTACTGCCTCCCTCCCTGCCCACTGCTGCTTGCCACTCTGCCCAGCTGCCGGTCAGCTCTCTGGATCAACTGGCTGAGCCTCTGGCTGGAGGACACTCCAACGCTGCTTGTCTGTAGCGTTCTTACCAGTTAGACCAAAAGATCCACATGTAGTTAACGTCCTCTTAGGTTATCAGGATCGTTACACTGACTCAGCGCATGCTCTGCCCCCCCTGATTTCCAGCTTGCTGCCTGCCATCATGCCTGCCGAGCTGCTGGCCGAGCTGCCCCCCCCCTAATTTCCAGCTTGCTGCCTGCCATCATGCCTGCCGAGCTGCCGGCTTACCCCATGGATCACCTAATCAGGTGGATCAGCTGGCTGCAGGATGCTTGACTGCCTTAGCACACACTCCTCCCCCCACCCCTCTGTTCACAGCTGCCTGCTAACCCGCTGGATCAGCTGTCGGATCTGCTGGGCGGGGAAGAGGCTGTCGCTGAGATGACGGGACGCAAGGGTCTGCTCAAGAGGAACGCAGACGGCAAAGTAGTGTATGCGGTGAGAGCTCCCTCATTGACGAACTGGTGCACCATAAAATCGGCTTGACTCTGCGTTTACTTAATTATGTTTTGGAGGTGCGTGGAGTGGTGCGCGACAGAATAATAATTAACAACTATTTGGGTAATTGGGGTAAATTGGGGTACATTTTCAGCTGTGCGTGCGCGGGGTAGGGTACTTTTTGCCTGCGCAACGAATTTAATACCTGTATTTTATTTTTGATCCGGGGTGCATGAACTCTATCCCATTTTAAGATATGCGGTTTTTGGTTTATGCAGGTTTATGCAGGCTTGTGAAGGGCCTCTGCGCTTGTCTTCCCGCTACGTGGTGCGATTTTTGTTTTACGATTATGAGGCCCCTGTCATCTTTTTTCTGTCCCAATCATGTGCTCTGTGGAGGGGAACCAGGAGATTGTGGACTTCATTTTTTGAATGCAGCCCGTCTTATTTGTGCACAAGTGTTTTTCTCCTTTTTGTTTTGTTTTGCTTCACAGGTGAGGTGTGTGGAAAAAAAGCATGAAGATGCGGACCTCATTTTTGTATGCAGCCCGTATTATTTGTGTACATGTGTTTTTCGTCTAATTTGTTTCCTGCTGCACAGGTGAAGTGTGCGGAGGAGAGTCAGAGGATTGTGGACTTCATTTTTGCATGCAGCCTGTATCATTGTGTACATCTGTTTCTTGTCTAATTTGTTCTCCTGCTTCACAGGTGCGGTGTGCGGAGGAGAGTCAGAAGATGGTGAACATCATTGAGAAGAACCACTTCATGAGCGGGAAAAAACACATTGCGATCATCTCAGAAGCGGCTTCCACTGGCATCAGCTTGCAAGCAGATCGAAGGTGGGATTTGAATTTGAAATGTTAGCCTCGAGTTTGTAGCAGCTGGCATCAGCTTGCAAGCAGATCGAAGGTGGGATTTGTGGATTTGAAATGTTAGCCTCGAGTTTGTAGCAGCTGGCATCAGCTTGCAAGCAGATCGAAGGTGGGATTTGAATTTGAAATGTAAGCCTTGAGTTTTGAGCAACTGGCATCAGCTTCCAAGCAGATCAAAGGTGGGATCTGATCTGCCTCCGCGCTGCATTTAGATTTGAAATTGAAATTGAAGCCTCAAGTAAACAGCCACCAGCATCAGCTTGCAAGCTGATTGAAGATGGGATCCGATCTGCCTCCACAGTGAATTATATTAAGAAAACTGAAAGTGTAGCATCAAGTGTGATGCAACCGGCGCCAGCTTGCATGTGGGTTGAAGGTGGGATCTAATCTGCCTACACATCGAATTGTATTTTTGAAGTCAAAGTGTAGCATCAGGTGTGATGCAACCGGCGCCAGCTTGCATGCAGGTCGAATGTGGGATCTGATTTGCCTACACATCGAATTGTATTTTTGAATTCACAGTGTAGCATCAGGTGTGATGCAACCGGCGCCAGCTTGCATGCAGGTTGAAGATAAGATCTGATCTGCCTACACATCGAATTGTATTTTTGAATTCAAAGTTAAACATCATGTGTGATGCAACCGGCGCCAGCTTGCATACAGGTTGAAGATGCTTTGCCTTGTTTAAATCCACCCCCCTTGCATCCTTTACACCCTCGTCCGTACCTATCGAGTTCATAAACCCTAAACCTTATTTGTGGCATGACGAACTCCAAATTATAAATCTCATTTGTGTCTGAAACCTTCTCTGGGTTTGAGCCTCAGCCCGATTTGTGTTCGAAGCTCAACCCTGAACCCTCAAGCCCATTTGCCATTAGTCAACCAGCAGAGGATTCACCACCATCCTTAAGAAAAAATCCTGATCCCTACCATGGCTTAACCTTCACCTGAACCCCAACTTCAGCTCAGGATGAAGAGCCAGCGTCGGCGCTGCCACACACCCCTGGACCTTAGGGTCAAGGGTTGTCATGAACCCTAACCCCTAACACCTGCACCCTACTTCTGCTCAGGGTGGAAAACCAGCGACGGCGCTACCACATCACCCTGGAGCTCCCCTGGAGTGCTGACAAGGCGAGTGGCCAGAGTTACTCTTAATGCACTTCAATTTTTAACCAGCTGTGAAGGTACAATTCAGTGGCGTCCCGACCTGCGCCTTAGGGGCAGCACGCCCTGGCGTGCTGACCAGATGAGTGCAGTGATCTGTGTTACTCTTATTGCACTTCAAGCTACATTTCAGCT
Source organism: Limnomonas spitsbergensis (assembly GCA_037349105.1). NCBI lineage: Eukaryota > Viridiplantae > Chlorophyta > Chlorophyceae > Chlamydomonadales > Limnomonas > Limnomonas spitsbergensis. The sequence goes on along the minus strand of JAYJMM010000094.1, from coordinate 1,385,570 downwards.
ACCGTATGTCCTGACCTGTGGCCTAGGGGCCCTGGAATGCTGACAACACTGTCATGGCAGTGACTAGTGTTACTCTTCTGTATCACATGGTACACCGATTTGCACCACACTCACCCCTGACACCTAACACTCACTCTTGCTCCTCAGGCTATTCAGCAGTTTGGTCGCAGCCATCGCAGCGACCAGACCAGTGCTCCCATCCATATCGTTTAATTACCAAATATGATGGGTCCTGACACCTCCCCCTCCCTCCATTCTTATCCGCAGGCTATTCAGCAGTTTGGTCGCAGCCACCGCAGCAACCAGACCAGTGCTCCCATCTACACCATGCTGATCACCAAGTGCGGCGGGGAGTACCGCTTTGCCGGCGCGGTGGCCAAGCGGCTGCAGAGCTTGGGAGCCCTGCTGCAGGGGGACCGGAGGGCACTTGGGGCCAGTGGGACGCTCAAGGTAAGATCTGGGATCTTGGATCTGACGTCTGAGATCCGTAGCGCTGTGCAGAGCCTGGTGGCCTTGTTGCAGGGGTGCCGGAGGGCACTTGGGGCCAGCGGGACACTCAAGGTAAGATCTGGGATCTTGGATCTGAGATCCGTAGCGCTGTGCAGAGCCTGGGTGTCAACTTGCAGGGGGGCCGGAGGGCACTTAGGGCCAGCGGACGCTTAAGGTAAGATCTTGGATCTGAGATCTGAGATCCGTAGCGCTGTGCAGAGCCTGGGTGCCCTGCTGCAGGGAGACCGGAGGGCAGTTGGGGCCAGCGGGATGCTCAAGATGGGTGATGGGATCTTGGATCCGGGTTATGAGATCCGCTGCTCTGTTTGGATATTGGGTGTCTTGTCGCGAGAGTACCGGAGGGCACTCACGGCCAGCGGGACACTGAAGGTGGGTGATGGGATCTTGGATATGGTTAGATCTATGTTAGATCTGTGTTAGATCCATGGAATTGTCTGGACCCTGGGTGACCTCCTGCCGGATTACCGATGGGCACTTGGGGCTGGCGGGATAGTCAAGCTAAGATCTTGGATCTGGGTTTTGATGTATTCGTTTTGCTGTGTGGATTTCATAAAAAACGAAATCCCGGTGTCACCCTTTGTCGCGTTCCTGCCCTTCCCTGGTCCCTTAGGCCTATGACATTGACAACAAGTGGGGCTGCTCAGCGCTGGACCGCGTGTACAGCGACATGATGACCACCAGCGCTGACCCCATGCCCGGCGTCACGGTGCCGGACGCGCCCTGGCACTCCCCGGGTGCCCTGCGCCTGGCGGTGTCGGGCAGCGACAGCGTCAAGAACAGCGAGTTCTACGCGCACATGCGCAAAGTGCTGGCAGCAGTGGGCCTGGGCTCTGTAGAAACGACGTGAGTGACTCTTGCCCGGGAGGGGGGAGGTGGATATCTCTTGCCTGTGAGGGGGAGATGACTGTGTAGCCATCCCCTCTTAACCCTGTGTGGCCATTCCCCCTAAACCCTGTGTGGCCATCCCCCCTAAACCCCGTGTGGCCATCCCCCCTAAACCCTGTGTGGTCATCCCCCCTAAACCCTGTGTGGCCATCCCCCCTAAACCCTGTGTGGCCATCAACCCTGGAACCTAAACCATTCACCCTGGAACCTAAACCATACACCCTGGAACCTACACCATACACCCTGGAACCTACACCATACACCCTGGAACCTACACCATACACTCTGGAACCTACACCATACACCCCGGAACCTACACCATACACCCTGGAACCTATACCATACACCCTGGAACCTACACCATACACCCCGGAACCTACACCATACACCCTGGAACCTACACCATACACCCTGGAACCTACACCATACACCCTGGAACCTACACCATACACCCTGGAACCTACACCATACACCCTGGAACCTACACCATACACCCTGGAACCTACACCATACACCCTGGAACCTACACCATACACCCTGGAACCTACACCATACACCCTGGAACCTACACCATACACCCTGGAACCTACACCATACACCCTGGAACCTACACCATACACCCTGGAACCTACACCATACACCCTGGAACCTACACCATACACCCTGGAACCTACACCATACACCCTGGAACCTACACCATACACCCTGGAACCTACACCATACACTCTGGAATCTACACCATACACCCTGGAACCTACACCATACACCCTGGAACCTACACCATACACCCTGGAACCTACACCATACACCCTGGAACCTACACCATACACCCTGGAACCTACACCATACACCCTGGAACCTACACCATACACCCTGGAACCTACACCATACACCCTGGAACCTACACCATACACCCTGGAACCTACACAATACACCCTGGAACCTACACCATACACCCTGGAACCTACACCATACACCCTGGAACCTACACCATACACCCTGGAACCTACACCATACACCCTGGAACCTACACCATACACCCTGGAACCTACACCATACACCCTGGAACCTACACCATACACTCTGGAACCTACACCATACACCCTGGAACCTACACCATACACCCTGGAACCTACACCATACACCCCGGAACCTACACCATACACCCTGGAACCTACACCATAAACCCTGGAACCTGATAGGTACCTCGGAGCTCCTGAGCAGTTCAGCATCGACGCCAAGATGTGCAAGGACATCCCTCGCTTCCTCAACCGGCTGCTGGGCATGCCCACCCCGGACCAGAAGCTCCTGTTTGACTACTTCTGCGCCACGCTGGACGCCACCATCAAGCGCGCCAGGTCCGAGGGGCACTATGAGAATGGCATGGAGGTGATTTCGGAGACGTCCATGGTCAGCGTCGTGAAGAAGGAGACGGTGCACACGGACAGCTGCACAGGTGGGTGTGAGGGAGAGGGGGAGGGGGTATATGATTGGAAGGGAAGGGTTGTGACCTGTGACTTTGGAATGTCGGTTGTGCGCATTGTGAGAAGGGAGACGGTGCACACGGACAGCTACACAGGGTTCCGGAATATCCCGGCAGTCAGATAACTCGAGGTATCTGACTGCCGGGGATTTTCCGGACCCCTTAACCCTTAACCCTAAACCCTAAATTGCCGGTATCTGAGCGCAGGCGCGGAGACCCACTACATGGAGCACAGTGTGGACGATGGGCTTCGGCCCAGGCTGCGCTGTTCCTTAATTCTCACGCCTCCCGCGGGGCGTATGTTTCTTTTTTCTTAAAGAAAGTGCCGGTGGTTGAGCGCAGGCGCGGAGACCCACTACATGGAGCTGAGTGTGGACGATGGGCTGGCATGGGAGCAGGCCACGAAACTCAAGGAGGACAACTTGGCCCAGCTCGTAGAGGATAAGGCCTCGGAAACGCGACTGAAGAAGGTGTGTGGCTGGGTAGTGTCGGAAAATTTGAACGGGGATAAGGCCTCGTAAATGTGACTGAAGGAGGCCAGTGTCTGGATGGTGTCCGTACAATTTTACGGGGATAAGGCCTTGGAAACGCGACTGAAGAAGGTGTGTGGCTGGGTCGTGTTAGAAAATTATAACGGGATGAGGCCTCAGAGATGCGACTGAAGGAAGCCAGTGGCTCATCGTGTCTTTCGATTTAACGAATGAACTCGTTTCACCACCAAAGTAACGAACCTACACGACTTGTCACGTAATCGCCTTGGCACCCATCGACCCCGTTGCTGTAGTACCACAGAACCACTTGATTGTCAGTGACACAATGACTTCACATCATGCCGTCTGCGTAGCTTGGCCTGGAGATGTAGATGTGGAGTATTGCCGGCACCGGCTACCCCTGTTCTTGATATCACTTGATCTCAACGTCATTGACTTGATATCAACTACATTGGCACCATTCATCTGCTCAGGTTTGCTTTTATTTTCTCAAGCAAAGCAACAACTAAAAAGACTGGCCACCCCTGGTGACCCCTGGTCTTGATCTTGCCTTTTTTTAAATAGATACATTATGATCAACTTCCGTTTGTGTAAGTTGGCTTTTACCTTTTCAAGCGAAGCAACAACTAAAAAACTGGCTACCCCTGCTCTTGGTATCACCTTATTGTGATGAATTCATACCGATGATCACCTTCCGTTTGCGTAGGTTGGGTTCTACCTTTTCAAGCGAAGCAACAACTACGGCGGCACAGGCCACCCGCTGGTCCTGCTCGCCACCGAGGTGCCCAACCGCTTCGCTGATACTAAGGTAACTTGATCCATTAAAAGCTTCCAGCAACTGCTCACTGTCGCAGTACTGGCAAAATCCAAGGTAACTTGCTCCATTATCAGCCGCGCCATTATTGAGACTGTTATGCTCATTTTCTTTCTGTCAAATCGAGAATCGCCGTGTTCAAATTTAGCATGAAGTAATTATCCTCATCACCTGTTGCATCATCACCGTTTCCTCAAGTTATCGTCACCTTTTGGCATGTTCGCATTTCTTTGACCTCATCACCTCCACTGTCGCCCTGCATGATGGCCGAACCGCCAGCTTGTCACGTTTGTGTGCCTGTCTGCTGTGTGGACACAAGGTGACCACATTGTGCGTGTTGCGGAAAACCAGTGCAGTGGCAATCTCTTGTGTGCCTGACCGCCGTGTAGACAACCCTTAACCCTTAACCCCAACCTTTAAACCCAAGATGACCACATTCCGCGTGTTGCGGCCCAACCAGTGTCGCGGCAATCTTCTGTGTGCATGACCGCCGTGTGGGCAACCCTAAACCTTAAACCCGAATCCTTAACCTTAACCCTGAACCCAAGGTCACCACATTCCGAGTGCTGCGGCCCAACCAGTGTAGTGGCAACCTGTTCAAGGAATGGGACATGCTGGACAAGTACAGGCCTTGCACTGACGAGGTAGGAGGGCAGTGATGGGGGTGTAGTGAGGTAGGGGCAGTGAGGGACAGTGAGGTTGGAGGGCAGTGATGGGGGTGTAGTGAGGTAGTGAGGTAGGGGGAAGGGATGACGCACAATGCAATTATGCAGGGTGCTTCATTTGCATTACAGCCTTTGGCCAGGAGGCCTAGCGGCAGCAAGCCTTTCTGCTATGGCCACTGGCTGCTAGCTGACTGGCGGCAGCTGGCGGGCGGGCGGGCGGGCGGGCGGCAGCAGGCTGGCTGGCTAGCTGGCTGGCTGGCTGACTGGCGGCAGCAGGCTGGCTGGCTGACTGGCGGCAGCTGGCTGGCTGGCTGACTGGCGGCAGCAGACTGGCTGGCTGGCTGGCTGGCTGGCTGACTGTCGGCAGCAGGCTTGCTGGCTGACTGGCGGCAGCTGGCTGGCTGGCTGGCTGACTGGCGAGAGCAGGCTGGCTGGCTGGCTGACTGGCGGCAGCAGGCTGGCTGGCTGGCTGGCTGACTGGCGGTAGCAGGCTGGCTGGCTAGCTGGCTGGCTGGCTGACTGGCGGCAAAAGGCTGGCTGGCTTGTGGCAGCAGGCTGACTGGCTGGCTGGCTGCAGGCTGGCTGTAGGCCGGCGGGCGGGTGGCAGCATTCCGGCTGGCTGGCTGGCTGGCTGGCTGGCTGGCTGGCGGCAGCCAGCTGGCCGGCCGGCTGACTGGCGACAGCAGGGTGACTGGCTGTCTGGCTGGCTGGCGGCAGCAGGCTGGCTGGCTGGCTGCAGGCTGGCTGGCTGGCTGGCTGGCGGCAGCATTCTGGCTGGCTGGCTGGCGGCAGCTGGCTGGCTGGCTGGCTGCAGGCTAGCTGGCTGGCTGCAGGCTGGCTGGCTGGCTGGCTGGCAGCAGCATTCTGGCATTCTGGCTGGCTGGCGGCAGCAGGCTGCTCAACGTTTGTTCATCATTGAACCAGTGCTGAAAGTCCAGCAGCCTGCCAAAAACAGTGTGATGGTGCCATTAGCCTGCCCGAAGGCAGTGGCAGGTTGCGCACCAATTAAACACGAGACTCTTGCGTTGCTCTTGTGTTGCGACACTCTTGTTTTGCTACCTGCTGGAAATCTTGTGCTGCTATACATAATATATACCGAAAAGAATATCAGGCGTTGCTAGACGCTGATATGCTGCAACACTCTTGTGAAATTGCTATATGCTGGAAACCTGCCCCTTGAATCGACTCATCATAAGCGCTGTAATTCATTTGCTGGAGTATTTGTATATTGCCTGCTCCCTCCAGGTGGGGAAGCTGCACTGGGAGTTCTGGTTCGATTTCTTGCACAAGGGCTGCCTGCATGGCACGAGCTGTGCGAGGCGCACCAAGGAGGGCTCGTGCCACTTTGGATCCAGGGTCCACACCAAGTACATCGTCACAGGTGCGGGGATGGCAGTATGTGATCTTCGGCATGCATGCTTAGCATGGACCTTTCTTCATGTTGCTGAGACTAGGCTAGTCCAATACGTTTGATCCAGGGTTGGCACCAGGGACATGGTGTCATGGTCACAGGTGCGGGCATGGCAGCATGTGGTCTCCGGCATGCATGCTTTGTTGTGGTTTAGGCTTTGCAATGCCACTAAAGACATGTGGTGCCAGTTGTATCAAGTGGCATTGCAAAGCGTATAACACAACATGCTTAGCATGGACCTTTCTGCACGTTGCTGAGACCAGGCGAGCCCGGCACGTTTGATCCAGGGCCCACACCAGGGACATGGACATAGGTGCGGGGATGGCGTGAGCGTGCTGTCCAGCATGTGGACATGCTCCCAGGCGCACATGCTTAGCATTAACCTTTCTGCACGTTGCTGAGACCAGGCTAGCCCAACACGGTAATGGCGCGGATGTGGCTCTGGCCCAGGCTGCGCTGTTTCCTCAACTCTCACACCTCCCTCGGGGCGTAGCATTCTTTCAATCCCAACTCTTTGGAAAAGAAAAGAGAACGCCGATGCGGTGTGGATTTTGGGAAGTACAGGCTGACGTGACGCCCAAACCCCGGTCTGTATACCCTAGCCCAGCACTTAAGATCCAGGGGGCACATCAAGAGCATTGCCTAATCGTCGCAGATACGACGCCGATTGGTAGCTGAAATGCAGCTGAAGCAGTTTAAATGAATGGTGTGGGGTGTGCCTCGCGCGCAAACTTGCGTGTTACGATATGCGAACGTGCGAAAGGTCTTATCCCATACAAAGTGCATTGTTGCTTGCACTGCTAACAGAGGCATGCCCTTGTCTCCCGATTGCTTTACGTAGGAGCGGTGCTGCCTGTCATGAGGACGATCTTCGAAGTGGTGGGCAGCAGCAGGACTGGTGAAAGCAAGAAGAAGGCCCCTCGGGCGCTGAGGGCCAAGACGGTGGACGGCGAGCTGATCGTGGGGCTTAACCTCAGCGCCTCCTCTGCACAAGCTGTCATGCTCATGCTCACGACATAAGGGATGGCAGGCCCATGTTTTTCCCCGGCCACGACATAAGGGCTGGCAGGCCCATGTCTATTTCCGGCTACCTTGGGCAGGCTTCACCTCGGCTGACAAGATCCCAATGGAACCAAACCTGGGCATGCGTCCAGTCCCAAGTAGCATGGCAGGGGACATGCATTAGGCTTCGGCAGCATGCTGGTTGGTAGCGGAACTTAAGCTGGACGGCCGCTGAGCCTCACAAGATGGATTACTGGGCTGCTGGCCCCACGGCATGTTTTTATGCCGAACAGGGAGACCCTGCATGGCTGACGAAGGCCCGGTCAATTTTCGGGCTGGATTTTCCCTAGAGAAAAGAAAGGCATTCGAAAGGGTGCGGGAGTAGTAGGGGGGAGAGGCTGAAACTTTAGATCATCAAGTCAATGTTCTGGTCGCCTGAAAGATATCACATTTGTCTTGTACCTCTATTAGAAGCTTTGGTGCTTAAACTGTGCGACTGCATAGGACTAGACTTGTGAGCCTTTTTGAGCAGGGCCCGAGGTGTAACGTCATTGACATTGCGACTGTGAAGAACTAGATTGTTGCAGCCGGCATCAGGGTTAACAGGAAGCTTGGTCAAGTTAACCTTTTGCAGTGTTTGCAAGGTGATAAATACGGATGTTAGGTGCACCCCTCATCACATGCTTTGCTGAATGCCCCAGATGTGTAATGTCATCGTCTTATGCTTTGCTGAATGCCTCATTGGACCAGGACGGAGTAGAGAGTGAGATGTGACCGGCCAGTTAAAAATGTCCGCATGAATCACAAAAAGTGTGTCCTACATGCAGAATTGCAGATACATTTTTATGTCAAAGCTATCAATTCCTCATGTGGGCAAAAATAATGCTTGGTAGCTGCAGACCACGGGTTAAGAACATTGCATACCCGCTGGGCCCTGCTGAACGCTCGGCCACGTGGGGCTGGTAGGGAATGGCTCAATTCCAGGTACCATGCACAGCCTGGGCCATGGTGCAGCCATGCCTTCCTCCTACGTCGTCAGGGGGCATGAACATGGCCCGGCGCTCTAATCGGGGGGAGAGAGATGATGTGGCGGGTTCGGTCCCTCAACTTCTGGGTACGGATACCACCAGCGTTATACCACTGGACCGTTTCCCCCTTGTGTAGATCATGGGTTTCCCCTCTTGTCTCGCCTTGCGCGACATGGTGTGCACCTCATATCATTTGTCGTTGGCATGCATACGCCGTGAGTTTGTTGAGCTCTAGCGTCTTCTGAAAGCCTTTCATAGATTCATACCTGATTCCTCGTCAAACTGCTCCATGGCGAGGGCAGCGACTGTAAAGACGTTGCACAAGGCATGTCCACTCGGCTGTCCGCCATGAGGTAGCTGAATTGTAGCTGAGCCGGGCACAAATAGGCAGTGTGAACTCAAGAGCACGGATGACACTTCTGCGCAACCCTTTCGCTCCCGAAGCCACTCTCGCCTTGTCAAGTCCAACTAAAAGGAGCTTCATCCATATAGATTCACGCTCAGGCGTTTTCTTTCTTTCTTTCTAGACGCTCGTGTCCATCCTCTTCTCACCCTCATTCCTGCACGAAATATAATGATCGTACGACAATCGTCGGCAAGCAGCCTCGGCCGCGTCGACCTCTCTCGCAGCAACCAGAGAGTGGTCCAGGTGTTGCATCCACCCCCAGGCCCTGCACCTGCCCCCGACGCCTCGCCCAGCTGCAACGAAAGTTCTGGAAATCAACCGGAACGCGCTCAGCTGATCCTACATAGGCTCGTGCTCCCACCTGACCTAAAGTCCTCAGGTGTGCCTTTGCATGGCTGCATACACGCATATATGGTTCTCTTCTGCCATGCAGCGCTGCCGCCGTGCGTCTCTGCCGCCATGCACGCATGGAAAAGGAGAGCAGAAGGGTCACAGGCACACCAGCCTCCCCTCCATGCGGGTGTACCCATTGCTTTTAGGTCAATGGGAAAGTCCCCGCCAGGTGCTGTGCATCTTCTATTCAGTGCGCAACATACCACCTGCTGGGGGCTGCTGTGCGGCCACCACTGGGCCAGTGGGCCAATGGGGACATAACCTTGAGCAGCCTACAGCCGGTGGCCCAAACAACCAGCCCACCACTGGTGCCCAAGGCAGTTTGGCGGGCCACAAGGGGGTCTCTGGCCAGGGGACAGAGTGTAGCTGATATGTAGCTGAGTCACGAAAAAAGATCCATTGGGGCCAGCTGCAGCGAGCCCTACAATCCGGAATAATAACTTGGAAGCTGAAGTGCAACTGAAGCACCCTACAATAAAGCTATGGTCATACTGTAGATTTGCTTTGCCTTCCATCATAATTAACTTTGTTTGGGGTTAAGGGATCCATGAATATACTAGTCATCAATTGTCAACGCCAGTTTTCAGTCAGAAAGTAAGAATTTTGGTCGATAATTTGCTTTGCATGAAAAGAAAACGCTTTTTCAAACCTGAGGGAAGGCAAGTCAAATCTACGGTTTGTCAAAGGTGTCGTATCTCTCGGACAGACTCAGGGGTCACTTACCCTCTTCCCCATCTACATATGGCCAGTACCCGTGTTTCAACAATTGAAAGTCTCTGGACTTCTCCCCATGGGGTGGCCAACACCCGTGCTCCGGCAAAACAGGATGCTCCCTCCCCAGGCGCAAGTTCTGCCTGTATAGGTGTTATTTTCACGCATTCCACATACACCTCCCTGCCTGCCTCTCCTTTTGACTGGATCATGTCACGGCTGCACCTCGCTACTGGCAAACACGTCGAGACAGCAGTTCCGGAGCCATGCGAGTGCTGCTGTCATTTCACACATTCCCACACTACCCCAACTGCCAGGTCCTTGCTGCGGTACACCTCGCTACTGACCAACATGTTGAGACAGCAGTTCCGTAGCCATGCATGTTCTGCTGTCATTTCACACATTCTCACACTACCCCAACTGCCAGGTCCTTGTTGCGGCTACACCTCGCTGCTGACAAACACATTGAGACAGCGGTTTCAAAGTGAATTGACGACAAACGATCCAGTTGACAGCAGCGGCGACGCAGTTAGACCTTGGAGTGGGCAAGGTGAGTTTCGGAGCATGCGCCTTGTACTGAATCCACCAACGGCTTTTTACCTTCAATTCGATATCTTTTTTCGAGCCCGTTGTAGACTTTCTTAGCCCTCCCTCATGGTACGCGCTCCCTTTGGGGGGGAAATCACACAAGTGATAATCCTCTATCTACAATGCCGGTTGTCAGTCAGAAATCAATAGTTGTTGTTGACATTTTGCCCTGAGGGCAGCATGAAAATAAAAAGCCAATCATTTTGGTGCCCTAGGAAATGTAATTAAAATGCCCAGTTTGTCCACCCCCTTTTATTATCCAGCTAGCAATGCTTGGCCCTGGTGGAGAATGGCCGTTGGGTTGATGTGTTGGTGCTGTAACAACAGCTCGAGGGACCTCTCTACGCTCCAACAGAAATGGATAAAAAAGACACACACCCGGGCTTTGTTTGACGTGGCCGAGCTTTATTTAAGCAGGGCCCAGAGGTTAAACGTCATTAACATGGAGGCGGGATTCTACTATGGGGTGCTCACGTTAGAGGCATGGTAGCACAATCCGGCTGAACCTGCACCGCATCACGCCGTATCGTGCCGTATCGTGCTACCTTGGGAGTGCTATCCGGCTAATCCTGTGCCGTATCGCGCAGTATCATGCCATATCGTGCTACCTTGGTTAAAGGGGGGGGCTACTAGGAGTTGTTCTTGGTCTTGGTCTTGTCGTTATTTTTGTTTTGTGTTGCTGTGTTTGTATGTCTTCTTTGGTCCATGTATCTATGCACACACCCTGATGGCATTTTCTCAAAGGGCAAAGCGCCGCGGTCACAAGCGTCGTATACGGCCTGCATTGGAGTGCTTTGTATACAATGCATCTACGTCATGGTCTTGAGCCGAAAAGGTCCTTACGGAAATATGAGTGGCTGCCTAGGTGCCCAGCAGCCTGCCAAAAGTGTAAATGATAAGTTATTTATATTATTAATATTACTAATACTATTAATATAATTATAATTGACACTAAAACAAACACTGGGTTAAGCTGTAGAGATCCTTGCAGCCGCCGCGCACTCCGGCCCCATTGCCATGCTATTTTTACTGATTCAGGGTTCAATCTGATCCGACCCTCCCATTTTTTTCTGGCCGGATGCTGGTATGAAAACGGCACCAGTATGCACCGGACAGCCGCCTCAACCTCCGTGCCCCTTAGTGTACAACCTGACTACCGGTGTTGACAAATATGTATGGTTTCAAAACTTGTGTGATGTTCTCGCAGGTGCGTCTACCTCAGCGTTCATTTTTTTGTTCTGTCGGTACTGGTGTTGAACATTAGTGGTATCAACTTGAAATACATTTGTGTTCTTCTCGCAGGCACCTCTACCTCTGCGTCCATGTTGTGCTACTGGTACCGGTATAGAAATGAAGTTTTTAAAACTGAAAAAGGTCTGTGATGTTCTCACAGGCGCCTCTACCTCTGCGTCTGTGTCTGTGTCGCGTCTGTCGATCCTCAGCGTCGTGACATGTGGACGTGAAGCGCGGCCAGGCTGCTCCAGATGCAAGCGGCACCACGGCGCTCTGAGGTACCTCAAGGATCTCGTGGTTTGGGTCTTGGACGCCAGGGTTTGAGACTTGGCTCTTGGAGTTTGGGGCTTGGATCTCAGGATCTGGGTATCGGATCTCAAGATTGTAGGCTTGGATATCAGGGCTTGGGGCTCGGATCTTGGGGTTCGGAGCCTAGAACTCAGGATATGGGGATCGGATCTCAAGAATTTAGGATTGGATCTCAGGGTTTGGGGCTCGGATCTAGGGGTTTGTTGCGCAAGGAATGAAGCTAGGAACTGTACGGCTCGGGAACTTACCGGTATCCAAACTCTTTCACATTCTTGAAACTATTTCAAAACCTTGAAACTTTGTCAAACTATTTTAAACAGTGATTGCAATCCACTGCGTTCAGGTTTGAGGTTTGGGCCAGGCCTCCGCCGCCGCCGCCATTCATCCCGGCCACTGTGCTTCAGCGGCGTGCGCGGCAGCACAGCGGCACCGTCGACCCTTCGGGTCCGGGAGCTTCAGGTCAGAGTATAGCGCATGGCAGTACAGTGCATGGCAGTACATGACATGGCAGTACAGTGCATGCCAGTACAGTGCATGGCAGAACAGTGCATGACAGTACAGTGCATGGCACTGACCAGTCAATCCCCTAAAGCCCCTCAGCCTTATGTGTCATCCCTTCAACCCTGAACCCTCAGCCCTGAACCCTCAGCCCTGAACCCTCAGCCCTGAACCCTCAGCCCTAAATTCGTTATTTTGACGCAGCCCTGACTGAAGCTGTGCACCCGATTGTAAAAGCCCAGCCAATCGTGAAGGCCCTCAACAAAAGCACACCTACTGATATCAGCCCTTCGCATCACATCACCCAAGCTTGAAAGCACCGGCTCACATCTCACCGCTGCCAGCGCGCCGTGGACACTCTTGGTGGCTCCATTCTCTTACTGCCGCTCTCGTAATCTCGCCGCTCCCTGAGTGCCCTGGACATGTATTAGTAATTGTACTGGTACGCAACTGCGCAACAGGCCACACTTAATGCTCGATGAGTCGACCCTGATCCGTTTATGGCCGGTGGCCAAGTAGCAGGGCATGTCACAGCCATAAGGGGTAATGTAGCTGAATTGTAGCTGAAGCACCCTGCAATAAAAACTGACTCATGCATGTTGCCCTCCCCAGCCGCAGGAAGTCTTGTGCGGCCTGCCGCCGCCCGGGCTTGGAGGGTGAAGCCAGTTGGTGGCTCCAGCCACATACTGCGTCTAGCGAGGAGTGGATCAACAGAGCGCCTCCGCTCAGGTCATCAGCGACAGCTTCTGAGCAGCTTCTCTTCGGGTCCCCAGCAGCTTCCAGTCAGTTCCCCAGCGAGCAAGAGGTTTGTCCCCGGCAGTCTGCGTCCCTCGTTGATTCACACTTGCCACACCGAGGATGAGCTGGCGGAGTTTCTGGGTCTCGACTCAGACGTTGCAACCGCAACACCTGCAACAACGTTGTACGCAACGTCCGCAACAGCCTGGGCTGAAGCTGCAACAACAGTACATCATCCCGGTGATGGTGTAGTGGGCCCTTCTTCGTCAATGGAAGGGGCTGGGGGCAGCTCATGCGATACTAGTGAACCTCTTGAAGATACCATCAGAGGACACCCCCCTGTTGGATCCGTTGAGGTGTCCGAACTTGAAAGGCGCCTACGTCCTGGCTCGCCCAGGACCCTCGAACAAGGCGGCGCCCCGATCAGCGGAGTGGCTTTCGCGTGCAAAAGAGCTCCCGTTGGTCCGGCCAGGCTCAGCCGCGTCGCCCCCGTTGGTGTGTCTGGCGCTGCATCCTGGCAGCTGCAGCGGCGGGACGACGGGCCTGCCGCGCCGGAGGAGGCCCCCGGAGGTGACTCGTCTCCTGCGCTGCGTTTCGTGTCACACTGGGGCCGCGACTATGGGACGACCATCGCCGGCGGCCCGCTGCTCCGCCCGGGGCTCGTCAGGGCGGAGGTGGCCGGTCCGGATTCAGGCAGGCTTGTGCAGGCCGACGGGACCATCCCGGCGATGCCGCCATGGAAGCGGTAGGTGTGGCAGGGTTGGGAGTGGTGCTTGGCTGTCATGTGTGGGGTGGAACAAGCAGTTCAGCTTCGGCCGAGTAGAAAGCAGTTCGGCTTCGCCGAGTAGAAAGCAGTTTGGCTCAGCTGAGTAGAAAGCAGTTCAGCTTCAGCCGAGTAAGAGGCAGTTCGGCTTGGGCCGAGTAGAAGGCAGTTTGGCTTCGGCCGAGTAGAAAGCAGTTTGGCTTCGAGTGAGTAGGACTTAAAGGTCCGTAACTTCCCTGGTAAAAGGCCGTGCTTGTTCTAGGTCGATACAGCCGTGCCAAAGACACTTCCTTGCCTTGTTTTCCTATTTTTGATACCTGTAACCTACCGTTGTATGAAAAGCAGTAAATTTTTAGTTGCGATGTTTCAAACATTACTACCGGTACTAGAAATATCCTTTTTCTTATTACTGGAAAGTGAAATTGAAAAGCAGAGAAAGTTGAAGTACCGTTGGCTATAAAACCCAAAGGTAAATCTAAAAGGAGAAGATGGCCCTCAGCCTGAGCCCTGGATCTAGCACTGGATCTGGACAGTTTTGCACTTAGTCTAGGCCCCAAGCGATGCTGCTTCCCTGACTCTCATGCTGCGAGGGGGGAACTGGTTTTTTATTTTATTGTGTAGGGACCATTCCAGCACCTGAAGCAAGAGAAGAAACGAAACTATGCCCCGCAGGGACGTGTGAGGGAAACGGAACAAATTGCAGTACGGGCAGAGTTCGCGTCTGCTCAGTTACCATTGACACGTTCCGTCACCAATGCTCTTGAAGCAGGACCCACGCTGCCCTCAGGTGCAAGCAAGGGTCAAGGGGTTTAGCCCTTCATCCATAACTTAATTATAAACCCTGAACCCTTCCCACAGGTGCAAGCTGCGTAGGCAAGTCAAGACACTCAACAACGCTTCTCGAGGGCTGCAGGTATGATGTTCATTTCCCTTGACCTTCATGCCCCAAAGATGAAGCAGTTTATTTACTCCACCTTTCTTACGGGGGCGCTATGGATGGTGATGTAGCTGAATTGTAGATGAAGCAAACTTAGATTGTGTGTGGTTTGCCCCTTGCCATCAGACTGTTTCTGTAATTGGACCCTAAACCCTAAACCTTGAACCCTGCTTTAACCGGTTCTCCGTCTGGAGCCCTGAGAAAGAAATCTTTGTCACACCGTGGGGCGTGGGTAGGGTTAAGGATTCCCTTAACCCTAAACCCTGAACCCTTACCTCACCGTGGGGTGTGGGGTACCATGCAGTTAAGTTTGAGGCCAACTCCATGCCTTCATAACTGCAAAGACCCTCACACCTCTGTATAGCTTCCATATTTAGTTCTGAAATCGCTACGTCCTCTCCCGCATGGGTACCCTGCAGTTTAGTCTGAGGCCAAATCCATGCCTTCATGATCGCATCGACCCCCACACTTCTGCATAGCTTCCATTTTGTTTTTCTGAAACCGCTACGTCCTCTCCTGCATTTTTGTTTTTCTGAAACCACTACGTCCTCTCCTGCATGGGTACCTCCAGGTGCACTTCTCGACGGAGCCGGCGGAGATGGCTGCGCGTCTGACCCCCAGCGTGCTGGCACGGTGATGCTGACCGATGTGATGATCGATCAGACAATTAATCAGTACTGCTTGAATTACTACTCTGATATCCAGCGTGCTTTCACGATTATGGATATTTGCCAACGTCACCGAGCTTCTTTTCAGCATGGCCCAGAGGTGTAACGTCATTTATTAGCCCGCACATACGCTAGCGTTTGGCTGCCTCGAACCGAAGTTATAAGGAAGATCGGAAAGCTTTATAGATTCTTAGAGATGAAGAACAAGTGAACAGTGTGGCCCCTTTGCCACCTGACGTGCAATTGGACGAGCCTTGAATGCATGCATGGTCAGTCCTAACTACCGTGGCGGGTATACGAGATCACTGTACTGAATCTGTACATTTTGATGTGCTTGGTCATCTACTCTACCATAACGGTCACAGCGGATGTAGCTAGGATATTATTCAATGCCGTTTCTCTGAGTGGACTGGCATGCTCGACTATTGGTTATTAGTATAGGCCTAGATCATCATGGCAACATGAAATACTAACAACTTAATGAAGTTGTATTAGTGCAGACCTTATTTGGCATCGGGAAGCTGCCGAACCATTTTGACCTGGAGAGCTGATAAGGCGCATTTACAGCGCCGCGCTAGCCCGCGATGAGCAGGGCCTACAGCGTTTCAGCCTGGCCATTGCAGGAGCTGACGACGAGGCAGCCGCAGCGGCGCTTACTGCTGTGATTTGGTCTGCTGCCGAAGTTGCTGGCATGACGCGCACGCCACGGCCCCATGCCCAACGTGGGCAGCATCAGCGCCCCCCCTGGTGGGGTGCGGAGGTTCAGAGCGCCTACGCTGCGCTGCGAGCGAAGTCGCTTTGCAGTGCCCCAGGCCCAGAGCGCAAGGCAGCCAGACAGCGCTACAAGTCCACAGCACGACGGCGTCGCCGCTACTACACGCGCCATATGGCAGCGGCTATAGCTGACAGGCTGCAGCGTGGCGAGTGCACCGTATACCGGGAGCAGCTGCAAGAGAGGCGGCAGACCTGCCCCACCACGGCTGTCTCCTCCCTGAAGTGGGAGGCACACCTGCGACAGCAATTCACCGCCACTGTGCCCCCCTCTTCTGCGGCGCCACAGGCAAACTTGCCCCCTACCACCGCTCAGCCGGAGGACCTAGGCGTGTCAGCTGAGCAGCTTGCCTCTTGCTTCGCAAAGGCTTTCTCCCGCATGCGCGTACACACCGCGGCGGGCCTAGACGTTCTGGCGGCACCCTTCATCAAGTTGGCTATGGTGGAGGACGATTCAGAGGGGGAGCAACGGCACGTGCTGAGGGATCCGCTGCAGGACTGGTTCACTGCCATGGCGGTGCGGGGGGGAATGCCTAGTGCCTGGCAGCCAGTCAGGATTCAGCCTGTTTACAAGAAGGGCGACCCCCTTGATCCCGGTAATTACCGGCCGATCGCCATCACTAGCGTGCTTTACCGGCTGTATGCCAGCATGCTCACTGCCATCACTGATGAGTGGGCGCGATTGCACGGCCACGTCCCTCTTGAGCAGTTTGGTTTTCAACAGCGCCGTAGCACGCTCCAGGCTGCTTTCCTCCTCAGGCATGCAGTCCATGCTCAACGGGCAGCTGCAGGCCGTGGCAAGCTGCATGTGGCCTTTGTGGACTTCACAAAGGCCTATGATAGCGTGCCCCAGGAGCAGCTGTGGCGGCATTTCTGCGAGCATCTTCACATGCCTGCATGCCTGTTACGCGCGGTGCAAGCGCTTTATGCCGGTGCAGTTTACACGCTCACTGACGGCCACAAGCGCACTGGTCCTGTGCCTTGCACCAGAGGCATCAAACAGGGCTGCCCCCTGAGCCCCCTGCTCTTTAGCCTTTACCTCAGTGACCTGCCGGCCAAACTAGGCACATAAACAGCTTCAGGTCAACGTCAGTAAGACAGAGATAATGGAGTTTGGCAGCCGCTTAGCAGCGCAGCGCCGACAGCGAGCCCATGTTTGCGTGTACGGCCCTGACCGTACCGTGTTGAAGCGTGTCCAAGAATTCAAAATTTTGGGCATCACTCAGCACGAAAGCGGCGGCATGAAGAGGGCCATGGAGGGTAGACAGGCGCCTTTGGCTGCTGCGCTGCACCGTGTTCGCCGCATGGCAGCCAAGGTGGGCCTAAGGCGCCATCATCCAACCCGCATCAGGCTGGCAGCTGCGTACGCAGCGCCTGCGGCCAACTACGGCGACGTGGTGTGGGCCACCAGCCACCTTCGGCCGCGGCAATGTCTCTCCAGCAAAATGCAGTCCAGCTTGCTTCAGCGTCTACGCCAGGCTGCGGGGCTACCTGCATCAGCCGCCAGTTGGGGAGTCATGAGAGAGCTGCAGCTCCAGCCACTACAGCGAGACTGGTGGGCCCATATCCTCCGCTTCTACAATGCAGCGGTGGCACCGGAGGCACAGCAATACAGCCCTCTCATGGCTCAAGCCATGGCAGCAGATATGCAGCTTGCAATCAGCCAGGGCACTGGCGGCTGCACCTGGTGCTCTGATCTGCTGGGTGCATTAGAGGAGCTGGAGCGGGGGGCAGCCACCCCCACCTTGCGCGAGGCAGCAGCTGCCCTACAGCGCCTACCCGTCACAGAGGTGTTGGCACTCGTTGACGCAGCCTACGAGCAAGCACGGCTGGACGCAAGCGGCGGTGGGGACCCCAGGGACCCTACCACCGAGCACAGATCTGCGGCGACCTACCGCGCCTGGTTCCAGTCCACGGTGGGTGCCGTGCTGGCGCAAGCCAAGAGCCGCACTAGTCAGAAGGAGTGTGCTTGTGTGCGCATCAATTTGCGACTGCGGCTTGGCGCGATCAGCACTGCTGATACCAGAGGACGGCGCAACGGTCAGCGGCGACAGGCACGCTGCTGCCAGCGGTGTTGGGCACGGGGGGATAGCGAGCAGATAGAGGATGCGCTGCATGTGTGCTTCCATTGCCCTAGTGTCAGGGAGCAGTTACGGGAGCAGGGGTGGGCAGGTCCTCCTGGCGCTGCCACTAACTTTCATCAATTGTACCAGGCTGAGCATGAGTGGGACGCACTGGCTTTTGTGGACTGTGCTGTGGGCATTATTGAGGGTTAGTCTCCAGGGTTTCTGAGGCCGGTGTCTTTGGCCTTTCCGGCCTTCTCTTTTGGTCCATTTGGGGGGTGTTGTTGATGTTGTTTGCCCCCTTTTTTAGTTTCTTCTCTTCTCCCTTCTCATCAGTGGGGCGCCCTCGCGGCCAAACAGGGGTGGGATACTCTTGCTTTTCTGGACTTATCTTTTTTTAGAGGCTTTGTTGAGGGTTAGTCCCTAGTGGAACTCAGGTATCGGACTTCGTCTGCGTTGCCTTCCCGGCCTCTCCTTTTATTCCTTTCCCCCTCTCTTCCTTTTGGTTCCTTCTTTACTCCCTTCTGAATAGTTGGGCGCCCACGCGGCCGAGCTTTGAGCGGGCCCAGAGGTGTAACGTTATTGATTTGGCATCGCTCGGGTCGAACATTGCATTCCATCCTGAACCCTCAATGGACAGAGCTTTACTTCTTTCCCCCGTCAATGTGCCCTATCCTACGTTCAAAATGTACACAATGGGCATTTTTAACTGACGGCGCATTGATGTTGTGGTGACTTTACCGGTAAAACACGAATCCACAATTGAAGTCTGATTAAAATTCGACATCCATTCCAAGCATCTAGAAGCCTAGGAAGCTCTGAATACAGAAATGAGGATTAGAGAAGGCCTACGAAGTTCCAACACCTGATTAAGAAGACTAGGTAGTTGCCCACACAGCCGAGCCCTTTAGAGCAGGGCCCAGAGATGTAACGTCATTGATATGATTACGAAGTCAACCCCACTCAAACATACAGTGCAGCAAAATCATCCAAATCGCGTTGTATGTCAGTATATGTTTGTTCCATTGATTTATTCCTCCGGGCGCAAACTGATAAACTGATGGCATGTTATGGATCAGAAATCATGAATCGATATCGGTACCAAAGAAGTGTGATTCAACATGAGGCATTGCACATTCATAACTGGCAGTGCCATTACTAATAATGGTTTTCCAAGTTTGCCATGTATTCAGTTTACCCTTGCAAACTAGAAGCATGTAGCAACGTATTCAAGAGCTCATATCAAATAAAAGGTCCAGAGGTTTCAGTGTTTATATACAACTCACAACCATTTTCAAGAACGAACTGTGCAGTCAGGAATCCAACTCCTTTCACCCACCCTACTAGCAAGAGCCAGATTATAATTATAATCCCTGAGGTCAGAATACCGGAGGTCAAGACGTCGTAGCGCAACACAAGTCGACAATACTGACAAGTCTCCCAGATTCTTGCATCTGCTGAGTCCAAGCTCTTGGAGCATAAGAAGAGCCGACAGGGCTGCTAAGTCTCTCACATTGTCACAACTGTTGAGGTTGAGACTCTCTAGTACAACGCATGATGATAGGACTGACAAGTCTCCCACATCTTGGCATCCACTAATGCTTAGACGTTTCAGCACAACACATGCTGACAGGGCTGACAAGTCTCTTACATTGCTGCATCCGACGAGTCTGAGCTCTTGCAATGCAACACACGCTGACAGGGTTGACAAGTCTCTAACATCGTTGCATCCCCCGAGGCTGCCAATGAGACGTTGCAGCGCAACACAAGCTGAAAGGGTTGAAAAGTGCTGCACTTCACCGCAACCACGGAGGTCCAGATGTTGCAAGGCAACGCAACATGAAAGGGCTGACAAGTCTCTCACTTTGCGACACTGACTGAGGTTGAGATGCTGCAACGCCACACAAGCTGACAGGGCTGACAAGTCACTCACACTGTAGCATTCTTTAAGCTGGAGATGCTGCAACGCCACACAAGCTGACAAGGCAGACAAGTCTCTGAGCGGGAAGCTTCTTTCGAGGATGAGACGCTGCATCGCGACACAATTTGACAAGGTTGACAAGTCCGCTAGGTTGTTGCACATGGTGAGGTCGAGATGTTGCAGTGAAACACAAGCTGACAAGGATGTCAAGCCTGTCAATTGGTAACAACTGCTGAGGTTGAGATGTTGCAACGCAATAAAGATTGGCAGATCTGCCACAATCATGTTAAATCCTCGAAGATTGAGATGGTACAAGGTCGCAACACATGCTGACAGGGCTGACAAGCCTCTTACTTTGCGGCATCCGTTGAGGTTGAGATGTTGCAACGCAACACGCGTTGCAAGTGCTGTTATATCTTCCGCATTACAGCATCCATCAAGCTCGAGATGTTGCAACGCAACACAAGCGGACAGAGCTGACATGTCTCTCACATTGATACACATGCGGAGGTTGAGATGTTGCAGCACAACATAAGCTGACATGGCTGACAAGTTTTCCAGGCGGTCGCATCTTTCGAGGCTGAGATGTTGTAGCACCGTGAAGGCAGATACGGCCGATAAATCTGTTAGAACTCTGCACTCTGATAGGTTGACATGCCTCAGATGATAACATGCCACAAATGAGGCCAAACTAAATAGGTGCAGCTTGAAAGGTCCAAATGTTGCAGTAGAGGGAAAGGTCCCTCAATGGGGATGACGCTGTCGGAGTAATTGACATGCAACCTCTCAATATGGTTCCACGGAATGCGTAAGCTAGACAAGAAGCTCCGGTGAATGCCATGCAGCTCCACATGATTGAGACTGGGTGTGCGTGAGATGATCCCATTGATCCCGTTGAATAGTTCCGAGCGACGTCTCGTACCGTAGGGTAATGGTAGAACATGATGTCCTTGAAAAACAAATCGATTGTTGCTAAGGTCGAAGATGTCTCGGAGGCGTTTCGAGATGCAGCGAATGGACCGCCCTCCACCAACAAGGCGCAAGATTTGGCCCCACACATCTGAAGGGAGCTCGGGGATGATGGAGCCATGCTCATCTGCTGCAAGGGCAGGAGGGGGACGGCCGTCAGTCGTGCATTTCTTAATGTTTATTTAACAAAGGTCAATTTGAGAAGGTACATTTGGTGGGGGAGGATGCATCTTTGTGACAAAACATGTATAGTTCGTCTGTCGCGATTTTCGTTGTTGGATGTATGAAATCCTTTCTTGAGAGCTCGGCGTGGGAGTCTATTGGTTACAACATTTATGAACTTGTTCAGGCCTTCACCACTCAGGTATACAACTCTTAGAGATCCACTGTCAATGGTCAACTGATTACGCCATTAGTACAACATCCATTGACCATTGTCTATATGTGCTGAAGTACATAAGAAGGCTCATTTTTGGCTCTGTCTACTGGACACATACAGCCAAAATGGCATCCATCCAGTAATTTAGTGTTTGCAGAATTGCAGCAGCCATGTGGCTGCCAGGTAAATTCAGATGACCCAGTCATTTTAGTATTTTGGTTTCAGGTTCGTTCTGAAAGAACATCGCACTACTGCTTTACAAGCAACATCATCATTTTCTGCTAAGCACTTGCCGGTGCTCGAGATATTCGATGACGACGCTCCGACGACAAATTCGCTGGCGTAGACTCCGAGGCGTGTCTGCATGGCTTCCGTGATCCGAGGCAGCGGAGAATCATAAATCAAATTGCAGATATATGCTTTGCATACTGGGCCATGACACTGATAACGCACACAAAATCTACCACACTTCAAGCCACCGCTCGCCTCGTATTTCGGAGCACCGTTCAACAATCGCTTGTGGTAGGTTGTCTGTTGATTGGTTGGTTCATTGGATGCCAACGAGACTAGAGGGGTCAGTGTTGACAGCACTTCGTGCTCGAACCGATTTTCGGGCACGTCGACCATGTGTTACCTGCGATGCTCGCAAGACTGTAAAAATCCACCCAGCACGCACAGCTTTGGGCCGGAGGCCGAAGCAAATCCCAGACAAGCCTGGGATGGGTCAAAGGGACCCCAAAATGGATGGTCAGGGCTTCTTAGCCAAGCTCCCCAACCCCTCCTACCTTGTCAAAATGGGCGGGCCAGAAGCATGTGGCCCGGGTTGGGTGACAGGGGCAAATGAAGCCATAGGCAGCTGCCCCAACCCCTGGCCGTGTCCACCGAAGGTCGCTTTCCTACAGGGCTCATGCGAAAACCTTGCAACCAGGACAGGAGAACGAAGGGTGTGTGCTCCAAGGACACTGATTCTGAAGACAACATATTCGACCGTAGCAGTTAAGCAGTTCACTATCTGACAAATTTTGTGCCTGCTTTAGCATGCATGTCCATGACAACGATGGAGCCACCATGAGAGAGAGAGAGAGAGAAAAAAACTGTTTACCGTAATGTGTGCATCATTTGTGCACCAGGCTGCCCTTTGCAGGCACAGCAGGCAGGCAGGGCGCCGGGTAGGCACAACAGGGCTGATGGGGACCAATTCATGACCCGTGGCCCAAGCAGCATGTTGCAGCAGGCCCCCCAGACGTGGGCTGGGGGGCTATGTGTCGGGGCTAAGAACTGCGCAAGCAGAAAGGCTGCGCAAGCTTAGGAAAAACAATTATAACAGTACCGAAAACACCCTTTCATTTAGAAAAGTGCTGTGACTTCAGGAATATGATAGATTCCTGGTCACTGCTGTTGAGACTCGAATTCCCAGCTGTAAACCTGGGAATCAGTCGATGTATTTAGAATAAGTATCTCCTGGACTACTTACCTGACTATTCTCTACTGTTGACAAGATTGCCTGATGGGTCGACCCTTTCGAAGGTGACTGTAGCAGCAGTTGAAGATGTAGTACACTGATGACAGGGTACGATGATCTTCAGTGGGAAGTCGCTTGTAGGCGATCTTCAGATGGGGAGACTCGCTTGATGATCTATCAGGGAGTCGACTTGGAGCCTCTGGACTGGCTGTTGATGAAGAGTTGATGAAGTTGGTGGTGGTAAACCAGCTGGAAGGCTGGAGAATGCCTGATAAAGGCCGAAATATCAAGAGAAGACCTTCAAGGCTAAGCAGTGTTTGTGCTTGCTTAGACTGAAAGGGATCGAACAGTTTTAGTGCTTGTTCTGTTTGGTGGTTCGATAATCGAGCAGTGTTTGTGCTTGCTCAAGTAAAGTGAGCAGTGTTTGTGCTTGCTCGATGAGGAGTGACTATGCAACTTCAGATTAAAGGGTGATTACGAAATCAGGGCTTCAAGTAAGAAATAGTGACTGCATACACTTCAGCAGTCACTAAGAAGGATCAAAAAGTGTGACACACACACTTAACTTGTTCAACAGAGAATTCACACAAGTGTAACTGCAACAACAGCACTGTACACAGGGTTCGACTACAGGAATCCATAACAAGGAACTGATAATTCAGTAATACGCGCGGTGCGCTTAATCAGCATGACATATGATGTAGCTAAAGTATCTAAAGTGAACGAAGCTACAGCTCTGGCCAACAGGTACCATGCACCTTGAGGACCATGGATTGAACAAATCTGTTTCCGAACAACCGAAAATAGGCTATGCATGGTAGCGCATGCACGGAATTGTGCGACAGCCATGCACCCACGTGCAGAGCAGGCCGATGCTCTCACCCATGACAATTTACAGTTGTGTGCTACGGCAACACATACTTGCGCACACGGGCATAGGCTTGGCATGGCCATGTCCATAAAGACTTGCATAAAGGTAATAAAGGCCATGAACGCGACCTGAAAATCCAGATTGTTTCCCTTTCCTCCCCCTATTTCCCTTTATACACACTTTCACTCTCAGAGCCAAGTTCAGTCCTTGGAGGCCAAGTTCAGGCTCTCACCGCATGACTCTCTCAATATAAGGTTTAGCTGCCTCAGGCCTCGGTTCTTGAACACTCTCGCCACCAGGGTTACCCAGTACGGGCCGTATTGGCCTAAAATCCCGTACCGTATCCGTACCGTACCGTACCGTTTGCAACACGGCCAAGTACGGTCGCCATTTCCTGCACTGCATGACTGCATGAGATAGATAGAGCGATGGAGGTAGCGCTGAGAACAGGAATGCAGCGTACACGGCTGATTCGCATTGGATTTTGCAGCCGTCATCGAAGGCTGGCCAGGCCAAGCGTGGGCGATTCAAATTTTGTAATTATATTATCGTCAACACTACGCGATTTACCAATAACCTCGCGGGCATAACAGGACAAGTTGCGGCGTGTAAGACGTTAGGACGGGTGATACAGGCATATTGCGGTGATGTCGTGTGATCGTCTCCCTCGTCTGGCAAATCCACACCGTCCAGGGCATCAAAATCTACGTAAGCTCGCTCGCTTCCAGTGGTAAAGAGGCATTCGTTGCTCGTGAAAGTACAAGTCTAACCCAAACTGTGCGTCCTGCCGAACCCCGCCCCTTGACGTGACGTATGACGCACCTAGTGGCAATAAGACAGAACTTGGCACCAAGTCACAATCCAAAGCTGCATAGAGGGAGGAGGGCAGGAGGCCAGGAGGAGTAGGAGCCCATGAGTCCAGGACTCCCAGGAGGGAGGCAAGACACAGGAGCTCCGTGTCTCCTTACGAAGTGATTTCCATGCATGCCATGCAACTCAGCAACTATGCAAGGTGATTCTGAGGCCTCTTGTTTCTATTGCTATATTCATGCATGTAAAATTTCATGTGCCATGCTGGTGGGTAGCGTTTATATGGACTAGCTGAATTGCAGAAATGCTGAATGGCATGTTGGAACATTGTAATGGCGATCTGTGAGGAGTTTGGGATTGCATCAATGATCATATTTTCTCCTATCATGTCAGCCTGGTAAATCTGCATGCATGCATGGAGATCCTTGGTGGTTCTTTGGGGGCCATGCAAAAATTGCATGGGGACTGTCATGCAGCCATGCAGTATGTCAGGATGTGCATGGGATCAAACAGTCATGTGAGTGTTGCTTGCATGTCTTTCTCTGTGTGGATCCTGCTGTTCTGAGCCTTGAAAATGGGGGAAATCTTGGACCGTATTGGCCTACCGTACCGTCCCTTTTGTCCGTACCGTATCCGTACCGTACCGCACCGTATTCCCGTACCGTGTTTCCGTACCGGGTTACCCTGCTCGCCACTACATCCAGTTCCTTGAAATCCAGGCAGCCCCACCCTCAGAATCAGGTAGCGGTCTAGGCTCTCTCATTCTCAGACTCTCAATTCCAGATTCAGCTCCTTTATTCGTCTTGGCGTGAAGGCACAGTGTCCCCATGTCTCAAATTCACCAGGTTTAGTTCCTGGAGGTCCATGACGCCCCATGTCTCTCCCTCGTTGTTGTCTTGCATTTGGATTCATTTGAAAACAAAAACGACTCGTTTTTTATTCACATCAGTGTGTAAGGGGAGGCTTCAGTTTAGCATTTCCAGCTACACGTTGCTCGCATTGACTGAGGCGGGATGAGACTGCCACGTCTCACGCAAAACCTAAGGTCCCACTGTCAGCAACAGGGAGGTGTCTGCTCCGATGATGTTGGTTGTGTGGATATGTGCATCCGGGTTGCCATGCAGCTTAAAAGCTAGAGAGAAACGGTCGTTGCTGCTGTTCTCAATGGTGCAGCTTCTGTCCATGGTGTTGCTGCTGCTGTTGCCGCTGCTATCAATGGTGCGGCAACTAAAAAAAACGCCGCTGCTGCCCACACTGACGCTGCCCTTTAAATCCACCCTGTCGAGTGGGGGCAGGAGAGAGACATGAAGTAATGCGACTCGGGTTTGGGTTAAGGGTTTGTCTAACATCCTTTACCCTCGCCCCCTCGGGGTTAAGGGTTTAACATACAGACTCCCCTTACCCTTGGGGTTTAGGGTTTCGGGTTTGACTAACTCCCCTTACCCTTGGTGTATAGGGCTAAGGGTTTAGGGTTAAGAAACTCATGGCATTCCCTAACCCTCCGGGCCAGGCATAATGCCTTAGGATCATGCATGTAGATCAATTGGGTGTGGGGAATGGGGCCTAGCCAGTGGGTCCGTAGGTGTTTGTGAGAGCTGGCTGGGGTTGGCTGCAGGCCTGGATGGGGTGGGGTGCGGCCATCAGCCCTAACTTTCGGGCCGTGGGCCATGGGTCTTGAAGAGGGCGACGTGCAGCACATGGATTAACCCTTGAACCTAATTTGCGCGGCAGGCCACGGATGTAGTCCATAGCCAGTCTCATGCCTGATACACAAGCCGGCGAACGTAGTAGGCTACGCCCGTTTTTTTGTGCATGACCCTGCAGTTGCGGTGTATGTGGCTGTTGGCCTGTGGGCTAACGCTCACACCCTTTTACATAACGGCCGTCAATCAACGGGCGTATTGGTCACCAGCGATTTTCATTTTGGCAAACCCTCGCTTTCGCCAAACCCCCTGCGCCTGACCCCGAAAACCCCCTTCATACGGCGAGGCAAAAGCTTTACTGACGACGTTCGTAAATAGAATACCGTAGCAAAGAAATGGGATATAAGAAAACCAGGGGAAGAAAACTGCCCTCCATGCCACACATTATTTTGCTATTACCTACCTGTGTACAACAGCGCTATTACCTACCTGTGTACAACAGCCGTCTTGTTGCATGTTGCAGGCAACACCAGGCAACGCAGCAACGTGGCTGACAGCCCCCCTCCCCCTCAATCAAATACAGACCTGTGTGAGGCAGCCGTTATGTACCCAGCTGTTGCGTGTTGCATGCACATGCCGGCCATCACAGCGACGTGGCTGAGGCCTGAGGGAACCTCAGCCCACCCTTCCTCCCCTCTGCAGGCTGGGCGCTGCACCTGCAGATGCCATATAGAGGCAGGGAGGGGTGGGCCCAGGGGGCGCGCCCGGGCTTCCAGGGAGAAGGGGCGGGAGGGCAAGGGCGGACAGGACAGCTCGGGCAAGGCAGTCAAGCAGCCAGAAAGCCTTCAAGAGAGGGGAGGGGAGCGAGGCTGTCACACTAGCAGTGTGGGGCCAGTGTGGGGCTAGTGTGGGGCTAGTGTGGAGCAAGTGAGGAATAAGTGTGAAGTAAGTGTGGCGCCAGTGTGGAGCAACCGTGGGGAAACAACATACTTTCAGTACGGCCTGTGAGTCGTCCGTTGGAGGTGCCTGGTCTCCGGTAGTCACGCTGTCAGACGCCTCTCCCTCCCCCATGGCAGCTGAGTGGGGAGCTGGCTGATTATAAGGCGCTGTGGCTGCTGCACAGCACCCC
Source organism: Limnomonas spitsbergensis (assembly GCA_037349105.1). Classification (NCBI taxonomy): domain Eukaryota; kingdom Viridiplantae; phylum Chlorophyta; class Chlorophyceae; order Chlamydomonadales; genus Limnomonas; species Limnomonas spitsbergensis. Next base: position 1,358,019 of record JAYJMM010000094.1, on the reverse strand, counting down.
TTAGACGCCGGGCTGCCTTCCACTCTGATATCACACCAGTCCTTGCTCATGCGGCTAAGCACTTGCACTCGGCTGTCAATGCCAGTGCCAGCCAGAAGGCTGCTGTCGCTGCGCTCACGTGCTGCCACAGAATCTCCGTCTGTCTGGAACCCTGCCCTTGCTTTCGCATCCCCTGTTTCTGTTGCTCCCTCCGCTCCGGTTCCGGGTAGGAACCCGGTGCCTGCCCGGACCAGTGCCGAAGACAAGGGGCTCATCACCGCATGCAGGGCCTCCTGTTGCTGCTGGTCCAGCAGCAGCACTACCACCCCGTTCGACACCAAGGCACGCTGCACGCGCTCACACGCCTCGCGGCGCAGCTGCTCGTTGTCCTCGGAGGAGACTTGGCCGTGGGTCTGGGCCTGGGGTGTGAGGGAAAGGGTGTGTGAGTGAGAGGGGGGGCTGCCAATGGTGGAGTGCCAGGACACATGGCCAATCCAGGACTCCTACCTTCTCCTTTGAGATGCCTTGGGTGATGCCGCCCGTGCTGCTGCTTCTACTTGTGACGCCGGCGCTGCTGCCGCCGCCTCCCCTGCCCTCTTGTGCATGAGCCGGCAAGAGCAGCGATGTCGGAACTGACTCTTCCAAGGCAAGTCTCCTCGGCGGTGCACTCCGATGTTTTTTTGCAGCTGCCCTGTACCTTTCTCTTGCGCTCCATGAAGACACAAAATAGAGGGAAAAAATAAGACTAACGGAAGGAAGAGCTGAGGAAGATGAAAACAGAAATGAATTCAAGATAATTATAGTGTGAACGATTCGAAACCCTACTTAGAGATGCTGTTCTTGCCAGGACGATCCAAGTCTCCAATGCCGAGCGAGATCTCTGAGCCAGGTACGGTATCCAACCGGGGTATTCCAGCGCGAGTTGTGAATTTGGAAGTAAATATAAACAGGGGGTCCCCTGATTCAAATCAGACTTTCCAGAAGATCTCAATCGTTTAGGGTTTTAGGAACTAACCCTAGCGCTTCTCCTGCATGTTCCTATGAAACGTTTCTCCACGAACACCACAGCCTGTCATCATGCAGAAAGAACGTGGATTCAACGTCCCTGAAGGTGACTGATGTGGTGTGCCAGCCAACATGCCACACAAAAGGACAATACCCCTGCCCCCTTGTTAGCACATACCCATTTGGTTTCAAGCCCATCATTGCCTCCCGCACTTGCGCAAGATCCCAGGCTCCCTGCAGTGCCTCAACAGCCACCAAGCCGCCAGGAAACCAATGTTACGACCTGCCCTCTGCTCATGCAGTGGAGTGGCGCATGTAGACCGGGTCAGCCGGTGAGGTGGCTGCCTTGCATGGTGGCAGACAGGTCCAAGGTCGTGGAACCATTTCGATATCAGCCTAACGGCCCATTAGTGTATGTGGCTCTAATGACCCATTCCCCCCCCCCCCTATCCCCCCCCCCTTCTGCATGCAGGCAGTGGCGTCCAAGTATTCGATCTCACCTCGGACTGGAGCGACGAAATCACCATCCTCACAGCTGCGCGGCTGGATCACAAGCGCCTGGGGGGCAGTGAATCGCCCCCTGCAAAAATACATCAGAGACTTGCCTTGGAAGAGTCAGTACCAGTATTCGATCTCACCTCGGACTGGAGAGAAGAAATCACGACCCACACAGCTGCGCGGCTGGACCACAAGCGCATGGGGGGCAGCGAATCGCCACCTGCAAAAAAACATCGGAGTGCACCGCCGAGGAGACTTGCCTTGGAAGAGTCAGTACCGGCATCGCTGCTCTTGCCGGCTCACGCACAAGAGGGCAGGGGAGGCGGCGGCAGCAGGCCTCTGAGCTGCTAGCCAATTGGGCGCTGATCGACGCCCTCAATTGGACGTTGTCGTAGGTGTCCAAGGAGAAGGCACGCACCCTGCAGCATCTGCAGGAGCGCGACATCCAGCTGCAAGAACGCACTCAGGTAGGTCCACCCCATGTGCCCCTGGGCACATGATCATCTTTGTGGTTGTTGGATTTGGTTTAGTTGGCCTTCACTGTCGGTCGCTTCCTGGCTACCTTCGAACTATGGTCAGCTCAATGCAACCCTGGTGGCGATGGAGTTTGGCCTTGTCCAAGACGACAACCCTTGCCTTGTGACCCAGGTGACCCTTACCCTCTACTCTTACCCTGAACCCTAATTTTGAAACCCCTGAACCCTGGCCGGTCGACTGATTCCGTCAATAGCCATGCCGGACAGTCCCCTTCCTATTGAACCTAACCCGGCCATCTTCCTTCCCACTCCCTGCGCTATCCCCTCCCTCTCCATGTGTCTAACATGTCTGCTGAATGTAACACCGTCACCATGACTAAGCGGTATGCTAAGACTATACTTCAGGACTGAGCACACCTGTTGACCTGTGTCCGCCATATTAAGGTGCTTAAGGTGCAGGTTCTTTTTTCACAGCCCATGGCAGGTGAAAAGCATCCCCCTCGATGTAGCAGCTGTGATCCAGGCAATCAATGTACATGTGCAAGGTCCCAAACCACTCTCTTTCTTTTTGCAGGCGCTTCTGGACTTACAGTCAAAGGCAGAGCTGCAGGAGCAAACTTTACAACTGGTGTGTGTCAGCGCGCCGCATTGGTTCAATGTCGCAGTCCTTTGGATTATGCTCACAAACCTTCGGAGCACCCACAGCACGCACGTTTCCGAGCCCATGTTTAACAATAACGGGTGGTGCAACAATGGTTGTCCGATGCTGAGCCATACCCGTGTGGTTCTCTCTGAAAGCTTGGCTGAGCCCCGTTCTGCAACCGGCCCAGCATAGCCATGTATGACCCCTCTTCTTGCCATGCACATCAAGCGGTAACTGACGACCCGGGTGAATGATCCTTCCGTGACAGTTTCTAGAGATGTTAGAGGCGTAAATGTATTAGTCAGTGAAGTGTGCTCTATCCTGTCATTTTGGGTGAGATCTAGTAACCTGGGGGGAGATCTAGTAACCTGGGGGGAGATCTAGTAACCTGGGGGGAGATCTAGTAACCTGAAGGGAGATCTAGGAACCTGGGGGGAGATCTAGTAACCTGGGGGGAGATCTAGTAACCTGGGGGGAGATCTAGTAACCTGGGGGGAGACCTAGTAACCTGGGAGGAGATCTAGACACCTGGGAGGAGATCTAGTAATATGGGGGGAGATCTGGTAACCTGGGGGGAGATCCAGTAACCTGGGGGGGAGATCTAGTAACCTGGGGGGAGATCTAGTAACCTGGGGGGAGATCTAGTAACCTGGGGGGAGATCTAGTAACCTGGGGGGAGATCTAGTAACCTGAAGGGAGATCTAGGAACCTGGGGGGAGATCTAGTAACCTGGGGGGAGATCTAGTAACCTGGGGGGAGACCTAGTAACCTGGGAGGAGATCTAGACACCTGGGAGGAGATCTAGTAATATGGGGGGAGATCTGGTAACCTGGGGGGAGATCCAGTAACCTGGGGGGGAGATCTAGTAACCTGGGGGGAGATCTAGTAACCTGGGGGGAGATCTAGTAATTTGGGGGGAGATCTAGTAACCTGGGGGGAGATCTAGTAACCTGGGGGAAATCTAATGACCTGGGGGACATCTAGTAACCTGGGGGACATCTAATAACCTGGGGGGAGATCTAGTAACCTGGGGGGAGATCTAGTAACCTGGGGGGAGATCTAGTAACCTGGGGGGAGATCTAGTAACCTGGGGGGAGACCTAGTAACCTGGGGGGAGATGTAGGGTGCCTGAACACTGTACGCAAAAGTACATGCAAGCAATGTATGCCACTTTCACCACTCCCAGCCCTCTGCTAGACTGAAGCTGAACTGTGGCTATAACTCCGTCATGCAGCAATCCCCTCCCTTCCTCCCCCTTGCCTGCTGCCCACGTACACAGAGCAAGCAGGAAGCTTCTGAGGCGATGCAACTCACAGGACAGCTGCAGGCAAGGGTGGGGAAGCTGGAGACGGAGCTGGCGGCAGCGGCTAAGAGGTGCGCTGGAAGGGGCATGTGGACGAGTTTCCCTTGCCTGATATTCCCTTGCCTGATGGAGGTTATCTGACGGTCCTGATTTCAAATGATGACACATGGGTACTGGCACTGATAAGTTGTGGAGGTGTGATCTTACAAGACTGGAAAGGGAGGTAGGGGGTGTTCTCATCTATAATCTTACCCAGAATTATTTGACTCATTCCCGGTATGGCTCACAAGGTTCCACAGGAAATGGATTTGCCTGAGATGTCCTAGAGTGTGGTGCGACATCATGTCATTCATGTGCCCCATGTGTCCATGATGTAAGGTCAATGTCGAGATGCGCTGTCCATTGTACAAGATGCCAATTCAAGTCCTCAAAACTTCGCCATGGAAATAACGTCAGGAGTTATGTGTTTGAACCAGGGTAGAATTATCCGGCTTGACCCAACTAAGCCGTATCTTGCTACCTTGACTTGGACTTCGTGTAACAAGCCTGAGGCGGAATATGCGCATACCCTAGGGTTGGTAACCTGCACGGCACACCTACACGATATAGCCTATCTAGCAGGAGTCACCCGGCGGAAGCCTGACACATGTTTGTGACTTACCCCCCCTCAACATCGCACACGGATGCATTGAAGCATGGCAGTATCGGCATGAATGCCCTTATTTGCATCTCCAAGATAGATGGGTCATCTAAGGGAGAGGAGACCGGGAGCGGGGTGGCGGCTGGTGAACTTTAAGTTGCAAACTCGGTTACTCACAGCCAACACCCACCTGCACCCACCACACACACGCCCCCCCACCACACCACCAGGACACGCAGCCACGGCACACCCACCCACCATACACTTGCCTGCAATGCAGGAATATATTTGAAGCACATAGCTTGAAGGGTGCAGAATTCAAGTGCAAACAACTTGAGCGAGCTTTGTAGGAGGGTTGTGACCGGATCGGTGCACTCTCGGTCAGTCTTGAATAGTGATGGCATCGAGTGCTTTTCGGTTGCTTTCAGTAGTTAGGAATGCTACATCCAGGGCCTTGAAGAATAAAAGCCCCACCTTCAAGTTAGCTGCTCTCAAGTGCCTGTGTAGGGGGGAGAGGGGTATATCTGCATCTGAGGCTGGGTGGCCACATTTTGCTTCCTTGTAACAACCAGTCAGGTGTAGTTTAGTGTTCCTTGACTTGACTTAGGCACATGTTAACGGCGCGGATGTGGCTAAGGCCCCAAGCTGCGTTGTTTCCTCTCCACGCCCTGATAGGGCGTAGCTTTCTTTCTTTCCTTGACTGATGATGGACTGCGGACTGCTGTGGAGCATGCAGAAATTCTCGTCGAATCATTCACGTTGTAAGAGGCATCAATGCTTTCAAATTGTTCAATACGACATAGCCTGCCTGAAAGCATCTGTCGGGGCCCTGCGTGAGGCATGGACGTGGTGCACACGCAATTCCATAAATAAAATGCAGGCATAGCGAGCGGTGGATGTAGGTAGCCTGGATGGAGGTGGGCCGGGCAGCCTCCCCATCCTATGCGCGGTGCACAGTCATCGCTGTTTATTTAAATGTGCTGAAGCTGCCATCGAGAGGAACTTTGGTGCACAAAACCGTCCATCAGCGAGTAGAGATGCTTCTAGCCCACAAGTGGCACAACCCACACATACATGTATCCCGAGCTTTCTTGCAGCACCAGGAATTATTTAAGGTATTTGCATACTTTTTATAGAGATTCTGCAAGAAAGTTGTAGTCTTTGCATAGGTAATTTTAACCCCTTTAAAGTTAAATTTGAAAAAAACGCCCTGAAATTTTTATATGTTTTTTTAAATAGCAAAACTACTTTTTTTCCAAAATTTACAAAATATTATATTGAGCTTCCGTACCACACTACAGAGTTCGTTAAGTTTGCATTTTGGTTGTACGCGAATGTGCATGGGGTTCCTCATGTTGCTGCATGGGTGCATGCACGTATGGCGCGGCACAGCCAAATGCATGCATGCATTCTGAGCCATCATGCGGCACCCATACCACGTTGCTGTAGCTATTAAGTCCATCATGTTTCCACATCCTGGTGGCGCGCGCCGTGGGACTCTGTGGGGTTCACATGCCGCCGCATGGTGCATGCATGGCATGGCAAGTAAAGCCATAGACGTCCATTGAAGGCCACTGCCAACATACTCGCCTTCTAAAAGTGCGACACATTCTGCGCCATCGCTCATTTCTGAAAATAGCCTGTCCCATGTCACAGATCCCGATGTCCAAAAGGCAACATGCCTTAGGACAGGCCGCAAGGCTGTCACACATTCAACTGTCAAACAAAATCATTAACTGTTACCATGAGAGGAGACAGAATCCGTAGGAAATGAGGATTGAGGTATAAGAATTATAGGCTAGAAAGGGAGTCGCCAGCTTCAGGCCGCTCTACGAGAAGACATTTCCAGCCCGGCCAATGGCTGGATTTCCCTACCTTCAATGCAAAGAACCGATTAGGGGGATGGAGTAGACCTATCTTGCAAGGGGTCAGAACGAGAAGGTAGTACGGATGTCTATGCCTAACTAACCAGGGGGAGGCCATTGATGCCAAAAACATCTCTTGGTCAAAAACCGGCAGCGGGGCATTTTTACGCCTAAGTGTTGCCCTCATGCTCATTTGCACAGGCCGACCAGACTGTGATTGATCTGGTGGTCAGGGACCTGCACGGAGGAGAAATCCACTTTCGGGTGAAAAGGTCGACGCCCAAGGCCGCAATTAGACAGCAGTACCTCAGCTTGGAGGCTGTGCCTGACTTCACAGAACTCATCTTCAACGGCGAGCGCTTAGTACACGACCCACGTATGGTGCTTGACTATGGCATGGAGGATGGTGATGTCATAGATACAGTAGCTGGGCAGTGGGGAGATTAAATTCAAACATTCTCCTGACTGGGCTGAATCTCCCATCCAATGATCCATGCATTCATATTCTCTCCATCCCAAGACTGTGTGCTGCTTCCGGGAGCAATACCAAGGGGGGGGTGACTAGGATTGGTGTGGTGGTGGATGGTGATGTTTGTGACAAGGGAATTCTCGGAGATCCTTTTCCGGCTTTCTTTCGGTGATGTTCCATACCGTATTTTAGTGACGGTTGGTTACGGTTTGTATTGTTGCCTTTGCAGGGAAATTACGATTGTTTGTAATTGTCGAAGTCGCGGGGGCCATACATAACAATGCGGCGCCTACTAAATGGAAAGCCAGCACTCCGCCCTGATTATGTCCTTCCCTGCACAATCACTTGCGCCATCATCTCTGGCCATTGCATTTTTACTGGTCAATGACGTTACACCTCTGGGCCCTGCATTTTTACTGGTGCAGTGCCTGGTCACTGGTGCCACACTGCTATACCTGGTTACGGAGCCTTTTCCGAAAGGGCTTCGGGCAGAGACAACTGGTCATAACTCATCAGGTCACTGTTGATCCGTCATTTGATATTCTCCTCTTAGGTAACTAATTAGTGAAAATATTTTTTCGAAACCTGGTATATTTAAGTCTGAAACTTACTGTATACCTTTGTATCTGGACACAAAGCAGTTATATAAGGTTATCAATGATGTGCCGATTACGTTTTAATCGTAGCTGAATTTCGTAGCTGAGTTTCAGTCACCGTAATTTAAGGGCGAATTCAACTACTTTTATCCGGAAGAGGCGGTAATCAATCACGTAAACAATTAGTTTCTGAATTACTGCGCACTTGCACAGCATTGAAGGTTATACATTTATCAAGGAATCAGTATGGTACCTTATTTAGGGTAGGCTGAAGTCAAATTCAGAAGATGTCTGTGGATAGCTGTCAATGAGAAGAATCCATTTCTCGAGTCGTCGTTAAAAATCTCACACCTACGGCCAGCAAAATGTCTGAATCACACGTTCCTCAGTTTCTTGAGTCACCATGTGCCCCATGAGCCTAGTGGGCTAGGGCTATGTCAAGCTGTGCAATCCAGCCACTGCACGAGACACCGTTAAAACTTTACAAAGTATGCCCTGCAAATGTAAGAAATATCCAACACGTGTGTTATTGGTACAGTCCGTCACCGGCCATGCGCCCCATGCACCCTCATGCACCGCATGGGCCGAGTATGACGAGCCATCTCATTGTCCACAAGGGATCACTGGATCAAGAGTAGTCAATCGCACAAGGCAATGTAGTCCATCGCAATCAATGCCAGGCAGTCAATGTAGTCCATCGCACAAGACAACAATCAAAGTTAAGAAATTTATGCCCTACAAAAGCAAGGAAACATCTAAGCTTACATTGTTTGTTGGGCTGATCACGCACGTGATCCGATTCAGGTCTTGCAAAATAAGGTCATGTGTCTGCAAATGAGAACCGTATAGCTGGTGCCCGGCATCAGCAATATAGCCCCTCAGCATTGGACTATATTACTATATATATCAAGCCTAAAAAGAACATAGAAGAGGACGCTAACGCGCGTGGGTGTTGACTCGTTGAGGTACGGCGGCGGTACCTTATATAAGTTTTTTCGGCACCTTGTCCAAGGTATCGTAAATTTCGAAAGACCTTTTTGTCACATTATACAAGGAGAAACTTATATAAGGTCGCCAATCCCTACAAATGCCCGAGTGACTGAAAGGAACGAAAAGGGATGGACCTCCGAGAAATACCAGCCGAAACTCGGTTTGCTTCCCCTGCCAACGCACAGCCTGATTCAACAAATGCCTCATGTCACAGTCCTGTTCGAAACTCAGGCAAATTGAGGATTCCAAAACATTTTCTGTACTATCAAGATTGCACTTTCAGTGGTGCACTCGCACCAGAGCAGGCGGGTACTGGTCAGCCTCAGTTAACGCAGTGGACATGGCTTCCACCAGCTCCCCGCAGTCCATGTTGACATTCCAATTCTGCGCCTCGGCGGGAGAGTAAAGCGCCCAGTACGACGCCCCCTTCAGGCCGGCAAACTCCCAGAAAACATTACCACTACGGGTGCTTGTCCCATCTGCGGTCGTCGGCCAGATCTCCATCAACACCGCCGAGTTTGGCGCCGCAAACGCGACGTTCATGAGACCGCTGCCGTGGACGCCGACGGCCAGCCGGACCTGAGAGCTCCAGAACCGCATGATGTCCTTGACGGTGGGGAACTTTGAAAAGTCCCATTCCTCCAGGATCTCGCCCTGGCCGCGTGCGTCCAGGAGAGCCAGCACCTTCGGCTTGCACTCCGCATAGTTCAGCCAGCTGTAAGCAGGGGTGGCGAGTTGGATATCAGAGTCGCAACACATGAGTTGTATAACGGTGCATACCCGCTGAGCCCTGCTGAACGCTCAGCAACGGGGGGCTGGTAGGGAATGACTAGGCTCAATTCCAGCTACCATGCACAGCCTGGGCCATGGTGCAGCCATGTCATCCTCCTATGTGAGGGGGCAGGTACATGGGACCCGGCACTCTGGGCGAGTTGCAACACATAAGTGTGGCATGCTATTATTCCGGGTCCTAACAAGCAGGCCATTGGCAGCAGGCCCTACTTAAGAGCAGAGGTGGTACCTCCGCTTATGGGCCAAGAAGCTTATCTGTGACGCCCAAGTATGTGCAAGAAAGTGTTGGAAAAGTCCGGAGCATTGGCTTCGCATGTGTGCATTGTTGCGCACCTCATGAGAGTGCGATGTTCCTACAAAAGGAAATGTGCTATGGCTCAGTACACACATATGTAGGCATCGGCAATATTATATAATATTATATAGTATATAAAGTATATTATATATTCGAATTCGGCATATCATATATACTTTATATAAAGTCGCGAAAATCCCGAATGTCGCGACTGAAAACGCGGAAATACGGCATTTCAGCTACTGTGGGCTACTTGTGAGACAAGCGCATGCGTTCTCGTCCGATTCTATACTCTAATAATACTCGTGTTACCTGGAATGGCCCCTAAGAAAGTGAAACGATCTATCCTTCTCGACAATGGCAAGCAACTGCACTTAGGAACCGAGTGGGAGCCTGAGGCTTTGTGTGCCGAGCTGAATAAGATAAAGCGAGTTTGGAACAATCGGTCCAGCGGAACTGGTCAGCATGGGGGCGGACGTACACCAGTAGCCGCTCTCGCCTAGGCATCGCGCGGGCCGAGAAGCTGATTTATGTCAAGGCGAACCGTGACGACGGCGAGGTCAAGGAGGTTCAGCACGAGGAGGTTTCTCTGAACTATTACTCCGACTGACTTGATAACTTCGGAACAGTCATGCTATGAGACTCAAATGTGTGCCTAGTGATCATGTAGAGGTACTTTAACTGAACTTCTGGACCAGACTGACCTGCCCCATTTTGCGAACCCGTGATCCGCGTCAAACAAATACAGTGTTTTTATGTTTTGAGGACATAGCTTTCTTAGATGGGACGAGTTAGCTGCAGATTCTGAATGCCCTGATTAAGCTGAATCCAGACCTCTATTTTTTTTAACTTTGGCCCCCTTGTTTCTGACTTTATATACTATATACGGTATATGATATATATATTATATACTTTACATTGGCGGGGCACGTAAAGTATATTGCCGATGCCTACACATATGACCCTACTCTGAACGTGGCACACATATGACCCTACTCTGAACGTGGCACACATATGACTACACATGCGCATCTATGCATAACTCACAAGTTGTATGGGCACGCACGTCAATCGGGGGCTGCGTCAAACACACAGCTAGACAGATACTAAGGCTAAGGGTGTGTTCAGCCACAACCCTAAACAAAGCTCCCACACATACCGTAGAGATAAGAATAAAACTACGCCCCGCAGGGGCGTGAGTGTTCAGGAAACAGCGCGGCATGGGCCTAGGCCGCGTCCCCGCCGTTACCATAGCTCCCACACACTTCTTGTCCTACCTCCGCTCGTGAGCGTTGCGCACACCCTTGTCCGTGCGCACGACCATCAGGATCGTTTTGCGCGCGTCCCACGACGCGCCGCGCGGGTCGAGCTCCGCCCCCTCCATCATGCGCTCCGCCGTCCGTTGCAGGAGGTAGGGATGAATCAGCGGTGTGTCGCAGGCAAAGATGAAGGACCGTGCATTCACCGGACCCCGGCCCGGATTGAGGATCCTGTCAGGTGTGTTGACGCCGACCATGAGGCTCCACTGCTCACGCACGCTGTCATCTCTGTCCACACGACAACACAAATAAGTAAGGGTCCGGTACTGTAGATTTGGTTTGCCTTCCCTCATAATTAACCCTGATAAGAAACGTTGTTTGGGGTAGAGGGATCCATAAATATACCAATTAGTTATCGGTTGTCAACGCTAGTTTTCAGTCAGAAATTAAGAGTTTGTTCGATAATTTGCCCTGAGGGCAGCATTAAAGAAGTCGTATTTTCACAATCGAGGGCAGGCAAATCAAATCTACAGTATGGGGAACAGCCACGTTGACATGGGTACGCAATGATATGGTGGAGCATGCACACCGTAGAAGTTTTACGGTATAACTGAATACCGGCAGACTTCGCTTAAGATTACTATGTTTCGGGTGCGCAATGTGCTGCGCGTTAACATTCATTCGAAAATAGCCCCTGCGCAGTGTGTCAGTCAGGGGCCAAAACAAATATATATTTGGGGAATGCGTGACATGATTAAAAAACGCAGATGCAAAAGTCTGATCAAGTTATCCAACATCATACTACTGGTGACGCAGTTGAGCACTGTCTGGCAGGACTGCTCAGGCCAGGTCAGTGGGCCTCCTACCCTTGACCCCCTGGGAAAGCAGGAGCATGAGCAGGAGGAGTTGGAGGAAGAGGAGGAGCATGAGCAGGAGGAGGATCATGAGCAGGAGGAGTTGGAGGAAGAGGAGGAGCACGAGCAGGAGGAGGAGCATGAGCGGGAGGAGGAGCATGAGCAGGAGGAGGAGGAAGAGGAGGAGGAGGAGGAGGAGGAAGAGGAGGAGGAGGAGGAAGAGGAGGAGGAGGAGGAGGAGGAGGAGGAGGAGCATGAGGAGGAGCATGAGGAGGAGGAGGAAGAGGAGAAGGAGGAGGAGCATGAGGAGGAGAAGGACTTAGTACATGCAGTACTGCTGAGGGTACCGTTCTTCCAATCATCAAACAGGGGTTTTGACTGTGGTGGCTGAAAGGGCTGCGCGGCTTGAACTTAATATGTTGTAACTGATGCGCAGCGATATAATTTATTACCTACACAATTTCATCACAGAGCAATTGATCTTTGTTTGTTATTTTATGCGTAACTCAGGGTCTGGTGGTCTAGGGGCCTCGTGGCGCTGAATGTGGTCACCACTTGGTATTCGTGCTTTCGAGTCCGCTCGGACACGCACATCAAAGGCACTGAAGCCCCCCCTGCGCTTAGTCAGGAAAGAATGGACTACTGTAGAACGGAATAGGATCCGTGCATCCCCCCCCCCAAATAACTTAAACTTTCGTCACGCAGCCCACAAAAAGTTTGGAAGCGGCCGCACAGCGGCAATTTTTTACAGATCATTTACTTTAACGCCGCGTATCAGGTTGTTTGGGCACCTGGCTGACACTCCGCGCACCCAAATAACTAATTTTAATTAATATCAGCGCACATCCAGGCCCGCGCACCCAAATAACTAATTAATTTTGAGCGAAGTCTACCGCATTTTACGACGTAATATAACCCGTCAGTGTTGTCTTAAGCCGTGGCCTACGGGTATCTTCAGTGAGTGGTATACCACAATCAGCTACAGTTCAGCTACACTGTGGCCCCCGGCCACCAGCCCCTGGTGCAGCCAGCCCTGCTGCTTGGGCCACTGGCCGGAGGCCAGTCAAGGTTTGGTAGGAATCGGCCCAGGGGTGGCCACGGGGCGGCCCAGCAAAGGTGGTTCGTTACCCACTAAAAATAAACACTGGCGACCTAAGGACTCCCCTGTGGGGGCCATACCATCACGCCACTAATTCTCGGTAGAAAAGTCGTTCTGTCTTTGCTGCGCTGAAAAAAAATGAAATGTTGCTGCGCAGAGTCTATTCGGTATTACGGTACCGTAAATTTGATTTGCCTTTAATGCTGTCCGCAGGGCAAACTTTCGACCAAAACTCTTATTTTCTGACTGAAATCTGGCGTTGACAATCAGTGAATTCAAGGATCTCTCAACCCCACACAACATTAATCATGAGGGAAGGCAAAGCAAATCTACGGTATATTATATATATATATTGGTATCAAGCTATGCAACTCATCATGCATGCACACACTCCATGAATTCCATCAGCCTATCTTGAAGTGCCCACACTGACACATTGCCTACAAATTGGAGAACGCCTTGAGAGGGCTGTGTCTTGCATTGTGCAGCAAGACCGAATGTGCCCTTCAAAGGAATTACAAGGAATGCACGTGCAGGTGGAAACACATAACATAATATTTTGTGTTCCCTCTTCCTTTTAGTTTCTTTTTTTCTCCCTTCTGAACAGTTGGACGCCCACGCGGCCGAGCCTTCTTGTGCATGGCCCAGAGGTGTGATGTTATTGACATACTATAAGCAGAAGCAAGAAGCTCGAGCCTACTCACACAGGAGAGGATGCGATGTACTTTGTGTCGTTTCTCTGCAGATGTGCCGTCTGCACCAGCATCATTGCCACGCGGTCTCTCCAGTGCTGAAAGTAGCCCGAGTCGGGCGATGCTGCGAACATGACATGCTCATGCGCGCCGTCCGGCATGGCGGGGTCTCCCGGCACAAACTGCATGTGCGGGTTTAACTCTGGCGAGGGGCCCAGGTTGCATGCGCTGGCACCCCATGAGGGCTGAGGATTGCCTCGGTATGTCGCATTACTGAACACGAGATTGCGTCCGTGCTGGCCGACGTAGTAGGCCCAGTCGCCCTCGATGTGAAACCGGGCTTCAATGAACTTGCGGAGCTTGTCACTGTGCGCCTGGTTGAGGTAGCGCGGCATCCTGATCTTGAAGTCGGGGTAAATCACCTCCTCAGCGACCAGGAGGTTGGAGTGAGTTAAGCACGGTGCAGCGTCGGGCTTCATGCTGTGGATGCACTTGGCGGTATAAAGTGGCCGGAAGTGGTCCGAAGAGTGCCCAGTCTTTCGAGGTAGCCAATGATCCGGGGGATGGTCGTCCTGAGTACATGGGCCACGCGGCAAGCAACTATGGTTGTGGACTTAAAGAGCATGAGCGAGCATGTACTGTGTCGGTCCACCTTCGCACCGGTTTGGCGACCTGAATACTGTCTCGAACCGATTGTGTCGTCCGGTTTTCAACGATGCCTAGGGCAGATACGAGACTGCATACCAGGGCCGCTGTGACGAAACAAGAGCTCGCGCGAAAATTAACGTACGGTAGCCTATGCACCATTGCGCGTTTTGACTCAAACTAGGATACTAATGTAGGAAGGACAAACAGAGAAGGCACCATCGAGAAGAAAAGATAAGTAATCACAGGTGCTGCTGGGAGATGTATCACCGTCTTACCGACTGCTCCCGGTATTTCCACACTTTGTATCCGAGATCTCTGGTACATATTGTGCTCTGTCACGCTCAGTTTGTCAGCCCCTCGCTCCTCATGAAATAAAAAACAAGGGCTTTCTTGTACTCGATCAGCCGCCTTCAATCGTCGATAATGCCCAAGCGGGTGGAAGTCACTCAAGGTCAGTTCACCTTTTCAAGCATTTCCTAAGCTGCGCTGCCACGTTTGCTATCTTCCTACCAGCGCCGGTTATTGACCTTTTACCTCGAACATCTCCTGCCCTGTTCAACACAGCGTGTTATCCGCCCCCCTCTCAGGTGCCCTCCTGACATGCATGAGCCATGCGCTAACGACAGAGGGCGAGGAGATCATGGGCCTGATGCTAGGGGATATTGAGGTGAATTGGACCATTTTTTATTTTTTGAATCACACCATTTTCTTTTTGGAGATTCAGGAAATAAAACATCAGCGTAATAGCGTTCAGGGCGCAGGTGCGGCAAAGCCATGCCGCTCGAGAGTGCGGCAAAGCCATGCCGCCTCTTGTATATCTACAACTTAAACTCCACCTCAATGCTGCATGGGTGTAACATGCTGTACTGTGAAAATTTTGAAGTTTTAACAGTCCAGCAGAGCATCGCGTTTGATGCATGGGACATGTGCCCGTAAACCGGTACAGGCACTTGATACTCAAGGACAGTAAGCGAAAAATCAGTGACCCCCCTGGGCAAGCAACTAGCACAAAATCACGAGATAGTGGCGTGGGAATGAAGCCCACTGTGCAGAATATAAGCCCCAGCCATAAAACATGACGTGGGTGCAAAAGAGTTTGATTGAGTCGTGAAACGTCCTGAACGTCCTGAAACCTGCTATTCAAGTGCATTCTCTGCCGGGGGACATTGAGTCCCTTGCACACAGCCTTGAATCCCACAACTTTGACGGTGAATGTGATTACATCCCCCAGCCAAGGCCCCCCGCAAGGGATTACTGATAGCCCACGTAACGACGCTAAGCTACTGAGACATCTGGCGCCAGATATCTCAGTAGCTTAGCGTCGTTACACCAACAAACAGTAATGGATGGCTGTGATGCCCACACGATCCACACACTATTCCATGGCATCTGCCGCACTCTGCATGGGCGCTGCACCCTGGATTGAAAAATGTCTAAGTGTGCCTTGTCTGGCATGATCATTGATGAGGGCCGCCTTGTCAGTTGTTCCAACACAGCATCAACAGACCTAGTGGTCAGGCATGGCCAGGGGCTGGCCTGTCTGTCCGATACCTGCTATGATTCTGACTTGGCAGTGCACAGCCCAACATGGCTTGCGCCTTGCCCTTGTGGCCCCACGCTGCAAGGCTGCTGTTAGCCTACCTGAAATCAGTTGCACTTCTCAAGCGTGTTCAGCCAGGCATGGCCAGGCGCGAGGGCCACCCAATCAACCCGATCCACGCGCCTCAGACATAGACATCTGTGGCCAAGCATGCCTCACCAGGGCCCCCTTCCAGATTTTAAACTCACAAGTCCATTGGGCACAAAAAAATACCCCCTGTCACTTTAATGCATGCGCTGGACATGGCCATGTACAGCGTGCATGACCAAAGCCATATGTCAACTGTCAGGTTGTTTAAAGTCCATCGGGCCCCCCAAAAACTCCCTGTCTATCCAGTGCCTGCGTTTTTTTGAGGTAGCCATCGTAAGCCAGCCGTGCCTAGTGCCCTGCCAGGCTTGATAGGCTGCATGGGCGCTGAATGTTGACATGGCCATGCACCGTTTGCCCCCCCAGTGTGCACCCGACCACCTTTTAGGCCGCTTGGCAGCCAGCACTGGGCCTGAGAGGGACCAGCCCTTGACCTGCCTAATTCCAGTTGCCCAAGCAGCAGACCTTGCTTCACCCAGCCCTACCGGCTGTAGGTCGGGTTAGAGCTGAATTGTATCTGAAGTGTATCTGAAGTGTATCTGAAGTGCATCTGAAATGTGACTGAAATGTAACTGAAATGTAACTGAAATGTAATTGAAGCACCCTGAAATAACCACTGCTCCTGGCATTGCCATCTGCAGCCGGGCATGTCTTTCGAGTGTCATCTTGTTACTGCAATGTCAAAAACAACGCACCCACCCCAAAAGCCCGATCCTCCTTACCCCTCACCTTCAACCCATAACCCTAAACCCAGCAGCGCACTTGCACCCACCCAAAAGCCTTTTTAGGGGGGCCAGGAAGTGCACACTAGCAGTCCAATGCCCGCACCTCTGACATAGGCACATGGCCATGCATGAACTGCGCTATACTTCCATTTAAATGCCCGCGCGTCTGGAAACTGGTCGGAAAGAATATAGTGTATCCAACCAAGAGTCTTTCAGTCCAATACCCGCATCCGGCACGGACATGAAGATCAAGCGCCCTTCCTGTCCAGTGCCTGCATTTCTGTCCAATGCCATGAACAACATTTCCAACCAAGAGCCTTCCAATCCAATACCCACATCCGGCATGGCCATGTAGATCAAGCGCCCTTCCTGTCCAATGCCTGCATTTCTGACACAGGCATGAAGACCGTTTCCAGCCAAGAACCTTCCTATCAATGCTGTGCCAATGATGGGCCTTGCGATGGCTGAATTAAGTCGCTGAGTTTCTGTCACTGTAATTTGAAGGGAGATTCAGCTACTTCTACCACTAATGGACTGTAAATACTGACCCAATTTCTTTATTACGGCGTAATTGCACAGCACAGCTTCCAACCCTGTACCCGCACCTTACGTGTCCGTTGACGACCAGCGCCCTGTCATTTAAATGCTTGCTTCTGACACACATGTACAACGCATCCATCGGAAAACGTAGCAGTCCAGTGCCTGCTGACGTTGCTGCAGGCTGCGCATCACTCCCGTGCGTTACTGGTGCAGTTGACCACTGCTGCCCTGTCAGTCAAATACTAGCTTCTGTCATGGCCATTCCTGGCCAGCACCCTTTCAGCTGTACCCATGCCTGTGACGCATTTCTGTGTGAACATACCCTTTTAGCCGAATGCACTACTTCCAATCCAATGCCCGCATCTTACTTGTCCGTTGACGACCAGCGTCCTGCCAGTCAAATGCCTGCTTCTGACACACATGTACAATGCATCCAATGAAAAACCTAGCAGGCTGTGACACATTCCTGTGTGACCCTTTTAGCCGAATGCCTGCTTCTAATCAAGCGATGCGCCATGCAGTTCTCGCCCAGTGGCGAAGCTGTCACGCGCATCTGGATGGCTTACCCTCAGATCCGGACTGATCGGCGGAAGGTAGGGTTTAGGGTTCAAGATTTTAACCCTGATGCGCCTGGATGGTGCACTCTCAAATCCGAACAGATCGGTGGAAATTGGGCCCGTGAATCATAACAGGTTAGGGAAATGATCAAGCGCGGCACTTGATTGGGTGTGAAGGCATTGAAGGCAGGGGTGCGTCTGAGGCCATCCTGATAGGCCTGTCCTCAGATCCAGACAGATCCGGTGAAGGTAGATCCAGATCCAGACAGATCCGGCGAAGGGAGCTCCAGTGGCCCGACTCGGTCCATCAGGGTTTCTCGAGGGTGCTCTAACTTCATATCCGTTTCATCACGGCCTACAGCCAGGGGGCCTAGTGCTGCACAATTGCACATCCTTCTTCTTGGGGGCCACCGGCCGTCGGCTGGTTTAAGGTTTGGCTGGTCCATGGCGTAGGGTTTAAGATTTAGGCTGGTTCAAGGTTTGGCTGGTTTAGGCTGGTTTAACAGTATAAAACATGGGATTTTAGGTTTGGTCGCCATCGGCCCAGTGGTGGCTGCCGGGCGGCCTGACAGAGGTGGGTTGGTGCATACTGAAATATGACATGTGTGTGCACGGATCGAACACTGCAGCTCAATGTCCTCATGCATGTGGGGGCACGACCAGAATGCTTCATTGCTGAACATCTGGATGGCCTACCTCAGATCCGAACGGATTGGCGAAAAGTAAGCCCTTAGTTTGAGCACCGCAGCTCAATGGGTCAAGGGTTTAGGGATGCGCAAGGTGAACCACGAAAAACAAACTGCATTAATTAGGAGGTTTTGGCGTCAGGTTTTTGGGAGGCAGAAGGCAGGCCCACATTTCAAGCACTGCAGATTGGGTTTTGGGGTTAAGTGATGAGGCCCTCCACCCTTGGCCCCAAACCCTCAAACTTGCCCAGGGCCAAGTTGGGACCATCTGGAGCAGATGGCACTTCACCCTCAGCCCCAAACCTTAAAACCTATACCCTCCACCCTGCCCAGGACCGAGTGGAAACCAGCCCGGAGCAGATGGCCCGCTCGTCGGCCCACGCAGAGCGGCTGTCCCGAGAGACAGGAGTGCGGACACGTATTGTGGGGTGGTACCACAGCCACCCACACATCACAGTGCTTCCGTCCCATGTGGACGTGCGGACCCAGGTGTGGAATAGTGTGTGCACAGTGTGAATGTGGAGTGTGGGCTGGTACCACAACCCCCCACATATTGCTATGTTCCATCCCAAGTAGACATGCAGGCCCAGGTGTGGAATAGTGTGGACGTAGTGTGAATGTGGAGTGTGGGCTGGTACCACAAACCCCCACATATTGCTATGTTCCATCCCAAGTAGACATGCAGGCCCAGGTGTGGAATAGTGTGGGTTGTGGGCAGGTGCTGTAGCCACCTGCATACCACGGTAATCCATCCCATGCACACAGGCAGATCCAGGTGTGGAAATGTTGGATTTTTTTATGAAACTAGTATGGAGATTCTGGGTTCTTCCGATTCCCCCTTTGACAGCCTGAAGCTCAAGGATCAGACCAGCAATACACAGAGAATCAGCAATACACAGAGAATCAGCCATACACAGAGAATCAGCAAAACACAGAGAATCAGCAAAACACAGAGAAACAGCAAAACACAGAGAATCAGCAATACACAGAGAAACAGCAATACACAGAGAATCAGCAATACACAGAGAATCAGCAAAACACAGAGAATCAGCTATACACAGAGAATCAGCAATACACAGAGAATCAGCAATACACAGAGAATCAGCAATACACAGAGAATCAGCCAAACACAGAGAATCAGCAATACACAGAGAATCAGCAATACACAGAGAATCAGCCAAACACAGAGAATCAGCAATACACAGAGAATCAGCAATACACAGAGAATTAGCAAAACACAGAGAATCAGCAATACACAGAGAATTAGCAATACACAGAGAATTAGCAAAACACAGAGAATCAGCAATACACAGAGAATCAGCAATACACAGAGAATTAGCAAAACACAGAGAATCAGCAATACACAGAGAATTAGCAATACACAGAGAATCAGCAATACACAGAGAATTAGCAATACACAGAGAATCGGCAATACACAGAGAATCAGCAATACACAGAGAATCAGCAATACACAGAGAATTAGCAATATGCTCGCAGGCATTGGTTCTGAAGATGAGGTCTTGGGTTTATATTGTGTTGCTTGGTGCACATGCAGGCCCTAAAAATGAGGTGTCATATACTCGTATCGTGTTTTGTGTGCACATGCAGGCCTCCCCCCCAAAAATGCGTTTTGTGTGCACATGAAGGCCTTAAGATTGTGTTATATTTTATTTTGTATTGTGTGTTTGTGTGCACATGAAGGCCTGACAAATGGTATTTTTTGTGTTTATTATGTGTTTGTTGGGCACATGCAGGCCAACAAATACTATTACATTTGATATTGTGTGCTAGCCGTGCACGAGCAGGCCTCAAAATGTGCATTATATTTGTTTTTGTGTTGTTTTGTGTGTGCACATGCAGGCCAAAACAATGCTATTACATCTGATATTGTGTGCTCGTTGTGCACCTGCAGGCTATGTACCAGATGCTGGATGAAAACTTCGTCGGGCTGATCTTCAGCGTCTTCAACTCCGAGACCACCACAAAAAGTAACCGGATCCAGGTAAGGAGCCGGATCTAAGACTCACATGTTACATGAGAATCGTAGCCAGGTCAAGTGTCAGAGCCTATGCCCAGATCCACCAGGAGTAGCCGGTTACATGTCAGGTGACAGATGCCCTGGATCCAATTCCCAGATCTATTAAAATAGTAACGAGATCCACGTAAGAAGCCAGATCCATACCCTAGATCTATCAAAAGCATCCAGGTTCCAGCTCCAGGCAACGTGCAGAATCCTTTGCCCGGATCTAGATAAGAAGCCGGATCCAATGTTCAGATCCGGATCTGATCCTTTGGATTTGGGCCCAACCGGCCCCATTGGTGGCCGTCCAGCTGCCCCACAAAGGTGGTCATCAGGTGCATTAGAGAGGGAGCATGTCCATGATGGATAGGGGAGAAATACAGCGTGTAAATTCAAATGTACAGCGCGCATGGCATTTTGGACCTCCTCCTTCTGACCGCAAACGTTTGTTCCGTGCGCATGAAGTGGTTAATCGACAGTATCGTACCGTACCGCAAGTGTTTGTGTACGGTAGCGAACATGGAGTTAAGAATCATAATTGACCTGCCTGACCATTCAGGAGAATGCCTTCCTGCCGTCTATAGCAGTGCAGTGCTGCAGCCAAATGGGGGGCTTCCTTAGTCCACCAACACACATTATCTATTTATAAACCGGAATATATCTCGGTTTATATACCGGTGTATATTTTTTTAAGATGTACTGGCACCCGCTCATTAATTCCCGTGACTGTCGCCCAGCAACCCGCCAGAGGAGTTATGCTACGCGCAAAATGCAACAAGCACACAAATCACAATGGTGAATGAAGTCCAATTGCGATTCTCCACTAATCGCCCTCCAGGGTGCTGCCCGGCAGCCCGCCAGAGGAGGTATGCTACGCACAAATTGCAGCCAGGACGCAAATTCAAATTCAAATTCAAATGATGATTGAAGTCCACCTACGATCCTCCAGATAACAGCTTATGAATATGTGCTGTCCGGCTCCGCACAGAAAACAACATGCACTCACGTTCGAATGATGTTTTGAAGTCCCCTTCCGACCCTACAGGTGACTGCTTTTCAGTTGACGCTACCCGGCGACCCATCAAATGCGGTACTGCGCACAAAAACAGCGCGCACTCAAATTCAAATTCAAGTGATGTTTTGAAGTCCCCTTACGACCTTACAGGTGACTGCTTTTCAGTTGGTGCTGCCCGCCAGAGGCGGTACTGCGCACAAAAACAGCGCACACTCAAATTCAAATTATGATTGAAGTCCCCTTCCGACCCTACAGGTGACTGCTTTCCAGTTGGTGCTGCCTGGCAGCTCGCCAGAGGACGTATGCTGCGCACACAAAAAGAAACATGCGCGCAAATTCAAATTCAAATTTTGATTGAAGTCCATTTACGATCCTCCAGATGACAGCTTTTAAATAAGTGCTGTCCGGCTCCGCACAAAAAACAACATGCTCTCACGTTTGAATGATAATTATTGAAGTCCCCTTCCGACCCTACAGGTGACTGCTTTCCAGTTGGTGCTGCCTGGCAGCTCGCCAGAGGCGGTACTGCGCACAAAACAGCTTGCACTCAAATTCAAATGGTGATTGAAGTCCCCTTCCGACCCTACAGGTGACTGCTTTTCAGTTGGTGCTGCCTGGCAACCCGCCAGAGGCGGTACTGCGCACAAAACAGCTTGCACTCAATTCAATTCAAATTCAAATGATGATTTTAGTCTCCTCTAACACTACAGGTGACCCTACAGGTGACTGCTTTCCAGTCGGTGCCGTCGGGCTCCGCACAAAAAGCAATGTGCACTTAAATTCAAATGATGCTTTTAAGTCCCCTTCTGACCCTACAGGTCACTGTTTTCCAGTTGGTGCTGCCCAGTTCCGCTGAGGTGGTGTGCTGCGCACAAACACAGGGTGCACTCAAATTCAAATTTAAATGTTGTTTGAATGCCAATTACGATCCTCCAGGTGACTGCTTTCCAGTCGGTGCCGTCCGGCTCAGCAGCCGCTGCGCCGAGCCTGCTGACTCAGTTCAGCAGCAGCGAGCTGAAGGGCCTGGACTCGCCCATGTCACAGGCTATCCGAGCATCGGCAGAGGGTGAGCAGCCTAGCTTTCCAGCTGGGATATTATCTAGCTTGAACTGGATTTTATCTTGGTTTAAAAAAAAGTAATACCGATATCATATACTGGCTACACAGAGCATGAATGCTGGCTTGAAAAAAAAAGTTGCATGCTGAAATGAGATTTGTCGGTAAGGGCCTTGAGGGGTGAGGGTGGCTAAAACCTAAACCCTTAACCTTAAATCCCAAACTAGGAATTGAGATCCGTCAGCAATGGCCTCCAAGGGTGAGGGTGGCCGGGAGA
The DNA here is from genome assembly GCA_037349105.1 of Limnomonas spitsbergensis. NCBI lineage: Eukaryota > Viridiplantae > Chlorophyta > Chlorophyceae > Chlamydomonadales > Limnomonas > Limnomonas spitsbergensis. The sequence continues at coordinate 1,335,353 of JAYJMM010000094.1, read as the reverse complement.
GGGGGGAGGGGGGATTTATGTCGGTGGGACGGTTTTGACGATGCAAGCCGCCCAGGTCCCTTGACAGCGGTGCTGGGGAATAAAACGAATAATAGGCAAGCAAGTGAGTGAATTAAGTAAGCCGCCGGTTTTGTTGGTGGGACGATTTCGAGGATAGCAGCCGCCCAGGTCCCTCGACAGCGGTGCTGGGAAATATAACAAGTATGTAGCAGGCAAGTGTCAAAAGTGTGGATATTGGGAGCCGCCCATTTCGGCCGAAGTATGGGACATGGCTACCGTACCGGGACCCATATGGGCATGAAACGTGTCATGGAGGCAGTCGGTTAGGGTTTAGGGCAGAGGTTTAGGGTTTAGGGCAGTGTGGCAGAGACAGTGGGTGGGTCGTCATGACAGCTTCAGCCGCTGATTTTTAGGGGTGAGGGATCCATTAACACAATTAACGTTGTTTAGGGGTGAGGGATCCATGAACACAATGAACATTGTTTAGGGGTGAGGGATCCATTAACACAATTAATCTAAGATTGTCAATGTCTGCTCCAGTTTCGGAAATGGAGAGCGTGTGAACATTTTTCGCCCAAGGCAAGTACTTAAATATTTAGTTCACACCTGACTCCCCGAGGGAATGCAATGTAATTCTGTACTATCTTGACCGACGACCAAAAGCACCTGGTTTAGCAAGCCTTGCTGCACGGGCCCCTGACCGAAGATAGGTCCAGGCTGAGGCCCCCATCCGCCCAGTATTGGCTGCCCAGGGGTTTAGGTTTAAACCCTAAACCTTTAGCCCTAAACCCTAAGACAGATCAAGGCTTGGTCCCCCATCCGCCTAGTAGTGGCTGCCCAGAGGTTTAGGGCTCAGGGTTTAAACCCTGAACCTAAACCCTAAGACAGATCAAGGCTGGGGCCCCCATCCGCGCAGTAGTGGCTGCCTATGGGTTTTCTGAAGGTGGTCTGATGTGCACTAAAAGATACGCGACATTGGAGCCCTAAAAATGCCCCGGGTGTGACCAGCTTGCGTGGATTACGTCCCTGCCCTGTGCACGCACGCCCTGTCGCTACGACCGACTGGGCTTATGCACCTAGAGCTGACGCGCTGAACTGTCTGTCCTTGCTTCTGCTGCATTAACCTCTGCTGCTGATGCTGCTGCATCAGCCTCTGCTGCTGCTGCTGATGATGATTGGTCTTGCTGTTGATGCAAATGCTGATGATTCAAATAATTTTCCTGCTTCTGCCGCCGCTGCTATTATCTGTTGCTGCTGATTATTTTATTCATTTCATTGTTGTTGCCTGTGCTGCCGCTCTTGTTGGTTGCCATGCGATAGGCATCAGATGTCAGCCTGTTGCTTGGCCAGGTGCTATTACTTACTTGTTTACGCTGCTGTTGATTGGTGTGCTGCTATCAGACATGCTTGAGGCTCACGGCAGCTTGGTGCGGCGAGAGGTGCCGCTCACTGTCACAACACCACGAAATGCGGTGGAGCAGAGCATGCAGGTGAATGCTAGGCCAGGGGGAATAGGGAACATGGTGAGATACGACAGCATTAGACGTATTTGAACCCTGTGCATGACATGGTTGCGGGTACATTCAAGTGTTTGAACCCTGTGCATGACATGATTGCGGGTACTTTCAAGTGTTTGAACCCTGTGCAGGACATGGTTGCGGGTACTTTCAAGTGTTTGAACCCTGTGCATGACATGGTTGCGGGTACATCTAAGTGTTTGAACCCTGTGCATGACATGGTTGCGGGTACATTCAAGTGTTTGAACCCTGTGCATGACAGGTTTGCGGGTACATTCAAGTGTTTGAACCATGTGCTGGACATGGTTGCGGGTACATTCAAGTGTTTGAACCCTGTGCAGGACATGGTTGCGGGTACATTCAAGTGTTTGAACCCTGTGCATGACATGGTTGCGGGTACATTCAAGTGTTTGAACCCTGTGCATGACATGGTTGCGGGTACATTCAAGTGTTTGAACCCTGTGCATGACATGGTTGCGGGTACATTCAAGTGTTTGAACCCTGTGCATGACATGATTGCGGGTACATTCAAGTGTTTGAACCTTGTGCAGGACATGGTTGCGGGTACATTCAAGTGTTTGAACCCTGTGCATGACATGGCTGCGGGTACATTCAAGTGTTTGAACCCTGTGCATGACATGGTTGCGGGTACATTCAAGTGTTTGAACCATGTGCTGGACATGGTTGCGGGTACATTCAAGTGTTTGAACCCTGTGCAGGACATGGTTGCGGGTACATTCAAGTGTTTGAACCCTGTGCATGACATGGCTGCGGGTACATTCAAGTGTTTGAACCCTGTGCAGGACATGGTTGCGGGTACATTCAAGTGTTTGAACCCTGTGCAGGACATGGTTGCGGGTACATTCAAGTGTTTGAACCATGTGCTGGACATGGTTGCGGGTACATTCAAGTGTTTGAACCCTGTGCTGGACATAGTTGCGGGTACATTCAAGTGTTTGAACCCTGTGCAAGACATAGTTGCGGGTACATTCAAGTGTTTGAACCCTGTGCAAGACATGGTTGCGGGTACATTCAAGTGTTTGAACCATGTGCAGGACATGGTTGCGGGTACATTCAAGTGTTTGAACCCTGTGCATGACATGGTTGCGGGTACTTTCAAGTGTTTGAACCCTGTGCAAGACATGGTTGCGGGTACATTCAAGTGTTTGAACTCTGTGCAGGACATGGTTGCGGGTACATTCAAGTGTTTGAACCCTGTGCAGGACATGGTTGCGGGTACATTCAAGTGTTTGAACCCTGTGCAGGACATGGTTGCGGGTACATTCAAGTGTTTGAACCCTGTGCATGACATGGTTGCGGGTACTTTCAAGTGTTTGAACCCTGTGCATGACATGGTTGCGGGTACATTCAAGTGTTTGAACCCTGTGCATGACATGGTTGCGGGTACATTCAAGTGTTTGAACCCTGTGCATGACATGATTGCGGGTACTTTCAAGTGTTTGAACCCTGTGCAAGACATGATTGCGGGTACATTCAAGTGTTTGAACCCTGTGCATGACATGATTGCGGGTACTTTCAAGTGTTTGAACCATGTGCATGACATGATTGCGGGTACATTCAAGTGTTTGAACCCTGTGCATGACATGATTGCGGGTACTTTCAAGTGTTTGAACCCTGTGCATGACATGGTTGCGGGTACATTCAAGTGTTTGAACCCTGTGCATGACATGGTTGCGGGTACATTCAAGTGTTTGAACCCTGTGCAAGACATGGTTGCGGGTACATTCAAGTGTTTGAACCATGTGCAGGACATGGTTGCGGGTACTTTCAAGTGTTTGAACCCTGTGCATGACATGGTTGCGGGTACATTCAAGTGTTTGAACCCTGTGCATGACATGGTTGCGGGTACATTCAAGTGTTTGAACCTTGTGCATGACATGGTTGCGGGTACATTCAAGTGTTTGAACCATGTACATGACATGGTTGCGGGTACATTCAAGTGATTGAACCCTGTGCATGACATGGCTGCGGGTACTTTCAAGTGTTTGAACCCTGTGCATGACATGGTTGCGGGTACATTCAAGTGTTTGAACCCTGTGCAGGACATGGTTGCGGGTACATTCAAGTGTTTGAACCCTGTGCAAGACATGGTTGCGGGTACATTCAAGTGTTTGAACCCTGTGCAAGACATAGTTGCGGGTACATTCAAGTGTTTGAACCCTGTGCAAGACATGGTTGCGGGTACATTCAAGTCTTTGAACCATGTGCAAGACATGGTTGCGGGAACATTCAAGTGTTTGAACCCTGTGCAAGACATGGTTGCGGGTACATTCAAGTGTTTGAACCCTGTGCAGGACATGGTAGTGGTCCAGCGTACGCTGTGCCTGGAGGAGAAGAGCTCATATCACAAGGCCCTCCAGCTCATGGAGGACATTGAGAAAAGCAGGTGTGAAGCAAAGAAATAGGGGAGATCAGGGATGAGGGCAATGAAGGTGTGAAGCAAAGAGATAGGGGAGATCAGGGATGAGGGCAATGAAAGTGTGAAGCAAAGAGATAGGGGAGATCAGGGATGAGGGCAATGAAGGTGTGAAGCAAAGAGATAGGGGAGATCAGGGATGAGGGCAATAAAGGTGTGAAGCAAAGAGATAGGGGAGATCAGGGATGAGGGCAATGAAGGTGTGAAGCAAAGAGATAGGGGAGATCAGGGATGAGGGCAATGAAGGTGTGAAGCAAAGAGATAGGGGAGATCAGGGATGAGGGCAATGAAGGTGTGAAGCAAAGAGATAGGGGAGATCAGGGATGAGGGCAATGAAGGTGTGAAGCAAAGAGATAGGGGAGATCAGGGATGAGGGCAATGAAGGTGTGAAGCAAAGAGATAGGGGAGATCAGGGATGAGGGCAATGAAGGTGTGAAGCAAAGAGATAGGGGAGATCAGGGATGAGGGCAACGAAGGTGTGAAGCAAAGAGATAGGGGAGATCAGGGATGAGGGCAATGAAGGTGTGAAGCAAAGAGATAGGGGAGATCAGGGATGAGGGAAATGAAGGTGTGAAGCAAAGAGATAGGGGAGATCAGGGATTAGCGCAATGAAGGTGTGAAGCAAAGAGATAGGGGAGATCAGGGATGAGGGCAATGAAAGTGTGAAGCAAAGAGATAGGGGAGATCAGGGATGAGGTCAATGAAGGTGTGAAGCAAAGAGATAGGGGAGATCAGGGATGAGGGCAATGAAGGTGTGAAGCAAAGAGATGGGGGAGATCAGGGATTAGCGCAATGAAGGTGTGAAGCAAAGAGATAGGGGAGATCAGGGATGAGGGCAATGAAGGTGTGAAGCAAAGAGATAGGGGAGATCAGGGATGAGGGCAATGAAGGTGTGAAGCAAAGAGATAGGGGAGATCAGGGATGAGGGCAATGAAGGTGTTAAGCAAAGAGATAGGGGAGATCAGGGATGAGGGCAATGAAGGTGTGAAGCAAAGAGATAGGGGAGATCAGGGATGAGGGCAATGAAGGTGTGAAGCAAAGAGATAGGGGAGATCAGGGATGAGGGCAATGAAGGTGTGAAGCAAAGAGATAGGGGAGATCAGGGATGAGGGCAATGAAGGTGTGAAGCAAAGAGATAGGGGAGATCAGGGATGAGGTCAATGAAGGTGTGAAGCAAAGAGATAGGGGAGATCAGGGATGAGGGCAATGAAGGTGTGAAGCAAAGAGATGGGGGAGATCAGGGATTAGCGCAATGAAGGTGTGAAGCAAAGAGATAGGGGAGATCAGGGATGAGGGCAATGAAGGTGTGAAGCAAAGAGATAGGGGAGATCAGGGATGAGGGCAATGAAGGTGTGAAGCAAAGAGATAGGGGAGATCAGGGATGAGGGCAATGAAGGTGTTAAGCAAAGAGATAGGGGAGATCAGGGATGAGGGCAATGAAGGTGTGAAGCAAAGAGATAGGGGAGATCAGGGATGAGGGCAATGAAGGTGTGAAGCAAAGAGATAGGGGAGATCAGGGATGAGGGCAATGAAGGTGTGAAGCAAAGAGATAGGGGAGATCAGGGATGAGGGCAATGAAGGTGTGAAGCAAAGAGATAGGGGAGATCAGGGATGAGGGCAATGAAGGTGTGAAGCAAAGAGATAGGGGAGATCAGGGATGAGGGCAATGAAGGTGTGAAGCAAAGAGATAGGGGAGATCAGGGATGAGGGCAATGAAGGTGTGAAGCAAAGAGATAGGGGAGATCAGGGATGAGGGCAACGAAGGTGTGAAGCAAAGAGATAGGGGAGATCAGGGATGAGGGCAATGAAGGTGTGAAGCAAAGAGATAGGGGAGATCAGGGATGAGGGCAACGAAGGTGTGAAGCAAAGAGATAGGGGAGATCAGGGATGAGGGCAATGAAGGTGTGAAGCAAAGAGATAGGAGAGATCAGGGATGAGGGCAATGAAGGTGTGAAGCAAAGAGATAGGGGAGATCAGGGATGAGGGCAATGAAAGTGTGAAGCAAAGAGATAGGGGAGATCAGGGATGAGGGCAATGAAGGTGTGAAGCAAAGAGATAGGGGAGATCAGGGATGAGGGAAATGAAGGTGTGAAGCAAAGAGATAGGGGAGATCAGGGATTAGCGCAATGAAGGTGTGAAGCAAAGAGATAGGGGAGATCAGGGATGAGGGCAATGAAAGTGTGAAGCAAAGAGATAGGGGAGATCAGGGATGAGGTCAATGAAGGTGTGAAGCAAAGAGATAGGGGAGATCAGGGATGAGGGCAATGAAGGTGTGAAGCAAAGAGATGGGGGAGATCAGGGATTAGCGCAATGAAGGTGTGAAGCAAAGAGATAGGGGAGATCAGGGATGAGGGCAATGAAGGTGTGAAGCAAAGAGATAGGGGAGATCAGGGATGAGGGCAATGAAGGTGTGAAGCAAAGAGATAGGGGAGATCAGGGATGAGGGCAATGAAAGTGTGAAGCAAAGAGATAGGGGAGATCAGGGATGAGGGCAATGAAGGTGTGAAGCAAAGAGATAGGGGAGATCAGGGATGAGGGCAATAAAGGTGTGAAGCAAAGAGATAGGGGAGATCAGGGATGAGGGCAATGAAGGTGTGAAGCAAAGAGATAGGGGAGATCAGGGATGAGGGCAATGAAGGTGTGAAGCAAAGAGATAGGGGAGATCAGGGATGAGGGCAATGAAGGTGTGAAGCAAAGAGATAGGGGAGATCAGGGATGAGGGCAATGAAGGTGTGAAGCAAAGAGATAGGGGAGATCAGGGATGAGGGCAATGAAGGTGTGAAGCAAAGAGATAGGGGAGATCAGGGATGAGGGCAATGAAGGTGTGAAGCAAAGAGATAGGGGAGATCAGGGATGAGGGCAACGAAGGTGTGAAGCAAAGAGATAGGGGAGATCAGGGATGAGGGCAATGAAGGTGTGAAGCAAAGAGATAGGGGAGATCAGGGATGAGGGAAATGAAGGTGTGAAGCAAAGAGATAGGGGAGATCAGGGATTAGCGCAATGAAGGTGTGAAGCAAAGAGATAGGGGAGATCAGGGATGAGGGCAATGAAAGTGTGAAGCAAAGAGATAGGGGAGATCAGGGATGAGGTCAATGAAGGTGTGAAGCAAAGAGATAGGGGAGATCAGGGATGAGGGCAATGAAGGTGTGAAGCAAAGAGATGGGGGAGATCAGGGATTAGCGCAATGAAGGTGTGAAGCAAAGAGATAGGGGAGATCAGGGATGAGGGCAATGAAGGTGTGAAGCAAAGAGATAGGGGAGATCAGGGATGAGGGCAATGAAGGTGTGAAGCAAAGAGATAGGGGAGATCAGGGATGAGGGCAATGAAGGTGTGAAGCAAAGAGATAGGGGAGATCAGGGATGAGGGCAATGAAGGTGTGAAGCAAAGAGATAGGGGAGATCAGGGATGAGGGCAATGAAGGTGTGAAGCAAAGAGATAGGGGAGATCAGGGATGAGGGCAATGAAGGTGTGAAGCAAAGAGATAGGGGAGATCAGGGATGAGGGCAATGAAGGTGTGAAGCAAAGAGATAGGGGAGATCAGGGATGAGGTCAATGAAGGTGTGAAGCAAAGAGATAGGGGAGATCAGGGATGAGGGCAATGAAGGTGTGAAGCAAAGAGATGGGGGAGATCAGGGATTAGCGCAATGAAGGTGTGAAGCAAAGAGATAGGGGAGATCAGGGATGAGGGCAATGAAGGTGTGAAGCAAAGAGATAGGGGAGATCAGGGATGAGGGCAATGAAGGTGTGAAGCAAAGAGATAGGGGAGATCAGGGATGAGGGCAATGAAGGTGTTAAGCAAAGAGATAGGGGAGATCAGGGATGAGGGCAATGAAGGTGTGAAGCAAAGAGATAGGGGAGATCAGGGATGAGGGCAATGAAGGTGTGAAGCAAAGAGATAGGGGAGATCAGGGATGAGGGCAATGAAGGTGTGAAGCAAAGAGATAGGGGAGATCAGGGATGAGGGCAATGAAGGTGTGAAGCAAAGAGATAGGGGAGATCAGGGATGAGGGCAATGAAGGTGTGAAGCAAAGAGATAGGGGAGATCAGGGATGAGGGCAATGAAGGTGTGAAGCAAAGAGATAGGGGAGATCAGGGATGAGGGCAATGAAGGTGTGAAGCAAAGAGATAGGGGAGATCAGGGATGAGGGCAACGAAGGTGTGAAGCAAAGAGATAGGGGAGATCAGGGATGAGGGCAATGAAGGTGTGAAGCAAAGAGATAGGGGAGATCAGGGATGAGGGCAACGAAGGTGTGAAGCAAAGAGATAGGGGAGATCAGGGATGAGGGCAATGAAGGTGTGAAGCAAAGAGATAGGAGAGATCAGGGATGAGGGCAATGAAGGTGTGAAGCAAAGAGATAGGGGAGATCAGGGATGAGGGCAATGAAAGTGTGAAGCAAAGAGATAGGGGAGATCAGGGATGAGGGCAATGAAGGTGTGAAGCAAAGAGATAGGGGAGATCAGGGATGAGGGAAATGAAGGTGTGAAGCAAAGAGATAGGGGAGATCAGGGATTAGCGCAATGAAGGTGTGAAGCAAAGAGATAGGGGAGATCAGGGATGAGGGCAATGAAAGTGTGAAGCAAAGAGATAGGGGAGATCAGGGATGAGGTCAATGAAGGTGTGAAGCAAAGAGATAGGGGAGATCAGGGATGAGGGCAATGAAGGTGTGAAGCAAAGAGATGGGGGAGATCAGGGATTAGCGCAATGAAGGTGTGAAGCAAAGAGATAGGGGAGATCAGGGATGAGGGCAATGAAGGTGTGAAGCAAAGAGATAGGGGAGATCAGGGATGAGGGCAATGAAGGTGTGAAGCAAAGAGATAGGGGAGATCAGGGATGAGGGCAATGAAGGTGTTAAGCAAAGAGATAGGGGAGATCAGGGATGAGGGCAATGAAGGTGTGAAGCAAAGAGATAGGGGAGATCAGGGATGAGGGCAATGAAGGTGTGAAGCAAAGAGATAGGGGAGATCAGGGATGAGGGCAATGAAGGTGTGAAGCAAAGAGATAGGGGAGATCAGGGATGAGGGCAATGAAGGTGTGAAGCAAAGAGATAGGGGAGATCAGGGATGAGGGCAATGAAGGTGTGAAGCAAAGAGATAGGGGAGATCAGGGATGAGGGCAATGAAGGTGTGAAGCAAAGAGATAGGGGAGATCAGGGATGAGGGCAATGAAGGTGTGAAGCAAAGAGATAGGGGAGATCAGGGATGAGGGCAACGAAGGTGTGAAGCAAAGAGATAGGGGAGATCAGGGATGAGGGCAATGAAGGTGTGAAGCAAAGAGATAGGGGAGATCAGGGATGAGGGCAACGAAGGTGTGAAGCAAAGAGATAGGGGAGATCAGGGATGAGGGCAATGAAGGTGTGAAGCAAAGAGATAGGGGAGATCAGGGATGAGGGCAATGAAGGTGTGAAGCAAAGAGATAGAGGAGATCAGGGATGAGGGCAACAAAGGTGTGAAGCTGATGGACGACATTGAGAAGGTATCTATGTTTGTACTGAAGCTGGGCTCAACTGGTGGGGGGAGTTATCACCCGAATGCGGCCTTGTGGGGCTCAACAAGGCCTTGAGGAGTTACCTGGCACATTGCTGGCGCTGCCCCATGACCTCTGCATTGCTGCCTTATGATTGCGCCCCCCCCCCCCCCGACACACACACACTTTCCTCTGCAGGCCAGTGGGTGCGTGGAGCGGTGCAGTAGCCTACCGTTGGGGCATGTGTCACCCACATACCGATACCCAACATCTGATACCCCACACAACACACACTCAGCAGGCCAGTGGGGGCATATTGCTGCACCATGCTGACGCTGTGCCATGGCCTCTGCATCACCGCTTCCGCAAATCACTAGGTGACCTCTGATCCCCCACACCACCACCACACTTTCCTTAGCATGCCAGTGGGTGCGTGGAGCGGTGCAGTGTCCACGCTGCACCATGCGTTAGCCTATCAGCAGGGCATGTGTCATCTGCTGGGAACTGCGGTGGCGCCGGCTCTCAGCAGCGTTGCGGCGCTGGCGTGGCAGCAACGGGTGCAGGTGCAGCAGCTGAGGCGGCGGAACGAAGCGCTCAAGGTGAGGGTGAAGGGTTGAGGGTAAAGCAGCTGAAGTGGCAGAAACGGGTTCAGGTGCAGCAGCTGAGGCAGCAGAAGGTGGCACTTCAGGTGTAGGGTGAAGGGTGTAGGTTAAAGCAGCCGAGGCGGCAGAACTTGTCACCCATGGCGAGGGTGAAGGATGTAGGTAGGGTGCGGCTGTTGAGGCGGCGGAATGGAGCATTCAAGGCGAGGGTGTAGGGTACGGGTGCAGTAGCTGAGGCAGCGGAACCTGGCGCCGAGGGTGAGGTTGTAGGGTTAAGGGTGAAGCAGCAGAAGTGGCAGCAAAGGGTGCAAGTGCAGTAGCTGAGGTGGCGGAACCTGGCGCTGAGGGTGAGGGTGTAGGGTGTAGGTGCAGCTACTGAAGTGGAGGAACGAAGCGCTCAAGGCGAGGGTGTAGGGTGACGCAGCTGAGGGCGATGGACCTGGGACTGAAGGTGAGGGGCAGCGGGATGGCGGTACCAGCAAGATGGGCAGGACCACCTCCGAACCTGCTCCGAAGCCTCAATCCTCCTTGCTTTTACATAATTTTGTGCACCGTACCGTACATTGGAAATTAAAGAGATTTTGAGAAATGTTTGAAAATGCTTAAAATCTTTCCAACTAAAAACAATGCTTCAATTTACCGGTAAATGAATATATCTTTATTACTCGTGCCACTTTGCAGGCCATGGTGCAAAAAGCGCGCAGCTTATCTGAGATGCGGAGGCTGGCGGCGGACGAGGCTTCGGCAAAAGGCGCAGGCAACAGCGCCCCTTCATCCCTAATGGCCGGCTCAGCACCGCTCCCCATCGGTCAGCAGCCGCGCACCCCCAGCCGCGTCGTCCAAGAGGATCCTCTCCCCGGATTGACGGATCTGCATCCGGAAGCGGTTGCGGAGCAGCCATCAGAGCTGGTTCCGGATCAGCCCGAGCCGGTAACGGAGCCGTCCCGCGCCCTTTCTGCTGCGCGTGGCCTTCAAAATTGCTTGCTAGCTGCTGCTGGTTCAGGCACTTCCCTAGTAGGCAGCGAGGCCGGCTCGGCAGGAAGTGAAGCGACAGTTGTACCTGCAACTGCCGCATCGGTACCGCCTTGGAATACAGCGGTACATGCAGCCGCCACGAATGTACCGCCATGGACAGCAGCTGTACTTGCGGCGGCCTCGTCTGCAGCACCCCGCAGTACAGCTGCACCTGCATCGGCGTCGTCTGTACGGCAATATACTACAGCTGTACTTGCAGCGGGCGCAACTGTACCGCCCCAAAGTACAGCAGTACCGACAGCAGCTGCATCTGCCCCCGAGGCAGCCAGGGAACCGCAGGGCCAGCAGCATGGGCATGTTGCTTGGGGGGTGCTCGCGCCGCAGCTGGCGGCACAGCTGTCTGGCAATGGAGAGGTGAGGGAGGCTGGCCAGCACTGGGCGCCTCAACTCCCTGCCACTGCTCCCGCTCCCGCTGCTGTTGTTGCTTCTGCTGCTGTTGCGTCAGCGGCTGTGAATGATGGTACCGGTCACCTGCCTGACAATGAGAGCCTGATATGAACCTGTATGGTGTTCCTCCCCTCCACACATGCAATGGGCCGTCATATCTCCACACTTGTTTCACGGGTCATGGGTCATGAGTCATGGCCCACGAAAACGTAGTCCAAAAACATAAGGCTCATAGGCTGTATCAATGTGCGTGACCCATGTGCATTAAAGAGGGTTGTAATTCAAGAGGCGACCGCCACACCGGGGCTGCCTCCCTGATCCATATCGCTTTCCCTCCGAAGTGACATTTCTGCAGCTGACTCTCTGCATGTGGTTGGTGTCAAGTCTGCCATGTGCTCCAAATTCTATTTTTGGAAAAAATTATGTACCGGTCACACCTGGGACTGTCCTTATAGTCTGATCTTACTGGGGTTCTCTGGAAGTGACTGTTCAGAGTCCGGTTTCCTCGCAGTGGATTTCTTGCACGCGGTTGCCATCAGTTGTGTCATGTGATTATTTTGTGATGTGTGGTCCGGCTGAGTTTTGAACAGTGCATACCGTACCTGCTGAGCCGCTTGGGGCTGGTAGGGAATGGCTATGCTCAGTTCCAGCTACCATGCACAGCCAGGACCATGGTGCAGCCATGTCAGTATGTCACCCTCCTATGTGCGGGAGGCAGAAACATGGAACTCAGCGATCTAGACAGGGGGTGGAGAGAAGATCGTTTGGCGAGTTCGATCCCTCAACCTTTGGATAATTCTTGTGTGATGCGTGGTCCGGCTGAGTGTCAAAAGCTTCAATCGGTGAAGGTGCACGCAATCGATCTGGTGGCTCAATGACGTTACACCTCTGGGTCACGATCTGGTGGGCGATTTCACATGTCCCTGATCACAGGTCGCAGCCAAAAGCTTTCATGCCCCAGCCAGAAGTCCCTCGGGAAGAGGCAGATGCCTACGCACTAGGGGGGCCTGTGAGCTCAGAGAAGAGCTAGCCCAGCTAAGAAAAGTGATTTGACGTTGTAAGCACATCTCGTGTTATGAGATGTGCTTCCAACGTCAAAGCACTTTTCTGTGTCTCTTTTCACCTTTCCTCCCAACTCTTTAGTTCGGCGCCCACGCAGTCGAGCCTTTCTGAGCAGGGCCCAGGTGTAACGTCATTGACACCGTCAATGCATCCACTTGAACGGTACATCCATTTTGAAACGGAACATGCACTGCGAACCGGAGGGCCAAAGCTGAGAAGGGGGAAGGCTGTGTGGGGACTGAGGAGGATTACATCCCACAGAGCTCGTGTCCTGGCCATTAGTCCATTACCAACCTCATCTGAGCTAGGGGTCCGACAGTCAAGGCTGGAAAATAAAGCTCAGGTCACGTCTCCTATCACAGGAGAGTTCATACCCTGGGGGAAACGGTCCAGTGGTAAAACGCTGGTGGCATCCATACCCAGAGGTTGAGGGATCGAATAACCACACGGTCTTCTCTCTCCCCCACGACTAGAGTGCCGGGTTCCTTGTTCCTGCCCCCTCACATAGGAGGATGGCATGGCTGCACCATGGCCCAGGCTGTGCATGGTGGCTGGAATTGAGCTTAGTCATTTCCTACCAGCCCCACGTGGCCGAGCGTTCAGCAGGGCCCAGCGGGTATGCACTGTTCTAAACACGAGAGTTCATACCCTGGCGGTGAACGAGAGTACCAGGCGTTGCCAGTGGGGGCACCTGCCCACCGGCCTGCCAGACTTGGTGATTCTTGCACGCTATAACAAACATGGATTTCCTCGTGCCGCCTTACAAGGCATTTGAGCGCCCTAGCGGCCGAGCGGGGCCCAGAAGTGCAATGCCATTCATTGGCTAAAACAGACAGGGGTATCACGACTCTCACCGCAGTGCTGAAAACCTGGTGGCGTCTGCACTTCTATCAACACCTTCTGACAAATATCTGGGGTCAGATAGTCCTAGATGGGTGGAAAATGCGCAAGCTGCGTCTCCTCCTGAAGCATGGGCTGCATCTCCTGAAGCCCAGGCATCTCCTGAAGAAGCCTATGCTGCGTCTCCACCGTAAGCCTAGGCTGCGTCACCTTCCACAGAGCTTATGCCCTGACCGTCACCACCAGAACCTGGGGGTCCGACAGCCCTAGCTGGGTCAACGTGTCGCTGCTGCTGCTAAGGATATCCTGCACACAATGTAACAATACAGCAAGCAGCGTCAGATGGTTATAAGAAGCATAGCAAGCAGCGTCAGATAGCCATGATAAGCACAGCAAGCAGCGTCAGATGGCCATGATAAGCACGAAAGGCAGATACAGACGGCCTTTTGACCATAATAAGCACCAGCAAGCAACTTCAGATGGCCATCATGAGAACAGCACGCAGTTTTAGAGGGCCATAATTAGGACCAGCAAGCATCTGAAGACAGCCACATGAGCCCAGCAGACAGCTTTTGAGGGCCGTAATTGACACAACAGGCAGTTTATATAATCAGCACCAGGAGGCAGCTTCACGGGGCCATGCCTTTTTAAGGGAGGGGTAATGAGCCTGTACCAGAGGTGTCATGTCATTGATATAATTAGCACCAGCGGGCAGCTTCACTGGGCCATGCCTTTTTTGCCAAAGAGTATCAGGCAGCTCCTGAGGGCAGCTCCGGGGAGCAATTTATGAATGGCATACGACGTGACCGCACGGCCTAAGGACAAGATACATACCTCCACCTTTTGTTTTTGTCCCTTCGCTTTCTTTCCCACTTTTCCTCCTTCTTTTCCGGCCCCTTCTGTTTGTTTTGTTCCTTCCACCCAACCCTGAAGTTAGGCGCCCACGCGGCCGAGCCTTTTTGCGCAGGGCCCAGAGGTCATGAACATATCTCCACCTCGTCCGGTATGTTTCCTTCCTCTTTAGTCAGGGCTAGGATTTGGCTAGGATCTAGACAGGCTGGGGATTCTTCAGACATCCTTAACTATTTTGAGGGGGTCTTTTCCGTATCCTTTTCCCGTCCGTTTTTCCTCCCTCCTCTAGCTGTTGATTTATTTCACCTCCTACCAAACAGTCGGGCGCCCACACGGCCGGGCCTTTTGAGCCTGGCCCAGAGGTGTTACGTCATTGATACAATCAGCATCAGTGGGCAGCTTCAAGGGGCCATACCTCCTCTTGCCAATGAGCATCAGGCAGCTCCTGAGGGCAGCTGCGGTGAGCAATCTATTCCCAGCCAGTTGGTGGCCTACAACGTGACTGGACAGCCTTACAGCAGCGCATGTAGCTCCACCAGTGCTGTGCCGATTATGGTCCTTACGGTGGCTGAATTACGTAGCTGAGTTTCAGCCACCGTAATTGCACGGCAAATTCAGGTACTTTACCAGTAATGGGCCGTAATTACAGTCAGCATTTCTGAATTACGGCGCAATTGCACAGCACTGATCTCCGCCCACCTTTCGGGGGAAGGATGTAGATATTGCCAGCTTGTGCAGAGGCATGCCATGCACTTGAGACACAAAGCGGTACATCTGGTCAGAGCTGGAGCTGGTCGAAAACCTCCGGGACGTACGCTGACCGCTGGGCAGACGGAACGCCAGCTCAACCACGCCTGCAAGGCAGAAGTGTGGACATGTGGCACGCAGCAATGTGGATTTGAGGCTGCGATGCCCGCTGGGGACACAAAACACCAGCTCAACCACGCCTGTAAAGGGTTAGTGTGGACATGTGTGAAGTGTGGATTTGAGGCTGCGATGCCCGCTGGGGACACAAAACACCAGCTCAACCACGCCTGTAAAGGGTTAGTGTGGACATGTGTGAAGTGTGGATTTGAGGCTGCGATGCCCGCTGGGGACACAAAACACCAGCTCAACCACGCCTGTAAAGGGTTAGTGTGGACATGTGTGAAGTGTGGATTTGAGGCTGCGATGCCCGCTGGGGACACAAAACACCAGCTCAACCACGCCTGTAAGGGGTTAGTGTGGACATGTGTGAAGTGTGGATGTAAGGCCGGCTGCCCAAGAGGCAGGGCATGCTGCATCAGGTGCCCTCAGCCCCTTGACGTGGTGTTGCGAAATGTTGCTGAAGCTGCCTCAAAGGAAGATTCCGTCAAGTGCCACCCAATGCATGTGCTGAGCAACAAAAAGTGGCGACATAAATTTTGCCCCTTTTCGTCATACAGTACATTCGAATCGCCTTCCCTCAAAATTAATATTTTCAAAGGAGTGAGGTACCACAAGTCACTGGGTGTCAGGTGCTCACCTGCCTCTAGTTCACTCTCAAGGGGCGCCACCGGCTCCTCCGCCAGCCCAACTCCGTTCCCCGCCCCCCCAGCGTCCCCTCCCGCACCTAGGCCAACTTGAAAACCAAACGCTCACCTGGCCCTGCCGGCAGCTCAATGTCAAGTGGCACCACCCGCTCCTCCGTCTGCCCATCTTCGCCCCCCTCTTGCCCCACCTCCCCTCCCGCACCAAGGTCACCACTCGAAAACCAAACGCTCACCTGCCCCTGCCTCCGGTTCATCTTCAAGCGTCGCCACCGGCTCCTCGTCCCCGGCCCCTCCCGCTTCCCCGCCCGCCCAGCGTCCCCTCCCGCACCTAGGCCCACTCAAAACCAAACGCTCACCTGGCCCTGCCTCCGGCTCCTCTTCAAGCGGCGCCACCGGCTCCTTGTCCCCGGCCCCTCCTGCTTCCCCGCCCGCTACCCGCTGGTCACACAAAGAGGCCGCGATGGCCGCCGCCAGGGCCGAGTCCTCATCATCGGCCATATCGGCTCCGGAGCCCCCCTGGGCCTGCCATGGGGAGGGGGGCGTGTCGCCCCCAGCAGTGGCGCCCGTGGAGTCCTCGCCATCGGAGGCGGCCTAAGCAAACACGGGCAAACGTGTTAGCAGCAGCCTGCTCAGACACACACACCATTTAATATTTAGAGGCAGTCTGGACATGCACACACACACACGAGCAAACGCAATAGCAGCAGCCTGCTCAGACACACACACACACACACAGTTAGGCATTTTTTAGATTTAGACACAGTCTGGACACACACACATGAAGGCATACAGGCAGCGAAACGGATGACAGGTCCCAGTGCACATCGGAGTCATAGAGGCAGCCTAGCATCTGCACAGCACCCGTCACCCGCCTCTGCCGATCATCATCGACTCACCTGCCACGAAGAGCCGCGAGTGGCAGCAGCTGCCTGCACACCCCACGACGACGAGCCGCCGGCTGCCGCGCCCAGCGGGGCCGCCGCCGCCTCCGAGGACGATGGCCCGGGCGCGTCCCCTAGCAGGGAGGCAGCGATAGCGGCAGCCAGGTCATCGTCATCCATACCCGTCCCGCTCCCACCACCACCACCGCCGCCCGCGGTGCGCCCTAGATGCGGCGGCCCCGTCAGTCGGGAGGACGGCCCCAAGGAGGCCCCCGCAGCCGCCCCTGCACCCGCAGCGTGGGAAGTTCCAGAGCTGCCGGGCTGGTCGGCCATGGACGCTGCGATGGCGGCCGCGAGGTCTGCGTCGTCATAGTCCTCGGCGTTCGGCTGGCCTGCACGCACGCACGGTTACGGGTTAAGTCAACCCTGGAATGCATGCGCTCGGGTCTGGGTTCACGTCCAGGTTCTGGGGGCTGCGTCGTCATAGTCTTCGGCCTTCGGCTGGCCTGCGTCATGTGTGTTCAGGGCTTAAGCAAACCCTGGACAGCACCGTGCGGGTTTAGGGGCAGAGGTCCATGTCGGCATCGTCATAGTCCTCGGCATAAGCCTGGCCTGCCTGCAGGTTACGGGTTTACACAACCCTTGATTACATGCCTGCAGATTACGGGTTTACACAACCCTTGATTACATGCCTGCAGATTACGGGTTTACACAACCCTTGATTACATGCCTGCAGATTACGGGTTTACACAACCCTTGATTACATGCCTGCAGATTACGGGTTTACACAACCCTTGATTACATGCCTGCAGATTACGGGTTTACACAACCCTTGATTACATGCCTGCAGATTACGGGTTTACACAACCCTTGATTACATGCCTGCAGGTTACGGGTTTACACAACCCTTGATTACATGCCTGCAGGTTACGGGTTTACACAACCCTTGATTACATGCCTGCAGATTACGGGTTTACACAACCCTTGATTACATGCCTGCAGGTTACGGGTTTACACAACCCTTGATTACATGCCTGCAGGTTACGGGTTTACACAACCCTTGATTACATGCCTGCAGATTACGGGTTTACACAACCCTTGATTACATGCCTGCAGATTACGGGTTTACACAACCCTTGATTACATGCCTGCAGATTACGGGTTTACACAACCCTTGATTACATGCCTGCAGATTACGGGTTTACACAACCCTTGATTACATGCCTGCAGGTTACGGGTTTACACAACCCTTGATTACATGCCTGCAGGTTACGGGTTTACACAACCCTTGATTACATGCCTGCAGATTACGGGTTTACACAACCCTTGATTACATGCCTGCAGATTACGGGTTTACACAACCCTTGATTACATGCCTGCAGATTACGGGTTTACACAACCCTTGATTACATGCCTGCAGGTTACGGGTTTACACAACCCTTGATTACATGCCTGCAGGTTACGGGTTTACACAACCCTTGATTACATGCCTGCAGGTTACGGGTTTACACAACCCTTGATTACATGCCTGCAGATTACGGGTTTACACAACCCTTGATTACATGCCTGCAGATTACGGGTTTACACAACCCTTGATTACATGCCTGCAGGTTAGGGTGAAGGTACAGGTTTTCTGGTTTGCACCGTTTTAGTTTTGGCATTCGGCTGACCAACATGCGTGCATAAGGTTCACCGTCGGCGCTGCAGGAACGCGTGTGGGGGGGGGGGGCTAAAACCCAAACCCATTTCCGTATTACCCTGCGATGGGCAGGCCTGCATGCTTATGGGTTCAAATACATACAAGGTCTGGGTACAGGATGTAGTTTCAAAGGCTTATCTTATATGGTGAAGGCTCCCCAAAAACCTGCTGGCCCTGTCCCCTGGGGTCCCCCCTCTCCTCTTCCTCCTAGTTGCTCCCTGCTCCTCAAGCAAACTGCTTGTCTCAACTCGCTTAGGAGCACAGCTGCAGTTGTAGCATCCCTCAAAGCACTCCGCTCCCCCCTCCCTGTTTCCCCTCCCTACTCCCCCCTCTCCATGCTCCCTGCTCCCCCCTCCCTGCTCCCCCTCGTTAAGTTCCCATTCCCCCCTCATGGCTTCCAAGTTCTACATTCTGGCCCCACTTTCGGCGCAGCTGCAGCTAGCCCTGCTGCTTGCTCCCCCTCCCCCCCCCCCACCCACCTGGCTCTCCAAGGAACCCGCCCTTTCTGTCCCGCTTGGGGCGCAGCTGCAGCGTCCCCCCCTGCGCCGCAGCCTTGGTCAGCGCGGTCTCCAGCGCGTTGGCCACCTTGCCGCGCTGCCGGGCGTCCGCGGCCGCCTCGTTCGCTAAGCGGGACTCCTCGGCAGTGAACCACTGACCGGGGCCACCTGTACCGCCGCTGCTGGAGGACCGGGAGGGCGGAGCCTGGGGCTGAGGCAGCGAGCCGCGCACCTATAGGGACCAGGTTTGAATGTGCAGAGTTAAAGGTTTAGGTTTGAATGTGCTGAGTTTAAAATTTAGGTTTGAATGTGCAGGGTTTCAGGTTTAGGTTTGAATGTGCAGGGTTTCAGGTTAAGGATTGAATGTGCAGGGTTTAAGGTTCAGCTTTTAATGTGCAGGGTTTCAGGTTCAGGTTTGAATGTGCAGGGTTGAAGGTAAATGTTTGAGGGTTCAGGTGTCAGTTTCCCATTCCCATTGTGCTTGACAGCAAGCCACACATCTGCTAGGTTTAGGCTTGAATGTGCAGGGTTTGAGGTTGACCCCCAGGACCACACCACCAAGATCTGATAGCCCAGCCCACCCCCAGGATCTCACCACCAAGATCTAACAGCCCAGTCCACCCCCTGGATCTTACCACCAAGATCTAAAAGCCCAGTCCACCCCCAGGATCTTACCACCAAGATATAAAACCCCAGCCCAGCCCCCGGATCTTACCACCAAGATCTAAAAGCCCAGCCCACCCCCAGGATCTTACCACCAAGATCTAAAAGCCCAGCCCCCCCCCCGGATCTCACCACCAAGATCTAAAAGCCCAGCCCAACCCCCGGATCTTACCACCAAGATCTAAAAGCCCAGCCCAACCCCCGGATCTTACCACCAAGATCTAACAGCCCAGCCCACCCTCCGGATTTGACCACCAAGATCTAAAAGCCCAGCCCATCCCCCGGATTTTACCACCAAGATATTTAAGCCCGGCCCACCCCCGGATCTCACCACCAAGATCTAAAAGCTGCCCCGGATCTCACCACCAAGATCTGAAATCCGCCCCAGATCTCACTACCAAGATCTGATAGCCACCCCCGATCTCACCACCAAGATCTAAAAGTCGCTCCAGATCTCACCACCAAGATCTAAAAGCCGCCCCGGATCTCACCACCAAGATCTAAAAGTCGCCCCGGATCTCATTATCAAGATCTAAAAGTCGCTCCGGATCTCACTACCAAGATCTGAAGGCCGCCCCGGATCTCACCACTAAGATCTAAAAGCCGCCCAGGATCTCACCACCAAGATCTAAAAGCCGCCCCGGATCTCACCACCAAGATCTGATAGCCCTGCTCCTGTAGGGTGGCCAGGAAGGCTGACAGGTAGAAGGTCCCCAGGGGTTGCGGAGCCGGGAACAGGGAGTTGAAGTTCCACCACTCGCCCTCCATGTTGCGCACCGTAAACCAATGCTCCTGTCCGGAGTAGCGGGGAAATTGTGATATCACTTATTCAAATGATCAAGGGCTGTTGAGTGCACTGTGAGGGGAGGGGGGAGGAGCTGAAGAGCCACCACTCGCCCTCCATGTTGCGCACCGCAAACCAATGCTCCTGTCCGGCGTAGCGGGGAAATTGTAATATAGATTATTCAAATGATCAAGTGAGACTGTGGAGTGCACCTGTGAGGGGAGGGGGGAGGAGTTGAAGTCCCACCACACGCCCTCAATGTTGCGCACCGCAAACCAATGCTCCAGCACAGAGCTGCGGGGAAATGTATGAAACGAATCTCAGTGCTGTTAAATGCTGCTGTGCGGGGAGGAGAGGGAGTTGAAATTCCACCAATCGCCCTCCATGCTGCGCACTCTTAACTAGTGCTCCCGTCCGATGCAGCGGGGAAATGTGAAGTTCGACCAAAACTCTTTATTTCCGACTGAAATCTGGCGTTGACAATCGATAATTAGTATACTCATGTATACCCTCACCCCCCAAAACAAGAGGGAAGGCAAAGCAAATCTACAATTCTGTAGAACACCCATTCTCTGTGCCTGGACCTTTTAAGACATCTGCAATGCACCCCCACCTGCAGATTGCATATGAAGGCCACCTCTGCCTGTGGCTCTGCTTTGGCCGCCTTCACGTCAGGATGGTCCAGAGGTATGACCTGCAGATTCCACACTTCCAGTGCCCTCTGCAACACCTTCAGACAGGGCACGAGAGAGATTGTTATTCAACATATTGAACTCAGCCAGGACTCGCTTCACACTTGCATAGCTCCACACTTCCAGGGCCACCCGGAACACCAGCTCAGCTGCGCCACGAGGCAAATGCCTGTTTTCCATACCGGTACCCACATGCTTTAGGTTAATGCTGTCTGCACACCTTCAGGGCCCTCTTCAACATCTTCAGGCCTGGTCCGTGGCACATGTCATGGGCCTGGCCGTTGCATGGCCTCTTCTGCAGCCTGTTGCATGGCCTTGAGCATGGCTGGTATCATGGACTAATGCATGGCTTGTTGCATGGCCTGATGTATGGCCTGTTGCATGGACTAATGCATGGCATCTTGCATGGCCTGATGTATGGCCTGTTACATGGACTAATGCATGGCCTCTTGCCTGGCATGCTGCCTGAACTAATGCACAACCTGCTGCATGGCCTGTAGCCTGGCATGCTGCCTGGAGTAATGCACAACCTGCTGCATGGCCTGTAGCCTGGCATGCTGCCTGAACTAATGCACAACCTGTTGCATGGCCTGTAGCCTGGCATGCAGCCTGGAGTAATGCACAACCTGCTGCATGGCCTGTAGCCTGGCATGCTGCCTGGAGTAATGCACAACCTGCTGCATGGCCTGTTACATGGCCTTTAGCATGACCTGTAGCATGGCTTGTAGAATGGCCTTTAGCATGGCTTGTTACATGGCTTGTAGCATGGCCTGTTGCATGGCCTTTAGCATGGCTTGATACATGGCTTGTAGCATGGCCTGTTGCATGGCCTGTGGCATGGCTTGTTGCATGGCCTGTTGCATGGCCTGTGGCATCCTGCCGGGCTGCGCACCTGGATTGAAAACATGCCGTCTGCTGCCACGTTATTGCTCCCCTCGGCAACGTATTTCAGATACTCTGCAGAGGTGACATCGCCCTCTTGCATGCATGCTCTCTCCATCTCGTCCAGCTCGTGTGCAATCTGGGGGGCAGGGTCAAGTGCCAGCATGCCTACTTGCTTTGGCGAGTCTCGTCAGATCACACAAAGCTCGAGATCACAAACGGCTGATCTAGCCCTCACACGATCTGGGTTACAGGGCTGGGGTGATCATGAAATGAGCGTTTGGAGTGGCTGGTTACGTGCGCACTGGATGTACCATCTAGTGTACTGTTTATACTGCACTCAGGGCATGTCCCTATGAAGTGCTATGTACAGCGTTGCTTACAGCATCCGATGAGAGGTGTACGCAATCATCGGCATCTCGAAATGTCAGAATACCTCCACTGGTCAAACAACTTGTCTCCGGCTTCACCCCTTTGAGCTAGGTTCTGCCCTTGCCCTTACCTTGACTTGGGCATCTGCTTCTGACTTTGGCTTCTGACAGGTAAATGGCTGATCTAGCACTCACGAGCAAGAAAGCTGAAACAACGCTTGCGAAAATGAATTGATCTAATGCTCCGGAAAGGCTCTAAAGTTACTTTTCAAAAGGCACCAGATCTGAATCTGAAGGGGGCTGCCAGGAATCCCCTACAGGGAGTATATTTGAACCAAACTAAGGTACAGTCATGGGGCAGGCAACGGGGCTCGCTGACCCTTCCCCCCTCCCACGACGTGGGACGGGGTGTAGCTGAACTGTAGCTTCAACAGACCACTATATATCACCCCTCCTATTAAAATCACCCCTCCTATTCAAGATCCAACACCATGCACAGATCAGAAGCACGGAAGATTTTGCAGCATGCCAAGATCCAGAGCCAAGCACAGATCTAGCATCATACAAAGATACAGTGCCCTGTACAGATCCAGCACTGCGCGCAGATCCAGCATCATGCACAGATCCAGCATGAGGTGTGCATGTCCCTTTTGATAATAGGTTGCTTCAACCACCATTCAGCTATATCGCGCCCTACGGCCGTGGGGGTCTGACGTAGCATGCACTGTTGCTTGGACCTTGACTATAAGCTGGTCAAGATTTGATCCCCCTGTGGCCTAGTTGGGGTCCCCCAGCGGCCTGCCAAGTATGGTTTTGTGCGCAGTAAAATAGGTATGGGCTCATGCTGCAATTATCCTCCCACCCCTGTCTAGGCTGGCTGCCGTACCAAGGCAGCCTGTTTGAACGAACATGATGCGCTCTCATTGGATGGTTAGAACTGGCAAATGGACAAAATGCGACGATGGGCAGATATGAACGAGAGGGTACACAAGTTCGCTTTTTGGAAGACTCTGCTGCATGGGGCTTAGCCAGAGAGAGAAGTTCCCATCCTCAGATCCTTGGCGAGATCTGAGCTGCATTGGCTCCCTGTTGTGAGGCTTGTTTTGACATCATCCGCGTTGGTGCTTTGATCATGCAAGTCACAGTCACAGGCAAAGGCTTATGCAAGTCAGTGGCTGTCACAGTCGGAGAGGGCCGACAAATGGAATGACAGGGTTCATGGCTTTGCTGTTTGAACGCCACTGGCACACTGAAGCATGGGGCATGGAGAAAGAGTGAGGCGTTTCCTCCACCTCTCAGATCCAGGGCACGACCGCGGCAATGCTTGTCAGAGACGGACAAATGCGCGAAGTTTTTTGGTGATAGGTTAGGGGTAGGGGGGCAACTTCGGGCGCTGAGACCCCTCACCTGCGCGAGATCCACTTCGCTGAAGACGGTTCCTTGCAGCAGCGTGTTGATGCAGTGCACACCGCATAGCGCGGCTACTTGCTTCTCGTGGTACAGCTTCGATCCCAGATCCATGTTGCTGACAGGGCGGAATAGTGCGCTGGCAGGAGCAGGTTGGACTGATCCGGGCGATAGAAAGAAAGAAACAAAGACAACGCCTGGACGTGTCAGGCATGGCTGGAGCGCGAAGCGCGCAGCTGGGACATGGGACATGTGCACAGTTTCGGAGCGCTCTGACCGAGAAGCATGAGAAGTCGCTCGCGCTCGGATGGCAAAAAGGAAAGGGTTTCTTCAACTTTCGCACGGTCGGCGCGTCTTCGTATGTTTCGAATTAACCCGTGTGGCCCCAATTGAGTTTCAATATCTAGGTCTGCCAGAACTGCTCCGCCGCTCAAATCGGCCTCTGCCTCTAGCCTATCTACCTCCCGGACAAGGGGAACTCAAACGACTCGTACCAACCAGTGCGGCATCAATTGCGTTGATTAATGCTCAATTGAGAGACCCTCATGGCGGGAGCGCCCGAAATCGACTTCACGGGCCTCTCCCTAGTGCCCGACAACCTGGTGCTGCGGAAAACCATTCGGGTGAGCTTTCTTCCTTTGAATCAACTCAGTAACTACCCTGACTGACAAACAGAAAAACGAACGTGTTCCTGATTCCCCTCGCAGCTGAGGCCTCTTCCGCTCATCCTAGGTCAGTGGGTTTGTCTCAGCCTAGGTCAGTAGAGTGGGGATGAGTGCCTGGCCTCACATACCATGGCATGGGGCCTGGCATGGGTTGCCATGTACTTACATGGTCAGTATTATTTTTACTGTGCACAAGGCCACACACAAAGCAGACAGATCCGATGTCAGCGCAGTGCAAATGGGGACTAGAATATGAACGGCCCTTGTCCGGCATCCCGAGCAACAGAATTTGCTGCATCAAGACTTGTCCGCCTAAGGCTGGATTGTCCCTGAAGCACGCCAACATGACCAGTGTGATCAAGGGCGGGCGGCCTAGGCAAGAGAGTTTGCTTTGCATGAGGCCCCTTTGGCCGCAGGCAGGACCATACAGCTGAATCGTAGCTAGAGCATACTACAAATAACAGTGTCATGCATGCCAGCCTTCTCACTACAGACACCTTTGGTCACGGGCTGGAACTAAAGCCAAATGGTAGCTGGAGCACCCTAATTAGCAACTAATATTTTTTGTCTGGTGGCACTTCGGTTTTGAGCTCTTAAAAATTCCAGGCTTGCTTGAGGGAATTAATTCAGTAAATGACAGGTCTCCATTTAGCAACTTTTTGTTTTAAATAAACAGCGTAATGCATGCCAGCCTCATGCATCCTCAGTGACAGTACCTCCCTTGGAAACATGTAGAGGGCAACCTGTCGTGGAACTTGCTGCTCCAGGCCCCCTTCCCAAGCCAGCCAAAGGCTGGTACATAGTAGAGGCACCTTAAACCAAACATTTGTTTGATTGCGGCTCTCCTTCCTATTGGTAAGCCCTTGAAGCTCACGCAGAGGGTAACCTGGGACACGTAGCCTGCTGCCCTCCCCCCCCCCCCTTTCTATGGGCACATACCTAGCTGAAGCACCCCTTATATGAACAGTGAATGTTGTACGCCATTCCCTTCAGTAACAGTGCCGGTAATTCTTGGGCATGTCGCTTGGGAGTTGCGCTGATGGCCACCTGATTTTGAGCTGGGAAGCAGAGGACTCCAGATACAAATAAACAGCAGAAGGACCCTAAAAGAAGTGGAATACTTAAACAGGTTTTGAGTGCCTCGAACTTCCTTACACACGCGCAGAGGGTTCCCTGATATGAAGTTTGGAAGCCAAGGATTTTAAATACAAATAAATAGCAGAAGCACCCTGAAATGAGTAGAACAAATGGTTGTGGAGTGCCATGAATTGCCCTGCACACGCGCAGAGGGTAACCTGATATGGAGCTTGGAAGCCAAGGATTTCAAATACAAGGTCAGCTGCAGAGACAGCATCATCAACGGCAGGCTCACCGTGGACATTGGGGCGCAAGCGGTTGAGTACAGGTAAGCAGTTTAGAAGGTGGGCAGGCAGGGTTGAGGGTTTGTAGGTAGGTTTTCGAGAGGTAGAAGGTAGGCCTACATTGGGGCGCAAGCGGTTGAGTACAGGTTCGCAATTTAGAAGGTGGGCAGGCAGGGTTGAGGGTTTGTAGGTAGGTTTTCGAGAGGCAGAAGGTAGGCCTACATTGGGGCGCAAGCGGTTGAGTACAGGTAAGCAGTTTAGAAGGTAGGCAGGCAGGGTTGAGGGTTTGTAGTTAGGTTTTCGAGAGGCAGAAGGTAGGCCTACATTAGGGCGCAAGCGGTTGAGTACAGGTAAGCAGTTTCAAAGGTGGGCAGGCAAGGTTGAGGGTTTGTAGGCTGGTTTTCGAGAGGCAGAAGGTAGGCCTACATTGGGGCGCAAGCGGTTGAGTACAGGTCAGCAGTTTGAAAGGTGGGCAGGCAGGGTTGAGGGCTTGTAGTTAGGTTTTCGAGAGGTAGAAGGTAGGCCTACATTGGGGCGCAAGCGGTTGAGTACAGGTTAGCTGTTTGAAAGGTGGGCAGGCAGGGTTGAGGGTTTGTAGGTAGGTTTTCGAGAGGCAGAAGGTAGGCCTACATTGGGGCGCAAGCGGTTGAGTACAGGTTAGCTGTTTGAAAGGTGGGCAGGCAGGGTTGAGGGCTTGTAGTTAGGATTTCGAGAGGCAGAAGGTAGGCCTACATTGGGGCGCAAGCGGTTGAGTACAGGTTAGCTGTTTGAAAGGTGGGCAGGCAGGGTTGAGGGCTTGTAGTTAGGATTACGAGAGGCAGAAGGTAGGCCTACATTGGGGCGCAAGCGGTTGAGTACAGGTTAGCTGTTTGAAAGGTGGGCAGGCAGGGTTGAGGGCTTGTAGTTAGGATTACGAGAGGCAGAAGGTAGGCCTACATTGGGGCGCAAGCGGTTGAGTACAGGTTAGCTGTTTGAAAGGTGGGCAGGCAGGGTTGAGGGTTTGTAGGTAGGTATTCGAGAGGCAGAAGGTAGGCCTACATTGGGGCGCAAGCGGTTGAGTACAGGTAAGCAGTTTGAAAGGTGGGTAGGACAAGGTTAGCTGTAGAGGCAGAGTATAATGAGCTGTTGAACACGGATGCGTTGTTTTTGTTGCTCTCGGTGTTGGTGTGGGTGTGGCATCGTAAACAGGAACTTGCCGGTCCAGATGAAAGGTTCCCATGCAGCAGCGTGATTCAGAAGGACCTAGTTATCCCGGCATGCCAGGTGGCCTCAGTCAGTGTTATGCATTTCGTTTCTTGGACATACAGTGTCGCCTAACGGGTACACAACGAATGTGTAAATGTAGGTGATTCTTGGTCGAATTTGCCAAGGAATTTGCCCCATTTTTGCTTTTTTTCTGTCGCTTTGAGGTGACCAGCTGTTCAATCTTGCGGAAAACACCTGATTAAATATCGCCTAATATCGCCTATTCTTTAGCCTTAGGCGATGTATCGCCTAAATGAATACATACTGGGTGGCCTCCTGGTTGCCTCCCTGGTGTTAACCAGATGCATACCAGGTGGCCTTCTGGGATGTAATCTATCAGTTTATGCGGTTGCCTCCTGGGTTGAAGTGTATGTCAGACGAATGTTGCCGTACTGGCATGTCAAGGCGCTTCCTGGGCTGCAATCCACGACGTACGATGCCTGCCTGGTGGCTGTCTTATAGCAGTTGAAGCGAGGCAGGACTGCCGTCCTGTTTGATGGATGCCTGCCTCATCCCTCACGAGGGTTGGATAAATTAAAGAATAGGATGCTAGGACATGCGGCAGTGCGGCACATTTTTTTTTTCAAGGTAACCGGTGCTGAACCTCTAGGCAGGTAGGCTCTTGATACACTAGGACCGAAAGCGAAATGCTGCCACCACATCCGTTGTAGTTGGCCTCCTCTGCAAACTGCCCGTGCATTCAGGAAGTGCTTTGGCCTGCTAAACCCTAAACCCAAAACTAGGCTGAACCTGTCTCCCTCCCTCTGTTCCCTCTGCTGACTGCTGGTGCGATCAGGAAGAGCTTTGGCCTACCGATACCTGGGGTGGGCAAACTCGCCCAGTTCATCCTAGGAGGCAAGCTGGTCCATGACAAGGACACCGGACATATCAGGCCCACCTACCATGTGAGTGGTGGCTCTGCAGCATGCGGTACGTCATGGGGTATGTCGTGTTGTGCGCCATGCGGTACGCCTTGCACTGTAATAGGCCCATCCACCATTTGAGTGGCACCCCCCATCGTGCGGGTTTGTCTTTTTGCCTGTCGTGGAAAAACGGTTGGTAATTTAAATGATAAACAGCAAGGAGCAAGGCGAGAAGTCAGGAAATTGGCTCCACCTTCCATGTTTGAATCGTCAAAGTGAAGCCTGTAATACTTGGTGCATGGTGTGTTGTCCCTTGAGCCGTCATGTGCAGGGATTTTGTAGTGGTTACTGGTAACCAAACAATTAATTCCGAGAAGCCGAGGTTCAGTTGCACGGGATCGAAAATTAATAAAAACAATTACGGTAGGATCGGAGATTTTTCGCTGCTTAAAAAATCCCTGGTCATGAGATTCTCCTGATGACGCGCTCACTGATAGACTTACATTTGTGCTGCTGCTTACAGTTTCACACGAGTGGCTGTACTTTCTGATTCCTCTCCTCACTCTTCCCTCTCTATTTTTTGTAAAAGACGTCACACCTCTAAGCCCTGCTCAAAAAGGCTCGGTTGCGTGGGCGCCTAACTGAAGGGTTGGGAGGAGAGATGGAAACAAACACAAGGGGGCAGGACAAAAGAAAGGAGGGGAAAGTTCTTTACTCCTCCTTTTCTATTTGCACCCCTGACGTCTGGGCCGGACGTGCAGCAACTTTGCGTGTTGATGGTGCTTCTTGACCCCTTTGTCCTGTTTCTGATGATCTGATGATGTGATCCCTTTTTTGCTTCTTCTTGTGAAGTTAAGATTGGAGATGCAGCCTGACCGCTCTTTCTACTTCTCCCCGGTCTAATTCTTGTTTTCCATTCCCTCTGTCTGCCTGTGAAATTCGGGTTGGAGCTGCGACAGGGGGCTGTGGAGGTGGTGCGGCCCGACTGCCTAATCCCTATTTTTATTCCTTTTCTGCCTGCCTGTATAGTTTGGGTTGGAGCTGCGACAGGGGGCTGTGGAGGTGGTGCGGCCCGACTGCCTAATCCCTATTTTTATTCCTTTTCTGCCTGCCTGTATAGTTTGGGTTGGAGCTGCGACAGGGGGCTGTGGAGGTGGTGCGGCCCGACTGCCTAATCCCTCTTTTTATTCCTTTTCTGCCTGCCTGTATAGTTTGGGTTGGAGATGCGACTGGGGGCTGTGGAGGTGGTGCGGCCCGACTGCCTAATCCCTATTTTTATTCCTTTTCTGCCTGCCTGTATAGTTTGGGTTGGAGCTGCGACAGGGGGCTGTGGAGGTGGTGCGGCCCGACTGCCTAATCCCTATTTTTATTCCTTTTCTGCCTGCCTGTATAGTTTGGGTTGGAGATGCGACAGGGGGCTGTGGAGGTGGTGCGGCCCGACTGCCTAATCCCTATTTTTATTCCTTTTCTGCCTGCCTGTATAGTTTGGGTTGGAGATGCGACAGGGGGCTGTGGAGGTGGTGCGGCCCGACTGCCTAATCCCTATTTTTATTCCTTTTCTGCCTGCCTGTATAGTTTGGGTTGGAGATGCGACAGGGGGCTGTGGAGGTGGTGCGGCCCGACTGCCTAATCCCTATTTTTATTCCTTTTCTGCCTGCCTGTATAGTTTGGGTTGGAGATGCGACTGGGGGCTGTGGAGGTGGTGCGGCCCGACTGCCTAATCCCTATTTTTATTCCTTTTCTGCCTGCCTGTATAGTTTGGGTTGGAGCTGCGACAGGGGGCTGTGGAGGTGGTGCGGCCCGACTGCCTAATCCCTATTTTTATTCCTTTTCTGCCTGCCTGTATAGTTTGGGTTGGAGATGCGACAGGGGGCTGTGGAGGTGGTGCGGCCCGACTGCCTAATCCCTATTTTTATTCCTTTTCTGCCTGCCTGTATAGTTTGGGTTGGAGATGCGACAGGGGGCTGTGGAGGTGGTGCGGCCCGACTGCCTAATCCCTCTTTTTATTCCTTTTCTGCCTGCCTGTATAGTTTGGGTTGGAGATGCGACAGGGGGCTGTGGAGGTGGTGCAGCTTAACACGATACGTGTGAAGCCTCGCCTGTTCCTGGGCAGAATCGGCATTGAGGTGGGTTCACAACAACTTCACAATATTTGAAACCAGGTTCAAAACCCTTTCACTTGTATGATGCGCAGGCCTACACCGAAATACGCTTCCATAAACCCCAGACCCCAAACGATAACCCCTAAACTATGACGCCCCCATAAATCCCAAGTTATGCCAGGGCACACAGGTCCGCACAGTCATCAGCTTTCACTTACCCTGAAATCATAAGCCCTGAACCTCTCAACCTACGTGATGACCAGACGCAGGCCTGCACCAACATCAGACCCCAGACCTTTGCTCCCGTCTACCCGCGTGATGTTCTGAAACCTTTCTAAAACAGGCCCGCACTGTCATCAGCGTCCACAAACCCTTGATCCATCAACGAAAGAAAAAGACAACATCCCGTGTAGGGTGTCAATGACGTTACACCACTGGGCCATGCTGCAAAGCTCGGCCGCGTCGGCGTCCAACAGCAAGGTTGGAAACTAAAGAGAGAGGGGAAAGAGACCCCCTCCAAAAACAAAACAAAAAGTCCCAATCCCCAATCCAACTACCCGTGTAGGGTGTGAGAGTTGAGGAAACAGCGCTGCCTGGGCCAAAGCCACATCCGCGCCGTGACCCATCAATCCATTACCCATTAAAACCAGTGCTTTGCCAATTACGGTCCTTACGGTGGCTGAATGATGTAGCTGAGTTTCAGTCACCGTGATCTCATGGCAAATTCAGCTATTTTTGCCGGTAAGGGACCGTGATTACCAACACGATTTCTGAATTACGGTGCAATGGCACAGCACTGATTAAAACATGAATCCAAACCCCTTGTCCCCGGATGATGCCCTGTTGCAGGCCCGCACTGACATCAGCTTTCAGATCCCGAAGCAACTGCTGTTCGACACCCACCATGGGATGCGTGACAACAACGAGGGGGAGACCTGGGGCGTTAACATGGACCTCAAGGAACTCAACCTGGTGCTGAGAATTTGAAACTTGGGGAGACGGTGCCTTATTTTCAAGGCGATCCAAGGAACTGAACCTGGCACAATGAGTCTTGAGTGTAAAAAGAAAAGGATCCTTCATCCTTGACCACAACCTGGTTCTGAGAGTGAGAGCGTGTGGATGATAAGGTGAATCTAGCGTTGAGAGAGTGCAAGAACCGAGGCCTCGTGCAGCTCAACCTTGTTATTAGGGAGTAACACGGTGATAGCCTGAAAGCATGACCCCAAAGGGTAGGCAAGCATGGCCTCCAAGAACTGAACTTTCCTAATTTCGGGGTTTAGGGTTTCCACTTAACTCCTAAGGCCTTAATGCATGGCCATGCCAGGCCTACGCCCGTGTGCGCAAGTATGTATTGCCGTAGCACACAGCCGTGCGTGGCCATGTGCCCATGTGTGAGAGCATCCGCCTGCTCTGCATGGGTGCTACCCAGCAGTGCCATGAAGCATGGATGTCCTCTCCAGACTGCCTCTGCCTTTACATGTGTATGCATGGTTGTGCTTTCCAGATTTGCCGTGGCGTGTGGGCGCATGCCTGTGACACAATGCCATATTTTTCGGCTGTTCACAATTCACATTTGTTCGGTCCATGGGCCCCCCAAAGCGCATGGTACCTGGTGGGCAGGGCTGTAGCCATGTTTCCTGTAAATTGCTCAGCTATATCATAGCTTACGCCCGGGGGGGGCCTGCTGTAGCATGCCCTACTGCTTGGTCCCTACTTTCTTTCCTCTTGTGCCTTCTCCCTTGAATTCCCTACCTGACTTTATGTTTGCCGACGTGGCCGAGCTTCACCTTAACATGGCCCAGAGGTGTAACATCATTAACTGCTTGGTCCACCGGTCATGGATCCGTCCCCATCAGCCCAGTGGTGCCTGCCCGGCGTCCTGCCAAGGGCAGCCTGGTGCATGCAAAAATAAACATACGGTTTGCCTTCCCAGGGTTGCTCCGTTGGCAGGTACTTGCACGTCAGAACTGGCACATCAATTTCATTTCCCATTAAAGCGCCCACGCGGCCGAGCCTTTTTGAGCAGGGCCCAGAGGGCAATGTCATTGACATTAGTGGCCATATGGTGAACTGCTTCTGTTGAACATGGTATCTTCGTTCGGTTTCGGAGGAGCACTTTTCCTTACGGCGCGTCCTGCTTGTTTCTGCAGTCCTGGGGTGCAAGGTGTCTGCCTTGGCCCAGTAGGAAGCGGCCCTCGTTGGACCGGGCCAAGGAAAGGGGCTGCAGCATCCGGCTTCATTTGCTCTAGTTACACATAAAACATGCCCCATGCTCCTGGCTTGCCCCCTTCGACAAAAGGGGTTGGGGGCTTGAAGCCTTGAGCCCCAGAAGCCAGAAGATCATCCATTTGGAGTCCCACCGACCCGGGCTTGTCTGGGATTTGCTTCCATCTCTGACCCGAGGCTTTTTACGGTAGGTCAATGACATTACACCTCTGGGCCCTGCTCAAAAAGGCTCGGCCGCGAGGGCGCCCAACTGTCCTGTGGGAAGAAAAGAAAATAACTTAAGGTTAAGGAGGTTAAGGAGGGAAATAACACAAAGGAGAAAGAAATACCCCCCCAAAAGGAAAAGGCAGCCCGAAGTATCTTTGCCCATCTCAGCTGACGACATGACTCGTGAGGTTTGCTAAGGCCGCCGATCTAGTTATTTTCACCAGGTGGGCAGAGCTAGCGGGCTACATCAGGCATGTGAGGCGCAAGTCTGCTTTGCACCTTGCAGGCTATTTTTGGGAGGCTTACTGCTTAGAGCATGAGGGCATTGAGGTGTCTGAGAGTTAGTTTGGAACGGAAGTTATGTTAGTGATTGGGGCTTACCTTTATGATGAGCAGGGCCAAAAAGGGCCCAAAGGTGTAACGTCATTAACCTTTATGATGCGAGCATTCCCACTCAACCAGTCTGTGATTGTGTGTTGGATGCTTCTCCGCTGGGGGGCACTGTCTCTCCGCTCGCTGTCTTGGTTTATCTAGAGCTCGAACCAGAGTGCGGGAACTAGTCCCAAGCAATATATGAGATGATCCGCTGGACTACACAATATCCCCAAATCCACTTAGGCACCCACGCGGCCGAGCCTCCTTGACGTCATTGACTTTGTGCAACTGCACCAGGCTAGACAAGACCACCAATGCGATTCGAGACCCGATCTCTACCATGTCATCCAGTATATTCTATTACACCCAGCACTTTGGTGTCATGTCATTGACCCAGCGCTTCGTCATGTCAAATTCACCGGTCAGATTCCAATTATCCGATCAGCCGCCAAAACACGAATTCCAAACATAATTTCGGGCAAGCGTCGCTGGTCGGAACGTTGCCAACATTAGTGGTAGGACAGACCAGCAAACCGCCATCCATGGTGGGATTCTGTGATGAGGCAGCTGAAAGGATCCGGAGATAACAGTGCCGAGACGATCCCCAGAGAAGGATGGCT
This sequence comes from Limnomonas spitsbergensis, assembly GCA_037349105.1. Taxonomy (NCBI): domain Eukaryota; kingdom Viridiplantae; phylum Chlorophyta; class Chlorophyceae; order Chlamydomonadales; genus Limnomonas; species Limnomonas spitsbergensis. The sequence continues at coordinate 1,302,106 of JAYJMM010000094.1, read as the reverse complement.
AACGACACATCATTGCCTGCACAAAACAGTGGAGCAGGTTGGGGAGATGCCAGGCGATCAAAAAGGACTGTGCAGCTTTTTAGTTGTCACAAAACAGTGGAGCAGGTTGGGGATATGCCAGGCGATCAAAAATAGCTTTTTAGTTGACACTTAGCAGACCCGGCATGGACTGTATACAAATCTTTGCTCAGCAATATTTATTTTCCAATGGGGAAATGCCAGGCGATCAAATAAGAATCGACGCGCAACGGCCTGCTGGGGGTGGGCGTGGCCGGAGGGGGGGCGAATTACGACGCATCATTGCTCAGCAATATTTATTTACAATGGGGAAACATATATAATAGGTAAAGCAGCAATTCCGCAAAATGCCGGCTTGCCGCCAAGGGGGCCTGGTGCAGCAAGCCCTGTTGCGCGGGCTGCCAGCTGTAGGCCAATCCAGGCTTAGTCCTAATAGGCCATGTCGAGGCTACCCATAACCCTACTTTAGATGGTCTGGTGCGCACTGAAAGTGTTATAAGCAGTGCTGTGCCATTGCGCCGTAATTCAGGAATCGTGCGAGTAATTACGGTCCCTTGCTGGTAAAGTAGCTGAATTTGCCTTGAATTTACGGTGACTGAAACTCAGCTACGCAATTCAGATAATACCGTAAGGACCGTAATCGGCACAGCACTGGCTGCAAGCCAGGAACCAAAGGCCTCTCGGGCCTGCGCTGAAATGCCATGGGGGAGGAACACCCCTTTGCCAGAGCGAAACAAAGCGGGAAAGTTTTCTGCTCTGTCCACTACGCTGACTACCAAGACCAGAATCACATTTAATTTTTTGATCGCTTTTATAAGTAGAGATATCACACTGTGATGCATGGATTAGGGAGAGGCCAATTTGTAATCCCAGAACCCAAAATCACCGGTACACGTCCTGGGGCAAGCCAGGCCTGAACCCTAAAGAGGAGGGAGTCTCCAATGCTTATTTTCCAAGGCAGGCCCCAAACCCTAAGCTCAAAGCCCTCCTTGAGGAGGCACTCACAAGTAAAATAATAAAGGGCAAGCCCTAAACTCCTGGACTCTTGGAGACCAACCAATCTATGTCATCAAAGGCAGCCCCCGAAACCTACCCCTCTCCCCCCAAACTAGGCTGGCCCTTACCCCTAACATGGAGCTGGCCAGTAAATGTCCACCAAGGCAGGCCCGTTACCCTTGGGTAACCTAACAAGAAGGAACTCACCAGTACATGTCCTGGGGGAAGGCAGGCCCTGTCCTTGCAACCTTCCACCTGCAAACAGCAATTGCATGACAGGCAGCACCAGTTGGAGGATCCATGAGGCAAATTAGGTGCTATCATGGTTAGTGACTTCATGGGGGGGGGTTGATGGAGGGGCTTATGCGGGGCTCATGATGGGCTCGTTGACGGGCTTGTAAACACAATTGGGATGTCAGGGGCTATAGAGTGGGCAGGTGAGTGGCAGTGTTTCTTTTAGGGTTTAGGGTTCGGTGGAGAGCGAGTGAGTGGCAGTGTTTCTTTTAGGGTTTAGGGTTCGGTGGAGAGCGAGTGAGTGGCAGTGTTTCTTTTAGGGTTTAGGGTTCGGTGGAGAGCGAGTGAGTGGCAGTGTTTCTTTTAGGGTTAAGGGTTAAGGGTCCGGTGGAGAGCGAGTGAGTGGCAGTGTTTCTTTTAGGGTTAAGGGTTTAGGGTTCGGTGGAGAGCGAGTGAGTGGCAGTGTTTCTTTTAGCGTGCTTCAGCTACAATTCAGCTACATCACGGCCTACGGCCGTGGGGGCCCGGGGCAGCAAGGTGCCTGCTGCGCGGGCCACCAGCCATAGGTCGGTCAAGATTTTGCCCTTATTGGACCAGTGGTGGCCGCCCGCCAGCCCCCTACGGGTGGTCAGGTGTCCACTCAAAGAAACTCTGGTGATTGGATTATTTAATGCCTGAAGGAATGCAGGCCCAAGGCCCGAGAGATGGTCGCTCGCGATGATATTGATACCTGTATCGAGAACCAAGATTACATAAATAATTGCCTGGAGGTAACATTCAGAATTTCTTCGAGACAATTTGAACGGCGGACCTTGCTGCTTTCAGTGGAAATTGTCCCACCACATGCACTGCCACAGACACCGAAACAGATCAGCCGATTCAGTAGCTACTATTCAGCTCAAGGTGACGACATGGAAGCTGGAACTCCGAGATATGTCTCCCCGGTGCGGTAAAACAACGGAATTGTCTTTTCGAGTGCCTCAGCTGCAACCCAGCTGCAATTTAAAGACAATCCAAATACATGATGGAGTGGGGGAGAGGCCCCGGCCCCGTGACAAAAGTGCCGTACCCGTTGTTCACGTTGATAAAGTAAGAAAACTACCCGCAGGGGCGTGAGGGTTTAGGAGACAGTGCGCTTTGGGCCGAGGCCGCGTCCGCGTCCGCGCCGTTACCATTGGGTAATCGATCAAGATACCGTAATCAATTCCGGTGTTCTAATACCGTAACACTTTGCATGCGTCCAATCAACCCCTTCCAGTGCATATTGTCCCACCACATGCTCCCACGCATAATGATGGCGCTTATCTCGCAACAATCCAGATAATACTAAGAACTTCCGAGTCCATCCATAGCACACCACCACAGCATGCTCGTGCCCCCCTGAAACCTCCCCTCCATGCAGCCAGCCCATGCGCTTGCCCCTCCCCCCCCTATTTTGAGTGACAAGTCTTACAACAGCCATATGCACCAACCTTACCAGCCAGCCTCCCTCCCCCCCCCCCCTGTTTTGAGTGACAAGTCTTACCGCTTCCAGTGGAGGTTGTCCCACCACATGTGCTCCCAGCTGTCATTGACCTGGCGAGGACCGCCACCCAGCTGCAGTAAAGTAACAAAAAACACGTCAGTGGATAATCTGAACAGCGTTCAGCAAGTTGGTGGAAGGGGCCTGTGTCAACTTAGGGGTGACAGCTGCCCTGTTCCAAACCACGCCACTGACGAAGGGCAAGTGATAGCACATGCACATGGGCAATCAGTGCACCGCATGGCGTTGCTTGCTGCGCCATGTGATGTTCCCAGCTCAGTGCGAGTAGTCGCATAGATGTCAGCAGGCATGCATGGTCGGGGGGGCCGCATGGCAGTGTTTGTTTTGAGCGCGCCAGACCACCTGAAGCAGGCCGTTGGGTAGAAATCACTAGGCCAATGGATACCAAACCTTGACTGGACTGCAGTCGGTGGCCTGGGCAGCAGAGCTTGCCGCATGTAGCCCCCCTGGCCGTGGGTTATGATGTAGCTAAATTGTAGCTGATGTGCGCTAAAATAGCAGTGCTGCATGGCTGCTTCGTTCGGCTCACCAGCCAATGCCTTGGGACCTGGCCGCCCAGGGCCTGACGCCTCATACCGGCCTCGTTACAGCATGAGGCGATGTAGTCCGGACTGGAGCAAAAGGAGAGGGATTGGATAAGAACGGGCCAACCTGACTTTGTGGGACATCGGGCGATGATCGAGGCATTGATAGAAACTCACTCGTATTTTCGAGCTCTAAGTTCGCTTCCAAATACTCTTCCAGGGAACATGTGCGCGAGCAAGGCCGTCTGCGCAGTACGAAAACGATTGTTGGATGTGTCTGGATGTGTCTTGATAATCCGGCAGTGCGGCATAGCACTCACGTTGGTAGCTAGAAAGAAAGCCGCAAATAAGTCTCCCGGTGCGTGTGGGATGTTAGCTGGCCCTTTGTAGGTTTGGGTAGCCATCAAACTCATATCTGGCTCCTCGTCCATGATGGCAAAATCCAATTACTTCCAAAATTGCTACCCAGCGGAAAACGATTAGCGCTACGTGGGGGCGGAAGGATTGGATCGCGGTTGTACCCCAAACCCTGCTCGTCCTTGCTGTCTCGCTGGGGTTCGCTCGGATCTGGAGTTGGTCTGATCAGGCAGTGATGTGAGCGGCTACCCCAGCAAGCCAACACTGCACCATGTTTGCATTCAAAAAATTTAACTTTTTTCAGCAGCAGGAGTTGCAACATCATGGATGCCCGCAAAACGCGACATGCTTCGCAGCCAGCAGCAACCACTTGTATGCGGGCTGCGACAACGGGAGCGTCCATGCACTCAACGAGAGAGCCAAGGATGCCTTCACCTTCTCGGCACATGGGCACAAAGTTTTCGACGCTGTTTGGCTGGAGGTACGATCGAAACGCCATGCATGTATGCATGGCAGAGACATTTACACTGAGCTTTCCACGCTGTCGGATATTAGATAAGATCCAAGTGACAAGCGAGGGGCACAGCAACAACGCTTGTAAGTTCCAGTGTTTATTTAAATGCGCATGAACCCGCATGAACCCATCGTGCTGCACGCGGTTTGCTTCAAGATGCGATTTCAACGTCAGACCTGTTTGCATGGCGACGGCATAGGCTTACAGTATGCAACGCGGTTAAGCTCCAGGTGCTATCTCAACAGCATGCATTCATTCATGGTAGCACACAGACGCAAAGTGATCGATGCGGATTGGCTGGAGATGCGGTCTGAAGAGCATGCATGTGGCATGGTAGCAGTGCCTGAACGTTTAAATCTCTGTTGCTGGCTAAGTGCGCACTATATCTTTTCCGGCCGGTCCCTGGGCAGCAACCACTGGGCGGATGGGGACCAAGATCTGACTGGCCTGTGGCCAGTTGGCCGAGCAGCAGGGCTAACTGCACCAGGTCCTCATGCCCATACAAGGCCGTGCCAAAGCTGAAATAGACCTGAAAAGAACTAAAATACTCAGGGGCACGTTTAGAGCTTGCGAAGTGCACTATTCAGAAGCAATTGGATTCATGGCAGATGCAGTCTGCTATGCTGCCGGGGACTAAATGCATCAGTTCTAATCCAGGTAGCACTGATACAGGTGAGGTATACGTCATACCATACCCCTGGTCATACATACGTTTGTGGTGACCCATAGAAATTTGGGCACTTAAAGATAACAAGCAGTGCTGTGCAATCGCGTCGTTATTCAGGAATCCTGTAAGTAATTACGGTCCTTGACTGGTAAAAGTAGCTGAATTTGCCTTGAGATTACGGTGACTGAAACTCAGCTGCGAAATTCAGCCACCGTAAGGACCGTGATTGGCACGGCACTGATAATAAGCCTCAAGCATGCTGATCGTACGCCTGTACCATTCTAGGTTGCACGCCAGTACGGATGCTGCTCGCATGCTGCTCGCATATTAGTACTAATTCAGATAGCGAGCTAGAACCGCGCCTGTAGCATGCTGCTCGCATACCAGTACTAATTCAGATAGCGAGCTAGAACCGCGCCTGAAGCATGCTGGTCGCACGCTGCACACACACCAGCCTAATCCAGAAAGCGAGCTTGAACCACGCCTGTAGCATGCTGGTCGCTCGCTGCGCGCACGCCAGTGCCACTAAAGATAGCAATCCACTAGCAAGCCCTTAGCATGCTGGCCTTGAATTAGGGCAGCTCGCTGAGTCCCCGCCCCCATGCTGACCTGTGTGTGCTTTCTCCCCAAACCCTTCACCGGTCGAAAACATTTTCTCGCTGCACGCGACGTGTCCCCGCAGCAAGGCAACCTGCTGGTCACTGTCGGCAGCGAGGAGCCAGGCTACCTCTCCACCACCCTGAAGCTCTGGGAATGCTCAAAGCTGGAGGCGCTGTCAGCTGCGGCGTCCGGCTCTGCGTCGGCCGCCACCGCGGCCGACGCGACCGCTGCCGCGCCCGACCCGCCCGCCGTCTCGATCGCGGCGCCCGCGGGCGCGATGCTGCGCTGGACCCGGCTGTTCGGGCAGCGGTACCCTGAGGCGGAGGTGACGTGCCTGGCGGCGACATCGTCTCAACGGCAGGGCGCAGGCGTGTCAGTCGCGGTCGGGCTGTCCTCCGGGATGGTCTACGTGTTCTCGGCAGACATGTCGGGTGGGTTATCTTTGCAGGATTAGCAGCCTTGGTGGAAGGTGGTTCAGGGTTAAGGGATGAATGCCTGCCTGGCTATTTTGTAGGATGTTTTACGACTTATGGTGTTATCGGCAGACATTTCGATCGAGTTCTCTTCTCGGGATTAGCAGCATCAGTGCAAGGTTTAGGGTGAAGGGCTCAATGTCTGTCTGTCAGGCTTTTTTCTAGGATGCTTTACGTGTTATCGAGAGACATGCAGGGTCAGTTATCTTTGCAGGATAAGCAGCATCAGCGTTAGGGTTCAGGTTTTAGGACTCATTGTCTGTCTGTCTGGCTATTTTCCAGGATGCTTTACGTGTCAATGAGAAATATGTCGGTTGAGTCATCTTTGCAAGATCAGCAGGAAAACGGTCATGGTTCACAGGTAGGGCTCAATGTCTTTTGAGCTGTCTCCTGGGATGCTTTACGTGTTCGTGGGCAACGTGTTGGGTGTGGGAGCATAGCAGGGTCATTGGCATTCATGGTTCAATTCTTGCCGGGCTGCCTGTAGGGTGGCCTATGTTTGATAAGGACATGTGTCACTTCGTCAGGTGAGAGAACACAACAGCAGGATAGGTGCAGAGATTACCAGCAGGGCAACAAAAATGCGTGTTTCTGTGTCAGGTGAGGAGAGCACAACAGAATCAGCAGGATAGGTGCACAGAGTACCAGTAGGACAAAAAAACGTTTGGGTAGGGATAACGGGTAGGGCTGAATCTTAGCCCGGCAGCCGTCCGCAACAATGTACGTTTTCAGGAGAGGCTCACCGGGCAAGAAAGCACTGCAGGATCAGCAGTGCTGGGTTCAGGGTGCAGGATGCTGGATGTACTTGCGGTTGAGGTTCAGGGTTTAGGGTTGAGGTTGCACTTGTGGTTGAGGCTTAGGGTTTCGGGTTGAGGTGCACTCGCGGTTGGGGTAAAGGGTTTAAGGTTGCGGGTGCACTCCTGAGTGGGGTTTAGTGTAGACGTCCTTTGCCTCCGAATTAATGTTGTTTTGCCGTCGCACCTTATGAAAACCCCATCTTCGGCGGGAAATGCCACTTTGGGGATGTCAAGAAAAGTTCTCCAGTGAAGTGCGCTTTAGCTAGCAACTAAATTTATCTCTCGTTCGCGAAGACAAAACAAGTCTACGGTAGACACTAACTGGCTTTTTCAAATGGGCTCTTCTTCATGTGTGCAGCTGGCACTGAGAATAAACGTATCAGCAATATTGTTTTCCAACCAGCCCCCCTTGTGCAGCCAAGGGCAAGATGCAGCACGCATGCAAGCTGAGCGCACGTCCCGACAGCGGGGACAGGTGGAGCGTCACGTGGCACTGCATTAACCTTCACCCCCCCTCGTGTCACCTCTCCCCCTCCCTCTCTGCGCCCCCTTGTGCAGCCAAGGGCAAGATGCGGCACACGTGCAAGCTGAGCGCACGTCCCGACAGCGGGGACAGGTAGAGCGTCACGCGACACTGCATTAATCTTCACCCCCCTCGCGTCACCCCCCCCCCCCTCTCTGCGCCCCCTTGTGCAGCCAAGGGCAAGATGCAGCGCACCAGTAAGCTGAGCGCACGTCCCGACAGCGGGAACAGGTGGAGCGTCACGTGACACTGCATTCTTCACACACCCCTTCGCATCACCTCCTCCCTCCCCCCCCTTGGTGCCCCCTTGTGCAGCCAAGGGCAAGATGCAGCACACGTGCAAGCTGAGCGCACGTCCCGACAGCGGGGACAGGTGGAGCGTCACGGGCGTTGCCTGGCACTGCCCGTCGCAGTCTGCAGCAGGCGCAGCTGTGCTGCAGCCCGCAGTGGCAGCGGGGCAGGTGGAGGACGGCGCGCTGCCGCTGCTGCTGTCGCTCTACGTAGTGACCGAGTCCCAGACCTTGTCCTTTAACGTGCAGACAGGTCTGAAGGTAGGATCAGGGCTCAGGGTTCTGGGGCGGTGTGTGTGTTAATGAGTGGGATGGTTGGTTTAGGCGTGCTGCCGCTGCTGCTGTCGCTGTATGTGGTGACGGAATCGCAGATGCTGTCCTTCAATGTGCAGACAGGCCTGAAGGTGTGTGTTGGGGGGGGCGGGGTGATGGTTTCTGCATGTATGGCGTGTGAGGGTTCAGGGTCTACGTGACGCAGTCACAGATGTTGTTCTTTAATGTGCAAACAGGACGGAAGGTAGGCGTTCAGGATGAAGCCCTATGCATTTGTGTAGGGGGGGGGGGGGGGTGACTGAGTCTGAGACACTGTCCTTTAATATGCAGACAGGACGGAAGGTAGGCGTTCAGGATGAAGCCCTATGCATTTGTGTAGGGGGGGGGGGTGACTGAGTCTGAGACACTGTCCTTTAATGTGCAAACAGGACGGAAGCCAGGCGTTCAGGATGAAGCCCTATGCATTCGTGTAGGGAAGGGGGGGAGACTGAGTCTGAGACACTGTCCTTTAATGTGCAAACTGGACGGAAGGTGGGTTGAGGGCTGATGGTGGGCTCAGGGTTTAGCTGTGCGTTTGGTGGGATCGAGGCTTAGGGTTTGGGTGTCAGGAGTCACAGTGAATTCTCGTCCCTTTGAACCCTTTCTCCATCCTCCTCTCCCTTCAGACCACCCCAGACCAGCAGGGTTAGGGTTCATGTACCATGCCCGCCACGTTAACCCTAAACCCCAAACCTGATCCCCTTCTCTCCATCCTCCGCTCCCTTCAGACCACCCCAGACCAGCAGGGTTAGGGTTCATGTACCATGCCCGCCACGTTAACCCTAAACCCCAAACCTGATCCCCTTCTCTCCATCCTCCGCTCCCTTCAGACCACCCCAGACCAGCAGGGTTAGGGTTCATGTACCATGCCCGCCACGTTAACCCTAAACCCCACACCTGATCCCCTTTTCTCCATCCTCCTCTCCCTTCAGACCACCCCAGACCAGCAGGGTTAGGGTTCATGTACCATGCCCGCCACGTTAACCCTAAACCCCAAACCTGATCCCCTTTTCTCCATCCTCCTCTCCCTTCAGACCACCCCAGACCAGCAGGGTTAGGGTTCATGTACCATGCCCGCCACGTTAACCCTAAACCCCAAACCTGATCCCCTTTTCTCCATCCTCCTCTCCCTTCAGACCACCCCAGACCAGCAGGGTTAGGGTTCATGTACCATGCCCGCCACGTTAACCCTAAACCCCAAACCTGATCCCCTTTTCTCCATCCTCCTCTCCCTTCAGACCACCCCAGACCAGCAGGGTTAGGGTTCATGTACCATGCCCACCACGTTACCCTAAACCCCAAACCTGATCCCCTTTTCTCCATCCTCCGCTCCCTTCAGACCACCCCAGACCAGCAGGGTTAGGGTTCATGTACCATGTCCGCCACGTTAACCCTAAACCCCAAACCTGATCCCCTTCTCTCCATCCTCCGCTCCCTTCAGACCACCCCAGACCAGCAGGGTTAGGGTTCATGTACCATGTCCGCCACGTTAACCCTAAACCCCAAACCTTATCCCATTTTCTCCATCTTCCTCTCCCTTCAGACCACCCCAGACCAGCAGGGTTAGGGTTCATGTACCATGCCCGCCACGTTAACCCTAAACCCCAAACCTGATCCCCTTTTCTCCATCCTCCTCTCCCTTCAGACCACCCCAGACCAGCAGGGTTAGGGTTCATGTACCATGCCCGCCACGTTAACCCTAAACCCCAAACCTGATCCCCTTTTCTCCATCCTCCTCTCCCTTCAGACCACCCCAGACCAGCAGGGTTAGGGTTCATGTACCATGCCCACCACGTTACCCTAAACCCCAAACCTGATCCCCTTTTCTCCATCCTCCGCTCCCTTCAGACCACCCCAGACCAGCAGGGTTAGGGTTCATGTACCATGTCCGCCACGTTAACCCTAAACCCCAAACCTGATCCCCTTCTCTCCATCCTCCGCTCCCTTCAGACCACCCCAGACCAGCAGGGTTAGGGTTCATGTACCATGCCCACCACGTTACCCTAAACCCCAAACCTTATCCCATTTTCTCCATCCTCCGCTCCCTTCAGACCACCCCAGACCAGCAGGGTTAGGGTTCATGTACCATGTCCGCCACGTTACCCTAAACCCCAAACCTGATCCCCTTCTCTCCATCCTCCGCTCCCTTCAGACCACCCCAGACCAGCAGGGTTAGGGTTCATGTACCATGTCCGCCACGTTAACCCTAAACCCCAAACCTGATCCCCTTTTCTCCATCCTCCTCTCCCTTCAGACCACCCCAGACCAGCAGGGTTAGGGTTCATGTACCATGCCCACCACGTTAACCCTAAACCCCAAACCTGATCCCCTTCTCTCCATCCTCCTCTCCCTTCAGACCACCCCAGACCAGCAGGGTTAGGGTTCATGTACCATGCCCGCCACGTTAACCCTAAACCCCAAACCTGATCCCCTTTTCTCCATCCTCCTCTCCCTTCAGACCACCCCAGACCAGCAGGGTTAGGGTTCATGTACCATGCCCACCATGTTAACCCTAAACCCCAAACCTGATCCCCTTTTCTCCATCCTCCTCTCCCCTCAGACCACCCCAGACCAGCAGGGTTAGGGTTCATGTACCATGCCCACCACGTTACCCTAAACCCCAAACCTGATCCCCTTTTCTCCATCCTCCTCTCCATCAGGCACAATAGACCACCCCAGACCAGCGGATAAGGTACCATGCCCGCCACCGGAATCCTTAATCCCAACCTGATCCTATTTTCGCCTTCTCTCTGCGCACGCTGACAATCCTAGCCTGACAGGATTGAAGGCCATTATCATACCCGCCATGCTCACCAGAAGCGCTTCACCCCAAACCTGATCTCTTTTTGTTTATCCCTCTCTCCCTTCAGAACATCCCAGACCCGCATGATGTAGGTCCTGTATTATGCCCGCAACGTTTAACCTAAACCCTACAACCCAAACCTTATCCCTTTTTCTCCATATCCCACGCTGCCTCCAGAACATCCCAGGCGATCCTGCAACCGCGGGGTCCGGTACCATGCTCGCCACATCAAACGTAGCCCTACACCCCAAACTAGATCCCCTTTTTGCCATCTCTCTTCCCTCAGATCAGCAGGCTTTAGGTCTGGTATCATACCCGACACGTTACTCAAAATCCTGAACCTCAAACCTGATCCCCTTTTCTCCATCTCTCTCTGCTTTTAGACCATCCCGAAGCAGCAGTTTCATTGTCCGGTATCATACCCACCGCGTTCGTCCTAAACCCTAGACCCCAAACCAAATATCATTTTCTCCATCCTCGCTTCCCTCAGGCAATCCCAGACACGCGGGTTCAAGTCCGGTACCATCCCCGTAACGTCCACCCTAAAGGCCTAAACCCTATAACCAAACCCTTTACCCTATACCCTATACCCTATACCCCAAACCCTATACCCCAAACATTTTACCCCAAACCCTATACCCTATACCCTATACCCTATACCCCAAACCCCAAATCCTACTTCCCAAACCCTATACCCCAAACCCTCATTCCCTCTGTGCCTTCAGACTATCCTCGACCAACAGGGAGTGGCAGGCCCGCACTGCTGCCTGCTGCGCTCGGGCCTGCTGGTCGTGGCCAGGAGTGAGGGGCTGTACGATTACACTTTGGACACGCGAGCGGGGTGCACCGTGTTTGAGGGTGCAAAGCAACAGGTGGCATTGTTGCGGCGTTTCCTAGTCGTGGTGAGTTGTTGCATTGTTGCACGAGGGCAGGGTGTACCCGTGGGGTGTACCGTGTTTGAGGGTGGGAAGCAACAGGTGGTGTGGTGGGGACTGCATGTTGCTTCATGTGCTGGACTAGCGTAGCCTCTAGGCTGCATCCAGCACAACGCTGCAACCCATCGTCGTTGATTTACCACCCATCAAATATGCTTGATTCGGGTGATGCCGGAGTCCAGGGCGCTGGGCGCACCGAGCAGCACAGTTCATGTGCTGGGCCTGCGTAGCCTGGTTACGTTTTTTTTGTAGTTTAGAGTTTTTCTACCGCGGCCAGCACAACTGTTCAGCACGTGTTCATTTATTCCTGACCCATGTCACATTTGCCTGCGTCAGGTGACGACTGAGGCTGGTGCGTTGGGAGCACCGTTCAGTACTGTGCACGTGCTGGACCTGCGCAGCCGCATGGCTGCGGCTAGCATCACGCTGCAGCATGTGACGGCAGTGGTGCCAGCCTGGGGGGCGCTGGTGGTTGTGACGGGGTCCGGGCGGCTGTACCTGCTGCGGGAGGCGGAGCTGGCTGCACAGGTGTGTGTGTGGGGGGGGGGGGGGGGGGGGGGGCAGGGGACAGGGAGGAAAGAGGCGAGGGGCGGTGGTGCCAGCATGGGGGGCGCTGGTGGTTGTGACGGGGTCCGGGCGGCTGTACCTGCTGAGGGAGGTGGAGCTGGCTGCACAGGTGTGTGTGTGGGGGGGGGGGGCAGGGGACAGGGAGGAAAGAGGTGAGGAGCAGATGAGATGCGAGAGGGGGGAAGGAGGGGGGACAGGGACAGGGAGCACAAGAGCAGTGAGGAGGGGTGAAAAGGCGTGCGGGGAGGGTGGAAGCGAAGGAGTGGTGAAAGGGGGTGAGAGGGTGTGTGGGGAGGGGGGATGCAGGCAGCAAGGAGCGGTGAGGGGGGTTGATAGGGGAGGGGGGGAGGGGAGGTGTGGGGAGTGGGGGTGCGGGAAGCAAGGGAGCGGTGAGGGGTGTTGATAGGGGAGGGGGGAGGGGAGGTGTGGGGAGGGGGGGTGCGGGTAGCAAAGGAGTGGGGGTTTGGGGAGGGAGAAGGGACAAGGAAGAGGGGGAGGGGAGGGGGCGAGGAACAGGAAATGGGGAGCCAGCTGTACGGTTGCAGAAAAACCAGAAGAATGTCGGAAGAATGTTGTATCTGGCAGCGGGGGTATGCCCCTGAACTTATGCTCTGACTCGGCATGCCCTGGTCTTGTACCATGACCTCGTGATCTGACTTGGCATGCCCTGACTTTGTAACCCTAACCCTGGCCCCTACATTGCCTGTGATGCCTTCTCAGCTTGATGTCCTTTTCAAGCGCAGCCTGCACAAGCTGGCACTGGATGTAGCCAGGGCGGAGGGTGCGGACGCGGCCACCATAGCCAGCATACAGCAAAGGTGGGGTTAGTTTCCTGGAATAAAAAGGACGATACCATTATTTATTTATTTGAAATGGAGGTAGGGCGGAGGGTGCGGACGCGGCCACCATAGCCAGCGTGCAGCAGAGGTGGGATTAGTTTCCTGGAATAAAAAGGACGATACCATTATTTATTTATTTGAAATGGCGGGAGGGTGGAGGGTGCGGACGCGGCCACCATAGCCAGCGTGCAGCAGAGGTGGGATTAGTTTCCTGGAATAAAAAGGACGATACCATTATTTATTTATTTGAAATGGCGGGAGGGTGGAGGGTGCGGACGCGGCCACCATAGCCAGCGTGCAGCAGAGGTGGGATTAGTTTCCTGGAATAAAAAGGACGATACCATTATTTATTTATTTGAAATGGCGGGAGGGTGGAGGGTGCGGACGCGGCCACCATAGCCAGCGTGCAGCAGAGGTGGGATTAGTTTCCTGGAATAAAAAGGACGATACCATTATTTATTTATTTGAAATGGCGGGAGGGTGGAGGGTGCGGACGCGGCCACCATAGCCAGCGTGCAGCAGAGGTGGGATTAGTTTCCTGGAATAAAAAGGACGATACCATTATTTATTTATTTGAAATGGCGGGAGAGTATAGGGTGCGGACGCCGCCACCCCGCCAGCGTACAACGAAGGTGGGACTTGTTTACCTGGATTAAAATTGCGCAGTGACTTAAAAATACTCCCTGGGGCGGGGGGACGGCCATCTCGGCATCAAGGGCAAGATACAACTGTCCACACTTTCCCCCTTGCCATTACCTCTCCCTCCCCCCCTCCCAATCCCAGTGACTGCTGCCCCCTCGTTATGGTAGGGCACCACATGCTCAACAACAGCGAGACGACCCTTCCTCACCCTACCCCCCCTGTCATTACCTTTCCCCCACCCCTCCCAAATCCCACTGCCTGTTGCGCCCCTCGTTATGGTAGGGCACCATATGCTCAACAACAGCGAGGCGACCCTTCCTCTCCCTACCCCCCCTGCCATTACCTCTCCCCCACCCCGCCCAATCCCAGTGACTGCTGCCCCCTCGTTATGGTAGGGCACCACATGCTCAACAACAGCGAGACGACCCTTCCTCACCCTACCCCCCCTGTCATTACCTTTCCCCCACCCCTCCCAAATCCCACTGCCTGTTGCGCCCCTCGTTATGGTAGGGCACCATATGCTCAACAACAGCGAGGCGACCCTTCCTCTCCCTACCCCCCCTGCCATTACCTCTCCCCCACCCCGCCCAATCCCAGTGACTGCTGCCCCCTCGTTATGGTAGGGCACCACATGCTCAACAACAGCGAGACGACCCTTCCTCTCCCTACCCCCCCTGCCATTACCTCTCCCTCCCCCCCTCCCAATCCCAGTGACTGCTGCCCCCTCGTTATGGTAGGGCACCACATGCTCAACAACAGCGAGACGACCCTTCCTCACCCTACCCCCCCTGTCATTACCTTTCCCCCACCCCTCCCAAATCCCACTGCCTGTTGCGCCCCTCGTTATGGTAGGGCACCATATGCTCAACAACAGCGAGGCGACCCTTCCTCTCCCTACCCCCCCTGCCATTACCTCTCCCCCACCCCGCCCAATCCCAGTGACTGCTGCCCCCTCGTTATGGTAGGGCACCACATGCTCAACAACAGCGAGACGACCCTTCCTCTCCCTACCCCCCCTGCCATTACCTTTCCCCCACCCCTCCCAAATCCCACTGCCTGTTGCGCCCCTCGTTATGGTAGGGCACCATATGCTCAACAACAGCGAGGCGACCCTTCCTCTCCCTACCCCCCCTGTCATTACCTCTCCTCGCCCCTCCCAATCCCAGTGACTGCTGCCCCTTCGTTATGGTAGGGCACCACATGCTCAACAACAGCGAGGCGACCCTTCCTCACCCTACCCCCCCTGTCATTACCTCTCCTCGCCCCTCCCAATCCCAGTGACTGCTGCCCCTTCGTTATGGTAGGGCACCACATGCTCAACAACAGCGAGACGACCCTTCCTCTCCCTACCCCCCTGCCATTACCTTTCCCCCACCCCTCCCAAATCCCATTGACTGCTGCCCCCTCGTTATGGTAGGGCACCACATGCTCAACAATGGCGAGACGACCCTTCCTCTCCTTACCCCCCCTGCCATAACCTCTCCCCCCACCCCTCCCAAATCCCACTGCCTGTTGCGCCCCTCGTTATGGTAGGGCACCACATGCTCAACAATGGCGAGACGACCCTTCCTCTCCTTACCCCCCCTGCCATTACCTCTCCCTCCCCCCCTCCCAAATCCCATTGACTGCTGCTCCCTCGTTATGGTAGGGCACCACATGCTCGACAAAGGCGAGACGACCCTTCCTCTCCCTACCCCCCTGCCATTACCTCTCCTCCCTCCTCCCAAACCCACTGCCTGCTGCCCCTCTCGCTACGGTGTCAGAGCTCAGCACTGGCAAGATGACCCTTCCTCTCCCTCTCCCCCCTGCCATTACCTTCCAAGCCCTTGCAGGTGCGGCGATCACATGTACAAGAAGGGCAAGTACTGCGCTAGACCCCTCCTTGTCCTCCCCCAATTCCTATTCCACCCTTGCTCACCTTCCTTCCCACCCTCGCTCCCCTCCCTTTCCCACCCTTGTTCTCCCCCCTCCCGCCCCTCCCTTTCCCCCCCTCGCTCCCCTCCCCCTTTCCTTTCTCTCCCTTTCTCACCTCTGTTTCCCTCCCCCCCCTTGCTAGCAGGTGGGGCGACCACTTGTACAACAAGGGCGAGTACAATGCTGCCGCCCCCCTGCCCCTCCCCAAATCCCTTTATCACCTCTGTTTCCCTCCCCCCTTACTAGCAGGTGGGGCGACCACTTGTACAACAAGGGCGAGTACGACGCTGCCATGACACAGTACCTGGAGACGCTGGCATGCCTGGAGCCCAGTTACGTCATCCGCCGCTTCTTAGACGCGCAACGTATCCACAACCTCACCTGCTATCTCGAGATGTTGCACACCAAGGTACAGTACTTAAAAATATCTGTTGCACAAAGGTACATTGCTCACAAACGCACGTTGAGGGTTTGCATAATATGGCTTGTCGTCCGCCGCTTCTTAGACGTGCAATATATCCATAACCTCGCCTGCTACCTGAGATGTTGCACTCACAAAGGTACAGCACTCACAAATATGTTGCACACAAAGTCAACAGTACTCACACATGTATGTTGCACACAAGGATACACTTCCTGTACTCCCAAATATATGCAGAGGGATTAAATTATTCCCACCGCCCCCCCAAACCCCTTAGAGCCGTGACTCAGCATACCACATCACACACCCCCTCCCCCCCCCTCCCCAACCCCTCTCCATCCCTTCGGGCCTATCCTCATCATACCACACCACACTCCTCCTCAACTGCCCCTCCCACACCCTCCCCCACCTCTCTCCCACCCCCTCCCCCACCCCTCTCCCACCCCCTCCCCCACCCCTCTCCCACCCCCTCCCCCACCCCTCTCCCCCCCCAGCCCCCAGCCCCCCCCCCCCCCCCCCCCCCCTTCTTCAGAGGGATTTAATTATTCCCACCGCCCCCCAAACCCCTTAGAGCCGTGACTCAGCATACCACATCACACACACCCTCCCCCCCCCTCCCCAACCCCTCTCCATCCCTTCGGGCCTATCCTCAGCATACCACACCACACTCCTCCTCAACTGCCCCTCCCACACCCTCCCCCACCTCTCTCCCACCCCCTCCCCCACCTCTCTCCCACCCCCTCCCCCACCTCTCTCCCACCTCCTCCCCCACCCCTCTCCCACCCCAGCCCCCAGCCCCCCTCCCCCCCCTTCCCCCCCCCCCCTTCTTCAGAGGGTTTAAATTATTCCCACCGCCCCCCCAACCCCTTAGAGCCGTGACTCAGCATACCACATCACACCCCCCCTCCCCCCCCCTCCCCAACCCCTCTCCATCCCTTCGGGCCTTTCCTCATCATACCACACCACACTCCTCCCCCACCTCTCTCCCACACCCTCCCCCACCTCTCTCCCACACCCTCCCCCACCTCTCTCCCACCCCCTCGCCCACCCCTCTCCCACCCCTTCCCCCACCCCTCTCCCCCCCCAGCCCCCAGCCCCCCTCCCACCCCTTCCCCCCCCCCCCTCCCCCCCCCTCCCCCCCCCCCTCTACCCCCCCCTCCCCCCCCCCTCCCCCCCCCCCTCCCCCACCCCCCCTCCCCCATCCCCTCCCCCACCCCCACCCCCACCACCTCCCCCACCCCCTCCCCCACACCCCCTCCCACACCCTCCCCCACACCCCCTCCCACACCCTCCCCAACACCCCCTCCCACACCCTCCCCCACCTCCCCCACCCCTCCTCAACCCCTTCCCCCACCCCTCTCCCCCACCCCTTCCCCACCCCCCTCCCCCACCCCATCCCCCACCCCCCCATCCCACCCCATCCCCCACCCCATCCCACCCCCCCTCCCACACACACCCTCCCACACCCTCCCCCACACCCCCTCCCACGCCCTCCCCCACCCCCTCCCCAACCACTCAGGGCCTGGCCTCTGCATACCACACCACACTTCTCCTCAACTGCCCCTCCCACCCCCTTCCCCACCCCCTCTTCAACCACGTAGGGCCTGGCCTCTGCAGACCACACCACACTCCTCCTTAACTGCTACACAAAGCTCAAGGATGTTGAGAAACTCGACGCCTTCATCTACGGCGCCCCGGCGGACGCGGCCTCGCCCGCCGGCGCCGCGGCGGGAGCAGGCGCGGGCGCGGCTGGGGCCAGCCGCGAGGAGCTGCAGAGCAAGCGCGTGGAGGTGATCGACGCCTTTATCCACGACGCCTTCATCCACGATGGGGAGCACAAGGGGCTGCCGACCGCGGCGGCCGCCGCAGGCGGCGGCGGCGTCCCTGCCGCCCGCCGCGGCGGTAAGGGCAGGCAGGGGAACGCCAATGGGGCGGAGCCCGGCGTTGGCGGCGCTGCTGCCGGTGCTGCTGCATCGGGCATGTTGGATCGCCCTTGGATGGCGAATAAGGCGGGCAGGAAGGCGGGCGGCACAGGTCCATCATCGCTGAGCTTTGACGCCGAGACAGCTGTCAAGGTAATGCTCCAGCGCCGAGTGCCTTGACCACATGGGCTGACACGGGATTTAGGGTTTGGGGTTTAGGGTTGACGATTTGGGTCGAGGCAATGCACCGTACGGCTATGTTACTTACCTAATAGACCTGGGGTGCCATGCAGGTACACGTAGGTGCGTAAGCCTGCTTATGTCAGTATGTTGCACGCCACCTGCTTAGTGTATGTGGGATGCTAGTCATGCTACCAGCCTCGTATCCCCCTGGCAGACCCAGTGGGCTGGTGGGCTGGTGGGCTAGTGGGCTGGTGGCTGGTGGGCTAGTGGGCTGGTGGGCTGGTGGGCTGATGGACTGGTGGGCTAGTGGGCTGATGGAATGGTGGGCCGGTGGGCTGGTGTGTTTTATGATGTGGGTTTTGGACCACCAGCTCAACTAGTGGAAACTGGAGTGATACTGCAGCGTGGACACCACCATGTTTGCCGATATTTTGCCGATGATTACCGGTATTTTAAGTGGAAAACGGTGGCCGTGTTTTCCCTATTTCTTACTGATCTTTTTCAGGCCATTGATGGGCCGCAGCTGGGCAGACGGGGACCCAATCCTGACCGGCCAGATTCGGTGATGCAGCAGGACTTGCTGCATTGTCCCCCTTAACCGGATAGCAGGGGGTGGGAGGCCTTGAGGGCTGGATCCAGGCCAAGACCAGGGTTCAGGAGAATTTCAGGATGTATCATCGTAGGATGCAGCGATTGCTTGATCTTAAGCTGAATTGTTGCAGATCCGGCCCCCGTGAATTGTTGCAGATCCGGCCCCCGTGAATTGTTGCAGACCCGGCCCCCGTGAATTGTTGCAGACCCGGCCCCCGTGAATTGTTGCAGACCCGGCCCCCGTGAATTGTTGCAGACCCGGCCCCCGTGAATTGTTGCAGACCCGGCCCCCGTGAATTGTTGCAGACCCGGCCCCCGTGAATTGTTGCAGACCCGGCCCCCGTGAATTGTTGCAGACCCGGCCCCTGTGAATTGTTGCAGACCCGGCCCCCGTGAATTGTTGCAGACCCGGCCCCCGTGAATTGTTGCAGACCCGGCCCCCGTGAATTGTTGCAGATCCGGCCCCCGTGAATTGTTGCAGACCCGGCCCCCGTGAATTGTTGCAGATCCGGCCCCCGTGGCTTCCCACCTTCTGGCGGACAGGCTGTCATGTTGCTTAAGTGTAGCTGAAGCATATGCTAAACCGAACACACATACTATCAAGTGCCTGTACCGGTTTACGGGCACATGTCCTGTGCATCAAATGTCATGCTCTGCTGGACTGTTATCACTTCACAAAACTTCACAAACTTCACATGGTGGCACTGAGATCGCGCAGCAATGCCTTGACCTCAAGCCAGCACCCATTCACCCGTGACCCTAAACCCCTGAACCCTCCAGCTTAGGGTCAAAAATAAACCCTTAACCCTGGCACCACCACTCACCTTGACCTCTGCACTCCCTCCTTACTTTGCAGGGGTTTAGGGTGTAGGGTTTGGACACCTCCGTCGTTTAGGGTTTAGGTTTAGGATTTGCACGCCTCAGCCGTTTAGGGTTTGGGGTTAAGGTTTGGGGTGTGTATGCCTCAGTCATTTAGGGTTAAGGGTTTGCACGCCTCCATCGTTCACTTTCGGGACTCGCTGTAATTGTTTTTCAGGTACTGGTATGCAAAACCTGTGCACACAAATGAAAGGCATGGAAATTTAACCTTCAAATTGCAAGTATTGGAGATGCAAGGCTACATACCATCAAGGCTACGTGCCCTGAGGGTGTGTTCACTGCCACCCTCAACCTTTCACCTCCCTTCAACTCCCCACCCTCAACCTTCACTTATTTCACCTCCTCTCACCTCCTCCTCTCTACCTCTCACCTCCTTTCATCTCCCCACCCTCAATTCTTCACTTCCTTTCACCTCCTCTCACCTCCACCCCTCCACCTCTCACCTCCCTTCACCTTTCTATCTTCAACCTCCACTCACCTTCATCCCCCAAACCTCTCACCTCCGCTCACCTTCATCCCCCAAACCTCTTACCTCCACTCTCCTTCATCCCCCAAACCTCTCACCTCCGCTCACCTTCATCCCTCAAACCTCTTACCTCCACTCACCTTCATCCCCCAAACCTCTCACCTCCGCTCACCTTCATCCCCAAACCTCTCACCTCCGCTCACCTTCATCCCCCAAACCTCTTACCTCCGCTCACCTTCATCCCCCAAACCTCTTACCTCCGCTCACCTTCATCCCCCAAACCTCTTACCTCCGCTCACCTGCATCCCCCAAACCTCTCAACTCCTCTCACCTTTATCCCCCAAACCTCTTACCTCCGCTCACCTTCATCCCCCAGACCTCTTACCTCCGCTCATCTTCATCTCCCAAACCTCTTACCTCCGCTCACCTTCATCCCCCAAACCTCTTACCTCCACTCACCTTCATCCCCCAAACCTCTTACCTCCGCTCACCTTCATCCCCCAAACCTCTTACCTCCACTCACCTTCATCCCCCAAACCTCTCACCTCCGCTCACCTTCATCCCCCAAACCTCTTACCTCCGCTCACCTTCATCCCCCAAACCTCTCACCTCCGCTCACCTTCATCCCCCAAACCTCTTACCTCCGCTCACCTTCATCCCCCAAACCTCTTACCTCCGCTCACCTTCATCCCCCAAACCTCTTACCTCCGCTCACCTTCATCCCTCAAACCTCTTACCTCCACTCACCTTCATCCCCCAAACCTCTTACCTCCGCTCACCTGCATCCCCCAAACCTCTCACCTCCTCTCACCTTCATCCCTCAAACCTCTTACCTCCGCTCACCTTCATCCCCCAAACCTCTTACCTCCGCTCACCTGCATCCCCCAAACCTCTTACCTCCACTCACCTTCATCCCCCAAACCTCTCACCTCCGCTCACCTTCATCCCCCAAACCTCTTACCTCCGCTCACCTTCATCCCCCAAACCTCTCAACTCCGCTCACCATCATCCCCCAAACCTCTTACCTCCACTCACCTTCATCCCCCAAACCTCTCACCTCCGCTCACCTTCATCCCCCAAACCTCTTACCTCCGCTCACCTTCATCCCCCAAACCTCTTACCTCCGCTCACCTTCATCCCCCAAACCTCTTACCTCCGCTTACCTTCATCCCCCAAACCTCTCACCTCCGCTCACCTTCATTCCCCAAACCTCTCACTCCCGCATTATTTGTGCCAATTCCAGGTCCTGCGGGCAGCGGGCTACCACGGCCATGCCCTTTGGGTAGCTAGCACTGCCTGCCAACCGGAGTGGGTGCTGGAGGTGCTCCTGGACGACTGTGCGAGCTATGACGAGGCAATCGAGTTCTTGGTGCGTTTTTAGAGTCAAGCTATGAGAAAGTGTTTGAGTTCCTGGTGGGTGCAGGGTTTAGGTCTTCTTGTTTGGCAGTGACCGGGTGATCAATAATAATAGGGATCGGCATACAATAGTATGTGCAAAATAGTATAATGTTATATAAGCTTCTATCATTATCGAACTGATATTATATGAGCCTGGTACAGGACCCATCGTGGCTATATGCTGACAAACTTGTGTGCCTGTTGTTGCCCGGGTTGGGCAGCTGACGGTCCTGATGGTCAGCCACGTTACGGTGCCACGAGGTTTTTACGGTTGATCAGTCAGAAATGTGATGTGAACTGCATAACAGACTGTCTTACGTTACACCTGAGGCATTTGTACGGTGTCAAAGACCAACACGTGTCGCGGCGCATATGCTAACTCTGCATGCTCATATGTTGCAGATCACAGGACACATTGCCAAGGATGCAGCGTACAGGGCTTACGGTTTAGGGTTTAGGGCCAAGGGTTTAGGGTGAAGTCTTACCAGGGATGCAGCGTACGTCCGCTGTCCTGCGCTACCTCCCCCCCTCCCCTCCTGAGCGCATGACCTGTGCAATTCCAATTCAAAGCCCTGTTGCAACCTTGGATCCTGTTGCAGCGCATGTTGTGAATTTGCAAGCTAACCTATTGCACAGCCCAGGGCACGTTGTTGTGGATGCAGCGTGCAGCTGCCCTCTGGCGCTACCCTCAACTCGCTACCCGCAAAGTTCAAGATCTTAGCCCTGTTACTTGTAACCTGCACCCAGAACATAATTCTCATGGATGCAGCGTACAGCCGCTCTCTGGCGCCTTTTGACCCCCCCTCGACAGTTTATCTGCAACCTGTTCACAACTCGCTGTCATGGAAGCGGCGTACATCCGATCTCTGACGCTTTCTCGCCCCCCCCCCCTCCCTCGTCACCCGTAATCTGTAACCCTGTGCTCAGAACTTGATGTAACAGGAGTAGCAAGCAGCCGCTCTCTGGCACTTTCTCTCTCCCCCTCTTCACCCGTAATTTGTAACCCTGTGCTCAGAACTTGATGTAACAGGAGTAGCGAGCAGCCGCTCTCTGGCACTTTCTCTCTCCCCCTCGTCACCCGTAATTTGTAACCCTGTGCTCAGAACTTGATGTAACAGGAGTAGCAAGCAGCCGCTCTCTGGCACTTTCTCTCTCCCCCTCTTCACCCGTAATTTGTAACCCTGTGCTCAGAACTTGATGTAACAGGAGTAGCAAGCAGCCGCTCTCTGGCGCTACTCTCCTTCCCCCCCTTTTCAACCCTTATCTGTAAACCTTCGCTCGCAACTCACGGTAACAGAAGAGACGAGCAGTCGCTCTCTGGCGCTGCCTTTACCTATAACCCGTAACCCTGTGTGCCCTGTGAACTAGCAGTGGTGGAGGCAGCATGCAGCTTCTCTCCGCTTCCCTATGCACTGAACGAGAAGGCTTGCACCCTGAAACCTGAACCTGAAGCCTTAACCTGGAAACCTGAAACCTGGACCTGAAATCTGGAAAATGAAACCTGAATCATAAAATCTGAAACCTGAAACCTGGAACTTGGAGCCTGTGCTCAGGACACGTTGCGGCAGAAGCAACGTACTGCCGCTATCAAGTATCTTGAACCCTAAAGGATAACCCTTCAATGCTGACTGGACTGAAACCCTGAAGCCTGGAACCTGGAACCTGTGCTCAGAACACGTTGCCGCGGAAGCAGCGTGCCGCCGCTCTTCGCTACCCTTAACCCTGATGGAGACAACGCTTCAATGCTGACATGGCCTGAAACCCTGAACCTGAAGTCTAAACCCTGAACCTGAAACCTGAACCTGAAACCTGTGCTCAGGATACATTGCCGCGGATGCAGCGTGCCCCGCCGCTCTCCGCTATTCTGAACCCTACATGACAAGCCTTCAATGCTGACATCGGCTGAAACCCTGAACCTGAACCTGAACCTGGAACCTGTGCTCAGGAAATGTTGCTGAAGAAGCAGGGCGCTACCGCGATCCGCTATCCTGACATGGCCTGAAACAAAGAATTTGGAATCTGAAACCTGGACCTGAAACATGGAACTTGAAACATGAAACCTGACATTTGGAACCTGGAACCTGTGCTCAGGACACACTTCCGAGGAAGCAGCGCGCCGACGCTCTCAGGCGTTACGGCAAGGTGCTCATCAGCCAGCGGGCCGAGGCGGCCACTCGCCTCATCATGGAGCTCTGCATCCCACCCCCACCACACGCCTCGACAGGTAAGGGGGGGCTTTGCAACCAACACCCTCCTCTCAAGACCGCACCGGAAAATGCATGTCTGGAGGGTGCTAGTTAGCGAGAAGGCCAAGTGCCTTATCATGGAGCTCTGCTTCTCACCACCACAGTACCTCACGATTCGACAGGTGCAACCCGCACCCTCTTCCAGCACTGCACGATGGAGGAGATGATGGAAGGTTCTAATTAGCCAGGGGGTGAGGCGGTCCGGTGCCTCATAATCCCACCCCCACCACATGCCTCAACGGGTGTGGGGGGGCTTTGCAACCAACACCCTCCACTGAAGACCGCACCGGAAAATATATGTCTGCAGGGTGCTAGTGAGCGAGAAGGCCAAGGCAGCCAAGTGCCTTATCATGCAGCTAAGCATCCCACCACCCCCATACGACTCGACAGTTGCGTGGGACTTTGCAACCCACACGCTCCTCCCAGCACCGCACAATTGAATATATGTCGGGAGGATGTCGGTTAGCCAGGGGGGTCAGGCGGCCAAGTGCCTTATCATGGAGCTCTGCTTCCCACCCACCCCCACACGCCTCGACAGGTGTGTGGGGCTTTGCAACCCACACCGTCCTCCCAGCACCGCACGATGGAAAAGATGTAAGAGTGTTAATTAGCCATGGGGTTGAGGCCACCTAGTGCCTCATAATGGAGCTATGCATCCCATCACCACCGCCACATATCTCCCCCCGCATACCAGATCCAGTACCATCTCCAACAACACTCACGTTTTTCCCCTCCATTGCCCCGTGCAGCACCTGCCCCACCCCCTGCCCCCCGCCCCCAATAGATGCGATTTTCTTCATTTGTGCCATGCACAGCGCGCACAGCTATGTGCACCCAGTCCATTATCATCTCCCTACACCCCCACACAATAGATCCAAGCTCATATCCCCACACACCCTCACACCTTAACCAAAATCATGTCCCCCACACACCTGTGATTTCCTTCTCCTCTCCATACCACAACTTCCCTCTTGACTTAGGTTCTGTAGAAGCTTCTTCAGTCATGCACAGCGCGCACCCCTATGTAGACCCGATCCCTTACCATCTCCCCACGCACCTGCACCATAACCAAAATCATCTCCCCCACACACGAACGCGTCTTCCTTCTCCTGTGCCCCGCACAGCGCGCACCCCTATGTAGACCCGATCCCTTACCATCTCCCCACGCACCTGCACCATAACCAAAATCATCTCCCCCACACACCAACGCGTCTTCCTTCTCCTGTGCCCCGCACAGCGCGCACCCCTATGTAGACCCGATCCCTTACCATCTCCCCACGCACCTGCACCATAACCAAAATCATCTCCCCCACACACCAACGCGTCTTCCTTCTCCTGTGCCCCCCTGCACAGCGCGCCTATGTAGACCCGATCCCTTACCATCTCCCCACGCACCTGCACCATAACCAAAATCATCTCCCCCACACACCAACGCGTCTTCCTTCTCCTGTGCCCCCCTGCACAGCGCGCCTATGTAGACCCGATCCCTTACCATCTCCCCACGCACCTGCACCATAACCAAAATCATCTCCCCCACACACCAACGCGTCTTCCTTCTCCTGTGCCCCGCACAGCGCGCACCCCTATGTAGACCCGATCCCTTACCATCTCCCCACGCACCTGCACCATAACCAAAATCATCTCCCCCACACACCAACGCGTCTTCCTTCTCCTGTGCCCCCCTGCACAGCGCGCCTATGTAGACCCGATCCCTTACCATCTCCCCACGCACCTGCACCATAACCAAAATCATCTCCCCCACACACCAACGCGTCTTCCTTCTCCTGTGCCCCCCTGCACAGCGCGCCTATGTAGACCCGATCCCTTACCATCTCTCCACGCACCCGCACACCTTAACCAAAATTATTTCCCCCACACACCCATGCCTTCCTTCTCCTGTGCCCCCCCGCACAGCGCGCGCCTCCCTCGGCGACGGCCACGTCTCCAGCATCGTCGACTTTGCGCACCTGTACAGCGACCGCCCGACCGCACTCATGCTCCTCTGTGAGTTCATTCTCAACAGCGGGGGAGGTGCCGCCTCCGCAGCAGCAGGTGGCGAGGGCGGGAGCGCGCCTGCGGCCTCATATGCCGACGGAGGCTTGGCGGAGCCTCAGGGCCACGAGCGGATGCTGTTCCACACGCTGCTGGAGCTGTACCTCGCGGGCTCCTTGGCCGACGAGGAGGCGCTACCGGAGAAGCGGGGCGCAGCCGTGAGCGGTCGGGAAGCCACTGCGGGACATGGCGGAAAAACTAACTCTGCCTCAACTGCAGCAGCGGCCTCATCCGCAGCAGCTGCCTCACCTGCAGCTGCTGCTGCGGCGGCGGCGGCGGCGGCTGTATCTACGTCTGCTCCGTCCCCGTCGTCGTCTTCTGCGCACCAGCTGCAGCGTCTGGCAGGCAGGCGGGCGAGGGCGTTAGAGCTGCTGCAGCGGGGCTGGCCGGTGCACTTGGTGCGGCCAAAGTACGACTCGGACCACGCGCTGGTGCTGTGCAGGTTGCACGGGTTCAGGTGCGGTGCAGGGGTCAGGTGCGGCTCAGTTGCGGTTCAGGTTTCAGGTGCGGTTCAGTTTTCAGGTGCAGTGCAGGGCTCAGGAGCGGCGAGGGTTTAGGCTTCTATTGTAGCGAGGTTTCTGGGCTCAGGTGCTGGTGCCGTGCCCCGGCTCGACGGTTCAGGTTTGGCGAGGCTGCTGCATAAACAACTCCTCTGTGTTGTGTTTTTGTAAACGTTGCATGGTTAGCTAACCGTAGTACAACATGACTACATGTGTTATTGGTGGATGCTGATGTCCAACTTTCGAAATTGGTGCATGCTTACCGGTATTTCCGACTTAACCGGTGCGTGGTTATGCCCATTTGTCTAATCGGATTATGCTTATTTCCTAGGTGCACATTACTGATGGAAAATAATGGTTTTGGTATGTTGGGGTCTGGGGTTCAGGGTTCAAAGCCCGGTGGATGAAAATTTGGAAGCTGAGTAAAACAGGACTGCTTCCTTTCTTGGCAGCTTCATGCTTGATATACCGGTACTGGTTAGTGGGCATGCCATGTTGCCATGGCCCCACGTGATGTGGTTTCGGAGCAATTCCCTAAACGCCTACAAATGCAACCTTTGCCAATCCGACATCTGGTACTCGTTCACAATTGCCCTTCCCCGCAATGCCCTATTTGGGGGGCCTAAACCCTGAAGCCTAAAACCCTCTTCCCCCTCAGTGAGGGCCCACCCACCCATCCACCCACCCACTCCCCACCCACTCAAAGCCTAAAACCTGAACCCTCAATCTCCAACCCTAAATTCCCCACCCCCCATCGCCCCCCTACTCTGCAGGGAGGGACTGGTCTTTCTGTATGACAAGCTCAAGGTGTTCCGAGAGGTTCTGCAGGTGAAAAAGGGTTTGATTGTACCAATTGGGGGTGAGAGGTTAGGCCCTATTACACCTCTTTGCCCGTTTTGTACCATGGTAAGGGTTTAGGGTTTCAGGGTTTGATTGTACCAATTGGGGGTGAGAGGTTAGGCCCTATTACACCTCTTTGCCCGTTTTGTACTATGTTAAGGGTTCAGGGTTTCAGGGTTTGATTGTACCAATTGGGGGTGAGAGGTTAGGCCCTATTACACCTCTTTGCCCGTTTTGTACCATGGTAAGGGTTTAGGGTTTCAGGGTTTGATTGTACCAATTGGGGGTGAGAGGTTAGGCCCTATTACACCTCTTTGCCCGTTTTGTACTATGTTAAGGGTTCAGGGTTTCAGGGTTTGATTGTACCAATTGGGGGTGAGAGGTTAGGCCCTATTACACCTCTTTGCCCGTTTTGTACCATGGTAAGGGTTTAGGGTTGCAGGGTTTGATTGTACCAATTGGAGGTGAGAGGTTAGGCCCTATTACACCTCTTTGCCCGTTTTGTACTATGTTAAGGGTGTAGGGTTTCAGGGTTTGGTTGTACCAATTGGGGGTGAGAGGTTAGGCCCTGTTACACCTCTTTGCCCGTTTTTTACTATGTTCTTATTGCCTACAAAGTTCCTCTTTCTCCGTTTTTTGTTATTTTTGTTCACTAGGCAGCCCTTGCCCCGTTTGGTCCTTGTTCTTTTTGCCCACGAGGTCCGTCCCCTGTCCCGTTGAATGTTGAATGTTTAATGTCGGTCCCCTGTCCCGTTTAATATTCATTTTATCCACGAGGCTCCTCTTCCCCCAATTTGTTTTTTGTTCATTTATCCACAAGGCAAATGGTAACGGCGTGGATGTGGCTACGGCCCCAAGCCGCGCTGTTTCCTTAACCTCCACGCCCTAATAGGGCGTGGCTTTCTTTCTTTCTTTCGTATCCACGAGGCGCCTCTTTCTCTGTCAATATCTATCAAAATCTCCTGTTTCTCATTGTCACAACGAGCCTACAGGTCCCCCCTTTCACTGCCTATCGCCCCTAGGTGCCTCATTTAATCATTTTCATACCATAGATTTGCTTTGCCTTCCCTCATAATTATCGTTGCCTGGGGGTGTGGGTTCAATGAAACAAATATTTGTCGATTGTCGCTTTTGCCAATTTTC
The DNA here is from genome assembly GCA_037349105.1 of Limnomonas spitsbergensis. Classification (NCBI taxonomy): domain Eukaryota; kingdom Viridiplantae; phylum Chlorophyta; class Chlorophyceae; order Chlamydomonadales; genus Limnomonas; species Limnomonas spitsbergensis. The sequence continues at coordinate 1,273,917 of JAYJMM010000094.1, read as the reverse complement.
ATTCAGGAATTAAGAGTGTTGGTCGATAATCTGCCCTGAGGGCAGCATGAAGAGAAATCCTTGTTTCACACCCGAGGGAAGGCGAATGAAATCTACGGTAACTGTCATGAATTAATATTTTGCTTGCTAGTTACCTTGGGTGCACATGGAGTCTGGTGATCATGCGCCACATATCGCCGCAACGGTGCAGTACAGAGACACCTCCCGCAATGTCCTAACCCTCAGCTGGTATACCGCCCCTACGCACCCTCACTCTCCTTATCTTGTTCTTCTCATAAATAATCTGGTGGTCATATATAATCTGGTGGTCTGGTGATCTGGTGATTATTTATAATCTGGTGATCTGGTGATCTGGTCTGGTGATCTGGAAATCTGGTAATCTGGTGAGCTGGTCTGGTGAGCTGGTGAGCTGGTAATCTGGTCTGGTGATCTGGTAATCTGGTCTGGTGTTCTGGTGATCTGGTCTGGTGATCTGGTTATCTGGTCTGGTCATCTGGTAATTTGGTAATCTGGTGATCTGGTAATCTGGTGATCTGGTCTGGTGATCTGGTTATCTGGTGATCTGGTAATCTGGTCTGGTGATGTGGTAATCTGGTGATCTGGTAATCATATATAGTCTGGTGATCATGCAGCACTTATTACTGCCATGGAGCGGTACGGCGACGCTGCACGCGGAGGCGAACTGAAGCTAGTTCACAGCCTCTGTGCGACGCCATCTTCTCCTTATCTTGTTGTCCACCCCCCCCTTAGGTTCACATGGAGTCTGGTGATCATGCGGCGCTCATCGCTGCAACAGTGCGATATGGCGACGCCGCACGTGGAGGCGACCCGCAACTGTGGGCTGAAGTACTGGACCACTTTGTGCGGCAGCCTGGCCAAGAGTGCCTTCAAGCGGTGTGTGTGTGGGGGGGGGGGGGGTAGGGGGGGGCATGAGTGCCTGCAAGCGGTGTGGGGGTGGGGGTGGGGCATGAGTGCCTGCAAGCGGTGTGTGTGTGGGAGGGGGGGGGCATGAGTGCATGCAAGCGGTGTGTGGGGGGGGGGGGACCGGGAAGGGCATGAGTGCATGCAAGCGGTGTTTGTGGGTGGGGGGGAAGGGCATGAGTGCATGCAAGCGGTGTGTGGGTGGGGTGGGGCGGGGGCATGAGTGCCTGCAAGCGGTGTGTGAGTGGGGTGGGGGGTGGGGTGGGGGGCATGAGTGCCTGCACGCGGTGTGTGTGGGGGGGGTGGGGCAGGGAGGGGCATGAGTGCCTGCAAGCGGTGTGTGGGGGGGGGGGCAGGGAGGGGCATGAGTGCCTGCAAGCGGTGGGGGGGGGGGGGGGGGGGGCAGGGAGGGGCATGAGTGCCTGCAAGCGGTGTGTGTGTGGTAGAGATTAATTTATGAGGGTAGCTATCCGGCTACCAGGCTATATATGGTAGCCTGATAGCTACCCTCAGGCTACCATATGAGGGTAGCCTCATAATGAGGGTTACATATAAGGCTACCCTCATATGTAACCTTCACCCTTACGTATGAGGGTTTGCAAGCATTTGTTTGCCCTACCCACTCACCCGTCATGCCTCCCTCACAACACCGGGGGGAAAACTGTGAACCTTGAACCTAGAAATCCCTCAGGCGGTTTGCTGCCTCCTCTGTTTACCCCAACCCTGAGAGACTCAAACCCGTTACCCTGAACCCTGATCCCTGATCCCTTGCCAGGCACTTCAGGTGGTGGGCCACATCGAGGCGGGGGGCATGCTCCATCCCCCTAAACTCCAACCCTTAGATACTTAAAACCCTGAACACAGATCCCTGATTCTTGACCCCTGAGCACGGAACCCTGATTCCTGAACCCTGAACCCTTGACAGGCGCTGCAGGTGGTGGGCCACATTGAGGCGGGTGGCGTATTGCCGCCCCTGGTGGTGTTGCAGGCGCTGTCGCAGAACCCTGCCATTTGCATGAGCCACGTTAGGAGCTACATTGCGCGGCAGCTGGGGAGAGAGACGCAGGACCTGACCCGGGGGAGGCAGCAGGTGAAGTGTGGGATGCAAATGTGGGAGTTCTATTTTTGAATTTGGGCATGTCACCAGGCGAGATAGACACAGGAACTAACCAGGGGGAGTCAGCAGGTGCGGGGATCAGGAAGTAGGGATTGAAGTGTGGGATTCTTAGATATGAAAAGTGAAATATGAGGCGGTGATGGCTGCAGATGGTACAACAGTATTGAGAGACCGAGGGGTTTTGACGAGGGGGGTAAAGATCTGCATTCGCTTTTTGTCTTGCTAATTATGTTTCAGTCTATGGATGAAAGGGGTTTTGCATGGGTAGCGATAGTGGGTTTCAGGCTATGGTTAGGAACTGCGATTGAGACCTGGAGGGGTTTTGAGTTTTGTTTGAGGTTTGGGGTTCAAGGTTTGAGCTAACGGGTTTGAGGTTTGGGGTTAAGGGTTAAGGGTTTGAACTGTAGGGTCTGAAGTGTAGGGTTTAGGTTAATGGATTTGAACTGTAGGGTTCAGGGTTTGGTGTTATGCCTTTGAAATGTAGGGTTTGAGGTCCAGGGTTTGAGCTGTAGGGTTTGAGGTTCGGGGTTTAGGGTCCAGGGTTTGAACTGTAGGGTTTGAGGTTCAGGGTTTAAGCTGTAGGTTTTGAGTTTTAGGGTTCAGGGTTTATAGGTGATGTCATTGTTGGGAAAGGGGCTACCGTATGTAAAGCGTCTTAAACTTGGTGTTGATTTGTGCAGCACACGTGTGATCCATAGCCCCGCCGCTTTGCGCTCCCCTCATCATCCCCATCACTCCTTGTTTGCCCAGGTCGCGAAACTTGCTGAGGAGACGGCGGCACTGCAGGCTGAGGCGCATCGGCTCCGGACCCAGGTGGGACCCTTAACCTAAACCCTAAACCCTAAACCCTGAATATAATAAAACTGTACGCTCAGCCCTCGACCCTCAACCCTAAATTGGCCCCGGACCCGGGTGAGAGCTAAACCCTAAATAGAGGCCTGATGAAACTGAACGCCCAGCCCTTAACAGGCAAGTGGCTCTGGAACTAGGTGGGAACTCAGAGCTGCGGTTGCGGAGATTCGTGTTTCGTTACCCAAGTAAAACCGAACGCTCAGCCCTCGACTTAAAACCCTAAACTGGCTCCAGAACCGGGCACCTAGGTGAGTGCTGCTTCTGTGGTGGCTGGAGACCCATGTTCCCTTCAAATTTGAAAAATATGCGCTCAGCTCTAGACCTGAAAGCCTGAACTGGCTCCGGACCCCGGTACCTAGGTGAGTGCTTCTTCTGTGGACACCCATGTCTCCAGTCTCCACAGCAGCAGCACTCACCTAGGCTTGCCGGTAACGGCTGAGCCTTCAGTTTTTAGTGCAGAGGATACAAGTCTCTACAACCGCGGCTCTCGCCTGGGCACAGAGCCAATTTAGGGTTCAAGGTTTAGAGCTGAGCGCGCACTTTTTTCAGTTTAAGGGACTGAAGACCATGTGTCCCTCAAACTGAAACCATGTCTTTTGTAGTTATTTCAGAGACAAGTATCCTCTTCACTAAACGCTCATCCGTTGCCGGCAAGAAGTGAACGCTCAGCCGTTACCGGCAGCCGGAACCCTGAATTGGCTCCATGTGAGAGTGAGCTATTTTGCCACTATAGGACAACAGGGCACTTGAGTTGTAAGGGTCGCGATCGTCGCGACTATATCCACACTTCTTTCCGTGTGAGTCTCGTACACTTCATGCCCAGGTCATCAGTAAGAAGTAAGAACGAGGTGTGGTTTCCAATCCTTCGTGATGTTGAACGGATCCCTAGGTATAGGCGATTAGACCTGCCCGTACGGGATACGCGCATTTTTTCCTTTTTCATTGCAACTGTGGATCAATCACTCGACAAATCCTAATTTTTGTTTTGCGATTCCCTCACGATCAGCTACAGAATTTCACGCCGTGAAGTTTTACCAATCGTTCAAGTGGCTCCAGTTCACCTAGAGAGACCTGTGGTTGAGACTGGAGGTATTTCACTTCAAACTAAATAAAGCGAGCACTCAGCCCGCAACCCTAAACCCTAAACCTTCAGTTGGCTCTGTACCCAGGCAAGAGCTGCGGTTGTAGAGATTGGGGTCCCATATCCCCTGAAGCCTTATAAATATTAAGGGTTCAGGGTTTGAACCGTTTAGGGCATTTATGTTGAAATGAAAACCCAGATCTCCTCTAGCCATTACCCTGTGGACCCTGCACCCATGAGGGTCTTGACCATAAATTGGCTCTGAACCCGGGTGCGGGTTATTATCAGTGCTGTGCTGATAACGGTCCTTACGGTATCTGAATTATGTACCGGTAGCTGAGTTTCAGTCTCCGAAATTTCAAGGCAAGTTCAGCTACTCTACCCGCTAGGGGCCGTATTCACATTTATTCACATTTATTCGTATTCACTTACAAGATTATTGAATTACGGCGCAATTGCACAGCACTACTTGTTATGGAGCTCCCAACCCAGCGTTTATTTTTTCGGCTACAAGTTGAAGTTTGGCTACAAAGCATGCCGCCCAGTGGCCGCTGAAGGCCTTTTTTCGGCTACAAGTTAAAGTGTGGGCTACAAGGCATGCCGCCCGGCGGCCGCCGAAGGCTTAACAGGGACCAAACCTGGACCGGCCTACAACTGGTGACCAGAGCAGCAAGGCTGGCCACGAATGGGGCCTCTGGCTAGTGGCTTGAGTGTAGCTGACATGTAACTGAGTGACGAAATAATGAACTCTGTCCTTATCCCCCAAAACCTGAATGCTGAACGGCTCCAAATCCAGGTGACAGATTCTGGGGTGGGATGCGGAATTTCTGAATCACGAAGTGCTCCATCTCGATGTGTTTGGTCAACTGCTGCTGCTGATGATGACGATGCTGCTGCTGATGATGATGATGGTGATGGTGACCCCTGCTGCTCATTTTTGCTGGCTTGCAAACAAAGATCTTACAAATGTCAAAATGTGCCGCCTCCGTTTATTCATTACCCTTTACCCTGAGCCCTGGACCCTTTACCTTGAACCCTTTACCCTAAACCTTTACCATGAGCCTTTACCCTGAACCCTTCACCCTGAACCCTTTACCCTGAACCCTTTACCCTGAACCCTTTACCCTGAACCCTTTAAATTGAACCCTTTGCCCTGAACATTAACCCTTTACCCTGAACCCTGTTGCTGCTTCTGTGTGTGGCTTGCAGCCCAAGATCTTCCAGAACTCCAAGTGCGCCGCCTCTGGCCAGCCGCTAGAGCTGCCGGTCGTCCACTTCTACTGTGGGCATTCGTTCAACCAGCGCTCTCTTGGCGACAGCGACGCCGAGTGTCCCATTTGCGCGCCTGATTTCAGGTGGGAGGAGTGCCGGGGGCTTCAGCTTCAGCTTAGCTACAGTTTAGCATTGGTTCAGCTACTTTACGGTATGGCTTGTAACTAGGGGGCTTGGTGCAGCAAGCCCTTGGTCGGCATGCCCTTTCCTAACATTCTACTTTTTTCGTGCGGCTTGAAATTAGTCTAAAAGGTCAAATAGGGTGATTTCGGCGGAAGCTGGAAAGGAATGAAGACGGCTAAAATTTCCTTTTATTGGCGGGCGTGTTCCTTAGAAGACCGTCCCTCTTCCTCACCCGACGCTGCCATCCAGACCTTGGAAAACCCTGTAGAGGTCTACTTAGACGTCTCACGCTGTCCCCTTATCCAACTCACATGTGTTTGCCTGCCTGACTTGTACATAAAAGTGTGGGCTGATTTAATGAGCATGAGACCTTTTGGGTGGCTGCCAGGTGGCCACCATGGTAGCTCAATACGGCATGAGACGGCGCAATACGGCACAGGTTCAGCCGGATTGTACTACCTAAGTGCCACGATACGGCTCGATACGGCACAGGTTCAGCCGGATTATACTACCATGGTGGCCACCACTGGGTGGATAGGGAGCCTTGAGAAGGGAGCCTCGAAAATCAGAGAACCTCCAATCGCAAAATACACCTAAACCCTGGAACCTGAACCCTGAAGAATTCGATTATGGAGCCGGAATCTGTATTTGTGAAGTACACATCCACACAAAAATGATTTGCTGTGTTTGATTTGCGTTGCCTTGTCCTGACCACTAAAATTTTGCATTAAAAGGTATGTTCAACAGGCTCAACGGTCAGCTAGGTTGGGCTGGTAAGTAAGGGGAAGCCAAGAATTGAGCTTGGTAAATTGATATCCATCTCTGATTAGCAACCATAATTTTTCGCTTGGTAGCACTTTTTTGCTTGGTAGCACGAGGGCTTTTGGGCACTTTTCAGGTTTGATTGAGGCTGAAGTAACTAAGTGACAGGTCTCGAGGCAAAATTGTATCTATATTAGCAAAAACGCTTTCTATAATCTCTGACAAGAGATCTCCGGTTTGGCTTGCGGGTCGCTTAATACAGGCAACCTGGCAAAGGCAAGCCTAGGAGGGCTTTGGAATCTCAGCAGATTAAACATTCACAACGTACGACTTGCAGTCCCTGGAGAGCTTAACGACACGCAATCTGCCACGTTGTAGACTAGGCGAGTGTGAAGACATATATGTTCGCGGAATGAGATAAGTGGTTGAGAGGGTCGAAGACTGCTGCACACATACTCACTTCTTGCCGTGTTCCCTCTTCCCTAAGTTCCTTTTATTTTCTCCTAACAGGACATTTGGGCTCCCACGCGGCCGAGCCTTTTTGAGCAGGGCCCAGAGGTGGAATGTCATTGACGCACTCACTAGGGCGTGCTCAAGATACGGCACGAAACCTAAACCCAAAACCCTAACCCAGAGCCTCGTCAGCCCAGTGACATGGCCGATGCTATATTCCGTTTGCGTGCACACAGGCGCGTTCTGGAGATCCGGCGCAACATGGCGGCGTCGGCGCTGCAGCAGGATCGATTCTTCGCCGAGCTGCGCGAGCATGCCGACGGCTTCTCGGTGGTTTCGGAACACTTTGGGCGTGGCATCATGAACCTGACCGCCGCAGCGACGGCGGCCGGCGGCGGCGGCTCGTTCGTCGTTGACGGGACCGCAGCCCTCAGTGCCGCCCCGTTTCAGCGCTAGGGATTAAAATGCAAATATAACGTGGTTTCAGGGTTGAGGGTTTAAGGACTTCAAGAGGGGAAAACGTTGTTTCATGGTTTAGGGTCCATGGGCTTCAAGAAACAAACTGTGGTTTTAGGATATGCAGGGTTTGGAAATAAAGATGGCGAACTGCTTTTGTGGATTGTCGTGCATCCACCCTTTAGCCTTTGGGCCACATGTCTAGTACTGAGGACCAGCTCTTCGGACGGATTTCCCCTATTGAGATCTCCTTTGTGTTATTGTTGTTTGGTGGATGAAGTTTCTATCCTTTCTTTCCTCCTGTGCCTTCTCCCTTGACTTTCCTAGCTGAAAATATTTGTTTGCCGACGTGGCCGAGCTTTATTTCAGCAAGGCCCATAGGTGTCACGTCACTAACCCTATTGAGAGCTCTGTTTCCATATCTAGTAAGATGACGGATACTTTGTGGATGGTCTCGTGAAGTGTTTGTTAAGTGTTTACAGTCCAACGGGGCATCACATTTGATGCAGGGGACTTGAGTCCGTAAACCGGTACAGGTACTAAATACGCTAGGACAACGAGCGAAAACCAGTGACCCCCCTGGGCAAGCAACCAACACACACCCACTGAGCAGTAGCGTGGGAATGAACCCCATAGTGCAGAAGATGAGCCCCAGCCATAGAACATGACGTGGGTGCAAAAGAGTTCGGTTGGACGCCTCCTAGGAAAATTAAGAAGGAAAGAAGACGATCTAAGTGAAATTGTATCAGTCTGTGTAACAACTGTGTAATGCGTGAGCGATACTTCAACGAGTTGAAGTGTTTTTTAAGTGTGAACTGGGTGAGGCACTGTCTGATGCGTAACTTAAGTGAGTAAAGTGTTTTAAAAGTGTGAACCGTGTTGTATAAATAATTGAGATGCGTACCGTGTGTGAAACTTCTGGAAGTGAGCGATTTCAATGTTGCATAAGTAATTTAGAAACAATGAGACAAACATATGGAGACCAGAGATAAGAATTGTGCTAATCGAGGGGATGGTCTTCCCATCAAGGACTGTTAGTCAAATCTCCCGCACATCTCCCCCTGAACCTGACAAATGAGAGCAAAACTCATGCGGCCACCTCCACCCCATCGACAAAGAGCCGAGCACGTGTGAAAAATGCCCTGGACTTCATCTCCTTAGCCAACTGGAACTTGGGCCAGAGCTCATGCCGTGCCGACAGCTCTGTAGGGGACATAGAAATACCGTTGCAAGCAAAATACTCGTAGAAATACTCGTAGAAATACCGTTGCAAGCAAAATACTCTTAGAAATACTCGTAGAAATACCGTTGCAAGCAAAATACTCTTAGAAATACTCGTACAAATACCGTTGCAAGCAAAATTCTCGTAGAAATACTCGTACAAATACCGTTGCAAGCAAAATACTCTTAGAAATACTCGTACAAATACCGTTGCAAGCAAAATACTCTTAGAAATACTCGTACAAGGACCGTTGCAAGCAAATTACTTAAATTACCAAGTTTGTGTCCGTAGTAAAGAAGGGACAGCCCGAGGAATGAAATTAACTGGCCGCTTTTGCTTTAGGTGTTGTTGGTGCTAGAATTGGCAAGGTTCGTTAGGGCCTTAGTGGGCACAATACTCTCGCGCCTGCTGCCGCCCAATCGACCGTGGAGATCCGAAATATGTGGATGCTTGCGCTAAGAACCCAGAACGCAGGTTATGGTCTTCAGCAGCACAGATAGTGTCCCTACCGGCGGACAACCCAACTTAAATTGGTTGCGTAGGAAATGGGATCCGAGGCAAAACAGAAAACGGATCCACAAGAAATGGGGAAAGAGGGAAGTATGAAAACTGACGCTGGCTGGCAAGGGAATGAAAGAAGCAGCGGGACTGGGCGACAGCTTGGTTGTTTGTTGTCAGGAACTCAAGGGGAGCCACTAGTGAGGGGCTCCGGGGGGAGGGGGGCTCTGGATATCTTGTTCCGTCCTACCCATACCGCCATACTGCTACCTGTAGTTTTATTGTTTGCACGGCAGGGGGGCGGGGGCAAATGAAAAGCTATTACCCACATAACGAAAAACAATTATGGACCCCTGGCTACCCCCCCCCATCCGGAACCCAGCCAAACCTTCATCTCGAAGTAAAAAATTCGAATTTCGGAGTGGAAGATGGGTCAATACCAATCAGCTCATCCGTGAACGTTTAATGGTGTCGCTCAATGTACCTGGTTCTCAAATGCCATATTGAGAAACAAAGGAATCGTGTCCCTCTTACAGTTGCTCACTTGCTCTAGCTATCACTGGCCAGCTACCTATCCCCGCTAGAGGACATAAGGCTCCAGCGAGAGGACTCGCGGATTTAACTGACATGTATCTTGCAAGCTACCTATCCTTGCTATCCACTTTAATGCTCCAGAAACGAGAGGACTCGCGGATCTCACTGGCATCTACCTTCAGCCGGCTGATGTGGTCCTTGAGCAACTTTTCTTTTCTTTGGACTTAACAAGCAAAGCAATTCCTTGAGGAAGTCGATCTTCTACCTCTTGGGGAGGTCCTTGCCCACTCCCCCTCAACCTTCTCAGTGCTGTCCGAACAAGAGTCCGAGTTGTCATCCTCGTCACCTCAAAACTTGGCGAAGCACTGACGTAAGCTTTTATGTTCTTTTGCGAGGACTTAACAAGGTGTGAGACCGGCTGCCCAACCATAAAACCCTGAGCCGCGAACACAAAAAACCAGCCCAGATGCACTGGCTTACACGGTTTTTTAGCCGTTACATCATCAAACACATCCACACTAACAGGTTTTCGAAAGGGCCCGGCAACAGCGCAAAGCATGCAGGACAGAGAACGCAGAAGCAAACTAAAATGCAGCGATGAGCGTCCTCAAGCAACAACCAGAAGTACACAAAGAATGTCAGCCTACCAAATGTTGATTTCGACGACCCCCCTCTACAAACCTACCTGTCAAGTTTCCTTCACATTTGTGGGCCCTTCTCAAAAGGCTTGGCCATGTGGGCACCCAACTGACCATTGGAAGGAAAGTAAAAAAACTCAAGGTAAATTGGTACAGCCCCCCCCCAGTCGTCCCGAAAATTTACAGTATCCTGCTTTATAGCAGCACCAATTAAGGAGAGCGTTTGTGTCAGGCACATGAAATCAGGCACATTTACATCTCTGGCTGGGCCCTGAAGTGCAAAACCCGTGGTTCAGAGGCAAAATATTATACAAAGCAGCAAGGGCAAGGCCTGCAAGTGCAGAACCCGAGGTATTACAGCGAAATATAGCAGCAAGATAAAGCAGCAAAATAAAGCAGCAAGATAAAGCAGCAAGATAAAGCAGCAAGATAAAGCAGCAAACCCGAGGTATGTATACTACTGAGGGCGAATCAGGAAGCACTCCCATTTCTTATCTCCTCCTCGCAACCTCCCACTGCCACAAGGTATAGCATGACACGGCGCGATACGGCACAGGTTTAGCGACCGAATTTTACTGCCATGGTAGCACGATGCGGCAAAGATTTAGTGGCCGGAATGTGCGACCATGCACAGTCCCACCATGGCCCTACAGGCATCCGTGCCGTCAGGGCTGTATGGCATACTGGCATGGCCGTCAGGGCTGTATGGTATCCTGGCATGGCCGCACCATGGTAGCTCAAATTAAGCTTCGTCATTCCCTACCAGCCCCACGTGGCCGAGCGTTCAGCAGGGCCCAGCGGGTATGTACCTTTCGAAACCCATGGGCCCTGCTCACTAGGGCATAGCACCTCAATGGTCCGATGGCCCTACAGCCATCCGTGCCGTCAGGGCTGTATGCGCCTCCTCCCACAGCTGCTTACTCTTCTGCGCACTGGCCACCTGCAAAGAGCGACACAGGGGTCCGGGAGAGCAGGGCCGAGAGGTGGGCACAGCGGCACAGGGGTGTGGGGGAGCAGGGCTAAGAGATGGGCAGCAGCACAGCAGCACAGGGGTGCGGGAGAGCAGGGTGGAGAGATGGGCAGCAGGCAGAGAGACGGAGGGGGAGGAGGGGGAGGACAGGGGGGGCAGGGTGGAGAGGTGGACAGCAGGCAGCAGGCAGAGAGACGGAGGGGGAGGAGGGGAAGGAGGGGGAGTACAGGGGGGGCAGGGTGGAGAGGTGGACAGCAGGCAGAGAGGCGGAGGGGGAGGAGGGGGGAGGAGGAGGGTGGAGTACAAGGGGGCAGGGCAGAGAGATGGGCAACAGGCAGAGAGGCAGAGGGGGAGGAGGGTGGAGTACAAGGGGGGCAGAGTGGAGAGGTGGGCAGCAGGCAGAGAGGCGGAGGGGGAGGAGAGGGGAGCACAAGGGGAGCAGGGTGGAGAGGTGGGCAGCAGGCAAAGAGGCGGAGGGGGAGGAGAGGGGAGCACACTAGCACAGGGGGGGCAGGGCAGTCAGATGGGCAGAGCAGGTAGAGAGGGAGAGGATGATTCGGTGCCACATGTTCATTATTCTTTTCAACCACTCTCAATCTGTATGCTGATTGACTAGATGAAAGCTTGCGTGCTGTCCCTCCTGCACCTGCACCTGCTACCTTCTACCTGCACCTGCGTGCTGTCCCAGCTGCACTGAGTACCGCACTGGCTGCTGCATTGGCTGCAGCACCTGCACTAGATACCGCACTGGCTGATGCACCTGCACTGGCTACAGCACTGACTGCTGCTGCACTGGCTACCGCACCTGGATGAGTACAAACTCGCGCAACATGGCCGTGAGGTCCGCTGCCATCTGCCGCCTCACGACCACAGACTCCTGCCCATTCAGCTCCGAGACGCGCGAGAGCTCGCCGCGTGCCGCAGCCACCGTATCTTCTACATGCGGTATCTCCGCCGCCAGTTGCTGCCTCTACAGGGGGGGAGGGGGAGGTTGGGGGCAACGGTTCAGTGGTGAGTGATGAGTGATGAGGGCTACCGCATCTTCTACATATACCATATCTAATCCGTGACTCGTGCTGCTCTGGGGTGGGAGGGTTAAGCATTTGGAGTGATAGGAATCAGGGTTCAGTGTTCAGTGACAAGGGTCAAATCGTCCTCCACATGCGGAGTGTCATCAGCCACGCCCCCCAGAAAATGAGGGAGTCCATGGGATGATCCTGGCCTGGGATGATTCTGGGATGATTCTGGGATGATTCTGGGATGATGCTGGCCTTGAGAGCAATTGCGCCCGGCACAATGCCCGGATTCCTGACATCGACTGCTGCCTCGAAGGGAGGGAGGCTAAGAGCGGGGGAGGCTATGGGTCGAAGTTAGGGTCAAGCTTACATGATTCCTCCCTCCCCAACTCCCACTTCCACGCTTCCACCCATCTCCCTCTCCCTGCTCCCACTCTCCCTCAAACACACTATTTCGAATTGGGCCAATCTCTACAGCGGCCACCCTGGCGTGCCTCCGTGAATTAGTCTCCCTTCTCCCACACACCCCTCTCCCCCTCCCTTCTACCACATCCCCCTCTCCCCCTCCCTTCTCCCACATCCCCCTCTCCCCCTCCCTCCTCCCACATCCCCCTCTCCCCCTCCCTCCTCCCACTCTCTATCCTGTTTCCGTACACTGTTGAATTGTGCCAAACTCTTCAGCGGAATCCCTGGGGAGCCTCCGCAGGTCAGCTTCTCTTCTCCCCTCTCCCCCTCTCTGCTCCCCCAAGCACCCCTCCCCATCCCCCTCTCCCCCTCTCTGCTCCCCCACGCACCCCTCCCCATCCCCCTCTCCCCCTCTCTGCTCCCCCACGCACCCCTCCCCATCCCCCTCTCCCCCTCTCTGCTCCCCCACGCACCCCTCCCCATCCCCCTCTCCCCCTCTCTGCTCCCCCAAGCACCCCTCCCCCTCCCCCTCTCCCCCTCTCTGCTCCCCCACGCACCCCTCCCCATCCCCCTCTCCCCCTCTCTGCTCCCCCACGCACCCCTCCCCATCCCCCTCTCCCCCTCTCTGCTCCCCCACGCACTCCTCCCCCTCCCCCTCTCCCCCTCTCTGCTCCCCCACGCACCCCTCCCCATCCCCCTCTCCCCCTCTCTGCTCCCCCACGCACTCCTCCCCATCCCCCTCTCCCCCTCTCTGCTCCCCCACACACCCCTCCCCATCCCCCTCTCCCCCTCTCTGCTCCCCCACGCACCCCTCCCCATCCCCCTCTCCCCCTCTCTGCTCCCCCACGCACCCCTCCCCATCCCCCTCTCCCCCTCTCTGCTCCCCAACGCACCCCTCCCCATCCCCCTTTCTGCTCCCCAACGCACCCCTCCCCATCCCCCTTTCTGCTCCCCAACGCACCCCTCGCCATCCCCCTCTCCCCCTCTCTGCTCCCCCACGCACCCCTCCCCATCCCCCTCTCCCCCTCTCTGCTCCCCCACGCACCCCTCCCCATCCCCCTCTCCCCCTCTCTGCTCCCCCAAGCACCCCTCCCCATCCCCCTCTCCCCCTCTCTGCTCCCCCACGCACTCCTCCCATGACCCTTCTCTATTGAATAGTGTCGTAGTCTCCATCACGGCCACCCTGACATTCCTCCGTGGGTCAGCTTCCCTTCTCCCCTCTCCTCCTCTCCCTGCTCCCCCAAACCACCCTCCCCCTCCCCCTCTCCCACAACCTGTCCCTCCACACACAAACCCCTCCCCCCTCTCCCCCTCCTTGCTCTCACTCTCCATCCCATTTCCTTCTCAGTTGGATTGTGCCGGGGTCTCCACTACGGCCATCCTGGCATTCCTCCCTGGATCAGCTTCCCTTCTCCCCTCTCCCCCTCTCCCTGCTCCCACCCACGACCCTCCCCCCCCCTCCCACTCTCCCCCTCCCTCCTTCCGATCTCCCGCCCATTGCCCTACCCTGTTGAATTGTGCCCTACCCTGTTGAATTGTGCCCTACCCTGTTGAATTGTGCCCTACCCTGTTGAATTGTGCCCTACCCTGTTAAATTGTGCCGGGGACTTCACTGCCGCTGCTAGCCGGGCGTGCCTCCGGGACAGGTCCGCCTCCAGAGTGACCACGCGCAGCAGAATTGTCTCGCGGTAATGCATCGCAGCCTGACGGGTAGAAGGCACACCGCCGGCAGGGCACGGGGTCAGGCAAGCGGTGGAGCGGGCTGATCAGCTTGTTTGATGAAAGTTCAGTGGGGAGTCCAGGGTTTCAGACGAGAATTAATTACCAGGTCATGTAGGGTTTGAGACACTGATTAAAGGATTTCATCGTCTATTCAGGGTTTCAGGAATTGTTTCAGACGGTAATGAAGGGTTTTAAACGAAAGTCGGGGATTTAAACAGCAAACCAGGGTTTTGGACGGGTCCAGGGTTTAAGACGGTAAACCAGGGTTGAAGTCGGGAATCCTGTGTTCAGAGAAAACCGAGGAGTGAATTAACACATGGCATGGTGGTGGCAGGACCATGCACGCCTCACCCTAAACCCAAAGCCCTAAACCCTCCCCACAAAATCCGAAGCCAGTCACCTTGCCCGCCACTCAGTCCTAACGCAGCCCTAAGGCTTCCGGGTCAGGGCACCAGAGTTGGGGAATAAAGCCCTAATCCCTTGGAGACCGACACGGCAGTCGCATGGCTCATCACTCACAGCTACACATCCACTTCATAGCGGTGCACAGCTAGAGGGGCCCGATGCATCAAACCCTGCTGCTTGGCCCACCGGCCATGGGCCGGGCAAGGTTTGGTCCCCATCAGCCCAGTGAGGGCTTTCCAGCAGTTTGCTTCAGAGAACGGCCAGATTCGCAATAAATCAACACGGGAAGACAAACTTGAGGTTGAGCTTTAAGATAAGGTTATGGGTTTGTTGTTTGGTTTATGGATTTGGGCAAAGGCTTTAAGGTTTAGGTTATGGGTTTAGGTAAAAGGGTATTCCTTAATTTCCACACAAACACCATTGTGCGTCAAAGCCCCATCGACTTGTATGTCGTACATCAATCATTAGCACACGCTCTTCACTTCTTGGGACATCTCACACATATCCCCTTCCACGATCCTCCTCATCTCCTCCTCCCTTTCCTCCTCCCCCCCCCCCCCTCTCCCTCCCCCCCTCCCGCCCTCTTCCCCCCCCCCCCAATACCTGCATACTAGCCATATAATTGGCATACTCGTCCACCTGCACCAGCTGATGTGCCGCATGGTCCCCCGCCAAGGACGTGAGCTTGGACACACGCAAGTAGCCGTTAGAAAGAGCGGCCAGCGGCCCGCCTGTGGGGAGGAGACCATAGGCGACCTCATACGCCCCCAGGCCCTACAGCATGGAAATAGGCAGAAGGGTGGTGGGTCCAGGTTAGGCGGTGGATGCAAGGGGAGCATGGGGGGGGGGGAGTTAGACAGGGCAGTAGAGGAGCAGAGGCCAGATCAGACAGAGCGGCCCGCCCATGGGGAGGAGACCCTAGGCGACCTCATATGGCTAACAGGCCCAGAGGCTCACAAGAAGTTTTTTTACAGTGATTTTGGCCATTCATTGCTGGGTAAAGAAAGCCTCCAAGCCAGCGCCACAGGCGCAGAAGATCCCCGAGATTCAGTGTTCGCCGCTCGTTTCCGGAAGCTTTTGGTACCGAGCGACTGCGTTGGACTCCAAGAACAATAATGTGTTCGATACCGTGTGTTGATAGGAGTCGTGCCCAGTACCAATTAGAAGAATCACTGATAACCTGGGGGGCAATGTCACATCAGGGTAGGCAGGGGAAGGTAGAGGTGCGGGCAGGCAGGGGCTAGGGTGCATAGAGCTCAACCTTCAACCCTTACACCCACGTGCAAGGAGGCGAAACCCTCCACCCTTCAACCCACGTGCAAGGAGGCGAAACCCTCAACCCTTCAACCCACGTGCAAGGAGGCTAACCCTCCACCCTTCAACCCACGTGCAAGGAGGCGAAACCCTCCACCCTTACACCCACGTGCAAGGAGGCTAAACCCTCAACCCTTCAACCCACGTGCAAGGAGGCGAAACCCTCAACCCTTACACCCTCGTGCAAGGAGGCTAAACCCTCCACCCTTACACCCTCGTGCAAGGAGGCGAAACCCTCCACCCTTCAACCCACGTGCAAGGAGGCGAAACCCTCCACCCTTACACCCTCGTGCAAGGAGGCTAAGCCCTCCACCCTTCAACCCACGTGCAAGGAGGCGAAACCCTCAACCCTTACACCCTCGTGCAAGGAGGCTAAACCCTCCACCCTTACACCCTCGTGCAAGGAGGCGAAACCCTCCACCCTTCAACCCACGTGCAAGGAGGCGAAACCCTCCACCCTTACACCCTCGTGCAAGGAGCCTAAGCCCTCCACCCTTCAACCCACGTGCAAGGAGGCGAAACCCTCCACCCTTACACCTACGTGCAAGGAGGCGAAACCCTCAACCCTTCAACCCATGTGCAAGGAGGCTAAACCCTCAACCCTTCAACCCACGTGCAAGGAGGCGAAACCCTCAACCCTTCAACCCACGTGCAAGGAGGCGAAACCCTCCACCCTTCAACCCACGTGCAAGGAGGCGAAACCCTCAACCCTTCAACCCACGTGCAAGGAGGTGAAACCCTCAACCCTTACACCCTCGTGCAAGGAGGCTAAACCCTCCACCCTTCAACCCACGTGCAAGGAGGCGAAACCCTCCACCCTTACACCCTCGTGCAAGGAGGCTAAACCCTCCACCCTTCAACCCACGTGCAAGGAGGCGAAACCCTCAACCCTTCAACCCACGTGCAAGGTGGCGAAACCCTCAACCCTTACACCTACGTGCAAGGAGGCTAACCCTCAACCCTTACACCTACGTGCAAGGAGGCTAACCCTCAACCCTTAAACCCACGTGCAGGGCCCGGGCGAGGTCAGCCATGGCTGCGCTTCGCCCGCTACTCCTCTCCGCCCAGTTCCTCGCACGAGCGGCCAACAGCATCAGTAGCCGCCGGACCTCATCCACCTTCGCACCCTCGTCGCGCAGACGTTGCTCGAATGGGCAGACCTGATATGGAGGTTCAGGGTGCAGGGGTCAGCAGCAGGCAGCCGTTACCAGACGTTGTCGACAATTGAACCCTTCTTACGCAGTCCCTGCTCCAGGGGGGCAGACCTGACATGGAGGTTCAGGGTGTAGGGTTCAGCAGCAGCAGCAGCAGACACCGGTCCTCGTCGCCCTTAGCAACCTAAACCCTAAACCCTAATAAAACAAAGGCGTCCTCCAGGTGGCGACCCTGTGAGATACAAGGGTTCAGATTTCAGATCTGAGGGCCTGATGGGGCCATTTGGGGGTCCAAGCCTGGATTTTCTGGGCTCAGTATTTACCGTGGGTCTGATTTTCAGGGCTCAGGGTGCAAGCCTGAATGTTCAGGGTCCAGGATTTAGGTATCGTTGTCCGGGGCTCAGGTTTCATGTAAGGAGATTAAGGTCTGGGGTTCAGGGTTGAGGACTGACAGGTCAAGAGCCAGGGCTTAGGTCCGGGGTTCGGGATTCAGGCGAGGTTCAGGTCTTGACGGGCAGGATCCAGAGTTTAGGTCCGGGGTTCAGAATTCAGGCGGGGTTCAGGTCTGACGGGCCAGGATCCAGAGTCAAGGTCCGGGTTCAGGATTCAGGCGGGGTTCAGGTCTTGAAGGGCCAGGATCCAGAGTTTAGATCCGGGGTTCAGGATTCAGGCGGGGTTCAGACCTGACGGGCCAGGATCCAGACTCAAGGTCCGGGGTTCAGGATTCAGGCGGGGTTCAGGTCTGACGGAACAGGGTCCAGAGTTTAGGTCCGGGGTTCAGGATTCAGGCGGGGTTCAGGTCAGGCGGGGTTAAGGCCTGACGGACCAGGATCCAGAGTCAAGGTCCGGGGTTCAGGATTCAGGCGGGGTTCAGGTCTTGACGGGCAGGATCCAGAGTCAAGGTCCGGGGTTCAGGATTCAGGCGGGGTTCAGGTCTTGACGGGCAGGATCCAGAGTTTAGGTCCGGGGTTCAGGATTCAGGCGGGGTTCAGGCCTGACGGGCCAGGATCCAGAGTCAAGATCCGGGGTTCAGGATTCAGGCGGGGTTCAGGTCTTGACGGGCCAGGGTCCAGAGTTTAGATCCGGGGTTCAGGGTTCAGGCGGGGTTCAGGTCTGACGGGCCAGGGTCCAGAGTTTAGATCCGGGGTTCAGGGTTCAGGCGGGGTTCAGGTCTTGACGGGCAGGATCCAGAGTTTAGGTCCGGGGTTCAGGATTCAGGCGGGGTTCAGGCCTGACGGGCCAGGATCCAGAGTCAAGGTCCGGAGCTCAGGTCAGGCGGGGTTCAGGTCTTGACGGGCCAGGGTCCAGAGTTTAGGTCCGGGGTTCAGGATTCAGGCGGGGTTCAGGTCTTGACAGGCCAAGATCCAGAGTCAAGGTCCGGGGTTCAGGATTCAGGCGGGGTTCAGGTCCTGACAGGGCAGGGGCCAGTGTTCAGGTATCATGGTCTGGGTGGTACAAACTAGGGGCTTAGGGTTTAGGGTTTACGGTTCAGAATTCAGCAGAGAAAGATCAGGACCGGAATTATCTACGTACCCCGCTTGCCAGCATTAGAGCGTATGATCAAGAGTTTAGGGTTTAGACATTCAAGTGATCGATGCAAGGGTTCAGCGTCTCTCCTCCTTCAAGCCGGCCGCGAGGACGTATCGGAATTCAGGCGGTTAGAACCCTAGGGCTAGGCTCACCGGCATCGTCTTGACCGTTCCGCTCATGAACGTTATCGTCTCACGGATGCTCTGGAGGGTCGAAGGAGGCTGCACAACGTCCCGCAGGGTGGGGGCCTCGCCTTGGCCCACCTGCACATATCAATTATAAAGGGAGTTCATAACAGCCAGCTAACATAGTCTTACAACACGGTCTAAGCCAGGGTGGGGTGCTTCGCTTTTGCTGACCTGCACATATCAATCATGTAGTAGCGGGCGGTACATAAGGCCCGGGGGGAACAAAGGGGTCGGCAGTGTGGTGCAGGGTGGGGTGCTTCGCCCTGGCCCACCTGCACATATCAATTATAAAGGGAGTCCATAACAGCCAGCTAGCATAGTCTTACAACACGGTCTAAGCCAGGGTGGGGTGCTTCGCCTTGGCCCACCTGCACATATCAATCATAATGGGGCAGGCCGTGCGTCAGGCCAGGTTGAGACTAGTGGAAACAAAGAGATTGGCAGGATGGTGTAGGAGGGGGTGTCTCTCACTGCCCTACCTGCACACATCAGGCCATACAGGAGGATGGGAGAGGTACGGTAAGACAGGGTTTGTGCACGTTAAAAGAAAAGAGGTTGGCAGTATGATGCAGGAAGGGGGGCCTCACCCTGGCCTGCTTGCGATTCATCAGACGCTACACAGGCATGCTCGTGGGGTTAGGGTTTAGGAAACACTAATCCGTCCAGACATGCCCTGACGCCCTAAGCCCTGCTTGCAATTCTTCATATGCTACACAGGCCAGGGGGCGGGCAGTACGGCAACACGGCTTGTGCAAACACAGGAGCAGGCAGTACAGAGCGCTCAGAGCACTTGTGCAGCCTCTTGCAGCATCCAGTTAGACGGGCCTGTCTCACGCACTGAAACCACTTAGACTACAGGCTACAAAAAGACTACAGACTACAGACCCTTATACCTGGCCAGTAGGGATGGCTATCCCGTATGCATGGGGTCGAAACGTATATATATATATCCGGTGCCCATGTTGAGCTCAATATAGGGTATGCAAGTACATAGGGTACGCAAGTATGGACAATAAGCAAGTATATACGCTTTCCCCGTTCCGTATACACCTGCGTTTATTTGTTTTCCCCGTGCATGCTTTGTTTCAAATCGTTCGGACACCATCCCTGACCCATTGCGAGTGAGGGACAACAAACTGTCGATCTGTCGACACATCAGCGGCCCACACTGGCGAGCCAATAGACCTTGACGAAGTGCGTCCTTTTTTTTGGCAACGTCCAGTCCTTGGGGCCTGTCTGTCCTACTTGGAGCGCTTAACCCTCAACCCTCACCAGGTCCTTGTAGACGCATTTCGCGCCTCACATCAGCCGGGCTATGGGGCATTACATACCTGCATCAAGCGCTATACCCTTAAACCCTCATCCCCCCTAAACCCTCATCCTCCCTAAACTTCACCAGGCCCTTGAATAAGCAGATCAAACCTCGCGTCACCCGGTCAATGGGGCATTACATACCTGCTTAAAGCGCTTGATCCCTAAACCCTCATCCCCCTAAACTTCACCAGGCCCTTAAATACAAATACCGGTATGGAGCCTTGCATCATTGGGGCAAGTGTGGCTTTACTCCCCTGCTTGAAGCACTTGACCCCTAAACCCTCACGCCTAAACCCCCTCAAACCACAACCCTCACCAGGCTCTTAAAGGGGCGATGTTCAACCTCACTGTATTCGGTAAATTGGGGCATTACTCCCCTGCTCCAAGCGCTGGACCCCTTAACCCTCGCCCCCTGAACTCTCAACCACACGCACCAGATCCTTGAAGAAGCGTGTAGTGCCTTGCAACATCCTGTCGATCGGTCCTGTACTGCCGGGCCCTCCCGGTCCCATCTGAAGACGGGTCCAGCCCTCGTAGGTGCGCAGCACTCCGTCATACTGGAGGAATAGGCGCAGCACCTGAAGGGTATAGGGGCAAGGGTTTCTGTTTAAGGGTTTAGGGGGGTTAGGGCAGCACCCGTCATAATGGAGGATCAGGCGCAGCGCTTTAATGGTTTAGGGTTTGAGGTTTAGGGGTTCAGTAGCAGCACCCCGTCATACTGGAGGAACAGGCGCAGCGCCTGCAGGATTAAGGGTTCAGAGTTTACGGGTTAGGTTTAGGGGTCAAGGTTTAGGGGCAGCACCCCATCATACTGGAGGAATAGGCGCAGAGCCTGAAGGGTTTAGGGTTTAGGGTTAGGGCTTAAGGGTTTGGGGTTTAGGTTTTAGGGGCAGCACCCCATCATACTGGAGGAATAGGTGCAGCGCCTGAAGCGGGTAATCCAGCGTGGGTGTTGACATGCAAGGCACCTTGACCCTAATGCTGTTTCAGGGTAGATGTTTAGGGTTGATGTTCAAATCCCCAGGGTTTATATTTATAATGTAACGTTTCCTCCAGGGTTAATGTTTAGGGTCTGCCCCGCCCCAGCTGTGGTTAAGTGCCCCCCCCCTAAAGGGGCACACCACCCCTTGTCCTAGCCGCACCCCTTGTACTGGTGGCACCCTTTGAAGGTGCTGCAGCCTGCAGCTGTTCCACCAATACGCACCCGCCAGTACCAGAAGGTGTACAACACCCCCTTGTACTGGTGGCAGACCCTCGTACTGCTGGAAGGGATGTTGAGTTTAGACGAATAGGTCTCATGGTTCATGCTATATGGTTGATAGGTCAGGTTTCATTCTTAGGGCTCATGCTGACAGGTGTACAGCCTGTACATGGGAGTGGGTTTACGGATCGTTTGTTTCAACTGAGGGATTAGGGTTGAAGGTCGACTATTTAACTGAGGGATCAGAGTTTAGGGTTAACTGCTTGAACTGAGGGAGCAGGGCTTCGGGTTGAATGTTTGAATTGAGGGATTACGGTTTAGGTTCGACGGCTTGAACTGAGGATTTGGAATGAACTGTTCGAACTGAGGGTTTGGAACTAACTGCTTGAACTGAGGGTTTGGAACTAACTGCTTGAACTGAGGGTTTGGAATAAACTGCTTGAACTGAGGGTTTGGAATTAACTGTTTGAACTGAGGGTTTGGAATTAACTGCTTGAACTGAGGGTTTGGAACTAACTGCTTGAACTGAGGGTTTGGAATTAACTGTTTGAACTGAGGGTTTGGAATTAACTGCTTGAACTGAGGGTTTGGAATTAACTGCTTGAACTGAGGGTTTGGAATTAACTGCTTGAACTGAGGGTTTGGAATTAACTGCTTGAACTGAGGGTTTGGAATTAACTGCTTGAACTGAGGGTTTGGAATTAACTGCTTGAATTGAGGGTTTGGAATTAACTGTTTGAACTGAGGGTTTGGAACTAACTGCTTGAACTGAGGGTTTGGAATTAACTGCTTGAACTGAGGGTTTGGAACTAACTGCTTGAACTGAGGGTTTGGAATTAACTGCTTGAACTGAGGGTTTGGAATTAACTGCTTGAACTGAGGGTTTGGAACTAAATGTTTGAACTGAGGGTTTGGAATTAACTGCTTGAACTGAGGGTTTGGAATCAACTGCTTGAACTGAGGCTTTGGAATTAACTGCTTGAACTGAGGGTTTGTAATTAACTGCTTGAACTGAGGGTTTGGAATTAACTGCTTGAACTGAGGGTTTGGAATTAACTGCTTGAACTGAGGGTTTGGAATTAACTGCTTGAACTGAGGGTTTGGAATTAACTGTTTGAACTGAGGCTTTGGAACTAATTGCTTGAACTGAGGATTTGGAATTAACTGCTTGAACTGAGGGTTTGGAATTAACTGTTTGAACTGAGGGTTTGGAACTAACTACTTCAACTGAGGGTTTGGAATTAACTGCTTGAACTGAGGGTTTGGAACTAATTGCTTGAACTGAGGGTTTGGAATTAACTGTTTGAACTGAGGCTTTGGAATTAACTGCTTGAACTGAGGGTTTGGAATCAACTGCTTGAACTGAGGGTTTGGAATTAACTGCTTGAACTGAGGGTTTGGAATTAACTGCTTGAACTGAGGGTTTGGAATTAACTGCTTGAACTGAGGGTTTGGAATTAACTGCTTGAACTGAGGGTTTGGAATTAACTGCTTGAACTGAGGGTTTGGAATTAACTGTTTGAACTGAGGGTTTGGAATTAACTGCTTGAACTGAGGCTTAGGAATTAACTGCTTGAACTGAGGGTTTGGAATTAACTGCTTGAACTCAGGGTTCGGAATCAACTGCTTGAACAGAGGGTTTGGAATTAACTGCTTGAACTGAGGGTTTGGAATTATCTGCTTGATCTGAGGGTTTGGAATCAACTGCTTGAACTGAGGCTTTGGAAATAACTGCTTGAACTGAGGGTTTGGAATTAATTGCTTGAACTGAGGGTTTGGAATTAACTGTTCGAACTGAGGGTTTGGATCTAAATGCTTGAACCGAGGGTTTGGAA
Source organism: Limnomonas spitsbergensis (assembly GCA_037349105.1). Lineage (NCBI taxonomy): Eukaryota > Viridiplantae > Chlorophyta > Chlorophyceae > Chlamydomonadales > Limnomonas > Limnomonas spitsbergensis. Next base: position 1,250,934 of record JAYJMM010000094.1, on the reverse strand, counting down.
TTAACTGCTTGAACTGAGGGTTTGGAATTAACTGCTTGAACTGAGGGTTTGGAATTAACTGCTTGAACTGAGGAAATATAGTTGTAGGACTAACCGTTTTAACAGAGGGCACAGAGTTTATGGTCAACTGTTTGGACTGGGGGGAATAAGGTTTAGGGTTAACAGTTTAGGGTTGTGGGTTGATTGTTTTAAATGACGGATTAGGGCTTATGGTCAATGTTTGGACTGAAAAGAAAAGTTTAGGGTAACTGTTTTAACTGAGGGATTAGGGTTCTTGGTCGATTGCTTGAACTGACGGATTAGGGCTTATGGTTAAATGTTGGAATTGAGGGAATATGGTTTTAGGGTTAACTGTTTTAATTGGGGAAATAGGGTTTAGGGTTAACTGCTTGCACATCTTTATTAAATGGACCCTGCCTGAAGCAGCGTGTGATGGGACAAAACAACAAAGGGTACAAATGTTGGACAGCCTATGTTCAATATCACAACCGCCACATTTTTTGCCGCTTTGTTTTTGCCTTGAGCCTTCCCTAAATTACTGCAGTAGTTGAGCTTTTTGGCTCCCTTCATTTGAAACCCCTTCCTCAAAAGAGAACTCTGCGCTTGTTCAGCTATTTGGCCTTGGGCCTTCCCTGCATTGCTGCGCTTGTTCAGGTATTTGGCCTTGTGCCTTCCCTGCATTGCTGCGCTTGTTCAGCTTTTGGCACCCTTCCATTCAAACCCCTTCCTCAAGACAGGACTCTGCCGGACAGCTACCTCACTACCTGATAAGAGTTATAGGGTGTAGGGTTTCATCTATGACGCGTCTCCCCTCACCTCAGCCGATGTCTAGGCTTAAGATTCAGGGTTGAGGGTTTGAGGTATAGGGTGTAGGTTTTCATCTGTGACGCGCCTTCCCTCACCTCAGCCGATGTCTAGGCTTAGGATTCAGGGTCAAGGGATTGAGTTTTAGGGTTTCAGATTTCATCTGAGCTGCGTCTTCCCTCCCCTCAGTCCACATCCAGGGTTAAGATGCCAGGTTTAGGGTTAGGAGTGTGCCGCGTCTTACCTCACCTCAATGGATGTCTAGGATTAAGATGCAAGGTTTAGGGTTAGGAGTGTGCCGCGTCTTACCTCACCTCAATCGATGTCTAGGATTAAGATGCAAGGTTTAGGGTTAGGAGTGTGCTGCGTCTTACCTCACCTCAATCGATGTCTAGGATTAAGATGCCAGGTTTAGGGTTAGGAGTGTGCTGCGTCTTACCTCACCTCAATCGATGTCTAGGATTAAGATGCAAGGTTTAGGGTTAGGAGTGTGCTGCGTCTTACCTCACCTCAATCGATGTCTAGGATTAAGATGCAAGGTTTAGGGTTAGGAGTGTGCTGCGTCTTACCTCACCTCAATCGATGTCTAGGATTAAGATGCCAGGTTTAGGGTTAGGAGTGTGCTGCGTCTTACCTCACCTCAATCGATGACTAGGATTAAGATGCCAGGTTTAGGGTTAGGAGTGTGCCGCGTCTTACCTCACCTCAATCGATGTCTAGGATTAAGATGCAAGGTTTAGGGTTAGGAGTGTGCTGCGTCTTACCTCACCTCAATCGATGACTAGGATTAAGATGCAAGGTTTAGGGTTAGGAGTGTGCTGCGACTTACCTCACCTCAATCGATGTCTAGGATTAAGATGCAAGGTTTAGGGTTAGGAGTGTGCCGCGTCTTACCTCACCTCAATCGATGTCTAGGATTAAGATGCAAGGTTTAGGGTTAGGAGTGTGCTGCGTCTTACCTCACCTCAATCGATGTCTAGGATTAAGATGCAAGGTTTAGGGTTAGGAGTGTGCTGCGTCTTACCTCACCTCAATCGATGTCTAGGATTAAGATGCAAGGTTTAGGGTTAGGAGTGTGCTGCGTCTTACCTCACCTCAATCGATGTCTAGGATTAAGATGCCAGGTTTAGGGTTAGGAGTGTGCCGCGTCTTACCTCACCTCAATCGATGTCTAGGATTAAGATGCAAGGTTTAGGGTTAGGAGTGTGCTGCGTCTTACCTCACCTCAATCGATGTCTAGGATTAAGATGCAAGGTTTAGGGTTAGGAGTGTGCTGCGACTTACCTCACCTCAATCGATGTCTAGGATTAAGATGCAAGGTTTAGGGTTAGGAGTGTGCCGCGTCTTACCTCACCTCAATCGATGTCTAGGATTAAGATGCAAGGTTTAGGGTTAGGAGTGTGCTGCGTCTTACCTCACCTCAATCGATGTCTAGGATTAAGATGCAAGGTTAAGGGTTAGGAGTGTGCTGCGTCTTATCTCACCTCAATCGATGTCTAGGATTAAGATGCCAGGTTTAGGGTTAGGAGTGTGCCGCGTCTTACCTCACCTCAATCGATGTCTAGGATTAAGATGCCAGGTTTAGGGTTAGGAGTGTGCTGCGTCTTACCTCACCTCAATCGATGTCTAGGATTAAGATGCAAGGTTTAGGGTTAGGAGTGTGCTGCGTCTTACCTCACCTCAATCGATGTCTAGGATTAAGATGCAAGGTTTAGGGTTAGGAGTGTGCTGCGTCTTACCTCACCTCAATCGATGTCTAGGATTAAGATGCAAGGTTTAGGGTTAGGAGTGTGCCGCGTCTTACCTCACCTCAATCGATGTCTAGGATTAAGATGCAAGGTTTAGGGTTAGGAGTGTGCTGCGTCTTACCTCACCTCAATCGATGTCTAGGATTAAGATGCAAGGTTTAGGGTTAGGAGTGTGCTGCGTCTTACCTCACCTCAATCGATGTCTAGGATTAAGATGCATGGTTTAGGGTTAGGAGTGTGCTGCGTCTTACCTCACCTCAATCGATGTCTAGGATTAAGATGCCAGGTTTAGGGTTAGGAGTGTGCTGCGTCTTACCTCACCTCAATCGATGTCTAGGATTAAGATGCCAGGTTTAGGGTAAGAAGTGTGCCGCGTCTTACCTCACCTCAATCGATGTCTAGGATTAAGATGCCAGGTTTAGGGTTAGGAGTGTGCTGCGTCTTACCTCACCTCAATCGATGTCTAGGATTAAGATGCCAGGTTTAGGGTTAGGAGTGTGCTGCGTCTTACCTCACCTCAATCGATGTCTAGGATTAAGATGCAAGGTTTAGGGTTAGGAGTGTGCTGCGTCTTACCTCACCTCAATCGATGTCTAGGATTAAGATGCAAGGTTTAGGGTTAGGAGTGTGCCGCGTCTTACCTCACCTCAATCGATGTCTAGGATTAAGATGCCAGGTTTAGGGTTGGGAGTGTGCTGCGTCTTACCTCACCTCAATCGATGTCTAGGATTAAGATGCAAGGTTTGGGGTTAGGAGTGTGCTGCGTCTTACCTCACCTCAATCGATGTCTAGGATTAAGATGCAAGGTTTAGGGTTAGGAGTGTGCTGCGTCTTACCTCACCTCAATCGATGTCTAGGATTAAGATGCAAGGTTTAGGGTTAGGAGTGTGCTGCGTCTTACCTCACCTCAATCGATGTCTAGGATTAAGATGCAAGGTTTAGGGTTAGGAGTGTGCTGCGTCTTACCTCACCTCAATCGATGTCTAGGATTAAGATGCCAGGTTTAGGGTTAGGAGTGTGCTGCGTCTTACCTCACCTCAATCGATGTCTAGGATTAAGATGCAAGGTTTAGGGTTAGGGGTGTGCTGCGTCTTACCTCACCTCAATCGATGTCTAGGATTAAGATGCAAGGTTTAGGGTTAGGAGTGTGCTGCGACCTACCTCACCTCAATCGATGTCTAGGATTAAGATGCAAGGTTTAGGGTTAGGAGTGTGCTGCGACCTACCTCACCTCAATCGATGTCTAGGATTAAGATGCCAGGTTTAGGGTTAGGAGTGTGCTGCGACTTACCTCACCTCAATCGATGTCTAGGATTAAGATGCAAGGTTTAGGGTTAGGAGTGTGCTGCGTCTTACCTCACCTCAATCGATGTCTAGGATTAAGATGCAAGGTTTAGGGTTAGGAGTGTGCCGCGTCTTACCTCCCTTCTATCAATGCCTCGGATAAAGATTCAGGGGTCAGGGTTTAGGGCTTCGAGTTGAGTCTGACCCGTGTGGCACCCCCCTTCTACCCAAGCCTAGGATCAGCGCTCAGGGTTAAGGGTTCACAATTTGGTCTGTGCGGCATCTTGCTTTCCTTCTATAAATGTGTAGGCGTAGGAATCAGGGTTCAGGGTTTAGGGGAGATGTCTAGTCTGTGCCGCGTCAGTACTCCCTTGTGAGTCACACCTCGCTCCCGCCAATGTTTAAGCATGAGATTCAGGGTTAGGGTTTCGTGTTACCGTACATTTGATTTGCCTCCCCTTGGATATGAAAAAACTATTTCTTTTACTGCTGCCCCCAGGGCGAATTTTGGATCAAAACTCTCAACTTCTGACTGGAAACTGGCATCGGCAATGGATAATAGTGTTTGAAAGCATCCCTCAATCCCCAACAACGTTAATTATGGGGGAAGGCATTGCAAATCTACAGTATACTTTTAACCCTAAACCCTGCCATAGTCTGTGCCGCGCCTTCACTCCCTTGTGCGCCTAACCTCGCTTCTGCCGATTTCTGGATGCGCAGCTAGGCGGCTGAGGTAGCGCTCCACACCGAGCCGCCGGTCCTCCACAAAACGGGGATGCAGCCGCCGCGCCTCAACCATGTTGCGCCGCGGGCGGGGCGGAATACAGTGGCCGGGGTACAGCGCCTGGGGGTGGGTGGGTGGGGGTGTTTTCAGCAGGCGGAAAAATCTTGTGGTCACCAACACACCTGTGACAGGCACTGCAAACCACAACGTCTCGGAAACGGCGTTTGACCCTCCTCTGACACGCCCCTTCCCCCTCCCCCCATTTCCTAGACTTCAGCCCCCCTCATTGCCCCATCATGCTACATACACTGCAAAGCTACCACGTCTCGGAAACGGCGTTTGACCCTCTTGAGACTTCAGCCCCTCCCCATTGCCCCTGTCACCTACCCTCCAGTCACCCACATACGGCATACCTGCAGCAGGCACTGTAGAGCCACCACGTCTCGGAAGCGGCGTTTGACCTCCATCGAGGCCTCAGGCATGCGATGGCCTCCAGGACCAGTCACCGTACAGGTGATGGGGAAGACCATGTAGGCCGCATCCAGGCCTGTGTACAGCAACGGCAGAGGAACAGGGGGGGGATGACATTTGGGCCCCATGCAGGCGTGTACACATCTACGTCAGAAGAGGGGGGGGGGGAGGGGGAGGGGGGATGACATAAAGGCCCCATCCCGGCCTGTGTACAGCAAGGGCAGAGGAATGGGGGAGGGGGAGGGGAAGGGGGGAGGGAATTTAGGCCCCATGCAGCCTGTGTGCGGCAAGGGCAGAGGAGGAAGAAGGGGGTGAGGGATAGCATGTAGGCATCATACAGAAGTGTTTAGGCATTTGAATGCATGCAACAGCTCAGCCCGAGTCTAAGCAACAGTTGATCTAGTAACAGAAGGCTCATGTGCGGCAAGGGCAGAGGAGCGGGGGAAGGGACAGTTGACAGCAGGGGAGGGTGGGGTGGGGATAGCTAAGAGACAGCAGAGGAGGGGTGGGGGGGAGTCGGCGATGGGGATGAACGCTGTCTCAAGCCTGCTCCCCCCTGCTCCCCTGCATCCCTGCCCCCCACTTATCAACCGCTGCTGCTCCGCCCACTACCCCACGCCTCTGCCCCCGACCCCCAAGCTCAAACGTGTCGGCAACGCCCACCAAATCTGCCCTTTCGAGTTCTGCCGATCTTTGAAGCCGGGTTAACAGAGGCCACAACCCGTCATCGACTGGCGCATCGTATTCATACAAACAGGAGACACTTTACAGATAAACCTCCACGCCGTACCGCTGTACCCCGCTGTACCCCCATTCCTGTGAATAAGACTTCTCCGTGCCCATATTACCGGTCCTCATTCAGCTGGAATCGAGCTTGCTCAACCCCTCCTAGCCTCACCCGCCCGAGAACTGGGCAGGTGGGGCCTACCGGATGAGCACACCATCTTCAACTCATTCATGTCGATCACTCACCAGGCACGGACGCTGGGCCTGCCACCTTGGTGGGCTGCCCCACTGAGACACAATAGACAGGCCCGGGTTCTGGGTCCTGCCTCCGAGCCCAGGTCGGTTCAGGAGCTGAACCGTGCTGGCGGTACATGTCACCGACGACAGAGTCCGACCACGAGGCCCCATGCGGCTGTCCGCTGGGCGCGGGCGGGGCGCTGGGCCAGGATGACGAGGTGAGGGCGGGTGCGGAGGGAAAACCTGTGGGCTGTATCGACCATGCCGTCGACCTTTCTGACGCGACGGGAGGGTAGTGCTGCAGCTGCTGCTGCTGCTGCTGCTGGGATGCGCGCTCACGCCATGGCTGCTGCTGCTGCTGCTGTGGGATCTGCTCTATAGCCTGCGGACGCTGGTAGTGCTCTGGAAGGGGGTAGGATGCTGCCGCCGCGAGCGGGGTGGGGACAGCGGGGTAGGGGCTGATGGAGCAATGCCTAGAGTCCACAGCTGCTGCCGCTGCCGCCGAGGGCAGGGTGGGCGGAGCGTAAGGTCCCTGTCCTGGCAGGGCTCGCGCGGGGTGTGCTGCGAGCGCTTCGTTTTTCGATGGGCTCATGAGGCAAACGTCGGACATTGGGTCGTGGTCAGTACTGGCATCCCGGGGGAGCAGGGGAGCGGGGGTGGGGCGCTGCAGGCTGCTGCGGGCCGCAGCGGGTGCAGGCCCCGATGCTGTTGGCAGGGAGAAGGAAGACGCCATCATGGAGGACTGGTTGGAGTATGCTGAGTAAAAGGATTCGGAGGCGGCGCTGGCGTACATGCTGGAGGCAGCGGTCGCATGGCCGTTGACATGGGTTGTGAGCATGGTGGCTGCATGGGCGTCGGCGAGCGTGCTGGAGGCATGGGAGTCCGTTTGATGTTGCGACTCATCCTGCAATGCAGCGGGGTAGAGCTGAGTCAGCATACATATTTCCATGCTAGAGGATCACCTGTCTAAGGCTGTGTGTGGTAAAGCTTGTCTTAGGAACTGGGGATTGGTTCACTGCGATGGATCGTTGTCGCTCGCAAATAATTCAGAGCTTAATGTGTTTAAATGATTGCAAGAGTTTGAATTGACATACGTTTTCATCAATGCAGCTCGTGAGGGGGTCGTAGTCTGGTTCCGACATGGCCCTGTGATCCACAGGAAATGCTCAGAGACAGGTGTCACTCGCTTCCAATGTTCTAATTATTGCTGTTTTAATTGACTGACCTCTCGAGTTATCTGTTCCCGCGCGGACGGTGAAGAAAGCAGACAATAAGGGGAAGCTGACGGGGCCCGTTGATAGGGGCAGGTTCGAGCCAAGGATCTGGAGCGAACGCTTTGAAGTGAGTGCGGGTGCCCACAAATTCGAAAAAACGCTATTGTGACACTTAGACAGGCTTCTCAGTCTTAATTGCTGTTGCTTTGGCGGTGACAGACTTCTTCTCGCGCGCATCTGGCATGCCGCAATTGGATCGTGGAAGGGAGGCAGGGCAGGCTCTGACACGGAGCATATTGTCGAACGAGTTGATTGGACGCGCGCTGCGCCTCTAGTCTGACAGATCCCAACGCGCACAGCGACAGCACCCCTTCCAATTCGCGACAAGCCATCGACCAGGCCACTGCTGGTTGGCCGCTGGGCCGGAGCAAATGTCGAAGAAGGTCAGCGGTCTTTTCGGCGGGCCGCTTTCAACACGTGAATACTGCGAGGACAGGGATGCGCGTGCTCGCTTGCTGGCTGAATCGGAAAGGCAGAGGGAAGCAGCTGAGCGCAAGGCCATGAAGCGGGACCGGCCCCTTCTGAATAAAGTGGAGCGCGTCGTTGCGCAGCCTCCCAACCCCAAGGAGGAGAAGAAGAAGCGCTTCAGGAGCGATCTGGACATGTTTGACGATCTCGACAAGGAAGGCCCCGCGGGTGCAGCTGCTAAGAAGAGCAAGCGACCTGACCCGCCAGCCAGCAGTGTGCCGTCTAGAATCTCAGCTGCGAACGGTCGACCAGCCCCCACGAGAGCACCGCTGGCTGGCAAGGCGAGTCCAATGAACGCAAGATTGGGACATTTTGCATGAGCTGCATGGGCATGAATGCAGGTGCAGCGTTCTCGACCATGGGCTGGTCAGTTCTCTGCCTGAGAGAATCTTGCTGCATTATCTAGATAATGGTATGGGCCAATGTTAAAAGCCAGCACACCGACAGAGAAGAAGCATCTTACCCCCCGACGGGGCGAGTGCGTAGCTTGGAGTCTGATGTCATGCTCTCTAAGCTTTCGTGAGTGTGCACACCAACCTGGAACAGCATGGTACCAGGGACAAGCAAGCTGTGAGGCTGATGCACATATGCATACAAGTATCAAATAAATATGACAGACCCATGCGTAAACAAACCCTCGCAGCTTGCTTCCTTGCACCTTCAAGCGCGCTGTTCTTGTCACAGTATCCATGCAGCCACCCAAAACCACAGCATTTTTCAAAGGGTCAGGCAGAGTGGACCGGATGCTGTGACACTTCTTTCTCTGCACTCTTTGCAGCATAGCCGCATCGCACCAGGGCTCGTGAAACTGAGAATACGAACGTCCAACTGGAAAAGGCGCAGGCACCCTACGCTATGACAGGCCCTGCTGCCGGCAGCCCAGCGTTTTTTCTTGCTATGTACCACCGCCGGTATCCAGTGCTACCTGTGCCTCTGGCATAAGGCTGTTGCATGGCCAATGGCGCCAGAACAGTGGGCCATAACCTGATCCTTGGTTGCTCCCTCGCCGCAGGCACCTGCCCACGAGCGAAGGATGTCGGCCCCCTCCGGCTCAGGGCCTGGTCAGCTGACCAAACGCCCAGCACCGCCTCCGCCAGATGTCAGGAACGGGCAATGCCCATCGGGCGCATCAGCCGGCCCCGCCTCGTCTCGCCTGCCTGCCGGCCCACCCGGCGGCTCCGGACTGTCCTCGAGATCGCCCCAAGGTGCAGGGGGGCGACCGGGCGGCCCGCCAGGGCGTCCCCCGCCTGCCAATGGACATCAGGCCACTCGGAACGGGACGGGAGCGCCGGGTCCACGGTTAACAGGGGGCGCGGGGCCTGGCCAGCGCACCAGCACCATGGCCCACGGTGGTCCCCCGGCGGCACAGCATCGTGGCTTGACAGCGGGCCCAAATGGAAAATCCGCCACCCAGCAGCGGCCCGGTGCCTCCGCCGGGCGGGGTGCCGGAGGGCCGCGGCCCCAGGGTCCCTCCCCCGGTGGACGTGGACCGGGCGCGAGTAGCAGCTATGCAGGTGCGCCGCGGGCGGCGCGGCCGGCGCCCGCTTCTCGGCTGGGCGCTGTCCAGCGAGGCAGCTTCTACCCGAAACCGGCTCAGCAGCGGCCGGGCGCTTACCGACACCCGGCGGACGATGAGAGCGAGGAGGATAGCGATGCCGGCTTCATTGTTGAAGACGAGGAGGAGGAGGCGGAGGAGGACTGGAGGCGGGAGATGAGGCGGCTGACCGGATATGACCCGCGCAAGTGCGTGTGGCTGGGGACGGGGTAAAGGGTTCAAACCCATAAAAAAAAGTCCCTGACCTGTCATCTGCTACTCCTGCTTAACAGCATGATCTCATGTACCGGTCGTCATTTACTGCCCTGTTGTCTGCCGCTGTCCCTCTGCCAGGTTCCAAGGCATAGACGAGGGCGATGACCGGAGCATGGTTGCTGGCTGGAGGGAGGTGGAGGCTGAGGAGAAGCGGAGTGCACGAATGGGTGAGTGGCAGGCAGTGTACATTGGACACAGGCTTACTGACAGCCTGCTATGTGTCAAGCTATCATTTAGCGGACAGCCTGACACGTAGCCGGTAAGTAGCTTAAAGGCTGCGAGCTATGAGACGAAGCATCAAAATATCAAATGGATTCACTTGAGCCCCACGCTGTGTCCGTGCACTCTACCCGGATGTGTCAACACATGCAGACGTACAGGCATTCATAAATGCATGGCAGACGGGTGCATGCTAGTCGGACTGATTCATGGAACCAAACCAAAAGCGGCCGGTGGTCGTTGCCCTTACAACAGGGCTCGCCAAACGAGGCCTGTCACAGGTCTTGATGTAGCTGAATTGTAGCTGTAGCCTACAGCTCCTGATTCCTGCACTAAGCGGTGGCATAATGACCTGAATGCTGCCTCAGGCCGGGCCGAGGACGAGCGGGAGGAGATTTTGGAGCGGAAACGAGCGGAGGACAAGACGAAGCGCAAGAGCACGAAAAAGGGCGGGTCAGACCGGTTCCTGGATGATTAAAGTGTGGACTGTCGCGGTGAAGGCACAGAGCTGGACAGTTGAAGTGTGAACTTTCACCCCAGTGACCTCGGGATCAGTCCTTGGTGGAGGTGCTGAGAATGTGCCCTTCAGCAAGAGGCGGGTCCTTCCTACTGTGCATACGCGGCATCGGCTTATTCTACAGGACTGACTTGATTATCACGCCCCGGAAGCGTGATTCCCTTTCATGCGGAGAAGGTGTTATGAGAAGAAATAATTATGTACCTTTCACAGTCTCATATTGATGCAATCTCGGTAGCCAGATGCCCAATGAACCATCTTCACGACTTCACACCAACGGTCGAGTACCGTATTTTAGTGTACCGTAGGGAGTGGGACATCAATGGTTTGGACGCCTTTGCTTTTGCATGAGGGCTATACTCTCGAGGGCTTGGGATTCCGACTTCCTTTCGTTTTCAGCCTTTTTTCAGTACCCTTTCTTTCTTTCTTGTAGCTTCCCTTTTGATTCCAAACACAGGTAGGTGGACGCCCACGTGGCTGACTAGCCTTTTTGAGCATGCATGCTCAAAACTGACCATTTGGTCAGTTGGTCATCAGAGCGAGCACCAGAGGTTCCAGTAGGGATATGCCGCGAGGCAAAGACGCGTACACCGGGCAAGTATGCAAATATAGCTGAGTCATCGGAAAGCGCAGTGGCAATAAACCGCAACCGGAACATGTTCCGGTGACCGCCGATCTTTGTGGAATAAGATGGGCCCCACACACCGGGCCGGCGGGCTCTACACGTCAACACAGTTTCGATACGGCAAATCTGATACGGATGAGTAATCGACGAGTCGTTGGAACCCAGGGGGCACACGGTCACGTCAAAGTAGGGGAGGGTGGAAAGGGGCACTCGATGGGATGGGTGGGTGGGGGATGTGCACAGTTGGTGAGGGTACTGTCCTGAGCAGCGGTCATGAGGTGGGTTTCCTCCGAGGCCCCAAGCCGAAGGACACTCGATGGGGGGAATTGTGTAACCACTGCCACGAGGGGATGTGCCCAAAAATGGCACCACCCCTGCCCACCATCCCTGGCTCTCCATGCCACTGTGTCCCTGTGTTCCAACTCCACAGGGCAGTGGACTAGGGGTAGCGAGTGTCCCCTCGGAATCCGGGGGTCTTTAACCCCATCCCTCATCGGGATACCCCACCCTCCCACGTGTCACACACCCCTCCTCGTGAGTGAGTTAGGAAAACCACTTATAAACCACTTTGAGAGGGGTGTTATAAGGTTTGAGAAGTGCCAAGACGACTTTCGAATTGTAGGTACTGCGTGAATCATTTCACCCCTTACGCGCTCCCTTTCATAGCTTTGAGCCACTCTTAAAGGGGTTAGTATTGTTCTGTATTCATGCCACCCTGTCCGACGATGATCAAACCTTTGAATATGAAAAAGGGGCGGATCCCGAACTAGTTACTGATAAGCACATGTGTAGGAACACTGCTGTCGTGTCAGCGACGAGTTTCGCTTATAAATCAATTTGTATCATCAACAGAGCTATCGATCAGATTACTGCCATGAAAGAAAGAGCTGAAAACCCCGCCATATACTGTTATATGTTGATATTCTCAGGAATCAGCCACAAGGATGGAAACAACACTCTCAAGCCCAGTAATATCAGCCGGCTTGGCGTCCCCTGGTTTTAGACGAGTTCAAGAGGAAGCACGCACCCGATAATCCTACATGAATTCGGCAACGTTTTCGAGGCTCTTCACCAGCGGCGTAGCAAGACGCTCTCAGAACGAATTGGGGCGCAGCCTGTGCTGACACTGAAAACAGAAAACTCCACCAAAGACCTGAAGCTTGTTGCAGACATGCTCAAAGACGTCTGTATCCTAACATGGCCTGGTAAGCCTTCAGCATGCAAGGTGTATTGATTTATCTGCATGCTGCTCCATGCATGCCGCAATCATGCTCCATGCACGCAGCAGTCATGCTCCATGCATGCAGCAATCATGCTCAATGCATGCAGCAGTCATGCTCCATGCATGCAGCGGTCATGCTCCATGCAAGCAACAATCATACTCACAGTGTTCACTGTCATTCTCATATCACAGCAATGCATGATGATAAAGCAGTAACCTTAATTATTGCTCAATTCCCATGCTTGTGCAGAGGATGCCACTGTTGGCTACATCTACTCGAGAGCGTCACAAGAGGCTGATAAAGGAAGTTCAGAGGAATACCCTATCCCTTCATCCTGGAAGGACATCATCCCACTGTCATTTAAGAGAGAATCCCTGCCTGCCTTGAACCCTGAGAGGAAGCCATACTTCTCTGAATCTCTGTGTATTTTTAGCCTCTGTCAGCAACTCTGCTGAAGCTGCAACTCCACAAGCGTGGAAGTTGTTTCTCTTCGTGATCAAAATAGTATCTCCCTAAGTCATTGATTCATGTTCCTCGTATCTCAAGGATTCATCATTTATATATCTCATGAATCATGACTTATTCCTGCAGGCACAAGGGGAGGGCTTAGAGGAGGAAGCATTTGAGCTGCAAGTTGATCAAGCAGCCCCTGCCCTAGGTGCTTATCAGGAGCTTGCACCTGCTGACCGGGAGGGGGTGGCCAGGCAGCCAGCTGCTGCAGCTCAGAGGACTGGGCAACCTGAGCAGCGTGCACCTGCTGTTCAGGAGGGGTTGGCCAGGCAGAGCTGCTGAAGCTCAGAGAACTGGGTGGACCTACTTTTGGCCTGATGTGCTTCGCCTAGGCCTCTCGGGTGGGCTTCAAGCGTGGTCCGGACATCAAAATCTGGCCTGGTGACTTATTCTATCATTTCGATGCTGGGAAATGGGTCATGATGCCTAGTTTGTGCTGGACATGTAATTTCAGGCTATTTGGTGGACCTACTTTGGGTTTGATGTGCCTCGCCTAAGCCTCTCGGGTGGGCTTTAAGCGTGGTCTGGACACCAAAACCTGGCCTGGTGACTTTTTTAATCATTTTGATGCTGGAAATTGTCATGATGCCTTGTTTGTGCTGTAGATTCGGTTTCAGACTATTTGGTGGACTCACGGGTGGGGGACTTTGAGGGGGTGAGCAGGGTCCGGACACCAAAACCTGGCATGGTGACATGTTTGTTTACAGTCTGATGCTCGAAATTGAGTCATGATGCCTTGCGTGTGCTCTAGAAATGCCTCGGCCAGGCCTCTCGGGTGAGCTTTGAGCAGGGTCCGGACTGTGTAATGAAACAATGGCACCCAAACAATAAATGTTTGGCCGTCCTTAACTCGCAACAGCTGGAGTGCAATAATCATGTACAAGATGTTGGTTCACTACTAGGTATCATTGCTAATTGCAGTGAAGCAATTGACATATTACACCATACGGATATTTCCCAGTTCATATCATGATTGAAACTCCCAGCAAAACAAATACAACTAGTCACGGACAAGGTGCTTGCTTGTCCCTGAGGATTTTGTAGTTAATGACAGTTCACCTCTGGGCCATGCTGAAATGCAGCTCGGCCTCGTCGGCAAACCCAAAGTACGCTAGGAAGGTCAAGAGAGATGGCAGAAGACGAAAGAATGGATAGCAAGTTCACCCAACAAACAACAAGAACACACAGGTCAGACTCAGCCTGTATTTTACGCTAGGGCACTGAAAGCACACATGCAGCGCAGCCTCGACATGTTGGCCGTGTCCCTCAGCCCAGCACCGTTGGCAGTGTCATGTGTCACGCTGCTGATCGCTGCGCCGTCCTCTATGATCAGCTGTGTTGGCATGCGCCATGATGCCTCATGTCTGCCACTTGAGTGCAAATAAGGTGCAGCTTAGAGTTGCACTGCTCAGCCACTTGGGTGATGAAGTTCTCATGGGTGATTTCTGGCATCAATAGGAAACGGCCCATGCTGTCTTAAATGTCAGCTTTCCTCACGAAAAACATGTCGCCTGGATACTTGTCCACAGAAAATTCACTTGATGTCCAGGCCTTGTGCTAATAGCCCGATGGTCTTGGCAGGATGGGCAGCGGTCTTTGGCTGGGAAACCAGGTGCAATAAAAAACTCATCATCCCTAGCTGCTGCCCAGTACCGCTACATACAAGGGGGGGGGCGTTGCATACGGGGGGGCGCTGCATATGGGGGGAGCGCTGCATACAGGGAGAGCGCTGCATACGGGGAGAGCAATGCATACAGGGGGAGCGCTGCATACGGGGGGAGCGATGCATACGGGGGGAGCGATGCATACGGTGAGAGCGCTGCATACAGGGTGAGCGCTGCATACGGGGAGAGCGATGCATATGGGGGGAGCGCTGCATACGGGGGGAGCGATTTCTACGGGGGGAGCGCTGCATACGGGGAGAGCGATGCATACGGGGGGAGCGCTGCATACGGGGGGAGCGCTGCATACGGGGAGAGCACTGCATACGGGGGGAGGGCTGCATACGGGGGGAGCACTGCATACGGGGAGGGCGCTGCATACGGGGGGGAGGGCTGCATACGGGGGGAGCGCTACATACGGGGAGAGCGCTGCATACGGGGAGAGCGCTGCATACAGGGTGAGCGATGCATACAGGGTGAGCGCTGCATACGGGGAGAGCGCTGCATACGGGGGGAGCGATGCATACAGGGGGGGAGCGCTGCATACAGGGTGAGCGCTGCATACGGGGAGAGCGATGCATACGGGGGGAGCGCTGCATATGGGGGGAGCGCTGCATACGGGGGGAGCGCTGCATACAGGGTGAGCGCTGCACACGGGGAGAGCCCTACATACGGAGTGAGCGCTGCATACGGGGGGAGCGCTGCACGCGGGGAGAGGCCTGCATATGGGGGGGGGTGCAGCATATGGGGGGGAGGGCTGCATACGGGGGGAGCGCTGCATACGGGGGGAGCGCTGCATATGGGGGGGAGCGCTGCACATGGGGGGAGCGCTGCATATGGGGGGAGGGCTGCATACGGGGGGGGGCGCTGCATACGGGGGGGAGCGCTGCATATGGGGGGAGCGCTGCACACGGGGGGGAGGGCTGCATATGGGGGGAGCGCTGCATACGGGGGGGAGGGCTGCATATGGGGGGAGCGCTGCATATGGGGGGGAGGGCTGCATATGGGGGGAGGGCTGCATATGGGGGGAGCGCTGCATATGGGGGGGAGCGCTGCACATAGGGGGAGCGCTGTATATGGGGGGGAGGGCTGCATACGGGGGGGGGCGCTGCATACGGGGGGGAGCGCTGCATATGGGGGGAGCGCTGCACACGGGGGGGAGGGCTGCATATGGGGGGAGCGCTGCATACGGGGGGAGGGCTGCATATGGGGGGAGCGCTGCATACGGGGGGGAGGGCTGCATATGGGGGGAGCGCTGCATATGGGGGGGAGGGCTGCATATGGGGGGAGGGCTGCATACGGGGGGAGCGCTGCATACGGGGGGAGCGCTGCATATGGGGGGGAGCGCTGCACATTGGGGGAGCGCTGCATATGGGGGGGAGGGCTGCATACGGGGGGGGCGCTGCATACGGGGGGGAGCGCTGCATATGGGGGGAGCGCTGCATACGGGGGTGAGGGCTGCATATGGGGAGAGCGATGCATACGGGGGGAGCGCTGCATACGGGGGGAGCGCTGCATACGGGGAGAGCACTGCATACGGGGGGAGGGCTGCATACAGGGTGAGCGCTGCATACGGGGAGAGCGCTGCATACGGGGGGGAGGGCTGCATACGGGGGGAGCGCTGCATACGGGGAGAGCGCTGCATACGGGGAGAGCGCTGCATACAGGGTGAGCGATGCATACAGGGTGAGCGCTGCATACGGGGAGAGCGCTGCATACGGGGGGAGCGATGCATACAGGGGGAGCGCTGCATACAGGTTGAGCGCTGCATACGGGGAGAGCGATGCATACGGGGGGAGCGCTGCATATGGGGGGAGCGCTGCATACGGGGGGAGCGCTGCATACAGGGTGAGCGCTGCACACGGGGAGAGCCCTACATACGGAGTGAGCACTGCATACGGGGGGAGCGCTGAACGCCGGGAGAGGCCTGCATATGGGGGGGGGCGCAGCATATGGGGGGGAGGGCTGCATACGGGGGGAGCGCTGCATATGGGGGGAGCGCTGCATATGGGGGGGAGCGCTGCACATAGGGGGAGCGCTGTATATGGGGGGGAGGGCTGCATACGGGGGGGGCGCTGCATACGGGGGGGAGCGCTGCATATGGGGGGAGCGCTGCACACGGGGGGGAGGGCTGCATATGGGGGGAGCGCTGCATACGGGGGGAGGGCTGCATATGGGGGGAGCGCTGCATATGGGGGGGAGGGCTGCATATGGGGGGAGGGCTGCATACGGGGGGAGCGCTGCATACGGGGGGAGCGCTGCATATGGGGGGGAGCGCTGCACATGGGGGGAGCGCTGCATATGGGGGGGAGGGCTGCATACGGGGGGGGCGCTGCATACGGGGGGGAGCGCTGCATATGGGGGGAGCGCTGCATACGGGGGGGAGGGCTGCATATGGGGGGAGCGCTGCATACGGGGGGGAGGGCTGCATATGGGGGGAGCGCTGCATATGGGGGGGAGGGCTGCATATGGGGGGAGGGCTGCATATGGGGGGAGCGCTGCATACAGGGTGAGCGCTGCACACGGGGAGAGCCCTACATACGGAGTGAGCGCTGCATATGGGGGGAGCGCTGCACGCGGGGAGAGGCCTGCATATGGGGGGGGGCGCAGCATATGGGGGGGAGGGCTGCATACGGGGTGAGCGCTGCATATGTGGGGGAGGGCTGCATACGGGGGGGGCGCTGCATACGGGGGGGAGCGCTGCATATGGGGGGAGCGCTGCATACGGGGGTGAGGGCTGCATATGGGGAGAGCGATGCATACGGGGGGAGCGCTGCATACGGGGGGAGCGCTGCATACGGGGAGAGCACTGCATACGGGGGGAGGGCTGCATACAGGGTGAGCGCTGCATACGGGGAGAGCGCTGCATACGGGGGGGAGGGCTGCATACGGGGGGAGCGCTGCATACGGGGAGAGCGATGCATACGGGGGGAGCGCTGCATACGGGGGGAGCGCTGCATATGGGGGGGAGCGCTGCACATGGGGGGAGCGCTGCATATGGGGGGGAGGGCTGCATACGGGGGGGGGCGCTGCATACGGGGGGGAGCGCTGCATATGGGGGGAGCGCTGCATACGGGGGGGAGGGCTGCATATGGGGGGAGCGCTGCATACGGGGGGGAGGGCTGCATATGGGGGGAGCGCTGCATATGGGGGGGAGGGCTGCATATGGGGGGAGGGCTGCATATGGGGGGAGCGCTGCATACAGGGTGAGCGCTGCACACGGGGAGAGCCCTACATACGGAGTGAGCGCTGCATATGGGGGGAGCGCTGCACGCGGGGAGAGGCCTGCATATGGGGGGGGGGCGCAGCATATGGGGGGGAGGGCTGCATACGGGGTGAGCGCTGCATATGTGGGGGAGGGCTGCATACGGGGGGGGCGCTGCATACGGGGGGGAGCGCTGCATATGGGGGGAGCGCTGCATACGGGGGTGAGGGCTGCATATGGGGAGAGCGATGCATACGGGGGGAGCGCTGCATACGGGGGGAGCGCTGCATACGGGGAGAGCACTGCATACGGGGGGAGGGCTGCATACAGGGTGAGCGCTGCATACGGGGAGAGCGCTGCATACGGGGGGGAGGGCTGCATACGGGGGGAGCGCTGCATACGGGGAGAGCGATGCATACGGGGAGAGCGCTGCATACAGGGTGAGCGATGCATACAGGGTGAGCGCTGCATACGGGGAGAGCGCTGCATACGGGGGGAGCGATGCATACAGGGGGAGCGCTGCATACAGGGTGAGCGCTGCATACGGGGAGAGCGATGCATACGGGGGGAGCGCTGCATATGGGGGGAGCGCTGCATACGGGGGGAGCGCTGCATACAGGGTGAGCGCTGCACACGGGGAGAGCCCTACATACGGAGTGAGCGCTGCATACGGGGGGAGCACTGAACGCCGGGAGAGGCCTGCATATGGGGGGGGGGCGCAGCATATGGGGGGGAGGGCTGCATACGGGGGGAGCGCTGCATATGGGGGGAGCGCTGCATATGGGGGGGAGCGCTGCACATAGGGGGAGCGCTGTATATGGGGGGGAGGGCTGCATACGGGGGGGGCGCTGCATACGGGGGGGAGCGCTGCATATGGGGGGAGCGCTGCACACGGGGGGGAGGGCTGCATATGGGGGGAGCGCTGCATACAGGGTGAGCGCTGCATATGGGGGGAGCGCTGCATATGGGGGGGAGGGCTGCATATGGGGGGAGGGCTGCATATGGGGGGAGCGCTGCATATGGGGAGAGCGCTGCATATGGGGGGGAGGGCTGCATACGGGGGGGGCGCTGCATACGGGGGGGAGTGCTGCATATGGGGGGAGCGCTGCATATGGGGGGGAGGGCTGCATATGGGGGGAGCGCTGCATACGGGGGAGAGGGCTGCATATGGGTGGAGGGCTGCATACGGGGGGGGGGCTGTATATGGGGGGAGCGCTGCATACGGGGGGAGGGCTGCATACGGAGGGAGTGTGCAGCATGCAAGCAGCGCTTTAGGGGGGCAAGGGGGCGGTGGTGCATCATGCAAGCAGCACATAAGGGGGGGGCGCGGTGGTGCAGAATCCAAGCAGCGCATTAGGGGGGTAAGGGGGCGGTGGTGTAGCATGCAAGCAGCGCATTAGGGGGGCAAGGGGGCAGTGGTGTAGCATGTAAGCAGCACATTAGGGGGGGCTGCGGTGGTGCATCATGCAAACAGCGCATTAGGGTGGGGTGCGGTTGTGCAGAATCCAAGCAGCGCATTAGGGGGGTAAGGGGGCGGTGGTGTAGCATGCAAGCTGCGCATGAGGGGGGCAAGGGGGCGGTGGTGTAACATGTAAGCAGCGCATTAGGTGGGCAGGGGGTCGGTGCTGTAGCATGTGAGCCGCGCCTAAGGGTGGGGCGCGGTGGTGCAGCATGCAAGCAGCACAATAGGGCAGCAAGGGGGCGGTGATGCAGCATGCAAGCAGCGCTTTAGGGGGGCAAGGGGGCGGTGATGCAGCATGCAAACAGCGCATTATGGGGGCCGGAGGGCGGTGGTGGAGCATGCAAGCAGCGCATTAAAGGGGGCTGCGGTGGTGCATTATGCATAAAGCACATTAGGGGGGAGGGTTGCAGTGGTGTGGCATGCAGGAAGCGCATAAGGGGGGCAGTGATGCGGTGGTGGGGCATGCAAGCAGCGCATTAGGGTAGCGTGCGGTGGTGCAGAATGCCAGCAGCCCATTAGGGGGGCAAGGGGGCGGTGGTGTAGCATGCAAGCAGCGTACTAGGGGGGCAAGGGGGCGGTGGTGAAGCGTGCAAGCAGCACATAAGGGGGGGGCGGCAGTGGTGCATCATGCAAGCAGCGCATTGAGGTGGGGCGCAGTGGTGCATAATCCAAGCAGCGCATTAGGGGGGCAAGCGGGCGGTGGTATAGCATGCAAGCAGCACATAAGGGGGGGGCCGCTGTGGTGCATCATGCTAGCAGCGCATTAGGGTGGGGCGCGGTGGTGCAGAATCAAAGCAACGCATTAGGGGGACAAGGGGGCGGTGGTATAGCATGCAAGCAGCACCTTAGGGTGGGGCGCGGTGGTGCAGATGTCAGCAGCGCATAGGGGGGCAAGGGGGCGGTGGCGTAGCACGCAAGCAGCGTATTAGGGGGCAGGAGGGCGGTGGTGTAGCATGCAAGCAGCACATTTGGGGGGCAGGGAGGTGGTGGTGTAGCATGTAAGCAGACCATGAAGGGGTAGAGATGGGTGGTATTGCAGCACGCAAGCAGCGCATTGGAGGGGCAGGAGGGCGGTGGCTGGTATATCATGCATGCAGTACATCAGGGGGTGGTGGTGCAGCGTGCAAGCAGTGCTTTAGGGGGGCAGGGGTGCGGACGCAAGCAGCGCATTAGGGGGGCAAAGCCGCAAAGGTGCGGTGGTGCAGCATGCAGGGCTGCATGCAGCTCATGCTTGGGGTAGACAGTGCTTCTGCATACGCAGTGGGTGACTTCGCTCTTGCCCCTGTTGGTTTTGCTTAGTGTTGTTCCATGATGTTTACTCCGCACTGTTCCATCGCAATGGCGTCGATTTCTTTCTTAGCCGCAGAGACGCCAGCCGCAGTCCGATATCCTCCTCCTCCCCTGAGCTCTTAGGCGTCTTCAAATAGCACCTCCGCTATGGCATTTATAAAATACAACGGGGTTCTTGTCACCTTTTCCGGGTTTCTTTTGGTGTCTTTTCTTTTCCTTGAACCCTTCGCTCTCTTTCAGGGTTGTTTCCTTTCAGGTGCAAACAACCATCGGGGTGTCAGTGCGATAACGCACGGTCTGCAACAACTTAATCTGCCACCGGCAGGTACCGAACTCGCGGCCTCCGCTTGATCAGTATCGTCGGTGCTAGGCTGTAAGCGACTGACACCAGTACGGCATTAGTCACGGACGATTACGTTGGGTGGGTGGCGGGCGAGAGGTGTCATCGCCGCGCAGCCAAAAAAAAATTCGAATACCTATCGCCTACACCCGACGTTGGAAACAATCGAATCGCATTGCTAATGCGCTGATCTTGATCGAGGCCGCGCTTGCGGTAGATCACTTTGTGGCAACCCACCCCTGGCCTGTGCCTGCGGAGCGTCGTCAGCCGTCGCGACGGCATTGTAGGTTTGGTGACCGTTTTTTTTAGTCACTTCTTTTTTCTGGGCACACTTTTTTTACAGTCTCCCATTATCCCTAAAAACAATATACACCACTTTACAGAAGCGTGGATCAAGTCACAACAAAAGAAAAGTGGCTGAAAGGTATGCAAGGAAGTGCGTAAGGGGTGAAATGATTCACGCAGTATCGACAATTCAAAAGTCGTCTTGGCACTTATCAAACCTTATAACACCCCTCTCAAAGTGGTTTATAAGTGGTTTTCCTACATGCGTGAGTCGTGACACACCCATGTCCTGCAAAACACCCACCCATGTACGGGTCCCTTGACCTTACTCATGGATAAATAAAGGGCATGCCGACTTGCTAGTTTCCCATGCAGGACAGGAAGTATAGAATGCCTATGGGAATATGACGACAGTCTTTAGATGAATCTACCACATATCTTACTAATTATTTCACATTCTATAAGTCGACTTCCGGAACACACTGCCTTGGACACGGCCCATAAATGACCTGTTCGTTACTGCTGAGACCCCGCGTGGCATAATTGCTGCGTCGTCGCCGTATCTGTATGCATAATTTTATTCTCACCACCAAGCGGCTGTCCGTTTGGTCACCACTTTAGCCTCAACACCACTTTACGGTATCGAATTTCCACCGTAATCTGTCGATACTTTGTCTCCATACGAAGCCGATCACACCGCCGTTCCGCTTCTCAAACTGCAGCCCTGCCAGGATGTTTTGCTGTTTCCGCCCCCTTGAAGAGGATGCCAAAGGGTCTGCTCAACCATTGGCAACGGACATGGTCATGCAGCCGGACCGATCCACGCCTCGACTGACACCAATGGCAGCTCCTGCACCGCTTGAATCGAAAGATGTCCTAGTTAAATTGACCGACACCACTCCGCCACTAACCAGCCCTCCATCGCCAGTGCCGACTGTTCCAATGTCCTTGTTGATCCCTCAGTCCGAGCGAATGAGCAATTTAATGATGCGGGATGCGCCACCTGCTGAGGGAAGCAGCGCTCGTATGACAGTAAAGAGCGGACACAGCAACCAGCTTATGGAGTCTTCTGCGACCGAGTTTTGGGACAAAATCGGCAAAACAGCGTCAGACACGATTATGTGCGAGACATTGCTGCTCGGTATGTACCCACCTGGATGGCCTGATTGCTGCTCGGTGTGTTCCCATCCACATGGCCTAATGTGCCTCTCCAGCCCAAACAAATGCCTCATTGCCAGTCACCACCGTTGGCACGGTTGTTGCATGACGCAGGGCTGAGCAGAGTGAAGCTACTCGGAACTGGAGGCTTTGGATGCGTCTTTCAAGCGCGATGGCGGCATGTAAGATGAATAGATGGTATATAGGTGCAAGCTCCCAGCATGCATGCATGGCGACATACAAGATAATAGATAGCAGCAACCATGCATTCTTATGCATGGCGGCATGCAAGAAGATAGATAGCTGCAAGATCTTAGCATGCATGCATAGCGGCATGGAAGGTGATTGATAGCTGCAAGATCTTAGCATGCATGCATAGCTGCATGGAAGGTGATTGATAGCTGTAATCACCCATAGATGCAAGCTTCCAGCATGCATGACTGGTCGCATGCAACTTAGTACATAGTAGCCACCATGCACGCATGCATAGTGGCATGTAACATGATTAGGGATTGGCAACATAATATTATTCTCATATAGATGGATGCAAGCTCCCAAGGCGCAGGCAGGGTGGCATTTTATGTAATAGATAGGTAAAAGCTCCCAGCGTGCATGCATGGCAATTGGAAACATGGTGGCTTGTAACTTGAATAACATCATTGATCGATGCATGCATGGTGCGTTTTAAGATGAAAGCTGCAAGTCCCCAGCATGCATGCATGGGGTATAGAACATGATAGATAGATGAAACCTCTCAGCATGGGTCGTTGCCTTCTCCTCCCTTGTACGGTACTGGATATAATTTTACATACTGTACTGTACCAATGAGGATAAAGCGACATCTTTATTTGTTTTATTCTTTAACATGCTGTCCAATTTTGGAAGTCCACATACGACAATTCCCTGGCCTAATCTAGAATACAGTCAGCTGTAGCAGTGCGAATTATAAATAAGTTAAATACCGAAGTGTATGAAACATCCCCGCACAGTATATCCCCTGGCACGATTTACATCACCACTTCAGCGGCCACAGCGGAAACTAGGCCATTGAGAGCCGGCCCCTCTCTGGTTGTCTCACCAAGCCATATCTCGCTTGCGAAAACACTAGCAGCACTGGCCCCACCAGACGCCTACTTTTTTTCTGCCCCTCTCTTTGGCTCATCTCTTTCCGGTTCCCTTCTCGGCCCCACTCTCCACGGCCCTCCTCTTCTCAGTCCCCCTTCTGCTGGCCGCCCATGTTTTATCCCTCTCTGGCCATCCTCTCTGACTGGCGAGGGAATCCCTTTAGGCCGTCCATGCCCCCCGCTAGTGAAACGTCCTGGCTCTGCCTGTTTTTATTTGCTCGTGTCCCCCCGCCTTGCTCGTGCCCAGGTTGAGGTTGCAGTAAAGATCCTCATCTCCAACGGTGTTGACCATGTGGACGACATGGCGAAAATTGAGGTCCAGATCTGCGACGTAAGCAGTGTGGATCCAGGTTGGAGCTAGGTTTGGTTCAGGACGGATCTAAGGGTGGATCCATGGTGGATCTGGATGGAGAGTGTGTGGTCACACATTTCCAGGGGCAGGCTGTTTGACCTGATTCTTATGTGAAGCACGCCGTCACAAAATCGTGTTTGAGAGCAGCCTCTTAACTTGCCATGCGGCCTGGGTTAGGCATCGTGCTAAGCCAATACATTTGATAAAACACGGCATTTCCTAACTAAACATGTATTTCTTTAGCATGGTCCTGGAATCCTCACTATTCATCATTATCTAGCATGCTCCACACTCTGTGCCCCTCTCTTGTCGGACCTCTTCCTTACTCTACATCACTCATGTTGGGCTTCGTCCCCACTCTTTATCACTCTTGTTTGGCCCCATCCTCACTCTTTATCACTGTGCTGGTTGTGTGCGCAGGGTCTCCGCCATCCAAATGTGATTCAGGTACGCCTAGGGTTCACACTTTCCAGGCTCCAGGGCATTTAGGTTGAAGACTTCGGGTTTCAGCAGAGCTGTGGTTTCGAACAACTAGATTTCAGGGTTTGGGAGTCCATGATCTTAGGGTTCATTATTTTCCAGGTCATGGGACAGGTCATGGCTGTGCTGGGCTAATCCTCCTACCACCAGGGGGAAGATCCCCTCACACACAGCCTACCCTGTCCAATCCTGTGTAACTCTGTTTTTTGCTGTCGAATCAACACCATAAGCATGATTTTTTGCTGCTGACTCAACAGTGCAAGACAGGGCTTCTGCAGGATAGTGCCGAGGCACGGACCTGTCCTGTCAGAGCACTCCTTTATCCTGTAGAGGCATTGTCTCATCCTGTACGGGAGCAGGCTTTCATGTCTTGCATCCACCCACACTCACCCAACCTTTACCATATTCGATACCCTCCCATGCGCCTGTTGACCCTTGCCTAGAACAAGCACTACTCTTTGTACTCCCATGCGCCTGTTGACTCTCGCTTAGAAGAACATGCACTACTCTTTGCCCTCCCGTGCGTCTGTCCACCTAAGCTCGCATGCTTGTTTGCCTGTATGAGTGCAGACCTTCCAGACGCGGCGGGCCGTGGTCACACAAGTGTGGATGGATGACATCATGCTCAATGAAGGGCCTCTCGGTTACGATGATGAAACCAGGTGCACCCCCCCCCTAGGCAACGGCTTGGTAGATTCCTAATACCGGTATATAGATTTGTTTTGAAGTAGTGACTGCAGAGCGCAGTGATACCGCCAGATCACTAGTGCCTTGTGACAGCTGCACACCGCTATTCGATTGCCTAATATTCCACGAACCCCCTCCCTCAGCATGACCAACGTTGTGGTTGTGTGTGTGGATTATGAAAGTGCGCCTACAGGTGCATGCGGGGTGAGGTAGCCGGGGCTTTTGCTTTCATGCATTTTTCTCCTTTGCTCATTTAAACCCCTGCTATGGTGTCGCTCGCTTTTCTCACGCGCTACATTCGGGTCCCAGCAGGCCAGGGCGCGTAGCTTTCTACCTAATGGGGCCCGCATGTAGCGCGAGGAGATAGTCGGCTCGTCCGGACAATCAGTCTCTTTTGCGGCTTATTTCGGCAGAAACATACTCTCGGCTTGCGGCTCTTGTAGCTGCATTAAGAAGAAGAGGGAAGAAAGCACTGCTGCTATGGCATTGATTAGAAATGCAAGACACCGGGAATGGGCGTAGGCGGTAGAGGATACTCTTGGAAGGCCATGCATGTTTGTCGGTTACTGAAGCTGCAGCAGCAATGGCGGCTCTCTGTGAGCTCTCTGGGCTGTTATTTTAACCGCCTTCACAGCCGCCGCCAGGTCCGCTATGGGCACTGCTGAAGTGTGTGCCCTAGGTTTGGCGGCTATTGAAAGGGCAAGGCGCGATGTTTGTGATGTTTGTGTGGGTGGCGGTACTGCTTGAGTTGGTGGCGGGCGTGGGGTTGGCCGCATGCTCCTGCATGTGTTGCGGGTTTCATATATGAGCATACACTACGTGGTCTCCTTCCGCGGCGCTTCAAGAAAAAAAACTAGAATCAAGAGCGCCACCCCCCCAACCCCAACCACTCCCACCCACCACCCTCTACCTCCACCATCATCCCTTATGCAAATATGCAGGTTGTCTGTGAACACAAGCGTACTCTGCCTGGTGTCCTGCCACGGCTGTCAATTAAATAGAAAACAAGCAAAAATCAAGCGCTCCCCCTCCCCCCCCCCACCATCCCTTTCGCAGGTCATCTCTGAACACGAGCATACACGAGCAAGATGGGATGGACCCCCGGCTGCTGCAGTGCTTTGAGTCGCATGACGGTGAGTGTGGCGCAGGGATCGTATTGAAGAGGGATCGTGTGAGGAGGGAGAGGGGGGAGGCAAGATAGGGGGGGGGGGGGCAAGATGGGGGCAAGATGGGGGAGGCCAGATGGGGAGGGGGGAGGCAAGATAGGGGGAGGGGGGAGGAAGGCAGATAGGGGGAGGGGGGGGGGGAGGGGGGAGGGAGGCAAGATGGGATCGACCCCCGGCTGCTGCAGTGCTTTGAGTCGCATGACGGTGAGTGTGGCGCAGGGATGTTATTATGAGGAGGGAGGGAGGCAAGAGCGGGTAGGTGGTCGGGAAGTAAGAGGGGGGAGGGGGGAGGGAGGCAGGAGGGGGGACGTGGGAGGGAGGCAAGAGGGGGGAGGTGGGAGGGAGGCAAGAGGGGGGAGGGGGGGCAACAGGGAGGAGGAGGGGGTAAGAGGGGGGGATTGGCCAGAGGGGGGAGGGGGTTTGAAATGTGTGCATGCAGGGTTTGGAATAGTGGATACCCAGACAATACCTTGGACTTGTGTGCATGCCAGTAACCTGGTAGGCGTGGATATTCAAATTGAAATATATAAGGGTTGGACCCCCCTGACAACAGGGCTGACTCACCGTGCGTACTATTGTCCCGAAACCATGCTTATGTTTTAAAATTAGCATGGTTGAGGTGTGATAGATTCGTTGGAGTACTAGGACCCTGGTTTGTCAACGCCAGTTTCAGTCAAAATGCAGAGCTGGGGGACAGTTTGGGGTGGGCATGGCTAATCTTTACAAATTGGACCTGTACATGCAGGGTTTGGATCCCCTGACGGCACCGCAGAGTCTGTGTGCCTGCCGTTCTCCCGGTCCACATGGCTAATCTTTACAAATTGGACCTGTACATGCAGGGTTTGGATCCCCTGACGGCACCGCAGAGTCTGTGTGCCTGCCGTTCTCCCGGTCCACATGGCTAATCTTTACAAATTGGACCTGTACATGCAGGTTTTGGATCCCCTGACGGCACCGCAGAGTCTGTGTGCCTGCCGTTCTCCCGGTCCACATGGCTAATCTTTACAAATTGGACCTGTACATGCAGGGTTTGGATCCCCTGACGGCACCGCAGAGTCTGTGTGCCTGCCGTTCTCCCGGTCCACATGGCTAATCTTTACAAATTGGACCTGTACATGCAGGGTTTGGATCCCCTGACGGCACCGCAGAGTCTGTGTGCCTGCCGTTCTCCCGGTCCACATGGCTAATCTTTACAAATTGGACCTGTACATGCAGGTTTTGGATCCCCTGACGGCACCGCGGAGTCTGTGTGCCTGCCGTTCTCCCGGTCCACATGGCTAATCTTTACAAATTGGACCTGTACATGCAGGGTTTGGATCCCCTGACGGCACCGCAGAGTCTGTGTGCCTGCCGTTCTCCTGGTCCACATGGCTAATCTTTACAAATTGGACCTGTACATGCAGGTTTTGGATCCCCTGACGGCACCGCAGAGTCTGTGCCCAAGTACCTGTCTGCGCGAGGGATCCTGACCAAGGCCAAGGTGGTGGTTGGGAGCACAATGACAGGTAAGATAAATAGACAGGGAGGGAGGGGGAGAGGGAGAGGGAGAAGTCGGTAGGGTATGTTTTGACCAAGACCAAGGTGGTGGTTGGGAGCACAACAGGCAAACAACAGATGTGAGAGAATGAGAGTGTGTGAGAGAGTGAGAGGGAGAGGCTGGTAGGGTAGGTTTTGACCAAGGCCAAGGGGGTGAGGGAGGAGCACAATGACTGGTGAGATGAAGAGAGGCAGAGACTGAGAGGGGAGTTTGGAGCCCTGATAAGGAGGTGATTAGGCAAGGAGGTGATTCGATGCACAAAAGGCAAACAAGGTATGTGAGCGATAGGGATAGTGGGTGAGAGACAGAGAGGCTGGGAGGGGGAAGGGGGTGACCTAGGCCAAGGGGGGGGGGGGACCTCAGTGACAGGTGATGCAAAGAGAGGGCGCGGCGGAGGCCGGGAGGGTTTCGACTCAGGCCAGGGGGGTGATTGGAAGCAAGAAAGGGCAAACAACACATGTGGGATAGATAGCTTGAGAGAGGCTGGGTTGATAGGTTTTGATCAAGGCCAGGGTGGTGGTTGGGAGCTTGGTGACAGGCAAGTTTAAGAGATAGTGGGCGAGACAAAATAGCTGGTTGGGTAGGTTTTGATGAAGGCTAGGGAGGGGTCAGAGGCACAACAGGCAAAACCAAATGTGAAGTATAGTGATGGTGTGTGAGAGAGAGGTAGGGGGGGGAAGAGGGGGGGGGGCTCATCCATCATGCTCCATTCATTCCTGCCTCTGTCACGCACTGATTGGCATGGAGCTGGCCATGGTCATGGACAAGCTGGCTGGTTCAGGGCTCTCACTGCCCCCCCCCCTAGACCCCCTCAAGCGTTTTCTCCCCCGCCTATGCCCTGAGAGAGAACTCCCACCAGGTCCTTAACACATACCGCCATCTTGGTCCCTGTTGTGCACTGATTGTGATGGAGCTGGCCAACGTTGACGAAGCTGTCTGTTGTAGGATTCACACTTGTCCCCCCTAAATCAAGTCGTTACTTGACCCCGGCAAGTTGGCACCAGGCCCCCCTGCGCTTTAAAAGATACCCCTTTGAATCCCTTTTCCCACATCTTCGTCCCTGTTGAGCAGTGATTGTGATGGAGCTGGCCAACGCTGGCATGTTGTCCGCATTAGGGTTCATACCTATACCCTTACACCCGGGCAAGCCGGTGCCGTTAGGAAGCCCTCTTCCAATATCCCCGTCTCTCCTTTGCAGTGATTGTGATGGAGCTGGCCAACGTGGGCACGCTGGATGAGGCCATTAAGGTCCGCATGTTTGACCTGAGCGACGCGAACCAACGCAAGACGCGGCAAATCTTCAGGGCCATCCTGCGCACGATGAGGGACATGGCGCAGGTCAGTATTGACTCCTGGGTGATTCAGCTACCACTCAGCTATCAGTCAGCTTCCACTCAGCTTCTTCACGGCCTGCGCACGATGAGGGACATGGCGCAGGTCAGTATTGACTCCTAGGTGATTCAGCTACCACTCAGCAATCAGTCAGCTTCCTCTCAGCATCTTCACGGCCTGCGCACGATGAGGGACATGGCGCAGGTCAGTATTGACTCCTGGGTGATTCAGCTACCACTCAGCTATCAGTCAGCTTCCACTCAGCTTCTTCACGGCCTGCGCAGGATGAGGGACATGGC
Organism: Limnomonas spitsbergensis; assembly: GCA_037349105.1. NCBI lineage: Eukaryota > Viridiplantae > Chlorophyta > Chlorophyceae > Chlamydomonadales > Limnomonas > Limnomonas spitsbergensis. Next base: position 1,221,916 of record JAYJMM010000094.1, on the reverse strand, counting down.
GCAGGTCAGTATTGACTCCTGGGTGATTCAGCTACCACTCAGCTATCAGTCAGCTTCCACTCAGCTTCTTCACGGCCTGCGCACGATGAGGGACATGGCGCAGGTCAGTATTGACTCCAGTGGTTCAGCTACCAATCAGCCACCATTCAGCTACCACTCAGCTTCTTCACGGCCTGCGCAGGATGAGGGACATGGCGCAGGTCAGTATTGACTCCTGTGATTCAGCTACCAATCAGCCACCATTCAGCTTCCACTCAGCTTCTTCACGGCCTGCGCACGATGAGGGACATGGCGCAGGTCAGTATTGACTCCTGGGTGATTCAGCTACCACTCAGCTATCATTCAGCTTCCACTCAGCTTCTTCACGGCCTGCGCACGATGAGGGACATGGCGCAGGTCAGTATTGACTCCAGTGATTCAGCTACCAATCAGCCACCATTCAGCTACCACTCAGCTTCTTCACGGCCTGCGCACGATGAGGGACATGGCGCAGGTCAGTATTGACTCCTGGGTGATTCAGCTACCATCCAGCTACCAATCAGCCGCCATTCAGCTACCACTCAGCTTCTTTACAGCCTGCGCACAATGAAGGACATGGTGCAGGTCAGTATCTATTATTATATTCCTGGGTGATTCAGCTACCATTCAGCTACTTAATTGACTGGGGGGACCTGGTGCAGTGCGCTCTGCTGCTTGAGCCACCGGAAGAAGGCCTGACGAGGTTGGGTCCCCATGGGCCCAGCAGTTGCCACCTCGGCAGGTGTACGTTTAAGGTCTATTTTGTTAAGCTAAACATTGGAGGTGTGCTCTAAAAGCTGTGAATTTGCCGCCCAGGTCCAGGTTTTGTCCAGAATTAGCCCTCTGTGCTGGCAGCCCAGCGGGCCTGCCAGAAAGGAAGAAAGAAAGAAAGCCTGCCGAAGGTGGTCCGGTTTGCACTAAAATTAACACTGATTGACCGCTGTCATAATATCTACGGTATCTATGATATCTACATCATAAATTAGCTATTTATCGGCCCAGGCACATCGTGTTGGCTGCCCCGTTTTTGTGACGGCATCCGCGCGCTATTTTTTTCAACTTCTTTGCAACCATGCTACGACCGTTGACAACCGTCTGCCTGCGACCCGGCCTGCGGCTAGGGTTAGAGTTTAAACCCTAAATACTAAACCCTAAAGTAGCCTGTGGCCGAGGGGACCTGGGGCAGCATGCCTTGTTGCTTTGGCCGCCGGCCGCCGTCATGGTTTGGTCCATATCGGCTGAATGGCAAGCCCCTGAAGATGGTCGGGTGCACACGGGGAAAAAATGTGTGTGTGGGGTGTGTGGGGGGGGTGGGGGGCATTCCCATCTCCCCCACTTACATGGTATGGTGCACCTACAAAACAGCTCAACTGTGCAAGTGAGGGGGGCATCTGCCTCCCTCCCTGTCCAAGGAGATATGCTGCATACGAAAAACACTTACTGAAACTAGCTAAACTAACTAAAACTAACTAAAAACGGTGGAAGGGGTGGCATTCCCATTTTCGCAGGGCGCACTTCAGGTTCACACCTGAGTGCCTCAAACAACTCGGGTGTCAGGTGTCAAAGAACGCAGGTGTCAGGTGTCAAAGAACGCAGGTGTCAGGTGTCAAAGAACGCAGGTGTCAGGTGTCAAAGAACGCAGGTGTCAGGTGCCAAAGAACGCAGGTATCAGGTGTCAAAGAACGCAGGTGTCAGGTGTCAAAGCACGCAGGTGTCAGGTGCCAAAGGACGCAGGTGTCAGGTGTCAAAGAACGCAGGTGTCAGGTGTCAAAGAACGCAGGTGTCAGGTGTCAAAGAACGCAGGTGTCAGGTGTCAAAGAACGCAGGTGTCAGGTGTCAAAGAACGCAGGTGTCAGGTGTCAAAGGACGCAGGTGTCAGGTGTCAAAGAACGCAGGTGTCAGGTGTCAAAGAACGCAGGTGTCAGGTGCCAAAGAACGCAGGTGTCAGGTGTCAAAGAATGCAGGTGTCAGGTGTCAAAGAACGCAGGTGTCAGGTGTCAAAGAACGCAGGTGTCAGGTGTCAAAGAACGCAGGTGTCAGGTGTCAAAGAACGCAGGTGTCAGGTGTCAAAGAACGCAGGTGTCAGGTGTCAAAGAACGCAGGTGTCAGGTGTCAAAGAATGCAGGTGTCAGGTGTCAAAATACGCAGGTGTCAGGTGTCAAAGAACGCAGGTGTCAGGTGTCAAAGAACGCAGGTGTCAGGTGTCAAAGAACGCAGGTGTCAGGTGTCAAAGAACGCAGGTGTCAGGTGTCAAAGAACGCAGGTGTCAGGTGTCAAAGAACGCAGGTGTCAGGTGTCAAAGAATGCAGGTGTCAGGTGTCAAAATACGCAGGTGTCAGGTGTCAAAGAACGCAGGTGTCAGGTGTCAAAGAACGCAGGTGTCAGGTGTCAAAGAACGCAGGTGTCAGGTGTCAAAGAACGCAGGTGTCAGGTGTCAAAGAACGCAGGTGTCAGGTGTCAAAGAACGCAGGTGTCAGGTGTCAAAGAACGCAGGTGTCAGGTGTCAAAGAACGCAGGTGTCAGGTGCCAAAGAACGCAGGTGTCAGGTGTCAAAGAACGCAGGTGTCAGGTGTCAAAGAACGCAGGTGTCAGGTGTCAAAGAACGCAGGTGTCAGGTGTCAAAGAACGCAGGTGTCAGGTGTCAAAGAACGCAGGTGTCAGGTGTCAAAGAACGCAGGTGTCAGGTGTCAAAGAACGCAGGTGTCAGGTGTCAAAGAACGCAGGTGTCAGGTGTCAAAGAACGCAGGTGTCAGGTGTCAAAGAACGCAGGTGTCAGGTGTCAAAGAACGCAGGTGTCAGGTGTCAAAGAACGCAGGTGTCAGGTGTCAAAGAACGCAGGTGTCAGGTGTCAAAGAACGCAGGTGTCAGGTGTCAAAGAACGCAGGTGTCAGGTGTCAAAGAACGCAGGTGTCAGGTGTCAAAGAACGCAGGTGTCAGGTGTCAAAGAACGCAGGTGTCAGGTGTCAAAGAACGCAGGTGTCAGGTGTCAAAGAACGCAGGTGTCAGGTGTCAAAGAACGCAGGTGTCAGGTGTCAAAGAACGCAGGTGTCAGGTGTCAAAGAACGCAGGTGTCAGGTGTCAGGTGCCAAAGAACGCAGGTGTCAGGTGTCAAAGAACGCAGGTGTCAGGTGTCAGGTGTCAAAGAACGCAGGTGTCAGGTGTCAAAGAACGCAGGTGTCAGGTGTCAAGAAACGCAGGTGTCAGGTGTCACGTGTCAAAGAACGCTGGTGTCAGGTGTCAAAGAACGCAGGTGTCAGGTGTCAAAGAACGCAGGTGTCAGGTGTCAGGTGTCAAAGAACGCAGGTGTCAGGTGTCAGGTGTCAAAGAACTCAGGTGTCAGGTGTCAAAGAGCGCAGGTGTCAGGTGTCAGGTGTCAAAGAACGTAGGTGTCAGGTGTCAAAGAACGCAAGTGTCAGGTGTCACGTGTCAAAGAACTTAGGTTTGTGTGTGTGTGTATCACTGGCCGTGCTGAGCCAATTAAGCTCCAGGCGGTGGCTAATTTGGGTAGCTACGTTTCAGCCACCAGTTTTTCTGCCACCAAATTCAGCCTCTGTATGTTCAAGTCGATTCAGCCAACAAGCTTTCAATTCAGATTCAACTACTTCAAACCCCCTGCTTTACCACTGACAGACAGCATGGCCATTAAATGACAATTGATACGATTTCTGTCTACATAACGTCAAAATGCACAGCAGAGGACACTGGGCATCTCCACCCTCCTGATTTGAGGTGGTGTGCTGAAGTGATCATGCACTTGACAGCACACTGATTTATGATCATGCACTAAACAGAAATGATCATGCAGAGCCGCAGAGGTGATGGTGCACTCGTCAGAACACTGATTTGTGTGTATGTTGCAGGGTATCTCCGCCTTGCACGAGATGGGGATCATCCACTGTGATCTCAAGCCCTCCAACGTGCTCCTCAAGGGCAACAGAGGGGATTGGAGGGGATTCATGGCGGCAGTAAGTGAGAGTATTGGAAGGGGTGAAAGGGGTATTTATTAAGAGGAGGGTGTGGGTTGATTAATAAGAGGGGTGATTTGGGTAATTATTAAGAGAGGCGATTTGGGTAATTTATGAGAGGGAGGGCAGGCGCCTGCGGCGAGCACTTCACCAAAGAATCACTCCCTCTAGTAACCAGAATTCATTGTCGTGATTTGATTGTCGTGCTATTCATTTTCTTGATTTCATGGATTGCTGCCCCTGCGTGTTTTTTCAGGTGTGTGACTTTGGCTTGAGTAAGATTGTGCACTTGAACACGGAGCCGGAGCAGAAGCCTTTTGGGACGCTCATCTACATGGCACCTGAGGTGAGCAGTGTTTCATTTCTGGTGTCCACTAAACCTTACAGGTGGTCTGGTGTCCACTAAACCTTACAGGTGGTCTGGTGTCCACTAAACCTTACAGGTGGTCTGGTGTCCACTAAACCTTACAGGTGGTCTGGTGTCCACTAAACCTTACAGGTGGTCTGGTGTCCACTAAACCTTACAGGTGGTCTGGTGTCCACTAAACCTTACAGGTGGTCTGGTGTCCATTAAACCTTACAGGTGGTCTGGTGTCCACTAAACCTTACAGGTGGTCTGGTGTCCACTAAACCTTACGGGTGGTCTGGTGTCCACTAAACCTTACGGGTGGTCTGGTGTCCACTAAACCTTACAGGTGGTCTGGTGTCATAAACCTTACAGGTGGTCGGGTGTCCTCTAAACCTTACAGGTGGTCTGGTGTCCACTAAACCTTACAGGTGGTCTGGTGTCCACTAAACCTTACGGGTGGTCTGGTGTCCACTAAACCTTACAGGTGGTCTGGTGTCCACTAAACCTTACGGGTGGTCTGGTGTCCACTAAAAGATACACTTGAGGTGAGAGCTCCCCAGGGAATGGAGTCTAGCAGTTACTAGGGGTTACATAAGGATCTTGTAGTGACAGAGGTTTCTTGGGGATCTAGCAGTGTCAGAGGTTACTTTAGGATCTCTCAACTACTGGGTTTACTTTTTGATGTTTCAGCTACAGAGGTGACTTTGGGATGTTTCAGTGACATGGGTTACTTGAGGGGATCTTTCAGCGTCAGGGCTAAATGTGGGATACTACAGTCACAGGGATTACTTCAGGACCTTTCAGCAACTGGGGTTACTTTGGGATCTTTCAGCTACCGGAGTTACTTTGGCATCTTACAGCTACTGAGGTTACTTCGGGATCTTTCAGCAAGTGGTGTTACTTTAAGTATTTTTAGCTACAGGGGTTACTTTGGGATGTTTTAGGTCCTGGGGTCAATGTGGGACCTGTCAGCAGCAGGGGTCTCTGTGATTCGTCAGTTACAGGAGTTATTACAGTATCGGTTGGCAACTGGGAGTACCGCGGTTGATGCAGGATCTGTCAGCTACCGGGGTCAGGATCTGTCAGCTAAAGGTGTCACTGCAGGATCTGACTGCTCCTGCGAGACCTCTCAATGACTGGGGCTACTATGCACTACGATGGGTTTGTGTGACAGTCACTTGCGCTATGGTAGGTTACACCTTGCACCCTAAGATGTGCGCTGCAGGTTTTGTCGGTTGCTGGTGACTGTCTTGCGTTGCACATGGCTCGTGTTGAAAACCTCGCTTGCTTTGTACACTGAGCAACTTTCGTTTCTTTTTCTGGGCTGCGTTTGCTGTCTGCAGCGTTTCCTGTGGAGCATGTGCAAGAAGTTTGACATGTACTCCATAGTTTTGTATTCTGGGCCCCGTCATCTGCCTGCAGCTTTACCTGCAGAACATGTGCAAGAGGTCGGACATCTACTCCATAATTGTGTCTGCTGAGCAACTTTCATTCCTTTGGCTCCGCTCTCTGTCCGCAGCGGTTTCGGCGGAACATGTGCAAGAAGTCAGACATCTACTCCTGGGGTATCATGCTGTACCAAGTGGTGACGAGCATGGAGCCATATAAGGACATCCCCTCAGGTGGGGATCTTACAAATATATTTTGGACCAGTGGAAGGAACAAGATGGTAGATCTTGATCCTGGATCTACTCCTGGGGTATCATGCTGTACCAAGTGGTCACGAGCATGGAGCCTTATAAGGACACACCCACCTCAGGTGGGTGGCTGGATCTTATAATTGTATTTCAGATCAGGGGGGGGGTAGATCGTACATCTTGAAGTTGTACATCTACTCTTGGGGCATCATGCTGTACCAAGTGGTGACGAGCATGGAGCTCTATCAGGACATTCCCCTAGGTGGGGATCTTACAAATATATTTTGGACCAGGGCAGGTGGGCTAGATTGTAGATCTTGATCCTGGATCTACTCCTGGGTTATCATGCTGTACCAAGTGGTGACGAGCATGGAGCCTTATAGGGACATACCATCAGGTGGGGATCTGCAATTATATTTTGGACCAGGGCAGGTGGGTTAGATTGTAGATCTTGATCCTGTATCTACTCCTGGGGCATCATGCAGTACCAAAAGGTCACAAGCATGGAGCCTTACTGGGAGGACATTCCCTCAGGTAGGTGGGTGGGGTTTCGGGGTCATATTTTGGATCGGGGGGCTGGATCGTAGATCTTGATCCTGGAGTGGCGTGCAGGTTGGATCTGGAATCCATACACAGGTGGGTGACCGGATCATGAGTCAGGCTTCTCACCTTGCCTCCCTTCTGCAGGTGTCATTGTCTCTGGAGTAACGGCGGGCAAGCTGCGCCCTAAGTGGCCCAAAGGACACCTCCCAGAGCTACAGGAGCTGTACGAAATGTAAGGATGGTGTGCGCGCTTATATTGTATCTTTCTAGTATTTTTAGGGTAAGCGCATAGCCGGCATAGGGGCCCCAAAGGACACCTCCCAGAGCTGCAGGAGCTGTACGAAACATGAGGAGGGTGTGCAAAGCTGGGATCGCTGCTTTTAGCTTTCATTATGTGTGTCAAGCTCTCAACTCTACCCAGACAAACCGTCCATGCTCTCACCATATTCTGTTCCCATGCAAACGAAAATTTAAAACATACAAAGGCACGCATGTGCAAAAAGCTCATTCAAACTTGCACACACACACACGCACACACACACATGAAATAGGATACTTTAAAGGGTCATTTCGTTCTGGCGAAAGCCGAAAATAAATTAAGACGACTTCGGCTGGAGCTGAAATGCTTGGAAAAGCCTTGTGTTTGCCTGGTGTGTCACGTTGCCTGTCAGTCCCCTGACAGTGTGTGTGTTGCAAGCCCCCGGCGCACAACCAATTATGTTACCATGCCAATGAAATGGCAACGCACACGAACTCACACATTTGCACAACGCGCACGCAAAGATGCACATCCATGCACATCCATGCACATCCATGCACTTCCATGCACACATCCATGCACACATCCATGCACATCCATGCACATCTATGCACATCCATGCACATCCACGCACATCTATGCACATCCATGCACGCAGTCTGTCATGTTGTCTGAATGTCCTTTCTGCAGGTGTGTGTTGCAAGACCCCGACGCTCGGCCCACTGCCAGTCAGCTGGTCAAGGCGCTGATCCAGATCGAGACCAAGCTGCGCATGAGCATGGCAGCCAACAAGCACTCGATACAGTCAGCTCCAAAGCCGCCGACGCTCCCGCGCATGCAGGCCATGGCGGCGGCGCTGGCGGACGGCGGCGTCTCCGAGGCGAGCAGCAACAACTCGTACACGCCGGCTTCGCCGGTGAGGAACACGCCGGGCGCCGCCGCCGCCGCCTCCCAGGAGCCACTGTGCTCGCCGTTGGGCAGCGGTTCGGGCGTGGACCCCGCCAAAGTTGAAGGGAACCTCCACCCAGACGCCCAGGCGCGTCCCTTGACAGGCAATCTGCGTGTCAGGGTGCCTTCAGACCTGGGCGGCAGGCAGACCCCGCCGGCCAGGTTGCACTTGAGGCCGAGCGATGCTGCGGGCATAAGGCACTCTGCTGCGGGTGCTGATGCGCCAGGCAGTGGGCGGTGAATAAGGACATCTGGTGCCGATGCTGCTAGTGCTACTGCTACTGCTTCTGTCGATGGCGCTGCTTCTACTGCTTCTGTCAATGGTACTGCTGCTACTGCTTCTTCCGATGGCACTGCTGCTACTGTCAGTGCAGCTGCTGCCGGTGCTGCTACTGCTGCCGGTGCTTGTGGGCATGTCTGCAACACCAGTACACCACCCCACAGGTGGCCCCTGTGGGCATGCCTGCAACACCATCCCACAGGTGGAGCCTGTGGGCATGCCTGCAACACCACCCGACTGGTGTCACGTGTGGGCATGCCCGCAACACCACCCGACAGGTGTCACGCGTGGGCATGCCCGCAACACCACCCCAGTGTGGCGCCTGTTCGACCGACTTGCTGTTGCTCAGGCCCTGTGACCCTCTTTGACAACCGTTACCTCGCCGTGATGTGACGATGGCGGCGGCGGCCAGCGGCCTACGGCTGATTTTCTTATACCAGGATTATGTTAGTGTTTGTATGTTCCCAGTTCATAATGGTGTTTGCTTCCGTGCACGTCAGCTACCATTCTGCTACAATGCCCCTTGGCTTGTGGGATGTTTGAATAGTAGCTGAAGGGTGCGGCATGCCCTCTGTTGGTTGGGCCGTCGGCCGGTCATGGTTTTGGCTCCATGCGCACCCAGTGCTGGCCGCCTGGCTTGCCCCCAGAGATGGCTTTATTAGTTAAGGAGACATAGAAGCATGAACATCGCTTGCTCAGGTCTTCCAACGGCAGAACCTGCCCCCCCTTTCCACCCTGCTGCACTGGAGCGCGCCTCCCGCCAGGTCGCCCCAGCAGGCCCCCACCCAGTCCCCCCGCATGTATCCTATTCCCTTGCGCCCGTCCCACATCTCAGATTGCACCGTGTGTAATATCTGCTGCAGATTTTATTTTATTTTTAGAACAAAAAGATCACAAGCAGCAGAAGATTGCCCCCCCCCCCCAAAGGGCTTGTTTGCCTGGTCAATCTAATGGGCCCTGTCTATGGAGGTCAAGGGCTCCTCGTGCATCGCCCCGTAGCGGCAGCAGCGATAGGCCGGCAGGGTGCTCCCTGTCCATAGGGGCCCATGCATGTGTGTCTAGCTGGCAGGTGCTATTTACGTATTATTGCAAACATAGGGGGAAATATCCCCTTTTTCAAAGCATGCCATGAGGCGTGAGGCCAAGAACATCCCATGAGGCGCTTGGGCTGCTGTGCTTGGGGAAATTGGAGGTGTTGCTTCTGAGGGCTTTGCCTGAGGGGCGTGGCGTGTAGAATTTATGAGTGGCTAGTTGGGTCTGGCTGTGCACTACCTTTTGGAGCAGCAGCCGATGTAGATTCTGCATGGCGAGAGATACATATTTAATATTTTGTTTGAACGTATGATGTAATACCGTACTCACGGCCAGTTGCAGTCCACAGGCTCACACAATTTAGAGTCGGGACCAGAGGTTAAACTGTGGGTCTTGGGTTCCTAGGAATATGTGGACGATGAGCACACCATGCAGGCATGCACACCCGTGCTGTTTGTCATGTTTGAACGTCCCAGGTTTTCAAGGGTTGGGCAGCCAGCCTCACAGTTTGTCCAATCAAAAGACGCTTTCCCTAGGCCCATGCCAGGAAGTGCGCTTAACCGCCGATCAACTGCACGCCACAGAACTAGGCACTGGGGCGTACACCTGATCGGCAGTTAAATAGAGCTGTGCAGACCAACCGCAAATTGTGGTACTCCCCCTTCTGCAGGGAACACGCAAATGACGCAATCATCGACAGAAAACGTCCCAGCTTGTTTTTAACTACACCCGTGTTGTGTTCGTAACGGCATGCACACGTGGACGCGGCCCATGTTGCATTAGTGCCTGATCCCTCATCCTTATCTTGCACTGAGGCAGGACGGATTTTTTTCGTGGTACAAAACCGCTCCGGTCTAAGGGATCCCGCATTATTTCCCGCCACCCCGCACCACAGGGCACCGCCCCAACGGCCCCAACATGATCTGGTCAGATTCTTCCGGACCGCGACTGTGATCCGTCAATGACGTTAAACCTATGGGCCCTGCTGAACAAAGCTCTGCCGAGTGGGCAGCCAACTAACTGTGATATGTTACTGACATTACATCTCTGGGCCATGCTAAAATGAAGCTCGGCCACGTCGGCAAAGAAAAAGCCAGGGAGGAAAGTGAAGGGAAAAGGCACACGAAGAAAGAAAGGAGTCTAACTGTTATTTTTATAATGCCTTCCAGTCCAGTGGAGTATCACAATTGATGTACAGTACAGGAGTTATCGTTGAGGCTTGGCCGTTGCAGATGCCGAGACTTCATTTTTCTCCCACCGTTCTTTTCCCAGCCATTTCTGTGCCCCCTGACCTTATTATGGACCTACCTTTTCCTAATTTTCCTGACCAAATGCCTGGTATGTGTCTTTCTTTCCTCTTTGTTCAGGGCTAGGATGTGGACGGGCTGGGGATTCTTCAGACATCCTTTTCTTTCGGGGTGGTCTTCTCCTTTTCCCGTCTGTTTTTTCCCCCTCCTCTAACCGTTAATTTTTACTTCGCCCGACCAGACAGTCGGGTGTCCACGCAGCGGAAACGAAAAAATATCGCCCTCCCTGGGCTACCGTAGGCGTTGTTAGTCTCCGCTCCCCCCCGCCCTAATACAAATACTAGTTAATATTTGCGCGCGGCATTTTTCATTAGCGCGCAGGCAATACATAAATTTACAGCCCATGTAGCGCTGAAATCCAATCTTTCACACAGCACTGAAGACCTCTAACGCTGCCGTCTTCTTCTTCTCGGAACTCTTCGTCAGAACTCAGAAGCCATCGTTTGAGGCCTGAGAGGATTTTGAATTCATATCGGTCCGTGCAGCCCTTTTAAATCATAAATTTCACGCGAGGGCTAATGCGAACTACGGCACCCCTGACTTCAAGGGGGGGCCAGGGTGATGGGGGACCATCCCAAAATGAATATTGTAACATCGATTATCGCAAATTGGCCGTTTGTGACACGTGTTTATCGGAGGCCTCAAGCTGTGAGCCTACTCAGTGTGCAATGTGCATCCTAGAGTACAACAAACCAAATTCTGGGGACCACTAGGGCGGGTGGCTGGGGGGCTTGCTTTGGAGGGGGTTTCAGGGCATCCATCCAGCCCAGAATTTCCTTATTTGCTTTCGTGTAGATCGAACTACGTTACGTTGGATGGTCATGTGCAGCTGTTGTACTGCTGAATGCAGGCAGTAACGGTATGTTCAAGTGGAATTTTAAGGGCACATTAGTAACGTTACTACATCAGTCTTATTGCGCTATGCTCTCGCTTTTCACAGGGTTGCCAAGTCTCCGAGCTTCTCACGATGTGCTCATCAGTTTAGGGGTAGTTGTTCCGCCAGGCTGATTTATCTTCTTCCTGTGTTTGACTGCCTTCCATGACTATGTTGCATTAGGGAGTCACTGTCTTTCCAAGGTAGTCGCCATCTGGTTTTTTCGATGCCTGCACCAGTGTACCGGTATAGGCACTGGTGACAATTGTTTTAAAGTATAAAAGCATTTAAAGCTTTTGGGCAGTCCAGCATGCAGCGGTGTTTTATATCTTTACACGCACCATACATCAAAAGCGATGCTCTGCTGGACAGTAAGAACTTCACATGAGCTGTGGCCCCTACAAGTCCCATGCGTCAAATGTGATGCCCCGTTGGACTGTAAAAACTCCACATATTACAATTTCACATGAGCTGTGGCCCCCAGGAAGAGGACAAGTTCCCCACATCCCGGAGGACGAAAATTGCGGAGATCACAAACCAGGATCGCCAGCCCTTATCCTGGCCCTGTCAATGACCAGGTAATGTCTTGCGATATGTCTTGTATTCTTTTTGCTTGGTTCACCTATTCCTGATGTGCACCTGTTCACCGCGACAGTGACACCTCTGGGCCCTTCCTCTGGCCCTGTACAATCTGTTCTCTCCGTTCGCACCTCTTGGCCCCTCAGAAAAGGATCTTAAACGCATCCGTAGACGATGCAACAAAAACATATGCACCCCAGCGGTACAGTCCTACTGCAGTAATTCAGTACAGCTCTTCAGGGGGGAAACCAATGCGATGCCTGCCACCCCTGCGCCCCAACACCTTCCCCTTCCAGCACTGCCACCAAAAGACCCGGAAAATACAGTGCTCGTATTCCTGGGAAGTATGAGCGCACACGACAAAACATTTATTTGTATTCCATCACCATTTTAAAGCATCCTGCACATAGCCCTCAAAGGCAGATGTCGTTCATCACATCCCCTGGCCAACAAACACACGCCGCCATTGTTTAGTCAGTTGAGCGCCCACGCGGCTTATAGCCCTTACGCAGGGGCCCAAGAGGCAACATCGTAAATTATTTGCTCACCAGTGCGGGCATGCGCTAAATAGTTTATTCACTGATGCAGGCATCCACCAATGCAGGCACCCTAAACCCTAATGGGAAAAAAATGTCAAAGAACGCAGGTGTCAGGTGTCAAAGAACGCAGGTGTCAGGTGTCAAAGAACGCAGGTGTCAAGTGTCAAAGAACGCATGTGTCAGGTGTCAAAGAACGCATGTGTCAGGTGCCAAAGAACGCAGGTGTCAGGTGTCAAAGAACGCAGGTGGCAAGTGTCAAAGAACGCAGGTGTCAGGTGCCAAAGAACGCAGGTGTCAGGTGTCAAAGAACGCAGGTGTCATGTGCCAAAGAACGCAGGTGTCAGGTGTCAAAGAACGCAGGTGTCAGGTGCCAAAGAACGCAGGTGTCAGATGCCGAAGAACGCAGGTGTCAGGTGTCAAAGAACGCAGGTGTCAGGTGTCAAAGAACGCAGGTGTCAGGTGTCAAAGAACGCAGGTGTCAGGTGTCAAAGAACGCAGGTGTCAGGTGTCAAAGAACGCAGGTGTCAGGTGCCAAAGAACGCAGGTGCCAGGTGCCAAAGAACGCAGGTGTCAGGTGTCAAAGAACGCAGGTGTCAGGTGTCAAAGATCGCAGGTGTCAGGTGTCAAAGAACGCAGGTGTCAGGTGTCAAAGAACGCAGGTGTCAGGTGTCAAAGAACGCAGGTGTCAGGTGCCAAAGAACGCAGGTGTCAGGTGCCAAAGAACGCAGGTGTCAGGTGCCAAAAAACGCAGGTGTCAGGTGCCAAAGAACGCAGGTGTCAGGTGTAAAAGAACGCAGGTGTCAGGTGTCAAAGAACGCAGGTGTCAGGTGCCAAAGAACGCAGGTGTCAGGTGCCAAAGAACGCAGGTGTCAGGTGCCAAAGAACGCAGGTGTCAGGTGTCAAAGAACGCAGGTGTCAGGTGTCAAAGAACGCAGGTGTGAGGTGTCAAAGAACGCAGGTGTCAGGTGTCAAAGAATGCAGGTGTCAGGTGTCAAAGAACGCAGGTGTCAGGTGTCAAAGAACGCAGGTGTCAGGTGTCACGTGTCAAAGAACTCAGGTTTGTGTGTGTGTGTATCATTGGCCGTGCTGAGCCAATTAAGCTCCTGGCGGTGGCTTATTTGGGTAGCTACGTTTCAGCCACCAGTTTTTGTGCCACCAAATTCAGCCTCTGTACGTTCAAGTCGATTCAGCCAACAAGCTTTCAATTCAGACTCAACTACTTCAACCCCCCTGCTTTACCACTGGCAGACAGCATGGCCATTAATTGACAATTGATACGATTTCTGTCTACATAACGTCAAAATGCACAGCAGAGGACACTGGGCATCTTCCCCCTCCTGATTTGAGGTGGTGTGCTGAAGTGATCATGCACTCGACAGCACACTGATTTGTGATCATGCACTAAACAGAAATGATCATGCAGAGCCGCAGAATTGATCATGCACTCGACAGCACACTGATTTATGATCATGCACTAAACAGAAATGATCATGCAGAGCCGCAGAGGTGATCATGCACTCGTCAGAACACTGATTTGTGTGTATGTTGCAGGGTATCTCCGCCTTGCACGAGATGGAGATCATCCACTGTGATCTCACGCCCTCCATCCAACGTGCTCCTCAAGGGCAACAGAGGGGATTGGAGGGGATTCATGGCGGCAGTAAGTGAGAGTATTGGAAGGGGTGAAAGGGGTCTTTATTAAGAGCGGGGTGTGGGTTGATTAATAAGAGGGGTGATTTGGGTAATTATTAAGAGAGGCGATTTGGGTAATTTATGAGAGGGAGGGCAGGCGCCTGCGGCGAGCACTTCACCAAAGAATCACCACCTCTAGTAACCAGAATTCATTTTCGTGATTTGATTGTCGTGTTATTCATTTTCTTGATTTCATGGATTGCTGCCCCTGCGTGTTTTTTCAGGTGTGTGACTTTGGCTTGAGTAAGATTGTGCACTTGAACACGGAGCCGGAGCAGAAGCCTTTGGGACGCTCATCTACATGGCACCTGAGGTGAGCAGTGTTTCATTTAGCGCGCTTCAGCTACCATTCAGCTACCTCACGGCCTACAGCCGTTAGGCCTGGGGCAGCAAGTCCTGCTGCTCGGGCCACCGGCCATAGGTTGGTCAAGTTTGGGTCCCAAATAGCCCAGCGGTGGCCGCTCGACGGCACCCTACAGGTAGTCTGGTGTCCACCAAACCCTACAGGTGGTCTGGTGTCCACTAAACCCTACAGGTGGTCTGGTGTCCACTAAACCTTACGGGTGGTCTGGTGTCCACTAAACCTTACGGGTGGTCTGGTGTCCACTAAACCTTACGGGTGGTCTGGTGTCCACTAAACCTTACAGGTGGTCTGGTGACCTCTAAACCTTACGGGTGGTCTGGTGTCCACTAAACCCTACAGGTGGTCTGGTGTCCACTAAACCCTACAGGTGGTCTGGTGTCCACTAAACCTTACGGGTGGTCTGGTGTCCACTAAACCTTACAGGTGGTCTGGTGTCCACTAAACCTTACAGGTGGTCTGGTGTCCACTAAACCTTACAGGTGGTCTGGTGTCGACTAAACCTTGCAGGTGGTCTGGTGTCCACTAAACCTTACAGGTGGTCTGGTGTCCACTAAACCTTACATGTGGTCTGGTGTCCACTAAACCCTACGGGTGGTCTGGTGTCCACTAAACCTTACGGGTGGTCTAGTGTCCACTAAACCTTACAGGTGGTCTGGTGTCCACTAAACCTTACAGGTGGTCTGGTGTCCACTAAACCTTACAGGTGGTCTGGTGTCCACTAAACCTTACAGGTGGTCTGGTGTCCACTAAACCTTACGGGTGGTCTGGTGTCCACTAAACCTTACAGGTGGCCTGGTGTCCACTAAACCTTACAGGTGGCCTGGTGTCCACTAAACCTTACAGGTGGTCTGGTGTCCACTAAACCTTACAGGTGGTCTGGTGTCCACTAAACCTTACAGGTGGCCTGGTGTCCACTAAACCTTACGGGTGGTCTGGTGTCCACTAAACCCTACAGGTGGTCTGGTGTCCACTAAACCTTACGGGTGGTCTGG
This sequence comes from Limnomonas spitsbergensis, assembly GCA_037349105.1. Lineage (NCBI taxonomy): Eukaryota > Viridiplantae > Chlorophyta > Chlorophyceae > Chlamydomonadales > Limnomonas > Limnomonas spitsbergensis. Next base: position 1,206,538 of record JAYJMM010000094.1, on the reverse strand, counting down.
TGTCCACTAAACCTTACAGGTGGTCTGGTGTCCACTAAACCTTACATGTGGTCTGGTGTCCACTAAACCTTACAGGTGGTCTGGTGTCAATTTAAACCTTGCAGGTGGTCTGGTGTCCACTAAACCTTACAGGTGGTCAGGTGTCCACTAAACCTTACGGGTGGTCTGGTGTCCACTAAACCTTACAGGTGGTCTGGTGTCCATTAAACCTTACATGTGGTCTGGTGTCCACTAAACCTTACGGGTGGTCTGGTGTCCACTAAACCCTACAGGTGGTCTGGTGTCCACTAAACCTTACAGGTGGTCTGGTGTCCACTAAATCTTTCAGGTGGTCTGGTGACCACTAAACCTTACGGGTGGTCTGGTGTCCACTAAACCTTACGGGTGGTCTGGTGTCCACTAAACCTTACGGGTGGTCTGGTGTCCACTAAACCTTACAGGTGGTCTGGTGTCCACTAAACCTTACAGGTGGTCTGGTGTCCACTAAACCTTACAGGTGGTCTGGTGTCCACTAAACCTTACATGTGGTCTGGTGTCCACTAAACCTTCCGGGTGGTCAAGTGTCGACTAAACCTTACAGGTGGTCTGGTGTCCACTAAACCTTACAGGTGGTCTGGTGTCCACTAAACCTTACGGGTGGCCTGGTGTCCACTAAACCTTACGGGTGGTCTGGTGTCCACTAAACCTTACGGGTGGTCTGGTGTCCACTAAACCTTACGGGTGGTCTGGTGTCCACTAAACCTTACATGTGGTCTGGTGTCCACTAAACCCTACGGGTGGTCTGGTGTTCACTAAACCTTACGGGTGGTCTAGTGTCCACTAAACCTTACAGGTGGTCTGGTGTCCACTAAACCTTACAGGTGGTCTGGTGTCCACTAAACCTTACAGGTGGTCTGGTGTCCACTAAACCTTACAGGTGGTCTGGTGTCCACTAAACCTTACGGGTGGTCTGGTGTCCACTAAAACTTACAGGTGGCCTGGTGTCCACTAAACCTTACAGGTGGTCTGGTGTCCACTAAACCTTACAGGTGGTCTGGTGTCCACTAAACCTTACAGGTGGTCTGGTGTCCACTAAACCTTACAGGTGGCCTGGTGTCCACTAAACCTTACGGGTGGTCTGGTGTCCACTAAACCCTACAGGTGGTCTGGTGTCCACTAAACCTAACGGGTGGTCTGGTGTCCACTAAACCTTACAGGTGGTCTGGTGTCCACTAAACCTTACATGTGGTCTGGTGTCCACTAAACCTTACAGGTGGTCTGGTGTCAATTTAAACCTTGCAGGTGGTCTGGTGTACACTAAACCTTACAGGTGGTCAGGTGTCCACTAAACCTTACAGGTGGTCTGGTGTCCACTAAACCTTACAGGTGGTCTGGTGTCCATTAAACCTTACATGTGGTCTGGTGTCCACTAAACCTTACGGGTGGTCTGGTGTCCACTAAACCCTACAGGTGGTCTGGTGTCCACTAAACCTTACAGGTGGTCTGGTGTCCACTAAATCTTTCAGGTGGTCTGGTGACCACTAAACCTTACGGGTGGTCTGGTGTCCACTAAACCTTACGGGCGGTCTGGTGTCCACTAAACCTTACGGGTGGTCTGGTGTCCACTAAACCTTACAGGTGGTCTGGTGTCCACTAAACCTTACAGGTGGTCTGGTGTCCACTAAACCTTACAGGTGGTCTGGTGTCCACTAAACCTTACATGTGGTCTGGTGTCCACTAAACCTTCCGGGTGGTCAAGTGTCGACTAAACCTTACAGGTGGTCTGGTGTCCACTAAACCTTACAGGTGGTCTGGTGTCCACTAAACCTTACGGGTGGCCTGGTGTCCACTAAACCTTACGGGTGGTCTGGTGTCCACTAAACCTTACGGGTGGTCTGGTGTCCACTAAACCTTACGGGTGGTCTGGTGTCCACTAAACCTTACGGGTGGTCTGGTGTCCTCTAAACCGTACGGGTGGTCTGCTGGTGTCCACTAAACCTTACGGGTGGTCTGGTGTCCACTAAACCTTACAGGTGGTCTGGTGTCCACTAAACCTTACAGGTGGTCTGGTGTCCATTAAACCTTACAGGTGGTCTGGTGTCCACTAAACCTTACATGTGGTCTGGTGTCCACTAAACCTTACGGGTGGTCTGGTGTCCACTAAACCTTACAGGTGGTCTGGTGTCCACTAAACCCTACAGGTGGTCTGGTGTCCACTAAACCTTACAGGTGGTCTGGTGTCCACTAAATCTTACAGGTGGTCTGGTGTCCACTAAACCTTACATGTGGTCTGGTGTCCACTAAACCCTACGGGTGGTCTGGTGTCCACTAAACCTTACATGTGGTCTGGTGTCCACTAAACCTTACAGGTGGTCTGGTGTCCATTAAACCTTACATGTGGTCTGGTGTCCACTAAACCTTACGGGTGGTCTGGTGTCCACTAAACCCTACAGGTGGTCTGGTGTCCACTAAACCTTACAGGTGGTCTGGTGTCCACTAAATCTTTCAGGTGGTCTGGTGACCACTAAACCTTACGGGTGGTCTGGTGTCCACTAAACCTTACGGGTGGTCTGGTGTCCACTAAACCTTACGGGTGGTCTGGTGTCCACTAAACCTTACAGGTGGTCTGGTGTCCACTAAACCTTACAGGTGGTCTGGTGTCCACTAAACCTTACAGGTGGTCTGGTGTCCACTAAACCTTACATGTGGTCTGGTGTCCACTAAACCTTCCGGGTGGTCAAGTGTCGACTAAACCTTACAGGTGGTCTGGTGTCCACTAAACCTTACAGGTGGTCTGGTGTCCACTAAACCTTACGGGTGGCCTGGTGTCCACTAAACCTTACGGGTGGTCTGGTGTCCACTAAACCTTACGGGTGGTCTGGTGTCCACTAAACCTTACGGGTGGTCTGGTGTCCACTAAACCTTACATGTGGTCTGGTGTCCACTAAACCCTACGGGTGGTCTGGTGTCCACTAAACCTTACGGGTGGTCTAGTGTCCACTAAACCTTACAGGTGGTCTGGTGTCCACTAAACCTTACAGGTGGTCTGGTGTCCACTAAACCTTACAGGTGGTCTGGTGTCCACTAAACCTTACAGGTGGTCTGGTGTCCACTAAACCTTACGGGTGGTCTGGTGTCCACTAAAACTTACAGGTGGCCTGGTGTCCACTAAACCTTACAGGTGGTCTGGTGTCCACTAAACCTTACAGGTGGTCTGGTGTCCACTAAACCTTACAGGTGGTCTGGTGTCCACTAAACCTTACAGGTGGCCTGGTGTCCACTAAACCTTACGGGTGGTCTGGTGTCCACTAAACCCTACAGGTGGTCTGGTGTCCACTAAACCTAACGGGTGGTCTGGTGTCCACTAAACCTTACAGGTGGTCTGGTGTCCACTAAACCTTACATGTGGTCTGGTGTCCACTAAACCTTACAGGTGGTCTGGTGTCAATTTAAACCTTGCAGGTGGTCTGGTGTACACTAAACCTTACAGGTGGTCAGGTGTCCACTAAACCTTACAGGTGGTCTGGTGTCCACTAAACCTTACAGGTGGTCTGGTGTCCATTAAACCTTACAGGTGGTCTGGTGTCCACTAAACCTTACGGGTGGTCTGGTGTCCACTAAACCCTACAGGTGGTCTGGTGTCCACTAAACCTTACAGGTGGTCTGGTGTCCACTAAATCTTTCAGGTGGTCTGGTGACCACTAAACCTTACGGGTGGTCTGGTGTCCACTAAACCTTACGGGCGGTCTGGTGTCCACTAAACCTTACGGGTGGTCTGGTGTCCACTAAACCTTACAGGTGGTCTGGTGTCCACTAAACCTTACAGGTGGTCTGGTGTCCACTAAACCTTACAGGTGGTCTGGTGTCCACTAAACCTTACATGTGGTCTGGTGTCCACTAAACCTTCCGGGTGGTCAAGTGTCGACTAAACCTTACAGGTGGTCTGGTGTCCACTAAACCTTACAGGTGGTCTGGTGTCCACTAAACCTTACAGGTGGTCTGGTGTCCACTAAACCTTACAGGTGGCCTGGTGTCCACTAAACCTTACGGGTGGTCTGGTGTCCACTAAACCCTACAGGTGGTCTGGTGTCCACTAAACCTAACGGGTGGTCTGGTGTCCACTAAACCTTACAGGTGGTCTGGTGTCCACTAAACCTTACATGTGGTCTGGTGTCCACTAAACCTTACAGGTGGTCTGGTGTCAATTTAAACCTTGCAGGTGGTCTGGTGTACACTAAACCTTACAGGTGGTCAGGTGTCCACTAAACCTTACAGGTGGTCTGGTGTCCACTAAACCTTACAGGTGGTCTGGTGTCCATTAAACCTTACAGGTGGTCTGGTGTCCACTAAACCTTACGGGTGGTCTGGTGTCCACTAAACCCTACAGGTGGTCTGGTGTCCACTAAACCTTACAGGTGGTCTGGTGTCCACTAAATCTTTCAGGTGGTCTGGTGACCACTAAACCTTACGGGTGGTCTGGTGTCCACTAAACCTTACGGGCGGTCTGGTGTCCACTAAACCTTACGGGTGGTCTGGTGTCCACTAAACCTTAAAGGTGGTCTGGTGTCCACTAAACCTTACGGGTGGTCTGGTGTCCACTAAACCTTACATGTGGTCTGGTGTCCACTAAACCCTACGGGTGGTCTGGTGTCCACTAAACCTTACGGGTGGTCTGGTGTCCACTAAACCTTACAGGTGGTCTGGTGTCCACTAAACCTTACAGGTGGTCTGGTGTCCACTAAACCTTACAGGTGGTCTGGTGTCCACTAAACCTTACAGGTGGTCTGGTGTCCACTAAACCTTACGGGTGGTCTGGTGTCCACTAAACCTTACAGGTGGTCTGGTGTCCACTAAACCTTACAGGTGGTCTGGTGTCCACTAAACCTTACAGGTGGTCTGGTGTCCACTAAACCTTACAGGTGGTCTGGTGTCCACTAAACCTTACAGGTGGTCTGGTGTCCACTAAACCTTACGGGTGGTCTGGTGTCCACTAAACCCTACAGGTGGTCTGGTGTCCACTAAACCTAACGGGTGGTCTGGTGTCCACTAAACCTTACAGGTGGTCTGGTGTCCACTAAACCTTACATGTGGTCTGGTGTCCACTAAACCTTACAGGTGGTCTGGTGTCAATTTAAACCTTGCAGGTGGTCTGGTGTACACTAAACCTTACAGGTGGTCAGGTGTCCACTAAACCTTACAGGTGGTCTGGTGTCCACTAAACCTTACAGGTGGTCTGGTGTCCATTAAACCTTACAGGTGGTCTGGTGTCCACTAAACCTTACGGGTGGTCTGGTGTCCACTAAACCCTACAGGTGGTCTGGTGTCCACTAAACCTTACAGGTGGTCTGGTGTCCACTAAATCTTTCAGGTGGTCTGGTGACCACTAAACCTTACGGGTGGTCTGGTGTCCACTAAACCTTACGGGCGGTCTGGTGTCCACTAAACCTTACGGGTGGTCTGGTGTCCACTAAACCTTACAGGTGGTCTGGTGTCCACTAAACCTTACAGGTGGTCTGGTGTCCACTAAACCTTACAGGTGGTCTGGTGTCCACTAAACCTTACATGTGGTCTGGTGTCCACTAAACCTTCCGGGTGGTCAAGTGTCGACTAAACCTTACAGGTGGTCTGGTGTCCACTAAACCTTACAGGTGGTCTGGTGTCCACTAAACCTTACGGGTGGCCTGGTGTCCACTAAACCTTACGGGTGGTCTGGTGTCCACTAAACCTTACGGGTGGTCTGGTGTCCACTAAACCTTACGGGTGGTCTGGTGTCCACTAAACCTTACAGGTGGTCTGGTGTCCTCTAAACCGTACGGGTGGTCTGCTGGTGTCCACTAAACCTTACGGGTGGTCTGGTGTCCACTAAACCTTACAGGTGGTCTGGTGTCCACTAAACCTTACAGGTGGTCTGGTGTCCATTAAACCTTACAGGTGGTCTGGTGTCCACTAAACCTTACATGTGGTCTGGTGTCCACTAAACCTTACGGGTGGTCTGGTGTCCACTAAACCTTACAGGTGGTCTGGTGTCCACTAAACCCTACAGGTGGTCTGGTGTCCACTAAACCTTACAGGTGGTCTGGTGTCCACTAAATCTTACAGGTGGTCTGGTGTCCACTAAACCTTACATGTGGTCTGGTGTCCACTAAACCCTACGGGTGGTCTGGTGTCCACTAAACCTTACGGGTGGTCTGGTGTCCACTAAACCTTACGGGTGGTCTGGTGTCCACTAAACCTTACGGGTGGTCTGGTGTCCACTAAACCTTACGGGTGGTCTGGTGTCCACTAAACCTTACGGGTGGTCTGGTGTCCACTAAACCTTACAGGTGGTCTGGTGTCCACTAAACCTTACATGTGGTCTGGTGTCCACTAAACCTTACAGGTGGTCTGGTGTCAATTTAAACCTTGCAGGTGGTCTGGTGTACACTAAACCTTACAGGTGGTCAGGTGTCCACTAAACCTTACAGGTGGTCTGGTGTCCACTAAACCTTACAGGTGGTCTGGTGTCCATTAAACCTTACATGTGGTCTGGTGTCCACTAAACCTTACGGGTGGTCTGGTGTCCACTAAACCCTACAGGTGGTTTGGTGTCCACTAAACCTTACAGGTGGTCTGGTGTCCACTAAATCTTTCAGGTGGTCTGGTGACCACTAAACCTTACGGGTGGTCTGGTGTCCACTAAACCTTACGGGCGGTCTGGTGTCCACTAAACCTTACGGGTGGTCTGGTGTCCACTAAACCTTACAGGTGGTCTGGTGTCCACTAAACCTTACAGGTGGTCTGGTGTCCACTAAACCTTACAGGTGGTCTGGTGTCCACTAAACCTTACATGTGGTCTGGTGTCCACTAAACCTTCCGGGTGGTCAAGTGTCGACTAAACCTTACAGGTGGTCTGGTGTCCACTAAACCTTACAGGTGGTCTGGTGTCCACTAAACCTTACGGGTGGCCTGGTGTCCACTAAACCTTACGGGTGGTCTGGTGTCCACTAAACCTTACGGGTGGTCTGGTGTCCACTAAACCTTACGGGTGGTCTGGTGTCCACTAAACCTTACAGGTGGTCTGGTGTCCTCTAAACCGTACGGGTGGTCTGCTGGTGTCCACTAAACCTTACGGGTGGTCTGGTGTCCACTAAACCTTACAGGTGGTCTGGTGTCCACTAAACCTTACAGGTGGTCTGGTGTCCATTAAACCTTACAGGTGGTCTGGTGTCCACTAAACCTTACATGTGGTCTGGTGTCCACTAAACCTTACGGGTGGTCTGGTGTCCACTAAACCTTACAGGTGGTCTGGTGTCCACTAAACCCTACAGGTGGTCTGGTGTCCACTAAACCTTACAGGTGGTCTGGTGTCCACTAAATCTTACAGGTGGTCTGGTGTCCACTAAACCTTACATGTGGTCTGGTGTCCACTAAACCCTACGGGTGGTCTGGTGTCCACTAAACCTTACGGGTGGTCTGGTGTCCACTAAACCTTACGGGTGGTCTGGTGTCCACTAAACCTTACGGGTGGTCTGGTGTCCACTAAACCTTACGGGTGGTCTGGTGTCCACTAAACCTTACGGGTGGTCTGGTGTCCACTAAACCTTACAGGTGGTCTGGTGTCCACTAAACGTTACAGGTGGTCTGGTGTCCACTTAACCCTACAGGTGGTCTTGTGTCCACTAAACCCTACAGGTTGTCTGGTGTCCACTAAACCCTACAGGTGGTCTGGTGTCCACTAAACCCTACAGGTGGTCTGGTGTCCACGAAACCTTACAGGTGGTCTGGTGTCCACTAAACCCCCGTAGGTTCTTGGTGCAGAAGTGGGTGGTCCGTGACCGTCTGCCTCTCCTCTGCCCATGGCGCCCTGATTCCCCCTAGGGGGGTGCACGGTGGTGGGGTACACCGGTTTGGCCTCAGCCGCGTTGTTCCACAGGGCACTGGAGCGTTCCACTGGGGAGTCTGAGATCCCGTGATCATTCCTCTCCCGTATCTGCTCCTCCTCGTGGACCAGTGCCCCAGCGTGACTTTTGGGGGCTGGTTTAACCACAGCTGTTCCAGCTTTGTCAGTGGTACCAGCGACCTCATCCCACATGTCTGCTTCAAACGCGTGTTGCGCTGCCTCTACTACCCTGGCGAAACACACCTTGGGGCCGAACGTGTAAATCCCTGCCCTCCTGAAAGCGTCGTCACAGGCTAACTTGAGACTCACAGGCAGGCCCTCCCTCACCACTGTCACCTCAGCCTTGTTTGCGGACACACCTAGGAAAGCCTCCCTGTTGCTGGCCAGGAAGGCATCGTAGGTGGCGCACACGCGGTCAGCGAACTGTTGGGGCGTTTCATGCGGTGATATGGTGGGATCCAGAGCGTTGGGAGCACCCATCTTCATGGCTGTGTGCCAGAGCCTCATCTCACCTTGAGTCGCCACATTGAGATAGCGGTGGCCCACCGCCAGCAGAGCGTACCAGAAATTCCTCTTGTTACCTCTGAAGGATGGGTATGGCTCCTGAGTCAGCGGGCCCTGGCTCACCACGTTCATGTTGACCAGGACGTTCCGTCGCATGTTGGACATGAGCTCCACGGTTTCATTTACCACTGCTAACCCACCTCCAGTGGCTCGGAAGTTTAACTCTTCTCGCAGGTGCCTGCCTCCTTGAGGGCACAGCAGTGTGATATCAGAGATGTGCCTCCGCATGAAATCCACCCCCCTGCTGAGTGGACTTGGCTAACATGAGCATTACCTGCACCTTGTAGGCCTTCCCAATGCTGTTGTTGGCAGCGGCCGCATAGGAGTACAGTTCCGTGGAAAACTTCTTCCATGACAGCATACCTGCTATGGCGGTGAACTCGGGTAGGTTTTTGGACTGGACGTTTACCCTGTCATTGATGAACACCTCATCATCAGACTCATAATTACCTGCGGGTGCTGCTGCGCTGGGGTCGCGTCCTGGTCCACCAGACCCGACTGGCCCCCCTGGGCCACCCAGGTAACTTGGTCCGTGAGACCCCCGCCCTCGTGGCGCACTGCCCCGGTTGGGTCCCGTGTCCCAGCTACCGGAGTTCCCTGGGTCATCAGGATCATTGGGCCCGCCATGGCCCCCTGACCTTCCGCCAGTCTCCCGACGCGGGGGATCTGGCCTATCAGATTCTCGCTCACCTCCGGTGAACCCTGACTGCCCGAATGACTTGGCACCCCCGTGAGGCCAATCAGGGTCCTTCTGGAACGCGGTGTATGTGTCCTCCCTGAATCGAGGGCCCTTGCGGGTCATAAGGACGCCGCTGGCTCCCATCTGCCCAGGGATGACTAAGCCCTTGAACCCGAGTTGCGCCTACCTGCGGTTGTACTCCGTATGCCGGCGCTGGCGGGGCAGCTGCGTGGGACCGCGACTGGCCTTGGGGAAAGCCTTCCCACTCCTGGTGATGAAAATCACTGGGCGGGCTTACCCCTGACAGAGCGCTACCAAATCCCAGGTGTTGCTGCGCATGCTGCTCGGGCTGCTCCTGCAGCACCACTGCGGGTGGTGTTGCACGATCTATGTACTGTCCACGCCCGAACATGTCCCGCAACAAATCCCTTAACTCACCCCGGGTGACCACGCCCGTGGTGTCAGTGCCACCGGTGACAATGGCTAATTGCTGACCCATGTTCAGCTGCTTACCGTGGTACCCATTGGGCCCTAGCCGTCCCGACCCTGCATCAGGGACGGGCTCACCTGGGCGCCCCCAAGATTGCATGGCCTCACCTGACACCGCGCTCACGAAGGAGGGGGTGGGGTTACACTCAGGCGCAACTGAGTCAGCCGTTGGACGCGATGCCGTGGGTGTCGCGTGCGTCACCTCTTGTTCGAAGCCGCCTGGTACACGGACAGCGACGGCTGAGTTGATCTGGTAAGCCACGCCAGCAGCTTGGTGAGGCCCAGCGACCTTCGGGAGTTCCTGCATGGTCATTGCAGGGAGGGAGGTCTGCCACTCCATGAGCACAGGTGCACCCTGGGTCCTTGCACGGACGGGTGATGAGCGTACGCTGCAACAATCATCTTGTGCAGGCGATAAAAGCAGGGTTGTCGACCAACTGGTTGATCCGCTCCCGGCCCTCTTAGTGGGTCCTGACTACCTTTGTAGGAGTTAGCGCGAGCCTCTCATCCGCAATACGAATCATGTGAGCCTGCACTTCTCTCTCATCCGCAGCTTCCTGCTCGGCCTGCGCCTCGGATGCACGCCGCACTGCATCAAGGCGACACATTTCGCGCTGACACTGCTAGACTTGTTCGGCATGTGCTTCCGAGTCAGCCAGTTGCCTTGCCCTATTGGCGGCCTGAGCCATTGACCTCTTGTGAGCTTGGTTAGCTAGCACGGCCTGATCCTGGGCTAGCAACTGCCGAAATTTCATGGTAGCACGATACGATACGATGCAATACGATACGAATTCGATACAATACGATGAATTGAACGTATCGTATCAATTCAGTGAAAAATCATTTTTAGACTGAGCTGATAACCAGAGTCTGTGGGGTCAAGCTGCGTACTTTTGACTCAGCTGGATAGCTCAATAGCTGAGGGCCTGAGTAAGTTGCGTAGTGTTGAGACTGAGTTGAGGGCCGGCAAAGCATTTTTCGTCCATGCCAGCACAGCATGATTCCAACATTTGTCGGCCGGCACAACAATGGCTAGTGTATCATTTTCCGGCTACAAGTCCACTTTATCAATGACGTTACACCACTGGGCCCTGCTCAAAAGGCTCGGCGCCCAACTGTCTGGTTGGGAGAGAAAAAACGAGCAAGTACCGAACAGTTCTCTACAAACTAGATCTAAACTATTGAGACAGCCTTCTATCATAAAACACAGGCCAAAAACAGTTGATAAATCATTCATATCGTTGCAGTTGCCTGGTGTGTAGGTTTATAATACTGCAGAAATGCAGAATAAAAAAATGCAGAAAATGCTGAATCATTTGGCAGTGTAGGTCTCAGAAAATGCAGCGAGCAATGGCGAGCAATGTCACCTAATCTTGGAACCTCGAATTTGGCTTTCTAACCCTGACCAATCCCAAAGCTGGGGCCATGTCCCTACCTACACGCTTGGAGGGTGAGAGGCCGGGGTCATAAAGCGCTTTCTTTTTCATCTTGGACAGCCGCTTGGCGGCAGCCGCATCACGCTTGCGCTTCTTCAATTGGCTCGGAGGGTAAGACATTGGGCTGGCCCCAGATGGGCCGGCCTCCCCCTCTCCCTCCCCCTCTGAGGAGGAGGAGGAGGAGGAGGAGGAGGAGGAGTCCCCCTTCTCCTCTTCCCCCTCCTCCTCTCCCCCCTCCTCAACTCCCCCCTCACTCTCCTCCCTTTCCACCTCCTCCCTTGCTGACGCAGCCCTCCCTAAGCGCTGTCTAAAATCCACTGAGTCGCTGTCAGTTTCATCCCCTGAGACTCCCTCCTCTCCCCCCCCCTCCTCTGGCTCCGGCTCAGCTGAGTCCTCCCCCTCTGGCTCCACCTCAGCCTCATCATCGCAGTATGCCCAGGGCACACTGGGCGCCTTGCTGCTAGCAGAGGTCAAGCTGTCCACAAGGCGCAGGTTGCTGAAGATGTAGACCAGCGTGTTCGCTCGGGAATGAAGCAGCTTGTTGCGGTTGGTGCTGTGGATGAAGTCAAACACGCTCCAATTGTGTTCACACCCACTAGCTGCTGCCGGCTGCCCGAGGACCCGCATTGCAATGCGGCAGATGGTGGGCAGGTGGGAGCCGTGCAGCTTCCACCACTGCCACGCAGGCATCGATGAAGCTTGCCGCCAACAAGCTGGATCAGCCAGCTGCCCTCACCCGCCAACATATTCCCCATACTCCTGCATGGCCTTGTCATACAAAGCCTCGTCCCCGCCGAGGATACGCCGGAAGCAGGTGTTGCGGCCCTCCTGGAGCTCAGCTAGGGTCAGCTTCGCCGCATCGGTGTCCTCCGCTATCAGCTGGTCCAAATGCCCGGCATACTCAGGGTCGAGGAGGTACCCGGCGGCATGCATGTCGCTGTGCATCCAGTTCCACCTTTCCATCCAGATCTTCACGACCTCCCCTCGCCGGCTGTCTGACACATCCTCATCACTGCTGTACTTGAAGTTGTCGAAGTGCTCGAGGATGCTGTTGCAGTGGTAGTACACCTTGCCCAGGGCTGGAGCTCCAGAGTCGATCAGCCGCAGGAAGAGCAGAGCTGGCCGGATGAGGTCAACGAGCAGCTTGACACCTCGCCAGAAAGATCTGGAGGCGATGGAGTTGGAGACCTCGACACCGGTCCCCCGCTTCTCCTTGGGCAGCCGCTTGATGAACGCAATCCAGCTCGCATCCTTGATCATGCTCTTCAGGTCGTCCTTCATCTCCAGTATGCTGTCCAGGATGATAAAGTGGTACGCAAACCTGGTGGCAGCTGAGAGGGGCAAGGAGGCAATGTAAAAATTGGCACAAATGAAACGGCAATCAGTGGCAAGCAATATCAGGGAGTACATGAAACATAGCAGTTGGTTTTCCTGATCCACTGATTTATTTATTTTGTTTATTTTCCCATCCAATTAGGGATGGACGCCCACGCGGCCGAGCCTTTTTGAGGAGGGCCCACAGGTATAACGTCATTGACATGAAATATAGCAGTTGATGAATAAGCATCGCTCTAGTTCAGTTCAGGGTTTCGGGTTAAGCTCTCAACTTCAATACTTAGCCTACGACAGAAACCCTAAACCCTAAACCCTACGAAAGATTTCATGCACCTGGCTTTTGCAGAGACTTCTTCGACCCCTCTGCAGCGTGCTTGCGTACAAGGGCGAGGCTGGCATGATGGTTGGTGACGAACTTCACCAGCGTAGATGCTTGGTCTAGGATGTCCTTCACCCAAGGAAGCTTGTCGATGGAAGTCAGGGCCAGGTCCACACCGTGAGCTCCACACCGGACCCATGCAATGCCTGGGAACTCCTCCTTGAGCAAAGCTGCAGCTGCTGCATTCACGCCTGCTGAGTCTGTGCAGATGCAGACGATGTCCTCCGCACCCTGCTGTGTGATTGCAAGGGCGAGCTGCGCAGCGATGTAGGGAGCGTCCTTGACAGCGCCGCTGGTGTCTATGGCAGAGAGGAACTTCGTGCCCTTGGGAGTCGTCACAAGAAAATTGAGGAGCGGCCTGTTCTGAGCATTGGACCAGCCGTCGCTGATGAGGCTGCAGCCGCACACCTTCATGACGTCCATGATCTTGTCGAGGACGTCATCCACCCTGTCCTTACACTGCAACACAGCAGCAGCAGCAACAAAACAGACGTGGGTGCATGGCAATCAAAGCATCAAAGCATAGCAATCAGAGGATGGTTGCATGGCAATCAGGGCAGGTCCGTAGGGCAGGCCGGCGGTCAGGGCAGGCTGGCAGGGAAATTCAGAGCACCCATGCACCACCCGGCCAGTCACCGGATTATCACCGGATAACTCTGCAATTCTTTTTACTTTTTAAGCTCACCTTGTCGATCAGTGTAGTACGCAACGGGTTGTAGCCAGGAGGCTTGTAACCAGCTCCGAACGCAGCCACCTTGCGCAGCATCCCCTTCCATTAGCGATTGCGGGAGACGTTGAAGGGGATGCCGTTGGCGTAGAATGCCACTGCGACTGATAGGTCGACGTCGTCCTTTTGCAGCTTGTTGGCGAAGTAAGGCATCGTCCCCGGCGTAGGTGGAATGCGGCTTGCTGCAGCGCTGCCAGCCCCAGGGAGATAGAGCTGCCCCATCACCACGTCGGATCGCTTCTCCTCAGCGCTCTTGGCCGCTTCCTTGGCCGTTTTAACACCTTCAAATGACCGCAGCAGACTCTTGAGTGCTTCCTTGTCCTCGATGCTGTACTTGTTCGACTTGCACACTGCCACATTCTTGCCCGGAACCTTGTTGCAATGATATATGGGCTTGTTTACACCAGAGCACACGAATTCATTCTTGCATTTCAGGCACTTCCACTTGCTGTTGGAGGTAAACTTGCTTGGGTCGCCTTTCTGCGGCACTTTCCCGAGGTTCTGACAGTATCTACTGAGGACATCAACCTCGTCATCATCCGACATTGTGCAGCGCTTAGTCGGATACGAGACACGTCCCACTTTTACTAGTGTGTACATCGGCACGGCATGCCCTAAATAACGAGAGGGGGGCACTGAGGCTCTACTGTCCATCCTGTGGGCTGGACTGGGCTGGGCAGCATCGTATCGTTTCGAATCAGCCGTATCGCTTCGTATCATAGAAACGATACGAATACGAAGGCCTAAACATCGTATCGTGCTACCATGTGCCGAATGCGTTGCTCTGACACACTGGGAAACTTAGCCTCCTATATTGAGGGCTCCCTTCCTGCATCAGCGGACGCATCCCTGGTGAGCTTACTGCTCACTTCGGCCTCATGAGGGTCCATGCTGTCGCCGCTTGTCGGCGTTCTTGTCTTTCTCAGCCCTGGTATTGCGCTCCAACTTTTGCTGGTGGGTTTTAGCGGCATTGTCACAGTATATTACAGTATACGTGACAGAACCGTTTAGACCGCAGTTAGCGTCATCGGTGACTCCGCAGCTTCTCTGCGGAGTCTCCGGATTTGAGCTGAGACCTAGAAACCCGCTTACGCAGGATTAGTTTGACAGGTTCTACCGTACTCTGAACTGGGCCTGCCGGGTCCCTGTATCCCGGCAATTGCCTTGGCTACTTACTTCGTCCCTTTCTAAAGGACAGACCTCTATTTGTAACAAGCACCGGCAGTCTTTGAGACCAGCAGCTTCCATATAAGTCAGTACCTTAACTCGAGTCAAGCCTAGCTCAGCCACCGCTGATCTAGCTGGAGACAAGTACCCCAGTAAGAGAAACGAGACTCTGCAGAAGAAGAAGTACGCAGCCTCGTCCCGTCCGTCTCTCCGCGTGTTACGCGGTAAGTGTCCTTAACATAGCCCTGCTGGATCGCGACCAGACGGCCAGAAGGCCTATGCCCCCAAAGTCTGTTGCTATATATACACAATATCCACCTAGCTGCTTAACTCGAAGAGCACTCGCAGCCAGTGAGTAGTCACTGAGCCTGCCCGTAGGCGTCCGTCACTGCAGTGAGGAAAGAAGTCCGCCACGGACCTGAAGCGCACCTCGCGTGTCCTTTAGAAAGGGACGAAGTGGATCTAGCCTGATCAGCCTGATTTGCCAATTCCTGCTAAAGGTGCTTGTGCAGCGAGATTGGAATTTTGTTTGTATGCAAACAACCTTGGACAGCATATGAATTGCACTTTGCTGTGGTAATCTCCATAGAGAGTGCCAAGTTAAGCCCTGAGAATCACTAAGAGTGGCAACTTAGTGTTGAGTCCAGGAGAGGCTTGAGGATCTGGCTGCGGATTTATACACCCAGCAGATAATTCCTGTATGACTGCAGATTGAGATCAGGTGGATCCAATCATTCATCATTGACAGAAGTAAACTTGTTGACAGATCATCCAAGGTTAAAATTTTGTGGTGTACCAAAGGATCCCCGCAGGTGTCAGAGAGGAACTGAAACAGCGCAAGATCCGCCAGGAGGCAGACATCCGCAGGGGACGTGCGCCAGCTAGAGGCAGCCCAGCCAGCAAAGGTGGGAAGGGGCTAAAAAAGGGCGAAGGAGGATTCCGCCAGATAGTGAGCATAAAAGCAGAGGGCAAGGCCTATCGCGCAAAATTGCTGTACCTGCCGTCCAGCCTTGACTAGCAGATCCTCACCAGGTTGCAGTAAGGATAAGGAGCAGAAGCCTAAACGTTAGCAGGTTTTGTAGGGGGTGTCGCCAGCACGCCTGCAGAACAGTGCGGTTCGTAAAATGCCTGTAGAGATGACAGGCATAGATCTAAACCCCGATAGGCACCAGCACCCTGACGTCCAACGGAGGAGTGGGCGTCTGAGGGGGCTGGAGCCGGGAATAGACCTAAAAAATGCTAGTGCTGAGATTGTGGCAGAAGCCCTGTTGATAGCGGAAAAGCTGTCAGAGCCAGTAGAACCGCCCGCAGAGGATTGCAGGGTACGTGAGCCAGACCGTGTACCACCCAGAGGGGCAGGGGCGCAAGCAGATGGTGCAGTACTAGTAACACGAAAAGGCATTGGTCGAGGGGGTCCGTTGCCCGCTGGTTCCGACAGCTGTCTGAATTTCGAGCAGGGGCAGACTCAAGCGGGAACCCCAGAGTTGATCTTGGATCAAGCAACGGAAGCATCCCAGAGCTGTGACACGCGACAGAGCAGTGCACCTGAGGCCGAGCCGCAGCAGAGCCTGCCCAGGGTGGCAAGTGTTACACAGCAGGTTAAAAAAGATCCCAGCCAATCGGGTCTAAGGGCAGAAGTAGCCGCAGCTTCAGACAAGTTTGCAGGCTGGCATAAGACCTGCGAAGTCAAACCTCGAATAAAGACGGAGGGAGATGGGGCCAGGATTGTGCCTGCAGAGGTCAAACACGAGGAAGATGAGCCACAGCCAGCAGCAGGCAGACAGAGCTCGCAGGCAGGCAAGGACAGGGAGAAACCAGCTGAGCCGGTAGGGAAGCCTTGGGCTGATCTATCCGAGGAAGAACAGCCAGACCCAGTTCAGGAAAAGCAGGGGCAGCAGACTACAGCAGAACTGCGTCCCGTGCAGCAGCTGCAGCCGCGCAAGGCACTGGTTAGAAGAGGAGCTGGATCCACAGTCTTCGGCACACCGCTGTCCAGTTTTCCACCCAGCGTGAACAGACCTGCGCAGACGTCCAAGGAGGGATCTGGCAGCCAGAGGCAGAGAGAGCCAGAGCGCTCGGAGACCGGGGGAGTCGCGTGCGGAAATGAGGAGGTAGAAGGGCCGATCGGTTGGGCAGGAATTGTGCAGTGGGCAACAGACCTGTGGAAGCAAGTGTGCTCCAGGACGTTCTTGCATTTCCAGGACCAGGTCACAGCCATTGAGGAGTTCAAGGCCCATCATCTGCGGGGATGGGCAACAAAGGCCATGTTGGGTATCCCCCACACAGGTCTGGACAGGGCGCTACTGTTAGCCGCCCTTGGACAGGTATCCAAGGGAAGGACGGGACACGAAGCAGCCAGGGCTGTTAAAGCCTTCGCAGACGAATGGTGCAAAGAGGTCACAGGAGACCAGGAGGAACCTGGGTCAGAACCAGAGGATGAGGAGGACCAGGTGTGGGAAGGATTTGAAACAGGGGTGCAGCGGCCTGAGGGGATCAGGGAGGTGCAAAGGTGGCAGCAGCAGGCAGGAGCCGCGCCAACACCAACACTCAGATCTGCAGCCTTCGAGGTCAGCAGCGAGCCCAGCCTCAGAGGACGGCCAAGGGGCAGGGAAGCACCCAGAGCCAGCAGTCCAGCCGCCAGCGAAAGGGCGGAATTGACTAGCCAATCACTTGCCAGAATGGCAGAGCAAAGCACAGCGACACGCAGAGCAAGCAGGCAAGAGTCTTATGAGTTGCTGCGCATAGTCGAGGACAAAGAGAACGCATACCAGGAAACCCAGGTGGATTACATCAAGGAATTCCTGAGGAACAGGCAGCCAGGCGCGGCAAGAGGAGCTAGGAGGAATGAGCCTGCAGGCAGCGCACAGAGCAGTGGCCCAAAAATACAGGAGACCAAAGAGGAAACACAGTCTGATTCCTACGCCAGGAATTACACAGGCGGGACGCAGCCAGGTCGGCAGAGCCGGGAGCCGCCCAGGGGGCAGGCATACTCCAGGGAACAACCTCACCAGCATAGCCAAGAGCCGCCCAGAGGACAGGCAGAGGGCAGGGAACAGCCAAGCCAGCAGAGCCAGGAGCAATTAAGGGGACCAGCGGAACGCAGCAGAGGTGTGCGGCAGGAATGGCAAGACCAGGAGCTGCCCAGGGGACAGGCAGAGCCCGGCAGAGCACAGCCGTGGAGACCTGGATCTGACAGCAGACCAAGCAGAAGCGAACCAGAACGACCGCCACCCGAAGGAAGTAGAGGCTCGGCAGGCAGAGCGGGCAGACAGCCATCACGAGACGCTCACGATCATGATGAGGATTATAACAGACATGACAGGTATCAGTCAGGCCGCAGCCCATCGAGGGGCGGCAGTGGAGGACCTAGGTCGCGGTCAGGGTCAGTAGATTCGGGACCAGGGGGAGCGGACAGACGCAGGCCAGGAGCCAGACAGGAGTCCAGCGACCAGGAAATGAAAAGGCTCGATCGGGAGCAGGCGAGGGTGAACCTGCAGCTGCAGCAACAGATGGTATTGCAGCTGGCAGGGGTAGCCAAGGTAGCCAAGATCCCAGCCATCCAAGGCAACGTACCAGTCCTGGATATGTCACACCCAGGAGCGGTTGCAGCCAGAAAGTATTGCCAGGCGTGTGGGTACTGGGGATCGCACAACAGGTTGGCAATGTCAGATGACCAACCAGCATTGGCCGTGGTGGCAGGTGAAATAGCTGGATCATGCCAGTCGCCGTCAGCTATGACGTTGCTGATCAAGTCGCTGGTCAAGCTGTGGGACAGCAAGCCTGCCAGCATGAGGCCGCTGATGGCAGCCATCAGGGCAGCGCCCCACGCAGGAAACAGAATTGCCAGAGAGGTGGAGCGGATCGGACAGCAGTGGATAGCCCCAGCGGAGCAGCAGGGTTGCGAAGCTTCGCTGCTCACGTTGTGGATCAGGGTGGTCCAGGAGGAGGTGGGAAAGCCAACTTCAGAGGAGAGGACGGCCATCACCAACCTCAGGCTAGGAGTAAAAACTACTCTAGACCCGGACGTCAAGCCAGAGGAGACGGTGGAAGCATTTGCTCACAGAGTACTGACAACGGCAGAGTTGCTGCAGATCTCAAGGGATGCAGTAGATCACTTCGGCAGAAGCCACTCGGTCTCGCGCATGTTCCATGAAGGACTCCCAGCGGTTGCTAGAGCCAAGCTGAGCAAGTTCGTTATGACGGTGCCAGGGTATCTCAGCATGAGCGATGAAGACCAAATCGCAGTACTCACGCAGCAGGTGGTGCTGTGGGAGAGGTTTGCCCTGGAAATGGGTGACCTGGGAGGTACCGGCTTCAGGCAGATAACCAACAGCGGGCCTGGCCAGGGAGAGGCACAGCCCAACAGGGGCAGGAGAGAGAGAGCAGGACAGTGGGAGATGCGAACACGCCTTGATGGAATTGTGCACCCCACAGGCTCAGCAGCAGTACCACAGGCGCGGATGGATGGTAAACCCAGAGGAGTTACCTGGGCGGACCAAGCAGGGGCGGCAAATTACAACGCTGAGGGTGGCTCAAGCGCAGCCAAGGCATGCTACCAGTGCGGTAGTACGTCGCACCTAGCCAGGGATTGCAGGGCGCCCAGGGCCAGGGATGAGCGCAGACCTATGCCCCTGGTTACAGACATCACACCTGGACCGGCCAGACAGCCGCAACAGCAGTATCCGCAGCAACAGCAGTATCCCCTGCCGCCAAGGCCGCAGCAGGGACAGGCGGCAGGCAGGTCGTATGACAGGAATCAGAACAATAGACAGTATCCTAGGCCTGGGCCTGGCCAGGGAGGTCAGGCGCAGCAGGCAGCCCACGTGTCGCATCTCAGCAATGCAACGGGGCAGGCTGAGCCAGAGGGATGGCACCAGACCATGGCAGAGATGCTCAGCGAGTCCGTAGCACTCATGACGCAGGTTGGGCTGGTACCCAAGCCTGCAGGTTTCAAGCAGGCAGTTCATAACGCCCGTCCTAAGTCGTTTTTGCCAGAACCTTTGCAGGAGGAGGAACCAGTACCAGGATTCACGGTACAACCCTCCAGGAAGGGAGCAAAGGGGCTGGTATTGAGTAAACTAGCTGACGATATGTCTGACATCCGCCTACAGGTGTTCAAGTTGAACGAGCGGCTCTCAGCGCTGTCGTTCACCACGATGCCCATGGGAGGAGACAACACCGGCCACAGGGGTGAGACTAGTAACACCAGGCCAGAGGGTAGAACGGTGACGGCTGCACCCAAGCTGCAGTATTTCAAAAATGACAGAAGCAACCTGGAGCAGTGTGTGGGACTTATGGTCAATGGGAAGGTCCTGGTGGCTCAGAAAGCACTCATGGACTCCGCATGCACGTGCCATGTCATCACTGTCAATATTGCAGAGCAATTAGTTGCCATGGGGGCGGAGCTGGTGCGTACAGACGAGAAGATTCGTACCACAGACAATGCAGGGGCAGATCTGTATGGAGTACTGTTCATTTATGTGGTGTATGGATACGGAGGGCCCAATGCCATTATGGAGCCCACGGTGGTCAGGGTCGTTAAGACACCACCGGATGCATATGAGCACTTGGTAGGGAACCCAGAGTTCCTCAAGTATAACGGGGTCTTAGAGGCAGCAGGAAGGCTGACCTTACGGCCCAGAGAGGGCCCACAGAGAGTGCAAGGGGTCAAGGACCTTACGCTGCCACTACTGCGGGCATCTCCGGCAGGGGGGTACCAGGCAGCAGCAGTGGCATGGGCAGGAATTCAGTGTGGATTCGCAGAAAGAGAGGGGTGGCCAGCTGCAACAGTTGAAACAGAGCACGAACCGCTCTTACAGCATTCCATGGCCACACGCGCAGGTACCGCTATGAGGGCCGAACAGGGCGCAGGACCCAGCAGCGAGCCAAACCCCAGGCTACAAAGGCGCAGGCCGGTGCCAGTCGAAGCAGCAGTGGAAGAGACCGCCACACCAACCGCAGAGGAGATGGCAAGAGCGCGCAGAGCCGCGGAACTCTCTGACGTTGAGAAGAGGGCGGTCAGGGACTTCATGCCAGCATGCCCCGCCTACCCGTGCGCCTTGTGCGGAAAACCAGACAAGCACGCGGTGGAGGAGTGTGAGAGGAGGATTCAGGACTTTTCGCGGACACCCGAAACAGCGCCTGCGGTGCAGGCAAGGCCGCCTGCAGCGCAGAGGAGGGGATACGGCACAGCTGCAGCCGATAGAGCTGCACAGGCAACTTCAACGCGCAGCAGGGGAGAGCAGCAGCAGCAACAGCAGCAGCTGCAAAAGCAACCGCAGGTGGCAGGGCCTAGAGTGCAGCAGGCCAGCAGCGGCAAGGGTAGGCAGGCGCAACAGCAGCAGGGGCAAGGAAAGCCAGGGGCGGCAAGGGCCCTCGCGCAATCAGCCAGCAACAGCGAAGATGAGGTGCAGGAAGCAGAGGAGGAGGAAGATTGCAGCGTAGAGAAGGTTCCAGAGCCAGGGACCAGCCCACAAGACAGGCAAATCAACAGGCTGGCAGGGCAAGTCAACGGGCTGAAAAAGGCTCTAAGATGGAGAGAGCGGCAAATGTGGAAGCAGTCAGCGGAATTTGTGGATTACCTGAAAGGCCAGCTGGCCGGGTGGAAGGTCATCACGGATGGTCAGCAGGTCATGACAACGGTCCAGCGAGAGTACATCCTGCGGGCAGAGGAGCTGACCGGGCTGCAGGAGGCCCTGGGACTACAACACTTGGGGGGGCCGCCAAACCACGGGCAGCCACTCCCATTTGAAACAGACCCGGAGTTGGCGGGGTGCGTCAGGGCAATGTTGGCGACCCCGTCCCCGCTACGAGACGTGGACAGCGAGCATTCCGGCATGGAGGAGCCGAAGAAGCGCAGTCCTTCTAGCAGCGACGAGAGCGGCTCAGGGGACAGAAGGCTACGACGGCGCAGCAGAAGCGCGCAAAGGGCCATCAGTGAGGAGTGCCAAGGGGCGGTGCCAACGCCGGCAGCCAGGACCCAGCGGCAGGGCGCAGGGAGGCGCAGCAACAGCGAGGAAAGGAGCAGGGACCGCAGACAGCGGTCACCATGCAGGGACCAGCCCAGGGGCAGATCCAGGGAACGGCACCATGCTGAGGTTGCCAGGCCTTACAGGCAGGGGCAGGAGCACCAGAGAGGCCCAGGCCCCGGGCCGACAAACAGAACCCTGGCAGAGGGCAGCGGGGCGGCAGAGCCTAGGCGTCACCTGGGACCGCGCCATGGTGGATTGTGCTTCAAGTGCAATCAGCCGGGGCACTTTGCCAACGAGTGCACCAACCCGGAGCAGGCCGGGCTGACAGGCGACAGGCCAGGGGCACCTGCAGGCCCAGCGCGGGGCTATGGAACCTGGGGCCCAGGCAGGGGCCAGGGGATGCCCATGGAGAGCAGGCGCAGGACCTTCGATACTGCCATGGGAACTCCCAGTGCAAGGGACTTCCAGCAGGGGGCAGCAGGCCCCAGCGCGTGGCCAGAACCGCCAGCGCGACAGGAACCACCGGAGGGCGAGCAACCAAGGTGGGAGGGGACAGGAGGCCACACGTGCTTCATGACAGGCCACATGGGAATTAGCCAGGACAGAGATGCCTACCAGGCTGAGGTCAGTCAGGCAGGACCAGTTCAGGTGGCCCCTCAGAGGGTGCCAGAAGGGCAGGTAGCCAGTCAGGTAAGCCACTGGGCGATGGCTGTAGAGGCGTTAGCCATGAACCATTATGGGACTATGCCTGCAGGGTCGGCCAGATCCGTAGCACATGCGTTGGAGTTCTTGAAGGATCTCCAGAGGAGGGGGTGCCCAGCTCCGTGTGTAGGATGGCCAAATCTGATGCAGAGGTTCCTAGACAGGGAATGGGACAAGTATGATGAGCAGTGGGATGAGTTTGAGAGACGCGAGCGGGAGGCAGTACCCCAGCACGACGTAGACGGGTGGGATACCGATTCAGGATCCAACCTTTCAGCAGGCAGATATGAGCCTCAGGAACCCTCGCCCTTGCATGAAAGAGAGTTTGGCGTGTTATGTCCAGGTACCCCGGAGGGCAATCAAGACACAGGCAGAGGGGTAGCGGGAGCAGCCGCCGAGACAGAGGAGCCACACAGAGCGGGGTTGCGACTCCCAGCGGCCAGAGGGACCGCAGCAGGGAGCCAGCTGGACGCTCGGGCGGGGCCCGTTAGGACCCATAAAGGCACCAGCTCTCGGTGCAATGCTTGGGGAGGAATCGACGAGGACGGAGAGACACAGCACGGCAGCGAGAGGGAAGGGAGGTCTGACGCAAGGGGCGAGGACAGGCAGCTTGACCAGTCCTTCAGCAGAGACAGGTCCTACAGCAGAGAACGCATCTACATACAGCCGTTCCCGCAGTCGCTGCCAGCAGGCGAACCCTTTGTGCAGTACTTCCGCCTGGGGGAAGAGATGCCAGAGGCGTCCACCTCCGGGGCCATGCTGACTATGCCAGGGGAGTGCAGGGACGGGCCATGTCGGTTGCAGAACCATAGGCTCCTGGACGGCGGAGAGCAGACATGTGTTGACAGGGCAGCAGCCATGCAGGCAGTTGCCAGGATGATTTTCCCGTGGGACGCAGTGACAGCTGTCATGCTGGGCGCTGCGCTCAAAGGATACATCCTGCCCAGCACAAATATAGCAGATTACATGCAGAGGGGATGGTCGCGGCACCCCATCTATGCATACTGCGTTAGCAAGATGGTGAGTCTCGCCATTGCAGCAGGCATCACAGCGGTGGATGCAGCATGCTGGGCGCACCCGGACATGCCAGACATTGCGCCAGCCGAGGGGATGTGGCAGGGCGCGCAGCCAGGATTCATGCGCACACCGTGGGCGATGGATTGTGTCCGTGAGCTGATGGGGCACCCAGCCCTCAGAGACCGCGCATTTTATGTGCCAGTCCAAGCCATGGGCGAATTCGAGAGATTTGTGGAAACAACAGAGCAGGCCCCAGTGAGGGCAGGGCTGTGTCACCCAGGCAGGCCAGGGCGGTGTGAGGCGACCATAGAGGCGTCCATCGTCATCCCCAGGACGGTCGCAGGACAAGCAGTGCCGTGGGGGCCAGCGCCAGGGGACGCCAGGGCAGCCATTCCAGTCCAGCAGCTAGTAACTTACTACTATGAGGAGATGGCTGATGAGGAGTTGCCCGTTTCATCGGCATGGATCCACATGCACGCGACTCACGATGATGCCCGTCTACCTGTTTGCAAGGCACCAGCAGGACGTGGCAGTCACTAAGTGCGCGTCAGTAGACGAGGCGGAGTTCCATGCCTATACCTACGCTAGGGGAGCAGACCCGGCAGTGTGGACGCTCATGCTAATGGCGCTGCAGAGGGTCCTGCTCCCAGGACAGCGATCAGCGGCCATGCGGCATGTGTGGGGCGTAGAGGATCAGTGGGCGCCTACAGAGGTAACAGCCTGTCCAACATGGCCTTACGGACCCCAGCAGTCGCCAGCATCAGGAGCCATGTGGGAAGGAGAGGAAGAGCTGGCGAGCTCGCCGTTCGCAGTAGAACGCCTGGCAGCATATGTGCACCAGTGGGTGCGTCAGGAGCGGAGGGCGTGGCACGACAACAGGGCCAGCAGCGTGCTGCCCTATTGGCAGGCTGACGTCATAACGACGCAGTTGTGGAGACAAGCGCACCCAGCAGGGGTGCGCACGCTGCACCCTCTGTTCAGAGGAGCAGGGGAAGTAGGCATCGAGGAGCAGTTGGAGGACTTGAGGAACCAGCCGAGTAGGGGACATGGGCCGGTGGGCAGGCGAGGCGCCGATGCAGAGGAGCCAGCGGCAGCCACCGACGGCCCTGTCCAGGATGAGGAGCCGGAATGGACCCAGGCGGCATTTGTAACATTTGGGGCGGCAGCAGCCTCATGGGAGCTGCTGGAGTATGTGGACGACTTGGGGGTATCAGCACTGGAGGCTGAGCCTAGGGGACGGGCAGAGCCCCAGGCGCCCCTGGACAGTGTCGGCACATCGCCCACGGAGGACTCAGACAGCAGGATCCCAGAGCTCAGCGACAACGTTTCAGAGGGCCCACCACCACTGGTTGAGATCACCGAGTCAGATGAGGAGTGGCACGAGGCAGGAGCCAGGCCCTCGGACCAGGATAGCGTCACCAGAGCAGAGGCTCGGGATGCAGAGGGCAACTACATGCCAGCAGACAGCGGCCCAGGACCAGGAAGTCCAAGGTACGGCATGGTGGGAGAGCTGCCACAGCTGAGGCGCGCGTGGATGCGCGGCATCTTTCAGGAGCAGGCAGCAATGAAAGAGCGCAGAAGCAGGAGGGCCGCTATAGAGCTCGGTAACGGGATCACGCTGGAGGAGGAGGCAAACCAGGTCACAGCGGGGATCAGCCATCAGCAGGCAGCAGACCAGCGCGCTTGCAGGACCGAGGGGGCAGCAGCAGGCAAGGAGAGCAACGGGCGCCCAGGAGACCCCCAGATCAGCCCGCCAGCACAGACAGCGGCACAGGGGCCTTGGGGTGACCCAGCAGCGTACAGCACGGGACGCTGGGTTGCAGTGCTCAGGAACTTTGTAGATCAGCTGGACGTGCTACGAAGGCAGGACATGGGGCAGCAAGAGGCGGGCCAGGAGGCTAGCCTGCTGTTCCGACTTAAAATGCTACCACAGCCCGATCCGGACCCCAGGATGGGAGGTTACAGCAGGGCAGTCAGGGAGCTACAGGAGGAGCTGACGGAGAGAGTATCAGCCCTCTACACGAGGAGAGCAGAAGGAGCGGACACCCAACAGCCGTCGGACAGCCGCAGCAGACAAGCCCAAACCGGCAGGGGCGAGGACCTCGCCAGAAGGGTTGCCGGCGCGCGGGAAACCATACGACGGGGCTGTGGGCAAGATGAGCCCGCGGGTGCAGGCAACAGCGAGGCTGTGCAGCGCGCCAACCACAGGCAGGAGAGGATGGCACAGTGCAGCACAGGACAGATCCCAGGAGCAGGGCCAGAAAGGGCCAGTGCGATTTGGGCTGACACTGCCAAGTTGCAAGGAAAAAATTCAAAGAAGGCCAGGCGACGTGCAGGAAAGGCGCAGAGGGCGGCCACGGACAGGAACCGTGGCAGCAGGCCAGGAATGGACTGCCCAACCCTGCCACTCAGGATCAGCCAGGTAGACCTGGAGATCACGTGGGCCAGAGGACAGCAGCCGCCAGCGCAGATTGCAGAGCCAGGCGTTCAGCCCGCAGAACAGTTACCGCAGCAACCCATGAGGAAGACGACAGCGTGCAGAGGACTCCTCACCTGTACAGCAATTAAAGGGATCCTTACGGGGGCGCTCCAGCTGATACTGGTGTGGCTTCTGCTGTCGGTGTGTGTGCCGGGGGCGCGAGCTACCGGGCAGGGAGTGCGAGGAGGAGGATTTACAGCAGGCCAAGGTGCTTTTGTTTCTGGCAGGGAGGCAGCAGCAAAGCTGTCGTCTGGATGGTTGCGCCCAACGGCTGTCAGCTCCATGAGGGACACCGGCGGGAGGGGCGCATGCAGCCAGCAGGAGAGATGGCACAACGGCAACACCACTGGCGAGGAAGAGCTGCCCGCGGTGGACGACCCGCAGGCGGCTGTGGTGATCGACATGTTCCAGCCGGGGGGAGTAGTGGAGCCACCTGCAGAGTACGTCAAGACCAAGGAGGGATGGCTGCTGGGCAAGCACCCCGACTTCACTGCGGAGCAGCAGGAGAACCTGGAGCAGAGCCTCAGGGATCGCCAAGGAGCATTCGCTTACTCCATGGAGGATCTACCAGGCTACTGCGGCACGCAGGGTGAGTTTACACTGGCTTTAGAAGACGAGGTCAGTTCGTGCTTTCAGAAGTCCAGGGATATGCCACCGCCTAAAGCAGCAATTTTTAAGGAAAAGTGTCAGCCGATGATTGAGGCAGGCATCATAGTCAAGGTGCCCCAGGGGGGGCCTATCAAGTTTGCGGCCAACTCAGTAGTAGCAGCCAAAAAGAGTGCTGAAACTGGGGAGTGGACAGACCATCGAATAGCGCACGATATGCGCAGGTTAAACCTGCGTACAGCCAAGCAGGAATTTGCCATCCCCAGGATGGAGACTATTTTTCAGAACCTGGGCACTGCCAAGATATTCAGCAAGGTTGATCTCCGGTCGGGGTTCATGCAGATCCCTATAAAGGTCGAGGACCAGCCTAAGACAGCTTTCTGGATGGGACCTGAGCTGTGGATGTACACAAAGCTCAATTTCGGTCTGCGCAACGGGCCTCCTTTCTTTCAGCGTATGATGGAAGAGGAGATTGCCAGGGCAGGCCTGAGTGCGTTCTGCGTAGCATTCATTGACGATTTGCTAGTGTACAGTGACACACCGGCAGAACACATCAGGCATGTGGAGCTGATGTTGGACATGCTCCACAGTGTAGGATTAAGGGCGCACCCCGACAAGTCCCTGTTTGGGTGTGCAACAGTAGAGTACCTGGGTCACAATGTGTCGGCCCAGGGGCTCACGCCGCACGCTGCTAAGATAGCAGCAGTTATGGCGCTGCCAGAGCCCGCATCGGTGAAAAACATTCAGGAGGTCATGGGATTCTTGAATTTCTACCGGTGCTACGTCCCGGACTTCTCGAAAAAGGCAGCATGCATTAACGCATTGCTGGTCCAGGGGGTCCCGTTTGTGTGGGGGCCAGAGCAGTCGCAGGCGTTCCAGTTGATTAAGACAGAGATGTGCGAGGGCGGGAGAGTCCTGCGCAGACCAGATTACAGTGGGACAGGACCAGACGGCAAGGGGCCGCCAAGGCCGTTCTTGTTGTACACAGATTTCTCTAAGCAAGGCATAGGCGCAGTGCTAGGGCAGTGTGATGACAGCGGGCGGGAGTATATGGTGGCATGCACATCCAGATCCCTGAACAAGAGCGAGAGGAACTATTCCTCGTTCCAGGGGGAGATGCTGGCCGCAGTGTATGCAGCACGCACATACCGCCACATGCTGTTTGGGTGCAAGGTGCATCTCATCACTGACCATGAGCCGCTCACTTACCTCATGGACAACCAGACGTTGGTAGGCCAGCACGCTAGGTGGGCTCTCATGCTTCAAGAGCTAGACATTACCATTGTCCACCGCTCAGGAGCATGCCACCAGAATGCAGACATCCCGTCCAGATCCCCCCTCCCATCCTCAGCTGACCGCACAGGGGCCAGGCTTGATACAGTCGCGCCCGAGCCAGCAGCCAGGGAGGAGGCAAGTGGGAAGCAAGTAGCTTTGCTCACAGGGTTGGGCAGAGTGAACCAGTGGCATGCAGACCAGATAGTGCGCATGGCGCAGGAGGGCAGAAGGAGAGTACAGATGTTGCGAGCTGCAGAGGCAGCTTGCGTGACAGCACCGGTGGGGCAGGAAATATCCTCTGCCGCCACTGACGATGATGAACAGGCGCAGCCTGTCAGTACAGCAGAGCAGGCGTTCAGCAACAGGGAGCGATCCAGGACGATGATCAGTGATGTTCTTGCTGACCTGCCTCGGGTGACGCCCCCTCATTCCCTTGCAGGCCTGGATACAGCTTGCCTGTCAAGTGGGGCTGTGCGGGCCATGGAGACCGAAGGAGTCGTCCTCTTCGAGCCTTTTGGAGGTATGTGCTCAGGGCTGGAAATGGTACTCAGGGCAGGTATCCCAGTAGTGCAGTACTTGTATGCAGATATCAGTGAGGAAGTCAGAGAGATCGCAGGGGGTCGCCTGTTGCAGTTGCACAAGAGATTCCCCCAGTTGCTTCCGGTCAGAGCGTTTGATAAGGCTTTCAGAGCGTTGCCGCAAGATGTGTATGCCATTACGGCAGAACACCTCAAGGAGGCGGGTGCCCAGGAGGGGCGCCAGTGGTTCATGGTAGCAGGCTGGGAGTGCCAGGACCTTTCGTCAGCTGGCAAGGGGCGGGGGCTCGCGGGAGAGAGAAGCAAGTCTTTCTTCCCGTTAGTCAAGCTGTTGGGTACTCTGCAGTTCCTGCAGGGACCTAGGCCGCCAGCGTACCTGATTGAGAATGTAGCAATGCAATTGAATCAGAAGAGTGAGAAGGCCAGTGTTGAGGCTTTTCAGGAAGTGTGCAGGATTCAGGGACACCGGCGTTGTTTGACGCAGCGCAGGTGGGGTCTTACGCCCACCGCACCCGCAACTATTGGGGGAATATTGCCCCTGCAGCAGATATTGAATTTGTGATTCGTGCGTCGACCAGGCCCCACGAGGGGATTGTAGACGACATTCTGGACAAGGGCAGCAAGGCCCAGGTAGTATCATGTCCGGACAATGGGGGGTACCGCATCAATGTCACAGGGCAACCCAGGAAGGTGCTGCCGTGTTTGATGGCCACGCCCTCATCATATGCTTTCCGGAACGGGCAAAATGGGATGGTGTACAGGCCCATGGGGGACTTGCAGGAGCCCAACGCAAACGAGCGTGAGCGAGCCATGGGGTACGCTGTGGGGTCCACATTGCCGCGCCCAGACTTCCCAGAGGCAGCCAGACGGGCAGCCTTGGGCAGGTGCATGGATTCATGGGCACTCAGTGCATGGCTCAATGTGGCACTCGAGTGTGCTAAGATCATGCCAGCAGAATTGACGCGCAGGGCAAAGCTGCCAGGCCAGGACAGGGACCCAGTGCTGGGGGCGACTTTAATGTCCAGCCACTATGCCCTTGCTACTGCAGGAAACGCGTGCTCTGGCAGCGGGGAAGCGGCCGCGTCATACAGACAGTGCCTGGGAGAATCGGCCGCGGCAGACTGGGCCGACGCGGCACAGGAACCAGGTGGGAACGCGTCTGAGGCACAAGTTGATGTTGAAATCAGAGTAACCAGGGAAATAGAGAGTGAGAAGGACCAGCCAGGTTGTCCTGCAGGACCGTCGGCTAGGGTTGATGTGTGGGCAGATGAGCCCGTCTTGAGGTTTCTCCGTGAAAAGACTTATGTCCAGGGAACAGAGCTAGGAGAACAGACTAGAATACAGCGCAGAGCAGCGCCATTCCAGTGGGAATCAGAGAGGGGAGGAATCCTGATGAGACTCATGCCTGATGGTAGACGTTGTGTGGTGCCCAGGCCAGAAGACAGGCTAGCAGTGATCCAGACAGCGCATGCAGGTACGGGCCATTTCGGCAGCCACCGCACGGCTTTCATGGTCATGCAGCAGCATTGGTGGCGGGGGCTTCGAGCAGCAGTCAAGAAGGCGGTGCAGGAATGCGGTGTGTGTGACAGGGCCAGGGCATCCACGTTCAATCACATACAGCCCAACCTGCACCCGCTACCCATTGAGGGGTTGTTTTTCCGGTGGGGGGTGGACCTGTGTGGTCCATTCACGACCACTTCCAGGGGAAATCGGTTTGTGATGGTGTGTGTGGAGCATTACTCCAAATGGGTGGAGTTGATCCCCATTCCAAGCAAGGCGTCTGATGTGACGGCCTTGGCATTCTTTCAAAATGTTGTTGCACGATTCGGGGGATGCGCAGAGGTGGTGACAGACCAGGGAACAGAGTTCCAGGGTGAATTTCAGGACATGTTGTTGGACTGCTTCATTGACCATCGCACCACTTCTGCCAACCACCCCCAGGCAGACGGGCTTTCGGAGAGGGCTGTCCAGACCCTCAAGGCAGGCCTGCGCAAGTGCTGCGAGGACGGCAGCAGCGACGAGTCCTGGGACAAGATGGTGCCCTGGGTAGCCCTTGGCTTCCGATGCTCGCCGCAACAGGCCACGCGCATGGCGCCGTACGAGGTGCTGTTTGGACAGAGACCTACCTTCCCCTCCAGAGTGGGAGCGGACCTCTGGAGCACAGCCAAGGTGGCAACGGCAGAGGAGGCAGCAGACCTGCTTTTGGCCAGAGTGGCCAGGATCAAAGAGGCACTGCCAGTCGCGGGTGAGCATCTAAAAATTGCGCAGCACCGCGACAAGCTGCGATATGCACGCATTCGTGGGGGAGGGTATGTCCCCCAGGTCAGGCGTTTTGCAGAGGGAGATTACGTGTATGTGAAGTATTCGTCAGAGCGACGCAGCCTCGATCCCAAGGCCAGGCCTGAGATCCTCAGGGTAAAAACACTGGGGGCGACGGGAACTTTGGTGCTGGAAGGGGCAGATGGCCTCACAGTTACAGAGAATGCAGTCAATTGTTCTCCATGCCACTTGCCCAACCTCAGGGGAGTGGTTGATTTCAGTGGAACCAGACCCAATAACAGCCTGTCATGCGAGGTGTGCCAGCTGCCCGATCGCGGAGAGGTGATGCTTTTGTGTGATGCCTGCAATACAGGTTGGCACATGGACTGCTTGGTACTAGTACTCGAGGAGGTGCCTGAGGGCGAGTGGTTGTGCCCACACTGCACGCCGGAAGACAAGGGAGCTGGGCCCGCTGCAGTAGCAGGGCCCCCCACAGAGGAGCGCAGTTTACAGGTCCAGGGGCGACCGAGCCCAGCGGCCAGAGCGGCTGCCAGGACAGCCCAGGAGGCCGACGTCATGGACAGGCCTGAGGTGGAAGTCATGGCCACCAACCCAGCAACAAGGCAAATGGAGCGGGGCATCGCAAGACCAATGGCGAACGGGTTGTATGACATCTCGTACACCACTGGCCGGGGAGAGGCCAATGTCACCCCGAGAGCAGTTACAAGAAGGGCCAAGGTGGCCAAAGAAGCAGCAAGGGAGGAAGAGGAGTCAGCCCTTGAGGATTTTACCGGGACCTGAAGCCCGGAGCGGCAGGGCCGCTGAGCCATGACGTCACCCACGCCGTAGCTGGCAAGGAGCGGGCAGGCACCTACAGAGCAGAAATGCAGACGCAGTGCGGCTTGTCCTAGTACCCAGTAGGCAGCGGGCCGGCAGCCAGCGGACCGAAAACGGAAGATGCAGGAGTAGAGTTACGTCAGCTTAATGAAAATTTGTTTCTCAAATACCGTGGCAGCAAGGCTACAGTAGTACATAAGTTATGAAAATGATGAGCGAGGAGAATTAGTCAACTCGAGCAATTATAGCACAGCAGGGGGCAGATCACGCTGCTACGGCGCACATTTTCTGTGGCCTTTAAAGACCAGGCGGCTATGGCGCAGTGGGGCGAGAGCAGCGGTTGTTCTTAGCTTGACCTGATAACTTTGAAATTTCACTGTTTGCTAGCCAGTAGTGGGCTGAACAGCTTGAGTTTGTAGGGTTCTGCGCATTGCGCTTCAGCTGAAACTCGGTTGATTTTTTTATTTCTGATTTGAAGAAGGCCTGAACCAGGCAGATTTTAGAAGGCCCGAACCAGGCAGATTTGTAGAAGGCCTGAACCAGGCATATTTGCAGATGATGATTTGAGCTTCTACATACATATTTTTCCAGAAGTTTATTTCAGTACCACCCCTTTTTTCCGGCTCCCCGCGCATGCCTGGAGGGCTTAACGCTGGGGAGCGGGGGGCGAGTAAAGTAGTAGGGGCGGTACCCACGAGACGGAGACTTCCAGGCAGAGATATCCTGTTAGGGACTTCCAGATACAGTTATCTTGTTGACACACTCTTGTCTGAAGTACAAGGAGCATGAGTGTACGGTGATGTACCGTGTTTGTGAGTAGAGGACACCTCTCTAAGGTGTCCTGACCGGAGTTTACGGTATTTACCATAGTATTGCAGTTACTGCTTTATGGTGCGACAGCTGTCACAGTATATTACAGTATACGTGACAGAACCGTTTAGACCGCAGTTAGCGTCATCGGTGACTCCGCAGCTTCTCTGCGGAGTCTCCGGATTTGAGCTGAGACCTAGAAACCCGCTTACGCAGGATTAGTTTGACAGGTTCTACCGTACTCTGAACTGGGCCTGCCGGGTCCCTGTATCCCGGCAATTGCCTTGGCTACTTACTTCGTCCCTTTCTAAAGGACAGACCTCTATTTGTAACAAGCACCGGCAGTCTTTGAGACCAGCAGCTTCCATATAAGTCAGTACCTTAACTCGAGTCAAGCCTAGCTCAGCCACCGCTGATCTAGCTGGAGACAAGTACCCCAGTAAGAGAAACGAGACTCTGCAGAAGAAGAAGTACGCAGCCTCGTCCCGTCCGTCTCTCCGCGTGTTACGCGGTAAGTGTCCTTAACATAGCCCTGCTGGATCGCGACCAGACGGCCAGAAGGCCTATGCCCCCAAAGTCTGTTGCTATATATACACAATATCCACCTAGCTGCTTAACTCGAAGAGCACTCGCAGCCAGTGAGTAGTCACTGAGCCTGCCCGTAGGCGTCCGTCACTGCAGTGAGGAAAGAAGTCCGCCACGGACCTGAAGCGCACCTCGCGAGTAAAGTAGTAGGGGCGGTACCCACGTGACGGAGACTTCCAGGCAGAGATATCCTATTAGGGACTTCCAGATACAGTTATCTTGTTGACACACTCTTGTCTGAAGTACAAGGAGCATGAGTGTACGGTGATGTACCGTGTTTGTGAGTAGAGGACACCTCTCTAAGGTGTCCTGACCGGAGTTTACGGTATTTACCATAGTATTGCAGTTACTGCTTTATGGTGCGACAGCATGCATGGCCTTGTTCTTGTCAGACTCCTCTTTTTCTCTCTGAGCAGCTGTGAGCTTGAGATTAACTACAGGCTTGGAAGGAATCGGGTCCTCCTGATGACCCTTCTTTCCCTGGAATGAATCGGGATTCATTCCGGGATTGAACACGAAACTAGGGCATGTCACTGATATCGCTCACTTTTCGGCCTCACGAAGCGATTTGGCTCCTTATTCCCGGTTTTTACTCGCCAGCAGGTTCGAAGCGATGCGAACCTGGATTCTTCTCTTCTTATTGGAGTGCTAAGTGCCCTTTATAGGGGTTAACTAGCGTGTGCTGGAGCTATAAACTGCAGGCAGACAGTTTATCCTCGACTAATCCTCGGGTTACTGCACTAACCTTTGATGATTCCTCTCTTACTGTTGACAAAAGTTGCGAAGTGAACTCGATCCTGCTGGGTCTAGTTGTACTGAAGTCGGCTGTTGACAGTAGGAAATGGTATGGAACGAACTTGAGAGACGATCCAGCCGAAGTGATGAGAAGGAATGAGCTGAAGAGGCGACTCTTTGATGAGGAGGATCGGCTGCTGGAGCAGTAAATCGACTTGGTAGCCAGAAAAGGCCTGGGTAGCAGCTCACAGTGTCGAATTATAGCCTAGAGATAGAATTGTTGAAGCTCGCGGTGTAGGGTATAATCGAGAGATAGAGCTGAGATGGATGAAGTAGAGAAGCTGATGCTAGAGATCACGAATAAGTGTAGTGGTGAACTAGAGATAATCGATCAGTGTAGCGGTCAGGGCCTGTTACTGAATGATGTGGTCTTGGAGAAATAGGATCAGTGTAGTGTAAACTAGAGATCTCCTATTAGTGCAGTGTCCTGGCCTTGATAAGAGGCCGAAATATCACAGGTGGACGTTAATCCCAGAACAGTTTACAGATTGATTCAACTTCGGTATATTACTTGAGTAAGAAGAGAAGAATGCCTGGGGTTAGCCAGGCATCTTCTAAGTACTACAAACAGACAAAATCCGAAACCAAAAAGCGGTACAAGCCACCCATACGTGCGGTGCACCCATACGTCGTGACAGCTGGACAGGGCAGGGTTTGCAGGTATAGGAGCAGTATAAACAGGGGCACGTGTAGGGATAAGGACAGATGAAATGGGGGCAGGGATAGTAGGTTTAGTGGCGGTAGCAGATGCAGAGGGAGCAGGGACAGGGACTTGGGCACGAAGCAAGGAGACGTTTGTCCACCTAAACTGCCTGTCGTACTTTTACAGTGAGTACGTGGACATCTCTGGTGGGCATTCGTCTTTCGAGCTACCGATATTGACCCCCCGCAAGCACCTGTCTGTCACCGCAAGCAATCCTTTATATCGTGAGACGCTGCGAGCGCCCGCTGCCCTCCGATTTTGCGCCCTGGAGTACCGGCATTATAAGGTTACTTGCGGACCCAGAGCATGTCCACTTAGCGGGAGCACGGCGTGCGGAACAATATGCAGCGCGGCAAGTCAAAGCCGCGGTCCAACGATGCCATCATGGCCAAGCTGGGACCCGTGGGTCACGGCTTCCCTTCGATGCCTCCGAGTGTGTTCCCTGTGCCGCCCTCGTCCCGACATGGCCCACCAGCATCGGGAAGAAAGAAGCAACAGAATGGCCTATTGCAAACCCTCAGCAAGGTTGAGCAGCAGAGCGAGAAGCGGGCCTACGAGCTCATAAACCTCCGGGTGAGTGTCCCGGCGTGTCTGCTGACCAACGGCTTAGCCCCCCTCGGTAGTCACAACCGCGTGCTAAAGCCTCTTAAGTGAAGGTAGTTCGGAGCAGCGACATCAATAGCCACTAACTTGCCTCAGGTGCGATTCCGCCAGCTTGTCACTAGCATGGGGGTTCAAGACATGAATCCCACTCATGACACAAGCATCATGCATCAAACCTCTCCCCCGGTGCGCAACACTGTACCAAGCATGCATGCATGCATCCATGCATGGAGTTTATGCACTTCATGCCTTATACCTCAACTCTCTCCCCCATGCACACTGCCCCCCCCCCCCCACTAAGCATGCATGCATGGACTTTTAAAACCACATGCTTCAAGCCGCAACCCTTTTTTCCATGCGCACCACCAAACCAACCATGCATGCATGAAGGCATGTGTGCTGCACATGCTGCAAGCCTCCTCTATTCTCTCCCCCATGTGCACCAAGCATGGATGCATGAAGGCATGTGTGCTGCACATGCTGCAAGCCTCCTCTATTCTCTCCCCATGTGCACCAAGCATGCATGCATGAAGGCATGTGTGCTGCACATGCCGCAAGCCTCCTCTATTCTCTCCCCATGTGCACCAAGCATGGATGCATGAAGGCATGTGTGCTGCACATGCCGCACGCCTCCTCTATTCTCTCCCGTGTGCACCAAGCATGCATGCATGAAGGCATGTGTGCTGCACATGCCGCAAGCCTCCTCTATTCTCTCCCGTGTGCACCAAGCATGGATGCATGAAGGCATGTGTGCTGCACATGCCGCAAGCCTCCTCTATTCTCTCCCCATGTGCACCAAGCATGGATGCATGAAGGCATGTGTGCTGCACATGCCGCAAGCCTCCTCTATTCTCTCCCCATGTGCACCAAGCATGCATGCTTGAAGGCATGTGTGCTGCACATGCCGCAAGCCTCCTCTATTCTCTCCCCATGTGCACCAAGCATGGATGCATGAAGGCATGTGTGCTGCACATGCTGCAAGCCTCCTCTATTCTCTCCCCCATGTGCACCAAGCATGGATGCATGAAGGCATGTGTGCTGCACATGCTGCAAGCCTCCTCTATTCTCTCCCCCATGTGCACCAAGCATGGATGCATGAAGGCATGTGTGCTGCACATGCTGCAAGCCTCCTCTATTCTCTCCCCCATGTGCACCAAGCATGGATGCATGAAGGCATGTGTG
Organism: Limnomonas spitsbergensis; assembly: GCA_037349105.1. Taxonomy (NCBI): domain Eukaryota; kingdom Viridiplantae; phylum Chlorophyta; class Chlorophyceae; order Chlamydomonadales; genus Limnomonas; species Limnomonas spitsbergensis. The sequence continues at coordinate 1,170,544 of JAYJMM010000094.1, read as the reverse complement.
CTGCACATGCTGCAAGCCTCCTCTATTCTCTCCCCATGTGCACCAAGCATGGATGCATGAAGGCATGTGTGCTGCACATCCTGCAAGCCTCCTCTATTCTCTCCCCATGTGCACCAAGCATGGATGCATGAAGGCATGTGTGCTGCACATGCTGCAAGCCTCCTCTATTCTCTCCCCATGTGCACCAAGCATGGATGCATGAAGGCATGTGTGCTGCACATGCCGCAAGCCTCCTCTATTCTCTCCCCCATGTGCACCAAGCATGGATGCATGAAGGCATGTGTGCTGCACATGCTGCAAGCCTCCTCTATTCTCTCCCCCATGTGCACCAAGCATGGATGCATGAAGGCATGTGTGCTGCACATGCTGCAAGCCTCCTCTATTCTCTCCCCCATGTGCACCAAGCATGCATGCATGAAGGCATGTGTGCTGCACATGCTGCAAGCCTCCTCTATTCTCTCCCCCATGTGCACCAAGCATGCATGCTTGAAGGCATGTGTGCTGCACATGCTGCAAGCCTCCTCTATTCTCTCCTGTGTGCACCAAGCATGGATGCATGAAGGCATGTGTGCTGCACATGCTGCAAGCCTCCTCTATTCTCTCCCCATGTGCACCAAGCATGCATGCATGAAGGCATGTGTGCTGCACATGCCGCAAGCCTCCTCTATTTCTCCCGTGTGCACCAAGCATGCATGCTTGAAGGCATGTGTGCTGCACATGCCGCAAGCCTCCTCTATCCTCTCCTGTGTGCACCAAGTATGCATGCATGAAGGCATGTGTGCTGCACATGCCGCATGCCTCCTCTATCCTCTCCTGTGTGCTGCATTAGGCCGCATGCCTCCTCTATCCTCTCCCCCATGTGCACCAAGCATGCATGCATGAAGGAACGGCGTGGATTAGGTGCTGTGCAGCAGTGGTGGTGCATCTAGCGATGGGAGCGCCATTGCCAATGTACGGGGCCTAATCCTTAACATAGCAGGGATGGAATCACAATAATTTCACGATCCCAAATGCATGCATGGTGCCCGACACTGTTTAATTGAGGGTGCTCAAGTTAAAAATCAGCTACAATCCAGTTACAAGTCAGCTACAACTTAGGTACACGTCAGCCACAATTGAGCAGGGGTCGGGTGGGCTTGGTGCAGCCAACCCTGCTGCTTGGGCCGCAGGCTGTATGTCAGCTGTTGTTACAGAGTTAACGCAACCACCCACAGCCTTTGGCGAAAGGGCCAGGCAGAGCGAACCGGGGGAAACAAGTGACAAAAGTCAAAAAGCAAACCAGGACCAAAATCCCAGTATGTCAGTGAAGCTTTTGCCCTTACCTGCCCAGAGGTAGCTGCTGCTCAGCGGCCTGCCTTCTGGCCCTGTGCGGCGCACCAATGTTTCCTTGTTCGGTTAAGAGGCCAACTTTGGCTGGCCGCTGCAATGGGGACCAAACCAGGAATGGCCGGCCTACGGCCGGCGGCCCAGCCAGCATGGCCGGCCAAAACTGGGGCCTCTGTAGGTAGTGTGGTTGAGTCACGAGAAAAGGAATGCAGGCATGCACTGAACTGAATACACTTGACAGGTTGCCTTCAAGTTAGTGCACGATCCCACGAGACCCCATGCAGCTGCATGACCAGCCGTTTGATTTATGTTGTAGCTGCCGGTAGCCTCCAGCCTTGCTTTCCTACCGTTGAACAAAGTGCAAGGGGACCGTACATTCGAATACCGGTAGTCTTCCCTCACAATGAGCGCTGTTTGGGGGAGTGAGGCTTATTTTCCGAGGGGTAAATAAATCATCATGACCGGTATAAGGGGTAGTCGCAAGAAGAATGACACTATCGTTATTATTGGCAAAACATCTGCAGCTGCAAGAAGAATGGTAATTACAATAACATCTGTGCCAGAGCCGCCCTAGCCCCCTCCACACCTCCCCCCCCTCCCACACGTCTCCACACCTCCCTCACCCCCCTCCCCACACTTGTGCCTCACACTTGTGCCTCCAGACCTTGGTGCTGCGGCTGAAAAAGGAGCGGGAGGACGCCCTGTCTGCACTTCCCCCACACCCCCCCCACACATGTCTCCATACCTCCCTTACACCACCCTCACACTTGTGCCTCACACTTGTGCCCCCAGACCTTGGTGCTGCGGCTGGAAAAGGAGCGGGAGGACGCCCTGTCTGCCGCCAAACAGCTGAAGGAGGACGGGGATGAGGCGCGGCAGGTGAGGCCTCTGAAAGGGGGAAGCTGCCGGTGCACGGAGCAGTACAATTAGTCCCTCACGGCCTGAATTATAATGGAATGAAACCACAAATCCCCAACTAGTAGGACGGGGATGAGGCTCTCGTCAGGTGAGGTCTCTGAGAGAAACTGCCAGTGCACGGGGCAATGCAATTAAAACCCTCAAGACTTAAATGTGGACCCTGAACCTACGACTAGGAGGGTGGCGATGAGGTGTGACAGGTGAGACCTCCGAGGGAAGCTGCCAGCGCACGGGGCAAATGCAATTCAAACCCTCACGGCCTGAATGTGAGCCCTAAACGAGTGACTAGAAGGACGGAGACGAGGCGCGACAGATGCAACCTCTGCGGAAAAATATTAGTGCACGGAGAAGAACCCGTGAAAGCCTGAACCCTGAAGGGCCTTAACCCTTAACCCTTTACCCTTTACCCTCAGCACATAAGGGCTTAAACCTTAACACTAAAATCGGATCCATTGTCTGAAAGACAGAAGTGAAATCTGACTGCTTAGAGAGACCTGTACCTAGCCTCATGGGACCTGAATGAACGGATCCCAGGCAGAGCCGCGTCTTAATTTTGCGCCATGCTTTGCTTTGCCGTCCATAAGTAAAGGGCTGTCAGGCCTCAAAGGTTGATGGCTTGATGTTGCCCTGATGCCACCCTTCACCCTTCACCCTGAACGCTGAACCCTGAACGCTGATCCCTGAACCCTGATCCCTGATCCCTGAACCCTGAACCCTGAACCCTGAACCCTGAACGCTGAATACTGAGCTTTGAACCCTGAACTTCAAAACCTGAACGCTGAATGCTGAACCCGGAATTCGGAACGCTGAGCCCGGAACCCTGAATAGCTGACCCTTTCCCCATCCGATGGGTCATCCTCAACCAGGAGAAGATGGACGTGCGCATCAACCACATGACGCTCCTCTCATGACCCTAAACATAAACCCTCTCATCACCACTAGGAGCTGACCCCTGCCCAATCCCAGCTTCCACACCAGCTTCCATACCAGCTTCCGTACCAGCTGCCATACCAGCTTCCATACCAGCTTTCATACCAGCTTCCATACCAGCTTCCATACCAGCTTCTAATCTTAATAAGGAGCAGGCGCAAATGTGCATCAACAGTGTGAAGCTTCCCTGATGATCCCTTAACCTAAACCCTTAACCTAAACCCTTAACCTAAACCCTTAATCTAAACCCTTAACCTAAACCCTTAACCTAAACCCTAAACCTGAACCCTGAACCTGAACCCTAAAACCTCAACCCTCTCCTCACCACTAGGAACTGACCCTTGCCCAATCTCAGCTTCCATACCAGCTTCCATACCAGCTTCCATACCAACTTCCATACCAGCTCCCATACCAGCCTGCTTTCATAATAAGGAGCAGGAGCACGTGTGCATCAACAGCTTGACGCTTCCCTGACAATCCCTTAACCTTAACCCTATACCCTAAACCCTAAACCATCTCTACACAATCAGGAGCTAACCCTTGCTCAAGCCGAGCTGGCCATCCTCAACAAGGAGCAAACCCGAATGCGTGTCAACGGATGGTTAGAGAGTGCCACCGGGCTCAGTACAGTACGGGGTGCCACGACAGCGGCGGCGGCGACGGCGCCTGGCGCCGCCGCAGCCGCGCCGGCCGCCTCGGCAGCCAACAGCACGGTCCCGGCAATGTCTTTCACGCCGGCAGTCCAGGCGGGCCCGGACAATGCATCGCACGGCGCCTCGGCAGAGGGGACCATGGTGATCCCCGCGCCGGGCGCAGTCCACGCACCGTTGCCTGTGTCCGTGTCCACCACGCCAGCGGGCCCCCTGGACTCGGCACCGCTGGGCACGCCGGCAGGCCCACTGGGAGCGCTAAGCCCCGCTGCAGGGCCTGCCGAGGTTGCTGACTCAGCAGCAGCTGTAAAGGTTACGGAGCAGGTAGTCGCCGTGGAAAGATCGGTCACCACAGCTGCGGCAGCAGCCATGATCCCCGAGGGACCTGATCGGGGCGATGCCATGACTGTGGCTTCCCCCGCCGCACCCGCTGATCATACCGATGCCGCTGCCGCTGCCGCCACCACTGCCGCAGAAGACAGCGAGTCTGCTGCTGCTGCTAGTGCTTCCACGCATGCCCTCACAGCGGAGCACCAGCCAGCTGCTGCTGCTGCTGCTGCTGCTGCTGCTTCTATTGCTGCTGCTCCTGCTGCCGCTGCCTTGGAGGACGGCATGCCCGGTCGTTCCCCTCGTGCTTCTGACCCGAGTGGCAGTGCTGCAGCAGTAGCAGCAGCAGAGGCGGCTGCCAGCCAGCTGGCACCGAGTGGCAACGCTGCGGCAGTACCAGCAGAGCATGCACCACCCCCCACACCATCAGCAGAAATTGTGGAACCCATGGGTAGTGGCGCTGCTACAGCGCCAGCATCAGGGCCAGGACCTGCACCACCACCTGTGCCATCAGCTGTACTGAATGACCCCCTGGTTCGCAGCGATGCTGGGGCAGAGCAGGAGGAGCAGCAGCAGCAGCCGCAAGTGCAGCAGCAGCAGCAGCAGCAGCTACAACAGCAGCAGCAACAACAGCAACAACAGCAGGAGCAACAGCAGGAGCAAATGGAGCAGGAGCACCAGCTGCTGCCTTCAGCGCCTGACGCTGACCTAGGGGGTTTACACCGACAGCTGATGCAGGGCCAGGCTGAGCTGGCGCAGGCGCGGGCAGTGATGCAGCAGGTGTGTGTGTGTGTGGAGGGGGGGGGGGCTTAACCCTGAATCCCGAGCCCTAAACCATGGGCAGTGGTGCAGCAGGTGTGTGTGTGTGTGGAGGGTGGGGGCTTAACCCTGAATCCCGAGCCCTAATCCATGGACAGTGGTGCAGCAGGTGTGTGTGTGTGGAGGGGGGGGGGGGGGGGCTTAACCCTGAATCCCGAGCCCTAAACCATGGGCAGTGGTGCAGCAGGTGTGTGTGTGTGTGGAGGGGGGGGGGGGGGGGCTTAACCCTGAATCCCGAGCCCTAAACCATGGACAGTGGTGCAGCAGGTTTGTGTGTGTGGAGGGGGGGGGGGGGGGCTTAACCCTGAATCCTGAGCCCTAAACCATGGACAGTGGTGCAGCAGGTGTGTGTGTGTGTGGAGGGGGGGGGGGGCTTAACCCTGAATCCCGAGCCCTAAACCATGGGCAGTGGTGCAGCAGGTGTGTGTGTGTGTGGAGGGTGGGGGCTTAACCCTGAATCCCGAGCCCTAAACCATGGGCAGTGGTGCAGCAGGTGTGTGTGTGTGTGGAGGGGGGGGGCTTAACCCTGAATCCCGAGCCCTAAACCATGGGCAGTGGTGCAGCAGGTGTGTGTGTGTGTGGAGGGTGGGGGGGGGGGGGGCTTAACCCTGAATCCCGAGCCCTAAACCATGGACAGTGGTGCAGCAGGTGTGTGTGTGTGTGGAGGGGGGGGGGGGCTTAACCCTGAATCCCGAGCCCTAAACCATGGGCAGTGGTGCAGCAGGTGTGTGTGTGTGTGGAGGGGGGGGGGGGGGGGGCTTAACCCTGAATCCCGAGCCCTAAACCATGGACAGTGGTGCAGCAGGTGTGTGTGTGTGGAGGGGGGGGGGGGGCTTAACCCTGAATCCCGAGCCATAAACCATGGACAGTGGTGCAGCAGGTGTGTGTGTGTGGAGGGGGGGGCTTAACCCTGAATCCCGAGCCCTAAACCATGGGCAGTGGTGCAGCAGGTGTGTGTGTGTGTGGAGGGGGGGGGGCTTAACCCTGAATCCCGAGCCCTAAACCATGGGCAGTGGTGCAGCAGGTGTGTGTGTGTGTGGAGGGTGGGGGGGGGGGGGGGGGGCTTAACCCTGAATCCCGAGCCCTAAACCATGGACAGTGGTGCAGCAGGTGTGTGTGTGTGTGGAGGGGGGGGGGGGGCTTAACCCTGAATCCCGAGCCCTAAACCATGGGCAGTGGTGCAGCAGGTGTGTGTGTGTGGAGGGGGGGGGCTTAACCCTGAATCCCGAGCCCTAAACCATGGGCAGTGGTGCAGCAGGTGTGTGTGTGTGGAGGGGGGGGGGGCTTAACCCTGAATCCCGAGCCCTAAACCATGGGCAGTGATGCAGCAGGTGTGTGTGTGTGTGGGGGGGGGGGGGGGGGCTCAACCCTGAATCCCGAGCCCTAAACCATGGGCAGTGGTGCAGCAGGTGTGTGTGTGTGTGGAGGGGGGGGGGGGGGGGGGCTTAACCCTGAATCCCGAGCCCTAAACCATGGACAGTGGTGCAGCAGGTGTGTGTGTGTGGAGGGGGGGGGGCTTAACCCTGAATCCCGAGCCATAAACCATGGACAGTGGTGCAGCAGGTGTGTGTGTGTGGAGGGGGGGGGGGGGGGCTTAACCCTGAATCCCGAGCCCTAAACCATGGACAGTGATGCAGCAGGTGTGTGTGTGTGGAGGGGGGGGAGGGGGGGCTTAACCCTGAATCCCGAGCCCTAAACCATGGGCAGTGGTGCAGCAGGTGTGTGTAACGCAGGCACGGGTAGTGATTCAGCAGGTGCTCTGGTGGGTGTGGGTGGGTGGGTGTGGGGGGGGGTGTGGGGGGGTGTTTAGTGTGTGTGTGTGTGTGTGTGGGGGGGGGGGGTGTTTAGTGTGTGGGTGTGTGTGTGTGGGGGGGGGGGGGGGGGTGTTTAGGGTGTGGGTGTGTGTGTGTGTGTGTGTGGGGGGGGGGGGGGGATGTTTAGGGTGTGGGGGTGTGTGTGTGTGTGGGGGGGGGGGGGGGGGGGGTGTTTAGTGTGTGTGTGTGTGTGTGGGGGGGGGGTTAAGTGTGTGGGGGTGTGTGTGGGGGTGTGTTTAGTGTGTGGGTGTGTGTGTGTGGGGGGGGGGGGGTGTTTAGTGTGTGTGTGTGTGGGGGGGGGGGTGTTTAGGGTGTGGGTGTGTGTGTGTGTGGGGGGGGGGGTGTTAAGTGTGTGGGTGTGTGTTTAGTATGTGGGTGTGTGTGTGTGTGTGTGGGGGGGGGGGGGGTTAGGGTGTGGGTGTGTGTGTGTGGGGGGGGGGGGGGGGGCTTAACCCTGAATCCCGAGCCCTAAACCATGGACAGTGGTGCAGCAGGTGTGTGTGTGTGGAGGGGGGGGGGGCTTAACCCTGAATCCCGAGCCATAAACCATGGACAGTGGTGCAGCAGGTGTGTGTGTGTGGAGGGGGGGGGGGGCTTAACCCTGAATCCCGAGCCCTAAACCATGGACAGTGATGCAGCAGGTGTGTGTGTGTGGAGGGGGGGGAGGGGGGGCTTAACCCTGAATCCCGAGCCCTAAACCATGGGCAGTGGTGCAGCAGGTGTGTGTAACGCAGGCACGGGTAGTGATTCAGCAGGTGCTCTGGTGGGTGTGGGTGGGTGGGTGTGGGGGGGGGGGGGGGTGGGGGGGTGTTTAGTGTGTGTGTGGGTGGGGGGGGGGGGGGGGGTGTTTAGTGTGTGGGTGTGTGTGTGTGTGTGGGGGGGGGGGGGGGGTGTTTAGGGTGTGTGTGTGTGTGTGTGTGGGGGGGGGGGGGATGTTTAGGGTGTGTGTGTGTGTGTGTGTGTGGCAGCTGCTGGTGCTGGGTGAAGTGGAGGTAGCGCAGGCGCAGGTACTTTTCTTAACATGAGTGCTTTGAGTGGGGTCAGACTAGGACCCTAAATCCTGAACCATAATCCGGCAGCTGCTGGTGCTGGGTCAAGCTGAGGCAGCTCATGCGCGGGTAGTGATGCAGTAGGAGTGCTTTGAGGGGGGTCAGGCTAGGACCCTAAAGGCCTAAACCCTGAACCATACTCCGACAGCTGCTGGTGCTGGGTCAAGCTGAGGCAGCTCATGCGCGGGTAGTGATGCAGTAGGAGTGCTTTGAGGGGGGTCAGGCTAGGACCCTAAAGGCCTAAACCCTGAACCATACTCCGACAGCTGCTGGTGCTGGGTCAAGCTGAGGCAGCTCATGCGCGGGTAGTGATGCAGCAGGTGCTCTGGGGGAGGGTGGGGGGGGGGGGGGGGGGGGGGCAGGCTAGGCCCCTTCAGGCGTAAACTCTTCAACACAAACTGGCACCACCTTGTGCTGGCTGAAGCTGAGGCGGCCCAGGCACGGGTAGTGGTGCAGCAGAGATGTATTTCTTTGACCAGTTGCACCCATCGGTAATTGAAGAAATTGTACAAACGGGATTGGGTCGATCAGGACTGACTTGTCTCTGACTCCCACTCCCCTGTCATGTGTGACATGTCACACTGCCGTCATCAGGAGTGCCTCGTCACCCTTCCTCTAGCAGTAATCAGGAGTGACCTGTCACACTCTCTGGTAGGAGTGATGTCACACTTCATCCAGGAGTGACACATCACACTCCCTCCATCGGGAATGACTTGTCACACTCCTTCAATGACATAACAGACATGTCACACTTGCACACTTTCTTGTTATGCTGACAGGCCATCCGTGACACGATCTCGGTAGAAGAGCGGACATGAGACCTCCAATTGCATGATACACCTATCAGTAATATCACACATCATTTTGTCACGCTGGCAGGCCATCCGTGACAAGACCTCTGCAGAGGGGCGGGCGCGCGACCTGCTGCACGAGCTGGAGGCAATCGAAGCCGGAAGGGTGCATGCAGCCGCAGCGGCGTCAGCTGCCGCGTTGGCCGCTGCCGCCCCCGCCCGGGGCGGGGCGGCAGTGGCGGCACCCATACGCGGATCCAAGTCGGGACAGGTGCTGCAGGTAAACGCCAGGGGTGTTTGAAGGAGTTACTGGTTAAAAGTTAGAACCACAGTGGTAAACCAACAAGTGACAGGGATGTTTTTAGGGGTTACTGGTTACGGGGTACCGGAAATTTTAGGGTTTACCGGTAATCGAATTAATGAAAAAACTAATTTGATTCGAGTCGTAACCACAGTCGTAACCCAACAATTAATTCGGCGAAATCCAAGGTTCGATTGCGCGGTAACGAAGAACGAACAAGTCAATTAGGACTAATAAATTTCGATGCCTGTGGCAAAGATCATAACCAAGAACTCGCTACTTCTCCATTAATTCCATAACCGGAAACCACCATAAACTCCGTCATTCCATTATGCACCAGTAAGTTCACCAGCAATTCCATTAACCACCCTGAATTCCAAATTGCACTTGAACTCCCTGGTAACCGCACAGGGGATGAACTCCCTGGTAACCGCACAGGGGGTGAACTCCCTGGTAACCGCACAGGGGATGAACTCCCTGGTAACCGCACAGGGGGTGAACTCCCTGGTAACCGCACAGGGGATGAACTCCCTGGTAACCGCACAGGGGATGAACTCCCTGGTAACCGCACAGGGGGTGAACTCCCTGGTAACCGCACAAGGGGTGAACTCCCTGGTAACCGCACAGGGGGTGAACTCCCTGGTAACCGCACAGGGGATGAACTCCCTGGTAACCGCACAGGGGATGAACTCCCTGGTAACCGCACAGGGGGTGAACTCCCTGGTAACCGCACAGGGGATGAACTCCCTGGTAACCGCACAGGGGATGAACTCCCTGGTAACCGCACAGGGGGTGAACTCCCTGGTAACCGCACAGGGGGTGAACTCCCTGGTAACCGCACAGGGGATGAACTCCCTGGTAACCGCACAGGGGGTGAACTCCCTGGTAACCGCACAGGGGATGAACTCCCTGGTAACCGCACAGGGGATGAACTCCCTGGTAACCGCACATGGGGTGAACTCCCTGGTAACCGCACAAGGGGTGAACTCCCTGGTAACCGCACAGGGGAGAACTCCCTAGTAACCGCACAGGGGGTGAACTCCCTGGAGACCGCACAGGGGATGAACTCCCTGGTAACCGCACAGGGGGTGAACTCCCTGGTAACCGCACAGGGGGTGAACTCCCTGGTAACCGCACAGGGGGTGAACTCCCTGGTAACCGCACAGGGGGTGAACTCCCTGGTAACCGCACAGGGGATGAACTCCCTGGTAACCGCACAGGGGATGAACTCCCTGGTAACCGCACAGGGGGTGAACTCCCTGGTAACCGCACAGGGGGTGAACTCCCTGGTAACCGCACAGGGGATGAACTCCCTGGTAACCGCACAGGGGGTGAACTCCCTGGTAACCGCACAGGGGGTGAACTCCCTGGTAACTGCACAGGGGGTGAACTCCCTGGTAACCGCACAGGGGGTGAACTCCCTGGTAACCGCACAGGGGATGAACTCCCTGGTAACCGCACAGGGGGTGAACTCCCTGGTAACCGCACAGGGGATGAACTCCCTGGTAACCGCACAGGGGGTGAACTCCCTGGTAACCGCACAGGGGGTGAACTCCCTGGTAACCGCACAGGGGATGAACTCCCTGGTAACCGCACATGGGGTGAACTCCCTGGTAACTGCACAGGGGATGAACTCCCTGGTAACCGCACAGGGGGTGAACTCCCTGGTAACCGCACAGGGGATGAACTCCCTGGTAACCGCACATGGGGTGAACTCCCTGGTAACCGCACAGGGGGTGAACTCCCTGGTAACCGCATAGGGGGTGTTGGCATGCTGGCTCCTCTTGGCCCATCCAAACATGTTTTCTTTGGCCAGGAAGATGTCTTGCTTCTAAAAAGCTGTTTATAAGAGGTTTTCCCTCAAAAGCAATACTGTGGGTTTCATTTGCCTTCCCTCGGGTATGAGACTATGATAAAACGTTTTCTTTCAATGCTGCCCTCAGGGCAAATATCGACCAAAAAATCTGTTAATTCCCGACTGAAAAGTGGCGCCGACAATCGATTATTAGTACATTTACAGATCCCTCAACCCCAAATAACGTTAATTATGAGGGAAGGCAAAACAAATCTACGGTAGCTCCGCTATTTTTTATATGAAACGTGTTGTTTAATGGCTTGTTCCCATTGTCAGTTTTTGAATTGTGCGCGCCTGAATTACCAGAACATGAATACTGAATGCTGAAGGGATGTCTCATCAACTTTTGGTTTTTGATTCGTCTCCCCTGGGACGTGAATGTTTTTTCATTTCAACGCCATCAATGCAGAATTTAGGCCAATTTTTTTTCATTCCAACGCTGCCATTAAAGCAGAATTTAGACGAGAAGCTGCCCCCATTGATTGAGAAGCTGTCCCCATAGATTGAGAAGCTGTCCCCATAGATTGAGACGCTGTCCCCAAAGATTGAGAAGCTGCCCCCATAGATTGAGAAGCTGCCCCCACAGATTGAGAAGCTGTCCCCATAGATTGAGAGGCTGTCCCCAAAGATTGAGAAGCTGTCCCCATAGATTGAGAAGCTGCCCCCATAGATTGAGAAGCTGTCCCCATAGATTGAGAAGCTGCCCCCATAGACGGAGGAGCTGCCCCATAGATTGAGAAGCTGCCCCCATAGATTGAGAAGCTACCCCCAAAGATTGAGAAGCTACCTCCTCCTCTTTTTCCTGCCCTCATAAAGGCCGCTCATAGGCACGGCACGAGCATGAGCAGCCCCTCCACATGCGGCCCATAAGAAGGCTTTGACAAGAAGTTGCGTGCAAAGATTGAGAAGCTACCTCCTCCTCTTTTGTCTGCCCTCATGAAGGTCGCTCAAAGGCACGGCACGAGCACGAGCAGCCGCTCCGCATGCGGCCCATACGTAGACTTGGTTGAGAAGCTGCCCCCATAGATTGAGAACCTGCCTCCTCCTCTTTTGTCTGCCCTCATGAAGGTTGCTCAAAAGCACGGCACGAGCACGAGCAGCCGCTCCGCATGTGGCCCGGACGTGGATGCAGTCGAGAAGCTGCGTGCTGAAATTGAGAAGCTGCGCGAAGACAAGGACAGCCTTGTGCAGCTGAGGCAGGTCGAGATTGAGCATCTCAAGTACCAGCACGCCATGGCAGATAAGGTGCAAGAGGCAGGGGATTGTGGACTAGGCGCAGGGCAGAGGGGATGGGGTTCAAGGGGGGCAGGGGGCAGCTGAGGCAGGTCGAGATCGAGCATGTCAAGTACCAGCCTAAATCCTGAAGCTAAAACCTGAAGCTAAATCCTGAAGCTAAATCCTGAAGCTAAATCCTGAAGCTAAAACCTGAAGCTAAATCCTGAAGCTAGATCCTGAAGCTAAATCCTGAAGCTAAATCCTGAAGCTAAATCCTGAAGCTAAATCCTGAAGCTAAATCCTGAAGCTAAATCCTGAAGCTAAATCCTGAAGCTAAAACCTGAAGCTAAATCCTGAAGCTAAATCCTGAAGCTAAATCCTGAAGCTAAATCCTGAAGCTAAATCCTGAAGCTAAATCCTGAAGCTAAATCCTGAAGCTAAATCCTGAAGCTGAATCCTGAAGCTAAATCCTGAATCTGAATTCTGAACTCTTTACCCTTGAGACTTAACCCGACCCCCTTGCAGGACAAGGAGGGACACCTCCAGGGCCTCCTGACAGAGAACCATTCATTGAGCAGCAAGGTGGAGCACCTCGAGGCACTGGCAGAGGAGTTGCAGGTGGGGTGTGGATATGTGAATGGTGGGGTGTGGGTGATGTGTGAACAGTGGGGTGGGTGGGTGGAGCACACAGAGGCGCCGGCAGAGGAGTTGCAGGTGGGGTGTGGATGTGTGAATAGTGGGGTGGGGGTAGATGTGTGAACAGTAGGGTGGGTGGGTGGAGCACCATGAGGCGCTGGCAGAGGACTTGCAGGCGGGGTGTGGATGTGTGAATGGTGGGGTGTGGGTAGATGTGTGAACAGTGGGGTGGGTGGGTGGAGCACCATGAGGCGCTGGCAGAGGACTTGCAGGCGGGGTGTGGATGTGTGAGTGGTGGGGTGTGGGTAGATGTGTGAACAGTGGGGTGGGTGGGTGGAGCACCCAGAGGCGCTCACGGAGGAGCTGTAAGTTGGGTGTGGATGTGTGAATGTGTGTGCATGAATCACCGCGACTCACTAGCAGAGGCGCTGCAGGTGGTGTTGGGGTGGATGTGTGAATGGTGGGTTTAGGGTAGATGTGTGAACGGCGGGGCTTGGGTGCAGTGTCAGAAGTGCATCTAATCAGGACCAAGTGGTCCTCGCACATGCCTTTGTAATTTGGATCTACCAGATCTGCCAGATCTGGCGGGAGACGAGCCCAGAAGCCACTGCTATTGCAATTTGTGAATTATGTCATTGGCTCCCTCTGCCAGCCCTAGGAAAAGGACTTAGAGCAGGCAGCGGTGTAAGGGTCCTTGGGGGTCTTTCCTACAGCACCCCGCGTGCTGGCATGTGCAACACTACTGTGTTTGTGTTAGGGTTTTTGGTCCTGGTTTGGTTCTTGACTTCTTGTAGCTTGTTCCCCCCGCTTCGCTCTGCCTGGCCCTTTCGCAAAGGGCTGTGGGTGGTTGCGTCATTTTTTTACAACAACTCTAATCATGCGAAGAACAAGGCCGACTTACATCCAGAACCCTAAAATCTGAACCCTAATACTTACACCCTAAAATCGAGACCCTGAAGCATGAATTATTAACCTAAAGCCCAAAACAGGCACCCTAAAACCACACCCTGAAATCCTCCCGAGCAGGGAAAGGCTGATCGAGCCACAGAGGAGGCAGTGCTGTAAAAAAACAATGATGCAGGGGAGGGGAGGGGTCAAAAATCGATAAATTGAACCCTAAAACGTTAACCTTAGACCCCTGAGCCTAGAGCATAAACCCTGAAAACCTCTCCCGTGCAGGGCAAGGCAGAGAGGGCCGCAGAGGAGGCAGTGCTGTCAATAAACAATGATACAGGAAGGGGGGAGTCAAAACGGTAAATGGAACCCTCTGACGTAAACCCTAGACCCTAAGCCTACAACATGAATTCTGAAATCTTCCCGAGCAGGGCAATACAGAGAGGGCTGCTGAGGAGGCAGTGCTGTCAATAAGCAATGATAGGGAGGGGGAGGGGGGTAAACTTTTGAAGAAACGAAACCCTAAAACGTAAACCCTGGACCCTAAACTTACAACATATACCCTGAAACCCTCCTGAGCAGGACAATGCAGGAAGGGCCGCTGAAGAGGCAGGGCTGTCAATATGCAATGGGTGGGGGGGTCAAAAATCGAAAAACGAAACCTTAAAACGTACATCCTAGACCCTAAGCCTAGAGCATATACCCTGAAATTCCTTGTCAAGCAGGGCAAGGCAGAAAGGGCCGCTGAGGAGGCTGCCCTCGCCATCCAGAGGCTGAAGACCTCGCGAGCGCGGTCAGCGGCATCGGGCGCTGACCTGGACACGGCGGACGCCGACGGCGACCAGGCCCAGTTTGATTCCCCACGCCGGGGCGGAGGCGGCGGCGGTGGCGGCGGCGGCAAGTTCCACTTGGATTGTCCGCGTCGGGGCGGCGGCAACGTCACGCCGGGGGGCATGGGCGGCGCGGCGGTGATTCTCCCGCGGGGCGGCGCAAACGCGTCGCCGCGGGGCGCTCAGTGCCCCCAAGGCGCGCAAAGCGCGTCAGCGCAGTCCGACCGAGCGGGCATCGAGAAGATGGTGAGGGTTTGAAAGGGTTTGAGGTTCAGACAACAATCCTAAAGCCCTAGAAGATGGTGAGGAGAGTTCTAGAGGGCTCCACACCTTAAGCTTACAAAGGGCTCCACACTTTTACGGCGCGGCAAACCATCACACGTTTTTTGTGGCAAAGATGGTAATGGTGTGGATGTGGCTTCGGCCCCGAGCTGCGCTGTTCCCATATTTTCTTTATTTCTTTCTTTTTTCCGTGATGATGGTTAACCCCTGATCTAGGGTGACACTGGACCACACCGTCTGACGTTACACCTGACCTCCAGAATTCCCTTCACGGTGTCAGGCCAGCAGTGGCTACAATCCATGCAGCAGTAGCAGCAGTAATTTTAGTAGCAGCAACAGCAAGAGGAACTGTCGAAGCAGCAACAACAACAACAACAACAACAACAACAACAGCAATAGGAATTGTAAAAGCAGCAACAACAAAAACAGCAGAAATTGTAAAAGCAGCAGCAACAACAACAACAACAACACAACAGCGGGAATTGTAAAAGAAACAACAACAACAACAACAGCAGGAATTGTAGAAGGAGCAACAACAACAACAACACAACAGCGGGAATTGTAAAAGCAACAACAACAACAGCAGGAATTGTAGAAGGAGAAACAACAACAGCAGCAGGAATTTGTATAGATCACTGTTTACCATGGCAGGCCCATTTACATTTTTATTTGCATAGACAGGCCCCTTGACATCTATTTGAGTTGACAGGCCCCTTTCCTTATCTACTTGCGTACACAGGCCCCTTAACATCTCTTTTTGCATAGACAGGCCCCTGACGGCCCTGCCTTCCCAGAGCTCTATAACGCTTGTCCAAACTGAGGTTCAGGGCGTAGGGTTCAGGGCACTCAGATCCTGATCTAAACTGTGGATTTGAGCTGAGGGTTTAATTCACGCCGACGCTTATCCATACGGTGGCTCAAAGCTTAGATTTGTGAGCTCTCCGAGTCTCCGACCCTCATTCAAAGTGTGTTGCATGTCAGAGGCTACTTAAAGCAGAGAGGCTTCCTGGCCCTGAGCCTTGTCAACATCTTTGACCCGTCACCCCTCAACCCACTCCCCTCACTGTGTGCGTGCGTGTGCATGTGTGTGTGTGTGTGTAAGTGAGCCATCTGCAGCTGTTGCAGCCAAAATGGTGGTGACGAAAGAGCTTTCCAAGCCCTGTCCCCACCTCTCACCCCACCTCCCACCCCACCTCTCACCCCACCTCTCACCCCACCATGCATCCCACATTTGACCCCACCTTCCACCCCACCCCTCACTGTATGTCTGTGCAGGTGAGTCATGTCCAGCTACTGGAGCAAACCATGGCGGTCGCTAAGGAGCACCAGGCGCATATGGCGCAGCAGCACCAGAAAGAGGCAACAAGGCTGAGGGAGCAGGTGAGGGGAGAAGAGCAGAGGGGGCACAGGGGTGAGGGATGAGGTGAGGGAGCACGATGAAGCCCAGGGGGCTGCTCTTAATTTATGTTTTGTTCTTTTGTTGATTGTGCTGGAATGTTTGAATGCTGTTGGGTGCGGAATGTTTGGATATCTTTGCGAGGTTAGAAGGGTGGAAGGGCGTTCAACAGAAATCAGATCCTGAGGTCAGCACGGGGATCTTTCAGTCTAACAGGGGGCGGCGACTGGTCTACTTCTCAGCCGTCAAACCCTGCAACCTAAAATCCATAAACCGAAAACCCTAAACTGTGCAACCCATAACCCCAAAAAACGTAACCATAGAAGCCTGCAACCTTACAACTCTACAACCCTTAACCCTAAAACCCTTTACCCTTAAGACTGTACAAACCTCAACCCTATAACCCCGCAGCCCTTAACCCTTAAAACCTGCATGGCTGACTGGAGCAGGTCGAGGCGCTGGAGCGGTCCGGGCAGGCGGCAAGAGAGGCATATGATGATATGAGGCAGTCCTGCAACACTTGACCCTTAAACCCCGCAAACCTTTGCCCTTCAAACCTGCAGGTGGAGGCGCTGGAGCGGTCTGGGCAGGCGGCAAGAGAGGCATCCGAGGAACTCCTGCAACGAGCAGATGCAGGTGGGTAGGGATTAGGGTTAAGGAATTAGGTTCAGGTTGCAGAGCTGGTTTAATCCATGCGTTTGTATTCCCTTATTGTCCTTCGCCCACCTGCTCTCAAGCAGATGCTCTCAAGCACACGCTCCTGTCCTCACCTCATCCCCCACTCATCTGCTCTCAACCATATGCTCCCAACCTCACCTCGTCCCCCACTCACCTGCCTTCAACCACATGCTCCTATCCCCACATTTCCCCCCGCTCACCTGCTCTCAACTATGGTAGCACGATATGTCCCAGACTCCCAGATATAGCCGGATTGCACGACAAAGGTTGCACCATACGGCACGACAAAGGTTGCACCATACGGCACGACAAAGTTTGCACGACAAAGGTTGCACCATACGGCACGACAAAGGTTGCACGACAAAGTTTGCACCATACGGCATGATATGGCGTAATACGTCACAGGTTAAACCGGATTGCGCTACCTTGCTCTTGAGCACACATAGAAAGAAAGAGAGAAAGCTACGCCCCGTGGGGGGCGTGAGAGTTAAGGAAACAGCGCAGCCTTATCTCAGCCACACACTCCTATCCCCGCCCATACAGAGGCCCTTCGTGCTGAGGAGCTACAGAGCCAGCTGACCATCTCTGAGGGCAAGAGGGCCTCGGCACTGGCCACGGCGGCAGAGCTTGAGGGCCGCTCAGTGGCCGCCGAGGCCGGGGCTGCGGCTGGTTTGGCGGAGCTTGAGACACGGCTCGCGGAATCCTTGCAGCTGGCGCAGAGCCTGAGCGAGAAGCTGAACGAGGTGGAGGAGCGGGCCGCAGGCCTTGAGGCGCAGGTGGCTGCGGCGCAGGCTACTGCGGCGGGAGACATGACCTCGGGAGAGGCTGATGCTGCAGCGATGCATGGAGGCAGAGAGCTTGAAGAAGCCTTGGTCGCTGCGGAGGTTGCTCCACCTCTGCCGCCGCCAGCACCACCTCCAGCACCTGCAGCGCCACCTGAAACAGCTGTCAAGAAGCAGGTGCCTAGGTCACCTGCGGCTGACGCTGCAGTGGAGCTGGAAGCTGCTCTGAAGGCGCAGGAAGCTGCCGAGGAGCTGGCGATGCTGCTGACCGGGGAGCTGTCGGCGATCAAGGAAGCGCTGGCGAATGCCGAGGAGGAGGCCGCGGCGGCGCGAGTGGAGACGGCGGCGGCTGTCGGAACGCGGAGGACCGTAGAGGCGATGCTGGCAGCCGCACTGGCCCGCACCGACACCGCCGAGGCGGCGGCGGCGGCGGCAGCCGCCCGCGCCGACGAGGCGGAGTTGGGGCTTGATGCAGCGACGGCGGCGGCGGCCGCCGCCGCCGCCGCCGCCCATGCCGCCGCCCTGCGCGCTGATGCAGAGGCGAGGCACTCCACCTCGGAGCTTCTGGGGGCGCAGGGCGAGGCGGAGCGGATGCGGCTGGTGGCGGAAGGCGCGACCGAGGCGGCGGAGGCGATGCTGACCCGGCTGACTGCAGCCCGCGAGGGCGCGGAGCAGATGAGGCTGGACATGGAGGAGGAGCGGGCTGCGTTTCAGAAACAGCTGGACAGGGCCGAGGCGGAGGTGGAGTCAGAGGTGAGTGGCGTATCAATGACAGGTTACGGCACGGTTGTGGCCTCGGCCTCAGCTGCGCTATCTGTCCCCTTTCCACACGCGACATACGTTCAGGCATACCGGAAGTCTTGTCTCTCTTTTTGAGGCATAATGCTGATAATTACCTTTAACCTTTAAGGATGTATGGATACGGGATACATGCGCGATACGGTCTGACTTTTGCTGGTTACTGGAATGCACATGGCTGGTGGCCTGGTTCAGGTTTCGCATCATTCAAAAATAGACGTATCATGCCTTGCAAAGCCTCTGACCATGGTACGCGGGTCATGTATCTATATACACCATGCAGGGTTTGTTATTTCTCCCAACTGCCCTAAAGATCTGGAAGTTAGATCGGCCCCTCCCGTTTGCTTTCAACCTTGATCTGTCTCTCCCGTCCGCTAGGCCGAGGCGCTTGCGCGCAAGGAATCAGAGGTCCACGACGTCCGCGAGTCCCTCGACCTCCTCCGCGTCATGTATGCGACGCGGAAGGAAGAGCTCGACGAGGCGCTTTCCAAGCTTGAGGGCCTCACCGCGGACATGCGTGTGCGGGATAAGGAGCTGCGAGCGGCTGCAGCCGCGGCCAAGGCCGCGGTCAGCGACGCCGATGCCGCAAAAGCCGAGCGGACCCAGCTCGCGATCCAGCTGTCGGCCTTGCAGACGGAACTCGCCGAACTCGAGATGCAGAAGCGGCAGAACGCGGCCGCGGCCGAAGGCGCAGAGGGTAAAGTTAAGCAGCTGGAGCAGCAGCGGCTGGCGGCCGCCGCTGCAGCAGGCACGCGGCTGGCCGAGACGCAGGCCGCGGCGGCGGCCGCCGCCGGCGAGCTGGTCAACGTCAAGGCGCAGCTCGCGTCGTGGGACGAGCGCTCGCGCAGCGCGACGGGGCGGCTCAAGGTGGAGGCGGAGCGGGCGCGCAAGGCACACTTTAAAGAACTCAAGGCCGTGCAAGAGGAGGCCGAGCTGGAGACAATGGGTCTCAGGTTAGTTGGTCACTTGATCAGTTGATCCGGTAGTTGGTTGGTCATCTTATCTCACATCGTAGATACAGGTCTCCTTTCTGCTCGTGCTGGTACCTCCTTCCACCCCACACCTCCCCCTCATGAACTTTATGAGCAAACCCTTCACATGTCTCTCATATCTTTCCTTTCTTTGCTCTCGAGCCTTCTCTCCTGAGTTTCCTAACAGACTTTTTGTTTGCCGACGTGGCCGAGCTTCATTTCCATCAGGGCCCAGTGGTGAAATGTCTCAAAGATCTCTCTCACTAAGCAGCAGAGGCTAAGCAGTGGCAGTGAAGATGGTGCTTTTGCCCCCAGCTGCGCTTTTCACGCAATTACCACGCCGCACCCAAGCACTCACTCCCTTTCCAGTCGTACGTAACTATCAGCTATAAGCAACATCTGTGGGCACATTCCTGAACAGTCCGTCAATTATCCTTGCCTGACGCTGCCCTCCGGACCCTCTAACGCGTGTTGTCTGATGCTGCCCCCTTACCAAATTCACCTGTATTATTACCCCACTTGCTCAAAGCTCCTCTCTCTCCACTCCCTAAATCTCCCTCAATCTCCCCCAATCTTCTCTCTCCTCCCTCAATCTCCCTCAATCTGCTCTCTCCTCCCTCAATCTCCCTCAATCTGCTCTCTCCTCCCTCAATCTCCCTCAATCTCCCTCAATCTCCCTCAATATCTTCTCCCCTCCCTCATTTGCCATTCACAGAGCTGAGGTAGATTGCCACGCGAGTCACACTGCAAAGCGGAAGTAGTTCATTAAGGGTATCACTCTTCTCTCACTACTCACCCACTCACCACTCTTCTCTCACTACTCACTCACTCATCATTCTTCTGTCACTCCTCCCTCACTCCTCACTCTTCTGACACTCCTCCCTCACAGGGCTGATGTGGAGTCTCACGCAAGCCACACCGCTAAGCTCAAGGCGTTGATCAAGGTCATGGCCAAGCAGCTGGAGGCACTGCAGACGTCGCTGAACGTCCAAAGTGGAGTCGCCTCCAAGCACGTGGCAGCGCTTGAGGAGGCGCGCCAGGAGACAGTCCTGACTGAGATACGACTGAAGGCTTCGGTGAGTGCGGCTATGCCCCCCGCCCCCCACCCCCCCTCCACCTCCTGAGTATCCTCACTGAGATGCAACTGAAGGCTTCGGTGAGTGCGGCAGGCTCTCTGTGTGTGGGGCTAATGAGTGATAATGTGTGAACTTGTGTGACATCGCTCACTTAAATGCGATCGATGGCCTAGGTGGGCGCAGCCTGCTCTGTGTTGGGGATAAAGAGTATTACCCCAAGTGTTATCCTTTATGACCCTGTGACAACAAGTGTAACCCTGTTTCTCAGGAACAAGTCGTTCGAGACCGCCTGGAGGAGGCCGAGCGCAAGCTGACGGCATCGCGTCTGCGGCTGTCGGCGCGCACGCGCGACGACCAGCGCTGCCGCACGCCCGGTGGAGGCGGCTCAGCTCAGATCGGCAGCCGCGACGAGGTGAAACGACTGTTCCGTCGGCTCAAGGCGATCGTCTCGCTGTTCGGCCTGAACCTAGGCGCCACGCTCAACACTAAGATGACTTCAGAGGCTGCCAACGACGCGACCGACCTTCAGACGTGGCACGCGGTGCATGCGGTTCTGGCGGCGCTCGAGGCCCACTGCGTGACGATCGGTGGCGGCAGTGGGGCCGCCACCTCCGAAGGCGGCTCGCGCCCCTGGACGCCCGCGGCGAGCTCACAGTGCTCACCCACTGCCGGCATCAGCGGCAGGTCCGCCTTTGTGGATGGCGCCCCGCGGGCGCCGCTCAGGCAAGAGGAGAAGCACCCTCCCCTGACCGCCCACGTGCAGACTCCCACACGGATTCCCACCTGGCCCATTCCTGCTCCTGCTGCTGCTCCTGCACAGCCGCCCCAGGCCATTGCAGCAGCAGCATCAGAAGCAGCAGGAGCTACCTCCTCAGCAACAGGAGCAGCAGCAGCGGTAGCATTTCCAACAGGAGCTGCAGAAGCAGAGGCATATTCGAAGTCCCTTGGGGTACACAGCTCTTGTAATCAACCACGGGAGGAACATGGGACAGTTGCCACGCACAAAACTTATCACCCTCGGCAGCCGGAGGAGAATGTGAGAGACGTCACCCACTCTTCTCATCTCCCGCCGCTGGAACACGACCAGGCGGGAGAAGTCACCCACTCTTCTCATCTCCCGCCGTTGGAGGAGGAGCAGGGGGGAGACTTTATCCCTGTCTCCCTCTTCCATACGTCTGCAGCCAGTGCAGCGCCCGATGCCGCAGCTCTGTCCGTGTCAGAAGAGCTCCCGCACTTGGTGTCGGCGTCGCACTTACCGCCACTGCATGCAGCAGGGGCAGCACCTGCTGCGGGTATGACTCCTGGACGGAGCGGGGCAGGTAGAAACAGCATTAGCGGGGACGGAGGAGGGAGCAGCTCGGATGCGGTCAACCCCTTAATGGCAGCCTCCTCATTGGGACCAGGAGTCAAGGTGACACTTCAGGCCTCTCCTTCTTCTGCTGCTGCTGCTGCCTCTTCTGCTGCCGCTGCTTTTCCTGCTGCTGCTCCTGCTGCTGCTACAGCTAGCTGTGCAGAGGCGTGCATTTTACCGCCGCTGTCGCGCGGGTCCTCCGAAAATCATGGCACGGAGGGTGTCGGCGGCCACTGTAGCGCTGCGCTGAGCGCAAGCAGCGGCCGGCCATCGCTGCAGGGGCTGGCAGAGCATCTCGTTGCAGAGAGCAGTGGTATTCACCGTGGCGCTGCTGTGGGCGCAAGCGCCAGCAGCCGGCCGACCAGTGCGCGGATTCCCGCGGAGAACAATGTTGTTCATGGCGGTGGCGCCGCTGCCGGCGCAAGCAGCAATAGCCGGCCAACCAGTGCGCGGATTCCCAGTCGACCGGGGAGTGCCAAGGCACTGGTGCCCAGCCTGTCCATGTCGCGGAAAGATGGCGCCATGGAGGCCAATGGTGCCCCTGCTGCATCAAGCGGCAAATAAAGAATGTCCGAGGTGCCTGTGCGTCGGCAACAGGTTCGTGAAATCTAGGTCTCTAAAACATGGCCGGAGACCAAAGGCTATTTGTAAGGCCTCAAACCAAGGTTATAATGGCTTCAACTTGGCTTCCAAATCAATGCCTTAAACCGGAGCTTGAAACCGAAGCCTGGAAGCAAGGCTTATAACTGACGGCCTCACATGAAGCCGCAAACCCAACCGTCGCCTCGCCTCACCCCTTGTCCTCTCTTTAT
The DNA here is from genome assembly GCA_037349105.1 of Limnomonas spitsbergensis. Lineage (NCBI taxonomy): Eukaryota > Viridiplantae > Chlorophyta > Chlorophyceae > Chlamydomonadales > Limnomonas > Limnomonas spitsbergensis. The sequence goes on along the minus strand of JAYJMM010000094.1, from coordinate 1,148,043 downwards.
ACGCCAGGTAAGGCATCCTTCAACAAGTTGCTTCCTAATGCAGGACACTACTGTTTGCTGACAGATTTTGAATAAACGCTGCAACAGACTAAATATGGTAGCGTCGTTACGACCCTAGGCACTTCATGAGTGCAAAAGTATGTATTTTAAAAGTCTGACGTGGCTTGTGCTTGTGTCACTTGTTGACTTGGGGCTTGACGTGGCCAAGCCTTTTTTTTGAGGAGGGCCCAGAGGTGTAACGTCATTATCGACTCGGGTACTTGGGGCCCATGTTGGAAAGATTCCATTATCTTTCATGCCTGCGTCTTCTTTGCACCCACGTCGTGGTATTTTACTGGGGCTTATTGCATGCACTAGGAGGATTCATTCCCGCGCCCCTCGCATGTGGTTGTGTGTTGGTTGGTCGCCCATGAGGTGGGTGTTTTCCCGCTCGCTGTCATAACTTACTTCGTGCTCGAACTGGTTTTCGGGGCGCCTGTCCCAATAATCAAATATTCAAACGTGATTCCCCGCTGGACCGAAAAAGGTTCACAAACTCTCCCCACTATCTTTATGCCTTGCGCCGGACCTGCTTAACAACCCGTGCTACCTGCACCGCAATTCGGCTACCATTTAGCTACATCAAGGGGGAAATAAAGGGATTAGGGTGATCACTGGGGGGGGGGCTGGTGCAGGAAGCCTTGGTGCTCGGCCCCAAGGGTAGGTTCATGACATTACACCTCTGGGCCATGCTGAAATGAAGTTCGGCCACGTCGGCAAACAAAAGGACAGCTAGGAAAGTCAAGGGAGAAGGCATAAGAGGAAAGAAAGGATGGGCCCAAGGGCAGGTAGACAGTCATAGTTTGGTCTCGATCAGCCCCGTCGTGGGCTGCTGGGCCCTGCTGGGCGCTCAGCCGTGTGGGGCTGGTAGGGGATGAAAAAGATCAAGGAGGACGCCCCCCTCTGAGGATGCATGCCCCTTAAATCTGAGAGGCTACGTGCACCAGTCCGGGTGCATTCTCATGTTTGTGTCTGTTTCTTTCCTCTCTCCTCCCGGGATTTACCGTACTTTATTTTCCTCCCAACCACCCGCAACCACTTGGGCATACCGGCTGTGTCTTTTAACCATGGCCCAGAGGTTGAAGCGTCATTGACATGTACGTGTCAATGCTGTAACGCCTTTGGGCCCTGCTGAAAAGGCACCGCTGCGTGGGCATCTAGTGAGCTTTCCCTGATCTTTCCCTTTGTCCTGTTGGGAGAAAGGGAAAGCTCAGGGATGAGAAGAAGAAAAGGGGCATGCAGATGGAAGTAACTACGCTGCCGAGCTTTTTTGAGCAGGGCCCAGAGGTGTGATGTCACATTGTCACTGACCCACGCGGGTGTGTCAGGGCTATGCCAGCACCTTAAGGTCTGGTCAGAAGGCAAGCAAGACAAGAGGACCCCCAGAAACGTTGCGATTCTGCACTATGAATGCGCAAAGAGGATGTGCTTGACAAGGGATGTGCTTGACAAGGAATGTACTTGACAATTCAGCCACATAACTGTTATCGTAGTGCAGCGAGTCACACTTGTAAGGCATGTGATGGCATTGACTGTTAGAGCCTCTGGGCGTACGCCGGTGACACCTAGGGACTTAAGGTGGGTTTTCCTAGCTGAATTTATGTTTGCCTCTGTGGCCGAGCTTTATCTAAGCAGGGCCCACAGATGTAACGTCATTAACCTAGGTGAAACCAAGGCAGTTGGGTGCGCAAGCAATGTACGTTGTAACCTAGGTGAAACCAAGGCAGTTGGGTGCGCAAGCAATGTACGTTGTAACCTAGGTGAAACCAAGGCAGTTGGGTGCGCAAGCAATGTACGTTGTAACCTAGGTGAAACCAAGGCAGTTGGGTGCGCAAGCAATGTACGTTGTAACCTAGGTGAAACCAAGGCAGTTGGGTGCGCAAGCAATGTACGTTGTAACCTAGGTGAAACCAAGGCAGTTGGGTGCGCAAGCAATGTACGTTGTAACCTAGGTGAAACCAAGGCAGTTGGGTGCGCAAGCAATGTACGTTGTAACCTAGGTGAAACCAAGGCAGTTGGGTGCGCAAGCAATGTACGTTGTAACCTAGGTGAAACCAAGGCAGTTGGGTGCGCAAGCAATGTACGTTGTAACCTAGGTGAAACCAAGGCAGTTGGGTGCGCAAGCAATGTACGTTGTAACCTAGGTGAAACCAAGGCAGTTGGGTGCGCAAGCAATGTACGTTGTAACCTAGTAGGCCCTCTGGCCCTTCATGGCAACTGTGCATGGCTGGGCTAATGGTAACGGTACAGAGCCTAGTAGATGGTTATGGTCGATGGTGAACTGATGGAAACGGGGCGGATCAGAGCTGTCAAATACTGTTAATGACTTCGGGGCCAGCAGAGGATAAAGTTGTAACGGGGCAGGAATGGACGGAGTGACCTAGCTTCCTTAGGAGATGTGGCATATATTGTTGAGGCGTAGATGTTTTAGAGGCTGGGTATGCCTTAACGTGTCCTGATTTTCCATCTGTCCCGTACCTTGACTTCCCCTTTTCGTTTTCTGACCCATTCCTCTCCCCCTAAATCGAACAGTTGGGCGCCTAAGGCTTTTCCAGCAGGGTTTGGGCGCGGGGTTTGGGGGTACGTCGGGGTAGGTATTTTGGATGCTTACCGTTTTTTCATGTCGAGCTTTTTCGAGCAGGGCCAAGAGGTGTCGCTTACGTCGTTCACCAGATGGATATTCGAGGACCAAGCAGCCAGCTTTTCGTTCAACAGCCTTGTGCAGCGGCAGACAGCTGGCAGGTAGTAAAAACAACTAGTAGGCGTGGAGTAGCTACCGACTCCGGCCAAAACTATAACACATATTTCAAGCACAGGGACATTACCCATAGGTGTAATGTCATTGACATCTTTCATGCACATACATAGGTTCTCATCCCAGTGACTGGTTTCATACAAACAACAACTAGCTACTGACAGTCTTGAACACATATTATGTTCAAGCAGTTGTTCTAAGCAGTTGTACTAAGGACCGGTTTCACCCTGTGCAAAGCGACATGGTGGTCGCTACATATACGAGGGGCTTGTTTCCGTGGGGCCAACCATCAGACCCCCTCCCCTGCACTTGTATACCCTGCTTTCCAATTTCATAATCAATGACGTTTCAGCTCTGGGCCCTGCACAAGAAGGCTTGGCCGCAAACTTCAAAATCAAGTAACCAGCCATAATGCCACTGCAGACACTTCAGCTCGACCCCTGAGAGCGATGAACCCTCCAAAAATTATTCGCAAAGAAAGCAATTTGACGGCTGCGGCTGCGGGACGTGGTCGTCGCTGTAGGCATCAGGAAATACACAAGAGAGCCAAGAAGGGCCTGGAGATAAGAAGGGCCCAGCGGTGTAGCGTCAAGGGATCGTAGTATCTAGTATCCATGCCCCTGAGATCCACCAATCGACCAGTGGCAAGCCAACGAATCCATCCATCCCCAGGAGACACCGGCCAAACAATCCAGGAGATCCATCCAACATCCGCGATCTAGGATCTAGTATCCATACCCCTGTGATCCATCAATCGACCAGTGGCAAGCCAACGCATGCATCCAATCCCCCGGGTACACCTGCCAGAAAACCCCCATATACTTATAGCAACCAGAGGTACATCAACAGGACCCCCCCCCCCCCACCGAGGCAGCCAAGTGCTGTGAGAGAGCTAGCCATCAGACCCAACCACTTTTCTGATTCAGTTCATCAGCTTTGTATATAACAGTCCATGCAGAGCACCCGGAGAAGCACAGGTGGCGCTTCTACCAAACACGTCGCCTCTCCCGCCTCTCCTTGCGCGGCATCTAGTCTTGAAGAACGCGCAAGGGGTTCCACGCCACCTCTGCCATCCTGGTGGTCAAAACACACGCGACGGGCCCCAGCCCTCCCCCACCGCTGGGTTATGGGATATGCCGTGGGGGCCTCATGCCGCATGCCTCCTCAAATCCCGTCATCATGGTCATAGAAAATACAGATACATCAGGCGCCGGTGTGCCACGTCACCTCTCCAGGCAGGGACGCAGCGGCGGGACCACACACCCCCCCTCACGTCCCCTGGCCTCTGGTGTAAGCAACGCAGTAGGCGTGGAACCTCCACCTCCGTCAATGTGTGCCACTTCACCTCTTCCGTGAAGTCATCATCTGCCCTCATGGGACGCATCTGCGGGCCCGCGCCTCGCCTCACATCAAAGCCTCCGGTCTAATAGGCGAAGCGGCAGACGCCAAACCGCCTCATTTGTCAAGTCAACATCTGTCTTAGGGTCTCTGTCATGGAACGCAGCGGCAGGCCCACGCCTCGCCTCAGCAACACGCACAGCTGGCACCAAACCGCCTCTCTCGTCACAGAGCCCCTCCAGTTGTAGGAAGCACTGCTCAGAGCGGGGCGTCTGGAGTCTTAGAAAATGGCGTCCCCGAAGCTGAGCACCAGGAACAGCACGCTCATGACTGCGACAAAATACAGGGGCCGGGTGATTAATATGGGCTGGATTTGTTTAGAAGTTAAGAGTGAAGGGCTCAGGGTGAAGGGTTGGGGTTGGAAAATGGCGTCGCCGGAGCTGAGCACCAGGAACAGCACGCTCATGACTGCAACAAAAGACACGTGAGGACAGGGTGGTCAGACTGGGTTTTTTAGGGGAGTGAAGGTGAAGGGTTTAGGATTGAAGTTGTTTGCACCAGCACACATGAGCCACGTGCAAAAATCTCTCTCGCATGAAATCAAACAACTTTCCGCCATTTAATCGAATTAACTTGACAGGCATGGAGATGGCGCTTGCTCGTGCCGTGTCCCATGCGTCCGAACAGAAGCGAACATCATGGCATGCTGCCGTGTCCCATGCGTCCGAACAGAAGCGAACATCATGGCATGCTGCCGTTTACGGTTCACGGTTGATGGTTCAGGCTTCACATACTCATGGGAACAGTAAGCCCCAGTAGCCAGTTCAGCATGGCACAGCATGCGGCCCCCATCTTAATATCCAACCGCTCATGTGTTATGTTTTATTCTTTTCGCTTCAGACACTCACAGATGCAATACGCCCCCAGCAGCCAGTTCAGCATGACAAAGCATGCGGCCCCCATGCCTCCGTAGTACACGCAGAGTGTGAGCTCCAGTGCATAAGGCTTGTGGAAGTTGTGCCAGGAGAAGCCCGTGCTGGTGTTGCCGAACTTCTGAGTCACCTGGGGGGGGGTGGGGGGCAGGTACGTGCAGGAAGGTCATTTTTGAGGGTGAGCTCTAGCGCATATGGCTTGTGGAAGTTGCGCCAGGAGAAGCCGGAGCCGGTGTTGCCGAGCTTTTGATACACCCGGAGATGGGCGGGTGGGTGCAGGGAGGTAGGTGCAGGGAGGTAGGTGCAGGGAGGTAGGTGCAGGGAGGTAGGTGCAGGGAGGTAGGTGCAGGGAGGTAGGTGCAGGGAGGTAGGTGCAGGGAGGGGTCATTAGGCGGCGGGTGCATGATTTAGGCATTCAAATGAAGGTTTCAGATGAGAGGTCTTGAAGTGAGAGGTTCAGGCGTAGAAACTCTAGCAACTCTATCAAGAAGAATAGAGGATGTTACATATGCACAGCTATGGGTTAGGATTTAGGGTTTAGGGTTCAGGGTATGTTACATATGCACAGCTATGGGTTAGGATTTAGGGTTTAGGGTTCAGGGTATGTTACATATGCACAGCTATGGGTTAGGATTTAGGGTTTAGGGTTCAGGGTATGTTACATATGCACAGCTATGGGTTAGGATTTAGGGTTTAGGGTTCAGGGTATGTTACATATGCACAGCTATGGGTTAGGATTTAGGGTTTAGGGTTCAGGGTATGTTACATATGCACAGCTATGGGTTAGGATTTAGGGTTTAGGGTTCAGGGTATGTTACATATGCATAGCTACTCACCAGGTGTGGGTTCCATGGCGCAGCGGTTCTAGGGTTCTAGGGTAAGACCGTCGCGGTTTCAAAAGTTCAGGTACGGGGATGTCAGTATCAGAAGATCCAGACTCCCATCATGTTTAGCCGCCCTAAGCGCGGGCTGCTGTGGATTCGCCAGCATGGGGGATAATAATGGAACATTTCTTTGATGTGGGCGCACCCCGTGAGCGAAGCTTAGGGGTGCGTTGGTGGAGTGAAGGCATCAGATCAAAGATGGGACCTAATGCGAAATACAGATAGCTCAGATAGGTATGGAAAACAAGATTAGGAACCTGAATTCGCAAGTTTGACTGTAATTCGGATTTTGAACTGAATAAGGAGGGTCAGACCCACTGCTCCACTACCTAGCACCTACCTTCCACGTCTTGCTCTTCTCCGAGCCGATCAGGCCCGATGCCATGGCAAACAGCTTGAAATATCCGATGGTGACACTGAACAGCAGGAACGGAACGCTGAACGGCGTGATGTACCTGAAGGCGCACGAGAAAGGGGGGACATGCAACACGTGCTGGGTCAAAAGAGGGGACGAGGGGGGGAATTTAGGCGTTCAGCCAGGGGCAGTCTTTGATCTATGTCGGGTCAAAAGAGGAGCTGGTGTGTGTGTGTGGGGGGGGGGACAATTGGGGGGTTGAGCCGGGGCCAGTCAGGGATATATGTCAGGTTCTAAGAAGGGGAGGAGGCAGTTTTGGGGGGTAGCCGGGTAGAGAGGCCAGGCCTATTTGCAATTGATGAACCTGAAGCAGATGAGAAGGGGGGATATATGTCAGATTTAAATACTTGTGTCAGGGTTTAAGGTTTCTTATAGCATCACAATCCTGAAATCCAAAAGCAGGCCAGCATGGCCAGCTCTATAATTATTGTTTCATATGATGCCTTGTGAAGGCCAGATCCGGTTTTATGTTTCAGGTTTCAGGGTTTAGGGTTCAGGGTAGCCAGCTCTCTTTTCTCGTTTTACACGATTCCTTGTGAATACCAGATCCGTTTTTGCTACCAATCCGTTTTTGATACCGATCACTCACAGGTAGACCGCCAGGGCAAAGTTGATGGACACCAAGAAGTAGATCTCCGGCCACTCCCAGACCCAGGGGTCTGCCCAAAGAATGATGGGCGGGATGGACAGCACACCAAACGTGATGACGCCGAACAGGACATACCGCAGGAAGAACCTGCGGTTGGGGTCAAATTGCAGTTGGGTTCAAATGAGGAGCAGATGGTTAGTTGACACAGCTTTGGTGGGTGGGATAGACAGCACGCCGAACGTGATGACGCCAAACAGGACGTACCGCAGGAAGAACCTGCGGTTTGGTTGAAAGTATGAACATTCAATTTCCTAACGCAACGAACTGTGCTCACAAGCTGTTCTTCTGCAGGCCGGGGGCACGGTCTGCCACCCACTGGAGCCTGCCACCCTGCCGCAGACGGGCTAGACGGATCTACCTCTGGTCCAGAGGAGCTGGCTGGAAGGTGCATGCTCGGCACTGAGGTGACCAGCAGTCCACAAGACTCCGCCTCTGGCTCCTTTCAGTCCATTTTCTGACCACTGCTGCCACTACTGTTTCTGCTGCTACTAATTTCTGACCACTGCTGCTACCCTAAACCCTAAACCCTAAACCTTACTACTGTTTCTGCTGCTACTAATTTCTGACCATTGCTGCTACTAATTTTCTGACCACTGCTGCTACTGCTGTTTCTGCGGTCTAGGAGCAGCTGCTCCTGATCTGTCCCTGTTGCACCAGCTTCATCTAGCCCCTTCCTACCAGTAGCATTTCAGCCTTTTCCAAAAGTGTTCTCTCAGCCTCCCCCCCTACCAGTAGCAGTTCAGCCTCTTCCAGAAGCCAATCTTGTCAGAACGCCAGATGAGCATGAAGCACTTGACCAGGATCTGCATGGGTCCGGACAGCCACCTGCGGCAGCGGGATTAGGGATTAGGGTTTAGGGTTAAGCTTCATCTGCTCGTGCACATGAGGCACTTGACCAGGATCTGCATGGGGCCCAACAGCCACCTGCAACAGCGGGATCAGGGTTGAGGGTAGAGCTTCACTACAGAATAAGCAAATACGTGTCGCAGGATCTGCATGGGTCCGGACAGCTAGCTTCATCTGATCTTGCACATGAAGCACTTGGGTATAGGGTTTAGGGTTAAGGGTTAAGGACTTGTCAGGGTTGACCATAATCTGCATGGGGCCCGACAGCCACCTGCAGTGGCGGGAACAGGTTCAGGGCTTTAGGTACAGAAGCAGCAGTAGCAGCAGGAGGATCATGCATGTAAATCCCAACCTTGCTTTCATCAAGCTTGTGGTTCCAGAGGCCAGAGCCTGTCTTCAATGAGTGACGCTAAGAAATGACGCGAGACAAACGCTGTCATACATATAGCAGACATATCCTGACATATACATATAGGTAGGTATATAATATTTACAGGTAAGCCATTGCCTGCACTTCCCACCACTGACCTGAACTGCTGGGTCTTGTAGGAGGACAGGGTGGACGGAAGCTCGTTCGGGCTCTGTACATGGCTGCGAGCGTTGGGAGGTGGGGATCACTAATTACAAAAAATGCCATGTTTTCCCCACTTGAGATTTTAAGGTTTGGGTTTAGGGTCTTGCACTGTGACATCTTACCCTGGACCCTCTGTACCATTGCCACAGCTGAGGATGACTATTCCGAAAGGCAGGTACTCCAAGATGGAAGATCCTGATAAATTAAAATAGAGGCGCACAATGTCCAGCAAGCAGTGACTTCGGGGTTTGTTTGGGGTTCAATGTTTAAGGGTCTAGGGGACCTAAAATTGTGTTGGAAATGAAGATATGATTATATTTCAATACTGTTTAGAAGTAAGGCCTCCCCCTTGCCCTCCCCGGGGGGGCGGCTGACGCTCAGCACACAGCTTGAAGCCTTCCCACAAGGTAAAGGGACACAGTGCAACTGATGTACACAGAACGACATGAGGAGCACAATGTAACGGAGGTACACAGAGCAACACAATGTACACAGTGCAACTGATGTACACACGACGACATGATGTACACAGTACAACGGGAGGTACACTCACTGGAGGTACAGCGCTGTCCATCCATTCAGGTAGCAGCGGAGCGACAGGTCCATGTCCTCAACCACCGTGTCGCTCTCCCAGCCTCCAGCATCATTGATGGCCTGAGAGCAGCAATGCATTCACATCACACTGTTGGAATTCAAATTCGAATTCAAATCCAACTCCCACCTCGATTCGCACGGGACCAACAGAGCCATGCGGTTGTAAAAACAGCTCAGGTTGTAGTTGCAATTTGAATGTAACATCTTGATGCGCCAGACTCCTGAGATGCTGCTGAATTTGAGGAACCAGCCCAAGACACTAGTTAAAATTCGAATTCGAATCGCACCTCAATGCGCCAGACGCCTGCAGTGCCATTGAAGTTGAAGAACCAGCCCAGATGGCTGCGGGCCGTCTGCTCCACATCGAAGTGGAAGTCCAGGTTCACACGCTGAGGGGAGGAGGTGGAGGGGGGAGGACGGGGGGGAGGGGGGAGGTGGGGGGGAGGTGGAGGAGGGGGGAGGTGGAGGAAGGAGGACGGGGAGGAGGGGGGGGGGGGCAGGGGGGAGGGAGGAGGTGGAGGAGGTGGAGGAGGTGGAGGAGGTGGAGGAGGTGGAGGAGGTGGAGGAGGTGGAGGAGGTGGAGGAGGTGGAGGAGGTGGAGGAGGTGGAGGAGGTGGAGGAGGGGGAGGAGGGGGAGGAGGGGGAGGAGGGGGAGGAGGGGGAGGAGGGGGAGGAGGGGGAGGAGGGGGAGGAGGGGGAGGAGGGGGAGGAGGGGGAGGAGGGGGAGGAGGGGGAGGAGGGGGAGGAGGGGGAGGAGGGGGAGGAGGGGGAGGAGGGGGAGGAGGGGGGGGAGGGGGAGGAGGGGGAGGAGGGGGAGGAGGGGGAGGAGGGGGAGGAGGGGGAGGAGGGGGAGGAGGGGGAGGAGGGGGAGGAGGGGGAGGAGGGGGAGGAGGGGGAGGAGGGGGAGGAGGGGGAGGAGGGGGAGGAGGGGGAGGAGGGGGAGGAGGGGGAGGAGGGGGAGGAGGGGGAGGAGGGGGAGGAGGGGGAGGAGGGGGAGGAGGGGGAGGAGGGGGAGGAGGGGGAGGAGGGGGACGGGGTGAGGGGGGGGAGGAGGGGGAGGAGGGGGAGGAGGGGGAGGAGGGGGAGGAGGGGGAGGAGGGGGAGGAGGGGGAGGAGGGGGAGAAGGGGGAGGGAGGGGGAGGGGGGGGAATAGAGTAAAGAATTGGAGAGGGAAATGGAGGGGGGAAATGGAGTGGGGCGGATGCAAGATATTGCAGTGTTGAGGAGGTGGACAAGAAGGCGGTCTAGGGCTGTTTATTTGTAGCCCTGCCCACCTGTGCCCAGGTGAGGAAGGAGGTGCTGGGGCTGTTAAGGGTTAAGGGTGTAGGGTCTAGGGCTGTTTATTTATGGACCTGCTCACCTGCGCCCAGGTGAGGAAGGAGGTGCTGGGGCTATTTAGGGTCAGGGTTTAGGGTTGGGGTTGAAGGTTAAGGGTTTGGGGTTTAGGGCCCTGTATACCTGTGCCCAGGTGAAGACGGTGCTGCTGGGGCAATTTAGGGTCAGGCTTTAGGGTTAGGGTTGAAGGTTGAGGGTTTTGGGTTTATGGCCCTGTATACCTGTGCCCAGGTGAAGAAGGAGCTGCTGGGGCTATTTAGGGTCAGGGTTTAGGGTTAGGGTTGAAGGTTGCGGGTTTTGGGTTTAGGGTTCTGCATACCTGTGCCCAGGTGAAGAAGGTGCTGCTGGGGCTATTCAGGGTCAGGGTTTAGGGTTAGGGTTGAAGGTTTCGAGTTTTGGGTTTAGGGTTCTGCATACCTGTGCCCAGGTGAGGAAGGAGTTGCTGGGGCTGTTCCATCGGGTCTGGACAAACCCCAGCTTGCGGTTCATGTGCAGGTGCGGGATGGTCTCCTCAAGGAAGTCTTCCGGGGGCTCGAAATCGGCGTCAAAGATGGCCGCATACCTTCATGAGGGGAGCGGCAGCAGGGAGGTCAGGGACAGGGACAGTCTTTTCTCCATCAAAATATGCAATTTGTTAAGAATGCCTGAGGTGTGAGAAAGTGTGGGATGTGCCGCTCAGGGACCTGGGACCTGCCTTATATCCTGACAATTATCAATCCCGAACCCTCAATGTTGAACCTTAACCGGTATATCATATATGGCTACAATAAATCCTAAACAAGGGACTCGCTCACGGCCCCTTGTTCCCCTACCAATTATCAATTCCGAACCCTCAATCTTGAACCCTTACCGGTATATGGCAACAATAAAGCCTAAACGAGGGACTCACTCAAAGCCCTGCCCCTCTAGCTGAGACAGGCCCTCCACCATGGCGCCTGCCTTATACCCCTGGCGATTATCGCGCCTCAGGACCTGCAGCGAGGGGGGTGTAGGGGGGCATGGGCAGGAATTGGAGCACTGAATTTCAAAATCCAATTCCTTGTACCCCTGACAATTATCGCGCCTCAGGACCTGCAGCGTGGGGGATGTAGGGGGGCATGGGCAGGAATTTGAGCACTGAATTTCAAAATCCAATTCCTTGTACCCCTGACAATTATCGCGCCTCAGGACCTGCAGCGTGGGGGATGAAGGGGGGCATGGGCAGGAATTGGAGCACTGAATTTCAAGATTCAACTTCCCCTACTGCTTTTGCAATCCAGTGAAACCACACTTTCTGGAATGGACTTTCCCACACTTATCTGGAACGCACATCCTCACACTCCCTTGCCACCTGGCTCATCTGGACTGGACACCCCTCTTCTCCGAGGGCCAACACAGCAGCTTACTGCTGGGGGCACAGGCAACAGTGTGAGCTCCACCTCATCCACAGGTCATAGAATAGCTGAATTATAGCTGAATTGTAGCTGGATTGTAGCTAAAGCGCACTAAGGCCTCTGCTGCACCGCCGAAAAGCTTCGCATCAGCACGGGTGTATATTTGGAATGGTGCGGAAGCAACACTGCTGCCCACCTGAACATGATGACCCTCTAGAGCTAGAGAAGGGACAGGACGGGCCCCAAAGCAGCAGTACCCACTGCCAGGCAGTCATTCGGTGATTTTCAGGATGAAGAGTCCAGTACCGCCATGCCCTTAAATGCGCCGCAGGCTCAATTGTTTTTGACAACTCTCCAAATTGTAGTATGTTTGGTGTGTTTTCTCAGTAACGAAGCGACTGCGCTTTGCTTGAGACCGTTCATCGCCCAATGCCTTGTTTCAGTACCAGTCGTACTCAGGCCACAGAATGTACCTGGCTTGTTGCTGACTTGCAGCTGAAGTGCGCTAACATAACAACCCTACGGCTCACCTGTACAGGATATCCCTCTTCAATAAGGGACAGAACCCCCGCGTCCACCTTGCTGCGGACTTCCTGCTTGGTACTGTCATCCAGTACCTATGTCCAGGCAGTAGCAGGAGTGCATGGTGAGTAAATGAGGTGAAGTACAGTAGTGGAGGACCTCATGCGTAGTGGTAAGCAGGAGCACTTAGCTCCTAGATAAACCCTAAGCCTCCTGCTTAGTGCTGTCATCCAAGACCTACAATAAGAGAAGGCAGCAGCAGCAGCAACAGCAGCAGAAGGGTGATATCATGGTGTGGAAATAGGAGTGGTACGGTGCCGATAGAGGGAAATGGTGCGGGAGTGGTGAACCTCCTGCTTGATGCTGTCATCCAATACCGACAATAAAAGAAGGCAGCGGCAGCAGCAGAAGCAGCAGAAGGGTGATATCATGGTGTGGAAATACCAACTACAAAAGATGGCAGAAGCAGCAGCAGCAGCAGCAGCAGAAGGGTGACATTATGGTGTGGAAATAGGAGGAGGTACGGTGCGGATAGAGGGAAGCGGTACGGTAGTGGGAAGCGGTACGGTAGTGGAGGACCTCCTACACGATGCTGTCATCCAATACCTTCAACAAAGCAGGAGCAGCAGCAGGATTCAGCGATGCGAAAATGAAGTGAAATATCACCGTAGCAGTTGATTTCAAATTTGAATTCCACTCATATCTGGATCAGCAGCCTCACCTTGAGCCACCTGATGGCGCAGCACCTGGCCACCACTAACTTCCTTTCGAAACAATATTTAATTTCAATGTTGAATTCAAATCCCACCTGAATCAGCAGCCTCTCCTTGGGCCACCTAATGGCGCAGCACCTGGCCACCACGAGGTCACAATGTGCCGCCTCGTTGTACATCGGCAGTTGGATCAGCACCTGGTGCGGAGGAGGGGGGTGGGTGGCATGATGTCAGGCCAGAACACGTCGGGCACTTCCTCCTCGTTGCACATCGGCAGTTGGATCAGCACCTGGTGCGGAGGAGGGGGGTGGGTGGCATGATGTCAGGCCAGAACACGTCGGGCACTTCCTCCTCGTTGTACATCGGCAGTTGGATCAGCACCTAGTGCAGAGGAAGGGGGTGGGTGGAATAATGGAAGGCAAGTGCGTCGGGCAACACCTCAGGCCATGCGCTTCCTGGATGCTCATCATCAGCTGGATCAGCCCAGGAGACCCCCCAAAAGGATTAAGGGTTTGGCGCTACAAAAAAGATTTACAGTGCTGTACAAGTGCGCCAAAAATATTCAGAAGTCGTAATAACACGGTCTGTTACTGGTAAAGGTAGCAGAATTCGCCTTGTAATGAAGGTGACTGAACTGTACTTGACACAGCACTAAAAGCATACCTTAAGCCACTGCATCAGTTCATCTGGCAGGCCCGGTACTGCGTACATCAAGGCCCCAGGGTCCTGACCCGGTACTTGCAGAATTCGCCTCATAATGAAGGTGACTGGACTGTACCCGGCAAAGCACTAAAAGCATACCTTGGGCCACTGCATCAGGTCCTCAGGCAGGCCCGGTACCGCGTACATCAAGGCCCCAGGGTCCTGACCCGGTACTTGCAGAATTCGCCTCATAATGAAGGTGACTGGACTGTACCCGGCAAAGCAATAAAAGCATACCTTGGGCCACTGCGTCAGGTCCTCAGGCAGGCCCGGTACCGCGTACATCAAGGCCCCAGGGTCCTGACCCGGTACTTGCAGAATTTGCCTCATAATGAAGGTGACTGAACTGTACTCGGCACAGCACTGACCACATACCTTGGGCCACTGCGTCAGGTCATCTGGCAGGCCCGGTACCGCGTACATCAAGGCCCCAGGGTCCTGACCCGGTACTTGCAAATATTCGCCTCATAATGAAGGTGACTGGACTGTACTCGGCACAGCACTGACCACATACCTTGGGCCACTGCATCAGGTCATCTGGCAAGCCCGGTACCGCGTACATCAAGGCCCCAGGGTCCTGACCCGGTACATGCAGCTTTTTGCCCGGCCCAGCTTCGTCACTGCCACTCCCGCTGCTGCCGCCCTGCGCAGGAAAGTGAGATTGATGTTTTGGCCAAGGACGCATGAATGCAATATATGTACCAATGAGGGCCTGGGCGCCGTCACTGCCACTCCCCCTGCTGCCGCCCTGAGCACGAGGAAATTGAGATTGATGCTTGGGCCAAGGAAGCACCAGAGCAATATATTCACCAACATAGTGCGCCTTATGGCTCAAACCAGAAGCCCCCTTCCCACCTGCTCGGCGTCGCCCATCAAGAAATGCGCCTTATAGCAGCTTCCATTATCAGCCAAGCTCTTATCAGAGGGCAGGGCGGGGGTGAGGGTGCCGCCCAGGACCTCCTTCACGCCAGTAGTAGTCCTGTTGTCCACAACCAGGGCCAACTCGCCTGCAAAGGGTATAAGGAATTCAATGTGTGTGCATTGCAGGACCTGCCGTCCTTGCAGCCCACCTTCCGTGGCCTCAGCCGTATCTACCACTCAAGCTGATCCCGTATCAAGACTATCAGAATAAAAAAAGGTGCGCACTGCAGGACCTTCGATCCTTGCAGCCCACCTGGCATGGCCTCTGCCGCCTCTGCCGCCACCTCGGATCCCACATCAAGACAATCGAAAGAAGGTACACACTGCAGGACCCGCCCACCTTGCAGACCACCTTGCAGCCCACCTTGCAGACCACCTTGCAGCCCACCTTGCAGCCCACCTTGCAGCCCACCTGGCATGGCCTCTGCCGCATCTACCGCCACCTCCGATCCCTGTTCGGACTCCGAAGGCTCCACGTGGAGGGCACCATTGCCGCCAGCGTGGCCTTGATAGCCGTTGCCGCTCATTTCACTGAGTATGGAGATCAGGGTGTGAAGGAGTGTGAAGGAGTGCGAATGTGTGCAAGGGAGTGGGCCTAGTGTGCAGGGGCAGGCTGCTTGTCTGCTTCATGACATGTGGTGTGTGTCCTGTATTTGCTATCAGCCCCTAGTGACCATGCACGGCGCCCCTGTTTTTCTGGACAAGAAAGTTGATGAAAAACTTTCAAGCACCTTGAGTAGTTACCGTTTTGAAGCTTATTCTTTTTGGGCTTATTATTTTTAAGCTTATTACTTTTAATAAGCTTATTATTTTTAAGCTTGTTATTTGTAACTTATTATTTTTAAGCTTATTATTTAAGCTTGTTAAGCTTGACCCCAATTTAGGCCTAGGGTACAGGCTGCATCCCTGCCTCGCACACCGGTACTGCTGAACCCGCCCTGAAAAGGACTGTGCAGGGCTCACCTGAACAGGTAGTGCGCTTTGTATCCACTATCAGCCTCGGTCAGGCTGGGGGTCGGCAGGGCTGCAAGCGACAGCATCAGCTGCCCGTCCTGATGGGCAGGCAAGGAAGGAGTTGTGAGGGTGGGGGGATCGGTTCAAGTAGGGAAGTGTGGAGGGTGGAGTGTTGGAGTTGAGAGCTCCTGCCCGATGTCAAAGGCTCATCTCTTTGGACTGTACGGTTCAAGGATCCAGGAGGGGCAGGTGAAGGCTGAGTAACCCTTCGTGAGCCACCGGACAGGGTGGACCACGGGTTTAGGGTTTAGGGTCGCCCAGTTTTGCTGGTACCGAAGCTTAAGCGTTTTTCGCCCTACCTCAAGACTTCGGAGACCTGTTCAAATAGTTTTCAATAACACACGTTTTGCGCGGTAGTTCACCTAGTGCTCCGGCCGAAGTGGTGGCTTCCTTAATACACACCTCAGGGCGTATCGTTTATTTATTTATTTATTTACTCATTTATTCATTTATCCATCTTCTGAAGCCACCCCAGAGGTTCCTTACACTCTAGAGAACCTCCGGGGTATGAGCGCGTGCAAAGGATTGCTGTTTTTCCTGATTGGTACGAGGAATATGATTCGAGCCCATGAAGGATAATCCGGTGGAAGGATTCAGGGTTCAGGTATTTGACCCTGCCACCGCTCACCTTGGCAGACTTCACATCTCCCAGTGTCGGCGACGTCGCCACCGCGCCCATCTCCGCGGACGGCAGAAGCACCGCCGCAGATGGAACCCAAACATCTCCCGCCGCTCCGCGAGCCGTTGCTGGCGGCAGCCGCGGCGGCGGCGGCGGCGCCGGGGCTGGCGGCACCGGCGCTGCCGGCGGCGGCGGAGCCGCCGCTTCTCCCGTCGCTCCGCGAACCGTTGACCATTTGCGCCACCTAGAATCCTTAGCGGGGGCATTGCCGCCGGTCCGCGGCAGCTTCACCTTGGCATCCTCCACCGTCACAGCATGACACTTTGTGACCGGGGAGGAGAGGTAGTAGCCGTTGGTGGCCAGCGGGCTGTCGTAGGCGGGGCTGTCCAGGCTTGGGCTTCCAGAGCTATCCGTCTTGGGGCAGCGCTCCTGACGCAGTGAACAGAAAAGTTCCTTACGGCAATTCAGCTAAACTTCAGCTACAATGCAGCTAAAGTTAAGCTGCGATCCAGCAACAGACCAGCTACATTCTGCCCCAAAACCTAGCGGAGTTAGCCATACTGCTTAGGCAGCCAGGCCAGCGACCACTGCCTATGTGTCAGTGCCATAATTCAGCTTCAGTTCAGCTACACGTTAGCTTGAGTTCAGCTACAATCCAGCTACATTCTGCCCCAAGACCTAGCGGATTGAGCCATACTGCTTGGGCGGCCAGGCCACCGACCATTGTTTGTAGGGTCTGCCAGCAGACCAGTAGCTACCAGTAGCTACCAGGCAGCCCAGGCAGCCGTCTAGCTACCAGTAGCTACCAGGCAGCCCTGTGCACATAACCAAGTTTTTTGTCGCTGCCCTATGAACATAACATAGTATTTTTTGCTTTTGCCATATCCATTCTCTCGCTGTTGCTTTTGCTTCCCCGTGAACACGACGTTCTTTTTTTTCAAGGAACAAGTGCATCATCCAACAAGCGGCCCTTTGATCTCGTGCAGCCTCTAGAAATAATAGACCACAGATGGTTCACTATCTGTGCGGGGCTCTGTGCGAGCTGCTGCTATTGTTGCTGAAAATAAGGTGGTTTTCGATGCAGTGTCTATACATGTACCACATGCCCTTTCCAGAACGGTCCAGGCAGTGTGAAGCAGGTGTGAAGGTGTGAAGGCTGTGCGGTGGTGGATCACAAGGATGGCAGTGTCTGCGATAGCGCAGTTCAGGCCCTGCACCCCCCTGAGGAACAGGACCCCCCCGAGAAGTTAAATAGTATCTCAAGAGATAGTAAGCTTGGCATTCAAAAGGAGGGTTGAATCCCATTTGACTACTTTGAGATCCTCCGACAGTTTAGCCCAGACACAAAAGCCAAACACACACTCATGAAGTTTGTTACTTCCTGGTGTTCAAGAATCGAGTTGGTAAATTAAAAAACAAATCTGCGTCTCCAATTTGCTCGAACTGGCCCCTTGAAAAAGGCTGTATGCATAAATGTATTGGTTGCATAAACTCATGGACAGAGACAGGGGGGTGGGAGGGGCCCCCTAAGGGCATGGATGTGCAGGAAACAGCACAGACAAGCATGGACAGAACTCACAGGAATCCCTTCCTCCTCCTCATCGTCGCCTCCGTTGCCTCCTTGCACAATTCCGTCCTCCTCCTCCTCCTCTTCCTCGGCCGGGACATGCTGCTTCATCGGCACTGGGGATTCTGGTTCTGCCGATGCCAGCACGATAGGCAGGCCCTTGAAGGCCTCATCGGCCGGCGCCGCTGCCTGGCAGGCCTTCTTGGAGTCTCCATCAAAGGCGACGGTGGCGCCGCCATTGGCATCACCACCCTTCTTGGCGTTGACCGCGTTCTCCGAGTCTGATACGGCGTTTGCCTCGAAGCCCGCTGGGCTGTCCTTGACGACATGTGTGCTGTCTTTTCCATTCTGCAGGGATGTGCCAGAATTACTTATTCAGTACTGTGTGCCTGTGTTGTATTTTTCAGTATGGTGCGCTGTTCGCAGTGCCCTGTTTTCAGGATGCTGATTTGTCAGTGCACCACATGCATTCGCAGGCCGCACTTTCAAGCGCTCGTGCTGCCTAACAATGCTAACTGTAACAGCCAGTGCCAATATTTATGAAGGTTTGAAGGGGACCTTGATTCCACCATGACGCCATGTTGGGGATTTTGCAAAGCTTAGTTTTACCATGAATCGGAGGCAAAGCCTCAGAGGGGGGGGGAGGGGGGGGCAGGGGGGGCACCTGAGTCCCCCCGCCAGGGAGGTCCCACTACTACAGCGCTAGGTTTCCTCGTCATGAGAAGCGCACACCAGACCTCCTTTCGGGGGCCAACCATCTTTCTATTCTGCAAGTGTGTTCCAGTTAAGTGTGAACTATGCAATTCTTTGTGCACCACTTATGAATAACCAACAGCCAAACCAAACCAAACCAAGCCATTCAACGTCAACTCAACATCTGTGAGTATCAATTGGAATTGGATTTGGGTCTCTTTTTGCAGCGCACAGTTATGAACATACCGGTACGTCGCTTCCATTCTTTCTCAAAAACCACCTGACCAGCGCCTGGCGGCATGTGCGTATGAAATGTGGCGGCATGTGCGTATGAAATTTGGCGCTTCCTTCCTTTCACACAAAAGCACCTGGGCAGCGCCTGGCGGGGCTTCAGAGCAGAGGTGCGTGTGAATGTAGCGTTTCCTTCCTTTCTCACAACTCACTTGTGCAGCGCCTGGTAGCGCTTCAGAGCAGATGGGCGTCAGCATGGCGGAAGCGGTCCTGGAGCGCTTGCCGCTGGTCGCCGCGGCGGCCGCCGACGGCACGATGCATCCGAACGTCACGGGTTCGTCTGGGTTGTCCTTGATGTACTGCCTGCAGACAGGGCGGCAGTACAAATTATGTGTTCTGTGGGCAGTACAAATGCTATGTTCAGCAACAATTCAGCTAACTAGCAACGGGTGAGCCATTAGGCTGCCTGCTGCCTGCAGCCCGTTGCTGAGGGGTGGTAGACTCTTGGTGCAGGTATTCCCTGGCACCAGGGCCAGCGACCATTACTTACCTTCTACAGGCACAAAGGCTGAGAAGGCTGTCTTAAACATTTCAGACAGAAGGTTCCGCGTGCACGGGTCCGCTAAAAAAAAATCACTTGTACAGCCAAATGGACAGCCTACAGCCCAAGGTACAAGGACCCACCTATACAGCTTCACCGCCGCGTGGGACCGGGCGATTGCGGCGACGATGACCAGGAGCAAGAGGTCCAGCGAATAGATGACGAAAAGCGTCCCGAGAGCCAGATAGAACCACATTGCAATCTCAGCTTGGCGAATAGGAGGGTGGGGGCCACGGCCGGGTGTCTACCGTTCAAGAGATGAGACGCTAATCAGTCAGCAACGCCTCCAAATCGAGGCGGCGGATGCCACTAATTTTTTGTTACTGGGAGTGGACAGCGAGCAGGCAGGCAGAGTAATGGGGGTCTTTTTCTTGATTTTCTCCCGGCTGGTTGTGGCTAGCTGAAGAAATCTGTTGCAAGAGCCTGCGGGGTCAGGGACAGAATGGGGGAGGAGTGAGGCCTGTGTGGTCTTAGGGGTGAGGCAGGTCAACTGCAGGTGTGATCAGTGGGTTAAGCTACCGATCTTTCTGAATGCCTGGAAGTGAAGGGCTCTGCGCAGCCTAGGCCTTGGCCGCTAGGCATATCTGCGTTTTTGCCAGCGTGTGGGCAGGCAAGGATCCACAAGACCCGTCATCTGTATGCTGTCATTTGTCTTTGCTCGACAAAGATCAGCTGTAGTTGAGTGATGTTATTTGCGGAGTCGTCTGGCGACCCTTCCTTCTCTTGGAAAATAAGGAAAGGTTGGAGCTTTTAGAAGCACCCCCTGGGGCGTGAGGTCATGGAGAGGGAAACAGCGCAGCTTGCCTAGCGCTGAGGCCTCAGCCGCACCAGCAGGAAGGAAAGAGGAAGGAAAGAGAGAGAGGAAGAAAGAAACAATGTCCCAAAGGGTGGGCAATAAGGAAACAACACAGCACAGGCTGAGGCATCTGTGTCGCAGCCAAAATACCATGATTGAGATTCTATCAGGATGATAGGCAGATCAAGGGCTGAGAGCAAGAGGGGCAAGGGGCAAGGGGCATTATCAATGCTTCTGAGTGAGAATGCAGAGGTTGAGCCAGAAGCCAGACCGGCGGGCACGAGGATCGCACGCCAGCTGCCTTTTTTTGGAGGGTAAATCCGCGATCCGTATTTTCTAGTGGATGAGTTTAGTGCCTCAATGCTGCCTGAGTGGATGCTGGCAGTTCAGAAAATAAACCACTGGGCATGCGGAAGGATCTCGCCAGATCTCCTTTCCAACAGGGATCCAATCCGGGATCCGATCAAAATGATGTGCATCCTTAATGGTTGCAATCATAGCATGGTATCTGTCTGAATAAGGATGGGAGGTGGGAAACAGAGCTGCCCAGCTGAGCGTGCCGCTGTGTCTGGCTGAGTTTCCCTTGACTTCTGTCGTTCTGATCGTCTAGATGCTCCAGCTAATCACTCCTTCCCCTTCTCAGGTAAGGACCCTGCTACCCAGGGGCACGCGAAGCTGGGCAGCTAAGTTCCCATCTTCTGCCTATCGATCTCCTACCAGTATCTAAATACTACATACCAGCCCACAAAGCCAGCCCCACACGACGAGCTAAGCGGGCCCCAGGGCTGGCACCTGACCGCTCGCCACCAGTGGAAGCGAGATCCCTCATATTGATAGCTTCTGAATTGAGTTATATATGCAGTTCAGCAGCCTGGCCCTCTACTCCTTTCAGGCCAAGGACTCTGTGAGCATTAAAATCTGGAGGACAAGAAATTTTCTGACTGGATTCCCTAGTAGAGCACATGATGTGCTGGTGGATGCTGATGCAAGATCGCCTGTTTATTTGGTGCATCTCGACGAAGAGAGCGCATGCAGGCAAAAAAATGACAACGCCCGCACTCCCACCCATCCCGGTCAAGCCGCACCGTCTCGAGCGAGCAAGCTGCGATGGTCTCTCGGTGAAACCAACTGATGCGACCGGCTTGGACGTACGGACGATGCGAGGCTGGCCGAGGGTTCCGACCGCACTCGAAACGGCCTGGATGATGTCGATATACCCCGCAGCGAGGCCGGCTAGGGAGACAGGCAGCAGGGCAGTGGTCAGAATGGGATGAGATCTGCTTCGTGGTCAAGAAGGGGACGAGACCCGCTTCGTACTTGATTGCTTGGGCTGGAGAAACTGACTGCACAGCGCTTATATGGCCGACCGATGGTCGGAGACGGGAGTGAATGACTGGACGGCTCTCCGTAGCTATAAGGTTACTGAGCGGCAGCCGATGATTGTCGTGCCACCATCTATCAACAGGGTGCACCCCTCATTACTCATCGTCTGAAGTGCGGCGCTGGAGCAATCAATCTGAAGACAGGATCTCAAATCTGAATACTTCGCAACACAACACGGCTTGATGGGGTTCGCCAATCCTTCGCAACGGCTTGATGGGGTTCGCCAGAATTATAAACGCATGGGGCGTAAGAGGCGACAGTACCGGTCCGTACTACGCGACAGCCGTCATTCACGAACTGAAATGAGTGAGGGGCAGTCAGTAGCATCACTCAGCGGCCGGAACGGACTCATCCCGAGAGGACTGGATGGGATAAGGAAGCAAGTACGCTCTCGTTGTAGACTGCTGGGTGAATGTGATAGATGAGACCCCCCATTCCGCCCGCTGGTGTCATCAGCCGTTGCTTGATCAAACGACTGCTCGCTCAGGTACTATTCCCGCCCAGACACTTTCCGGTAGGTACTGTTATGCATTGGCAATTTGACATGGACAGATAATTTGTCGGCATCGACCATATCGAGAGCTGTTTGTATACAAATAGAGCAGGTCGCAAAAACAAAACCTTTGAAGTCGAGAGCTGTTTGTATACAAATAGAGCAGGTCGCTAAAACAAAACCTTTGAAGTCGATCTGTATCCCGTTTGCTTGTCTGTGTTTTTGTTACCCCAGCGTTACAAGCATCCCCAGCCCGCCATTTCAAAACAGGGCAAGAGATAGACCAGAGGTGCGTCCAGAACAGACCTCGTTAACCTCGTCAACTGTAGGTCCACCTGTCTAGACCACAGTGATGTGCACTTCTGCAATCTAAAAGCCCGTTTCCGACTGAATCCGGAAAACTCTCGAGGTATTTCCGGGTTGAAACGGCCGGGGTCTTCGGATGAAATTTTCGGGTGCTTCAATGCTGCACCGGCCTTAACCCTGGAAATAAGCCTTTAAATGCATGCATGGCAACACACTCGGTCCATGCTGGCTGCCCTCTCGCATAGGAGTGCATGGCAAGGCTGCACCATGGTCCTGGCTGTGCATGGCAGCTGTATTTGAAATTACTCATCCCCTACCAGCCCCACACTGCCGAGCGATCAGCCGCCTAACCTGTGCCGTATCATCCCGTATTGTGCCTTTCGTGCTACCTTTGTAGGATCACCGGCTCAACCAATGCTGTATCATGCTATGGTACCTTCCTTTTGATTTCACCTCTCATACACTTCAGTCATGTCCTGGCCAGTGGCTGAGGGGTTATGGTGCAGCTTGCCAGGCTGCTTGGGCCGCAGGCCGTGGCCGTAAACCAAACATGCCTCCATGGGCCCAGTCGTGGCCGCTGAACTGCCCCCCAACAGCCTTGGTCTTCTTTGCCTTCCCGGCCTCTCCTTTTGTTCCTCCCCCCCCCCTCTTCCTTTCAGTTTCTTCTTTTCTCCCTTCAGAAAAGTTGGGCGCCCACGCGGCCGAGCTTCGAGCGGGCCCAGAGGTGTAACGTTATTGACTGCCCCCCAACAGCAGTCAGGAGCGCACTTAAATGATACACGTGCCTAATTCAAAGACAGAACCTACTGGCCGGCTCAGCATGATTGAGAGGAAAGAAAATCACCCCCCCATAGATTTCGAAACCCTTCGAGCGCTATTTGGATCCCAGCCGGTAAAGTCGCAAACGCCGCAAGGCAGGATCAGCCACGGTCCTAAAAGCGAAGAGCAGGAGAGGCAAGGGAAACCACCACCCCTTAAGAGCAGGAGAGGCAAGGGAGACCACCACCCCTTAAGAGCAGGAGAGGCAAGGGAAACCACCACCCCTTCAGAGCAGGAGAGGCAAGGGAAACCCAATCACATACCTGCAGTCCACAAGACCAAGAGACACGTTGCTGCTGAGTGCCTTCTGCCTTCACAGCTCGCACCTGTTGACGGAAGGGTGGCGAGCTTCAGAGGCTGGCAATGGTTACCGGCACCCCATCGGAGGCTCAGGCCATGCCTCTTTCAGGATATGAAATTATATTTGATCCATCTGTCTCTTCCGGTTTCCACTGCCAGGCCATGCACCCTTCCACACATGACAGCCATGCACCCCTCCACTCTTCCCCCCCTTCCCCCTTTCTTTTGTCCTGCCCCCTTCTGTGCTTCTTTTCATCCTTCCTCCCAACTCTTTAGTTAGGCGCCCACGCGGCCGAGCCTTATTTGAGCAGGGACCAGAGGTGTAACGTCATTGACCCGTCCACCCCTGCCTCACCCGCCGCTGCCACTGTGCTATGAATGGTCCCTTGGGCTTATACCAGCCTGCCTGAATGCAGCCTACCCGAGTCTAGCCCGCCACACCCACCGCTTTCAAAACTGGATGGTCACATCGGTTTGGACCAGCCTGCCTGAATCCAGTCAAAAAGCCTTTGCCCGGACGAGCCCCGGGCGCCAGCGGTAGGCCTCCTGTAATCGCGGCCCCAGTGCGACACGAAGCCCAACGCGGACGACCAGGTGTTGCCGGGGACTCCTCCGGCGCAGCAAGCCAATCGTCCAGCTGCCGCAGCCGCCAGGACGGATCACCCGGTCCGCCAGCGGGGATGACGTAGCTCAGCCTTGGCAGACCAGCGGGACCTCTTCTGCCCATTCGGGGGCCGCCCTGCTGATCTAAGCGCCGCCTCGTTCAAGGACCCCGGCCCAGCCAGCAGGGGGGGCGCTGTCTTATTGAAACACCTTGGCCAAGGCAGCAGGTCTGGACTGCCGCACTGTTGTTGCGGCTTAGCCCGGGGTGTTGCGGATGTTGCAGATCATGTTGCTGCAGACCTTGCAACCTCCGCATCGAGCCGAAGGGAGCTCCGCTAGCTCATTATCGGTGTGGAAAGTGTGAATCTATGTGACCGCAGGCTGCCAGAGACAAAAACCTTGCGCACCAGGGGGCTTTATAGAAGCTGACAGGGTGCGGGGGAGGATCTACCTAGAAGCCGCCCGGAAGCTGCCGACAAGCTGATTGGAAGCTGCCGTCGTTGACTTGTGCGGAGTTGCTCTGTCGGCACAGCCCTGCATTAATTGCTGCAGCAGTATGAGGAGTCACGCCTGCATGTCAGTGTTTGTTTTTTAGGATATTCAGCTACAATTCAGGTATTGTACATTACGGCTCATGGCTGAGGAGGCCTGGTGCAGCAAGGCATGTTGCTTGGGCCACCCTCTGTAGTGCGATCAAGGTTTGATCCCCATCGGCCCAGTGGTGGCCGCACAGCAGTCTCTGAAGGGGGTCTGGTGTGCATTTCAAAAACATTGCAGGTTTCTGGGTTTGGGACTGGGTATCCCGTTCAGAATTTAGGGTTGAGCATGCATGGTGACAGGGATGCATGGCGGCGGCGATGCATGGCGGCAGAGAAGCAGATAAGCGTTTTGGGAGCCATGCAAAGCCATACCTGAGGAGTGCATGTCAGGTGGAACCACGAGTGTGTGCATGTCCAGTGTTGGGAGGCCGGCTGATCGCCAGATCCTTTTTTGAAGCTGGGGCAGGCGGTGAGATCTGGGTCAGGGCCCCGAGAACCGTAAGTGTTGACACTTGGACTCCCTTCTAGTTGCTGCGACAGTGGTTGACGCGGCCGAGGCTGCTCAGTCATGCTTGTCATACTTTTAGTCCGCGCGGGAAGAAAAATGTCCACAAGAGTGATTGCGGGGAAGCTTTTGGACCGAGGGGAGGGTCCGATCAGGTATTCGGTACGAATCGTATCGCCGAACCCGGCTGGCTCGACAACAGGAATTCGTCCACGTCTTCCTTTCCCTCGTACCTCAGGGCCTCGATCGACTCTAAAAAGACAGCGGCTGTTGGGTGGATGCCTAGACGCTACGCCCATTGATTGAGTACCATCTACGCTCGACATCACGGTGTCGCTGCGTCTGCTGTCGTCGCTGCTTGTCGTCGACGCAATATTCTGAGGTGCGGTGACGCAGTGTTCAATCTCACCTCGCCACTGCAGCGTCTGCTGCTATCTCTGTTGCACGGCCCAGCAACGATCAAGGTGCGATGACGCAGCCCCAAATGTATTGCATCAAGGCCTCAGTTATGGTATACCAGCGTTATAACAGCGTGTAATTGAACATTTTGTGCTTTCAGGAAGTCTTCGCTCTCCATCATTTGTTGTTTCAGCATAAATGCGTCCACCCAAGGTCTTTCCCAAAAGCCTACGGCTCGCCCCCTCATGCCGCACGCGCCCTTCGCTCCACGCTTTATCTCGTGAAAAGAAACAGAGCAGAATGTCAGGACTTTAAGACTCTCGAATCCGGAGGAGCCTCTTGAATGGCATGCACGGCGATGTTTATGCAGCCATGGCATGAATTATGACATTCGCAAACATAAAACTCAGCGAATACAAGCCCCTAATTACAACATTGTTTACGTACTTAACAAAACAATTGCAGTACAAAACAGGTTAAGATTAACATGAAATAAAATTAAATAATGCGACAATGCAGATTGTGTGGCGGTTGCATGCATGATGCAGCGTCTCCAGTCTCCACATCAGGGACACAGGCCACGGGTCACAATACGGGCATACGGCGTGCAGTACAATGCGGCATGGAGTACAAAAAATATGCAGTACAATCAGCGTGCAGTACAATACGGAATCATTTGCCAATATTCTGTGCATTCTGTGCCCATGTGTGCATATGCCTAGCTGGCAGATTTGATGGCTAGAGGTTACGTATACATCAGGACCACAAGCAAAAGGAGGCATTGCCGCACCGATGAAATACAAAACAAGACATAACATTTGTTTTTGTGATTGCAACAAAAAAACGGAATTGCTGCCTATTGGGTCCGTATTTTGTGGCCAAGCCCTGTGCAAGTGTTGGGTGTGATCCCCTCCTCGAAAGGGTGGGTCCATCCAGGCCCACGGCTTACCCACCCGTCACTTGCTCCCTCATCCGTCCCCTCTTGCTTATCACCCCCTTATCAGTGCTCTGCAATTTCGCTGTAGTTCAGAAATTGTGTTTGCAATTATGGTCCTGTATTAGTGAAAATAGCTGAATTCGCCTTAGAATTACGGTGTCTGAAACTCAGCGACGTTATTCAGCCGCCGTAAAAATGACTGTATTTGGCACAGCACTGTCCCTTATCCCCTATCCATTACATGCTCCCTCACCCCTATCCCCCTTCCTTGCTCCCTCCCCCCCCTTCCCTTAATGTCTCCCTTATCCCACAGACGTCTCCAATTAGACGCTCCTGCACTCATCTCAGCTTTCTGCGACCGGAGCAGCAGCTCTGCGAGAGACACCACAGTCATGCACGCGGCTGCAGGTGCGGCCGGCCGACAGAAAGAAGGAAAAGAAAGAAAACTGAGGCTGGCCGGCAGCGTTTATGAGTGCGGCTGGCCCAGCCGGCAGAGTGAATGTTGGCATGCGCAAAGCCACCTTCCTGTGGCAGCCAGGCAGCCATCGCTGGGTCATGTACTCATGTGGTACCTAGTTAGAATATTGGTACGAGCTGCACTGCCACCAGGACATCTTGTTCAAAATGTTCTAGTGGCAGTGCAGCTTGTGCCAGTATTCGAACACTGTAACATGAACTAGCCTACGGGCGGTGGCACGAGCAGCTGGGCTTGCTGCACCAGACCAAACTGGACATAGGCCTCTATGTAGCTGAAATGTAGCTGAAGCAGGCATACACGAACAGTGATGGCCGGTGAACGGGTCCAAGGTTTCAGCTGTTCAGGGTTTCAGCTGTTTAGGGTTTCAGCTGTTTAGGTTTTCAGCTGTTTAGGGTTTCAGCTGTTTAGGGTTTCAGCTGTTTAGGGTTTCAGCTCTTCAGGGTTTCAGCTGTTTAGGGTTTCAGCTGTTTAGGGTTTCAGCTGTTTAGGGTTTCAGCTGTTAAGGGTTTCAGCTGTTAAGGGTTTCAGCTGTTTAGGGTTTCAGCTGTTTAGGTTTTCAGCTGTTAAAGGTTTCAGCTGTTTAGGTTTTCAGCTGTTTAACGTTTCAGCTGTTTAGGGTTTCAGCTGTTTAGGGTTTGAGCTGTTTAGGGTTTCAGCTGTTTAGGGTCTCAGCTGTTTAGGGTCTCAGCTGTTTAGGGTTTCAGCTGTTTAGGGTTTCAGCTGTTTAGGGTCTCAGCTGTTTAGGGTTTCAGCTGTTTAGGGTTTCAGCTGCTTATGGTTTCAGCTGTGTAGGGTTTCAGCTGTTTAGGGTCTCAGCTGTTTAGGGTCTCAGCTGTTTAGGGTTTCAGCTGTGTAGGGTTTCAGCTGTTAAAATAAGCAGCATGCCGGTCCTGTCTGAAGCGTACAAACATGGAAAGATACCTACTGCACGCACCCTGTTGGAGCAAAAGAAGACGAGAAAAATGCAGCTATATCTTGGTGCCATACCGGAGACAGTCAGCCAGGGTGCCGTATGGTGCGATACGTCTGTTGCATATGACTGCTGAATGTATGGCTCGTGTTTCTTAGGAAGTGTGAACTCTAGCCTATGCCCTGATGTCAATTTGACAGTGTTGGCATGAACAGAGATTGCCAGGTCATTGCCTCGGGATTGCCCGAATCCGGGATGCCCCGGAATGGCCCTGGAAATGCCCCGGATGCCCCAATGTCAATTCGACAGTGTTGGTATGAACAGAGATTCATAGGGGCAGCCAGGGAACTTAAACATTGTGCCCAAGAAGGGGGAAAATGAAATACATAGGGGGGAGAGGGAACTGGACTATTCTAAGGGGGGAAATAGAGAAACAATACCGGCACCCTTGAACCCTATTTCCACAGGCCAGGTTTAACCCTAGTATTATACCAGTAGGAAGGGATTGGATGGTCCTATGCCAGGCACTGCTTGTTATATCGTACTTCAGCTACCATTCAGCGACCCCCAGCTACCATTCAGCTACATCCCGGCCTTCAGCTACATCCAAGCCATGCTACTTGGGCCGCTTGCCGTAGCCTGGCGAAGGTTAGGTCCCCATCGGCCCGGTGGTGGCTGCCCGGCAGCTCCCAATGACAGCTTGGTGCGCTCTTATCCCTGAACACCGCTGCCATGGGGATCTCCCCAACGCCCAAATCTTGAGGCATGTACTGCTTGCGTGCATTCCTGCCAGAAACATAAAACTTGAAAGTTAAGGAACTCAACACAAATGACATTTG
Source organism: Limnomonas spitsbergensis (assembly GCA_037349105.1). NCBI lineage: Eukaryota > Viridiplantae > Chlorophyta > Chlorophyceae > Chlamydomonadales > Limnomonas > Limnomonas spitsbergensis. Next base: position 1,119,419 of record JAYJMM010000094.1, on the reverse strand, counting down.
CAGTTTTGCACATCTCCTGTCCTATACTTTGCCCTTCTTTAGTCACATACTTCTGCCACACATTCCTATCACACATTCCTGTCACTCATTCCTATCACACCATCTTGAATACTACTGAATACTGAATCCTGGATGCGCTTGATCTGCGGTTGCATTGTTCAGTTATTGTGCCCATAGTGCGCAAGAAGCTGAACGCAAATGGGGACCCCCGGGATCATGACGAAACCAATGCTGCTCAAATGGCCTCAGCTAATGAGGTGAGTGAGGCACTGCAATCGTAACGATGCTGACTTACCGTTTATTTGCCTGAGAGAGCAAGGGAGGGGGGGGGGCTTGTTTCTGTTCAACGCGAGGAGCTGATTGGCACCAACCCGGAGATTTTTGTGCTTACGTCCCCACGTTTGTGTTATTCTGTGGATCTGATGGTTGCGCTGTTAGAGGTGCAACGGACACATTTTTTTCTTGCAGAGGCAAGGGACGTTTGCGGTGTCTATTTATTTCTCACAAAAACGCACCGGCATATTGTGTGTGCTAATTTCCGTGTACACCGAAAGAAAAACGGGCTAGGTTCATTGGGTCAGGTTAAACGGGTTGGTTTAAACGGGTTAGTTTCAAATTTCCGTACACACCGAAAGAAAAACGGTTTGTTGAAAGAAACAAAGGGAACCCCAAGGATCTGACGGCAAAAAGGCAATGCAATGGGATATGGTATGGCATCATGGGCATATGGCAGACCAGGTTTGTGGGGCACCGCGATTGGAATGATGCCACATCAAGAAATACACGTACAAGTGCGAACCAAGTAATAATAATAACAATACTAAAAATAAAAACAACACACAGATGGCAGCCCAAAGGATCTGTAAGGCTAGGAGGCAATCAAAAACGGGTAATGGCCGACCTGGTGCTTGAAGCACTGTGATTGGAAAAGTGCTGTATTGTTTTGGCGGATGTACCGTAAAATTGCTTTGCCTTCGCAAAAACCTCCAGCAAGTAGTTTTTATTGTTTGGAAATGCCGCTGAGGGCAGTAATCAATTGTTTATTAAGCCGCGAAGGCAAATAACGTTAATTCCAGCGGAGGCAGAGGACGTCTGTATTGGCGGATGTATTGCCCACCTCATACATGGGAGGCAATGTATCTAGACATTGGTGCAAGTGAATTAAAAAATACAAAAGAAATACCCCCCCCGAAATACAAGCCAGGAGGAGGAAGGAACACTTCCTGACACAAGCTGACATTACATATATTTGTTTGGTCTGGTTCGCTGTTGGTCTTAAGCTGCTCAGCCTCGCCCATTGCAAGGGGAAAAAAAGAAAGGAAGGAAGAAATGGAGGAAGTAAGAAAGGGAGATGCAACAAAGAGCTTAGACACTGCTTAATATGAGCCCTACCCTGCCATGTTTCCAGATGCTGGCCATGTCGTGCATGGCTCAATACAAGCCCTTTCCTGCCGTGTCCCCGAAGTTTTGTTTGTAATGCATGGCTCAATACGGGTCCTGTCTTGCCGTGTCCCCGAAGTTTTGTTGTTATGCATGGCTCATTACAGGCTCTGTCCTGCCGTGTCCCCGAAGTTTTGTTTGTTATGCATGGCTCAATACGGGTCCTGTCCTGCCGTGTCCCCGAAGTTGTGTTTGTTATACATGGCTCAGTACGGACCCTGCCCTGCAGTGTCCCACAAGTTGTGTTTGTTATGCATGGCTCAGTACAGACCCTGCCCTGCGGTGTCCCCGAAGTTGTGTTTGTTATGCATGGCTCAGTACGGGCCCTGCCCTGCGGTGTCCCCGAACTTGTGTTTGTTATGCATGGCTCAGTACAGGCTCTGTCCTGCCGTGTCTTCGAAGTTGTGTTTGTTATGCATGGCTCAGTACGGGCCCTGTCCTGCCGTGTCCCCGAAGTTGTGTTTGTTATGCATGGCTCAGTACGGACCCTGCCTTGCCGTGTCCCCGAAGTTGTGTTTGTTATGCATGGCTCAGTACGGACCCTGCCCTGCGGTGTCCCCGAAGTTGTGTTTGTTATGCATGGCTCAGTACGGACCCTGCCCTGCGGTGTCCCCGAAGTTGTGTTTGTTATGCATGGCTCAGTACGGGCCCTGCCCTGCCGTGTCTTCGAAGTTGTGTTTGTTATGCATGGCTCAGTACGGGCCCTGTCCTGCCGTGTCCCCGAAGTTGTGTTTGTTATGCATGGCTCAGTACGGGCCCTGCCCTGCGGTGTCCCCGAAGTTGTGTTTATTATGCATGGCTCAGTACGGGCCCTGTCCTGCCATGTCCCACAAGTTGTGTTTGTTATGCATGGCTCAGTACAGACCCTGTCCTGCCGTGTCCCCGAAGTTGTGTTTGTTATGCATGGCTCAGTACGGGCCCTGCCCTGCGGTGTCCCCGAACTTGTGTTTGTTATGCATGGCTCAGTACAGGCTCTGTCCTGCCGTGTCTTCGAAGTTGTGTTTGTTATGCATGGCTCAGTACGGACCCTGGCCTGGTTGTCCCCGAAGTTGTGTTTGTTATGCATGGCTCAGTACGGGCCCTGCCCTGCGGTGTCCCCGAAGTTGTGTTTGTTATGCATGGCTCAGTACAGACCCTGGCCTGCGGTGTCCCCGAAGTTGTGTTTGTTATGCATGGCTCAGTACGGACCCTGCCCTGCCGTGTCCCCGAAGTTGTGTTTGTTATGCATGGCTCAGTACGGACCCTGCCTTGCCATGTCCCAGAAGTTGTGTTTGTTATGCATGGCTCAGTACGGGCCCTGTCCTGCCGTGTCCCCGAAGTTGTGTTTGTTATGCATGGCTCAGTACGGACCCTGCCTTGCCGTGTCCCCGAAGTTGTGTTTGTTATGCATGGCTCAGTACGGGCCCTGCCCTGCGGTGTCCCCGAAGTTGTGTTTGTTATGCATGGCTCAGTACGGACCCTGGCCTGCGGTGTCCCCGAAGTTGTGTTTGTTATGCATGGCTCAGTACGGACCCTGCCCTGCGGTGTCCCCGAAGTTGTGTTTATTATGCATGGCTCAGTACGGACCCTGGCCTGGTTGTCCCCGAAGTTGTGTTTGTTATGCATGGCTCAGTACGGGCCCTGCCCTGCGGTGTCCCCGAAGTTGTGTTTGTTATGCATGGCTCAGTACGGACCCTGCCCTGCGGTGTCCCCGAAGTTGTGTTTATTATGCATGGCTCAGTACGGGCCCTGTCCTGCCGTGTCCCCGAAGTTGTGTTTGTTATGCATGGCTCAGTACGGGCCCTGCCCTGCGGTGTCCCAGAAGTTGTGTTTGTTATGCATGGCTCAGTACGGGCCCTGTCCTGCCGTGTCCCCGAAGTTGTGTTTGTTATGCATGGCTCAGTACGGGCCCTGCCCTGCGGTGTCCCCGAAGTTGTGTTTGTTATGCATGGCTCAGTACGGACCCTGGCCTGCGGTGTCCCCGAAGTTGTGTTTGTTATGCATGGCTCAGTACGGGCCCTGCCCTGCCGTGTCCCCGAAGTTGTGTTTGTTATGCATGGCTCAGTACGGACCCTGGCCTGCGGTGTCCCCGAATTTGTGTTTGTTATGCATGGCTCAGTACGGACCCTGCCTTGCCGTGTCCCCGAAGTTGTGTTTGTTATGCATGGATCAGTACGGACCCTGCCCTGCCCTGCCCTGCCGTGTCCCCTGCTGTTTTATGTTTGACATGTCATGCATGGCTCAATACGAGCCCTTTCCTGCCGTGTCCCCAGATGCTCACCATGTCATGCATGCTTCATTGAACACCCTCCCCGCCGTCGTGTTCGCCATGTCAGGCATGGCTCATTGGTTATCACCCGTCTCCCATGCACCTCCCCCATGTGCCTCTCCCTGTCTCTCATGCATCATCCTCATGGGCTTTCCCCCACATCCCCTGCCCTGTCCCCAGATGTTTGTCCTGTCCTGCATGGCTCATTATGACAAGGACAACGACAAAACCATCCGGAGGGAGGAACTACCTAAGCTCATGAAAGACTTGGCCAAAGGTCGGTACATGGTGATGTGGGGAGGGGGCAGTGGACAGTGCTGGGGTTCAAGTTTGTCAGAGAGGACCTCTTTCAATCTCACTATCGCAGATTGGAAGAACAGCACATTGGAGATGTGCGGTAGTGTGCAAGGGTGTGTGTGTGTGGGGGGGGGGGGGGCTGTGTGTGTGTGTGTGTGTGTGTGTGTGCGTGTTTGCGTGCGCGTGCTTGCGTGTGCGTGCGTGCTTGCGCGTGCTTGCGTGCAGGCGGGCGCGCGTGCGTGCGTGTGCGTGCGCGTGTGGTCAGGTGTTCAGTGCTCGTGTTTGTGCACTCCAGTGGCCAGACTACTTTGGGGTGGCCGCCGGGCGGCCACGACTGCGCCAATGGGGACCAAACCTTGACCGACCTGCGGCCGGTGGCTCAAAAAGGAGGCCTTGCTGCACCCAGCCCTGCTGGCCGTAGGTCGGGCTGCAGCTAATGTGTAGCCAGTGCACTTTCATATATACGAATTTGCTTAATTTTAAATTATTTGCATTGACGCAGGCGTGGCGCCGTCACAGGAAGATGTGGATACCGTCATGAGCAAAGTGAGGCTGGGGTTCAGGTCACTGTTATTTCAGCCACATTTCAGCTACAATGAGGCTACACTTAAAGCTACATTTACGCTATTATTCAGCTACAATTCAACTACAATTCAGCCATGTTTTAACGACGTACAACAGGCACAGCTCACAGCCATCTTGGCGAAGTGCAGCATGTTGAAGTGGGGGGGGGGGGGTCAGGCCGCTGTTTACCTCAAGGCACTTCAGCTTCCTTTCTTCAGCTACACTTCAGCTACAACTCAGCCTAGGGTAGTCAGGGCTAGGCACAGCATTTGAGCATTTCCTGCCGGTTGTGCCACTGGACATAGCCCGGTCAAGGTCTGGTCCCCATGGACCCAGCAGTGGCTGCCCCACCGCCCTCCAAAGATACACACTTCACAAACTTAGGTCTCATGGTTTGGGCCCCATTAGCCCGGTGGTGGCCGCCCCACCGCCCTCCAAAGGTGGTCTGGTACACACAACTTAAACTCAAGTTTTATGGTTTGGTTCCCATCAGCCCTGCGGTGGCCGCCCGACAGCCCTCTTTAAGTGGTCATGTGCACAACTGCACATTAGGAGAAGACGCACGGTCGGGCTCAGTGCAGCGTCGGGAAATGAAGAAAACTTCACCCTGCAGAGGAAATTGAGTTGTGGGGGAACAGCGCGGCATGGGTCGGGGCCGTACCTGTGTGGCTACCTTCATACCAATCAGAAGAATTGTCAGGGAAGCGGATGCCGCCATGACTAGGGTGGATGGGCAGAGGCTGGGGCTGAAGATGAGGTCAAATTAGTCGCTGAAAGGGCGTGAGGTTTCAAGCGACAGCGCGACATGTGCCGAGGTCACGTCCGCGCCGTTGCCATCAAAAGATGAAGGGGAAGGATATTGGCTGCTACCAGGTCTACCGTACTGCCAGGTACGTCCAAATTCGTGTGACATTGTTCCACACCATAAGTGTGACACTGTGACATTGATGCCCCCACCACCAGTACAAGTGTGACCCCTCTGCACCATACACAGTGTGTGTGTTTGGTGTCCCATTGCTGGTGTGATCGTGTTGGCTCATGTCTGGTTTGACCGCGTTACCCCGTGATGATTAGTGCGACACTGTCACCTCTATGCTCCAAGCCGAGTGTTGTCTTTCTGCCCCGTGATTGGTGTGACCACTCTGCCTCGTGACAAGTGTGATATTTCTGACCCACCATTAGTGTGACCTCAATCAAGATGGAAAGATCTCCACTGCAGAGCTATCTGGGCTGCTTACCTTCTGGATGATCCGGTAGGTGGATCCGGTGTTTAGATGAGGCATGTGTAAGAAAGAAAGAAAGAAAGAAAGAAAGCTGTGCCTTATTCGTGGCGTTATGTGTGGCGTGGAGGTTAAGGAAACAGTGCAGCTCGGGGCTAAACTAGGCATGTGTACCTAAATCTGGCATGTGGATCATATGGATCTGGTGGGTGGATCCAGGGTGTGGAAGCCTTGAATCCAATTGAAGGACATAACTGATTTAGTGGTTAGGAGACATTTGACAGTCTGCTGCCAGCTTAGGGGTCTACAGATTTAGCAGGGTTCAGGTCAGGGTGCAGGACAGGTTTATTTTATGGTATGATTTCCTGTCTCTATACATACCTCAACCCTAGGCCTAAGCCTAAGCCCTAATGCCCTAACCCTAAGCCCTGCATCCCTAGTGCCTCTCAGCGTCCCTTGGAGCCCCGACTGACCCACCCAGCTCTAAATCTGTCTCTATCTCTGAGACATTAGAATTCATGCTTATTAACTCATCTATATCTTTGATTCAGAAAGCATATCAAGCAGCTCATCCCCGTGGGCCACTAGGCCGCCACGCATGTGTGGTAGCACACCGTCAACCTAGTAACCTACAGATGCTCCTCCTCCTCCTCCCCCTCCCTGTAGCGTTCTCACCAGTTAGACCATCCAGATGTGGTTAACGTCCTCTTAGGTTATTAGGATCTTAACACTCCCCCTCCCATCCAATGACGTTCTTTCAACGTGATTGCAGTGTCCATCAGAGGGAGAGCTCGGCATCGCCATGCAACTGTGTGATCTGCTGATCCATGCCAGCCTTGAGTGATCTGCTGATCCGTGCCGGCCTTGTGTGATCTGCTGATCCATGCCAGCCTCGTGTGATCTGCTGATCTGTGCCGGCCTTGTGTGATCTGCTGATCCATGCCAGCCTTATGTGATCTACTGATCCGTGCCAGCCTTGTGTGATCTGCTGATCTATGCCAGCCTCGTGTGATCTGCTGATCCGTGCCAGCCTCGTGTGATTTGCTGCTCCGTGCCAGCCTCGTGTGATCTGCTGATCCGTGCCAATCTCGTGTGATCTACTGATCCGCGCCAGCCCTGTGTCAACGCTGCCTGTGAAGTGCATCGTGTGTGGCCTCGCCACGGCCTCGCTTGGCACTCCATTACTCCCGCTGACGAGCGTTACAGATTTTGAATATGATGTGTAAATTGTGTACCTCAGATTTAGACAGAGGGGGGGGGCTTGATCTGCTGGTACTAGCCTGTTAAAGTGGCGCGAGGATAAAGCAGTTAGACTTCAGGACCTCGGTGTGGTGCTTGCCGGTTAAATATGAAGGCAAATCTACAAAAGCCACAGGCCCGTGAATGAAAAGCGCTTCTATTCCCCCCCCCCTCCTTCCTTCGCCCCCCCCTCCTGTCCCCATATACGTGGTACATATGAGGCTTGCCTGTCAAGATGAGGCTTGGCAGCAATGGATCAAGAGATCCTATTTGAGGGCACTAGAGATCTTGCAGATCTCCTGGAGGCATGCATCCTACAGGTCTAGATCCAACACCCCCCCCAGATTATGATAATCGGACACACACATGAATCCTTGAAGCATGTAATGTCATTGACACATGAACCATTGAACCATCTTCTGAAGAAAAGGGGGGCCGGGGGGGTCTTGAGCCTGAAGCTGCTACTTTCTGCCGGGATCACCAGGCCATAAAAACAACAAAATTGGCAAGCAGGTAGGTTCAATTTGAGGAAATAGCTTCGGGGAATATTATTTACCGCGTAAAATTGTGTTGGTATATGCTGAAGTGTAAGTAAATAGTTGTTGACTGAATCATGAGTGGTGAGTGATCTTGTGCATTGCCAAACAATGTACATGGACAGTCATGCTGGACCACTCGGTTCATTAAGCCGGGTGTTACAGCAAGGCCTTCTGCTTCGGCCCCCGGCACAAGGCCAGAGTTCCGTCCCGACTTGTTCATTGCTGTGCAACCTGTGCAAGGCAACATCTGGTGCACACCCGAACAGCACACTGGTTTGCCAGACCTCTTGTTATTTGGTGGGTGAACTTGCTATCCTTTCTTTCCTCTTGTGCCTTCTCCCTTGACTTTCCTAGCTGACATATTGTTTCCGGCGAGGCCGAGCTTCATTTCAGCATGGCCTAGAGGTGTAACGTCATTGACCTGAATAGCACACTGCCGGCAAGGCCAGAGCCATGATAGAGGCCCAAATCCTCCCCGTACGTCGCAACCATCCAAGCTAGCCTGATATATACCTGGCCTGTGTCTTGTGAAAATTTGTGGAGTCCAAACAGTCCAGCGGCACTCACGCAAAACAAGAGCAATCAAGGAGAAGGCACCACATATTTGAAGCTTCTTCCGCCGTTTACATCAAACAATCTAAGCAAATATGAAATTCCAAATCAAGGCAACGTTACTTCTTACAAATGACTACATTGCAACCAAAATAAATGTCATGATCGATCGCACAAGGACTCCTGACCTACAGCTCCCAGGAAATTTCAGCATTCAGATACGGAACAGCACTGGAATGAACATACAAATATGAAAGCGGTCGGACAAGTAAATAAAGGTGTGGTCGACCAACTGAAAGGGACGACAACTGCCGCTCGCAAAGCCACAATGAAGGGAAATAAACACGCACGGTTCATACTTATAACATGAAAAGGCTTTCTTCTTCACACACCTACCAAATAAAAATGTACGCTGCAGCTTGCCGGGTCCTTTCATATATAAGGATCACTTTAGATAACGTACGCTGCTTCTGTGGCCAGGCCCTTTCCAAATAATTGTACTGGGTGGGTTGGTAGACATCGACAAACCACAGTTCCGGACCCTGCAGTACACCTGTCGGTATATTGTCTGGAATTATGCGTGGAAGAAATTATGCATAAAATGCCCCCCCATGGGGCAAACGTGAAATAAAGACACAAAAATGTACGTGCCATAACAAGCGCTCTTTATAATGATATTAAATATAATGGGCTTGCTACTGGCTATTTGACACCATTGTTCTACCTTCCTAGTGCAGCCCGGAGTGTGGCCCTGTCTAAGGCCTGCCCTCCAAAAACATACACAGCTATCAGTGTTGTTTGTAACCGCATTTCAGCCACACCTCAGCTACACCCCGGCATATGCCCGGGTGCAACAAGCTCTTCCGCTTGGGCCATTGGCCGCAGGCCGGTCAAAGTTCCGTCCCCAATCGACGAGATCCAATCATGACAGCCTAGTTTGTGCATCGTTGTGCGTGCCCCGAACCTGAGTCTCCAAGACCACCTCCACCGCAACGGAACATTCGTAGGGGCCCACATGGGCATGGACCTGGGTCACATGTGGTCGTCCATGCGCTCCACATCGAAAGCGATGAACCAGTCACAGGGGCTAGACGGCGTATCCGTGAGCTTCATCCTGAATAGAACAGGGGGGAGGCTTAAGGGTCAGGCATGGGCTACACGGCTAGATCAACACAGTGTTATTTCATTTCGGCTACCAGTCCACCTTATAAAGGCTCGAGTGGGACCAAGCCAGGACCGGCCTATGACTGGCGCCCAAGGCAGTTTGGCTGGCCACAACTGAGGCCTCTGGCCTCAGCTGACATGTAGCTGACATGTAGCTAAGTCACGAAATATGAAGCACTGGATCCGTAGCGATCTAATGCTATAAGCACCGCCCCAAGGATATTCATGGTGAAAAAATGTACCCTGGAAGATTCAACCCTATACTTCTTGTCAGAAACGCAGAGCCAGAAGTTGCGAAACATTGCCCAGAACTCGGCTTTGCCCATGAATATGGGCAAAAGAGAGGCGCCCCACATGCCCACGCATAAGAGAGGCGCCCCACATGCATCAATAGTAAACACCCATAGCGAACACCCATCAATAGCGAATAGCCCACAAATATGCCCACGCATAAGAGAGGCTCCCCATATGCCTACGCATAAGAGAGGCGCCCCACATGCATCAATAGCGAACACCCAGCCTGGCCCCTGAATGGCTGATTATGTGCAGTGCCTGACAGAGATCTAAAGCGAAGACTCAACCGACAGCCAAGATCTTGACACTACGCCCAAGATCTGAACACTACAGCCAAGATCTTAACACTACGCCCAAGATCATGACACTACGCCCAAGATCTTGACACTACACCTAAGATCTTGACACTACACCCAAGATCTTGACACTACACCCAAGATCTTGACACTACACCCTAGATCTTGACACTACACCCAAGATCTTGACACTACACCCAAAATCTTAACACTACACCCAAGATCTTGACACTACACCCTAGATCTTGACACTACGCCCAAGATCTTGACACTACACCCAAGATCTTGACACTACACCCAAGATCTTGACACTACACCTAAGATCTTGACACTACACCTAAGATCTTGACACTACACCCAAGATCTTGACACTACACCCAAGATCTTGACACTACACCCAAGATCTTGACACTACACCCAAGATCTTGACACTACACCCAAGATCTTGACACTACACCCTAGATCTTGACACTACACCCAAGATCTTGACACTACACCCAAGATCTTGACACTACACCCAAGATCTTGACACTACACCCAAGATCTTGACACTGCACCCTAGATCTTGACACTACACCCAAGATCTTGACACTACACCCAAGATCTTGACACTACACCCTAGATCTTGACACTACACCCAAGATCTTGACACTACACCCAAGATCTTGACACTACACCCAAGATCTTGACACTACACCCAAGATCTTGACACTACACCCAAGATCTTGACACTACACCCAAGATCTTGACACTACACCCTAGATCTTGACACTACACCCTAGTACACCAGGCCCTGCATGCAGAGATCGACAGCGAAAACCCAAACGATGGCCAAGATCCAAACAATAGCCAAGACCCAAACGATAGCCAAGACCCAAACAATAGCCAAGACCCAAAGGATAGCCAAGACCCAAACCCTACACCCCATTACCTGTCACTGGAGGATTCCTCCGAGGAGCTCGAGGTAGCAGAAGACGATTCTCCACCTTCGAGACTGCCGCTGGTAATGGTGCAAGCGCTACCTGCAGAAAGGAAGACGTCGCGACACCCAAATCAGCACTGCGGGATATGCCTTAATGAGTCCCATGCGTGCATATAGGGACAAGCACACGCGGTGGAAGATGCTCTGCTTTAAAAAACAGTCCTTCCATCCCTGAACCTGGAACAAGCACTCCCCCCTGCCTTCCCTGGACATGAACGTACCGCTGGGCTTGCTGCTGGAATCAGAGCTGGTGCTGCTGCCGGCCAGCTTGCTTCCGAAAGGCCTCCTCTGGTCCAGATTCAGCTGCTGCTGCATCGAAGGTGAGGGTCACAGATTGAGGGGTCCGGTTCAAATGCTGCATCCAAGGTGAGGGTTACAGATTGAGGGGTCAGGTTCAAATGCTGCATCCAAGGTGAGGGTCACAGATTGAGGGTTTTTTCCCGGTCAAACTTTTGGCGGGTAAAGGCTAGCCGAAAACCTTTGTTTGGGGGGACTCCTCTGACCCCCCAAGTGACAGGCCCCTTGTCAGGTTTAATGCTACATCCAAGGTGAGGGTTTTCAGATTGAGGGGTCAGGTTCAAATGCTACTACATGGACTTCATTCTAAATGGACATACTGCTCAGCATTGACACGTCTCGTGTAAGTCGCACAGTGCAAGGCCAGGTTCAGAGCAGACCTCCCACCAGGTGAGGTACGGAATACAACTCTACATGTACAGCTTGAGTTGAAGTACTTGTCACTCAACCTGTACTGCTCAGTAATTCTCATGTCCTGCCTGGCACTGACCTGTCCATACAACAGGTGCTCATCGTAGTCTGACAGCGCCAGGTCCTTACCTTGTACTGCCCATCACCCCACATGTACTACACGTCCTGACTTGTACTGCTCAGTACTGTTCCTGTCCTGCCTGGCACTGACCTGTCCATACAGCAGGTGTTCGTCGTAGTCTGACAGCGCCAGGTCCTAAATCAGATCAAAGTCCGAGTCGAGGCGGTGGTGCACCGGGAGGTGGCCCAGCTTGGACTGGCAGGGCACAAGCAGGAGAGTGTGGTAATCATACGCAGAGATGAACATATACCGTAAGCTTATATCAAACTATATAAGTACGGTATAGATGAGTTTATAGAAGCCTAAATGATTCGTGTCATGGCTGCCGTTATCTCAGCACATTCAGCCCTCTGGAAAATTCCTGTAACACTGTCCCCTCACATATATACACTCAACCACCACACTATTACACCCAGTCATCACACTGTGACACTCAGTCGCCACACTCTTAAATCCCAGCCATCACACTGTCACACTCAGCCATCACACTCAGTCACAAAACTATTACTCACACATATCACACTGTTACACTCAGTCACCAAACTATTAAACACAGTCATCACACTCTGACAGCCTGGCCTCACACTGTTGCACCCAGCCCTAACGCAGTTACACTCAGCCTTCACACTCTTGCACTCAGCCTTCACACTCTTGCACTCAGCCTTCACACTGTCGCACTCAAGCCACCACACTGTCACACTTATTACTCCTTGCACCGTTACATGCAGCCATCAAACCAGGCATGATGCTAGAAGCTCCCTTCTCCCGAAATGTGTTATAAACTCGACCCTCAGATACAGTCCTCCAGTCCTAACACCCCCCCCCCCTCCACTCACACCCTCAAAACCTCAACCCTAGGCCACACATAAGCCCTCAAAACCTCAACCCTAGGCCACACATAAGCCCTCAAAACCTCAACCCTAGGCCACACATAAGCCCTCAAAACCTCAACCCTAGGCCACACATAAGCCCTCAAAACCTCAACCCTAGGCCACACATAAGCCCTCAAAACCTCAACCCTAGACCACACATAAGTCTGCACCTGCACCAAGGCGTCATGCCCGCTCAGCTCGGCCGACTGTGTGAACTCCAGCAGCATGTGGAGCGCCGTCACCTCGCCCTTGCAGTTAGGGTCGGGGGAGCGGGCCTGCGCACACAGCCGCAGCGGGGGGAGGAGATCAGACGCGAGGCAGGAGGCAGCGTCGAGAAAACATTCACTGTTAAATATATCTGTAGAAGGCACCAGAGCATTTCGTTGTTAAATATAGCTGTAGAAGGCACGAGATCAATGGTATAAACCAGGAAGCAAACTATGGAAACAAACATGGGACAATTGTGAAACTAAGACGAAATACCGGCAGGGCCTCTCAAACCTCCACACATCAAAATCCTGTATACCCTAGCTCCAGCTCAGCATCCACCTTGTCCTCTCTGCAGGGTCGAAGACTCCACACATTTCACACTCAGCACTCCAAACACTTCCACACTCACATTGGCCAGCCGAGTGACAATCCTCTTGAGGCACTGCGTGTAGGAGTCCCACCACCTAGTGTTGCTGGTGAAGGGCCGGGCCGCAGCGGGCATGCTCTGCAGGCAGCAGGCGGGGCCCTCGGCTGCGAAGGGGGGAATGCAAACGAAGGTGTTAGATGGTATGAATAAGTGTGATGGCATGCCGTGAGAGTGTGATGGCATGCCATTGAAGGCCTCAAGACCGTACTGCTATACATTAGCAACATTATACCTTATGGCCTTGCTAAAAGAGGCTGGCACATGTGAAGGGTAAAAGGGCGGTAAAAGGGGCTAACCTTTAATCCACAACCCTAAACCCTACAAGAAGCTGGCACATGTGAAGGGTAAAAGGGCGGTAAAAGGGGCTAACCTTTAATCCACATCCCTAAACCCTACAAGAAGCTGGCACATGTGAAGGGTAAAAGGGCGGTAAAAGGGGCTAAGTGGGCTAACCTTAAATCCCCAACCCTAAACCCTACAAGAAGCTGGCACATGTGAAGGTTAAAAGGGCGGTAAAAGGGGCTAAATGGGCTAACCTTTAATCCCCAACCCTAAGCCCTACAAGAAGCTGGCACATGTGAAGTTTAAAAGGGCGGTAAAAGGGGCTAAATGGGCTAACCTTTAATCCCCAACCCTAAGCCCTACAAGAAGCTGGCACATGTGAAGGTTAAAAGGGCGGTATAAGGGGCTGACCCTTTATGATACTAAGGAGTCACATTTCTGTCCAGGATGCAGCAGAGCGTGAGGCCCTTTTTTTCAGGAGAGCTTGCGTGCCTGAAACGGTTTGTGATTTGAAGGTTTGTCCGTACTCCGTAGCCCTAATCAGCCGCGACTCACTGTCCAGGATGTGGCAGAGCGTGAGGCCCTGCCAGGAGAGACCTCACAAAACAGTACAATTTGCAGGCCAAAGGTTTCACCATATGGTTGCCCTAACCAGACGCGACTCACTGTCCAAGATGCGGCAGAGCGTCAGGCCCTGCCAGAAGAGCTTGCAGGCCATTCGGGGCGTCAGGTAGGCGATAAGGCAGCTGTTGTGAGGCTGAGGCTTGTCCTTGGCCCTCTCCACTTCCGCATAGTCGTCGCAGTTGTCGCTGTCCGCATCGGAGTCAGAGTCACCGAGGGCGCAAAAGAACTGCGCAGGGAGGGTGGGCAAGAGGGTGGAAACCAGTTTTTTAGATTTTAGACGCGTCCGCAAACATTTCCGTATCGCCTTGACAAGAGAGGTGAGAAGAAAGGGAGGAGGGCGTTCACGCCAAATGATCGCGATGTTGGACAAGCATTCTTGAGGAGCGCTTCCGATATAGTAGCTGCAGCCGCACTGGTCCGGTGCAGCATGCCCTCCTGCCTTGGCACTGGCCTAAGGTCTGCTGAGGGTGTTGGGCAGCCCTGCAGCTGTTGGGCAGCCCTGCAGCTGTTGGGCAGCCCTGCAGCTGTTGGGCAGCCCTGCAGCTGTTGGGCAGCCCTGCAGCTGTTGGGCAGCCCTGCAGCCAGCCAGGGGTGGCCTGCCAAGCGCTGAAATAAACACGAGGCTCTTTTTAGCGGTTTGTGTTAGGAGACATGGTAACATATCCCCACACAGGCAACATTGAAAACCCATAGGTGCCTGCCCTGTGAATTCGAATAATTCGAGTGCTTCTGGTCAGTAGTGGCATACCCAGGCTCGATCCATGAGGCAGGTTTTGAACGTATCACGACTTTCATTTCCCTTCTTTCCATCAACACGGTTGTCAGTCGGATTGGCATCAGAGACTCAGGGGGGATGGGAATTTGAAATGCTCATCTGGTCTGGTGGGCAGGTGTCAGCGTACATTCTAGTGTGCGCCAGACGACCTCCGGGGGGCCGCCAAACAGTTCCCGCTAGGCCAATTGGGACCAAATCATGCCCGGTGGCCGAAGCAGCAGGGCTCGCTGCACCAGCCCCCTGGTCGTCATGCAGCCGAAGCCCGGAGATTGCCTGAAACAACCCTAAAACACACCATGGTAGATGCCATCTCAAAGTGGCATGGCACCTACCATGGTAGTATATCTCTGGCTACCTTTCACGCTTTTTCTGACCAGGCTTTCCATACAAGGCTTTTCCTAGCTAGGCTTTTCCTTGCTTTACTCGGTGATTGGTACACTGCATGCCCTGAGGTCTGTGGGAGCTATGCGCTGCATGAAACGTATGGTCCTAAGGGATGCATGCATGCACTGTTTTTGCATTCCCCTTCTTCCATTCGAGTGATGGGGCAGCAAGGGCAACGGGGCTGTCTTTTGTCGTTGCCGTGTCGCGTGGGACAGAGAGTTTGGGCGACCGGTCTCAAGCAGATTGAGTGAATTCCAATCAAAGCATTTCGAGTTCACGTTGGTTGGTCATGTCAGTGAGGCTGGCACCGGTTTCACAATGGAAAGTGAAAACCAGGGGAAAGCGACCCCGACGCAACCCCCAGCGTGACCGGCCAAATTTGAAGCCAGCATCACACGACTCGAGCACTAATGTTTGCAACGTGTACCGAAAGTCCGAAACCCATTGCGCAGACACAGTAATCCTAATCGGCCAAAAAGCGCAAAACGGGCGCACTTCGAAAGTTTCTGTCCCCAATCCATAGGAGCCACATATCAAAATTCACAAGACTTGTCCATTGCTGGCACCTTGTTGCTTACCGACAACAACAAACAGTCGCTCGCACGCCTCAAAAAGCGTAAAAGAGCCCACACCAGTGGTGAAATATCCTGCCAAACGGAGCTGGGCAGATGTCGCCCCTGATCTGCCCTCGCACCTGCAGGTTCACTTCATGCTGCAGCGCCGCGCAGAAGCCCTCCTCGAAGTTGGGCACAGTCACCGCCAACACTTGCTTCACCCTCGCGTATCGAAGCTTCGAGTAGTCCTCACTCAAAGACGAGGACGGGGGCATCGTCGCCTCCATGCTTCCCTGCCGAACCAGTGATGAATTGGAGCTCGTCACCATGTGCGCCATGTCGTTATTCCTGTCTCTCATTACAGTGGCGGGCATATCGTTCAATTTTCTCTCTCGATTTCAGGGATATTCTGTGTGGAGAAGGGCACAAAATCACAACTGGGGAGAGGGCCGGTGGGGGAAAGGCCTTGCCACGCTGGCGCCCACCTGGTGCTGATGCTGGCGCGGCAGAGATATTTCTAAGATGGATTTCGGCCTCCTGTAAATCTGGCGGGCACGTCTGATATATTTGACGCCACGCTGTCGACCAATCGACCAGAACACGATTATCTGAGAATCTTAATTGTGTCAGAACGACCCAGTGACTCGCTACCCACCCTGTCTTGGCCCAAATGAATTCTAGACAGATTGTCCCAGAGAATCTCAGATATAGCACGTCACTGACAGATAGAGCGCATCGCGCCTGCATCATCTATCTGAGCGCTATTATGGATTCTTTGAGGGGCTGTTTTTTGTGCTGCGCAGCAGCACTTCTGATTACTTGTCTACATCCAATGACAGCCTGACAAGCCAGTTGACAGCATGGGCAGGGCATGCAGTCAGCATGAAGCCAAGGTAGCGGCATGCTCATGACACTGGAAGCACCCATGTGCATGTACTTCGTGAAGGTCACGGCTTTTGCAGAGATGCAAGGAGCTGTGGCGTCATCCTGTTTGGCCGCAGCTCACCGTATGATCATTACTACCTGCCACACAAAGTCAGTTTGCAGTTGTAACAGGCTCTTGTCCACCTGAACTAGCGCCCTACTTGAATCCTGGCTACCTGAATACCTTATAACCTTCACTGCGGACCTCCCCGTCCTCTGCAGGCAGCTGTAACAACCTCTTGTCCACCTGACCCAGAGCGTTGCTCAGCTCCCTGACATCCGTCTTGAGAGCCGGGTTGAGCTTGGACGTTGCGGGACACATCTTGAGGCTGTAACTGTCCGGATGCCGAGCCTTGACGTCCATGTGCAGCAGCAGGAGCAGCAGGAGCAGAGCTTGCCAACGCTCTACAATGCAGCTTAACTGATCCTAGAGAACTGATGGTGCAAACCTTTCCCCGATAACTAAATATCCAGGTATGGCGTGAGCGCTTAGGACTTGTGATGATATGTATTGGACCATTCCTTGCACAAACTGCATTATCAAGTGGAATCAGGCACTCCAAGGCTTGGTCTGGTCTACTCATGGCTCACACACCTCCCAATACCATGTACCAGAGTGAAGCACTCGTGCAACTCACTATGCCATGCATGAGGGTGAGGCAGCGTATACACAATGAAGTGTATAAAGGTACACATGCCCTTCAAGGAAGACTGACAATGTCTGGCAGCTAGGGGCAGCGGCGGTTGAGCGGGCGGGCATGCCCTTCCTGCCCAGCGGATGATCAGCTGCCTGACTACCACCGTATGGCAGTTGGGGGCAACGGCGGCTGAGCGGGTTGGGCAGGCCCTTCCTGCCCAGCGGATGATCAGCTGCCTGACTAACACCGTATGGCAGTTGGGGGCAACGGCGGCTGAGCGGGTTGGGCATGCCCTTGCTGCCTAGCAGATGATTAACAGCCTGACTAACACTGTCTGGGAGCTGGGGGCAGCGGCGGCTGAGCGGGCTGGGCAGACCCTTGCTGCCGAGCAGCTGACAAGCTGCTTGTCTCACACCGTTTGGCAGTGGGGGCAGTGGCGGTTGAGCGGGTCAGACAAACCCTTGCTGCTCAGCCGCCGGCTCCCAGCTGTCAGACGGTGTTAATCAAGTCATTGATCATCTGTTGGGCAGCAATGACATGCCTGACCCGCTCAGCCGCCGCTACCCCCAGCTGCCAAACGGTTTTAGTCAGTCAGCTGATCATTTGCTGGGCAGCAAGGGCCTGTCCAGCCAGCTCAGCCGCCGCTACCCCCAGCTGCCAGACGGTGTCAGTTAGGCTGATGATCATCTGATAGGCAACAAGGGCGTGCCCGACCCGCTCAGCCGCAGCTGCCACTGACTGCCGGAGGGTCTTAGTCAGGCTGCTGATCATCCATTGGGCAACAATGGCCCGCCCAGCCCGCTCAACAGCCCATATACCTTCCTGTCAGACGGTGTTAGTCAGGCTGCTGATCATCTGCTGGGAAGCAAGGGCCTGCCCGACTCGCTCAGCCGCAACTGCCCTCGACTGCCAGATGGCGTTAGTCAGGCTGCTGATCATCTGCTGGGCAGCAAGGGCATGCCCAGCCCGCTCAACTGCCGTTGCCCCCAGCTGCCGGATGGTGTTAGGCAGGCTGCTGATCATCCGCTCGGCGGCAAGGGCCTACCCGACCTGCTCAGCCGCCGCTGCCCCAAGCTGCCAGACTGTGTAAGTCAGGCTACTGATCATCTGTTGGGCAACAAGGGCCTGTCCAACCTGCTCAACTGCCCCTGCCCCCAACTGCCGGACGGTGTCAGTCAGGCTGCTGATCAGGTGTTGGGCAGCAAGGGCATGCCCGACCCGCTCAGCCGCCGTTGCCCCAAGCAACGAGAAGGTGCGAGACAAGCAGCTGATCATTTGCTTGGCAGCAAGGGCCTGCCCGACCCGCTCAGCCGTTGTTGCCCCCAGCTGCCAGACGGTGTTAGTCATGCTGACAGGCTGTTGATCATCTGATGAGCAGCAAGGGCACGCCCGACCCGCTCAGCCGCCACCACCCCCAACTGCCAGATGGTGTGAGACAAGCAGCTGATCATCTGCTGGACAGCAAGGGTCTGCCCAGCCCGCTCAACCGCCGCAGCCCCCAGCTGCCAGATGGTGTGGGACAAGCAGTTGGCGGGGATCATGACAAGAGGCGGCAGCTTCCTTGTGGGTCTTTGCCTTGAGCACCTGGCAGCATGGACGGACAAACAGGGCATTCGCGAGCATCATCTCTAGGTAGAGGGCATTCATGTTATTAGTGGCAAGGATACTACATGCAGTACAAACACGACGGCCCTCACTTCCAATTTATTGTTTGAAACCCTTGTAGAAAGATATGCCCACCTTGGCATCCTCTGCAATGTTCTATGCATGCACTTTCTCCAGCCAGGCTGTTAGCGAATCCGTTGACGAGGCCGAAGAAGGCATGTGCCTCGATTTGATTCCGGAGCCGTTGAGGTGGCTGGCCAGCTGGGCAAACGAGCCTTAGTTCAACAGCTAATTGGGCCAGCTGAGTGGCCTCAATCTCGGCCAGGGCAGAGTCGTTGAACAATGACATGAATTCCGGGAGGGCATAGATCGGGGCTGGTAATGGACACATCTCGGGGCAATGTTTATTTCAGGGTGCTTCAGCTACACCTCAGGTGCGCCTTAGCTACATCCCAGCCATGGCCGCCATGGCTAGGTGCAAAAAGTCCAGGTACTGGGGCCACTAGCCCCATGGGTCAATGTTTGGTCTCGATTTGCCAGTTGTGGCGATCCCTTCAAAATGTGGTATGGCACGTATATAAACACAGATTGTCTTGCTTTGTTGTGAGAGAGATGAGAAAAGGGCATCACACGCACTGCATACAGCAAGTCACTGACAGATAGAGCGCATCGCGCATGTACATTCTATCTCAGGCAGAACGCTAGAAAAGCAATGCACTGCATACAATTCCTTCAATATATTTGTATATGCTCGAATTGGCGAAAGATAGAGCGCCTCGCGCCACCGTATTCTAAGCTTGCATCTGAGTGATGCCATATGAGCCCCACTCCTCTAGTGATCTAGTCCAATATCCATCGACCGACAGCGCGCTTTCATTCTCAAAATTCTCATTGAGATGTTAGCAACAGCTGCTAGAGTGTCCGTCTGGTACAGATGCTGCTAGAGGAACACAGATATACTTGAAGGAATCAGTGACAACTACCACGTATGGGGGTATTACTAAGGCATGCATGCAACAGGCTGCATGTCAATGATGTTACACCTCTGGGCCCTACTTTTGTTGAGGACGTTGTGCGCTTTGTTGAAGCCTAGTTTTGTTGCTATTCTTTGCCTTCAAGGGGAATAGGCTTCAAAGGGCAAGGATACTTCGGGCTGCCTTTTCCTTTGGGGGGGTATTTCTTTCTCGTTTGTGTTCTTCTCCTTCTTTTACTCTTACCATCAGTTTCTATTCTTCCAACGGGACAGTTGGGCGCCCAGCCTGTGTAATGTCACCTCTGGGCCCTGCTCAAAAAGGCTCGGCCAGAGGGCGGACACAGGCTGCATGTCAACGACGTTACACCTCTGGGCCCTGCTCAAAAAAGGCTCGGCCGCGTGGTGCGATGCCTTTTGTGTGCGTGGAGACTCGGGGGTCGCACATGTCCACGAGGTGGGCAGGCAGCCCTGGAAAACATATTTTCTGTATGCAATGCAGAATCTAGTTTCTTTATACACGGAATCTGCAATACCGGTGGTATTCCTTTTGTCAGAAGCTTAAGTTCGTGGGGAAGTTAGCCTACGCCACGACCTCTGTTTGAGCAGTGGCAAGCCCCTACTGTTTTTATGGGCAGGAAACTTTTTGTTTGTTTACCTGTCACTTACAGGGCTGACATGCTTCAAATCGTGAGTTTATTGTGTTCTCGATGCTCTGCTGCACCTCTATAGAACCATTTTGCCCACCCTCTTTGGAGATTTGCTTTGAGCTTCTGTTGCACTTTTGCATGATAGGCTAGAAACCCTGCGTTTTTCACATCTGCGATAACATAAACAATTTATAACGGGGGTTTCATGGCGGCTGCTTCCTCTTTCAACCCTCTACTATGGAAATATTTCGTATACCCCGTAAACGTCTTTTGCCTTCGCATGAGGCAATAGAGGATAGTTTTTTCTTCATCGCATGGCCACAAAGAGTTTTCATTAAGCCGCATGGACCAACAATAGTAAGCCTCTTTAGTGGAAGTTGGCGCTACGCCAGCAAGATGAGGTGTAGCAACTGCAGAGGTAGGTGGGAACGCATACAGCATGACGCTAAGAATACCGGTCAGGACATCTTCCCATGAAACTCTAAACAAGCCCAAGTTGATTTTGGAGGGACAATGGAGATTCCTCTGATGACACAAAAGTGCTTGAGGGACGATCGATAGAGATGTCTGGAGGAGGTCCTGATTGGGTTCTTGAGCTCCAACCAGGCTATTACTTTGCTTGCACTGAACAACGTGTGAGGCTACGTTACTGTGCATGCGGGCGGGGTGTTTGCATATGGGAAGGGGCTGAGAATGCAGGCGGAGGGTCGAGAATGCGGCTACACGCTGTGAATGCAGGCAGGGACCTGTGCATGCAAGGAGTACGCAGGCGTGTTAGGCTCCGCAAGCAGGCGGGAGCTGTGCATGTGAGCAGGGGTGTGTGCATGCAGGCAATGTGCATGTGGGTGGAAGCTGTGCAGGCAAGCGGTGCGCATGCGGCCGGGGGGCAGTGCATGCATGCGGGCGGTGCGCTTATGCGATCGAGTTATGTGCATGCATGCGAGGGGCTGGGCAAGTGGAAGCTGCGAATGCATGTAAGACGCTACTCATAAGGGTGTGTTGGCTGGCTCAACGCTGTGCATGCGGGCTGAAATTGCACATCAAAAAGCAGTGAATGCTCTTGCAGTAGGCGAAGGTTCAGGCCAGCTTCGCACAAGTAAAACCAGGACCTGCAACTTCAGATACGGTAATGGGGCTGCAGCAGCGACTTGTCCACCCTCGCCTGCAACAACCCCGCCTCCACGGAGGCCCTCTAGACACTTGGTACGATCGGAATTGAGATCGATAAAATAAAAGGAATGCAGAAATTTAATGCCACGCGCTCCTCTTCAAAGCTGGGGGACTTAATACAAATTGACGACACTTACTTTCCAACGTTGGCTATGTCCTCTATCTGAAACGTTAAAGAGTAAAAGTACGTTTGTAAGGAGATGAATATCTGCGTTTTGCTCATCTCAAATATTTTGGCATGCGGTCCCCACGAGAATCCCACGAGAGCCGTATTCCGTAAGACACGCTCGCGAGCCGCTCACTTCGGCAATTTTCTTACTCTCACGAGCACTCACGCACAAATGAACTGCTAGATCATCAGTAGCACAGCTTTCTCCTCCGAGAACACCTCTAGTCTCAGCAGAGAGACCGTGGGCCTGCCTGCTCCATGTCCCTGCCATCCGCAGCAGCCTGCCAGGCCATGCATGCAGTCCCCTCCATGGCTCCCTCCATGGCCTCCTTCAGAGCTGGCAAAACCTCAGACTCAGTGACCGCCTTCCGGTTCCGCAGCCACAGATCGCTGCTCCGCCCCAGCTGGCGGGCAACGTGGCAGATTGCCCCCCTTCCACGAGCGCATGGGAGCGCCAGTGAGGCATTCCCCACTGCGCAGCTCGCGGCTGCAGCCGTCCCTTCTGTGCTGATAAGTGTAGGAGGGGCCCACAGGCCATGCCGGGCAATGCTGACGCACGCACCGCGTCGCCACACCCAGCGGCTCACCCCGTGCCGCGCCGCAGCTGCCAGTGGGCCGCCGCCCGCCCCCACCGCCGCATTAGTCCAACAGCATCTTCTAGCCACCGCACCCCTGATCCGCATCACACAGGACAGGGAGGAAGCTGCCGGGAAGCTCCCCGACGGAGCTGGCGTGTATGCAGTATACAACCAAGCATCTGAGATCCAATACATCGGGCTGTCTCGGCAGATTTCTGCCAGCCTGATGGCGCACGCAGATCAGCAACCGCTTCTGGCTATTTTTGCTCGGGTGCGGACCTTCAGCTGTGCATGAGGTGCATGAGGTGCATGAAGGAGGGGCGCATGGGCTTGGGATGTACGGGGCGGGTGGTGCATGAGGCATGGGATGCATGGGGCATGGGATGCAAGGGGCATGAGATGCATGGGGCATGGGATGCATTGGGCATGGGATGCAAGGGGCATTGGGCATGGGGCATGAGATGCAAGGGGCATGGGATGCACGGGGCATGACATGCAAGGGGCATGCAGTGCATGGGGCATGGTTCATGAGATGCAAGGGGCACGGGGCATGTAATACATGGGGCATGAGATGTATGGGACATGGGATTTATGGGGCACTGGATGTATGAGATGCAAGGGGCATGGGACATGTAATACATGCAGCATGCAGTGCATGGGGCATGCAGTGCACGGGACATGGGGCATGAGATGCAAGGGGCATGAGACATGCAGTGCATGGGGCATGAGATGCATTAGGCATGGGATGCACGGGGCATGACATGCAAGGGGCATGCAGTGCATGGGGCATGACATGCAAGGGGCATGCAGTGCATGGGGCATAGGGCATGAGATGCAAGGGGGCATAAGGCATGGGATGCATGGGGCATGGGGCATGAGATGCAAGGGGACATGGGGCGTGAGATGTATGGGGCATGAGATGCAAGGGGGCATGGGGCATGTAAGACATGGGGCGTGCAGTGCATGGGGCATGAGATGCAAGGGGGCATGGGGCATGAGATGTATGGGGCATGAGATGCAAGGGGGCATGGGGCATGAGATGTATGGGGCATGGGGCATGAGATGCATGGGGCATGGGGCATGTAAGACATGGCCACATGGAGCGTGCAGTGCATGGGGCATGAGGCATGGGATGTATGGGGCATGAGATGCAAGAGGACATGGGGCATGAGATGCATGGGGCATGAGGCATGGGATGTATCGGGCATGAGATGCAAGGGACATGGGGCATGAGATGCAAGGGGCATGGGGCATGCAGTGTATGGGGCATGCAGTGTTTGGGGCATGGGATGCATGGGGCATGAGGCATGGGATGCATGGGGCATGAGATGCAAGGGGGCATGAGATGCAAGGGGCTTGGGGCATGTAAGACATGGGGCGTGTAGTGCATGGGGCATGTGATGCATGGGGCATGAGGCATGAGATGCATGGGGCATGAGATGCAAGGGGGCATGAGATGCATGAAGGCATGAGATGCATGGGGCATGGGATGCATGGGGCATGGGATGCATGGGGCATGCGGTGCTTGGGGTATAGGATTCATGGGGCATGCAGGGCATGGAGCATCGGATGCATGAAGCATGAAGTCCATGGGATGCACGGTGTATCTTGCCCCACATGTTTAATCGCCATGCAGAGATGTTTTCTCCCGCCTGCTACACCTAAAGCACTTTTAGTCTTTGAGCTCTCGACCCGAATAGGCAACAGAACTACCCCTGCCATGCACTCTGACCAACCACACACCCTGGACTGTTACACAAGCAGGTTCGGCTGGTGCCTAGTGCAAGCAAACTCGAACTGCAGCTGGCGTGGAAGGAGTGGCTCACAGAGGCGGCCGAGGCGGCCGGTGGCCGCCCACCGCCAGGCAACCTTTCGGTAAACTCTGCTGCTTGGTCCGGCGGCGGGACCCCTAGACGCGGCCCTACATCTGCCAAGGTGTGGACGGGTATGGGCGGGTATGGACGGGCTGAGGCGGGGCCCCGAGGGGTGGACAGAAAGCTGCCAAGGTGTGAGCAGGTATGGGCGGGTATGGACGCGCTGAGGCGGGGCCCCGAGTGGTGGCCAGAAAGCTGCCAAGGTGTGGACGGGTATGGGCGAGTATGGACGGGCTGAGGCGGGGCCCGAGTGGTGGCCAGAAAGCTGCCAAGGTGTGGACGGGTATGGGCGAGTATGGACGGGCTAAGGCGGGGCCCCGAAGGGTGGACAGAAAGCTGCCAAGGTGTGGACGGGTATGGGCGGGTATGGACGGGCTGAGGCGGGGCCCCGAGGGGTGGACAGAAAGCTGCCAAGGTGTGGACGGGTATGGGCGGGTATGGACGGGCTGAGGCGGGGCCCCAAGGGGTGGACTGAAAGCTGCCATGGTGTGGACGGGTATGGGCGGGTATGGACGGGCTGAGGCGGGGCCCCGAGGGGTGGACAGAAAGCTGCCCAAGTGTGTGCCTTTCTGCCAAAATGAAGGCGTATGGACGGGTATGGACGGGTATGGATGGGTACGGACAGGTATGGAGGCGTATGGACGGGTATGGACTGGTACGGACGGACAGCAGCGGATTGGCGGCTGTCTTGGGACAGAAATGACATGACACAGCAAAATGGTGAGTACCAGCATCATCTTGGGTGGGCTTAAGATGTAGCAGTTTTGTTACAGTGCCAGGGCATCCACCCAGCAGTCTTGCAGAGGAGGCGTGGAGGGCTGCTGCGGGCAGGAACCGCAAAAGCAGAGGAGGCAGCGGTGAATTATCTGGGAGCGTTAGAGTAATGCTGCAGAGCTGCTTCAGCAGTGTCAACGCCGACCCCCTGCACATTCTCGTACCATGATATCATTATATACAAATATGGCTTCCCAGATCCACCCCTTGGGCCGTACAATCTTGTTACGGATTTATGCTGGTATGGTTGTGTCCTATGATAAAGCTTTTATTTGCACACAAACTATCGGTATGTACGTACATAACCACCTGCCCTTGTGGAACCCTTTTCCTATGCAGACCTGGCCATGCTTCACATCATCACATCCCATGCATCCCCCATGAATGTGCTTCTCATCCCATGTACTCCATGCACCTTGGGCCCCCCGTCCCCCAGCTGCAGGCCCGACCATGCTTCACATCCCATGCAACCTCCATGAATATACTTCTCATGTTATGCACTCCATGCACCGTGGGACCCGTTGCTCAGGCGGCTGCAGGCCCGACCGTGGCGCAGCTGAGGCAGCGCATGGCAGAGCATGCGCATGCAGCAGCAGATGCAGCACTGACGCTGGAGGCCTTCCAGCAGCTGAGCCAATCTGGCTTTACGGTGATTGATGGGGTGAGTTTGGTGCATGGTGCATGGTGCATAGTGCATACAGTAGTGCATGGTGCATAGTGCATGGTGATTAATGGGATGAGTCTGTTGCATGGTGCATGGTGCATAGTGCATGGTGATTGATGGGGTGAGTATGTTGCATGTTGCATAGTGCATGGTGATTGATGTGGTGAGTCTGTTGCATGTTGCATAGTGCATAGTGCATGGTGATTGATGGGGTGAGTATGTGGCATGGTGCATGGTGCATAGTGCATGGTGATTGATGGGGTGAGTCTGTTGCATGGTGCATTGTGCGTGGTGCAGGGTTCAGGGTCCTGTACCCTTGAAAGCAAGTTTCAGCTACCATTCAGCTACATCACGGCCTATAGCCGTACGGCCTGGTGTAGGGAGCAGTATTGCATGGTGACAGTAAGGTACCGTTCGGGCAATGGCGGCTGCTGAGCCAGCGGCCTGCCAAACGTGGTGCATGGTGCATAGTGCATAGTGCGTTCGTCCAGTGGCGACTGCTCAGCTACCTGCCAAACGTGATGTTGTGTGCATGGGAATAAATGCTTGCATTTGAGCGCACCAGACCACGTTTGGTAGGCTGCTGGGCAGCCACGATTGGGCCGATGGGGGGAAATCCTTGACCGGCCTGCAGCCTGTGGCCTGAAAATAATGGCCCACTGCACCAGGCCCCTCAGCGGCAGGCCATGATGTAGCTTAATTGTAGCTGAATCACCCGTAAATCAAAATTGTGTCAATGCTTCTTTTTTATCACCGTTCCACCGTGTCTTTCAAAGTTGTGCATCATGCATCCATGTAGTATGAGATAAGAGGTCCTGAATCCTTTGCAGGCGGTCGACGTTGCGACGATGCGCCTGGCGCTGGCTGGAGCGGAGGCCCTGCGCAATGGCGGGTTACTCTTTCCAGGTGAAGGGGTGGGGCGGGGCAGGGCGGGGCAGGGCGGGGCGGGGCGGGGCGGTTCTTTCTTGGTCAAGGGGCGGAGAGGCCCTGTGCAATGGCGGCCTGCTCGTTACTGGTGAAGGGGGGGAGCGGGAAAGGGTGGGCTGAAGCGGGGCGGGGAGGGGCGGGGCGGGGCGGTTCTTTCTTGGTCTAGGGGCGGAGGCCCTGTGCAATGGCGGCCTGCTCTTTCCTGTTGAAGGGGTGGGGCGGGATAGGGTGGGCTGGGGCGGGGCGGGGCGGGGCGATTCTTTCTTTGTCAAGGGGCGGAGGCCCTGCGCAATGGCGGCCTGCTCTTTCCTGTTGAAGGGGTGGGGCGGGACGGGATGGGACAGGGTGGAGTGGGGCGGGGCGGGGCGGGGCGGTTCTTTCTTGGTCTAGGGGCAGAGGCCCTGTGCAATGGCGGCCTGCTCTTTCCTGGTGAAGGGGTGGGGCGAGGAGGGGAAGGGAAGGGAAGGGAGAGGAGGGGAGGGGCAGGGAAGGTGAAAACGAGGAAGGGAAGGGAAAGGCGGGGAAGGGGGAAGGGAAAGGAAGGGGGGAAGGGGAAGGGGAAGGAGTGGTGGAAGGGGGAAGGGGTAGGGGTGGGGTTAGGCTCATTTCTGGTGAAGGGTGGGTGAAAGGGGCTCTTTTCCGCGGGACGGGGACGGGGATATGGGCAAGCCAAGCTGTTTTCATAACGACAGTGTTGTTTGTCATTGATCAGACGTGCTTAACAGTGTTGCATGCATTCTGTACCTAACGGGATGCATGCATTCTCTGTGTAGGGTTGAGGTTTAATGGTTTGGGCTGGACCTAACAGGGTGCATGCATTGTCTGTGCAGGGTTGAGCTTTAATGGTTTGGGCTGGACCTAACAGGGTACATGCATTCTCTGTGTAGAATTGAGGTTTCTTTAGGGGGGGGTGGCTGGACCTAACAGGTTGCATGCGTTCTTGGTTCAAGGTTGAGGGTGAAGGGTTAGGCTCGACCTAACAGGGTGCATGCATTCTGTGTCTAAGGTTGAGGTTTTAGGGGTTTGGGCTGGACCTAACAGGTTGCGTGCATGCTCCGTCTCCTTTGCAGTTTCATCACAGCGAGGCCTTGGCCGAGAGGATGAGATCCTTGTCCTGGACGAGAGGGGACATGGACAGCAGCTACTGTTGCGTAGCAGGTGTGGGAGGCGGGTTGCAGTGGGTGTGTGAATGTTGCTCTCAACCCCCCCCTTCAATCACACCCACACCCACTCCTCCCCTTTGGTTGGAAGTGTGGAAGTTGCCCTCCCCGGCTCACCCCCTTTCAACGACACCCACCCACACCTACTTCTCTCCTTTGGCTGGAAAAGTCGTCGTTGCCCATCAGAACAATGCCCATAATCTATTGATCCAGACGTTCTCTGTCAGTTTAACGCGTGGGTGGGCGATGCCATGCTAAAAAAAAATACCACTGGCCTACCACCTGCCAGACAATTCCGCGGCTTCTGATGCTCCCTGCTTTACAGCGGCGCGGCGCGAGTCTCAGGTGCCGCCGAGCAGGAGCAGCAGCAGCGAGAGCAGGAGCATCTGCTTCATAGCCCCCAGTGCGTGGCTCTGGCGCAGCTCGGCGCCGTGCTCAAGGGCCTGCCGTTCGCACTGACCAGTCGGCAGAGGCAAGCCCGTGAGGCGACGGCGGCCGCCGCCGCCGCCCCCGATGCGGCCCCGCTGGCAGCGGCAGCAGCAGTTAAGGCGACGGATCGGACGGATATCGACGGTGCCGTCTCCTCCTCTGTCACCGGGGGGCCTTGTTGTTGGATGCCAAATCTTGCGGTGCCTGAGAGCCTGATGCTGGCTGTGTATCCTGGTGGGTGAATAAGTGTGGGGGGGTGTACTGCGTAGTGTCAGATGTTCAGTTTCTAGGGTTGAGGGTTTTGTGGTTTGAGGTAAGTGTGAAAAAGGTTACCTGTAAGGGTTCAAAGTGAAGTCTTTAGGGGCAAATGTCCAGGCTGCGTCTTGCATGTTGCTGTTTTCAAACATTTCACTCAGTGAGCAGAGTGTCGAACTCGCATAAGTTTGGCGGCCCTGAAGGTGCTTCTATCTAAATTGCGCCCCCTGTGCACCGGTGCTGGAGCGTAATACGTATTCCTCCTCGATCATGACGCAGTGCCTCCCTCCTCACCGCCCACAAATCCCCCACCCCTTCCAGACAAGTGCATGCACCCTTCATGCCCTGCCACACACACACCCCTGGTGTCGGTAGGAGCTGGGAAATATTCTGCGCTTCATCTTGATAACGACGCTGTGCCTGCCTCCTCACTGCCCTCAGACCCCCCCTAGCTCACACTTACATGCTCTCCATATGCCCTCTCCACATGCCCTCTCCGTTGATCCCTCACTTAAGTGCTCTCCCCATGCCCTCTCACACACTTACATGCTCCCCCCATGCCGCGCCCCCCCCCCTCCCCCCACCGGTGCAGGTGCGGGAGCATACTGCACAGTTCACCTCAAAAACGATGCAGTGCCTGCCGCCTTACCGCCTGCAGACCCCCCCCTCCACACACTTCCACATTCCCCCATTCTCCTCCCCCCCCCCGGTGCAGGTGCGGGAGCATACTACGCTGTTCATCTCGACAACGACGCAGTGCCTGCCTCCTCATCGCACGATTCAGTCGATACAGAGTCGGCGCCCGACAACGCACTCTGGCCCGCACCCCCAGGTACGTTAAGATTCTGTGCTTGAGCCTTGAGTACACATCCAACACCCTTGACCCTGAATCCTTAACCACACATCATGTATGTTTTGTGTGCGGCCCTGTGGACCCGATGTGCCTATGGAACGATGGGCATAATCCGGCATTGGAAAATAAATGCCGCCGAGTCATATTTATGCTTGGGCCTGTCGTGGCGGTCCCTGGTGTAATGGAGATTAAACCTGGACTGGCTTACAGCTGATAGCCCATAGCCCAAGCTGCAGTTGCATATGCTTCACCGGACCCCCTCAGCCATAATCGGTGGTACACAGGAATTACAGATCAAGCCTGATACTTGAAATTTCGAACCCCTTACCTGACCACCTATGACTGGATCAGAAGCGACGATGCAGCTAAATTCCCAAGCCTGCTGTTTGGAATCTCAAACCTCAAACCTGACCACCAGGACTGGCTCATAAGCGACGATGCAACTGAACTGTAGCTGAGGGTCACGGAAATAAACGTGTGCGTGCCCTTGCCTGTGTGCAGCCAGCAGCCGAGTCGGAGCCTCATGGCAAGGGCCGCCAGGTCAGCGTGTTGCTGACAGGGCCATCACGACAATACTGTACTTCAATGAGGTATGGTGTACTTTGTGTGAAGTGAGAGGGGGGCAGTGGATTCGAAATGGGATGTGAATAGCTTAGTTGTGGAGACATCAAGGTTTGAGATTTTGTTTTTGCACGTTTCCGAGGACAGAAGCAGAGGAATGTCATATGCACCCTAAACCCTAAACCTCCTAAACCTGTAACATTTACAACTTTGAAACCCTTTGGACTTTGAAACCCTTAACCCTTAGGACTTTGAAACTCTCAACCTCCTTAACCCTAAACCCTGAACCCTTAGGACTTTGAACGTGAGGCTGCGCTGTGTAGTGTGTTGATTGGATCTGAGGTGACCCCGTCCACCTCCTTCTTTCGTCACGTTCAAAGAAATAGCTTTCATGAGTGTGTATTTTGATGCCTCTCAAATTTGATGTATCAGACTGCCAGTGAGATGCGAGTTATAGGTTGGGCGCCAATCAAGTTGAAGGGGATTGATGTAACTTTCCGGTTCCATGGCATCCCGCAGAATCGTCTGATGAAATCTAGTTCCAGAATTCGCGTTTTGCCTTGGGACCCGTCACTGTTAAACCGGCCATTCGTTTTGCTGGGGAATAAAAACGGAAGGGGGCCTCCGACGGATACTTAAGTAGCAGTGGTGGCCGCTTGGGGCGCATACCTGTGATTATTTCAGTCAGTAATGAGTACGAATCGTACTGAAACACGGTATCGAACTGTTGCAATTGCGTGTCGCGCACAATCGCTCAGTGCAAAAAGTATCATCCCCAAAACAAGCAGAATTATGAGAAACAGGGATTTTTCACACCTGCGGCATTGCTGCGGCGCACTTGGGGGGGATTTCAGATCTGAGCAATAAATGGCCAAAATCACTAAAAGACTCTCTGGCGCATACCAGACGTAATTGTTCCCACCCCCCAGGGTACCTGGGTGACCTCAAAATCTGGACTTCAAACTGAAGATCTGAAACCTGAAACCTAAAACCTGGTGCCTAAACCTGTTGCATGAATCCTGGAGCTTGAAACCAAGAGCCTGACACCGAAAGCATGAAGCCTGAAACATGAAGCCAGATTTTGGAACCTGAAAACTGAAAACTGAAGCCTGAAACTCGAAGCGCATGACCTAAAATCTGTTGTCTATAACGTGTAACGTAGAGCCCAAAAGCCACATCATAAATCTGGAGCCTGAGACCTATTGTCTTGCAACCTACCGCCTGAATCCTCAAATTTGAAACCTGGAATTTGAAATTGGAATTTGAAACCCTACCTCACAGGACTGGCACATTGCCGATCACGGCGGCCAGCTGAGGCTGCACCACCCAGCTGGTGGCGCTTCCAGATCAGGGTCAGGTCCAAGTATAGACGTAGGTGCAGTGTCGCCGCAGTATACCGATGTTGCGCCTGTGCTGGGCAGGCTGGTTCTGTTTGATTCGAGGCGAGTGGAACATGAAGTGATGCCGGCCTCCAGACAGCGTTGGGCCATGTCGGCCTGGGTGCCAGCTGAGGCAGCGTATGCTCTGTGACGTACGAACGCAAGTGTGAAGTATCGAAGAATCGTGAAGTATGGACATGTGTGGGAGTGGAGAACGCAGTGATGTTGACCCCCAGGCGATGCTGGCCCATGTCGGCTTGGGGGGCACCTGACACAACAACATGTACACAATGAAGTGTGAACACTAGCGTTAAGTATGAAAATATGTGTGAGAGTGAAGCACATGGCGTTGGCCTCCAGGCTGTGTTGGGCCATGTCGGCTTAGAGCCACCTGAAACAGCGGATGCACTATGAAGTGTGAACAGTAGCGTTCAGTATGAACATATGTGTAATAGTGAAGCAAATGGCGTTGCCAGCTATCAGGCAGCGCTGGGGTGCCAGCTGAGGCGGCATATGCACTGGGAAGTTCAGTGTGAAGTGTGAAAACACACAAGTTGCCATATTGGCTTGCGTGTCAGCTGTCGGCGGCCATATTGGCTAATTGGCTTGCGTGTCAGCTGCCGGGGGCCATATTGGCTTGCGTGTCAGCTGATGGGGGCCATATTGGCTTGCGTGTCAGCTGTCGGCGGCCATATTGGCTAATTGGCTAGCGTGTCACCTGTCGGGGGCCATATTGGCTTGCGTGTCACCTGTCGGCGGCCATATTGGCTAATTAGCTTGCGTGTCAGCTGTCGGGGGCCATATTGGCTTGCGTGTCAGCTGACGGCGGCCATATTGGCTAATTGGCTTGCGTGTCAGCTGTCGGGGGCCATATTGGCTTGCGTGTCACCTGTCGGCGGCCATATTGGCTAATTAGCTTGCGTGTCACCTGTCGGCGGCCATATTGGCTAATTAGCTTGCGTGTCAGCTGTCGGGGGCCATATTGGCTTGCGTGTCAGCTGACGGCGGCCATATTGGCTAATTGGCTTGCGTGTCAGCTGTCGGCGGCCATATTGGCTTGCGTGTCAGCTGATGGGGGCTGAGCACTGTTGAGCACAAGTCCGCACTCCGCCCTTCTTTGCACAATAATTAAGACAGATATCAAAAATGCTATTTCAACACGTGTACCGTAGATTTGATTTGCCTTACCGGTACCTCAGGCGTAAACAAAACCTTTTCATGTCGCCCTCCGGGCAAATTATCAACCCAAACTATTAATTTCTCAGCTGAAACCTGGAGTCGGCAATCAATCATTAGTAGTTCATGGATACCGAAACAACGTAAATTATGGGGGAAGGCATAGCAAATCTACAGCACCTCGACGGCAAATCTATAATATTTTAGACTAATGGATGCGGCGAATTTACTGAGAAGTCTTTATGCCAGTATGCCTCTGGGCCGTGCTCAAAAAGGCTTTTAAGGCGCCGAAATGTCCAGATGGAAGAAAAGTAGAAACGTAAGGAAGAGGTGACAAAGAAAGGAACAACATGAGAGGCCTAGAAGGAAATTAAGTCCGACACCTGAGCTCCTGTAGGAACTAGCCCTTGACAAAGTCTGCAACAGCGCCCACAACAGCGTGTGTATCCCACCCTTGCTCGGTCTGATACAGCTGGCGGAAGTCCGTGGCACCGTTAGAGGGACCTGCCCACCCATGCTCCCTGACACTAGGGCACGCATGTAATGCCGCGACAGGTACACGCCCTCTCCCCTGCACAGCCTAAGCGAAATCCCTCTTCATTCCCCAAGCCACTATACCGCGCCTCCCCCCTACTTTTGCTCTCCTATGGCTGCCTAAGAGGTGAGTGTTGGTACTCGAGATTCAGATGCCAAACAATTGTCTTTTCT
Source organism: Limnomonas spitsbergensis (assembly GCA_037349105.1). Taxonomy (NCBI): domain Eukaryota; kingdom Viridiplantae; phylum Chlorophyta; class Chlorophyceae; order Chlamydomonadales; genus Limnomonas; species Limnomonas spitsbergensis. The sequence goes on along the minus strand of JAYJMM010000094.1, from coordinate 1,086,163 downwards.
GGGAGGGCATCCAATTCTCTGCTTGTAGTAAATGAGGAAAATTCCTACTGACGGTGCACCATGTACCTTGTTAGCCATCAAAATGAATTTTGCCTTCACGGAATAATAAAAACGTTACACCTTTGGCTATTTCTGCTCATTGCTAAGGGCTAGTTACTGGAGGAGCTCGCGAGTTGGACTTGTTAGCCATTCCGGCCTGCTCCCTCATTCTTTCATCTATTCTTCCAGGGCGCCGCAGCTGAGTCTCTTTAATGCAAAGCCAGATGTATCACGTCATTGACACTCCCCCTAGTACCTCCGCTATCCTGCGTATAGCATTTTGTGACGGCGTGCAAAGTAAGCCAGCTTTCTTACGTTGTATCACACGTTAATCACGTTACTCAATAGGGCCCAGGGCAAAAAGGCTTGGCCCAGCTCTTCTGTGCAGCTAGGTTACATCATCAGAAAATTCGATACTCAAAACAGCGCCGGGTGGATGGCCGACAAGGATGGCGCGAGAAACTGTTTGCGGGGGAGAAAAACGCATGATTCCCCTATCGAGGTCCCTACTAGCTCGAATACATAGGTCTTCACACGTGGGGCATATGCATGGGGGCCAAGGGCAGGTGGGAATTCACTGTGCGAGAGGCAGAGCTTCCTTCCCTCCCTTGGAGTCTCGCAGCCAGAAGAGTTTAATACAAACTCTCCCCGCACCAGGTGTGGGGAGAGAGGTGCTTCGTCTCTAGGGCTCTTAGCGGAACGACGGGTAATGTTACAACAAACTCGCCAGAGACGAAAACCACGAACCCTGATGCCCGCTTAGGTGGGGGCATTGCGCAACGCGCGGGCAATTAGCGGCCGGCTGCGGCACCGTTGCACAGCTCGGCGAGCTCCTGGGTGATCTTGCCTTGCCTCTTTCTGTTGTAGCTGGCAGACAGGGCCTGAGGGGGGCATTGCACACAAGGGAGGTCAGTCAGGGAGGACGGACATGGGCATTTCCAGTCAGGGAGGACATGGGCATTGCCAATCAGGGAGGACATGGGCATTGCCAATCAGGGAGGATAAGGGCATTGCCAATCAGGGAGGACATGGGCATTGCCAATCAGGGAGGACATGGGCATTGCCAATCAGGGAGGATAAGGGCATTGCCAATCAGGGAGGATAAGGGCATTGCCAATCAGGGAGGACATGGGCATTGCCAATCAGGGAGGACATGGGCATTGCCAATCAGGGAGGATAAGGGCATTGCCAATCAGGGAGGATAAGGGCATTGCCAATCAGGGAGGACATGGGCATTGCCAATCAGGGAGGACATGGGCATTGCCAATCAGGGAGCACATATGGAAAAAAACAATGTAGGGCTTCAAGGGCCTGAAAGAAACATTCAGCACAGGACAGAGCCAGTCAGAAACCCGGGCATGGAGGGTGTCTTATTTTCAAAGAAGGTGTCATCCACCAAGGTGCCCTCATGACATCAATTCGGAGTTCTAATTTGACAAGGAGCTGAAAACAAACCTTTGCAGCTTTTTCCTTCATCAGGGCTGCCAGGCTGTCAGCTCAGGCCGCGCACGTTCTCCTGCCCCGTTCAATCATACCAGCCCACCCCATCCTTGCCTACCGGCCAAGCCTTTTTGAGCAGAGGCCAGAGGTTGTATGTCATTGACTTCTCCTTATCTAGCAAAAGCGCCTCTCACCTTGCGCAGCTCCTTGGCATTGTCCGAGGCGCTGGCCATGGCCGTCATCCGCGCTGCCAGCTCAGAGGCCAGCGCCTCCTGGAGGGAGCGCAGGATCGCCGCGTTCAGGTACAGCGGCAGCAGGGAGTCCAGGATCTGCGGGATACAGACAGCAGGAAACAGGGATTAGAAAAGAATTAAGGGGACAGCAGGGCAGGGTTTGTAGTTGGGAAGTAAACAGACGGCTCCAAGACAGAACAAAAAAGAAGCTGGAGAGTCATTGACTTGATCCTCAGTTGTCCTGCTCAATATGAAAGGACACACCTACCTGCTGGTCACAAACAGAACAGGTCTCCAAGCCCTAAAATTTCTGGCCCTGTTATTTAACCAAGTGGGCTCCTGATTGAATGTGAGGCCGGGGCCTTGCCACTCATCATCCATGGCCCTGCAACTCTTCACCCAACCATGCTCCCTGCCAGGGCCTGTTATGTGGTCTCCTAATTAGGCGTGAGGCTGGGGCACTGCCACTCATCATCCACAGCCTTGCGCCTGGCCATCCCTTCACCCAACAATGCTCTGTGCCTGAGCCTGTCTTCATACCTGGGTGGGCTCCTGCTCAAAGATGAGGCCGGGGTCGAGGGGCTCAGTCTCGATGGGCTTGCTCTCGCGGTCTACAGAGAACTTGCCGCCCTTGCTGGTCAGCTTGAAAATCTCGTCGTTGGCGGCATCCACGCAGTTGCCTTCAGCGGAACAAAGCTCACCGCTGTGTGGACAGGGGTTTGGGGATGGGGTCAGGTGCATGTCGGGGCAAAGGAACATGCAAGGGTAGCGAGCTGCTGGAAGCATGCTTTGATATTTGGTCTCCTGCTTCTAGTGTACAGCTGTAGATGTGTTAATGGTGGTCTAGTCACTTTGACAACCCAGCGCTCCCCAGGCATTTCTGAAGATACAGAGCATGTCACGGGGTCAGGGTCTGAAGCCACAAAGGCCACTATGAAAGTAGCCATGAGGTATGTATCTCTTAACAGAGAGACCTCAATGCACGCCAGAGAGTCAGGATCCCTAATCCACAGGTGCCTACTGGGGAGCCTCTTGTCTTCACAATTTCGTGCGGATACATTGGCCGCTGCTTCTTGTCATTGTCTAAAGCCGCACCGGGTACCGCACCCACGTATCGCACCAGGGCCCCAGGTACCCGCACCGGGTACCGCACCAGGGCCCCAGCCCCAGGTACCGCACCCCGTACCTGGGGGTCAAGGGCAGCAGCGTCTGGATCACGGGGTCCGAAGAGATCAGCGAGATGAACTTGGTGTAGATCATCTCCACCTTGTCGCACTCCTCAGAGACAAAGCTGGAGAAAACCTCGTCGGAGATGGCCTGGGAGTCCTTCATGGTGGGCGCCTTGCCAATGTTGAATGCCTCTGCAGGGGCGCGAGGAATGGAACAGATTAAAATGGGGGGAGCCTCTGGCTTAGAAGCCCCGACAACCGGGTGATTGCAGGTGCTGAGAGCGGAAAGGAACAGATCACAATGGGGGGGGACTGGGGGAGCCACCTATTTTAGAAGTCCCGACAACCAGGCGATCACCGGGGCCGAGAGCGGAAAGGAACAGATCACAATGGGGGGGAACCACCGGTTTTAGAAGCCCCGACAAACAGGTGATCACTGGGGCTGAGAGCAAAGTGCATTGCCCGGGAATGAATGAACAGCTGAACCATGGGGGGAGGACAAGGCATGCCACGCGAAACAGCTTCAGACTGGCCGGGGGGGGCAGGACAAGGCATGCCACACCTGTGCACCACCCACAGATACATGGCGCGGCTACCGGGGGCTACTCTCAGGCTTTCCGTCCAGTGAGCACTCAAGCTATCGCAGGGATGCATGAAACCAGCGGCCATCTGTCGAGCAGGTGCAGACACCGGCGGCCTAGCCGGCCCAGAAAAGAGCGCGGTTGTGCCAGACAGAGGGTGGGACAGGTTGTGTGGGTAGCCCGTGCCGGGAAAAACTGTGGGCGGCACATGCCAGGCACAAGCGGGGCAGGCTGCATCGACGGCCAGCGCCAGGCCAGGCGTGTCTGGGGGCTCTTGGAGCTGTACTCACTGACGATGTCGTACTTGGGCCTGCGCTTCATGTACTGCTGGCACTTGCGTCCGATGGCGACCACCTTCACGGTGACACCCAGCGCGGTGAGCTCGGTGAAGCGCCTCTCGGTCTGAGGGGTGAAGAGGAGGTTGAGAGGAAGGGGTCTGGGCATCCACTGACGAGTCCCGAGGTATAGGACTGCTTCAAATCGTTGCGCATCTTCATAGATGTTACCAAGGGCAGCACTGGCTGTGAAAGCAACTGATCGGCAGTTGAAATCTAGACGGCGAGTTGAAGTCCATGCGGGACACCAAGGCAGTGGTGGCTATTTTCTAGCCTGCCATATGGTGAGACCATGCAGTTGGAGGACCTGACTGAGCTAGAGCTTTGGGGGGACACTTGTCTTTTACTAGGCCACGGACGGTTGGGACAGACAAAAATTCATCAGCCAGACATCGTGGCATGGCAAGGCATGAGCATCCAGTCCAGTGATCATAGCCACCTTGTGGCCCTGACCAAATTTAGTCCCACCGGCACCCTGAATAGTCACGTTACCCACCACCACCTTCCACATTTTTGTGAAGTGCGCCTTGACCAGATCAAACCAAATGCTGGCCAGCAAGGGAGACTGCAAATGCACTGTACTTCTCAAAGCCTTCCGATGCATGACTCCATCAGATTTGGTCCACATCCTAAAATAACCGTGCCTTCGCATGCCACCTTACCTTCTTCAGGATGAAGTTGTTGTATCCACCGCACAGACCACGGTCTCCGGTGATAACAACCATCAGGACCGTCTTGACGGGGCGGACATTGCACAGAGGTGAGTCCACATCCTCAACGCGCAGCCTCTGGTTAACACCCCACAACACCTGTCAGGCGAGAAGGAGAAGGGGACACATGCGCATGTAAGGGGGGAGAGGGGGCAGGTTTGAAAACATGTGCCAGGTGGGGGATGCACAGCATTGAATATTTGTAAATCTGCCCCCAAACATTGCCATCAGATATGGCTGATGAAAGGGCTGTGGTAGCTTGTACGTGGCACCCATGGCTTGGGACAATGATCGGCTAACCGTGGCCGTCCATCTATTTTCGAATGAGATCTCAGCAAAGAGATGGGGTGCGTCAAAGTGTTGTGCTGCCCCCTGCATGCACCCTCGTACAGGACAGCAAAGCTGAGTATCTCCCTTCATCGTCGCTCGCTCACCTTCACGAGGTTCTCCGAGAAGGGACGAGAGTTGATGACGGCCTCCTGGGCACGGCGCACCTTGGCAGCAGCGACCAGCTTCATGGCCTGCGCATGAACACAATCAATGACCACTACAATTCAAACTTATCCGAATATGTCCTTCCAGTCCCCCAATCCACACACAATGGGTGCGGGTAACTCGGCTAGAAGGCATCAAACTCCTCCTTATCCGGACTGAATACCCCGTAGGTCACCTCTGTGATCTTGGAGGTGTTCTTCACTGATCCAATACGATCGCGAATCTCCTTCATGCCGGCAGCCACCTGAGGACAAACACAAGATGTTCAGCAGGGAGTGCCTCTCCGAGTGCTCAACATTAACCATGAAATACTAGCCCACTTAGGTATCTCGTGGCATGGACGTTTCTGGACATGTTCCCAGGGACCGATCCTCCACCACGACCACCCAAGAGGATAAGTTGCGACCCACCCGGTCTCACAAGTCAAGACCGTCTTTCATGGATACTATGGTGACTATACATCGCGCACACTGGTATCATGGGGGACCGACCTGCAGGGATCCCCTGTTGACGGCGACCTTCTTCTGGGTCGAAGCGAACGAGGTCGAGGCCATGAAGGCATTTTGCTTGGCAGAGATAGACGCCATATTGATTGGAGCCTTTCTGAAAGTGAGCAGAGGGAAAGACACGGGTCAGATAAAACTCGGTGGCCAGATGTGCCGTACTCCCAAAAGGTCGGATCAGATGAGATGAGAATCGTCCTTTCGCTGAAGGTGTTGCGCCCAATTAAGCCTCGCTATTGCTGAAGAGCTTTGCTAGATAACTGTAAATTTCTCATATTGGTGGCAGTGTGTCCCACACATGGGACAACGGCTAATGATGAGCTGTAGTCCTCGGTGTCCAAATACTTATCAGGTTTCTGGTGAGGTCTTACGTGGAGACCAATGCCAGGATCTCCTTGATAGCATAGCATGTAACATAAAGCTTACACCTCTCAATGACGCCGGGAGCCACATGGTGAGCTTGTCTCACAGGATCCTGTTGGGCCAGGTCTGCAAACTAGCAAGCAACCAAGCGAGACCTCACGCGATGCATAACCAAGGATTAATCCTCCAGTCATGCAGACAGGGCTGATGCTGATGCGGGACATCTGTCCATATGAATCAAGGAGAGGCCTGGCCAGTGGCTTAATTTCCCTGCCATGCAAGTCGGGCTGGCATGTGTGAAGGGAGCCTGCGTGAATGTAAGGCACGACCAACTGCCGACCCAGCCGATGCAAACCTAGCTGGTGCCCGGTCTCGTTGACCAGCCTGCCTCCATAAGGGAGGCGTGCCACTGGGCCATGCCTGGGTGGCATATGGTGTTATGGGCCATACGATATGGCCGCACTGTAGCAAGGGAGCGCAGCGCCAGCATGGCCTGCCACCTGATCGACTAACATTTTGTGCTCATGCTGTTTTGGGAGCCCACCATATGAGAAATCCCCTACAGATTCAAATCTCCCTTGGTAATGAGGGGAGGCCCCCCACCTCCCCTATGACACTGCCAAGTGAATGAAAGGCTCGCTATGTTTGATTGCTTGAAGAGGTGGGCCTTCGACCGTTGCAGAACGCAACAGGATTACCATGTGACAGTGTGACACCCGCTGTCTGTCAGCCCCCAGCCAGCCTCCTGGTTTTAATCCAAAATATAAGAACAGATAGTCTGCCGCACAACCGTAAGCCCCGCTATTGGGTACTCTGCCGCACAACCGTTAGCCCCGCTATTGGTCTATTGGATACTCTGCCGCACAACCGTTAGCCCCGCTATTGGATACTCTGCCGCACAACTGTTAGCCCCGCTATTGGATACTCTGCCGCACAACTGTTAGCCCCGCTATTGGATACTCTGCCGCACAACTGTTAGCCCCGCTATTGGATACTCTGCCGCACAACCGTTAGCCCCGCTATTGGGTACTCTGCCGCACAACTGTTAGCCCCGCTATTGGATACTGGCTCTGCCGCACAACCGTAAGCCCCGCTATTGGGTACTCTGCCGCACAACCGTTAGCCCCGCTATTGGATACTCTGCCGCACAACTGTTAGCCCCGCTATTGGATACTCTGCCGCACAACTGTTAGCCCCGCTATTGGATACTCTGCCGCACAACCGTTAGCCCCGCTATTGGATACTCTGCCGCACAACTGTTAGCCCCGCTATTGGATACTCTGCCGCACAACCGTAAGCCCCGCTATTGGGTACTCTGCCGCACAACTGTTAGCCCCGCTATTGGATACTCTGCCGCACAACCGTAAGCCCCGCTATTGGATACTCTGCCGCACAACCGTTAGCCCCGCTATTGGATACTCTGCCGCACAACTGTTAGCCCCGCTATTGGATACTCTGCCGCACAACCGTTAGCCCCGCTATTGGATACTCTGCCGCACAACCGTTAGCCCCGCTATTGGATACTCTGCCGCACAACCGTCAGCCCTGCTTCAGAATACCCTCCCTAACATTCACCCCGGTCTTCCTCTTGATGTCATCCTCGTGATCTTGCTACCGGCTTTGAGCGGAGGGCTGTGCATGCGGGCATTTGACCAGAGAGTAAATATAATAAGAACCAGGACCTTCCAGGCTTTACCTCTGAGACAACCCCATCACAGCAGCTGATAGAAACAGGGCACCATGCCCGGGCCAATCCTGACCTGAAGGAACTGAGGTCTTCATGTCCAGTGATGTCAATGTAGCAAAGGCAGTTAAGACGCTCTGATCATCACAAAAGCAAGCCATGCCTCTTAAATACAAGCAAATAAATGTAAGCAACATGCCTGCCCCTCATAAGGACCGACACGAGGGTTGCGAGATCACTGCCCGTCGTATCCAACGCCTCGACGTGACTGTCACCTCTATTCAAGGGGCTGGTGGGGAGCAGCTGTTTCCTGCGAAAGGCGGATCAGCTTCCTCGTTACCTTTCCGGAGCAACATCAGCAGCTGCTGGGCAGCTGCTTCTTGTGTGACGCTGACTTGTCAGTGCAATACCAGCAACAACACCGGAGCTACTAGGCTGCTGCTTCCAGCTCAAGGCAGATCGGCCCCTCTGCTGCCTTGCCGGTGCAACACCAGCAGCTGCTAGGCATGTCCTTCTAGCGTGAGGCAGATTAGCTCCTTTGCTGACATGCTGGTGCCACACCCGCATCTGCTAGGCAGCTGCTTCCAGCGCGAGGCTGCCTTGTTGGTGCAACACCAGCAGCTGCTAGGTAGCTCTTTCTAGCGCGAGGCAGATCAGCTCCTCTGCTGACTTGCTGGTGCCACACCCGCATCTGCTAGGCAGCTGCTTCCAGCGTGAGGCTGCCTTGTTGGTGCAATACCAGCAACAATAACAGCAGCTGCTAGGCAGCTCCTTCTACCATGAGGAAGATAAGCTCCTCTGCTGACTTGCCGGTGCAACAATAGCAGCTGCTAAGCAGCTGCTCCCAGTGTTAGACTGATTTGCCAGTGCAACACCAGCAGCAACACCAGCTATACCAACAGCAACACCATCAGCTGCTAGGCAGCTGCTTCCAGCGTGAGGCTGATTTGCCAGTGCAACACCAGCAGCAACACTAGCTCTCCCAATAGCAACACCCGCAGCTGCTAGGCAGCTGCTTCCAGGGTTAGGCGGATCAGCTCCTCTGCTGACTTGCCGGTGCAGTAACCTAGCTTAACGACGACACCCTCAAGCCCATCTCCAGCAGCTGCAGCAGCAACACCAGGAGCGGCATCCAGAGCAATGCCTGAGACGAAATCACAACACGTTCGTTGCCAACAGCAAAAAAAGGGGTGCAAAAAGTGTCATCGGCTCACGAAAGCGCATTTCCTTTCTCAGAGGTCCCTGGGTTACCCAGCCCCAGCTTTGGACAACATAAGCAAAGATGATCCCCAGCAACAAGCTGCCACCCTTTTTGCTACATCTGTAGCGTCCCTGGATGCTACTGAGTCTAAGGCTGTACACTTGTATAGCCTTATACTCAGTGGCATCCAGGGACGCTACAACATCCTGCCCTGACCGCTGCTCCTATGAAGAAGCTCACCCGGACGGGCAGCCTCTGCGGCCAAAACCATTGCTTCAAGGTACTGCTGTACTGCCGCCGGTGGCGTTGCCTTAAGATCCAGCAGGTTGCATGCCACCTCGATGGACCCTGGGGCATGAGGGCTTAGAATTAGGAGTTGAGGGTTGAGGGCTTCAAGGCCCTGGCTATGCCCTGGAGCTGGAAGCTGGCTGTGAGGGCTTTAAGGCCCTCGCTGGATTCTGGCTTTGAGGGCTTTAAGGCCCCGGCTGGACCCTGGCTTTAAGGTTCATGATGGACCCTGGGACATGAGAGCTCAGTATTTCGTTATTAGCGTTTCTGAGCTCGACGAGTTGACGAAAACACATACATCCTGTGCCGTCGCAGCAGTTGAGCCCCGTGTCTTAACGTCTCTCAGATGGACATGAGGGCTTAGGATTGTGAGTTACGGGTCGAGGGCTTCGAGGCTGAAGCCGAGGTGAGGCATCGAGGTGAGGCACCTAGGCACTGGCTATGAGCGCCGAAATGCAAATTTGGACATAACTGCAAGGTCGTTGCAGCAGCAGCAGCAGCAGCAGCAGTGCCAGCAAAACAGACACATCAGATTTGTGACAATGCTGAAAGTTGATGCTAATGCAGACTCGGACATGACGACTAGGTCGTTGCAGAAGTAGCAGCAGCAGCAGTGCCAGCAACTCACACACACATCGGATTGTTGGCAATACTGAAAGGCCATTGAAGATTCCAGATTTCATATCTCTGACGAGGCCCGTGGGACCCTCGCCACCAAGGATCATAAAGACACGGACATGAAGGATATGCTGGAGTATGGAGCACATCTGGCACCATGCAACAGAACATAACAGATAATGAGACGTATCCAAAATTATAATTACAAAAACTAAGCCGTTTCCTAACCCTTTTCCATTCTACCCATCAGAATGCGTGCGTGAGCGCTATAAATCACATAAAGGAAACATCCGACACCAAGATTTTCAAAATGATACCGCCTTCATACCTGTCCCATCTTTCCCATCAGGATGCGTTAGCGCCATAGCCTTAACATGAAGATAATATAAGAACTTACGGTTTAAAAATGAAACCGCTTACCTGCCTGCTCCATCCTTCCCATCAGGGTGCATGAGCGCCATAGCCTCAACATAAAGATAACATCAGAAATGACGGTTTTGAAAAACAAGCAGCTTTCCTGCCTGTTCCATCTTTCCCATCAGGGTGCGTTAGCGCCATAGCCTCAACATAAAGAGAACACTCCGAAATTACGGTTAAAAAACAAAAACCGCTTTCCTACCTGTTCCATCCTTCCCATCAGGGTGCGTGAGCGCCATAGCCTCAACATGAGGAAGGCCTCCTCCTCTCTGGCTCACCGCACGTGCCATGATCTTGGCTGCACGCACCATGGTTGCATTCAGTGCATTTCAGCTACATTCAGCAGCAATTCAGCTACTGTCCACATGAGGGAGGTCTCCTCTCTGGCTCACCGCACGTGCCATGATCTTGGCTGCATGCACCATGGTTACATTTCGTGCATTTCAGCTACATTCAGCTGCAATTTTGCCACAATTCAGCTACTGTCCACATGAGGGAGCCTCCTCCTCTCTGGCTCACCGCACATGCCATGATCTTGGCTGCACACACCATGGTTGCATTTAGAGCATTTCAGCTACATTCAGCTACAATTCAGCTACTATCCACATGAGGCAGGTCTCCTCTCTGGCTCACTGCACGTGCCATGATCTTGGCTGCGTGCACCATGGTTGCATTCAGTGCATTTCAGCTACATTCAGCTGCAATTCAGCTACAATTCAGCTACTGTCCACATGAGGAAGGCCTTCTCCTCTCTGGCTCACTGCACGTGCCATGATCTCGGCTGCGTGCACCATGGTTGCATTCAGTGCATTTCAGCTACATTCAGCCAGCTACAATTCAGCTACAATTCAGCTACTGTCCACATGAAGGAGGCCTCCTCCTCTCTGGCTCACCGCACATGCCATGATCTTGGCTGTGTGCACCATGGTTGCATTCAGTGCATTTCAGCTACATTCAGCTGCAATTCAGCTACAATTCAGCTACTGTCCACATGAGGAAGGCCGTCTCCTCTCTGGCTCACCGCACGTGCCATGATTTTGGCTGCGCGCACCATGGTGGCTTTTATTGCATTTCAGCTACAATGCAGCTACAATTCAGGTACTGTCCTTTGGTTGTAAGAGTGAAGGAAACAGCTTCGCGCCGAGGCCAATTTTGAATCCAGCATGAGCAAAGGGTGTAGCTGAGCATTTATGACTAAGTTTTCAACACTGGCTAGAGCCCCAGAACATGTACAACCGGGCAGCGAGGATATCTCTGGTTAGGGTCACACTGGTACCGGTAGTGGTTTAATGCGATCACGTTTAATAGTTGATTGGCCAAAAAAATTACCAGTATTTTGTGAGTTGAAAATTGCCGAATCTGTGCTTTGTTACGATCTGGCCGAACTTTATTGCTTTTGAAAGCTGCACAACTTGTAGGGCAGCTGTCCCTCGGAGATTCCATTGTCTTTGTATTTTGATGTTTTACAGCCCGATTCTGTGCTTTGTTAACACTTAAGCATGACACCCTCAACCCTTACCCTAGAACCTGAACCCTTGCCAAAATCAATCGTTTTTAAGCTGCACAACACGCAGGGCAGCTTTCCCTGGGAGATTCCATGGTCAGGATGATACGAATTTGCACAGCCCGAATCTGTGCTTTGTTACAATTTGGCAAAAAAAGAATTTTAGCTGCACAACCCGCAAGGCAGCTGTCCCTCGGAGATTCCATAGTCTGGCCAATGCAGATTTGCGCGGCACGCTGCTGTTGCTGAGCCCATGGTCATGTTGCAGACAGGGCATGACTGCATGAGTACCGGTCCGGCAGAGGTGTGGACTGTGGACTGCTCAAGGAATGATGCTCGGTCGGAATTCTAAAAGTATCCCATGCTGAACCGCGGCGGCATCGGCTGATTGTATTTGTTGAAGTATTTGGTCAGTTGCTCAGGCAATTAAATTTGAACTTCCTGGCAAGGCGAAGGACGTCCATAGCATGAAAAGTAATTTGGTTGGAGAAAATACGACCATAATTTGACTCAATAACAGGATCGAGAGCTACTTGAACGCACCTTGCGCCAGGCTTGCTAAAAGCAGCGGTACATTGTAATTGATGAGCCAAGGCACCGCCCCGATGGTCATCACTCCGGTGCGGTCATTGGCCTGGATTCAAATTCAAATAACAAGACATCTGAATTCATAATTTAAAAAACATGTTCGTTTTGCTGAGGCAGGACATGGCTCTGATGATCATCTTTAGGTTTGGGTAACCCTTAACCCTAAACCTGGTTTGGGCTAAGGCCTAAGGTTTAGGTTTATGTTTATGTTTAGGGCTAAGTGTTTTAGGTTTGGGTAACCCTAAACCCTAAACCCTTGTGCTACGTAGGACAGTCCATGGACAAATCCGTGACACACCTCGGTGGGGCCGGCATCTGGTCGATATGTCGCCAGAGATCGAACGCCAAGGGGGCCTTTCCTCAGAGAGGGAGCTTCGTAATTCTGCCACGGTAAGGACCGTAATCAGCACAGCACTGTCTTTTATGCTATGTAGGACAGTCCAAGGCCCATTCCGTGACACACCTCGTTGGGGCCAGCATCTGGTGGATAGGGTGCCAGAGATCGAATGCCTAGGCGGCCTTTCCACAGAGAGGGACCTTCGTTTCCCCCGGTACGATCCTCCTGTGACAAGGATTGCAGGGTTTAGGGTTTTAGGTTCAGGGTTTAGGGTTTAGGGTAGGAGAATGAAATAAGCAAATCAAGAGAAGATAAGGAGCACTGCCGTAGACTTGACTTGCCTCTGTGAACGAGACTCACACTTAGTTTTTAGCCACAGCGCTGGATGACTTTTCTTGATGTCCAAAAGTTTATCCCGCTGAAATTGGGGTTAGATGCGACAGCAAAAATTGGGGTAATTTTCCGCTAAAATTGGGGTAAATTTCTGGAGGTGCGACAGCGGAAAACATTTTTTTCTCGCCGAGGCAAAGGACTTTTACGGCATAACACAACATAGGACGCACTAAAGGAGAAAAAAAAACTCAGGGGTTAAGAAGTACCATAGGAGAATGTACAAATGTACTGGGTTTATGTGAGTGCGTGGAGAAGGAGAAAGCGCGGATAAACACACACTTTTTCGCACAAAATACGACTTAACAACTATCCAGCTTGGGTTGGACCGTATTAATTCCGAAGGCCACTTTATCCAAAGTGGTTTCATGTTTTGAGACCATCGTGAATACCAATTGAGATTGATGGTGCGGTAATAACACAACACATACCGTACTGTAACAAAACTCGAGTAACTAATAACACAACACGTAACAAAAACATATTACAAAACCGCCCCCCTGTCCCCGCTCCCTCAACCGTGGGGAAGCCCAGGAGGTGCTGGGTTTATGTGGGTGTGGGGTGGGCAGCCTAGTTTAGGGTTTTAGGGTTAGGGGTTTAGGGCTAGTGCTAAACCCTTAACTAGGACCCCATTGGCCCAGTGGTAGCTTCCCAGAGGCCTGCCAAACCTGGCTTGTGCTAAACCCTAAACCCTAACCCCCCTGTCCCCGCTCCCTCAACCGTGGAGAAGCCGAGGAGGTGCTGGGTTTATGTGGGTGTGGGGTGGGCAGCAGGGCTAGTGGGCTCATTGCTATTTAGCCACACTTCAGCTACATCCCAGTCTGCAGCCGAGGGCTTCTGGTGTAGCTTGTTGGTCGTGTGCCTTTCCTGTTCCTGCTCGCCTTTTCTCAAATGTCGACGAGGGCCACGAGCGCACCCGGGCTGTTTTTCTGTGTGTTGCATATCAGGTTCTCTAGGGTTGGGCGGCCAGCCTCACACTTCGTGAATTCGAAGCAAAAGGTGTAGAGCAAGCTTGGCTTCTGATAGGAAAGTACAATACGACCCGCAGGCGCGCGGGGGTTAAGGAAACTTTATACCACAGTAGCCATGTCCCATGCTTCGGTCACAAAGGGCCACTTCCTTTATCCCAAACTTCATTCCCCCTCCCTGTATTTTATTCATTCATTGAAGAAAACAGTGCGGCATGGGCCGTGCCGTGGCCGTGGCCGCTGTTACCACCTGGTGGAGTAAGCTTGGCTTCTAGAGCACTCGGCCGTTGGCCAAGCCATTATAGGACCCCATTGACCCGGGGGTAGCTTCCCAGAGGGTTAAGGGTTTAGGGTTAAGAGTTTCGGGCTTAGGGCTAGTGCCTAACCCTAAACTAGGACCCCATTGGCCCAGCGGTAGCTTCCCAGAGGACTTAGGGCTTAGGGTTAAGGGTTTATGGCTAGTGGCCCATTGGCCCAGCGGTAGCTTCCCAGAGGCCTGCCAAACCTGGCTCGGTGTTGTGTGCTTTGGATTCCTCATAATTATATAAATAAATTAACTAATAACACAAAACATACCATAAGAAAAACTCGAGAGACGGCGTAACACGTGACAACAACCAAAACATATTACAAAACGGTGCCAGCCCCCCCCCTGTCCCCGCTCCCTCACCTGCAGGGAAGCCGAGGAGGTGGCCTCGGCATCTGGCTTGAAATATCCTGATCGGGCAAGGGCGATAATTGGTCAGACTTCAGTCTTAATCAGGGTGGAGGTTTGAGGATAAATGCTTGAAGTAGGTGAAGGGCAAGAACGGGTCCTGTCCACCCTTTATCCCCCCTGCTCCCTTGCTCCCACGCCTGCCGCGTACCTAGCTTCCTCCGTATATCAGCCAGCTTCCTTCCCTGGGAATGTGCTGCCCCTTACATGAGCACAGGGAGACCAACCCCAGCTGCTGGCCGGCGTCTCCCCTCCCTCCCAACACTCTTTACACCCCACCCCCCCTTGCACCCTTGCCCCCATGCCTGCTTACGTACCTAGCTTCCTCCGTATTTCAACCAGCTTCCTTCCCTGAAGATGTGCTGTCCTAAACATGAACAGAGGAAAGGCCTTCCTGAGCCAGCTGCTGGCCGGCGTCTCCCCTACCTCCCAACACTCTTTACCCCCCACCCCCCCTGCTTCATGCACCCCTGCTCCCATGCCTGCTCACGTACCTAGCTTCCTCCGTATCTCAGCTAGCTTCCTTCCCTGAGGATGTGCTGCCCCATACATGAACGCCGGGAGGCCAACCCCAGGCAGCTGCAGGCCGGCGTCTCCCCTCCCTCCCCACACTCTTTACCCCCCCCCCCCTCCTGCTCCCTGTACTCCTGCTCCCATGCCTGCCCACGTACCTAGCTTCCTCCGTATCTCAGCCAGCTTCCTTCCCTGAGGATGTGCTGCCCCATACATGAATACGGGGAGGCCAGCCTTAGCCAGCTGCTGGCCAATGTCTTGAGCACAAGCAGCAGCCGCAGCCATCAGGCTGGAGGAGGAACCTGTGGTCAGGTAATACATATACTTGTTAAAAGATGTGGGGCAGGGTATGTGGGGTTTGATGCGCAAAAACTTTCCTGAATCACAAACAAGAGAGATCACACTCTTACCTCCCGAAGGTTTACAGGTGAAGAATTAGATATGTAGGTTTCAGAGTTAAGAGTTTAGGATTCAGGGCTCAGAGCCTAGAATTTAGGGTTAGGGATCAGGGTTACGTCAAGACCACACTGATGCATATATACCTTGGAGATAGTGAACAGACACATGGTTGGCCATGTCCAGCCACTGGTGCGTGGCCGCATGGGCCTAGTTAGGTGTAAGGTGCAGGGTTCAGTTTACGGGGGTTAGGGTTTAGTGTTAAGGGCTTATGGAGCAAGGTTCATGGTTTAGGGTACAGGTCCTATGCATACCTCAGGGAAAGTGCACAGACACATGGCCGGCCATGCCCAGCCGCCGGTGAGTGGCCACATGGGCCTAGTTAGGGTTAAGGTGCATGGTTCAGGGTTCAGGGTCTAGGGATGAGGGTTTATGGTTCAGGGTTCAGGCATACTTCCTAGGGGATGCACGGACACATGGTCAGCCACGCCCAGCCGCGGATGCGTGGCCGCGTGGGCCCTGAGGTCCAATCGCAGCAAGGCCAGCTCTGCCACGCGCACGGCGGCGGAAGACAGCTGCGGGAAAGCAGGACAGAGGTTTAGCAGGTGTGAGAAAGAGTGAGGCCCATTGGCAGTGGGGTCAACACTGCTGTACGCACGGCTCAGGTAGGCAGCTGTGAGAAAACAGGAAACAGCTTGGGCAGGTGTGAGAAAACAGGAAACAGCTTGGGCAGGTGTGAGAAAGTGTGAGGTCCTATGGCAGCAAGGTCAGCACTGCTGTACGCATGGCCGCTGAAGACAGCTGCGGGAAGGCAGAAACGATCATGAGCAGGTGTGAGAAAGAGCGAGGTCCAATCGCAGCAAGGTCAACACAACCGCACGCATGGCAGCGGCAGACAGCTGCGGGAAAGCAGAAACAAGTGTGACAAGGTGTGAGAAAGTGTGAGGTCCATCCGCTGAAGGGGCAACTCCGCCACAGGCACGGCAGCAGCAGGCAGTTGTAGTAGAGCTCGAGGAAACACTTGAGGCGGGGGGGCTTCCATCTTGGGGGTTCATGCTTTTCAGAATGAAGGCGGCGGCAGGGCTCAGGGTCTTTGAGACGCAGTTGCAATCCTCTTCCTGAAGGGTTTAGGGTTTAGGGTTCAGGTACTAGAGTTTAACTCCAAACCTCTTTGTGACACAGTTAAATTACCCTTTCGGAAGGGTTCAGGGTTTCGGGTTCAGGTTTTAACTCCAAACCCTCTTTGCGACGCAGTAACATTTCCCCTCCGGTTATTTCGGGCACTTGAGTATAGGTATTTGGGGCACTTGAGACTCCAAATATGATCCTTCACTTCAGCACATGTGCGTCCATCCAACAGCAGTTAGACAAGACCCTTGAGCTATGACCAGTGACGTGAATTTAGCTGCAATTCAGAAAAAGTGCAAGTAGCTACGTGCCATCCCTGGTGAAAGAAGCTGAAGTAGCCTTGGCATGTCCCGTGGCTGAAACACAGCTGAGCAACTCAGTCAGTAGCTTTGTTTTTTTGTTTTTGTTTTGTTTGTTTTGTTTTTGTTTTTTATCTTGACACACACGGGTGACGGACCGCCGAGCAGCCGTTGCCAAAAGGACCGTAATCGGCACGGCACTGATCATGACTCATGAGCTGGTACTACCAGCTCTACCCAAAAACTCTCATCACTGTCCAGAGACTCCGGACATTAACAGTTGTTGCAATGTCTTTAAATAAATACTGTTCCTACTCCTCCTTCGAATAAGATACGCCCTGAGGCGTGGATAAAGGAAGCCACCCCTTCGGCCGTAGCACTGGGTGGGCTACCATGGGCCTTGCAAGGTCTCAGCATGCCCCTGATTTGATATGCCCCCAATTTGATATGACCCACGAGTCGTTAGTGCTTGCAAGCACTGTGCATTCAAACAACAGCATTGCGTCGCCTCAGTTCACCTTTTTGCCGCAGGTAGAAGTCAGCGTGAACCCGGTTCGGTTGTAAGGTGCGTCCACGAACATATTGAGGAGGAGGGCACCCTGCACTGACTGCGCCACGGCCTGGAAGCAGAAGGCGGGGCAGGGAGGGGGCGGTGGATTGCTATGGTTGTTACAAAGTTGACGCAACCACCCACAGCCTTTCCCCAAAGGGCCAGGCAGGACGAACCTGTCTGTCTCTTAGTGTCCAGCGGAGCATCAAACTTGATGCACGGAACACAGCCACACAAGTGTGGCGGCGGCCAGTTGTGCATGAAGGCCCCCTCTCAACAGATTGCGACACAGCTTCTAGCCTGCGCTATTTCCTTGATTGCTTGTTGATGCTTGCAGTAATCCTGCAGGATATGTATGGTACTGTACTAGTACTGCAGAAGTACTGGCAGTACAAGTACAGTATGTGGTATTGCACTGGTCCTGCTGTATAACGGTACTGCCGGTAATACTGCAGTACCGTAGATTTAATATTACTTGCCTCGGGTTGAAATATATCATTTCTTCGGGGTGCCAAATCAACCAAGTAACCAACACTCCCAATTTAAGACGGAAATGGCGTCAATGATGGTTTCATAGCAATTTCATGTCAAAATCAGACCCTCACCCCTAGACAACTTAAATGATGACTTATGAGGGAAGGTAAAGAACATCTACAGCACTGCAGTTCTTGCAGTACTGCTGTGTAGGCCACCAGCCGTTGAATGGCCCACGTTTGGTCCCAATCGGCACCCGACAGTGGCCGCCCAGCGGTCTGTTGAAGCGGGTCCTGTGCGCACAGAAATAAAAACCTGTCCCCTCTCGAAACCTCTGACGGTCGGACGATGCCGCAGCCTATCCATGGCCAGCCTGCCCAATCCCATGGCTACATGATATGCTCTGAGCTAGATTGTCCCCTGCCAGCCTGCCCGTGGCCAGCCTGCCCGTGGCCAGCCTGCCCGTGAACAGCCTGCCCGTGGCCAGCCTGCCCATGGCCCACAGCTCTTCATGATATGAATGCATGGGAGAAGCTAACACTTGTCCTCTGAGCTACAATGCCCCCTGCCAGCCTACCCGTGGCCAGCCTGCCCGTGGCCAGAGTGCCCATGGCCCACAGCTCTACATGATATGAATGCATTGGAGAAGCTAACACTTGTCCTCTGAGCTACAATGCCCCCTGCCAGCCTGCCCGTGGCCAGCCTGCCCATGGCCCACAGCTCTACATGATATGAATGCATGGGAGAAGCTAACACTTGTCCTCTGAGCTACAATGCCCCCTGCCAGCCTGCCCGTGGCCAGCCTGCCCATGGCCCACAACTCTTCATGATATGAATGCATGGGAGAAGCTAACACTTGTCCTCTGAGCTACAATGCCCCCTGCCAGCCTACCCGTGGCCAGCCTGCCCGTGGCCAGCCTGCCCATGGCCCACAGCTCTTCATGATATGAATGCATGGGAGAAGCTAACACTTGTCCTCTGAGCTACAATGCCCCTCTGCCAGCCTACCCGTGGCCAGCCTGCCCGTGGCCAGCCTGCCCATGACCCACAGCTCTTCATGATATGAATGCATGGGAGAAGCTAACACCTGTCCTCTGAGCTACAATGCCCCCTGCCAGCCTACCCGTGGCCAGCCTGCCCATGGCCCACAGCTCTACATGATATGAATGCATGGGAGAAGCTAACACTTGTCCTCTGAGCTACAATGCCCCCTGCCAGCCTGCCCGTGGCCAGCATACCCGTGGCCAGCCTGCCCATGGCCCACAGCTCTACATGATATGAATGCATGGGAGAATCTAACACTTGTCCTCTGAGCTACAATGCCCCTCTGCCAGCCTACCCGTGGCCAGCCTGCCCGTGGCCAGCCTGCCCATGGCCCACAGCTCTTCATGATATGAATGCATGGGAGAAGCTAACACTTGTCCTCTGAGCTACAATGCCCCCTGCCAGCCTACCTGTGGCCAGCCTGCCCGTGGCCAGCCTGCCCATGGCCCACAGCTCTACATGATATGAATGCATGGGAGAAGCTAACACTTGTCCTCTGAGCTACAATGCCCCCTGCCAGCCTACCCGTGGCCAGCCTGCCCGTGGCCAGCCTGCCCATGGCCCACAGCTCTTCATGATATGAATGCATGGGAGAAGCTAACACTTGTCCTCTGAGCTACAATGCCCCCTGCCAGCCTACCCGTGGCCAGCCTGCCCGTGGCCAGCCTGCCCATGGCCCACAGCTCTACATGATATGAATGCATGGGAGAAGCTAACACTTGTCCTCTGAGCTACAATGCCCCCTGCCAGCCTACCCGTGGCCAGCATACCCGTGGCCAGCCTGCCCATGGCCCACAGCTCTTCATGATATGAATGCATGGGAGAAGCTAACACTTGTCCTCTGAGCTACAATGCCCCCTGCCAGCCTACCCGTGGCCAGCCTGCCCGTGGCCAGCCTGCCCATGGCCCACAGCTCTACATGATATGAATGCATGGGAGAAGCTAACACTTGTCCTCTGAGCTACAATCCCCCTGCCAGCCTGCCCGTGGCCAGCATACCCGTGGCCAGCCTGCCCATGGTCCACAGCTCTACATGATATGAATGCATGGGAGAAGCTAACACTTGTCCTCTGAGCTACAATGCCCCCTGCCAGCCTACCCGTGGCCAGCCTGCCCGTGGCCAGCCTGCCCATGGCCCACAGCTCTTCATGATATGAATGCATGGGAGAAGCTAACACTTGTCCTCTGAGCTACAATGCCCCCTGCCAGCCTACCCGTGGCCAGCCTGCCCGTGGCCAGCCTGCCCATGGCCCACAGCTCTACATGATATGAATGCATGGGAGAAGCTAACACTTGTCCTCTGAGCTACAATGCCCCCTGCCAGCCTACCCGTGGCCAGCATACCCGTGGCCAGCCTGCCCATGGCCCACAGCTCTTCATGATATGAATGCATGGGAGAAGCTAACACTTGTCCTCTGAGCTACAATGCCCCCTGCCAGCCTACCCGTGGCCAGCCTGCCCGTGGCCAGCCTGCCCATGGCCCACAGCTCTACATGATATGAATGCATGGGAGAAGCTAACACTTGTCCTCTGAGCTACAATCCCCCTGCCAGCCTGCCCGTGGCCAGCATACCCGTGGCCAGCCTGCCCATGGTCCACAGCTCTACATGATATGAATGCATGGGAGAAGCTAACACTTGTCCTCTGAGCTACAATGCCCCCTGCCAGCCTACCCGTGGCCAGCCTGCCCGTGGCCAGCCTGCCCATGGCCCACAGCTCTTCATGATATGAATGCATGGGAGAAGCTAACACTTGTCCTCTGAGCTACAATGCCCCCTGCCAGCCTACCCGTGGCCAGCCTGCCCGTGGCCAGCCTGCCCATGGCCCACAGCTCTACATGATATGAATGCATGGGAGAAGCTAACACTTGTCCTCTGAGCTACAATGCCCCCTGCCAGCCTACCCGTGGCCAGCATACCCGTGGCCAGCCTGCCCATGGCCCACAGCTCTTCATGATATGAATGCATGGGAGAAGCTAACACTTGTCCTCTGAGCTACAATGCCCCCTGCCAGCCTACCCGTGGCCAGCCTGCCCATGGCCCACAGCTCTACATGATATGAATGCATGGGAGAAGCTAACACTTGTCCTCTGAGCTACAATCCCCCTGCCAGCCTGCCCGTGGCCAGCATACCCGTGGCCAGCCTGCCCATGGCCCACAGCTCTACATGATATGAATGCATGGGAGGAGCTAACACTTGTCCTCTGAGCTACAATGCCCCCTCCACCCCCACCATGTTCAATTTTGGAGCACACCAGGACGCCTTTGGTGCAGAAAATATATTTGAAGGAGGAATCGACAAAGCGTAGATTTGACTGAATGTATCCCTCACATCCCCGAACAACGCTCATTATGAGGGAAGTGAAAAGCAAAGCTACGGTACCACCATACCAGCATCACTTTGGTGTTACTGCAGGTTTGCTAACGGTGCGGTATTCGTCATACTCTGAACCTCTTGGCCTATGCTGCACGTGTGGGATATATCAGGGAATGTTGGCATCCCAACTTCTCACCTGTCACCAAACCATGCAGAAGAAAAAGAAGAAAGCTACGCCCCGTGGGGGGCGTGAGAGTTAAGAAAACAGCGCAGCCTGGGCCAAAGCCACATCCGCGCCGTTACCGTCCAAACCATGCAACAAGGAGAGGTTCGACGTCGATTGGCCTGTTTCAGGGTTTGGGGTTCAGGGCTAAGAGTCAAGCCCTGAAACAAGTGGCAGGTGGGTGCAGCGTCCTCCCTCCCTCGACTCTCACCTCAAGCTCCTGCAGCACGCTCTGGTTCGTCCCCTCAGAGACATAAACAATCGCGGCCAGAACATGGCTCTCAGCGCCTGCGGCTTGCGTCTGACTCCTTCCCATACCAGCAGCTTCTGTCTGGCTTCCGCTCATGCCAGCAGCTTCCGCCCGGCTTCCTTGCAGGCCTGACGCTGACTGGTCAGCGCTGCTACTGCTGGCACGCCTTCCTGGATGTGCACAGCTTGCCGCAGGCAGCAGGCCCGAGCGGGAGCTGCCGGTAAACAGCTGGCGGTGAGTCTCTACCGCAGATTGGCTGATGGGGATGGTCTTGTCGGTGGACCGCGCGAGAGGAAGGCGGTGACGGAGGAGCAGCAGGCGCAGCTTTGGGAGTGCGGTGTGCATCTGGGGGTGGGGAGAGAGACTGTGGGAAGAGGGCAGTGGGAGGCCGGCAGCGGGGAGCGGTCAGTGGGGATCGAGCAGTGAGGAAAGGACAATCGGAGGAACGATTCCACCACATTGCTGACCATAAGACGATGTCTCATCATGCTTTGGGACCTTAGCAATATATGAACCACTCAGGCGTCAGGCGTCAGACAGCCTTTGTTGCGCACCTCCTAGACGGGCCTCTATCCCTGCATGCAGTTATCTGTGGTGGGACATGATCGCTGAGCCATGCAGCGCATGGGAAACACTTCATTACATCCAACATGCAGCATCTACGAGCTGGAGGAGATCAAGTCTTTAATTTGGAAAATGCATTCGCGATGGAGTAGAAAATAGGATGGTCGGGAGGAAGGGGTACGGGGTGCGGGGTCGGGAGGCCAGCATTTACCTCACGGTCGTGCTATGTAGTCCGAACGGCGTCTGAACGTTTCGCAAGGCGTGAAGCGAGTTGCGCTTAAGAATGCTGTCTGATATCAATCGGAAGGTACATCTGGGCGAGCTGGTCGCGGTGGGTGCCGTGCGGCGAAGAAGTATCACGCACTCTACTACCGGACCTACTACCGAGTCGCGCTAGTGCAGACATGTGACGGGTTGGTTGGTTGGGGTTGGGCCGTTGGGGCAATCAGCATCAGTGGCCCCGCTGTGGCCACATGCGGTGCAGAGATCTATGAAACTATGGACCCCCTGCTATGGACTTGCTGGGTAACGAATTATTAAGAAAATAACTCACATAGTATATCTCTCGTTGAATATATTTCATTTCAAATCTGTCCGCTCCCTGCGAAACCTAGCTGTCGCATGCCTGCGTCTCTGATGCGTTGCAATCGTCCCGACGCTGCCGCTGCTGCTGCTGCTGCTCCTTGGCAATGATCTGATCTCAAGAAATTCAAATGCTATTGATCTCGTACCTGCCGTGAACGAGACCTGGCTGACTTAGTTCGATGAAAATACAGACGAGGCCCTCTGCCAGCACGGCTCGCTTCCCGGCATGTAAGCCACGCCTCCGCCCGACCAGACCGCTAGACCGGACGTCTATGTAATTTGGGGAGCTATCGCCCTCCACAACGGAAATACAGGTCAGTGAATGTTAGCATGGTTATTTGCCTCCTGGTGGCTGCAACAGCTGGATTAGCTTCGCATGAGGGTAGCTGATGCGGCGCTGCATCACACAGAACCAGCATGCAGCCTCTGCTCAGCAATCATGCATGCCATGCAGCCACAAGCCATGCAGGGGCACAGCCATGCAGCCATGCAGCTACGAGCCATACAGCTACGCAGGGATATGCAGGGTCACAGAGCAAGGACCAAAATATGTTGCGTTGCCGTATATTTTTTCCCATCTGTTATCGTGTAGCCTGTGGCTGTGATGCCATGAGGCACATGGCATTACGCCATGACGTTGTCGTCTTGTGTTTGTTTCAAGGTGCTTCAGCTACATCTACGGCCCGCAGGACCCACTTTAGCATGCCCTGCTGCTTAGGCCGCCAGCTGTAGGTAGAGCAAGATTTTTGTCCTACATAGCCTTGTGTTGGCCGCGTGACGGCCACCTCAGGTTGTCAAGCGTACACTGATACGGACACTGCCGTGCGCATGGTGAAGTGCCCCATGGCCCAGTGGTGGCCGCCTGGCGGCACCCTACACGTGGTTTGGCGAGCCCCAAAACAAACACTGACCTCTTGAGCTCTGTTTTTCGTTTTTTTTCAGTCACCTACAAAGGGCATGACAGGAGTTTTTGTAATGCTTGTCAGACCATCTTTGACAGGCTGCCGATCAACCGAAAGTGGGACGATGGGCACAAAACGTTGACCAGCCTGATGCTGTCGCTCCCATTCTTGCATATGCTGTTGCTGCTAGCGCTGCTGCTGCTGCTGCTGAAGCTGCTACTGCTGTTGCGAACATTTCTGCCCCTGCTTCCCCTGCCCCCAAGGTGGTCGACTTCCAGGCAGAATGCTCCCCTACCAGCCAGATGCTGTCATACGGTCATACCTATAATTGCTGTTGGTGGTGCTGCTGTTGCAAACATTTCTGCCCCTGCTTCCCCTGCCCCCAAGGTGACCACCTCCCGGGAATGATGCTCTCCTACCAGCCAGATGCTGTCAAACCTACTAATGTTGTTGCTGCTGTTGCTGCCGCTGCTGCCTCAAACATACCTGCCCCTGCTTCCCCTGCCCCCAAGGTGGACGACTCCCGGGCAGAATATACCCCTATTAGCCTAATGCTGTCGCTCCTATTACTGCTGCTAATGCCGCTACAGCTGCCATAGCTGTTGTTGCTGCTGCTGATACAGTTGCTGTTGCTGCTGTTCTTGTTGCTGCTGCTGCTGCTGCTGCCAACGTTTCTGCCTCTGCTACCCAAACCCGAAAGGTGGACGACTTCCGGGCAGAATGCTGCCCTTGGAACCGCGGTGTCAGAGCTTGGTGGCCAGCTACTTGACAGGAGGTAGGGCGGCAGCAGCGCTGCAGCAGGACAATCAGGTGGGCGGTGTTGAGGGTTTAGGGTTCAGGGCTGCAGCAGGAGGAGCAGGTGGGCGGCGTTTAGGGTTAAGGGTTTAGGGCTGCAGCAGGAGGAGCAGGTGGGCGGCGTTTAGGGCTAAGGGTTTAGGGTAAAGGGTTTGGGGCTGCAGCAGGAGGAGCAGGTGGGCGGCGTTTAGGGCTAAGGGGTTTAGCGCTGCCGCAGGAGGAGCGGGTGAGCGGCAGAAAATTGGTGAAGGAGGCTTTAACTGCATTCGCTCCCAGTTTTAAGACAGGGATTTTCTTTGCTTGGACTCCACACAGTGTGTGGCTGGCCGCCCAACCCTAGGAAAAGTGAGATGCGGACACAGAAAAACAGCCCAGGTGGCGGGTGCGCTTGGGGCCCTTGTCGGCAGCTGAGCGAAGGAATTGGGTGTACCAGGAAGGGTCCATACCACTAGGAGCAAGCTGCGTGATGGGAGGCAGAGGCGGCAGTGGCAGCAGCTGAAGCCCTGCGACCGGTGGAGATGGGGAGCTGGGGGGCCAGACGCAAAACGGGCGTTGTTCACTAAACCGTGTCACACAACAGGATTATTTTACCCGGAAAGGATCAGTTCACGAGCACTAGGAACTTGGAGCCTTGCTTTCACACCTGTATGCACACATGTACGCACTCACCTATTCACACAATGGAGGCTGCCCAGTCACATCGAGGCAGTCAACAGCCCATTGAAATTTAAATCCTTGTAATAGGCCTCCTTTCAGCACCAGTCCCTGTAGGAAAGCAGGAAAGAGCTTGAGCACGTGTGAGAAAGCGCGAGGTACAATGGCAGAAAGGTGAACACTGCTGTATGACCGGCGGCGGCAGACAGCTGCAGGAAAACAGGAACGAGCTTGAGCTCGCTTGTTTATTCCGGGTGACTCGGCAGACCTGCACCGGGTGAACAGTTCAGCCCACTGAGATCGCATAATCTAAGTCAGATTTCCAATGGCATAACCGCAGCTAATAAAAAAACCCATTGAGGCAGCAAAATCTGATTTCTGCATTTGAAAATCTTCTGTTGAGGGATCGAGCCTACCGACCAAACGATCCTCTCTCTCCCCCTGTCTAGATCACCGGGCTCAATGTTCCTGCCCCTCTCACATAGCAGAGGGGCATGGCTGCACCATGGTCCTGCTATCTGTGTACGGTAATTGGAATTGAGCTTGCTCATCCCCTACCAGCCCCACACAGACGAGGGGCCCAGCGGTTTTGCCCTGATTGGGCGTAGCTTATTTTCTTCCGTTCTTTGCCCTGTTATAAACTGAGATCACATTCCTCAAAGCCGGGCTTCCTTCATCATCCCCGGTCCACTTACTGTTCTTGGGCTTGGTCTCCATCGACCTGCACCTGGTCAACTTTGTACATGGAATCGAGCTCGCTCATCCCCTACCATCCCCACATGGCCAAACTTCAGCAGGGCCCAGGGGTATGCCCCGTTCTTAAATGAGATTGCATTCCTTGCCACAGGGCCTCCTTCATCTTCCCAGGTCCGCTAACTATTCTTGGGAGACTCCACCGACCTGCACTTGGTCAACTTCGTAGCCGAGCACCTGATCCGCATGGACATAAAAACCAGCAGGCATCTTATGTAGACCAGGTTCAAGTGCCCCCTGCCTGGTGATGGATATATATGACAGGGGCAAAGCGCCCTTACTGTCTGAGACCCAAATTGTGTGCTTGGGGTTAAAAACGCCCTGCTGGCCTGTGCACCTCGTACGCACTGTCAGTAGGGGGCTAGGCGGAGCTCAAAGAAGGAGCATCCGGAATGAGTCCCGTCCACGCTTTTGGGAGACTTCCCCATGAGGGCATGATCAGGCTTGTTTTCCCGATGTTCTCCCTTATGGTTTCGATGTTTTCCCCTTGTTTGTATTCTTGTACCGGTATTTAGCACACCTTCAAACTGGTTTGACTCGGCGTACGAGGACCATGCATATTTTTTCCGTTTTTGGAGGTGCGCGGATTGGTGCGCGACAGAATAATAATCAACAACTATTTGTAGGGGGTGCACGGAGTAGTGTTTCCAGCACACAAAATAAAAATAAATAATCAGCTGCACGTTTGCGGAGTAGGGTACTTTTTGCCTGCGCAACGAAATTTATGTACGGTATTAGTTCTCATCAGGGTTGCGCGGACCCTATCCCGTTTTACAGGACACTGCTTGGTACCTAGGCATCCTGCGTAGAGCTGGCAGATCAGTGTGCGACCCTCTTGAATGTAAGTTCTTTATGTTTCTGTAATGCTGACTTTTTTCAAACATGAAAATTGGCCTGTTGGCATGGAGAGGGTACTTTCCGTACACTCAATCATATTAATGTTGTCAGTTGCAAGGCTCCATAAGCAGCCTAATTCCAGGCCCAAAGCCACACTAGGTGGACACCAGATTAGTCTGCTCCACCCTTTTTCAGATTGAAGTCATCACTGCATGGGCATTGCAAATTAAACAGCGCAGTGAGGCATCCGGTTCTTGGTAGTGGCCCATCTGTATAGTGATGATTCAGTTGGAGATACGCTGCTGGGGATAGACATGTCTGGATGAGGTGCCGGAGTTTCGGCAGTGACCCGTACTGATCTTGCAGGAACAAGTTACGCTGCGTGGGTCCTAAAATTTAAAATTATGTTTATTTCTCTAAGAATTCTCCTTGAGCGGCTCTCTGATGCCGGAACTTTGACAGCCATACAGGTACAGGCGCAGGCAGCATGGCTATCCGGAGAAATCGCTGATGGGCATCTCTTTACGTTGGCCGCGCATGGGCCTCTCTGGCCGTTCAAGGCACCTGGAGTGTAGATGAACCGTAGCTGAGCCAAAGGAAACACTGCTTCGAAATTTGAAAACGGTCTTACATCACAAACATCACACCGTTGCTGGTTTGTTTTGTTACCAGAGCCCTAATTAATCATCTACTGACTCATCTACTATCTCGAATATTGAACCTGCCATTGTGAGACCCTGCCTGCGTACGACCCCCCTGGCTGTGTAAGACCGGTATTTAAATTTGGGCTCGGGCATTTCCGTTAAGTTTTGTCGTTGCCTCCGGGTGGTTGCGGATGCCTGGATGGTGGCCGAGGCTCTACGGTCGGTCTACGAGGCGGAAAATCCAACTGAGAGATGCGGCCCATCAAATCGCAGATCGTTATACCCTGTTCCACCATTAGGCCGCGATCAGACCAGGGACCTGTGCAGAATATCAGAGCTTGATACGAATCAATGCAAGTGCAGCTGGGGAGAAAAACATGCTGCGCTCGATGACGAGAAAAAACGCCAGCACCTACCGGACTGCTGCGTAGTGCGCACCACTGCCGAGGCTCAGCTGCATAAGCTTTTAAATTGGAGAAGCCATGCGCCCATTCAGGGAGCCATGTAGGGCAGAATGCCGACAAATGGCTGCTGGTAGCCGCTGCAGCATCAGTTTCATGCGCCATGCCGTCAGCAGACGACCGCCCACTGGATTTGGAGAGAAGTGGACTACAATTTGTGCACAGGAAATGACAAGAGCGGAGGTGCAGGTCAGTTTTGGCAAAACTGCATGGCACGTACATGCCATGCACTGCTCCATGTGCTGCTTTTCCATGCCCCACCATGCACTGCCCCCCCTGCATTCGATCTTCGGGTTTGGATCTGCATGGCATTTTCGTGGACAAACTGTAAAATGTGCGGCATTTATCTTTGGGTACTCGTGAATTGCAAAAAATAGCAGCTTCAGCGCTGCAGCGAGGTGTTGTCATGATGTCGGTGCTCGTCCGGTCATGGAAGAGAGGTGCCCTGCTGCCCTTCATTTTTGTAAGGTCTGTCTCTCTATGGATTTTTAACTTGTCGTAGCACGTTCGGCCGTCTCTTTCCTGATTTTGTGGGCGCTGATCAACTCATTTGCACCCGCGTCATGTTTTCTTTTTGGAGCTTGTCTTTTGCACCAAGGGATCAATTCCTTTTTTGTTCGCTGTCCTAGTTTATATAGCGCTCAAACCGGTCAGCCGTTTCCTGTCTTATGTATCACGTTTGCTGCTCTGCTGGACTGAACTTGAATAACTTGAATTCTCCTGGCTGGATTGAGAAATGACTTCCTAAATTTTAACGAATTCCGGTGATGAGGGTGGGGATGAAAAACAATTTGCCTAGTGCCCGGATTAAAAAGGCGACTTCTGCCGGTGGACAGCATTCGGAGACACAGCGCATTCGGACTCAAGGGTTGTCAGAGCCTGTTTACGGTGCTACAGTTTGCTACAGTCCCGTTCGTTCAACCTGGATGTGCTTTTAGTGTTTGGCTCAGGGCGTGCCTCCGTCCCCCAAGAGTCCAAGGCCATGCCGACCAGGCGTTATCTTCATTTCTTTCTGCAGGAGAGTAAGACAATGTTCATAAGTACCAAGCTTTCACCTTCTAAATCAATATTAATCGTCAGACGTCTGCCGAAAAAGGTAGTCGACCAGAAGTCGGACGACAGTCGACAGAAGTACTGCCGGCGGGCTAACTACTGTTCGGTAGTTTAGCGGGCAGACTGACAACCAACGAAAGGTGAAACCCATAAAAATGCGTCAGGACGTTTGCTCTTTAATCGCGGGACCCGAAGATTTCACTGGTGGCAGTCGCACGTTTTAAGTTTGAGCATCGACGGGCTGTTGCTGCATCACAGCTAAGGTGCGTGGGTTTGGAATCGCAGGCGCAAGACGAAGGGTTTCCTCCAAGTCGCTCTGCCTGGCCCCTTCGAAAAAGGCTGAGGGTAAACGCCGTAAAAACAGCGAATAGTCGATGATACAGCTCACAAGCACACGTACAGCATCAAGTTTGTATTTTCGTGGCACTTGGCGGGCCACTAGGCAGCTACCGTGGGGTTCTACTATTGACATGGTGTGACTATGTGAGTGCTTGTTGGTGCCTTGCCTGCTCCTGCTTGCCTTTTCTCAGCTGCCGACCAGGGCCACAAGGGCACCCGGGCTGTTTTCTGTGTTTGCGTCTCAGGTTTTTTAGGGTTGGGCGGCTAGCCTCATACTTTGTTAAGTCCAAGCAAAAGATTGACGGGGGCTAACTCTTGACTGGCCTCCCGCTCAGGCAGGAGGGCTGGCATCACCATCCCAACCTGGCCATAAAGGCATAAACCACCCAAGAGCCCTTTTTCGGAAGGGCCAGACAGAGCCAACCGGAGGCACTGCCTTATCCTTTTATATCGGCTACATTTCAGCTACAATTGGCCTGCCTTGTCTGCTGAACACATTTAAGTTTAAATGCCAGCAAACAGTCCTAGGTGCCTCCCTTTTCCCCGCTTAAATGCTTGTTAGTACAATGGGGCGATTCTCAAATGTTTTGTTGTCACCAACATAGCGCCCGTCCAGCCGTACGCCTGGGCACCCTCAAGCCAGCACACCTGGATGCCTCTTCTTCTTCCGCACTCCCACCTGCCATCTTACCCGCCGCCCAGCCCGCCCGCCCGCCCGCCTAAACGCCCGACTGTCTGTCTGCCTGCCTGCCCGTAAGAAAGTGGCGTACACTTTATGACTCGTTCATCTGATAGTTTTGGTTTCAGTACCGGTTGATCTCAAGCACTTATTATCAGCAGGACTAACTTTTCCTAGCCTAAACCTTTGATCATAAATCCCCAAACTCTATGCGGTACTAAGGTTCAAATACGATGATGCTCAGGTTTTCCGTCATCACTCGCGATCATGTCGTCACCGTCGATGCGTCCCCGCGCCGGTGCGCCTACCACGACTCTGTTGCTGCTGCTGCTGCTGCTGCTATCAGCCGCACTGCCAATGTGGACTGCAGGCCAGCAGGCCTCCGCCAGCAATTTAAACATCTCTCCCCACAGCAGTACAAACCGAACACGCAGTACAAGCGGTACAAATGGCGGCCCTGATCTCCTCCAGGTCAACAAGCAGCAACAGCCAACCACCGCCGGCGCTGCTCCTCAACAGACCGTCACGCGCGGCGATGCTGCGTCTACCCTATTCGGTGCCTCCTCCTCCCCGTCCTCCTTACCAGCAGCCTCCTCCGGATATACCAGATCTACTGGATCCACCGGATCTGCCTTGCCAGATCAGCCTCAGCTGACGTACGAAACCCTCCGCCTGGTGCCTCATCCAAGCCGGGCCCAACTGTCGCTCAAAAAGGTGCAGCAGACGCACCAAGGCATCCCCGTGTTCGGTCACACCTTCGTTGTGGGAGTCAGCGCGAGCGGCGAGGAGCAGGCAGAGGGCACATACGGCACAGCAGTCACAGGTCAGTGTATGAAAAAATGTTGAGGGTTAAGGGTTGAGGGTTACATTTTTCAACGAGGACGAGCGGTGGGCGGCAAGAAGCAGGCACGTACGATAAAGCTGCCACGGGTTGGTTAAATAATTATTTAAGTATGGATAGGGGTTCAGGGTTACGCTCTTCACCAAGTGCGGGCGGCGCGGAGCAGGCAGAGGGCACATACGACGCAGTAGTCACAGGTCAGTGCATGCAAATTTTGTTTAGGGTAAAGGGTTGAGAGTTACGGGGTTTTGACCGAGGCCAAGGCTGAACTATTTGGCTGCCTGCATGTCTAACTGACTGCTGAACTGACATTTGACTGCCTGATTGACATTTGACCACCCAACTGACATTCACAGGCCTGGACTCGGCTATTCCTGATGTGACGCATGTGCCTAATGAGGACAAGGCCGACCTATTTGGCTGCCTAGATGACTGCCTATCTGATATTCGGCTGTCTGACCGACATTTGACAACCTAATTGACATTTGACCACCCAACTGACATTCACAGGCCTGGACTCGTCTATTCCTGATGTGACGCATGTGCCTAATGTGGACAAGGCCGACCTATTTGGCTGCCTAGATGACTGCCTAACTGACATTCTGCTGTCTGACTGACATTTGACCACCCAACTGACATTTGACCACCCAACTGACATTCACAGGCCTGGACACGGCTGTCCCTGATGTGACGCCTGTACTCTCTGAGCAGGAGGCCATCCTGGCCTTTACCAGTAGACTGGTCAGCGTCCCCGGTGTGGACAAGAGTCCCGAGGCGACCGCAACAGGCAGCAACAAACCAAAGGCTACAACAGGCAGCAGCAGAAACAACCGAATGGCTGCAACAGGCAGCAGCAGCAACAACCCAAAGGCTACAACAGGCAGCAGCAGCAACAACCCAAAGGCTGCAACAGGCAGCAACAATAACCCCGAGGTCGTCACGGCTAAGGCCAAGCTGTACATCTGGTTGGCGGAAGCTAAGGTATGTAATTAGTGTGAGATGTTCGATTCATATGACTGAAATCCGGTGGGCTGAGATCTGCTTGGCTGAAATCTGCTTGGCTGAGATCTGCTTGGACGAGATCTGGTGGGCTGAAATCTGGCTGGGCAAGATCTGGTTCGCTGAAATCTGGTGGGATCAGGTATGGACGTATGGTGGGCTGTGTTTGGGCTGCTGCAATCTGACTGCTTCTGACCTTATGGGCTGAGATTTATTTTGATTCTGAGATGCGTGATGAGCTTCGTTGATATGGTAGATGTAGCTGGCTGTAACCTATAATGTTATGGATCCTATACCCTGGCGGATTTCTCAATCCCCAGACAGCAACCTGCGTGATCTTCCCCCCAACCCCAAATCGTCCGACTCTCTACAGGCTGGACACCTTTTCTTCCGCCCTTAATTTCAAGTTACTAGCAATATAATCGACCGATTATAAAGTGGTAATCTGGGACATACCAAGTGTATCTACCTTCAGTTTTCGCGAATTTTCAATGATGAAAAAATCATTTTAGGGCGAGGGCCCTATGATGCCGGATCACATAATGCGGCCACCACCAGCGTCACTTGGGGCCTGACCTCCGCCGGCCTTGTCAAGTGTCTCGTTGTTTTATTCACTGTAGAATACATTTGCCTTCCCCATAATTTATGTTGTTTGGGGTTGAGGGATACATGAATATATTAGCTATTGTCTGTCGACGAAGTTTTCAGTCAGAAATCCAGAGTTTTGGTCGGAAGTTTGCCATGAGGGCAGCATTATAATAAGTCACTTACACAAACACAAGGGGAGGCATATCAAATCTTCGGTATCTATTTACTTATTTTGTGTTTTTGGTTTATTTACAGGTTCAAGGGCTGGACACCTTTCCTTCCACCAAGAACGCAGCCGCCAGCAGCATCACATTGGGCCCGACCACGACTGACCTCAACACTCAGCACCGTGCGCACTTAGCCTACTTGGTGGACCTCACATTCCTACAGCCAACGGTCAGTGGTAGCAGGGGGGGTAGTGTCTAGGCTGCTTTCCTAGGATAGCTCTGCATGCCTAGGATAAGTATGAATCGTAGCTAACGGTCTGTGGTAGTGTCTGAGCTGCTTGCCCAGGAAAAGTCCCATATATTAGGTATGAGGCACCGCGCCCTCGTGGCCTACTTGGTGGACCTCACATTCCTACAGCCAACGGTCAGTGGTAGCAGCGGAGCGGGGTAGTGTCTTGGCTGCTGGGCCAGAGGCGGGGGTGCGGTTAATTTTTGGCAATTAACGGGACAGCTTCTATCTTGAAACGACACGGATCATGTTTCTGGTTGGACGCTGTTGACCTCACCTTCCTACAACCAATGGTCAGTGGCACTTTCTAGGCTGCTGACTCAGGATATGTCCCATGTATAAGATAGCTAAACAAATGCACGATTCACACACTCTCTTGTAGCGCGGCAAGGCCGCTGCGCTCATCCTGCCGGAGAGCATTTATGTTTCTGTCCAGAGCCCAAACCCTATCTCTCTATCCAGAGCCCAAACCCTATCTCTCTATCCAGAGCCCAAACCCTATATTTGTATCCAGAGCCCATAGCGGTCAACGAGCACTCAATGTTCTTATGTACATAAGCTGCGACGCTCCGCTGGACTGCGAAGAACAAGTGCACTTCAAATCGAAAAACAATCGAAAAACAAATGCACTTCATTACACCCGCAGCTCGTCGGTATGGCCGGCGCATTGCCCGAGAGCGCCCACGCGTTTGTCGACGCCACGACGGGCGAGGTGCTGCAGGCGTGGGTGGACCAGCGCAAGCAGCACGTGGCAAGGTCGAGGGAGTATGGAGACCAGGATGGCTTTCCTTGGGACAACAGCGAGGCCGGATCTACCGGATCTACTGGATCTACCGGAACTTCTGGATCTGGAGTGAGCCCTAAGGTAATAATGGTGTATGCAGGGGAACAGCGAGATGCTTTATGTGTGCAGTTGTGGATAATTTCTGCGAAGTGGAGGAAGTTAGGGTTTTGCCCCGGGGACAGCAGCACTGTGCAAGGGACCAGATCTAGGGGCTATACAGGCTGTACAGAATCTACTGGATCTACCGGATCCAGAGGCGGCATCGGAAGCAGCTGCTAGGTATGGTAATCAGAAGGGTGATGCTGAGAGACAGTGAGACGCCTCATACCATGTGCACAGACGTTAGGGTTGAGGGTTAAGGGGTTCTGGGCAGCGCTTAGAAAGAGATCTGAAGCAGTAGCGGAAGCTGCGGCAAGATAAGCAAGGTGCATGCAGGGAGGGGGAGGGGGGGGTAGAGATCGTGTGAAGCTTTAGGTATTTATTCAGTGTGAACCATACCACCTTCAGGAGGCTGCCGGGCGGGCGTTGGGCCAGTAGTCACTTGATTAATGTATGGTCGGTGGCCTGGGCGGCAGTCTTTTATTTTTATTTGTTTTTAATTTGCTATTTTCCTCCGCCCCGCGCCGCGGCAGCCAGTCCGTCGACTCTCCCACCGCACTGTAAAAATTAGTACTGGTAAGAAACGGCATTTCTTTTTGATGCATTTTTCTGCTGATGTGTTACCGTGGATTTGATTTGCTTCCCCACAGTCAGACAGAAAGTAATGCTTTCTTTCAACGCTGCCCTCGGGGCAAATTTTTGACAACAATCTTAATTTCCAACTAAAAACTGGCGTCGACAATCGATCATTACCAGCAGTTGGTTCCTTGATCCCTCAACCCCGAACAACATCAATTGTGAGGGGAGGCAAAGTAAATCTACGGTACCATGCCGGTACCGGCAATATATGCATTGTTTGAATTACATGTCTTGCCCCGCAGTTGTCCGCTCAGGTCCACGCCAGCCGCCGCAGCCTGTCGGCCGCGTCCTCCAGCAAGAAGCAACGCGGCATCTGGGCTATCGGCGGCAACGAGCGCACCGGCCCGATCCACTACAATTGCAGCAGCTTTGCAACGCCCGAGCTCGTTGTCACGGAGACCGCAGAGGGTGACTGCATGTTCGCCAACAACTTTGCTAAGACGGGCGACCCGCACGCCATCGACTACTCAGCTTCTCCGCAGGTACTACGCGCTTAACCCTAAAAACCCTCTACCCTAAATCCTTAACCCTAAACCCTAAACCCCACACAATCGACTACTCAGCTTCTCCGCAGGCACGTGCTTATCTCAAAGGTTGTGCTTGTTTGCAGGCAGACAGACCGTGCACGTGGCTAGGCAAGCAGGACGGTAGGGGGCAGCATTTGAGGCACGTGCTCATCTCATGTCGTTTTTTATTTCACCTGCAATAATGGGCTCCTGGCAGAACCTGAGCAGTGCGCAACACCGTTCTTTATTTATTCACTGAACCTCATTTATTTACTATCAGTCCGACAAACTGGTTTTTCTTTAATTTGCCCGTAGTTGGGTGGCAGTTGGGAGGCCATGGGCTGGCAGAACCTGAGCAACCCCGTTGTTTTACTTTTTTTATTCACTTGACCGAGGGGGGGGGGCAAAAGAAAGCCAGGGACCCCATGCCCCCAAAAATAATCGAGCACCCAAGCCTACCACCCACCCACCTACCGCCTCCGGAACCCATTGAAATTCGAATATCTCAGCCATAATTCAAAATTACAGGGCATCTAAGGGGTGTTTTTTTATCAGCTCGTCAAGGCGTTTCTACTGGTATATTTCAATTTGTTAGCTGATGACAATTCATGCCAACAGTCAATTTGGGTGCTGGGCTCAGCCAGGCTATTGAGTACCGACCAATGCTCGCTAGCGATCACAATTCATACCAACAGTCAATTTGGGTCCTGAGCTCAGCCAGGCTATTGACTACCGACTTCTTCTAGCTAGCGATCACATGTTTCCAGAAGGTAGATGGCCTGGATGGCGGTGGCAATGCGATGGCATCAGCCTTCATCTTGGCCATGAGCTCCCTCACTGTCTTCTTCCTCTCCCTCAGCGGGACCTCTTTGCCGAGTACTCCCTCTAATTCCTCCACCGTCACCGCATAGCTTGCCACATCTGCCTCCGCCAGCTGCTGATCGGGATGGGCTGTCAGCATGTGATCAAGGTAGTGATTGCTCCAGACCCACGGGCGGGGGACGGGTGGATCCCTGCTCCTGCAGACATGGCATGGCACTGGCCTGTTGGTGCAAGGATTGGCGGCTGACGCCTTGTGCGCTGAGGCGTATGACATCTTGTGGTGCAGAGGGCATGCGGAGCTGACTTTCACGGTACTGCTGTTAGAGCCGTTTCCCAGCTCTGACCTGCACATGCCAGAGTCCCGGTCTCCACACACAGCACCACGGAAGCCACATGCTTCATCAGCATGAGGCTCCAAGCTGCAGGCTGCGCCACATTGGCCCAACAAGATATGGCGTGCGACGTGCAAACGCATAGCGGATTACATGACCTTCTTCCCACACCCAGCCACCCTGCAGTCCACAAGCACATCCTTAGCTGCTGATGGCCCAGGCTGATTCTGGCGCT
Source organism: Limnomonas spitsbergensis (assembly GCA_037349105.1). Classification (NCBI taxonomy): domain Eukaryota; kingdom Viridiplantae; phylum Chlorophyta; class Chlorophyceae; order Chlamydomonadales; genus Limnomonas; species Limnomonas spitsbergensis. The sequence goes on along the minus strand of JAYJMM010000094.1, from coordinate 1,049,825 downwards.
GCTCTAGCTGCTGAGGCACGCTGTTGCAAAGAGGCCATAACTTGGCCTCACTGCCTCCGTAAGGGAACTCGGCTGAGCCTGCCCATCCGAGTCCATGTTGAGAAGTGAACCCAACACACCCTGCTGATGCAGCCCATCCCACACCTCCATGAGCACAGTCAGGAGGATGACCTGGAGCTGGGCGCCCATGGCCTTGCAAGAAGGGATCACTATCAAGGGGACCGCAGGTGTAGCCGTTGTCGGCATAGGCCTGCACGAAGGTGACTAGGGCCTCAGATGCCAGGTGGCATCTCCCCGCTGTCACCTGGCTGAAGAGGGCCTGAATCGCATCCATGCTGTCGAGTAGGAGGGACGCATTCTCGTGGTGCTCATAGCAGATGCCGCTGACCTGGTTGGAGTCTGGAGGCCCTGGGCTTGCAGAACCTGAGCAACGCCGTTATTCCTGTATGTATTTATTTATTCATTGAACCTCATCTATTTACTATTGCTCTGATATACCGGTACTGAATGCTTATTTAATCTGCCTGCAGCTGGGCGGAAGCTGGGAGGCCCTGGGCTGGCAGAACCTGAGCAACGCCGTCGACGACCCCAAGCAGTGGGAATGGCTGTACAAGATGATGGCCACGAAAACTGTCAAGTGCCCGGCCAAAGGTGGGTCACCAGAACCAGCAAGTACCGGTATGTGCCCAGCCAAATGAGATGTGATGCAACCAATTGTCTTTAGGCGAGAGTGGTGCTATTGACTTTGGGTGCATCTGCTACGCTTTAGCTACAACCAGCCTGGAGGGCTTGCAGTGCTTCAGCTACGCTTCAGCTACAATTAGCCTGCAGGGCTTGCACGGCATGGTGCACTGAGCCGTGTCGCTTGGGCCGCCGGACGTAGGCTGGGTATGGTTTGTTCTTCATCACTGTAGATTTGCTTTGCCTTCCCTCATGCTTTATGTTGTTTGGGGTTGAGGGATCCGTGAATTTACTGATTATCGATTGTTGACGCCAGAAGGCAAATCAAATCTACCGTAGCCCATTGGTGGTGACCCGGCGGCCCCACAAAAGTGGCCTTTGCGCCCCAAGAGAAACACGCCTATTTACTTCCCGCAGGCCAGCACGCCGAAACTGTGCGACTCCGCGCACCCGTTCGTAATAGAAATTTAGGTATAAATGTGCGCTAAGGCGCTTCCTCACGACGGTTTATTTATTTATTTCCTCGATACCGAACTTAAAGATTGCCTTCCCGCACAGATACAGTTTTCGAGGGGTGCGTGATAGGCCGCGCAAGGTAAAGAAAAATGTATACCGGTGTCCAGGGCGTGTGATTACGACGCTGGGCGGCGTTGGTTAGAATTGGTTGGAATCTATCAGAATCAGGCGAAATCGGGCAGTGCGTCGACTCCCGGTAATAAATAAATAAAACCCTGCGGGACTTGAACAATTGAAAAAACTGCGGGACTTCAGAAACAATTTTATTTTGCTAGGGGTGCAGGAAGGCTGTTCAAATGTACGGTACCATCGGCACTGATAAGTCTACTTAGTTCTGAATTTATATGTTTTCTCTTCCGGTCTTATTTCGCACGCCAGTCCACTGTCTCTCACCACAGCATCGCCAGCGCCTGATCCTAGGATACGGACGTCACGTCACTGATGCCCCTCGTGCCTGCCACGCACCCCCCACTGTCTACACCCTCATACCCCGTTGGGCCATGTCCCTCCCACTCATCCATCTACCCTGCAGGCCATAACACAGACACTCATGCCCCCTGCTCGGCTAGTAACACTTTTTCCCACACTTCCATCTACCTATCATGCAGGTCAGGACGCTGCCACCAACATTCCCCCCACCCAGCTATCCTTTCTTCCATATGTCGTGCAGGCCTGGTGCAGGCCAATACGCTGTCGCTGAAACCCCCATATCCCTTTTTCCCGCACGTCCATCTGTCATGCAGGTCAGTACGCTGCCACCAACGACACCTTTGCCGGCGCCTACTCCCAAGACGCGGACGTCACGGCGCTCATGCCCCTCGTGCTGTCCATGTGGCAAGACTGGCTGGGCGTCAACGTCAACGCGGTCCTCGAGGCCGTTGACGTCCCCACGCCGCTGCTCGTCATCCCGCACTTCGACCCCGCCCTGGAGAGCGCGGGGTCGACCGCGTGGTACATTTTCTGTGGGGACGCATTCGACAGCCGGTTCTTCTACCCGCTGTGCACCGGCGACGTGCTTGCGTACGCGGTGGGGGATATGATGACGCGGCACCTTAACGCGCGCCTCATCCGGTTCGGCCAGAGCGGCGGCTGGAGCACGGCGTTCAGCAACTTCGCTGCCATGACGTACATCTACTACACCCGCAGGGAGGTCGGTGAAGATTAACACTGTTCATGACAGGGCAAATTTCCGGCACTTTTCAGCTACATTTCAGCTACGGTACATCATAGCCTGCCGTGGCTAAAGGTCGGCATGGGGCAGCAAGCCTTGCTCCTTGGGCCCTTGGAGGCCGATGAGGTACCAAACCAAACCAAGCCAATGTGGTTTTAAAGTTTGGCACACCGCCCATAGGCCCCGCTGTGGTTCAGTCCCAGTTAGCACACGGTGGTGGCCGCCCAGTGGACACCCAAAGGAACAGTGCACCCTGAACCCGCGGTTTTCAGGTTTGAGAGAATTTGTCAATTACGTTATTACACCTCTGGTTTCGGAGTGTGTGATAGAGGATGCCGTGTGCCTGCCCAGAGAACCCAGTGCCCTAAACCCTAAACCCTAGACCTGAACCCCTGTTCCTCAGATTTCGGAGTATGTGATGGGTGACGCCGTACGCCTGCCCCGCCTTGGCCTCGTCAACATGCGCAGCGGATCCGTGTACGGTGATGCCAACTCAGTCACCAATGCTTCGTCCCTGGTCTGGGACCTGCTGGCCGGCCCGCCCAACCAGGCGTTCTACGCTCTGTCGATCACACGCTGCTTTGATCCCAAGGTAAGGACACTCTGACATTTGAATTTTGATTTGAATTCACACTGGCGACCACCCGCTGCTCAAAAAATTACACCGCCTGAGATAAACTCGTGGCCAAGGAAACTTGGTTCACCCCACCCCTGCTGGCCCTCCTCAGATAAACTCGTGGCCGAGGCATCTCGGTTTACCCCGCATACCCCTGGTCGCTCTCCTCAGATAAACTCGTGGCATCCCTCCTCTGCTTGCCCTCCTCAGGTGGCCATGAGGATCGCCCAGCATGCGGCCAACCTGTACTTCACTCCCATCACCTCATTCCACGATGGCGCTCAGGCGTGGATTCACGCAGCCAAGGACCTGGGCTACCCAGATGCACCTATCCGGAAGGTGCGGGCTATTGGTTGCTTTCAGCTACATTTCAGCTACTTCACTAATGCATAAGTATTTCATCTGCTGGAGGAACCCAGTCATGCTACCCGGATGCTCCTGACTGGAAGGTTATTCCGACTCGTTTGCTATCTTCAGCTACAACTCAACAACTGAAAGTTATGATTCAACTGCAATACGGCTATGTTGAAGCTAAAATTCAGCTACATTTAGTTCCAAGTTTCTATCTGCTGTTATGAACAAAAGCAGACACCTCTATGCACATTCTGTGAACCTGTGTGTTGTGTTCAGCTTCAATTGAGCTACAGAATCCCGCCAGGTATCACAGGTGTGCGCAACAGGTAACTATTCCCACATTTGAATCTGAATTTAAGATGGTCAGGTGTGTAGCGATTTACACATGTGGCATGTGCGTGCGACCTTTTGCAGCATGATCCTAATTTTGATTTTGAAATTGAATTTGAATTTGAAATGGGTAGGTGTGGAGCAACCTCGGCTTGTGGCAGGTGTGTGGTGCCCGCGAGGAATACCAGCCCGGCGTCGCGATCTGGACCAACAAGAACGGCGCCAAAGGCAAGCCTATCCACATCGGCAATCTCAGCTCTGCATTCATCATGGGCGCGAACAATGGCGACGATGGCAGCGACTTCCAGTATGCCGATAACAAGTGGTGCGGGGTCAGCTTCAACCTCGTTGCCGACGCGTGGCCGCCGCTGCCGGGGTACGGCAGCATGCCCGACCTGTACGTCGGGATGGACCAGAAGCCTGACATGAACAACGCCTCCACCTGGGCGTGCGTGCTGTACGCTGCCTCGCACCCGTCAATGCCGTCATGCGACGTGCCGCTCCTGCCCAACGTGACGTACTTCGTGACCGCGATGGGGCAGGAGGACTGGAAGAACGTGAACATAGAGGTGGTCCTGTGGGGCCCGACTGCCACTGCTAAGGGCAACGTGTCTCGTGGCAGGTGCGTGGACATTAGGGTTTAGGTTGTGTTGTTGGTTTCAGGGTTCACGAACGAGAACATAGAGATAGCCCTTTGGGGCTCCGGCTGCCACTGCTGAGCGTCTAATGGTTTGTGCGCGGGCATTAGGGTGTAGGGTTAGGTTTTCGTTTGAAGGTTCTAATTGCTTTGGGGCTGGAGTAATGAAAGAGTTGTGTACGTAGAGGGGGTCATTTGGGGCCCAACTGCCACGTACAAGAGTATAGCATCTTGTGGCAGGTGAGTGGGGGGGTAGGGTTTAGGGTTGATTTGTCGTTGACGGGGTTCAAGTGTGTTGGGGCAATAGAACTGTCGGGATGTGAATGAAGAGGTGGCGACGATTACAAGTGCGTGTGTCATGTGAGTGCTAAACCCTTCATTCTAAGGCCCTACACCGAGAAGCCTGTGGGGGTAGTGCTAAACCCTAAACTCTTCACCCTGAATTGTACTGTACACCCCAAGGTTAACATATTTGGCAGTAGGGCCCCAAAGCAGTGCTACGGTTTTAGGGGTTCAGGGTTCACGGTTAAGCGGTCCTTTGGGGCCCTGGTGTGACCTGTAAGGGCAGGGCAGGTGTTGGGGATTTGGTATCGAGTTGCGGGTTTGGGTTATATTGAATTGGATGAATAGCTCGGTTTAGGCTTCAGGTCAATGACGGTAAAACTCTGGGCCTGTGCTGAAAGGGCTCCGCTGGCGGCCGGCCGGGCGAGTCACCAGGCATGTGGCATGGAAAACAATCCACCCTGTGCTCCACTGCTCCCCTCCCTTCCAATCCTCGCCCACTCCCCGATCTCCTCCTGCTCATCAGGTATATGCTGCAAGAGGGTGGGGTGACGCCCGCTGTCTCGGCCGCTGAAGAGCTTTGCTTCCTCGGGGGAGCGTGCCAGAAGAACAAGGAGTGCGAGAGTGGGAGGTGCAAGCGCGGCTATTGCGAGCAGGCCAAGACCGGGCGCCGTGCCGCATCTTTTTAAAGTTCCACGAGGAGCTGATATCGAGGAGTGTGAGGGCGGGAGGTGCAAGCACGGCTGCTGCAAAGTAGCCAAGACCTAGGGACAAGACTCAGAACCTAGATTCTGGTCCAAGATCTGCAACCTAGATTCTGGAGTCAAGACCCACAACCTAGAAACTGGTCCAAGATTCTGGGTCAAGACGTAAACCAAGATTCTGCGCCTATGAAGACTGTGATCCATGGACAAAGATAAAGAATCTGGGTCAAGACCCGGGGACACGACCAGGGGACATGACCCTAGCTAGGGCTGTGTTGCACCTTCGAGGACTTCTTTGCCTTCTTGGGGAATAGACTTGAGAGGGGCAGGGGTACTTCGGGCTGCCTTTTCCTTTTGGGGGGGTATTCTTTCTCCTTTGTGTCCTGCTTCTACTTTCCCTCTTACCTTAGTTTCTTTTCTTCCAACGGGACAGTTGGGCGCCCACACGGCCGAGCCGTTTTGAGCAGGGCCCAGAGGTGTAATGTCATTGATCTTCGACGACTTCTGCGGCCCACTCTTAATTTCATTCAATAGGCTGACTGGAGCAGAGTTGAGCGCTTGTTTTTTTAATTGTTAACAAAAATGACCATTAGTCCAGCGGGGCATCACACTTCATACCTGGGACAAGTAATAGCCAAGCCTTTCGGACAATCCTGAACTTGACCACCCGTAGGATAATTGTTGTTGATAACCATACGAATTTTAATCACCAAGTGTTCCATGGTTCATGATATCAAGACACTGGTTGATATTAAGACACTGATGAAGTATTTAGAATCCTGCGCTGCATCACATTCGATTCCTAGTTCGGTGAAGGCAACATATCTTTCTTGTCCTCAACGAGGGGGAGGGGCAAAGAGCGAGCTTGAACCCCCATCATGGAGAAATGTTTGAAGACCCCTGGCTCTCCCCCGAGCCTCCGGAACCCAGTCAAACCTTCATTCTCACAAGAAAAAAGGATAATGGAGGAGGAGTAGGATTAATTCATATCAGCTCAACCGTGCGCTTCTAATGGTGTCCCTCACTGTATTCGGTTCACAAATGCCACACGGTGAAACAAAGCAATCAAAACCCTGATACTCGTTGATTTTGGAGGATGAGATCTTTCCAGGCAGATTTCACACCTCCCTCGGCTCAAACTACCTTAACAATTTAATCTTCTCACGACCCACCTTCTCCCCACCTTCTCCGCCTGGAATGAAGCCCTGATCGCTTAGCAAGGCCTAGCACGTTGAGGGAAACATGGCTTCCAACAAAATCTGTTGGAACCCTAAATAATAAAAGGAAGGCAACGGAACTTCCAGAGTTCCAGCACAGTATGCTATTCAAGCCCTAGGCCGCCCAAGACAGCATAGCGTCCAGCAAAATCCGTTGGAGTCCTGAATAGTCAAATGAAGGCAACATAACAGGCTGCCATACTTCCAGTATGTTATTAAAAACCCTAGTACCTCGAAGGTAGCATAGCCCCCAACAAGATCTGTTGGAGCCCTGGCCCGTTGTCGGTGTAACGTCATACACATGTTCTTCAACTCCTAGTCCCTCGAAGGTAGCATAGCCCCCAACAAGATCTGTTCGAGCCCTGGCCCGTTGTCGGTGTGCACCCAGTGGCCAGCTGAGGGCAGTGCGTGGTAGTGGAGCACAGAGCTGACACTACCCTATTCCCTCGAAGGCAACATGGCTTTCAGCAATATCTGTTGGAGCCCTGGCCCGTTGTCGGTGTGCACCCAGTGGCCAGCTGAGGGCAGTACGTGGTAGTGGAACCCAGAGCTGACAGAACCCTGCATGTGGTGGGGGGCGGGGTTAGGGTTCAGAGTCAAGGGTTAAGCCCACATCACTCTAGAGCTGAGAACCCTGCACGTAGTGGGGCGGGTCAAGGTGGTTCAGGTGGTTTAGCCCACATCAATCCAGAGCTGACAGAAGTGTGTGTGTGTGGGGGGGGGGGGGCAGAGTTGAGGGTTTAGGGCTTAGCCCACATCAGTCCAGAGCTGACAGAACTGTGTGTGTGTGTGTGTGGGGGGGGGGGGTTGGAGGGCAGAGTTGAGGGTTTAGGGTTTAGCCCACACCAATCCAGAGCTTACAGAACCCTGTGTGTGTGTGTGGGGGGGGGGGGGGGGGGGGCAGAGTTGAGGGTTAAGGGTTAGGCCCACATCAATCTTGAGCTGACAGAACCATGTGTGTGTGTGTGTGTGTGTGGGGGGGGGGGTCGGGGGATGAGTGGCAGAATTGAGGGTTTAGGGTTAAGCCCACATCAATCCAGAGCTGGCAGAATCCTGCACATGGTGGGGTGAGTATCAGAGTTCAGGGTTAAGGATTTAGCCCACATCACTCCAGAGCTGACAAAGACCTACACGTCATTATAGAGTGGGTGGGCGAAGCCAGGATATTGCAAGCAGGGGGGAGATGCCGGTGTGCATCCAGTGGCCATCACAGGGCAGCATGAGGTATTGGTACCCAGAGCTGACTGAACTCCGACCCAACACGTGCTTGGACAGAGACTGAAATTTCCCAGCTCAAGCGTATTTGGGTTTCATAGCTCAAGCGTATTTGGGGGTGTCACATGGGGGTGGGCCCTCTTGCCACTCTTTTTATGCCTTACTCCCTTTTATCTCCCAAGTGTTTCCTTTATTTAAATAAATAACCCTGTTCCTTTCGTTCCCAATTGCCCCCCCCCCCCCCCTTCGCTGGTGGCACCTAAGGGTGGGACTCAGGAGGTGTGGGAACCTGGTGTGACCGGTGTCACATGGGGGTGGGCCCTCTTGCCGTCCTTATATGTCTTACCCCCTTTCATCCTGCCAAGTGTTTCCTTCATTTGAATACACATCTCTGTTTCATTTACTTAAATAAACGCCGTTGTTTCCAGTTCACCCCCCCTTGCAGTTGTCACCTGAGGGTGTCACCCTGGGGGTGGGACCCCTTGGTTGCCGCTCCTTTCCTGTCTTACGCCCTTCCATCCTTCCAAGCCTTTCCTTCAGTCAAATGTTTCCTTCGTCACTCCCCCCAGCCAATGTCACCTGAGGGCGGGATCCCTTGCTGGCGCTTGCCGCCGCTTCCAACCGCCCAACCGACCTAGGCTCCCACCTGCTCACGGAAAGAAAATAATGGAAGGCAGGCGTGAGAGTTCAGGAAACAGTGCAGCCCTGGCTCTCATCAGACAAACAGGAACAAATATGTCACTTGATGGGCGTGAGAGTTAAGAGAACAGCGACCTTGGGGCCCATGCCGCATGCCCGCCGTTTCACAATAAACAGAAACGAAGGGAGTGGCGAAGGTCATGGCTAATGCCGCATGCCTGCCGTTTCACATAAAAAGAAAGAAGCAAACTGCGCAGGACGGGGCCGATGCCGCATGCCCGTCGTTTCACATCAAAAAGAAAGGAAGGGAGTGGCGCAGGTCATGGCTAATGCCGCATGCCTGCCGTTTCACATAAAAAGAAAGAAGCATGCGGCGCAGGACAAGGCCGATGCCGCATGAGGGGCTTCAGGGTGAAAGGAACAGCTCAGCTCAGCGCAAGCTCAGCTGAGTGCGGGTAAACGAAGGGAACAGCTCAGCACAAGCTCAGCTGATCGCGGGGAAGTGAAGGGATCAGCTCAGCTCAGCGCAAGCTCAGCTGAGCGCGGGGAAGTGAAGGGAACAGCTCAGCTCAGCGCAAGCTCAGCTGATCGAGGGGAAGTGAAGGGAACAGCTCAGCTCAGCGCAAGCTCAGCTGAGTGCGGGTAAACGAAGGGAACAGCTCAGCACAAGCTCAGCTGATCGCGGGGAAGTGAAGGGAACAGCTCAGCTCAGCGCAAGCTCAGCTGAGCGCGGGGAAGTGAAGGGAACAGCTCAGCTCAGCGCAAGCTCAGCTGATCGAGGGGAAGTGAAGGGAACAGCTCAGCTCAGCGCAAGCTCAGCTGATCGAGGGGAAGTGAAGGGAACAGCTCAGCTCAGCGCAAGCTCAGCTGAGCGCGGGGAAGCGAAGGGAACAGCTCAGCTCAGCGCAAGCTCAGCTGAGCGCGGGGAAGTGAAGGGAACAGCTCAGCTCAGCGCAAGCTCAGCTGATCGCGGGGAAGTGAAGGGAACAGCTCAGCTCAGCGCAAGCTCAGCTGAGCGCGGGGAAGTGAAGGGAACAGCTCAGCTCAACGCAAGCACAGCTGATCGCAGGGAAGTGAAGGGAACAGCTCAGTTCAGCGCAAGCTCAGCTGATCGCGGGGAAGTGAAGGGAACAGCTCAGCTCAGCGCAAGCTCAGCTGAGCGCGGGGAAGTGAAGGGAACAGCTCAGCTCAGCGTGCGGGACAAAGCCATCTGCGCCCCCTGCACCCCTCCACCCTAGGATGGTCACCTATTACACCATTCACCCTGTACAAATTGGACCCATGAACCCAACGGGTGGCTTTCCACACATACTTTTAAATTTGAATTTAAATACAAAGCATCCCCCGTTCCCCCCCCTGCACCCCTCCACCCCAGGATGGTCACCTGTCCCACCGCTCGCCCCGGACAAAATGGACCGATGACGCCAAGGGGGGGCTCTCTACACACACTTCTGAATTCGAATTTGAATTCGAATTTGAGTTCATTTGCATCCCCCGCCCCTCCCTGCACACCTCCACACTTGGATGGTCACCTATTTGACCATTCGCCCAGGACAAAGTGGACCCCTGACCCCAACGGGGGGCTCTTCACACACACTTTTAAATTTGAATTCAAATACAAAGCATCCCCCGTCTCCACCCTACGCCCCTGTATGGTCACATATCTGATCGCTCGCCCCAAAATGGATCGATGCCGCCTAAGATGGGCTCTCAAACACTTTTAAATCCGGATTTGAATTCAAACGCAAGGCATCGTTTGCATCCCGCATCCCCCCCCTACGCCCCTCCACCCTTGGATGGTCACCTGTCCGATGTGGACAGGACCGATGACGCCAATGGGGTGCCTCTCCACACACACTTTCAAATTTGACTTCAAACACTAGGAGTCATTTGCATTCCCCCCTGCCCCCCTACGCCCCTAGATGGTCACCGGTCCGACCGCTCGCCGTGGACAGAATGGACCAAAGACGCCAAGGGGGGGCCCTCCACACACTTTTGAAGCCAAATTTGAATTCAAATACAAAGCATCATTTGCATCCCCCGCCCCCCCTACGCCCCTCCACCCTTCGATGGTCACCAGTCCGACCGCTCGCCACGGACAAAATGGACCGATGACGCCAAGGGGGGGCTCTCCACCCACACTTCTGAATCCGAATTTGAATTCAAATACAAAGCATCAGTTGCCCCCCCCCGCACCCCTCCGCCCTTGGATGTTCACCTGTCAGACCGCTCGCCACGGACAAAGTGGACCGATGACGCAAAGGGGGGGCTCTCCAAAACGCCCCAGCAATCCGTGACCCTGTAGCAGGCGCAGACGTGTTATATTTTCCATTTGTATGTACTAACTTCAAAACATTTTACAGTGTCGATGGGGCCAGTGACCCGCAGGAAGCAGGCACCATGTGAACCGTACTTTCAGATTGCCTTCGATCAAAAGTATTATTTCCTAGGGGTGCGGGATAGGCCACGCGGACTATCAAATAAGTGATACCCCTGCCCGGGGTGCGCGATGAAGACAATGGGCGGAATCGGTTATAATTGGTTGGCATCAGTCAGAATCGGTCGGAATCGGGATGTGCGTGGCCTGATAAACGATTGACCGAGTCCCTGCAGGAATACATAAACAATTAAGAAACCCCTGCGGGGCTTTAGTTACATTTCCCCTAGGGGTGCGGGAAGGCTATTTTTATTGTATGGTGGTTCGGCATTCCTGTAGGTAATGTTTTCAGTCCACCTTCAAAAAACATGTAAGGCAGTTTCAAATTTGTTGAAACTTAAAAAAAAAACAGGTTTCAGGGGATTCAATGTAATCCAAGACCCTTTGCCCAAACCCTGAATAATATAAGGGCGCACTGTTCCCCCTCAAAACAAGCATCAATATACATACGGGCCATGCATGTTTGCCACCCTAGCTAGGGCGGGGCACGCCTAGCCATGGCACCAAGGACAGTGGCAGTACCGGAAAGACTGATACAAGTCCGCCACCCCTTGCACATTAAAGCTGTGGCACCAAGTCAGCTGTCCTGTGAGGCCGTGCCACAAACCTTGAACCCTAATATCATTTCGAGTACCTGTAGAACTGATACATGTCCGCCACCCCCCTAAACCCTTAACCCCTAAACCCTTATTTACATGAGTACCTGTAGGACTGATACATGTCCGCCACACCCCTAAACCCTTAACCCCTGAAACCCTTATTTACATGAGTACCTGTAGAACTGATACATGTCCGCCACCCCCTAAACCCTTAACCCCTAAACCCTTATTTACATGAGTACCTGTAGGACTGATACATATCCGCCACCCCCTAAACCCTTAACCCTAAACCCTTATTTACATGAGTACCTGTAGAACTGATACATGTCCGCCACCCCCTAAACCCTTAACCCCTGAAACCCTTATTTACATGAGTACCTGTAGGACTGATACATGTCCGCCACCCCCTAAACCCTTAACCCCTAAACCCTTATTTACATGAATGCCTGTAGGACTGATACATGTCCGCCACCCCCTAAACCCTAAACCCCTAAACCCTTATTTACATGAGTACCTGTAGGACTGATACATGTCCGCCACCCCCCTAAACTCTTAACCCCTGAAACCCTTATTTACATGAGTACCTGTAGGACTGATACATGTCCGCCACCCCCTAAACCCTTAACCCCTAAACCCTTATTTACATGATTACCTGTAGGACTGATACATATCCGCCACCCCCTAAACCCTTAACCCCTGAAACCCTTATTTACATGAGTACCTGTAGGACTGATACATGTCCGCCACCCCCCTAAACTCTTAACCCCTGAAACCCTTATTTACATGAGTACCTGTAGGACTGATACATGTCCGCCACCCCCTAAACCCTTAACCCCTAAACCCTTATTTACATGAGTACCTGTAGGACTGATACATATCCGCCACCCCCTAAACCCTTAACCCCTGAAACCCTTATTTACATGAGTACCTGTAAGACTGATACATGTCCGCCACCCCCCTAAACCCTTAACCCCTGAAACCCTTATTTACATGAGTACCTGTAGGACTGATACATGTCCGCCACCCCCTAAACCCTTAACCCCTAAACCCTTATTTACATGAGTACCTGTAGGACTGATACATATCCGCCACCCCCTAAACCCTTAACCCTAAACCCTTATTTACATGAGTACCTGTAGAACTGATACATGTCCGCCACCCCCTAAACCCTTAACCCCTGAAACCCTTATTTACATGAGTACCTGTAGGACTGATACATGTCCGCCACCCCCTAAACCCTTAACCCCTAAACCCTTATTTACATGAATACCTGTAGGACTGATACATGTCCGCCACCCCCTAAACCCTAAACCCCTAAACCCTTATTTACATGAGTACCTGTAAGACTGATACATGTCCGCCACCCCCTAAACTCTTAACCCCTGAAACCCTTATTTACATGAGTACCTGTAGGACTGATACATGTCCGCCACCCCCTAAACCCTTAACCCCTAAACCCTTATTTACATGATTACCTGTAGGACTGATACATATCCGCCACCCCCTAAACCCTTAACCCCTGAAACCCTTATTTACATGAGTACCTGTAGGACTGATACATGTCCGCCACCCCCCTAAACCCTTAACCCCTGAAACCCTTATTTACATGAGTACCTGTAGGACTGATACATGTCCGCCACCCCCTAAACCCTTAACCCCTAAACCCTTATTTACATGAGTACCTGTAGGACTGATACATATCCGCCACCCCCTAAACCCTTAACCCCTGAAACCCTTATTTACATGAGTACCTGTAAGACTGATACATGTCCGCCACCCCCCTAAACCCTTAACCCCTGAAACCCTTATTTACATGAGTACCTGTAGGACTGATACATGTCCGCCACCCCCTAAACCCTTAACCCCTAAACCCTTATTTACATGAGTACCTGTAGGACTGATACATATCCGCCACCCCCCTAAACCCTTAACCCCTGAAACCCTTATTTACATGAGTACCTGTAGAACTGATACATGTCCGCCACCCCCTAAACCCTTAACCCCTGAAACCCTTATTTACATGAGTACCTGTAGGACTGATACATATCCGCCACCCCCTAAACCCTTAACCCCTGAAACCCTTATTTACATGAGTACCTGTAGAACTGATACATGTCCGCCACCCCCTAAACCCTTAACCCCTAAACCCTTATTTACATGAGTACCTGTAGGACTGATACATATGCGCCATCCCCTAAACCCTTAACCCCTGAAACCCTTATTTACATGAGTACCTGTAGGACTGATACATGTCCGCCACCCCCCTAAACCCTTAACCCCTGAAACCCTTATTTACATGAGTACCTGTAGGACTGATACATGTCCGCCACCCCCCTAAACCCTTAACCCCTGAAACCCTTATTTACATGAGTACCTGTAGGACTGATACATGTCCGCCACCCCCCTAAACCCTTAACCCCTAAACCCTTATTTACATGAGTACCTGTAGGACTGATACATGTCCGCCACCCCCCTAAACCCTAAACCCCTAAACCCTTATTTACATGAGTACCTATAAGACTGATACATGTCCGCCACCCCCCAAACCCTAAACCCCTGGAACCCTTATTTACATGAGTACCTGTAGGACTGATACATGTCCGCCACCCCCCTAAACCCTAAACCCCTGAAACCCTTATTTACATGAGTACCTGTAGGACTGATACATGTCCGCCACCCCCCTAAACCCTAAACCCCTGAACCCCTTATTTACATGAGTACCTGTAGGACTGATACATGTCCGCCACCCCCTAAACCCTAAACCCCTAAACCCTTATTTACATGAGTACCTGTAAGACTGATACATGTCCGCCACCCCTTGGACATTAAAGGCCCAGGTGAGCTGTCCAGAGGCATCCGGTACGAGACTGCTCCCCAGCCACTGCGCCAGCGGCTCCGACAGGCCATGCGCATTCCTGCCAGCAAGGAGGGACAGCATGCAAGCAGAAAGCATGAATATAATATAAACATGAGGTGACTGCTCCCCAGCCACTGCGTCAGCGGCTCCGACAGGCCATGCGCATTCCTGCCAGCAAGGAGGGACAGCATGCAAGCAGAAAGCAGGAATATAATATAAACATGAGGTGCCTGCTCCCCAGCCACTGCGTCAGCGGCTCCGACAGGCCATGCGCATTCCTGCCAGCAAGGAGGGACAGCATGCAAGCAGAAAGCAGGAATATAATATAAACATGAGGTGCCTGCTCCCCAGCCACTGCGTCAGCGGCTCTGACAGGCCATGCTCATTCTTGCCAGCAAGGAGGGACAGCATGCAAGCAGAAAGCATGAATATAATATAAACATGAGGTGCCTGCTCCCCAGCCACTGCGCCAGCGGCTCCGACAGGCCATGCGCATTCCTGTCAGCAAGGAGGGACAGCATGCAAGCAGAAAGCAGGAATATAATATAAACATGAGGTGCCTGCTCCCCAGCCACTGCGTCAGCGGCTCCGACAGGCCATGCGCATTCCTGCCAGCAAGGAGGGACAGCATGCAAGCAGAAAGCAGGAATATAATATAAACATGAGGTGCCTGCTCCCCAGCCACTGCGTCAGCGGCTCCGACAGGCCATGCGCATTCCTGCCAGCAAGGAGGGACAGCATGCAAGCAGAAAGCATGAATATAATATAAACATGAGGTGCCTGCTCCCCAGCCACTGCGCCAGCGGCTCCGACAGGCCATGCGCATTCCTGTCAGCAAGGAGGGACAGCATGCAAGCAGAAAGCAGGAATATAATATAAACATGAGGTGCCTGCTCCCCAGCCACTGCGTCAGCGGCTCCGACAGGCCATGCGCATTCCTGCCAGCAAGGAGGGACAGCATGCAAGCAGAAAGCATGGATATAATATAAACATGAGGTGCCTGCTCCCCAGCCACTGCGCCAGCGGCTCCGACAGGCCATGCGCATTCCTGTCAGCAAGGAGGGACAGCATGCAAGCAGAAAGCAGGAATATAATATAAACATGAGGTGCCTGCTCCCCAGCCACTGCGTCAGCGGCTCCGACAGGCCATGCGCATTCCTGCCAGCAAGGAGGGACAGCATGCAAGCAGAAAGCAGGAATATAATATAAACATGAGGTGCCTGCTCCCCAGCCACTGCGTCAGCGGCTCCGACAGGCCATGCGCATTCCTGCCAGCAAGGAGGGACAGCATGCAAGCAGAAAGCATGAATATAATATAAACATGAGGTGCCTGCTCCCCAGCCACTGCGCCAGCGGCTCAGACAGGCCATGCGCATTCCTGTCAGCAAGGAGGGACAGCATGCAAGCAGAAAGCAGGAATATAATATAAACATGAGGTGCCTGCTCCCCAGCCACTGCGTCAGCGGCTCCGACAGGCCATGCGCATTCCTGCCAGCAAGGAGGGACAGCATGCAAGCAGAAAGCAGGAATATAATATAAACATGAGGTGCCTGCTCCCCAGCCACTGCGTCAGCGGCTCAGACAGGCCATGCGCATTCCTGCCAGCAAGGAGGGACAGCATGCAAGCAGAAAGCAGGAATATAATATAAACATGAGGTGCCTGCTCCCCAGCCACTGCGTCAGCGGCTCCGACAGGCCATGCGCATTCCTGCCAGCAAGGAGGGACAGCATGCAAGCAGAAAGCATGAATATAATATAAACATGAGGTGCCTGCTCCCCAGCCACTGCGTCAGCGGCTCCGACAGGCCATGCGCATTCCTGCCAGCAAGGAGGGACAGCATGCAAGCAGAAAGCAGGAATATAATATAAACATGAGGTGCCTGCTCCCCAGCCACTGCGTCAGCGGCTCCGACAGGCCATGCGCATTCCTGCCAGCAAGGAGGGACAGCATGCAAGCAGAAAGCAGGAATATAATATAAACATGAGGTGCCTGCTCCCCAGCCACTGCGTCAGCGGCTCAGACAGGCCATGCGCATTCCTGCCAGCAAGGAGGGACAGCATGCAAGCAGAAAGCATGGAATATAATATAAACATGAGGTGCCTGCTCCCCAGCCACTGCGCCAGCGGCTCCGACAGGCCATGCGCATTCCTGCCAGCAAGGAGGGACAGCATGCAAGCAGAAAGCATGAATATAATATAAACATGAGGTGCCTGCTCCCCAGCCACTGCGTCAGCGGCTCCGACAGGCCATGCGCATTCCTGCCAGCAAGGAGGGACAGCATGCAAGCAGAAAGCAGGAATATAATATAAACATGAGGTGCCTGCTCCCCAGCCACTGCGTCAGCGGCTCCGACAGGCCATGCGCATTCCTGCCAGCAAGGAGGGACAGCATGCAAGCAGAAAGCAGGAATATAATATAAACATGAGGTGCCTGCTCCCCAGCCACTGCGCCAGCGGCTCAGACAGGCCATGCGCATTCCTGTCAGCAAGGAGGGACAGCATGCAAGCAGAAAGCAGGAATATAATATAAACATGAGGTGCCTGCTCCCCAGCCACTGCGTCAGCGGCTCAGACAGGCCATGCGCATTCCTGCCAGCAAGGAGGGACAGCATGCAAGCAGAAAGCAGGAATATAATATAAACATGAGGTGCCTGCTCCCCAGCCACTGCGTCAGCGGCTCCGACAGGCCATGCGCATTCCTGCCAGCAAGGAGGGACAGCATGCAAGCAGAAAGCATGAATATAATATAAACATGAGGTGCCTGCTCCCCAGCCACTGCGCCAGCGGCTCCGACAGGCCATGCGCATTCCTGTCAGCAAGGAGGGACAGCATGCAAGCAGAAAGCAGGAATATAATATAAACATGAGGTGCCTGCTCCCCAGCCACTGCGTCAGCGGCTCCGACAGGCCATGCGCATTCCTGCCAGCAAGGAGGGACAGCATGCAAGCAGAAAGCATGAATATAATATAAACATGAGGTGCCTGCTCCCCAGCCACTGCGTCAGCGGCTCCGACAGGCCATGCGCATTCCTGCCAGCAAGGAGGGACAGCATGCAAGCAGAAAGCATGAATATAATATAAACATGAGGTGCCTGCTCCCCAGCCACTGCGCCAGCGGCTCCGACAGGCCATGCGCATTCCTGCCAGCAAGGAGGGACAGCATGCAAGCAGAAAGCATGAATATAATATAAACATGAGGTGCCTGCTCCCCAGCCACTGCGTCAGCGGCTCCGACAGGCCATGCGCATTCCTGCCAGCAAGGAGGGACAGCATGCAAGCAGAAAGCAGGAATATAATATAAACATGAGGTGCCTGCTCCCCAGCCACTGCGTCAGCGGCTCCGACAGGCCATGCGCATTCCTGCCAGCAAGGAGGGACAGCATGCAAGCAGAAAGCATGAATATAATATAAACATGAGGTGCCTGCTCCCCAGCCACTGCGTCAGCGGCTCCGACAGGCCATGCGCATTCCTGCCAGCAAGGAGGGACAGCATGCAAGCAGAAAGCAGGAATATAATATAAACATGAGGTGCCTGCTCCCCAGCCACTGCGCCAGCGGCTCAGACAGGCCATGCGCATTCCTGCCAGCAAGGAGGGACAGCATGCAAGCAGAAAGCAGGAATATAATATAAACATGAGGTGCCTGCTCCCCAGCCACTGCGCCAGCGGCTCAGACAGGCCATGCGCATTCCTGTCAGCAAGGAGGGACAGCATGCAAGCAGAAAGCAGGAATATAATATAAACATGAGGTGCCTGCTCCCCAGCCACTGCGCCAGCGGCTCCGACAGGCCATGCGCATTCCTGCCAGCAAGGAGGGACAGCATGCAAGCAGAAAGCAGGAATATAATATAAACATGAGGTGCCTGCTCCCCAGCCACTGCGTCAGCGGCTCCGACAGGCCATGCGCATTCCTTGCCAGCAAGGAGGGACAGCATGCAAGCAGAAAGCATGAATATAATATAAACATGAGGTGCCTGCTCCCCAGCCACTGCGCCAGCGGCTCCGACAGGCCATGCGCATTCCTGCCAGCAAGGAGGGACAGCATGCAAGCAGAAAGCAGGAATATAATATAAACATGAGGTGCCTGCTCCCCAGCCACTGCGCCAGCGGCTCCGACAGGCCATGCGCATTCCTGCCAGCAAGGAGGGACAGCATGCAAGCAGAAAGCAGGAATATAATATAAACATGAGGTGCCTGCTCCCCAGCCACTGCGTCAGCGGCTCCGACAGGCCATGCGCATTCCTGCCAGCAAGGAGGGACAGCATGCAAGCAGAAAGCATGAATATAATATAAACATGAGGTGCCTGCTCCCCAGCCACTGCGCCAGCGGCTCCGACAGGCCATGCGCATTCCTGTCAGCAAGGAGGGACAGCATGCAAGCAGAAAGCAGGAATATAATATAAACATGAGGTGCCTGCTCCCCAGCCACTGCGTCAGCGGCTCCGACAGGCCATGCGCATTCCTGCCAGCAAGGTAGGGACAGCATGCAAGCAGAAAGCAGGAATATAATATAAACATGAGGTGCCTGCTCCCCAGCCACTGCGTCAGCGGCTCCGACAGGCCATGCGCATTCCTGCCAGCAAGGAGGGACAGCATGCAAGCAGAAAGCATGAATATAATATAAACATGAGGTGCCTGCTCCCCAGCCACTGCGCCAGCGGCTCAGACAGGCCATGCGCATTCCTGTCAGCAAGGAGGGACAGCATGCAAGCAGAAAGCATGAATATAATATAAACATGAGGTGCCTGCTCCCCAGCCACTGCGTCAGCGGCTCCGACAGGCCATGCGCATTCCTGCCAGCAAGGAGGGACAGCATGCAAGCAGAAAGCATGAATATAATATAAACATGAGGTGCCTGCTCCCCAGCCACTGCGCCAGCGGCTCCGACAGGCCATGCGCATTCCTGTCAGCAAGGAGGGACAGCATGCAAGCAGAAAGCAGGAATATAATATAAACATGAGGTGCCTGCTCCCCAGCCACTGCGTCAGCGGCTCCGACAGGCCATGCGCATTCCTGCCAGCAAGGAGGGACAGCATGCAAGCAGAAAGCATGAATATAATATAAACATGAGGTGCCTGCTCCCCAGCCACTGCGTCAGCGGCTCAGACAGGCCATGCGCATTCCTGTCAGCAAGGAGGGACAGCATGCAAGCAGAAAGCAGGAATATAATATAAACATGAGGTGCCTGCTCCCCAGCCACTGCGTCAGCGGCTCCGACAGGCCATGCGCATTCTTGCCAGCAAGGAGGGACAGCATGCAAGCAGAAAGCATGAATATAATATAAACATGAGGTGCCTGCTCCCCAGCCACTGCGCCAGCGGCTCAGACAGGCCATGCGCATTCCTGTCAGCAAGGAGGGACAGCATGCAAGCAGAAAGCATGAATATAATATAAACATGAGGTGCCTGCTCCCCAGCCACTGCGTCAGCGGCTCCGACAGGCCATGCGCATTCCTGCCAGCAAGGAGGGACAGCATGCAAGCAGAAAGCATGAATATAATATAAACATGAGGTGCCTGCTCCCCAGCCACTGCGCCAGCGGCTCCGACAGGCCATGCGCATTCCTGTCAGCAAGGAGGGACAGCATGCAAGCAGAAAGCAGGAATATAATATAAACATGAGGTGCCTGCTCCCCAGCCACTGCGCCAGCGGCTCCGACAGGCCATGCGCATTCCTGCCAGCAAGGAGGGACAGCATGCAAGCAGAAAGCATGAATATAATATAAACATGAGGTGCCTGCTCCCCAGCCACTGCGCCAGCGGCTCAGACAGGCCATGCGCATTCCTGTCAGCAAGGAGGGACAGCATGCAAGCAGAAAGCAGGAATATAATATAAACATGAGGTGCCTGCTCCCCAGCCACTGCGTCAGCGGCTCCGACAGGCCATGCGCATTCCTGCCAGCAAGGAGGGACAGCATGCAAGCAGAAAGCAGGAATATAATATAAACATGAGGTGCCTGCTCCCCAGCCACTGCGCCAGCGGCTCAGACAGGCCATGCGCATTCCTGTCAGCAAGGAGGGACAGCATGCAAGCAGAAAGCATGAATATAATATAAACATGAGGTGCCTGCTCCCCAGCCACTGCGTCAGCGGCTCCGACAGGCCATGCGCATTCCTGCCAGCAAGGAGGGACAGCATGCAAGCAGAAAGCATGAATATAATATAAACATGAGGTGCCTGCTCCCCAGCCACTGCGCCAGCGGCTCCGACAGGCCATGCGCATTCCTGTCAGCAAGGAGGGACAGCATGCAAGCAGAAAGCATGAATATAATATAAACATGAGGTGCCTGCTCCCCAGCCACTGCGTCAGCGGCTCCGACAGGCCATGCGCATTCCTGCCAGCAAGGAGGGACAGCATGCAAGCAGAAAGCAGGAATATAATATAAACATGAGGTGCCTGCTCCCCAGCCACTGCGTCAGCGGCTCCGACAGGCCATGCGCATTCCTGCCAGCAAGGAGGGACAGCATGCAAGCAGAAAGCAGGAATATAATATAAACATGAGGTGCCTGCTCCCCAGCCACTGCGTCAGCGGCTCAGACAGGCCATGCGCATTCCTGTCAGCAAGGAGGGACAGCATGCAAGCAGAAAGCAGGAATATAATATAAACATGAGGTGCCTGCTCCCCAGCCACTGCGTCAGCGGCTCCGACAGGCCATGCGCATTCCTTGCCAGCAAGGAGGGACAGCATGCAAGCAGAAAGCATGAATATAATATAAACATGAGGTGCCTGCTCCCCAGCCACTGCGCCAGCGGCTCCGACAGGCCATGACGCATTCCTGCCAGCAAGGAGGGACAGCATGCAAGCAGAAAGCAGGAATATAATATAAACATGAGGTGCCTGCTCCCCAGCCACTGCGCCAGCGGCTCCGACAGGCCATGCGCATTCCTGCCAGCAAGGAGGGACAGCATGCAAGCAGAAAGCAGGAATATAATATAAACATGAGGTGCCTGCTCCCCAGCCACTGCGTCAGCGGCTCCGACAGGCCATGCGCATTCCTGCCAGCAAGGAGGGACAGCATGCAAGCAGAAAGCATGAATATAATATAAACATGAGGTGCCTGCTCCCCAGCCACTGCGCCAGCGGCTCCGACAGGCCATGCGCATTCCTGTCAGCAAGGAGGGACAGCATGCAAGCAGAAAGCAGGAATATAATATAAACATGAGGTGCCTGCTCCCCAGCCACTGCGTCAGCGGCTCCGACAGGCCATGCGCATTCCTGCCAGCAAGGAGGGACAGCATGCAAGCAGAAAGCAGGAATATAATATAAACATGAGGTGCCTGCTCCCCAGCCACTGCGTCAGCGGCTCCGACAGGCCATGCGCATTCCTGCCAGCAAGGAGGGACAGCATGCAAGCAGAAAGCATGAATATAATATAAACATGAGGTGCCTGCTCCCCAGCCACTGCGCCAGCGGCTCAGACAGGCCATGCGCATTCCTGTCAGCAAGGAGGGACAGCATGCAAGCAGAAAGCATGAATATAATATAAACATGAGGTGCCTGCTCCCCAGCCACTGCGCCAGCGGCTCCGACAGGCCATAGCGCATTCCTGTCCAGCAAGGAGGGACAGCATGCAAGCAGAAAGCAGGAATATAATATAAACATGAGGTGCCTGCTCCCCAGCCACTGCGTCAGCGGCTCCGACAGGCCATGCGCATTCCTGCCAGCAAGGAGGGACAGCATGCAAGCAGAAAGCAGGAATATAATATAAACATGAGGTGCCTGCTCCCCAGCCACTGCGTCAGCGGCTCCGACAGGCCATGCGCATTCCTGCCAGCAAGGAGGGACAGCATGCAAGCAGAAAGCAGGAATATAATATAAACATGAGGTGCCTGCTCCCCAGCCACTGCGTCAGCGGCTCAGACAGGCCATGCGCATTCCTGTCAGCAAGGAGGGACAGCATGCAAGCAGAAAGCATGAATATAATATAAACATGAGGTGCCTGCTCCCCAGCCACTGCGTCAGCGGCTCCGACAGGCCATGCGCATTCTTGCCAGCAAGGAGGGACAGCATGCAAGCAGAAAGCATGAATATAATATAAACATGAGGTGCCTGCTCCCCAGCCACTGCGCCAGCGGCTCCGACAGGCCATGCGCATTCCTGCCAGCAAGGAGGGACAGCATGCAAGCAGAAAGCAGGAATATAATATAAACATGAGGTGCCTGCTCCCCAGCCACTGCGCCAGCGGCTCCGACAGGCCATGCGCATTCCTGCCAGCAAGGAGGGACAGCATGCAAGCAGAAAGCAGGAATATAATATAAACATGAGGTGCCTGCTCCCCAGCCACTGCGCCAGCGGCTCCGGCAGGCCACGCGCATTCCTGTCAGCAAGGAGGGACAGCATGCAAGCAGAAAGCAGGAATATAATATAAACATGAGGTGCCTGCTCCCCAGCCACTGCGCCAGCGGCTCAGACAGGCCATGCGCATTCCTGCCAGCAAGGAGGGACAGCATGCAAGCAGAAAGCATGAATATAATATAAACATGAGGTGCCTGCTCCCCAGCCACTGCGTCAGCGGCTCAGACAGGCCATGCGCATTCCTGTCAGCAAGGAGGGACAGCATGCAAGCAGAAAGCAGGAATATAATATAAACATGAGGTGCCTGCTCCCCAGCCACTGCGTCAGCGGCTCCGACAGGCCATGCGCATTCTTGCCAGCAAGGAGGGACAGCATGCAAGCAGAAAGCATGAATATAATATAAACATGAGGTGCCTGCTCCCCAGCCACTGCGCCAGCGGCTCCGACAGGCCATGCGCATTCCTGCCAGCAAGGAGGGACAGCATGCAAGCAGAAAGCAGGAATATAATATAAACATGAGGTGCCTGCTCCCCAGCCACTGCGCCAGCGGCTCCGACAGGCCATGCGCATTCCTGCCAGCAAGGAGGGACAGCATGCAAGCAGAAAGCAGGAATATAATATAAACATGAGGTGCCTGCTCCCCAGCCACTGCGTCAGCGGCTCCGACAGGCCATGCGCATTCCTGCCAGCAAGGAGGGACAGCATGCAAGCAGAAAGCAGGAATATAATATAAACATGAGGTGCCTGCTCCCCAGCCACTGCGTCAGCGGCTCCGACAGGCCATGCGCATTCCTGCCAGCAAGGAGGGACAGCATGCAAGCAGAAAGCAGGAATATAATATAAACATGAGGTGCCTGCTCCCCAGCCACTGCGCCAGCGGCTCCGACAGGCCATGCGCATTCCTGCCAGCAAGGAGGGACAGCATGCAAGCAGAAAGCAGGAATATAATATAAACATGAGGTGCCTGCTCCCCAGCCACTGCGTCAGCGGCTCCGACAGGCCATGCGCATTCCTGCCAGCAAGGAGGGACAGCATGCAAGCAGAAAGCATGAATATAATATAAACATGAGGTGCCTGCTCCCCAGCCACTGCGCCAGCGGCTCCGACAGGCCATGCGCATTCCTGCCAGCAAGGAGGGACAGCATGCAAGCAGAAAGCAGGAATATAATATAAACATGAGGTGCCTGCTCCCCAGCCACTGCGCCAGCGGCTCCGACAGGCCATGCGCATTCCTGCCAGCAAGGAGGGACAGCATGCAAGCAGAAAGCATGAATATAATATAAACATGAGGTGCCTGCTCCCCAGCCACTGCGCCAGCGGCTCAGACAGGCCATGCGCATTCCTGCCAGCAAGGAGGGACAGCATGCAAGCAGAAAGCAGGAATATAATATAAACATGAGGTGCCTGCTCCCCAGCCACTGCGCCAGCGGCTCCGACAGGCCATGCGCATTCCTGCCAGCAAGGAGGGACAGCATGCAAGCAGAAAGCATGAATATAATATAAACATGAGGTGCCTGCTCCCCAGCCACTGCGCCAGCGGCTCAGACAGGCCATGCGCATTCCTGTCAGCAAGGAGGGACAGCATGCAAGCAGAAAGCAGGAATATAATATAAACATGAGGTGCCTGCTCCCCAGCCACTGCGTCAGCGGCTCCGACAGGCCATGCGCATTCCTGCCAGCAAGGAGGGACAGCATGCAAGCAGAAAGCATGAATATAATATAAACATGAGGTGCCTGCTCCCCAGCCACTGCGCCAGCGGCTCAGACAGGCCATGCGCATTCCTGTCAGCAAGGAGGGACAGCATGCAAGCAGAAAGCATGAATATAATATAAACATGAGGTGCCTGCTCCCCAGCCACTGCGCCAGCGGCTCAGACAGGCCATGCGCATTCCTGTCAGCAAGGAGGGACAGCATGCAAGCAGAAAGCAGGAATATAATATAAACATGAGGTGCCTGCTCCCCAGCCACTGCGTCAGCGGCTCCGACAGGCCATGCGCATTCCTGCCAGCAAGGAGGGACAGCATGCAAGCAGAAAGCATGAATATAATATAAACATGAGGTGCCTGCTCCCCAGCCACTGCGCCAGCGGCTCAGACAGGCCATGCGCATTCCTGTCAGCAAGGAGGGACAGCATGCAAGCAGAAAGCAGGAATATAATATAAACATGAGGTGCCTGCTCCCCAGCCACTGCGTCAGCGGCTCCGACAGGCCATGCGCATTCCTGCCAGCAAGGAGGGACAGCATGCAAGCAGAAAGCAGGAATATAATATAAACATGAGGTGCCTGCTCCCCAGCCACTGCGTCAGCGGCTCCGACAGGCCATGCGCATTCCTGCCAGCAAGGAGGGACAGCATGCAAGCAGAAAGCAGGAATATAATATAAACATGAGGTGCCTGCTCCCCAGCCACTGCGCCAGCGGCTCCGACAGGCCATGCGCATTCCTGCCAGCAAGGAGGGACAGCATGCAAGCAGAAAGCAGGAATATAATATAAACATGAGGTGCCTGCTCCCCAGCCACTGCGTCAGCGGCTCCGACAGGCCATGCGCATTCCTGCCAGCAAGGAGGGACAGCATGCAAGCAGAAAGCATGAATATAATATAAACATGAGGTGCCTGCTCCCCAGCCACTGCGCCAGCGGCTCCGACAGGCCATGCGCATTCCTGCCAGCAAGGAGGGACAGCATGCAAGCAGAAAGCAGGAATATAATATAAACATGAGGTGCCTGCTCCCCAGCCACTGCGCCAGCGGCTCCGACAGGCCATGCGCATTCCTGCCAGCAAGGAGGGACAGCATGCAAGCAGAAAGCATGAATATAATATAAACATGAGGTGCCTGCTCCCCAGCCACTGCGCCAGCGGCTCAGACAGGCCATGCGCATTCCTGCCAGCAAGGAGGGACAGCATGCAAGCAGAAAGCATGAATATAATATAAACATGAGGTGCCTGCTCCCCAGCCACTGCGCCAGCGGCTCCGACAGGCCATGCGCATTCCTGCCAGCAAGGAGGGACAGCATGCAAGCAGAAAGCAGGAATATAATATAAACATGAGGTGCCTGCTCCCCAGCCACTGCGCCAGCGGCTCCGACAGGCCATGCGCATTCCTGCCAGCAAGGAGGGACAGCATGCAAGCAGAAAGCATGAATATAATATAAACATGAGGTGCCTGCTCCCCAGCCACTGCGCCAGCGGCTCAGACAGGCCATGCGCATTCCTGTCAGCAAGGAGGGACAGCATGCAAGCAGAAAGCATGAATATAATATAAACATGAGGTGCCTGCTCCCCAGCCACTGCGCCAGCGGCTCAGACAGGCCATGCGCATTCCTGCCAGCAAGGAGGGACAGCATGCAAGCAGAAAGCAGGAATATAATATAAACATGAGGTGCCTGCTCCCCAGCCACTGCGTCAGCGGCTCCGACAGGCCATGCGCATTCCTGCCAGCAAGGAGGGACAGCATGCAAGCAGAAAGCATGAATATAATATAAACATGAGGTGCCTGCTCCCCAGCCACTGCGCCAGCGGCTCAGACAGGCCATGCGCATTCCTGTCAGCAAGGAGGGACAGCATGCAAGCAGAAAGCAGGAATATAATATAAACATGAGGTGCCTGCTCCCCAGCCACTGCGTCAGCGGCTCCGACAGGCCATGCGCATTCCTGCCAGCAAGGAGGGACAGCATGCAAGCAGAAAGCAGGAATATAATATAAACATGAGGTGCCTGCTCCCCAGCCACTGCGTCAGCGGCTCCGACAGGCCATGCGCATTCCTGCCAGCAAGGAGGGACAGCATGCAAGCAGAAAGCAGGAATATAATATAAACATGAGGTGCCTGCTCCCCAGCCACTGCGCCAGCGGCTCCGACAGGCCATGCGCATTCCTGCCAGCAAGGAGGGACAGCATGCAAGCAGAAAGCAGGAATATAATATAAACATGAGGTGCCTGCTCCCCAGCCACTGCGTCAGCGGCTCCGACAGGCCATGCGCATTCCTGCCAGCAAGGAGGGACAGCATGCAAGCAGAAAGCATGAATATAATATAAACATGAGGTGCCTGCTCCCCAGCCACTGCGCCAGCGGCTCCGACAGGCCATGCGCATTCCTGCCAGCAAGGAGGGACAGCATGCAAGCAGAAAGCAGGAATATAATATAAACATGAGGTGCCTGCTCCCCAGCCACTGCGCCAGCGGCTCCGACAGGCCATGCGCATTCCTGCCAGCAAGGAGGGACAGCATGCAAGCAGAAAGCATGAATATAATATAAACATGAGGTGCCTGCTCCCCAGCCACTGCGCCAGCGGCTCAGACAGGCCATGCGCATTCCTGCCAGCAAGGAGGGACAGCATGCAAGCAGAAAGCATGAATATAATATAAACATGAGGTGCCTGCTCCCCAGCCACTGCGCCAGCGGCTCCGACAGGCCATGCGCATTCCTGCCAGCAAGGAGGGACAGCATGCAAGCAGAAAGCAGGAATATAATATAAACATGAGGTGCCTGCTCCCCAGCCACTGCGCCAGCGGCTCCGACAGGCCATGCGCATTCCTGCCAGCAAGGAGGGACAGCATGCAAGCAGAAAGCATGAATATAATATAAACATGAGGTGCCTGCTCCCCAGCCACTGCGCCAGCGGCTCAGACAGGCCATGCGCATTCCTGCCAGCAAGGAGGGACAGCATGCAAGCAGAAAGCAGGAATATAATATAAACATGAGGTGCCTGCTCCCCAGCCACTGCGCCAGCGGCTCCGACAGGCCATGCGCATTCCTGCCAGCAAGGAGGGACAGCATGCAAGCAGAAAGCATGAATATAATATAAACATGAGGTGCCTGCTCCCCAGCCACTGCGCCAGCGGCTCAGACAGGCCATGCGCATTCCTGTCAGCAAGGAGGGACAGCATGCAAGCAGAAAGCAGGAATATAATATAAACATGAGGTGCCTGCTCCCCAGCCACTGCGTCAGCGGCTCCGACAGGCCATGCGCATTCCTGCCAGCAAGGAGGGACAGCATGCAAGCAGAAAGCATGAATATAATATAAACATGAGGTGCCTGCTCCCCAGCCACTGCGCCAGCGGCTCAGACAGGCCATGCGCATTCCTGTCAGCAAGGAGGGACAGCATGCAAGCAGAAAGCAGGAATATAATATAAACATGAGGTGCCTGCTCCCCAGCCACTGCGTCAGCGGCTCCGACAGGCCATGCGCATTCCTGCCAGCAAGGAGGGACAGCATGCAAGCAGAAAGCAGGAATATAATATAAACATGAGGTGCCTGCTCCCCAGCCACTGCGTCAGCGGCTCCGACAGGCCATGCGCATTCCTGCCAGCAAGGAGGGACAGCATGCAAGCAGAAAGCAGGAATATAATATAAACATGAGGTGCCTGCTCCCCAGCCACTGCGCCAGCGGCTCCGACAGGCCATGCGCATTCCTGTCAGCAAGGAGGGACAGCATGCAAGCAGAAAGCAGGAATATAATATAAACATGAGGTGCCTGCTCCCCAGCCACTGCGTCAGCGGCTCAGACAGGCCATGCGCATTCCTGCCAGCAAGGAGGGACAGCATGCAAGCAGAAAGCATGAATATAATATAAACATGAGGTGCCTGCTCCCCAGCCACTGCGTCAGCGGCTCCGACAGGCCATGCGCATTCCTGCCAGCAAGGAGGGACAGCATGCAAGCAGAAAGCATGAATATAATATAAACATGAGGTGCCTGCTCCCCAGCCACTGCGCCAGCGGCTCAGACAGGCCATGCGCATTCCTGTCAGCAAGGAGGGACAGCATGCAAGCAGAAAGCAGGAATATAATATAAACATGAGGTGCCTGCTCCCCAGCCACTGCGTCAGCGGCTCAGACAGGCCATGCGCATTCCTGCCAGCAAGGAGGGACAGCATGCAAGCAGAAAGCAGGAATATAATATAAACATGAGGTGCCTGCTCCCCAGCCACTGCGTCAGCGGCTCCGACAGGCCATGCGCATTCCTGCCAGCAAGGAGGGACAGCATGCAAGCAGAAAGCAGGAATATAATATAAACATGAGGTGCCTGCTCCCCAGCCACTGCGCCAGCGGCTCCGACAGGCCATGCGCATTCCTGCCAGCAAGGAGGGACAGCATGCAAGCAGAAAGCAGGAATATAATATAAACATGAGGTGCCTGCTCCCCAGCCACTGCGTCAGCGGCTCCGACAGGCCATGCGCATTCCTGCCAGCAAGGAGGGACAGCATGCAAGCAGAAAGCATGAATATAATATAAACATGAGGTGCCTGCTCCCCAGCCACTGCGCCAGCGGCTCCGACAGGCCATGCGCATTCCTGCCAGCAAGGAGGGACAGCATGCAAGCAGAAAGCAGGAATATAATATAAACATGAGGTGCCTGCTCCCCAGCCACTGCGCCAGCGGCTCCGACAGGCCATGCGCATTCCTGCCAGCAAGGAGGGACAGCATGCAAGCAGAAAGCAGGAATATAATATAAACATGAGGTGCCTGCTCCCCAGCCACTGCGTCAGCGGCTCCGACAGGCCATGCGCATTCCTGCCAGCAAGGAGGGACAGCATGCAAGCAGAAAGCATGAATATAATATAAACATGAGGTGCCTGCTCCCCAGCCACTGCGCCAGCGGCTCCGACAGGCCATGCGCATTCCTGCCAGCAAGGAGGGACAGCATGCAAGCAGAAAGCAGGAATATAATATAAACATGAGGTGCCTGCTCCCCAGCCACTGCGCCAGCGGCTCCGACAGGCCATGCGCATTCCTGCCAGCAAGGAGGGACAGCATGCAAGCAGAAAGCATGAATATAATATAAACATGAGGTGCCTGCTCCCCAGCCACTGCGCCAGCGGCTCAGACAGGCCATGCGCATTCCTGCCAGCAAGGAGGGACAGCATGCAAGCAGAAAGCAGGAATATAATATAAACATGAGGTGCCTGCTCCCCAGCCACTGCGCCAGCGGCTCCGACAGGCCATGCGCATTCCTGCCAGCAAGGAGGGACAGCATGCAAGCAGAAAGCAGGAATATAATATAAACATGAGGTGCCTGCTCCCCAGCCACTGCGTCAGCGGCTCCGACAGGCCATGCGCATTCCTGCCAGCAAGGAGGGACAGCATGCAAGCAGAAAGCAGGAATATAATATAAACATGAGGTGCCTGCTCCCCAGCCACTGCGTCAGCGGCTCAGACAGGCCATGCGCATTCCTGCCAGCAAGGAGGGACAGCATGCAAGCAGAAAGCAGGAATATAATATAAACATGAGGTGCCTGCTCCCCAGCCACTGCGCCAGCGGCTCCGACAGGCCATGCGCATTCTTGCCAGCAAGGAGGGACAGCATGCAAGCAGAAAGCATGAATATAATATAAACATGAGGTGCCTGCTCCCCAGCCACTGCGCCAGCGGCTCCGACAGGCCATGCGCATTCCTGCCAGCAAGGAGGGACAGCATGCAAGCAGAAAGCAGGAATATAATATAAACATGAGGTGCCTGCTCCCCAGCCACTGCGCCAGCGGCTCCGACAGGCCATGCGCATTCCTGCCAGCAAGGAGGGACAGCATGCAAGCAGAAAGCAGGAATATAATATAAACATGAGGTGCCTGCTCCCCAGCCACTGCGCCAGCGGCTCCGACAGGCCATGCTCATTCCTGCCAGCAAGGAGGGACAGCATGCAAGCAGAAAGCAGGAATATAATATAAACATGAGGTGCCTGCTCCCCAGCCACTGCGTCAGCGGCTCCGACAGGCCATGCGCATTCCTGCCAGCAAGGAGGGACAGCATGCAAGCAGAAAGCAGGAATATAATATAAACATGAGGTGCCTGCTCCCCAGCCACTGCGTCAGCGGCTCCGACAGGCCATGCGCATTCCTGCCAGCAAGGAGGGACAGCATGCAAGCAGAAAGCAGGAATATAATATAAACATGAGGTGCCTGCTCCCCAGCCACTGCGCCAGCGGCTCCGACAGGCCATGCGCATTCCTGCCAGCAAGGAGGGACAGCATGCAAGCAGAAAGCATGAATATAATATAAACATGAGGTGCCTGCTCCCCAGCCACTGCGCCAGCGGCTCAGACAGGCCATGCGCATTCCTGTCAGCAAGGAGGGACAGCATGCAAGCAGAAAGCAGGAATATAATATAAACATGAGGTGCCTGCTCCCCAGCCACTGCGCCAGCGGCTCCGACAGGCCATGCGCATTCCTGCCAGCAAGGAGGGACAGCATGCAAGCAGAAAGCAGGAATATAATATAAACATGAGGTGCCTGCTCCCCAGCCACTGCGTCAGCGGCTCCGACAGGCCATGCGCATTCTTGCCAGCAAGGAGGGACAGCATGCAAGCAGAAAGCATGAATATAATATAAACATGAGGTGCCTGCTCCCCAGCCACTGCGCCAGCGGCTCCGACAGGCCATGCGCATTCCTGCCAGCAAGGAGGGACAGCATGCAAGCAGAAAGCATGGATATAATATAAACATGAGGTGCCTGCTCCCCAGCCACTGCGCCAGCGGCTCCGACAGGCCATGCGCATTCCTGCCAGCAAGGAGGGACAGCATGCAAGCAGAAAGCAGGAATATAATATAAACATGAGGTGCCTGCTCCCCAGCCACTGCGTCAGCGGCTCAGACAGGCCATGCGCATTCCTGCCAGCAAGGAGGGACAGCATGCAAGCAGAAAGCAGGAATATAATATAAACATGAGGTGCCTGCTCCCCAGCCACTGCGTCAGCGGCTCCGACAGGCCATGCGCATTCCTGCCAGCAAGGAGGGACAGCATGCAAGCAGAAAGCAGGAATATAATATAAACATGAGGTGCCTGCTCCCCAGCCACTGCGCCAGCGGCTCAGACAGGCCATGCGCATTCCTGCCAGCAAGGAGGGACAGCATGCAAGCAGAAAGCATGAATATAATATAAACATGAGGTGCCTGCTCCCCAGCCACTGCGCCAGCGGCTCCGACAGGCCATGCGCATTCCTGCCAGCAAGGAGGGACAGCATGCAAGCAGAAAGCATGAATATAATATAAACATGAGGTGCCTGCTCCCCAGCCACTGCGCCAGCGGCTCAGACAGGCCATGCGCATTCCTGCCAGCAAGGAGGGACAGCATGCAAGCAGAAAGCAGGAATATAATATAAACATGAGGTGCCTGCTCCCCAGCCACTGCGTCAGCGGCTCCGACAGGCCATGCGCATTCCTGCCAGCAAGGAGGGACAGCATGCAAGCAGAAAGCAGGAATATAATATAAACATGAGGTGACTGCTCCCCAGCCACTGCGTCAGCGGCTCAGACAGGCCATGCGCATTCCTGCCAGCAAGGAGGGACAGCATGCAAGCAGAAAGCAGGAATATAATATAAACATGAGGTGCCTGCTCCCCAGCCACTGCGTCAGCGGCTCCGACAGGCCATGCGCATTCCTGCCAGCAAGGAGGGACAGCATGCAAGCAGAAAGCATGAATATAATATAAACATGAGGTGCCTGCTCCCCAGCCACTGCGCCAGCGGCTCCGACAGGCCATGCGCATTCCTGCCAGCAAGGAGGGACAGCATGCAAGCAGAAAGCATGAATATAATATAAACATGAGGTGCCTGCTCCCCAGCCACTGCGCCAGCGGCTCCGACAGGCCATGCGCATTCCTGCCAGCAAGGAGGGACAG
Source organism: Limnomonas spitsbergensis (assembly GCA_037349105.1). Lineage (NCBI taxonomy): Eukaryota > Viridiplantae > Chlorophyta > Chlorophyceae > Chlamydomonadales > Limnomonas > Limnomonas spitsbergensis. The sequence goes on along the minus strand of JAYJMM010000094.1, from coordinate 1,017,665 downwards.
CATGCAAGCAGAAAGCATGAATATAATATAAACATGAGGTGCCTGCTCCCCAGCCACTGCGCCAGCGGCTCCGACAGGCCATGCGCATTCCTGCCAGCAAGGAGGGACAGCATGCAAGCAGAAAGCATGAATATAATATAAACATGAGGTGCCTGCTCCCCAGCCACTGCGTCAGCGGCTCCGACAGGCCATGCGCATTCCTGTCAGCAAGGAGGGACAGCATGCAAGCAGAAAGCAGGAATATAATATAAACATGAGGTGACTGCTCCCCAGCCACTGCGCCAGCGGCTCCGACAGGCCATGCGCATTCCTGCCAGCAAGGAGGGACAGCATGCAAGCAGAAAGCAGGAATATAATATAAACATGAGGTGCCTGCTCCCCAGCCACTGCGCCAGCGGCTCCGACAGGCCATGCTCATTCCTGCCAGCAAGGAGGGACAGCATGCAAGCAGAAAGCAGGAATATAATATAAACATGAGGTGACTGCTCCCCAGCCACTGCGCCAGCGGCTCAGACAGGCCATGCGCATTCCTGTCAGCAAGGAGGGACAGCATGCAAGCAGAAAGCAGGAATATAATATAAACATGAGGTGCCTGCTCCCCAGCCACTGCGCCAGCGGCTCCGACAGGCCATGCTCATTCCTGCCAGCAAGTTTGTCTGCAGGCAGCAGGACAAACAAGCAAATCTAGAATACGGTTTGCTTGCGAGGAATGGCAATAGTATAGACCCCCTGTCCCTGCCGGCGGCGTAGAGGGTCGCATGGGCAAATAAGTCATACCATGTGTGAGTCAGCAGCCCAGCAGTTGCTGCTTTCACGGCTATAAACCGCGTACAAACAGTCCGATGGTCTTTTTTTCCACAATTTAGCTGCGTACTTCAGCCACGGCCCCTGATTAGCCGAAAGGTCTGGTATCCCCACCGTCTCCCAGAAGAAAAAACCTGGAAAAAGCCCTTTCAAAAGCGTCTCACCTCCTGGTCTCACCTTACAAAATCCAGGAGTGCTTTCCGTGTCTTGATCGGCAGTTTCACCTCCTGAAGGGCAGGTAGGGAGGAGTGGAAAGTCCTTAGGGTTCTACACAGGAGTGTGTGTCCTTTCAGGATTTTCCAGCTACGATTCAGTTACATTTCAGCATTGATTCAGCTACATCACAGCATTGATTCAGCTACACCACAACATTGATTCAGCTACATAGTCACATCGCAGCTTGTGGCTGCAGGGGGGAGGGCTGGACCCCCACCATGGGGTGCCCCCCAGACCCCCAGACGGGGGAGGCGCCCGAGCCCCCCCCCGCACTCCCCCCACCGTGGCTTCGCCGCGCGCGTTCGCACTTTATTCATACTTTGGGCACCAAGAAATTAATTGCCGAAAACGAAAAAACGGGGCTGGAGCAGAAAGGTGCCTGCTGCCTGTCAAGGTTTGGTCCCTATCGACCCAGCCCTGGCTGCCCAGCAGCCTTCCAAACATGGCCTGGTCCACGAGAAAATAAAGACTGACATGCAAGGCAGACAGGGTAGAAGTATATTCACTTATCAGGCTTTGCCTGTAATATTTGGGATGATTCTGCTTGTAATAATTTAACTGGCAAGGCAGGCAGGGTGCAGAGCCAGTTCAATTATCTGGCCTTGCCTGTACAGTAGTAACTGTAAAGATTGTTTTAATTGTAAAGATTGTTTTAATTGTAAAGATTGTTTTAATTGTAAATATTGTTTTAATTGTAAAGATTGTTTTAATTGTAAAGATTGTTTTAATTGTAAAGCTTGTTTTAATTGTAAAGCTTGTTTTAATTGTAAAGATTGTTTTAATTGTAAAGATTGTGTTAATTGTAAAGCTTGTTTTAATTGTAAAGATTGTTCTAATTGTAAAGCTTGTTTTAATTGTAAAGATTGTTTCAATTGTAAAGATTGTTTTAATTGTATTGGACCTTGCTTGAAATGATTGAATTGGCTAAGCAGGCAGGGTGCACACTGCACAACCCTAATGATGTAACACACAGCAGGGTTGGGGATCATCGAGGGGCAAGTTTCAGAGTGGTTGAAATACTTTGTACTAAATACTATGATGCAAACAAACGACGGTGATGAGTTTAAAACGGTGCATACCCGGTGATGAGTAGGGTACTTGTGCATAGGGGTGGGGGGGGGCTCAAACAGAGACACAGCAAAGCGTTACCCGGTGATGAGTAGGGTACTTGTGCATAGGGGTGGGGGGGGGCTCAAACAGAGACACAGCAAAGCGTTACCCGGTGATGAGTAGGGTACTTGTGCATAGGGGTGGGGGGGGGCTCAAACAGAGACACAGCAAAGCGTTACCCGGTGATGAGTAGGGTACTTGTGCATAGGGGTGGGGGGGGGCTCAAACAGAGACACAGCAAAGCGTTACCCGGTGATGAGTAAGGTACTTGTGCATAGGGGTGGGGGGGGGCTCAAACAGAGACACAGCAAAGCGTTACCCGGTGATGAGTAAGGTACTTGTGCAAAGGGGTGGGGGGGGGCTCAAACAGAGACACAGCAAAGCGTTACCCGGTGATGAGTAGGGTACTTGTGAATAGGGGTGGGGGGGGGCTCAAACAGAGACACAGCAAAGCGTTACCCGGTGATGAGTAAGGTACTTGTGCAAAGGGGTGGGGGGGGCTCAAACAGAGACACAGCAAAGCGTTACCCGGTGATGAGTAGGGTACTTGTGCATAGGGGTGGGGGGGGGCTCAAACAGAGACACAGCAAAGCGTTACCCGGTGATGAGTAGGGTACTTGTGCATAGGGGTGGGGGGGGGCTCAAACAGAGACACAGCAAAGCGTTACCCGGTGATGAGTAGGGTACTTGTGAATAGGGGTGGGGGGGGGCTCAAACAGAGACACAGCAAAGCGTTACCCGGTGATGAGTAAGGTACTTGTGCAAAGGGGTGGAGGGGGCTCAAACAGAGACACAGCAAAGCGTTACCCGGTGATGAGTAGGGTACTTGTGCAAAGGGGTGGGGGGGGGCCTCAAACAGAGACACAGCAAAGCGTTACCCGGTGATGAGTAGGGTACTTGTGAATAGGGGTGGGGGGGGGCTCAAACAGAGACACAGCAAAGCGTTACCCGGTGATGAGTAAGGTACTTGTGCATAGGGGTGGGGGGGGCTCAAACAGAGACACAGCAAAGCGTTACCCGGTTATGAGTAAGGTACTTGTGAATAGGGGTGGGGGGGGGCTCAAACAGAGACACAGCAAAGCGTTTCCCGGTGATGAGTAAGGTACCGTAGAACCACTTTAGCTCCGCTCGTAATTAAATAATTATTGGGGTGCGCGGACATGACTGCGCGCTAATATTAATTCAAAAATTGCCGCTGCGCGGAGCGTCAGTCAGGTGCCCAAACAATTATTTTGGAGGTGCGCGGTATGAATTAAAAACAGCATTTTTTACAAAAATTTGCGCGCTAGCGCGCGACTGTTTGATTCGACATCCGTTTAGGGAAACCTTGTCAAGTGTGCCCAAATAGCCCTGCATGGTAACATTACTGATGACTCGGATGAGCACTACCGGTACTCATAGGTAGCATTACTGCTGAACATTGACAGGATTCGAACTGCAGACCTCAGGGTGGACTGTTCAGTTACATAGTACCACTGAACCCCCCAGGCCCCAATAGCCACACGTTTCCTGAGGCCAGCAATCGGCGGAGGAGGGGGATGACGACTACGGTATGCGGGTCCTTCTAGCATCAAACGAAGTTGTAACAGAGTTTGACTGTACTGGCTGAAAGTGCTGCGCGGACGAAAATTTCCAATGATGCGCGATGTTTAATTAAATTTCGTGCTTGCGCGGCGTTAATTTAAATTAAAAATTCGTGGCTGCGCGACCGTTTTTTAAATTCTTTTTGGGGGTGCGCGGCCGAAAATTAAATTCTTTTTTTTGGGGGTGCGCGGAGTTTAAGTGGTTTTACGGTACTTGTGCATAGAGGTGGGGGGGGCTCCAAACAGAGACACAGCAAAGCGTTACCCGGTGATGAGTAGGGTACTTGTGCATAGGGGTGGGTGGGGGGGGGGCTCAAACAGAGACAGAGCAAAGCGTCACCCGGTGATGAGTAGGGTACTTGTGCTTAGGGGTGGGTGGGTGGGTGGGGGGCTCAAACAGAGACAGAGCAAAGCCTTACCTGGTGATGAGTAAGGTACTTGTGCATAGGGGTGGGGGGGGGCTCAAACAGAGACACAGCAAAGCGTTACCCGGTGATGAGTAGGGTACTTGTGCATAGGGTTGGGGGGGGGCTCAAACAGAGACACAGCAAAGCCTAACCTGGTGATGAGTAGGGTACTTGTGCATAGGGTTGGGGGGGGGCTCAAACAGAGACAGAGCAAAGCGTTACCCGGTGCTGCAACACTTGCCTAAACCATTCTTTGGGGTGCTGCCTGTTGCTGCCCTTTTTTTACCTGCGGCACTATTTAGACCTGCTGCAGTTTACTGGTTGCAGCTGGCCTTACCTGCACCACTGTCAGGACGTTGGTCATTCTGCTCCACTCACTGCTCGATGCTGCTTGACGTCCTGCCGCACTCACATGAAGAGAGGGAAAGACTCCCACACATACCATTCACCCACACCACTCATCTGCACCAATCACCTGCAGCACACTCATATACCACTGACCTAAACAACGTAAAACGGAAGGATAATCCAGCTCTGCCACTGCGCCAGGGGCTCTGTCTGGCCATGCCCACCCACGTAAGCGAGTTAGGCCATTCACCTGCACCACCCACCTACACCATCCACATGCACAACTCACACGCATCACTTACCAACATCCACATGCAAAACCAACAGACACCACTCACCAGCACCGTACATTTATACCACTCACATTGCACCATTCACCTGCACAGCGCATGTGTGCCACTCACTAATAGGAAACTACGACTGTGCCTTCAAGTATAGCTGTTCCCTCAAGTACAGCTGTGCCCTCAAGTACAGCTGTGCCCTCAAGTACAGCTGTGCCCTCAACTACAGCTGTGCCCTCAACTACAGCTGTGCCCTCAACTACAGCCGTGCCCTCAACTACAGCTGTGCCCTCAACTACAGCTGTGCCCTCAACTACAGCTGTGCCCTCAACTGCAGCTGTGCCCTCAACTACAGCTGTGCCCTCAACTACAGCTGTGCCCTCAACTACAGCTGTGCCCTCAACGGCAGGAAGAGCTGTCACAAAAGCCAGCACCAGGGCACCTGCTGATGCTTCGATGTTCGGCGGGCTGCCATCCAAACTGTGCCTTAATCTTATGGGCCCCCTCAGAGGGGCCCATAAGATTAAGAAAGGAAAAGGGGGTGCCACTCACAAGCACTTTCACCTGAAGCACTTGCGTGTATCACCCACCTGCACCAATCACCTGTACCACATCATCCACCTGCACCATGCACCTGCACCATTCACGCGGACCAATCACCTGAACTACACTCAGGATGTCCGCCACCCCATACAACGTCAACGTGTTTTCTCCTGCTGCAATTTTGACTTGCCACCCTTATGACGAAGCATTCACCTGCACCACTCACCTGCACTACTTTCAGGACATCTGCCACCCCACTCCTCTGTTCAACGCTGTCGGGTGTGATTCCTGGCTGAGAGTCCAGAACCCAAGAGTGACGGGGTAGAAGCTGCTTGGAAGCTGCCATCAACCGCAACGCCTCCATGACCACCTTGCCACCCTAGACATGATTTGTAAAGCAAGGGGTTAGTTTTGGGTGGGATGGGGCGGGGGCGGAGAAGCTGCTCACGATCTGTAAGCTGCTAGCAGCCGCAACGCCTCAATCACCACATGTATGCCTTGTACGAGGTTGAGTGGCACCCTGGAGGGCGATGAGTGGCGTCCTGGAAGGGGGTGAGTGGTGCCATGGAGGGGAGTGATCGGTGCACCGGAGGGGGTGAGTGGTACCCTGGAGAGGGGTGAGTGGTGCCCTGGAGGGGGTGAGTGGTGCCATTTGGGTGTGAGTGGTTCCATGTAGGGACTGAGTGGTGCCATGTAGGGGGGTGAGTGGTGCCATGTAGGGAGTGAGTGGTGCCCAGTAGAGGCTGAATGGTGTATTGGGGGGTGGGTGGTGCCCTGGATGGGGGTGAGTGGTGTCCAGTAGGGGCTGAGTGGTGTATTGGGGGGGTGAGTGGTGCCCTGGATGGGGGGCGAGTGGTGCACAGTAGGGGCTGAGTGGTGTATTGATACCCTGTAGATAGGGATGTGTGGATGAGTGGTGCCATACAGGGGGGTGGGTGGTACCCTGTAGATAGGGATGTGTGGATGAGTGGTGCCCTACAGGGGGGTGAGGGGTACCCTGTAGATAGGGATGTGTGGATGAGTGGTGCCCTACAGGGGGGTGAGTGGTACCCTGTATATAGGTGTGTGTGGATGAGTGGTGCCCTACAGGGGGGTGAGTGGTACCCTGTAGATAGGGATGTGTGGATGAGTGGTGCCCTACAGGGGGGTGAGGGGTACCCTGGAAGGGGGGTGAGTGGATGAGTGGTGCCCTACAGGGGGGTGAGGGGTACCCTGTAGATAGGTGTGTGTGGATGAGTGGTGCCCTACAGGGGGGTGAGGGGTACCCTGGAAGGGGGGTGAGTGGATGAGTGGTGCCCTACAGGGGGGTGAGTGGTGCCCTGGAAGGGGGTATGTGTGTGAGGGGGGAGATATTTAGGGCTTGAAAGTTAAATGTGTAGGGTCAAGGGTGTCAGAGGCAATGGACAGGGCTGCGGGCTGCATGGTTCACTAAATCCCACACTTCATATTGCAGATCTCATGCGCCAGATCTAGGCCCCACACTTCAGATCTTAGATCTCATGCGCCAGATCCATGCAACCCAGCGTGGATCGTGCGCTGTATTCTAACGTGGAGTTACCGTGCTTTCTTCTCAAGCGCCCGCGGACGCTGAAGACATCATGTCTGAAAATAAGAGGTTTGGTCGAAAGTTTGCTCTGAGGACAGCATTAAAAGAAGTCGTTTTTCATAGCCGAGAGAAGTCAAATCAAATCTTCGGTACCCTGCTTTCTTAAGCGCCTGCGGACGCTGAAGACACCATGTCTGAATATCTGCACAACTGACATTATTTTGGGTTCACGGACCTCTTCAAGCACATTTCCATGATACTCGACAGGTTGCAGCCTCTCCACGTTAATAATTTACAAGCCCTTCACTAGGGCACTAACTACAGTGTGGCCTCTCAGAGTGCGCCCGCGGATGCTGTAGATCTGAATATCTTACACCGGCAAATCTGAGATGTTTTTTGGGTGGAATAATTGCATCTCTCCGAAAGGATTTCTTTGATTCTCAACAGTCTGAGCCCTCTCTAATTGAATGCGTAATTAATAATGAATAAGCCCTTTAAAAGGACTCCCTAACTGCAGTGTGGCCTCTCAAGGAGTGCATATCGTCCAAACCTTACACCTCAGGCTAGGAGTTCTGAATTCAGGCGCTGGTAAGATCACCACTCGCGGTGGTCGTGGGTTCGGTTCCGCTCGAACGCCACTTTCCGAGGGGCTTGAGAAACCCCTGCGCTGAGTCAGGAAAGAGTGGTTCGGAACTATTATAATTTGGGGCTGTCTAAAGCTGCGGCCTAGGAACGCCCCAACCCATCACGCCTCCTGTTTCGGCGGAGGAGTAGTCCTTCTTCCTTCTGAATTATAAGCCGGGGGATTGACGGGGGACGGGTCCGACCCCCAGTGATAGGTCGCTTCCTCAGGCTAGGCGCTCTGAATATACAGATTAACTACACACTTCATTAGTACAGCGGGCTGCGCTTTGGCCGTCGCAAAAGCCCCCAAAGGATGTTTTCCTCATCTTGACACATGTGAGAAACACGGGGTTTCTAGACCATCACGCAAAAGTGCCTCCGAAAAAGTGCTTTATAAAAAGTGCTTCATAAAAAAGTGCTTCCTAAAAGTGCCTACGCAAAAGTACTTTCTGAAAAGTGCTTCCTAAAAAGTTCTTTCTGAAAGTGCTTCCTAAGTAGTGCTTCCTGAAAGTGCTTCCTAAGTAGTGCTTCCTGAAAGTGCTTCCTAAGTAGTGCTTCCTGAAAGTGCTTCCTAAATAAGGCGCAGGGTTGATCCATAGAGGGTTGGTGGATGGGATGGCACTAACGAGGTGCGACAGAGCACCAAAACACAGATAACTCACGATTATGATCATCTAAATTAAGCTTATTATACCTGCAACAGACAGGTAAACCCTAAATCCTAAACAAACTACATTTTTTTTCCTGTCAAAAAATACACAGGGCATGCAACTACTACAAACGGTTTTCGTGTTTTTAGGATAATTTCAGCAAAAAATAACTGCTGGTGCAGGCATCAGAGGGAATACGGACTATTCCAGATTCCGTACACATAGAAACTAGAGTCCCAGCACTGCGTGGAGCAATCTGTATCGTCAACAGACTGCCACCACCGTGGCCTCTAAAATTAAATCAACTAATAAATAAATATTCATCCCACACACCCCGACCCCAAAGCCTCAACTAGGCCATCCATTGGAATGTGGCCATTACAAGTAGAAAAACAAAACAATTAATAGAACCGATGCACAAACAAGTGCGTGGATTAAGGAGGCCCCACCCATTTTGGCCTAGTTTCAAAAAAGAATGACCCCAAAGACCCTAACCCTGTCATAGTAGGACTTGTGCTGTGCCGATTACGGTCCATTTGGTAGCTGAATTACGTAGCTGAATTCCAGTCACCGTAATCTCAAGGCGAATTCAGCTACTTTTACCTGTAAGGAGACGTAATAACTTACACGGCATCTGAATTACGGCACAATCGCACAGCTGATTAGAAAACTCACCAGACTGTGGCCTATCAGGGCGAAGGGGGGCTGCCTGCAACACAAGTGGGGGGTTCAGGGTTCGTTATTAAATATGAAATACATTAAATATACAAGTGGAGGGTTCAGGGTTTAGGGTTCATAATTAAATACGAGGTCCATGACAGTACACTCAAACTGGAGGGTTCAGGGTTCAGGGCCCACGACAAAGCAATGCAAGTGGAGGGTTTAGGGTTGAATGCCCACGGCCCTGCAATACAAATGCAAGGAGGGGGGGGGAGGGATCCACGAGAATGCAATGAAAATGGAGGGTGTAGAGTTAAGAGTCCACGACAGTGCAACGAAATGGACGTGGGGAAGAAGTCCACGAGAATGTGATGACACTAGAGGGTTCAGGCTCTATGGCGTTGCAATAAAATTAGAGGGCGTAGGGTTTCATGTCTACGGCACTGAAACGAAAGTGGTTGAAGGGTGTGTGGAGAGGTCCCCGAAAATGCACTGAAAGTGGAGGGTGTAGAGTGTACCGTAGAATCTCCTAGACTTCGCTCATAATTAATAAATTATTGGGGAGCGCGGACATGGCTGCGCGCTAATATTAATTCAAAAATCAGCGGTGAGCGAAGTGAACTCAGGTTTTCGACCTAATAGATGCGCAAAGAGTCGGTCAGGTGCCTGCAATGACTCCTGCGCGGCGTTAAATTAAATCAAGTCCCCAAGAAATTGGCGATGCGCGACAGTTTTTTAAATTATTTTTGGCTGCGCGACAATTTTTGTTTTGTTAGGGGTGCGCGGACTCTAAGACGTTTTACGGTAGTTTCCACAGCAGAGTCATGAAGAAGGACAGGGGGCGGGGGGGGGGGAACGTTCACGAAAATGCAATGAAAATAAAGGGTTCAGGTTTCAGGGTCCACGGCAGTGGAACAAATCCAGAGGGCGTAGGGTTTAGTGTCCACGGCACTGAAACGAAAATTGTTGGAGGGGGGGGAGAAGTCCACGAAAATGCAATGAAAAGGTGGGTGTAGCGTATAGTTTCCACAGCAGAGTAATGAAAATGGACGGAGGGGGGAGACGTCCACGAAAATGCACAAAAATAAAAGGTTCAGGTTTCAGGGTCCACGGCAGTGCGACGAAATGAGAGGGCGCAGGGTTCAGTGTCCACGGCACTGCAATGAAAATTGTTGGAAGGGGGATAGAATTGTTGGAAAATTGTTGGAAAATTGTTGGAAGGGGGGGGGAATTCCACAAAAATGCAAAAAGGGTGTAGAGTGCAGTTTCCACAGCAGCGCAATGAAATGGATGGAGGGGTGAGACGTCCACGGAATGCAGCGATTCCTCCCTCTTTCCTCCCAATCTTTCTCCACCTTGTAACCCATACCCTCACTCCTCTGCCTCCCAAACACTCCCTCCAATTTCCCACCCAAACCCTCACCCTGGCTCCAGCTCCTCCATCAATCGCACCACATCCTCAGCAGCAGCTTCCAGACTGTGCGGGGGCGCCAGATCTGGGCGGGAGCTGCTAGATCCATGGTTTCGGAGGTCCACTAGCAGCACCCTCCACGGCCGCCTGTCCCTGACAGTGTGGATGTTGCAATTTTGGAGGTTGGAGGGTTAAACGCGCAAGTGTAAAAGAAGAGAAGGGACAAGACGAATAAAACGACAGCTTTAGAGCCAAGAGGGCACATCATAAATGAACATTTTTATTGGCAGTGCGACGAAAAGTGCGCACTGCTGTCCTGCCATAGGGGAGGGGGGGGGCTGCCTTAATGTCCTGCCATAGAGGGGGGTCCTACCATAGTAAGAAATCGAACTTAAATTGGCAGTGTGAGTAAGGGTGCACGCTACATACTGCCATAGGGGGGTCCTGCCATCGTGTCCTGCCATGGGGGGGTGGGTGGGGGTCCTACTATAGGGGGGGAGGTCCTGCCATTGTGTCCTGCCATACAGGGGGGGGGGCTGCCATAGTATATACTGGCCTGGCACCCCAGCAGGTCCAAACCATGACCGGCCTGGCAGCTAACCGGTCAAGATTTGGTCCCCATCGGCCGTTGGGTCTACCGAGCGGCCACTCTGGGCTTGGGTCAGCCTGGGATGGCCGCTCGGGAGACCCTCAAACATGGCCTGCCTGGTGCAAATTAAATATATTACTTGTGTGAATGGGAGACTACCTCTACTTGCCTGGTTGCTTGAGAGACCCCCACAATGGCCTGTCCGGTGCGCATTTAACATATCATACATTACTAGTGCAGATGGTGAGGGGAGGTCAGAGGTGTCCACTACTTGCCTGGTTGCTCGAGAGACCCCCCACATTGGCCTGTCCGGTGCGCATTTAACAAACCTTATAATCTCCTAGACTTCGCTCATAATAAATTTATTATTGGGGTGCGTGGACATGGCTGCACGCTAATATTAATTCAAAAATCGCCAGTGCGCGGAGTGTAGTCAGGTGCCCAAACAACTATTTTGGGGGTGCGCGTTACGAATTAAAACAGCAAATGTCAAAAAAATGCGCGCTCGCGCGCGACTGTTTGATTTGACATCCGTCAAGTGATCCTTACGCCAGTCACCGTAGCAAAGCTCGATCCTGGAGGCAGACACGGTTGCTGACGACTGCTGACGTTTCGAGGCCCCAACAGCCACACGTTTCCTGAGGCCAGGAACCGGCAGAAGCGTGTGGAATTGGAGGATGATAACTATGCTGAGTATTGCTGACCATGCACCATCCTTGCTAGCATCAAATGAGGGTTTTAACTGAGTTCACTGAACTGGTTGAAAGTGCTGCGCGGAAGGAAATTCAAATCACTTTCAGTGATGCGCGGAGTTACATTAAATTACCTGCTGCGCGACGTCAGATTAAATTAAAATTTCGTTGCTGCATGACCGTTTATTAAATTCTTTTTGGCTGCGCGACAGGAAAAAAAACTCTTTTGGGGGGGGATAGCGCGGACCCTACTGGTAAGCTGTTATACGGAGTTATATATTACTTGTGCAGATGGTGAGGGGAGGTGTCCACTACTTGCCTAGCTGCTCGGTAGACCCCCACTTTGGCCTGTCTGGCGTGCATGAATTGCCTCACTTGATTAGATGGTGAGGGGAGGACACCGCCTAGGCCCATGCCGTACTGTTTCCTTAACCCTCATGCCCCTGCGGGCGTAGTTTTCTTTCTTTTTAAGGGAAGTCTCCCACTACTTGCCTGGCCGCAGCTTCATCCGCGAAGCGTCGGGCGAACGTCCGCCAGTTGCGGCCGCTGCCCATGAGCCCATGCAGCAGCACGGCCGTGGCCGCAGGTCCCTGTTCAAATTCGAATTCAAATTTAGAAAAGTGTGTGGTTTAAACCAAGCATGTTAAGATGAGGTCTGTGGTCTAATGACTTGACAATTTAAAGGAACTTGCCAACAATTGAAATCCAGGTTAATCTGACATATGGTACCAGTACTGGTATCAGCAGGGGGGGGCAACCAGGGTTTCCGGAGCGGATATTTTCCGCCGCTGCTTGCCCCCCCCCTCTGGGTATCATTACCGCATAAAAGGCAAGGAAGCGACTTGTCGCAGAGGCATGCATCTCGCATGAAATACAACATTAGGGATCCAGAGAATGGCAAAGGGAAGTTTAAAAACAAAATTTAATCAGGGATGCAGTTCTTGTTTGATGGTAACGGTGCGGATGTGGCTTCGGCCCCGAGCTGCGCTGTTCCCTTAACTCGCACGCCCCTAGGGGGGCGTAGTTTTCTTCATTTTCTCCTTCAAAATCAGGGATGCAGGTCAAACGGCTCTGAGGCTTACAGTTTGCAAACGACAGGGAGTCCAGAGGGGCTTTGCGGGTTAACTAGAAGCTCCACAGGGAAAACTTGAAGTTTATGGAAGGGAGATTCGAAAAGCTGTTCAGGTCAGGGTTCTAGATCCAGCGCATTTTGATTCCACACTTATGAAAATATGAAAATTCTAAGGGTTGTAAATGCTCCCAGTGTTTAAAGTAAGTGCTGTGCCGATTACGGTCCTTGCGGTGGCTGAATTACGCAGCTGAACTTCAGCGGTTCAGCCACCGTAATTACAGGCAACTAATGCGACTTTTACAAGTAGGACCTATGCCCAAGTGGCTTTGTAAAGTTCTTGGCACAACGATTCAAGCCGGAGGCATGAGAGAAATCCTCGCGCATTAAAAAGAAGAAAGGTGTTTTTTTAGTTTTTTGGGGTGACAGGGCGTTTCTTCAAAGGGCGTGCGTTTGGAACAGGGCTGTGCAATTTTGCCGTAATTCAGAGATCACGTTGGTAATCACGGTCCCTTGCTGGCTGGTAAGAGTAGCTGAATTTCCCTTGAAATAACGATGACTGAAACTCAGCTACGTAATTCAGCCACCGCAAGGACCGTAATCGGCACAGCACTGGTTTGGAAGCCCCCCATGCCCATGCGGCCAACAGGCCATGTGACGCTCTTAGTGCACAGATTCATGCCGGTGGTGTGACAGTGAGCACGTCAATAAAATCAATCAATCAATATGCCAATGGTTCCCAGCTGCTGGTCACACCCATGCGTCAGCCTACAACTGAGGTGGACCAGGAGTCCTCACCGGCTGGGTGCTGCTGCTGTCTTCTGCTGATGGTGGTGCGGACAGGATCTCTTCGTAAGCCAGCGTGGCTTGATCAGCTGACGAGGCGAATGGCCTGCATGCGATACCCTCCCAAATATGCCGCGAAGGTGCGAGGCTGGTGGACAGGCCCGATAGCAGCAGAGACGATAGCAAGCGGGCAGAGGAGGAGGGAAGCGACATGATATGATTTCAAACCTGACAGAAGGCTAATACATACTACTGGACGATACTGGACATTAGTCGAGGTACCGGGGGAGAGGCGTTTCAGACAGACGAGAGGTCGCCTAACCGAGTTATGCTCGTTCATCATCCCCATCACTCGAGTCACACCACCTTACGTGTAAGTGTGTAACGCAGTACCGATAACGCTTCTTGGTCATGTTTCATGTCGGCATTCTTGTGCGTCTCAATTGATTGCGTGTTGGTTTCATTCGATTTGAGCACTTTTGAGCAAGGGAGACAGCTTGGGCGATGGGCGTCAGTCGAGATCGCTTGATATTCCCGTGTGAAGTGAAACGGAACGTAAGGGATTCTTCTTAGGGGGGTTCAAATTTGTAGGTAGGTAGGTATATACGTGATTGAGTAAAAAATAAAGTCTTCTCAAATTGAAACAAAATTTGATGCAATGGATCATGCACGTACTTCGTGATGTAATCACCGTGCCAAAAGTATGAAAACGTGTGAACGTCAACTTTCCGCCCGAAATTTTGTTCAAATAGTAATGTTTTCCGCAGAGCATCGCATACATGGTTCGCTTATGTTTCGCTGGATTGCTGGCAATATTTTCGCTATGCTTTCGACAATCGTTCGCGAAGATTTCGCGACGCGTGGTACTGTCCCCCGAATATCCGCTGAAAATCCTATTTTCAGTAGCCATAGCTTACCAGTTTCGCTTATGTTTCGCTGTCGATATCAAGTTTTTCGGTTCCCGTGTGAAGTTAACCGGTATTTAGGGTTTAGGGTTTAGGCACGGTGAATACATCACGCAGTACTTTTGGCACGGTGAATACATTACGCTGTACGTGCATGATCCAGTGCATAAATTTTGTTCGAATTGGGGAAGATTTGTTTTTAAGCAATCAGACACATACATACTTACATACCTACACATTTCACCCGCGTATAATGTGTTACGTTCCGTTTCACTGCACACGGGAATGTCTTGACTAAAAATGAAAGTTACCAAACAGCGGCTAAAGTGTCTGCAGAGTCCTCGTTTCCTCGGAACTAAAGCCTTATCGCCCCATGGGGCAGGCAAACGTTACGTGCAAAAACAAGGCGACGATTGGCAAACATTCGAAGTTTGCAGATAAGGCAAGCGCGGCAGCCGCAAGAAGGACGATGTGAACCAGATATCAACCTTATTTCTTGTGGGGCTTTCAGGTTTCGGGTGCCTTGCACCATTTGCACAAAAAAATTATGATGCTGTTTCTTTAAAGTGTAGCCGCATGTAGCTCAGTCTGGAAGCTATGCCCTCCTCCTGAGACTCCCCAACTCGAGATGTACTCTGATGTTTTGTTTCCTTCTTAGGGGTAGGTCAGACTGCGTTGCGTTTGAGGTTGCGTTTGGACTTCCAAACGCAATCGCATACGCGAAACGCAGGGGGGGGGTAGTGTTTGGATAAAACATTGGTATGTTTAAATGGAATCACATAACTGCGCCCGTATCTTCTAATAGGCTATTTACGATTATGAATGTCAAACGCAACGCACCAAACGCGATAGTCTGACCTACCCCTTAGTAAACCACCAAGCAGCTCTCTCTCAGACTGATGTTCATTCGCCCTTTATTTGCTGCTGACTGAGCAATCCTATCTCCTTTTCTGCTTCTGCTGCGGCTCAGGCCTGCCCTATGGTCTTTGGAGTGTTGACAACAAGACAATTCCCTACTACAAGCTGGGATACAGCCAAGGTGAGGGCTACAGTTTGTTGCGAAGCAATATACTGCAACAGGTTCATGGCTGGAATGGTGCCATGTTATGTCACACGCACGGTCGCCATGTCCCATGCCTCGGCCAAAATGGGCAGCTTTTCTCAATCCCCATACTTGTTTGTGTACTGGTGTCAATTTGTGTTAGCACGTCCTACTTACCAGCACGGTCAAATGTGCAAGGCTGCGTTCGGGCGGATTATCCGCCATTCTTCTTCACACCTACGGGCGTCCTCCACGTCTTTAAAGAGTCTAGGAGCCTTCGAGTGTGCCCCACATTCCGTGCCAGGCTGCCTTGAAAAGCACTCAGTTACCTGCCCGTGCCCTAAATCCTGTCATCCTGCTTTTCCTTTTTGTTCTTCTATCGCTCGCCCACCTCAGGCGGTGTAAGGAGTGCCTCCTCCCCTAGGTCTGATCTTTTTGTCTGCCCCCCCTCACCTCTCATTCTATTTTGCAGGCCGCTTTACCGACAGGAAACGTGAGGATTGCGTCCTCGGCGTCCTTGGCGAGACAATGATAAGCATAGACAGATTTCAATATTCAGATTGTGTGAGAAACAAAAAGTATTTAGTTAACGAGAGATGCTGAGTCACAGACGCTCCAGACCATCTTCCGGGTATATTCAGGTGGTCATGATTGGGTTGATGGGGACCAAACCTTGACTGGCATGCGGTCAAGCATCAGGGCTTACTGTGCCAGGCACCCAGGCCTTCATACGTAATGCAGCTGAGTTATATGTGAGGGACTCTAGAGGAAACAGTGGAGTTTGCGTGACTGCGCATAGAGACTTGTCAAAGGGATCAATTGTGTGTGTGCACGTGTGTCATTCTTTCCAGGACTTTGAGTGATCTTTGTAGTGTGTGTTCTTACAAAATGGTGCTGCATTGTTGCGCAGATGTCCCAGGTAGTGACCTACCAGAAGCACATGCAGCAGTACGGCCCGTTCGAAGGGCCCACCGCTGCAGTCGTCCAATTCGGCTCAAACGGTGAGGGCAGGGTGCAGGTGTTTTGTAATCAGGAGGGCAGGGTGCAGGTATTTTGTAATCAGGAGGGCAGGGTGCAGGTGTTTTGTAATCAGAAGGGCAGGGTGCAGGTATTTTGTAATCAGGAGGGCAGGGTGCAGGTATTTTGTAATCAGGAGGGTAGGGTGCAGGTATTTTGTAATCAGGAGGGCAGGGTGCAGGTATTTTGTAATCAGGAGGGCAGGGTGCAGGTGTTTTGTAATCAGGAGGGCAGAGTGCAGGTGTTTTGTAATCAGGAGGGCAGGGTGCAGGTATTTTGTAATCAAGAGGGCAGGTTGCAGGTATTTTGTAATCAGGAGGGCAGGGTGCAGGTATTTTGTAATCAGGAGGGCAGGGTGCAGGTATTTTGTAATCAGGAGGGCAGGGTGCAGGTATTTTGTAATCAGGAGGGCGGGGTGCAGGTGTTTTGTAATCAGGAGGGCAGGGTGCAGGTGTTTTGTAATCAGAAGGGCAGGGTGCAGGTATTTTGTAATCAGGAGGGCAGGGTGCAGGTATTTTGTAATCAGGAGGGTAGGGTGCAGGTATTTTGTAATCAGGAGGGCAGGGTGCAGGTATTTTGTAATCAGGAGGGCAGGGTGCAGGTGTTTTGTAATCAGGAGGGCAGAGTGCAGGTGTTTTGTAATCAGGAGGGCAGGGTGCAGGTATTTTGTAATCAAGAGGGCAGGTTGCAGGTATTTTGTAATCAGGAGGGCAGGGTGCAGGTATTTTGTAATCAGGAGGGCAGGGTGCAGGTATTTTGTAATCAGGAGGGCAGGGTGCAGGTATTTTGTAATCAGGAGGGCGGGGTGCAGGTGTTTTGTAATCAGGAGGGCAGGGTGCAGGTGTTTTGTAATCAGGAGGGCAGGGTGCAGGTATTTTGTAATCAGAAGGGCAGGGTGCAGGTATTTTGTAATCAGGAGGGCGGGGTGCAGGTGTTTTGTAATCAGGAGGGCAGGGTGCAGGTGTTTTGTAATCAGAAGGGCAGGGTGCAGGTATTTTGTAATCAGAAGGGCAGGGTGCAGGTATTTTGTAATCAGAAGGGCAGGGTGCAGGTATTTTGTAATCAGAAGGGCAGGGTGCAGGTATTTTGTAATCAGGAGGGCAGGGTGCAGGTGTTTTGTAATCAGGAGGGCAGGGTGCAGGTATTTTGTAATCAGGAGGGCAGGGTGCAGGTGTTTTGTAATCAGAAGGGCAGGGTGCAGGTATTTTGTAATCAGGAGGGCAGGGTGCAGGTGTTTTGTAATCAGGAGGGCAGGGTGCAGGTATTTTGTAATCAGGAGGGCAGGGTGCAGGTGTTTTGTAATCAGGAGGGCAGGGTGCAGGTATTTTGTAATCAGAAGGGCAGGGTGCAGGTATTTTGTAATCAGAAGGGCAGGGTGCAGGTATTTTGTAATCAGGAGGGCAGGGTGCAGGTGTTTTGTAATCAGGAGGGCAGGGTGCAGGTGTTTTGTAATCAGGAGGGCAGGGTGCAGGTGTTTTGTAATCAGAAGGGCAGGGTGCAGGTGTTTTGTAATCAGAAGGGCAGGGTGCAGGTGTTTTGTAATCAGAAGGGCAGGGTGCAGGTGTTTTGTAATCAGAAGGGCAGGGTGCAGGTGTTTTGTAATCAGGAGGGTAGGGTGCAGGTATTTTGTAATCAGAAGGGCAGGGTGCAGGTGTTTTGTAATCAGGAGGGCAGGGTGCAGGTATTTTGTAATCAGGAGGGCAGGGTGCAGGTGTTTTGTAATCAGAAGGGCAGGGTGCAGGTATTTTGTAATCAGGAGGGCAGGGTGTAGGTATTTTGTAATCAGGAGGGCAGGGTGCAGGTATTTTGTCTGCCTGGGCCAATTTACGGAAAGGGGAAAGGGGTGCAAGTATTGTCTGTCTGTTCAAGTTTGATGCTCACAGTGAGGGGCTGCATGGATGTTGTCTGCCTGGATAAGTTTGGGTAAGATAGTGTGCAGGAGGTGCACATTCTGTCTGCCTGGCGAGGTTTGGTGCAAATGGTGATGGGAGGGTGGTAGAACAGTTCTTCTTGTTGAGAGGCCCAGGTGTAAGCGGGGAAAACGTCTGGCGCTTCGTTGAATGTGCCCCGTAGAATGTCGTGAGCGGGCTATCCTTGGTAGGATAGAACTGCTGTGGGTCGAGCGGTTTCACGCCTCCTGCTTCGGCGGAGGAGTAGTCTTTCTTTCTGAGAGGCTCAGCTCCAGATTATCAACCTTCCTGCTGCTGTCATTGAGCTTCGGGAGATTTTAGCCATGGAAAATGGATCTGAATCTTTCAAGAAATGCCGTCCACCTTCCTTCACAGATTTCCTTTCCCTAGGTCAGCACCCGGAGATTGCACGGAGATTGCATCCAACCAAACCGCGCTTCTGCAGTTATTCAACAGCATCGTGGCGGGCGTAGGCGAGATTGCGTCCGCAGTGGCACTTACAGGCATCAAGAACATCATTGTCGTCAATATGCCGCCCATTGATAAGAGTCCGATAATGCTGCAGTCGGTGGACGCGGCGACACGCGCTCAGCCGAATGTTTTCATTCAGGGCCTCAATGCAGGCATCAAGCAGGTGCGGGATGCCAATTTTGAGGGTGCAGGGCAGAACTGTTCAGGTTTAGGACTCAAAAATCCCGCATGTCACCCTCTGTCATACTTTCTAAATCACATACATGATCCACCCCTATTTAATTCTGATCATACTTGCTGTCGCTGAGAGTATCACCTCCCTCTGTCCCTTATCTGTGACTCCACGAGCAGGTGACTCTGGCGCTTCAGCTACAATTTGCCGGCGTATCCAATTTCACCTCCCTCGACTTGCACGGTCTCATCCCTGATGTCTGTGAGTATCAGACAGGCTATACAGGCTTACACCCTGCTTAGGCCTGCTGGCACGTCTGCTGGCGCCCAGTGCACATCAAAAAATTGTCATATTTTCATCCTGACCGCTCATCTGGATGAGACCTAGCTAGGAGGGAGGGACGGCAAATGGGTGGACGGCGCGGTTGAGGTAACAAGTGAACCCTTGACTGAAAGTTAATTGAAATGCAGCCAGACAGAGGGGCGAGGAGGGAACTTCAGGTTGCGCTATAAGCCTAAATACTCACCTGAGTAGTAGTTAGCAGCCAGGGGTAAGAGACTAGGAAGGGGTCAGGTGGAACCTAAGCCCTAGGCCCTAAATGGGTGAAATGCAGCCAGGTGGAGATAGGACGAGATCTGGGTCATGTCGGGCAGTTGCGATAAGAGCCTATAACCTTGAACCTCAGTAAAGAAGGTCTGGGGTGGATGTGGGTTCTAGTTGTGCTGGCTTCCTGCACCCTTAATTATGTGAGTTGCAACAAGTGGGGGAGAAAGATAAGTTTGAACCTACACTCTGGCAGGGTTACCCGGTACAGAAATACGGAGAAGGAGACAAACAAATTGCACCAAGATCCTAATACCAGTTATTATACATCCCCCAAACCCGTTTGTGTCCCGCTACAGAAGACCCCTCGTCTTCAGTCTGAAGCCGGTCAGCCTTCCGCCCTCTGCATCGCTCCTTTACACTTGCTGATTCGTCATTTTGTAGGCTCAAGTGCTACAATGCCATATGCACAATATTTGACCGTCAACCTGGAACCCTCAACCCTTCAACCTTGAACCCTCAACCTGGTATCCTGTAACCTCAACCTGGAACCCACAACCCTTAACCTTGAACCCTCAACCTGGTATCCTCTAACCTCAACCTGGAACCCACAACCCTTAACCTTGAACCCTCAACCTGGTATCCTCTAACGTCAACCTGGAACCCTCAACCCTTAACCTTGAACCCTCAACCTGGTATCCTGTAACCTCAACCTGGAACCCTCAACCCTTCACCTTGAACCCTCAACCTGGTATCCTCTAACCTCAACCTGGAACCCTCAACCTGGTATCCTCTTACCTCAAAATGGAACCCTCAACCCTCAACCTGATATCCTCTAACCTCAACCTGGAACCCTCAACCTCGAGCCTTGCACCATGAACTGGAATCCTTGACCCTTACCCTGGAACTCTCAACCTGGAACCCTAAACCCTTAACCTTGATCCTTCAACTGGAAATCTTCAACCCTTGACCCTTGAACCTGGAACCCTGACTCCTGCAGTTGCAGATCCTTCCTTTTACGGTCTCAAGAACGTCACTGCCAACTGCTTGGTAACAAACCCGCCTTTGAACAGTATTGTCCCCAATGTTGAGCTGGTATCCATCTGTGGCAAGGTCAACCATTACCTTTTCTGGTGAGATGTCATGATACGAAAGCATTTTGTAATAGATTACCATGTGCTTCATTGAAGTATTTGAAGTACCTATGAAGAGGCTTGAGGTCATATGAGTCTTTATGAGTGGCGAGCTCAATCAGTACCTGTTCTGGTAAGACAAGAAGAAAAATAAGATATGGTTAGATGGATAAGACAAAAAAAATTGATGTCCATAGCGTTAAAGGTTCCAGGGCTCGGAGGGCTGCGCCAGCCAGCCAAGGAAGAGTGACAACGATAAACAAGCATGCACGCCTCTGCAGGCCGTGGTTTCCTCCCTCTTCTGTCTGAGAAAATAAAATGGACTGCTCAAAATGTGTTGTACTGAAGAACCACATACCGGTAAACGTTGCTCATAATTAATTAATTAATGGGGTGCGCGGACTTGGCTGCGCGCTAATACTAATTCAAAAATCAACGATGCGCGGAGTGTATGTCAGGTGCCCAAACAACTATTTTGGGGGTGCGCGCTATGAATCAAAAACAAA
The DNA here is from genome assembly GCA_037349105.1 of Limnomonas spitsbergensis. NCBI lineage: Eukaryota > Viridiplantae > Chlorophyta > Chlorophyceae > Chlamydomonadales > Limnomonas > Limnomonas spitsbergensis. The sequence continues at coordinate 996,647 of JAYJMM010000094.1, read as the reverse complement.
TGTCAAAACAAATGCGAGCTAGCGCGCGACAGTTGGATTTGACATCTGTCGAGTGATCCTTACGCCCCGTAGCGAAGCTCAATCCTTGGAGCAGAGACGGAGGCTAACGACTGCTGATGACTCGGGGCCCCAACAACCACACGTTTCCTGAAGCCAGGAACCAGCCAGGGAGTGTTACTGTATTGGCTAACATGCTGCGCGGACGGAAATTAATAATACTTAAACTGATGTACGACGTTAAATTACATAACCTGCTGCGCGGCGTTTAAGTAAGTTCAAATATTGCCATTCCGCGGTCATTTTAAAAATTATTTTTGGCTGCGCGACGACTTTTATTTTCTGAGCTGCGCGGACCCTAGATGGTTCTACCTCAACTTGTAAGACCCTATGTACCCCCCTCCCCAATGTCACGCTGGTCTCATTTGTGGCAAGGTCAACCACTGCATGTTTTTTCCTGTTGAGGCCCTTGTGGGGCTCTTAAGGTAGGGAGGGCTTAGGTATTTACTGTCCAAATGGCACCGGCAGCCCCTCTAATGGGACGTCACCTTACCTGCCTTGCCCTTGTCATGCCCTGTCCTGCCCTGCCTTGCCCTGCCTTACCCTACCGTGTCCCTTCAACGATGCCAAGCTCTACTGAAGCTAAATGGCATGCTCTTTGTCATTCCTGCCTCTGCCATATTACTTGGGAGTTGTTCGAGAGCAAAAAAGAATTGTGATGTTTAAAACATGGCATGCTTGCAGGGATAGCATTCACCCCACCCACTACGGGCACAAGCTCTTGGCCAGCACGATCCAGGATACGCTCTCTAAGAATGGGCTCCTGACTGTCACCGGTGTTACATGTAAGAAGTAGATGAAGTGTGGGCCTCTGCCCACAGATGGTGCCAGCTCGGAGAAAGAGAGGAGCATGATATCGGGCCCCCCTTGCCTGTGCAGCGAGAACATTCCGTGCACACGCCTATCTGCGGGCCTCACAACTGTCGCGTGATAACTCAGTAGGTTGTGCAGGAATGGTGTGACCCATTAAAGGGGGTGCACCGGACTGATAAAGGCTGACTTAGCAGCTTACGGTATATACGTGAGGATACTTGATGTAACTGGGTATCCGGGAAGCGGATACACTAAGGTAGCTTGTGATTGGCTCGTGTTTGAGCTAGACTAAGAAACAACTGCACTACCGTACTGCTACTTTCATTTGGGAGTTCGACTTTGGGGGTAGCAACCCCCAATAGTAGCACCTTCGATATTAGGGGTCCGCGCGAACCCCCAAAGTCGAATCACCACACATTTTCCAACGCAAGTGTGGAATTTGAGTGATACACCGCCGACACTTACCAGCTCAGTCTAAAATAATCAACCCCCAAAGTCGTATCACCAGAATGTATTGCATGCCTTTGGGAACCCCCAAAGTAACCCCCCAGAGTAGTTTAAAAGGCCTCAAAACGGACCCCCAAAGGCATCGAACTCCCAAATGAAAGTAGCAGTACGGTACTAAGGCTGGCAAGGGTGCCAGGTTCCGTAATTGGCGACGCCAACTGAATATGGCATTTTGAGCCAGATTCACTTCGCGTCGGCCACTTTCGCCACATTGGCAATTTCCGAAGACCATCAACCTTCATTCGATCCTGTGTGTTTTCCCTTTCTCCGTCCACTCGCCTCTTTATCCTGTGGCCGAGAGCATCCGTTGTTATGCTTACGCCGATGTAGAAAGGGCTAATAAACGTGACCGAAAGCAGACGGTGAAGGGTGCGGAGAAGGCACTGTCGAATGAGAAACGGAAGGCGAAAAGGAGGCTTGTAGCCGAGGTGTCAATGACGTTACACCACTGGGCCGAAGTGTGTGTTGTCAGTTCGGCTTACTCGCCGGGTGCTTAGGCTAGGTGATGATGAACATGCTACCAAATTGAGAGCAAGTGGCTATATGTTGCAGCAAAGGTCAACAAGGCACTGAAGAAGAGAAGTGAGTTGGTTTTGCTATGTCTCCATGCGGCTCTCCATGGAATCTTACTTGAGTTATGGCAGCAGGGCATGCCTGTTGCCCCAAGCCACGGCCATAGGCTGGGGTGTATCTGAATTGGACATGTAAAATTATTCCTAGCAACATGGCATGCAAGCTGCACCAAGCCATAGCCAAAGGCCGTGATGGATCTGTATTTGACATGTAAAATTAGTCATGGCAACATGGCATGCCTGCTGCACCAAGCCACGGCCATAGGCTGGGATGTATCTGAATTGGACCTGACACATGCTGGAGATAATCGGTCTTATACGGCATATACTGAACATATGCAGAAGGGGGTTTGGTTTTAGAAAAGTGAAGAAGTCAGACGTCATGTGCAAAGCCCACGCTATCCTGGTGCCTCAGAGATGTCAATCAGTTCAGTCAGGACGGCCCAAGCAATGACGGCGAGCGATCAAAGTGGTACGATGTAGACTCGCGACAACAACAGGTAGCAATGGAAGGCAATCAATAGAATGTCCCATCTTGGAAGTAAGAGGAATAAAATTTCGCTACTTTGGAGAATATATCTGGTGTGAATCGGTCTCCAGCGGTCGGATTGGGAACGCGAGATAGCGTGGGTTCACTTCGACCAACTGCCACATTCAGTTCGCCGGTGTGAATCGCCTCTTACCAGTTTCGCTTGTTTTCGGTAGACTTTCGTCAGTCTTTTGCAAAGTGTCAGTGTTGTTGTTCGGTAGCGATGTTGTTCGGTAGCCTTTCGGTAGCCTATCGTGATTATGTCGCTGACTTAAGACACTGTTCCGGTAGCCTTACGTTAGTTCGGTAGCGAATTGTTTTTCGGTTGTCTTTCGTGTGTATTTCATGAGTCTTTCGCTTATTTTTCGCTGTCGGTGTGAATTGTTTCGGTAGCCTTACGTGAGTCTTTTGCAAAGCGTTCGCGATATTGTTTTGATTTTCCGAAGTGCCCGATTTTCCATTTCGAAAGACTTCAATTTTCCGCATGCCGTTTGGGTGATGTGGGAAGCCCTTGGAGGGTGGAAAGCCATGAGGTGAAGTGGAAAGCCATGGGGTGAAGTGGAAAGCCCTAGTGTGAAGTGGAAAGCCCTAGGGTGAAGTGGAAAGCTATGAGCGAGGTGAAGTGGAAAGCCATGGGTGAAGTGGAACGCCATGAGGTGAAGTGGAAAGCCATGGGCGGGGTGAAGTAGAGGGGTCCGACCCATGCATAGAACCGCTGTGTCCCTAGGCTACTTTCGCGAACTGTTGAAATCGACAGCGCGCTGTCAATTACTGATTTCTACTGTTGAAAATTGCGATCGCTGTCGATAACTGTGCTGTATCATTGAGCGCTGTTTCAACAGCGAAAAACAACAGCCGAGTAGCCGAGTAGCGGAATGCCCACTCTTTCCGTCTTCGCCCCTACAGTTTGCGCGTTCGCTGGCTTTGCCTTGTTTCAAAGTTTAACGTCGTGATTTATACATATTTCAGTGCATTTAACGATGGCGGATGTCATATGCCCTCGCTACCAAGCTTTCGCTACCAAGCTACCCTCGCTGCCAAGCTTTCGCGACCACATGGACCTGCTGCCCAACTTGCGCACCATCCTAGGACTGCAGGCTACCTTGCTTGCGCGCCAGACTAGACCTGTTGTCAAGCTTCCGCGCCCGCATGGACCTGCTGCCCAGCTTGCGCACAGGCCTTGTACTACGTACCGTAGTATCAGTCCGATTTCGTTTTATATTGAATTCGTTTTTTGTTTGGAAACCTTCTAATTAACAAAATCACGCTTTCGTTTTAGTGGTTCGTTTTTCTAATCGGAGGCTGGAAATTTTTACGATCACAGGTTCGTTTTTGCTCCTGAGAGCCGCGACCTCCTTGGCCCGCCGGATAACTTGCAGGATTGGGACGCCCTCATAGTATCGAGTTGTAGAGGCCTGCTTTCTTCGGCGACTGGCCTTCGGCTTCTTCTGCTGCGGCTGGAAGACGCGGCGGGGCCGCTCGCCTACTATCTCGACATCCGGGTGTAAATCAATAATCGCAGTGGCAGGAGTTGTGGCAGGAGCTGTGGCTAATGGAGCGGCTCCGGGTAGATTCACAGCCCCATCAGCGGGAGCCGGCGATGTCTGATGAGGTGCTGCCGGTGCCAGAACAGCCCGTGCCTTTGCTCTAGCAATTGATTCAGCGAAAGTGAACTGCCTTTTGGTCATAACGACAGCATTTCAATGCGTAAGGAGCGTGATTGCGACAAGAACGAAGCTACTCTTTGTGTGGCGATTTTTTTAGGGTTTGGGGCTTAAATATTCGTTTTTATGGTTCGTTTTTGTCCCATGGTACACATTTTAATCGAAATCAACGGTTCGTTTTCTTGAAAAAAGATCAATAAAACGAAATCGGACTGATACTACGGTACTGGCAAGATTACTTGCGCACCAGTATGGAGCCTGGACATGCTGCCAAGCTACGACGCCAGCATGGACCAACTGTCCAGCTTGCGCACCAGCCTGGACCTGCTGGCCTGTTTTCACGTTAGGCATTTCTTCAGGTTGTGCGGTATTCCTCCCGGCTGTGAGGCATATTCTCAGGCTGTGCAGAATTTCTTCAGGTTGTGCGGCAGTCCACCCGGTTGTGAGGCATTTTCTCAGATTGTGATGCATTCCTTCAGGTTGTGCGGCATTCCTCCCAGCTGTGCAGCATTTTCTCAGGCTGTGCAGCATTTCTTCAGGTTGTGTGGCATTCCTCCCGGCTGTGCGGCATTTTCTCAGGCTGTGCGGCATTCCTTCAGGTTGTGCGGCATTTTTCCCAACTGTGAGGCATTTTCTCAGGCTGTGCAAAATTTCTTCAGGTTGTGCGGCATTCCTCCCAACTGTGCAGCATTTTCTCTGGCTGTGAGGCATTCCTTCAAGTTGTGCGGCATTCCTCCCGGCTGTGCGGCATTTTCTTCGGCTGTGCGACATTCCTTCAGGTTGTGCGGCATTCCTCCCAAATGTGAGGCATTTTCTCAGGCTCTGCTACATTTCTTCAGGTTGTGCGGCATTCCTCCCGGCTGTGAGGCATTTTCTCAGGCTGTGCAGCATTTCTTCAGGTTGTGCGGCATTCCTTCCGGCTGTGAGGCATTTTCTCAGGCTGTGAGGCATTCCTTCAGGTTGTGCGGCATTCCAACCTGCTGTGCGGCATATTCTCAGGCTGTGCGGCATTCCTTCAGGTTGTGCGGCATTCCAACCTGCTGTGAGGCATTTTTTCAGGCTGTGAGGCATTCCTTCAGGTTGTGCGGCATTCCTTCCGGCTGTGCAGCATTTTCTCAGGCTGTAAGGCATTCCTCCCGGCTGTGAGACATTTACTCAGGCTGTGCTACATTTCTTCAGGTTGTGCGGCATCCCTCCCGGCTGTTAGGCATTTTCTCAGGCTGTGCAGCATTTCTTCAGGTTCTGCGGCATTCCTTCCGGCTGTGAGGCATTTTCTCAGGCTGTGTGGCATGCCTTCAGGTTATGCGGCATTCCTCCCGGCTGTGCGGCATTTTCTCAGGCTGTGCGGCATTCCATCAGGTTGTGCGGCAGTCCTCCCCACTGTCAGCAAGTTTCTCAGGCTGTGCAGCATTTCATCAGGTTGTGCGGCATTTCTCACAGCTGTACAGCATTTTCTCAGGCTGTAAGGCATTTTCTCAGGTTGTGCGGCATTCCAGCCGGCTGAGCGGCATTTTCTCAGGCTGTGATGCATTCATTCAGGTTGTGCGGCATTCTTCCCGGCTGTGAGGCATTCTTTCAGGCTGTGAGGCATTCCTTCAAGTTGTGTGGCATTCCTCCCGGCTGTGACGCATTTTCTCAGGCTGTGAGGCATGCCTTCAGGTTGTGCGGCATTCCTCCCGGCTGTGAGGCATTTTCTCAGGCTGTGAGGCATTCCTTCAGGTTGTGCGGCATTCCTCCCGGTTGTGAGGCATTTTCTCAGGCTGTGCAACATTCCTTCAGGTTGTGCATCATTCCAACCTGTGTGATGCATTTTCTCTGACTGTCAGGCATTCCTTCAGGTTTTGCGGCATTCCTCCCGGCTGTGCAGCATTTTCTCAGGCTGTGCTACATTTCTCCAGGTTTTGCGGCATTTCTCCAAGCTGTAAAGCATTTTCTCAGGCTGTGAGGCATTCCTTCAGGTTGTGCGGCATTCCAACCAGCTGTGAGGCATTCTCTCAGGCTGTGAGGCATTCCTTCAGGTTGTGCGGCATTCCTCCCGGCTGTGCGACATTTTCTCAGGCTGCGCAACATTCCTTCAGGTTGTGCGGTATTCCAACCTGTGTGATGCATTTTCTCTGGCTGCGAGGCATTACTTCAAGTTGTGCGGCATTCCTTCTGGCTCTGCAACATTTTCTCAGGCTGTGCAGCATTCCTTCAGGTTGTGTGGCATTCATCCCAGCTGTCCGGCATTTTCTCACGCTGTGCGGCATTCCTTCAGGTTGTGCGGCATTCTTTCCGGCTGTGCGACATTTTCTCAGGCTGTGCAACATTCCTTCAGGTTGTGCGGCATTCCAACCTGTGTGATGCATTGTCTCTGGCTGTGAGGCGTTCCTTCAGGTTGTGCGGCATTCCTCCCAGCTGTGCGGCATTTTCTCAGGCTGTGAGGCATTCCTTCAGGTTGTGCGGCATTCCTCCCGGCTGTTAGGCATTTTCTCAGGCTGTGAGGAATTTCTTCAGGTTGTGCGGTATTCCTCGCGGCTGTGAGGCATTTTCTCAGGCTGTGTGGCATGCCATCAGGTTGTGCGGCATTCTTCCCGGCTGTGCGGCATTTCTCAGGCTGTGCGGCATTCCTTCAGGTTGTGCTGCATTCCTCCCCACTTTCAGCAAGTTTCTCAGGCTGTGCAGCATTTCTTCAGGTTGTGCGGCATTTCTCCCAGATGTGCAGCATTTCCTCAGGCTGTAAGGCATTCTTCAGGTTGTGCGGCATTCCAGCCGGCTGAGCGGCATTTTCTCAGGCTGTGAGGCATTCATTCAGGTTGTGCGGCATTCCTCCCGGCTGTGAGGCATTTTCTCAGGCTGTGAAGCATGCCTTCAGGTTGTGCGGCATTCCTCCCGGCTGTGAGGCATTTTCTCTGGCTGTGAGGCATGCCTTCAAGTTGTGCGGCATTCCTCCCGGCTGTGAGGCATTTTCTCAGGGTGTAAGGCATTCCTTCAGGTTGTGCAGCGTTCCTCCCGGCTGTCAGCACGTTTCTCAGGCTGTGCAGCATTTCTTCAGGTTGTGCGGCATTTCTCCCCACTGTCAGCAAGTTTCTCAGGCTGTGAGGCTTTCCTTCAGGTTGTGCGGCATTCCAACCTGTTGTGAGGCAATTTCTCAGGCTTTGAGGAATTTCTTCAGGTTGTGCGGCATTCCACCCGGCTGTGCGACATTTTCTCAGGCTGTGCGGCATTCCTTCAGGTTGTGCGGCATACCTTCCGTCTGTGCGGCATTTTCTCAGGCTGTGAAGCATTCCTTCAGGTTGTGCGGCATTCCAACCTGCTATGAGGCATCTTCTCTGGCTGTGCAGCATTTCTTCAGGTTGTGCGGCTTTCCTCCTGGCTGTGAGGTATTTTCTCATCATGTAAAGCAATCCTTCAGGTTGTGCGGCAGTCCTCCCCGCTGTGCGGCATTTTCTCAGGCTGTGCGGCATTTCATCAGGTTGTGAGGCATTTCTCCCCGTTGTGCGGCATTTTCTCAGGCTGTGAGGCATTCCTTCAGGTTGTGTGGCATTCCAACCTGCTGCGAGGCATTTTCTCAGGCTTTGAGGCTATTCCTGCAGGTTGTGCGGCATTCCTTCCGGCTGTGAAACATTTTTTCTGGCTGTAAGGCATTCCTTCAAGTTGTGCGGCATTCCCCCCGGCTGTGAGGCATTTTCTCAGGCTGTGAAGCATGCCTTCAGGTTGTGCGGCATTCCTCCCGGCTGTGCGGCATTTTCTCCGGCTGTGAGGCATTCCTTCAAGTTGTGTGGCATTACTCCCGGCTGTGAGGCACTTTCTCAGGGTGTGATGGATTCCTTCAGGTTGTGCTGCATTCCTCCCGTTTGTCAGCAAGTTTCTCAGGCTGTGCAGCATTTCTTCAGGTAGTGCGGCATTTCTCCCAGCTGTGCAGCATTTTCTCAGGTTGTGAGGCTTTCCTTCAGGTTGTGCGGCATTCCAACCTGCTGTGAGGCAATTTCTCAGGCTTCGGGGCATTCCTGCAGGTTGTGCGGCATTCCTTCCGGCTGTGAAGCATTTTCTCAGGCTGTGCGGCATTCCTTCAGGTTGTGCAACATTCCTCCCGGCTGTGCGGCATTTTCTCGATTGTGCGGCATTCTTTCAGGTTGTGAGGCACCCCTCCCGGCTGTGTGGCATTTTCTCAGGCTGTGAGGCATCCCTTCAGGTTGTGTGGCATTCCAACCTGCTGTGAGGCACTTTCTCAGGCTGTGAGGCATTCCTTTAAGTTGTGCGGCATTCTTTCCGTCTGTGCAGCATTTTCTCAGGCTGTGAGGCATTCCTTCAGGTTGTGTGACATTCCAACCTGCTGTGAGGCACTTTCTTAGGCTGTGAGGCATTCCTTTAAGTTGTGCGGCATTCTTTCCGGCTGTGAGGCATTTTCTCAGGCTGTAAGGCATTCCTTCAGGTTGTGCGGCATTCCTCCCGGCTGTGACGCATATTCTCAGGCTGTGCAGCATTTCTTCAGGTTGTGCGGCATTTCTGCCAGCTGTGCAGCATTTTCTCAGGCTGTGAGGCATTCCTTCAGGTTGTGCGGCATTCCAACCTACTGTGAGGCATCTTCTCAGGCTGTGAGGCATTCCTTCAAGTTGTGCGGCATTCCTCTTGGCTGTGAGGCGTTTTCTGTGGCTGTGAGGCATTCCTTCAAGTTGGGTGGCTTTCATCCCGGCTGTGAGGCATTTTCTCAGGCTTTTAGGCGTGCCTTCAAGTTGTGCGGTATTTCTCCCAGCTGTGCGGCATTTTTCTCAGGTTGTGGGGCTAGGTTGCTGTCTTTGTTTTACCTCCCCGGGGACTGCCACACCATCTTAACGGGGCATAAAACCATCCCGTCTTGGGCCCGGACCTCCCAATGGTAACCATAATGACAAGCTAACGGCATAGTAAAGGCGCGGTAAATCTCCTCCGGCCGATCCCCGTATTGGCTCCCGCTCAAACCACTTGCAGCAGAATGTTGCCTGGTCATCATCCCAATATATATAAGTCTGCTCCTTGACCTTGATTCTCCCACCCTTGACAGAAGTATTCTTCAACCTCAGCACCTCGCCATAGTGGACATCAAGGTACTCCGACTGGTCATCTCTAACCATCTGCAGAATCCACAGAGAAGCATGTTACAAGGTGCAAAAAATGAAGTCAAATGATTCAATATTCTCAACCCCTCAGTACAAGTTGAGTATTTCCCAGAAATACAGTTGATTAAGTCCAATTGATACATACCCGATGTGAAAGTCATAAGAACGACACTTCAAAAGGATACATACCCGAAAAGTACGACGGTAATTCCCAGACTGCATAGGCAAATCGACAACCCTATTTATTGGAATGTAGTAGAGGCATGCCAGCGTATTCGGGCGCAGACAACCGCACTTCTTAAAATCGGCAGTCAGGTCGACAGTAATTGTCGATCCACACAAGGGGGGATGCCGATGGGGGAAAAGGGGGGGGACGACGGATATTCATTAACTCATTTAATTACACTCCTTGATTCTAAACGCTACTGCAATTGTAATGGCTCTCGAACGCATCACACAGTTTTTACACAGACTTGTACAATTTCACTTAGATCTTATTCTTTCCTTTTTAATTTTCCTAGGAGCAGCATGGCAGATCAAGGGTGACAGGTGGGAGGGAGAGGGGCAGCAAGGCAGATCAAGGGTGGCAGGTGGGAGGGAGAGGGGCAGCAAGATAGAGCAAAATTGACAGGTCGGGGTGAAAGGGGCAACAAGATAGATCAAGGGTGAGAGGTGGGAGAAAGAGGAGCAGCAAGGCAGATAAAGGGCGCGATGGGGGAGAGTGAGGGGCAGCAAAACAGAGCAAGGGGGACAGGTGGGAGGGAGGAGGGGCAGCAAGGCAGATCAAAGGCGACAGGTGGGAGGGAGAGGGGAAGTGTAAGTTTTGGTCCTTCTTGGTCCCGGCTTAACAGTTGGCGGCCTTATCCGGCCCCGTTGTTTCTTCTCTGCCGGCTGGGGCGTTGGCAGTGATATGCTCATGTGTCGGTTGTCTTCCTTTCCAGAGTTAGGCTGCTTGGCAGTGCCCTTGTTTTGACGGTCCTTAAGCTGCAATTTCAGGATGCGATGGACGCTTCGTTCTTGGCAGCTCTTTGCTTTTGGGCTTAGCTCTTAGGGCTTGTGCTCTGTTGTGGGCTTGTGGCTGCTCTGTTGATGGGCTGGCCCCCAGGCCCCCCCTGATTGTCCTCTTGTAAGGCCCTTTGGCTCCTTCATTTTGTCTGGCTCCTAGGTGTTGTTCTACAGGGATAACGGCTGCACGGCGGCCGGCCTCCTGTGCAACCTCCGAAACGGGAAAAAAAATCCTTGCTCATTTCATCCCGCAGCCCCACAGTGAGTGAACGTCCGTGATAACACAATTGCAATGCGGCTGCAATGTGCAGATACCACAAAAAATAGTGGTTTAGCTAAAATCGCCCCGTTTTACTTGACAAGCCCCGTTTTACTTGACAATTACGACTGCGGTAGTATTACATTATACCGGTATTATTAACCAAAAAACCACGCACGCCTTATCACCTGAGGCAAAACTTGTAACAAACAGATTGGTAGGTAGGTAGGATTGGTAGGTAGGCCTTACCTAACAAAAAAGCTATTTTTCGTGCACGATACAGGATACAAGACCACAAACGCAATTACATGACATTGAATAGGTAGCCGGTACGATGTCCCCCCACACCACACCCCAAGGGAGAGGAGCATGTGTCGCAAACCAAGACCAAGGAACTATAGGGAAAAAACAGCGGTGTCGTCACATGCATCTTGTCAGTACGCCATTGAAGGCAAACGTCATCCTCGCTGGCCGTGCACCCTGTCCACAAGCACCGTGGCTGGCATGCAGGACCCCCCCCCGGACCCCACAGCTGCAGCACTGCCCCTTACCCTCACCACCGCCACCCGAGGCCCTTGCACAATACCGTTACCCGGGCGTCGCTACCTCCGCTGTTGCTGCTAGGTATCAACCGGAAGCTGCAGCGCACAGACGCCTGCGGGTCCTTGGGCCGTCAGCGTCAGCGGCGAGGCGTCCTTGCAACACATTGAGCGCCTCCTCAGCCGTACCTAGGCCCGCTTGAGCCTCACGCAGCTTCTTCGTGAATGCCTCAATCTTCTTCTCCTTTACTTCAGGGGACAGTTGAGCCTTCACAAACGTGTTCTTGGTACTTCCAGTTCCAGACTGGCAGCTTCCACAACTGCTTTTGCTGCCTCGACGACCACGGCCGCGGTGCCAACTTCATTCAGCAATTGCATGGAGGTGTCGTCGTCATCCTTCCTCTTGATGGCCGCCATCATCACCCTTTTCAAGGTGGACGCGGGTGCTCCAATGACCCGCTTCGAGCCCTCGTCGCCGATGAAAAGGACCACCTCCGCAACCTTCTTCTCATTGGAAGGCAGGTGGTGGATAGTGGTGTTGGAAGACGGGGTCCGAGGGGTTGCGCACGATCGGGGAGGAGTGGATGCGGGCTCGTTGGCTGTACCGGAAAAAGAGGGCGTAGAAGAGACACGCTCGGGAGGTGGGGAGCTGGGGGGAGGCGGTGAGGAACTGGGATGAGGCGGTGAGGAGCTCTTGCTCGAGTCCAGAGGCGGTGGGGAGCTCTTGCTCGAGTCCAGAGTATGGAACGCGTCGTGCAGTTTAGGGGCAACGGAGAACATGGCAATGATGTCCTTGACCTCCAGACCGTAAAGCTCCATGGCCATCTTCAGCCGCATCATGCAGTCGCGGGACATCAGGATCCTCTTCTCAAAGACAGCCTGGAACGATGGCTCAACTGTGACTCTGGCTTCTTGAAGAACTCCGGAAAGACATTCCGAAGCTGCCCCTTCATCTGGATGAGGCCCTCCCGACCAGCAGCCTGAAGGCCAGCGTCAACATATGACGCCACCTACAAAGTGGCCCAAGTGTTGGTGGAAAGGAAAGGGTGCATATCAGGGGCGGATCCATCAACGTTACACGATGTGGAAATTTGGTGCGGTGATACAGTGAGGTGGTGGAATGCGGTGCGGCCCGAGGACTGGTACGGCAGCACTGCAGTTTTGCGGTGCCAAGCAAAGTACAGTCAGCATGGGTGGGCCAGGAGCAACCAACAATGTAAAGCATGGACATTCATTCCATGGGTTTCATGTACCTGCCGTTAAAGCATTATGGTATTTCAATGACTGCCCGAGGGGGGTCTGGGACCACATTATTATCTGTCGGCCAATTGATCTCAAGTCCATAGACACGTTGCCCACATTCGATCAATCATCTGAATCCGCTTTCTCGGTTCTTTAGCATTGATTCCGTTCACTGTGGAGGATTCTGTTATATTTTATCAACAAGGTAGCGAGATCCCCCCCTCAGGAGTGCATGCAGTGGGTGCACCAACGTCGTGTTGAGATACATGCTTACCTGTGTTTTCCAATCCTGCAATGCCTTCAAGCTGTCCTCCAATGCCTTGAAGCTGTCCTCCAATGCCTTGAAGCTGTCCTCCAATGCCTTGAAGCGTTGTTCGTTAGACTGATGTTCCGATGTAAGCACATCTGCATGCATCCACAATCAGGAGGCTATGTGGGGAGTCCATGCAAGGAGGGGGGGGTAGGAGGTGATAAGCAGGGCAATAGGGGCGGGAAAGGGGCAAGACGCATAGGAGGGTGGGCACACGCAATGCCAGGGGGGGCCATGTGAAGATTACGAATTGGGCGAGAGGCAGGGGGGGCAGCAGCAAGGGAAGGCGAGGAGTGCAGACCCCAGTCCATGCAAGACTACCGTCCATGCAATGGCGTCCATGAGAGATGTGGGTGGCACCCTTTGATGACTCACCATGCGCAGCCATTATGTCGTCGATGCGGGCCGGGAGAAGGTCACAGTGGCCGAGCCCTTCCCTCGTGGCATTTCCCAGGCTCCGTGCGCCTCGGTAGCCCTTCCGCCAGAGGCTCTTGACCTCGTCGGTGGAAAAATCAGCAGCAGCATCCGCGCCCAAGAATAGGGTCAAAGCATTTCTGGTTTCTTCTGCTTCCATCTGCGGGAGAGCAATGCAGAAGCACAAGCCAGAAATCCAGTCTCGGAATGCAACAAGGAGTCAGGAAGCAAGTGAGTGAGGATTTCGAAAAGGAGAGGCCAATCAACCGCGGTTTAGTCGAAGCTACGTGTTCTTCGAATGCAAGAAGCGAGCAGCGAAAGCACATGCAAGAGTCAGCTTCGGTCCCATCCCTCAGAGAGACCGTCGGCTCTAACCATTCCCCTAATCACTCACGTAATGGATTGGGACTTCAAAGTAACTTCGAAATAACTTTCAGAGGAAGAAAGAAAGAAAAATGGGTATGCTTTCGGAATTGCGAATTATTGGGTGGACTTGATCTGGAGCCGCCAATTTCGAGAAGCGCTACACTTCTGTGGATTCCTTCTAGCTCCTTGCTCCAGTGGCTTGTCAAGGCGGAATCAATTCAGGAATTCGTGGGAGCAGGAGGAGAGCGGTATCCTAGGCCATGCTGCAGGTGGTGAAGCGATAGTTCATACAGGGCGCTGCGTGACTGCGTCGCATGGGGCCTCCACCTTTGCGCCAGCCGAGCTGGCTGCGTTGGCCGCTGCCTCTGGGGGGGGCCATCTGTTAGCAGCAGCGGCTGCTGTTTCTGAGGTCAGGGTTGAGAGGCTTTCGAGGAGGCAGATGTCCCAATATAGTCCCAATCTGCATGGTTGCGAAATGTCAGTGAGGACAGGGCTGTAAAGGCAGGGTCTTAACGACGGTGCAGGTGAGAGGATACAGTAGCCGATTCTTGCCGCAGGGGAGGAGGGGAGGGGGGAGGAATCATTCATGTTGGCTGCGGGTCTTGACCAGGTATGGCGACCGGCTGACACAGACAGTGAGAATTACAAATGTACTGTTCGCCTTGTCATCAACTTCTCCCATGTATGCGCCCACACACGCAGGCCGTGACGTGTGCCCCCCCATCATCCAACCCTTCTCCCGTACCCCTGCCCCATCCCCCCCATCCTCGCACTCTTTCCCTGCCCTTGCCCCCGCTTCTCGCCGCAGATGCCGCTGGACTTCTGCCCGCTGTAACTCAAGGCCGCCACCGGGGAGGTGCTGGTCACGGCCACAGCGCCCCTTGGCCCGAGGCGCTGCGCTGGCATCTGCCGCTGCACGGCGTCGCTGAGGCGAGGCAGGCCGCCGGCAGGGCCCTCAAGTTTCCGTTGGAAGGCACGCTCAGATGGAGCAAGTGGCACGCGCAGGCTGATTGATAGGTGGGGCGAGGGGCGGGCCATGCTGACTCCCTCATCCGCGCTGATGGTCTGCCACTAGCTTCTGGGCCGATGAAGACCAGACCTTGGTTGGCCTACATGCCTATGCCAAGAGCAACACGTGATGCTGCACCAAGCCATTCTGGCCTATGGCCGCGAATGAGTGGTAGCTTAAGCCCACCATAGCATCTCGTGCGTAACTCGTGGTAAAATTGCTTCTATATGCTCCGCATGTATGTATCCATGTCGGCATGATATAATCATGGCACCTGCGCGCATCTAGTGTATCCCTGGGTGACATGGCTCAGTAGTTGCATGGCATCAGGTACACGGCATCTGGTGAAAGGGTACTGACGTTGGATTGAATCTAGGTGTATTCCATGTTTGCATGTTTTTGCATGTCGCCTAGCATTTCGTCCGCATACCATGTTGGTCAATGACGTTACACCTCTGGGCCCGCTCAAAGCTCGGCCGCGTGGGCGCCCAACTGTTCAGAAGGGGGTAAAGGAGGAACTGAAAGGGAGAGAGGGGGAAAGGAACTAAAGGAGAGGCCGGGAAGGCAAAGAAGACCAAGTCCAACACCTGCCTACCATGCTGGTATCCTGGCTGAAAGGCTTCTGGTATTATGATCCCTTGGTCAAATTACATATGGATAGTAATCCACCATGCATCAGACGCGGACACTTATCATGTAACTGTTCCCTTGCTTAGTTGCATCTGCATTTCAAGGAAGTTGTCGTTGAGTTCCAACTCCTGAAGTAAGAACTGAATCCAACTCTTGAATGACAAGGGCAATTGACTTGGGAATGAGGGGGAAATGGTCCAGTGGTACAACGCTGGTGGTATCCATACCCAGAGGGTTGAGGGATCGAACCCGCCACACGATCTTCTCTCTCCCCCTGACTAAGCAAGGGAAAAGTTCCATGTTCCTGCCCCCTCACAAGGGAGGATGGTATGGCTGCACCATGGCCCAGGCTGTGCATGGTAGCTGGAATTGAGCCTAGTCATTCCCTACCAGCCCCACGTGGCCGAGCGTTCAGCAGGGCCCAGCGGGTATGCACTATTCTAAACTTGGGACTGACATATTTTGTTACGTGACGGCCGGTGCTGCCAACGTTGTTGGGCAAGGGGAGATGGCGAGCATGTGGAGGATGCGCTGCATGTCTGCTTCCAGTGTACTAGCGTGAAGGAGAGGCTTAGGGAAAGAGGTTGGGCAGGCCACAGACTTTCAGTTTCTTTTCTTCCAACGAGACATGTGGGCGCCCACGCGGCCGAGCCTTTTTGAGCAGAGCCTAGAGGTGTTATGTCATTGACATATTGTGTTACAAGGAAACACACATGTATTTCTCCAACAACAGCGAGACGCATGGGCCGTTAACGACCTTGCTTAGCCTTGTAAAACAGTAAGACTTGTCTGGACAATGCTTGTGCTGGCAGGGCCTCGAGGTCTAACGCCATTGACAAGTCTTGGCAGTTCAACTAAAATATCAGACACTTTAACATGCATACCTGAGGGCTCATATGCATGAAATGAAATTGTATACGAATTTTAAATGCATTTCATTAAGGTAGTGACATTCTTAGTTGCTTGATAACAAACAGTCCTGGCAGTTGTCAAACGCCTGGGCACTGGGCTCTAATTCATGGCTTGCATGGGTGCAAAGATGCTGCTCAATAGAGTGTGCACCGCATGGCCCCAGCAAGTTCCCCAAGCAGCATAGCGATGATGTCCTATGCTATCAATCTAACAAGGCGCTCCCCGGCCGGGCCATTCAAGCAACAGCAACAAACACGATTGCTGTACAATTACACAGACATCGCTGTATGATTGATCAACCTCAGCTTTTAATGCATACAGCCACGACACTGGCCAGCAGCTCAGCCAGGCAGTCTTGGCTCAAGCTCTTGACTGAGTCGAGGAGCCGGGGCTGACCATCTTGGCAGCAGCGCATCAGGCAAGGAGCATGAAGCATGGGGGCATGACCGCAGTTCCATCATGCTTCAGTAGGACTCTCTGAGATCGAACATCCCCATTTCTGGCAGGGAACGCACCAGCCGAGGCCATGCCCCTTTTGAGCACACGAATAAAGAGGCTGGTGTGCCTGTCTATCCGGGCACCATGCTGGCGCAAGTGGTCCTACCATCCCGATCTTGGCCTCCGTATCCTTTTTTATCAGTGCAGTCTCCAGCAGCTGTTTGTAGTGTCATGATGCGGATCCTTTTCATGCACATCTCTTTCGGCTCGTCCTGGTGCAAGCAGTCCGCCAGCTGCAGCCAGCGCACCACGTAGAGGTCCGAGTCGGGGTCAGGGCTGAGTCGCTGCGGCAGCTGGGCAGAGAGGTACTGCGTACACTCCTCCATTATGCAGTGGATGTCGTATTCATGGACCACTGGAAGCATGGAATAGATGCTGTCGGCGGTGAGCTCTGGCTTGGGCACGACAGGGTACAAGCGGGATAGAATGGCCAGCCATGTAGCCTCGTTTCCGTCCACCTGCACATAATTAATAACACGGAAAATTCATTTAATTATTACAGTACTACCGGGTACAGACGCGACAGGATGACCAGCCATGTAGCCTCGTTTCCATCCACCTGCACATAAGCAGTAACACGGGAAATTCACTATTACGGTACTACCGGGTACGGACGCGACAGGATGGCCAGCCATGTAGCCTCGTTTCCGTCCGCCTGCAGATGATAACAAGGAAAATCCCATTAAGTACTACGGTACGTTCCTCCTTTACTCCCTTCTGAACAGTTGGGCGCCCACGCGGCCGAGCTTTGAGCGGGCCTAGAGGTGTAACGTTCTTGACGGTACGACCGGTATTCGATCAGTTCGTTTCAGATGCAACCACTACAACTTGGTGCAGCAAGCCCTGTTGCTCCAGCCAACAAAAAGCTAATCAGCATGAGGTTATCCACATTTAATCCCCCACCGCCCTGGTAATGGCTGCCATGAACAAAATGTGGTATATCAGTAATTTAGTATTTTCTTGTTTGATTCAGACTATAATTCGGTCATATGGGTCCACCATACCAGGAGCAGAAATTAAATCTCAAAGCTGTCCCGCCTCAACCGGTATCTCCTGTTCTACCTGAATGTCCCGTAGCTCCCCATTCTCTTCAGGGGAGAGGCAAGATATGGCGCCCCTGAGAACATGCGAGGCAAGTCCAAGGACCTGAAAGAGTGAGGGGAAAGTTATAAAAGGAAGTTAATAAGCAACGTCTGATCTAGATCATGTCAGAAGAGAAACAAACAATGAAACAACAAGTATTGAGTTTATAAAAAACAATTTTGAGATTTAGGTGTTGTGGCTGGTATTGCAGCGAAGGCTGAGGCAAAGGCATTTTAATGTAATACAGAGGATGGACAGAGATTGAGCTTTTTGGTCTGACACTGCTACACAGGCAGAAGACGGTTACGTAAACCAGGGGTGTATAAACGCTGAGCAAAACAGGAATCTATGGGTTGGATGTGATGTGGGAAAAATGTGGAAAAAATGTGGAAAATGTGGAAAATGTGGAAAAATGTGGGTTAAAAGTGGGGAAATGTGAAAGGCAAGTGTGCAATGTAGGGTGTAAAAATGACTGCCTACAGAAAAACTAGGCATGCTAAAGGAACATCACATTTCGAAATATGCTCTTTGTTTCAGAGGTTGTGAATTTATGATCTATGGTATATATGCTATGATACATTTGGTGCTTTATTTCTATTTCTACGTGTGGCCCTTTCCTAGCTGGCTGGCCTCTCAAAACATTGTCAGCAATGTTGCAAGTACAAAACTACATATCACTCAGCAGGCTGATGCGGGTTCATTCTCATCTCAGCCCCGAATCCATTTATCCAATCATCAAATAATGCAATTAAGAGCGCACACTCTTGATCAGATAACTTGATTGCCGGTAATTGTTTTGCCAGCACTGCCCCAACCCCCTGGCTTGGTTTCAACTCCCCAAGTTATCCTCGTCATGGCGGACGACCGCAGACGGACCTGACTGTGAACATGAATCCGCACGAACGATGACTCCATAGATGAATAAGAAGCCAGAGAAGATGGGTCTCCCACGGACTGCAAGCAGAGGTGCATATCGCCTGGCTGCAACTCCGGGAATTTATGTTCTAGGAAGGTCGGCATTTGATTTCTGAAACCAGGGTTTCGTCGCTAAGCTTCGGTCGAGAGCAAACGATGTTGAAATATGTTCCCTGTCAAACTCCTAGCTTGCGTGTCCACAGTCAAAACAAAAAGCCGAGCGAGCGAGCTAGGCTTATAATGCGAGGCGCGTGAAAGCTGGGCGATAAGTTGCGGAAAACACGTGTCGGGCGTTTCGTCAGTATCAGGGGTCATCACCCCCAGACCCAGGTCGGCTTGATGTTGAAAGGCTATTTGACAGAAAGCCAAGATGGTTACAAGGCTGGTGATTCTGTCTGCGGCTCAGTTTGCAGTACTAACAACACGCAAGTGTACTATGGGTTGTGCCGTTGTGGCCAGGGCCAGGGCCCTGGTTGGCTGGTGACCTACAGAATTGTCCGTCGGCAAGATAGCAATTTGGGCCACATCCAAGATCAAGCAAACACCGTTCAACGCCTATGGCTGGCACAGGCAAGCATTGGAGCTTGCTTAACGAGGGGAGTATGCCTTCCTGGCCATAGGGCAGTGATGCGAGTGGGGGACATGCAAAAAGTAAATTTAAACACACCATCCTTCAATTTGTTAATGACGTTACACAGTCTCTGGGCCCTGCCTGCTGAAACGAAGCTCGGCCATGTCGGCAAAGAAAAAGTCAGCTAGGAGAGCCAAGGGAGAAGGCACAAGAGGAAAGAAATGATAGCAAGTTCACCCACCATACAAGAAGAACACGAAAGTTTGGCAAACCGTATCCCCTGCCCCTAAAGAGACTAGCCTTCAAAAAGTCCAACCAGAAGTTACGGAAAACCAGGGCCTCCCACCCGTGCCTGCAGGCTCACCGACGTCCTCTATGATTTGGAGGAACAAGGAAAGAAGCTAGAGGAAAAACTGAGCGGAGCACAAAGTACACAAAGGGCAAAGAGAGAAAAAAAATCCACCACAAAACGCAAAAGGCAGGCCGAAGGATCCTTGCCTCTGACATCAAGAGAGAGACAAAAAGGGAAAGAGCCAGTACCCAAGGAGGCAAAAAGAGACAGCAGTCTAGCCCTCAACAAACTCTACCAAATCCTCGACAAAAGCCAGAGCCTCCCACCCATGCCTGCCTTGGTACAGATGAAAGTCTGTGGCGCCCTTGGGGGAGCCGGCCCAACCTTTTGCCCTCAGCCTCTCCTTCACGCTAGGGCACTGAATGCACACATGCAGCGCATCCTCCACATGTTGGCCGTGTCCCTCAGCCCAGCACCGTTGGCAGTAGTATGTGTCACGCTGCTGATCGCTGCGCCGTCCTCTATTATCAGCTGTGCTGGCCGCTCCGAGTTGCAGCCTCAAGTTGGTGCACACACGAGCGCACGCCCTTTTGCTAATGCGCTTCCTGGCGTGCGCCTATTTCAAGCGCCTGCTGTAGGCTGAAACCCGGCGTTGTAATGTGGTAGGCGGCCGCAGACCTGTGTTTGGTGGCGGGGTCCCAAGGGTGTCCCCAGCCGACGACTTCCATCTGCGCCCGCTCATAGGCAGCGTTCACTAGCGCTGCTAGCACCTTTGCAACCGGGCGAAGTTGTAGGTCAGCCGCTGCCTGACGCATTTTGGGGGCGGCTACTCCCTGCTCTAGCTCCTTTAAGGCAAATCGTAGTTCACTGCACCAATTGCGTCCTCTTTTCCCTCCATTTCCCCTCATATTTTCCTGACCCCTAGTGTTTTGTTTCGTTTCTTTTCCCAACCCTTTAGTTAGGCGCCCACGCGGGCGAGCCTTTTTGAGCAAGGCCCAGAGGTGTAACGCCATTCACCAATTTCGTCCTCCAGTGGCCTGACTGAGCGCAAACTGCATATCAGCCGCCATGGTTGCCGCCATGAGTGGGCTTTCTTCATGTGCTGCCGGTGCTACCGCTGCGATGTAGAAGCGAAGGACATGGCGCCACCAACCTCGCTGTAACGGTTAGATATGTAGCTCCCTCAGGACTCCCCAACTGGCGGCTGACACAGGGAGCCCCGCTGCATGACGCATGTCAATGACGTTACACCTTTGGGCCCTGCTCAAAAAAGGCTCGGCCGCATGGACGTGTAACTAAAGAGTTGGAAGGAGAGATGGAAAGAAACACAGAAGGGGGCAGGACAAAAGAAAGGTGGGAAAAGTGGGAAATAAAGTGAAGGGCAAAACAAAAGGCTGGAAAAACAAAATACAAAAGATGCCTGACGCAGGTGTTGTGGAAAGCTGGACTGAAGCTTCCTCTGGAGATATTGTTGCGGTCGGAGGTGACCGGTGGCCCACACCACATCCCCGTAGTTGGCTGCAGGCGTTGCATATGTGGCCGTTGAATTGACACGCTCCAATATGTAGGGCTAGATGAGACATTTTTACATCTGTTCTTACAATTATGTTTGGCGTTTGGCGTTGCTTGACGTTTTTCAGGGGCTATAACTTCCTTTATCTTCTTTTTCAGCCTTTTGCCTGTCCCTTCACTTTATTCCCCACTTTTCCTCATTTTTTTCCTGGCCCCTGGTGTTTGTTTAGCTCTTTCCACCCAACCCTTTAGTAAGGCGCCCACGCGGCCGAGCCTTTTTGAGCAGGGCCCAGAGGTGTAACGTCATTGACAATTATGTTTGGCCCACTGTGTGTGGTTGACATGAGGGGGGGCAAAGTGGAGGGAGTAGACTGGGGTCTCTCCAAAAGAAGATTGTTCTGTTTTGCTGAGAAATCAAGGAATAAGGGGCGCAGGACATCCCTTACATGGACCATGTTTTGGCTTAGGCGGCATGCATGCTTGAATTTTGATTTCCATCCAGCTTGTTTCATATGTATATTTGTTGTCTCTCCGAACATGAAGCTGGAAATTAGCTGTCAGCCTTCCCTAACAGTCTTCTAGCTGGACTGAAACAGCTTCTCTCTCTGAGTATCTGCATGTTATGTTCCCCATTCGTTCCACTTTTCCAAATGTTCTCTGCTGGCAGCAGCGCCGACCATCACTGAAATAAGAACATATAGATAACAAGGCTTCAATTTTGTGACATGCATGAAAGGGAACTTAGTAAGCTTGGCAAAGAAGCGAAGCACCCTCCAATGCTATGCACAACACCATCAACCACAATAACGATGTTTCAAGGCCATCTAAGCCTACACGTTTCGCGGAAACACCCCGTGGGGGGATGGTGGAGACCCCTTCTCCAGCGCTATGCACAACACCATAAGCCAAAATAACTGGAGAACTAGCACACAATCAACTTCGATCGGGGCAGCTGCTTGACAGCTACCCTGTGGCCCAGCTCTACCCAAGCTTCAAACATATGACACAAGATCTTGTCCAGCTTTGTTGACAACTCCAGGGCTCAGGCCAAAGGTCACTGATCAGTGTGTCACAAATTCAAGTTCAAATGGGGCAGCTGCCCATTTCCCAGATAAAATATGTGATACAAGATCTTGTCCGTGCATCCTAGGCTTCAAACATGTGGCACAAGATCAGCTCTACGAATAGCTCCAGGGCTAGTTCAAAGGTCATCGACAAAAGAGTGCCACCAATTCAAATTCAAACATCCCAGCTCCGCCTATGCTTCATACAAGTGGCACAAGATCTTGTCCAGCTCGATCGATAGCTCAGGGGCCGCGGCCCGGAGTTCATCTATCAGAGTCGACACTCGTCCCAAACGGTCGTTAGCCCTGCCCTCAATGGCAAGGTAGCACGATAAGGATATGATATGGATACGATATGGTGTTTTAGCCCTGTGCTCAATGGCAAGGTAGCACGATATGGATAAGCTATGATATGGATATGATATGATACGGTGTTTTGACGACGTCGGTAACATGAGAGCGCTTGATTTGGGCGCTTGATTTGCCCCCTATTTCAAGCCACTGGAAGACAGAGGCTTGAACGCACCTCGTTTCAAGCGACCATCAAGCGTGACCACATACCCGCCCAATGACCCGCAGCTGTGTACCAATTGCCTTTCTAGAGCTTTGTAACTGCACTAGATGAAGCGAGGTTCGCTCGTGAATGAGACAGGCGATGGTTCGCACACTACGATTCACACACACCCGCGCGTACCGTACCGGTACCCAGCCCTTAACAAACTGGGTTGCATTACCGTGGCATAAATTCACCCGCACACGCAACATCGTATTCGCTTCAATAATATTTGATTTATCATGGCGATTTACAGTTATGACGTCTGTTTCCAACCTTTCGAGCGGGCACTCCAGCTAGCGAGGCACACAAACCAGCGTCGACGCACCTCATGATACCGGTACATTAGTGGCTGAGCTGCGGTTGTGCGTCCTAGACCACTACCAAGGCCATGTTCTCCATCAGCATGCTGGCTGTTTTCCATGTGCATTCGTTCATGCAGATGCCTGCTAATTACGGTACAGTACCGGAATTTGATATAATGCGCAGCTTGGAGCACGGCCGCGGCTCCCAGCCGGTAAGTCAATGGCTGAGATGAGTTGTGGGTCCTAAACCACTACCAGCCCATGCTGTCCATCAGCATGCTGGCTGTTTTCCATGCGCATTTGTTCTTGCTGTGTTGCGGATGCCTGATAATTACAGTTGTTGACATTATGCGCAGGCTGGAGCGCAGCGGCGGCTCCCATCCAGTAAGTCAGTGGCTGACCTGTGTTGTGGGTCCTAAACCACTACCCAGCCCATGCTGTCCATCAGCATGCTGGCTGTTTCCATTCGCATTTGTTCTTGCTGTGTTGCAGATGCCTGCTTATAACATTGATTGGCATTATGCGCAGGCTGTAGCGCGGTTGCGGCTTCTGGCCGGTACGTCAGTGGCTGGCCTGAGTTGTGGGTCCTAAACCACTGCCCATCTCATGTTGTCCATCAGCATGCTGGCTGTTTTCCATGCGCATTTGTTCTTGCTGTGCCACGGATGCCTGATAATAACAGTCGTCGACATTATGCGCATGCTGGAGCGCGGCGGCGGCTCCCATCCAGAAATTCAGTGGCTGGCCTGTGTTGTGGGCCCTAAACCACTACCCAGCCCATGCTGTCCATCAGCATGCTGGCTGTTTTACATTCGCATTTGTTCTTGCTGTGTTGCGGATGCCTGATAATTACAGTCGTTGACATTATGCGCAGGCTGGAGCGCGGCGGCGGCTCCCATCCTGTAATTCAGTGGCTGACCTGTGTTGTGGGCCCTAAACCACTACCCAGCCCATTCTGTCCATCAGCATGCTGGCTGTTTTCCATGCACATTTGTTCTTGCTGTGCCACGGATGCCTGATAATAACAGTCGTCGACATTATGCGCATGCTGGAGCGCGGCGGCGGCTCCCATCCAGAAATTCAGTGGCTGGCCTGTGTTGTGGGCCCTAAACCACTACCCAGCCCATGCTGTCCATCAGCATGCTGGCTGTTTTACATTCGCATTTGTTCTTGCTGTGTTGCGGATGCCTGATAATTACAGTCGGTGACAGTACGCGCAGGCTGGAGCGCAGCGGCGGCTCCCATCCAGTAAGTCAGTGGCTGACCTGTGTTGTGGGTCCTAAACCACTACCCAGCCCATGCTGTCCATCAGCATGCTGGCTGTTCTCCATGCGCATTTGTTCTTGCTGTGCCACGATGCCTGATAATTACAGTCGTTGACATTATGCGCAGGCTGGAGCGCGGCGGCGGCTCCCATGCAGTAAGTCAGTTGCTGACCTGTGTTGTGGGTCCTAAACCACTACCCAGCCCATGCTGTCCATCAGCATGCTGGCTGTTTTCCATGCGCATTTGTTCTTGTTATGTTGCGGATGCCTGATAATTACAGTCGATGACATTATGCGCAGGCTGGAGAGCAACGGCGGCTCCCATCCACTAAGTCAGTGGCTGACCTGTGTTGTGGGTCCTAAACCACTACCCAGCCCATGCTGTCCATCAGCATGCTGGCTGTTTTCCATGCGCATTTGTTCTTGTTGTGTTGCGGATGCCTGATAATTACAGTCGTTGACATTATGCGCAGGCTGGAGAGCAACGGCGGCTCCCATCCAGTAAGTCAGTGGCTGACCTGTGTTGTGGGTCCTAAACCACTACCCAGCCCATGCTGTCCATCAGCATGCTGGCTGTTCTCCATGCGCATTTGTTCTTGCTGTGTTGCAGATGCCTGCTTATTACATTGATTGGCATTATGCGCAGGCTGTAGCGCGGTTGCGGCTTCCGGCCGGTACGTCAGTGGCTGGCCTGAGTTGTGGGTCCTAAACCACTGCCTATACCATGCTGTCCATCAGCATGCTGGCTGTTTTCCATGCACATTTGTTCTTGCTGTGTTGCAGATGCCTGCTTATTACATTGATTGGCATTATGCGCAGGCTGGAGCGCGGCGGCGGCTCCCGACCGGTAAGTCAGTGGCTGACCTGTGTTGTGGGCCCTAAACCACTACCCAGCCCATGCTGTCCATCAGCATCTTGGCTGTTTTCCATTCGCATTTGTTCTTGCTGTGCTACGGATGCCTGATAATTACAGTCGTTGACATTATGCGCAGGCTGGAGCGCAGCGGCGGCTCCCATCCAGTAAGTCAGTGGCTGACCTGTGTTGTGGGTCCTAAACCACTACCCAGCCCATGCTGTCCATCAGCATGCTGGCTGTTTTCCATTCGCATTTGTTCTTGCTGTGTTGCGGAGGCCTGATAATTACAGGCATTGACATTATGCGGAGGCTGGAGCGCGGCGGCGGCTCCCATCCAGTAAGTCAGTGGCTGACCTGTGTTGTGGGTCCTAAACCAGTACCCAGACCATGCTGTCCATCAGCTGCTTGCCTCCAGGCGCTCCCACCTGGCCTGGCTAGTGGCTGGTACGGTTCCTTCCGAGTGCTCTCGCCACCTTCGGACCTCCATGCGGTCGTCTGGCTGCAGCCTGGCCTCCTCGGATCCTTCCCATTCCTGGGGCTCATCCTCTTGCTCGGATTCGGGCTCCTCTTGGTCCCCGACCATGCCGTTGCACCACTCGTCCGCGAAGGCTTTAACGGCCATGGCCGCCTCTGGCCCCGTTGTTCCCTTGGACACCCTGCCAAGGGCCGCCAGCATCAGCGTAGCCCTGTCTTGGCCCGTGTGAGGGATGCCCAGGAGGGCCTTTGTTGCCCATTCCGCCAGGTGGTGGCTACGGAACTCCTCGATGGCTCTGGCCTGATCGCTGAGGTGGGCATAGTACTTGGAGCACACGTGCTGCCACAGGCGCGCTGCCCACTGCCAGATTCCAGCCCATCCGATCGGCTGAGGCCCTTCCGCTGAAGGCCCTGCCAGGTCCAGCTGCTTGACGCTCCCCGAATGCTCCCCTTCCACTGGGTACCGCTCCACCGGGTTAGGCGTCATGGCTGGGTTGTAGAAGCGCCCGTAGAGGCTGCCAGCCTGGCTGTTGTCGCGTTCAACCACAGCCTCCGGCCTTTGCCCGCTGATACCGGTGGGGAACCTGAACCTGGGTGTGCCATAAGCCGACGCCCCAGCTGTTTCTTCCATCAGGACTCGGAGAGGTCTCGTCTGCTTCCGCCTATGCAACTCCGGCCGCGGCGGTATTCCCCTAGGAGCCTGCATCTCGCCTCCCGGTTCTGGCGGCTCCTCCTCATCGGCCAGATCAGCCCACGGCTGTCCCACGGGCCCGGCCGACACCGCCCCAGCCGTTGGATCACTGCGTCTCGGCAAGCCCCACTGGGCCATCACCGGCACAGCTGACTCCTTGTGGACCAGCGGCTCGTTGTACCTCTGCAGCTCCAGCCGTGCCACCGCTGGCTGGGCCGCTTCTCTTTCCCCCCTGACCACTGCGGGCTCAGGCTGGGACAGAGTGGTTAGTGGGTTTTACGGATGGTGATGGTTGACCCCCCTTTGGGGGAACAAAGCATCCCGGGATGCTTTGTCCCCTTACCAAGAATTAAATTAGGGTCCTAGGATGGTAATGGCGCTACACGCACCCCGCGCTTTTTAGAATCATCGGAACTGCTAAGGTGCCCTGAGGGCACCACTGCTCCACCTTCGGTGTAGGAGCCGCGGCGTAACCTCCTCGAGAGTACACTTTACAATTTATATTAGCTGGTTTAAGTATTTTTCATATCGCAGCATTACACCAATATGGTAGTACTAATCCAGTAAGCTACGTTTATAATTTTTATGCACCTAATACTATTTTTCTACTTCCTTGTAGATTTCCCTGTAACTTATTATGAAAGTAAACTTCTAATGAATAACCATAAAACAATGAAAATAATAACTAAAAATTCAAACATTAAATAAACACAACACAAAAGAGGGACCCCCCCAAAGGGGGCTACGCTTCTTCCTCCAACTCTTAAAAGACGCAGAGGCGGGCCCAAGCGCTTCTCGTCTTTAGAGTATTGGAGGGACAAAGTGAACTCCTAAAGGGGGCCACTTCGCCTCTCCAACTCTTAAAAGACGCAGAGGCGGGCCCTTTGTGCACCTTCGGTGCAACAGAGGGCCGCAACACGCTTTAGAGAATAATCTACGGATTGCTTAGGTGCCCTCCGGGCGTCCTCTACGTCTTTAAAGAGGCTTCCCTCTTGACAGGTGCCTGGGGCTGCGGCTCAGCTTCGCCTCCTCCCACTCCTGCTTTTTCAGGCAGATCATCCGGAGGTCGCGATGGTGACAATCCAAGGGCGATCTGCATAGCTTCCTCAGCCACAGCCGCATTTATGGGTGTCATAGGGTCCTCCCCTGGATCCACCCCCCTCACCCGACCACTGCGTCTGGCAGTATCTGGGTGCTCGTGGCGGTTGGGATCTACGTTTGTACCCTGCATTCTGCTAATTACGCTGAACATCTGCACGTGTTGGACTGTGTTGGCTCACAGCAACCGGGCACCAGCTTACAGCTTGCTTCCGCTCTCCTCTACCTTCTGTAGGCTGGTAAGGCTTTGCCAGACAGGTCAAGCAACGGGTAATGGATTTTTTATTTTGGATCTGGCGGAATTTCCCTCGCCTATTCCCACCTTCCGAATCGCTGGGGCTGACGCTGCTCCCTGCCGATCCGCCGCGCAGCTTCCTCCTCATGCTCTGCATGTTTCGCTCAAGCTGCGATCTGCAACTCCGGATGCTCCCTGCACACAGTCTCGGGACGCTGCTCTTAAGCTTGGATCACTGATCCTCACTTACTTCCGTCAACACTCGGGTAAAGCACTTTCACCACAAAAGTCAATCCAGTGCACTGTTACTAATCAGCTGGGTTTGTAACTCCTCAGCCTTGTTCTTCAAGCGACCTCTGCTTCTGGGTTGCCACACCTTCGTAAGCAGGTATTAGCTCGGTATCTCTATGTAGAATACTCTGCTCAGTGATTTCTAGCTGTCCGAGGTAGATCCGTTTGTCATGCAGAAACAATTCAGGCTCCACAACACATACACCTTTAGAAGGATTCAATGGTCAGGCTGATCAGGCCAGATTAACTTCGTTCCTTTTAAGTGAACACGTCATGTTTGCTTCGGGTCCGTGGTCCGTGGCGGACTTCTTCCCCACAGAATGGCGTACACCTACGGGCGGACTCAGTGTCTACACACTGGCTGCGGATGCGCAGCGCGTTAAGCTGTGGCTGGAACTTCTTAGATGACAGACACGGAGCACATCGCTTGGAGATCTAGACTTATGGCCTGTCGGGTAGCGAGCCGAGCAGGTCGGTGTGAGTCACTTACCGCGTATAGCGGGAGATGCCGTAGCCGTAGACTGCGGACGTTGTCCTAAGTCGGGCTGGCCTCTTGCAGGGAAGTCCTAGATTGCTATGTCGGCTGAGTAGCTGATATAGGCTTGACTGGCTTTGTGGTACCGGCGTTATTGCTTCACGGTGTATATCTCAGGATGATAGCCGGTGCTGTTTACAATTAGAGGCCTGTCCACTTAAAAGGAACGAAATAAGAGTCAGCGTGCAAGCCGGGATTCAAAGGTCCCGGCAAGCCCTATTTACTAAGGTACGGGAAATCCTGCCTCAGATCTTCCCGAAAGTGGGAAGCTGGGCACTTAACCTAAAAAGGGGGGCTCCGCAGGGAAGCTGCGGAGTCTCCGGGTTCGCAGTAGCGGCTCCTACGGGTTTGGCACGTATACTGCATTATACCGTGACATCTGCCTTGTCTCATGAGTTACGTGTATGAACACTGGTAATGGTCCATGGATGCTTAGGGTGGGAGCTTTATCCCAACAGCCATTGATAACGCAACAACGATGAAGATGCACACTTGAAGCAAGCCAGTCCCGCATCTACTTTATCTGCCTTGTGTTATGAGTTACGTGAATGGATACTGACAGTGGTCCATGGATGCTCAGGATAGGGGCTTCAGCCCAACAGCCATTGATAACACAGCAGGGATGGCGATGCGCATTGGAGGCCAATCAGTGATGCAGCCACTTCATCTACCTTATGTTATGAGAGCCAGACATGGATACCAACGCTGGTCTAGTGATGCACATGTAGGGTTTTTCGCCAAGCTGACATTCATAACACAAGAGTGATGGCACGGCATACTGGAAGCCAATTAGCCCCGCAGCAACTTAATCTCGCTTGTGTTATGCAGTTCGGAAACTTTGTATACCAGTAGTGGTCATTGGTAGCAAAACAGCCCCACAACTCCTGCTCAGAAGTCTAGCAAACTGGAACTGCAATTCTAAGATATGTTGAGAGCAAAAAAGCCCCAAAACACCTCCGCAGAATTAAACGAAACTGGAACAGCAGTCCTAAAATATTTCAACAAAGGCCGTCCCTCTGGCAAAGCATTGCTGTTTTGGAGGAATTTGGACACCTGCAAGTTGGCCTCAGCCACCGCGGCGCCCTTAAAGCGGGGGCCGAGAGGATCATTGAGAGCAAAAAAACTAAACACCTTCTCATAATTCTTCCAAACTGGAACAGCAACCCTAAAGTATGTTAACAAAGGCATAGCATTAGTTTCTGGGGGAATTTGGACACCTGCAAGTTGGCCTCAGCCACCGTGGCGCCCTCAAAGCGGGGCCGAGAGGGCCATTGAGAGCTAACAAATCCCAAACACACATTCTCGGAAATCAACCAACTGGATCAGCAGTCCTAAAAGATGTAAACAAAAGCAAAGCATTGGTGTTCTGGAGGGATTTTGACACCAGCAAGTAGGCCTCAGCTACCGTGGCAGTGTGGCACCCTTAAAGCGGGGGCCGAGAGGGCCATTGAAAGCAAAACGGCATCCCCCAAAACACCTCCTCAGAATTTAACCAAACTCAGTCCTAATATCTGTCATCTATGTCTGCCACAGTGGTTTTCCTTAGGAATTAGGACATCAGCAAGTAGGCCGCAGCTACCATTGCAGCCTTTGAAGGAGGGCCGAGGGGGCCATTGAGAGCCAAACGGTCCCTATAATTCTAAGGATGTACGAGTACATCCTTAGAATTGAACAAAACTGGACACGCAATCTTGAACTGTGTCAACGATGTCACAGGTGTCTGAGTGAATAAAGACACCTGAGAATTGGTCTCAGCTACGCATGCAGCCTCCGGCAAGGCGTTGCACATACGGGAGGGCACAATGCATGAGGACGGGGTGCTGCAATGACTGTCAGGGCGGGAACAATGCGGAAGGGTGGGGAGCTGCGACCAATGTCAGGGCGAAACACATACATGCGGTCGTTGCACATGAGGGCTGGGAGCTGCCACCCACAGCAGGGAGCTGCAGGGCGATGCAAATAATGACACGGCGCTCGACATACGGGGGGCATGGAGGATCAGGGCAGTGCGCAGCAACGACAAGCACGGTGCACAAACAGGCAAGCGCCGCACATACAAGCGGGTTGCAGAGGATGCGGGTGGGCACTACGATAACCACCGGCAGGGACTGAGGTAGCTGTGCATGGGAGCATTACAGAGCATTCGGGTGGGACACTGCCACCACCAGCATGGCGTTGCACACGGGGCTGGCGCTTGGCATGCAAGTTGGGCACTACAGCCAATACCAGGGCGTTGCGCCCTCGGGCGCCCGCCGGGCAGGCGCTGTGCATAAGGGTAAGGCGTTGTGCATGCAGGTGGCGCTCTGCAGCCTGGTGTGGTGCTCCACATACTGGCAAGGCATGGTGCTGTGACTCTTGGGGTGTTGTGCATGCGGCCATGCACCCACCGGCAGAGTAGAGCGAGACAGCATCAACCAGAAAGGCGTTGTGTACGCGGCAAGATGTCAGTCAACCTTGAATCATACGAATGTTGCACTAACTCGGTCTCAGTTGTAGCGTATATCGAAGTGATAATTCCCTCTCTGGTTCCCTCTACTGAGGAATCCCCAGGTACGGAATCAGGTCTGGAATCGCCTAATATTTGCGGAATGGTTTGAGATGCTTATATTGAATACATATGAAAGGCTGGCATATATGTGAAATCGATCATGAAGCAAGCTGCGCGAAGCGCAGCAAGTCTTGGGCTGACTGACCTATACCCTAAGCGTATGACGTTGGGCGATCTCGAAAGACATCTGGTATACGGTATTAGAGTTTGAGTGACAGACTTATCTGCCGCAGAGGTCGTTTCTGATGGACCCCTGCGGAGCGTGGGTGTCCAGGGGATAGGTCTTACACATAGCTGCCGATTTTGAATCGCTTCGGTGTCGATCTCATATTATTTCGGGTCGAATATGTCCTGCTCGACTCCATGCCACATTTCTACTTGCTCTGCTGCAACAGCTGATTCGCTCGCTGTGCTTCGTGAATGGCGCGGCCTGACGCGGCCCATGTCCAGGGTCGCTCACACGACCACCACCCGATATCGCTGTCCAAGGCTGGCTAATTTTGTCCCTAAATGATGTGAATAAGTCATTTAATTCATGCATCAAAGCATATTCTGTACCATCTTCTTGCCTCATTTTAGTGCTTTGGAACAGTGCTAACCTATCTTTTTTTCTCTCCTAGGTATGCAAACGACATGGGTCTCGGGCGGAAATTCAGCTTCACCCGAGAAGACACGCCCCGACTCAGGGCTGTGATCTTGCACGAACTCCTGACTGTCAAGTACATTTGTATGGACATGATGCGACGTTTTCTATGCTACTATGCACGGTGCGTAGCCGCAGGGCCCTACTAAACTGAACGCTCGGCTGCGTGGGGCTGGTAGGGAATGACTAAGCTCAATTCCGGCCACCATGCAGACCTAGAAATCCTAGTAACCATGGTGCAATCTATCCTCCTATGCAAGGGGGGCATGAGCATGGAACCCGGCAATCTAGAGGCATGTCCAGAGTTGTCCCACGTTATTGTTTTACTCATGGTTTCATTTAGTTTTACACATAATTATTTGAATATATCTGGTGCTGCTTTTTTTGTCTTAGCTACGTCTGAACATCAGTTTATGGGGTTTATTCTGTATTGTCGTAGAGGGCTGAATGTATGACATGATGTCGTTGCCATGGCGCTCATATTTTATTAAGGAGGATATTCATACACGTGAAGCTCGGCATTGCTAGTATCATCAGCGAAATTTGCGTGAACGTACGAGCTGTGTGGGGTAGAGAAGGAAAGATGAAAAATACCAGTGAACTAGGGATGGCGAGTCTCAGCAAATGAATAGCATTGCATTTTGTCATCTTTGCTGAACACGATTGTTCTCTTATATATGCCCATACGCTGCCACCTCGCTCCGGTGTCACACTCATGCCCTCTCAAACGGTGCCCGCAACTTTTAGTCGTGGCGAACATATGCAGCTTGCTTTAACTGTCTTAAACAAGCGTTAATCGCATATGACACTGGTCAACTTCGGCAATGGTGATTGGCAGTATGTTACATGCATGGTCGCAGAAGTTAAGATGGGTGGGGTCCTCGACGAGGTAGGGCCTCAAGTTTGACGATATTGCACACGCGCGGTATGAGTGAAATCATAAGGTAGTGGAAAGTTGCGAGACGAGCTGCTAGCTCGTAGACCCGTGATGCATACAAAGCGAAGGTCAGTCGCGGTACCATGGTAGCTCGCCTTGTATCACGGTAGGGGAAAAGCGACCATCCATGATATAGCTTACTAGGCACGTGGTAGCCCATGGTAAAGCTTACAAGGCTGCCTGGTAACCATGGTTACTAGGATGGCTCCCCCCAGGCCGTCTCATAGTATACGGCGATGGGCAGAAACATATGGCGAATCTACTTCATAAGTAGGCTACTTTGTCGCAAGTCTAGCAAGTTCCGTGTGCAGGGTATACCTGCCAGTATACCGGAAGGAAAGGTGCTTCCAAGTGTTTGTGTGCTGAATGCCCTGATTAACTTCGTGGTGTTTAGAACATTGCATACCCGATGGGCCATGCTGCACGCTCTTCCACGTGGGGCTGGTAAAAGGAATGACTAAGCTCAATTCCATCTACTATGCACAGTTTGGGCCATGATGCAAACATGCCATCCTCCCATGTGAGGTGAAGAAGTTGGGGTTAGAGAGAAGATCGGGTTCGTTCCCTTAATTTCTGGGTTTGGATGCCACCAACGTTATACCACTGGACCATTAACTTCGTGGTGTGAGACTAGGCAAGTGACAGTTCATGGAACCTCTCCCGGCCCTCTTAGGGGTTGGTGGCACAAGTCCCGACACTCCCAAGGGACGTTAGTTAGCAAACGTCCCGGCCTTCCCGGGTTTCGGTGCCACACCTCCCGGCCTTCCCGGGGATCGTTGGCACACATCCCAACCCTCCCAAGGGTCCGTGACACACTACAAAGCCCTCCCGGGGCTCGGTGTTGTGCGTCACAGCCCTCACGGGGGTCGTCGACACACGTCCCGGCCCTCCCGGGGGTCGGTGGCACACGTCCGGGCCTCCCAGGGGTCGGTGACACATGTTCTACATGTCCCGGCCCTCCCACGTGTCAGAAACACACGTCCCGACCCTCATGGGGATCAATGACACATGTCATGGCCGTCCTGGGGGTCGTTGACACACGTCCCGGCCCTCCCGGGGGACGGTGGCCCACATCCCGTCCCTCTCGGGGGTCGATGGCACAGGTCATGGTCCTCCCGGGGGTAAGGGATAAAGTTGCATGAAAGGTGCGTACTTGTACGTGCGCCGATCGAAACGTGCAAGTGACAAGTCTCCGCCCTTCCGGGGATGGCTTCACCCGGGGCTTTCCACTTTCCCCCCTCGTTTCTTCTGTAGGAACCTTGACCTTGATGCCTTAGCCCTAAACCCTAATGTTATGTCCATGATAACCTAGATACTTATAGGCATGTAAGACCCAGCTTATATAGCCAGAAGAAGAGAAGACCATCATAGGTGCCATGCCCGACTTAGGACTACGTCCGCCATCTACGCCTACGACACCTTCCGCGAGATACGCGGTAAGTGATCCCGATCAGCCTGTCCGGTTCGCGACCAGAAGGCCAGAACGAAGGCTTGCATATACAAGATCCAGATCATTGCTTGTCACCCATCAGCTTCAGTCACAGCTTAACGCACTGCGCATTCGCGGCCAGTGTGAAGTCACTGAGTCCGCCCGCAGGCGTCCGCCACTGCGTGGGGAAGAAGTCCGTAACGGACCTGAAGCAACAATCGCGTGTCCACTTAAAAGGGACGAAGTGGATCTAGCCTTATCAGCCTGACCCATCAGTTCCTGCTAAAGGTGCATGTGCTGCGAAATTGGATTTTTTGCTTGACAGCGATTCTACCTTCGACAACTTGGCAAGCATTTAGCAGAGGATTATCAAAGGAGAATACCAAGTAAATAGCCTAACAGTTTCAAACGTCATGACGTCATGGGTTCGGCACCTTTCAGGGGGGCATTGCTTTCCGGGTGCATTCCGGGTCATTCTAGGCTGAAACACAAGACCCCGTAAAATCTCCGGGCCCTTTATTTAGACCACCTGGATTCGTTAAGTACGTCTCTTGTTTTCCTGGGGACCTCCCCCCCTTCCTGGAACTTCCAAAGGACCCGGAGTGTTTTTAGGCCTTCGAATGGCTTTTAGATGGCAATAAGAAAGCTCTGTTAAACCAGCGCGGTTTGAATCCGGTTGCTCCCGGTCGTGATTTTTTCACGCCTTAACCCAAAACTGTTTCCATTGAATTCCGTGAAGTTCACAGCAAACTTCTTGGTGCCAGAGGTCTGATCTTGGATGCCGACCCATTCTGCGATGATTCGCGACCTGGGAACCACAAGTATCTATCACAGTATATTACCGTATACGTGACAGAACCGTTTAAGCCGCCGTTAGCGGCCACGGAGCCTCCGCAGCTTCTCTGCGGAGTCTCCTCATTTGAACTGAGACCTATAAACTCGCTTACGCAAGGTGATTTAGCATAATCCGTACTCTGAATTGGGCCTGCCGGGTCCCTGTATCCCGGCAATTGCCTAAACTAGTTACTTCGTCCCTTTCTAAAGGACAGACCTCTATTTGTAACAAGCACCGGCCGTCATCTGTGAATGAGACCTTCTGCGTTCCCTTAAGTCAGTACCTAAACTCAATTCAAGCCTATACATCCTCCGCTGGTAAAGCAGGAGATAGAACCCTCAGTTGAGGACCGAGACCCCTGCCGAAGAAGAAGTACGCAGTCTATGCCTCGGCCACCTCACCGCGTGACGCGCGGTAAGTGCCCCTTTACATAGCCCCGCTGGATCGCGCCCAGACGGCCAGAAGGCCTGTGCTCCCTAGACCAATTGCTAGTCATACATCAACCAGCTTGTCATCTAGTGCAGTTACAAAGCTATAGAAAGGCAATTGGAACACAGCTGCGGGTCATTGGGCGGGTATGTGGTCACGCTTGATGGTCGCTTGAAACGAGGTGCGTTCAAGCCTCTGTCTTCGAGTGGCTTGAAATAGGGGGCAAATCAAGCGCCCAAATCAAGCGCTCTCATGTTACCGACGTGAGGTTGGCTTCCCCACCTCAGCTTGAACCACCTTGATCCACAAGGTTAGCAGCGAGGCCTCGCAGCACTGCTCCCCAGCCGGGGCAGTCCA
The DNA here is from genome assembly GCA_037349105.1 of Limnomonas spitsbergensis. Lineage (NCBI taxonomy): Eukaryota > Viridiplantae > Chlorophyta > Chlorophyceae > Chlamydomonadales > Limnomonas > Limnomonas spitsbergensis. Next base: position 961,325 of record JAYJMM010000094.1, on the reverse strand, counting down.
CAGCCCCCTGATCCTTTCCACTTCTCTGGTGGCCCTGTCTCCTGCATGGGGCGCCGCCCTGATGGCTACCATCAGCGGCCCCACACTAGCAGGCTTGATGTCCCATAGCTTGACCAGTGATTTCACCAGCATTGCCATAGCTGACGACGATTGGCACGACCCAGCTATTTCCCCAGCCACCACAGCCAGCGCCGGCGGGTCATCTGACAGCGCCAGCCTGTTGTGCGATCCCCAATAGCCACACGCCTGGCAATATTTCCTGGCTGCAACCGCGCCCGGGTGCGACATATCCAACACCGGCACGTTGCCTTGGATAGCTGGGATTTTTGTGGATTTGGCCACCCCTGCCAGCTGCAGGACCATCTGCTGCTGCAGCTGCAGGTTCACCCTTGCCTGCTCTCTATCGAGCCTTTTCATTTCCTGGGCGTTGGACTCTTGCCTGGCCCCTGGCCTGCGCCCGTCCGCTCCCCCTGGTCCTGAATCTACTGATTCTGAGCGTGACCCAGATCCGCCTCCGCCGCCCCCCGATGGGCTGCGACCTGGACGGTATCTGTCATGTCTGTTATCATCCTCCTCCTGAGCATGATCTTCTCGTGACGGCTGTCTGCCTGCTCTGCCTGCGGAGCTCCTACTCCCCTCAGGTGGCGGCCGCCCAGACTCACTTTTGCTTGGTCTGTCGTCAGGGCCGGACCTCCAAGGCTGTGCTCCTCTGCTAGGTTCTGCCTGCCCCCTGGGCGGCTCCTGGCTTGGCCGGCCTTGCTGTGTCCCCCCGCTGTATTCAGCTTGCCCCCTGGGCTGCTCCTGGCTTTGTCAGCTTGGCTGTTCCCTGCCATCTGCCTGTCCCCTGGGCGGCTCCTGGCTGTACCAGCTTGGCTGTTCTCTGCTGTATGCCTGCCCCCTGGGCAGCTCCTGGCTCTGCCACTGTGGCTGTTCTTCGCCGTCTGCCTGCCCCCTGGGCGGCCCCTGGCTCTGCCAGCATGGCTGCGTCCCGCCTGTGTAATTCCTGGCGTAAGAATCAGACTGCGCTTCCTCTCTGGCTTCTTGCCTTCTTGGCCCACTGCTTCGCACACTGCCTGCAGGCTCAATGTCCTGCCTTGTTCCTTTTGCTGGGCACGCTTGCCTGTTCCTCAGGAATTCCTCGATGTAATCCACCTGGGTCTCCTGGCATGTGTTCTCCTTGTCCTCGACTATGCGCAGCAGTGCATAAGACTCTTGCCTGTTTGCTCTGCGCGTTGCTACGCCTTGCTCTGCCATTCTGGCAAGCGAACGGCTAGTCAACTCTGCCCTCTCGCTGGCGGCTGGGCTGCTGGCCATGGGCGCTTCCCTGCCTCTTGGCCGCCCCCTGAGGCTCGGCTCGTTGCTGACTTCGAAAACTTCAGATCTAAGTGTTGGGGTTGGCACGGCCCTTGCCTGCTGCTGCCACCTTTGGACCTCCCTCAGCTCCTCCGGCCGCTGCGCCGCTGTTTCAAATCCCTCCCATGCCTGGTCCTCCTCATCTTCTGGCTCAGATCCAGGTTCCACCTGATTTCATGTTACCTCGTTGCACCATTCATCTGCGAAGGCCTTAACAGCCAGGGCTGCTTCGCGTCCCGCCCCTCCCTTGGACACCTGTCCAAGGGCGGCTAACAGAGTCGCCCTGTCCTGCCCTGTGTGGGGAATACCCACCATGGCCTTTGTTGCCCATTCCCGCAGATGATGGGCCTTGAATTCCTCAATGGCTGTTACTCGGTCCTGGAAGTGCGAGAACGTCCTAGAGCAAATTTGCTTCCACAGGTTTGTTGCCCATTGCAAAATTCCTGCCCAACCGATTGGCTGCATCTGCTCCTCTGATTCCTCTTCGACGTCCACCACTTCCACTGCCCTGGAGCGCTCTGGCTCTCTAGGGCTGTTATCCTGCGCCCATGACGGATTGTGAAAAAATCCGCGCAGGGTTTCCTTGTGGCTGTCGCCTCTCTGCATCTGGCTGCTAGATCCCTCCTTGGATTTCTGCACAGGTCTGCACACACTGGGCGGAAACCTGGACAGAGGCGTCCCGTAGACTGTTGATCCTGCCCCTCTTCTGGCCAGCACTCTGCGCGGTCGCAGCTGCTGCCTTGGACGCAACACTGCTTTTGGCTGCCGCCCCATCTCTTCCCGAACTGGGTCTGACAGCTCTTCCTCGGATATTAGGTCGGCCCAAGGCTTTCCCACCGGCACAGCTGACTTTTGAATTGTTTCCCGCGGTTCTTTGCTGACCTGCGAGACCTGCCAGATCACTGCTGGCTGGACCTCAGCCCCCTCGCGTTTGACCACTGCAGGCGTGCGCCTGCTCTCCATTTCCTCTGCTCCTATCCGCGGTTCGCCTGAACAGGTTCTATCACGGCCTGCTAACCCCCCAGGGGCTGCGGCGACTTCCGCTCTGAGATCCGAATGGCAGGGTTCTTCTTTGACCCGCTGCGCAACCCTTGCCACCCTGGGCGGATTCTGCTGCGGAGCGGCATCAGGACCACAGCCCTGCCTTGTTTCACTGCTCTGGGACACTTCAGCTGCCTGATCCAAGATCAGCTCTGGAGTTCCCGCTTGAGTCGGCCACTGCTCAAATTCCAGGCTGGTCCTGGAATCAGCGGGCACTGGACCCCCTCGACCGATGCCTTTACGTATCACACACACTGAGCCATCGGCCAGCATCCCTGCCCCGCTGGGTAGGGAGCGGTCAGGCTCTGGCACTTTGCAGACCCTTGTGGCCGGATCCACTGGCCCTGCCAGCTTCTCCGCCACCATCAGGGCTTCTGCAATGAGTTCATCACTAGCCTCCATCAGGTCTGCACATGGCTCCAGCCCCCTCAAACGCCCACTCCTCCGTTGGGCGTCAGGGTGCTGGTGCCTATCAGGATGCAGATCTACTTCTGTCATTCCTACAGGCAATCTACGAACCACACGGTCCTGCAGTTGTGCTGGCCACACCCTCTACATGATCTGCTAACGTCATGCTTCTGCCTCTTGTTCCTACTGCGGCCTGGTGAGGGCCTGCCAGTCAGGTTCAGACGACAGGTACAACAAATTGCAGGACAGGCCTAGCCTTTCTGCTTTTTCTTGCTAAACAATTCCAGGTCTGGCGGAATTTTCCCTCGCCTTCAGCACCTCCCACCTTCTGGGCAGCTCTCGTAGTCTCACGCCTTGCGTGGTTAGTTGTAGCCTCTTGCGTGTTGTTCGCGTGTTGTTCAGCTTCGTGGTCCTGCACAAAGCCTTGGACCACCGGGTTTTGAACTCGGATCCTTGATCCTTCGGGTTTACTTCTGTCAATGCTTGGCGGGTTGGATCCACCTCAATAACAATCCTCAAGCACACAGGTAATTTATCTGCTGGGTGTATAAATCCACAGCCAAATCTTCAAGCCTCTCCTTGAAGCGCAGGCCTTCTGGCCGTCTGGGCGCGATCCAGCTGGGCTATGTAAAGGGGCACTTACCGCGCGTCACGCGGTGAGGTGGCCGGGACGTAGACTGCGTACTTCTTCTTCGGCAGGGGTCTCGGTCCTCAACTGAGGGTTCTATCTCCTGCTATACCAGCGGAGGATGTATAGGCTTGACTTGTGTTAAGGTACTGACTTATGGGAACGCAGAAGGTCTCATTCACAGATGACGGCCGGTGCCTGTTACAAATAGAGGTCTGTCCTTTAGAAAGGGACGAAGTAACTAGTTTAGGCAATTGCCGGGATACAGGGACCCGGCAGGCCCAATTCAGAGTACGGATTATGCCGAATCACCCTGCGTAAGCGGGTTTATAGGTCTCAGTTCAAATCAGGAGAATCCGCAGAGAAGCTGCGGAGGCTCCGTGGCCGCTAACGGCGGCTTAAACGGTTCTGTCACGTATACGGTAATATATTGTGACAAGGCGGCTCACAACGCCCGCCCTAGGTCGTTTCTGCCTGAACCTTGCCAGGAGGAGGAACCTGAGCGCAGGCTCATGGAACGTGCCTCCAGGAAGGGAGCAAAGAGGCTGGTTTTGAGTAAATTGGCTGATGACATGTCTGACATCCGTCTGCATGTGTTCAGGCTGAACGAGAGGCTGACATCGTTGTCCTTCACCACTATGCCCATGGGTACTGACGACCACCGGGGTAAGGCCAATAGGGGCAGGCAGGAGAGAAAGGCTGTGACAGCTGCGCCCAAGCTGCAGTATTTTCGGAACGACAGGAGTAATCTGGAGCAATGCGTGGGACTTATGGACAAAGGCAAAGTTCTGGTGGCTCAGAAAGCCCTCATGGACTCAGCATGCTCGTGCCACGTTATCACTGTCAACATCGCTGAACAGTTAGTCGCCATGGGGGCTGAGCTGATCCATACGGATGAGAAAATCCGTACCACAGACAATGCAAGGGCAGATTTGTATGGCGTGCTCTTCATTTATGTGGTGTACGGATACAGTGGGCCCAACGCCATTATGGAGCCCATGGTGTTCAGAGTCGTTAAGTCGCCACCCGACGCGTATGAACACTTGGTAGGGAACCCGGAGTTCCTCAAGTACAACGGGGTGTTGGAGGCAGCAGGCAGGCTGACCTTACGCCCCAGAGAGGGTCCCCAGAAGGAACAAGAGGGGTGGCCTGCGGCCAGTATTGAAGAAGAACATGAGCCACTCTTACAGCATGCCATGGCAACACGCGCCGGTGTCGCCATGAGGGCTGGACAAGAGGTGGGACAGAGCCGCGGGAGAGCCGCATATGCCGGCAGGAGCAGCCGTGGGGGTCCACCGGAGGCCCCTTCAAGGCCACACCAGCACAGACAGGTGCAGGCTGGGGCCGCAACAGCCGCGCCTAGGGAAGGCAAGGAGGCAGCAAAGGCTGCTGCGTCACATCAGAGCCGGGCAGCAGCAAGGGCAGTGACCGCTGTTGCAGTATCAGAGGATACGCACAGGGCACGTCAGACAGCGGCAACGCCCACGGCTGAGAAGGAAATTATCAGGAGATGCTTGGCAGCAAGCCCAGGCCACCCATGCGTCTTGTGCGGGACGCCAGGCCAGCACTCACCAGAAGCGTGCGAGCTGAGAATACTAGCACTGACTCAGCACATGGACCCTGCGGAAGCCCCGGTGGCCTCGCCAGCAACAACGCCGAGGGTGGCCTTCGGCGCGGCTGCAGCAAGAATAGCTGCCATCTCGGGACCAACGCTGCGCTCGGAGGTGCGAGTGCCCAGCAGGGGCGAGAGGGCCAATGAGGAGCAGCTGCCCAAGCCGCAGCAAGAAGGCAGCCAAAGCAGGCGCACAGCGGAGATACCGCCAGCTGTGGCTGGATCGAGTGCACAAACGCAAGAGGACAAAGGTGGTGATGGGGGAGTCACCCCAGAAGCAGGAGGCAAAGCGCGGGGCACAACAGGGCAGCGCGGTAACACGGACCGCAGCCAGGGGGAGCCTGGCAGCGAGGACGAAGAGGAAGAGGAAGAGGAAAGCGATGAGGAGAGGGCCCAGGAGGCAAGGCCTAGCAGAAAATCCAGGGACACAGACAGGCTGCGCAGCCAGGTGGAGTACATGCAGAAAGATCTAAAATGGAAGGAAGAGCAGCTGTACCGCCAGGCGGTTGCTTCAGTTGAATACCTGCGCATGCAGCAGGCCAGGTGGACGCGCATCCAGGATGCCAATGAGCGGCTCACCGACGTGCAGCAGCAATACTTCTTGCGCGCAGATCAGCTGCGAGAGCTGTACAAGGTTATCGGAGATCAGCAGGCGGGGCAGCCGCTGAACCAGGGGAACCCATTCCCGGTCCCTGTAGACCAGGAGTTTGCAGCATGTATCCAAGAAATGTTCCGTCCTGCATCTCCTTGGGAGAACACGGACGAGGAAAGTGATCATCCCGGTCAGAGTGAGCAGCAAGGAGCAGAGGAAAATGACCCTGGCCAGAAAGTACCAGTGGGCGACAACAGGGCCAGGGGGGCCAGTGAGGAGGCGCGCGCGCAGCAAATGGGGACAGCTCCCGCGGCTGCAAAAAGGGGCCAGGAGCCCAGAGAGCGCAACAGGAGCGCGCAGAGGACCCACGGTGGGGAGCGCCACGGGGTGGTGCCTACGCCCGAGGCTAGGACCCAGCGGTCAGACCACGCTGCCAGATCACCCAACCCGCATGACGAACAGGGCAGGGGCAGGAGGCAGCGGTCGGCCAGCAGGGAGCGCAGGAGCCAGCCCAGGGGCAGGTTCCACGAGCATGGCCCAGGGGGCCAAGCCAGGGCACACTGGAAGGAGGAGAAAGAGCAGGACAGGAGGAGGGCCTCCGGCCAGAGTCCGCCGGGCAGGGCCCAGGCAGGGCGAGGCTGGACGGCAGGACGACAGAGCGTCCTAGGACCCCACGATGGGGGAGTCTGCTTCAAGTGCTTGAAGCCGGGGCACTACGCAAATGCGTGCCCAGAGCAAGGGGATGCCTTGCAGGCAGGCGAGAGCAGCCGCCTGAACCGGCTGCGAGCACCAGCAGGCCCAGAACGAGGCTTGGGGGCCAGGGGGCATGGCAGAAGCCAGGAGGCCTCAGAAGAACGCATGCGACAGGCCTATGAGGCTGCCCAGGGGATCTCATACGCGGACTGGAGAGAACAACAGGCTGCAGCTGGACCAAGCACGCTGCCGGGCCCGCCAGGATGGCCGGGGCCAGCAGAGCAGTCAGAAGATCCCAGGTGGGCAGGCCAAGAGAGGCACACTTGCCTGATGTCTATCCACGGGGGATATGACCAGGACACAGGCACGGCCCATGTTGAGAGCAACCAGGTGGCAGAAGTGCATGTAGCCTTCCAGGGGGTGTCAGAGGGGCAGGTGGCCCAACAAAATCACCACTGGAAGATGGCGGTGGAATCCCTGGCAATGAACCATTACGGTACTATGCCAGCAGGGTCAGCCAGATCTATGGCACATGCAGTGGGGTTCCTGAGGGACCTCCAGCAAAGGGGGTGCCCGGCACCGTGCGAGGGGTGGCCCGGCATGTTCCAGACATTTCTGGGCAAAGAATGGGACAACTACGATGCTCAGATGGATGAGATTGAGAGAATGGCGCGGGAGGCAATGCACCAGCGCAGAGTAGAAGAGTGGGAAGCCAGTTCCAATGGGGACAGCTCCGATTCCTCGGATAGAGACTCAGAGCCTCGGGGCCATTCGCTAGTGCATGAGGAGGAGTCTGCCTTGTTCTGTCCAGGAACCCCGGAGGGCCAAGACGACACAGAAAGCGGGGCAGCGGGAGCAGCCGCCAAGACCCTGGATCCACTCAGCGTGCGGGTTCGCCGCCCAAGGGTCAGGGGGGCCGCAGCAATGAGTCGAGAGGAGGATACAGCGGGGCCCGTCAGGACCCATCATAGTACCACCTCTAGGTACAACCCTGGAGGATGGTAAGAGGCGGCCAGAGAGCCGCAAAGCAGCCGCGGCAGGGACGGGAGGTTCGCTGCATGGAGCGAGGATTTCCAGTATGACCAGGCTGGTGAGGACCGCCGCGACAGGTCTAGCAGCAGAGAGCATATTCACCCCATGCCAGAACCGCCTAGCCCGCAAGAGAGCAGGTGCTTTGTGCAATGGTACCGCCTGGGGGAAGAGATGCCAGAAGCGTCAACTACGGAGGCCATGATCACGCTGCCAGCAGATTACAAGGACGGGCTGTGTAGGTTGCAAAACCACAGGCTCTTGGCAGGCAGGGCGCAGGCATGCGTGAACATAAGGGCTGCCATGCAGGCAGTGGCCAGGCTGATCTTCCCGTGGGACGCAGTATCTGCGGTGCTGCTGAGTGCAGCAATCAAGGGGTATATCAGTTGATGGAGCATTCCGAACTGAGAGACCACGCCTTCTACGTACCCGTGCAGGCCATAGCCGCAGGAGGGCACGGGAGGGGCGATGGGTCGACGGTGGGAAACTATGACGGTGCAGGGCTGTGCCACTACGGCAGGCCCAGGCGATGTGAGGCCACAATTGAGGCGGCAATCCTCATTCCCAGGGTAGTCGCATGCCAAGCTTTACCATGGGGAGTGGCTCCTGGGGAGGCCAGAGCAGCCATCCCGGTACAGCAGCTGGTATCGTACTACTACGAGGAGTTGCAGGAGGGAGAAATGCCCGTTTCATCGACATGGATCCACATGCACTCATCTCGGGATGACCAGCCGGTCTTCCTGTTCGCAAGGAGCGAAGGGAATGTCGCAATTACCAAGTGCGCATTGGTTGAGGAGGCAGAGTTCCATGCACACACGCATGCCAGGGGAGCAGACCCAGCAACGTGGGCAGTCATGTTGATGGCGCTGCAAAGGGTCTTGCTACCAGGACAGCTGTCAGCAGCCATGCGGCATGTGTGGGGAGTGGATGATCAGTGGGCGCCTGTGGAGATGGCGGACTGCCCCACGTGGCCATATGGGACCCAGCTGTCACCAGGAGATGGGTCCATGTGGGAAGGAGAAGAGGAGCTGGCGCGCTCACCGTTCGCATTGGGACGGGTGGAGGCATGCGTGCCCCAATGGGTGCGTTGGGAGAGGAGAGCATGGCGTAACAACAGGGCCAGCAGCGTTGCGCCTTATTGGCAGGCGGACGTCGTGACAGTGGAGCTGTGGAGGCAGGCTACACCCCTTGTTCAGGGGGACAGGATCAGACACCTACGAGGAGGAGCTGGAAGAACTGAGCAACCAACCCGAGCTGGGTCGCTGGATAGTGGGCAGACATGGAGCCCGCTGGTGGGACCCCAATTCCGACAGCGACGGACCGTCCCAGGAAACGTTCGAGCTGCCGGAACTGTTCCATGCAGCGTTTGTCACCACACGGTGCAACAGCATCCTCATGGGAATGGCTTGAACCCATGGAAGAGATGGAGGTGTCAGCACTGGAGACTGATCCCAGGGATTGGGCGGAGCCCCAGACACCCTCGGGCAGTAACAGCAGGCCAGTTGCAGGGGAACCAGGCCGCGGGAACCTCTGGTTCCGCGAGGGGTTTTATTCCAGCCATGAGGGCACGAGTCTGCTAGGAGGGGAGAGCGAAGACCCTTCGGAGGGGCCGCCACCACTGGTGGAGGATTCGGAGTCAGAGGAGGAGTGGTACACTAGCAGAGCTCAGTCCCCTGAGCGGGTCAGCATCACCAGGGCAGAGGCTCGGGATGCAGACAGGATGGAGGAGCCAGCTGACACGGGCCCAGGACCAGGGAGTCCAGGGCGGAACCTCGAGGAGGAGATGGAACAATTGCGACAGGAGTGGATGACCAGTGTAAATCAGGAGAGGGCCGCGCTCGAGGAAAGGGAACGCAGCCGCAAAAGGGAGCTTGAGGATGGGGCGCGCCAGGCCGCAGTGGGGGTGAACCCGCGGCAGGCAGCAGCCCCACAAACCTTAGCTTCAGGGGACTCGGCAGCCTGTGAGGCAGGCAGTGACCGCCCAGGGGATGCCCAGCCCAGCACGCCGGTGCCGGCAAGGGCAAGGGAACCCTGGGGTGACCCAGCATTGTACAGTACTGGGCGCTGGACAGCAGCGCTAAGGAGCTTTGTAGATAAGCTGGGCGAGCAGAAAAGGCAGGACATGGGCCTGCAGGGAGCAGGCCAGGAGTCCAGCTTGCTGTTCCAACTAAGAGCGCTGCCAGAGCCCGATACGGACCCAAGGATGGGAGGGTACAACCAAGCGCTAATTGATCTGCAAAAGGAGTTGGCAGTCAAAATATCAGCTCTCAGACAAAGGGGAGCTGAGGGAGTCATCGCCCAACAGTTGGCAGGCGGCTGCTGCAGCCAGGCGCAAGGGATGCATCAGCCCAGGCCAGAGAGCCGGGCTGGAGGCGCAGCCATAAAGGGGGGCAGCCAAACCACCTACAACGGTGTGGACTATCAGGCTATGCAGCTTGCCAACGCTAGGAGAGGCAGGAGACAGTGCGCGGGACCAGAAGGGTCTGCATGCGCAGGCAGCGGCGGGGCAGCGCCGCGCCCCGCTCACAGGCAGGGGCAGCAGGCAAAAGGCCGCAAGAGACAGACTACAGGGGCGTGGCCAGAGGGGGCCGACACAGCCTGGGCTGACACGGCCGAGTTGCAGGGGAAGAAGTCAAAGAAGGCTAGGCGACGCGCAAGGAAGGCGCAGAGGAAGGCCGCGGACAGGAACCGCGGCAGCAGGCCAGGAGTGGATTGCCCAGTCCAACCAATCAGGATCAGCCAGATCGACCTGGAGATCACGTGGGCCAGAGAGCAGCAGAGGCCAGAGCAGAGTGCGGAGCCACACGTAATGCAGCCCACGGCGCACCAGCCGCAGGAAACTACGCGGCAGCTGCCAGCATGCAGAGGACTCCTCACTTGTACAGCATTTAAGGGGATCCTTACGGGGACGCTCCAGCTGATACTGGTGTGGCTCCTGCTGTCGGTGTGTGTCCCGGGTGCGCGAGCCACAGGGCAAGGAGTACGAGGTGGAGGGTTCACAGCAGGCCAAGGGGCGTTTGTGTCCGGTAGGGAAGCGGCAGCAAAGCTTACATCTGGCTGGTTGCGCCCGCCAGCTGTCATCCCTGTGGGGGATGCCAGCAGGGCTGGGGGCGCCTACAGCCAGCATGAGGAATGGCAACGCGGCAACAGCACTGGCGAGGAAGCGCCGCCCGCGGAGGACGACCCGCAGGCGGCGGAGATGATCGACATGTTCCAGCCGGGGGGAGTGGTGGAACCACCCTCGGAGTACGTCAAAACAAAGGAGGGGTGGCTGCTGGGCAAGCACCCTGACTTCACTGCGGACCAGCAGGAGAGCCTTGAGCAGAGCCTCAGGGACCGCCAAGGAGCATTCGCTTACTCCATGGAGGATCTACCCGGCTACTGCGGCACGCATGGTGAGTTTACGCTGGCTTTGGAAGACGAGGTCAGTTCGTGCTTTCAGAAGTCCAGGGACATGCCACCTCCCAAGGCGGCCATCTTAAAGAAAAGTGCCAGCCGATGATACAGGCAGGTATCATCGTCAAGGTGCCCCAGGGGGGGCCTATCAAGTATGCAGCCAACTCAGTGGTAGCAGCCAAAAAGATTGCTGAGACGGGAGAGTGGACTGACCACCGTATAGCGCACGATATGCGCAGGTTGAACTTGCATACGGCTAAGCAGGAGTTTATCATCCCCAGGATGGAGACTATTTTTCAGAACCTGGGAACGGCCAAGATATTCAGCGAGGTAGATCTTAGGTCGGGGTTCATGCAGATCCCTATCAAGGCTGAGGACCAGCCTAAGACAGCTTTCTGGATGGGTCATGAGCTTTGGATGTACACAAAGCTCAACTTCGGGCTGCGCAATGGGCCTCCCTTCTTCCAGCGTATGATGGAAGAAGAGATTTCCAGGGCAGGTCTGAGTGCTTTCTGCGTGGCATTCATTGATGACCTGCTGGTGTACAGTGATACACCGTTAGAACACATCAGGCATGTGGAGCTGATGTTGGACATGCTCCACAATGTTGGGTTGAGGGCACACCCCGACAAGTCCCTGTTTGGGTGTGCGACTGTGGAATACCTGGGTCGCAATTTGTCGGCCCAGGGGCTCACGCCGCATGCGGCTAAGATAGCGGCGGTTATGGCGTTGCCAGAGCCCGCATCGGTGAAAAACATCCAGGAAGTCATGGGATTCTTGAATTTCTACCGGTGCTACATCCCAGACTTCTCGAAAAGGCGGCATGCATCAACGCATTGCTGGTCAAGGGGGTTCCGTTTGTGTGGGGGCCAGAGCAGTCGCAGGCGTTCTAGCTGATCAAAACGGAAATGTGTGAGGGCGGTAGAGTCCTGCGCAGACCGGATTACAGTGGGACAGGGCCGGATGGCCGTGGGCCGCCAAGGCCCTTATTGTTGTACACTGATTTCTCTAAGCAAGGCATTGGCGCCGTGCTAGGACAGTGTGACGACAGCGGGCGGGAATATATGGTAGCATGCACATCCATATCCCTGAACAAGTTAGAGCGAGAGGAACTATTCCTCGTTCCAGGGGGAGATGCTGGCTGCAGTATATGCAGCTCGCACGTATCCGCACATGCTGTTTGGGTGCAAGGTGCACCTCATCACTGACCATGAGCCGCTTACCTACCTCATGGACAACCAGACGTTGGTGGGCCAGCACGCTAGGTGGGCTCTCATGCTCCAAGAGCTAAACATTACCATCATCCACCGCTCAGGAGCATGCCACCAGAATGCAGACATACCGTCCAGGTCACCGCTCCCATCCTCAGCTGATCGCACGGGGGCCAGGCTAAATACAGCCGCCTCCGAGCCAGCGGTCAGGGGGGGCGGATGCGAGTGAGAGGCAGGTAGCCATGCTCACAGGGTTAGGCAGAGTGAACCAGTGGCATGGTGGTGCGTATGGCGCAGGAAGGAAGAAGGAGAGTGCAAATGCTGCGAGCTGCAGAGGCAGCTTGCGTGAAGCCTCGGTGGGGCAGGAGGTATCCTCCGCTGCCACTGAGGATGACGAGCAGGTGCAGCCACCTCACTTACATGCATGAGTGGACACAACGTGCCTGCCGGTCTAGGCAGTTCGGACCATGGAGGCAGAGGGAGTGGTCATTTTCGAGCCTTTTGGAGGTATGTGCTCAGGACTGGAATTGGTCCTCAGGGCAGGTATCCCAGTGGTGCATTACCTGTATGCTGATATGAGTGAGGAAGTGAGGGAGATAGCTGGGGGTTGCCTGGTGCAGTTGCACAAGCGGTATCCCCAGTTGCTCCCAGTCAAAGCATTTGATGATGCGTTCAGAGCGCTGTCCCAATATGTGTATGCCATTACGGCAGAGCACCTCCAGGGGGCAGGCGCCGAGGACGGGCGCCAATGGTTCATGGTGGCAGGCTGGGAGTGCCATGATCTTTCATCAGCAGGCAAGGGGCGTGGGCTCGCAGGGGAAAGAAGCAAGTCTTTCTTCCCGTTAGTCAAGCTGTTGGGCACGTTGCAAATCCTGCAGAGGCCTAGGCCGCCCGCATACCTGATTGAAAATGTAGCAATGCAGTTAAATCAGAGGAGCGCAAAGGCCAGTGTTGATGCTTTTCATGAGGTGTGCATGGTCCTGGGGACACCTGCACTGTTTGATGCGGCGCAGGTGGGGTCTTCCGCCCACCGCACGCGAAACTATTGGGGAAACATCGCCCCAGCGGCGGATATTGAGTATGTGATCTGTGCCTTTGAAAGGCCCCACGAGGGGGTCGTAGACGACATTCTGGACAAGGACAGCAGGGCCCATGTGGTCGCATGCCCAGACAATGGGGGGTATCGCATCAATGTGACAGGACAGCCCATGAGGGTGCTGCCCTGCTTGATGGCGACTCCCGCATCATATTCTTTCAGGAACGGGCAAAATGGGGGACGTGCAGGAGCCCATTGCAAATGAACGTGAACGTGCCATGGGGTACGCTGTGGGGTCCATGATGCCTTGCCCAGGCTTCCCAGAGGCTGCCAGAAGGGCAGCCCCGGGCAGGTGCATGGATTCATGGGCACTGGGAGCATGGCTCAATATAGCACTCGAGTGTGCTAAAATCATACCGGATGAAATGATGCGCAGAGCACGGCTGCCGGGCCCGGACAGGGATCCCGCGCTTGGTGCAACTTTAAAGTCCAGCCACTAGTACGCCCTTGCTACCGCAGGAGATGCGTGCTCTGGCAGTGGGGAAGTGGCCGCGTCATACAGGCAGTGCCTGGGAGAATCCGCTGCGGCAGATTGGGCCGACGCAGCACAAGAACCCGGTGGGAACACGCCTATGGCAAAAGCAGATGCTGGCAGCGATGTGAACGGGGACAAAGGGGGTGAGAGAGACCCGCCAGGGTGTCCTGCATGACCGTCGGCCAGAGTGGATGTGTGGTCAGATGAGCCTGTGTTGCGGTATCTCCGCGAGAAAACACATGCTCCAGGGACAGAGCTAGGAGAACCGACCAGGTTACAGCGCAAGGCCGCTCCATTCTAGTGGGAATCAGAGAGGGGAGGAGTGCTGATGAGGCTCATGCCCGACGGTAGACGTTGCGTGGTGCCCAGGCCAGAGGACAGGATGGCAGTGATCCAGGAGGCCCATGCTGGTACTGGCCATTTCGGCAGTCACCGCACGGCTTTCATGGTCATGCAGCAACACTGGTGGCGGGGGCTCAGAGCAGCAGTCAAGAAGGTGGTGCAGGAATGTGGTGTGTGTGATAGGGCCAGGGCGTCCACATTCAATCACACACAGCCCGACATGCACCCACTACCCATTGAGGGGTTGTTTTTCCGATGGGGAGTGGACATGTGTGGGCCATTCACGACCACTCCCAGGGGCAATCGGTTTGTGATGGTGTGTGTGGAGCATTACTCCAAATGGGTGGAGTTGATCCCCATTCCAAGCAAGGCGTCGGATGTGACGGCCTTGGCTTTCTTTCACAATGTGGTTGCAAGATTCGGAGGCTGCGCAGAGGTGGTGACAGACCAGGGAACAGAATTCCAGGGAGAGTTCCAGGACATGTTGCTGGACTGCTTCATTGATCACCGCACCACTTCTGCCAACCACCCCCAGGCAGACGGGCTGTCCGAGAGGGCTATCCAGACCCTCAAGGTAGGTCTGCGCAAGTGCTGCGAAGAGGGCAGCAGCGACGAGTCCAGGGACAAAATTGTGCCTTGGGTGGCCCTAGGCTTCCGCTGCTCGCCGCAGCAGGCCACGCGCATGGCGCCGTACGAGGTCCTGTTTGGGCAGAGACCCACCTTTACCTCCAGAGTGGGGGCGGACCTGTGGATCACAGCCAAGGTGGCAACGGTGGAGGAAGCGGCAGACCTGCTCTTGGCCAGAGTGGCCAGGATCAAGGAAGCCCTGCCAGTCGCGGGTGAGCATCTGAAAATTGCGCAGCACCGCGACAAGCTGCGTTATGCACGCATCCGTGGGGGAGGATACGTCCCCCAGGTCAGGCGCTTCGCAGAGGGAGATTACGTGTATGTGAGGTACTCATCAGAGCACCAAGGCTAGGCCTGAGATACTAAGGGTGAAGAAGCAGGGGGCGACGGGAACCTTGGTTCTGGAGGGGGCAGATGGCCTCCCTCACAGTGACAGAGAATGCTGTCAACTGTTCTCCGTGCCACTTGCCCAACCTCAGGGGAGTGGTGGATTTCAGTGGAACCAGGCCCAATAACAGCTTGTCTTGCGAGGTGTGCCAGCTGCCTGATCGCGGGGAAGTGATGCTTTTGTGCGATGTCTGCAACACAGGTTGGCACATGGATTGCTTGGTACCGGCACTCAAAGAGGTGCCTGGGGCGAGTGGTTGTGCCCAAGATGCACACCTGAAGACGAAGGAGATGGGCCCGCTGCGATAGCAGGGCCCGCTACGGAAGACCGCAATGTGGTGGTCCAGGGGCGGCCTAGCCCAGCAGCTAGAGCGGCCGCCAGAGCAGCCCCGGAGGCCGATGTCATGGACAAGCCTGAGGTGGAAGTTATGGCCACCAACCCAGCAACGAGGCAAATGGAGCGGGGCATCGCAAGGCCAATGGCGAACGGGTTGTACGACATCTCGTACACCACTGGCAGGGGAGAGGCCAATGTCACCCCGAGGGCAGTTGCGAGAAGGGCTAAGGTGGCCAAGGAAGCAGCAAGGGAGGAAGAGGAGTCAGCACTTGAAGGGTTTACTGAGGCCAAAACTCAGGGAAGGCCGAGCCCAGAGCGGCAAGGCCGCTGAGCACTTGACGGTACCCACGCTGTAACCGGCAAGGAGCGGGCAAACGGGCAAGGAGCGGGCGTAGCTTAAGATGCCTTCAGGCGCAGCGCGGCTTGTCCTAGTACCCGGCAGGCAGTGGGCCGGCGGCCAGCGAGCTGAAAGCTGGGAATGCAAGATTGGGACTATGCTATGGCAGCGACGTAGTACAAATTTGTTTCTCAAGAACCGTAGCAGCAAGGCTGCGGTAGTACATACGCTGGAGGCGATGGATGAAGATAATTAGTCAATTCGTGTGATGATAACACAACAGGGGGCAGGATCCCGCTGCTACGGCGCACATTTCCTGTGGCCTTGAAGACCAGGTGTCTATGGCGCAGTGGGGCGAGAGCAGCGGTTATTCCTAGCCTGGCCTGATGACTTCGGAAATGACTCTGTTTGCTAGTTAGTATTGGGCTGGGCAGCTAGGATTTGTGGGATTGCAAGCAGTATTTGCGCATCAGCAGCTGAGACTCTGTGGAATTTTTCTTTTGAAGAAGGCCTGAACAAGGCAGATTTGCTAAGACGATTTGAGCTTCTACGTACATATTTTCCAGAATTTCTTTCAGTACCACCCCTTTTCCAGCTCCCCGCGCATGTCTGGAGGGCTTAACGTTGGGGAGCGGGGGGCGAGTAAAGTAGTAGGGGCGGTACCCACGAGACCGGGACACCCAGACAGGCCCTAGACATGAAGACTCTCCTACTAGGGCTGTGCCTTACAGTTATCTTGTTAACAGATCTTGTATGTAGTACAAGGAGCCTGAGTGTACGGCGATGTACCATGAGTAGAGGACGCCTCTCTAAGGCGTCCTGACCGGAGTTCACGGTATTTACCATAGTATTGCAATTACTGCTTTATGGTGCGACAGCTGTCACAGTATATTACCGTATACGTGACAGAACCGTTTAAGCCGCCGTTAGCGGCCACGGAGCCTCCGCAGCTTCTCTGCGGAGTCTCCTGATTTGAACTGAGACCTATAAACCCGCTTACGCAGGGTGATTTAGCATAATCCGTACTCTGAATTGGGCCTGCCGGGTCCCTGTATCCCAGCAATTGCCTAAACTAGTTACTTCGTCTCTTTCTAAAGGACAGACCTCTATTTGTAACAAGCACCGGCCGTCATCTGTGAATGAGACCTTATGCGTTCCCTTAAGTCAGAAAAGTCAGTACCTAAACTCAAGTCAAGCCTATGCAGCCTCCGCTGGTATAGCAGGAGATAGAACCCTCAGTTGAGGACCGAGACCCCTGTCGAGGAAGAAGTACGCAGTCTACGCCTCGGCCACCTCACCGCGTGACGCGCGGTAAGTGCCCCTTTACATAGCACCGCTGGATCGCGCCCAGACGGCGAGAAGGCCTGTGCTCCCTAGACCAATTGCTAGTCATACATCGACCAGCTTCACAGCTTAACTCGCAGAGCACTCGCAGCCAGTGAGTAGTCACTGAGCCTGCCCGTAGGCGTCCTTCACTGTTGTGAGGAAAGAAGTCCGCCACGGACCCGAAGCGCACATCGCGTGAGTAAAGTAGTAGGGGCGGTACCCACGAGACAGGGACACACAGACATGCCCTAGACAGGAAGACTCTCCTACTAGGGCTGTGCCTTACAGTTATCCTATTTATAGCTCTTGTATGTAGTACAAGGAGCCTGAGTGTACGGCGCTGTACCGTATTTGTGAGTAGAGGACGCCTCTCTAAGGCGTCCTGACCGGAGTTCACGGTATTTACCATATTATTGCAGTTACTGCTTTATGGTGCGACATATCGCCTCTCATTTCGATCTGGCGATAGATGGCAATGGCGTCTTTAAAGACGAACGATCTTTCGCGCTGAGATGGTTCCTTAAACTATGAGGCAACCAACTCGCAGAATAGCTTAAACCTGGCAAATGAGACGGTATAGGCTATTCTGTTTTGCGTAGTTTCGGCTTCGTACACAAAGCCTAAACTGGCTTAAACTGTGTCGGTTTGCGACAGTTGTGTCGAAATTGGGCCTTAAACCGTGTCGGTTGCCCGACAGAATAGCAAACATCACCTAGGATTGTGTTTCCACTGCTATTCTGGCGGGCAACTGACACGGTTTAAGGCCCATTTTCGACCTAACTGCCGCGAACTGACACGGTTTAGGCCTATCTGTTCGAGGCCGAAACCACGCATTCGAGAATAGCCTATACCTCGTCGATGACCAGGTTTAAGCTATTCTGTGAGTCGGTTGCCTCTTGGTTTAAGGAACCATCTCAGCGCGAAAGATCGTTCGTCATAACAGTCGTCATTTCTAAAGCATGATCGAAATAAGCGGCGACACTTGTGGTTCCGAGGTCACGAATCGTCGCAGAACGTATCGGCGCCCCTAGATCAGACCTCTGGCACCAGGAAGTTTGCTGTGAACTTCCTGGATTTCAGTGGAAACAGTTCTGGTTTAAGGCGTGAAAAATCACGATCGCGAGCAACCGGATTCAAACCGCGCTGGTTTAGGGCGCCAATGCAAACACCCCCTAACAGCCCGTTTCCGATTGACCCCGGAAAAGTTCCGGGGTCTTTCCGAGGTGAAACGGGCACCCCGGAAAAGTTCCGGGGTGCTTGGATGCCGTACCTTTACGCACGGCATCGGCTTCTTTTCCGGGGACCCCCCCCTCCTCGGAAAAATTCCGGGGTGTTTCCGTTGTCCACCTGGCAAGGCCCTTAGAATTCTTCTGCTGATATCGCGCCGACAGCCCTGTAGTGCTTATTGGTATCGCGCCGACTGCCATGGATGATTTGGATGATGATGCGATGCTGGGCCTTGGAGGCGGCGATCGTTGGGACGATCCTGGCCACACACCGTATCAGAATGCTTGGGAGCCTCAACAGACGCAGTTCTCTTTGAACGGCCTCACGAATCCTGCCTATCGTCTTGGTCATGAAACACAAGAACAATGCCCACAAAATATGACACACAAAAGAAAGACGGCACCATACAGCTGTCCACACACCGTACAGAAAAGGGGAATCGCGAGATTCTGTCTCATGACATCAGTCGGAAACGACCACCCCGGAATTTTTCCGGGGTCCATCGATCGATTGGGCTGAATTTTTTTCGGGGTCAATCGGAAACGGGCTGTAGGCTAACAGCACGGTTCCGATTGGTCCCCGGAAACTTTCCGGGGTGTTTGGTGTGTTTTGAGCTGAAACACTGGACCCCGGAAAATCTCCGGAGCCTTTAGACCACCAAGAGTTGTACATTACGTCTCTAGTTTTTCCGGGGACCCCCCCCCCTCCCCGGAAATTCCAAAGACCCGGAGAGTTTTCAGGCCTTCGAATAGCTTTTGTTTATAAATATGAATCGCCGCATTTTTCCTCCCATGAACTTATCGGGCGGTAGTGATGGGGGCGGCCCTGCAGAAAGGCCGCGGGCCGCCTCGGCCTTGGTCACTCCGCGAGCGAGTCATCCCTATCATCATCATTATCAGCAGCAGCAGAAGCAGAAGCAGAAGCAACAGCGCTGATAACATATAGGCACGCATTCGGCAATATCGCAGTAAACCCTGAACCACGCAAGGTTATTACGCGGCCTCACGTTCCGGTGTGTGGCTCCGGGGTGTTTGCAGAAACACCCTCCCCGGAAATCTCCCGAAGACCAGAAGACCGTCGTACACGTTTGTTCCGGGGTCCTCAATCGGAAACGTGCTGTAACAGCCTGTTTCTGATTGACTGCGGAGAAAAAAATGTACGACGGTCTAATGGCCTGCGGAAGAGTTCCGCAGAGGTCGTTTCTGATTGGACCCTGCGGAACGAGACCGTGCAGGGTTCAGGGCGTACTGTAGTATTGCCGATTGTGTGCACATTATCCCTTCATTTCTCTTTCACTTCACAACGTATCGACCACATCTCTTCCTAATAACAATATGCCTCCAATGGCTGTCGGTACCCTCGGTCTTATCCTCGAAGGGTCGTAGAAGGATGCCTGACGCGGCCTTTGTCCAGGGTCGCCGCCAGGGCCACTGCCCGATAAGTCCATGGACAGAAAAATGTAGGGGTTCTAATATATAATTAATGTCAATTCGAAGGCCTAAAATGTTCCGCATACTGTGGAAGTTCCGAGGAGGGGGGGGGGTCCTCGGAAAAAAGGCCGCACGTGGGTCTTCTAAAGGCCTGCGGAGCAGTTCCACAGACCCCGTTCTGTACGACAGGGCCTGCGGAGGAGTTCCGCAGTCAATCAGAAACAGGCTGTAAGGCTAGGCTATGTTTCCATTGGCTGTTTTGACGTCGGGGTGGGCTGCCAGCTAGGCGCCAGCTGTGCCACCCCGACGAAAACGTTTCCATTGGATGTCGAAACACCACAGCGTGTAATGGTGGTTATGGGCCCCGGCTCTATCTACGATTATGGAGGGGGGGGGACTTTATATCGGTGGGTCTGCCCAGGTATGAACGGAGTTCTTTTGAAGTGACTTCATTTAGATGACTTGGCTAGCAGCGAACGCTTGGTGCGGTCGTGAGACCTCATTGTAACAGGAAGTCCGAACAATGCAAGTCGAAAGCCTGAACTGCTTCATATGTGGACGTCTTTGTTAAAACCTGTAAGTCAGGGTACCCGGAGCAACCTTACGACAGGGAAGCTGTGCCAACAATGACACTTTTCTTGCAGCAACGACCGCACGTGACGAGTGACATTTTGAATCGCAGCTGTCATTGTCGCTGTCACTTGCCGAACGCTTGCTGCATTGCTTTAGCGATATGTAGCTATTAGCAGCGAATAGACATGCGACTGACATCGAGCCAAATCAGTATTGTTCGACGAGCCAGACCAGGCATTCCTGGCAGTGACGAGTGTGAACACAGGTCGAATCCCAACTGTCAGCTGTAGCAGGCACGCTGCCTGGCAGTCATCGCTGTTCACACTCTGACTCACGGTAGCAGTAAGTAGCTATCTACGCCAGCGATGTAGATGTTAACATTAAGATCGCGGTGACGAGCGAGGGCCAGCGAGGACTGGTTGACGTCGGTCGGTTGCTGGTCAGTTTGTACATCTTTTTTGGTGTCTTTAATCTACTGTGTAGCCGTACACTGACGACTTGTACATCTTTTTTGGCGTCTTGAATAATAGGCCGGGGCAACGACCGGATTTAATACAGTCGACGGTTGGTTTCCCAGACTCTTCTGCCCAAACTTACCCAAATCCACTTCGGGTCCGAGTGAGTTAGGGTGACATCCACCCCAAACGCCAGGTAAACAAAACTTCGCAGCCTTGTTTATTGAGCCCTGTGCTCATTCTCCTATATTTATACCATTGTTACAGATAGAAGTCGACTGCCTGTCTAGGCTGACGTAACGTCACAGGCCTACTACACTTCTAGCGTGTGCTTTCGTATGTCAAACAGAGGGTCGTCCGGCCTCTGGGACCAGAGGTCACACCCTTCCTTGATCCAGATGATTTCGAGGCCGAAATGACTCAGGACCGACGCGTCGGCTTGGCGGCTCCCACGAGTGGCTCTAATCCACAGCATCATGGCTTCATGCACCAAGGGCAGCATGGCTTCATTCAGCAGAGGCAGCAAGGCTTGATGCAGCAGGGGCAGCAGGGCTTAATTCGGCCGATGGCCTTGCATAGGCTGCCCCAATTTCAGCAAGCAAAAACGCAACCGTGGCAGCAACAGCAGCCGGGGCAGTCACAACAGCCATGGCAGACAGAGGAACAGGGGCACCATCAACAACAGCAAGCATGGGGGCAGGATGGACAGCAACAACGTTGGCAAGCGCATGTGTTGAGCCAGCCTTTCCTTCAGGCTGCTGCTGCAGCCATGGCGGCCTCTGGCAAGGCTGCCCCCAGCCGGCCTCCTGCCCCAAGCCGGCTTGTTGCTTCTGGCCAGCCTCCCAAGAAGGCTCGCAAGGCTGCCTCTGCTCCTGTCTTGGATGGCGAAATGAGGACGATCTGGACCAAAGACGAGCTATTGCTGGTGGCAAGGTTTCACGTGGACGTGGAGAATGAGCTAGAGGACAAGAAAACAGCCAACTCTCTCGCTGCGTTCATCACAGCCAAGGACAAGTCGCTCAAGATCCTCAAGAAAATTATGCTGGTCCTTCCAGGTAATCATTCATCCTTATCCCATCCGTAACCTATCTGTTACCGTAAATGCATGTCAGCATGGTGATTTGCTTGCCCCCACCACACACGTAACTCTCCTCTGCCCCCCCATCCACACACACGCACACATGCTGCCTCTCCCCTGCCTTCCCCCCCCCACACACCTGCTCCCTCTCCTTTGCCCCCCACCCCCACCCACACACTCATGTTGCATCTCCTCTGACCTACCCCACCCCCACATGTTGCGTCTCCCCTGCCCCCTCCCCCTCACACCTGATGCCTCTCCCCTCCCCCACCCACAGACTGCTGCCTCTCTCCCCCCCCCTTACTTGCTGCCTCTTCCCTGCTATCCTAAAGGGGGGTCACTTTGTCCCTCCAATTCTCTAAAGACGTGAAGCGCATTACCTTATGGGACCCAAATTTTATTCTTAGGGCCACGCTTCTTTACCTGCGCTTTAAAGAAGGCGTAGCCCCCAGAATTAAATTTGGCCGGTATCTGCCAGGCACCAAGAAGACTGTTGACCACATTGTCTCGAAGATCAAAGACATGGAGGCCATCTTCAAAAAGGTGAAGGATCTGGGCAAGGCCATTGGCTGGACCTCGTTCTGGGACCTCCTTGATGTATTTATTGATAAGAACCAAGCGGCCATCGAGAAGTTCGACGGCGTGAGCACCAACGTGCCCCGGAGCAGGTTACATTGGTACACAGAGGCTCTCCACGAGATTATGGGTGGGGTGGAAGCACTGAAGCCAACCAACCTTGCCATGGGCATTGACATGGAGGCAACCATGTCTGATATTGAGGTGAATGCGGGAGGCGATGCGAGCATTGACGACGAGGTTGCGGATGAGGCAGATGGTACAACAGCCACCTCTCCAGATAAGGAGGGCGCTAGGGAGGGCACTCGCACACCCGACACTGCCCAGACAGCTGGCCCCACCCCAGGCCCCACCCCCGCACCACCCTCTGGCGCCACCTCCAGAAGCAAGTCAGCCAGGCGCCATCCTCGGGCAGCCGCCGACATCAGCACCGGCACACTCCGGGCCAAGAGCAGTAGCGCTGGGGCTGACAGGCTCATGGCCATTGCTGAGGGACTGGCTGTGGGGAAGTCAAGTGACAGGGCAGGAACTGAGGTGATTGCGGGCAGCGTGGAGGGAATGGCTCAAGGCAATGGCAAAGATAGGGGATGCCCAAGTGGCCCTTCAGCCCAGTATCTCTGGATGGGCTGAGGACCAGCGGGCCCTAGCTAAGGACCAGAGGCTCCTAACTCAGGTCCAGACTGGTCTGGCCCGTCAAAAGGAGATCACCGCCAAGATGGAGAACCTGAGGAAGCTGAATGAGATGAAGGATCTTCTGTCCCCGGAAGAGTTCTAGGCAATTAAGAAGTCAATGATGTAGCTCATTTACCCCCCAAGGCCACTGACTTGCCATGTTGGTGTTTTGTTGTAGCGCTGAGGCAGCATACGTTTTCATATCTGGCTTCTGAGGTTTTCATACGTTTGCATATCAGGCTTCTAAGGTTTTAAGATCAGGCTTCAATGGTTTTCAGCTCAGTTTGCATAGGTTTTCATGTCAAGCTCAGGTCAGAGGTGTTGAGGTCGGGCTTTCAGAGGTTTTCAGATCTTGCTTCAGAGGTTTTCAGCTCGGGCTTTCAGAGGTTTTCAAGCTTAAGATCAGGCTATTTTGGGAGAATCGGAGTAATTTGAACTTGCAGTCAGCTGCTAGTCCTTGGGGCATGCCACTACTTGAGGCACTGTGCTTCTCTGGTGCTTCATGTGCCGCGCTAGAGGCTCTATTTTCATATTTGGTTGGCTGCAGAGGTGTTCAGATATTCAGAGGTTTTCAGGATGGCTTCAGACATTCAGAGGTAGGGATGGCGAACGAGGTTTCATGTACCTGAATTTGTGTTGTTAATGTTTATGCCATTGACTTGAGACGTTATGTTAAGCGCTGGCACAGGTGTTGAAAGAATCTAATTGCAAGTGGAACAATTCGCCTTCTCCCAATTTACACCTGCCTCTGCCTAATATTCCTGCCCAGAATTGGCACTAGAGCAGGAGCACTTCTGGCGGAAAACAATGCCTTATTCCGGGCCAACATAGTTATCTCCCTTTTGCGCTTATCAATCCTAGCTTTATCCTGAAGAATATGATTTCGTAACTTCTCCCTCAAGGAAAAACCATCCAGGGCAACAACAGCTGTGTTGTTATTTGCCACATAAGCTTGCTGACCATCAGCTACAGTAGGTACAACAGGAAAATCGTCAAAGGTATCTAATATACCAGTTAGCCAATTCTGCAAAATAACACAACACAAAACGATGAGAGGAACCATCCCAATATGATGCCGCATCTTTGAGCATGATCCTCCAGCGGCCTTTGGTTTCATGGCCAGGAAATGGGACAACCATCCATGGTGATGCTGGGTAGCCCGAGTCACCTAAAAGGTAAGGCTTTACGCTCTCGCCAGTGCGTAACCTCTTTGCCTCAGTGCCTAAAATTCGGGCATGGTCACGAAAAAGACCAGAATTGGTGAGGATACGCACATCATTGACAGAACCAGGGCTACCCACAGACACATCCCCAAAAATGCCCTCGTGATCACAAACAGCTTGCATCTGCATGGTACTACAGCCTTTCCGAACAAAATAATAATCTTCAGCGAAAGGCTCGTTAGGTACCATAACTGTACTTTTATGTGTGAGCAATCAATAGCCCCTAGGCAATTGACAAAACCTTGCTTCGCAAACCCTTCCTTAATAACTGTCCTTGGCGCAGCATCAGGCCGCCGCAGGAATAAATCTCGCATGGCCTGCAGTTCAATTGGAAATGTAAGTTATCACAATGCAGGAACAATATCAAATTCAGGACGCATGGATCTTCTGCTTGGGGCTGTTTCGATGCGTTGCATGTATGGCTCACCTGTATGACAGCCATCAGAAATTGCTTGAACACTTTACAAGCGGTTGACTTTGCCACGCCAAATGTATCCCCATTAATTCTGAATGGGACAACCTCTCCGGACAGTCGGTACAAGGACATGGCCACCTTCTTGGGCACTGAGATGGGCCTCTGGAAGTTAGAGGTATTCCCTTCAAGCCAGGGCGTCAGCCTTTTGCACAACTCGGTGAAACTGCTCTTGTCCATCCGAAATGTTCTTTTAAATCTGACGTCAGTCCATAGAGTCAGCATGTAATTCTCCCACAGATCTTCAGTCCGGGGCTCCGCGTAGAAAGGTGACTGGTAGTCTCGAAAATTGTGAGGAAACAGATAATTTATGCTAATACTAGCTTCACAAGCTCTGAGTCGTCCGTCTGAAACAGGGGCAGCAAAAGTGGCGCGACTATAGCTCCTGGTATGGCGCCTTGAATGGGCGCTTGCAGCATGGGCAAAAGAATAAACAAGAGGAAACTAAGCATTTGCGCCGGCGTCATTGTAGAGAATTATCTTGAAAGCGAATCGTCCACCCCAAAATCTCAATGGAAACGAATGATTCTGTAGTGGTCTCCACCTCGGCCTAAAACCTTGGGGCGGACCGGACAAAACCGACCTGCCCGACGGCTCACCCCAGACTCCAATGGAAACACAGACTCACAGCACGTTTCTGATTGAGCCTGGGAGACTTTCCGGGTTGTTTCCGGGTCGTTTTGAGCAGAAACACTGGACCCCGGAAAATCTCCGGGCCCTTTAGACCAACATGAATCGTACAGTACGTCTCTTGTTTTTCCGGGGACATCCCCCCCTCCCCGGAAATTCCTAAGGCCCCGGAGAGTTTTCAAGCCTTCGAAATGATTTTATTCAGAAATGATAATCGCCGCATGTTTCTTCCCATGGACGTATCGGGTGATAGTGATGTGATCCTGCAGAAAGACCGCGGACTACCGCCTCGGCCTTGGTCACTTCGCGAGCGAGGCATCCGTATCATCACCATTATCATCATCAGCAGCAGCAACAAAGTCAGTACCAGCGCAGATAATATATAGGCACACATTCGGCAACATCGCAGTAAACCCTGAACCACGCAAGACTACGCGGCCTCATGTTCCGGTGTGTGGCTCCGGGGTGTTTGCAGACACACCCACCCCGGAAATCTCTCGAAGACCAGAAGACCGTCGTACACGTTTTTTCCCAGGTCCAATCAGAAACGTGCTGTAACAACACGTTTCCGACTGGGACCTAGGAACTTTCCGGGTTGTTTCCGGGTCATTTTGAACTGAAACGCTTGACCTGGGAAAGTTCCCAGTCCCTTAAGACCACCAAGAGTCGTACAGTACGTCTCTTGTTTTTCCGGGGACCCCCCCCCTCCCCGGAAAGACCAAGGGAATGGGAGAAGTTTTAGGCCTTCATAGTTTATCAATATTGATCGCCGCATTTTTATTCCCATGAACTTATCAGGCGGTAGTGATGGGGACGGCCCTGCATAAAGGCCGCGGGCCGCCTCGGCCTTGGTGACTCCGCGAGCGAGTCATCACAATCATCATCATTATCATCAAACAGCAGCAGAAGAAGCAGAAGCAACAGCGCAGATAACTTATAGGCGCACATTCGGCAATATCGGAGTAAATCTGAATTGAAAAACAGACGAAAAATTACGCGGCCTCACTTTCAGGTGTCTGGCTCCGGGTTGTTTGCAGAAACACCTGGGAACTTTCCCGAAGACCATAAGACCGTCGTACACGATTTTCCCAGGTCTCAGTTGGAAACGTGCTCTAAAGTGTCTTTCACCACTAGTGATACAAGTGTTCGTGCTCGATAAAAACGGGCTGGTTGTGCCAAACAATATCTACTCTTCGCCACCCGAATTACTACGCCTTACAATCTCCTCGGAGCTGGGGTGTCCCCGACGGCTACATGATGTCGATGACCGCAGCTACGCCCAGTATCGCAGTCGAAGCGGCAACCAGAATTGTTGTTACTGCTGCTGTCGGTGCCGTCTCGCCCCTCATGCACGATCTTCTGAAGTGGGAGAGCCAGTTCCCAGACAAGCTGGCCTATGTCTTTTACGGCGAGGGTGGCGAAGTGGAGCATAGGGTCACGTTCGCGCAGCTGT
Source organism: Limnomonas spitsbergensis (assembly GCA_037349105.1). Taxonomy (NCBI): domain Eukaryota; kingdom Viridiplantae; phylum Chlorophyta; class Chlorophyceae; order Chlamydomonadales; genus Limnomonas; species Limnomonas spitsbergensis. Next base: position 934,646 of record JAYJMM010000094.1, on the reverse strand, counting down.
CTGCCAAGGTCCAGGCTGTGAGAGCGAGGCTCAAGCTCACCAGTGCCAAATCAGGAGACCGGGTGCTGGTGCTCTATCCACCAGGCCTCGAGTTTGTGTACGCTATGGCAGGTCAGTGTAATGCACCACGCAAGTTGAACTTATCATTTCCTTTCCATTCATGAAAGTATCTTCCACGCACATGCAAAAGAAAGGTTTGGGTTTTTGCCCCTGAGAATTCTGCCTTTGCAAAAACGTGTCGGCCTGGTGATCGCCAGAGAGTGATCCCGAAGCGGCCTGATGTACCTGACGCGGCCTTTCTCCAGGGTCGCCCACCCGAGGGTCGCCCCTCACCGACTAGTCTTTGATTGCCCGAACTCAGCGCGTCCATGCGTTTCGTGAAGTTACGGTTTCCGCTTTTGGTGCAAATTTACAAGGACCGTCCAAAATGCAACGCAACCTCGGCAATTTGCGTGTTACCCCTGTGACAGACCGCAAATGGGGTTTTCAGCTTGGAAACGAACCCGTCAACCGACAAATGTTGTGGAACTTGAACATGGAAGTTGCCCTGATCATCACGATATTCTCCTACATTAAGTGACGCACAACGATGTGCGGCTTCCCACCTTTGAAAATGAATGACTGATGCCCCAAAAGCCAGAAATCCACTAGAACGTAATTGCGATCTAGATAATATCTTCCTCTGAATTGTGTGTAGGCTAAAACGCCTTACGTGCACGCAATAACGTGTTACGCCAAGTGACCGTGAAATTGTACGTCCACAAAAACGGATGACGGCGTAACAGCACAACACTGGTTGCCGGGGGCTCCAGCAGAGCAACAGGGCTGGGTTTGCTGCACCATCCAGGCATCCAGCGGGCTCCATCCCTTGGTCGTGAAGTACCTGAACTGTAGCTGAATAACCCCAAATCAAACGGTAGTTTCTGCATGATAAACCGGCATCATTAGCTGCTATTCTTGTGAATGTTGCAGGTTGCATGGCTGCAGGCCTGGTTGCCGTCCCTGTCTACCCGCCGAATCCCATCAAGCTGCAGCCCGACCTGGACAAGTTGCGGCGGCTCATGGCTTCTAGCTCTCCCTCGCTGGTGCTTAGTGTTGCGCCATTGCTGCGTTTCAAGCGCCTGACTTCGCTGACAGGCGCCTCTTGGCCGGGCCAGGGCTTGCCCTGGATTGCCACGGAGGACTGTACCCGCAGCGCCGTCGTGGGATCAGGAAGCCTACCTCAGGTGACAGGTCATCTGTCATCAAATCCTGCATTACCGTACTAGAACCCAGGGTTGCAGATTTGGTGCTCATGAAACTATATTTCAAGGCTGGCGAGCTGCTGAGTGCTACTAAGCCATCGATACCATCGATCACTCCCAAGGCTTGGGTCTTTCAGTTGGAACGGAACTTGGACGTCGATAGCAAGCAAGACTGTGAATACTTAGTCTGGCTAACAAGGGCAGGCTTTGTGCATCACTGCTTATCTATCATAATGACAGATTGACAGCAGCATACTAGTGGTAAGCCAGAATCCGGGTAGATAGCTAAATTACAACCATATCTTAAACACTGCTCTGAACTTCTGAAGTTTTTTCATGCCAGCAGATTTTTCGTTCGCTGACAGTTTTAGAAGAGGGCCCAGAGGTGTAACATCATGGACATGAACACTGCTTAAGTTGCAGGAGGCATCCGGACCGGGAAGCTTCCTGCAATGCTGCCTCTGTGGCAGCAGCACTGGGGTGAACCCTCAACTGCGGGACGGGGTTATCAGCCACCTCAGCGCTGGGCCGCAAGCGCAATGTTTTCAAGGAGGCAGGCGAGCGTCGGCCGACGCCCGGTCCGACAAGTTCAGTGCTCTGCACCAGCGCCTGCAGGGGGCCCTGGACCTCGATGATCCAGCCTTCATTCAGGTGGCCCAAAAAGTGTTGGCCGGCCGATGGAGTCAGATCCTGAACCAGCCTAGACAAAAGACATAAACAACAGGGCTTGTTGCAACAGGCCCCTCCGGCTGTATACCATGATGTAGCTGAGCTGCAGTTGAAAGTGCCTTACAGTGATATTTGCATACTGTCTTACAGCGCTTCATAACTGTCTGACTGGCTTTTTGTTTTTTTGCTGATTGTCCATGATGTGCAGTCCGCGAGCGGCGCATATTCTAGAGAGAGGAAACCTACTCGCCATTTGTGCATGAGCCATTCATGCTGCGTGTCCCTTATAGGCTGCACCCTGACCCTAAACCTGGCCCTGACCATAACCCTGGACCTAACCCTGACCCTAACCTTGACCCTGACATGTTCACAACGCGCAGTACACAAGCGGCTCCACCAGCGACCCCAAGGGCGTCGTCATCACCCACAGGAATCTGTATGCAAATTTCGAGCTCTTCTACAATTGTGTCGCCCCAAAGAAGCCCAGCTCTCCGGGCCATGCACCTTACAGCGACCATGTGTGTGCCACCTGGCTGCCCCAGGTAGGAGGCAGATATGACATGTGACAATTAGGGCATAACTTCAGGAATTCAGGAAGCTGCACATTCTGCTGCAAAGTGGGTATGCTGCAGTCTTTCGTTTTACGTGACTCAGCTACATGTCAGTTACACACCAGCCTCGATCACACAGCTGCCTCCTGCCAAAAGTGAATTCGGAGCAGAAACAAACACTGGTAGGCTGCCACACTTTTGGAATTAATGTTTCAAGTCAGACAGGTAGGGCAGGAACATGAAGATGAGAAGTTAATTGCTTCACTTGTTCCATTCTTACCCATGCAGATCCATGTGGATCCATGCAGATCTGTGGGGCTCCATGCAGATATGTGGGGATCCATGCGGATCCATGGGGATCCATGCAGATCTGTGGGGCTCCATGCAGAGCCTGGGGATCCATGCAGATCTGTGGGGATTCATGCAGATCCATGGGCTTGCATTCAGATCCATGGGATTCCATGCAGATCTGTGGGGCTCCATGCAGAGCCGCGGGGATCCATGCAGATCTGTGGGATACATGCAGAGCCGCGGGGATCCATGCAGACCCGTGCGGGTCTGTGAAGATCTTGGGGGTTACATTGGTCATATTTGGCCGCCTCGCCCCACAAATATTTCATGTAATTTAAGTTTGTAACTGTGGACGATCTTTGGTTTCGGTTCACTAGCGCACTGCATGATTGGAAGGCTTGCATACTTTTCCTGAATCACTTGGTCTCGGCCCATGCCGCATTGTTTCTTTAGCGCCCACGCCCCAACGGGACGTAGTTCTCTTTCTTTCATCCTGAAACACCGCTTATCCCTGCTCTGCCTGTGTCCTCGCAGTATCATGACATGGGATTGCGATTGTACCTTGCAGCAATCTTGGATGGAGGCACCGTGCACGCCATGTCGCCCGTCACCTTCATCCGGAACCCGCTGCTTTGGCTGCGGATTGCGTCGGACTGCCGGGCGACACACATTTTGGCACCGAACTTTGGGTACGAGCTTTGCATCAAGTGAGTACCGGTTGTGAGAGCCAGGGTGTGAGCCGCAAGGGGAGCATGCACCACCAATGAAGGTTTTGCCCTGATTGGCCTAGTGGTGCTAAGTCATAATTTTAGTGCGCATTAGACCTTTCCCTGGCCCTTGTCCCGGCCCTTGACTCGGCTCCTGTCCTGGCCCCGGCCTCTGCCCCTGCCCCAAGCCCCGGCCCTGTCCGGCCCCAAGCCTCAGCCCAGCCCTAGCCCATACATTGATACATGGTCTCAGTTCGGCTCATTCTTTTTTTTTGTCTCAGGCGGGCGCTGGCCGCGGACTCTAGCATCCAGAAGGGCAAAGGGGTGCACCCCCTGCTGGGCCTAGACCTCTCCAGCCTGCAAGTGCTTGGCAACGGAGCTGAGCCCGTCCGAGCAACGGCCTTACGGCGATTCAATGAGATATTTTCCAGGTACGTGTGCTCAAGAGACCTCTTCTCTCCTCATGTGGGAGTGTGTGGGCTGCTCTATTTCATGGTCAGTCTGTTGCTTGGTCAGTATGATGCATGGCCAGTTTGTTGCATGGTTAGTATGTTGCATGGTCACTTAATTTCAAAGTCAGTTTGTTGCATGGTCAGTATGATGCATGGTCACTTACTTTCATAGTCAGTTTGTTGCATGGTCAGTATGATGCATGGTCAGTGTGTTGCATGGTTAGTATGATGCATGGTCACTTTATTGCATGATCAGTTTGATGTATGGTCAGTATGATGCATGCCCAGTTTGTTGCATGATTAGTTTATTGCATGGTCAGTTTGATTGCATAGTTCTTTTCTTGCATGGTTTGTCGGACACAAGGGAGGAAAATATTTCCCTCCCTGAGTCACAGGCCTGTGAGGGTAAAAGAGGCAGCAACTCAGCTGGAGGCTGCGGCCATAGCCCTACCGCTACACATATCCCTCATGCACACACACACTTGTCATGCCACTGCCTGGTGCTTGATGCCTGCTGCCTCCTGCTACCTGATGCCATCCGGCTGTTTGATGCCTCCTGCCGCCTACTTTCTGCTGCAGCTAATTCGTTCCTGTCTGATGCCTCCTGATGCCTCATTCCTCCTGATGTTTGATCCCTCCTGCTGCCCTGCACCTGCTTCTGCCTGACGCCTCCTGCTGCTAGACTATGCCTGGCTCTTGATGCTTGCTTCTGCGTACTGCCTGCTGCTGCCAATTGCTTCATGTATGATGCCTTCTGATGCCTATTTTCTCCCAATGTCTAACTCTTCATGCCTGCTGCAGCTATGGCCTGAAGCCCAACGCGATGACTCCTATGTACGGGCTTGCGGAGCACGTGGTGTTTGTGAGCGGCATGCCCAGCAACCCTGAGCCACAGCAAGTGTCGTGGACAGTGGACGCTTCGACGGGGCTGGTGGGTTGCGGCCAGATGGAGGGCGTGCCGGACATCAAGCTGCTGATCGTGGATCCGGAGTCCTGCGTGGAGATGCCTGAGGGGGAGGTGAGGAGGTTCAGATGACGTCATGCCATCGGGGGCACAGGGTTGGTGACATGCAGCAAGATAGTAGAGTGGCCAGGTGTGGAGAGGCTTGACGAGGGTGAAGAGGTTGGGATGTTGTCAGGGCACAGGTTGAGTGACATGTGGCATGGTGGTGGAGAGGCCTGGAAACGGAAAGGAATGAGTTTGTGTATGAATGTTGCCGGGGCACATGGGTGGTGACATTGGGCATGGTGGTGGAGTGGCCTGATGGTGGGGAGTCGTGAGGGGGGTGGCCGCTTGGAGGTCATGCTGGATGGGGTATCCACAGGGTTCTTGAGCCTCGGCTGGAGACAGGGCTAATGCAGATAGGGCTGTGGCCGAATATAGAGCTGTGGCCAGATATAGGGTTGTGGCCGGATATAGGGTTGTGGCCAGATATAGGGCTGTGGCCAGATATAGGGCTGTGGCCAGATATAGGGTTGTGGCCAGATATAGGGCTGTGGCCGGATATAGGGCTGTGGCCAGATATAGGGCTGTGGCCGGATATAGGGCTGTGGCCAGATATAGGGCTGTGGCCAGATATAGGGCTGTGGCCAGATATAGGGTTGTGGCCGGATATAGGGCTGTGGCCAAATATAGGGCTGTGGCCAGATATAGGGCTGTGGCCAGATATAGGGCTGTGGCCGGATATTGGGCTGTGGCCAGATATAGGGTTGTGGCCAGATATAGGGTTGTGGCCAGATATAGGGTTGTGGCCAGATATAGGGCTGTGGCCGGATATAGGGTTGTGGCCAGATATCGGGCTGTGGCCAGATATAGGGCTGTGGCCGGATATAGGGCTGTGGCCAGATATAGGGCTGTGGCCTGATATAGGGCTGTGGCCAGATATAGGGTTGTGGCCAGATATAGGGTTGTGGCCAGATATAGGGTTGTGGCCAGATATAGGGTTGTGGCCAGATATAGGGCTGTGGCCAGATATAGGGCTGTGGCCAGATATAGGACTCTCCTCACGGAGAGCTGTGACTCGATACAGGGCTTGCCTCATATACGGCCGTGCCGGATATGGGCCTTGTAGGATCTCAGCTAGTTGTCGCGGACGTCAGATATTGCCTGTAGAAGCTTCAAGCGAAGGACGGAGCCTGGCTTACCTTTCCGCAGTCTGGCTGCATAAGGGCTCATGATCCAGAAGGCTTTAAGCCCTGCAGCTGAGGCCACCGGCTGAAGGCTGGTGAAGGTTTCCACCTTCGTGGCGACTGCCCAGTCACGGGCCCTATGTTGCTTGCCTGGTTCGAACTTACCTATGCACCCTGAATCCTGAACCCTAAAATAACGGTATAGACACCCTTCTGGGTGCTTCCACCCTGATGCAACCGTAAGTTTTCATGCATGGCACTATGCACCAGGTGGGAGAGATCTGGGTGGACAGCCCGAGCAAACCTCCAGGCTACTGGGGCAGGCCTGAGCTCAGCGCCGAGGTGTTCGGTGCAAGGCTCGCAGCTGGAGGCGATGACACGGCACTTGGAGGTGTGAACGTAGCCGGAGGTGTGGACAAAGTTGAATGTGTGGGTGAAGCTGGATGTGTGGGCGATGGGAGGGAAGGGAAGCCCTGCCTGGCGGCTGCTTGGCGAAGGGAGCATGTGGAAGGAGCAACGACCATGGTGGAGGGCGGCAGGCGGCCGGGCTTCCTGAAAACTGGAGATCTTGGGTGAGAGGCGCCCTATCTATGTTACGATTGCTTCAGCTACTGTCCGCCTGCCATTCAGCAACATTGTAATTATAATCCAGCTGCATGATGGTGAAGGGTGGATGGCAGCTTGGTTGACTTATGGTCATGATGACACCTTTGTCCTGTTGCTAACAGTTGCTTGCATGGGTCATATGCTTTACTTAACATTAGCCCTCAACCATGTGGTTTACCCCCAAACCCTAAACCATACGCCCTATTTAGCCTAGACGTAATCCGTACTTAACCTGAACCCTCAATCCTGTGCTTCTGCATTTAGGATGGCATGCTGCACATGTGTTGGTGATGAGTCATATCTTACTTCCCTTATACTCAAGCCTGCGATCGGTTATATTGAAGCTGGTGTGCTGCACACATGGGGATAATATAACATGCGTTTTAAAATTGTTTACCGCAACCCTCAACCATGTGATCCTGCAGGAATATGAAAGTTGGTGTGCTGCAGACGTCAGGTTTCACCGTGATATGTTTACCTTATTCACCTTCAACTTCAACCCTGTGTTCCTGCAGTTATATGAAGGGGGGCGTGCTGTACGTATCGGGCCGCATCAAGGACCTCATAATTGTGGGCGGCCGCAACTATTACCCCCAGGACATGGAGGTGAGTTTAGGGTTAAGGGTTAAGCTTAATGGGGTTTTGTATAACCCTTTTGATTAAATTTGCAACAGTGCATTAAAGCATCAAGATTGATGCGTGAGACAGGCACCCCAAAACTGATTCAGGCAGTATGAGACGGGGAGGACAGCAAACGAAATGCAAATACCTCCCTTGGACCTTCTGTCAGCAAGCAGCCCTCCTGTGGTGCAGGTGGCGCTCATGGTAGCATTCCCAGTCCTGCGACCAGGCTGTGTGGCGTTGTTCACATCGGGAATCTCCGCCGCGTCGGGGAGGTCCGACAAGATGGCGCCCTGTCTGCCCAATGAGGATGGAAATGTGGCTGTGGTGGCAGAGGTCGCAGATGCGAAGAGTGAGAAACGGATGAAGGGGTGTTTTGGGGGGGCTGAGCAGTGTTTGTTTCAGTGAGGATGTGAAGAGCAAGAAAGACGTTACATTTTCGTTGGGAAATGTTTCTTTCAGTGCACACCAGGCCACCCTTGAGGGGACGGTACCGCAGTTACCACTGGGCAACTGGGGCCACCACTGGGCACTGGAGCCACCACTAGGTAATGAGGCCACCACTGGGCAATGGAGCCACCACTGGGCATATACTACACCATTTACCATATTTGAAATGAAAAATTCTTCACGAACTTGAGAAATAAAATGCATAGAAAAATGGGGCCCCCCTCCCACCTACTTAACCTAGTACCTGCTTAACCATTTGTTTGCACTAGCAAACGTCCCTCCGGAGGTTGATTGCTGTCTTCTACTGCTGCCGCAGGCCTCACTGTTGGACAGGCACAAGAGCTGTGCTATGAGATGGCTAAGCTAGTATCGCGCGAGTCGGGAGGACTCATCACAACATGCGTCGCGCTCCTGCAACCGCGCACGATCCCCAAGACAAGCAGCGGGAAGGTGGGAAATCTACGGGAAACTATCGATATAATGACGTCCTGCTCGGGACTAGGGAAGACAGTTTGACATGGGCTGAAGCCGCGTCCGGGATGCTACCATCATTGCGTGGGGAGGTGAATGGGAGCATGCGAGTGCAGTCTGGAAAATACAGTTAAGCAGGCTTGGAAATAATGCAATCTGTTTAAGTGTGCCCCAGTTGGTCTCTTGAGGGCTGCCCAACGGCCACGACTTGGCCAAATGGAACAAAATCTTGACCGGCCAGCGGCCGGTGGTCCAAGCAACAAGACTTCCCGCACTGAGCACCTTTGGCCATAGGCTACGTTAAATAGTGGATGTAGAACACCTTACCAACGCAAATGTTTGCGTGCAGATCCGACGCTTCATGGTCCGTCAGCTGCTCCATGATGGCTCCCTGCCCCTCATCAAAGGTGGCTTTTGGACCCCAGCGTCAACGGTCCAGCTTAGCAGCAATGTCGGCACAACCAGTACTCAGCAGCAGAGAAGCTTCCAGGTAGCTACCAGGCAACTTCCAGGGCAGCAGCCGGACAGCTTCCTGGCAGCTTCCAAGGATAAAGAACTGGAGGCCGCATACAGCGTGACGGATGGGGGAGAAAAGAGCGTGCCCTCGCTGGAAACCGCCTTGAGAAGCCCTGGCTTGGTTGTCAGATCGAACACAGATTGGACACAAGTGGCGAGCACGGTGGACGGCAGCAGCTTCCTGGCAGCTTCCAAGGATAAAGATGGCAGCAGCCCGCACAGGGACCAGACAGAGAGGCCTCGATCCGTGTTTGACATTCAGGCGGAAGCTGATGCCCGGGTCTCCCAGACATTCTTAGCTTTCAACCTGAACATTGCGGATGTGACGCCGATTCTCCAGACGGGTCTACCTTCGGTGCAGCACTTCCAGCTCCTCACCGAACTCAACGCCGCCGTGAGTTCTCTAAACCCTTCACCCTCGACTACAAACACTAGCCCGTGAACTTCAAACCCTGAACCCAAAACCTTATAAATATAGGTACCGGTACTGCGCCCGCTGACACTCGCCAACTTGTTGGACGGCTCGCCCAGCAGCGTGTCTGCTATGCTGCACAAGGCGGCTGTGGTTGAGGCCCGTTGGGCGTACGCAGCCGCAGCTCTGGCTTCGGAACAGCATGCCACCGCCGCTGCTGCCGTCCCCGCTCTGACAAACCGTTTGCTGCAACAGCGGAGGTGGGCACTGGCCACGACGGGCGCCCTGAAGCTCCGCGGGCTTCAGATGGAGCAGGCGCTGCGGGCGCCGCGGCTGGCCGCTGCTTGCCTGCCAGGGAGCTCGGCGGATGCCCCACAGCCTCGAGTCATAAAGCGCTCTTTCACTGCTGAGGTACAGGACGCCCCTGCGCCGCTCTGGGATGTGGCTTGGGACCTGCTGCAGGCAGCGCTGGCGCTGTCTATTTACTTCCTGGCCACAGCCGCCATCCTGCCGTCGTACCATTGCGGAAAAGAGCTATTGTATGGCGGCAGCGGTTCGGGCGCAGGCGTCGGGGTACACGGCCCGCCCTGGGCCCACCTAATCATTATCCCCGAGACAGAACAGCGAGGAGCGGCCGTGGTCTTTGGCTTGCTAGTCCCGCTGCTGTTCCCTTTGTACATGTTGGCGTTCACACTCATGGTTGTGGCTATCAAATGGGCGGTCCTGGGCCGCTGCCCCGCTGAGGGCTGCTATTCGACCCGTGGTTGGCTGTATCTGCGTTGGTGGTTTGTGGACCGGCTGGTGGCCTGGTGGCACATCTGGATCGGGAGATTCTTCGAAGAGTCGCTTGTGATGGTTTTATTTGCCAAGGCGATGGGCGCCCGTGTGGCCTGGAGTGCAAAGCTCAGCGGTGCTCTGACAGACTTTGACTTGCTCACGGTAAGGAAATGGGTAAACAATTAAGCAGCTGAGTAGTACCTGACATACAGCTGAGTTGTAGCTTGCTTGCAGCTGAGTAGTACCTGACATACAGCTGAGTTGTAGCTTGCTTGCAGCTGAGTAGTACCTGACATACAGCTGAGTTGTACCTTACTTACAGCTGAGTTTTATGCTTTTCGCTCAAGCACGCTCAAACAATGATGGGCGCCCCAGGCCTTGCTGACTTGCTCAACGTAATAAATGAATACACCATTTATTATTTTCAACATTGATCGATCCTGTTATTCTTTAACCGGGAAAATTTGCTGTACAAAAACGGCTAATTCTCTACTTATTCTCCCCCAAAAGTCTTTTGCGTGGAAGGAACTCTATGTGTACTGTGGGTCCTTCTCTCTTCTTTTTGAACCCTCTTCTTCTTGAACCCTCTGCTTTGGACAAATTTTGTTACCTTGCCTCTGACATGCTGATGTCTTCCCTCAGATTGGTGACAACGCTGTTGTAAGCGGTATGGTCCTCTGCCGGACCATCTTGAGGGACAAGATCTATTTCTCTCCAGTCACCATTGAAGATAATGCCGAGGTGAATACGATAAACAAGTATTGATTTTCTCCAATCGCTATCCAAGGCCATGCTGATGTGGGATCATGGTGGACTGCACCACTGCCTATTGTAGGGCGCTTCATGTGCAATTCAGTTGCATCATGGCATGGGCAAAGGAGCGGGGTCCCGATGCAGCTTGCTAACGAAGTTCAAACTCTGAGCCCTGCTAAAAAATAAAACACTCGGCCACGTCGGCATGATGCAGCATGCCTTGCTGCTTGATCTACCGGCCATAGCGCCGTCATGGGTTGTTCTCCACACTCCACAAGCCCAGTTTGTTGACCGCACAGCAGCTCCCAACTACTCAGAGGTGGTCTCATTCGCACAAAAATGAACTCTGCCATGCAGGTGGCTTCCATTTTTAGAGACTGGCATGGGTATTCGTATCCCATGCATCGGACACAATACGCTTGGATCCAAGCGCTACTGGAAATGCGCTTGGATCCTGGCAGCGCTTGGATCCCATGGATCGGACACAATACGCTTGGATCCTGGATGCGCTTGGATCCCATGCATCGGACACAATACGCTTGGATCCTGGATGCGCTTGGATCCCATGCATCGGACACAATACGCTTGGAGACTCGACGCTACGCGTCTCGAAGCCTCACATCAGCGCTCGACTCGCAGAAACAAACTGCTCAACTGAATACCCGGCCATTATTCTCGGCAACCCCCGGGGTCGTGGTACAACGAATACGTATGAACGAAGCTATGTACTGGTTCGAAACAATGTATGGATTATGGAAGTGCATGACACGATACCGGGAAATGAATCGATGTATGAATGTGTGTTTCTTTGCGCAGGTGGCTGGCAAAGCTCTGGTGGAGGCTGGGTCGGTGATTGCAGAGGGATGCATCCTGGACGATCTGGCCGTGAGCGGGGAGCATGCTGTCACGCAGCCACACACAGTCTACGCGGGCAACCCCATGCAACCCATTGGACAGCTACTGCGCCGCCAGCAGCAAAGGCAGTTCCTCGGCATTGGCGCTGTCTCATTCAGGCAGGATGGCATCGGATACATCACGGCGGGAACAGCGGCGGAGGTGACCGTCTTGAAGGATCTTGAATCAGGATTGGCAGCGGCAGTCAGCACTGTCCAGCAGCAGCTGAAGCAGGCGGCCGCCGATCGCTCACCTGGCACCAGTGCTGCCAGCCCTTGGATCGCAGACCTCGCCTTTGAGGCTTCCAAGCTGCTCGGTGGAGTGCTGGTGCTTTACATGTCCTTCTATTGCCAGGTCCCTACTGCAATGGCCTGGCACTACGTCGGCACAGCCTCATTGTCCAACTTCAGGTGAGGCATGTTGGACAAGATCAGCGGTGTGGAAATCCAGGAGTGGCTACATCGTACATGCGCCTTTTTCGGGCTTTGAAGGAGGATAACGGGGGGAAATATTAACATACAAAAACATATTAATAATATATCTGGACAGTTGGTCTAGATACTGGTACTCATGCGAAACATGCATGGAGTATTTGCGCACTTGCAATACTATCTAGCTTAAATGAACATCCTTGCTCTCTTTTCTTTGAACATTACATGCTGATTTCAGGGTAGCGTAGAGGTTGGGGTAAAGAGTTTAAGCTGAGTGGCTTTCGCTGGGGCCGTGTTGCTGAGCTGGTCAAGCTGAGTAGCTTGATAGCTGCAGCTGAGTCGTCCTAGCTGCTTAGCTGTAGCTGAGTCTGCATCTGCGTGTGTGTTGCTGAAGGCGTTCCTTCCATCCCACATGGCCAGACACAACTGTTGTCTGGTGCAGTTTGAAGGGTCAGCTATGCTCCCGCATCTAACAGTCTCGATTTTGAATTTTGGATCACTGTGATAATTCTGTCAACCTAGGCCTCTGATATCTCCGATAAAAGTGTCTAATTGTAACCTCACGTAACTGAACGCAGGTACACTCCACTACTGTACTTCGCCAGCCTGTACTTTGGTACTGGCTTCACCATGATGATCCTGATGGTCATCCTCAAGTGGCTGCTCATTGGACGCACCCGCCCGGGACCCATGCCGCCAGGAAGGTGCGTCTGTGGGCAGGGTGAAGGGTTCATGAATTTATGAACCCAGGATAACAGTCAGCCAGCAAGACACAGCCGGAAGCGCAAGCCAGCGTTTAAGCTTGAATGGATGTTCTCTTGATATGATGGTAACGGTGCGGACGCGGCCTAGGCCCATGCCGCGCTGTTTTCTTAACCCTCACGTCCCTGCGGGGCGTAGTTTTCTTTCTTTCTTACCCAGGATAAAGGGATTTTTGGCGTGTAACCCGTAGCCGAGACCTCTTAACCTGGCCAGGAACCGTGCCACCCAGAAGATGCAATTGTGAGCAAGGGCAAAGCTTGTGGTTCCAAAGTTGATGCAACCACCCAAAGCCTTTTTCGAAGGAGCAAGGCAGAGAGAGCAAACAGGGGGGAAACATTGACAAAAACTAGGACATAACCTGCAACAAGAAGACGCGCGACCAATCAACGGAGCACCAGGGATTTTAACCTTGACATTTAATCCTCAAGCCACACTTCCGGGCGTATATATTTAATCAATTTATGTCCTCCTACACCCAGCATGACTGCATGACCCATGCTGCCTAAAAGGTGTTTTTGTCGGTCGGGTGCAAGGAAAGCATGCACGCCATGCAGTGTCTGCATTTAAGGCCATGTTTCTTCGTCTGGCTTCAAGGCGATGTCCAGCAGGCCGCTCAGATCCATTGTAAGCCTGACCAGCCGGATGCCGGCACCCCAAACAACCAGGCAGGCCATGCATAAGGCCGTAACCTTGAGGTCTGTAGGTAGCTGATAGGTAACTGAATGGTGGCTGAGCTGCACAAGGCCGTAAGCTTGAGGTCTGTAGGTAGCTGATAGGTAACTGAATGGTGGCTGAGCTGCATAAGGCCGTAACCTTGAGGTCTGTAGGTAGCTGATAGGTAACTGAATGGTGGCTGAGCTGCATAAGGCCCTAACCTTGAGGTCTGTAGGTAGCTGATAGGTAACTGAATGGTGGCTGAGCTGCACAAGGCCGTAACCTTGAGGTCTGTAGGTAGCTGATAGGTAACTGAATGGTGGCTGAGCTGCACAAGGCCGTAACCTTGAGGTCTGTAGGTAGCTGATAGGTAACTGAATGGTGGCTGAGCTGCATAAGGCCGTAACCTTGAGGCCTGTAGGTAGCTGATAGGTAACTGAATGGTGGCTGAGCTGCATAAGGCCGTAAGCTTGAGGTCTGTAGGTAGCTGATAGGTAACTGAATGGTGGCTGAGCTGCATTAGGCCGTAACCTTGAGGTCTGTAGGTAGCTGATAGGTAACTGAATGGTGGCTGAGCTGCATAAGGCCGTAAGCTTGAGGTCTGTAGGTAGCTGATAGGTAACTGAATGGTGGCTGAGCTGCATAAGGCCGTAAGCTTGAGGTCTGTAGGTAGCTGATAGGTAACTGAATGGTGGCTGAGCTGCATAAGGCCGTAACCTTGAGGTCTGTAGGTAGCTGATAGGTAACTGAATGGTGGCTGAGCTGCACAAGGCCGTAACCTTGAGGTCTGTAGGTAGCTGATAGGTAACTGAATGGTGGCTGAGCTGCATAAGGCCGTAACCTTGTGGTCTGTAGGTAGCTGATAGGTAACTGAATGGTGGCTGAGCTGCATAAGGCCGTAACCTTGAGGTCTGTAGGTAGCTGATAGGTAACTGAATGGTGGCTGAGCTGCACAAGGCCGTAACCTTGAGGTCTGTAGGTAGCTGATAGGTAACTGAATGGTGGCTGAGCTGCACAAGGCCGTAACCTTGAGGTCTGTAGGTAGCTGATAGGTAACTGAATGGTGGCTGAGCTGCACAAGGCCGTAACCTTGAGGTCTGTAGGTAGCTGATAGGTAACTGAATGGTGGCTGAGCTGCATAAGGCCGTAACCTTGAGGTCTGTAGGTAGCTGATAGGTAACTGAATGGTGGCTGAGCTGCATAAGGCCGTAACCTTGAGGTCTGTAGGTAGCTGATAGGTAACTGAATGGTGGCTGAGCTGCATAAGGCCGTAACCTTGAGGTATGTAGGTAGCTGATAGGTAACTGAATGGTGGCTGAGCTGCATAAGGCCGTAACCTTGAGGTCTGTAGGTAGCTGATAGGTAACTGAATGGTGGCTGAGCTGCATTAGGCCGTAACCTTGAGGTCTGTAGGTAGCTGATAGGTAACTGAATGGTGGCTGAGCTGCACAAGGCCGTAACCTTGAGGTCTGTAGGTAGCTGATAGGTAACTGAATGGTGGCTGAGCTGCACAAGGCCGTAACCTTGAGGTCTGTAGGTAGCTGATAGGTAACTAAATGGTGGCTGAGCTGCACATGGCCGTAACCTTGAGGTCTGTAGGTAGCTGATAGGTAACTGAATGGTGGCTGAGCTGCACAAGGCCGTAACCTTGAGGTCTGTAGGTAGCTGATAGGTAACTGAATGGTGGCTGAGCTGCAAAAGGCCGTAACCTTGAGGTCTGTAGGTAGCTGATAGGTAACTGAATGGTGGCTGAGCTGCATAAGGCCATAACCTTGAGGTCTGTAGGTAGCTGATAGGTAACTGAATGGTGGCTGAGCTGCACAAGGCCGTAACCTTGAGGTCTGTAGGTAGCTGATAGGTAACTGAATGGTGGCTGAGCTGCACAAGGCCGTAACCTTGAGGTCTGTAGGTAGCTGATAGGTAACTGAATGGTGGCTGAGCTGCACTAAGGCCGTAACCTTGAGGTCTGTAGGTAGCTGATAGGTAACTGAATGGTGGCTGAGCTGCACAAGGCCGTAACCTTGAGGTCTGTAGGTAGCTGATAGGTAACTGAATGGTGGCTGAGCTGCATAAGGCCGTAACCTTGAGGTCTGTAGGTAGCTGATAGGTAACTGAATGGTGGCTGAGCTGCATAAGGCCGTAACCTTGAGGTCTGTAGGTAGCTGATAGGTAACTGAATGGTGGCTGAGCTGCATAAGGCCGTAACCTTGAGGTCTGTAGGTAGCTGATAGGTAACTGAATGGTGGCTGAGCTGCATAAGGCCGTAACCTTGAGGTCTGTAGGTAGCTGATAGGTAACTGAATGGTGGCTGAGCTGCATAAGGCCGTAACCTTGAGGTCTGTAGGTAGCTGATAGGTAACTGAATGGTGGCTGAGCTGCATAAGGCCGTAACCTTGAGGTCTGTAGGTAGCTGATAGGTAACTGAATGGTGGCTGAGCTGCACAAGGCCGTAACCTTGAGGTCTGTAGGTAGCTGATAGGTAACTGAATGGTGGCTGAGCTGCACAAGGCCGTAACCTTGAGGTCTGTAGGTAGCTGATAGGTAACTGAATGGTGGCTGAGCTGCATAAGGCCGTAACCTTGAGGTCTGTAGGTAGCTGATAGGTAACTGAATGGTGGCTGAGCTGCACAAGGCCGTAACCTTGAGGTCTGTAGGTAGCTGATAGGTAACTGAATGGTGGCTGAGCTGCATAAGGCCGTAACCTTGAGGTCTGTAGGTAGCTGATAGGTAACTGAATGGTGGCTGAGCTGCATCAAGGCCGTAACCTTGAGGTCTGTAGGTAGCTGATAGGTAACTGAATGGTGGCTGAGCTGCACTAAGGCCGTAACTTGAGGTCTGTAGGTAGCTGATAGGTAACTGAATGGTGGCTGAGCTGCACTAAGGCCGTAACCTTGAGGTCTGTAGGTAGCTGATAGGTAACTGAATGGTGGCTGAGCTGCACAAGGCCGTAACCTTGAGGTCTGTAGGTAGCTGATAGGTAACTGAATGGTGGCTGAGCTGCATAAGGCCGTAACCTTGAGGTCTGTAGGTAGCTGATAGGTAACTGAATGGTGGCTGAGCTGCATAAGGCCGTAACCTTGAGGTCTGTAGGTAGCTGATAGGTAACTGAATGGTGGCTGAGCTGCATAAGGCCGTAACCTTGAGGTCTGTAGGTAGCTGATAGGTAACTGAATGGTGGCTGAGCTGCATAAGGCCGTAACCTTGAGGTCTGTAGGTAGCTGATAGGTAACTGAATGGTGGCTGAGCTGCATAAGGCCGTAACCTTGAGGTCTGTAGGTAGCTGATAGGTAACTGAATGGTGGCTGAGCTGCATAAGGCCGTAACCTTGAGGTCTGTAGGTAGCTGATAGGTAACTGAATGGTGGCTGAGCTGCATAAGGCCGTAACCTTGAGGTCTGTAGGTAGCTGATAGGTAACTGAATGGTGGCTGAGCTGCACAAGGCCGTAACCTTGAGGTCTGTAGGTAGCTGATAGGTAACTGAATGGTGGCTGAGCTGCATAAGGCCGTAACCTTGAGGTCTGTAGGTAGCTGATAGGTAACTGAATGGTGGCTGAGCTGCACAAGGCCGTAACCTTGAGGTCTGTAGGTAGCTGATAGGTAACTGAATGGTGGCTGAGCTGCATAAGGCCGTAACCTTGAGGTCTGTAGGTAGCTGATAGGTAACTGAATGGTGGCTGAGCTGCATAAGGCCGTAACCTTGAGGTCTGTAGGTAGCTGATAGGTAACTGAATGGTGGCTGAGCTGCATAAGGCCGTAACCTTGAGGTCTGTAGGTAGCTGATAGGTAACTGAATGGTGGCTGAGCTGCATAAGGCCGTAACCTTGAGGTCTGTAGGTAGCTGATAGGTAACTGAATGGTGGCTGAGCTGCATAAGGCCGTAACCTTGAGGTCTGTAGGTAGCTGATAGGTAACTGAATGGTGGCTGAGCTGCATAAGGCCGTAACCTTGAGGTCTGTAGGTAGCTGATAGGTAACTGAATGGTGGCTGAGCTGCATAAGGCCGTAACCTTGAGGTCTGTAGGTAGCTGATAGGTAACTGAATGGTGGCTGAGCTGCACAAGGCCGTAACCTTGAGGTCTGTAGGTAGCTGATAGGTAACTGAATGGTGGCTGAGCTGCATAAGGCCGTAACCTTGAGGTCTGTAGGTAGCTGATAGGTAACTGAATGGTGGCTGAGCTGCACTAAGGCCGTAACCTTGAGGTCTGTAGGTAGCTGATAGGTAACTGAATGGTGGCTGAGCTGCATAAGGCCGTAACCTTGAGGTCTGTAGGTAGCTGATAGGTAACTGAATGGTGGCTGAGCTGCACAAGGCCGTAACCTTGAGGTCTGTAGGTAGCTGATAGGTAACTGAATGGTGGCTGAGCTGCACAAGGCCGTAACCTTGAGGTCTGTAGGTAGCTGATAGGTAACTGAATGGTGGCTGAGCTGCATAAGGCCGTAACCTTGAGGTCTGTAGGTAGCTGATAGGTAACTGAATGGTGGCTGAGCTGCATAAGGCCGTAACCTTGAGGTCTGTAGGTAGCTGATAGGTAACTGAATGGTGGCTGAGCTGCATAAGGCCGTAACCTTGAGGTCTGTAGGTAGCTGATAGGTAACTGAATGGTGGCTGAGCTGCATAAGGCCGTAACCTTGAGGTCTGTAGGTAGCTGATAGGTAACTGAATGGTGGCTGAGCTGCATAAGGCCGTAACCTTGAGGTATGTAGGTAGCTGATAGGTAACTGAATGGTGGCTGAGCTGCACAAGGCCGTAACCTTGAGGTCTGTAGGTAGCTGATAGGTAACTGAATGGTGGCTGAGCTGCATAAGGCCGTAACCTTGAGGTCTGTAGGTAGCTGATAGGTAACTGAATGGTGGCTGAGCTGCACAAGCCGTAACCTTGAGGTCTGTAGGTAGCTGATAGGTAACTGAATGGTGGCTGAGCTGCACAAGGCCGTAACCTTGAGGTCTGTAGGTAGCTTGATAGGTAACTGAATGGTGGCTGAGCTGCATAAGGCCGTAACCTTGAGGTCTGTAGGTAGCTGATAGGTAACTGAATGGTGGCTGAGCTGCACATGGCCGTAACCTTGAGGTCTGTAGGTAGCTTGATAGGTAACTGAATGGTGGCTGAGCTGCATAAGGCCGTAAGCCTTGAGGTCTGTAGGTAGCTGATAGGTAACTGAATGGTGGCTGAGCTGCATAAGGCCGTAACCTTGAGGTCTGTAGGTAGCTGATAGGTAACTGAATGGTGGCTGAGCTGCACAAGGCCGTAACCTTGAGGTCTGTAGGTAGCTGATAGGTAACTGAATGGTGGCTGAGCTGCATAAGGCCGTAACCTTGAGGTCTGTAGGTAGCTGATAGGTAACTGAATGGTGGCTGAGCTGCATAAGGCCGTAACCTTGAGGTCTGTAGGTAGCTGATAGGTAACTGAATGGTGGCTGAGCTGCATAAGGCCGTAACCTTGAGGTCTGTAGGTAGCTGATAGGTAACTGAATGGTGGCTGAGCTGCATAAGGCCGTAACCTTGAGGTCTGTAGGTAGCTGATAGGTAACTGAATGGTGGCTGAGCTGCATAAGGCCGTAACCTTGAGGTCTGTAGGTAGCTGATAGGTAACTGAATGGTGGCTGAGCTGCATAAGGCCGTAACCTTGAGGTCTGTAGGTAGCTGATAGGTAACTGAATGGTGGCTGAGCTGCATAAGGCCGTAACCTTGAGGTCTGTAGGTAGCTGATAGGTAACTGAATGGTGGCTGAGCTGCATAAGGCCGTAACCTTGAGGTCTGTAGGTAGCTGATAGGTAACTGAATGGTGGCTGAGCTGCATAAGGCCGTAACCTTGAGGTCTGTAGGTAGCTGATAGGTAACTGAATGGTGGCTGAGCTGCACAAGGGCCGTAACCTTGAGGTCTGTAGGTAGCTGATAGGTAACTGAATGGTGGCTGAGCTGCACAAGGCCGTAACCTTGAGGTCTGTAGGTAGCTGATAGGTAACTGAATGGTGGCTGAGCTGCATAAGGCCGTAACCTTGAGGTCTGTAGGTAGCTGATAGGTAACTGAATGGTGGCTGAGCTGCATAAGGCCGTAACCTTGAGGTCTGTAGGTAGCTGATAGGTAACTGAATGGTGGCTGAGCTAGCCTAGTTAGGGCCTGATAGGTAGGGCGGAGCTGCATAAGGCCGTAACCTTGAGGTCTGTAGGTAGCTGATAGGTAACTGAATGGTGGCTGAGCTGCATAAGGCCGTAACCTTGAGGTCTGTAGGTAGCTGATAGGTAACTGAATGGTGGCTGAGCTGCATAAGGCCGTAACCTTGAGGTCTGTAGGTAGCTGATAGGTAACTGAATGGTGGCTGAGCTGCACAAGGCCGTAACCTTGAGGTCTGTAGGTAGCTGATAGGTAACTGAATGGTGGCTGAGCTGCATAAGGCCGTAACCTTGAGGTCTGTAGGTAGCTGATAGGTAACTGAATGGTGGCTGAGCTGCATAAGGCCGTAACCTTGAGGTCTGTAGGTAGCTGATAGGTAACTGAATGGTGGCTGAGCTGCATAAGGCCGTAACCTTGAGGTCTGTAGGTAGCTGATAGGTAACTGAATGGTGGCTGAGCTGCACTAAGGCCGTAACCTTGAGGTCTGTAGGTAGCTGATAGGTAACTGAATGGTGGCTGAGCTGCATAAGGCCGTAACCTTGAGGTCTGTAGGTAGCTGATAGGTAACTGAATGGTGGCTGAGCTGCATAAGGCCGTAACCTTGAGGTCTGTAGGTAGCTGATAGGTAACTGAATGGTGGCTGAGCTGCACAAGGCCGTAACCTTGAGGTCTGTAGGTAGCTGATAGGTAACTGAATGGTGGCTGAGCTGCATAAGGCCGTAACCTTGAGGTCTGTAGGTAGCTGATAGGTAACTGAATGGTGGCTGAGCTGCATAAGGCCGTAACCTTGAGGTCTGTAGGTAGCTGATAGGTAACTGAATGGTGGCTGAGCTGCATAAGGCCGTAACCTTGAGGTCTGTAGGTAGCTGATAGGTAACTGAATGGTGGCTGAGCTGCATAAGGCCGTAACCTTGAGGTCTGTAGGTAGCTGATAGGTAACTGAATGGTGGCTGAGCTGCATAAGGCCGTAACCTTGAGGTCTGTAGGTAGCTGATAGGTAACTGAATGGTGGCTGAGCTGCACTAAGGCCGTAACCTTGAGGTCTGTAGGTAGCTGATAGGTAACTGAATGGTGGCTGAGCTGCACTAAGGCCGTAACCTTGAGGTCTGTAGGTAGCTGATAGGTAACTGAATGGTGGCTGAGCTGCATAAGGCCGTAACCTTGAGGTCTGTAGGTAGCTGATAGGTAACTGAATGGTGGCTGAGCTGCATAAGGCCGTAACCTTGAGGTCTGTAGGTAGCTGATAGGTAACTGAATGGTGGCTGAGCTGCATAAGGCCGTAACCTTGAGGTCTGTAGGTAGCTGATAGGTAACTGAATGGTGGCTGAGCTGCATAAGGCCGTAACCTTGAGGTCTGTAGGTAGCTGATAGGTAACTGAATGGTGGCTGAGCTGCATAAGGCCGTAACCTTGAGGTCTGTAGGTAGCTGATAGGTAACTGAATGGTGGCTGAGCTGCATAAGGCCGTAACCTTGAGGTCTGTAGGTAGCTGATAGGTAACTGAATGGTGGCTGAGCTGCACAAGGCCGTAACCTTGAGGTCTGTAGGTAGCTGATAGGTAACTGAATGGTGGCTGAGCTGCATAAGGCCGTAACCTTGAGGTCTGTAGGTAGCTGATAGGTAACTGAATGGTGGCTGAGCTGCACTAAGGCCGTAACCTTGAGGTCTGTAGGTAGCTGATAGGTAACTGAATGGTGGCTGAGCTGCATAAGGCCGTAACCTTGAGGTCTGTAGGTAGCTGATAGGTAACTGAATGGTGGCTGAGCTGCATAAGGCCGTAACCTTGAGGTCTGTAGGTAGCTGATAGGTAACTGAATGGTGGCTGAGCTGCATAAGGCCGTAACCTTGAGGTCTGTAGGTAGCTGATAGGTAACTGAATGGTGGCTGAGCTGCATAAGGCCGTAACCTTGAGGTCTGTAGGTAGCTGATAGGTAACTGAATGGTGGCTGAGCTGCATAAGGCCGTAACCTTGAGGTCTGTAGGTAGCTGATAGGTAACTGAATGGTGGCTGAGCTGCATAAGGCCGTAACCTTGAGGTCTGTAGGTAGCTGATAGGTAACTGAATGGTGGCTGAGCTGCATAAGGCCGTAACCTTGAGGTCTGTAGGTAGCTGATAGGTAACTGAATGGTGGCTGAGCTGCATAAGGCCGTAACCTTGAGGTCTGTAGGTAGCTGATAGGTAACTGAATGGTGGCTGAGCTGCACAAGGCCGTAACCTTGAGGTCTGTAGGTAGCTGATAGGTAACTGAATGGTGGCTGAGCTGCACAAGGCCGTAACCTTGAGGTCTGTAGGTAGCTGATAGGTAACTGAATGGTGGCTGAGCTGCACAAGGCCGTAACCTTGAGGTCTGTAGGTAGCTGATAGGTAACTGAATGGTGGCTGAGCTGCATAAGGCCGTAACCTTGAGGTCTGTAGGTAGCTGATAGGTAACTGAATGGTGGCTGAGCTGCATAAGGCCGTAACCTTGAGGTCTGTAGGTAGCTGATAGGTAACTGAATGGTGGCTGAGCTGCATAAGGCCGTAACCTTGAGGTCTGTAGGTAGCTGATAGGTAACTGAATGGTGGCTGAGCTGCATAAGGCCGTAACCTTGAGGTCTGTAGGTAGCTGATAGGTAACTGAATGGTGGCTGAGCTGCACTAAGGCCGTAACCTTGAGGTCTGTAGGTAGCTGATAGGTAACTGAATGGTGGCTGAGCTGCATAAGGCCGTAACCTTGAGGTCTGTAGGTAGCTGATAGGTAACTGAATGGTGGCTGAGCTGCACAAGGCCGTAACCTTGAGGTCTGTAGGTAGCTGATAGGTAACTGAATGGTGGCTGAGCTGCACAAGGCCGTAACCTTGAGGTCTGTAGGTAGCTGATAGGTAACTGAATGGTGGCTGAGCTGCACTAAGGCCGTAACCTTGAGGTCTGTAGGTAGCTGATAGGTAACTGAATGGTGGCTGAGCTGCATAAGGCCGTAACCTTGAGGTCTGTAGGTAGCTGATAGGTAACTGAATGGTGGCTGAGCTGCATAAGGCCGTAACCTTGAGGTCTGTAGGTAGCTGATAGGTAACTGAATGGTGGCTGAGCTGCATAAGGCCGTAACCTTGAGGTCTGTAGGTAGCTGATAGGTAACTGAATGGTGGCTGAGCTGCATAAGGCCGTAACCTTGAGGTCTGTAGGTAGCTGATAGGTAACTGAATGGTGGCTGAGCTGCACAAGGCCGTAACCTTGAGGTCTGTAGGTAGCTGATAGGTAACTGAATGGTGGCTGAGCTGCATAAGGCCGTAACCTTGAGGTCTGTAGGTAGCTGATAGGTAACTGAATGGTGGCTGAGCTGCACAAGGCCGTAACCTTGAGGTCTGTAGGTAGCTGATAGGTAACTGAATGGTGGCTGAGCTGCATAAGGCCGTAACCTTGAGGTCTGTAGGTAGCTGATAGGTAACTGAATGGTGGCTGAGCTGCACAAGGCCGTAACCTTGAGGTCTGTAGGTAGCTGATAGGTAACTGAATGGTGGCTGAGCTGCATAAGGCCGTAACCTTGAGGTCTGTAGGTAGCTGATAGGTAACTGAATGGTGGCTGAGCTGCATAAGGCCGTAACCTTGAGGTCTGTAGGTAGCTGATAGGTAACTGAATGGTGGCTGAGCTGCATAAGGCCGTAACCTTGAGGTCTGTAGGTAGCTGATAGGTAACTGAATGGTGGCTGAGCTGCACAAGGCCGTAACCTTGAGGTCTGTAGGTAGCTGATAGGTAACTGAATGGTGGCTGAGCTGCACAAGGCCGTAACCTTGAGGTCTGTAGGTAGCTGATAGGTAACTGAATGGTGGCTGAGCTGCACAAGGCCGTAACCTTGAGGTCTGTAGGTAGCTGATAGGTAACTGAATGGTGGCTGAGCTGCACAAGGCCGTAACCTTGAGGTCTGTAGGTAGCTGATAGGTAACTGAATGGTGGCTGAGCTGCATAAGGCCGTAACCTTGAGGTCTGTAGGTAGCTGATAGGTAACTGAATGGTGGCTGAGCTGCATAAGGCCGTAACCTTGAGGTCTGTAGGTAGCTGATAGGTAACTGAATGGTGGCTGAGCTGCATAAGGCCGTAACCTTGAGGTCTGTAGGTAGCTGATAGGTAACTGAATGGTGGCTGAGCTGCATAAGGCCGTAACCTTGAGGTCTGTAGGTAGCTGATAGGTAACTGAATGGTGGCTGAGCTGCATAAGGCCGTAACCTTGAGGTCTGTAGGTAGCTGATAGGTAACTGAATGGTGGCTGAGCTGCACAAGGCCGTAACCTTGAGGTCTGTAGGTAGCTGATAGGTAACTGAATGGTGGCTGAGCTGCATAAGGCCGTAACCTTGAGGTCTGTAGGTAGCTGATAGGTAACTGAATGGTGGCTGAGCTGCATAAGGCCGTAACCTTGAGGTCTGTAGGTAGCTGATAGGTAACTGAATGGTGGCTGAGCTGCACAAGGCCGTAACCTTGAGGTCTGTAGGTAGTTGATAGGTAACTGAATGGTGGCTGAGCTGCACAAGGCCGTAACCTTGAGGTCTGTAGGTAGCTGATAGGTAACTGAATGGTGGCTGAGCTGCATAAGGCCGTAACCTTGAGGTCTGTAGGTAGCTGATAGGTAACTGAATGGTGGCTGAGCTGCATAAGGCCGTAACCTTGAGGTCTGTAGGTAGCTGATAGGTAACTGAATGGTGGCTGAGCTGCATAAGGCCGTAACCTTGAGGTCTGTAGGTAGCTGATAGGTAACTGAATGGTGGCTGAGCTGCACAAGGCCGTAACCTTGAGGTCTGTAGGTAGTTGATAGGTAACTGAATGGTGGCTGAGCTGCACAAGGCCGTAACCTTGAGGTCTGTAGGTAGCTGATAGGTAACTGAATGGTGGCTGAGCTGCACAAGGCCGTAACCTTGAGGTCTGTAGGTAGCTGATAGGTAACTGAATGGTGGCTGAGCTGCATAAGGCCGTAACCTTGAGGTCTGTAGGTAGCTGATAGGTAACTGAATGGTGGCTGAGCTGCATAAGGCCGTGACCTTGAGGTCTGTAGGTAGCTGATAGGTAACTGAATGGTGGCTGAGCTGCATAAGGCCGTAACCTTGAGGTCTGTAGGTAGCTGATAGGTAACTGAATGGTGGCTGAGCTGCATAAGGCCGTAACCTTGAGGTCTGTAGGTAGCTGATAGGTAACTGAATGGTGGCTGAGCTGCACAAGGCCGTAACCTTGAGGTCTGTAGGTAGCTGATAGGTAACTGAATGGTGGCTGAGCTGCATAAGGCCGTAACCTTGAGGTCTGTAGGTAGCTGATAGGTAACTGAATGGTGGCTGAGCTGCACAAGGCCGTAACCTTGAGGTCTGTAGGTAGCTGATAGGTAACTGAATGGTGGCTGAGCTGCACAAGGCCGTAACCTTGAGGTCTGTAGGTAGCTGATAGGTAACTGAATGGTGGCTGAGCTGCATAAGGCCGTAACCTTGAGGTCTGTAGGTAGCTGATAGGTAACTGAATGGTGGCTGAGCTGCATAAGGCCGTAACCTTGAGGTATGTAGGTAGCTGATAGGTAACTGAATGGTGGCTGAGCTGCATAAGGCCGTAACCTTGAGGTCTGTAGGTAGCTGATAGGTAACTGAATGGTGGCTGAGCTGCATAAGGCCGTAACCTTGAGGTCTGTAGGTAGCTGATAGGTAACTGAATGGTGGCTGAGCTGCACAAGGCCGTAACCTTGAGGTCTGTAGGTAGCTGATAGGTAACTGAATGGTGGCTGAGCTGCATAAGGCCGTAACCTTGAGGTCTGTAGGTAGTTGATAGGTAACTGAATGGTGGCTGAGCTGCACAAGGCCGTAACCTTGAGGTCTGTAGGTAGCTGATAGGTAACTGAATGGTGGCTGAGCTGCACAAGGCCGTAACCTTGAGGTCTGTAGGTAGCTGATAGGTAACTGAATGGTGGCTGAGCTGCATAAGGCCGTAACCTTGAGGTCTGTAGGTAGCTGATAGGTAACTGAATGGTGGCTGAGCTGCATAAGGCCGTAACCTTGAGGTCTGTAGGTAGCTGATAGGTAACTGAATGGTGGCTGAGCTGCATAAGGCCGTGACCTTGAGGTCTGTAGGTAGCTGATAGGTAACTGAATGGTGGCTGAGCTGCATAAGGCCGTAACCTTGAGGTCTGTAGGTAGCTGATAGGTAACTGAATGGTGGCTGAGCTGCATAAGGCCGTAACCTTGAGGTCTGTAGGTAGCTGATAGGTAACTGAATGGTGGCTGAGCTGCACAAGGCCGTAACCTTGAGGTCTGTAGGTAGCTGATAGGTAACTGAATGGTGGCTGAGCTGCATAAGGCCGTAACCTTGAGGTCTGTAGGTAGCTGATAGGTAACTGAATGGTGGCTGAGCTGCATAAGGCCGTAACCTTGAGGTCTGTAGGTAGCTGATAGGTAACTGAATGGTGGCTGAGCTGCACAAGGCCGTAACCTTGAGGTCTGTAGGTAGTTGATAGGTAACTGAATGGTGGCTGAGCTGCACAAGGCCGTAACCTTGAGGTCTGTAGGTAGCTGATAGGTAACTGAATGGTGGCTGAGCTGCACAAGGCCGTAACCTTGAGGTCTGTAGGTAGCTGATAGGTAACTGAATGGTGGCTGAGCTGCATAAGGCCGTAACCTTGAGGTCTGTAGGTAGCTGATAGGTAACTGAATGGTGGCTGAGCTGCATAAGGCCGTGACCTTGAGGTCTGTAGGTAGCTGATAGGTAACTGAATGGTGGCTGAGCTGCATAAGGCCGTAACCTTGAGGTCTGTAGGTAGCTGATAGGTAACTGAATGGTGGCTGAGCTGCATAAGGCCGTAACCTTGAGGTCTGTAGGTAGCTGATAGGTAACTGAATGGTGGCTGAGCTGCACAAGGCCGTAACCTTGAGGTCTGTAGGTAGCTGATAGGTAACTGAATGGTGGCTGAGCTGCATAAGGCCGTAACCTTGAGGTCTGTAGGTAGCTGATAGGTAACTGAATGGTGGCTGAGCTGCATAAGGCCGTAACCTTGAGGTCTGTAGGTAGCTGATAGGTAACTGAATGGTGGCTGAGCTGCACAAGGCCGTAACCTTGAGGTCTGTAGGTAGCTGATAGGTAACTGAATGGTGGCTGAGCTGCACAAGGCCGTAACCTTGAGGTCTGTAGGTAGCTGATAGGTAACTGAATGGTGGCTGAGCTGCATAAGGCCGTAACCTTGAGGTCTGTAGGTAGCTGATAGGTAACTGAATGGTGGCTGAGCTGCATAAGGCCGTAACCTTGAGGTATGTAGGTAGCTGATAGGTAACTGAATGGTGGCTGAGCTGCATAAGGCCGTAACCTTGAGGTCTGTAGGTAGCTGATAGGTAACTGAATGGTGGCTGAGCTGCATAAGGCCGTAACCTTGAGGTCTGTAGGTAGCTGATAGGTAACTGAATGGTGGCTGAGCTGCACAAGGCCGTAACCTTGAGGTCTGTAGGTAGCTGATAGGTAACTGAATGGTGGCTGAGCTGCACAAGGCCGTAACCTTGAGGTCTGTAGGTAGCTGATAGGTAACTGAATGGTGGCTGAGCTGCATAAGGCCGTAACCTTGAGGTCTGTAGGTAGCTGATAGGTAACTGAATGGTGGCTGAGCTGCATAAGGCCGTAAGCTTGAGGTCTGTAGGTAGCTGATAGGTAACTGAATGGTGGCTGAGCTGCATTAGGCCGTAACCTTGAGGTCTGTAGGTAGCTGATAGGTAACTGAATGGTGGCTGAGCTGCACAAGGCCGTAACCTTGAGGTCTGTAGGTGGCTGATAGGTAACTGAATGGTGGCTGAGCTGCACAAGGCCGTAACCTTGAGGTCTGTAGGTAGCTGATAGGTAACTGAATGGTGGCTGAGCTGCACAAGGCCGTAACCTTGAGGTCTGTAGGTAGCTGATAGGTAACTGAATGGTGGCTGAGCTGCACAAGGCCGTAACCTTGAGGTCTGTAGGTAGCTGATAGGTAACTGAATGGTGGCTGAGCTGCATAAGGCCGTAAGCTTGAGGTCTGTAGGTAGCTGATAGGTAACTGAATGGTGGCTGAGCTGCACAAGGCCGTAACCTTTAGGTCTGTAGGTAGCTGATAGGTAACTGAATGGTGGCTGAGCTGCATAAGGCCGTAACCTTGAGGTCTGTAGGTAGCTGATAGGTAACTGAATGGTGGCTGAGCTGCACAAAAAGAAACACTGACTTCAGGTCTTGAGCCAGGCCGCGCAAATATCAAAATGATATCCTCAAATGATCCTCCAAACATCTAAAATACATCCAACAGTATAGCTGCATGTAAGCTGATGACATAATGTTGTCGACCCTTCACATTATCACGGTCTACCTTCAAACTGAGGGCGGTGAAACCTTAACTCGTGTTTTTACTGCTTGTAAGCCTAGGGCGGCATAACCGCCTCACCCTCAACCTTAAAGCTCGTCTTTCAATGCCTGCTTGTAACCTGATGTCAGAAAGCCCTGAACCCTGTTTATGCCTGCCTGCAACGTGAGGTCAGAAAGCCCTGAACCCTGCTACTGCCTGCCTCTAACCTGAGTTCAGAATGCCCTGAACCCTGTTTCTGCCTGCCTGTAACCTGAGGTCAGAAAGCCCTGACCCTATGTCTGCCTGCCTGTAACCTGGAGAAGGAAGCCCTGAACCCTGTTTCTGCTTGCCTGTAAACTGGAGAAGAAAGCCCTGAACCATGTTACTGCCTGTCTGTATGCCAATCTAAGGGCAGTTTATCCTTTTCATCCTCAACCTCAACCTCATCACTGGCAGTCTGTGAGCTGAGGGCAGTGAAACCCTCAACCCTGAACCCTCAACCTCATCACTGACAGTCTGTGAGCTGAGGGCAGTGAAACCCTCTACCCTGTCACTGCCTTCCTGTAAACTGATGGCAGTAAACCCTGAGCTCCAAAACCTATCTCTGGAGTGCCTGTATGCTGAGGGCACTGGACCCTCACCCATGTCACTCATTGCTTGTGATATGATGGCAGCATTCCCCTTTCCATGAGTGCTTGTGATCTGATGGCAGCATACCCCTATCCATGAGTGCTTGTGATGTGATGGCAGCATGACCCTATCCACACAGGGTGCGGGCATGGCTGCGCTGGTTTGTCGACTACTTTGGCAGCACCACGCGCGAGGTGGTTCTGCGCTGGCTGACTGGCACGCCTTTCTTGGCCATGTACTATGCTGCGCTAGGCATGCAGATCCACTGGGCAACGACCAGCATGCTCAACGCAGATTGCAACCCCACAGAGGTGATGCTTGTCTTAATCGTTCGTTGTGGCTGTGTTTGGGGGTTTGTGAAAGTCGAGCGAAACATCCTATTTGTCATATTGATGCATGCTCTACACAGACTGAAAGCGGAAGATTTATCATCTGATACATTTATAAATTGACTGAAGAAATAATCTCGTGACACCGTTATGAGGCCAGACGGCATGACTGTGAATTTCCCCACTTTGATGATATGATGAATACAAGGGGCTGTAGCCCTCGGCGTTAACGTGTTTCAGAGACGTTGTGTCCGGAAATATCACGCTTTCTTTAGGAGTCTTCGTGAAATTTCGTCCGTTCTTGCTTTTACTGCTAAGGTTTCCCCAGCCTGAAGTCAGCTTAATTGTCCAAGCTTTGCTGTGTTTTTGAATTTACCACGCTTTTGTCAGGAGTCTGAAGTTCCGTTCCTCCTTTGAACTGTTAGGTTGCCTCAGCTGCATTGCCGGGAAACATGGTCCTTCAAACCCTAATGCTTGAGCCATGGGCTGTAGGTTGGTTCAGGTGTGCTACTTTGATTCCCCTTACCCCAGTGGTGGCTGTGAGCCTTCTGAGGTGAGATGGAGAAGTCTCTGTGACATCAATCGAAATCCGGCAGGGCTTGCCGTAAGTGCTTTATACAGCGACCAGGTGGGCCAGGCGGTGTAAAATGGTATGCTTGTTTTACCTTATTGGCTCCCAACCAGTGCCCAGTTCCCATTACCGGCCTTGAGGTGACTGGATAACATAGCTGAGTTTCAGCCACCGTAATTTCTAGGCAAACTCGGCTTCTTTTACCCGAAAGGGACCATAATTAATGTCACGACTTCTAAATTATGACGTAATGGCACAGCAGTGCTGACAACCCTGACAACCTGATGTAGGTGGATCTGGTCCACGCTGGACGGTGGTTTGTCTGCAGTGCTGCCACTTTTCGCTTCAAGGCCAGGCGTGAGGTGACTGCGATGTTGCAAGCGGCCCATGGCAGGGGCAAGAAGGAGGAGGGCTGCCTGGGAGCAACGCCCAAGGATCAAAACTCTGCTCACGATCCCAAATCGAAAATGAAGCAGGAGCAGCTAAATGATGGATCAGCTAAGTTTGGAGCAACAAGTGTGGATGCACTCGTACATGGAGGAAAGAAAGAGGCTGCTGAGCCAGACGAAGCAGAGGCAGGGGTCCAGCTCCATGAACTGAAGTTTGCGGACAACTGTGAGGTGAGGCAATATCGGTGTTATAGTAATGCACTAAGACACCTTCGGGGGAGCCCTAAACCCTACACCCTAAACCCTTAAACCTAAAGCCTAAACCCTAAACCCCAGGCAGCCACCAGCGAGGCAATATCGGTGTTACATTAGTGCACCAGTACAACCTAGGGGGGACTGCCAGGCAGCCTCCAGCCCACCATGGGGCCAACTGGGGAGCAATGCCATGACAGGTGCACCACAAACAACTGTATTGAACAGCCAATGTCCCCCCCCTTCAATTCTCAGCATGTGAAATGCAGTAAATAGGGTCGGCATGCAGGTCGGCCTGGTTCAGCATGGCTGTGCAGCCATGGTGTCATGCACATGGAATGTACATGATTGGCACGTACAGGGTCGCCATTACGCCAATATAGCTTTACACTATTAGCACGCCATCCATCACACTGATTACACTCCATTGCATGGCTGTCATGTCGCGAAACTGGTTCCGTGATTACACCGATATCACTCTTCACACTCCTCTGCGTTTTCAGATTGGAATCGATGCCGTGGTCGGCCCCGGTGCCTCACTCCTCAACCAAGCCGGCATTGGCGGCCTTACCCGCGCCCCCCCTGGCGCATCGGTCGCATCCTGCACATACGTAGTCGGCAACTGCCCTGCGCGCATCATGGACACTTCGCTCCGGATGAACCAATCAAGATCCGAAACCGTTGTAGCCACCTCGCTCGGCATCCCGTCCGTTGTTCTTGGGCCCTGGCTGGTCCTGCACAGCCTCCTGTTCCGCATGCTGCCCTTCGCAATGTTCGTGACGGCCGCCCTGATACCGGCGTACGAAGTGGCGGTGGCGCTTTTGTACAAGTGCTCGGTGAGCGAGGCTACAATCCACAGCATTCATCCTGAACTCTAACATGTCCTACGTCTGTGTACGCCTGAGCATTTCAAATCCTGTATTCATCAAGCCACGCCCAGGCGTTTCCTTTCTTTCGCATCCTCCAGTTCGCACTGCCTGGCCCTTTTATTTGACAGGTGCACGTCAGGAAACCTTGCCGTAAATCCTTACAAGACAAGAGTATCAGCGTTTCTCTCTTCCTTACCTCTTAAGCCACAATGTGAAGCAAAAGCTATTTTGACAGCTTTTGTGAAGAGTATTGGATGTATGACTAGACATTGTAAAACGAAACAAATTAAAGCTAGATAATCCAGGGGTCTTCAAACGATGGGTCGTGCAAAACGATACCTCCATGAATAAGCATGCATTCATATGAACAATGCAATGCTATGTGCGTAGCACCAAGCATGCAGCAACAACATCATCATGATCAAGAAGGTGGACTGCATGCCCAACTTCATCCCCTAACCCATCCTCCCTAAACCCTTATACATAACCCTTCATCCCTCAACCCTAAATCCATGAACCCATTATCCCTAAACCCTCATCCATAAACCCTTCATCACCCAACCCTTCATCCCTAAACCCTCATCCCTAAACCCTTCATCCCTTAACCCATCATCCCTCAACCCTTCATTAATAAACCCTTCATCCCTCAACCCTTCATCCCTAAACCCTTCATCCCTCAACCCTTCATCCCTCAACCCTTCATCCCTCAACCCTTCATCCCTCAACCCTTCATCCCTCAACCCTTTATCCCTCAACCCTTCATCCCGCAACCCTTCATTCCGCAACCCTTCATCCCTCAACCCATCATCCCTTAACCCTTCATCCCTCAACCCTTCATCAATAAACCCTTCATCAATAAACCCTTCATCAATAAACCCTTCATCCCTCAGGCCTCAACCCTTCATCCCTCAACCCTTCATCCCTTAACCCTTCATCCCTCAACCCTTCATCCCTTAACCCTTCAACCCTTAACCCTTCATCCTTCAACCCTTCATCCCTCAACCCTACATCCATTAACCCTTCATCACTAAACCCTCCACCCATTGACCTACATATAGGATTATTGGCGATTTGGCGGTGGCTGTGGCTATCCCTCATTAAACGAGTTTGTGAGCTGGCCAATGCCAAGGGATGCTGCGGTGGTGCTCCTCGGGTGCAGCATTCTGGCTGCAGGTGAGGTGCCATGCACTTTTGTATCTCCTGTTTGATTTGAACCATGTCTGCTATCATTTAAGTTCAATTTGTTTGCTTCTTAATTTAAGTGTAGTTTTTACTTATTTTTCTGGCTTACTTATACTTCCTCTGTCCCTTGGCATACGTTTCCTGGCCCTAAAAAAAGGCTACAGAGTGATTGGGTTGATGCTGTATCACCAATAACGACCTCAACACAAATCTTTGCAGGCATCTGATGTTGTAGCTCCCATCATTCACTTCTATTTACCTGAAAGTATTTTGATGAATCCTAATGATCATTCAAAAAAATTGTTTTGCTTGCCTGAAGGCGTCGGAAGTTTCATCTTTCTACGTGTCCTCCACCTGACGTTGTTCAGCCTCCCGGGATTAAAAAGACGTGAGCAGTACTCTGTGGTGACACGCATGCTGAACCCCGTTCCCTGTACCTACCTCGCCTACGCCAACGCCTTGTTTGTGGCGCAGAGACTCTTCCTCACCCCCTGGTGAGCGCAGTAAGAATCAAGTTTTTTCTTCAATCCTTCACCTTGTTTGTGGCACTGAGACTCTTTTCCTTGCACCACTTCTCATAACCCCATACCTTCAACCCTACAATAGTGCCCTTCTTCCCACGTGCATCTCCACATTTCCGCTTTCGCTTCTTCCTCTGCCCAAGCCTTGATCACACGTCGCCGTGCAGGGTCAGCACAGAGGGTGGCACGTGGGTGCATCGGTTCTTAGGTGCCAGGATCGGCAGAGGAACCAACATCGCTACAAACCACATCTTGGACCACCCCCATGTACGTGTGAACAGGCAGATGTGGTGTGACTAGTGTGACTTCAACATCCTTGGTTAGCATCATTGGTCAAATTGTGTAAGAAGTGTGACTCGACCATCCTCATTGAGGAACAATTGAAAATCAGAGTTGCTGACATGGAGGCCTGTCTGTTCATTAATTCACTGAAGAAAACCTGGACATTTCGAAGTCCCGAAACAAGCCAAAGCGGCACTCAGCAAAAAACACCGTTGCTACTGGTGACAGATTATTTTGTATTATTCAGCTACCTGCATTCCAAATGATCCAGGTCAAATCCCACTCATGTCTTGTCGCGGCTTAGGGGCAGCCCGCCTAAAATGGCCTCATCAAATTTGTGCGATACGGTGGCCATGCTACTCCTTTTGGGTGCTTTTGTCCGGTTGACGATTCTCGTGGCATCGCCTTCTGTTCA
This sequence comes from Limnomonas spitsbergensis, assembly GCA_037349105.1. Lineage (NCBI taxonomy): Eukaryota > Viridiplantae > Chlorophyta > Chlorophyceae > Chlamydomonadales > Limnomonas > Limnomonas spitsbergensis. The sequence continues at coordinate 901,413 of JAYJMM010000094.1, read as the reverse complement.
ATGTCATGTACCCTGCGTTTACGTACAATGGTATTGCCGTCTATTCACAGACACGCTCGTCGTGCATTAGTCAGGTTGGTTACAGGAACTGCATGTCTTCATCCCATCATTGCATATTGTAGGAGGCATGAGCTACTCTTCAACTACAACTTGCCTAGGATCGGCTGAGCCTGGTGTAGTAAGCCGCCAAGCCCTTTGGCTTGGGAAATTGTCGTAGACAGGGCGAGATTCTTTCCCCCGTATGTAGGTCTAGTAGTGGCTGCCCGGCAGCCCCTCAAGTGCGGCCTGGCACGCATACAAATAAGCACCGTCCGCATGCAGCATGCGCCTTCCTGGCGCCATATTGCCCATATGGCCTGTGTGTACCTGAAAACAGCTACACTTGTTCCTTACCCTTCACTCTGTCCACGGGATCATCACTTTTAATATCATCACTCACCACTTTTGTTTCCACCACTCTTTAATCCACGAAGGTGACTGTGGGAGATGGCGTGGTCGTGGACCAAGCCGCGCTAACAGCGCACCGTCTGGACTTTGGGCACCTCCGGTTCGGCCCCCTGCACGTACAGCGTAATGCCTTAGTTCAGGCCCAGGCATTCCTGTGGTCTGGCGTGACTGTCGGCGAGGGGGCCAGTGTGGGAAGCCAGTCACTATGTGCCGCCGACACCGCTGTGCCGGACAACGTCCATGTGCAAGGATCACCGGCAGTGCCCGTGAAAATCTTTATGTAGACAAGGTGTCTTAGTCATGATCCTTAGCCGAATGGTCAGGAATAGCATCTGTTGGAATATTGGTATGAGCTGCACAGCCACTAGGACATCTTGTCCCCTACCAGATGTCCTAGTGGCAGTGCAGCTCGTACCAATATTCTAACAATCAGCGTATCCCATGGAGGGGCTGCACATGCTCATGTGAGTGAAGCTTTTACAGTCCAACGGGGCATCACATTTGATGCATGGGACTTGTGCCCGTAAACCGGTACAGGCACTAAATATGCTAGGGCAGCGAGCGAAAACCAGTGACCCCCCTGGGCAAGCAACCAACACACAACCACTGAGCAGTAGCGTGGGAATGAACCCCATAGTGCAGAAGATTAGCCCCAGCCATAGAACATGACGTGGGTGCAAAAGAGTTCGGTTGGATGTCTCCTAGGAAAATTAAGAAGGAAAGAAGAAGATCTAGGTGAAATTGTTTAAGTCTGTGTAAAATCTGTGTGATGCGTGAGCGACACTTCAATGAGATTAAGTTTTTTTTTAATTGTGAAATGGTTGAGGCACTACGTGATGCGTAACTTAATTGTGTTAAGTGTTTAAAAAGTGGGAACTGTGTTGTATAATCATTGAGATGAGTACCGGGTGTGAAACTTCTGTAAGTGAGCGATTTCAATGTTGCATAAGTAATCTAGAAACAATGATACAAACATATGGAGACCAGAGAAAGGAATTGTGATAATCAAGTGGGCAGTCTTCCCATCAAGGACTGTTAGTCAAATCTCCCGCAAATCTCCCCTTAACCTGACAAATGAGATCAAAACTCATGCGGCCACTTCCACCCCACGGACAAAGAGCCGAGCACGTGTGAAAAACGCCATGGACTTCATCTCCTCAGCCAACTGGAACTTGGGCCAGATCTCATGCCGTGCCGACAGCTCTGCAGGGGACATATCAACCCAGATGGTGACAACCTTGCCTGCCAACTGAGTCCTCATGTACACTATGCTCTCGGCCTCGTTGCGATTGTCCACGCGGAACTTGATCTTTCGCAAGAACTTGCCGTTGGGATCCGGCTTGCCCATGCGGAAGGCACTACTGACATCGATAGTGATGCCCATGAGCTTGCACACTGTCTCACAGACCTGAGCCGCACAGTCCTCCCCCAAACCACCCTCTGGTAGGCCGGATATGACAAAACTGGAATCCCTGCTGTCCTGCATGGCGGGCACCGCAGTGCCGCTGGCACCCACGCTGTTGCCAGCCCCGCATGATGGTGCAGCCGCTGGGGCTGCTGCTTGCCGCTCTGTTTTTTGTTTCTGCTGATGTTGTCGCCGCTGGATCGTTCAGTCTCTACTGTGAGTGTTGTTCCTGTTGTTGTCGCTGTTAGTGCTGCTGCTGCTGTCTCCATCTTCTTCATGTCTGCCTTCACATCGGCCTGCTTCCTCTGCATCGCTGCTACCTCTGCATCGCTGTTATCTCGCGCTCATATACGGTACTGAGATCGTTATCAGCATTTGAGCTTGTTTGGTATGCCAAAATACAAAGGCTTGCCATCACATTAGCATGAACAAGCTTACTTGAATAGACTGGTGTAGCTTAAGAGAGAGAGAAGCTTGTTGTAAATCCCTGATCATGTCCTTCCTTCCAGCCAGTCACTGGGATATTGATGCTGACAATTAAACGGGCCGCCACTGTTTTTTGTCGTTGCCACTCTTATAACCTGTGGCGCTCGTCAACTGTTGCACGGCTTGCAGCAAACCCTTACATTGACCCCGTTTTGGCGGCATGCATGCTTGGATTTTGGTTCCAACCGGCATGTTTCAGACGTACAGAAGTTGTCACAAATTTCGGAGAGAGAGGGATTCCAACCCTCGGTACAAATATTGTGTACAACGTATTAGCAATCAGCCGCTTTCGACCACTCAGCCATCTCTCCTTTTTAATATTTACATTATTTCAATACATAAAATATGTAATATCCATTTAAAAAAAAAATATATTACATTTTATATTCTATATTTTTCATTAATTTTATTTTTATTTTTTATTACATTTGTTTTGAAGACCTTGTTTTTTTTTACTAAGAGAAAAAAGGCTCTGCAATTTTTTTTTTAGGGATCTCCTTTATGGGTGACTGTAAAAAAAGTGTGCCTAGAAAAAAAAGTGACTAAAAAAAAAAAAAAAAAAAAAAAAAAACACGCGCAAGAGAAACTTCTATGCCGAAGCGACGGCTCACGACGCTCCGCAGGCACAGGCCAGGGGTGGGTTGCCACGAAGTGTTCTACCGCAAGCGCGGCCTCGATCAAAAGCAGCGCATTAGCAATGCGATTCTATTGCACCCAACGTCGGGTGTAGGCGACATGAATTCGAAAAGCTTTTTGGCCGCGCGGCGATGACATTTCTCGCCCGCCACCCACCCGACGTAATCGTCTGTGACTAATGCCGTACTGGTGTCAGTCGCTTACAGCCTAGCATCGACGATACTGTCAAGCGGAGGTCGCGAGTTCGATACCTGCCGGTGGCAGAAAAAAATGTTGCATACCGTGCGTTATCGCACTAACACGCCGATGGTTGTTCGCACCCGAAAGAAAACAACCCTGAAAAGAGCGAAGGGTTCAAGAAAATAAAAGACACCAAAAGAAACCCGGGGCAGGTGCCAAAGATCCCCACGATTTTTTTTTTTTTATAACTTGTAGAATAGCTTTGAACACGAACCTGGAAATTAGCTGACGGCCTCCCCCTCCAGTCTTCTAGCTGGACTGAAACAACTTCACACTCTTGAGTATCTGCATGTTATGTTCCCCATTCGTTCCACTTTTCCAGATTTTCTCTGCTGGCAGCAGCGTCGACCATCACTGAAATAAGAACATATAGATAACAAGCCTTCAAGGGATAACAAGGCTTCAATATTGTGACAGGCATGAAAGGGAACGAAGCCTGGCAAAGATGCGAACCACCCTCCAGCGCGCGCTATACAGAACACCACCAGCCATAATAACTCAAAGAGCTCGCACACATTCAAATTTGATCGTGACAGCTGCTTGACAGCTACCCTGTGGCCTAGCTCTACCTAGGCTTCAAACATATGACACAAGATCTTGTCCAGCTTCACGGACTACTCCAGGGATCAGGCCAAAGGTCACTGATCAGAGTGCCACACATTCAAATTCAAACGGGGCAACGTTATCCATTTCCCAGATAAAATATGTCATTCAAGATCTTGTCCGTGCATCCTAAGCTTCGAACATGTGTGTCGCACCATAAAGCAGTAACCGTGCCAAAATGGTGTAAGCTGTCAGTACTGCCTTAGATAGGCTCAAACTACTCACAACTAAGGTTGAACACCTGTACACACGTGCCTCTAGTACTACACTGCGGAGGTACAAGGGCTGTAAAGGGGTAACCTGGTACAGCGTACCGTATAAGAGGGAAGGCTGGCCTACCCGGGCGCCCCTAGCTGTGGGTACCGCCCCTACTTTACTGCGGGAGGTTTGCTTCGGGTCCGTGGCGGACTTCTTCCCCACATAGTGGCGGACGCCTACGGGCGGACTCAGTGACTACACACTGGCCGCGGATGCGCAGCGCGTTAAGCTGTGGCTGGAACTTCTAGATGACAGACACGGAGCTGGTCACTTGTAACGCTAAACTGCTGGCCCTTCAGATAGCTGATCTGTCGGGTCGCTGAGTCACTTACCGCGTGAAGCGGGGGATGTCGTAGCCGTAGACTGCGGGCGGTGTCCTAGGTCGGGCTGGGCATCTAGCTGAGGATTACTAGGTTGCTATGTCGGCTCTGAGGCCGAACTAGGCTTGATCGTCTTCGTGCCCTCGTGGTACTGGCGTTATTGGTATTCACAGGGTATATCTTGGGATGATAGCCGGTGCTGATTACAATTAGAGGCCTGTCCACTTAAAAGGAACGAAGTAAATGTCAAGCGTGCAAGCCGGGATTCAAAGGTCCCGGCAAGCCCTATTTACTGAGTACGGGAAATCCTGCCTCAGACCTTCCCGAAAGTGGGAAGCTGGGCTCCTAACCCTAAAAAGGGGCACCGCAGGGAAGCTGCGGAGTCTACGGGGACGCGTCAGCGGTCCCTACGGTTTTGGCACGTATACTGCATTATACCGTGACAGCTGTCGCACCATAAAGCAGTAACCGTGCCAAAATGGTGTAAGCTGTCAGTACTGCCTTAGATAGGCTCAAACTACTCACAACTAAGGTTGAACACCTGTACACACGTGCCTCTAGTACTACACTGCGGAGGTACAAGGGCTGTAAAGGGGTAACCTGGTACAGCGTACCGTATAAGAGGGAAGGCTGGCCTACCCGGGCGCCCCTAGCTGTGGGTACCGCCCCTACTTTACTCGCCCCCCGCTCCTCACGATAAGCACTCAGGGCTTGCGTGGGGAGCCGGACTAGGGGTGGTACTGAAACTGGAATCGGAAAATATGTACACTCATCACTTGTCAGTTCCCTAACACGGAAGTCTCCTACACATCTGACTGCAATCCAGCTAGTCGAAAGAAAATCCACGAAAGAAAATCCACTGCAGGAAATGTGCTGCAGGACATCCACAAAAGGAAATTCACCAAAGAAAATTCACTGAAATGCGTGGCTAACCCTAGGTCCTCCCACGGTTACGCACACTCGACAAAGGCCTCTGGGCTCCTCCCGACCTCTCTCTGGCTTGATCATGGCACAAATAATTCGGTACCGTCACCAGTGTCATGCTTGGGTAAATTCAAAAAACCATCAAAATCCGTCAGAAATCCAGAACCCGTCAGAATCTACAGAATCCTCAGAAACTGTCAGCATTCACATGTTCTACCGCTTGGAAGCGTTCCACTCCAAAGGCCTCAGTCAAGCACACAGACAACCGCAGACCGTCCGCTGCTCTCGCCCCAATGCACCATTGACACCTGGCCCTAGGCCACAGGAGATGAGTGCAGTAGCAGCGGTGTCCTATCCTAGTCTTGCCCCTCTGCTGGTTGGCCCTGCGGCAATCTCTACTTCAAAGGCAATTGTCATGCAAGTCTACTACTGGAATCAGCGCTGTAGCCGTCGTCACTATGTACTCCTTTGGCTCGCTGCTCCTGCTCCTACGGTACATCGGGAAAGCTTTTTACTTGAGTACTAGGCTACGTCCTGCTGGACGTCGGTCCACTGCCTGCTGCCTACTAGTGCCAGTCGTGCCGCCCATGGGGTGTTCCCCTAGGGCTGGCACCGGCTCGTTCTTCCAGGTATGGCGTGGGTTCCGTCAAGTGCTCAGCGCGTACTACTGTTCTAGGGGCTTCCTATTCCCCCTTAGCCCTTCTTGGCTGTCTATCTGCCCCTCGAGGGCCGACACCTCCTCTTCGTTGGAAGCCTAGCGCCACCATGGTCCTTCAATGGACCGCTCGCGAGATGACATTGGGTTCTCCCCTGTCATTGGTGTACGCGATGCTATTGAGCCCGCCCGCCAGTGGTCTTGTAACGAGCCGTTCCCCCTGCCGGGTGGCAGAGTTGGTCTAGGTGTCCAACGTGCCGGCTTTCTCCCCTCGCCCGTCTCATCCGCCTCTTCCTCCTCTACCGTCTCCTCTTCCTCATCTGTCTCGTCCTCCTCTTCCGTCTCTTCCGCCTCTGGCCTGTGATCTGCGACCACCAGGTCTCTCATTTCCAGGGCGAACCTCTCCATCAGCACCACCTGCTGCGTCAGCACAGTGATCTGCTCCTCATCGGTCATGCACAGGTAGTTGGGCACAGTCATCCTGAACTCGCACAGCTTGGCCCTGGTGGCCACTGGCAGCCCATCATAGAACATGTGCGAGACCGAGTGCTTTCTGCCAAAGTGGTCTGGTGCATCCCTGGAGATCTGCAGCAACTCTGCCGTGGACAGGATCCTGTGGGCGAAAGCCTCAACCGTCTCCTCCGGCTTGACTCCTGGGTCCAGGGTGGTCTTGACTCCCAGCTTGAGGCCGGTGATTGCTGCCCTTTCGTCTGAAGTTGGCTTGCCCACCTCCCTTTGGACCACCCTGATCCACAGGGTGAGTAAGGATACCTCGCTGGGCGGCCCGACCGCCGGGGCACTCCACGCCTCTTGGATCCGCTCGACCTCCCTGGAGGCTTTGTCTCCTTGGGGTGCTGATCGTATGGCGACCACCAGCGGCCCCACGCAGGCTGGCTTGGCTGTCCACATGCCCACCAAGGAGCGGACCAACAGAGCCATGGCTGAGGGTGACTGGCAAGACCCTGCAATTTCTCCTGCCACCACTGCCAGGGCTGGCGGCTCGTCCGATAAAGCCAGGCGGTTGTGCGAGCCCCATGAGCTGCAGGCCTGGCAGTATTGCCTGGCTGCGACTGCCCCCGGTTGGGACATGTCCAGTACTGGCACATTGCCCTGAATGTTGGGGATCTTGGTGAACCGCGTTCCCCCAGCCAGCTGCAGGATCATCTGTTGCTGCAGCCGTATGTTTGTCTCCGCCTGCTCCTGGGCTAACCTTTCCCTTCTGTGTCTCGCAGATTCCCTGCCGAAGCCTGGGCCGTGCCCCTCTGTATCCTCCGAGCCTGACATGCTGGGGTCCGAGCCAGATCCGCCGCCGCCGTTCCTGGTCGGGCTCTGCCTGCGCCGATCCCGCTGGTCTCTGCGGTCTGCGCTCGGGTGGGATTGCCCTCTGCCGGATGGCCTACTGCCCTCCGAAGGCTGCCTTGCCGGGTCCTGGCGCCTACCCCCTTCTGACTCCGCCTGCCTGCTGGGCTGGTAACTGCCATGCCTGCTGGGCTGCTTTCCACCCGTGTACTCCCTTGCCTCGGAAGCTGACAGGCAGTCGTCCCTGCTTTCCTGCCTTTGCTGGTAGTCTCCCCCGGTGGTGCCTGCCTGGTTGATTTCCTGAACGACCCGCCTTCCTTGGCTGGGGCCTTGGCTCCTCTCCGGCCTGCCTCGTGCCTGTGCTGCTTGTCCCCGCGGGAACTCAGCAATGTGGTCCACCTGGCCTTCTTGGCCGCTGTGTTCCGTATGATCCACGAAGCGCAGCAGGTCGTGGGGTTCTTGCCTGCTGGCCCTTCTTGGCACTGGGCCCTGCTGGAAGCCTGTTGTCCTGGGCTGTTCGCTGGCCGCTGGGCTGCTGGGTCTGGGTCTGCGCCCTACGTCCAGCCGCTGGTTTCGGAGGCTGGGCTCACTGCTGGCTTCCAGGCGCTCCCATCTGGCTTGGCTTGCAGCAGGTGCGGTCCCTTCCGTCTGCTCCTGCCATCGCATCTCCCTGCGGTCGTCTTGCTGCAGTCTGGATGCTTCGAACCCTTCCCACTCCTCGAGCTTCCCTTGCTCCGATTCGGGCTCTTCCTGATCCCCTGCTGTGCCGTTGCACCATCCGTCGGCGAAGGCCTTGACAGCTAGAACCGCCTCAGGCCCTGCTGCTCCTCTGGACACTCTGCGCAGGGCTGCCAGCAGCGTTGCCCGGTCCTGCCCCGTGTGGGGGATGCCCATAAGGGCCTTCGTCGCCCATTCCACCAGGTGGTGGCTTTGGAACTCCTCGATAGCCTGTGTCTGATCGCTGAGGTGGGCGAAACACCTGGAGCACACCTGCTGCCACAGCCGTGCTGCCCATTGCAGGATGTCTGCCCATCCGATTGGCTGGAGTTCTCTTGGTAGTTCCGCCGTACCCGTCTGGCTTACGCTCCCCGCGTGTTCTTCCACTGCCGGACGCCGCTCCCCTGGGATAGGCGTCCACCCCGGGTTGCTGAAGTACCCATAAAGGCTGTCAGCCTGGCCGCTGCCCTTCTTATCCCTGCTGTTGCCTTCGGCCACGGCCTCTTGCCTCTGCCTGCCTGCGCTAGCTGGGAACCTGGACTGGGGTGTGCCATGCCCCGTGGATGCGGGTGCTGCTTGAACGGGTATCTGTCCATACCTGGGTGCCAACCACATGGGCTCCCGGATGCTTTCCTGCTCAACAGCTTCCACCCTGCTTCTCATTGGTTTGGGCTCTTCTTCCTCCACACTGCTGGAGCCCGCCTCAGCCTTCTGGGGCTGGTGTGGCTCCTGCACCCGCGGCTGACCCTGCCCCGGGTTCTCAACCGCCTCCAGCGCTGCCTGCTTTGCTCCTCCCCTCTGGATGGTGGCATCCATGAGATGCTCACATGCCCTGTCGCTGTGCTTGCACTCGAACCCGCAGAACATGCATACTCCTCCTTTGTTAAGCCGCATGGCCTGACGCATGCCATTGCGGATCTTCATCGGTTGCTGACGGGCACCTGCTGCACGGTCCTCCCAGAGCCTGTCTAGATCCACATCTGCAGGCAGTACATCATGAATTGCTACCGGGCACACATTTCTGATGCCGCTGTCGTCCTCGGGTGCTGGCACCGGAGACCTGCTGCTCCTAGCTGCTTCCATGTCACTGTCAGCTGCCCTGCCTGCCATTGCCAAGCTGGAACTGCTGCAGTCGTCTGGGTCGAGACTCAGGCTAGGGCTGGCTTGACCCACTGGCCCACCCGGCTCTGCTGAGCAGGAACCCTCATGGCTGGCCTGCTCAGCCCCGTGCCCCCAGGGTAGTGCCACGTGCCATGCAACCATGGCTGCGTGCTGCAGCTGCTGCTCTTCCTCCTCCTCGCCTTGTGGCTGCAACGCCTGTAAGTTCTGATTGGCATGTTCCAAGCTATGCTTCACCCTCCTCAGCTGCCTGGTCATCCTCAACTGCCAAGCCAACATTGGCTGCCTGGCCACCCACAGCTGCCTGGCCACTCCTTTGAGCTTCTGCCGGTACCAGTTAACCTTTTCCCTCAGCATGGGTACGGAGATTCCCTGCTCCTCTGACCCCTCAGGATTCTCTGCTGCAACTGGCTTGGGTGAGTGTCCATTGTGTTCCCCATGGGCACTGTCCTGATGGGTTGGGCTTGCTACCCTTGTGCCCGGGATCACCTGCCTTGCCCCTTCAGTTGGACCCTGCACGGCCAACCCCTCCGGCAGGTTGCCTGCCTGGCCCCCCTTGAGTCCTGGGGCCTTGACCAGGGACTGGCTAGGGCTGCCGGCAGCTGTAGGCACGCATGCCTTACTCTCTGGCGCCCCCAGCTGTTTGTTGGCCTGCTGGACCGCCCCTGGGTCTGATATTGGCACCTTGGTCCCTCCAGGAGCTGCTGCCACTGGTGGTGTGATAGGCCCATCCTCTTCTGGCTGGTGCATATGCATCTGAACTGACACCGTTGCATGCCTGTGCACGTGGTCCTCGCCCTCACTTGGTCCAACTGGTTCCTCAGCCACTTGCTGGCTCAGCTTTTGTTCCCAAGAATGCGGTTGGTCCGGCTCGCAGCCACCGGCCACCACAGGTGGCACATGGGCTGCCTCCCTCGGCAAACACCGTCGCGACGCCTGCACCTGCAGTTGGCCTGGCTCACAGCCACCGGCCACCACAGGTGTCACAGGAACGTCCTCTCTCTGCAAACACAGTCGTGACGCCTGCACCTGCAGTTGGCCTGGCTCACAGCCACCGGCCACCACAGGTGTCTCATGGGGTGCCTCCCTCGGCAAACACCGCCGTGACGCATGCACCTGCAGTTGGCACGGCTCGTGGCCACCGGTCACCACAGGTGTCACATGAGCTGCCTCCCTCAGCAAGCACCGTCGTGACGCCTGCACCTACAGTTGGCCTGGCTCACAGCCATTGGCCACCACAGATGTCACAGGAACTGCCTCCCTCGGCAAGCATCGTCGTGACGCCTGCACCTGCAGTTGGCCTGGCTCGCAGCCACCGGCCACCACAGGTGTCACAGGAACGTCCTCTCTCTGCAAACACAGCCGTGACGCCTGAACCTGCAGTTGGCCTGGCTCACAGCCACCAGCCACCACAGGTGTCCCATGGGCTGTCTCCCTCGGCAAACACAGCCGTGACGCATGCACCTGCAGTTGGCACAGCTCGTGGCCACCGGTCACCACAGGTGTCACAGGAACGTCCTCTCTCTGCAAACACAGCCGTGACGCCTGCACCTGCAGTTGGCCTGGCTCACAGCCACCGGCCACCACAGATGTCTCATGGGGTGCCTCCCTCGGCAAACACAGCCGTGACGCATGCACCTGCAGTTGGCACGGCTCGTGGCCACCGGTCACCACAGGTGTCACATGAGCTGCCTCCCTCTGCAAGCACTGTCGTGATGCCTGCACCTGCAGTTGGCCTGGCTCACAGCCACTGGCCACCACAGATGTCACAGGAACTGCCTCCCTCGGCAAGTATCGTCGTGACGCCTGCACCTGCAGCTGGCCTGGCTCACAGCCACTGGCCACCACAGGTGTCACAGGAACTGCCTCCCTCTGCAAACACAGCCGTGACGCCTGCACCTGCAGTTGGCCTGGCTCACAGCCACCGGCCACCACAGGTGTCTCATGGGCTGTCTCCCTCGGCAAACACAGCCGTGACGCATGCACCTGCAGTTGGCACGGCTCGTGGCCACCGGTCACCACAGGTGTCACATGAGCTGCCTCCCTCTGCAAGCACCGTCGTGACGCCTGCACCTGCAGTTGGCCTGGCTCACAGCCACTGGCCACCACAGGTGTCACATGAACTGCCTCCCTCTGCAAGCACCGTCGTGACGCCTGCACCTGCAGTTGGCCTGGCTCACAGCCACCGGCCACCACAGGTGTCACAGGAACGTCCTCCATCTGCAAACACAGCCGTGACGCCTGCACCTGCAGTTGGCCTGGCTCACAGCCACCGGCCACCACAGGTGTCTCATGGGGTGCCTCCCTCGGCAAACACAGCCGTGACGCATGCACCTGCAGTTGGCCTGGCTCGCAGCCACCGATCCCTACAGGTGTCACAGGAACTGCATCTCTCTGCAAACACAGCCGTGACGCCTGCACCTGTAGTTGGCCTGGCTCGCAGTCACCGATCCCTACAGGTGTCACATGGGCTGCCTCCCTCTGAAAGCACAGCCGTGGCGCTTGCACCTGCAGGTGGCCTGGCTCGCAGTCACCGATCACTACAGGTGTTACGGGAACTGCCTCACTCTGCAAGCATAGCCGTGACGCTTGCACCTGCAGTTGTCCTGGCTCGCAGCCACCGGCCGCTGGTTTGGGTGGACAGGCATTCCCCTGCGGAACACAGTTGATCAGGTGCAGCTGCTCGCTAGCTACCGGGCTATCCTGCCTGGGTAGGCAGGCACTCTCTGCCGTAACAAAGTTGATCAGGTGCAGCTGCTCTCTAGCTACCGGGCTATCCTGCCTGGGTGGGCAGGCACTCTCTGCCGTAACACAGTTGATCAGGCGCAGCTGCTCGCTAGCTACCGGGCTATCCCGCCTGGGTGGACAGGCACTCTCTGCCGTAACACAGTTGATCAGGTGCAGCTGCTCTCTAGCTACCGGGCTATCCTGCCTGGGTGGGCAGGCACTCTCTGCCGTAACACAGTTGATCAGGCGCAGCTGCTCGCTAGCTACCGGGCTATCCCGCCTGGGTGGACAGGCACTCCCTCGGGTCTGCTGCTGGTGCATGGAACTTGGCTCGCCTTCACTGCCGAGGATATCAAACATGGACCAGCCGTTGGGGGGCACCTGCCTACATGGCTGCTCCACACGCCTGGTCAATGCCTCCAAGGGCACGCGACCTGCGGTGCCAACCAGCACAGCCAGATTGCCCAACCCCACCTGCTCTGCGTCACACACAACTTTCCACACTCCAGTGGCCCACTGCCCTAGCCTCTTCCACCCTACCGGCTGGGCCAGGTCCTCCTTCCTTTTTACTGGGGGCCATTCAGTGGTGGCGGCTTTTGCTCCCTCTACCGCCTGCAGATCTGCAAGTTTCCTGATCATCTGATTTCCACCTCGGGGCATCGTCCCACTCTTTTCTTTGACGCGTTGCGCAGCGCTTGCCACTCCCAGCGGCCTCTTCTGCGTCGCGTATTCTGGCCCACTGCATAGATCCGCGCCCCGTAGCTGCGACACAGCCGTGTTTGGATCTGGAGCCGACTCAGATGCACTTCCTACCCGTTTCAACCACTGCGCGTATTCCAGGCCCTGCCTAAAAAAATCCGGGGTTGATTGGGGCACTGGCTCACCTCGGCCGATCTCTGTGTGTGACACTGCTGTATCTGGATCCAAGGCCAACTCAGGGGTGCCTCCTTTCAGCTTCAACCCCTGCGCATATGCCAGGCCCTGCCTCCAAAAATCCGGGGTTGATTGGGGCACTGGCTCATCTCGGCCGATCTCTGTGTGCGACACCTGGAGATCCATCTTGACCTCGCTGCTCCGTGTCCCTGCCCCGACAGGCAGGTCCACCGGAGGTTCCTCTGGCCCGCCTCCCTCTCCAACACCACCGGTCTGCGACCTCTCAGTGGGTGGCGCCGAGGTCGGGTCCAGGGATTCATCGTCGGGAACCGGCCACCGCTCTCCCTCCTGGCTCAGCCCCGTCGGGATGCGCGCGGTGCCGCCTCGTCCGATACCCCTGCGTGTCACTTCACTGTGCACCGTACTCGCATCCAAGGTTCGAGAACTAACAACCCCCAGGGTCTTGTCCCCCATCCCTGCGTATTCATCCCTCGACAAGCCAAGGGAAATCTGCTTTGCTTCCTCGGCTACAGGGTGCTGGTGGCGGTTGGGATCTACAATGGCATCCTGCATTGTACTAATTACTATCGATGCTGAACAGCTGTGCCAGCTCGACTGTGTGGGCTCACAGCAACTGGGCACGAGCTTAAAGCTTGCTTCCGTTCTCCTTCACCTTCTGCAGGCTGATTAGGCTTTTGCTAGACAGGTCAAGCATGGGAAAATTTTATTTTATGGGTCCGGCGGGTATTTTCACCTTCTGGGTTGCAGCGCAGTTTGCTCCTCGCGCTTCGCAGACTCCTCTTAAGCTGCGTTCTGCAGCCTTGGATGATTCCGCGTATAGCGGGTCTCGTCCGCTATTTCCTTCCGCTTCGCAGCGCAGATTGCTCCTCGAGCTTCGCAGGCTCCTCTCAAGCTGCGTTCTGCAGCCTTGGATGATTCCGCATATAGCGGGTCTCGTCCGCTATTTCTTTCCGCTTCGCAGCGCAGACGCTGACCGTAGACCGCAGACGCTGACCGTAGACGGCAGACGCTGACCGTAGACCGCAGACGCTGACCGTAGACGTAGTCCTAGGTTGAGTCGGGCTTCCCGCTAAGGAGTCTTGAGCTTGCTATGTCTCGGCCTCAGCAATCCACTTAATCACTGATCCGCAGATCCACTTCTGTCAACACTTGGGAATTTGCACTCCACCACAAAGGCAAGTCCAGATGCACAGGCACTATCAGCTCTGCTTAGTGATTTCTAGCTGTCCAAGGCAGATCCGCTGTCTCAAAAAGAAATTCCAAGCTCCACAGCACATACACCTTTAGCAGGATTCTTTGGGTCAGGCTGATTAGGCAAGATCCACTTCGTTCCTTTTAAGTGGACACGAGAGGTTTGCTTCGGGTCCGTGGCGGACTTCTTCCCCACATAGTGGCGGACGCCTACGGGCGGACTCAGTGACTACACACTGGCCGCGGATGCGCAGCGCGTTAAGCTGTGGCTGGAACTTCTAGATGACAGACACGGAGCTGGTCACTTGTAACGCTAAACTGCTGGCCCTTCAGATAGCTGATCTGTCGGGTCGCTGAGTCACTTACCGCGTGAAGCGGGGGATGTCGTAGCCGTAGACAGCGGGCGGTGTCCTAGGTCGGGCTGGGCATCTAGCTGAGGATTACTAGGTTGCTATGTCGGCTCTGAGGCCGAACTAGGCTTGATCGTCTTCGTGCCCTCGTGGTACTGGCGTTATTGGTATTCACAGGGTATATCTTGGGATGATAGCCGGTGCTGATTACAATTAGAGGCCTGTCCACTTAAAAGGAACGAAGTAAATGTCAAGCATGCAAGCCGGGATTCAAAGGTCCCGGCAAGCCCTATTTACTGAGTACGGGAAATCCTGCCTCAGACCTTCCCGAAAGTGGGAAGCTGGGCTCCTAACCCTAAAAAGGGGCACCGCAGGGAAGCTGCGGAGTCTACGGGGACGCGTCAGCGGTCCCTACGGTTTTGGCACGTATACTGCATTATACCGTGACATGTGGCACAAGATCAGCTCTACGAATAGCTCTAGGGCTGGTCGAAACGTCATCGATAAAAGAGTGCCACCAATTCAAAATCAAACATCCCAGCTCCGCCTATGCTTCATACATATGGCACAAGATCTTGTCCAACTCCATCGATAGCTCCGGGGCTGCGGCCCGGAGTTCATCTATGAGAGTCGACACTCGTCCCAGACGGTCATTAGCCCTGCGCGCAATCGCAAGGTACCACGATAAGGATATGATATGGTGTTTTAGCCCTGTGCTCAATCGCAAGGTACCACGATAAGGATATGATATGGTGTTTTAGCCCTGTGCTCAATCGCAAGGTAGCACGATAAGGATATGATATGGTGTTTTAGCCCTGTGCTCAATCGCAAGGTACCACGATAAGGATATGATATGGTGTTTTAGCCCTGTGCTCAATCGCAAGGTACCACGATAAGGATATGATATGATGTTTTAGCCCTGTGCTCAATCGCAAGGTAGCACGATATGGATATGATATGGTGTTTTAGCCCTGTGCTCAATCGCAAGGTACCACGATAAGGATATGATATGGTGTTTTAGCCCTGTGCTCAATCGCAAGGTACCACGATAAGGATATGATATGGTGTTTTAGCCCTGTGCTCAATCGCAAGGTAGCACGATATGGATATGATATGGTGTTTTAGCCCTGTGCTCAATCGCAAGGTAGCACGATAAGGATATGATATGGTGTTTTAGCCCTGTGCTCAATCGCAAGGTAGCACGATAAGGATATGATATGGTGTTTTAGCCCTGTGCTCAATCGCAAGGTAGCACGATAAGGATATGATATGGTGTTTTAGCCTTGTGCTCAATCGCAAGGTAGCACGATAAGGATATGATATGGTGTTTTAGCCCTGTGCTCAATCGCAAGGTACCACGATAAGGATATGATATGGTGTTTTAGCCCTGTGCTCAATCGCAAGGTACCACGATAAGGATATGATATGGTGTTTTAGCCCTGTGCTCAATCGCAAGGTACCACGATAAGGATATGATATGGTGTTTTAGCCCTGTGCTCAATCGCAAGGTAGCACGATAAGGATATGATATGGTGTTTTAGCCCTGTGCTCAATCGCAAGGTACCACGATAAGGATATGATATGGTGTTTTAGCCCTGTGCTCAATCGCAAGGTACCACGATAAGGATATGATATGGTGTTTTAGCCCTGTGCTCAATCGCAAGGTAGCACGATAAGGATATGATATGGTGTTTTAGCCCTGTGCTCAATCGCAAGGTACCACGATAAGGATATGATATGGTGTTTTAGCCCTGTGCTCAATCGCAAGGTACCACGATAAGGATATGATATGGTGTTTTAGCCCTGTGCTCAATCGCAAGGTAGCACGATATGGATATGATATGGTGTTTTAGCCCTGTGCTCAATCGCAAGGTAGCACGATATGGATATGATATGGTGTTTTAGCCCTGTGCTCAATCGCAAGGTAGCACGATATGGATATGATATGGTGTTTTAGCCCTGTGCTCAATCGCAAGGTACCACGATAAGGATATGATATGGTGTTTTAGCCCTGTGCTCAATCGCAAGGTACCACGATAAGGATATGATATGGTGCTTTAGCCCTGTGCTCAATCGCAAGGTACCACGATAAGGATATGATATGGTGTTTTAGCCCTGTGCTCAATCGCAAGGTACCACGATAAGGATATGATATGGTGTTTTAGCCCTGTGCTCAATCGCAAGGTACCACGATAAGGATATGATATGGTGTTTTAGCCCTGTGCTCAATCGCAAGGTACCACGATAAGGATATGATATGGTGTTTTAGCCCTGTGCTCAATCGCAAGGTACCACGATAAGGATATGATATGGTGTTTTAGCCCTGTGCTCAATCGCAAGGTAGCACGATATGGATATGATATGGTGTTTTAGCCCTGTGCTCAATCGCAAGGTAGCACGATATGGATATGATATGGTGTTTTAGCCCTGTGCTCAATCGCAAGGTAGCACGATAAGGATATGATATGGTGTTTTAGCCCTGTGCTCAATCGCAAGGTACCACGATAAGGATATGATATGGTGCTTTAGCCCTGTGCTCAATCGCAAGGTACCACGATAAGGATATGATATGGTGTTTTAGCCCTGTGCTCAATCGCAAGGTAGCACGATAAGGATATGATATGGTGTTTTAGCCCTGTGCTCAATCGCAAGGTACCACGATAAGGATATGATATGGTGTTTTAGCCCTGTGCTCAATCGCAAGGTACCACGATAAGGATATGATATGGTGTTTTAGCCCTGTGCTCAATCGCAAGGTACCACGATAAGGATATGATATGGTGTTTTAGCCCTGTGCTCAATCGCAAGGTAGCACGATAAGGATATGATATGGTGTTTTAGCCCTGTGCTCAATCGCAAGGTAGCACGATAAGGATATGATATGGTGTTTTAGCCCTGTGCTCAATCGCAAGGTAGCACGATAAGGATATGATATGGTGTTTTAGCCCTGTGCTCAATCGCAAGGTAGCACGATAAGGATATGATATGGTGTTTTAGCCCTGTGCTCAATCGCAAGGTAGCACGATAAGGATATGATATGGTGTTTTAGCCCTGTGCTCAATCGCAAGGTAGCACGATAAGGATATGATATGGTGTTTTAGCCCTGTGCTCAATCGCAAGGTAGCACGATAAGGATATGATATGGTGTTTTAGCCCTGTGCTCAATCGCAAGGTACCACGATAAGGATATGATATGGTGTTTTAGCCCTGTGCTCAATCGCAAGGTACCACGATAAGGATATGATATGGTGTTTTAGCCCTGTGCTCAATCGCAAGGTACCACGATAAGGATATGATATGGTGTTTTAGCCCTGTGCTCAATCGCAAGGTACCACGATAAGGATATGATATGGTGTTTTAGCCCTGTGCTCAATCGCAAGGTACCACGATAAGGATATGATATGGTGTTTTAGCCCTGTGCTCAATCGCAAGGTACCACGATAAGGATATGATATGGTGTTTTAGCCCTGTGCTCAATCGCAAGGTACCACGATAAGGATATGATATGGTGTTTTAGCCCTGTGCTCAATCGCAAGGTAGGCACGATAAGGATATGATATGGTGTTTTAGCCCTGTGCTCAATCGCAAGGTAGCACGATAAGGATATGATATGGTGTTTTAGCCCTGTGCTCAATCGCAAGGTACCACGATAAGGATATGATATGGTGTTTTAGCCCTGTGCTCAATCGCAAGGTACCACGATAAGGATATGATATGGTGTTTTAGCCCTGTGCTCAATCGCAAGGTACCACGATAAGGATATGATATGGTGTTTTAGCCCTGTGCTCAATCGCAAGGTACCACGATAAGGATATGATATGGTGTTTTAGCCCTGTGCTCAATCGCAAGGTACCACGATAAGGATATGATATGGTGTTTTAGCCCTGTGCTCAATCGCAAGGTAGCACGATAAGGATATGATATGGTGTTTTAGCCCTGTGCTCAATCGCAAGGTACCACGATAAGGATATGATATGGTGTTTTAGCCCTGTGCTCAATCGCAAGGTACCACGATAAGGATATGATATGGTGTTTTAGCCCTGTGCTCAATCGCAAGGTACCACGATAAGGATATGATATGGTGTTTTAGCCCTGTGCTCAATCGCAAGGTACCACGATAAGGATATGATATGGTGTTTTAGCCCTGTGCTCAATCGCAAGGTAGCACGATAAGGATATGATATGGTGTTTTAGCCCTGTGCTCAATCGCAAGGTAGCACGATAAGGATATGATATGGTGTTTTAGCCCTGTGCTCAATCGCAAGGTACCACGATAAGGATATGATATGGTGTTTTAGCCCTGTGCTCAATCGCAAGGTACCACGATAAGGATATGATATGGTGTTTTAGCCCTGTGCTCAATCGCAAGGTACCACGATAAGGATATGATATGGTGTTTTAGCCCTGTGCTCAATCGCAAGGTACCACGATAAGGATATGATATGGTGTTTTAGCCCTGTGCTCAATCGCAAGGTACCACGATAAGGATATGATATGGTGTTTTAGCCCTGTGCTCAATCGCAAGGTACCACGATAAGGATATGATATGGTGTTCTAGCCCTGTGCTCAATCGCAAGGTAGCACGATAAGGATATGATATGGTGTTTTAGCCCTGTGCTCAATCGCAAGGTAGCACGATATGGATATGATATGGTGTTTTAGCCCTGTGCTCAATCGCAAGGTAGCACGGTATGGATATGATATGATATGAATATGATATGGTGTTTTGACCATTTATCTTGCAGTCGAAAAAATAAATTTTGCGCCCGATGAAGTTCAGAGATTAGACGTGGGACACATTTTTGCGCAGGGGCGATTCAGCTACAATTGAGCTACATCACACAATGGAAGAGCAATATCAACCACAAATCTCTAAAATATCAACCCGATCAGGCCATGTGTGAAACCAGGATCAGAAGGCTGTAACGGTGCTCTCGACATGCCTTCCTTTCCCCCCTTCCCTTAAGTTCCTTTTACATTTTCCCAACGGGACTGTTGGGCGCCGCCGCGGCCAAGCTTTTTTGAGCAGGGCCCAGAGGTGTAATGTCATTGACTCTCGACATGCTTGGGTTCCCAGCTGGAGGCAGTGGTAGCCTAGTCATGCCAATGACGTTACACCTCTGGGCCCTGCTCAAGAAAGCTCGGCCGCGTGGGCGCCTAACTTAAGGGTTGGGAGGAAAGAAAGAAACAAACACAAGGTAGCCAAGTCTTGATAGCCTACTTTTTAGTCATGTGCAGTCACCAGATTCCACAGATCCTTCAGGCCTGAACATCAGGTCTGTCCAAAGGATCCTGAATACAACGAGCGCTTAAACCTCGGCTGCCTAAAGCCGGCTGCCAGCCCTCGAGAGACCTCGACTGCCAAGCAAGCTCCTTTTAGCCTGCTTTCCCCAGCCACACCGCACTCACTTGTCCAGCTCCTCATGCAGGAGTGAGACATCTTCCAGCCTGCTTTCCCCAGCCACGCCACACCCCAGTGTTTCTTTTAGTGGGCACCAGACTACCTGTCGGGGGCCGCCGGGCGGCCACCACTGGGCCAATGGGACAGAATTTTGACCGACCTATGGCCGGTGGCCCGAGCAGCAGGGCTTGCTGCCCCAGGCCCCCTCGGCCGTAGGCCGTCTTGTAGCTAAATTGTAGCTGAAGCGCGCTAAAAGAAACACTGGCACACTCACTTGCCCAGCTCCTCATCCAGGAGTGACACATCCTCTACCAGGGGTTTGTGGCGACCCTGCTCCATATCCTCCAGCCGCTTGGCACGCTTCTGCTGACGTGTCTGTATGGACAGAAGAAACAAGGACGTCAACATGGGAGAAACAAAACTAAATTATACTTCCTAATTAACTGGTCAATATTGTAGTCGGTTAATATTACACTTAAATGACAAGGATACTGTAATTACACGGACGTCAGCACGGACAATACAAACTGACGCACATTATGGGCAACAGAAACAAGCGCCCAACATGGGCAAAGGAACCAAGAGCGACAACGATTGAGCCTCTTGCCGTTCTTCTGCTGGCATGCCTGCACGTACCGGTCAGCCATGCATGACATAGACAAGAGCGTCAGCAATACAGGTACACACAGACTACAGCGTGGATAATAATTTGATCCAGTGGGAGGGGGGGGTGAGGCCAGCACATGGCCAGTAGGTGCTCACCGCCTGTTCAGATTGCAAGAGGAAACAGGGATAGAATGCCAGGAGCCCATACGTGCGCGGTCCGCACCGTTGCCAGCAGGAGTTGGTACTAGAGCTGCACCGCCTAGCCCAGAAGGCATAACATCATTGACATGTTTCAGTCCTGAATTTGAAGCACAGACGAATGCGGCACCAAGCCTATACGTGCAGCACCCAGCCTATACGTGCAACACACGGCCTATACGTTTCCGCACCGTTGCTAGCAGGAGCTGGTACTTGAGGGGCACCGCCTGGCCCACAGGCGGAACATTAACGACATGGTCCAGTTCTAATTTTAAACATACACAAATTGCGTTTCCGCACCGTGGCTAGTAGGAGCTGGTACTTGAGCTGCACCGCCTGGCCGAGCTCCTCCTTGAGCCCCTCCTCCTGGTCCCGCGAGGACGCACACGCAGAGTCCAGCTCCGTCAGCTGCCCCTGCATCTCTCCGCGCTGCAGCGTCAGCTCGTGCAGCCGGGCGTCCGTCACGGCGACCTATAAAGCAGAGGGGAGACAAATATTTTGAAACATGATACGGTACCGGTACCGTAGATTTGATATGCCTTCCCTCGGGTGTGAAAAAAAACGTTTTCTTCTATTGCTGCCCTCAGGGTAAACTTTCGACCCATGTGTAGGGAGTCTGGTAAACACGTTTTAAAGTCACCTTGACACCCTAGTTGCAGATGATGAGAGATCTGCTGCCCTACACTCTTAGCATCTCCTTCTACTGTTACCCGTACGCCCTGCATCAGGTTGGGGTTTAACCGCGCCTCCTTCTCGGTTTCTCTCACGCTACGCATGAGGTCCCCCATCGCCTGCTCCTCCTTGCACAATATTCCCCACCCTCTCCCCCTCTTCACTCCCTCTCTTCCTACTCTCAGGTCAGCTTCCCCACTCTCTTAGTACCTCCTTCTACTGTTACCCACATGCTCCGCATCAGGTTGGGGGTCAAACACACCTCCTTCTCCGTTACTCCCACGCTCCGCATCAGGTCCCCGATTGCCTGCTCCCCCTGCTGGCACGATATTCCCCAAGCTCTCCCCTCTTCACTTCCTCCCTTCCCACACTCAGTTCTGCTGCCCCCCTTTTCTGGGCACCTCTTATGGTTGCTCACCTAGTCCTACGGCCAAACGGGTGGCTTCCTTAATCCACGCCTCAATGCGTATAATTTATTATTTTTTTCTTCTCCTGCTACCCGAATGCTCCGCATCAGGATTAAGGGTTAAGGGTTTAAGGGTGCAGGGTTTAGGGATCTCACGCACCTCCTTCTCGGTTTCTCTCACGCTACGCTGGAGGTCCGCAATCGCCTTCTCCTGCTGCATTCGCGTGATGGACGCGTCGTTGACAGTCTTGGAGCGAGCCTGCGTGGCGCGGCCCTTAACCCCAACCACCTCTCGCTTATTCAGCGCCTTCTCCAGGTCCTGGGCAGTGGCAAAGAGGGGAATTGAACTGTGAGCCCTTGCACGGCCCTTCATCCCAACCACCTTATTCAGCGCCTTCTCCAGGTCCTGGGCAGTGGCAAAGAGGGGAATTGAACTGTGAGCCCTTGCACGGCCCTTCATCCCAACCACCTTATTCTGCGCCTTCTCCAGGTCCTGGGCAGTGGCAAAGAGGGGAATTGAACTGTGAGCCCTTGCACGGCCCTTCATCCCAACCACCTTATTCTGCGATTTCTCCAGGTCCTGGGCAGTGGCAAAGAGGGGAATTGAACTGTGAGCCCTTGCACGGCCCTTCATCCCAACCACCTTATTCTGCGCCTTCTCCAGGTCCTGGGCATTGGCAAAGAGGGGAATTGAACTGTGAGCCCTTGCACGGCCCTTCATCCCAACCACCTTATTCTGCGCCTTCTCCAGGTCCTGGGCAGTGGCAAAGAGGGGAATTGAACTGTGAGCCCTTGCACAGCCCTTCATCCCAACCACCTTATTCAGCGCCTTCTCCAGGTCCTGGGCAGTGGCAAAGAGGGGAATTGAACTGTGAGCCCTTGCACAGCCCTACATCCCAACCACCTTATTCTGCGCCTTCTCCAGGTCCTGGGCAGTGGCAAAGAGGGGAATTGAACTGTGAGCCCTTGCACAGCCCTTCATCCCAACCACCTTATTCAGCGCCTTCTCCAGGTCCTGGGCAGTGGCAAAGAGGGGAATTGAACTGTGAGCCCTTGCACGGCCCTTCATCCCAACCACCTTATTCTGCGCCTTCTCCAGGTCCTGGGCAGTGGCAAAGAGGGGAATTGAACTGTGAGCCCTTGCACGGCCCTTCATCCCAACCACCTTATTCTGCGCCTTCTCCAGGTCCTGGGCAGTGGCAAAGAGGGGAATTGAACTGTGAGCCCTTGCACAGCCCTTCATCCCGACCACCTTATTCTGCGCCTTCTCCAGGTCCTGGGCAGTGGCAAAGAGGGGAATTGAACTGTGAGCCCTTGCACAGCCCTACATCCCGACCACCTTATTCAGCGCCTTCTCCAGGTCCTGGGCAGTGGCAAAGAGGGGAATTGAACTGTGAGCCCTTGCACAGCCCTACATCCCGACCACCTTATTCAGCGCCTTCTCCAGGTCCTGGGCAGTGGCAAAGAGGGGAATTGAACTGTGAGCCCTTGCACAGCCCTACATCCCGACCACCTTATTCAGCGCCTTCTCCAGGTCCTGGGCAGTGGCAAAGAGGGGAATTGAACTGTGAGCCCTTGCACAGCCCTACATCCCGACCACCTTATTCAGCGCCTTCTCCAGGTCCTGGGCAGTGGCAAAGAGGGGAATTGAACTGTGAGCCCTTGCACAGCCCTACATCCCGACCACCTTATTCAGCGCCTTCTCCAGGTCCTGGGCAGTGGCAAAGAGGGGAATTGAACTGTGAGCCCTTGCACAGCCCTTCATCCCAACCACCTTATTCAGCGCCTTCTCCAGGTCCTGGGCAGTGGCAAAGAGGGGAATTGAACTGTGAGCCCTTGCACAGCCCTTCATCCCAACCACCTTATTCAGCGCCTTCTCCAGGTCCTGGGCAGTGGCAAAGAGGGGAATTGAACTGTGAGCCCTTGCACAGCCCTTCATCCCAACCACCTTATTCAGCGCCTTCTCCAGGTCCTGGGCAGTGGCAAAGAGGGGAATTGAACTGTGAGCCCTTGCACAGCCCTACATCCCGACCACCTTATTCAGCGCCTTCTCCAGGTCCTGGGCAGTGGCAAAGAGGGGAATTGAACTGTGAGCCCTTGCACGGCCCTTCATCCCGACCACCTTATTCTGCGCCTTCTCTTCCATGATCACACCGATGGGGCACACTAAACGCGTAACACAAAATAAACACTACCGAAAAACACAATAAATATC
The DNA here is from genome assembly GCA_037349105.1 of Limnomonas spitsbergensis. NCBI lineage: Eukaryota > Viridiplantae > Chlorophyta > Chlorophyceae > Chlamydomonadales > Limnomonas > Limnomonas spitsbergensis. The sequence continues at coordinate 877,644 of JAYJMM010000094.1, read as the reverse complement.
TACACATCAACACCTCATGCAGGAAGAGAGCTACAAGCTTACCGGAATATAAATATAATAACAAAGCATCCTTCCCCCACCTGCATGAGCTTCTCCTGCACGCGCATGAGCTCGCTGTGCCGCAAAACCTTAACCCTAAACCCTTCCCCCACCTGCATGAGCTCGCTGTGCCGCAAAACCTTAGCCCCAAACCCTTCCCCCACGTGCATGACCTCGCTGTGCCGCAAAACCTTAGCCCCAAACCCTTTCCCCACCTGCATGAGCTTGCTGTGCCGCAAACCCCTAACCCTTCCCCCACCTGCATGAGCTTGCTGTGCCGCAAAACTTAACCCTTTCCCCACCTGCATGAGCTTCTCCTGCAAGCGCATGAGCTCGCTGGGCCGCAAAACCTTACCCCTAAACCCTTCCCCCACCTGCATGAGCTCGCTGTGCCGCAAAACCTTAGCCCCAAACCCTTCCCCCATGTGCATGAGCTCGCTGTGCCGCAAAACCTTAGCCCCAAACCCTTCCCCCACGTGCATGAGCTCGCTGTGCCGCAAAACCTTAGCCCCAAACCCTTCCCCCACGTGCATGAGCTCGCTGTGCCGCAAAACCTTAGCCCCAAACCCTTCCCCCACCTGCATGAGCTTGCTGTGCCGCAAACCCTAAACCCTTCCCCCACCTGCATGAGCTCGCTGTGCCGCAAAACCTTAGCCCCAAACCCTTCCCCCACCTGCATGAGCTCGCTGTGCCGCAAAACCTTAGCCCCAAACCCCTCCCCCACGTGCATGACCTCGCTGTGCCGCAAAACCTTAGCCCCAAACCCTTCCCCCACGTGCATGAGCTCGCTGTGCCGCAAAACCTTAGCCCCAAAACCTTCCCCCACCTGCATGAGCTCGCTGTGCCGCAAAACCTTAGCCCCAAACCCTTCCCCCACGTGCATGAGCTCGCTGTGCCGCAAAACCTTAGCCCCAAACCCTTCCCCCACGTGCATGAGCTCGCTGTGCCGCAAAACCTTAGCCCCAAACCCTTCCCCCACCTGCATGAGCTTGCTGTGCCGCAAACCCTAAACCCTTCCCCTACCTGCATGAGCTCGCTGTGCCGCAAAACCTAACCCCTTTCCTCACCTGCATTAGCTTCTCCTGCAAGCGCATGAGCTCGCTGGGCCGCAAAACCTTACCCCTAAACCCTTCCCCCACCTGCATGAGCTCGCTGTGCCGCAAACCTTAACCCCTTCCCCCACCTGCATGAGCTTCTCCTGCAGCCGCATGAGCTCGCTGTGCCGCAGCTCCATGCGATGAATCTCCTTGCGCATCTCTCCCACCACGTCCTGCCCCACGGTGGGGTCCAGCACATCCGCCATCTCCTTCTCCAGCATGATTTTGCGCTCCCACAGCATGATCTGACGCTCCACCTGCAGAACGAAACAAGATCCAGGGGTTAGATCTAGGGTTCAGATATTGTGCTCCCACAATATGATATGACGCTCCACCTGCAAATGAACCAAGATCTAGGGTTCAGATCTTGAGCTCCCACAATATGATATGACGCTCCTCCTGCAAATGAACCAAGATCTAGGGTTCAGATATAACGCTCCAATAACATGATCTGACGCTCTGTAAGCAAACGAGTCAAGATCAAAGGTTCAGATCTAGGGTTCAGATCTAGGGTTCAGATCTAGGATTCGGATCTAGGGTTCAGATCTTGCGCTCCCACACCCTATTCTGCTCTTCCGCCTTGAAGGGTTTCGAGTTGCAGGTTTTGAGTGAGGCTTAAGATCCCGATAACCCAATCTGCCCTGAGATGCCCGCCAACCCACCTCCAGAATCTCTGCCAATGCGTCCCTCTTCCCCTGTCGAGTCATGTCAATCTGCCCGGTGATGTGCGTCAACCCACCTCTAGAATCTCTGCCAATGCGTCCCTCTACCCCTGTCGAGTCATGTCAATCTGCCCGGTGATGTGCGCCAACCCACCTCTAGAATCTCGGCCAATGCGTCCCTCTTCCCCTGTCGAGTCATGTCAATCTGCCCGGTGATGTGCGCAGCCTCCTCCTCCAGGTCACGCAGATCGGACCCGATCTTACTCTCAAGGTTAAAGTTATCCTCCTGAGGCGGCAAAGAGTGATAATGATGACAATAAGAGTGACATGGATAAGGATGAGGAGTTGTAGGAATAATGACAATAATGGTGGGGAATATGGATTAGGAGCGCCATAATGGTGGAAATGACGATAAGGATGACGACAAAGGTTGTATGGTCAAGAATATTGATAGGGACAAGGATGGCGATACGGATGGGAGAGAAAAGTGGTGGGGATACTGATGCAGCAGGCTGAGCTGTAGATGAATAGTAGCTGAAGCAATCGGACATCAACATTGTCCCCTTATGCCTGCCTGCCCGCCCACCTGCCTTGAGCGTCTCCCTGGCCGCACTGTTCTGCAAAATGAGGCTGTTGATGCGCTGCAGCACCACGCCCAGCCTCAACATGCTGGTCCACCTCCCCTCCCCCCCTCCCCTCTCCTATACCCCTCCCTCACTGTCTACCTTGAGCGTCTCCCTGGCTGCACTGTTTAGCGAAATGAGGCTGTTGATGCGCTGCAGCTCCACGCCCAGCCTCAACATGCTGGTCCCCCCCCCCCTCCCCCCCTCCCCTCTCCTATACCCCTCCCTCACTGTCTACCTTGAGCGTCTCCCTGGCTGCACTGTTTAGCGAAATGAGGCTGTTGATGCGCTGCAGCTCCACGCCCAGCCAGAGCATGCTGGTCCATCCCCCCTCCCTCCCTCCCTCCCTGCCTACCTTCAGTGTCTCCCTGGCCGCACTGTTCCGCGATATAAGACCGTTGATCCGCTGCAGCTCCACGCCCAGCCGGAGCATGCTGGTGTGCAGGAGACGTATCTCCTTGCCCTGTCCCTCCAGTTGCTGGTTCAGCCGTCGCTTCTTCTGGAACAGAACCGTGTGCTCGGCGCGCAGGCGTCCGATCGTCTCAGCCAGCACGGAGTTCTCGTTCTGCATGACGAGGGGTCCAGAGTTCACGGTCGGGAAGCATTCAAAACAGTGCGCAAGGAGTTTTAGCTCTGCTGGTTGGGGTCAAGAACCCACTGTCTAGAAGCACTCGAAACGCTATGGGCCCGACAATGTGAAAAATGCCCATCGGGAACAAACGTTCACATACCGAACAGGCTATGCACGACGACGGAGTGAATCCACCTCTCAAGACCAGATCTGACAAAAGTGTGACCATATTTCACCCGGAGTGTGACATGATCTCACCTGAAGTGTGACCAGTTCGGTCTGGTACGTGATCCAGCGCCTCTGCAGGTCCTTGGACTCAGTGCCCTTGACCTCTATCTCGTGCTGCAGGTTGCGAATAACGGCCTCCAGGGGGCCGGTGTCCTCGTCCACCATGAGGCTGACCATCTTCTCAAGCCTGGGGTGTGGGGTCAGGGTGGACGATTGAGAGAAAAAATGATGGACAGATTGAATGGTTACAAGTCAGTCATAGACAGGCAGAGTAAGATTGCATGACTTACATAAAGCAGTGTCCTTGTCCACCGTGAGGCTGAACAACTTCTCAAGCCTGGGGTTCAGGTTCAGGGTAAGCGTCTTGGGTAAATGGCGTAGGGTTTAGGGTTTAGGGTAGGGGTGACAGTTTTGAGGAGTGTAGGGAAGGGTTAACAATTTCGGGGAAGAGGAATGGACAGATAGAGTTAGATTGAATGATCGGGAATCAGATATAGACGGGTACTCAAGGCGTAAGATTGAAGGGTTTAGGGGAAGACAGATAGGCAGATCGAGTGCAAGAGTCAAACTCGAAACTCTTTAACCCAGTTTGTGTTGATCCGGTCCATTCCCAGCCCGCCTGCCCTGCAAGCGAAACGACGAAACCGTTATCTGAGCCCGAAACCCACTTCTTGTCCAGCAAGTCCATTCCCAGCCAGCCTTGCAGACAAAACGAGCGAACCGGTTACCCAAGCCCCACACCCACTTCTTGTTGAGCAGGTCAATCTCGCGAGTCTTGCGCTCAATCTCGTCGTTCCGTCGCTTGATCTCGAGATCATACTTCTCGATGCTGGCGGCCTTGTCGTTCAGCTCCTCATCCAGGAGCTTGAGAGTGTCAGCCAGACGCACATTGTGCGCCTCGGTGTTCAGGACGTCGACCTAGGAGTAATAGGGTTGAAGGGGTATTGGGGGGGTTATTAAGGGTAAGGGGTATTGGGGGTTAGGGTTTATAATTCTTGGAGTTAGGGGGTATTGGGGGTTGGCGGTATTGGGGGTTAGGGGTATTCTTGGAGTAAATGGTATTGGGGGTTAGGGTTAAGAGTTCTTTGAGTTAGGGTTCTGGGATCAGGAATGGAGGGGTCAGGGTCTGAGGGGTCAGGGCAGAAAGGGTTAGGGTTTAGGGTGTTGGCCTGACGCTCCCACACCCTAGGCAGTGGGTGGTTGCGCTAGCTTTCGAACAGCCACACCCATGCCCACGCCTCCCACGAAAACCCTACCGCAGACCCAGCCAGTGATCGAATCTGTGGCGATCAATCGCTCTGCGGCGATTAATTGAGCGATCAGGAATTATTCAGAAATTGGTCACTCCACCCACTTGTCGCCACCAGGGATATATACAATTTCTCATTAGTTCTCACTTTTCTACACCATTGCTGATTTTAAATAATATCAAAACAAGAAAGGACGATCCCTGGACCAAGCCTCAACCCCACGCACCCCGATTGAGTGCCAGCTCATTATAAATCTCCAACACCTTCAACTCTTTTATTGCAGGCTCTGTTTTTGGCAGCCACACGCCCCCTCAACCCACCCTCAACCCGCCATACCTCTCCCCCCGGTACACACACCACCTTCAGCTTGTTGACACACATCCACACTCACGCACCCATCCACACCAACCGCTCAGGTGCACACGCCCACCTACCTGCAGTTCTTTTCAAGCTCATTCTCCATCTCCACCCCGATCAGCTCCTCGCGGACTTTGCTCCTCACCCTCCGGGCGTCATTAGCCACCGTCTTGCCGGTGCTCCTCCCCACACCCCACCCACCGACACCCACAGCTCAGGAGCTCACACCCACCCACCTGCAGCTTCGCAAGCTCATTCTCCATCTCCACCCCAATTAGCTCCTCCTCGCGGACTTTGTTGCGCAGCCCCTGGATGTCCTTGGCTGTCTTGCCCGTGCTCTTCTCAGCCGTAGTCTGGTCACTCAGAGCCACCAGCATCTCCTCCTCAATGGAGCGGATCTCCGTCGCAACCTAACGGGTATAGTTCATGGTTTAGGATTCATGGCCAGGGTTCATGGTGAAGGGTTCATGGCTTAGGGCTTAAGGTTTAGGGTTCAGGGCCATGGATTAAGGCCACCAACATCGCCACCTCAATGGAGCGGATCTCCGTTGTGACCTAATGGGCAAGATTTATGGTTGAGGGTTCATGGCCAGAGTTCATGGTTCAATATTTGTGGTTCATGATATATGTATATATAATAATAATGTATATATACGGTATACACCGGTAAGTATATCTTATATGTAACACCACCAATATCTCCTCCTCAATGGAGCGGATCTCCGTCGATACCTGATGGGTATAGTTCATGGCTTAGAGCCCAAGGTTAAGGGTTCAGGGCCATGGATTAAGGCCACCGGCATTGTCACCTCAATGGAGCGGATCTCCGTCGCACCCTGATGGGTATAGGTAATGGTTAAGGGTTCATGGCCAGGGTTCATGGTTTATTATTTTTGTGGTTCATGGTGTATATATTATATGTAGCACCACCAATATCTCCTCCTACATGGAGCGGATCTCCGTCGCAACTGGATGGGCAAGGTTCATGGATTAGGGTTCATGGTTTAGGGTAAATTATCATGGGTAAGGGTTCATGGCTAAGGGTTCATCGTTTACAGTTCATGTTTTAAAAAATCATGGTAAGGTCGTGATTTTGGTAGCTTTGTCAAGGGTTCATGTCCAAGTTATTTTGTTAAGGATTCAGGGTTCAGGGTTCACAACAGAGAGTTTCTGGTTCACAAGCAACTCCTCCTAACAGAAAGGAAAATACATTTGTTTCAGTCAAATTTTGAGGTTGAGTTTCAGTTTGGTCCGGGCTCAGCCTGCTCCCACCTACTTTCCCTGCATGCTCAACTGCTTGTTCCAGTGTGCAAGGAGACCTGGTGCGAGCAAGCCATCCTGCATACTCAACTGCTTGTTCCAGTGTGCAAGGAGACCTGGTGCGAGCAAGCCATCCTGCATGCTCAACTGCTTGTTCCAGTGTGCAAGGAGACCTGGTGCGAGCAAGCCATCCTGCATACTCAACTGCTTGTTCCAGTGTGCAAGGAGACCTGGTGCGAGCAAGCCATCCTGCATACTCAACTGCTTGTTCCAGTGTGCAAGGAGACCTGGTGTGAGCAAGCCATCCTGCATGCTCAACTGCTTGTTCCAGTGTGCAAGGAGACCTGGTGCGAGCAAGCCATCCTGCATGCTCAACTGCTTGTTCCAGTGTGCAAGGAGACCTGGTGCGAGCAAGCCATCCTGCATACTCAACTGCTTGTTCCAGTGTGCAAGGAGACCTGGTGCGAGCAAGCCATCCTGCATACTCAACTGCTTGTTCCAGTGTGCAAGGAGACCTGGTGCGAGCAAGCCATCCTGCGTGTGCCACCAGTCAAGTTTGGTCGCCATCAGCCTGCCGCCTTGCGACCCCTCAGCGGTAGGCCGTGATGTGTAGCTGAAGTGTAGCTGAACCACACTGAAGTGTAGCTGAAACACTCATAAAACACACACAGACACACACCCTTACCTTCATGTTGGCCCTGCCGACCGCCTCCTGCTCGCCCGTCAGCGCCTTGAAGTCCAGCAGCGCCCGCGTGACCTGCTGCTCCGTGTGCTCCAAGCTCTTGGCCAACTTGCTGTACACCTCCAGCAGACGAGCGCCCTTCTCCGACATGCCCTCGATCTGCTTCCCCACAAACATGCTCTCTCCCTCCACCTTCCTCAGGATGCTGGTCAGCTGCAGAGGGGGGCGGAGGGAGTGGGGCGGGTTTAGGGTTAGGTTATATGATAATAGTAACCCTAAACCCTTAACCCAATGACAGGCTCTCGCCCTTCCTCAAGATGCTGGTCAGCTGCAGAGGGGGGCGGAGGGAGTGGGGCGGGTTTAGGGTTAGGTTAAAGGATGATGGTAACCCTAAACCCTTAACCCAATGACAGGCTCTCGCCCTTCCTCAAGATGCTGGTCAGCTGCAGAGGGGGGCGGAGGGAGGGGGGCGGGTTTAGGGTTAGGTTAAAGGATGATGGTAACCCTAAACCCTTAACCCAATGACAGGCTCTCGCCATTCCTCAAGATGCTGGTCAGCTGCAGAGGGGGGCGGAGGGAGTGGGGCGGGTTTAAGGTTAGGTTATATGATGATAGTAACCCTAAACCCTTAACCCAATGACAGGCTCTCGCCCTTCCTCAAGATGCTGGTCAGCTGCAGAGGGGGGCGGAGGGAGTGGGGCGGGTTTAGGGTTAGGTTAAAGGATGATGGTAACCCTAAACCCTTAACCCAATGACAGGCTCTCGCCCTTCCTCAAGATGCTTGTCAGCTGCAGAGGGGGGCGGAGGGAGTGGGGCGGGTTTAGGGTTAGGGTTAAAGGATGATGGTAACCCTAAACCCTTAACCCAATGACAGGCTCTCGCCCTTCCTCAAGATGCTGGTCAGCTGCAGAGGGGGGCGGAGGGAGTGGGGCGGGTTTAGGGTTAGGTAATAGGATGATAGTTATTCAACTCAAGAACGTGCCCAACCTTTTACAGGATACTGGTCAGCGGCGGGGGAGTGGGGGGAGAGGGGAGGGATTAGGATAAAGGTTTTAGGATGATAGTAAACCTGAACCCAATAACATGCTCTCTCCCTCGACCTTCCTCAGGATGCTGGTCAGCTGCAGGGGGGGAGCGGGGAGGGGGGCGGCTTGAGAGCTGTAGTGTTAGACTGATAGTTCTCCTTAACCCTAGACTCAAGATTAGACATGCTCTCGCCCTCGCCCATCCTCAGGACACTGGTCAGCTGCAGGAGAGCGGGGCGGGTTTAGGGTTTATGGCGATAGTACTGGTTAAGCCTTGAGGGGGTCATCGTCCAGAAATTTGCAATTGCCTAGACATGCGTCCTGGACGGCTCTTGTTCACGCACACTCCACACCAACTTGCAGCCCTGCATCTCAAAACCGCCAACCTATCATCTCATACCTCCTCACACCTCCTCATGCCTCCTCAAATCTGCTCGTTCTGAACCTCCTGCATCAGAATACCCCTGCTCTCATATTCCTTTATCTTGCCCTTCATCCCATCCTCTCACTCTGATGTTCACACTTGTGTGCCTCCCTTCACACCAGCTCGTTCTGTATCTGCTGCTTCACAATATCCTTCTTGTATCCCTGCATCTCGCTGTCCATCCCAACATCTCACACTTGCATCCACACTAGTGTGACACTCCCTCGCAGTCTCACACCTGCTCGTTCTGTATCTGCTGTTTCAGAATGTCCCTCTTGTATCCCTGCATCTCGCTGTCCATCGAAAGCTCCTGCTGCTGCTGCTCTCGCATCGCCACTTGCATGGCGGACAGCGCCTCATCACGCCTGCATGGGGCAGCCGGGATTGGGTTTAGGGTCAAGTCCACTTGCATGACAGGCATCCCCTCATCTGCCCTGCTTGATACACCCGGGTTAGGGCTAGGTTTAGGGCCACGGGTCAAGGCCACTTGCATGTAAGACAGCTCAAAACGAACCTTCTCCGTCTCCGCCTCCCCCACCCCACCTCCAGTCCCAACCGAACCTCACTTCTGAATGGCCATCAAGCTGCTCTTCCAATGCACAGCAAGCTGTTTCTTCTCAAAATGGATGAACTCCATCTCCGCCTCCCCCACCCCACCTCAAGTCCCAACAGAGCCTCACTTTTGAATGGCCATCAAGCTGCTCTTCCACTGCGCAAGCAGCTGTTTCTTCTCAAAATGGATTGACTCCATCTCCGCCTCCCCCACCCCACCTCAAGTCCCAACCGAGCCTCACTTTTGAATGGCCATCAAGCTGCTCTTCCACTGCGCAAGCAGCTGTTTCTTCTCAAAATGGACCGTCTCCATCTCCGCCTCCGCCTCGGCCAACGTCTCCATCGCGGCCCTCGTCTCCCGCTTCTGCGCCTCGTACTGTGCCGTGTGCAGGGACAGCTGCTGCTGCAATCCCTTCATGTTGTCTTGCATGGTGTCAATCCTGTATGGGGGTTGAGGGTTGAGGGTTCAGGGTTGGGGGTCAGGGTTCAGGGTTGAGGGTTCAGGGTGTATGGTTCAGGGTGTATGGTTCAGGGTTCAGGGTTGATGTCACCCGGCTGCTGCGCCTTGGACAGTGCAGTGTGGAGTGACAGCTGCAGGCCTGCATCGTGTCGAAGCGGTACAGAAGTTCGGGGTTTGGGTTTGAAAAAGGAATATTATCTAGACCGAAATAAAACAAATGAATAAAGGTAAATCAATAAAAAGAATTTAGGTCATCTAGACCCATGAAAAAAATGAAAGAATTTACGTCATCTAGACCCATGAATAAAATAAAAGAATTTAGGTCATCTAGACCCATGAATAAAACAAAAGAATTTAGGTCATTTAGACCCGTACATCCAGTGACGGGCCTGGGGAAGGAGGCAGTGACAGAGCAGATGCCCGGTAGCAGCTTCGCGGCAGCAATATCATAAGGATAACTAAATTGTAGGGCCGGTAGGCGCAGAGCAGCTTCACAGCAGGTAGCTGCCAGCCCCGTTACTCCCATTACCCCCCTCCTTCGTACCCCGCTCCCGCATCTCTCACTCCACCTGAGATCCTGCCGCAGCTTGTCCTTCTCCAAACCCAGCACAGCGTCTTCTTCCGCATAGTCCCCCTTTCCTCCTCCTCCACTCCTTTCACACTCACTGTTGTCACTCTTCCCGATCCGTAACCGCCCCCTTTCGTCCCCCACTCCTTTCAACCCCCTTGGTCTCCAGCTCCTGCTCCTCTCACCCCACCTCAGGTCCTGCTGTAGCTTATCCTTTTCCAGGCCCTGCACAGCCCCCTCCACCGCACAACCCCCCTTTCCTCATCCCCCACTTGCTTACTCCCCCACCCCTCGTCTCCAGCTTCCTCTCCTCTCACCCCACCTCAGATCCTGCGGCAGTTTGTCCTTCTCCAGGTCCTGCACAGCCCCCTCCACCGCATAGCCCCCCTTTCCTCATCCCCCACTCCATTACACCCCCACCCCTCGTCTCCAGCTCCTGCTCCTCTCACCCCACCTCAGGTCCTGCTGTAGCTTATCCTTTTCCAGGCCCTGCACAGCCCCCTCCACCGCACAACCCCCCTTTCCTCATCCCCCACTTGCTTACTCCCCCACCCCTTGTCTCCAGCTTCCTCTCCTCTCACCCCACCTCAGATCCTGCGGCAGTTTGTCCTTCTCCAGGCCCTGCACAGCCCCCTCCACCGCATAGCCCCCCTTTCCTCATCCCCCACTCCATTACACCCCCACCCCTCGTCTCCAGCTTCCTCTCCTCTCACCCCACCTCAGATCCTGCTGCAGTTTGTCCTTCTCCAGGCCCTGCACAGCCCCCTCCAATGCACAGCCCCCCTTTCCTCATCCCCCACTTCCTTACTCCCCCACCCCTTGTCTCCAGCTTCCTCTCCTCTCACCCCACTTCAGATCCTGCTGCAGCTTGTCCCTCTCCAGACCCTGCACAGCGCCCTCCACCGTACAGCCCCATCCCCCCCCCGTTACCCGCTCCTCTCAATTCACCTCAGATCCTGCTGCAGCTTGTCCTTTTCCAGAACCTGCACAGCGCCCTCCGCCGCATAAGCTGCCCGCCGAGTGACGGCAATCTCGCCCTTCATCTCCTCGTTGTATGTCTCAATCTGCTTCAGTGTGGCCCCCAGACGGTCCAGCTCCATTTGGTGCTTCTCCACCTGTAGCATGGAAACATAACGCAGGGTTTGGAGTTTAGGTTTCAATGTCCAGGGTCCAAGGTCCAAGGTTCAGGGTTCAGGGTTCAGGATTCAGGGGTCAGGGTTCAGGGTTCAGGGTTTTTCAAGGAAGGTTGGGGGCTAATCCTGTGAGTGTAACAGTACCTGAGGAATGCACGCCATTAGGGAGGGACGGATGCCGGGAGCTGACGGCAGATATATGACATAATCCTGTGACCGCAGCAACCCCGTAACAACAGTCATAACCTGCAAACGACATAGCATACCTGACCATCTCATCGGGGTTCAACTGCAGGCTTGCTGATCCTTCAGTCTCCATCCTGAAGCGATCCTAAAGAAGTAACCCCGAGCCTGAGCCTCTGAGGGTTCATTGCATCATGTATTCATGCCCCCAAACGGCCCAGTGCCCCCAACCCTGAACCCGCATTGCCTTCCCCCAACCCTGAACCCTCATTGCCTTACCCCAACCCTGAACCCGCATTGCCTAACCCCCAACCCTGAACTCGCATTGCCTTACCCCCAACCCTGAACCCTCATTGCCTTACCCCCAACCCTGAAGCCTCATTGCCTAACCCCCAACCCTGAAGCCTCGTTGCCTTACCCCCAACCCTGAACCCTCATTGCCTTACCCCCAACCCTTAAACCTCATTGCCTTACCCTTAACCCTCATGCCCCCAAACCCCTTAACCCACATTGCCCTACGCCTATCCCTTAACCCTCATTGCCCTACGCCTAACCCTTAACCCTCATTGCCCTACGCCTATCCCTTAACCCTCATGCCCCCAACCCCCTTAACCCTCATTGCCTTAACCCTAACCCTCAACCCTCATGCCCCCAACCGCCTTAACCCTCATTGCCTTACCCTCGACCTTTAACCCTCATACCCCCACCACCCTTAATCCCTTATCCTCATGTATTCATGCCCCCAATCAAAATGCAAGCAACACACCCGTGTCCGTTCCCGCTTTGTGTCCGTGTCGTCGCCGGTGAAACCGGCCTTAAGCGCCGCCAGCTGTTCCTCCGCCTGCATTCAGGAGACAGACAGGGTATGACAGTATGTAAGTGCGTTAGGGTGTGGACATTGGTCTTTTCATAGGGCATTGAGGAGAGAGACCGGGTATGTAAGTGCGATAGGGTGTGGACACCGGTATTTTCATAGGGCGAATTGTTAGACAGTAGGGCGCCGTTTTGATGCTTATTCAGATTCGAGAACCCCGTTACATACTGTACTGAGGCATGGCAACAGCAGCAACCCAAGATGCAACGGGCAGTTTGTTGGCGATGCTAGAAAGCGCAGCGCCCTGTCCTGTCTGCCTGCGTGTCATTAGGAGACGTACAGGACAAGCATCCCTCATGTGCCAGATGGGGACGGGGCACCTCCATGCGCCACATGGGAGTTCAGCTGCGTCCATGCAACCGGAACGGAGGTGCACCCATGCCATCAGAATGCGGACACCACATGGCATCGCATGGAGACAAGCCGCCTCCATGCACCGCATGGCGTCGTCTCCATGCGACCAGAAGGAGGGCGCGGCCGCCCTGCCCCTGCATGGCGCTACATGCTTTAGGCGTACGTTGCCCAGCGCGCCATGCACATGGGTAATGGGGGATGCATGCATGCAGCCCGCTGCGTGGGGGACACGATGTCAGCCTGAGGTGCACCACGGCATGGCTGAGGGCAATCCATGTGCCTCATGCCATGCAACATGGCACAGTTTTGAGATGGGTGCAAATAATTGCCCCATGCGTATGTCCCATGCAGGGGGGGCCTCAGTCTCAGGACACCAGTGCATACCTGGGTTCGTATACTGGCGATGGCTTGGAAGTTTTGATGCGTTGTCTCCAGCTGCATCTGGAGTTTCGCCAGGCCTTGCTGGAAGCCGTAGAGCTCCACACCGATGCTCTCGCGCTTCGCCTTGGCCATCTGGGAGAAGGACGAGGTGAGGGTGGAAATGTAAAACACAAGCCGTGTCACGCGAGCACGCTTGCTCTGGGAGCTTTTCTTCCGGGGCGCGTTGCGCTGTGCTGTGTGTACATGAAGCATGAGGCCTTTGGCAAGAGGTCACACGGTTCCGCGAGTAAGGCAGCGTCTTGCTATCCCTGTCCTGTGCTGAACAGGCACCGCACGGTCTGTGCTGCCAGGATGGAAAGCATCTGCCACTGTCAGGGGTTCGTGGTGCAGACGAGCAGCGGGCAGCGCATGTAGCACGTCCAATGCTGCATTTCCCGATATGTTTTATTTAATATGCTACGCGCCAGTTCTGAAATGTGCACCTTCAACGCGTTCTGCTTCTCTCGAACCTCGTCTTCGAGGCGCTTTTTGTTGGCCATAAGCTGCTTCTTCAGGGCATCCTGCGCCCGCGCCAACAGCGGGTGGTCGGGGTCCAGACCCCCGCCGAGGATGGGATCCTCATCCGGCTCAGCCATGAGGAAGTGTTTTCTTTGCAAAGAGCCTTGGGGGCAGAGTGGTAAATGCGACTAGCTTAATTTTAGACAGGGATATTTGGGGACGATCCTGATTAGCGTTGCCCCAAAATGCGTCCGATAAACAGGACTTGTTTCTTCGAAGGATTGACTGGGACGTGCAGTACAAATCAGTTTATGCTGTTGTGGTCCGCACGGTTAGACTGCTGCTCATCTGCTGTGTGCGCATACCCAAAGTTCCTTCATATTATATCATCACACTGATCCATTGGTTTATTTCTCTACTTCAAGATGTCAAACAACGAACGGGCGACGGAGCCGGAAGGACGGAAGCATTCTTGCTGCGCGGGGCTCGCCTATTTCAATAAGAAAATGCAAGATAAAGGACAAGTGCCGGTGAGGACCAGTCAGTGACTCCATGCGATCGTGCCTTTCATAAATACGAGTGGCTGCTGGCTGCCGACGGGGGCGTGGGGGTAGGGACACGTCTGGAAACCCTACGTGTTGGATGAATATGCGAAATCGGATTGGTGCGTGTAAATAAAGAAGTCTGTCGAGACCAGAAACCTCGTGTGCCCCGATGGAGATGGGTTCGTCACGGGGCGGATCTTGCGAGACGTTCTCCTCCGGAAGGGCAGCAGTGGGACCGGCAAACAGGCTTGCGCGGGATGGGACTGCGCATGCCTGAGCGTTATATGATGTTCGAACCGAGCGCCCAGTGCCCGGCTGCCCGGCTGCTTCAAAACAGTCCGTGCACGCCCTTTTCTGTACCTAACATCCATCATCTACCAGAGTGTCCATCCTTCATTACAAAGCATGAGACATGTCAGGGGAGGAACGCATAAGGCTTTCATGCCCCATGTCGCACGCCACCTTGACCATGCCCCATGCACCCCATGCTGCTCATTGCAGCCCATGCCCAATGCCCCGTGCTCCATGCATCCCTTGCCCCATGCCGCATGCTCCATGTTCCCCATGCGACCTTGCCTCATATCCTATGCCGCATTTCCACACCCAACACTGTATGCCGCAAGGTTTATTTTCCTCCGTTTTCTCCCATTTCTTAAGCACGCTAGGCCACCTTCCCGAGCAGGAGCCAGTGAGCGACTCCTCAGCCTCATAAACGCCTGGCTCCAGGCTCCGCGCTCCTCACCCCATCCTGCCGCACGCATCATTGCTTATTGATTGTGCAGCAGACTAATGTCTTTGGCAGGCCACCAATGTGTTGTTGGGGACCCAACCTTGACCCACTGTTGGCCCATGCAGCAGACCTCCCTGGCCGTAGGCCTACATTTACCAGGATTGTAGCTGAATTACAGCTGAATTGAAGCTAAATTGTAGCTAAATTGTAGCTGAATTGAAGCTAAAGTGTAGCTTAAGTGTAGCTGAAGCCCCTAACATGACTGGGATGTGGATCCTCCCTGAAAATCTCACTGAAATTAAAACAAACAGTGATGTGGTTCAGACTGCTCAGCGGTAGTGTTCTGTGTGCCGCCCTCCTGTTCTGCACTGGCCTGCGCCATGTCTTGCATGCTGATGCATGTAAACGATTCACTTCCCATCTTGCCCCTGACACGTATCTCTCGCAAATTTGAAATGTAATACAATGTTTATGATCGTGCATACTGGCTGTGCCCTGCTGAACGCTTGGCTGCGTGTGTGGGGGGGGATGAACGAGCTTGATTCCAGCTACCATGTCAGCTAGTGAAATGTGTGCCCCAGCAGCTCAGCTTGAGCATTGGCCAGGTCAGGGCGGGCAAGATGCATGCCGACAACCCTTTATGTCCTCCTTTTTAACACCCACCTCCCGGGCGGAAAATAAAGGAAACAGCTTGAATTTATGTGTACTGGACGACCCCTCCAGGTCTGCAAGGGCATTGGCCATGTCAGGGTGGGCAAGGTGCATGCTGAAGATTCCTTGTTCTATGTCAGTTCATGGCACGGATGTGGCCTCGGCCCAGGCTGCGCTGTTTCCTTAACTCTCACGCCTCCCACGGGGCGTAGCTTTTTTTTCTTTCTTGCCAATGCACACCTCTCATTACAAAGAAGGGGAGAGGGATTTATTTTATTCTTTCCTCTTTCCGCTTCTCCAGTTGTGCCCAGGCGTGTGCCGATTCAAAGCCAGCAAGGTGCACGCTGACGTCTCATCATCTCTCCCTCTGCCCCGTATACACCCGTCTTCCACTGAACATTGAACGTGTCTTATTTTTTCTGCGCCCCGCATGTTCTACATTCGCCAGGTTCAGGCAGGCAAGGTGCACGCTGACGTCTCCTCATCTCACCCTACCTCGTATACTTACGCCTTCCACTTAACATTGAAACATTGGGTCTCCTACTGATAGTTTATTTTTTCTGCGCCTCAAACATTCTGCATTCGCCAGCTTATGGGCAGGCAAGGTGCATGCTAATTCCTCCTCATCTCACCCTCTGCCCCGCATGCACACACATGTGACTGGGCATGGAAAAAATCGTTTGCCAACGGTTGTTTCTTTACTAAATGTCTTTCGATTGTCAAGTTCTGCATGTGCATGTGCCAGGTCTAGGCGCGCGAGATGCATGCTGGTGCCTTCTTCTGTCATCCTGCCCATAGCCCCATACGCAATCCATACGCGCAGTTCTCTGCAGAAAATAAATGAAGTGGCCTATTTTGTCTTTGAGCTCCATTACCCCTCAAGTTTCGGGTTTAGGGGTAAGGATTCAATTGAGCTCCATTGCCCCTCCAGTTTCGGGTTCAGCGTTTAGGGTCTCTTTGAGCTCTATTGCCCCTCCAGTCTTCCCTAGGCAGGCATCCAGCTGAGGCGGGCGAGATGCATGTTGACGACTCCTCGTCTCATCCTGCTGCACGCACAACTGCCCACAACTCTCTGGCTAAAATCAGCAAAAACAACTTAGTTTCCTGCCTGTAATTGCCTGTTCCCCCCATCCCCGATTCTGCATGGGATTGCGCCTGGTCAAGTGCCCACACCTGTCTCGCTAAAAGCGGATATGAAATATGTTTTCCTTTACCATCCCTTCCCCAGGATTTCTTTTCTGCGGATATACCTAGTCAAGGCAGGCAAGATGCATACTGATGGCTCCTAATCTCGTCCTGCCCCCGAGCACATCATTTAAATGGAACACAATACAAATGTGATTATGATTTACCTCAACGTCCCCCTCTCCCAATTTGCCTAGGTATTGCTAAGTCAAGTTGGGCAAGATACATACTAATGACTCCTTATTTTGTCATGCCCCCAAACACACACACACACACACGCATCACTAAAGGAATGAACACATAGGCATTCCCTTAAACCCTTAGCCTTAAACCCTAAACCCTACGTGCCCCCCCCCCAGTTTTGTCTAGGTTTTGCCAAATCAAGTCCGGCGAGATACATACTGGTGACTCCTTGTCTCCTCATGCCCCCAAACACACACACACACACATCACTAAAATGAACAAAACGTATTTCTGCCAAACCCTACACCCTTAACCCTAAACCCTTTGTACCCCCCCCTCCCTCCAGTTCTGCCTGGGTATTCGCCAAGTCAAGTCAGGCGATATGCATGCAGATGACTCCCAGCAGCTATCTCCGGAGGCACAGGCTTACCACGTGAGGATGTACATCACTGTTGGTTTTGTTTGTGCGTGAGGCCATGAGTGAGGCTTACCACTTAAGGGTTTACATCGTTGGGGGGATAATCAGAAGGGGGAACTGTGTGTCTGAGTGTGCGCAAGGCCGTGTTTGAGAGTGCGTGTGTGCATGCGTGTGTGCATGCGTGTGTGAATGAGTGTGTGAATGAGTGTGTGCATGCGTGTGTGCATGCGTGTGTGAATGAGTGTGTGAATGAGTGTGTGAATGAGTGTGTGTATGTGTGAGAGAGAGTTTGTGTTTGAGTGTGTTTGAGAGAGTTCGTGTGAGATTGTGTGTGAGAGAGTTTGTGTGTGAGTGTGTGTGTGAGTGTGTGTGAGAGAGTTTCCGTGACTGTGTTTAAGTGTGAGTATGTAAGTGTGTGTGTGAGTGTGTGGGAGTTTGTGTGTGTGTGTGAGTGTGTGTGAGAGAGTTTCCGTGACTGTGTTTAAGTGTGAGTATGTAAGTGTGTGTGTGAGTGTGTGGGAGTTTGTGTGTGGGTGAGTGTGTGTGAGAGAGTTTCCGTGACTGTGTTTAAGTGTGAGTATGTAAGTGTGTGTGTGAGTGTGTGGGAGTTTGTGTGTGTGTGAGTGTGTGTGAGAGAGTTTCCGTGACTGTGTTTAAGTGTGAGTATGTAAGTGTGTGTGTGAGTGTGTGGGAGTTTGTGTGTGTGTGAGTGTGTGTGAGAGAGTTTCCGTGACTGTGTTTAAGTGTGAGTATGTAAGTGTGTGTGTGAGTGTGTGTGCATGCGAGTGTGTGTGAGTGAGTGTGTGAGGCTTATGCGACATTGTATGAGTCCCCTGGTGTAAGTGTACCTGAGGCTGTTTTTGCCCCGTGTCTTGCTACCCTGCAGTTTACTTGCATCGGTTACTCTTCCCACCCCTATCGGAAGGGTGACGGCTCACGGGAGGATAAGCTTCCCTACTGCGAGGGTGTTGAGGTGGGTTGGGGTGATGGTTTGGGTGTGTGGGGGGGGGGTGAGTAGAGGTTGGGGTAGCAGTTTGAATTGCGTTAAGATTCAGGAATCACGGGATTCAACACTTTGAAAGTGATTATGGACTTCTCTTCTTTGAGAGTGTTCAGGGCCGGGTTTAGAGGAAGGGTCAAGGGTGAGGGTAAGGGTATTGATCATGGCCTTGCTTTGCATGAGAGTATTGAGGTGGGTCAGGGTCTAGGTTTAAGTTAGTTTGAACCTGTATGTCAGGGTTCATCAGCCTGAAGGATCCAATGTTGTGTTTTGTGAGGGTTTAGGGGTAAGAGTTAGGGTTAGTTTTAACCTGCATGTAAGGATCCAACAGCTTGAAGGATGCAAGGTTATGTTTGTGACGGTTAAAAGAACCTGAGGGGTGCAACACGCAGTCTGTTTGGATTTAGTATCCTGGGGTACTTGATCCTGAGATTTGAGATCCTGGGTCCTGGGATGATCGATCCTGGGTTCTGGGATTTTAGGTCTAGGGTCCAGGGGTCAGGGGTCAGGAAGGGTTGAAGATCCTGGTAAGTGTGGATGATGGTTCCACATTTTCTCCAGAGTGTCCAGATCAGAGTCACTTTGTGAAACGTATGAATGCAGAGAGTTGGTTTTTATTCATACAAAATCAGCGCTTGTTACTGCCGGTCTGCTACCATTTGGGTCCCAAACATGACAGGCGTATGGCCGGTGGCCGAAGCAAGTATGAAACACTCCAGGGCTTGCCGTACCTGCAGAGTTTGAAGCTTGTTGCTGAGTTGTAGCTGAAGGGTAGCGGAGTTTACCTAAGGGATTCAATAGTACCTTATTACCGGTATTAAATCATTAACTTGACTGAAATAACGTCCATCCTTCCGCAACTTGGTACCTTTGAGGAGGTATCCGCTGCCAAGTCTGGGGTCTGGGGACTGTCCAGAATCTATGATTTTGAAATAACGTCCATCCTTCCGCAACTTGGTAGCTTCGAGGAGGTATCCGCTGCAAACGAGGCGCACGGGCAAGCTGTCGGGATCTGTCCAGAATCTATGATTTTGCAATAAGAATATTTTTAAAAACTTACTGAGACAGTGTTTTGAGGAGGTCACCATTACCACAACCACTCAGGTGCTCGGTCAAGCTGCCAGTGTCTGTCCAATATCTGTGTTTTCCAATATCTGTGTTTTCCAAATAATACCAGGGGATTATACAAAAAAAATATTAAGCTTACTGAGACAATGTCGATCCTATCTCACAGTGTGTGAGGAAGGATCGTCATTGTCTCAGTAAGCTTAATTGAGGTCACCACAACCACCGAGGTGCTCAGGCAAGCTGCCGTGGTCACACGAGTACCTACTTTTTCAATAATTAAATTCAATAATCTTAAATTAATTATATATTAAAATGCAGTCCTTTTCAATAGAATTCAGCAGCCGAGGTCACTCCAATACATCCTTGTTCAATAATACTAAAAAAATCTGTAGTTAATGAAGACAATATCCACGCTTTGCAGCTTGTGAGCTTCGAGGAAGTCACCACTACAACAACGACCGAGGTGCTCGGGCAACCTGCCGGGGCTTCATCCCGGATGGGAGACCGCGAGGGCGCAGGGAGCTTAGGCCAAGGCTTGCCCGGGGGCGAGGGGAGCAACGGTGCCCAGGCCGTGGGTGCTGCGCCTTCCATCAGCGGAAGACAGGAGGGAGGTGGGTTTATACAAGAGTTGGGGCGGAGAGGGCATGGGGAGTTTTAGGCACATAGAGCAGAGGCAGTGGCGGCGCCCAGTCAGCAAGGGCTACACTTTCCATTAGTGGGAAGCAGGAGGGAGGTGGGTGTTGGAAGGCGGGTCCCTTCAGGAGTTGGGGGCGCAGGGGGCTTCAGGGGGAGCTTGGGGCGCAGGGAGCAGAGGCAGTGACGGCGCCAAGTCTGTGTCTCAAATGTAACACTGTGATATCTTTAACCCTAGACCCTGAACCGTGCAACAGCATTAACTCCAAACCCTAAACCCTGTATCATGCGGCAATGTAAACCCTTGACCCTAAACCCTGAACTGTTCGGCAGTATGAACCCTAAGACAAGTCTGTGTCTCAAAACCTGCAGTTACACGTCAGTCAAATGTCAGATACGCCCCTCGCCCCGCACTGCTTCCTTGGATTTGTTTGTAGGGAGGTCTCCGAACGGAGCGGTGCCGGGCGATGCATCTCAAGACGCGCCCCCCACTACCTTCAGTGGCCGCTTTATGGCCAAGGTAGGGTTTAGGTAAAGGTTTTAGGGTTTATGGTCTAGGTAGGGTTTAGGTAAATGTTTTAGGGTTTATGGCCTAGGTAGGGTTTAGGTAAAGGTTTTAGGGTTTATGGCCTAGGTAGGCACCATCGCTTTGGTGCAGGGTTCAGGGTCTCTGAGGGGTTGATGTTTTAGGGTCTCTGAGGTGTTGAGAGTTCAGGGTCTCTAAGGGGCTGAGCGTTTAGGGTCTATAAGGGGTTCAGGGTCTCTGAGGGGTTGAGGGTTTAGGGTCTCTGAGGGGCTGAGGGTTTAGCCCTTCAACTCGTACCATGCTGCCCCACCTAGCCCTTAAACTACAGTGCCATGCTGCCCCAAGTTATCCTGAACCTACAGTGCCATGCTGCCCCAAGTTATCCTGAACCTACAGTGCCATGCTGCCCCAAGTTATCCTGAACCTACAGTGCCATGCTGCCCCAAGTTATCCTGAACCTACAGTGCCATGCTGCCCCAAGTTATCCTGAACCTACAGTGCCATGCTGCACCAAGTTATTCTGAACCTACAGTGCCATGCTGCACCAAGTTATCCTGAACCTACAGTGCCATGCTGCACCAAGTTATCCTGAACCTACAGTGCCATGCTGCACCAAGTTATCCTGAACCTACAGTGCCATGCTGCCCCAACTTATCCTGAACCTACAGTGCCATGCTGCACCAAGTTATCCTGAACCTTCAGTGCCATGCTGCCCCATGTTTTCCTGAACCTACAGTGCCATGCTGCCCCAAGTTATCCTGAACCTACAGTGCCATGCTGCCCCAAGTTATCCTTCACCTACAGTGCCATGCTGCCCCAAGTTATCCTTAAACCTGTCGCCTGTCTGCCCCACCTAAACCTGTCGCCTGTCTGCCCCACCTAATCCTGTTGCCCGTCTACCCCACCTAACCCTGCCACCCTGTTGCCCGTCTTCCCCCCCTAACCCTGTTGCAGGCGCATCATAACTTGGGTATGATGAAGGCTGCCCTGGTGGGTGCAGACGCCATGCAGCTCCCTTCAATGGAGACTGTGGGCCAGGTGAAAGACAAGCTTTGGCTGGCAGGCACGCGCAACGCAGGGCTGGTCACTGCAGCAGCAGGGCGCGTGCCTCAGGTCGGTGGCATGGCAGTAAGGGGGGTGGGGTAGGGCGGGGGGTGGGGGGTGTAAAGCAGTAAGGAGGGTGGGGTAGGGCAGGAGGGTGGGGGGGGTAAAGCGGTCCGGGGTACAGGAGGCATGGTGGTGTGGGGGAGGAAGACATGTGAAGGTACGAGAAGAGTCTTGCATATGGATCTGGAGTTATATTTGGGGGTTAATGCATCTAGAGCAGGGTTGGGTGTTGACACCGTAAATGGAACTAGTAAAAGAAAAATAAACTAAGGAAGAAAAAAGGAACTAGGGAAGGAAAAAAGGAGGGGGAATGCAGCCATCGAGCATAGGTCTGCGCCCGCCTTCCACGCCTGTTTTCAGCCTACGGCGGGCGCTTTGGTGGCATAGACAAGGAGCCACACAACGTAAGACGGTGTGGTACACCGTCTGGTACCACATATGGCTTCTAAACCACCTACGGGGTTCGTTCCCACGCTACTGCTCGGCGGTTTTGTGTTGGTTGCTTGCCCAGGGGAGTCACTGGTTTCCGCTCGCTGTCCTAGCATGTTAAGTGCCTGTACCGGTTTACGGGCACAAGTCCCATGCATCAAATCTGATGCCCCATTGGACTGTAAAACTTCACAAGCTTCAATGTAAAAGGGGAGAATGTTGACTGAAGAACCGTGGAATGTTTGTGGCACTGTCAAAAGGCCAACCGCCACGATCGCATGTCGCCCAACACAGATCAAGGGTTTTTGAACCAAATCTTAACCCTGGTGAACTCTATTTGCAGGTGCTGTCCGAGGTGTGCGGCTCTGTCTGGAGTTACGGCGTAACGGTCAGCAAAAGAGTAGCGGAAGACAAGGGCGACAGGAAGGGGGAGCGATAAGAGGCGGGGGGGGGGGGCAGACGTTGGGACAAAAACAAGCTGGGAGAGACTTGAAGGGGGAGCGATGGGGGGCGGGGGGGGGGATTTGAGGCAAAGTTGTAATTCCCTGTAAGGACACCTTAATGGGGCTCTTCTGCAGTATGGGGTTCATTCCTACGCTACTGCTCTGTGCTTGCTTGTTGGTTGCTTGCCCATGGGGCTCACTGGTTTTCGCTCGCTGTCTTAGCGTATTAAGTACCTGTGCCAATTTACGGGCAGATCTCCCATGTGTCATATGTGTTGTGTCGCTAGGGTGTAAAAACTTCACACCTTCACCATGTCAATGACATGACACCTCTGGGCCCTGCTCAAAGAGGCGCAGCTGCGTAGGCGCCGTCACCATGGAGTAGTGTGCATGCTGCATCTGGATTCCTCCAGCTGCAGGCCAGTATAATGCTGGCAGTGCAGCTGAAAGATAACGCTTCCGATGACCCACTGTATTGTTATGTCGTACACATTATGGACACAGGCCAGCCCTGTTATCCTACATTGCAAAGCCATGCTTACGAATGGTGTACCTCATGTGCCTTTAGGGTCTCTGCTGTGTCGCGAACTCACTGAAGGTACTGCATTTCAGCCTTCAAAAAGTCATTCCAGACCCTCCATGGCAGAAAACATCAGGTTCCGCTAGCACGAAAGAAGCTTCGAATTTGCCAGGAATATGTGAATGACATTGCATCTTCAAACGTCATTGACACCTCTGGGCCATGCTGAAATGGCTCGGTATAGACTGCAGTGCTGTGTGCAGTGCGTAACATACTACGACTTGGTGACAGCCACCATCGGGCCAAATTGGAGCCAGCTCAGGCCTTATTGGCAGCCGGGATCCCTATCAACAGAGTCTCGCACTGCATCAGGATCAGGCAGTGCATGGCCCAGAGGTGTGACGTTATTGACTGCACCGGGATCCCTACGCCGCTGAAACTAAGGCCTTAAATGCAGCTGAACTGCCCTGCTAATATCGTTGATGACCTGCTGACAATTCGAAAAAACAACAACCCAAAGGAGACCCGAGGTCGAAGCTAGTGAAAGGTCTTTGCGTCAGAAAACGATTTGCATGGAATGGCATACGTTCATGCCAGCAAGAGATCTTGCATCAAAAGGCGATTTGCATTAAATGACATGTGTTCAATGCTAGCAAAAAGTCTTGTATTATATGGCCATTTGAATTGAATGGCATACCTTCAATGAAAAAAAAGTATCACCGTCATGGAAGCCTGAAAAGGCCATGTACCTTCCAAGGCACAGCTCTGCCACAGTCTTTGCCCCTCCCCCCCCCCTCCCTAGGCTTGGCCCATCAACCTGCCGCAAAACGCTGCTGTACAACTACAGGCCTTGAATTCACCAGGCCACGTGGACAGATCTACACAGCTCACCACAGATCTCACACGGATCCACACAGGGCGCAGCGGATCTCACCACAGACCTACACAGCTCAAGGCGGATCTCATCACAGATCTACACAGCCCACCACGGATCCAACGGCGGATCTACACAGCTCGTGGCGGAGCTAGACGCGACGATCACAGAAATCACGACACCAAAAGGAATAAGAGGGCAGGATTCGATAAATGTGAGCATCACAATCGCTTCCACCCCCTTCCACCCCCCCCCTCACTGCCCCCCGCGTAAAAGCATGCATGCGGTATGCGTCACGCCAAGACTACTTGCGCTCAACCCCTGCTGGACAAAGCAGGGGCGTCGCTTAAACCCTACCCTGCCAGTGTTGGGCTCCGACACCGTAAAAGGGACTTGACTCATTACGGCGTAACGTTAGACGTTAAATTCTTGCGACATCGTAATGAGGCCGTCCGTCTCAACCTCAATTGCCCAACCCTGTACCCTTTCCACATATATTATCTCCGCATGCCAGCCGGGGGCCCACTTTGATAATTCTTACTCCAGCCGCTCTACTCCCGCAACTGCTGCTGAAAGCCCCGGTTGGGGGCATGACCCAAGGGCGTACAGCATTTGTGAATGTCCACACTTACGGCATGCATGCTAGTTGAAGACCCAGGGCTCCTCCTCAGCTGTATGCCGGCCGGGGATCCACTTCGAAAGATCATACTCCAGCCGCTCGTACTCCCGCAGCTGCTGCTGGAAGCCCCGATTGGGCATGACCCACGGGCGTACGGCGTGCAACTGCCGGAAGGCCGCATCATAACCGATGCGCTGCTGTCGCATGATGTACCCGATGATGACGGTGGCGGATCGGGAGATCCCGGCAGCGCAGCTATAGGAAAGCATAGGAGGATTTAGGAAAGCATAGGAGGAAAGCATAGGAGGATTTATTAGTACCAGAGCATAGGAGGAGTTATTAGTACCAGAGCATAGGAGGAGTTATTAGTACCAGAGCATAGGAGAAGTTATTAGTACCAGAGCATAGGAGGAGTTGTTAGTACCAGAGCATAGGAGGAGTTATTAGTACCAGAGCATAGGAGGAGTTGTTAGTACCAGAGCATAGGAGGAGTTATTAGTACCAGAGCATAGGAGGAGGTGTTAGTACCAGAGCATAGGAGGAGTTATTAGTACCAGAGCAGAGGAGGAGTTGTTAGTACCAGAGCATATGAGGAGTTGTTAGTACCAGAGCATATGAGGAGTTATTAGTACCAGAGTAGAGCAGGAGTTGTTAGTACCAGAGCATAGGAGGAGTTATTAGTACCAGAGCATATGAGGAGTTATTAGTACCAGAGCATATGAGGAGTTATTATTACCAGATCATATGAGGAGTTATTAGTACCAGAGTAGAGGAGGAGTTATTAGTACCAGAGCAGAGGAGGAGTTGTTAGTACCAGAGCAGAGGAGGAGTTATTAGTACCAGAGTAGAGCAGGAGTTATTAGTACCAGAGCATTAGAGGAGTAATTCGTACCAGAGCAGAAGAGGAGTTATTAGTACTAGAGCAGAGGAATACTTATGAGTACCAGAGCAGATGAGGAGGTATTAGTACCAGAGCAGATGAGGAGTTATTAGTACCAGAGTGGAGCAGGAGTTATTAGTACCAGAGCAGTAGAGGAGTAATTAGTAGTAGATCAGAAGAGGAGTTATTAGTACTAGAACAGAGGAATAGTAATTCGTACCAGAGCAGAATAGGAGTTATTAGTACCAGAGCAGAGGGAGAGTTATTAGTACCAGAGCAGCGGAGGAGTTATTAGTACCAGGGCAGAAGAGCAGTTATTAGTACCAGAGCAGAGGAGGAGTTATTAGTACTAGAGCAGAAGAGGATGTTTAGTACCAGAGCATCATGTACCCAATGTTGACGGTGGCAGAGCGGGAGATCCTGGCAGCGCAGCTGTAGGGAAGAGCAGAGAAGGAGATACTAGTACCAAACCAAGGAGTATAAGTATCAGGGGGGTGCACGGCTCGCACATGAGGTGAACAATGATGACAGTGGCGGAGCAGTAGAGGATTTTTAGAAAGCAGAGGAGGACGTACTAGTACCAAACCAATGGCCCCCCATAGCCATCACGCATTTCTGTGTTATGACACTGTATCTGTAGAATGCTTTTTTGTTGTGACCTACGGGTAAGTTTTCACGAATGAGTTGTTGCAGCCGAGTGAGCGTTTTTTGGTCATATGCCCTTCCTGCTCCTGCCCACCTTTTCTCAGCTGCCGAAGAGGGCAACATGCGCACCCAGGCTGTTTTTGTTCTAGCACCTCATGTTTCTAGGCTGGGGCGGCCTGCCTCCCACTTTATCCAGTCCAAGCAAACAATGTAAATCACTCCAGCTACATCCCAACCCATGGCTGAGGGATCCTGGCGCGTCAAGCTGTACCGCTCGGTCACACTTCAGTCCCCTTCACCCAGATGGTGGTGGCAGCCCACAAATGTTTAGGGTTAAGGGTGTAAAATTTAGCCTACACCCTTAACCCTAACTCAGCATGTTAAAACAAACGTTGGAATAAACCACAGCACGTAAGCCACACATGGGCCAACCCACGATGCACAACTTGATCCTCATACGAGCCGTAAGGCCAAGAGCCTCGAACTCCCTTGCCCAACCCATCGGAGTCCCTGACGCTAACCCTTAAACTCCCTACCGGCAGCCCAAACCCTCACAATATTCACATCCCAACCACACAAAAAGTTGTTTAAGATACCGCAAGTATCTTGCAAGGATTTTAATTTAAGGTACGGCATGTACATCATGAAAAGCATACGGTACCTTGAATTCAAATCCCTAAGATATTATTGCGGTACCTTAGCATAGAAATAATTGTTGACACACCTCACTAGATAGAGGCCTAGCCTTAATCTATACCGGAGCGCCGTTGCTGAGTCATCACTCACTGAACGAGGACGCCGCCTGAGCAGCAGAGGGGCACAAACGGTGAATAAGGGATTTGGGGTCTGGGATCTCCAAAATGGGGTAAATCGGGTATGGGGTAACATCAGGAACATGCAGCTAAGACATGCATTGGCTGCGACAGACAGACAGGCAGGCAGACAGGCAGGCAGGAGGTCAGGGAGGTAGGCAGGCAGACAGACACGCACCTTTGTCGAGCTATGTCTTGATGATGAAGTCATCCATGCTTGTCATCATGCAAAGCTGAACATCCATCCCTCCCCCATCCACGACACACCCTCCATTGCGAAGGCTTCGCCTCAACTGTCTAAACAGTTGACAACAAGTGACACCGGGTCTGTCCTGAGGACGCTACTTATCTCCCTCTCTCTCTAAAACACCCTCACACACATATGATGCTGACAATGCCTCATGGATAAATTCAAGGCAGCTCCTCAACAGTGTCATCAGGTGTCATCCGAGGACGCTAAACATCTCTCTCTCTCTCAAAACACATGTCCCACACTTTCCTAGCT
Source organism: Limnomonas spitsbergensis (assembly GCA_037349105.1). NCBI lineage: Eukaryota > Viridiplantae > Chlorophyta > Chlorophyceae > Chlamydomonadales > Limnomonas > Limnomonas spitsbergensis. The sequence goes on along the minus strand of JAYJMM010000094.1, from coordinate 850,650 downwards.
GGCTTTTTGTTTGCCGACGTGGCCGTGCTTCATTTCAGTATGGCCCAGAGGTGAAACGTCATTAGCATACTCCACACACCTTTTGATGACAAGGCTTCGTCGTTGAAGTCAAAGCAGCTCCATAAGTGCGCCACCAAGTGTATTCAGAGGACGCTAAACATCTCTCTCTCTCTCAAAACACACAAACACATATCCCACACACCTTTTGTTGACAATGCCTCGTCGATGAAGTCAAAGCAGCTCCCAAAGTGTGCCACCAGGTCCTCCGTAGGCGAGTCCGATATATTGATGTTGAGGTATTTGAAATCACTAGGGTGCGAAGGCTCTAGACCCGATGCAACCTGCAGCCATGTATCATGGGGACCGAAGGAGGGTGAGCATGCAGCAGGGTTCAAGATTTATGAAGGAGAGTTCCACATGTTAATGTCAATGTGCTTAAACTCTGAAGAAGTCCAAAATGGGGATGTTGAGTGTGTGACATGCACGCTGTCTTGACAGCGACACCTGCACACTTAACTGTCTGGCCTTCATAACGGCCATGCGATAAAAACCGGAAGAACAGAGCAAGTAGAAGTAAAAGATAGAAAACCAAAGCGGGTGCATGGCAGGTGTTCTCCAGGGCCTGCGTATGGTGATTGCAATGCAGGTGCATGGCGGGTGCATGGCGAGTGCATGGCTGGTGCATGGTGAGTGCATGGCTGGTGCATGGCCAGTGCATGGCAGGTGCGCATGATGGCGAGTGCAGGGCAGGTGCATATGCTGGGTGCATGTGATGGCAGGAGCATGGCGAGTGCATGGCGGGTGCATATGCTGGGTGCGCGTAATGGCAGATGCATGGCGATTGCATGTCGTTTGCATGGCAGGTTCATGGTGGGTGCATGGCAGGTGCATGGTGGGGACACGGTGAGTACACATAATGAAGGATGCGTTGTAGGTGCATGGCAGGTGAGCTGAAGATACGCATGGAAGATCAGCGAATCAGCCTCGACCAAGCCAGGATTCCAGGGGTATTTTGTGTGCACACCAGAACAGATTTGGATGGCAGCTAGCCGGCCACATCTGGGTGCGTTGGGGCCATATCGTGAATATCCTACAGTCAGCCCCAGCAACTCAGCATGCTGCACCAGGAGGCCTCAGCCGCAGGCCCCAATGTTGACAAAATGTATTAGCAGTGCAGTACAATGGGCTTTGCATCCAGCGGCATTTCAGCTGTGAATTTAGCTGTGGCATGCAAGGACTCACACACATGTGCCCATGCATGCAGCGCCATGCGGCCATAGCGTGTGGCGGCGTGCGGTGGCATGCACCCATGCCCTCAGATCTCCAGTTGTATGTCTGGCATGAAACAGGACATGCATGCGGCTGGGAGTCATCATCTTGGTAGTGTCGCATGTGGCCAAGCGATTCTGAATTTTGTGACATGATGACAAGGTGTCATTCGGGATGAGACGGTTATGTCAAGTACCGACACATGGTTGCGATCTTTGTCCCCGCGTGCTCATCGCGTTTCAAACCTGGAGGATGTGTGTGACGGACTCCTCCTGTAGCGCTGGCTTATTATGCTCTGCCAGAAAGGAACCGATGAAAATTCCGGGGACGACTTGTGTGGGACGATCGTCCATGGTCTGAAAAACCTCGTCATCATCGTCTTCCTCTTCTCCCTCCTCGTCACCCAGCATGTCGCTCTCTGTTCTACCATTCTTAGGTTCGACAGTGCCCATGGAAGAGGCTGGGTTGTCGATACCTGCTGCCTGTGCCACGCCGTCCTGAGAGGTTGCATTCCCCTCATCGACCATTTATCAAGGCTTGCACCAAGATGGATATACCAACGTATGCTTCTTAATGAAATAGCCTAAGCTGCCTGGGATCAATTGCCGAGCGTGTTTATGACGGAGGATAAGGCGAGTGTGAACTTTTGTGCGCCTCTGCCTGCCCTTTTCTTGGACGTAAAACCGCCTTGTCTCTGTTCCAGTGACGATGGTATGTGCGCGATGTGGGACGCAATAGGGTGGGCCGGACGTATACCACAATTTGGACTACCCGGTCGCAGACCAGTCAATGACATGGCACCTCCGGCCCTTTAAAAAATGCTCGCCCCCAAACCTGTGTTTGGGGGCGTGTTCCCTGGGGTTTTCCCCGTCTGAACTCTGAACAGCAATACTTCGCCCGCATCAATACCTTCGTGAGCACCAGGGGACTTGTCGTAAAAAAATCTGTAAAGCCCACATGCAGGATCCTGCACCTTGCCGGTGATGTAACTTTCCAACATGACAACTTTTAAAAACCAACATTTATAATTCAAAAACTGTACCGGTAAGGGAAAAAACGGAACCGATAATATGCAAAAACCGCACCATCCCAGTAATGTACAAAGTAATCCCAACGCAACGCCTTGTGCAGCCCTTGGCTTGGGCAGGGCGCCTTTTAGGCAGGAGCAAGCAACCGGCCAACCGCCATGCCGGTACATTAGTACAACAGTACTAGCAGGACACAACGAGGAGTCATTCCTGAAAGCAAGTAGCAGCAGGTCCGCCCAGCCCCGCATCCTGACAGCCAAAAGCCATGAATGCAGCCCAACATGAGCCCTCCTGAACACCTGAGCCCTCCTGAACCCCTCCTGAATGCTCATGAAAAGCGAAAAGCCAACACCAAAGCCGAAACCGTCCAGAAGATCAGAATGGAGGCTGCTTAATAGCTTAGTCCCATCCGCCAAACACTAGCCCCCTCAAGACGTGGTGCGCAGTAACAGCCTCCATACCATGCCCCAGTGCAACAGCTAGGCTCGATCGCCACAGCCAAGCCCTAGCCCCATCCAGCAGTGGGAAATCAATGAAGTAAGCGAATCAGAAGCGCCATGGCTCAAGGCTCATGGCTCAGGCATGGCTCAGGCATGGCCATGGCTCAGCGCCATGGCTCAGTCGCATCCTCCAAACCATGCCCCTTCAAGCAGCAAAGCAGGGTCCTTCTCCTTGATAGGCTGTTCAACACCATCTCCTTTGTCGGCACTTGTTACAGGCTGCTCCGTCGCTGACCCCGCAGGCCTCGTAGGCTTCCCTTCATGTCTCCCTGACGGCTCCTCCCGCTGTTCGGGAGACGATCGTGTACTCGGCGACTGCTTGCTGGGGCTGAGGCTACCGCTACCCAGCGGGCCAAACCATTGGCCTCCGATGCTGGAGGTGAGACCGCAACCGACAGGCTCCACAACAGGCAGTGGCGTCGGTGTCGGCGGCTCTGCTGCTGCTGGCTCCCCTCGAGACGGCTGTTGTGACGAGTAAAGAAGGGAGTGGGGACATACTGGGATGTGCAATGAAGTTCGAAGCAAAGGCTCAACAACAGTGGTTTATGTTACAAAGTTGACGCAACAACCCACAGCCTTTTACAAAAGGGCCAGGCAGAGCGAACCAGGGGGAGAGTAGTTTGTTACTTGGTTGCGTCCATAATCTTGGAGCAAGATAGTGCTCATGTAACCTCATTTTTTGGATTTATCCTCCTTCAGTGGATGTATCCTCCTTCACCTTTCTCAGACACCCCGTTTCTCACTGCCTGGAATTTTCGAAAAATGTTTTAGTTAAGATGCACGGATGCTGCGATAACAGCACAGCATACAAAGGAATCCAAAGCCAGACCTCATTTCAAAGAACCAGCGACAAGCCGTCCCTGGGCTGTTACATACCTAATTGAGACAGCGCCTGGACCGGCCTTCAACCGGCAGCCCCAGCAGCATGGCGGCCTTCAACCGGCAGCCCCGGCAGCATGGCGGCCTTCAACCGACAGCCCCAGCAACATGGCGGCCTTCAATCGGCAGCCCCAGCAGCATGGCGGCCTTCAACCGGCAGCCCCAGCAACATGGCGGGCTATGTACAAGGCCTCCGTCATGCAGCAGGTAGGTAGCTGAGCTTAAGCTGTAACCAGCAAAATTAAACTCTGACCACTTCCCCAAGTGCTCACCTTCGCAGAGCCAGCAGGCGACAGCTTGAGAACCGCGGACCCCGCCGCTGGCGGCTCTGCCATTGCCACGTTCGGGCGGGGTGCCGCCTGCGCCGCCCCCGCTGCTTCTGCCGGCCCCCGGCCTGGGGCTTCATCACCTTGAGCTGCCTGGCCTGTAGAAAAGGACCCCCCCGCATTCTCAGGGGCCGTGACCCCCGCTGCCGAGTAAGCGACGCACGCACCCCGATCGTCCTCTGCTGCCACCACTGGAGAGCCCCCCCGCGCAGACCTACTGACGGCGCCAGCGTCGGCGTCGGTGTCAGCGCCTCTCGCCGGGGCAGCCGCAGCCGCCGCTTCCCCCGCTGCCGCCGCCGCCGCAGCGGTGGATGATGAGGACGAGGAAGAGACATCCCTCTCAGTACTCCTTGCTGGCTCTGAGGAACGCCGCGCTCCCTCCATCAGCTCCCTGCCGCTGCCGCCCTCGCTGCTGGGCTGTGCACTCCCAGACGCGTGTCGTCGACGGACGCCCGACGGCAGATCGGGCCTCTTTGTAATGGTTTCGAATGTGGTGGAGGCAGGCGGTGAGGTCGCTCCGGATGAGTCCGCGGCAAATTTTTCTGGTCGCGATGAGCCTGAGGCCGCTTTTCCTGCGAGAACAGCCCCCAAAGAAGTTCAGTGTGGCCTGACAGCCAGATGCATGCAGCATGTGCAGCATGTGCAGGGGTAGGTGCAGGCAGGTGCAGCCACCTCAGTCAGCCCCAACCGACCAGCCCACCCACCCTCTGCCTCCTAGTTTTCATCTGGCCCTGCCCTGGTCAAATATCAGTACGAAAACCTCTGGTTCTGCTCCCTTGAATGCCCCACCCATGGCACCCTCCCACCTTTTTCTGCCGTCGCGTTTCTGCCGTGCTCCTCCCAGCCCAGAAAAAACCCGATGGGTATCAGCAGCAGCAACGCAAACACCGACGTCACGATGAGCGTCCCCGAGAGGCTACCTCCGGTCAGCGGGCTCAACGGGCGGGCGTAAGCCCGCCCCACCGCCCTAAGCAGCGCCAGCGCCGGGGCGGCGGCGGCGGCCGCGACGGCAGCAGCGGAATAGACGTTGCAGCCGAAGCTGATTAACGGCATGAACCGGGCGCAGGCTGGGCTTGCGGCTTCGGGGGCGACGCAGAGGCTCGGGCCGCCGGCTGGGCGACACGTGTTGCGCACCAGCATGGAGCTGAAGAGCAGGTAGAATAAGATCCGGGCGGAGAACAGCCCGAAGTTCTTTGAAAGTTGCAGCCATGGGAATGCTGGGCGGAGCCTCTTGTCGTGGATGCTTCTGTAGTTGAGGGATCAGGGGTAAGAGGTTAGGGTTTAAAACTAGGGTTGGGTAACAGGTTAGGGTTTTAACACTAGGGTCCGGTAACAGGTTAGTGTTTTTCAACTTGAGTTGGGTGAGAGGCAAGGGTTATAAAAGTAGGGTTTGGTAAGAGAGGCAAGGGTTTTAAACTAGGGTTTGGTGAAAAGTTTGAGCTTGTAAACCAGAATTCGGTGACAGGATCCGATTTTTAAAGTAGGGTTTGGTAAGAGGTTGGGGTCTTAAAACTAGGGTTGGTTAAGAGGTTCCAATTTTAAAATTAGGGTTTCGAACCAAGCTGACTGTCACTGCAAGATTTTCTGCCGGCGGAGTGGTAGGGGAGTCCAAGGGTAGAGTAAACAGCAGCATCTTAAGTTTTAGGGTTTAGGGTTGGGAGTCTAAGGGTAGGGGTAAAGAGCAGCATCTCGTGATTATGGTTTAGGGGCAGATGTGGCTTTGGCCCCGAGCTGCGCTGTTCCATTACATGGTAATAATGACTCCCTGCCAAGAAAACAAACACGCTGTGTGCACCTGATCACGAGGGGCTTGTCCAGCGTTTCTTTTTTCGTGAGTAAGCTACATGTCAGCTACAACCCGGCTCCCCGCCAGAGGCCCCAGGTGTGGCCAGCCATGCTGCATGGCCCGTCCGCCGAAGTCCGATCCAGGTCTTTTGGTCCCTATCGGGCCTGTGACAGCCGTACCCTCCGGCCCTGTGCACCTGATCAGGAGGGGCTTGTCATGGGTGCTGCCCTCAAAGCTGCACAAGGACATGCGCCTGCCCAGTACTGCCCAATACACCTGCCCAGTACTGCCCACTACGCCTGCCCAGTAATGCCCACTACGCCTGCCCAGTACTGTCTACTACGCCTGCCCAGTACTGTCCACTACGCCTGACCAGTACTGCCTAGTACGCCTGCCCAGTACTGCCCAGTACGCCTGCCCAGTACTGCTCAGTACGCCTGCCCAGTACTGCCCACTAAGTCTGCCCAGTACTGCCCAGTACGCCTGCCCAGTACTGCCCAGTACGCCTGCCCAGTACTGCCCAGTACTACCCAGTACGCCTGCCCAGTACTGCCCACTACGCCTACCCAGTACTGCCCAGTACGCCTGCCCAGTACTGTCCAGTACGCCTGCCCAGTACTGCCCAATACGCCTGCCCAGTACTGCCCAGTACATCTGCCTAGTATGCCTGCCCAGTCTTGCCCAGCACTCGACATGTGCCTAATCCTTGTACGGCACGCACACATATCGGTCCACGACGAGAAATAAAAAATTGACGACTCTTTGCCAAGAAAACAGACCCGCCCTGTGCACCTGATCAGGAGGGGCTTGTCATGGGTGCTGCCCTCAAAGCTGCACAAGGACATGCGCTTGCCCTGCGACGTCCCCTCCTTCTCCTCCTCATACGGCACACGCACGTACTCGTCCTCGCCACAGACTGCTTGGGCGAGCACTGTCCCTCGCCCCAGACCAAACGCGCGCTCGACGGCGGCCATGCTGAGGGAGCCATGTTCCTGAAGCTTGAAGAGGTGCACCGTCTTGCCCAGCAAGCCGTCCATGCCTAGGTATGCAAATCCGAGCTGCTTCAGAGGTTGCAGTTGTTGTTGTTGCTCGTGCTCATCATCGTGTTGTTGCTGCTCTTGCTGCTTTTGATCTTGCAGGTGTAACTGTTTTTGCTGCTGTGGGTGCTGCTCCTCGGCCTGCGGATTTTGAATAAGAGAGCCAAGAGTGTGGAACACAAGTGTGAGCGTGGTGATGTCAGACCTCTCAGATGTTTAAGCGGATGACAGTTGGGACTAGGCTACAGGTTGAGGGTGTGAACCAGTCTCACATTAAAAAATCGAAGCGAGGGGAAACAAAGGCGGTTGAAGTGTGGCTGTGTGGGACAGAGCAACATCAGGTGTCCCACAGCTCCGGCCCTGCAAAGAGCAAGTGCCCCCACATTTGTGTGAAGAAGAAGTGGCATCGCAATTATGAAAATAGTGTGTGGCGCCACACATGTGCCAAGCTCAAGTGGCCTCAAAAGTGTGAAAATAGTGAGTGGTTCCACGCTTGTGCGAAGCTCAAGTGGCCAAAGTCACATTTGTGAGAAGTCAAAGGCAAACTTGCTAGGATGCTCCAGCCGCAGGCACCAGCGAAGCCGACATGTATAAATAGACGGCGCTCGAATACATACACTGCCTGTTCAACGGTGGCCTCCCTGGAAGTACCACACTCTCGATATGCTAGACCCTCCTTCGGGATATCACACTTTCTTGAAGTGCATGCCAAACCAACTTGGCAGTACCCTGGGCAGCCACTGCTGGCCCAGCGTAGGCTGGTCAAGATTTGGTCCCTCTCGGCCCAGTGGGCTGAGGGGGACCAAATCTTAACCAGCCTATGGGCCGGTGGACCCAGCAGCAAGGCCATCTGCTGCATCATCCTCCTTGGATGTGCTGCAGCTGCCCCCCAGCCGAGGGCCTGCTACTGCACCATCCTCTAAACATGTGATGCAGCTGCCCCCCGGCTAAAGGCCTGCTACTGTATCATTCTCACAGGACGTGATGCAGCTGCACCCCCCGGCTAAAGGACTGCTCCTGCACCAATCTCTCAGGGCGAGATGCAGCTGCCCCCCAGCCAAAGGCCTGCTACTGCACCATTCTCCCAGGATGTGATGCAGCTGCCCCCGTTTAAAGGCCTGCTACTGCAACATCCTCCCAGGACGTGATGCAGCTACCCCCCGGCTAAAGGCCTGCTACTGCACCATTCTCCCAGGACGTGATGCAGCTGCACCCCCCGGCTTAAGGCCTGCTCCTGCACCATTCTCACAGGATATGATGCAGCTACCCCCCGGCTATAGGCCTGCTACTGCACCATTCTCACAGGATGTGATGCAGCTGCACCCCCCGGCTAAAGGCCTGCTACTGCACCATTCTCCCAGGACGTGATGCAGCTGCACCCCCCGGCTAAAGGCCTGGTACTGCACCATTCTCACAGGATATGATGCAGCTGCCCCCCGGCTATAGGGCCTGCTGCTGCAACATCCTCTCAGGATATGATGCAGCTGCCCCCTGGCTATAGGGCCTGCTGCTGCAACATCCTCCCAGGACGTGATGTAGCTACCCCCCGGCTAAAGGCCTGCTACTGCACCATTCTCCCAGGACGTGATGCAGCTGCACCTCCCGGCTTAAGGCCTGCTCCTGCACCATTCTCACAGGATATGATGCAGCTACCCCCCGGCTAAAGGCCTGCTACTGCACCATTCTCACAGGATGTGATGCAGCTGCACCCCCCGGCTAAAGGCCTGCTACTGCACCATTCTCACAGGATATGATGCAGCTACCCCCCGGCTATAGGCCTGCTCCTGCACCATTCTCACAGGATATGATGCAGCTACCCCCCGGCTAAAGGCCTGCTACTGCACCATTCTCACAGGATATGATGCAGCTGCCCCCCGGCTAAAGGCCTGCTACTGCACCATTCTCACAGGATGTGATGCAGCTGCACCCCCCGGCTAAAGGCCTGCTACTGCACCATTCTCACAGGATATGATGCAGCTACCCCCCGGCTAAAGGCCTGCTACTGCACCATTCTCACAGGATGTGATGCAGCTGCACCCCCCGGCTAAAGGCCTGCTACTGCACCATTCTCACAGGATATGATGCAGCTACCCCCCGGCTAAAGGCCTGCTACTGCACCATTCTCACAGGATATGATGCAGCTACCCCCCGGCTATAGGCCTGCTCCTGCACCATTCTCACAGGATATGATGCAGCTGCCCCCGTTTAAAGGCCTGCTACTGCAACATCCTCCCAGGACGTGATGCAGCTACCCCCGGCTAAAGGCCTGCTACTGCACCATTCTCACAGGATGTGATGCAGCTGCACCCCCCGGCTAAAGGCCTGCTACTGCACCATTCTCACAGGATGTGATGCAGCTGCACCCCCCGGCTAAAGGCCTGCTACTGCACCATTCTCACAGGATATGATGCAGCTACCCCCCGGCTAAAGGCCTGCTACTGCACCATTCTCACAGGATGTGATGCAGCTGCCCCTCGGCTTTAGGGCCTGCTGCTGCAACATCCTCTCAGGATATGATGCAGCTGCCCCCCAGCTAAAGGTGCTGGATACCACTGGATAGTGGATACCACTGGATCCTGGATACATCCCCCTCTGGATATCACTCACATGGATCTCCTGAGCCATCTTGCTACTACCGTGTTGAAAGATGCCGTCCGGCCTGGCCACGGAGGGGTAGAGATTAGAAAAACGAGCAGCTGTAAGTAAGTTTTCCGGCCTGGACACAGAGGGATGCTGAGATAAGAAAATCAGCAGTTTTAAGCACCCAGCCTCGATAAGTCAGCGAATTCCACGAAAGCACAAGAATATCAGCAGATGACATGGGCTCAAGGCAGTGAGGGATGCCGTGAGGCCAGGTCAAGAGAGAGAAAAAAGGGGATGCCTTCAGCACCCAGCCTCGTTAGGTCGGCTGATGTCAAACAAGCACAAGAAAATCAGCAGGCTGCATGGGTTCAAGGTGATGAGGGATGCCGTGAGGCCAGGTCAGAGAGAGAGCAAACGGGGGTTGACTTAGGCACACAGCCTCCAGTCGAATAGCTACCAGTTGTCATTACAAAGTTGTCGGAACCACCCACAGCTTTTTGCGAAAGGGCAAGGCAGAGCGAACCAGGAGGAAACCACAAACAAAATAGAAACAAGCACCAGAGTACAAGTGCCAGTGGTGGCTAGTGGCCAGTGGTGGCTAGTGGCTACACAGGAGCCTGGAGGAGTTGGTCGGCTGGTGAGCATTCCGGTGAAGAGTGCATGAGCTGCAGCTCATGGGTAATGGCTGCATGAGTGGCAGTGGATGCACTGGAAGCCTTGCTGTGGCCTTGTTGATTTAATTGTTCCATGGGCTGGCGTAAAATTAGTTGCATTTCTCCCCATGCATGCATGCCATCTCATCCCTGGTATGCCGCGACAGTGTTTATTTTAGTGCGTACCAGAGCACCTTTGGGGGACCGCCAGGCGGCCATCACTGGGCTGATCGGGACCAAACCTTCACCAACCTGCGACGGGTGGCCCAAGCAGTAGGGCTTGCTGCACCAGGCCCCCATGGCCAAAGGCCGTGGAGTAGCTGTATTGTAGCTGAAGCATGCTAAAATAATCACTGTGCCGCGATGGTAACTAGTACTCGCTGGCTGTGGTCACCATGCTACATTTCTCTCCATGCATGCCTCTCATCACTGCCCTCCTCCCTTCAAAAAAAAGGCCAACTCCCATGGCATGTCATTCTTACAAGTTGGGACGATGCTCTCTATGCTTCACGTTCAAACTATCGGTTTGGAGTTGGGAATCGATCACGGCCCTGCCGCAGCGCTAGTCGTGCTTGGGGGGCCGACAGGTCAGCAGATCGACCTCGAAGCGCTAGTTGGCACAGCGATGCATGGGGACGTGTCTCAAACCCTCCCACGTCCAGCCCTCTCTTGTGCTTACCTAAAATCGATGCGGCGATCAGATGCCGGTGGGCTGTGGATGGGCTGGGCTGCCGCCGACTAGTAGCGCTGTCCCGGCTGGCAGACTGTGTCTGAGTGGTCGGGGACAAGCGACAAACACAACGGGGAAGGGAGAAAAGGGTGGGTGGGATTCGAATTAGCCGCGGGCGATGATATACCTGTATGTGTTTGTAATGTGTGTTTGTCGCTGAAAATGTCAACACGACGTTATGTCTTGTATTGTTTTGCTTGGGTCACCCGTTCCTTAGGGTGCACCTCCCAGCCGCGACAGTACCGCCCAAGTCCTACCGGCCGAAGTTTGCGTCGTCAGCTCAATATTCCTTGTCCCCTCGAACGGTCGGCGAGGTGCTTCATTCTGGAAGGAAACATGGAAAACACAGATTTTCAGGTCGTTTTGCTTTACTTTACAAAGGGAATGCGGCGGGGTACAGAGATAGGGACCTGAGGGAGCGTCCAGTGGTTAGTGCGTCCAAGCACTTCCCGCTCTCACCTGGCTGATCACCTGGTCTGACAGTCTGACATGTCAACTACCGGTAACAGCAACTGGGATTGTGGGAAGGGGAGGACAACTGCTAGGTCTTATGCACACAACTAATTCTGCTGATTCAGCGCAACTGAATGACGCAAGAAAGCACTAGGAAATCACGTGGGAGTTCATGTGGGAGTTCTACCAGGTTCAAGCTTAGGTTCAAGCCTGTGTTCAAGCCCTTCATATTGCGGCAGGTGCATGTGCACTGGGCCAAGTTCAAAAGATTGGCGCTCCCATAGCCCAAAACTAATATAACGTCGTTTTTTCTTTTCTTTGGACTTCACAAGGTGTGAGGCCGGCCGCCCAACCCTAACGTCACTTGATCTTCTCTTTGAGCAGGGCCCAGAGGTGTAACGTCATTGACTTGATCTTCTCTTTCATACCATTGCATATTACTCTGGTTCACACAACTGTTTCCTTTCCATTTTAAAAATGCACTTGCCGTTCCATACTCTTTCCTATATCTTGGCAGTACAGGCCACCCCACAGCCTCGCGCCCCCCCACCATGCATGGCTCCCTGCCCCACCTGGGGCGGCTCGCTTGGAGGCCTCATGGTAGCACGACACGGCACAATACGGCGGCACAAATTCAGCCGGATTGTGCTACCATGGGAGGCCTGCCTAAATCCCCTTGCCGCAGCTTTCCAGCAGCACCCACACACCTGCTGTTACCCAAACCATCCAGAGGGGGACAAACACTGCCGTCGTGTCAGGCAGCAGCCCACAATCAATCTGTACCCCGGCCTCCAGCCAGACCCGCCTCATCGTTCATTACTACAGCCTTGGCTCAGCGCTGCTGTTTCGTGGTGGCGGGATGTGCCGAGGAAATGCCCGGCCTGGTGGGCCAGCGTGGCACACCGGCGGCTGACAGTTGAGCGCCCGCGCGGCAGCGCCTTCTTGTGCATGGCCCAGAGGTGTGACGTCATTGACTGGCTGCTGCCGGCATTGCCACGCTCATCCGTGTGCGCCTCAGCCCAGCCGAGGAGGTCCGTGTCGTTGAAGCCATCCCCCTTGGCAAGATCCTGCCGACCGACACCACCTGCAGGTACCTCATTGGCGTGGAGAAATTGGTGCAGGCAGAGGCCCTTGTCCAAGCTCGGTGCAAACTGAAGGAAGCGAAGTTGGCCTTCCATGACTCTTTGGGTCCGAGGAGCACTCATGCCACTAACTTTAAAGCCTACTTTCTTGGAGGCATCAAAGCAGGGCTTCGCGCCCCAGTTCCATCTGGCCAAGCTGGCGGTCGCCAACTTGGTGAGCAAGAGGAAGTTCAGCGTCTGCCTTTAGGCGCCAGCTGCTCCCCTGGGAGGCATCCCTATATGCTTTGCATTCGAACTTGAACCTTTGGGTCGCTGTGCCTATTTTCGATCCATTGTGACTCAAAGTCCCTTGCTAAGGCTGTGTTTGTTAATGACGTTACACCTCTGGGCCCTGCTAAGGCTGTGCTTGTCCCGTTTGCGGTCTAGATTCGTGCTGAGGGGGCCTTTGGGGAATTTGGGCCTTCTCGCTGCTGGTGTGCGAGTTGTGTCTTGAGGGGTGGGGGGTGCGTTAAGCGATTCCCAAGCCCCTCTACCTCTTAGTGTCCAAGCAGCTCCATCTTTGGCCTCCTGTCGGGGGGGTTGTCTCCTTCTCCCGCGTGGTTGCCGTTTTTCCGACTTTTTCGGCTGCGGTGGATTTGTTGAGGCGTTCAGCATCCGTATATATGGGAGGGCTTTGGTGGTATAACGTGCTTTAGCTAGACCCTTGAGGGTTATTAATGTGGCGGAGTAGCAGTTTTTTTTAGACCTCAATCTAAATTTTCACGCATGAGTCATTACGACCGTGTGAGTGCTTGTTGGCCGTATGCCTGTTCCTGCTCGCCTTTACTCAGTTGACGATGGCCACATGCGCATCCGGGCTGTTTTTTGTGTTCGCGTCTCAGGTTTTCTAAGGTTGGGCGGCCGGCCTCACACCAGGTGCTAGCGTTAGTTGATGCAGCATACGAGCGGGCGCAGCTGGATGCATCTGGCAGAGGGGACCCCAGAGATCCTGCCACTGAACACAGGTCTGCGGCCGCCTACCGCACCTGGCTCCAGCCTACGGCGGGCACTGCGCAGGCCACGGGCCGCACCAGCCGAAGGAAGTGTGCTTGTGTGCGCAATAATATAAGGCTGCGGCTCGGCGCCGTCAACACGGCCGACACTAGAGGACGGCGCAGCGGTCAGCAGCGTGTCAGACAGTGCTGCCAGCGATGTTGGGCTTGGGGAGATGGCGAGCATGTGGAGGACGCGTTGCATGCATGCTTTCAATGCACCAGCGTGCAGGATCGACTTAGGGAGTGGAAATGGGCAGGTCCTCCGAACGGTGCTAGAAACTTCTTAAGTTGTACTAGGGAATGCTTGGGTGGGATGCCCTGGCTTATGTGGAAGACATGGTAGATATCGTTCAGGCACAGACGTTCTCAGATGCTGCAACATTCTTTTCCGACCTTTTGTCTGTCCCTTTACTTAATTCCCCCCTTTTCCTTTTTCTTCTGCCTCTATTAGTTAGGTGCCATCGCGGCGGAGCCTTTTTCAGCAGGGCTCAGAGGTGTAACGTCTAGACACCTTGTCGAAACAAATGAAAACTTCCCCTCAAGGCAGCACATTACTGCAAGAGGCATCACGGAGATGCCTCGTGTGGGCCCCATTCCTTTCAAGCAAGCATGAAAGCCCCCCATCCCACCTGCCAGTTTTCATGTCATGGTGATCAGCTACATTTCAGCTACAACCCGGCATGTGGACTAAAGCACTTGATGCAGCAAGCCCTGCTGATCATACCCCACTGAAGATAGTTCCTTTCCTTTCTCCCAACGGGACAATTGGGCGCCCATGTGGTCGAGCCTTTTTTGAGCAGGGCCCAGAGGTGTCATGTCATTGACTGGATATCGGCCGGACCAGGTCTGGTTACCAGTGGCCCAGTGACTTAACCAAGGGATCCACAGGACTGCTGTGCAAGAAAATTATAGGCTGTGCACCTATCTGCCCCCCTGCTGTGCACACTGAAAAGTGAAAGTGTTTTTTGGGGAAATCATGGGGATCTTCATTGTTTCGTGACAAGGTCTGCTATCTTCCCAGCTGATACCGGTATTGGTAACTGATAAGGTGTTACATCCGACTGCCATTGAGACCAAGATGTATTATTCAACTCGTTTCGGAAACTGCGTTTGATTACATTCATTCTACATTCACTGGGTGAGTAAGCTAGTAAAAGACTCGGCCAGAATACAAAAAAATGAAGGCATCCCATACTCTCGTTGGTAACTAAAAGGAATTCATTTCTAGTCATGAATGGAAGTGTTATGAATAGCATTTGCACCTGATTCGCACTGTTGGTAGGGTTCAAAGAATCGCACTGCCGGAACTGTTTCGTTCATTTTAATTTATTTATTTCCCAATTTATTACTCTTATCCAGAGGTAAAGGACATAAATATACGATGAATGGGAAATCTACGATGAATGGCCGAATGGACATACTAAGTAAGTATCCCTGGGCTATACCCGATGCTCTGCATCTTAAATGAATGTCAAACAGCATCTACTCCTACGCCCTTAAACTGCACCCACCTCGCCCTCAACCTGTGCTCTACATCTTAAATAAATGTAAAACTGTGCTGTGCACCTTAAATGAATGCCAAACTGCATCCACCTTGCTTGCCCCAAACTGCATCCCCCTCGCCCCAAACTGCAACCTCCACGTCCTCAAACTGTGCTATTTAGCAGCCTACACATTTCCCACAGTCTTCTCCGATGGGTAGCGGATCTCGTTGGCCTCCATCGTCACAGCCTCGTTCAAAGCAAATAGGCGTCCCTCGACGGTGGCGCTGGTCTTGATGGTGACGGCAGCATAGGCCATGACAATGCCAACCACCTCGGAGTTCACCTCGAAGGTAGCAGATGAGCCCACTTGCCAGAACACATTCTTGGCCTGGGCCTCCCCGTGCAGCACCATCTTCATGCCAGTGGCCAACTGAGGGTGGGGAGGAAGGACGTGCTATAAGAACCATATGAGGTGGGACGGGGTGAAATACTAGGTCGGGGCACAGGGAGGTAACTAAATCGTCATGAGGCAGTACCGCATGAGTGGTACCGCTTCCAAGCAGGCCGGTTGCTAAGAACCAGAGGTCGTCATCATAAGGCAGTATAGTATCGCAACCAGACTTGCCTCTCATGCTCTTTCCTCCCACGCTCCTTAGTTCCCTCCTCCCACTCATGCCCTTGCCGCTCATGCTCTTTCCTCCCACGCTCCTTAGTTCCCTCCTCCCACTCATGCTCTTGCCGCTCATGCTCTTTTCTCCGACACTCCTTCCCTCCTCCCACTCATGCTCTTGCCGCTCATGCTCTTTCCTCCCACGCTCCTTCCCTCCTCCCACTCATCCTCTTGCCTCTCATGCTCTTTCCTCCCACGCTCCTTCCCTCCTCCCACTCATGCTCTTGCCTCTCATGCTCTTTCCTCCCACGCTCCTCCCCTCCTCCCATTCAGGCTCTTGCCTCTCATACTCTTTCCTCCCACGCTCCTTCCCTCCTCCCACTCATGCTCTTGCCTCCCACGCTTCTTCCCTCCTCCCACTCATGCACCTGCCTCAAATGCTCATGTGTCCCATGATTTTCTCACCTTTCATGCATGCTCCAGCCTCCCGTGCTCATGCCTTCTATTTTCCTTCATCCAATGTGCATGCACCCCATACCTCCGTCTCCCACGCTCCTCCGCATGCTCCAGCGTTATGTGATCTTGTCTCCCATGTATCCATCCAACTTCCTCTTTTGTACTTTTGTCTTTCCCTCACACACTCATGCTCCCTTGCTCTAGCCTCCCATCCTTCTTGCCCTCACAACGTTCCCTCTCGTGTTCTCTCATCTCAAGTTCCTGACACATACAATTACGAATGACTGGAGTCTCATGCTCATGTGTCACATGCGCATGACTTCATGAGTCCCATGTGCACGCATTTCATAATACTGTCTCACATGTGCATGTCCAAAACACATTTTCATCCTATGTTCATGTCTCTCATCACACACACCATCTCGTTCGTTCTTCTCCCTCATAGGTATATGGTACCGGTACGGCCATGCTCACACTGCTGAAGCTCCCTCCCACCTTGCTGGACCTCATGATCATACCTGACATGTTGCACCCGTCATGCAATTGGTAGGTACTAGGTACCACTCAACCACTGTAAGGTATCTAGTCACTTCCGGTACTGACATGGACTAAATCGTCCTTACAGTATTTGGATGTGGACTGGCCATGTACAGCCCCTCCACCGGGAGCTTCGACCAATCGATCCTGCAATCCTGCCCCATGCCCCGTACCGCACGTATCGAAAGGACATGCCCAAATTGGTCGACATCGTCCAGATCATCGAACTGCGCTAATCTTCAGGCTACAGCACGAGCTGCTTTAATCAATTTCAATAGAACGTTGGTGTACAGCGTAACAGAGCAGTGACACCTCTCCCTATGGCTGCCGAGGGCATTGCGGAGCTGGATATGCTGTTCGAAAAGCTGGATAGCGCTGTGAAACAAGAGGATCATGCAAAGGCGATCAAAGCTGCTGACGAGAGTAAGCCTCGCTTCCAAATTAGTGCAGTAGCATCATGATAGTAACTAATGATAACGACGTTGCCCCCCCCAGTCCTTGCGCTTGCGCCCAAGGATGAGGACGCGTTCCTCTGCAAGGTCATAGCGAATGTACAGCTCAATCAGTATGAAGCGGCTCTAGGCCTCATCAGTAAAAACAGCTCTGCAATTCCAGGCAAGCTGCAATTTGAGAAGGTAACGCTGGGAGTTTGTTAAGGGGCTGCGACTTGGAGTCCTGATACCATGCCTAGTGTAACCTCGGTCGGTGTGTCCATGCTGCAGGCATACTGCCTGTACCGATCCGGCAAGGTTGAGGAGGTGAGTGGATGACCAGGGTCCATGTGGATGGGCATCGTAATTCGCTCATGCCCCCACAAAGGGGCAGGAGCTATTAGGTGACCCAGAGCTACTAGGTGAATAAGATAACCTGCTGGCCACATGGGTGCATGCAAGGACTGTTTGGTTCTGCGCTTGTCAAGGCTGCCGACACACGCCAGTGTTAATTTGAGTGCGCACTAGACCACCTTGAACAGGCCGCTGGACGGCTATTACTGGGAAGAGGGGGATGTAACCTTGACGGGGATTTAACCTTGACCAGACGGGGATGTAACCTTGGCTAGTGGGCCAAGCAGCAGGGCTGTAGCTACACCAGGCCATCATTCTGGAGGCCGTGATATAGCCGAAATATAGCTTGGGGCCCCGCAAGATAGAAAATTACATGTGCCCAGTGTTTGTCTTCTCGTGGCTCAGCTGCATCTCAGCCCCACTCTAGCCTCTGGCCGGAGGCCCTGTTTGTGGCCAGCCTTGCTACTTTGGCCACCACTCATAGGCCGGTCCAGGTTTGGTCCCAATCAGGCCATTGGCGGCCGCAGGGCGGGCTCTCCAAGGTGGCCTTGTAGCGGAAAAACGAAACACTGCACGTGCCTCATGGCTCCAGGCAGCCACTTCAGAAATGATGATGTGCACCATTCTCAAGCCCTTAGAGAAGTGGAATTTTGTGTCTGCATGCAGGCTTTTGTGCTAGCTCAGGCCTGCGAGGATGCCTGCCCTACTGCTAGCCTGCAGCTCCAGGCCCAGCTGCATTACCGACTGCATCGCAGCAAGCAGGCCATCCAGGTGTATGACAAGCTGTTCAAGGAGCAGAAGGTGTGTGCCAGTATCCAGGGCTGGGCAGGCGACATATCCATGGAGACTCCTCAGGCGGCATAACACAGTGATACTTAGGCATTGTAGCGTGTTTGGTGCTGAGTAAGGATATTGGTGTGAAGAGCAATGGTTCTGGGGTGACAGTGAGGTTGATAGCATGGACATTTAAATGCCTGGCCTTCTGGCCTTGCCAGGCTTTGGATGAATATCAGGGGGCTGTAGAAGGGTGTACATTACGGCCCTTGTGTTCCTGATGCGGATGTATTGCATTGCAACTCAAATGTATGACGCCTTGCACTGTCCTTCGTCTGGTGCGAAACATACATTTATACATCATACATATCTGACCATATTTTCTCCTGTATGCGGCTTCAGGAGGAGTCTCTGCAGCTTAAAACAAATGTTGTGGCGGCCTACGTGATGGCGGAGCTGTCCTCCGAAGTGCCTGGCCTGATCTCAGCCATGCAGGTGGGTGACTGTTTGCATGGGGACTGTTTGCATGGGGACTGCTTGCATGGGGGCTGTTTGCATGGAGACTGCTTGCATGAAGACTGCTTGCATGGACACTGTTTGCGTGAGGACTGTTTGCATGGAGACTGCTTGCATGGAGACTGTTTGCGTGAGGACTGCTTGCATGGAGACTGCTTGCATTAAGACTGCTTGCATGGAGACTACTTGCATGGAGACTGTTTGCATGAGGACTGTTTGCATGGAGACTGCTTGCATGAAGACTGCTTGCATGGAGACTGCTTGCATGGAGACTGTTTGCGTGAGGACTGTTTGCATGGAGACTGCTTGCATGGAGACTGTTTGCGTGAGGACTGCTTGCATGGAGACTACTTGCATGGAGATCGCTTGCATGGAGACTGTTTGCGTGAGGACTGTTTGCGTGGAGACTGCTTGCATGGAGACTGTTTGCGTGAGGACTGCTTGCATGGACAATGTTTACGTGAGGACTGCTTGCATGGACAATGTTTGCGTGAGGACTGCTTGCATGGATAATGTTTGCGTGAGGACTTCTTGCATGGACAATGTTTGCGTGAGGACTGTTTGCAGAGAGACTGCTTGCATGGAGACTGTTTGCGTGAGGACTGCTTGCATGGAGAATGTTTGTATGGGGACATTTTGTATGGAGACTGTGTACATGGGAACTGTGTGCATCAAGACTGTTTGCATGAGGAATGTGTGCTTGGAGGCTGTTTTCATGGAGACTGTGTGCATGGGGATTGTTTGAATGAGCCTGTGTGCATGGAGATTTCTTGTATGGGGACTGTTTGCATGGAGACATTTGCATGGAGAGTGTGTGCATGTTCAATTAAGGGCTACATTGAATAAGCTGAGGATAATGACAACCCCTAGTATCCATGGTTGTGAACCAAGAATTTCCGAACGAGCCCTTCAAAATGCAAGGTGCTCACTCTGAGCGCCATGCCGATTTAATTTCACACACTTGCTCCCTCCTACCTTGCTACCTCCTACCTTGTTCCCACCTACCTTGTTTGTTTCCTTTTTGGTTGCTCCTTACCGCCTTCAGCAGGCCGCTTGGCAGCCACCAATGGTCCGATGGTTCCAAATATTGCTTTGGGCCAACAAGTACCAGGCTACCCTGATTATGCTATAATTAAACACCACATTCCTAATTAAGGCTGAACCACTTCAAAGCACAAACAGACTAGCCCAATGAAGGAGACGTTTTCTTGTACCATGCCTGAATAATGCGCGCTGGATATATACCTCATGCCTGGCTCAGTGGCTTGGCCTGGCCTGGCCTGGCTCTCAGGGGCTTGGCTTGGCCTGGCCTAGCCTGGCCTGGCCTAGCCTGGCTCAGTGGCTTGGCCTGGCCTAGCCTGGCTCTCAAGGGCTTGGCTTGGCCTGGCCTGGCTCTTAGGGGCTTGGCTGGCCTGGCTCAGTGGCTTGGCCTGGCTTGACCTGGCTCTCAGTGGCTGGGCATGGCCTGGCCTGGCTTGACCTGGCTCTCAGTGGCTGGACATGGCCCTGGCCTGGCTTGACCTGACTCTCAGTGGCTGGGCATGGGCTGGCCTGGCTTGGCCTAGCACTCAGTGGCTTGGCCTGTCTTGGCCTGGCTCAGTGTCATGGCCTGGATTGGCCTGGCTCTCAGTTGCTTGGCCTGCCTTGGCCTGGCTCAGTGTCATGGCCTGGCTTGGCCTGGCACTCAGTGGCTTGGCCTGCCTTGGCCTGGCTCAGTGTCATGGCCTGGCTTGGCCTGGCACTCCGTGGCTTGGCCTGGCACTCAGTGACTTGACCTGGCTCTCAGTGGCTTGGCCTGGCTTTCAGTGGCTTGGCCTGGCCCTCGGTGGCTTGGCCTGACTTGACCGGGCTCTCGGTGGCTGGGCATGGCCTGGCCTGGCTTGACCTGGCTCTCAGTGGCTGGGCATGGGCTGGCCTGGCTTGACCTGGCTCTCAGTGGCTGGGCATGGGCTGGCCTGGCTTGACCTGGCTCTCAGTGGCTGGGCATGGCCTGGCCTGGCTTGACCTGGCTCTCAGTGGCTGGGCATGGCCTGGCCTGGCTTGACCTGACTCTCAGTGGCTTGGCCTGGCTTGGCCTAGCACTCAGTGGCTTGGCCTGGCTTGACCTGGCACTCAGTGGCTTGGTTGGCTTGACCTGGATCAGTGGCTTGGCCTGAACTGGCCTGGCTCTCAGTGGCTTGGCCTGACTTGGCCTGGCTCAGTGGCTTGGCCAGGCTCTCACTGGCTTGGCCTGGTTTGAACTGGCTCTCAGTGGCTTGGCCTGACCTGGCCTGACTTGGCCTGGCTCAGTGGCTTAGCCTGACTTGGCCTTGCTGAGTGGCTTGGCCTGACTTCGTCTGGCTCTCAGTGGCTTGGGCTGACTTGGCCATGCTCTCAGTGGCTTGGGCTGACTTGGCCTGGCTCTCAGTGGCTTGGCCTGACCTGGCCTGACTTGGCCTGGCTCTCAGTGGCTTGGCCTGACTTGGTCTGGCTCTCAGTGGCTTGGCCTGACCTGGCCTGACTTGGCCTGGCTCTCAATGGCTTGGCCTGGCTTGGCCTGGCTCTCAGCGGCTTGGCCTGACCTGGCCTGACTTGGCCTGGCTCTCAGTGGCTGGGCATGGGCTGGCCTGGCTTGGCCTGGCTCTCAGCGGCTTGGCCTGACCTGGCCTGACTTGGCCTGGCTCTCAGTGGCTTGGCCTGACCTTGCCTGACTTGGCCTGGCTCTCAGTGGCTTGTCCTGACTTGGCCTGGCTCTCAGTGGCTTGGCCTGACCTGGCCTGACTTGGCCTGGCTCTCAGTGGCTTGGCCTGGCTTGGCCATGCTCTCAGTGGCTTGGCCTGACCTGGTCTGACTTGGCCATGCTCTCAGTGGCTTGGCCTGGCTTGGCCATGCTCTCAGTGGCTTGGCCTGACCTGGCCTGACTTGGCCTGGCTCTCAGTGGCTTGGCCTGGCTCAGTTGCTTGGCCTGGCTCAGTTGCTTGGCCTGACTTGGCCTGGCTCTCATTGGCTTGGCTCATTGGCTTGTCGGTCTCAATTCGTGTAGGTCAGCAGTAATCAGAGCTTTGAGCTTGGATTCAACAAATCCTGCGCGCTACTTCACATGGGCGACTTCTCAGGAGCAGAGGCAGAGCTGCGCTTGGCCCTGAAAATGGGTGAGTGTGTCAGGGGAGGGCGTGCACGTCCCGAAAGGTAATGGTGCGGGAGACCAGAGGGATGGCGTTGCTTACTCGATGCAAGTGTGTCCCCCCCCCCCCCTCCCTTCCCTCTGCCCCTGTAACCCAGACCGGGAGATGCTGCACATGCAACCTCTTGAAGTCACATGCTGTGCACCGCCATCAGTGTGGCTGCTCACCACCTGCAAGTGTGCACCCCCCTCCCTGTCCCTGTCCCTATGGCCCAGGCCGTGAGGCGCTGTTTGAGGTGGATTGCAGCGAGGTAAAAGTGTTCACCATTTGCAAGTGTGCCCCCCCTCCTCCCACCTGTCCCTATGGCCCAGGCCGCGAGGCGTTGTTTGAGGTGGATTGCAGCGAGGCAGAAGTGGCTGAAGAGCTGGCCCCGCTCTCGGTGCAGCTGGCGTACGTGTTAGGCCGGCAGGGGCAGGCGGCTGAGGCGTTGCAAGGATATGAAGAGGTGCGCATGTGGAGGGGGGGGCTGGTTGAGGGGCTCCATATGACAGAAGAGGTGTGCATGTGGAGTGGGGGGCTGGTTGAGGGGCTCCACATGACAGAAGAGGTGTGCATGTGGAGTGGGGGGCTGGTTGAGGGGCTCCACATGACAGAAGAGGTGCGCATGTGGAGTGGGGGGCTGGTTGAGGGGCTCCACATGACAGAAGAGGTGTGCATGTGGAGTGGGGGGCTGGTTGAGGGGCTCCACATGACAGAAGAGGTGCGCATGTGGAGTGGGGGGCTAGTTGAGGGGCTCCACATGACAGAAGAGGTGTGCATGTGGAGTGGGGGGCTGGTTGAGGGGCTCCACATGACAGAAGAGGTGTGCATGTGGAGTGGGGGGCTGGTTGAGGGGCTCCACATGACAGAAGAGGTGTGCATGTGGAGTGGGGGGCTGGTTGAGGGGCTCCACATGACAGAAGAGGTGTGCATGTGGAGTGGGGGGCTGGTTGAGGGGCTCCACATGACAGAAGAGGTGTGCATGTGGAGTGAAAGACTGGTAAAGGGGCTCCACCGCTTGCGTCACGTGACAGGAGAGGTGCGCATGTGGAGTGGGGGGCTAGTTGAGGGGCTCCACATGACAGAAGATGTGTGCATGTAGAGTGAAAGACTGGTAAAGGGGCTCCACCGCTTGCGTCACGTGACAGGAGAGGTGCGCATGTGGAGTGGGGGGCTAGTTGAGGGGCTCCACATGATAGAAGAGGTGTGCATGTAGAGTGAAAGACTGGTAAAGGGGCTCCACCGCTTGCGTCACGTGACAGGAGAGGTGCGCATGTGGAGTGGGGGGCTAGTTGAGGGGCTCCACATGACAGAAGAGGTGTGCATGTAGAGTGAAAGACTGGTAAAGGGGCTCCACCGCTTGCGTCACGTGACAGGAGAGGTGCGCATGTGGAGTGGGGGGCTAGTTGAGGGGCTGCAACGATTGCATCTCCTGACAAAGTACCTGAGCCGTACCCATGCTGCTTTGTCTCCTCTTTAAGCGAAGCTGAACGCCCAAGCCGCTTTGCCCCCCCCCCCCTAAGCGAAGGTGCATTCTCAGCCGCTTTGCCTCCTCCTTAAGCTGAACGCCCAAGGTGCATGCCTCCCTCCTAATAAAGCAGGTAACCCAGCCGCTTTGCCCCCTCCCTGGCAAAGCCCTATGCTCCTGTGCTCTTGTGCCCTGTGCTCCTGTGCCCCTGTGCCCCTGTGCTCCTGTGCTGCTGGGTCGGCCTTGAGCTATCAGCAGTTTGCCGAAGCCCTCCCTGCCCCCTTTTGGCAGGTGCTGGCCAACAGCGCCATCAGCGAGGACGTTGTGCGCGCCATCGCTCACAACAACAATATCGCGGAGTCGGGGAAGGTGGACTCTGCCGCAGCGCAAAAAAAGTGAGTATAGGAAGATGGACGGGCGGGTAGAGACCTTGGCTTGCTTGACAGCAAGGTGCAGCGCAGAAATAGTGAGTACGGGAAGATGGGAGGGGCCGGTGAGAGACACCTACTTGGCATGCTATACTTTAAGCCCTTTGTTTGTGTTGAGACCTTGCTACTCTGTCTCTCATGAAGCTCGTTCTCGTTCTCTCTCCTGATATTTCTCATACCCCATCTTTTCAGGGCCTTAGACTTGCCTTTTGTCCCTGCTCCTCTAATTCTGTTATGCCCCTCCCAATGTCACTCCTGATATTTCTCATACCTCATTTTTTCAGGGCCTTGGACTTGCCCCCTGTCCCTACTCCTCCATTTCTGTGATACCCCTCCTCAATCTCACTCCCCTGATGGCCCTCAGGTATGTTGGCAACGCTGCAAAACGAATGGAGGGTCTGCTGGACCGGGATAAGGTGTGAGGGACAGGAGGGAGGGATGGGGTCAATAAATAGACACGTAATCATGAAGAATTGTTCAATCATGAATAATATATAAATCATGAATAATATATAAATCATGAATAATATATAAATCATGAATAATATATAAATCATGAATAATATATAAATCATGAATAATATACAAATCATGAATAATATATAAATCATGAATAATATATAAATCATGAATAATATATAAATCATGAATAATATATAAATCATGAATAATATATAAATCATGAATAATATATAAGTCATGAATAATATATAAATCATGAATTATATATAAATCATGAATAATATATGAATCATGAATAATATATAAATCATGAATAATATATAAATCATGAATAATATATAAATCATGAATAATATATAAATCATGAATAATATATAAATCATGGGTAAAATAAGCCACCTGTTCGGCCTGATCACTGGGTAGGGTTTCAGGGATGACTTCACAAATTGTCGCGCGCTCTGGGTCGCCAAGTTGTTATATTAATGATTTTTAAATCATTTAAACCATTTAAATCATTTAAATCATAGCGCGCACCCCCATACTAATTGTCTAGGCGCCTGACTGGCACTCCGCGCAGTGGCGATTTTGAATTAATACTAGCGCGCATCCAAGACACAAATCAAGTGGGTCAAACTAGCCACCTGTTCGGCCTGAGCTCTGGGTAGGACGAAGTGTTTAGTTCAGTGCATGCCAAAGCACCTATGAGGGGCCGCCAGCAGCCGGCCATAACGGGGCCCATTGGGACCAAGCATTGATTGGCCTGATGGTCGTTGGAGTACGGCATGCTACACCTATGGGGGGCCGCCGCTGGCCATTACTGGGCCGATTGGAACCAAGCATTGATCGGCCTACGGCCAAGAGCTGTGGGAGTAGGGCATGCTGCACGGGGCCTCCACAGCCGTAGGTCGTGATGTAGCTAAATTGTAGCTGAAGCATGCTAGAACAAGTGGTAGCCTACTAGGTTGCCAGGGATATAGGGGAAAGCAGGCTCTACCACTGGTGTGGTGCATTTGTCTTCCGCTGCTCGAAGCAAGTGCCGGCACACAAGCCTTGGTCAGGGTGAGAGGTCAGAGTGAGAGCATCCTGGTCGCCGCGCAAATGCTTTCCTGCCTTGCACATGCAAGACGGCAATTTATATCGCTAATTTCAAAATAGTAAAAAAAATGTTTTTTTTCTGATGTGTCTGTCTTGCCTCAGCAGCCCGCCATGCTCTGAGGCTCGGCTCACACTGATGCCTTGAAAGCAAATTTAATTTGTGAATGCAAGCAAACACAAATCGACCTTGACGCAATTCCTACCTTTGCTCCTACCACCGCAGCCCGCCATGCTGAGGCTTAGCTCGTATCTGGAGGCGCGTCTGTCGGGACCCCAGAAGCTGGCACTACACCTGAACCGGGCGCTGCTGTACCTCTTGTCAGGGCGGTACGACATGGCGCGTGACACGGTGGCGGCAGTGGGGCGGCAGTATGGCGAGTCCACGCTGCTGGTGCTGCTCAAGGCATCACTGCTTTCGGCAGAGGGCAAGGTGTGAATACGAGTGTGGGTGATGTGTGAATATGAGTGTGAATACGAGTTTGGGCTAGGTGTGAATCATGGTCTGCTGCTGGTGTTCTGGGATGATCGGTATCGAGTGGCAGCTGACAGCTTACAGCTGCCAGCTGCCAGAGGGTGGAAGCTGCCAGATGCCAGATGCCTCTTGAGTGGCAGCTTCCAGATGCCAGATGCCAGATGCCAGAGGTTGGAAGCTGCCAGAGGGTGGAAGCTGCCAGATGCCTATTGAGTGGCAGCTTCCAGATGCCAGATGCCAGATGCCAGCTGCCAGAGGGAGGTATGTTGGGATGTTTCAGGCTTTAGGCAAGGGCCGGCATTTTGCAAGGACCGGATGGATCGAGTGACGGTTGCAAGTCTCACAAAGCAAGGCCTGAAGTGGTTGGCTCTTGTCTGTACCGGTCTACAAGGTATGGCGGCATGCTCCCTCACGGTATGTTGGATTGGCTGCTTATTGTGTCGGCTGGCTCTTGACCCCAGAGGCCCTTGAAGGCCTGAAGTGGTAAGCTCTTGTCTGTACCGGTCTACAAGGCATGGCGGCATGCTCCCTCACGGTATGTTGGATTGGCTGCTTATTGTGCCGGCTGGCTCTTGACCCATGTGGCCCTTGAAGGCCTGAAGTGGTTGGCTCTTGTCTGTACCGGTCTACAAGGTATGGCGGCATGCTCCCTCACGGTATGTTGGATTGGTTGCTTATTGTGTCGGCTGGCTCTTGACCCCAGAGGCCCTTGAAGGCCTGAAGTGGTAAGCTCTTGTCTGTACCGGTCTACAAGGCATGGCGGCATGCTCCCTCACGGTATGTTGGATTGGCTGCTTATTGTGTCGGCTGGCTCTTGACCCATGTGGCCCTTGAAGGCCTGAAGTGGTTGGCTCTTGTCTGTACCGGTCTACAAGGTATGGCGGCATGCTCCCTCACGGTATGTTGAATTGGCTGCTTATTGTGTCGGCTGGCTCTTGACCCCTGAGGCCTTCAACAAAATATGCAAAATATATACTGGTACCGGTTTATATCGGGTTTATATATTCTTTTTTAATAAAAGATAAATCAAAGATAAATGGTTCAAAAAAAAAAATGTATGTACTGGTACTCTATTTTTTGCTAAGGCCTGAATCCCACTATTCAGGGCCGGGGTTGGGGTCTGATTGGCCCAGGGCCGCAAGCTCCTCGTGCTCACCCTCCCACCATTATAGGGCTGGTCTATACCGTAAATTGGCACTGGCATATACAGGTACCACGTATAAGCATATATGCTAATATACCATATACGTACCCACGAACCACGTTTTGCACTGCCTCTGTCCCACTCGCCAGGCTCAGGATGCCGATGCCGCGTTGGAGGCGTTTTGTGCGTCCCCACCCGCCGGTTGCTCGGTGACGCAGACCTTGCTGATGCGCGCTCAACTCGCGCTGGAGGGCGGCGGCGGCGGGGCGGCGAAGGCGCTGGAGCTTCTGTCCCAGCTTCCCTCAGGTGGCCGAGGTGGCGCTGGGGAGGAGCCCAATGTGGCCTATTCGGGGGCGGTGCTGGCATCGAGACTAGCGCTGTACCAGCAGGTCAGTGTGAATGTTGTACTAGTGTGACTAGTGTGAATGTTGTACTGGAAGATTAGTGTCACCACTGTGCTAACAGGTGAGTGTGAATGTTGTACTGCATGAGTAGTGTGATCGCTGTACTAGCAGGTCGGTGTCAATGTTGTACTAGGTCGACTGCTTGTGCCAACTGATGAGTGTGAATGGTGTACTGGATGACTAGTCTGACCGCTGTGCCAACTGATGAGTGTGAATGGTGTACTGGATGACTAGTGTGACCGCTGTGCCAACTGATGAGTGTGAATGGTGTACTGGATGACTAGTGTGACCGCTGTGCCAACTGATGAGTGTGAATGGTGTTCTGGATAACTAGTGTGACCGCTGTGCCACCTGATGAGTGTGAATGGTGTTCTGGATGACTAGTGTGACCGCTGTGCCAACTGATGAGTGTGAATGGTGTTCTGGATGACTAGTGTGACCGCTGTGCCAACTGATGAGTGTGAATGGTGTACTGTATGACTAGTGTGACCGCTGTGCCACCTGATGAGTGTGAATGGTGTTCTGGATGACTAGTCTGACCGCTGTGCCAACTGATGAGTGTGAATGGTGTACTGTATGACTAGTGTGACCGCTGTGCCAACTGATGAGTGTGAATGGTGTACTGTATGACTAGTGTGACCGCTGTGCCAACTGATGAGTGTGACTGGTGTTCTGGATGACTAGTGTGACCGCTGTGCCAACTGATGAGTGTGAATGGTGTTCTGGATGACTAGTGTGACCGCTGTGCCAACTGATGAGTGTGAATGGTGTTCTGGATGACTAGTCTGACCGCTGTGCCAACTGATGAGTGTGAATGGTGTTCTGGATGACTAGTGTGACCGCTGTGCCAACTGATGAGTGTAAATGGTGTTCTGGAGGATTTTTGTAAGCGCTGTGCTAACAGGGGTGTGTGAATGTTTGTACTGGAAGATTAGTGTGGTGGCAGGTCGGTGTGAATGTTGTACTAGAATATAAGTGTGATCGCTGTACCAGCAGGTCGGTGTGGATGTTGTACTAGATGACTAGTGTGACCACTTGTGCCAATTATGGGCCCACTTTATCCACATTAATGTGTCAGCTCTGAAGGTCCACGCCACGGCCCACACTTTTCAAGAACAGGGTTCAGAGTAATATTAAAAACAAAAAAAATCAAAGCTAAACAGGGTTTAGAATAATGGATCAAAACCCTTACATCAAAGCTGGGCAGGGTTAAGAAAAATGGGTAACAAACCCTTGAATCAAAGCTGAACAGGGTTTAGAGTCATGGTTTAAACACCCTTGAATCAAAGCTGAACAGGGTTTAGAGTCATGGTTTAAACACCCTTGAATCAAAGCTGAACAGGGTTTAGAGTCATGGTTTAAACACCCTTGAATCAAAGCTGAACAGGGTTTAGAGTCATGGTTTAAACACCCTTGAATCAAAGCTGAACAGGGTTTAGAGTCATGGTTTAAACACCCTTGAATCAAAGCTGAACAGGGTTTAGAGTCATGGTTTAAACACCCTTGAATCAAAGCTGAAGTGTGCCAGTCATATATGGTTGCCGCTCATATCTTGCCCCCGTCCTTGCCTGCTGCCCATTAGCTGGGGGACAATGCCAGAGCTGAATTGATGTTGGACGACGCGTTGGCCTTTTGGCAGAAGCAGCAGCAGCCTTCCGGGGGCCGCGCTGGGCGGCAGCCAGTTAGCGGCGCCTCTGCTGCCCAGGCTTGGTGCTTGCAAGGGCTGGTGGGGCTCAAGCTAAAGTCTGGCAATGTCGACGATGCGGTGCGCTACTACCGGCAGATGCATAAGCTTGCTGCCGGCGGGGGGGCGCAGCAGTCGGAAGCTTCGTCGGAGGTGAGAGGGGGCTGAAGGAAGAGGGGTGGGAGGGCAGTGGAGGAGATTGAATTCCTGCTTTTGTTAAGATTGGTTCAAATGGGCGGGGGGGCAGGGGCGGGGACCGAACTCCCGCATGTTCAGATTGGTTCAAATGGGAGGAGCGGGGGAGGGCATGAATGGTGATGTTGGGCGATTTAGTACGGTGGCAGGGCAGGAGGACAGGGTTTTTGAGGTGGGTAGCTATGTTGGGTGGTTCAGATCACGTTGTCTATTGTATATTCCGGATCAGTCGGCACTCAGTGGTTATGTTACTTGCTGTATGTACCCTGGGGCTCATCCTTTCAAGTGTATATGTTGGCCTTGTCTCGTAGATTCAGCCTAACAATATGCAAGGTTGCATGCATATCACAAGCAACGCATTGCCCAATCTCAAGCAACCCAACAAACAGCACCGAAATGGGTCCCTAAACCAACGGCCTCGTCCACGCCCGAAGGCTCCCAGCCACCGGACCCGTCCCTCCGTCGATATTTGCCCCCCCTCCGGCCACGCCCACCCCCGGCAGGCCGTTGCGCGTTGATTCTTATTTCTATGTACTGGGAGTAAGCAACGCGATCCTCCATTAAACTTGGTGGTTCACAGATTAAGCTCCCTACAAACGGACATCCTTTTGCTTTGAAACCGATGGAAACTAGGGAAATGAAGCCATGTTACGGTATTTAATTTCTGTGTCTCTAAGGGTTGCTGAACCATGACAGAGTAGTCGAGGTATGGCGACATGTGCCATGAGATAACCCGATATATCACGACGAGATGGACCAAGATATGCCCAGTACGAGGGGTGATACCCAAGGGCAGGGGTGGCGGGTAGGGACAATGCTAGACACAGGCAGCAGCAGCTGCCTGTGGGGAAAAGAGTAAATCACACATCAGGGTTGGGCCAAACCCGAGCACAAATATTGGCAGATATGTACAGATACACATGTACCGGTACCGGTACTATACTGACAGCGTTTGTAAAACTTCCGTCTGGTTTTGTTACGCCTACCGCTATCCTGATTGCGCGCGCGCCCCGCTGGAATTTTTTTGATGGTTTTCTTACACAGCACTATTTTTGTCAGGGCCAAAAATCATAGCCTTTCATGATCTACACCTTGTGTACACAGCCATTTCAGAAGCTGTGGCTGCTGGTGCTGTCCACACTTCAAGGTCAGTAGTACTTCAGGCTCTCACGTGTCCAACATTTTTCGATCCTGCCACACACGTCCCCGGAAATGTGTCTATATCCCGCAGCTCCTCTCTGTACACCCTAAA
Source organism: Limnomonas spitsbergensis (assembly GCA_037349105.1). Lineage (NCBI taxonomy): Eukaryota > Viridiplantae > Chlorophyta > Chlorophyceae > Chlamydomonadales > Limnomonas > Limnomonas spitsbergensis. The sequence continues at coordinate 820,381 of JAYJMM010000094.1, read as the reverse complement.
AAGGAATGAAGCTTGTGCGGCATCTAAGCAGGGTTACGGTGGCTGATGTGACTCACACCTTGATTCGCTGATCTCAAGTACCTAGCACCTAGGATTGCCTCTGACTTGTGAAGCCCCAAGCAGAGGGGGGTACCTCAAGAACAGGGGGGCCCCAAGCAGAAGAGTGAGAGAAGATTTACGCTAGTCTTGCAATGATTTTGCAAAATCTTGCAGAATCTACTGCATGATCTTGCGAAAAGATTTTGCATGGCTGCCCTCTCGCCCCACCGTGCAGGTGCTTGGACGCCTTATCCGAGCTGTGGCCATCACGGACACGAAGGAGGCAGTTGCAATGGTGAAGGAGCTGCCCGCCGTCAGCGCTGCGCAAGTGAGTTGTGGAGAGGACACCAGGGTAGACCAGGGCTTGCCCCAGGTGCCAGCCGGGCAGAGGGTTCAAAATTGCAGCACATGGCCCTTATGCTAGCCATGATACCGGTATTACAAATCGCTTTCTGACAGTGTTTTTTTAGTTAAAGTAGCCTCAGCCTATAGATAGTAAATTCACACTTCAGTTCTGTAGCCCTTGAGGAATTCGTGGTCTTGGGGGGAGGAGCAAAGGTGAGAGGTAAGAGAAGGGAGGAAAGGAAAAGAAAGATAGGAGAATATTTGAAAAGCCCCCCACACGCACACAGGAGGCCTATGTGTCAGTTTCATAGCTTAGGGGGGGAATTCGTTGTTGAAGGGGGAAGCCAAGGGGAGGTGGAAGGAGACGCGAAAAAAGAAAGAAAGAAAATGGAAATAACTCGGGAGCCCCAGGATTCTACCCTTTGGATTTCTGTACTGTTGCTTGCGTTCCCGGATCTCTCAGGGGGGGGGGGGTACAATTAAGTTGCAGGCTCGCTGAAAATATCGCTGGTGCACATATCTCCACAATGCCACTCATGACAGCTACCGCCAGGTTCCCAATGCGGCATTGTCAAAACCTCAAGCTTCGGCAGTTGTTTCAGAGCTATGGGGGCATCTCCACTTGATCCCGAGACAGGCCGTGCGTGCCCACTTTTCATCACACTTAAAGGAACTGACTTCCCACCTTGACAAATGGACAAAATCGATTTGTCAAGGTGGGAAAAGTATGTTCCTTCTTATTTTGAGGTTGCAGTGGGCCTGCTTTGGGGTTTTGGGTTTAGGGTTTAGTTATGGGTTTTGGGGATTAAACAAGGTCCTGGGCGCCGGCAGGTTTTCGATGCCAGAATGGCGAAGGCCAATATAATCCACCAAATTGAAACCTGGTATCGGTGCGCGCCTGCAAGGCCGCTTGTAGGCGTTAGCCGACACATCTTGCGGACTCGTTGGCTCAGCGAAAAGTGGAGATGTTAAATTGTAAGATCGTTGGAAGAGATCACCAAGTCATGTATCAGGGTTCAAGACTTCAAGCCCTAGTTTGCAAAATCCCATGGAAAAATCGAGAATCGTATAAATGTTGCGGCGCGCTTGAAGGGGTTGCCGGTCAAGGAAACATTTTGCAGTGTCCCAAGAAATCCTAACATCAAAAAAATCAACCGAAAAATAATACCTGGGCAGCGGAAGTCAACGGAACAAAATAGAGGGTCGGTTTGATCCATTTTTTGTCAAAAGGCCCCCAGGACCTTAGAAAATTCTGCTCCTTTTCATCTGGGCGTCGCAGTGGAGTCCTGCATGCCTAGGGTTTAGGGTTCATGTTTAGGTAGACCCTAAACCCTAAACCCCGTTGGCCTCCTGCATGTTTTGGGTTTAGATTTAGGTAGACCCTAAAGCCTGTTGGTTTTCTGCATGTCTGTTGTGATTGCTGTTTTTCTTCTGACTTTTCCGACAAATAGAGTGTTTGCTGTCTCTCTCTCAGACACGTTATTGTCCCCCTTTGACCTTTTCTTGGTGTTGGCGCTAATTATGGGGGTTAACTGCGTTGCAGGTGCGTAGTGTGGACGTGGACAACTTGGAGAACCAGACCCAGGAAGTCGGGGGCAGCTTCAAGAAGAAAGAGTCCAAGAAGGGGGATGTCGCAGATATGGAGGTGGAGCACAAGGTGCGGAAGGGTGGTAACAGGGGGCGGGGGGGCAGAGGGGGGTAGGCGTGGGCGCTAGGTCTGAGCCGCCAGAAAGAGGTGTACTGAGGAATGTCGCACAGTACATAGGGAGGGAAACGGTGGGCCCTAAGCTCATTCATCTTGAACTCATTTTCATTTTAAGGGGGCTCAAGCGTAAGGGTTGAGGGTACAAGCTCCATTTCACACTTCACAGTATGCTTCAGGGACCTCTTGCCTGGTTGATTTTATTCCACCGGTGTCTGGTTGTGTATCATGCGAGTGATGTAGCAGCATAGATTATTTCAGGGGGGGGCTTTTCTCCCGCACCCCCACCTGGGGGTGGCCTGCGGACCCCCATGGCGGGGGGGCCCGGGCGCCCCACCGCAACCCTGCCCCCACCGCAGCTCCGCCTCGCCTTCACCGCGATTAAATTGGACTTTTTGAGAGCCACAAAAATGGGGGGTAATTTAAGATTGGTCTTAAACTTTTTTTTAATAAAACTGTGGAACACCCTGACTGCCCAATACCCTGAACGTCCTCCTAAACCGCGTGCAGAAGACGAAGAAGCGGAAGCGTAAGGTGCTGCACCCAAAGGGTTGTAACCCTGAACCCTGTAATTTCACCGTTGCTTGGTTGCGACTTGTGTGCCATGTTTCTGGAGTTGTTTAGCGCCCTGACTGCTCCCCCAATCCCTTATGCAGAAGACGAAGAAGCGGAAGCACAAGGTTCTGCTCCCCAAGGGCTACAACCCTGAGCTGCCGGGGGGCGGGCTGCCACCGCCCAACGCTGAGCGTTGGCTGCCCAAGTGGCAACGCGTCGAGTTCAGGAAGAAGAAAATGAAGTCAGCGCAGCGCAAGAACGAGACGGTCAAGGGGAGCCAGGTGAGGTGCCCCCCTATTGAGGGGAACGAGGGAACGAGACGGTCAAGGGGAGCCAGGTGAGGTGCTCCCCTATTGGGGAAGGCTGGTGTTCTCCTTAGGCGCATATCATAGATTTGAAAAGCCCTCCCTCGTGTATGAAAACACGATTTGTTTCAATGCTGCCCTCAGGGCAAATTATCGACGAAAGCTCTGTTAATGTCTGACTGAAAAGAAAAAAAACTTGCGTCGGCAATGGATACTTAGTATATTCATGGATCCCTGAACCCCAATCAACTACAATTGTGAGGGAAGGCACAGCAAATCTACGGTATGGGAAAGGCTGTCGTGCTCCTGAGGTGCCTGTGGGGAAGGCTGATGTGTGCTTGAGGTGCCTGTGGGGACAATCTGCAAGACTTGGAGGTAGCAGGTGGGGAAAGGCTGCTAGACTTAGGTGGGATGGCTAGGCTGAGAGGATGCTGGTTGGATGGTTGCGACGCCAGAGGTGGGGTGGGTGTGCATAAGATTTAGTTTTGAAAGTCAGGGCTAGCTGTCATGTTGTTTTGAATTTGAGGCGGAGCACTGGTCCTGCCCGAAGGCATTTTGGGGTCAGCATCAGCGTCGCGGGTGTGTAGGGCCATTGGGCAGGGCGTGTCTTCTCTGGCTCGCCACATGTCGCCCGAGTTGGCTAAAGCCTTTGTGAAGATTATTATGGTGCATACCCGCTGGGGCCTGCTAAACGCTCGGGCGTGTGGGGCTGGTAGGGAATGACTGAGGTCAAGTCAAGCTACCATGCACAGCCTGGGCCATGGTGCAGCCATGCCACCCGCCTATGTGAGGAGGCAGGAACATGGATCCGGCGATCTAGACAGGGGGGGAGAGAGGATCGTGTGCCGGGTTCGATCCCTCAAACTTGGGGTATGGTTGCCACCAGTGTTGTGCCCCTAGACAATGCCCGCTGGTAAGCCTTGTTAACGACAGGATTCAGACGGTGCTATGCGATAACAGGATATGAGTCTATGACTACTATGAGAGGATGACGTTGCACCTCTGGGCCCTGCTGAAAAGGCTCGGCCGCGTGGGCGCCCAACAATTTGTTGGCAGAGGGTATGTTCAGCTAAGAGAGGAAGGAAAAAGAAGAGAGGGACACAAAGTAGAAGGAAAGGATCTCTCTCACCCCCAAAAGGAGAAGCAGTGCAAACTTACTAATATGAGTCAATGACGATACACCTCTGAGCCATGCTGAAATGAAGCCCGGACACGTCGGCAAACAAAAAGCGAATTCACTGATGAGTGCCTGGTGTTGTTGGCTGCTCCTGCAGGGTGCTGGAAAGGTGGACGAGAACCTGGACAGGAGCTCGGCGCCGCCTGTGGCTGCTCCCTCGGCCAAGCCAGTGCTTCCGACCAGGAAGGCAAGGGGCAAGAAATGAGAGAAGTATGCAGCGACCCCGCGCATCTAGTTTGTCGGATGTCGCTTGGAGAGGCAGGCGATCATGCTGTGTGTTTTATCATGGCAAACCTTGCAGGTGGCTTTGCTGAACATCAACATAATAACGAGAATGCTCAATTTTGTTGTCGTGTTGAGCTTTCTTGATGACAGGAAAGAAATGGTGCCGGCCCCCAAACATTCCCAACATGGCAACTTAGCTATATTATTACCATGAAATGTCGGTTCAGCCCCGCCTTGAAAACGTTTTAACTGACATGCCACATCCGGACTCGCCCACCTCAGCTAACCCCAACCACCAAAAAGGGAGCTTGAGTCCATCAGCATGCACCAGTCCAGCTACGGTATCACACCTCAAGTTTGGCCACTGGCCGCTGAGCCGTTGATGAACTCGGTTAGACATAGTAGCAAGTAGCTTATGAGCCAGTTGACGCACTAATTGCCCAGTTGGGCGCCCACATGGCCGAGCCTTGTTGAGCAGTGCCAAGAAGTGTAACGTCATTGACTGGTTGCCTATATCACTCCACCGGAGGTAATGGTATTGAGCGTTTGTTGGTAGCGTGTTGCCCGGGTTACCGGGTACGGCCGTTGGGGATAAAACAACCCTCCACCATATTTTTCGGGTATGATAAATCTCACCCTACCGTAATGTCCGTATAGTATCCGTGCCATTTCTCACCGCACCGTATTTCTTTGCCCGGGGGAACCTTGGGCCAACACCCTCAGCGCTGGAAAAGTGGCTCATCAAACACGGTATGGTATGGTATGGGACCCCCACGACATGGCTGCCTTGCAATACTTTTGGACTGGCGATAGGCGGGATCTTGGATTATTGGTTGCCTTTGCCCCTTGGACATCCAAATGGCTTAGCACCTCCGTCTTCATGTCACCCTTTGCCCAGCCTGGTAGCTGGAATTGAGCCTTCTCACCCCACGCGGCCGTCCGTTCAGCAGGGCCCAGCGGGTGACGGGTGTGCACCATTCTTAACCCTTTGCCCTGCGGCTGTTCTTCCGTGGCGCGAACGCTCCACCTCGTACTCCGATCCCCTCGAGCTTTATGTGGTGGACTCGTTTGAACTGGACTGGACAGCTTTGGCCTTTGCCACCACCTCCACTGAAACTCGCTGGGCCGGGACAATGATGGCGCAAGTGGGTCTGACGGCAGCTGCCCCCTCGGTCCAACCTGTCCTCAGGCGCAAGGGTCAGCCCTATCTCGTTTGAACTGGACTCAGAGCGATAGCCTCCGCCACCACCTGCACTGAAACTCAATGTGCCGGGACAGTCAATCATCGAATGACGTTACATCTCTGGGCCCTGCTCAAAAAGCCTTGGCCGCCTGGGCGCCTTCCTCATAGGGGCAGAAAAAAAAGTAGGAAAAGGGGTAAATAAATAAAGTGAAGGGGCAGACAACATACTTCAAAGGAAAGGCAAAGAAAGTGACAGTGATGGCGCGAGTGACAAAATGACGGCGGCTGCCCCGCCCCTCGGTCTAACCTGTCCTCAGGCGCACTAGGGTCAACCCTATCTCGGGATCCCTTGCCGCCCTCGGATGGCCTTGAGGGATGCGAGTGAGGGTGCATCCCCGTGTAACTGAGTGGGCGGCTGGGTACGGGCTGGGGCTGCCAGGCTCAGTCAATGACATAGCACCTCTGGGTCCTCCTCAAAAAGGCTCGGCCGCGTGGACGCCAGGATAGGCTGAGTGCCACCAGCATAACCGGTCTGACCAGACTGGTACATGACTACTGGTTACCACCACTGCGCTACGTCCCACTGGCGCCCCCTGCTTGGCCGCATGCCCTGGCAGGGTCCGCCCCTAGATGTAGCATTGTCTAGTCAAAAGCCTCCACACAGCTATAAGCCGGGGAGATCGGTTCAGAAATGTTGTCAGGAAAGCGGTCGTCTATGGCTGGTAAGGAACAGGTGTCGAAGACACGATATACATGGCTCCGCGGAAAAGTTTCTTGAGGAGCTGAAGTATCTGACTTGTTTGCCTTTCCTTATTTTTTCCTCTTCCCTTTAGTTTCTTCTTTCCTCCCATCTGCACAGTTGGGCGACCTTGCGGCCGAAATTTCTTGAGCAGGGCCCAGAGGTGTAGCATCATTGACCTACCACGGTCTGCCAACCTGCCCCAGCTTGGTTGCCCCTCACTTTTAAGGAAGGGGCGATCATGCGGTCGAGCCTTCTTGTGCATGATCCAGAGGTGTAACGTCAACTGTTAAAGGGCCACCAGCTATCCGGGCGAGGGTGTTGCTTGACATGCGCCGGGGCTTCTCGCGATCGTTCGGGCTAAACGGCCTGAGTGGTTACATACCCTTAGCCCTTGCATACAGGCTCACTGGCATGGAGGCTTTCTCGCCTCCTGTCCATATATTCGGGTGCCATGTGCCTCCTACCTAGGCATGGTAGGTACCTGGAAGTTAGATTGATCATTACCTACCAGCGCCACAAATACGTGGTAACAGGGCTCGGTGAGTATGCACTAATGCACCGTTCTAAACTGACGTGGAGCATGGACTTTCCTAGCACTATCTCTCTTCACTACAGGCACGACTGGCCAATTCCAACGATTAAAAATGATATGATTCGGTGCATGTTATACCTTTCAGGTGCCACGTAGTACTTACCCTTTTCTACCATGGTCCACATCTTTCTAAGCAGCCTTCCCCATGCAAAGTTCAGTTCTTTCTTTCACAAAGCAAGCTTCCCAAAGCTCATTTTTTCTAGCCGCAGTTTATAGCAAATGTCCTTTATTCCACTTCTCTTATTTCATATTATCATCTTTTGCATGCAACTGTATGCATGTGCACATGCAGGTGTTGGATGCCACAAATCTTCAGATCTTTACAATGTATAAATGGTTTAAACATTATCCTACCAATCAAACTAACTCGACGGTTTCTGCCATACAAAGCATCATTTTTGGTTTCTGCCATACAACATCAATGAATGTCAAACAGCGTTTTTTATGTGGAATATTAACGGGAAACATATTTGTTCAAATAATTGTTTGCATTCATTATTCTCAGCCACTGTGTATGCACATTTATATACCGCATGAATTAATCCCATCTATTTATGCACCCCCCTACTTTTCTTCCGTGGTCAACACCACGCACTTGTCACAATCTAAAATAGATCAGTTATTTAGAGACCCAAGGGCAGGGGCGCAGCCTGTGAAGGGTAGACAACCTTGTTATTATCCATGGTCACGGCCTCATTTAGCGCAAACAGACGACCCTCGCTGGTGGCGCTGGTCTTGATCGAGATGGCAGCGTCAGCCATAACACTTCCCACTACGTGCGTGTTGACCTCGAACGTAGCTGATGACCCGAGTTGCCAGAACACGTTCTTGGCCTGGGCCTCGCCGCGCAGCTCCATCTTCAGACCCGTGGTCATCTACAAGTTGTACATAAACGAGGCAGACACTGTCAGACCCATTCCAAAGAGGGGCACACAGGACCAGCTTGACATAACAAGGCAAACAATGTCTTAACCATTCCAAAGAGGGGCACACAGGACCAGCTTGACATAACAAGGCAAACAATGTCTTAACCATTCCAAAGAGGGGCACACAGGACCAGCTTGACATAACAAGGCAAACAATGTCTTAACCATTCCAAAGAGGAGCACACAGGACCAGCTTGACATAACAAGGCAAACAATGTCTTAACCATTCCAAAGAGGGGCACACAGGACCAGCTTGACATAACAAGGCAAACAATGTCTTAACCATTCCAAAGAGGGGCACACAGGACCAGCTTGACATAACAAGGCAAACAATGTCTTAACCATTCCAAAGAGGGGCACACAGGACCAGCTTGACATAACAAGGCAAACAATGTCTTAACCATTCCAAAGAGGGGCACACAGGACCAGCTTGACATAACAAGGCAAACAATGTCTTAACCATTCCAAAGAGGGGCACACAGGACCAGCTTGACATAACAAGGCAAACAATGTCTTAACCATTCCAAAAAGGGTCACACAGGACTAGCTTGACATAAACGAGGCAGAGACTGTCAGACCCATTCCAAAGAGGGGCTCGCAGGACCAGTTAGACATAACAAGGCAAACAATGTCTTAACCATTCCAAAAAAGGGGCACCAGATATCTCATTTTAAGCTAGCAGAGCTCAACAGTTGGGCACCCACTCGGCCAAGCTTAGGTCAAGGCCCAGATATGACACATCTTTGACAAATGTAGCTAGCAGGGTGATAAGCTAACCTGAGGGCGCACGGAATTACCGGCAGTTGTAATATTTCCAAGCCTGTTGGTGTGACATTTTAGATTCCTAGGATTTCCCAAACTATCTGGGCAGTAGCTGGGCATGGTAGGAATCAAAAAAACTATGCCTATTTTTTATTCCTACCCAGCTAAAAGATATGAGTTGGCTCCAATCGCCTTGCATAACAATTAGGTATCAGTAAACCACCATCACATGTAACAATTTTCATTGTCAAGTTTCATTCATCTGCCTGTCTATCAAATTGTCAGGCACCACTGCCCAGATAATAGATTGCACTTACCAGTAGCGTGGATGCAACCTGGAAGATCCACACTCCCTCGGGGTCAGCAGACTCTAGGTACATGGTTCCGGAAGACACCTCCAGCACGCCGTTGGACTTGTACAGGCCGGGGGTGAACCTCTTGTTGCCCATGTTGACTTCAGTGATGATGGTGGCACCCTCGCGGTTCTTGGCGTCCAGGTATGCCTTGGTCAGGTCTTGCTTGCCTTTGGCCGCCTCCTGGGTGGTTGCGCGGCCGTTGGGCTCGGGTGTCGGGGTGTAATCGATATTGCTCTCTCCAGTCACGGATGAGCCGGGGCTGACGCCAAGAAGTCCGCCGAGCGTAGTTTCACCCTTAACACATTTGACGGCACAAAATCATTGCTTGTCAGCAAAAATAACAGCATAGTAAAAACAGCACAACGATACTGTACTTATTTAACCAACTCAGATGTATTTAACTCATATTGGAAAGCAGCTGCTGGTTTACATTGTCAACAAAGGTGCCTCAGTGATACACCGTGAAGCACAGTTGATTGACATCACTCCTAACCAGTCACTGCTGAAACAAACATGGCTGCTTGTTAAAACAGAAGAATTCTCCGGTCCCTAATCAGTTATGAATCAGCCAGGGTGCAAATGACTGTTCTTTAGCAAGACCTAGGGTATCGGTAAGGTATCTATCAGAGCAGTTATCAAGACAATGTTCACATCAGATACCATCAGTTGCCTTACCGCGTTGGTGACCGTGGCGTAGGCAAGAACCGTGAACTTCTCAGCATAGCCGAGGTCGACAGCGAGGGGGGAGGTGGACTCAGGGGCGTAGATTGGAATGTCCTTGTAGGGGATAACCTCCTCATTCGGGGCGACCTGCTCAATGTCTTCGGTGTCAATAAAAAGAACTACATTCAGCGCGCGTGCTGCATCAGTGTTGACGATGAAGGACGAGGCCACGAGGAACAGCGCCATGGCGCATTGCAGCTTTGATACCATCTGCAGGCGGGAGGAAGCAGCAACGGGAATGGCTGTCAGTACTGTCAGCATGATAGCTAGACTGACTCACGAGTGGACTTTTTCTTCACCAGTTTCCCCAAGGCATGAGGGAGATAAGGGGATGGACATTGAATAGTCACAAACCAGTTGGGCATCGCAGCAAGTGTGAATGACTGTTTTCATTGGCCCACCAGCCATCCAGCAGCATTGATTGCAACATGCATGTTATCACAATGCTAGCTGAAAGAAAAGGAACTAGTAAGCAAGGGGGGTTTACAGCGCAATAAGGCGTGGATATATGGCTGTCATGTTATAACGCGGGGAATTGCAGGTCGAATGGGCCCTCCGATCTACACTTCTACCGGCCGCCAGCTGCTGCCCGCCTCATACGTGGACACCGGCCTGCTGCTGATACGACCCCCGTATTCCTCAAGCCACGCTCAGGCGTTTTCTGTCCTTCTTTCTTTTGATCGACCATGGCATGACTCACACAGGATTAACGCTAAAATTAAGACTGATGGCAGCAGTCAACCCATCAAAGATCACTAGCTACAGTCATCAGAGACGCTCATAACCTCGTATGTACTCGAGGCTTGCGAGTTTTAAAGGCGGTCAGTTTATAGCTGGGGCCTGGTGCTCAACTGACCTTGGTCGCTGACTGGAGGTAGTCGATGAGCAGCTACGGACAGGATAGAAATGAGACGGGGGAGGGCTTCAGGGTTCGTAGGTGGGCGGCCGGTCGATGATGAGGACAGATGGTAGCCAGTGATGATGATGGATAGGATAAAGCCAACATTTATAGCTGTGGGATGCATGGTCTCCCCGCCTATGTTGTACGGTTTGAAATATATCACGAAATGCCATGCATTCAGTAATGAATACGTCAGAATATGCCTACACGTGTCACAATTGCAGGGCATGAGTAATATCACTAGTCCCCAGTCATCACGAGCCACTTAAATTGGAAAGTCGTACTTTCCGCTCGCAGCAAAGTTCGGCATCTTATACGTTTGACGCAGCGCACATGAAGGGTCCTTGAAGAGGACGTCGATGCATGGACCGTAACTGGCCAATGCAGTACATATGTGCTGTGCCTGGACTGTGCCAACGATGCATGGAACAGGGTACTGTGTCTGGACTGTGCCAACGCACGATGCATCGAACAGGTTGCCCCCGCCCACCGCTCAGCAGCCGGTGGGTGGGTGGCGGGTGCCCCTCGCTCTGACGTTGGTTCTGCACGTTACCGCCGGTACTTCAATCAACAGTTCGCCCCCTTCCCCTCCTCGACCTCACGCAATTCTGCAGGTCGCCGGTAGTTCAGCCAATAGTTCGACCCTCCCCTGGTGCCCCCCCTCCCCATGACATCGATCATTCTCAAGGTTACGGGTAGGTCAACCAATGGTTCAACCTTTTCAAGGTAGGTGCCCTCCCCCACGACCTCGATAAGATACCGGTAGTGCATAGCAACCAATCGTCCGATCCCCCTCGGGTGTCCCTGTCCCTCAACATCAAAAGCAGTGGTTGACCTAATATCTCGTGATCTACCCCTCAGCCCCTTGCGTTGCTCTGTCGGCGCCCCTCAACGAAATCATCCTGTCGGTTACCTGTTGCTCATCAAGGTGAGCCTAAGAACGGCGTCTCAGGCGGATTTGTTAGTTCTTCATCCCTTTGCCCATTCCCTTATGCCGGTCACTGGCTCACTGCTGGATTGTGTGACGGTGACGGCGCGGATGTGGCTTCATTCGGCCTCGTGCTCTGTTCCCCTCACTCTATCTCACAACCCCAAGGTGGCAGCTGGATTTTCTTTCCTTCGGTGTAAAGCCTTACCACTCGTCTCATGTATTCCTTTTCCCTGCTGCCCCCCAGCCCCTCTTTCCCTTCAATTTCCCTCCATCCACCCCCCTGATTTTCCCTGACAGCCGGATTGTTGGCACCCGCATGACCCACTTTTCTAACGGGGTCCAGAAGCGTTAATAAGACACTGGCCGGTATCACTGTCTGTATTGGAGTGGAGCGAAAGCATGGCAGAGAATCATGGCGTGTTGCTTGGCTGCCCATGCAGTTCCCTACTTTCGTACAGCTTCGTCTTCCACACTACCGGTACCGGTATTTGGTGTTTCCCCACGCCCTGGTTTGTGCCTGGTTTCCGACGTGACACCTCTGGGACCTGCTTGAATGTGTATGGTTGTGTGTTGATTGGTTGCCTGACTTTATTTTTCCTATGTTTACGGGCATCTGTCCCATGCATCAACTGTGATCTCCCCCTGGACTAAAAACTTCGCACATCTGCACTACACGATGACAGACCCTGTAGAACATGCAGAGGCCCTGATCAGTCATGACCTATGCCACTGGCCAGTTAGTGATATTTGAGAAATGCTCTTCTTCATATCCTCAGCTCCGACTTGAACACCACAGCACATCCACGTATCCAAGGCCCGGAGGTGATACGTCATTGATTTCCACGTATGCCGGAAGATGCTTTGCCACCAGTTTAATTTGAACGCCCTTACGCAACATTTCTGCTACATCAAGGCCTGCAACCGAGAAGTCCTAGTACAACAAGTCATGTCGCATGGGCCATCAGCCCAGTCGAGCCCTTACCCTCAGGCAACCTGATGCACCGTTCTAAACCCTCAGGCAACCTGATGCACCGTTCCAAACCCTCAGGCAACCTGATGCACCGTTCCAAACCCGCAGGCAACCTGATACACCGTTCCAAACCCTCAGGCAACCTGATGCACCGTTCCAAACCCTCAGGCAACCTGATGCACCGTTCCAAACCCTCAGGCAACCTGATGCGCACTCAAATAATTCAAATACGCGATGGCAGCCCAGTTCCCCACTCATTCGCCCTCCTTCTCTACTAGCACAAACAGGTCAGTGCCCGCCATCTTGGTGCGGCCATTCAGGAACGGCAGCTCGATCACGCAGGCGGCCTCGACCACAACGCCACCGACTTTCTCTACACAAGCAGTGCAGACAAAGGAGTTAGGGCATGGGTCACCGGTTCCTGTGGGGCCCTAACAGAGAGGGTTTAGGGTTGGCGGTTTTATGGGGCATAAGCAGAAAGAGGGTTTCGGGTGAAGGTTACCGTGTTTTGTCTTGGGCACAAGCAGCATCAGGGTTCGGGTTCAGTTTAAAAGAATATACATGAAACAGTCAAGCAGAAAGGCAAGAAGCAGTCTAGCAGAAGGGCAAGAAGCAGTCTGGCAGAAAGGCAAGAAGCAGTCTAGCAGATAGGCAAGAAGCAGTCTAGCAGAAGGGCAAGAAGCAGTCTAACAGAAAGGCAAGAAGCAGTCTAGCAGAAAGGCAAGAAGCAGTCTAGCAGAAGGGCAAGAAGCAGTCTAACAGAAAGGCAAGAAGCAGTCTAGCAGAAAGGCAAGAAGCAGTCTAGCAGAAGGGCAAGAAGCAGTCTAACAGAAAGGCAAGAAGCTGTCTAGCAGAAAGGCAAGAAGCAGTCTAGCAGAAAGGCAAGAAGCAGTCTAGCAGAAAGGCAAGAAGCAGTCTAGCAGAAAGGCAAGAAGCAGTCTAACAGAAAGGCAAGAAGCAGTCTAGCAGAAAGGCAAGAAGCAGTCTAGCAGAAAGGCAAGAAGCAGTCTAGCAGAAAGGCAAGAAGCAGTCTAGCAGAAAGGCAAGAAGCAGTCTAGCAGAAAGGCAAGAAGCAGTCTATCAGAAAGGCAAGAAGCAGTCTAGCAGAAAGGCAAGAAGCAGTCTAGCAGAAAGGCAAGAAGCAGTCTAGCAGAAAGGCTAGAAGCAGTCTAGCAGAAAGGCAAGAAGCAGTCTAGCAGAAAGGCAAGAAGCAGTCTAACAGAAAGGCAAGAAGCAGTCTAGCAGAAAGGCAAGAAGCAGTCTAGCAGAAAGGCAAGAAGCAGTCTAGCAGAAAGGCAAGAAGCAGTCTAGCAGAAAGGCAAGAAGCAGTCTAGCAGAAAGGCAAGAAGCAGTCTAGCAGAAAGGCAAGAAGCAATCTAGCAGATAGGCAAGAAGCAGTCTAGCAGAAGGGCAAGAAGCAGTCGAGCAGAAGGGCAAGAAACAGTCTAGCAGAAGGGCAAGAAGCAGCCTAACAGAAAGGCAAGAAGCAGCCTAACAGAAAGGCAAGAAGCAGTCTAGCAGAATAGCAAGAAGCAGTCTAACAGAAGGGGAAGAAGCAGTCTAGCAGAAAGGCAAGAAGCAGTCTAGCAGAAGGGCAAGAAGCAGTCTAACAGAAGGGCAAGAAGCAGTCTAGCAGAAAGGCAAGAAGCAGTCTAGCAGAAAGGCAAGAAGCAGTCTAACAGAAAGGCAAGAAGCAGTCTAGCAGAAAGGCAAGAAGCAGTCTAACAGAAAGGCAAGAAGCAGTCTAGCAGAATAGCAAGAAGCAGTCTAACAGAAGGGCAAGAAGCAGTCTAGCAGAAGGGCAAGAAGCAGTCTAGCAGAAAGGCAAGAAGCAGTCTAGCAGAAAGGCAAGAAGCAGTCTAGCAGAAAGGCAAGAAGCAGTCTAGCAGAAAGGCAAGAAGCAGTCTAGCAGAAGGGCAAGAAGCAGTCTAGCAGAAGGGCCTGAGCAAGAGCAGTGCAAACATATGGATGTAAGCCGGATCCAGCCACACAGCATTTCTTTACACAAGCAGCGAGTGATTTAGGGATAAGGGTGGCGGGCCTCAGCACAGGCAATGCTAAAAGATACGAATCAGCTCCAATGAACACAAGCCAATGGCATCTGGGTGCCATGGTGCAGGGGCACAATGGGGATGTCAAACAAATCGGCATACGACCAGCGGCCCAAGTAGCAAAGCATCCTACTCCAGGCCCCCACGGCCGTGACGCAGCTGAAATGTAGCTGAGGGCCACACCACGGCCGTGATGGGGCATTCAGCTACAAACTCTCGTAAGAGAACAGTGCTGGACGCTGGTTGCTCAAAGCCGGTGAAAAACGCTGCAGTCAGGCTACAGAGAAGCCAGGTGGTAGTTGCAAGCGTGCAATGATCTATTAGGTCCAAATATCTGATCATCATTAATTCAGCAACAAGTGTCTGAGATGGGGGCTACTAGATAGCCAGGTTTGGAGAGCTTGCCACCAATGATTACCACCAGGGTTTATAGCATCACCAACCACCAAACGGACAGTACAGCACACGAGGCAAACACGGCTTTGCTTAAGGGTCCCTGTGCACGATACGCCCTGAAGCGTGGATTTAGGAAGCCACCCGTTCGGCCGCAGCACTTGGTGAGCTACCACAAAATAAGATTTAACGGCCCCCCCCGCTCCTTCTTTGGGGGGCTAGTGCGCTTTTGGTGATGGTGTGCGTTTCATAATGCTGTGGTTTCAGATTTTAGGGGGGGGGGCAGGTTTAAATCCTTCAACCCCTTCAACATAAAACCCTCACAGCACCAGCAGAGCTTGGTGCAGCCATCTTATACTGGTGCTTACTTACGAGGCTGATGCCAGGGTTCCAGAAAAGACCAGGTTGGAAACCTGAACCCTCTTAGCCTGAACCCTCTTTTAGCCTGAAACCTTCACAGCACCAGCTTGGTGCCTCCCATGGCAGGCAGGTTATCAAACCTGAACCCTTCACCCCTATACCCTGCTTACTAATGAGGTTGATGCCAGCCACCATGGTGCCTCCCGTGGCAATCAGGTCATCCACCTGAGAGACAAGGGATGGAGGCAGCCTGGTCAGGCGGAGAGGGCAGGCAGGGCAGCCTGATCAGCCGGGGAGGGAAGGCTGGCAAGGCAGCAGCGTGACCCGGCAACAGAGTGCACGGATCAGGGTGCAGCGCGGTCAAGCAGCTGAGCCAGGGTGAGCATTGCGCAAGCAGACTGGCAGCAGCGTGACCAAGCCACAGCATGACCACACACCAGGGTGCAGGTTGAAGAATGCGGCGCGGTAAGGCAGCTGGGTCAGCCAGGGGTAGCAGGCAGGCTAACAGCAGCGTGATCAGGCCACAGCATGACCTCGCAACAGGGTGCTGGGAAAAGGGTGCAGTTTAATTAAGCAGCTGGATCAGCCAGAGCAATCAGGCAGGCTAAGAGCAGCGTCATCGATCCAGAGCATGACCTAGCAGCTGAGTGCCAAGGAAAGTGTGGAGCATAGTCAAGCGGAAACGTGATAATCAGGCAGGCAAGGATCATTTTTGCAGTCCAGCCGATCAGCCCGGCATCACCCTTTTATCACACACCCCATAAAAACCAACCCGGAGCCCAACACTCTGCACCCAGCATCTGATATCATGACCGAAGCATTAAATCTGGGTTCTAACATATAAATCTGAGAAGCCCCATGGCCGTGATTTCCTATGCTACGATTGCTCACCAAAACCTCAGCCACGCCCTTAAACAATATTAGCAATCGCGGCATTTTAACTACAAGATGCCCTTCCAATACAACATGGTGGCAGGTTGGTGGGCAGGATGAGTGTGGCTTGCTGCGGCACTCGCCCAAACAAGGCATCCACCGTGCAGCCATTCACAAATCGAAAAGCAGAGGTTGAAAGCGACACTGCACGCAGACTCTTCCTAATCACCGGGCGCCGCTCACTGAACAAAAGGGGAGCGGTGGCTAAAGGTCGTGCTGTCCCGCCCCGAACCGCTAGCTGCATCTCTCCTCTCACAAGCAGCGCGTGCTGACATCGTCTAGGATAAATAATTCCCATCAAACCTCAACTGCAATCCCACAGCAAAATATTGATTGAGGAGGGGAAATTGGCATCCATAAGCAGCTTCACTCCTCCCACCAGCATGATGTAGGGTTTAGGGTTTCCATGTACAGCATCCCCTCTCACCAGCATGATGTAGGGTTTAGGGTTTCCATGTAAAGCATCCCCTCTCACCAGCATGATGTAGGGTTTAGGGTTTCCATGTTAAGCATCCCCTCTCACCAGCATGATGTAGGGTTTAGGTTTTCCATGTACAGCATCCCCTCTCACCAGCAGCACACGTTGACAGGATGTAGGCTAAGGGTTCAAGGTTTCCATGTACAGCACCACCCTTCTCACCAGCAGCACGCGCTGGCCGGGCTTCACGGCGTCTGCATGCAGCTCAATCTTGTCCACTGAGTACTCGGTGATATACTCCTCGGACACCTTGGCGCCTGAGAGAGGGGAAGGCTAAGAGTTCGGGCTTGGGGAGTACTGGCTTGGGGAGTATGGGCTTGAGGAGTATGAGCTTGGGGAGTATGGGCTTGGGGAGTATGGGCTTGGGGAGTACTGGCTTGGGGAGTACTGGCTTGGGGAGTACTGGCTTGGGGAGTATGGGCTTGAAGAGTACTGGCTTGGGGAGTATGGGCTTGGGGAGTATGGGCTTGGGGAGTATGGGCTTGGGGAGTATGGGCTTGGGGAGTATGGGCTTGGGGAGTATGGGCTTGGGGAGTATGGGCTTGGGGAGTATGGGCTTGGGGAGTATGGGCTTGGGGAGTATGGGCTTGGGGAGTATGGGCTTGGGGAGTATGGGCTTGGGGAGTATGGGCTTGGGGAGTATGGGCTTGGGGAGTATGGGCTTGGGGAGTATGGGCTTGGGGAGTATGGGCTTGGGGAGTATGGGCTTGGGGAGTATGGGCTTGAAGAGTATGGGCTTGGGGAGTATGGGCTTGGGGAGTATGGGCTTGGGGAGTATGGGCTTGGGGAGTATGGGCTTGGGGAGTATGGGCTTGGGGAGTATGGGCTTGGGGAGTATGGGCTTGGGGAGTATGGGCTTGGGGAGTATGGGCTTGGGGAGTATGGGCTTGGGGAGTATGGGCTTGGGGAGTATGGGCTTGGGGAGTATGGGCTTGGGGAGTACTGGCTTGGGGAGTATGGGCTTGAAGAGTATGGGCTTGGGGAGTATGGGCTTGGGGAGTATGGGCTTGGGGAGTATGGGCTTGGGGAGTATGGGCTTGGGGAGTATGGGCTTGGGGAGTATGGGCTTGGGGAGTACTGGCTTGGGGAGTATGGGCTTGGGGAGTATGGGCTTGGGGAGTATGGGCTTGGGGAGTATGGGCTTGGGGAGTATGGGCTTGGGGAGTATGGGCTTGGGGAGTATGGGCTTGGGGAGTACTGGCTTGGGGAGGATGGGCTTGGGGAGGATGGGCTTGGGGAGTATGGGCTTGGGGAGTATGGGCTTGGGGAGTATGGGCTTGGGGAGTATGGGCTTGGGGAGTATGGGCTTGGGGAGTATGGGCTTGGGGAGTATGGGCTTGGGGAGTATGGGCTTGGGGAGTATGGGCTTGGGGAGTATGGGCTTGGGGAGTATGGGCTTGGGGAGTATGGGCTTGGGGAGTATGGGCTTGGGGAGTATGGGCTTGGGGAGTATGGGCTTGGGGAGTATGGGCTTGGGGAGTACTGGCTTGGGGAGGATGAGCTTGGGGAGTATGGGCTTGGGGAGTATGGGCTTGGGGAGTATGGGCTTGGGGAGTACTGGCTTGGGGAGTATGGGCTTGGGGAGTATGGGCTTGTGGAGTACTGGCTTGGGGAGTATGGGTTTGGGGAGTATGGGCTTGGGGAGTACTGGCTTGGGGAGTACTGGCTTGGGGAGTATGGGCTTGGGGAGTATGGGCTTGGGGAGTATGGGCTTGGGGAGTATGGGCTTGGGGAGTATGGGCTTGAAGAGTACTGGCTTGGGTAGGATGGGCTTGGGGAGTATGGGCTTGGGGAGTATGGGCTTGGGGAGTATGGGCTTGGGGAGTATGGGCTTGGGGAGTATGGGCTTGGGGAGTATGGGCTTGGGGAGTATGGGCTTGGGGAGTATGGGCTTGGGGAGTATGGGCTTGGGGAGTATGGGCTTGGGGAGTATGGGCTTGGGGAGTATGGGCTTGGGGAGTATGGGCTTGGGGAGTATGGGCTTGGGGAGTATGGGCTTGGGGAGTATGGGCTTGGGGAGTATGGGCTTGGGGAGTATGGGCTTGGGGAGTATGGGCTTGGGGAGTATGGGCTTGGGGAGTATGGGCTTGGGGAGTATGGGCTTGGGGAGTATGGGCTTGGGGAGTATGGGCTTGGGGAGTATGGGCTTGGGGAGGATGAGCTTGGGGAGTATGGGCTTGGGGAGTATGGGCTTGGGGAGTATGGGCTTGGGGAGTATGGGCTTGGGGAGTATGGGCTTGGGGAGTATGGGCTTGGGGAGTATGGGCTTGGGGAGTATGGGCTTGGGGAGTATGGGCTTGGGGAGGATGAGCTTGGGGAGTATGGGCTTGGGGAGTATGGGCTTGGGGAGTATGGGCTTGGGGAGTATGGGCTTGGGGAGTATGGGCTTGGGGAGTATGGGCTTGGGGAGTATGGGCTTGGGGAGTATGGGCTTGGGGAGTATGGGCTTGGGGAGTATGGGCTTGGGGAGTACTGGCTTGGGGAGTATGGGCTTGGGGAGTATGGGCTTGGGGAGTATGGGCTTGGGGAGTACTGGCTTGGGTAGGATGGGCTTGGGGAGTATGGGCTTGGGGAGTATGGGCTTGGGGAGTATGGGCTTGGGGAGTATGGGCTTGGGGAGTATGGGCTTGGGGAGTATGGGCTTGGGGAGTATGGGCTTGGGGAGTATGGGCTTGGGGAGTATGGGCTTGGGGAGTATGGGCTTGGGGAGTATGGGCTTGGGGAGTATGGGCTTGGGGAGTATGGGCTTGGGGAGGATGAGCTTGGGGAGTATGGGCTTGGGGAGTATGGGCTTGGGGAGTATGGGCTTGGGGAGTATGGGCTTGGGGAGTATGGGCTTGGGGAGTATGGGCTTGGGGAGTATGGGCTTGGGGAGTATGGGCTTGGGGAGTATGGGCTTGGGGAGGATGAGCTTGGGGAGTATGGGCTTGGGGAGTATGGGCTTGGGGAGTATGGGCTTGGGGAGTATGGGCTTGGGGAGTATGGGCTTGGGGAGTATGGGCTTGGGGAGTATGGGCTTGGGGAGTATGGGCTTGGGGAGTATGGGCTTGGGGAGTATGGGCTTGGGGAGTATGGGCTTGGGGAGTATGGGCTTGGGGAGTATGGGCTTGGGGAGTATGGGCTTGGGGAGTATGGGCTTGGGGAGTACTGGCTTGGGGAGTATGGGCTTGGGGAGTACTGGCTTGGGGAATACGGGCTTGGGAAGTACGGACTTGGGGAGTACGGGCTTGGGGTCCCGGTTTCAAAGTTTAGGTCCACTAGAGGTACTGAGTCCAGGGCGTGTTAGGGGCAGGGTGCTTAAGATAGTCCTCTGACTCCTTGGTGACTGAGAGAGGGGAGGGTTAGGGTTAGGGCTTGGCGTCCCAGTTTTAAAGTTCAGTGTCTGCTTGAGGTGCTGGGTTCAGTGCGTGTTAGGGGAAGGGTGCTTATTCACCTACTCCTTTGATTTTTTGGCACCTTAGAGGTTGAGGGCTAAGAGCTAGGGCTTGGGGTCCCGGTTCAAAGTCCAGAGACCACCAGAGGTGCTGGGTTCAGAGGGCAGGGTACTCCTAAATTTACCCGTTGGCACCCTACTGCTTCGCGCTCCAGGTGGCACGTGGCCAGGTCCAGACCCCGTGCAGCGTCAGAAATACACGAGGCGAGTGCCCGCAGGGAAAGCAGAGGACGACCCTGGACCCTCGAGGGACGCGGGTGCAGCGTGTGCTAGGGGCGGGGAGGGGTGGCAGCAGAGCCAGCTAGAAGCAGGGAGGGGCGGGAGCAGAGCGGGACGAGGGGGCAGGTGTTTGGGTCCACTTGAGAGATGGGGGTTAGGCAGGATAGGCAGGTTTCTTTTTAAACTCCACCATCCCCTGTTGCCCCGTCCAGAAAGACAACACTGATAGGTTGAGCCTCAGTCATGGAGGGTCGAGCCGGCAGGCAGACAGGTCGGTGGCGGAACAGCTCCGAGTTAAGGAGCTCAGGGTTGTGTAGAGTTATGGGGCTCGGCAAAGCCTCCAATAAACAGATCGGGTACTCACCTGGAAGCTCCCCATACACAGGTTTCAATTACACACCCAACAGCTTCCAGTCACCTGCCGGATAGCTGCCTATCATTCATCCAACAGGTTCCAGTCACCTACCGGGCAGCTTCCCAGGCTTCCTCAGGGGGACAAATGCGACACCCAGTGCAAGCGCCAGCGGGGCTCCGAAGATCAGCCCCCTGGCCTCGAAACCTGTTGTACAAATTGAGGGCAGATATTAGGGTTCAGGCAGTAGCCCACCTGGATTTATAACACAGGTCAAGGGTGCTGACGTGCAGTTTTTCTTTTTGTGTGACTCAGCTGCATGTCAGCTACACTCCGGCCTCTGGCCGGGGGCCCATTCGTGGCCAGCTAAGCTGCTATGGCAACCAGTAGTGGGCCGGCCCCAAGTTTGGTCCCAATCGGGCCTTGCGCGGCTGTGAGGCAGCCTGCCAAAGGTGGACTTGTACCTTTGTAGCAAAAATGAAACACTGCTGGTGTGATTGTGTACACTACTGTGACTGGCACAAGAGGTCAACACGGGGAATTTTGCAGCATTCTAGCAGTGCTCTATGCCCCCAGGTAAACCCTACACCCTTAATATCCGTAAGCCAGGCATTTCAACCCTCTCATTTCCGCCTAAGCGAGCCGTAACTTCTGTAGTTGGCAGTTATGCCAGCCATAACTGCTGATGTTGGCAGTTATGCCAGCCATAATTGCTGATGTTGGCAGTTATGCCAGCCATAACTGCTGATGTTGGCAGTTATGCCAGCCATAACTGCTGATGTTGGCAGTTATGGCTGGCATAACTGCTCCTTGCAAAAATACCGACAATTTCTGGTAGTGTCTTGGCGCCCGCTAACTCCAACACTGTCCTCCAGGCAACCCCTTCACCCTTCACACAGACACATCCGCCCTCTCATAGGCGATCCCTCGTTCTCAAAAGCCGCCTGCCACAGGCAAACCCTTGAATACAACAAGCACCTGAACCCGTACCAAGGCAAACCTACCATTTATGGTGGTGGTGTGGCAACCACTATTTCCCAAGATGCCCTCCATGCAAACTCTTGATCTAGACACGCCCGCCCTCTCAAGGGCGATCCCTCGTTCTCAACACCCCCCAGGCAGACCCTACATATGTAGAACAAGCCCCGAACCCGTACCAAGTTTAACCTACCAGCCACCACGTCGATCTTCTTGTCCCGGTACTGCAGGCATGGGCCAATGGGAGGGTGTCAGATCGGCCTCCAATCAGATCTACACTAGTGCACTTCATCCTATCAGAAGATTTGTGTTCTGGTGACTGCAAGAATGGGCAAATGGGAAAGTGCATGGGGCCTTGTTAGATCTGTAAGATCAGATCTGAAATTCTGCACTCTAGCAGACAGATCTGCAACCTCCATGGCACCAGCTCTTTAAGATTTATGTTGATCCACTCAGAAGTCAAACTCAAAAACTATTGCTGCAAATGGGCCTGCCAGAGACCTTGGTACAGGCAGATGCCTCAGAAATGCAGGCCATGGAAAGTGTAGCATCTCTTCCGTAGTTATATGTTGCTGCACTGGGCACATTGATGTCTAGATGCTTGTGCAATTTCCCCCATCTGTATCTTTGAATATGACCTAGCCACTCTTGCGCCGCTGCATGTGACTTCGGCACACCTGCATGGCTGCATGTGACTTAGCCACACCTGCATGGCTGCATGTGACCTAGCCACACCTGCTTGGCTACATGTGACCTAGCCACACCTGCATGGAAGCATGTGATCTATCTGGCCTATGGGCCTCTCCATCCCACACATAAACTACCTGATCGGAAGGCTATGCTTCACTGCAGGGTAGCTGGGTTGATTCTCGGGATGGATCAGTGCAGTTGGGAAGGCTGATGCCATGTGCTAGTTTGGCCGTGGGTGGGCAGCAGTCGGACACATGCCTGGCCGTGCAAGTGTGATTAGGGCAAGAGCGTGGGAATGGCGCAGTCGCAGCCGGGGGGCAAATTTAAGCATGCGTCGTAATACGCACGACATACAAGGCGCCGCATGTAGGCTAGTAGGATGCGACGTCTCCTCCCGTTGTTTTTTTCTCTCGGTATGAGAAAATGATTAATGCTTCTACACGTGGGTTGTGGAATGACTAAGTGCATTCTCAGACAAGTCGCCCTTGCGCGATAATTTTCGAAAGAGGGCCTGCGCACCCGCAAGCATGGTTCACCTGCTGGGCCATCAGATCGATCGTGTACTGGAAAGCAACGGGGTTAAGCAGGATGGTGGTAACGTCCCAGAACAGGATCCCCTTCTTGGGGAAGTCAGGCACTCCGCGGATGGAGTCCAGGATCAGCTGCTTCTTCTCGGCATCGGTCACCATGGCGCTGTCGGGATACCTTTATCCTCGCAGGAGAAGAGACTGGTATCGGCGAGGCAAGAGAGACGGAGGTGGTGGTGATGGAGAGCGGGATAGGGGGGCGATGCTGGTTTCTATCAACGCCGTTTGACAGCTCGCGGGGGTTTGCCTGGGGCGGCTGCTAACCAACCAACGGGCAGTCACGTGAGCATGTCTGCGAGTCAAAAGTGTGGCAAACCATGCAGCACTGTTTTTGTTCAGGTACAATTCAGCTGCAACCTAACCTGCGGCCAGCAGATCTTGGTGCAGTGAGCCCTGTTGCTTGGACAGCTATTGACGTTACACCTCAGGGCCCTGCTTAAATAAATCTCGGCAACGTCGGCAAACAGAAAGTCAGCTAGGAAAGTCAAGGGAGTAGGCACAAGAGGAAAGAAAAAAACAGGGTCACCTTCCAACCAACAAGAGCAACAACAACCAATGAGCAGTTGTTGTTCATACTAGAGAATCCAGATTCCTGCATGATGACAGGACAACATCGAGATTCGTAGCCTTCCACAAATTTCAAGATATACCTTTTGTCTAGAGGGTGTCGTAGCTCCTCACACAATCACAGCTCAATGCCCACACCACCGGGGGTCTTCCTCTCCTCTATCACACTAAGTGGTCACAGAGAGGCACTGCCACCAGTAAAGAAAGACAACTGAATAAGTGGTTGGTCTGTTACACACCAGCAGAAGTGAAGAAAACTACAAGTAAAACAGCTTATGTCGAAATGTTCACACCACAAGTTCGTAACTGCCGTTAACAACTGTTATGAAAGTAACTTCCATAACCGCCACAACTGCTGTTACTCTCATAACTGCTGTCATCCAGCAGCACCTGTCCCGGCCGGGGAACATTTCAAAGTAGTCAACAGCAGAGTCGTCCCCACCGTCATCCTCCGAACCCCCCTGCTATCACCACCGCAGAGCAGGTCATCGTCATCCGCCTCATTACTCAGGCTGCGCCCACCCGCAGCTGCAGCACTCAGTGGCCGTGCGGGTGAGGATACATGCTGCTTCTACCGGCAGTGGGGCACCTGCAGTACCTGCAGTGGGCCCAGGCCGCCGCCGCCCCTGAGATCTCAGTCAATAACGTTACACCTCTGGGCCCGCTCAAAGCTCGGCCGCGTGGGAGCCCAACTGTTCAGAAGGGAGTAAAGGAGGAACTAAAAGGAAGAGAGGGGGATAGGAACAAAAGGAGAGGCCGGGAAGGCAAAGCAGACCAAGTCCAACACCTGAGTTCCACTAGAGACTAGCTGAGATCTCAGTACCATCCCCTCTTCTGTCCCAATTGCATCATCCCGTCTTCTGTCCCTGTTGTGGTCTTTAAGGATCTCTGAGCTCTCAGGCAGCTGGCGGGTCAGGGCAAGCTGTCATGTGGGGTGGGCTTTGAGCAGCTGGCACATCGCTACATGAGGGGGGAGCAGAGAGCAGGGGCAGTGGGGGCCTGGGGGGTGTTGGGGTGGGTGAGGGCCAGGAGCTGGTAGTGGGGGCGGTGGTGAGGGTAGGGATCTACCTTGGTGGTGAGGGTAGAGATCTGCCTTGATGAGCTGATGCATCGCTGCGGGACAGGGCGGGGGAGCAAAGAGTTGGAGTGATGGCAGGCCCCGAGGGGTGGGGTGCAGAGAGCCGGGAGCCGGGGTCAGAAGGGGGGCCAGAACCTAGGAAGGGGGAGCAAGTGAGCAACAGATGCACGACACTTTTCAGAACTTTGAATTGAAATTGAGCCAAAAACAAAAACGACTTTTCGAATTGATTCCCAACGGGTGTCACGGGGTTGGGGTGTGGGGCAGGGAATGGGCCGGAGGGGGGCGAGGGGAGGGCAAGATTTGGGTGGATTCCTGCAACGTTTAGCGGTAAGGCTGAGGAGAGCGGGGCGGGCTGAGGGAGGGGTCCCCTGCAAGGTTCATTGTGAGAAAGAAGAAAAGCAGGGGGCCCGTGGGAGAGGAGGGGGTTTTCCTCCTGCAGGAGTCCAGGCACCTGATGTCCAGCAGTTCATCAGCAAGGCAGTATGTCCAGGCTGTCGGTACAGTAGCTCGCAACTGAGACGTCAGCTCGAGCCCCCCTTCAGGGACCTATTTAGGAAAACATAAGACGGGAGTTGGTGGGAAACCTGTTGTACTGCCTGGGTCTGATGTACAGCCGCCATGCAGGTACAGCCTGCAATGCATAGGCTGAGTGGGGCTCCATAGTCCATTCTCCATACCACTGCAGTGTGCATCAATTGAGCATAAACAGGATTTATAAGGAAAGGGGCCGCACTTCCTGGGCTTGAGGTAAAGCTACTATGCAGCTAGCCCTCAACATTCAACAAAGCCTACAACAGCGGGTACAAAAGCAAGGCTTGGTCGCGCCCAAATGTTCAGAGGAGATAAAAGGAAGAATATAATGGGGGCATGGCTGCTCCCTCATGTGCGTGCCCCGAAAACGTCAGTCGGTTGTGACGTTTCAAATTTCAATGACGTCTGGGCCCTGCTCAAAAATGCTGAGCCGCGTGGGCGCCTAACTACAGGGTTGGAGGAAAGACCGAAACAAACACCAGGGGCAGGGAAACAAAAGAGGAAACGTGGGTTGTGACGTGTGCATGGCTATGACGTTACACCTCTGGGCCCTGCTGAAGTAAAGCTCGGCCACGTTGGCAAACAGAAAGTCAGCTAGGAGAGTCTAAGGAGCATGGCTATGTGACGTGGCAGCAAACACGGCCTCTGAACCCTGCATTGTTAACCTGATGCATTGACCAGTTAGTGCATGCAATGGCTCTTCTGCCTTTTGAAGAGGCCGGCTCACGCTGATGCTGCGGTGGCTGAATATGGTGTGCGCGCTGGTGTTATTTGGGCTGTGCAAGCCGGGTACTGCTTTTGCGTGTGCGCCTAGATATAGCGTTCTTACCAGTTAGACCAACTCTTTTGTTAGGCGCCTACGCGGCCCAGCCTTTTTGAGAAGGGCCCAGAGGTGTAACGTCATTGACCAGTTAGACCAAAGGATCCCGATAAAGATAACGTCTCTAAGGTTGTTAGGATCGTTACATAACCCCCCCCCCCTGCAGCTGATCTGAAGGCATTGCATTTTTTTCTTCTGACGGTGCAACCGCGGGCATCACAATTGATGCATGGGACAGACGCCACATTTAAACCCGGGAACTGATACATCACCAGAGTAGCTAAAGAGCTGCTAGAACAAGTCAAAAAATACAGTTATTAGGAATTAATCAAATGAATGCACGACAAACTGGGGATGAGCACATTTGAGAGTGGGAACAGACTACAAAATAAAGCAGTGTGAACTTTGTAATTCAGTCCTAAAATCCAGTTCCAATCACCATCGCGCCCGTTTGGCTGTAAAATCTGTCAACATGTAAAAATGAAGCGGCAAAGCAAAGAAATAATATCAAAGCGTCAGCCACGCCAGCTCTGAAAAGGTGAAAAACAACCGTTCAATGCTCGAATTATGCTACTTGAAGTGCCCAGCATGCCACCGCAAGTGAGTGCACAGCATGCCACCGCAAGTTAGTGCGCAACATGCTACCGCAAGTGAGTGCTGCCGGGCGGCCACCACAAGGCAATGGAACTTCTCTCCTTGGCGGGCATGCCACGATGACAAATCTTACTCACCTTACAGTACACATCAGTGGGCATGAAAGCCAGGAGGGGAGTCAATATGAGGCCCCTTGAGGTCCGTCACGATCGGTCCCCAAAAAATAAATAGGTAATAATGGCAGTGAGCTGAAAATGGAAACAACGCCACCTCTAGCTCAGGTAAACGGTGTGTGTGGGAAGGGGATTGGGGGACCAAACTGCCGCACCAGAAAACCGGTACAAGGTTGGCACTCAAACTGCCATACCAATTAACTGCGCAAACCCGTAATCCGAACTGGAAATGGATGCCACTAATTCCAGCCCTGCCCATAAGACAGGAACGCACCAGGTCGGTACATACATTAGGGGATGGACTCACCTATTAGGGGATGAAATCTCCTAGGAGGGGATAGGCTCTCCTATAAGGGGATAAAATCTCCTATTAGGGGATAAAATCTCCTATAAGGGGGATAAATCTCCAATCAAAACCGTAGATAGGCTGTCTTGACAGCATGTTATCCATACTCTGTTCCAGATACATGTCATCCACACACTGTTTTTGGTTAATGGTGGACGACTGCGGACTGGACCAGCTAATTAAATTGCTGTTGCCACCCTCCCTGGTCAATGCGATCCAGAGACACCTCCATGCCATCCTTCCATGCGATCCATCCTTTCATGCAATCCCTTCCATGCGATCCATCTTTTCATGCAATCGCTTCCATACGATCCATCTTTTCATGCAATCCCTTCCATGCGATCCATCCTTTCATGCAATCGCTTTCATGCGATCCAGAGACATCTTCATGCCATCCCGTTCCCATTCAACCGCTTCACTCGAATATCTCACTTGTTCACACCAGAAAGAACGCTGGAAACCACCCAAAACCTCATGCATGAGTGGATTCCCCATGCAGGCGGCATTCACGCGTCCGGTCTTGAAGGCGGGGTCTCCAAGCCGTCTAGAAAGCGAGGGGCTCCACCTCGTCTCAACAAGGGTATCACGCCTTCCTCAACTCTCACGCCCCGGTGGGAGATACTTTCCGTTTCTCTCGTATCACGCAATCGCAAACACAGCTCCACCTAGAGCCCCCCCCCCCTCCCGTCCTATTGATAATATCGGTTCCACGCCGTGGCCTGCTGTGGCCCGCCGGCGTGGCCCACCGTGGCCCGCCAGTTCCATGCCGTGGCCCCTACTGATATTGTCTTATTGATGATATCGGTTCCACGTCGTGGCCCGCTGTGGCCCGGCGGCGTGGCCCATCGTGGCCCACCAGCTCCACGCCGAGGCCCCCCTATTGATATTGTCCTATTGATAATATCGGTTCCACGCCGTAGCCCGCTGCCCGATGCTGGTCGCCCACTTGAGCATCCGTCTCCGCCTGGGCTCCGCAATGCCCAGCGCGGGCTGACCAACCTCCGGACGCCGCGCTGATGCCTGCTGCTGCTTCACGTCCCCTTGCTGCTGCTTTTGCTGCTTCTGCTGCACCTGGGTCCTTGCTGCCACCAGGTTGCCCGCCTCGTCCAAAGCGTCCAGGAAGGCGGGGCTGGCGAGGCCCTGGCTCGCGAGGCTCCGGACGCCCCGCCTCAGGGTCATTTGCGGCACACGCTGCACCTAGACGTGCACCGGGGAAATAATTGTTGACAACCAGTAAGTGCATGGGGCGCGGATTGAGGCAGCCAACGCACGTGCACGGGGAAATAATCAGTGCTGTGCGATTGCGCTGTGAATCAGAAATCGTGTTAGGAAGTACTGGCAATGTAACGGGAATTTCATTGAAATTACGGTGACTGAAACTCGGCTACAGAATTAAGCTGCCGCAAGGAACGTTATTGGCACAGCACTGATTAATCATTATTTACAACCAGTAAGGCCATGGGGCTCCGATCGAGTGTGGCCACAGTACCTGCTTGTGGATGCAGACGGCACACGCACACCCATCATTGATTTCTTAAAGCTTCAAAACAACATGAGCCGACACCACACACGCACATCCATCAATGCCTAGAGCTCTTCAAGGATGTACTCTTCAAGACTAGGTACGCAACAAGACATCAAACTTGTGGGTTGAGACCAGACTCGCACACACATACAGAAACAGGGCCTCTGCTTCCCAAGTGCGGGACCCACCGCCAATGTCTCTGGTATCATTCCTACAACACCTATGCGTCAAGATCCGCGTCAAATATCACTCCCCTACAGTCCTCCCCAGGTCGACTACCGTAGTGGATCCGTTTCAAGCATTCGCATGAATGAACTAGTCGATATATTTCAAGCATTTGGAGTCCCCCAGCACACCCCATGAGAGCTCACCTGTTACTCAGCCTTCCAGCCACATTGCTTCACTGCTTTGGCTAGTAGACATGTTTCAGGAAATTGCACCCCCTCCCCCCCATCTCCCATGAATGAACTAGTCGATATGTTTCAAGCATTGTTAGCCCCCCATCACCCCTTGAGAGCTCACCTGATACTGCGCCCCATAGTAGAGGGGGAACACGAGCTTCACCACCTGCGCAACGAACATCAAGAGCACAGAAACAAAGAAATTAGTTGTTTGGTTAAATTACTGAAGAGGAGGAACACGAGCTTCACCACCTGCGCACCAAGTATCAAGGGCACACAACCAAAGAAATCAATCGTTTGTTTCTTGGTGGATAATTGAAGAGCGCTGATCAGTGATTCTTTGTTAGGCGTGGTATATACCACGATTGGTGGTGAAACAAGGTAAAACAGCGGTTTTAGGGGTTAGATCGGCGTGGTCAAATCTAAGATTTTGGCATGGCAGTACCCCTCAGTACGAAAGGCTTATTTCAGCTCACGCACGGTCGATTGCAGTCAAATGGCGGAGAATCCAAAGAAAGGCAAAATTAATGGTTCTTCAACTCATGGAGAGGCAAGAAAGGCCAGGGGACGAACAATTTTCAGGACGGGTACTTTCAGGTTGGCAAAGTGCGGAACGTCTGGCTCGAGAACATAAGATTCAACGAGAGAGACTGGCATATTCTCTTTGAATCAGAACTCAGTCATCCTCGTAGCGGATGTTTTCGAAACAAGTCTACTTGTATTAAAACTCACCGCTGCTGAGATTCTGAAAAAAAAGTGGACGTTTTTTTCAATGAAGAAATTGCTGCTTATATGTCATATCCTGTTTCTGAGCTTTGGGGCCTACGCCCCGAGACCCCCAGACAGGGGGGCGGTACCCCCCGGCACCCCCCCGTGCGGCTATGCTACGCCTGGGAGAGGTAGAAACACACCTCAATCGTGGGCTACAAATCCTGGAGTGGTAAAATCAGAGTTAAACCAATTCCTTAACAAAATCACTGGCGCTGATAATGACACAACTCATTTATAAACAAACACAATTCATTCACAACAAACATAATTCATTTTTTCTTCCATTCCTGCATAAGTTTGATTGCATGAATCACACATGTTTTTGCACCGAATTTTTGCACCACAATTCCGCACCGAATTTCGGTCGAATCTAGGCCTCGGCACAATCAAAAGACAATGCCAGACATGGCCTGTGGTAGGTGGCTGTTGCTACCCTTCACCCCACCTGCCAGGCAGCTGCCAGGTATGGGCTGTAGTAGGTGGCTACTGCGATTGCGAATGTCGCCAAGGTGAAGGCCAGCTGGAACAGACCTGTGCATACAAAACAGAGGGCTGGATTTTAAGTTGCGGTTTTGAATGCTCGAGGGTCTGGGGGTCAAGGCCTACAGGGTTTAGGCTCCAGTATTTTACGTTCAAAAGCAGAGGTTTGGGTTGAGGGTTACGGTCCTGAAGGGTCCGAAGACTTTGGGGCCAAGGCCTTAGGGTCTGAGCTCCAGGGCAGAACCTTACAACCAGAGGAGTGGGTTAAGGTTACGGTTTGAATCCTGAGGGGGGGGGTGAATCCGTGAGTCGCCTCAAGATCCTGCCCTTATCCAAAATCGGTGGACCCCTGGACCCCTTTTCTTGCATTGGTAGCCCCCAGCCTCCCTTCTAAATAAACACTGATATCCCCCCCCCCCCCCATCCCCCCCAGTCCCCCACCTCCCTCCCATCCAGCAATCTTACCAAAGATGGTGTGTCGCCTGTTTATGCTGCCCTTCCTAACGAATCGGTGGACACAGTTGTTGGCCTTGGCGGCCCCCGGCTTCCCTTATAAAGAAACACTGATGCACCTCCCAATCTCCCACCTCCACCCCAGTCCCCCACTTCCCCCCAATCCCCCACCTCCCCCCCAATCCCCCCCAATCCCCCACCTCCCCCCCAGTCCCCCACCTCCCCCCCAATCCCCCACCTCCCCCCCAATCCCCCACCTCCCCCCCAATCCCCCACCTCCCCCCCCCCCCCAGTCCCCCACCTCCCCCCCAGTTCCACCCAATCCCCCACCTCCCCCCCAATCCCCCACCTCCCCCCCAGTCCCACCCAGTCCCCCACCTCCCCCCCAATCCCCCACCTCCCCCCCAATCCCCCACCTCCCCCCCAATCCCCCACCTCCCCCCCAATCCCCCACCTCCCCCCCCCCCCCCAGTCCCCCACCTCCCCCCCAGTTCCACCCAATCCCCCCCAGTCCCACCCAATCCCCCACCTCCCCCCCAGTCCCACCCAATCCCCCACCTCCCCCCCAATCCCCCACCTCCCCCCCAATCCCCCACCTCCCCCCCAGTCCCCCACCTCCCCCCCAATCCCCCACCTCCCCCCCAATCCCCCACCTCCCCCCCAGTCCCACCCAATCCCCCACCTCTCCCCCAGTCCCCCCCAGTCCCCCACCTCCCCCCCAGTCCCCCCCAGTGCCACCCAATCCCCCCCAGTCCCACCCAACCCCCCCAGTCCCACCCAATCCCACCCAATCCCCCCCAGTCCCACCCAATCCCCCACCTCCCCCCCAGTCCCACCCAATCCCCCCCAGTCCCACCCAGTGCCACCCAATCCCCCCCAGTCCCACCCAATCCCCCCCAGTCCCACCCAATCCCCCCCAGTCCCACCCATTCCCCCCCAGTCCCACCCAATCCCCCCCAGTCCCACCCATTCCCCCCCAGTCCCACCCAATCCCCCGTCAGCAACATTGCAGCAATCTTACCGAAGATGGTGAGTCACCTGTTGATGCTGCCCGTCCTAACGAATCGGTGGACCCAGTTGTTTGCATTGGCAACCCCCGGCCTCCCTTCTAGATAAACACTGATGACCCCCCCCTCCCCCCCCAGGCCCCACCTCCCCCCCGTTCCCTGTCTCAGTCCAGTTCAGCACTCTCACCAAAGATGGCGAGCCGCCTGTTAATGCTTCCCTTACTAACGAATCGGTGGACCCAGTTGTTGGCCTTGGCGGCCCGGCGTGCCAGCGCGCGATAGCTGGTGTCATAGCCGCGAGAGGAGATCAAACGGGAGCAGCACACCTTTGGGATGCAAAAGGGTTCAGGGTCATGTTTCCCTAGGATTCAGGAGTGGGTGATGCCATCTAAGGCCTAGAATTAAGGAGTGGATGATGCCATTTAGAGTCTATGGTTCAGGATTGGATGATGTCATCTAGGGTCCAGTGTTCAGGGGAGGGGACCATGTCAAGTGGGTGAGTGGGTGGTGGCGGGGGTGATGTTAACTAGGGTGTAGGGTTCAGGAGAGGGCCGCGTCAGCTAGGGTATATGGTTTAGGAGGGGGCCATGTCAAATAGGGTCTGGGGTTGAGGAGAGGGGGCCATGCCATCAAATGTCTAAGGTTCAGGTGGGGCGATGTCACATAGGGTCTAGAGTCTAGGATCTTAGGTCTAGGATCTAGGGTCTAGGATCTAGGGTCTACGATCTACGGACTATGCCGTCAGGAGGGGCAATGTTACTTGGGTTCTAGGGTTTAGGAGGGGGCGACGTCATCAAAGGTCTAGAATTAAGAGGGGGCACGGCTTTATAACCTAAAAACGTGAACTCAACAACCGATTGCCTCTCCCGAAGCCTCATTTGAACCACAAACAAGAAATTCCAGCGCCAGGCAGACAATCCAGTATCTCTACCCTAACGTAAGGGTTAAAAGCTTTACACCCTCAAAGCCTAAGCCTTATGCCCTGCGTCTCTACCCCAGCGCTTATGTGCTCCAGTGGGACCTCCCTGCATCCCCATTTTCAAACGGAATAATCAATTGATATGCCCAAAGATTTGGGCTTAGAAACCCAAGCGTTCAGTCATAGCACTCCCAGGCTACCAGCTCTCGACGGAAACAGCTGTCAGCTCGTCCCCACCTGAACCACAAACCAGTAGACCAATTGCCAGGCTAGGTAGCCAAGAGTCGGAACGCCCAGCTGCCATATCAGCGCCTTCCCAACCCATCCCCAATGCGTCGGGGCAGGGGGTAGGGGGCAGGCCCACTGTCCCAGGTCCTGGTCCAAGGGGCATGCCACAGGCATGCCGGCGTCCGTGGCGCTTAGATGTACCATCAGGCCGCCGGCGCCTCGCAGGTGGTGCAGGCAGTACATCGACATGCCCGGTAGGAGGTGCAGCAGTACGCTGCGAACAGTAATAGGCAGTACATATGACGTGGTGTAGGCACTACATGGACATGCCCGGCAGGAGGTGCAGCAGTACGCTGCAAGCATTGGTAGGCAGTATGTATAAATTGGTGCAGGCACTACATGGACATGTCTGGCAGTATAGTGGGCGGTGCATGCATCACAATATATAGCAACCTAGAGGGATGAGGGCAGATCGTGTCACACTGCTGACTCCACACTGGTCCTAAAAGTATTTAACCCGAAACCCCTACCTGGTGCTAGAAGTCTTCAACCCTATAATAAAGCCCTACCTGGCGGTACGTGCTACAGAGCCAGTAGTACTGCTGTGCGATGATACCAACTACCCACCCCACCCAACCTGCTGGTGTGACTTTTAAGCCTAAACCCTACCTGACAGTGCAGCATTAAACCCCAAACCCTCCCTCTTGGTGTACTCTTTAACCCCAAACCAGTGTTTCTTTTTCTGTGACTTGGCTACATGTCAGCTACACTCAGGCCGTAAGCCCCATTTGTGGCCAGCTAGGTTCCTTTAGCCCACCACTCATTGGCCAGTATTTTTCCCGATCGGGCCTTTGGCAGCCGCATGGGCGGCCTTCCGAAAGTGAACTCGTAGCTGAAATAAGAAACGCTACCCCAATCCTACCTGGTGGTGTACTCCACAGAGCCCAGCACCCAGGAGCACTGCCAGGCGATGATGGCAGCTGCCAGGGGGCCTTCGGCCACAGAGTACAAGGCAGCCTGCAGAGGGTGTGAAGCGTGGTGTGAAGAAGAAGGGGTGTGTGAAGGGTGACCTAAAAGATGTAGAACAAGGGGTGTTAAGGGGGATGATGGCAGCTGCCGGGGGGCCTTCTGCCACAGAGTACAAGGCAGCCTGCAGAGGGTGTGAAGCGTGGTGTGAAGAAGAAGGGGTGTGTGAAGGGTGACCTAAAAGATGTAGAACAAGGGGTGTTAAGGGGGATGATGGCAGCTGCCAGGGGGCATTCTGCCACAGAGTACAAGGCAGCCTGCAGAGGGTGTGAAGCGTGGTGTGAAGAAGAAGGGGTGTGTGAAGGGTGACCTAAAAGATGTAGAACAAGGGGTGTTAAGGGGGATGATGGCAGCTGCCGGGGGGCCTTCTGCCACAGAGTACAAGGCAGCCTGCAGAGGGTGTGAAGCGTGGTGTGAAGAAGAAGGGGTGTGTGAAGGGTGACCTAAAAGATGTAGAACAAGGGGTGTTAAGGGGGATGATGGCAGCTGCCAGGGGGCAGCTGCCAGGGGGCATTCTGCCACAGAGTACAAGGCAGCCTGCAGATGGTGTGAAGCGTGGTGTGAAGAAGAAGGGGTGTGTGAAGGGTGACCTAAAAGATGTAGAACAAGGGGTGTTAAGGGGGATGATGGCAGCTGCCAGGGGGCCTTCGGCCACAGAGTACAAGGCAGCCTGCAGAGGGTGTGAAGCGTGGTGTGAAGAAGAAGGGGTGTGTGAAGGGTGACCTAAAAGATGTAGAACAAGGGGTGTTAAGGGGGATGATGGCAGCTGCCAGGGGGCCTTCGGCCACAGACTACACAGCAGCCTGCAGGTTGTATGGAGGGCAGTGTTAAGGAGGGGGGTGAAGGATTTTGTAGAAGGGGGATGAGAGTGGCTCCCAGGGGCCTTGCAACCCAGGGGACCGGCAGTCTCCAGGGGTCGTGACGGGATGGTAGCAGCTGCCAGGGGCCCTCAACACGAAGCAGCTTGCAGAATGTGTGATGAGGGTCGTGGAGGGGGAGGTGCAGGGTGATGTGGATAACGTTGATGATGGAGTATCAAGGGATATTATAGCGGGTGTGAGGGGCCCTCAGTAACAGAGGACACGGCAGTCAGCAGGGCGGGTAGAGGGCTATATCAACAAGGGGGGGGGGGGGGGGGTGAAGTGTGATGTGAAGGATGTTCATAAAGGGGGATGATAGCGGGTGTGAGGGGTCCTCAGCAACAGAGGACACGGCAGTCAACAGGGCGGGTAGAGGGCTATATCAACAAGGGGGGGGCGGGTGAAGTGTGACGTGAAGGATGTTCATAAAGGGGGATGATAGCGGGTGTGAGGGGTCCTCAGCAACAAAGGACACGGCAGTCAACAGGGCGGGTAGAGGGCTAGATCAACAAGGGGGGGGCGGGTGAAGTGTGATGTGAAGGATGTTCATAATGGGGGATGATAGCGGGTGTGAGGGGCCCTCAGCAACAGAGGACACGGCAGTCAACAGGGCGGGTAGAGGGCTATATCAACAAGGGGGGGGCGGGTGAAGTGTGACGTGAAGGATGTTCATAAAGGGGGATGATAGCGGGTGTGAGGGGTCCTCAGCAACAGAGGACACGGCAGTCAGCAGGGCGGGTAGAGGGCTAGATCAACAAGGGGGGGGCGGGTGAAGTGTGATGTGAAGGATGTTCATAAAGGGGGATGATAGCGGGTGTGAGGGGCCCTCAGCAACAGAGGACACGGCAGTCAACAGGGCGGGTAGAGGGCTATATCAACAAGGGGGGGGCGGGTGAAGTGTGACGTGAAGGATGTTCATAAAGGGGGATGATAGCGGGTGTGAGGGGTCCTCAGCAACAGAGGACACGGCAGTCAACAGGGCGGGTAGAGGGCTATATCAACAAGGGGGGGGCGGGTGAAGTGTGATGTGAAGGATGTTCATAAAGGGTGATGATAGCGGGTGTGAGGGGCCCTCAGCAACAAAGGACACGGCAGTCAGCAGGGCGTGTAGAGGGCTATATCAACAAGGGGGGGGCAGGCGAAGTGTGACGTGAAGGATGTTCATGACGGGGGATGATAGCGGGTGTGAGGGGCCCTCAGCAGCAAAGGACACGGCAGTCAGCAGGGCGGGTAGAGGGCTATATCAACAAGGGGGGGGTGAAGTGTGATGTGAAGGATGTTCATAAAGGGGGATGATAGCGGGTGCGAGGGGTCCTCAGCAACCGAGGACACGGCAGTCAGCAGGGCGTGTACAGGGCTATATCAACAAGGGGGGGGTGAAGTGTGATGTGAAGGATGTTCATAAAGGGGGATTATAGCGGGTGTGAGGGGTCCTCAGCAACAGAGGACACGGCAGTCAACAGGGCGTGTAGAGGGCTTTGAAAACAAGGGGGAGGGGAGGATGATGCAGTGGATGTTGACGAAGAGGAATGAAGGGGTAATATACTTGGTGAGCAAGAGAAGGGATCGGGCGTTCACATCCTTCAGTTGGTTAGACCTTCGTCGCTTGTCCAACCTTGGTCGCTCGCCCGATCTTTGACGATCAGTGAACATGCCGTATTGACCATGCTGTATATTAGCAGTACAATTTGCATGAGAACAGTGTATAGAGATTGTTTTTTTGCCGCACACTATGCATCTGCACCGGAAGGTAGCCGATTGATGATAGCGGTTGTGAGGTTGTCGGCAACAGCTTCCCCAGGGACCCCCACGAAGCGAGCACCCACTCCCTAGTGCATCAGCATAGGTACTGACGAAAATAACAGGGGAGCTCCTCCCCAGACTCCGGTGCGTAGGCCATGATGTACCTGAACTGTAGCTGAAGCGCCCAAAACCAAACATGAAAAGGGCAGCTCCATACCTGCCTCCAGCGTGAAGGCCGTGACGAATCTGAACTGTACCTGAAGCGCCCTAGACCAGTGATACATAATCAAAGAGCAGCTCCTCACCTGCCTCGAGTGCGTAGGCCGTGACGTATCTGAACTGTAGCTGAAGCGCCCTTAACCAAACACTAAAAGGACAGCGCCTCACCTGCACCCAGTCGGAAGGATGGCCCTGAGACCAGTTTGCCACCAACCAAACGATGACGGCTGCGTTGGCGAACTGCAACAGGCGGAGCATTAGGGGGGGCATGAGGCATGGCACTTTTGGCAAGAGACATGGACCCTAAATTCTTAATGATTACAGCTGCTGTGTTGGCGAACTGTGATATCAGGGGCCTGAGGGGGGAGCATGAGGCATGGCTTATGCAGCAGATGTCCATCAGAGTCCTACATCTCCAGTTCTTTTGAATTTTGGGAAATAAAACCAGCAAACCACAACACCGCCTGCATACTCAATCCCTTTTCAAGGGTTGGGCGGCCAACCTCATGCTTGTTAAGTCCAGGCAAAGGAAATTTACGTAGCAGAAGTCCATCAGAGTCCTACATCTTCTAGTTTTTTTTTTGGAAAATAATAAAACCAGCAAACCACAACACTGCCTGCAAACTCACGTAGCAGAAGTCCAGCAAGAAGAAAGCGTAACCACGTCGCACAAAGCTCGCTGCTCGGAGAGGCAGGCCTGCATGGAGACAGAGAGACAGAACGGCAGCATCAAGGCGGGAGCGCTGCCTAGGTGAGCGGCCGGTAAGCCTGCAAGAGCTGCAAGCTTCTCAGGACCATGCGGCGCGCCAGGGCGGCCCTGCAGGGAGGAATCATACGGAGGGGGGGGCATCAGGGCTTAGCTGGGGCAGATAATGCTGGCCTAGACAGACCGTGCTGTTATTATGACGTCTGCATCCAAGTATTACACTCGCTTACAGGAGCCTTCATTGCATGCGGCCGGGGCGCCGTCAGGAGGTCTCCATGCGCATGGGGTGTGCATCATGATGCATGCTACGCTGTGCTCTTTGGGGTGTTTCACCCTGAACATAAAAGAACAATGCATGGGGGGTCGAGATCCGTGCAATATGCACCCAACATGGGCATGATGACCTCCATGCACCTATCGCTTCCCACACCCCGCCACCACTCTGGATTGTACCTATGCTGGCTAGGGCGAGGTAGAGTGCTGGCACCATGAAGCAGGGGTGCGCGCCTATGCTGAAGGCTATGGCTGCCAGCAGCAAGGTGCCCAGGGTGACCTGCTCGGCTGCCCATGGCTCGGATATCGATTTAAGAGATGTGTCCAAGGCGCCCTTGACGGCGTTGTTGTCCCCGGCAGGTGGCGGTGGGGAGAGTTGCGTGTGGCTCGTGATATGCAGGTCGATGAGCTTGGTGGGGTGGCTGGGGGTCGCGGCGGTCGAACTTCGGCTGGGGTGTTGCTTTTTGTGCGCTGGCGGAATTGGGGCCATCGTGTCGACTATTATGTTCGGAATCTATGAGGGGAATTCCAGCCAATGTAGCGAGCGGAATAAGAATATGATGGGGTGGGAGTGAAGATTCCTCGGTTTTGCTGACCAAGCAATCACGGATTCACGCTGCTGTGCTCCGTCCAGGAACGGGTGGTCCAGGAATTTGAATTGCCTCGGAGCAGAGCGAGACCAAGATTCAAATAAACGTGGATTTATCGCAAGATGCTTGGATTTATCGCAACTCCCTCGTCTACTTTAGTGGATGCCCCGATGAATTGTGCGACGCGTAGAAAATTGGCAGCCGCCACCACTTGGAAAGATACTCAGGCTGCGAGACAAGAATATCAATGTGCAGATGGGGATGATTTATTACGATGTAACACGGACGGTAGCAATGTGACCGCAAGAAAGTGCATGAGCATATCCGAAGGTGAGGGCTGTGGGCTGTGAGAGCGTATGGAAAGTGTACACCCTGGCTTGCCTACGTGTCAGCTCGTTGCCGAGCTCCATCTGTCGTGCTTACGTGTCAGCCCCATTTACCCGAAGAAAAGTCTCAGCAGTTGACAAAGCAGTATCTACGTCTTCAAATCAATTACCCCTGGTTGTGATTCCGATTCTCTTCTTGCTCGAGAAGTTGAGGTCGAGTTGACAGCTGCCGTGAGCCCGATGCCTCATGCGAGAACCCATCCGATGAGAATCACAGCTTGAAGCTCAAGCTCATCAGCAGAAGCTCGTGCACCGACGTGAACGCAGCTCATAAGATCTCTCTGCATATCATCCCATCGTCTCCTGGCAGCCTGTTAACCTAGCCTGATCCCCTGATCTGATCTCTACTCTAATCCCCTGACGACCTTCTTACGTCATCTGCTCCCTGGCCTGATGAATGGGGAATCAGCACAGCCAGCTGATCCAGGCCCTGTGGTGGCAGCCCAGCGGCCTATAAAAGATGGCCTAATGCGTAGAACTGCGTACGAAAATGAAACATTGCAACATGCATAATGTCCCATGCGCCTTTGCCCTGTTGATGGCCCATTAATCATACTGTCATACATCCAGTAAGTTGAGAACGGTGCATACCCGCCGGGCCCAGAGGTGTTATGTCATTGACCCGCCGGGCCCTGCTGAATGCTTGGCCACGTGGGATTGGTAGGGAATGACTAGGCTCAATTCCAGCTACCATGCACAGCCTGGGCCATGGTGCAGTCATGCCATCCTCCTATGCGAGGGCGGGGGCAGGAACATCGAACCTGGCGTTCTAGGCTGGGGGAGACGGAAGATCGTGTGGCGGGTTTGATCCCTCAACCTCTGGGTATACCACCAGTACGTACTGAACAGTGAAAACTTCGATGCCCCCTTGAGGCATGATGCATCTGGCGACCTGTCAGTGCAGTTACACTGTTGTGTCATTCCAATAGGTGACTCCATGGCAATTTAAGTTTTGGCATTTTCCCCTTGTGTTTCGTTACGTTCTTTCCTCCCAACTCTCTAGTTAGTTGCCCACGCGGATGAGCCTTTTTGAGCAGGGCCCAGAGGAGTAACATCATTGACTTTTCGACATTGCTGATGCCGGTGACGATAAAAAGCATAAAAGCAACATGGGAATCTCAACAGCAATAGGCGCAACACATAGTCTACTCATTATACAAACGGCAATGATTGGAACCGGCCTTCCATTCCCACAGTCACAAAACAGAGATTGTGCAGTTGATCTCACGCTCGATGTAGTCCAAGCAAAGAAAGGGAGGGAAACAGGTAGGAGCAGCTGGCAGGTAGCTAGCGCATAAAAAAGAAGCTAAATTTAGAAATACAACCAATAACTATTAACTGGTAGGTACCGGTAATGAACTCAACGGCTGCCAGCGCATAAAATAACGCGCTAGCCACGAAACACAATTGGGAGCTGCTGGGACGCCTCCTTGATGCACACGGTATAAGAACCGAGAGAGTCTGTAACCCTTGCTTCAACACATTGTCAATTTTGTTCAATTGAGAAGTCATGATGTGCAGATCACATGCACGTGCATGGTCCATAAGGATGGATGGATGGATGGACCTCCTCAAGCATGCCGTAGCAAGCAATCCGCTAGGCCTTCTAGAAAATTATGTAAAGCATGGACGAAGGGTCTCCTGCACATGCCACTCTGTCACCCAACATACACATACCAAATCTCAACGCTGAGGCACCCCCTAGCTGTCGGTAGCGTCGGTTGCCCCAATTAGACCACCCCTCACCCCTTAGCTGTCGGTAGGGTTGGTTGCCCACTGGTTAGGCCACCCTTCACCGTTTGAAGCGTTTATCTGCCACTGCATTCATCAGGACAATACCTGGCTGATCCAGTGTGTCTTTTTTCAGCCATGAGGCCACCAACAGCAGGCCACCCTGTGGGTGTCAGAGGCCCCATAGGTACCAAAGCCTGGACCGGCCTTAGGCCGGCGGCCCATGCAGCATGGCTGGCCACACCCGGGGCCATAGGCAGGAAGCCGGGTTGTAGCTGATATGTAGCTAAGTAAAGAAAAAAGAAACACTGGACTGATCCACCTGGCCCTCCTCTTCCTTCTTATCAGCAGCGGGATCAGCATCAGCAGCTCCCATCAGCAGCAGAAACAGTAACAGCAGCTTCCAATTAAGACTCAAGGGAGCTTCAGCCACAACTTTCAGGTCAATAGCCAGCTCCTCCTCCAGGCCCTCCCTCCTCCTCCCCACCCTTAGCAGCAGCAGCAGCAGCAACAAGCCTTCCTGCTTAAGGACTTAGGTAGCTTCAGCCGCAACGTTCAGGTCAATAGCCAGCTCCTCCTCCAGACCCTCCTCCTCCCCCTCCACCTCCCCCCCCCACAGCAGCAGCAGCAGCAGTAAGACCCCCTGCTTCAGGATTTAGGGAGCGTCAGCCGCCACTTTCAGGTCATGTGCGAGCTTCTCCACCAGGTCCTCCTCCAGGCCCTCCTCGCCCTCCTCCTTTCCCTCAGCAAGAGCAGCAGTAGCAAGCCCCCCTGCTTCAGGATTTAAGGCGCGCCAGCCGCCACTTTCAGATCATGTGCAAGGTTTTACACGAGGTCCTCCTCCTCCTCCTCCTCCTCCTCCTCCTCCCCCACAGCAGCAGCAGTAGCAGCAGCAGCACGCCCCCCTGCTTGATAATTTAGGGAGCATCAGCTGCCACTTTCAGGTCATGTGCAAGCTTCTACACGAGGTCCTCCGCTTGGCCCTCCTCCCCCTCAGCAAGAGCAGCAGCAGCAATAAGCCCCCCTGCTTCAGGATTGAGGGTGCTTCAGCCGCCACTTTCAGGTCAAAAGCCTGCTCCTCCTTCAGGCTCTCCTCCTTCTCCTCCTCCCCAACAGCAGCAACAGCAGCAGCAGCAAGACCCCCTGCCTCAGGATTTAGGGAGCGCCAGCCACCACTTTCAGGTCATGTGCGAGCTTCTCCACGAGGCCCTCCTCCAGGCCCTCCTCCTCCTCCTCCTCCACCCCCTCAGCAGCAGCAGCAGTATGCCCCCCTGCTTCAGGATTTAGGGAGCGTCAGCCGCCACTTTCAGGTCATGTGCGAGC
Organism: Limnomonas spitsbergensis; assembly: GCA_037349105.1. NCBI lineage: Eukaryota > Viridiplantae > Chlorophyta > Chlorophyceae > Chlamydomonadales > Limnomonas > Limnomonas spitsbergensis. The sequence continues at coordinate 778,720 of JAYJMM010000094.1, read as the reverse complement.
TTCTCCACGAGGCCCTCCTCCAGGCCCTCCTCCTCCTCCTCCTCCACCCCCTCAGCAGCAGCAGCAGTATGCCCCCCTGCTTCAGGATTTAGAGCGCATCAGCCGCCACTTTCAGGTCATGTGTGAGCTTCTCCACGAGGTCCTCCTCCTCCTCCTACTCCTCCCCCTCAGCAGCAGCAGAAGCATCAGCAGCAGCAAGCCCCCCTGCTTCAGGATTTAGGGAGCGTCAGCAGCCACTTTCAGGTCGTGTGCGAGCTTCTCCAGGAGGTCCTCCCCTTGGCCCTCCTCCTTTTGCATGACGGCTGGGCGGCCAGCTGCCTCCGCCTTGAAAGCGGCTGGGCGGCCAGCCGCGCTGCCGGTGCTGCCAGCGACTGCGGGTGTCTCACTGTCCGGTGCCTTTGCAGGGGAGTCGTCGTGCAGGCGGCGTTCGGCCGCAGCAGCTGAAGCATAAGTCTTCCGTGCTGGCTTATCTTCTGCCCCTGCAAGACATGGTGCAAGAGAAAGAGGGCCTGGTGGATCTGGGGATCTAGGGATCTGCTGGATCTGGGGGGATCTTGAATTTTGGTGGGGGGGGCATTGAAGGTAGAAGGTTAAGTTTGTTTGTCTGGGGATCTGGTAGATCTGAGGATCTTTTAGATCTGTGGGTCTGGATTTTTGGAGGGGAGGCATTGAAGGTTGAACATTCTGATTGTTTGTCCAAGAGGTGGGACATGTTGCAGGAGGGGGGCCTGGTGGATCTGGCGATCTGGTGGATCTGGTGGATCTGGGGATCTGGGGGGATCTTGAGTTTTGGAGTGGGGGCATTGAAGGTTGAAGGTTAAGTTTGTTTGTCCACGAGGTGGGACATGGTGCAAGAGGAGGAGGGCCTGGTGGATCTGGTGGATCTGGAGGTTTTTGGGGGGAGGCATTGAAGGTTGAAGGTTACGTTTGTTTGTCCAAGAGGTGGGACAAGGTGCAGGTTTAGAACGGTGCAGACCCGCTAGGCCCTGCTGAAGGCTTGGCTGTGTGGGGCTCTTTCCCCTCCACATGACATGGTGCAGGTGTGTGGGTGTGGGTGAAGTGGGGTGGGGGGTGGGGGGCGTTTAGGGGTAGGGATTCAGGGTTCAAAGGTCAAGTTTTAGAGCTGGGACATGGTGCAGCCCACGGGGTTTTTAGGGGGCGGGATTCAGGGTTTTGAGTCCAGGGTGAAAAGGGCTGCCACTTGTCCACGAGCTGGGACATGGTGCAGGGGGGGCCTTTGGGGGCAGGATTCGGGATTTGAAGTCCAGGGTTGAAAGGGCTTCCAATTATCAATGATCTGGGACATTGTGTAGGAGGGGCGTTTTGGGGGAGGGATTCAGGGTAAAACGTTCAGGGTTTCAAGGGCTTCCATGTGTCTAGCTGTATCCCTAAGCCACGGAAGATGAAACCTCCCATGTCCCAGGGACCCAGAGGGAGCAATGGGCGCCAGTTGTAACATTCAGGCCAGCCCTGAGCCCACCACAGAGGCAGGCTACTCGGAGTATTTCTTTTTTCGGACTCAGCTACATGTCAGCTACACTCCAGCCTCTGGCTGGGGGGCCAATTTGTGGCCAGCCATGCAGCTTCGGCCACCAGTCGCAAGTTTGGTCCCAAGTTTGGTCCCAATCAGGCCTTTTGCGGCCGTGGGGTGGCCTGCTGAAGGTGGACTTATAGCCAGACAAAAAAAGACTGGCTACTCTGTTGCACTCGACTGACAAACCAAGGACGAGGTACAAGGAACCCCAATTTTTCACGGGTTTAAAAAAAAAAGTGCTCGTTTCTTTTTGTGGCCGCAATCTCATGTTTTTGCCTGTCTACTACCATTATGGTCGAATGTATTAATTATATACAGAAAGCATACCTTTCGGGGCTGGTACCGCTGCCTTGTCCACGCTGGTGGGTGCCTCCAGAGTTTGCTTTGCGGCCTCGCCGTGGACGCCGCTGGTGGCAGCTGGAGCTGATGGGGCCACCGCAGCAGCCTTAGGAGCGGCTGGGGCCTGTACCGCAGCCTCGGGAGCCTCTGGAGCGGCTGGGGCCTGTACCGCAGCCCCGGGAGCCACTGGAGCTGCCGCTGCCGCCGCTGGGGCTGACGGAGCCACGGACGCAACTTCAGGGACTGATGGGGCTGGTGAGGCTGCTGCCACAGCCTCCGGGGCCAGAGGGGCCGACGGTGCTTCCACTTCAGCCTCTTGTGCCACCGCAGCCGGTTCTGTATCTACTGGAACAGTTGCAGCGGCAGCGTCTGCGGCCATTGGACTCAGCCGGGCGGAATCGTTCTCAAACGCGGCTGTTGCGTGTGTTCCTCCCGTACCGGCGGCGGCGGCGGCAGCGTGTCCAGCAGGGGCGGCGGCGGCGGCGGCAGCGGTTCCCGTGCCGCTGCCGGTAGCCAGTGTTGTGTGCGCCGCTGGGGCGACGGTGATTTCGCTCTTGACCGCGATGAGGGGGCACGCCAGGTTTTGGGTGCTGTGAACGACACACAAACAAAGAGCACGGTGCATATCAGCGTATCGACTCAATTGAAATAAATAGTCGAGTTTCAGCTACAATTCTGCTACTTCATACAGCACGGCTGGTGGGGGCTGGGTAAATCAAGCCCTGCTGCTCGGAATACTGTCCGTGTGACGGTCTTGTTTTCCGTCCCCATCCACGCAGTGACGGCTGCCCGGAGGCCTGCCTAAGGAGGTTTTATGCAATCAAAATCGACACATGGGTTCTGTTGGTGACCAGGATTTTCTCAGTGGTTACTGGTTACGAGTCGTAACCAAAGTGGTAACCGAACAATTAATTCGAACAATTAATTCGGCGAAGCCGAGGTTCAGTAGCGCGGTGACGAAAATTGACAAAATCAATAAGGATCACACAAGTCACTCATATCATCCACGCATATTCTGTCACGGATCAAAGCCCCGCCACTCCTATCGTGGTACTCCTCCACTCACTTATTCCACAGCTGCTCACCATCACTGGGTCCACCGCCTTGTCACACTAAGTCACTCTTATCACTCACATGCAGCCTGTCACACATCCAATACCCATGACTCCCATCATGTTACTCATCCAGTCACTCATCCTGCGGCTGCCCACCACCACCACCATCACTACATCCACCGCATTATCACACTTACGTCACTCTTCTCACTCACATGTAATCTGCCACGGATCCGAGACCTATCACTCCCATCAGGTTACTCTTCCAAGCACTCATCCCGCGGCTGCCCACCACCACCAAATCCACCGCCTTGTCGCGAGCGTGTTGGCAAATGGCGGAGCCGATGCCCGAGCTTGTGGCTGTGCAGTAGGGGGACAGGGCACAGATTACAAACCAATCAAATTACGTTTCCCCCACAATAATTTTATTTAGCAGATGGCGGAGCCCATGCCGGATGTGGTGGCTGTGCATAAGGGGGGGGGGGCACAGATTACAAACCAAACAAGTGATTTGTTCTGCAGGAGTGTGTCGTTTGGCAGATGGCTGATTGAGCAAGTTATATATGTGTGCAAATACAGTGTTTATTTTACTGAGTGGTATACCAGTATCAGCTACAGTTCAGCTACACTGTGGCCCCCGGCCACAAGGCCCTATTGCGGCCAGCCCTGCTGCTTGGGCCACCGTTTGGTGGGATTTCCTTGGTCCAGGTTTGGTGGGATTTGGCCCAGAGGTGGCGGCGGGGAGGTCCAGGTTTGGTAGGAATTGGCCCAGAGGTGGCCGCGGGGCGGACCAGCACTGGTGGTCCAGTACCCACTAAGTGAAACACTGGCACTGAAAATGACTGGAAATTAATTTTACTAAAGAAGAGAAAAATACTGCGATGATCTGCGGACGCGGACGCGGACACGGCCTATGCCACACTGGCAAATTGTAACCCTCGCGCCTCTGGGGGGCATACTCTACTGGATGACCTGCTGCCTGCTATCTTGCGTAGGGAGCATGATGGTCACATAACTAACCATAGTATTTTTTAATTAAAAATCTGTAAAGTATGAAATCAGCTTGTAACCCAACCGTATATTTTAACCTCGCCAAGGGAAGAGTACTGTTATATAATAGAACCAAAGCATGTATTTAAAAATCTGCAAAGGAATGTGCTCACAAATTCTAAGCACTTCTTTCAACAGTACCAGAAATACTTTAAACGGATCTACCTTGATGGAAAATCTGTTGAATTCATTGAAAACTCCCACCTCGCGTTGGGAACAGGACGGCAGAGGCTGTATCACTGGCGAGGACGCCGTGCATGCGCGCACGCTCAGAAGCCCTGCACAGAGATTTATGGTATTAAAAGTCGAGGATTCATGTCATTTCAGTAGGGCGAGGACGCCGTGCATGTGCGCATGCTCAGAAGCCCTGCACAGTGATGTATGGTTAACGGTTCAGGGCCGAGGGTCGAGTATCATGGGTCGAGGATTAATGCCATTTCAGTAGGGTGAGGACGCCATGCATGCGCACACTCTCATAAGCCCTGCACAGAGTGAACATAGGATAGGATCCGCAGCACCGCGCCCCCCCCAAACAAGTAATCATTTTTTCGCCGTGCAGCCACAAAACAGCTTTAAAACGGCCGCGCAGCGGCAACAGAGGCACACAATTTGCAGATCATTTAATTTAACGCCGCGCAGCAGGTACGATAATAGTATTTTCCTTCCGCGCAGCGCCTTCAGCCAGGACAGTAAAACTCATTCAAACAACTCAAGTCATGCCAGGAAGGCCAGTACACGGGTTATAATGCTGGACCACTTGATCAGACTTGGCAAGAATCAGTGAATGGATGACATAGCATACTGCCGCGCGCTCTATGACGCATTTTTTAAATATATTTGCAGTTTCTAATCCTTAGCGCGCCCCCCCATACTAATTGTTCGGGCACCTGTCTGACACTCCGCGCAGCGGCGAATTTGAATGTATATTTGGGGGCTCCCACATCCGCGCACCCCAATAATTAATTAATACGAGCGAAGTCTACCCAGTGTTACGGTGGTAAATTTTATAGTTTATGGTGAAGGGCCGAGGGTATAAAGGGTGGGTAAGGAGGATATGGTGAGGATACCATGCGGATATGGTGAGGATACCATGCGGATATGGTGAGGATGCCATGCGGATATGGTGAGGATACCATGCGGATATGGTGAGGATGCCATGCGGATATGGTGAGGATGCCATGCGGATATGGTGAGGATGCCATGCGGATATGGTGAGGATGCCATGCGGATATGGTGAGGATGCCATGCCGATATGGTGAGGATGCCATGCGGATATGGTGAGGATGCCATGCGGATATGGTGAGGATGCCATGCGGATATGGTGAGGATGCCATGCGGATATGGTGAGGATGCCATGCGGATATGGTGAGGATACCATGCGGATATGGTGAGGATGCCATCCGGATATGGTGAGGATACCATGCGGATATGGTGAGGATGCCATGCGGATATGGTGAGGATGCCATGCGGATATGGTGAGGATGCCATGCGGATATGGTGAGATACCATGCGGATATGGTGAGGATGCCATGCCGATATGGTGAGGATGCCATGCGGATATGGTGAGGATACCATGCGGATATGGTGAGGATGCCATGCGGATATGGTGAGGATGCCACGCGGATATGGTGAGGATGCCATGCGGATATGGTGACGATGCCATGCGGATATGGTGAGGATGCCATGCGGATATGGTGAGGATACCATGCGGATATGGTGAGGATGCCATGCGGATATGGTGAGGATGCCATGCGGATATGGTGAGGATGCCATGCGGATATGGTGAGGATGCCATACGGATATGGTGAGGATGCCATGCGGATATGGTGAGGATGCCATGCGGATATGGTGAGGATGCCATGCGGATATGGTGAGGATGCCATGCGGATATGGTGAGGATGCCATTCGGATATGGTGAGGATGCCATGCGGATATGGTGAGGATGCCATGCCGATATGGTGAGGATACCATGCGGATATGGTGAGGATGCCATGCGGATATGGTGAGGATGCCATGCGGATATGGTGAGGATGCCATGCGGATATGGTGAGGATGCCATGCGGATATGGTGAGGATGCCATGCGGATATGGTGAGGATGCCATGCGGATATGGTGAGGATGCCATGCGGATATGGTGAGGATGCCATGCGGATATGGTGAGGATGCCATGCGGATATGGTGAGGATGCCATGCGGATATGGTGAGGATGCCATGCGGATATGGTGAGGATGCCATGCGGATATGGTGAGGATGCCATGCGGATATGGTGAGGATGCCATGCCGATATGGTGAGGATGCCATGCGGATATGGTGAGGATGCCATGCGGATATGGTGAGGATACCATGCGGATATGATGAGGATGCCATGCGGATATGGTGCGGATGCCATGCGGATATGGTGAGGATGCCATGCATGCATGCACATTGAGAAGCCTTCAGTCAACAGCGTGTGGGGTTTTTGTTTTTTGTTTTGTTTAGCTGGCCCCTTCAACGTTGATGGTCTAGGGCTTGAGGGTGATGCAGGGCTCAAGGTATAGGTGTGTGGGATTTTGGTCTTGCAGGACTTGAGGGTCAGGGTTATTAATTCGCGGTTGCATTGGGTAGGGTTTATGCCATAGTAACATACAAAATGTTTATGCTTTAGTCTCGTCTGTTGCTGCTATGGATATAACCTATATGGATGTATGGGCCCATCTTGGAACCATGAAGCTTCCTCAATACACACATAAAAGCAGAAGCTATTTCTATTTTCCCAACGCGAAGGTCATGTACGCTCCTAATACCAGTCATATCATCATAGAAAAAAGAGATAGAAAGCTGCACCACTTGGGGGGCGTTAAAGTTAAGGAAACAGCACAGCCTGGGCCGAAGCCACATCCACGCAGTTATCAGTCGTATTATTATATGGCACGTCTTGGTAGAATTTTCACACTGATTTCCACACTGATTTCCACACCATGCTCATATCAGCCATACCACCATATGCCGTAGATAGATTCACTTTGCTTCCCTCATAATTAACGTTGTTTGGTACGGTATCCGGTGAGGGATCCATACATTTGATAATTATCGATTGTCAACACCAGTTTCCAGTCAGAAATTAAGAGTTGTTGCCAACAGTTTGCCCTGATGGCCAGATCAAATTAAAACCTTTTTTTATGCCTGAGGGAAGGCAAAGCAAAACTACGTCTTGGTAGTATATCACCTGACCTCCACACCTCCACACCTCCAACACCTCCACACCTCCAGCTCATCCATTTTCAAGCAACAGCACTTCTTCAATCCACACACGCACCAAGGCGGTTTCCCACTTTTGTAATCCCAATCATGAGGATGATGTGGCATGCATTGGATACTGTCACCTGAACGCCTCTCCGTATGCCCATCCATTTTGAAACAATTTCCCATCTGCCGAGCACATCGTACTAGCCCTTGTTTCTTCAAACACGCCTTCTAAAACCAGACCCATGGTTCGGAAGACAGAAAGAAAGGAAATATATACTTGAGGCGTAGATTATGGAAGGCAACCGTTTGGCCGTAGCACCCGGGAATAACATTAAGGTTTATTTAATGTTTTGTTCATTTTTTAAGGTCCACCTGACCGCCACACCGAATGCATCCATTCGACACAATATCCCAACTGCCCAACACAGTTCGATGGGGTCGTGCAAGCCCTTCTTTTCCAGCAAGGACACTTTCTAAATCCAGGCCCACGTTTTTATTTAATGTTTTCTTTATTTTATGAAGGCCCACCTGACCGCCACATTGTGCGCAACACTCAAGCTCTCCCTGGCCTCCTTATCCTCCGAGAGCGCCTGCGTGCAGCAAACATCTCATGATTTGATTACTTATAAAATGAAATACAAATGCCGGTACCAAGTTTTTTATCTTTGTAGTGTGACAGCGTCTGCGTTCAGCCAAAATCTCATTCATTTAATCATTCATTAAATCAATGAGATTTCAGGCTAGATTTCTTTGTTTACGGCAGCGGCTGAAAGGAGTCAGAGCATCATACCGGTATACCGGTGTAAAAATTTTGATGATAAATACAAAACGGGGTTTCCGTGTCGTCCGGCAGTGCCAGCATGCGGCCAAAGTCTCATTCATTTAATCCTTTATAAACTAAAAAAATCAAGTATTTTGATTTATTTTGTGTCCTACGAGCAGTCAAGGCCTCATTTTGTTGATCAAATATATACTTACAAGGTTTCCTTTTCGTCCAACAGCGCCTGGGTGCAGCCCAGGTCGCATTTGTTTATAATTCAATATTGACTCCTAAATGATTAAGAACAATCGAGGGTTAAGTGCTTGGGGTTTCTCAACGATTCGCCTGTTCCACATATGTTGACCTACCATATAGCATATAATGAATGTATGCCCTGGTTCTGTAGATCACGCATAAAGTAAAGTCATAATTAAAAGGCACAATTAAAAGTCATAATTAAAAGTCATAATTAAAAGGCACCTCCAAGAATGCTATACAAATTAGGTTAAGGACTTACAGCAGTCCCTTGGGTGCAGGGGCACTTGCACGGCGCAGATGTGGCCTGGGCCCTGAGCTGTGCTAAAAAGAAAGAAAGGTAAGCTACACCCCGAAACACCTAACACTAGCCGTGTTCATTACTTATCGCACAACCTATATCGCATTCACATCCCATGTCGCATTCACATCCTATGATTGAACTGCCTGGCATTTAAGAACATATTCATGAGATTGAACACAGCCTACCCCCACCCATTTCCCTTACTTCATTTATTACCAATCTCACCATCCAATTTAATTTAATTCAATCCAATTTAATTCTAGCAATTTAAAGGCTACAGCTTACACATCAAACTAGCTCACCACCGATTGCTCTGCGCATCTCATCATCGTCAAACCATCTCACAGTTTGCATCCCATCGCTCAGTTTGCATCCTGTCTCACAGTTTGCATCCTTATTGTGGCCTTTTTCACCACCCATGTCACACCACCCATCTCATAACTTGTCTCACACCACGCAAGTTAAGGGTTTAGGGTTTAGGGTTTAGGGTTTAGGGTTTAGGGTTTAGGGTTTAGGGTTTAGGGTTTAGGGTTTAGGATAGGCTTTAGGGTTTAGGGTTTAGGGTTTAGGGTCAGTTACCCCTAATAAACCTAAACCCTTAACCCTAAACCCATAAATTATCTCACACCATGCAGGGTAAAGGCCTGTTTACCTGAAACCCATCTCACAACCCATCTCACAACTCATCACCATGTCACCAATTCCACCACTTATCTCACAAACGACTAGGAAAACCCTAACTCGCAGTAACCTACACCACACTACACATCCCACTCCTAACCGGCCGGTATTTACCGAGAGTGAAGTAACTCCCAGTAACCTGCACCACACCACCCATCTCATTCCTAACCAGCCGGTATTTACCGAGAGTGAAGTAACTCCCAGTAACCTGCACCACACCACCCATCTCATTCCTAACCGGCCGGTATTTACCGAGAGTGAAGTAACTCCCAGTAACCTGCACCACACCACCCATCTCATTCCTAACCGGCCGGTATTTACCGAGAGTGAAGTAACTCCCAGTAACCTACACCACACCACCCATCTCATTCCTAACCAGCCGGTATTTACCGAGAGTGAAGTAACTCCCAGTAACCTGCACCACACCACCCATCTCATTCCTAACCAGCCAGTATTTACCAAGAGTGAAGTAATTCCCTGTAACCTACACCACACCACCCATCTCACTCCTAACCGGCCGGTATTTACCGAGAGTGAAGTAACTCCCAGTAACCTGCACCACACCACCCATCTCATTCCTAACCGGCCGGTATTTACCGAGAGTGAAGTAACTCCCAGTAACCTGCACCACACCACCCATCTCATTCCTAACCGGCCGGTATTTACCGAGAGTGAAGTCATTCCCAGTAACCTACACCACACCACCCATCTCATTCCTAACCAGCCGGTATTTACCGAGAGTGAAGTAACTCCCAGTAACCTGCACCACACCACCCATCTCATTCCTAACCAGCCGGTATTTACCGAGAGTGATGTAACTCCCAGTAACCTGCACCACACCACCCATCTCATTCCTAACCGGCCGGTATTTACCGAGAGTGAAGTAACTCCCAGTAACCTACACCACACCACCCATCTCATTCCTAACCGGCCGGTATTTACCGAGAGTGAAGTAACTCCCTGTAACCTACACCACACCACCCATCTCACTCCTAACCGGCCGGTATTTACCGAGAGTGAAGTAACTCCCTGTAACCTACACCACACCACCCATCTCACTCCTAACCGGCCGGTATTTACCGAGAGTGAAGTAATTCCCAGTAACCTACACCACACCACCCATCTCATTCCTAACCGGCCGGTATTTACCGAGAGTGAAGTAACTCCCAGTAACCTACACCACACCACCCATCTCATTCCTAACCGGCCGGTATTTACCAAGAGTGAAGTAACTCCCTGTAACCTACACCACACCACCCATCTCACTCCTAACCGGCCGGTATTTACCGAGAGTGAAGTAACTCCCTGTAACCTACACCACACCACCCATCTCATTCCTAACCGGCCGGTATTTACCGAGAGTGAAGTAACTCCCTGTAACCTACACCACACCACCCATCTCACTCCTAACCGGCCAGTATTTACCGAGAGTGAAGTAACTCCCAGTAACCTACACCACACCACCCATCTCACTCCTAACCGGCCGGTATTTACCGAGAGTGAAGTAACTCCCAGTAACCTACACCACACCACCCATCTCATTCCTAACCGGCCGGTATTTACCGAGAGTGAAGTAACTCCTGTAACAGACTCGGCGCTACCCTGCACGGAGGGTGAGTGGCAGGGAAAATAAATAAATAATTACACAAACCATCAACCACATAATTAACCAAGATGAAGGACTAAACTGGATTTCAGCTCCTGCTATGTCTCTGCAGCCATCCAGTACCCAACTGTGTTCCTTTTTTTGGCAACCAGTCCACCTTTAACAGGCCGCCCCACGGCCGTGAAAGGCCCGATTGGGACTTAACTGTGGCCGGCTTACGACTGGTGGCCAAAGCTGCAATTGGCCACCCAGCCAGAAGCCGGAGTGAAGCTGACATGTAGCTGAGTCACGAAAAAAGAAACAATGGTACCCAATTTCCAATGTGTCCTGCTTGCCTACCCCAATTTTCAGTGCTTTGATCGCCCTCCCTAATTTTCAGTGCGCTGCCCGCCTTTCACCCACAACGTCAAAAACGCACCGAGCATCTTGGTATGTTACTTAAATGAGGGCGTATGGACCCTACGATGGTCACATTTATTTTTAATCTGTACTTTTCTTCGTCTGCGACACATCTGTGACTTCTGCCCTGGCTTTCTGCTGGCCTATGAGACTGGCCCTGGCCTTCTGCTGGCCCCTTAAGGCCCCAATGGGACCAAACTTGGACCAGCCTACGGCTGGTGGCCAAAGCAGCAGGATTGGCCACAAATGGGGTTGCCTGCCAGAAGCTGGACTGCAGCTGACATGTAGCTGACATGTAGGTGAGTCACAATAAAAGAAACAATGATGTGGTCACCTTAGGCAGCCTGTGGGCGGCCAACACAGGACCAGAGGAGACCGAACCTTTGCCCACCTACCACCAGCGGCCCTAACGGGAGGCATCTTGCTGCACCAATCCATCTGGTCCATTGGGACCAAATATGGACCGGCCTACCTTCGGCGGCCCCGAGTTACATGCCCATAAACTATAATCCTAAACCCTCAACTAGGCATACGTTCAGCGGCCCGAGTAACATGCCCATGAACCCTTCACTCTTTATCACTTTATTGCAGCAGGGCTTATGTTGCGCGGTGCAGCTGGTCCAGCATAAGGAAAACATGATCCATCCAGGCCCCACATCAGGACAGGACGGTTATACGTGCATGCATAAGCGCTGTAATGTTGACCCTGAACACTGAACGCTTCCGTACCGGGATGCTGAATCCCTCGACCCTTAAACCTTAACCCCTAGCCCTGAACCCCAAACCCTGCCGGATACTGGAACCCCTTACCCTGAACTCTGAACCCTGTTGGATGCTGACACCCTAACCCCAGACCCTGAACCTTGAACCCTTCCGGGATGCTGGAACCCCTAACCCCTAGCCCCTAGCCCTGAGCCCTGCCGGATGATGGAACCCCTACCCCCTACCCCTGAACCCCGAACCCTCCCGGATGCTGGAACCCCTAACCCCTAACCCTGAACCCTGCCAGATGATGTAACCCCTACCCCCTAACCCTGAACCCTGCCGGGTGACAAACCCCTACCCCCTAGCCCTAACTCTGAACCCTGTTGCATGCTGGAACCCCTAACCCCTAACCCTGTACCCTGCCGGATGCTGGAACCCCTAACCCTAACCCTGAACCCTGCAGGATGCTGGAACCCCTAACCCCTAACCCTGAACCCTGCCAGGATGCTGGAACCCGCAACCCCTAACCTTCAACCCTGAACCCTGCCGGAATGCTGGCACCCTAACTCCTAACCCCTAACCCTGAACCCTGCCCGATGCTGGAACCCCTAAACCCTAACCCTGAACCTTGCCAGGATGCTGGAACTCGCAACCCCTAACCTTCAACCCTTAATCCTGCCGGAATGCTGGCACCCTGACCCCTGACCCTCAACCCCTGACCCCTACCGGGATGCTGTAACCCCTCACCCCTCACCCCTGAACCATGAACCCTGCCAGGATGCTGGAACCCCTCACCCCTCACCCCTAACCCTGAACCCAGCCAGGATGCTGGAATCCTTAACCCCTCACCCCTAACCCTGAACTCTGCCAGGATGCTGGAACCCCTCACCCCTCACCCCTAACCCTGAACCCAGCCAGGATGCTGGAATCCCTAACCCCTCACCCTTAACCCTGAACTCTGCCAGGATGCTGGAACCCCTTACCCCTCACCCCTCACCCCTCACCCCTCACCCCTCACCCCTCACCCCTCACCCCTCACCCCTCACCCCATATACCGGTATGCTGGGCAGCAATACCACTATTTGAAATTGCATTTGTTTGTAAGGGAGGATAACAATGCAAATGTATCACACCAGTGCTTGTTGGTTTAGGGTTTAGAGTTAAGGGTTGGGGATTTAGGGTTCGGGGTTTGGGTTAAGGTATTGACACTCAACCCCTAACCAAACGTCTCCCTACACCCTTCACCCAAACTACCTGGCTGTAGGGCAACATGGCCACAGGAACAAGATGCTATTGGTCGTGAGGGAGGACTACATGGTCCGGGCACATCATCAAAGCAAATTGGTTTAGGGTGTTAATGCTTAACCCTACACCTAAACTTGACCCCAAACCCTCAACCTAACTACCGAGCTGCATGACAGCATGTCCACTAGTACAAGATGCTATTGGTCGTGAGGTAGGACTACATGGTTCAGGCACATCATCAAAGCACATTGGTTTTGGTTGTTAATGCATAAACCTACAACTAAACTTGACCCTTGGACTACTTGGACCCAGACCCCAACTACCTGACTGTAGGACAGCATGCACAAGTACGATATGCTATTGGTTGTTAGGGAGTTCTACCCTGGTTTAGGCTGCTAACAGTAAAACGCCATGTCATACCTAAGGCCTGAACCCATTACCCTTCACCCTAAACCCTAAAACCCATCCCTAAAGCATGGACCCTTAACCCTACTGTGATGCTGAGCAGCAGGGTATACTGCAATCGGTCGTGGAAGAGAGGAATGCAATGTCCAGACACAGAATTCGGGCATGGGCAGTGATGTTTTTGTTTACCTGGCACCAGGTTAAACTCGTACTGAAACATGGTGGATCAAACATGGTGGATCAAACATGGTGGATCAAACATGGTGGATCAAACATGGTGGATCAAACATGATGGATCAAACATGGTGGATCAAACATGGTGGATCAAACATGTCTTCGACTGCGAGTCGAGAGCAGTCGCTCGATGCCATGAAATACGATAGTATCCTGAGAATCAATAACTGTTTAATTGTTGTGCATGCGGTGGGCTATGGAAGCAACCAAGTACCCAGTAATTGCAACCAAGTACCCAGTAATTGCAGCCAAATACCCAGTAATTGCAACCAAGTACCCAGTAATTGCAACCAAGTACCCAGTAATTGCGCGGCAAAGCCACTAGAAAAACCACCGGGCAAGGGGATTTTGAGGTTTTGTGCCGCTACGCCCACAGTACAATCTGGAGCATGAGCGGTACCTACCCTTCCTGACCTACCGCGATGCTGGGTATCATCATGAACACTTAACCGAGATGTAGCTGATCTCTTGGGGGGATAGAAAGAAAGAAAGAAAAAAGCTACGCCCCGCAGTGGCGTGAGGGTTGAGGAAACAGTGCGGCATGAGCCTAGGCCGCGTCCGCACCATTACATCATAACAAGAGAAAGCCGTACAAGCTATGGAAGGGAGGACCACCTCGCCAAGCCCACCAGCAGAAGGGCACCATAGTCGAAGCTTGAATCACCCAATACCATCCTAACTAAAGCCGCAACCCAAAACCCTTAACCCTACCTACCGGGATGCTCGGCAGCAGGGCCACCGTCACTTTCTTAGCAGAGCTCTCATGAATCGTAAACCCTGTTCCCTGAACTCTGAACTCTTGACCCTGGACCCTGAACCCTACCTACCGGGAGGCTTGGCAGCAGGGCCACTGTCACAAGGTGCAGCTGATCGTGAGGGAGAACAAGGTTGTCCAAACACCACGAGAGAGCACGGTCGGACTGAGGGGAGTCATCAGTGGCCACCAGGACACGCTTGGGAGCCTAGGGGGGGGGAGGCACAGAGGTTGGAAGAAAGTGCTCATATTTGATTTTGATCCATATCTAGATTCCACGCACATGAGAGCATGGTCGGACTGAGGGGAGTCATCAGTGGCCACCAGGACACGCTTGGGAGCCTAGGGGGGGGGGGCACAGAGGTTGGAAGAAAGTGCTCATATTTGATTTTGATCCAGATCTAGATTCCACGCACATGAGAGCATGGTCGGACTGAGGGGAATCATCTGAGGCCACCAGGACACGCTTGGGAGCCTAGAAAGGGGGTAGGGGACGGAGATTGGAAGAAAGTGTTCAATTATGATTTTGATCCAGATTTAGCCATCACATGAGGGCACGGTCGGACTAAGGGGAATCATCTGTGGCCACCAGGATATGCATTGGAGACTAGGGGGGGGGTGGTAGGGGACGGAGATTAGAAGAATGTGTTCAAGTGTTAATTTGATCCAGATCAAAGCATTATATGCGAGCATGATCAGACAGAGGGGGGGTCATCAGTGGCCATCAGGACACGCTTGGGAGCCTAGAAGAGGGGGACAGGGGACGGAGATGGGAAGAAAGTGTTCACATTTGAATTTGATCCAGATCTAGACAAGACATGAGGGCATGATCGGAATGAGGGGAGTCATCAGTGGCCATTAGGACATGCTTGGGAGCTGAAGGGAAGGAGGAGCAGCATGTGGATAGAAATAGTTCAAGTTTAAATTCAATCTAGACAGCGCATGGGGGCACGATCGGATTAGTGGGAGTCATCTGTGGCCACTAGGACACGCTTGGGAGCCTAGTAATACCAGTGCTTATTTAAAGGGCGTGGTATACCACGAATCGTTGTAAATCGGGGGTAATCGACCCTGGCCATCGTGGTAAATCCGGGGGTAATCGACCCTGGCCATCGTGGTAAATAAATCGGGGGGTAATCGACCCTGGCCATCGTGGTAAATCCGGGGGTAATCGACCCTGGCCATCGTGGTAAATCGGGGGGTAATCGACCCTGCCCATCGTGGTAAATCCGGGGGTAATCGACCCTGGCCATCGTGGTAAATTCGGGGGTAATCGACCCTGGCCATCGTGGTAAATTCGGGGGTAATCGACCCTGGCCATCGTTGTAAATCGGGGGTAATCGACCCTGGCCATCGTGGTAAATCCGGGGGTAATCAACCCTGGCCATCGTGGTAAATAAATCGGGGGGTAATCGACCCTGGCCATCGTGGTAAATCCGGGGGTAATCGACCCTGGCCATCGTGGTAAATCGGGGGGTAATCGACCCTGGCCATCGTGGTAAATCGGGGGGTAATCAACCCTGGCCATCGTGGTAAATCCGGGGGTAATCGTACTGCCCATCGTGGTAAATTATTGATAGATTGGATAGCCGGTCTGATGATGCGAGCTGTTGATAAATTCCATTTACCATAAATAACCAGCCTGATGGACGCGGGCTGTCAATAAATGCCAATTATCATACCGTACTGCCACGAGGTTTTGGTGCTTCGACATTGGGGGAAGCAACCCCCAATAGTAGCACCTTCGATATTAGGGGTCCGCGCGAACCCCCAAATTCAAATCACCACGCATTTTCAACCCAAGTGTGGCGTTTCAGTGACAAACTGCCGGCACTCTCCTGCGCCGTCTAAAAAACGGGTTCTTCACTATGGAGGGCACCACCCCTCCTCCGCGACCACCCCCAGCGTACGGTACAGCAACAGCATCCAATAGCCGGAAGAAACAGAGGACGCTGAGCTTCTTTGGAGTTAGGAGGGTAGAAGTTGGAGAACCTAGCGTAGTTGATCAGACTATCAGACTTGTCCCAGAAGTTCGACAACAACAGGATGATCGCCGCGCGGCTCGAGCGGCAGAACTAGCTTGCAACCCGCTGCCTGTCACAGCTCCAGCTCTAGGCAGGGCCGTCCCTCGCGTCTCCAAGCATGCTGTGAAAATCAACCCCCAAAGTCATATCACCGGAATATATTGAAGGCTTCAGCGAACCCCCAAAATATAATAGAAGGCCTCAAAACGAACCCCCAAAGGCATCGAAGCACCAAAACCTCGTGGCAGTACGGTATAGAAACATTTGGACTTACTGGCCTGATGGTTACGGGCGGCTCCTCAACAGTGCCGAGAGTCGCCGACTGCCCTCCAGCCGCCTCCCGCCTCACAATGAGCACGGGAACCTTAGAATGATGCAGGACATAGGCACTACATGTGCACATAAGCGGTACAATTGATGTCATCAATGATGCAGTACACGGGCGCTTCATGTGGACAGTGGCGGTACGATTGAATGACGCAGCAAGATATGATAAATCCGCCGCATCCTGATCGGCTGCAACCCAATTGGCTGCATCTGGCTCAGCTGTATCACAGGCTATTCTCGACCAGCTACAGCCTGATTCACGATCAGCTGCATCCCACCAGGATGCATCTCGATCAGCTACAGCCCGATTCACGATCAGCTGCATCCCACTAGGATGCATCTTGATCAGCTACAGCCCGATTCACGATCAGCTGCAGCCGGACTGGCTGCAGCCCGATCGTCCCAGTGCGTGGTGGCTGCCTAATTTAAGGAGGTTGGTTACCCACATAAAATATGCACAGCTGCAGCCCCTGGTGCTGTTCGTCTAGCAATCTAGCTACATTTCCAGCTACATTTCAGATATGAGCCAGCCACATTTCAGCAACAATTCAGCTACAATTCAGCCACAAAATAGCTAAATCCCAGCTATCAGCCGAGAGGGGGGGGAGGGGGTCAGGGGCAGGATACCCTGCTCAGGGCAACGGCGCGGACCAGGCCTCGGCCCATGCTGCGTTGTCTCCTTGACCCTCACGCCCCTGCGGGGCGTACTTTTCTTTCTTTCTAGCAAGCCCTGCTGCTTGGTCTACCAGCCTTGGGCCAGTCAAAGTTGGATTCCATAAGCCTAGTAATTGCTGCCTGACAGTCCGCCAAAGCTGGTCTAGTGCACATTTAAAGTAACATTGCGGGTCTTACTGAGCATAATCCTAGTTAAGAGTTACAAGTTAAGGGATTCAGGTTCATGGTCAGGGTGAAGAGTTGAAAGTTAAGGGATTTATTTTCACAGACAGGGCTTGAAGGTAATGTCCAAGTAACGGCGCGGATGTGGCTTCGGCCCAGGCCGCGCTGTTTCCTTAACTCTCACGCCTCCCCGGGGCGTAGCTTTCTTTCTTTCTGTCTGTCCAAGTGATTATGGTTCACATTTAGGGCTTAGGGATGTGGGTGAATGGATTATGGTTCATGTTCAGGGCGTAGGGTGGAGATATTTTGGTTTGTGGTAAGGGCTTCAGGTTACAGGTGAAGGGACGCTGGCTCATGGATAGGGCTTTGTGAATTAGGGTTTAGGGCTTGGGGTAACAGGTTAGGGGATTCGGGTTCCTGTCCTGGTCAGGGTTTTATTATTTATTATTTAGGGTTCAGGGTTAATGTTTAAGGGTTTAGGGATCAGGGTTAAGGGATCAGGGTTTCAAAACTGTTTACCCTGCAGTTCTCACCTGACGGAACCCAGGCCAACAAGACCCATGAGAGACCTGCACCAAGGTAGCACGATATGGTAAGTCAGCAATTCATATTCCTATCCATGGAGCGTTGACTATGCTTGTGTTGTGGCAGTCTCGCATTTTGAACCCGTATCTGGAAAGTCCACAGTCTGATATGAGGGAATATAGAGCTCCGAAGCCCAACCTCCCGTGTTAACCCCTTGATATGGTCTGTCAAAATACTATATTGGACGCTATGATATGAATGGCCCAGAAGACTATATCGTGCTACCTTGGCCTGCAGATAGACAGGAATATTGCTTTAATGCATCAGTTTCATCAGGTACATCATCGATGCATCAGATACATTGGTCAAATTTGCTGCATCCAGTACATCCATTACACCATCTCTGTTGCAAGCGAATTACGACCACCTCCCTTTTGCGGAATTAGCTTCAAAAACAGGGAATGCTTTACAGCTTCATAATACAAGGTGTAAGGCTTAGGGTTGCTGTTACAAGGTGTAAGATTTAGGGTTGCCATTACAAAGTGAACGCAACTACCCTCAGCCTTTTTCGAAGGGGCAGGCAGAGCCAACCGGGGAAAAACAGCAACAATAACCAGAACTCGACCTGGAACCGCAGTTCAAGGGTTTCCGGTGAAGGACGAAGGGTTCCTAAAACAGGGTTTTGAGAGTTCAGGGCAGGGTTCAGGGTTCCTGAAACAGGGTTTCAATTATTCCGGGTTCCTAAAGCAGGGTTTCGAGAGGTCAGGGTTCCAAAAATAGGGATTCGAAACGCAAGGTGCAAAACTGCAAACCCTCTTTAGGCGAGGTGTCCATTGACGCTTGGATTGCATGTGTGCAATCATCCCCCTGCACCCACAATTGAACCCATGCCCGCCCACATGTGCCCACCCGCATGTATGCCATGATGTTATTCCGCCCACATTGAAGCCAGGCCCGCCCACATGCCCCCAGCCCCATGCATGCCAACCCCCGCATGCAACCCAGACCAAATCTGGCCAGGTCTGCCTCAACGCACCCCATGCACCCACTTCCTGCACGCACCCCCCTGCATGCAACCCCATGCATGCAACCCCAGCACGCAACCCCATGCATGCAGCCTCATGCACGCAACCCCATGCATGCAACCCCATGCACGCAACCCCATGCACGCAACCCCATGCATGCAACCTCATGCATGCATCCCCATGCATGCAACCTCATAGATGCAACCCCATGCACACAACCCCATGCACGCAACCCCAAGCAACGTCCGTATTGATATATTTGATTTCAATGCCCTATTTGAAGAGCATATTTTACTTTCTTCTTGACGCTGCCCATGCCACGCGTGCTGAGTACCTTGTGGTCCACTCCCAGGCCAGAACCCATACATGCGCCCGTTTTGATGCATTTTATTGAAATGCCATAATTGAAGTGCATTTGCTTTACCCACTTCTTTTCGCTGCCCATGCTGCGCATGCCGAGCACCATGAGGTCCACTCCTTGGCGCAAACCCATACATGCGCCCGTATTGATATCATTTATTATGATGCCCTTAAAGAAGTGCCTTTCTAACCCACTTCTTGACGCTGCCCATGCTGCGCGTGCCAAGCACCATGAGGTCCACTCCCAGGCCCAAACCCATACATGCCCCCGTATCGATAGATTTTAACCCACTTCTTCACGCTGCCCATGCTGCGCGTACCGAGCACCATGAGGTCCACTCCCAGGCGCAAACCCATACATGCGCCCGTATTGATTGATTTTAACCCACTTCTTCACGCTGCCCATGCTGCGCGTACCGAGCACCATGAGGTCCACTCCCAGGCCCAAACCCATACATGCGCCCGTATTGATAGATTTTAACCCACTTCTTGACGCTGCCCATGCTGCGTGGCCAAGCACCATGAGGTCCACTCCCAGGCCCAAACCCATACATGCGCCCGTATTGATTGATTTTAACCCACTTCTTCACGCTGCCCATGCTGCGCGTACCGAGCACCATGAGGTCCACTCCCAGGCCCAAACCCATACATGCGCCCGTATTGATAGATTTTAACCCACTTCTTCACGCTGCCCATGCTGCGCGTACCGAGCACCATGAGGTCCACTCCCAGGCCCAAACCCATACATGCGCCCGTATTGATAGATTTTAACCCACTTCTTCACGCTGCCCATGCTGCGCGTACCGAGCACCATGAGGTCCACTCCCAGGCCTAAACCCATACATGCGCCCGTATTGATTGATTTTAACCCACTTCTTCACGCTGCCCATGCTGCGCGTACCGAGCACCATGAGGTCCACTCCCAGGCCCAAACCCATACATGCGCCCGTATTGATAGATTTTAACCCACTTCTTCACGCTGCCCATGCTGCGCGTACCGAGCACCATGAGGTCCACTCCCAGGCCCAAACCCATACATGCGCCCGTATTGATAGATTTTAACCCACTTCTTCACGCTGCCCATGCTGCGCGTACCGAGCACCATGAGGTCCACTCCCAGGCCTAAACCCATACATGCGCCCGTATTGATTGATTTTAACCCACTTCTTCACGCTGCCCATGCTGCGCGTACCGAGCACCATGAGGTCCACTCCCAGGCCCAAACCCATACATGCGCCCGTATTGATAGATTTTAACCCACTTCTTCACGCTGCCCATGCTGCGCGTACCGAGCACCATGAGGTCCACTCCCAGGCCTAAACCCATACATGTGCCCGTATTGTTTGATTTTAGCCCACTTCTTGACGCTGCCCATGCTGCGTGGCCAAGCACCATGAGGTCCACTCCCAGGCCTAAACCCATACATGTGCCCGTATTGTTTGATTTTAACCCACTTCTTCACGCTGCCCATGCTGCGCGTACCGAGCACCATGAGGTCCACTCCCAGGCGCAAACCCATACATGCGCCCGTATTGATAGATTTTAACCCACTTCTTCACGCTGCCCATGCTGCGCGTACCGAGCACCATGAGGTCCACTCCCAGGCCCAAACCCATACATGCGCCCGTATTGATAGATTTTAACCCACTTCTTCACGCTGCCCATGCTGCGCGTACCGAGCACCATGAGGTCCACTCCCAGGCGCAAACCCATACATGCGCCCGTATTGATAGATTTTAACCCACTTCTTCACGCTGCCCATGCTGCGCGTACCGAGCACCATGAGGTCCACTCCCAGGCCCAAACCCATACATGCGCCCGTATTGATAGATTTTAACCCACTTCTTCACGCTGCCCATGCTGCGCGTACCGAGCACCATGAGGTCCACTCCCAGGCCCAAACCCATACATGCGCCCGTATTGATAGATTTTAACCCACTTCTTCACGCTGCCCATGCTGCGCGTACCGAGCACCATGAGGTCCACTCCCAGGCCCAAACCCATACATGCGCCCGTATTGATAGATTTTAACCCACTTCTTCACGCTGCCCATGCTGCGCGTACCGAGCACCATGAGGTCCACTCCCAGGCCTAAACCCATACATGCGCCCGTATTGATTAGATTTTAACCCACTTCTTCACGCTGCCCATGCTGCGCGTACCGAGCACCATGAGGTCCACTCCCAGGCCCAAACCCATACATGCGCCCGTATTGATAGATTTTAACCCACTTCTTCACGCTGCCCATGCTGCGCGTACCGAGCACCATGAGGTCCACTCCCAGGCCGCAAACCCATACATGCGCCCGTATTGATAGATTTTAACCCACTTCTTCACGCTGCCCATGCTGCGCGTACCGAGCACCATGAGGTCCACTCCCAGGCCCAAACCCATACATGCGCCCGTATTGATAGATTTTAACCCACTTCTTCACGCTGCCCATGCTGCGCGTACCGAGCACCATGAGGTCCACTCCCAGGCCCAAACCCATACATGCGCCCGTATTGATAGATTTTAACCCACTTCTTCACGCTGCCCATGCTGCGCGTACCGAGCACCATGAGGTCCACTCCCAGGCCTCAAACCCATACATGCGCCCGTATTGATTGATTTTAACCACTTCTTCACGCTGCCCATGCTGCGCGTACCGAGCACCATGAGGTCCACTCCCAGGCCTAAACCCATACATGCGCCCGTATTGATAGATTTTAACCCACTTCTTCACGCTGCCCATGCTGCGCGTACCGAGCACCATGAGGTCCACTCCCAGGCCAAACCCATACATGCGCCCGTATTGATAGATTTTAACCCACTTCTTCACGCTGCCCATGCTGCGCGTACCGAGCACCATGAGGTCCACTCCCAGGCCCAAACCCATACATGCGCCCGTATTGATAGATTTTAAACCCACTTCTTCACGCTGCCCATGCTGGCGCGTACCGAGCACCATGAGGTCCACTCCCAGGCCTAAACCCATACATGCGCCCGTATTGATAGATTTTAACCCACTTCTTCACGCTGCCCATGCTGCGCGTACCGAGCACCATGAGGTCCACTCCCAGGCGCAAAACCCATACATGCGCCCGTATTGATAGATTTTAACCCACTTCTTCACGCTGCCCATGCTGCGCGTACCGAGCACCATGAGGTCCACTCCCAGGCCCAAACCCATACATGCGCCCGTATTGATAGATTTTAACCCACTTCTTCACGCTGCCCATGCTGCGCGTACCGAGCACCATGAGGTCCACTCCCAGGCGCAACCCATACATGTGCCCGTATTGATTTGATTTTAACCCACTTCTTCACGCTGCCCATGCTGCGCGTACCGAGCACCATGAGGTCCACTCCCAGGCCTAAACCCATACATGCGCCCGTATTGATTAGATTTTAACCCACTTCTTCACGCTGCCCATGCTGCGCGTACCGAGCACCATGAGGTCCACTCCCAGGCGCAAACCCATACATGCGCCCGTATTGATAGATTTTAACCCACTTCTTCACGCTGCCCATGCTGCGCGTACCGAGCACCATGAGGTCCACTCCCAGGCCAAACCCATACATGCGCCCGTATTGATAGATTTTAACCCACTTCTTCACGCTGCCCATGCTGCGCGTACCGAGCACCATGAGGTCCACTCCCAGGCGCAAACCCATACATGCGCCCGTATTGATAGATTTTAACCCACTTCTTCACGCTGCCCATGCTGCGCGTACCGAGCACCATGAGGTCCACTCCCAGGCGCAAACCCATACATGCGCCCGTATTGATAGATTTTAACCCACTTCTTCACGCTGCCCATGCTGCGCGTACCGAGCACCATGAGGTCCACTCCCAGGCCCAAACCCATACATGCGCCCGTATTGATTAGATTTTAACCCACTTCTTCACGCTGCCCATGCTGCGCGTACCGAGCACCATGAGGTCCACTCCCAGGCGCAAACCCATACATGCGCCCGTATTGATTGATTTTAACCCACTTCTTCACGCTGCCCATGCTGCGCGTACCGAGCACCATGAGGTCCACTCCCAGGCCTAAACCCATACATGCGCCCGTATTGATAGATTTTAACCCACTTCTTCACGCTGCCCATGCTGCGCGTACCGAGCACCATGAGGTCCACTCCCAGGCCCAAACCCATACATGCGCCCGTATTGATAGATTTTAACCCACTTCTTCACGCTGCCCATGCTGCGCGTACCGAGCACCATGAGGTCCACTCCCAGGCCCAAACCCATACATGCGCCCGTATTGATAGATTTTAACCCACTTCTTCACGCTGCCCATGCTGCGCGTACCGAGCACCATGAGGTCCACTCCCAGGCGCAAACCCATACATGCGCCCGTATTGATAGATTTTAACCCACTTCTTCACGCTGCCCATGCTGCGCGTACCGAGCACCATGAGGTCCACTCCCAGGCCCAAACCCATACATGCGCCCGTATTGATAGATTTTAACCCACTTCTTCACGCTGCCCATGCTGCGCGTACCGAGCACCATGAGGTCCACTCCCAGGCGCAAACCCATACATGTGCCCGTATTGTTTGATTTTAACCCACTTCTTCACGCTGCCCATGCTGCGCGTACCGAGCACCATGAGGTCCACTCCCAGGCCTAAACCCATACATGCGCCCGTATTGATTAGATTTTAACCCACTTCTTCACGCTGCCCATGCTGCGCGTACCGAGCACCATGAGGTCCACTCCCAGGCCCAAACCCATACATGCGCCCGTATTGATAGATTTTAACCCACTTCTTCACGCTGCCCATGCTGCGCGTACCGAGCACCATGAGGTCCACTCCCAGGCGCAAACCCATACATGTGCCCGTATTGATTGATTTTAACCCACTTCTTCACGCTGCCCATGCTGCGCGTACCGAGCACCATGAGGTCCACTCCCAGGCCTAAACCCATACATGCGCCCGTATTGATAGATTTTAACCCACTTCTTCACGCTGCCCATGCTGCGCGTACCGAGCACCATGAGGTCCACTCCCAGGCGCAAACCCATACATGCGCCCGTATTGATAGATTTTAACCCACTTCTTCACGCTGCCCATGCTGCGCGTACCGAGCACCATGAGGTCCACTCCCAGGCCCAAACCCATACATGCGCCCGTATTGATAGATTTTAACCCACTTCTTCACGCTGCCCATGCTGCGCGTACCGAGCACCATGAGGTCCACTCCCAGGCGCAAACCCATACATGCGCCCGTATTGATTGATTTTAACCCACTTCTTCACGCTGCCCATGCTGCGCGTACCGAGCACCATGAGGTCCACTCCCAGGCCCAAACCCATACATGCGCCCGTATTGATTGATTTTAACCCACTTCTTCACGCTGCCCATGCTGCGCGTACCGAGCACCATGAGGTCCACTCCCAGGCGCAAACCCATACATGCGCCCGTATTGATTGATTTTAACCCACTTCTTCACGCTGCCCATGCTGCGCGTACCGAGCACCATGAGGTCCACTCCCAGGCCCAAACCCATACATGCGCCCGTATTGATTGATTTTAACCCACTTCTTCACGCTGCCCATGCTGCGCGTACCGAGCACCATGAGGTCCACTCCCAGGCCTAAACCCATACATGCGCCCGTATTGATTGATTTTAACCCACTTCTTCACGCTGCCCATGCTGCGCGTGCCAAGCACCATGAGGTCCACTCCCAGGCCCAAACCCATACATGCGCCCGTATTGATAGATTTTAACCCACTTCTTCACGCTGCCCATGCTGCGCGTACCGAGCACCATGAGGTCCACTCCCAGGCGCAAACCCATACATGCGCCCGTATTGATAGATTTTAACCCACTTCTTCACGCTGCCCATGCTGCGCGTACCGAGCACCATGAGGTCCACTCCCAGGCCCAAACCCATACATGCGCCCGTATTGATTGATTTTAACCCACTTCTTCACGCTGCCCATGCTGCGCGTACCGAGCACCATGAGGTCCACTCCCAGGCGCAAACCCATACATGCGCCCGTATTGATAGATTTTAACCCACTTCTTCACGCTGCCCATGCTGCGCGTACCGAGCACCATGAGGTCCACTCCCAGGCCCAAACCCATACATGTGCCCGTATTGTTTGATTTTAACCCACTTCTTCACGCTGCCCATGCTGCGCGTACCGAGCACCATGAGGTCCACTCCCAGGCCCAAACCCATACATGCGCCCGTATTGATTGATTTTAACCCACTTCTTCACGCTGCCCATGCTGCGCGTACCGAGCACCATGAGGTCCACTCCCAGGCGCAAACCCATACATGCGCCCGTATTGATAGATTTTAACCCACTTCTTCACGCTGCCCATGCTGCGCGTACCGAGCACCATGAGGTCCACTCCCAGGCCCAAACCCATACATGCGCCCGTATTGATTGATTTTAACCCACTTCTTCACGCTGCCCATGCTGCGCGTACCGAGCACCATGAGGTCCACTCCCAGGCGCAAACCCATACATGCGCCCGTATTGATAGATTTTAACCCACTTCTTCACGCTGCCCATGCTGCGCGTACCGAGCACCATGAGGTCCACTCCCAGGCCCAAACCCATACATGCGCCCGTATTGATAGATTTTAACCCACTTCTTCACGCTGCCCATGCTGCGCGTACCGAGCACCATGAGGTCCACTCCCAGGCCCAAACCCATACATGCGCCCGTATTGATAGATTTTAACCCACTTCTTCACGCTGCCCATGCTGCGCGTACCGAGCACCATGAGGTCCACTCCCAGGCGCAAACCCATACATGCGCCCGTATTGATAGATTTTAACCCACTTCTTCACGCTGCCCATGCTGCGCGTACCGAGCACCATGAGGTCCACTCCCAGGCCCAAACCCATACATGTGCCCGTATTGATTGATTTTAACCCACTTCTTCACGCTGCCCATGCTGCGCGTGCCAAGCACCATGAGGTCCACTCCCAGGCGCAAACCCATACATGCGCCCGTATTGATAGATTTTAACCCACTTCTTCACGCTGCCCATGCTGCGCGTACCGAGCACCATGAGGTCCACTCCCAGGCCCAAACCCATACATGTGCCCGTATTGATTGATTTTAACCCACTTCTTCACGCTGCCCATGCTGCGCGTACCGAGCACCATGAGGTCCACTCCCAGGCCCAAACCCATACATGCGCCCGTATTGATTGATTTTAACCCACTTCTTCACGCTGCCCATGCTGCGCGTGCCAAGCACCATGAGGTCCACTCCCAGGCCTAAACCCATACATGTGCCCGTATTGTTTGATTTTAGCCCACTTCTTGACGCTGCCCATGCTGCGTGGCCAAGCACCATGAGGTCCACTCCCAGGCCTAAACCCATACATGTGCCCGTATTGTTTGATTTTAACCCACTTCTTCACGCTGCCCATGCTGCGCGTACCGAGCACCATGAGGTCCACTCCCAGGCCCAAACCCATACATGCGCCCGTATTGATTGATTTTAACCCACTTCTTCACGCTGCCCATGCTGCGCGTACCGAGCACCATGAGGTCCACTCCCAGGCGCAAACCCATACATGCGCCCGTATTGATAGATTTTAACCCACTTCTTCACGCTGCCCATGCTGCGCGTACCGAGCACCATGAGGTCCACTCCCAGGCCCAAACCCATACATGCGCCCGTATTGATAGATTTTAACCCACTTCTTCACGCTGCCCATGCTGCGCGTACCGAGCACCATGAGGTCCACTCCCAGGCGCAAACCCATACATGTGCCCGTATTGTTTGATTTTAACCCACTTCTTCACGCTGCCCATGCTGCGCGTACCGAGCACCATGAGGTCCACTCCCAGGCCTAAACCCATACATGCGCCCGTATTGATAGATTTTAACCCACTTCTTCACGCTGCCCATGCTGCGCGTACCGAGCACCATGAGGTCCACTCCCAGGCCTAAACCCATACATGCGCCCGTATTGATAGATTTTAACCCACTTCTTCACGCTGCCCATGCTGCGCGTACCGAGCACCATGAGGTCCACTCCCAGGCGCAAACCCATACATGTGCCCGTATTGTTTGATTTTAACCCACTTCTTCACGCTGCCCATGCTGCGCGTACCGAGCACCATGAGGTCCACTCCCAGGCGCAAACCCATACATGCGCCCGTATTGATTGATTTTAACCCACTTCTTCACGCTGCCCATGCTGCGCGTACCGAGCACCATGAGGTCCACTCCCAGGCCCAAACCCATACATGCGCCCGTATTGATAGATTTTAACCCACTTCTTCACGCTGCCCATGCTGCGCGTACCGAGCACCATGAGGTCCACTCCCAGGCCCAAACCCATACATGTGCCCGTATTGATTGATTTTAACCCACTTCTTCACGCTGCCCATGCTGCGCGTACCGAGCACCATGAGGTCCACTCCCAGGCCCAAACCCATACATGCGCCCGTATTGATAGATTTTAACCCACTTCTTCACGCTGCCCATGCTGCGCGTACCGAGCACCATGAGGTCCACTCCCAGGCGCAAACCCATACATGCGCCCGTATTGATAGATTTTAACCCACTTCTTCACGCTGCCCATGCTGCGCGTACCGAGCACCATGAGGTCCACTCCCAGGCCCAAACCCATACATGTGCCCGTATTGATTGATTTTAACCCACTTCTTCACGCTGCCCATGCTGCGCGTACCGAGCACCATGAGGTCCACTCCCAGGCGCAAACCCATACATGCGCCCGTATTGATAGATTTTAACCCACTTCTTCACGCTGCCCATGCTGCGCGTGCCAAGCACCATGAGGTCCACTCCCAGGCCCAAACCCATACATGCGCCCGTATTGATAGATTTTAACCCACTTCTTCACGCTGCCCATGCTGCGCGTACCGAGCACTATGAGGTCCACTCCCAGGCCCAAACCCATACATGCGCCCGTATTGATAGATTTTAACCCACTTCTTCACGCTGCCCATGCTGCGCGTACCGAGCACCATGAGGTCCACTCCCAGGCCCAAACCCATACATGCGCCCGTATTGATAGATTTTAACCCACTTCTTCACGCTGCCCATGCTGCGCGTACCGAGCACCATGAGGTCCACTCCCAGGCCCAAACCCATACATGCGCCCGTATTGATAGATTTTAGCCCACTTCTTCACGCTGCCCATGCTGCGCGTACCGAGCACCATGAGGTCCACTCCCAGGCCCAAACCCATACATGCGCCCGTATTGATTGATTTTAACCCACTTCTTCACGCTGCCCATGCTGCGCGTACCGAGCACCATGAGGTCCACTCCCAGGCGCAAACCCATACATGCGCCCGTATTGATAGATTTTAACCCACTTCTTCACGCTGCCCATGCTGCGCGTACCGAGCACCATGAGGTCCACTCCCAGGCCCAAACCCATACATGCGCCCGTATTGATTGATTTTAACCCACTTCTTCACGCTGCCCATGCTGCGCGTACCGAGCACCATGAGGTCCACTCCCAGGCGCAAACCCATACATGCGCCCGTATTGATAGATTTTAACCCACTTCTTCACGCTGCCCATGCTGCGCGTACCGAGCACCATGAGGTCCACTCCCAGGCCCAAACCCATACATGCGCCCGTATTGATAGATTTTAACCCACTTCTTCACGCTGCCCATGCTGCGCGTACCGAGCACCATGAGGTCCACTCCCAGGCCCAAACCCATACATGCGCCCGTATTGATAGATTTTAACCCACTTCTTCACGCTGCCCATGCTGCGCGTACCGAGCACCATGAGGTCCACTCCCAGGCGCAAACCCATACATGCGCCCGTATTGATAGATTTTAACCCACTTCTTCACGCTGCCCATGCTGCGCGTACCGAGCACCATGAGGTCCACTCCCAGGCCCAAACCCATACATGTGCCCGTATTGATTGATTTTAACCCACTTCTTCACGCTGCCCATGCTGCGCGTGCCAAGCACCATGAGGTCCACTCCCAGGCGCAAACCCATACATGCGCCCGTATTGATAGATTTTAACCCACTTCTTCACGCTGCCCATGCTGCGCGTACCGAGCACCATGAGGTCCACTCCCAGGCCCAAACCCATACATGTGCCCGTATTGATTGATTTTAACCCACTTCTTCACGCTGCCCATGCTGCGCGTACCGAGCACCATGAGGTCCACTCCCAGGCCCAAACCCATACATGCGCCCGTATTGATTGATTTTAACCCACTTCTTCACGCTGCCCATGCTGCGCGTGCCAAGCACCATGAGGTCCACTCCCAGGCCTAAACCCATACATGTGCCCGTATTGTTTGATTTTAGCCCACTTCTTGACGCTGCCCATGCTGCGTGGCCAAGCACCATGAGGTCCACTCCCAGGCCTAAACCCATACATGTGCCCGTATTGTTTGATTTTAACCCACTTCTTCACGCTGCCCATGCTGCGCGTACCGAGCACCATGAGGTCCACTCCCAGGCCCAAACCCATACATGCGCCCGTATTGATTGATTTTAACCCACTTCTTCACGCTGCCCATGCTGCGCGTACCGAGCACCATGAGGTCCACTCCCAGGCGCAAACCCATACATGCGCCCGTATTGATAGATTTTAACCCACTTCTTCACGCTGCCCATGCTGCGCGTACCGAGCACCATGAGGTCCACTCCCAGGCCCAAACCCATACATGCGCCCGTATTGATAGATTTTAACCCACTTCTTCACGCTGCCCATGCTGCGCGTACCGAGCACCATGAGGTCCACTCCCAGGCGCAAACCCATACATGTGCCCGTATTGTTTGATTTTAACCCACTTCTTCACGCTGCCCATGCTGCGCGTACCGAGCACCATGAGGTCCACTCCCAGGCCTAAACCCATACATGCGCCCGTATTGATAGATTTTAACCCACTTCTTCACGCTGCCCATGCTGCGCGTACCGAGCACCATGAGGTCCACTCCCAGGCGCAAACCCATACATGCGCCCGTATTGATTGATTTTAACCCACTTCTTCACGCTGCCCATGCTGCGCGTACCGAGCACCATGAGGTCCACTCCCAGGCCCAAACCCATACATGCGCCCGTATTGATAGATTTTAACCCACTTCTTCACGCTGCCCATGCTGCGCGTACCGAGCACCATGAGGTCCACTCCCAGGCCCAAACCCATACATGTGCCCGTATTGATTGATTTTAACCCACTTCTTCACGCTGCCCATGCTGCGCGTACCGAGCACCATGAGGTCCACTCCCAGGCCCAAACCCATACATGCGCCCGTATTGATAGATTTTAACCCACTTCTTCACGCTGCCCATGCTGCGCGTACCGAGCACCATGAGGTCCACTCCCAGGCGCAAACCCATACATGCGCCCGTATTGATAGATTTTAACCCACTTCTTCACGCTGCCCATGCTGCGCGTACCGAGCACCATGAGGTCCACTCCCAGGCCCAAACCCATACATGTGCCCGTATTGATTGATTTTAACCCACTTCTTCACGCTGCCCATGCTGCGCGTACCGAGCACCATGAGGTCCACTCCCAGGCGCAAACCCATACATGCGCCCGTATTGATAGATTTTAACCCACTTCTTCACGCTGCCCATGCTGCGCGTGCCAAGCACCATGAGGTCCACTCCCAGGCCCAAACCCATACATGCGCCCGTATTGATAGATTTTAACCCACTTCTTCACGCTGCCCATGCTGCGCGTACCGAGCACTATGAGGTCCACTCCCAGGCCCAAACCCATACATGCGCCCGTATTGATAGATTTTAACCCACTTCTTCACGCTGCCCATGCTGCGCGTACCGAGCACCATGAGGTCCACTCCCAGGCCCAAACCCATACATGCGCCCGTATTGATAGATTTTAACCCACTTCTTCACGCTGCCCATGCTGCGCGTACCGAGCACCATGAGGTCCACTCCCAGGCCCAAACCCATACATGCGCCCGTATTGATAGATTTTAGCCCACTTCTTCACGCTGCCCATGCTGCGCGTGCCAAGCACCATGAGGTCCACTCCCAGGCCCAAACCCATACATGCGCCCGTATTGATTGATTTTAGCCCACTTCTTCACGCTGCCCATGCTGCGCGTACCGAGCACTATGAGGTCCACTCCCAGGCCCAAACCCATACATGCGCCCGTATTGATTGATTTTAGCCCACTTCTTCACGCTGCCCATGCTGCGCGTACCGAGCACCATGAGGTCCACTCCCAGGCCCAAACCCATACATGCGCCCGTATTGATTGATTTTAACCCACTTCTTCACGCTGCCCATGCTGCGCGTGCCAAGCACCATGAGGTCCACTCCCAGGCCCAAACCCATACATGCGCCCGTATTGATTGATTTTAGCCCACTTCTTCACGCTGCCCATGCTGCGCGTACCGAGCACTATGAGGTCCACTCCCAGGCCCAAACCCATACATGCGCCCGTATTGATAGATTTTAACCCACTTCTTGACGCTGCCCATGCTGCGCGTGCCAAGCACCATGAGGTCCACTCCCAGGCCCAAACCCATACATGCGCCCGTATTGATAGATTTTAACCCACTTCTTCACGCTGCCCATGCTGCGCGTACCGAGCACCATGAGGTCCACTCCCAGGCCCAAACCCATACATGCGCCCGTATTGATAGATTTTAACCCACTTCTTGACGCTGCCCATGCTGCGCGTGCCAAGCACCATGAGGTCCACTCCCAGGCCCAAACCCATACATGCGCCCGTATTGATAGATTTTAACCCACTTCTTCACGCTGCCCATGCTGCGCGTACCGAGCACTATGAGGTCCACTCCCAGGCGCAAACCCATACATGTGCCCGTATTGATTGATTTTAACCCACTTCTTCACGCTGCCCATGCTGCGCGTGCCAAGCACCATGAGGTCCACTCCCAGGCGCAAACCCATACATGCGCCCGTATTGATTGATTTTAGCCCACTTCTTGACGCTGCCCATGCTGCGCGTACCGAGCACTATGAGGTCCACTCCCAGGCCCAAACCCATACATGCGCCCGTATTGATTGATTTTAGCCCACTTCTTCACGCTGCCCATGCTGCGCGTGCCAAGCACCATGAGGTCCACTCCCAGGCCCAAACCCATACATGCGCCCGTATTGATAGATTTTAGCCCACTTCTTCACGCTGCCCATGCTGCGCGTGCCAAGCACCATGAGGTCCACTCCCAGGCCCAAACCCATACATGCGCCCGTATTGATAGATTTTAACCCACTTCTTCACGCTGCCCATGCTGCGCGTGCCAAGCACCATGAGGTCCACTCCCAGGCCCAAACCCATACATGCGCCCGTATTGATTGATTTTAGCCCACTTCTTCACGCTGCCCATGCTGCGCGTACCGAGCACTATGAGGTCCACTCCCAGGCCCAAACCCATACATGCGCCCGTATTGATTGATTTTAGCCCACTTCTTCACGCTGCCCATGCTGCGCGTACCGAGCACTATGAGGTCCACTCCCAGGCCCAAACCCATACATGCGCCCGTATCGATTGATTTTAGCCCACTTCTTCACGCTGCCCATGCTGCGCGTACCGAGCACTATGAGGTCCACTCCCAGGCCCAAACCCATACATGCGCCCGTATTGATTGATTTTAGCCCACTTCTTCACGCTGCCCATGCTGCGCGTGCCAAGCACCATGAGGTCCACTCCCAGGCCCAAACCCATACATGCGCCCGTATTGATTGATTTTAGCCCACTTCTTCACGCTGCCCATGCTGCGCGTACCGAGCACTATGAGGTCCACTCCCAGGCCCAAACCCATACATGCGCCCGTATTGATAGATTTTAACCCACTTCTTCACGCTGCCCATGCTGCGCGTACCGAGCACCATGAGGTCCACTCCCAGGCCCAAACCCATACATGCGCCCGTATTGATTGATTTTAACCCACTTCTTCACGCTGCCCATGCTGCGCGTGCCAAGCACCATGAGGTCCACTCCCAGGCCCAAACCCATACATGCGCCCGTATTGATTGATTTTAACCCACTTCTTCACGCTGCCCATGCTGCGCGTGCCAAGCACTATGAGGTCCACTCCCAGGCCCAAACCCATACATGCGCCCGTATTGATAGATTTTATTACAATTCCCTATTTGCCTAGTTTAAGTGCTTTTTTCAACCCACTGCTTGACGCTGCCCATGCCGCGCGTGCCCAGCACCATAAGGTCCACTCCCAGGCCGTGTGCCGCCTCCACCAAAGATTCACCGATACCTGTGTGGTGCGTGGGTGATTAGTTTCTGCCACGTTCCCGGTAGCTTCTTCCTGGGGGATGTTCACACCTGACCGGTGTGGACCGCACCGGGCAGCGATGGTAAGCAGTAGGTCATTGCACTCTGCTTAGGTAGAAAAGAAGCCGCTTTTCAAGAGATAATTAAAATCTTTAAATTAAGCTAGACATGAACGCTTAAGAAAGGCTAGGAAGGGTCTTGGTATTTGGGTTCCAGGTGAAGCAAGCCCTGATGCATGGACCAACGGCCAGAAGCCGATCGTAGTTTAGTCCTCCACGGCACAGTAGTGTCGGAACCGGGGCCTGCCAATACATATTTTGTGCACTCAAATACACAAGGTTTACCGCATCCCCCCCGGCCTCCAATCTTTTTTTGTGTGATAAAGCTACATGCCAGCTACACTCCAGCCTCCGGCCGGGGGACTCATTGTGGAGAGCCATGCTGCTTTGGCCACCAGTCGTAGGCCGGTCCAGGTCTGGTCCCAATCAGGCCTTTGGCGGCCGCAGAGCGGCCTGCCAAAGGTGGACTGGTAGCCTGGAAAATGAACACATCGCCCCCCCCCCATGATGGGGGCCTACCCAGCGCTACGGCCGGACGGGTGGCTTTCTGAATCCACGCTTCAGGGTGCATTTTTATTCGTTTATTTATTTATATCGATCCCCTCCCACCCCATACATGTGGGCGCCTATGCAGCCGAGCCTATTTTGAACTAGGCCCAGAGATGCAACGTCATTGACACGCCTACCACCGCCGATATTTACCCAAGGGCATGTTTTGACCAAGAGGTCTTGACAGCATTTTTTAAAGTAGATCCCGTGAGGTATTGGATCTGTCTCGGTGTCAAGATGATGAAGATTTATAATTCAGGAAGAGCATAAACACGCGCATCATAAGGAAACTTCGAATCAAATCCGGAAGAAAAGCTTGAGAAAGTCACACAAACACAAATAAATCGTGAAAAACGTTCCTGAAGCGATATTATATCAGCTTGTCCTTAACCCAAAACCCGAACTGAAACATACCGCACGTAAAATCATAAAATTTCCGCCTGAAGGCCTGACCCTGACCCTCAGCCTGAAACCCTGACCCTCAACCTGACCAAGCTGACCTGAAGCGACACCAGCTCCAGGTAGGATTCGAATGTGCACTTTCTCGCGTGGCACCTGCAGAACACAAATGATTAAATTGGTGTGCAATTCAGTTACAATTCGGATACAATGCGGTCACAAGTCGGCTAAAATTCAGCTACAATTCGGCCACAGCTCTGGGTAGGATTCAAAGGTGCACGTTCTAGCGCAGCACCTGAGGGATACACGTGTGCACAATTTTTAGTGGTGTGCAATTCAGCTACGATTTAGTTACAATTCAGCTACAATTCAGCTGCAGTTTAGGCACCTCAACACGCACTGGAGGGGGGGGCGGGAGGGGGGGGCGGGTGCATCCAGGACTGCTGCTCGAGCCATTGGCCGCACCCCGATCAAGGTTTGGTCTCCATCAGCCCAGACGTCACTGCCTGGCAGCCCCTTCAAAGATGGTCTGGTGTGCACTCCATGATTGCTCCTGCCCCCCACCTCCCACAGTCCCACCCACCCACCCAACCAGCCATACACCACCACACCTACATCCAAACACCCCCACTCACGTTTAGCAACCCACCAACCACACACCCACACACCCATACACCCCCACCCACACACACAAACCCACTCACCCACCCACACACAGCCGTTTTGTGTATGATCTGTTGGATGGAGATCTGGATCAGGTGCATCCCTGTCACACATTCATCACACTCTTGCACCCACCCCCATACACCCAATCTCACAA
Organism: Limnomonas spitsbergensis; assembly: GCA_037349105.1. Taxonomy (NCBI): domain Eukaryota; kingdom Viridiplantae; phylum Chlorophyta; class Chlorophyceae; order Chlamydomonadales; genus Limnomonas; species Limnomonas spitsbergensis. The sequence goes on along the minus strand of JAYJMM010000094.1, from coordinate 743,032 downwards.
ACACCTCCACAACCGCACCCACCCCCAACCCCACCCACGCCGGCAACCTGGATCAAGATCAGGTGCATTCCTTTCACACATTCATGACGCTGTTGCACCCACCCCGTAATTCTGCACGAGTGCCTCCTTGAGGGCCAGCAGCTTGTCGCGGGCCCACTGCTCGTCATCGTCAATCTGCGCCTGCGTGGGGCATCATTTATAAACAAATGCGTAAACAGATTCACGACATACCTGTAAATGATTTGTTTAAGAAAAAGACAATCAGGACACCCTTTAATAATAAATCATATTAATACATTAATATGTGAATACATATCAGCTGGCATGCCAGTTTATTTCGTACCTACCAGTTTATTCTACTTATGAGCTGCCATCTGGTTAATCGTTCCATAAAAAATGAAAATTTGTATACTCGTCAGGAGCCTCCTGTTTTTGGCAGAAAAAATATACAGCTGTAGCTGAAGCATGATTTAATTGTAGCTGAAGCATGATTTAATTGTAGCTGAAGCATGATTTAGTTGTAGCTGAAGCATGATTTAGTTGTAGCTGAAGCATGATTTAGATGTAGCTGAAGCATGATCTAGGTGTAGCTGAAGCATGATTTAGGTGTAGCTGAAGCATGATTTAGATGTAGCTGAAGCATGATTAAGATGTAGCTGAAGCATGATTTGGATGTAGCTGAAGCATGATTTAGATGTAGCTGAAGCATGATTTAGATGTAGCTGAAGCATGATTTATATGTAGCTGAAGCATGATTTAGATGTAGCTGGAGCATGATTTAGTTGTAGCTGAAGCATGATTTAGTTGAGACTTGAGGGAAGCCTGTCATTGATTCCTGATTCGAGTTTGTGTTGTGATAGGAAACGTCTGGCGCTTCATTGAAAGTGCCCCGCAGAATGTCGTGAGCAGGCTATTCTTCAGGATATAACTGCTGTGGGTCGAGCAGTCCTGAGTCAGGACTCCTGACGCCTCATGCCTCGTGCCGTGACTTTTGAGAGGTTTTAAGATAAATTACGGTGTGCCAATACTACATGCCAATGCTGTGCCAATACTGTGCCAATACTATGTGCCCTGTAGGGCCCACGGAATCGAGGACGCCACCCGTTTGGCCAGTGCCAAGAAATTACATACTTTTTAGATGTGTGCCAATACTGTGCCAAGACTATGAGCCCTGTAGGGCCCACGGATCGAGGACCCCACCCGTTCGGCCAGTGAGCCAGTGCCGTTTCTGATCGGGTGGCATCCACTAATCCGCGAGCCCTTCAAAGCACATTGTCTACTATTATATCTTTGTCTACCGCTATTAATTTATTCGTTGCATAATTGCTTCACTATTGTAAAAAAATGTATGTATTCATTCATTTATCATGTACCGGTATTCATCATCATTAATTAATTTACTCATTTATCAGCCCACCTGTCTGCGCTCGTGCATGGATCCCAGAGCTAGCGCCGTCGCGAAAGGATCCACTGTGAAAAGGAAGTTGTAGGGGAGGGAAGGGGTGAATCAAGGATCCACTGTGACAAGAAAGTTGTAGGGGAAGGGAGGGGTGAATCAAGGATCCACTGTGACAAGGAAGTTGTAGGGGAGGGGAGGGTTGAATCAAGGATCCACTGTGACAAGGAAGTTGTAGGGGAGGGAAGGGGTGAATCAAGGATCCACTGTGACAAGAAAGTTGTAGGGGAGGGGAGGGGTGAATCAAGGATCACCTGTGACAAGGAACTTGTAGGGGAGGGAAGGGGTGAATCAAGGATCCACTGTGACAAGGAAGGTGTAGGGGAGGGGAGGGTTGAATCAAGGATCCACTGTGACAAGGAAGTTGTAGGGGAGGGGAGGGTTGAATCAAGGATCCACTGTGACAAGGAAGTTGTAGGGGAGGGATGGGGTGAATCAAGGATCCACTGTGACAAGGAAGTTGTAGGGGAGGGATGGGGTGAATCAAGGATCCACTGTGACAAGGAAGTTGTAGGGGAGGGATGGGGTGAATCAAGGATCCACTGTGACAAGGAAGTTGTAGGGGAGGGGAGGTTTGAATCAAGGATCCACTGTGACAAGGAAGTTGTAGGGGAGGGATGGGGTGAATCAAGGATCCACTGTGACAAGGAAGTTGTAGGGGAGGGGAGGGTTGAATCAAGGATCCACTGTGACAAGGAAGTTGTAGGGGAGGGAAGGGGTGAATCAAGGATCCACTGTGACAAGGAAGTTGTAGGGGAGGGATGGGGTGAATCAAGGATCCACTGTGACAAGGAAGTTGTAGGGGAGGGATGGGGTGAATCAAGGATCCACTGTGACAAGGAAGTTGTAGGGGAGGGATGGGGTGAATCAAGGATCCACTGTGACAAGGAAGTTGTAGGGGAGGGATGGGGTGAATCAAGGATCCACTGTGACAAGGAAGTTGTAGGGAAGGGATGGGGTGAATCAAGGATCCACTGTGACAAGGAAGTTGTAGGGGAGGGATGGGGTGAATCAAGGATCCACTGTGACAAGGAAGTTGTAGGGGAGGGGAGGGTTGAATCAAGGATCCACTGTGACAAGGGAGTTGTAGGGGAGGGAAGGGGTGAATCAAGGATCCACTGTGACAAGGAAGTTGTAGGGGAGGGATGGGGTGAATCAAGGATCCACTGTGACAAGGAAGTTGTAGGGGAGGGATGGGGTGAATCAAGGATCCACTGTGACAAGGAAGTTGTAGGGGAGGGATGGGGTGAATCAAGGATCCACTGTGACAAGGAAGTTGTAGGGGAGGGATGGGGTGAATCAAGGATCCACTGTGACAAGGAAGTTGTAGGGGAGGGATGGGGTGAATCAAGGATCCACTGCAGGGAAGTTATGGTAACGGTGCGGCTGTGGCTACGGCCCCAAGCTGCGTTGTTTCCTTAACCTCCACGCCCTAATAAGGCGTATCTTTCTTTCTCTCTTGAAGGCAAATTGTAGGGGAGGGGACCAGCATCACGATCAAGTATGTTGTCATCACTTTCTCAAATCCATATCTAAACCTACAAATCAAAGTCAGCTTCCAGAAAACTCAAGATCCTGCACATCACTTCTCTCTCTCATCGCCACCTCTAAGTGATAGACATTTAATAATTTGAATTTTGAATAATCTATATCAATTCAATTCGGCTACTGCAAACCCAACCTGGTAGTTTGAAATTGCCCACTGATCTAGGACAACAGAGAGTGGGGGCCTTCCATTATAACTCCTTCAGTTACTGTGGGCAGTGCGTGCGTGAGGCAGTGCGGGCCGGTGGGCGGCACGGGCGGGTGGTGTGGGTGGAACCAGCAGTTGCTGTGGGCAGTGCGGGCCGGTGGGCGGGGTGGGCAGGTGGGTGGCACGGGCAGGTGTTGTGGGTGGAACCAGCAGTTACTGTGGGCAGTGCGTGCGTGAGGCAGTGCGGGCTGATGGGTGGGGCGGGCGTGTGGTGTGGGTGGAACCAGCAGTTGCTGTGGGCAGTGCATGCGTGAGGCGGTGCGGGTCGGTGGGTGTGCGGGTTGGTCGGCACGGGCGGGTGGTGTGGGTGGAACCAGCAGTTGTTGTGGGCAGTGCATGCGTGAGGCGGTGCGGGCCGGTGGGATTGCGGGTTGGTCGGCACGGGCACATGGTGTGGATGGAACCAGCAGTTGCCGTTGGCATTGCATGCGTGAGGCGGTGTGGGTGGGCGGCACGGGCGGATGGGTGTGCGGGCAGGCGGCACGTGCGGTTGGTGTGGCTGGAACCAGGAGTTCGCTGTGGGAAGTGTGTGTGTGAGGCAGTGCAAGCCGGTCGGTGTGCGGGTTGGTCGGCACGGGCACATGGTGTGGATGGAACCAGCAGTTGCCGTTGGCAGTGCATGCGTGAGGCGGTGTGGGTGGGCGGCACGGGCCGGTCAGTATGCGGGCGGGCGGCTCGTGCGGTTGGTGTGGGTGGAACCAGCAGTTTCTGTGGGCAAGGCGTGCGTGAGGCAGTGCGGGCCGGTCAGTATGCAGGCGGGCAGCACGTGCGGTTGGTGTGGGTGGAACCAGCAGTTGCAGTGGGCAAGGAGTGCGTGAGGCAGTGCGGGCCGGTCAGTATGCGGGCGGGCGGCACAGGCGGGTGGTGTGGGTGGAACCAGCAGTTGCTGTGGGCAATGCGTGCGTGAGGCAGTGCTGGCCCATAGGTGTGCAGGCGGTTGGTGTGGGTGGAACCAGCAGTTCCTGTGGGCAATGTGTGTGTTAGGCAGTGCGGGCCGGTGGTTGTGCAGGCATGTGGTGTGGGTGTTCTGGGTGTTTTAATTCGATGTCCATTGGGGATTGGTCATCACCTGGTATCTTGTCACGATGGTTGCCGAGGGCAGCATGGTGGCTCTGCATAATTGGGCCCTTCATACTTAGCCCCCCCCCCCCCCCTTTCACTGCCAAACCTTAATTCACTGTGAAACCCTACAAAAACACTCTTATTCACTGTTGAACCCTAATTGTTGCTGCGGGTAGACGTGTTTTGCTTTACAGTGTTCAACCCTGCATCAATGTTTCTCCCTATTCCACTATTAACCCTACACAAAATCTCTTATTCACTGTTAAACCACACACAATGCTGCGAGTAGATGCGTTAACTTTCACACTGTTCAACCCTAAATCACTGTTATAAATCATAAGTCACTGTTGAGCCCCTCTTTACTGTTAAACCCGAATTCACTGTTCACTGTTTACCCTGCTTCACCTGGTGTCATCACGATGGGCACTGGGGGCAGCGTGGTGGCGAGGTGGAGCTGGTCGGAGAAGAAGGAGAAGGGCCGCCGGACGACGTTCTGCAACGCAAAGTCCACTGCGACCCTACAGGTAATTAGCAAAACAGTGTGCAGGGTTTACTTACAAAAATAGGACAGCAATACAGCATCAAGGTAGATTTCAGGGTTGATTTCCTAAAAGTAGTTTTTTGGAGTTGGGTGGTTTGGGGGGTAGCAGGGTAGCAGGTAGCAGGTACGGGGGTTTAGGGTTTGTTTTCCCCCCGGGTGGCAGGGTTTCGAACTTTAATCGTGCTGTACAGCAGAAGACGACCCCAGCTTAGCTGTTTCCTTTGCCAAGCAGCGGTCCCACCGCTCAGCCATGCAGGGAAGAATATAAACCTGCGCCCCCCTAGGGACGTGCGGGTTGAGGGAGCAGCGCAGCTCCGGCCCAAGCCATATCCGCACCGTTATCATTGACATCAGGCATGCATGCACAATTGCAGATTTGATCAGACTGGAATAGCAGGCAGCAGGCATGCATAGCCTCAGACTATACTGCATTGCAAGTTCCACCCCTATGCTCCAGAAAAAACGAAGGGGGGGGCTGTAAGTTCCTCGTCCTTTCCTCGTCTTTCCCGCCTGCTTCTTCCTTTTGGCTGTCGGCAGGCGGGTCAGCCTAGTTCCTTTCCCGCCTTTTTCTTTCGTTTAGCCGTCGGAAGGAGGGAAACAGAAACATCTATAAGCACCTATGCTAGGAATGAAATGGGATGCTTGGGCTACACTAGTGCACTACTAGTGCACTCCCTCCCACAGTTTATACTTTTTGTTGGGTGCCTCAGCTACATTTTGGTACATCATTGCCTATTGCCAGGGGGGCATGGAGCAGCAAGCCCTGCTGCTTGGGCCGCTGGCGGTAGGCCTGTCCGGGTTCACTCCCCTTCGGCCCAGTGGTAGCTGCCCGGCAGCCCCCGAAGGTGGTCTGAAGCTCACTGGAACAAATTAAGCCTTTGCTCTTGACGTTTATACTCCTGCTCCGAAGAACAGTCAGAATTTCAGCAAAAGGCTCTGCCTGGCTGCCGGCATGTACAGAGCCTTGTAGCCTACTGCATAGCAACGTTGCGCTCTTGCATGCAGCAGTGCGAATTCTGCCTGCATGATAAACCCTAGTTCTCATCCAAACGACCTGCTGAAGGAGTAATAGACGGTTCTAAAGGCCTTTTGTTGAGGAGGGCGTTTTTTCACCGTCTTGCATGATACACGGGCGGGCATCCTGATCCTCGGGCATCCTGTCCCTCCTGCTGTACCTGCTGTGAAAGGACTCATCCACAGCGAAGAAGATGTGACGGCAGGGCCGCACCGGGACCGCGCTGGTTGCCGTCGTCGCCATTGATTTGCACAAGAAACGGGCGCAATGCGAGCAAAGTGAGTTTTACCGCTGGAGGTCACGGAAGCGAGCAAGGCTGCTGACGAGGCGCTACTGTGTATGTCGATGGGAAACGATCGTGATGTCTTAATTTAATTTAACTGAACTTTCGTTTGGATTTGGAAAGCAACGAGTAAACAATGGCGTCTCTGTGGCCAGGCGCATGTCGTGATGTTTCTCGGCGGTCTCAGTCGCTACCCCTCAAAACCCTAAAACCACTGCATAAGATTTACGGGAGTTCCGACATGCGCATGTTCCGGGATATATCTGCCGAAAGCATGAGCGTTGGATTAAGACAACAGGAGACGTGGACTCCGTTAATGCATCATTGCTAATATATATTTGTGGCTGACCAGCAGGCCACCCTCGCCACATACCCAACATAAAAGGTTTTGGGGCGGCTGCTAAGAAGGGCTAATAGGGTTCTATGCTCCATTTAAATAATTTAAAGCTTTTGTGAACCATCACAGCTTGTGTGAACCATCACCGCTTTTGTTAGCGGTACCGTCAGTCGTTGTATGACTTCATCCTTTCTGATACAATATGTTTACGCGATATCGATACGACTATTTCGAGAAATATATTTGAAGTGTGCCATTATCGAATCGTAATCGTAATCGAGACTGTTTCGTGAACATATTTTTGGAAGTGTGCCATTACGTCGCGTTTTTACAACGCGGGACGCGATTTCTGCGCGTACAATGTACTGTACATAGTCGGTACATGTCCGGCACATGTGACGACCTATGTTATGTACATGGTAAAACATATGGTGACATATGTCGCACATGTGCGGTACATAGGGGGTACATAGTTGCACTAGTGAGCACTGACTCAACACCTAGTGGGTGCATATGTGCACGCGGTGATCACATGGTGCTCACCTAGTATGTGCATGTATGAACATGGTGAGGACATACCGGTAGTGGCCCGGGAAGCCTGCTTTTCTTCTATGCTCCATTTAGAGATTTACAGCTTTTGTGAACCATCACAACTTTTGTGATCCATCACAGCTTTTGTGAAACATCACAACTTTTGTGAACCACCACACCGCACGCCCGGGACTGCAAGCATGATGCATGACACCATGAGGGCCGCTGGCTTGCGACTGCAGTCGTAGCGCACGCCCGGGACTGCAAACATGATGCATGCCACCATGAGGGCCGCTGGCTTGCGACTGCAGTCGTAGCGCACGCCCGGGACTGCATGCAACTAAGATGCATGCCACCATGAGGCCGCTGGCTTGTCCCCAATCCCCCATCACACTCCATGTTTGCCTAAATATCGAGGAGAAGTACAAGGCGCAAGTCAAGCTGATCATAAAGCAAACCGCTCAGCCCCGCCCCGCCCGCCTCCCGACGTGTCCCCTTTACCCTTGCCTGAATTGAGGGTTTGCCTGAAACCCTTGCCTGAAACCCTTGCCTGAAACCCTTCGAATAATTGTTTGGAAGGACTGAGGGTTGCACTGTCTTCTCTGTTTTTGATATGAAATCAGGATTCGGTCAAACTTCCCTGTCTGAAGAGTGTAGGGACATGACTGCATTCTGGTGGAATGATAGGTGTTGGAAAACTAACCGTAATACCTTTGGCCTTACTAATATGCCTGCCTACTTTCAGAGGGTTATGAATACTGTAATAACGGAAGCAGGTCTTGATCACTGCTGTGTATGCTTTGTAGATGATATCCTGGTCTTTACCAAAGACCTTGCGTCGCATGAAGCGGCGCTTAGACTCCTGTTTGCCGCTAGATCAAGAAATGTCAGATGAAGGTGCATCCAGGAAAATGCAAGTTTCTATTCAATAGCCTGGAATACCTAGGTCACATGATTGGAACAACAGGTATTTCCCCTAGCGAGACAAAGTTGCTAGCAATCAGGGCTTTACCCACGCCCACTACTGCATGCATGAACTGCGCTGCGTGATTGGCTTTGCTAATTATTACATATGTTATGTTCCTAACTTTTCTGTCATCTCCAGCCCCCTTACAGAGTTGTTTAAGAAGTACACTCCTTGGCTGTGGACAGCTGAGAGGGATAAGGCATGGGAACACTTAAAGGATGAGCTCTGCAAACCTGGTATCGCATTGCGCACACCTGATAAAAACCGCCGTTACATCCTTCACACAGATTGGTCCCAGAAGGGAATGATGTCAGCTGTACTGGGCCAGAAGGATGATGACGGGAAAGAATATCTGGTAGCCTGCATTAGCAGGACTTGCAATGTGCATGCGGCTAATTATGGGTCTTGTAAGGGTGAAATGTTAGCCGCAGTATGGGGAGTGAGAGCCTTCCGCTATTATCTGCTTGGGGCTAAAATACCGTTTTTGATAATAAGCGACCATAAAGGATTGTCTTGGTTAATGTCTAACAAAGAGTTAGAGGGGCAGTATGCTCGCTGGTCTGTCATGCTCTCGCCTTTCTCCTATGAGCTTGAATACAAACCAGGTGTTAAACATATTGTTGCCGATGTCCCCAGCAGGTTCCCTGGCCAGTCAGATCTGGACTGGACAGGCACAAAGGACAGTCACTTCGCGACAACGTGGCCCTTTTACTACAACTCTGCATTCTGTGGATCAGGTGTAGACACTGACCTGACTGCTAATAGCTCTAAACGGGCGTATTCCCTCATGGCTGCGTGTTTGTCAAGAACGCCCCAGAGTGCTGAGTGTCCCGTGGGGATTTGCCATAGAACCCTTCGGCCCTGCTATTGATCCCGATCCAGCTCCTGATAAAGAGCTAGAGGTTCCTGGGTTACAAGTGTTTTTTCTGAGGATTCTGAAATATCTTTTCCTTCACCGACCGAATGGCCAGGACTGCTTAGGTCTCGTGCCATTTGGCCCTCTTCCACGTTCGGTCCATTTGTTACGAACCAGATTCATTCGTTAGCTACTGCACTCGTGCATCCTGATGACATGGGTGAAATGAGCTGTTGCAATGCATTTGATACTGCAGCTGCTTTTGATTTCGAAATTAATGGCATTGCTTCATTCTCCATCCGTATTCATGTGCCGCAGATGGATTCTCTGTCTGAGAAACAAAAAGCCTTAAGAGGAACAGCTTCTTCACGGGTTGAAGAATGCCGCCTGCATTTGCAGGTCTTGCCTCCTTCTCACTATACCTCACTGCAGGTGCAGGAGCATTCACAAGAGGGCAATCCAGTTGGAAAAGGGATTCAGACAATAAATTCTACACCTGTTCCCCAAACCGGCATTCTTACTGCTGTGCAAAAAGGTGTTTCCCTGATTGAGCTTTTTGGTGGCATGTGCGGTGGATTAGAATGCATGCTAAGAAATGGCATCCGCATCAACCACTATTATTATGCTGACATTGATAATGGTGCGAGGGCTTGTGCTAAGCACAGACTTAAGTTACTAATAGAAGAATATCCCAATCTTCTAAGCCATGATGCTATTGCTAATACATTCAACCGGCTGCCGCAGGGTTTTTCCTACAATGGTTGCAAGAATTGAATCTTACGCGTTTCGTCCCAACCCTGAATATGAACCTGGACTTGTTTTGGAAACAGATCAGACAGGAGTTGTCACTAGTAGACACTCTCTCACCATACATGAGCGTGAACGTGCTATGGGTTATGCTGCTAGGCCCCCTCCGCCGAAGGCTGTGATGAGACTGAAGTGTAGCTGATGTACCCCTTCAGTAGACACTGGCACTCACCATGACCCAGCAGCATTTCATCACTGCTGTAACCGATTGGAACGAAAGCATAGACTGACAATGGCATTGAAAGGCATTGGCTTGCTTGCTGATGAGACTGGATACTATCAATGCTTGCTGTAGTCCTCTTCAAATGTTTGAATTTCAGTGTGCCCATTCTTGTCGCCACTGTCCCTAACACCCTGGGAATTACCGCCTCTCAATATCCCTTCGAGTTTTAAACTCGTTGCTGCCCTTACCTAGTAGCCGCTCACCTGGTATGCCCGACATTTTTTACTGTCCGTCCATGCAACACCATGCATCACCATGCAACGCTCCCAGGGCGCTCATGGCCCAAGCAATGGCCATCGCAAAGACCTATCCCAAGGCTGAGCGCAAGGTCTACAAGCAAGCGGCCAGGGAGCTCCGGTTCCCGTACTGGGACTGGGCGCTGCTCGGACGCAACGGTGTCGAAGTGCCCACTGTCCTCCCCTCCCCTAACTGGCTTGTCAACGGCCCCGCCGGCAAGGTGCTGACGCACAAGCAACCCGTTCTACAACTACATCTACCAGCAGGATATAGTGCCCAGCACTGTCGCCCAGGGTTTCTACTCGCAAAACACCTTCGATAATGTCACATGGACGACGTCCAAGGGGTCTACTACTTTTCGTTGGCCCGTGAGTGCTTGTTTGACTTTGTGGGGGACTCTGGTTTTCCCGGCCTTTAATGATTCGTACACCAGTATGTGCACATTGGTTTGTGTTGGGGTCAAGGATTTATTATAATACCTGTATGAGTGCATGGCTGCTTTCTAGACGAAGCTGATGGTTTGTTACATCTGTTAGTGCATATAGCTGCAAGGCTTGCATGTGCTAGGATTTTGGTTTGAATGCAGAGGACGTATGCATTTCTGCTTGTTAGTATTCTACATTTCTAGGACAATGCGGTTCGGTGTTAACAGACTTTTTCTGCCCTCCATTTTCTGCTTGGGAGTATTGGGAGCTAGGTATGAATGCAGCATGTATGCATTGCTGCTTGTTAGCGTGCTAGAGCAACGTGGTTCAGTGCTGAGCTGACTTCTTTTGTGCCCCTCTTTACGCTTGGGGGTCAGGGTTTAAAGCCAGAGACTGTGTGCATTGCTATTTGGATTAGGGTTTAGGGGACGGGGTTTTATGCCACAGACTGTGTGCATTGCTGGCTGCTTGCTAGCATGTGAGGACAGAGACGTCCAGTACTAAACTGACTTATTGTGTGCTCTTCATTACCGCTTAGGAGCTAGGCCAGATGCAGTGTAGTCACTAATTCTTCTCTTGTTTGACGGTAACGGTGCGGATGTGGCTTCGGCCCTGAGCTGCGCTGTTCGCAAAACCCATACGCCCCTAGGGGAGCGTAGTCCCCCCCACACACAAAGACCACCCAGGCCGCAGCAGGCCACCCACGAGGTTCTTGCACCGTATTTGTGTTTGTTTGTGCCAGTCCACCGCATGGGCTGCTGGGCGGCAGACACGGGGGGGGACGATTGGGACCAGACCTTGACCGACCAGCAACGGCCAGTGGCCCTAGCAACATGGCTTCGTGCACCTGGCCCCCTCGGCAATAAGTTATGATGTAGCTGAATTGCAGCTAATGCGTGCACAAATCCAGAGTCTTCAGCTGCCTATCTAGCTAGCTATTGGATGAAATCTTGACCCTTGGTGCCTTCCTCCGCAGGTCCTGGTGGACACCTCGATTGCGTACAACTCAAGCACGTACGCGCCGGCCTACGTTACCAACAATACGCGGTTCACACTCTCCGCCATGACAAACTCCAAGGCCGAGCAGTTTTCCTTCACACAACAGTCGTGGGCTTCCATTGTGTTGGACGTGATGAATATTTAGACTTGGTGAGGCACGGTTCACTTGGTGACGGTTTCCTAAACCCTTAACCCTAAACACAACAGTCCTGGGCTTCGTTGTGTTTGATGTAATGAATATCCAGACGTGGTGAGGCATGGTTAAATTGGTGAGGGCTCCATAAACCCTAAACACTAAACACAACAGTCCTGGGCTTTGTTGTGCTGGACGTGATGAATATCCAGACTGGTGAGGGACAGTTCACTTGGCGAGGGTTCCCTAAGCCCTTAACCCTAAACCCTAAACCCAACAGTCCCGGGCTTTTTTGTGTTGGGCGTGATGAATATCCAGACTTGTTGAGGGACGGTTAAGGCTTCGGGGTCCCGCCTGTGTCTCATGACCATATATGAGAGATAACTATCACAGAAAAACAGATGAGAGGAAACTGGCTGTCAATTGAGAAGGGACTGTCAAAGGACAGCATATGACAAGGAACTGGGTATAAAGGCAGAAAGGATAGAACATGATGTCTCACCAGTATGCATTTCTAGCCTGGTATGATCTGACCGGATTTTGATTTGTGGCCGCACACTTGTATATATGCCATGTTTGAACCAATCTAACGCCGTTCAAGCGGTCTTTGAGAGGCAGATATCTGTCCACTGAACTGGCACTTGCCTGTTGTTCAACTGTAGGGGCTGCATGGCCAACGTTCAAACAATCTTTGAGAAGCAGATATCTGTCCACTGAACTGGCACTTGCCTGTTGTTCAACGGTAGGGGCTGCATGGCCAACGGTCTTTGAGAAGCAGATATCTGTCCACTGAACTGGCACATGCCTACTGTAGGGGGTGCATGGCCAACGGTTAAACAGTCTTTGACAAGCAAATATCTGTCCACTGAACTGGCACGTGCCTACTGTAGGGGGTGCATGGCCAACTGTCGTTGAGAAGCAGATATCTGTTCACTGAAGTGGCACTTGCCTATTGCAGGGGCTGCATGGCCAACGTCTTGGTTCAGCTGCAAGACGAAATCGAATGTCTGCACAAACTATCGCTCGAGCTGCTGCACAACTCGCTGCACTACCACCTTGGAGGGGAGAACCTGCCAACCCAAGGCACTTTCTTCCCCCTCGGCCTTCGACCCCATGTTCTTCCTGCACCACATAATGGTGAGCATGGTCAAGCCGCACTTGTTTACACCGTACATTCCTGCACCGCATGATGATCAGTGGGTCGGCAGCACGCAATTTGCTGCTCAAGTATCAATTGCTTGCGCTCCTTCATCACAGGGAACATTTGCTGCGACCCCGGCTTTCTGCTTGCCCCTGTGCAGCTCCTCTTCGCACATCCTCTGTACACTTTTAGTTTTGACGTGCGGAACCAATGAAGTGATGCATGGGACATGCAGTCCTGTTTGGGACATGCAACCGCATGGGATGATGGGACATGTGACTGCATGGGGCATGTGTCACGACGTATGACTGCACCGTGCGTTTGACTGCGCCAACTGCTTTTTCGGTTGGAAGTTGTGTGTGAACCTGAACAAGTGTGGGTGCCGACTTAGAGGATTCCGATCTGGGTCCTTTACTTTTTCTTTCTTACTTTGATCTCACGGCCTACAATGGACACCTAACGTTTCTAGCTATTGTTCCTGATTATCAATCTGCAAGTTAATCGTCAATCCAAGTCTTACTAAGGGGAAACTGGCAGAGCAACTAGGCCAACAGCGACTCTATAAGCAATCAACAAGTCTCCTGATACGAAGCTGGCAGAGCATCTAGGCCAACAGTCGACCATCAGCAGCAATTAGCGTTATTCCTGCCTCTTAACAAGGCATATCTCCAGTCTTACAGCTGGATATTACCACCAACCCACCATCACACCTCCAATCTACAGCCTTTCCTTTGGCTCCAAGTCGACCGTCTGATTTATCAGAGATATCTTCACTCATCAGAAGTCGCCAAGCAAGCGACTCATCACACAGATCAACGGCCACAATCGCCCAAGATCGTCCCAAGAACCCCATAAGTACCTCAAGTGTCGAGGCTTTACGAGATCTTGTCAACAGTATCGAAGAAGTCCAGGTGAAGTAGCAAGAGCTATCACCTGTTATCGAGCTGATTTCACTGAGTTACAGCAGTGGATCGAGAAGCTCTTACTATAAGCTCTGTAAGAGTTTATTAGTACTTGTTTAAGAAAGAAAAAGTCCGATTAGGATCACCTCTAGTCGACTGTAGTGTAAAATCGGTCGTCCTAAAGCCGATAAAACGGTGAAGATGAGCGGGCTAGGGGCTGTAGAAGCGCCCAAAGTCGCTCCAGAGATTGAGAAGGATAGTGTTGCTAAGAACACAAGGAGTGCTCTAGCAGCAAAGGGTGCGCCAGTTGTAGCCTCAGTGGCTGGAACCTCGTCTGATCCTCCAGTTTCTCTTGTGCAAACGAAGACTATGTGGCAACAGATGTATGATAGGGCTGGACCACAAAGTAGAGTATGCATGGAGAAGCTAAAGCTCAAGCAAGAGAAGCTTGATCAGGCGATGTCAGGTTTGGAAAGCAAACAAGATGCATGCAGCCTTGAGGAATTTGACGAGGCGGCAAATACAATTCCTCCTATGGAAGATGAGAGGAACGAAGCTATCAAAGAAGCCCTGATTGCGTCACCTGCCCGGGTTCCAAAGAAATTCATAGACGTGGAAACAGGGAAAGAAGTGGAAATGCAATATGACAATCCTGTGTATATGTACCTCAAGAAGGAGAGTCGCAAGTATGCTTTCACTGGGACGCCGTCTAAGATGACGCAGGTTACCCGGCTTGCAGAACAGAGTGTTGTGACTGATGGCGAGGGTGGGTCTCAGTCTGGGTCTGCTACATCAGTGGCCGCGCCACAGAGAGCACCTGAACAGTCTCCTGCTGTGCACGTGTCAATGCCTTTTGCGGTGCATGAGCCCATGGCGAAGAGTGCACCAGTGCATGTGCCTGTTGTTGACATCCCAGTATCTGTGCCCGTCGCTGCTGCCGCCTCTGTCCCTCCCTCCAATTCTGCGCCAATTCAGGGTGCATCAGTGAGAAGAGAAGGTCATGGTGTGGAACCTGGATCATCACGTCCGCCACCGCCACCACCACCGCCGCCGCCGACGCAAGTTCCTGCAAGGTCGGCCGGACAGACGCATAACGTACCAGTCTACCCACAGTCTGGACGATATGAAGATTCTGTGCCGCGGATGCAAGGTTTGGCGTCCGTGTCGGAAGAGCCTGAAGGTGAAGGATCTGGGGGAAGTACCGGGGACGATGTCACCGCTGGAGAACCTCAAGAACAAGGTAACCGTTCCACGGGACCTGCTGCATCACAGTCGTTTCATACGGCTGCGGGCACTGAGCATTCCAATTGGAATACTCCTGTCACTCAGGGTCTAGGTGGTTCTGGTCTGGATAGCTCCAGGGTTAGGGCAGCCCGTGATAGGGCGGCGCTTGCCCAGAGACTGCTACTGGAACATGATCGCCGACAGCAAGGTGAGGATGCAGCTAGGACTGCTGCAATGCCCAGTGAGCCCCTGCGGGCAGGCACCAGAGGTACGGCAGCTGCACCTTCCCAGGAACGCAGCTATCATGAGCCGTCTCAAGAAGACCAGAGTAGGTTCAGGCCTAGAGAGCAGTCATGGAATGGGTTTCCATCTGTGAGAGATTATAGTCAGAGTCAGAGAGAACACCGGTTCTCTGGTCAAGGTCAGGGCACCAATCAGGGTCAAGGGCACGATCAACATCAAGGTCAGTCGCAAGGGCAGGGCATGAACCAGAACCTGCGTTATGGACGGCAAGACCAAGGTGAGTTCCACGGAGGTGGGACAGGAACTGGCTATAGTCAGGGGCCAGCAGGAGGTAACCAACCACCTAATGGTGGACCACCTTCGGGTGGGGGTCAGCCTCCCGGTCACAGATGGGTGTCAAGACAGGGTGTGTTGCACGGGTCAGTAGACCCTGTCAGGAGCCAATCTACTGCAGGAGATGATCCTGGTGGACGCCCTGGTTCAGAGAATGCCGCACCAGGACCAGTGAATTGGTTGACTGATGTCAGGTTAGATGGGAAGACGGTGATTGACTCGTCCAGGGTTGTTGAGTTCTCAGCGACTGAGAGCATTATCTCTCACAGGATATGGGACCGATCACTCAGGTTGTTCTGGGGGAATAACGTGCACAGGCTGCACGATGCTGTGTCTGCCCAGGTGAGCATCATCATGAGTACTATTCTGCCAGCAGGAGTTGCTTTTCTAAAGAAGCACTTCGCAGAGCTAGAGTTTTTGTGTCCCAGCGCTATGTCGCCCTTGGTGAGAGCCATTGAGGGCAGGGACGGCAGTACCAGGAATGATTTCCTGCAGGATGGCACTCAGACCATCATGGGGAACATGAGGAGGAATAAGATGATCCTGATGGGGGTCGAGGAGGCTGGGGTACGAGAGTACGAGCCTTATCCATTACAGGATGAGCCGTACAGCTTTATTGAAGCCCTGTTGATGGTAGCCAAGCGTTACCTCAACGTTGCGACATCGGCTGAATTGGCCATTTGGACCCAGGGCTGCATCATGGGTAAGCAGAATCAGCTCGATAGGACGGTACTTGTCAGCGAGAACCCCAGGCAGTTTGGGATCAGGTGTCTGTCTGTTTACTCAGCGTTTCAGGGGTCTAACAAGATCGCTTACAATGGGACGATTGAGAGGACATCCATCATTGATGTGATCATGCGTGGAGTACCAGTGTACCTCCAGGAGGTGTGTGAGAGAGAGCTCCAGGGCTTGGGTGTTGAAGATGATAACTTCATGGTCCAGGCGAGTGTGATCATTGAGGCCATGCAGAATGCCTATGAGTACCGTGTGAGGACACAGGTCAGGAAGGGTATCAGGTATGAGGACCTTACTGCAGAGGGAAGCAAGGATGCTGGAAGAAGAAACCAGAATGCTGGTCAGCATGCTACACCCAGAAGTCATGCCACGGAGGTGAGATCTAGTGCAGGGGGTTACCCTAGCACAATGCACCCGCATCGCGGCCCAAGCGCCGGGTCATCCAGGCCTTTCCAGGCTGGAAAAGGAGGAGGTGGGTACAGCAATGTGCAGAGACCAACAGGATCGGGTTACCCGTCCAACAGACCGATGGCTGTTAAAAGCTGTCAGATCTGCCACGGTGATCACTACCTGGATAAGTGTGACCAGTTGCCTGCGTTCCTAGCGTCGGCAGCCAGGGGTAGGGCCATGGAGGCTTTGGAGAAGAGTCATAAGACTGCTGCGGATGGGGCTCTCACGCCAACTGCCGCAGTAGCAAATGTGCAAGTGGATCCAGGTGACTTGCAGAGGGCTGTGCCGTATGTGTCCTTAGGGCCAGATTACAAGCCGGAGGCTGAGGTAAAGTTCAATCTGGACAACCACTATGCCGCGCGTGCGGTGGAGGAGGATCAGAGTGGTGTTAGGTTCTATCAACGAGACAACGGTGAGGACTATGAGCACGTACATGATGCTGCCTACAGAAGTCCAGGGCTTCACGCGCACGCAACAGAGTACAGAGGTGAGGAAGTGCACAGTGCGCAGCTTGCGCAATACAATGATGGATGGGATGAGCCAGGTGACCCTGATCAATGCCCAGGGGTTGAAGCACAGGGATGCTTTGGCTCCAATTACAACTGACATGGGGTACCTGGTACCCATCACCTGACAGCAATGGCTGCAGTATTAGGGAGTTTTCGAGATGACTTTGCTAAAAAGGGGTCTAAAAAAATTTCCAGACGGGTTCCAGGGGAAGTCCAGAGTCCCTGCCCCGGCTTCCAAATTAGATACACTTGTCGGGTTTTCGGAAGCTGAGGCTGACGCGGGCAAATATCGCACATTTTCTGGGCATCCATTTGTGGACAGGGGAGCAGCTTCTGCTTCACTTTTTCAGACTGAGGTGCCGACCACGTTGCTTACGCACGGTCCAGGTTCTCGATGGTCTGAGGTTAGGGTTCCGGCGAACGGACGGCAGTCTGTGATTGAACCTACTATATTATCTTCTGATGTTTCTCTAACAGACACTAGCCAACGCTTCATATTTGATCGATCTGCTTCTATCCGTGTGCATACTGCTGCAGAGCCTGAGCCCGAGTCTTTTCTGGTGAGAGAGTTGCCTGAACCTGACCCTCTGCGAATGAGCGCACTCGTTGCTAACGCATCGGACATTGGTGCATACTTTCGTTCGCTTACAGGATCATTATTCTATTTTGCGAACCCTGAAGAGTCGCCAGGTGAGCAAGTGGGCTTGATCTATGATGGCGGCCCAAAACAATTGCCTGATAGGGCCATGTTAGATTTCGGGTCGAATTGTCATTTGATCACCGACAGAGAGGCGCACCGCCTGGGTATACCTATTCTTCCTTACCCCATGAAACTGGCCACTAGCGGTGGCGTTGACACGATCAGGGGCATTACGCCTATTGTCACAATTTCGTATGGGGCAGGGGCGATGGAGCTTACCAGTGAACATTGCTTTCTTGTCATTGCCTGGGCACCGTCACATTCGTTCACTGCACTGTTCGGGAACCCGGATAGCATACATTTCAGAGCGATCCATGATGTTGCTGGGGGTATCCTCACTTTCAGACCAAACGGGTCTTCTGATGTCCTTGAGCTGCCGGTATCGACTGTGCGATCTGATAACTAGACGCCTACAGCACCTTTCAACTCTGCACGATTTGCATCGTGTAGAGTTGGGGGGGGAAGTGTGCTGCTAACTGTGATGACACAATATTTCACATCACTCAATCTGCTCTGCTTCTATCCTCCTCACTGCTGCAGATCTACTCCTACAAGTGAGTACCAGTCTTCATACTGCACGACCCCTGATTACGGTGTAGTGGACTCTGTTAGTATCAGTAGTTAGTAATTGATTGTATAATGCTGAGCACCTTGGTGCCTGTCATTGTGCGCAGATGGCTATTCCGCCGCCGCGAGATATGCCGTTGATTAGAACGTGGCTCGGGGAGCAACACCCCATAGTAGCACCGCCAGAATATGCGCGCACGTTACACTGCTGGAGCAACGCGCATCATGGCGCTAATTGGCCGCCCTTACACAATCATCAGTCATTAAAGCAATTTAATCAGCTGGAGAGATTGCCGCGTCGCCGCTGGTGGGATAGCCTAACTCCTGATGAGGCCACAGCGCACCTGCGTAAATATGCTCAGCAAACTGAGAGGGCAGTCGAAACTGTAACAGATGAAATGGATTCTATCGCAGCAGACATAGAGCTCCTCTGTTCTGTATATAGAATACCTGCAGCGCTATACGCACTAGGATCTGGCATCTATGATTTGGATACAGTTTCTTGGTATGGGGATTATGCTGATCCCGACTGGAGCATTCAGAGATGCGGCTTTGGAGTGCTGCAATGCGACGACTCTTATCCAGAGGCGTTGCACTTCGTAGAGCAGCACTACATAGCAGCAGGAGCGCGGCTGGCCAGGGCCAAATGTCTGATTCTCAGACAATTTTGGATTCTGTATCAGCACCAGCGATTCAGACTGTCCGAATGGGCATGGTCTCTGATAGGATACACAGCACCTGAGTATCCACTACAACCAGCTGGAGCGATGCTGTGGCTTGGCAGACCTTTAAACCTCCTCAGGGCGAATGAGGCCCGGCACGGTCCAGATGCGCCCATCCCTCTCATCCCTGGAGACGTCTTGTTTGGACCTGAGCCTGCACCTGCTGCCCCCTAGGTAATTAAACTGATAAATTAACTTTTGTCTTTCAATTATTGCTTGCGCAGTTTCAAGTACTTGAAGTGAGTACTTCTGCGATCAACTAGCAACGATCAACCACCGTCTGAATACGGTGTAGTTAATTGCTAAACAGCAGCAGTTGTTTTGTCATGAGAAGTCCTTCTCATATCAGAATAACTTCTGGTGGGAATCTAGCCTCTCGTAGATTTATACATGCCTCACAATTAATTTCTGGAAGGGCTTACCGCCTGGAATATATTGGGAGTTCAGCTGTCGCTTGCATTTTCAGAATTCCTGGCATGGGTGACACTGAACTTAGTATTGATGATGCTAGTGCACTGTACCCATCTGCAGGGATAGCAGCAGATAAACCTGTTAGCAAATCCTTGGCGCAGTACCGCTTTGATGTAATCAAAGAGGTCATTAGGTTGCAGGATGCTAGACTTCTGACCAGTATCACTCAGCTAAAAGATGCTAGGGATGAACTTGACCAAGATTCGGATGCGTCTGAAGACCTCACGGTCGACAGAATCTCTGAATTAAGGTTGAACTGCAAGAGTGCAAAATCAAACATGATCAGTCATCAGCTGCTGTTTGATTGGTACAAATACATTGCTCTGTCTGAATTCGAATACCCTTTGCCTAGAGCATTTGATGTTGCTTGGGAAACTGAGGCAAGCCTTAAATGGCAATATTGCCCAACAGTAGAACCCTTATCTGATGATGATGAAATGCTATTGAATATATCTGACTTACATGTGTACAAAGCTAGACCTGCTGATGTGCAGCAACCTGATGGCACATTTGATGTGCCAGTAAAATTCATCAGGTCTCCCTGGGTGTTTGGGGTTGGTCCATCAAGACCATTCCCAACTCCATTGTCTTAACATTTTTTTTAAAATGATAAAACCTTGTACAGCACTCATCCTAGTCACACTAACAGATCACTTCTTTCAGTAATGACTGTTAGTGGGGGGGGAAGTGTGTCTAAAGTGCTGTTCATTATCTAATGATGTGATAACTAATTTTATTATTTATCACACCCTCAGATGCCCAGACAGCCCAAACTCAGCAAGGCTGACAGCGACCATGCTCAGATGGTCAGCGACAAGGCCATCCTCAGGGACGGCTACAAGATCATCGAGGCACAGGCACGGATCCTGCTCAAGGAGCGAGCAGCAGCTGCCGCCAGGAAGGAATCTAGGCGTCGTCAAGCCGTGCTTTTAAATAAGCGCAAGGCAACTGGCGGCGCCTCCGGCTCCAACCCTGGCCGTGGTGCAAACCTGGCCGGCGGAAGGAGCCAGACGGAAGGGCAAATGCAATCGCCTCAGGGCGGGCATGGGGCCTGGAAGTCCGGTGGTGACGAGGCCCTTCCTCAAATGAAGGCGCCCAAACCACCGCTCGACGATGAGGAGCGGAAGCTGCGCAAGGAGCGCAAAAAGCTGAGGAGGCAACAGCAGAGGGAAGAGGAGCTGAACCATGACCTGGATCAGCACAACAAGCTGCGGCCCATCCCTGAAGCTGCTGCCGAGTCAGCACCTGACCGTATGGATCTTGACGATCACACAGCGGCAACTTCAGAGCATGCTGCAGCTCCATCCGGCGATGGGGGGTCCACGAGGCAGCTGCGCAGCGCAGCACGGGCTTTTGTCCCCGTCACATCCATCGAGGGCGCAGATCGGTACGATGGGCGAGGCACGCCAGCCTACCACGAGGAAATAAAGACAAGCCTCACGCCAACTATGATGGCGCAGCTTACCATTCTCGTTCGTAGCAAGAACCACGAACAGGTACGCGAGTGGTGGAAGAAGTACAAGGGCATCTGTGTGTTCCGCAAGCGCAGGGACAAAACCGACATTTTGGCAGATATAGCAGTGTTTGCTGCTGAGGTCGCAGAGGTTACTGTGCAGGAGATTCTGGGCTTCCCTAACTCTTGAAGTGTTGCGCAGGCTAGGAAGTGCAGTTTAGAGGCTCTCATCAGAAAGCGTCATCCTGAATTTCGACCTGCGCATCCCCTTAGGGGCTCTGCTTTTGTTGTCCCTTTGCAGAGTTTGGGTAACAAGCCTATGCTGCGCCGTGCTAGAGCTAGGGAACTTGCTCAGCTGCGCGCTAAGCGTATTGCTATTCTCATTGAGTTTTGGGCCAAGAAAGTCAGGAGATCTCGCAGGGTTCAGAGGATTGCTGATGACAAGCTCAAGGCTGAACTGCTTAGGTCTGACAGGTTACGAGTTGTGACTTTGAAGATTGATGTCTGTAAATCTGTGCGGTGCCCTGGTCCTGTTATCACTCACAGAACGCAGCATTTCCTCAGAATGCAACCCACCATAATGAAATGGATCTTCTATCTCTGGCTGATAGCCACAGCATTCTTGTTCACACCTGTTAACAGTATGAGAACTCACAATGCCCCAGCTCAGGTTTTTGATTTAACCCGCAGCATCGCACGAGACCAGTACTCAAGAGAAGTATTAGGATCTTCACTGATCTCGCAGACAGGTATCTCTTACTCAGCAGATATTCAGCATTACACAGATCCAGCGTTGTTGAATGACCTGTTGTCACCTGATGAGCTTCACGAAGGAGTCCCTATTGAGGGATCTTGGTCTTTAGATAATATGACACCTGACAGCCCAGCAGATCCTGTAGAACCTGATAAACATTTCAAGATGGAACAAGGTTGGACCCTGGGCAATCATGCTGATATTAGTGAGATTGAGAGGCAGCAGTTCCAGGATGAACTAGGAGATATTATCCAGGCACAAAGCGCTTATAAATTGTCTGACTTGACAGGTTATGAAGGATCAGTTCTTCCCTTCACCATAGGTCCCCCTGGAGAGACTATAACTTTGCCCCCAGGTATTATTCTCAGAAAGGCTCGCAGGAGGTCACCCATGGAGAAAGAAGTTATGGACGAACACATGACCCCTCTCATGGAAGCTGGATTCATCAGTGAGTGTCCTCGGCCCCTTATGATACATGAAGCAGTTATAGCTGCCAAGAAGGATCCCGTGACTGGCGCTTGGACTGATAAAAGATGCTGTATTAATTATGGTAAAGCATCTGGAGGTATTAATGCCTTTACACCTCCTGATGTGTACCCTCTACCCCTGCCTGAAGAACTGTTTGGAAGAACTGAAGGTTGTACTGTATTCTCCGTTTGTGATATGAAATCTGGTTTCGGTCAAACTTCACTGTCTGAAGAATGCAGGGACATGACTGCGTTCTGGTGGAATGATCGGTGTTGGAAAACTAACCGAAATACCTTTGGCCTTACTAATATGCCTGCATACTTCCAGAGAGTCATGAATACTGTAATAACTGAAGCAGGCCTTGATCACTGTTGTGTATGTTTTATAGATGATATCCTGGTCTTTACCAAAGATCTTGCATCACACAAAGCTGCACTGAAACTACTGTTTGCTGCCCTCAAGAATTGTCATATGAAGGTGCATCCAGGAAAATGCAAGTTTCTGTTTAACAGCCTGGAGTACCTGGGCCATATGATTGGAACCACAGGTATTTCACCTAGTGAAACCAAGGTCTTGGCAATCAGGGCTTTACCCACGCCCACTACTGTGCATGAACTGCGTCGTGTCATTGGCTTTGCTAATTATTACCGATGTTATGTTCCTAACTTTTCTGTCATCTCCAGCCCCCTTACAGAGTTGTTTAAGAAGGACACTCCTTGGCTGTGGACAGCTGAGAGGGATAAGGCATGGGAACACCTAAAAGATGAACTCTGCAAACCTGGTAACGCATTGCGCACACCTGATAAAAATCGCCGTTACATCCTTCACACAGATTGGTCCCAGAAAGGCATGTCAGCCGTTCTGGGTCAAAAAGATGATGATGGAAAGGAATATCTAGTAGCCTGCATCAGCAGGACTTGCAATGTGCATGAGGCTAATTATGGGTCTTACAAGGGAGAAATGTTAGCCGCAGTATGGGGAGTGAGAGCCTTCCGCTATTATCTGCTTGGGGCTAAAATACCATTTCTAATAATAAGCGATCATAAAGGGTTGTCTTGGCTTATGTCTAATAAAGAATTAGAGGGGCAGTATGCCCGCTGGTCTGTCATGCTCTCGCCGTTCTCATATGAGCTTGAATACAAACCAGGTGTTAAACATATTGTTGCCGATGTCCCCAGCAGGTTCCCTGTTCAGTCAGATCTGGACTGGACAGGCACAAAAGAGAGTCACTTCGCAACGACGTGGCCCTTTTACTACAACTCTGCATTCTGTGGATCAGGTGTAGACACTGATTTGACTGCTAATAGTTCTAAAAGAGCGTATTCCCTTATGGCTGCTTGTTTGTCAAGAACGCCCCAGAGTGCAGTCCCGTGGGGATTTGCCATATAACCATTTGGTCCTGCAATAGATCCTGATCCAGCTCCTGATAAGGAGCAAGGTGTTGCTGAATTGCAAATGATTTCTGAGGATGCTGAAATGTCTTTTCCTTCACCTACTGAGTGGCCAGGCCTACCTAGAACCCGAGCCATATGGCCTTCTCCCACCTTCGGCTCATCTGTTACAAACCACATCCATTCGTTGGCTACTAAACTGATGATTCCTGATGACACGGATGATATGAGTTGCTGTAATGCATTTGATACTGCAGCTGCCTTTGATTTTGAAATCAATGGCATTTCCTCATTTTCCACTCGCATTCATGTGCCGCAGATGGACACGCTGTCGGAGAAACAAAAAGCTCTAAGGGGAACAGCTTCTTCAATAGTTGAAGATTGCCGTTTGCTTTTGCAGGATTTGCCTCCTTCCCACTATACTTCACTGCAGGTGAAAGAACTGTCAGAAGAAGGCAATCCTACTGGAAAAGGGATTCGCTCAATAAATTCTACACCTGTTCCTCAAACCAGCATTCTTACTGCTGTGCAAGAAGGGGTGTCACTGATTGAACTGTTTGGTGGTATGTGCGGAGGGTTAGAATGCATGCTGAGAAATGGCATCCGCATCAACCACTATTACTATGCTGACATTGATAATGGTGCAAGGGTTTGTGCCAAACACAGACTGAAGTTGCTCATGGAGAAATATCCCAATCTGTTGGGTCATAATGCTATTGCTGGCACATTCAACCAACTGCCGCAGGATGTGTACGAAATAAATGAAAGACATCTCATTAACATTGGATGTCTTGATGGTACCCAATGGATGCTAACAGCAGGGTTTATGTGCACTGACCTGTCCTCTGCAGGAAAACGTACAGGATTACAAGGAGAGAAAAGTTCCACATTTTTCCCTCTTATTAAAATTCTAGGATCTCTGCAGCATATGCAACAAGGGAGACGACCACCCATGTACCTAATTGAGAATGTTGCTGTACAATTTGCTATTGCAAAATCGCAGGCTATGACAGCAGGATTCCAGGAACTTACGGAGAGGCTGGGACACACTGTGTGTTTTGACGCTGTTGCTGTAGGTAGCTATGCCCACAGGCTGCGTAATTATTGGCAAAATGTATGTTCCCCTGCTTCTTTGCAGTTGGTTATGATGTCCTTTGTCCGTGATGATACATTGCGCCTGACTGATATATTGGACCATGGAAGAAATCCCCGTACCTGTTTTAAAGTCAACAGGTACCCATATCATTCAGCCAATATATTGAACGAACCTCTACGAGTTTTTCCTACAATGGTTGCTAGGATTGAATCTTATGCGTTCCGTCCCAACCCTGAATATGAACCTGGACTTGTTTTAGAAACTGATCAAGCAGGAATTGTCACTAGACACGCCCTGACTATTCATGAGCGTGAACGTGCCATGGGATATGAGACTGACTGCACTGCTGGCAAAGACCTGATCTTTTCTGTACGTCACAGGATAGTTGGAGGTGCTTTTGATGCTAATGCTGTCAGTCATCTGCTTGCTGTTGGAATTGCAATTCGATTTGCAGATGTTCCGCCTTCGCAGGAAATTTTTTCTGCATTCAATAACTTTCTACCTCATTCCTTTGCCACTTCAGGACTGGAGCTGGGGGGGGATAGTGATCAGATATCTCAGCAGCTTAATCATTTATTTGCTGCTGGAGATTCCCTGATCTTACATGCAGCTCAGTCCTTAGCGGCTGAGTTCATAGAGCAACCCATGACTCGTGAGGAAGAGTCTCAATCATTTGCAGATATCTGGTTGGATAACAATGCTATGCAATATTTGAGGCGTTCCACTGACACAATGTTGCCCTTGCTGACCCCTGTAGAACGCAAGCGTCTTCAACGACGAGCTGCGCTCTATCTCTGGTCTTCAGAAAAGAATATTCTATATCGACGAATGCCAGGCGGTACAACCAAGGTGGTACCACCCCCTGGTGACCGGTTGGCACTCGTGCACAAAATGCATGTAGAAAATGGTCATTATGGCAGGCGCCGCACGACGGGGCTTGTCATGATGACTCACTGGTGGGTTGGTTTATATAACGACTGCAAAAGAGTGGTCCAGTGCTGCGAGGCCTGTGATTATACTAAAGTATCGTTTAATGCTATGCAGCCCGTTATGCATCCCTTACCCATCAGAGGACTTATGTACCGCTGGCACCTGGATCTTTCTGGTCCTTACACGGCCTCTAACCGTGGCCACACCTATGTTATGGTAGCTGTAGAAAGCTACTCTAAATGGATTGAGGTATTTCCTATGACTGCTAAATCATCTAAAGAAGTAGCTTACCATTTCCTGCATGGCATATTGGCACGATTTGGGGCATGCGCAGAAGTTGTCACAGACGGTGGTGGGGAGTTTCAAGGTGAAATGGACTCGCTGCTTGTCCGTGCCATGATTGATCATAGAGTCACCAGTTCTTTCCACCCCCAAGCCAATGGGCAAGCGGAAAGGCTGGTTAAGACTGTAAAAACTGCATTATCAAGGCACTTGCACGTTTCAAGAGAACCTCGAGAATGGGACATGTATTTACCCTGGATAGCACTCGGGTACCGAGTCACAAAGCATGCCAGCACCTTGATGAGTCCCTACCAGCTGCTGTTTTCCTGTGAACCAGTCATCCCTCCCGCTATCATGGAAAGGTTGAATGGGGATCAGGCAGTGGATTACTTGGATGTGGATTCTGCTGCTGAACTTGTACTGTCCCGTTCTGAATTACTAGCCAAGAACTGCGTGATGGTCGGCCAGAATCTTCTGGTTGCTCAACAGCGAGATACCTTGCGTTACGCAAGACTTCGTAGTGGAGGTTACCTCCCATCAATAGCTAAGTATACTGAGGGGCAGTTTGTGTATGTGCGGGATGAGAACCGGCTGCACTCCACTGCAAGACCTTACGTGCTTCGAGTGTTTGATGTCCGGCCAAGTGGAGTCATTATCCTGGTTGGTCGCAATGGGGTGACTGTGGCTGAGAACGCTATTAACTGCGCACCATGCCATCTGCCCACACATGCCCCTGCATGGGACCTATAAATGAGACTTGTTCACACATGGCACCTGTGCTGCATGGGACCTGTACCCGCATGGGACTGAAAACCGCATTGGACCTGCAACTGCATGGGACCTGTACCTGCATAGGACTGGAAACCGCATGGGACCTGCACCTGCATGGGACCTGCTCCGGCATGGAACCTGCAAATGCATGGGACCTGTGCCTACATGAGGCCTGTGCCTGCAGGGACCTGTGCCCACATGGGACATGTACCCGCATGGGACCTTCAGTCCTTTACATGCATGGGACCTGTACCCACATGGGACCTGTACCCACATGGGACCTGTACCCACATGGGACCTGTTCCCGCATGGGACATGTACCCACATGGGACATGTACCCACATGGGATCTGTACCCACGTGAGACCTGTTCCCGCATGGGACCTGTTCCCACATGGGACTTGTACCCACATGGGACCTGTTCCCACATATAACCTAAACCCACATGGGACCTGTTCCGCACATGACCTTTATCATGTACCTGCATGGGACCTGTTCCCACATAGTAACTGTACCTGTATGGTACATGCACCAGCATAGGACCTTCAGTTCTTGACCTGCACTGGACTTGTAGCCCTGTGCCCACATGAAACATGCACTCGCAAGTCACATGAATCGCCACTTTACTTAAGCTTGCTTGGTTTTTAGCATTTTTTGAGTTTTCAAAGGACAAGGATGATCCATATTGGAGACAGGACCCATAGCAGTAAAAGTGGCATGCACGTAAGTGCCATTGACAGTTACGCAGTGCATTGATGGTAGCATGCAGGAGATTGTAAACGCACAAGGTTCTGCCACGTTTTTTTCACTTAATTGTGCTACTACTACGTTTTTCACCTTATTGTGCTACTGTATGTACTTATTTTTTACTCGTATTGAATCCCTCCTTCGCCTTAGGATCCCATGGTCAACAAACCAATGATTTATTGGTTTGTTGAGCATGGGATCTTCAGGTCCTTTGTGTGAGCAATTGAGCATGTACTGCCCAATGCCTTACAGCAAATACATTCTTGATTTTGAGCGCTTGCTTCAAACCTCTCTCGCGCTGCAGGAGGATCGCTTGCTGGCTCTCTGGCAGAAGTTCCAACCCGGTGTCTGGGTTAGCAACAACGTCTCCCCCATGGGCTCTTATATGTACGAGCCGGGCATGCCGTTGGACGCCAACTCACCTATTTGGCCAAAGGCCGTTAGCCGGCCATGGCCGTTCTACAAGGACGACGGGAAGCCGTACACAAGCGTTGACGTCATCAACACTGAGGACATGGGCTTCACCTACGAGGTGCTTGAAGGCAGGCCCGACACCCACGAGCTGATCTCCCGCATGACGTCGCTGTACGGCCCGACTGAGTCCGAAGGCTTTCGATGGTGGGCTTACGCGGCGTGCGAGACCACCGCCGCGGCCGCATTCACGTACCAGTACGTCAACGTCGCCATCACCTACACGCCTAGCAACGTCTCTACATACCGGCTGGTCAACAGCAACCAAGTTAAGCAGGCTGAGGTGGATGGGGTCCCCACCATCACATTGCGATACTCCTCTGAGATCACGAACTACATGAAGGACGCGGGCGTTGAGACAGGCATGCCTCCTGTCAATGGTGACTTCTCGTAGGGTCCATCGTACATCCCGGTCGGCGAGAACGAGCTGAGCTACATATGCCAATCTGCACCACGGGGCAAGGTGCTCAGTTGCTCATGCGTCGTCAGTGCCTGCTGGTCGGTGGGCGCTACTGCGGAAGACCCAGTCGGAAAGCAGGGTATCAAGGCTCTGCCTTCGATGCCAGAAAGCAAGCCCTGCAAGTAGAGATAGCACTGAAGGAATGATTCACTGCCACATGTAGGCATGGTTGTGAAAACGGCACTGGAGCACGCCTATGCCGTTGCTCATAACCTGCAACTTTACCGCGTGCGGATATATTTTTGTTTGTCTCGGCAGGAGGTTTCGTTTATGATGTGATTGTGTCTTGGTAGCTAGCCCTTTGGGGGGGACTGTTTTTCTGTCCCTGTCCTATTTAGGTTAGGTCCAAAATAAAATTAGTTCGCGGACACCTATTTCGTGCAACATTTTTGTGATGCTCTATGCGTTGGACTTCTGTTGGACTGCATAGTCCAGAAATTGCTTCCTTTGCCATGTTACCGGTGATTTTTGTGCACGCGCATGGCCTCTCAAGGCATATATTCAAACGATTTTGCGTTCATTAAACAGCCGCTAGCAATGCCAGTGTTGCAATGGTGCTTAGCCAACCAGCAATCAATATATGAAGTTTCATTGTTGTTTTGTTGTGAAATAAATTGCTACCAATAAATGACCCCCAGGATTTACCTCATAATAGTGCCGGTAATTTTAGGTTTGGAATTGTTCGGAAACGGCTAGGCGTCGCACTGGGCTAGTGCCTTCGCCTGTGTAATACTGTGCAATTGCAAAGCATGTCCTTGGGACGAACATTGTTGATTGACAACCTGGGTTTGGGGCAAGCTGGACTGGCACCCTTGCCTGCAGCTGAAGCAGAACATGTTCTTTGGGGCTGACTGCCCCCGACATCCCTGGCTTCAAGCCGTGATGTTTATGACGTAATGAAAATAATAATAAAAACATAGTCGCTGGGACCTACTGAAAGCTCGGCCGCGTGGGGCTGGTAGGGAATGACTAAGCTCAATTCCAGCTACCATGCACAACCAAGACCTTGGTGCAGCCATGCTACCATCATATGCAAGGAGACACTCATCCCCCTGACACAAAGTGCGATCACTACAGCAGGCTGTGGTTAGGACTGCAAATATATTCAGATCGACCGACAAATTCGCACATCACCGTAGAAGCAAGCAAGTTGTAATCTACTCAAGGCAAGGCCCCCTGTCAAGAGCGCCAGGTATGAACTCGCCAGGAATGATAGAACGAAAATAAACGCCTGGGCGTGCCTTACTGGACAACAGTGTTCGTTTTAGTATGTGCCAAAGCACCTTCGGGGAATCGGGGGGCCACCGGGCGGCCATTTCTGGGCCGATTGGGACCAAACCTTGACCGGCCTACAGCCGGTGGCCTGATCAGGAGGGCTTCCAGCACCAGACCCCCACAGCCGTAGGCCGTGGTGTAGCTGAATTGTAGCTGAAGCGCGCAAAAATAATCAGTGCTGGGCAGGGCCCTCGGAAGGCCCATCGGACTGTCATCAATTTGACTGAAGCAGGCATTGGTGGGAGGCTCTGGCTTTTGTGGAGGAACAGGTCGACATCACTGAGGGCTAGTTTCTTAGGGAGTTTCTTAGGGGCATTGTCTTTTTCTATGTGGAGGAGGAGTTAACTTGTTTAACTCTTTTGCTTTCTCCGTTCTTTAATTCCTCCTCGTTTGTTAATTTCCCCTTGTTTAGGCCTTGACTCTACAAGTTCAAGGAAACTTCACACTGCCTTTCCTTTTTGGGGGGAAGATGTGGGGCAGTTTCTTTCTTCATGGTGCTCCTCTATTTCTGTCTCTCCTTCTAACTCGACTTCCCTGGCGGTTACGCTGGGCCGATTGGGACCAACTTTGACTGGCCACCCGCCAGTGGTGATAACAACTGGGCTTGCTTGTTCTTTCTTTCCTTATGAGGGAGATGCCACCAACGGCTTTGGTAATATTTAGTACCTAGCCATACATGCCTAAGGCCTGGTTCTGATTTTAGTGTGGCTAGAGCACATGAAAATAAACATAGGCTGCTCTGCTGAGGAAAGTAATAAAACCATTGCACGTTCTTTTTTCCACTGACCCTCTTGTCCTCCTAACCGATTAGCTCAGTGCCCATGCGGCCGAGACTTCTGGGCAGGGCTCAGAAGTCTTACGTCATCTACTGACATCCTCTGGGCACTCGGGGAAATGAAAACAATAACGCTTATGTAATTGCACATCAGCATTGCACGCTTGGTAATCATAAACTCATTCATGGAGTCAAGCAAGGAAACTTAAAACCAGATAACACACAATTCGGGACATCGCAGAATCTCCATTCAACCGACACCTGGCAACATTGCATAGGCTAAATCATTCCAGGTGCATCCAGCAGCACGTCTTGATCAAAGGAGGAGATGCACAGCTGTTGTTACAAAATCAGAGAAGTACTTCGCGGAGCAGCACACAACAAAACAGCCTGCAACAGTGATCTAGCGACTGGCTAATCAAACCATGCAACTAGCTTATCCAAGTATGCATGAGGCAGCCTGCCATGCGATGTGGCCACATCAATAGTTGACGGTCCAAAGGTGTAACGTCATTGACTAGTTGACAGTCTGATCGAAGAAGTCAATTTGTGAACCGAAGGGCCCCTGCCTGTTATCAGAATGACATAATGTGAACAGCCCTGGCATGAGGATTCGTATCCTCACACATACAAGAGCCAAAATGTGCCAAAATGTGCAATGCCAAAATGTGCAATGCCAAAATGTGCAATGCCAAAATGTGCAATGCCAAAATGTGCAATGCCAAAATGTGCAATGCCAAAATGTGCAATGCCAAAATGTGCAATGCCAAAATGTGCAATGCCAAAATGTGCAATGCCAAAATGTGCAATGCCAAAATGTGCAATGCCAAAATGTGCAATGCCAAAATGTGCAATGCCAAAATGTGCAATGCCAAAATGTGCAATGCCAAAATGTGCAATGCCAAAATGTGCAATGCCAAAATGTGCAATGCCAAAATGTGCAATGCCAAAATGTGCAATGCCAAAATGTGCAATGCCAAAATGTGCAATGCCAAAATGTGCAATGCCAAAATGTGCAATGCCAAAATGTGCAATGCCAAAATGTGCAATGCCAAAATGTGCAATGCCAAAATGTGCAATGCCAAAATGTGCAATGCCAAAATGTGCAATGCCAAAATGTGCAATGCCAAAATGTGCAATGCCAAAATGTGCAATGCCAAAATGTGCAATGCCAAGTGCCTTGTCAGACCAAACTGCGAGAAGCCTGCAGGTAAATAAATACATAGAAACCCTAGGCTCCGTAACCACAAGACCTGGAAGTATTGGAATCCTGGTGCAGCTGGGAAGCTCCTCCTAGGCTCCGTAAGCATTAAACCCGGAGGTATTGGACTCCTGGATTGCCTAGCCCTAAGCTCTGGGCGTCTAAACCAGGAAGAATGTGTTCGACTCAGGATCCACCATAACCTGTGGCAGGTTTGTGCTGGGTGTCCAAGTCGCCTGCATGCTTTGCAAGTGCTCCAACAGCACCGGCTCGGCAATGTCCAGCGCCCGCTCCAGGCACGAGTTCTGCAGAATAGAGAGAGGATTGGCCCAGTCAGGAACGACAAAGAGAGGGTCAAGGCCAGGCAGGGGGTGACAAAGGGGGTCAAATCAGTCCATGCAGGTGTTCTTTGTACACCTAACTTATGTCCCACTCGTGCCCCTACCCACCGAGCGCTGTACCACTTTTTGCTCCCACCCACCCAGAGATGTACCACATGCTCCCACCCGTGCCACTACCCACCCAGAGCTGTACCATATCCTGCTATTACACGAGCCACTACCCACCCTGAGCTCCAGGATGCTGAGCTCGCCCTGGAACTCGCGCAGCATGTCCGCCACCACTCCGCTGATGATTGTCCGCTGAGCCTGTGGGGGAGGGGATCCAACATTTAGGGTTACGGCATTCAGGTTTAGGGCATTTAGAGTCGAGCGTTTCGGGACATAACAAGAATTGTGGACATGCCCTGTTAAAAAAACTGGCCCGGGCATTAGGGTCAAGGGTTTGTCAGGAAATTACAAGCATTGTGGCATTAGGGTTTAAGTATTCAGGAAGTTGCAAGCAGTGTGGTCATGCCCTGTTAAAAAACACTGGCCCTGACCCCTGCTTTTGCGGAACAGGGCTGCACTAGTAACAAGGAGCTCCAGGCCTCTGAAGAACATACCTGTGTCAAGGAGCCATCCCCTGGGATGACCGTGGGGCGGAGCGGGACGGCTGCCGTGGCCCCAAAGCCCAGCGTCTCGCGTGCAGTGCGCTGGCGCTTGCTCTTCGCTGCCGACGCCGGGGCGTCTGTGCATGCAGGCAGGGGTTTTTGCATGGGATATTTAGAGGGTGTGGATGGTCTTTGCTGCCGACGCCGGGGCGTGTGTGCATGCAGGCAGGGGGAGGGATGTATGGGATATTTAGAGGGTATGTATGCAGGCTGGGGGGATTTGAGGGGTGCATGGGACCTTCACAGCTTGGAAATGAGGAGGTGTGCAATACAGAGTTGGCATAGTGGTCGGATGCGGCTTCGCCCCCAAGCTGCGCTGTTCCCTAACTTGCACGCCCTAGACTTTTTTTACTTCGGCATAGTGGCATTTAAGCATACCTAATGCTACGGCCGAACAGGTGGTTCCTTATTCATGCCTGAGGGTGCATCATTATTTTTGTTTTACTGTTACTGGTGTGTGTACCTGCATCGGCTGAGCCGCCCGCCTCATCCCTCGCTGGTCCGGTGGCTGGCTCAGCCTCCTCGTCCTCCACAGCCGGGCTTGAGCGGGGCGCGGCGTTTTTGCGCTTGCGGTCAGCCCTGGCCCGACGCCTAAGTGGAGCATAGAGGCAGGAGAAAGCATGTTGGTTCGGGTGGGAAAGATGCATGGAGAAAACATGGCCATGAGAAGAGCTTGGATAGAGAGAGGACGCGAGGGGGGATAAACTGGAGCAGAGGGCGGGGAGGTACAGGCTTCTCTAACCGCTAACTTGATCATGTACCTCCTCTTGGCCTCCTCCTCCTCGCTGTCCTCCTCCACCATCCCGTCGCCCTGTCCCTCCTCCTCCTGCCGCCGCATCTCCTCCTCGTCCTCCTCCTCCTCAGCGGCCCCCACCTCCTTGTTCATCACGTGGTCCAGGATGTGGATCGCAACCTCAACATCGTGCATGCTAATGCTGTACCGCAAGCACACCTAAGGGTGTGGGGCACACAGGAGGAGATAAGCGGCAAACAAAAAGAGGAGAACAAGCGGTTAAAATCGGCATACTGATGCTGTTCCGCAAGCACACCTAGGGGTGAGGGGGCACACAGGAGGAGATAAGCGGAGAGACAGAAAGAGGAGAACATGCGGTTGAGATCGGCGTACTGATGTTGTACCGCAGGCAGACCTAAAGATGAGGGAGCAGGCAGGTGCCAAGCAGCAGAGGTTCTAACTAAATCCAGGATGTGCAACCTAGACATCGTGCATACTGATGCTGTACCGCAGGCACACCTAGGGGTGAAAATGGGCAGGCAGGGGCGTGAAAGCAGAGGCACAGGTTCAGAGGGCAGGCAGCTGGAGGAAGATGGAAGAGATACGATGGTTATCCAGTTATGATGTACCAGGGAAGATTGTGGTCACTTGACAAGTAGGAGGCAGGCCAGGGAGGGTGAGAAGGCAGGCAGAAGGAGGAGGAGGCAAAGGGGAGGCAAGCGATGAAACAGACGATTGCAAACGGAGGATGGGCAGGGAACGAGAAGGAGAGCTTGTAATTCAATCCAGATCAGATGGGCCGGAGGAGAGGACATTGAAGTCCATTTCAGTAAAGGAGGCCGGCCAGAGAGGGAGCAAAGTGACTGGGAGGAAGATGGCTGAGATCCCACCAGTGCTGTGCTGATTACAGTCCTTACGGTAGCAAAGTG
Organism: Limnomonas spitsbergensis; assembly: GCA_037349105.1. Taxonomy (NCBI): domain Eukaryota; kingdom Viridiplantae; phylum Chlorophyta; class Chlorophyceae; order Chlamydomonadales; genus Limnomonas; species Limnomonas spitsbergensis. The sequence continues at coordinate 708,684 of JAYJMM010000094.1, read as the reverse complement.
ACTGGAAAATCATAGATTCAGCTAAGCCCAATCTTACAGATCCCAACAAACAGCTATGATTTCTGAATTACGGCGCGATTGCACCGCACTGGACCCCACCTTGCAGCTTGACGTGGCAATGCGGATGATTGTTTCGAGCGTGCGGGCCGTGACGGGCAGCGCCCGCTCGTGGTGGCTCTTGCTGCGCAGCGCCCCGTAGAACTCGACGATGCGCTCCGCCGCCTCGTCCTGGATGTCGATCTTGACTCCCTCCTTGGCATATCTGGAACAAAGGAGGGTTCAGGGCTCAGGGGGGTCAGGAGGGTTCAGGGGGAGAGGGTGCTGGCGAAGATGATGACGAAGCACTTGCGCAAGGGTGTTTCGGGAGAGAGAGCTAAAGCGGGCGGAGCTTCACACCTGCGCCGGGCGAAGATGACGTACTTGCGCAGGAAGTCCGATGTGAGCGCCTCATGAGGCGCACCTGAGCCGTGAAGCCGCGCATCCTGCTTCAGGAAGATCTCAGCTGCAGGCCCGCCCTGCTGGGCATCGTCCTGTGATAGTGAAACAGTTAAGGGTTTGAAGTTTAGGGGTTGGGGTTTGTGGTCCAGGGCAAAGGGTTCTGCTTAAGGGAGATCTCAGCGGCAGGCCTGCCCTGCTGGGCATCGTTTTGTGAGGGTGGAAACAGTTGAAGATCAGGGATAGAATACCCTGTTACTTACACCCAACCTCCAGCCATCCACGCTGCACCTTTAATCCCTTTGGCCCAACCTGTTATGACTCCCACTAGTGCAACACCTGGCCTTGGACACCAACCTAGTATCCAAGGCTACTAGTGTCCAAGGCTAGTGGCCTAGTGTCCACTAGCCTAGTGTCCAAGGCTAGTGGCCTAGTGTCCAAGGCTGGTGGCCTAGTGTCCACTAGCCTAGTGTCCAAGGCTAGTGGCCTAGTGTCCACTAGCCTAGTGTCCAAGGCTAGTGGCCTAGTGTCCACTAGCCTAGTGTCCAAGGCTGGTGGCCTAGTGTCCACTAGCCTAGTGTCCAAGGCTAGTGGCCTAGTGTCCACTAGCCTAGTGTCCAAGGCTAGTGGCCTAGTGTCCACTAGCCTAGTGTCCAAGGCTAGTGGCCTAGTGTCCAAGGCTAGTGGCCTAGTGTCCACTAGCCTAGTGTCCAAGGCTAGTGGCCTAGTGTCCAAGGCTGGTGGCCTAGTGTCCACTAGCCTAGTGTCCAAGGCTAGTGGCCTAGTGTCCAAGGCTAGTGGCCTAGTGTCCACTAGCCTAGTGTCCAAGGCTAGTGGCCTAGTGTCCAAGGCTGGTGGCCTAGTGTCCACTAGCCTAGTGTCCAAGGCTAGTGGCCTAGTGTCCACTAGCCTAGTGTCCAAGGCTAGTGGCCTAGTGTCCACTAGCCTAGTGTCCAAGGCTAGTGGCCTAGTGTCCACTAGCCTAGTGTCCAAGGCTAGTGGCCTAGTGTCCACTAGCCTAGTGTCCAAGGCTGGTGGCCTAGTGTCCACTAGCCTAGTGTCCAAGGCTAGTGGCCTAGTGTCCACTAGCCTAGTGTCCAAGGCTAGTGGCCTAGTGTCCACTAGCCTAGTGTCCAAGGCTAGTGGCCTAGTGTCCAAGGCTAGTGGCCTAGTGTCCACTAGCCTAGTGTCCAAGGCAGGTGTTGCACAGGTGGAACACACAACAGGATGTAAATGGTTGGCAGGATCTCAATGAACAGGTATAAATTGTATTAGGACCTTCCGGAGCTTTTCACCCCGGCTTTTTCTACCTGCAGGGCGCGGTCGTGGATGGTCTCTTGCACTGGGGCTCCGCGTCCGTCTTCGCCCGCTGGACGGTAGCGGTGCTGCTTGATGACGTGGAGGGCCACCTACGCACAACACCATGCCACAGGGCTCAGTTTGATGATGACGGGAGTCGCATTCTATAACATCATGTAGAAACCAATTTAGTGGGCCCCAATTGCAGTTGATGATACCGGCGTGTTATTAGAAAACAGTTTATAGCAGTTCATTTCAAAACCCTAAACCCTCATGAGGAGGATAAATAATGGGTGCACGCATTCCGGCGAGGTTCGAGCAAGGTGTCATATACACATTTGTTTCAGCATCGAACAGCATATCAAAGGGTTTAGGGTTTAGGTCCAGCCTTGCCCCAAACAAACACTGGCACGGTGCACGGCTACGCTTTGTCAGTCGCACCTGCCGGTCCCTGGAGTCGTTCATCTGGTCCAACACCACAAACAGCATGTCGAAACGCGAGAGAAGCGAGTCGGGCAAGTTGACGTTACGCATGACGCTGATACTCTTGTCGTACGAGCCGTACAGCGGGTTCGCCGCGGCCAGGACGCTGCAGCGCGCGTTGAGGGAGCAGTGGATGCCGGCCTTGGCGATGGTGACAGTCTGCTGCTCCATTACCTATGCGGCAGAAGAGAAAATATTGACATCGGTGAGCAGTGAATTCCTTGAAATGTGCAGCAATGGAAGATAGCTATGGTGTCAGTCTGTACCATCACCTGTACAGCAGTAAAGGTCCACGTCACAACGGCACACCGGCCGTCAAACTCTTCTCACTTTTCCAAACTTGCATCGTCAACCTGTACTTCCCAAAATCCACGCCGCCTCTGCGTTCTCTTTTCTTTTCTTCACTCACGGCCCCACTTTTGTCACACTCTTGTTACCTCGTGGATGGCCACCCTGTCCTGGTCGCTCATCTTGTCGAACTCGTCGATGCACACCAAGCCGCGGTCAGCGAGCACCATGGCACCAGCCTCAAGACGCTTCTCGCCTGAAGTTAAAAGGCAGGAAACACATGCATGAGGAAAAATCGCAAGGGGCAAGCATAAATGAGGAAAGCATGCATGGGGCAAGCATACATGGGGAAAACAAACATGGGAAATCTTTGAGACTGACAAGAGAATCTCCCTACCCCCCCTGCAGCATGTCTCACTGCACCTGTCTCACTGTCGTGCGTGACGGCCGCCGTGAGACCGACTCCGGAGCATCCGCGCCCAGTGGTGCTGACCGCATGAGGGGCGACGTTCATGGCCGCCCGCAACATCTGGGACTTCGCCACACCGGGGTCCCCCACCTGTGATTCAGTTGGAAGTGGTTGGAATTTACTAATTGGGAGTAAATAAGTAATTGGCCGGAAGAATTCGCAAGACATTGACGCAAGGTGGGCCTGGTCTTAAGCCCCTTTCTTTGTATTTTTTCTCCGGGCTGCTGAGCAGCCAAGGGAGAGGTGGTTTCATAGCTTAACCCCAAACAGGACTGGCTCACTCAGTCACCCACCAGCAGGCAGTTGATGTCCCCTCGGAGATGTGTCCCGTTCTTTAGGTTCTTCTCCAGGCCACCGAACAGCTGCAGGATGAGGCCGCGCTTCACAATGTCGTGGCCGTAGATCGAGGGTGCCAGGGAGTTGGACAGAAGCTGGGGATAGGGTAGGGTGGTAAGGAGTTGGACAGAAGCTGGGATAGGGTAGGGTGGTCAGGGTGGTGGAGTTTGAAGTTTATTTGAATCTACGGCATCAAGAATGTACGGGTACAGCCTCAAAGGTTGGCATGTTCAGCTACAAAGGTGTACGGGTTCAGCTTAAAAGGTTGGCGTGTTCAGCTGCAGAGGTTGGCATGCTCAGCCAGGCCTGCTTACCTGCAGCACGTCTGGTCGGCTGGCCAGAGCACGGATCTGCTGCACCTCCGCCATGGTGTGCTTTACCGTGTTCTCGCGCGTGAGCTTCTGGACAGAGATACCCACGATTACAGCCTGCGGGGAGCGGGGAGGGGCCAGGTGGGTGTGTGAGGACTGAGGAGCAGGGTTGGGAGCCTGGTGGGTGCGTGTGGGGAGCGGGGAGGGGCCAGGTGGGTGTGTGAGGACTGAGGAGCAGGGTTGGGAGCCTGGTGGGTGCGTGTGGGGAGCGGGGAGGGGCCAGGTGGGTGTGTGAGGACTGAGGAGCAGGGTTGGGAGCCTGGTGGGTGCGTGTGGGGAGCGGGGAGGGGCCAGGTGGGTGTGTGAGGACTGAGGGGCAGGGTTGGGAGCCTGGTGGGTGCGTGTGGGGAGCGGGGTGGAGCCAGGTGGGTGTGTGAGGACTGAGGAGCAGGGTTGGGAGCCTGGTGGGTGCGTGTGGGGAGCGGGGTGGAGCCAGGTGGGTGTGTGAGGACTGAGGAGCAGGGTTGGGAGCCTGGTGGGTGCGTGTGGGGAGCGGGGTGGAGCCAGGTGGGTGTGTGAGGACTGAGGAGCAGGGTTGGGAGCCTGGTGGGTGCGTGAGGAGCTGGGAGGGAAAACTGGTGGGTGGGTGGGGAGCGGGAAGGGAGCCAGGTAAGTGTGCGGAGATCTGGGAGGGAACTGTTGGGTGTGTGAGGAGCGGGGAGGGAAACTGTTGGTGGGGAGCGGGGAGGGGGCCAGGTGGGTGGATGGAGAGCGGGGAGGGAACTGTTGGATGTGAGGCAACGCAACAGGCAGGCGTAGCACTCAGCACTGAACTAGAGCAGGCGGGTGAAGGCACACCCTGGGCATGTCCATGGGGCATAAGAACCCTAATGTAGGGCGGGGGCGCACCTTAAACACACCCCCGTGGAAGGTTGAGACGCGGCTGCCAGACACTGCCTTGTACAGACCAAGGAGGCTGACCCGGTCACCCGGCTTGACCTTGTCCACCAGGTCGTCCTCCAGGACAATCTCGGTGGAGTGCGGCATCTGGCCGGGGGGCGCGGTCTCGGGCAGCTCCTGGATCGTAACCACCTGCAGACGGAGACAGCGGAGGCAGTCAGAAGGACAGACCACGGAGCTGAAATAATGAATGGAGTTACCATACCTCAATTTGTAATATTTGTTTCCATTCATTTAAATGACAATCGGCAGGAATAGTGGCTTGGCAACAGTGCGAGCAAGCTGTCAATTGATGTGCTGGCATTCCAACCGCCCAAGATCAAGTACATATCGTTACCTGGTTGTCCTTATAAACGCACAGCCCGTATTCAGTGGAGAGCAGGTTTCCGTTGTCGTCCTTGGTGGGGTACTGCGCGCTGGTGGGCAGGCCCGAGAGGGATGTCACGTCGCGGTACTCGCGCGTTGTGAACAGCTTGGTGGTCTCGCAGTAGTGGACACTCTTGACCACCTGGGAGGGTGGGGGGCAGTGAGCGGTGAATGGCGGTCGGCAGAGAAGGGCAATCAGCAGTAAAGGTTCGTGATAAGTTCAAGAAGTAAGCAGTGCAGGATATTCCTGGCTAGCTAATTAGCAGTGTGCGGTGGAGGGCGGTCGGCGGTGAAGGGCGGTCAGCGGAGAAGGGCAGTGAGCAGTGAAGGGCAGTGCACAGTAGAGGATATACCTGGCCATCTAATTGGCAGTGGCAGTGAATGGCGGTCAGCAGTGAAGGACAGTGAGCTGTGAAAGGCGGCAAGCGGTGAAAGACAGTCAGCAGTGGTGGACATTCGTGACCAACTTATCGACAGAAACAGTAAAGGGATGGGGGGATGGGGGTGGTGGGGAGGGGAGTTCGCCATTTACTGCCCACTCTTGACAGGCAGGGGTGAGTGGGTTGCAAACGCCTAAGTGGGGGGGGGGGGCAGCTGCAGGGGTCCAAGGAGGCGGTCAGCACACGGGGGAAGGAGGAAGTGGGGCACAGTAAGGCGTGCCTTTGGGCGCACGGGCGAGCGTTGGGGTTGAGTTAACAGACTAAACCATATCCTGGTGGGTGGAGAGGCGCATGAGCTAGCACTTGGTCACGGACTGCGGGTTGAGCACTTCAGCCAAACCCTGTGCAAGTGGACGGAGGGGGGCGCACCTTGGGGCGCACAAGTGAGCACTTGGTCACTGATTCAGGTTTAAGCCTAACTTCGGCCTTAACCTGTACAAGTGGACAGAGGGGACGCACCTTGGGGCGCACAAGTGAGCACTTGGTCACGATGCCGAAGACGCAGACCAGCTGGTTGATGCGCTCAGAGGTCAGCTCGCGTGGGGAGACCTCGTGCTTCCCGAAATCTCCCTTGAGGCCCACGTGGATTTCATCCCGCTCCTGATAAATAACAAGAGAACAACGTGAATTGAGGTGTGAACACGGTCAGAGGTGTGAACACAGTCAGAGGTCAGCTCTCATGGGGAGACCTCGTGCTTCCTGAAGTCTCCCTTGAGGCCCACGTGGATCTCATCCCGCTCCTGATAAATAACAAGAATGAAACATGAATGAATGTGTGGACACGGTGAGGTCAGCCTTTGCGGAGAGATCTTGTGCTTTCCGAAATCACCCCTGAGGCTCGTAATGATCTCACCCTGCTCCTGATAGATAGCAAGAATACAGGTGTGGAAACGGTGACAATGACAAGAATACAGTCTTGATAAATAACATGAATTAAGGTGTGGGCACGGTGCGGTCAGCTTGGTCGGACAGCTCTTGTGCTTTCCGAAATCACCCTTGTGGCTCATGATGATATCATCCCACTCCTGGGTGTGGACACAGGGGTGTGGACTCAGGGGTGTGAACACTGTGCAGGGTTGTGGAGGCAGTGCCGGGGTGTGGGAAGGGTGCGGGGTGTAACCATCTTTTTGGCAGCCACTGGCTGCACATGGAGGCAGATTCTGAATGTCTTGGATGATGACTGATGACAGGGTTCAGATACTAGGCTGATGATGAGGTCCAAGGGTCAATAGGCAATGCTGATGATGGGGTCCAGGGACAGGGAAGACATTGGCCCATGGCTGGCGATGCTGCAGGCTGCAGCATGGCCCCACGCGCTTAGAAACATGGGCTACATCAACAGAGGAGAGAACCCCCCAGCAAAATCTCCGGAGCATGGGTGTTGTGAAAGGAAGAGGCTGTGAATGGATAAGGCACAAAGTAGTAGCTATGGATGACAGCGACTGAGAGACTCTTGTTTTGCTTTCAACAGATCACTGAGGCTGAGACGCACATTGGTCAACTCCTGATTATGCTTGATCAGCAATTGATGCAAATTGTTCGTTCATTCATAGTAGTGGACAAGTGGTTCCGCGGGAGTGACTTGGTGGGTGGGCGTATGTATGCGTGCCGTGAGCGCTGGCATGGCGCGGGCTTGGCTGATGCATGAGGGAGGGGCCTTCAAGGCAAGGCTAGCTTGCATCACCCACCTGCACGAGCTTGTTGATCTCGCCATGGTTGCGAGCACACTCCTTGACTGCGTCCTCGAAGGCTGGGAGGCATTCGGCAGGGTGCTGGAGGACGCGCTGAGTTAGCAAGCAGGGGGAGGTGAGGGGGGGTCAGCACATCCGTATTTGACCGGGAATGAAGTGGGAGGAAAGGGAATGGGAAAGATTGAGCGGGCGCTCGTGATCGTGCTGCCCATGTGAGCTGCAGACAGCGCATTTCGCTGTGACCCCACGGCTCATGCCCAGCCTTGGTTGGTGCTTCGACGCACCTGCAGAAGATTTTCGTCAAACTCGCGTAGGTGGTGCTCGCTGATCATGAGACGCCTGCTGATAAGCTTCGTCGCCTTGAGGTCGCCGTCGTTGGTGGGACCGCATAGCTCTTTGAGCCCATCTTGGCCGTAGGTCCACTGCGGGTTATCAGGGGTGATGAATTCGCGCTCCAAGAAATCGGCAAAGTTGCGCTTCAGCTGGATGCGGGCATCGTCTTCCATGTTGATACGAGGGAATTGAAGATGGTGATTTCAAATAAGCAGAGTCGGTCAAGTGTATAGTGATTAATACGAAAGTCAGACGTGTTAGTTATAATGGTGATGGGGACTGCGGAATCCGATCACGTTGATTTGAAGTTCTCGCGCCCTTGTTCAAATTGAGGTATGGATGCCCACACTTCAAGGGTCGATCCGCCCTTTTCCTTCGCCAAATTGCCCACTCTGACTGTCCCACACGACCCCTCCGAACAGGACGACGCAAAATAGGATAATGCACATATTAGTACGTCGTGATCCAGTCATCACGTTCGTGGCATGTGGTTGTTGGTCACAGCGTCAACGCAACCACCAAACTCGGGTGTCGACAATCCCTCCGGACAATCCCCACCCGGACAATCCCAGGGCGATTGGGACAGCCTCGTCTCTGATAGTCGAACAACCGCGTTCCCCATTGGCACAAGCACGAACCCTCTATATCAATTTCACTGTTGTTGCATGGCAGCTTACGGCAGCCGATGGCGGTCCGGATGGCGGTCGCCTCATCCCTCCATCGCTTCCGTCCCACCCTTTAAAGGAAATTAGGAACCTGCAATTTACGCATATACACCACCTCGTTTGGTAGATGTTATACCTCTGGGCCAGTGGGCCATTGCATGCACAAGAAGGCCGCGTGGGTGCCCAACTGTTTACTGTTCAGATGGGAGAAAAGAAGAAACTAAGAGGAAGAGGGGACGCAAAAGGAACTAAGTAGAGGCCAGGAAGGCGAACAAGTCCGACACACTTGAGCTCCTCTAGTAACTAGCCCTCAACAATGTCTACAACCGCGTCAAAAAGCAAGTGCATCCCACACATGGTCGGCCTGATACAACTGGTGGAGTTAATGGCACCGTCCGGAAACTCGCCCACCCCCGCTCCCTGGCACTAGGGAATTGGAAGCAAGCATTCAGTACATCCTCGTCATGCTCGCCATCACCCCTTGACCAAGATGGTTGGCAGCAGCGTGCCTTTCGCCGCTGACCGCCGCGCCGTCCTCTGGTGTCAGCCGTCTTGATCGCGTCAAGCCGCAGTCGCAATTTGTATATTGATTAGGTTCAAAGTAAACTGTAAATATCAGGGCCTGCTGAGCAGCTGAGCCCCAATCCATGAACATGAGCTAAATCTGCTTCGGCTTGATCGTTGACACTGCTCTACAAGCATCAAACACTGTTTGCAAGACTGTTTCCAGGCTTTTGTGTGGCGGACGTGATAGATATCGTTGAGGCGTAGACGTTCGCAGAGGCTGGGACTTCCTCTGCCTTTCTTTTCCAGCCTTTTGTCTGACCAAGACCTTGGTGCAGCCATGCTACCATCATATGCAAGGAGACACTCATCCCCCTGACACAAAGTGCGATCACTACAGCAGGCTGTGGTTAGGACTGCAAATATATTCAGATCGACCGACAAATTCGCACATCACCGTAGAAGCAAGCAAGTTGTAATCTACTCAAGGCAAGGCCCCCTGTCAAGAGCGCCAGGTATGAACTCGCCAGGAATGATAGAACGAAAATAAACGCCTGGGCGTGCCTTACTGGACAACAGTGTTCGTTTTAGTATGTGCCAAAGCACCTTCGGGGAATCGGGGGGCCACCGGGCGGCCATTTCTGGGCCGATTGGGACCAAACCTTGACCGGCCTACAGCCGGTGGCCTGATCAGGAGGGCTTCCAGCACCAGACCCCCACAGCCGTAGGCCGTGGTGTAGCTGAATTGTAGCTGAAGCGCGCAAAAATAATCAGTGCTGGGCAGGGCCCTCGGAAGGCCCATCGGACTGTCATCAATTTGACTGAAGCAGGCATTGGTGGGAGGCTCTGGCTTTTGTGGAGGAACAGGTCGACATCACTGAGGGCTAGTTTCTTAGGGAGTTTCTTAGGGGCATTGTCTTTTTCTATGTGGAGGAGGAGTTAACTTGTTTAACTCTTTTGCTTTCTCCGTTCTTTAATTCCTCCTCGTTTGTTAATTTCCCCTTGTTTAGGCCTTGACTCTACAAGTTCAAGGAAACTTCACACTGCCTTTCCTTTTTGGGGGGAAGATGTGGGGCAGTTTCTTTCTTCATGGTGCTCCTCTATTTCTGTCTCTCCTTCTAACTCGACTTCCCTGGCGGTTACGCTGGGCCGATTGGGACCAACTTTGACTGGCCACCCGCCAGTGGTGATAACAACTGGGCTTGCTTGTTCTTTCTTTCCTTATGAGGGAGATGCCACCAACGGCTTTGGTAATATTTAGTACCTAGCCATACATGCCTAAGGCCTGGTTCTGATTTTAGTGTGGCTAGAGCACATGAAAATAAACATAGGCTGCTCTGCTGAGGAAAGTAATAAAACCATTGCACGTTCTTTTTTCCACTGACCCTCTTGTCCTCCTAACCGATTAGCTCAGTGCCCATGCGGCCGAGACTTCTGGGCAGGGCTCAGAAGTCTTACGTCATCTACTGACATCCTCTGGGCACTCGGGGAAATGAAAACAATAACGCTTATGTAATTGCACATCAGCATTGCACGCTTGGTAATCATAAACTCATTCATGGAGTCAAGCAAGGAAACTTAAAACCAGATAACACACAATTCGGGACATCGCAGAATCTCCATTCAACCGACACCTGGCAACATTGCATAGGCTAAATCATTCCAGGTGCATCCAGCAGCACGTCTTGATCAAAGGAGGAGATGCACAGCTGTTGTTACAAAATCAGAGAAGTACTTCGCGGAGCAGCACACAACAAAACAGCCTGCAACAGTGATCTAGCGACTGGCTAATCAAACCATGCAACTAGCTTATCCAAGTATGCATGAGGCAGCCTGCCATGCGATGTGGCCACATCAATAGTTGACGGTCCAAAGGTGTAACGTCATTGACTAGTTGACAGTCTGATCGAAGAAGTCAATTTGTGAACCGAAGGGCCCCTGCCTGTTATCAGAATGACATAATGTGAACAGCCCTGGCATGAGGATTCGTATCCTCACACATACAAGAGCCAAAATGTGCCAAAATGTGCAATGCCAAAATGTGCAATGCCAAAATGTGCAATGCCAAAATGTGCAATGCCAAAATGTGCAATGCCAAAATGTGCAATGCCAAAATGTGCAATGCCAAAATGTGCAATGCCAAAATGTGCAATGCCAAAATGTGCAATGCCAAAATGTGCAATGCCAAAATGTGCAATGCCAAAATGTGCAATGCCAAAATGTGCAATGCCAAAATGTGCAATGCCAAAATGTGCAATGCCAAAATGTGCAATGCCAAAATGTGCAATGCCAAAATGTGCAATGCCAAAATGTGCAATGCCAAAATGTGCAATGCCAAAATGTGCAATGCCAAAATGTGCAATGCCAAAATGTGCAATGCCAAAATGTGCAATGCCAAGTGCCTTGTCAGACCAAACTGCGAGAAGCCTGCAGGTAAATAAATACATAGAAACCCTAGGCTCCGTAACCACAAGACCTGGAAGTATTGGAATCCTGGTGCAGCTGGGAAGCTCCTCCTAGGCTCCGTAAGCATTAAACCCGGAGGTATTGGACTCCTGGATTGCCTAGCCCTAAGCTCTGGGCGTCTAAACCAGGAAGAATGTGTTCGACTCAGGATCCACCATAACCTGTGGCAGGTTTGTGCTGGGTGTCCAAGTCGCCTGCATGCTTTGCAAGTGCTCCAACAGCACCGGCTCGGCAATGTCCAGCGCTCGCTCCAGGCACGAGTTCTGCAGAATAGAGAGAGGATTGGCCCAGTCAGGAACGACAAAGAGAGGGTCAAGGCCAGGCAGGGGGTGACAAAGGGGGTCAAATCAGTCCATGCAGGTATTCTTTGTACTCCTTACTTATGTCCCACTCGTGCCCCTACCCACCGAGCGCTGTAGCACTTTTTGCTCCCACCCACCCAGAGCTGCACCACATGCTCCCACCCGTGCCACTACCCACCCAGAGCTGTACCACATCCTGCTATCACACGAGCCACTACCCACCCTGAGCTCCAGGATGCTGAGCTCGCCCTGGAACTCGCGCAGCATGTCCGCCACCACTCCGCTGATGACTGTCCGCTGAGCCTGTGGGGGAGGGGATCCAACATTTAGGGTTACGGCATTCAGGTTTAGGGCATTTAGAGTCAAGCGTTTCGGGACATAACAAGAATTGTGGACATGCCCTGTTAAAAAAACTGGCCTGGGCATTAGGGACAAGGGTTTGTCAGGAAATTGCAAGCAGTGTGGTCATGCCCTGTTAAAAAACACTGGCCCTGACCCCTGCTTTTGCGTAACAGGGCTGCACTAGTAACAAGGAGCTCCAGGCCTCTGAAGAACATACCTGTGTCAAGGAGCCATCTTCTGGGATGACCGTGGGGCGGAGCGGGACGGCTGCCGTGGCCCCAAAGCCCAGCGTCTCGCGTGCAGTGCGCTGGCGCTTGCTCTTTGCTGCCGACGCCGGGGCGTCTGTGCATGCAGGCAGGGTTTTTTGCATGGGATATTTAGAGGGTGTGGATGGTCTTTGCTGCCGACGCCGGGGCGTGTGTGCATGCAGGCAGGGGGAGGGATGTATGGGATATTTAGAGGGTATGTATGCAGGCAGGGGGGATTTGAGGGGTGCATGGGACCTTCACAGCTTGGACATGAGGAGGTGCCTTTTATGCCTGTATATCTATGGGAACCTGAAGCCCATGTAGCTGCACCATCAGCGCCATTTTGTCCACTTATACAGTAGTTCAATTGTTTCATTACTATGTTGTCCGTGTTTGGCTTCTTTCTTATTTTCATCTCTTGCTGGACATCTCTTGCTTATTCTTGCTGGACTGCGGATGTGCTTTGTCAAGGCCAAAGGGCCTGCCAAAGAGGTGTGCAATACATAATTGGCATAGTGGTCGGATGCGGCTTCGGCCCCAAGCTGCGCTGTTCCATAACTTGCACGCCCTCATTTTTTGTTACTTCGGCGTAGTGGCATATAAGCATACCTAATGCTACGGCCGAACGGGTGGTTCCTTATCCATGCCTGAGGGCGCATCATTATTTTTGTTTTACTGTTACTGGGGTGTGTACCTGCATCGGCTGAGCCGCCCGCCTCATCCCTCGCTGGTCCGGTGGCTGGCTCAGCCTCCTCGTCCTCCTCAGCCGGGCTTGAGCGGGGCGCGGCGTTTTTGCGCTTGCGGTCAGCCCTGGCCCGACGCCTGGGTGGAGCATAGAGGCAGGAAAAAGCATGTTGGATTGGGTGGGAAAGATGCATGGAGAAAACATGGCCGAGAGAAGAGCTTGGATAAAGAGAGGACGCAAGGGGGGATAAACTGGAGCAGAGGGCGGGGAGGTACAGGCTTCTCTAACCGCTAACTTGATCATGTACCTCCTCTTGGCCTCCTCCTCCTCGCTGTCCTCCTCCACCATCCCGTCGCCCTGTCCCTCCTCCTCCTGCCGCCGCATCTCCTCCTCGTCCTCCTCCTCCTCAGCGGCCCCCACCTCCTTGTTCATCACGTGGTCCAGGATGTGGATCGCAACCTCAACATCGTGCATGCTAATGCTGTACCGCAAGCACACCTAAGGGTGTGGGGCACACAGGAGGACATAAGCGGCAAACCGAAAGAGGAGAACAAGCGGTTAAATCGGCATACTGATGCTGTTCCGCAAGCACACCTAGGGGTGAGGGGGCACACAGGAGGAGATAAGCGGAGAAACAGAAAGAGGAGAACAAGCGGTTAAAATGGGCATGCTGATGCTGTACCGCAGGCAGACCTAAGGATGAGGGAGCAGGCAGGTGCCAAGCAGCAGAGGGGTGAAAATGGGCAGGCAGGGGCGTGAAAAGCAGAGGCACAGGTTCAGAGGGCAGGCAGCTGGAGGAAGATGGAAGAAATGCGATGGTTATCCAGTTATGATGTACCAGGGAAGATTGTGGTCACTTGACAAGTAGGAGGCAGGCCAGGGAGGGTGAGAAGGCAGGCAGGAGGAGGAGGAGGCAAAGGGGAGGCAAGCGGTGAAATAGACGATTGAAAACGGAGGATGGGCAGGGAACGAGAGCTTGTAATTCAATCCAGGTCAGATGGACCGGAGGAGAGGACATTGAAGTCCATTTCAGTAAAGGAGGCCGGCCAGAGAGGGAGCAAAGTGACTGGGACGGAGATGGCTGAGTCCCCACCAGTGCTGTGCTGATTACAGTCCTTTCGGTAGCTGAGTTCCAGTCACCGTAACTTAAAAGATTCAGCTAAGCCCAATCTTACAGATCCCAACAAACAGCTATTTCTGAATTACGGCGCGATTGCACCGCACTGGACCCCACCTTGCAGCTTGACGTGGCAATGCGGATGATTGTCTCGAGCGTGCGGGCCGTGACGGGCAGCGCCCGCTCGTGGTGGCTCTTGCTGCGCAGCGCCCCGTAGAACTCGACGATGCGCTCCGCCGCCTCGTCCTGGATGTCGATCTTGACTCCCTCCTTGGCATATCTGGAACAAAGGAGGGTTCAGGGCTCAGGGGGGTCAGGAGGGTTCAGGGGGAGAGGGTGCTGGCGAAGATGATGACGAAGCACTTGCGCAGGTGTGTTTCGGGAGAGAGAGCTAAAGCGGGCGGAGCTTCTCACCTGCGCCGGGCGAAGATGACGTACTTGCGCAGGAAGTCCGATGTGAGCGCCTCATGAGGCGCACCTGAGCCGTGAAGCCGCGCATCCTGCTTCAGGAAGATCTCAGCTGCAGGCCCGCCCTGCTGGGCATCGTCCTGTGATAGTGTAACAGTTAAGGGTTTGAAGTTTAGGGGTTGGGGTTTGTAGTCCAGGGTAAAGGTTTTTGCTTAAGGGAGATCTCAGCGGCAGGCCTGCCCTGCTGGGCATCGTTTTGTGACGGTGGAAACAGTTGAAGATCAGGGACAGAATACCCTGTTCCTTACAGCCAACCTCCAGCCAACCACGCTGCACCTTTAATCCCTTCAGCCCAACCTGTTATGACTCCCACTAGTGCAACACCTGGCCTTGGACACCAACCTAGTATCCAAGGCTACTAGTGTCCAAGGCTAGTGGCCTAGTGTCCACTAGCCTTGTGTCCACTAGCCTAGTGTCCAAGGCTAGTGGCCTAGTGTCCACTAGCCTTGTGTCCACTAGCCTAGTGTCCAAGGCTAGTGGCCTAGAGTCCACTAGCCTAGTGTCCAAGGCTAGTGGCCTAGTGTCCACTAGCCTAGTGTTCACTGGCCTAGTGTCCAAGGCAGGTGTTGCACAGGTGGAACACACAACAGGATGTAAATGGTTGGCAGGATCTCAATGAACAGGTATGAATTGTATTAGGACCTTCCGGAGCTATTCACCCCGGGCTTTTTCTACCTGCAGGGCGCGGTCGTGGATGGTCTCTTGCACTGGGGCTCCGCGTCCGTCTTCGCCCGCTGGACGGTAGCGGTGCTGCTTGATGACGTGGAGGGCCACCTACGCACAACACCATGCCACAGGGCTCAGTTTGATGATGACGGGAGTCGCATTCTATAACATCATGTAGAAACCCACTTAGTGGGCCCCAATTGCAGTTGATGATACCGGCATGCTATTAGAAAACAGTTAATAGCAGTTCATTTCAAAACCTGAAACCTTCATGAGGAGGATAAATAATGGGTGCACGCATTCCGGTTCGAGCAAGGTGTCAAATACACTATTTTTTTAGCACCTCGGACAGCATATCAAAAAAGGAACAACGTCCAGCCTTGCCCCAAACAAAAACACTGGCACGGTGCACGGCTACGCTTTGCCAGTCGCACCTGCCGGTCCCTGGAGTCGTTCATCTGGTCCAACACCACAAACAGCATGTCGAAACGCGAGAGAAGCGAGTCGGGCAAGTTGACGTTACGCATGACGCTGATACTCTTGTCGTATGAGCCGTACAGCGGGTTCGCCGCGGCCAGGACGCTGCAGCGCGCGTTAAGGGAGCAGTGGATGCCGGCCTTGGCGATGGTGACAGTCTGCTGCTCCATCACCTATGCGGCAGAAGAGAAATATTGGCATCGGTGAGCAGTGAATTCCTTGAAATGTGCAGCAATGGAACAAAAAGGTTAAACAGCAGAAAACAAAAGATAGCTATGGTGACAGTCTGCTGCTCCATCACCTGTACAGCAGTAGAGGTCCACGTCACAACGGCACATCGGCCGTCAAACGCTTCTCATTTTTTCAAACTTGCATTACTTACGGCCCCACTGTTTTCTCACACTCTTCTTACCTCGTGGATGGCCACCCTGTCCTGGTCGCTCATCTTGTCGAACTCGTCGATGCACACCAAGCCGCGGTCAGCGAGCACCATGGCACCAGCCTCGAGACGCTTCTCGCCTGAAGTTAAAAGGCAGGAAACACATGCATGAGGAAAAATCGCACGGAGCAAGCATGCATGAGAAAAGCATGCATGGGGCAAGCATACATGGGTAAAACAAACATGGGAAATCTTTGAGACTGACAAGAGAATCTCCCCTGCAGCATGTTTCACTGCACCTGTCTCACTGTCGTGCGTGACGGCCGCCGTGAGACCGACTCCGGAGCATCCGCGCCCAGTGGTGCTGACCGCATGAGGGGCGACGTTCATGGCCGCCCGCAACATCTGGGACTTCGCCACACCGGGGTCCCCCACCTGTGATTCAGTTGGAAGTGGTTGGAAGTTACTAATTGGGAGTAAATAAGTATTTGGCTGGAAGTATTCGCAAGACATTGACGCAAGGTGGACCTGGTCTTAGGCCCCTTTCTTTGTATTTTTTCTCCGGGCTGCTGAGCAGCCAAGGGAGAGGTGGTTTCATAGCTTAACCCCAAACAGGACTGGCTCACTCAGTCACCCACCAGCAGGCAGTTGATGTCCCCTCGGAGATGTGTCCCGTTCTTTAGGTTCTTCTCCAGGCCACCGAACAGCTGCAGGATGAGGCCGCGCTTCACAATGTCGTGGCCGTAGATCGAGGGTGCCAGGGAGTTGGACAGAAGCTGGGGATAGGGTAGGGTGGTCAGGAGTTGGGCAGAAGCTGGGATAGGGTAGGGTGGTCAGGGGGGTGGAGTTTGAAGTTTATTTGAATCTACGGCATCAAGAATGTACGGGTACAGCCTCAAAGGTTGGCATGTTCAGCTACAAAGGTGTACGGGTTCAGCTAAAAAGGTTGGCGTGTTCAGCTGCAAAGGTTGGCATGCTCAGCCTGGCCTGCTTACCTGCAGCACATCTGGTCGGCTGGCCAGGGCACGGATCTGCTGCACCTCCGCCATGGTGTGCTTTACCGTGTTCTCGCGCGTGAGCTTCTGGACAGAGATACCCACGATTACAGCCTGCGGGGAGCGGGGAGGGGCCAGGTGGGTGTGTGAGGACTGAGGAGCAGGGTTGGGAGCCTGGTGGGTGGGTGGGGAGCGGGGAGGGAGCCAGGTAAGTGTGCGGAGATCTGGGAGGGAACTGTTGGGTGTGTGGGGAGCGGGGAGGGAACTGTTGGTGGGGAGCGGGGAGGGGGCCAGGTGGGTGGGTGGGGAGCGGGGAGGGAACTGTTGGTGGGGAGCGGGGAGGGGGCCAGGTGGGTGTGTGGGGAGCGGGGAGGGAACTGTTGGTGGGGAGCGGGGAGGGGGCCAGGTGGGTGGGTGGGGAGCGGGGAGGGAACTGTTGGTGGGGAGCGGGGAGGGGGCCAGGTGGGTGTGTGGGGAGCGGGGAGGGAACTGTTGGTGGGGAGCGGGGAGGAGGCCAGGTGGGTGTGTGGGGAGCGGGGAGGGAACTGTTGGTGGGGAGCGGGGAGGGGGCCAGGTGGGTGGGTGGGGAGCGGGGAGGGAACTGTTGGTGGGGAGCGGGGAGGGGGCCAGGTGGGTGTGTGGGGAGCGGGGAGGGAACTGTTGGGTGTGAGGCAATGCAACAGGCAGGCGTAGCACTCAGCACTGAACTAGAGCAGGCGGGTGAAGGCACACCCTGGGCATGTCCATGGGGCATAAGAACCCTGCAGGGCGGGGGCGCACCTTAAACACGCCTCCGTGGAAGGTTGAGACGCGGCTGCCAGACACCGCCTTGTACAGTCCAAGGAGGCTGACCCGGTCACCCGGCTTGACCTTGTCCACCAGGTCGTCCTCCAGGACAATCTCGGTGGAGTGCGGCATCTGGCCGGGGGGCGCGGTCTCGGGCAGCTCCTGGATCGTAACCACCTGCAGACGGAGACAGCGGAGGCGGCCAGAAGGACAGACCAGGGAGCTGAAATAATGAATTGAGTTACCATACCTCAATTTGTAATATTTGTTTCCATTTATTTAAATGACAATCGGCAGGAATAGTGGCATGGCAACAGTGCGAGCAAGCTGTCAATTGATGTGCTGGCATTCCAACCGCCCAAGATCAAGTACATATCGTTACCTGGTTGTCCTTATAAACGCACAGCCCGTATTCAGTGGAGAGCAGGTTTCCGTTGTCGTCCTTGGTGGGGTACTGCGCGCTGGTGGGCAGGCCCGAGAGGGATGTCACGTCGCGGTATTCGCGCGTCGTGAACAGCTTGGTGGTCTCGCAGTAGTGGACACTCTTGACCACCTGGGAGGGTGGGGGGCAGTGAGCGGTGAATGGCGGTCGGCAGAGAAGGGCAATCAGCAGTAAAGGTTCGTGAAAAGTTCAAGAAGTGAGCAGTGCAGGATATTCCTGGCTAGCTAATTAGCAGTGAGCGGTGGAGGGCAGTGCACAGTGCAGGATATTCCTGGCTAGCTAATTAGCAGTGACCGGTGGAGGGCGGTCGGCGGTGAAGGGCGGTCAGCGGAGAAGGGCAGTGAGCAGTGAAGGGCAGTGCACAGTAGAGGATATACCTGGCCATCTAATTGGCAGAGGCAGTGAATGGCGGTCAGCAGTGAAGGGCAGTGAGCTGTGAAAGGCGGCAAGCGGTGAAAGGCAGTCAGCAGTGGTGGACATTCGTGACCAACTTATCGACAAAATCAGTGAAGGGATGGGGGGATGGGGATGGTGGGGAGGGGAGTTCGCCATTACTGCCCACTCTTGACAGGCTGGGGTGAGTGGGTTACAAACGCCCAGGGGGGGGGGGCAGCTGCAGGGGTCCGAGGAGGCGGTCAGCACGCGGGGGAAGGAGGAAGTGGGGCACAGCAAGGCATGCCTTTGGGCGCACTAGCGAGCGTTGGGGTTGAGTTAACAGACTAAACCATATCCTGGTGGGTGGAGAGGCGCATGAGCTAGCACTTGGTCACAGACTGCGGGTTGAGCACTTCAGCCCAACCCTGTGCAAGTGGACGGAGGGGGGCGCACCTTGGGGCGCACAAGTGAGCACTTGGTCACTGATTCAGGTTGAAGCCTACCTTCGGCCTTAACCTGTACATGTGGACAGAGGGGACGCACCTTGGGGCGCACAAGTGAGCACTTGGTCACGATGCCGAAGACGCAGACCAGCTGGTTGATGCGCTCAGAGGTCAGCTCGCGTGGGGAGACCTCGTGCTTCCCGAAATCTCCCTTGAGGCCCACGTGGATCTCATCCCGCTCCTGATAAATAACAAGAATGAGACATGAATGAAGGTGTGGACACGGTGAGGTCAGCTTTTGCGGAGAGATCTTGTGCTTTCCGAAATCACCCCTGAGGCTCGTAATGATCTCACCCTGCTCCTGATAAATAGCAAGAATACAGGTGTGGAAACGGTGGCAATAACAAGAATACAGTCTTGATAAATAACATGAATTAAGGTGTGGGCACGGTGCGGTCAGCTTGGTCGGACAGCTCTTGTGCTTTCCGAAATCACCCTTGTGGCTTATGATGATATCATCCCACTCCTGGGTGTGGACACAGGGGTGTGGACAGCCACTGGCTGCACATGGAGGCAGATTCTGAATGTCTTGGATGATGACTGATGATAGGGTTTAGATACTAGGATGATGATGAGGTCCAAGGGTCAAAGGGCAGTGCTGATGATGGGGTCCAAGGACAGGGAAGACATTGGCCCATGGCTGGCGATGCTGCAGGCTGCAGCATGGCCCCACGCGCGAAGAAACATGGGCTACATCAACTGAGGAGAGAACCCCCCCAGCAAAATCTCCGGAGCATGGGTGTTGTGAAAGGAAGAGGCTGTGAATGGAAAAGGCACAAAGTAGTAGCTATGGATGACAGAGACTCTTGTTTTGCTTTCAACAGATCACTGAGGCTGAGACGCACATCGGACAACTCCTGATTATGCTTGATCAGCAACTGATGCAAATTGTTCGTTCATTCATAGTTGTGGACAAGTGGTTCCGCGGGAGTGACTTAGTGGGTGGGCGTATGTATGCGTGCCGTGAGCGCTGGCATGGCGCGGGCATGGCTGATGCATGAGGGAGGGGCCTTCAAGGCAAGGCTAGCTTGCATCACCCACCTGCACGAGCTTGTTGATCTCGCCATGGTTGCGAGCACACTCCTTGACTGCGTCCTCGAAGGCTGGGAGGCATTCGGCAGGGTGCTGGAGGACGCGCTGAGTTAGCAAGCAGGGGGAGGTGGGGGGGGGTCAGCACATCCGTATTTGACCGGGAATGAAGTGGGAGGAAAGGGAATGGGAAAGATTGAGCGGGCGCTCGTGGTCGTGCTGCCCATGTGAGCTGCAGACAGCGCATTTCGCTGTGACCCCACGGCTCATGCCCAGCCTTGGTTGGTGCTTCGACGCACCTGCAGAAGATTTTCGTCAAACTCGCGTAGGTGGTGCTCGCTGATCATGAGACGCCTGCTGATAAGCTTCGTCGCCTTGAGGTCGCCGTCGTTGGTGGGACCGCATAGCTCTTTGAGCCCATCTTGGCCGTAGGTCCACTGCGGGTTATCAGGGGTGATGAATTCGCGCTCCAAGAAATCGGCAAAGTTGCGCTTCAGCTGGATGCGGGCATCGTCTTCCATGTTGATACGAGGAAATTGAAGATGGTGATTTCAAATATGCAGAGTCGGTCAAGTGTATAGTGATTAATACGAAAGTCAGACGTGTTAGTTATAATGGTGATGGGGACTGCGGAAACCGATCACGTTGATTTGAAGTTCTCGCGCCCTTGTTCAAATTGAGGTATGGATGCCCACACTTCAAGGGTCGATCCGCCCTTTTCCTTCGCCAAATTGCCCACTCTGACTGTCCCACACGACCCCTCCGAACAGGACGACGCAAAATAGGATAATGCACATATTAGTACGTCGTGATCCAGTCATCACGTTCGTGGCATGTGGTTGTTGGTCACAGCGTCAACGCAACCACCAAACTCGGGTGTCGACAATCCCTCCGGACAATCCCCACCCGGACAATCCCAGGGCGATTGGGACAGCCTCGTCTCTGATATTCGAACAACCGCGTTCCCCATTGGCACAAGCACGAACCTTCTATATCAATTTCACTGTTGTTGCATGGCAGCTTACGGCAGCCGATGGCGGTCCGGATGGCGGTCGCCTCATCCCTCCATCGCTTCCGTCCCACCCTTTAAAGGAAATTAGGAACCTGCAATTTACGCATATACACCACCTCGTTTGGTAGATGTTATACCTCTGGGCCAGTGGGCCATTGCATGCACAAGAAGGCCGCGTGGGTGCCCAACTGTTTACTGTTCAGATGGGAGAAAAGAAGAAACTAAGAGGAAGAGGGGACGCAAAAGGAACTAAGTAGAGGCCAGGAAGGCGAACAAGTCCGACACACTTGAGCTCCTCTAGTAACTAGCCCTCAACAATGTCTACAACCGCGTCCACAAAAGCAAGTGCATCCCACCCATGGTCGGCCTGATACAACTGGTGGAGTTAATGGCACCGTCCGGAAACTCGCCCACCCCCGCTCCCTGGCACTAGGGAATTGGAAGCAAGCATTCAGTACATCCTCTTCATGCTCGCCATCACCCCTTGACCAAGATCGTTGGCAGCAGCGTGCCTTTCGCCGCTGACCGCTGCGCCGTCCTCTGGTGTCAGCCGTCTTGATCGCGTCAAGCAGCAGTCGCAATTTGTATATTGATTAGGTTCAAAGTAAACTGTAAATATCAGGGCCTGCTGAGCAGCTGAGCCCCAATCCATGAACATGTGCTAAATCTGCTTCGGCTTGATCGTTGACACTGCTCTACAAGCATCAAGCACTGTTTGCAAGACTGTTTCCAGGCTTTTGTGGAGGACGTGATAGATATCGTTGAGGCGTAGACGTTCGCAGAGGCTGGGACTTCCTCTGCCTTTCTTTTCCAGCCTTTTGTCTGTCCCTTCACATGATTGCCCCCTTTTCCTTTTTTTCTGCGGCCGAGCCTTCTTGAGCAGGGCCCAGAGGTGTAACGTCATAGACTGTTTGCAAAGGAAAATCAATCCTGGCCTATGGTAAGTATGTTGAGGATATAACAGGAAATCTCTTCTGGGGGCGGGCATGATCGCAGCCCAGTGCCCGGCAGAGGGCATTATGCTGGGGGCGGGGCGACGACCCAGGCGCCTTTAAAATGCGGATGATCCCACCCTGCTAGTCAGCAGCCCGGCAGGGCTGCAGCGCATGCTTGATGACCTGCATGAAAGCAGCTCCAGGTCAACGTTAGCAAGACAGAGATGTTGGATTTTGGCAGCCGCTTAGCTGCGCAGCGCCGGCAAATAGGCCATCATTGCGGGTATGGCCCCAAAAGGATAGTGCCGAAGCGTGTCCAGGATTTTAAGTTTTGGGGAATCATTCAGCACGAGAGCGGCAGCATGAGGAAAACCATGCAAGGTAGAGAAGTGCGTTTGGCTGCCGAGTTGCACCGTGGTCGCCTCATGGCCGCCAAGGTGCGCCTCATGCATCATCTGCCTACACGCATCTGGTTGGTGTCTGTCTATGCAGCGCCTGCGGCCAACTACGGTGATGTGGTGTGGGCCACTGATCACCTCAGGCCGCGGCATTGCCTCAACGGCAGGATGCAGTCCAAATTCCTCCAGCGTCTGCGCCAGGCTGCAGGGCTACTTGCAGCCGCTGCCAGCTGGGGGGTTATGAAGGAGCGCAGATCCAGCCCTTGCCGCGAGGTTGGTTGCAGCATGTACTTCGCTTATACAACGCAGCGGTAACACCAGCAGCACAGCAAGACAGTCCACTCATGGCGGCAGCCATGGCGGCCGACATACAGCTCGCTGTCAGAGTGTCAGGCAGGGCACTGGAGGGCGCTATTGGTGTAGTGATTTTCTAGGTGCCTTGGAGGATCTGGAGCTGGGATCAGCCGTCCCCATACTGCGACAGACAGCGACGGACCTGCAGCCGCTACCTGGCACACAGGAGCTAGCATTAGCTGATGCAGCATACGAGCGGGCGCAGCTGGATGCAGCTAGCAGAGGCCAGAGGGCACCCCAGACATCCTGCCACTGGACACAGGCCTGCGGCCGCTTACCGCACCTGGTTCCAGGCTACTACGGGCGCCGTCCTTGCGCATGCCAGGGGCCGCACCAGCCGAAGGGAGTGTCCTTGCGTGCGCACAAACTTAAGGCTGTGGCTCGGCGCCGTAAACACGGCCGAGACTAGAGGACGGCACAGTGTTCTACAGCATGACAGACGGTGCTGCCATCGATGTTGGGCTAGGGGAGACGGCGAGCATGTGGAGGATGCGTTGCAAGCTTGCTTTTAATGCCCCAGCGCTCAGGATCAACTTAGGGGGCGGGGATGGGCAGGTCCTTTGCACGGTGCTAGTAACTTCTTCGAGTTGTACCGGGGCAAGCTTGGGTGGGATGCCCTGGCTTTTGTGGAAGACGTGGTAGAAATCGTTGAGGCATAGACGTTCTCAGAGGCTGCCAGGCTGGAACTTGTTTAGCCTTTCCTTTCAAGCATTTTGTCTGTCCCTTCACTTGTTTACCCCTTTTCCTTTTTTCTGCCCTTATTACTTAGGCGCCCACGCAGCCGAGCCTTTTTGAGCAGGGCCCAGACGTGTAATGTTCTGTCATAATGTCAGAGGGGTCATAACGTTATAACGTCACATGGGTCATAACGTCATTGACCAGGGAATCTCTATCCTACCATTGCCGGTATATGTTGGCCATCATATGCATGAGGTTGTCTGACTTAATGGATGACTTTATGTTTGTCGACGTGGACGAGCTTTATTTAAGCAGGGCCCAGAGGTGGAACGTCATTAACATGCATGAGCTTGTCTTCGCAAACTGGTAAGGAATCCTTCCTGGAAATGATAAGGGACTAAAAGCGGCAATATCTGGCTCAAATTGTGTTGCGCACCTCTGGTTGCGCCAAGCTACTCTGGTAGTAAAATTCGGCTAAAATAAATCCGTAACGCGCCCTGTTATACGGTGTTACCTTATCTGGCAAATGAAGCGCAATTCTATGCTAACTAACAACAGTGGTTGTGTGCTAGTTGCTTGCCCAGGGGGGTCACTGGTTTTCGCTTTCTGTCCTAGTGTATCAAGTGTCTGTACCGGTTTACGGGCACATGTCCCATGCATCAAGTGTGCTGCTCTGTTGGACTGTAAAAAAATCACAAAAACTTCACAGTTCGGGCTCAAATTAGCGAGGACTGAGAGGACCTGACACAGACGTGCTACAAGCTTCTGCATAAGGCATTGATTACTTGAGCATGCACCAGATCACCACGGGGGGTTGCCGGGCGGCAAGCATTGGGCAAAGTGGGGTAAAACCTTGACTGGCCTACAGTCTCAGGGCTTTCTACATTAGGCCCCCTTGGCCTTAGGCCGTGAAGCAGTTGACGAGCGTGACATGTTGTAACAGTGACACTGCCAACACCTCAGCGGCAGCCCATCTGCGCTGAGCGCCAGACTGACTGCTAGCATCAATATCCGAGTGACTGGCTGAAAGGACATAGGAAAGGGATTTTCAACAAGCTCCTCTCTCGCTGATAGACTTCTATCGACCCCTGCAAGCCCAATTCAGCTACCCCAATCTATTCAAGTAAGCTTATTCACTATTCAGGCTTATGCAACGGCAAGCCTCTTTATTTTGGCATACCGTACAATGAAGATAAAATGCCTATAAACGTAGACGGCCATGTGCAGTGCAGCTATTCCTGGCCATTCGGCTAAGGATCATGACTAAGACACCTTGTCTACATAAAGACTTTCACGGGCACTGCCGGTGATCCTTGCACATGGACGTTGTCCGGCAAAGCCGTGTCGGCGGTGCATAGGGACTGGCTTCCCACACTGGTTCCCTGGCCGACAGTCACGCCAGACCACAGGAATGCCTGGGCCTGAACTAAGGCATTACGCTGTACGTGCAGGGGGCCGAACCGGAGGTGCCCAAAGTCCAGACGGTGCGCTGTCAGTGCGGCTCCGTCCACAACCACGCCATCTCCCACAGTCACCTTCGTGGATGAAAGAGTGTCGGTGGAAAAAGTGATGAGTGATGGATTTAAGAGAAGTGATCCCGTGGACAGAAGGGTAAGGGACAAGTGCAGCCGTTTTCAGGTACACAAGGCCGTATGGGCAATATGGAGGGCGCATGCTGCTTGCGGATGGTGATTATTTTTGGCACACAATTTCCGCCTGTTCACACGTACATAAGGGTGGTCCAAGATGTGAGTTGCACCGATGTTGGTTCCTCTGCCGATCCTCGCGCCTAAGAATTCCACCAGTTCACACTTACACAATGATGTTGACGTCACACTAGTCACACTCGTCCACACTTACATGAGGGTGGTCCAAGATGTGGGTTGTACCGATGTTGGTTCCTCTGCCGATCTTGGCGCCTAAGAACCGATGCACCCACGCGCCGCCCTCAGTGCTCACCCTGCACGGTGGCGTTTGATCTGGCTTGGGCAGAGGAAGAAGCGAAAGGCGGAAATGTGGAGATGCACGTGGGAAGAAAGGCACTAGGTTTAGGGTTAATGGTATGGGATGACAAAGAATGGTGCATGGAAAAGAGTCTCAGTGCCACGGCAAACAAGGTGAAGGATAAAAGAAAAAACTCGATTCCGACTGAGCTCACCATGGCGTCAGGAAGAGTCTCTGCGCCACGAACAAGGCATTGACGTAGGCGAGGTAGGTACAGGGTACGGTATTCAGTATGCGTGGCGCCGTAGAGTACTGCTCACGTCTTTTTAATCCTGGGAGGCTGAACAGCATCAGGTGGAGGACACGTATGAAGATGAAACCACCGACGCCTACAGGCAAAAGCAAAACATAATTTTTGAATCAGGTTAAATCAAACTAATTTCAGGTAAATGATGGGAGCTATAAACTTGGATGCCTACACAAAATTGTGTTGTGGTAGTTGTTGTTAATGCAACATCAACACATTCACCCCGTGGCCTTTTTGAAAGGGCCAGGCAGTGTGTGCCGAGGGGCGGAGGAAGTTCAAGTAAGCTAGAAAAGTAAGCAAAACTACACCTGCTTTCTGAAGCAAATATATGTGAGTTATATGAAAGTAAATGTAGCTCAAATCTGGTAAAAGATACAAAAGTGCCTCCCACCTGCAGCCAGAATGCTGCACCCGAGGAGCACCACTGCAGCATCCCTTGGCACTGGCCAGCTCACGACCTCGTTTGATGAAGGCGATACACAGCCACCGCCAAATCGCCAAAATTCCTACATTAAGATCAATGGATTGAGGGTTTAGCGATGAAGGGATTAGGGATGAGGGTCTAGGGATGAAGGGTTCAGGGATAAAGGATTAAGGGATGTGAGTTTAGGAATCAGGGTGTAGAGATGAAGAATTTAGGGATGAGGGTTTAGAAATGAGGGTTTGGGGATGTGGGTTTAGGGATGAGTGTTTAGGGATGAGGGGTTCATGGATGTGGGTTTAAGGGCAAAGGGTTTCTGTATTGTATTACCAGAAAGGGTTCGCGCAGCAAAATAAGCTTTAAGTCCTCGCAGCGCATTTACCGCGCAGCAGCCATTTTTAGCTTACAATTTTCTTCCCTGAGCGCGCAGCCCTTCAGAGCTTATTAATACAGGTCCGCTCAGGTACACATAACAACTTCGCACAGGGCAAATAGCCACTATGTACTGTCAACACGATGAAAAACATTGTGTGGCGATTTAATGAACAGCGCATGGTGTTGATCTCGCGCCCTTTACCTTGCCGTTCGATCGCAGTGCCGAGTATCCACAGAAACTTGCCATTGGGTACAAGTACCTAGTCCGCGCACCCCCACAAATAGTTTTTGGCCTGTGACTACCAAGTTTGCGCAACGGGATTTTTGAATTGTTTTAACCGCGCATGCTATTTGCGCACGCCCCAAAATAATTAATCGAACACGAAGTGAAACCGGTTCTACGGTATGAGGGTTTATGGATGATGGGTTCAGGGATGAAGGATTTATGGATGAGGGTTTATGGATGAGGGTTTAGGTACGGGGGGGTAGGGATGAAGGGTTTATGGATGAGGATTTAGGTACGGGGGGGTAGGGTGAAGGGTTTATAGATGAGGGTTTAGGTACGGGGGGTTAGGGATGAAGGTTTATGGATGAGGGTTTAGGGATGAAGGGTGTAGGGATGGATTTGAGCATGCAGTCAAACTTCTTAACCATGATAATTTCCTTGCTGCATGCCCGATGCTGCACACATAGCATTGCATTGCTCATATGAGTGCATGCTTATTCATGAAAGCATCGTTTTGCACGACCCATATTTTGAAGACCCCTGGAGGGTCCGGCTTTGATTTGTTGTGCGGTTCCATTGTCTAGACATCCACCCAATACTCTTCACAAACACAGTCAGTATATAGCTTTTGCTTCACATTGTGGCTTAAGAGGTAAGGGAGAGAGGAAACGCTGGCAAACATGTTCTTGAGGAATTTCGGCAGGGATACTTATGTCCACCTGACGAAAGGGCCAGGCAGTGCGAGCTGGAGGAACAGACCAAGTACAGGGTAGAGTTCAGTATGAAGGTTGTGGGTTAAAGCCTCGCTCACCGAACACTGGTACAAAAGCGCCACCGCCACTTCGTACGCTGGTATCAGGGTGGCCGTCACGAACATTGCAAAGGGTAGCATACGGAACAAGAGGCTGTGCAGGACCAGCCAGGGCCCAAGAACAACGGACGGGAGGTCGAGCGAGGTGGCTGCAGCGGTTTTGGATCTTGACTGGTTCATCCGGAGCGAAGTGTCCATGATGCGCGCGGGGTAGTTGCCGGCCACGCAGGTGCAGGACGCGACCGATGCTCCAGGGGGGACGCGGGTAAGGCCGCCGATGCTGGCTTGGTTGAGGAGTGAGGCACCGGGGCCGACCACGGCATCGATTCCAATCTGAAAACGCACAGGAGTGTGAAGAGAGATATCGGTGTTATCAGGGAATCAATCTCGCGACATGACAGACATGCAATGAACTGTAATCAGTGTGATGGATGGCGTTTCATCAGTGTAATTTATGCCTCGCTCGGTTATTTTGGCGACGCTGTACGTGGCAACCATGCACATTCCATGTGCATGCCACCATGGATGCACAGCCATGCTGAACCATGCCGACCTGCACGTCGACCCTGTTAACTGCATTGTACATGCTGAGAATGGGCAGGAAAACATCATCGGCTGTTCTGTACATTTGTTTGTGTCATGGCATTAATCCCCGGTTGGCCCAATGGTGCGCTGGTGGCTGCCTGGGGTTAAGGGTTTAGGCTTTAGGTTTAAGGGTTTGGGTTTTAGGGTTTAGGGTTCAGGGTTTAGGGCTCCCCCGAAGGTGTCTTAGTGCATTACTATAACACCGATATTGCTTCACCTCACAATTATCCCCAAACTTCAGTTCATACAGCTGGACCCCTGCCTCTGCTTTGTCCGGCGCGGCAGCCTCGATCTTTTCTCCATGTACGAGTTCATCCACACTTGTTGCAACACACTTTGCTGATCCATCATGTAGCTGCTCCTGCTTCATTTTCGATTTGGGATCGTGAGCAGAGCTTTGATCCTCAGGCGTTGCTCCCAGGCAGCCCTCCTCCTTCTTGCCCCTGCCATGGGCCGCTTGCAACATCGCAGTCAACTCACGCCTGGCCTTGAAGCGAAAAGTGGCAGCACTGCAGACAAACCACCGTCCAGCGTGGACCAGATCCACCTGCATCAGGTTGTCAGGGTTGTCAGCACTGCTGTGCGATTGCGCCGTAATTCAGAAATCGTGACAGTAATTACCGTAAATTTCGCCGCACCCCTGTTGAGAAATAATGTGACAAATTCGTTGTGCATGCAAATAATTCATTAAACACAATCATGGCGGTTTTACGGCATGGTCCCTTTTGGGTTACAGTAGCGTAGTAGAGTTTGACTGTAAATTACGGTGGCTGAACCTCAGCTACCGTACGTAATCCAGCCACCGTAAGGCCGGTAATCAGCACAGCACTGGTTGGAGTCAGAGTGTTGACAAAAATAGCGTACCAGTTAACACCGCACGGCCCAATAGGACTGCTTTCACGCCAGTCCTAGGTAATAAGTTGTGATTGACTAGGCAGGTTCACGTGTGGCGCCCTTAACAGACAAACCTTTGCTTAGCTTCGAATCCCTCGATAGGCCCGGTACGCCCACGAGTCAATGACATAACACCTCTGAGCCCTGCTCAAAAAGACTCGGCCGCGTGGGCGACCAACAGTGAAGTTGGCAGAAGGAAGGTTCATTTAAGAGGGGAAAGGAACGCCTAAAAGTGTTTGTCGCTGTATAAAGCACTTATGGCAAGCCTAGTCGGATTTAGATTGATGTCACAGAGTCTTCTACATCTCACCTCAGAAGGCTCACAGCCACTATTGGGGTGAGGGGTATCAAAGTAGCACGCCTTAATCAAACTACAGCCAATGGCTCAAGCTGAGGCAACCTTACGGTACAAAGGAGGAACGGAACTTCGCTCAGACTCCTAACGAAAGCGCGATGATTTCAAAAACACAGCAAAGATTGGACACAAAAGCTGACTTCTGCCTGGGGCAACCTTACCGTCAGAACAAACGGACAAAATTATACTCGGACTCCCAAGGAAAGCTTGATACTTTCGGGATTTTGTTTTTGTGGTTACCGGACCACCTTTGATGGGCCGTGCTGCGGCCCTCCCTTGGCCGGCCCGAGGCCTTTGCAGCAGGTCTGGCCAAGCCAGGGGCTGGTGGCCGTAGGCCACGGTGTAGCTGAAATGTAGCTGAAAGTGATGCGGTAACCACTGAAAAAAACATTGGTTGTGGTCGCGTTTTTTGGGGCTCACCTTCGGGGTAGGTGCAGTCTGCGTTGATCAGGCATCCAATGCGATGCGTCCCATGAATTCAATCCTCAAGCCTTACCCCCAAACCCGCATCTACGATTGAAACCGGTCACCTGGAGTCCCTAACCCCAGATGAGAAATCCTCCTCTATAAGTCTTTGCAGAACATGCTTCAAAATATGATGCAGCCCTCGTATTCAATCCTCAAGTTCTACCCCCAAACCAGCATCTATGATTGATACCATGAACCCCAGATGAAAAATCCTCCTCTCTCAGTCTTTGTAGAACATGCATCCAAATACCGTTAAGGCGAACCCCCTAACACAGCCGCAACGAACAAACAACACAATAATCACCTCTGAGGGATTGTACCCTGCGTTGAGCATGCTGGTCGTTGCCCAATGGATCCGCATGCCTAGCGCAGCATAGTACATGGCCAAGAAAGGCGTGCCGTCCAGCCAGCGCAGAACCACCTCGCGCGTGGTGCTGCCAAAGTAGTCGACAAACCAGCGCAGCCATGCCCGCAGCCTGCGTGCACTCATGGATAGGGGAATGCTGTCATCATATCACAAGCAATGAGTGACATGGGTGAGGGTCCAGTGCCCTCAGCATACAGGCACTCCAGAGATAGGTCTTGGAGCTCAGGGTTTACTGTCATCAGTTTACAGGAAGGCAGTGACAGGGTTGAGGGTTTCAATGCCCTCAGCTCACAGACTGTCAGTGATGAGGTTGAGGGTTCAGGGTAGAGGGTTTCACTGCCCTCAGCTCACAGACTGTCAGTGATGAGGTTGAGGGTTCAGGGTTGAGGGTTTCACTGCCCTCAGCTCACAGACTGTCAGTGATGAGGTTGAGGGTTCAGGGTTGAGGATTTCACTGCCCTCAGCTCACAGACTGTCAGTTATGAGGTTGAGGGTTCAGGGTTGAGGGTTTCACTGCCCTCAGCTCACAGATTGTCAGTGATGAGGTTGAGGGTTCAGGGTTGAGGGTTTCACTGCCCCCAGCTCACAGACTGTCAGTGATGAGGTTGAGGGTTCAGGGTTGAGTGTTTCACTGCCCTCAGCTCACAGACTGTCAGTGATGAGGTTGAGGGTTCAGGGTTGAGGGTTTCACTGCCCTCAGCTCACAGACTGTCAGTGATGAGGTTGAGGGTTCAGGGTAGAGGGTTTCACTGCCCTCAGCTCACAGACTGTCAGTGATGAGGTTGAGGGTTCAGGGTTGAGGGTTTCACTGCCCTCAGCTCACTGTCAGTGATGAGGTTGAGGGTTCAGGGTTGACGGTTTCACTGCCCTCAGCTCGCAGACTGTCAGTGATGAGATTGAGGGTTCAGGGTTGGGGGTTTCACTGCCCTCAGCTCACAGGCTGTCAGTGATGAGGTTGAGGGTTCAGGGTAGAGGGTTTCACTGCCCTCAGCTCACTGTCAGTGATGAGGTTGAGGGTTGAGGGTTGAGGGTTTCACTGCCCTCAGCGCACAGGCTGTCAGTGATGAGGTTGAGGGTTCAGGGTTGGGGGTTTTACTGCCCTCAGCCCACAGACTGTCAGTGATGAGGTTGGGGGTTCAGGGTAGAGGATTTCACTGCCCTCAGCTCACAGACTGTCAGTGATAAGGTTGAGGGTTCAGGGTTGAGGGTTTCACTGCCCTCAGCTCACAGACTGTCAGTGATGAGGTTGAGGGTTCAGGGTTGAGGGTTTCACTGCCCTCAGCTCACTGTCAGTGATGAGGTTGAGGGTTCAGGGTTGACGGTTTCAATTCCCTCAGCTCACAGACTGTCAGTGATGAGGTTGAGGGTTCAGGGTTGAGGGTTTCACTGCCCTCAGCTCACAGACTGTCAGTGATGAGGTTGAGGGTTCAGGGTAGAGGGTTTCACTGCCCTCAGCTCACAGACTGTCAGTGATGAGGTTGAGGGTTCAGGGTTGAGGGTTTCACTGCCCTCAGCTCACAGGCTGTCAGTGATGAGGTTGAGGGTTCAGGGTTGAGGGTTTCACTGCCCTCAGCTCACAGGCTGTCAGTGACGAGGTTGAGGGTTCAGGGTTGAGGATTTCACTGCCCTCAGCCCGCAGACTGTCAGTGATGAGGTTGGGGGTTCAGGGTAGAGGATTCACTGCCCTCAGCTCACAGACTGTCAGTGATGAGGTTGAGGGTTCAGGGTTGGGGGTTTCACTGCCCTCAGCTCACAGACTGTCAGTGATGAGGTTGAGGGTTGAGTGTTTCACTGCCCTCAGCTCACAGACTGGCAGTGATGAGGTTGAGGGCTCAGGGTTGGGGGTTTATCTGCCCTCAGCTCACAGACTGTCAGTGATGAGGTTGAGGGATCAGGGTTGAGGGTTTCACTGCCCTCAGCTCACAGACTGTCAGTGATGAGGTTGAGGGTTCAGGGGTGAGGGTTTCACTGCCCTCAGCTCACATACTGGCAGTGATGAGGTTGAGGGTTGAGGGTTTCACTGCCCTCAGCTCACAGGCTGTCAGTGATGAGGTTGAGGGTTCAGGGTTGAGGGTTTCACTGCCCTCAGCTCACAGACTGCCAGTGATGAGGTTGAGGGTTGAGGGTGAAAGGATAAACTGCCCTTAGATTGGCATACAGACAGGCAGTAACATGGTTCAAGGCTTATTTCTCCAGTTTACAGGCAAGCAGAAACAGGGTTCAGGGCTTCCTTCTCCAGGTTACAGGCAGGCCGACATATGGTCAGGGCTTTCTGACCTCAGGTTACAGGCAGGCATAAACAGGGTTCAGGGCATTCTGACCTCAGGTTAGAGGCAGGCAGTAGCAGGGTTCAGGGCTTTCTGACCTCAGGTTGCAGGCAGGCATAAACAGGGTTCAGGGCATTCTGACCTCAGGTTAGAGGCAGGCAGTAGCAGGGTTCAGGGCTTTCTGACCTCAGGTTGCAGGCAGGCATAAACAGGGTTCAGGGCTTTCTGACCTCAGGTTAAAAGCAGGCATTGAAAGACGAGCTTTAAGGTTGAGGGTGAGGCGGTTATGCCGCCCTGGGCTTACAAGCAGTAAAAAACACGAGTTCAGGTTTCACTGCCCTCAGTTTGAAGGTAGTCCGTGATAATGTGAAGGGTCAACAACAGTATGTGATCAGCTTACATGCAGCTATACTGTTGGATGTATTTTAGATGTTTGGAGGATCATTTGAGGATATCATTTTGACATTTGCGCGGCCTGGCGCGACCTGAAGTCAGTGTTTATTTTTGTGCAGCTCAGCCACCATTCAGTTACCTATCAGCTACCTACAGACCTCAAGGTTACGGCCTTATGCATGGCCTGCCTGGTTGTTTGGGGTGCCGGCATCCGGCTGGTCAGGCTTACAATGGATCTGAGCGGCCTGCTGGACATCGCCTTGAAGCCAGACGAAGAAACATGGCCTTAAATGCAGACACTGCATGGCGTGCATGCTTTCCTTGCACCCGACCGGCAATAACACCTTTTAGGCAGCATGGGTCATGCAGTTATGCTGGGTGTAGGAGAACATAAATTGATTAAATATATACGCCCGAAAGTGTGGCTTGAGGATTAAATGTCAAGGTTAAAATCCCTGGTGCTCCGTTGGTTGGCCGCGTGTCTTCTTGTTGCAGGTTGCAGGTTATGTCCCAGTTCTTGTCCATGTTCCCCCCCCGTTTGCTCTCTCTGCCTTGCTCCTTCGAAAAAGGCTTTGGGTGGTTGCATCAACTTTGGAACCACAAGCTTTGCCCTTGCTCACAATTGCACCTTCTGGGTGGCACGGTTCCTGGCCAGGTTAAGAGGTCTCGGCTACGGGTTACACGCCAAAAATCCCTTTATCCTGGGTAAGAAAGAAAGAAAACGACACCCCGCAGGGGCGTGAGGGTTAAGGAAACAGCGCGGCATGGGCCTAGGCCGCGTCCGCGCCGTTACCATCATATCAAGAGAACATCCATTCAAGCATAAACGGTGGCTTGCGCTTCCGGCTGTGTCTTGCTGGCTGACTGTTATCCTGGGTTCATAAATTCATGAACCCTCCACCCTGCCCACAGACGCACCTTCCTGGCGGCACGGGTCCCGGGCGGGTGCGTCCAATGAGCAGCCACTTAAGGATGACCATCAGGATCATCATGGTGAAGCCAGTACCAAAGTACAGGCTGGCGAAGTACAGTAGTGGAGTGTACCTGCGTTCAGTTACGTGAGGTAACAATCAGACACGTTTATTGGAGATATCAGAGGCCTAGGTTGACAGAATTATCACAGTGATCCAAAATTCAAAATCGAGACTGTTAGATGCGGGAGCATAGCTGACCCTTCAAACTGCACCAGACAACAGTATTGTCTGGCCAAGTGGGATGGAAGGAACGCCTTCAGCAACACACACGCAGATGCAGACTCAGCTACAGCTAAGCAGCTAGGACGACTCAGCTGCAGCTATCAAGCTACTCAGCTTGACCAGCTCAGCAACACGGCCCCAGCGAAAGCCACTTAGCTTAAACTCTTTACCCCAACCTCTACGCTACCCTGAAATCAGCATGTAATGTTCAAAGAAAAGAGAGCAAGGATGTTCATTTAAGCTAGATAGTATTGCAAGTGCGCAAAAACTCCATGCATGTTTTCGCATGAGTACCAGTATCTAGACCAACTGTCCAGATATATTATTAATATGTTTTTGTATGTTAATATTTCCCCCCGTTATCCTCCTTTAAAGACTTAAAAAGGCGCATGTACGATGTAGCCACTACTGGATTTCCACACCGCTGATCTCGTCCAACATGCCTCACCTGAAGTTGGACAATGAGGCTGTGCCGACGTAGTGCCAGGCCATTGCAGTAGGGACCTGGCAATAGAAGGACATGTAAAGCACCAGCACTCCACCGAGCAGCTTGGAAGCCTCAAAGGCGAGGTCTGCGATCCAAGGGCTGGCAGCACTGGTGCCAGGTGAGCGATCGGCGGCCGCCTGCTTCAGCTGCTGCTGGACAGTGCTGCCTGCCGCTGCCAATCCTGATTCAAGATCCTTCAAGACGGTCACCTCCGCCGCTGTTCCCGCCGTGATGTATCCGATGCCATCCTGCCTGAATGAGACAGCGCCAATGCCGAGGAGCTGCCTTTGCTGCTGGCGGCGCAGCAGCTGTCCAATGGGTTGCATGAGGTTGCCCGCGTAGACTGTGTGTGGCTGCGTGACAGCATGCTCCCCGCTCACGGCCAGATCGTCCAGGATGCATCCCTCTGCAATCACCGACCCAGCCTCCACCAGAGCTTTGCCAGCCACCTGCGCAAAGAAACACACATTCATACATCGATTCATTTCCCGGTATCGTGTCATGCACTTCCATAATCCATACATTGTTTCGAACCAGTACATAGTTTCGTTCATACGTATTCGTTGTACCACGACCCCGGGAGTTGCCGAGAATAATGGCCGCGTATTCAGTTGAGCAGTTTGTTTCTGCGAGTCGAGCGCTGATGTGAGGCTTCGAGACGCGTAGCGTCGAGTCTCCTTGGATCCAAGCGTATTGTGTCCGATCCATGGGATCCAAGCGCTGCCAGGATCCAAGCGCATTTCCAGTAGCGCTTGGATCCAAGCGTATTGTGTCCGATCCATGGGATCCAAGCGCTGCCAGGATCCAAGCGCATTTCCAGTAGCGCTTGGATCCAAGCGTATTATGTCCGATCCATGGGATCCAAGCGCTGCCAGGATCCAAGCGCATTTCCAGTAGCGCTTGGATCCAAGCGTATTGTGTCCGATGCATGGGATCCAAGCGCTGCCAGGATCCAAGCGCATTTCCAGTAGCGCTTGGATCCAAGCGTATTGTGTCCGATGCATGGGATCCAAGCGCTGCCAGGATCCAAGCGCATTTCCAGTAGCGCTTGGATCCAAGCGTATTGTGTCCGATGCATGGGATCCAAGCGCTGCCAGGATCCAAGCGCATTTCCAGTAGCGCTTGGATCCAAGCGTATTGTGTCCGATGCATGGGATCCAAGCGCTGCCAGGATCCAAGCGCATTTCCAGTAGCGCTTGGATCCAAGCGTATTGTGTCCGATGCATGGGATCCAAGCGCTGCCAGGATCCAAGCGCATTTCCAGTAGCGCTTGGATCCAAGCGTATTGTGTCCGATGCATGGGATCCAAGCGCTGCCAGGATCCAAGCGCATTTCCAGTAGCGCTTGGATCCAAGCGTATTGTGTCCGATCCATGGGATCCAAGCGCTGCCAGGATCCAAGCGCATTTCCAGTAGCGCTTGGATCCAAGCGTATTGTGTCCGATGCATGGGATCCAAGCGCTGCCAGGATCCAAGCGCATTTCCAGTAGCGCTTGGATCCAAGCGTATTGTGTCCGATGCATGGGATCCAAGCGCTGCCAGGATCCAAGCGCATTTCCAGTAGCGCTTGGATCCAAGCGTATTGTGTCCGATGCATGGGATCCAAGCGCTGCCAGGATCCAAGCGCATTTCCAGTAGCGCTTGGATCCAAGCGTATTGTGTCCGATGCATGGGATCCAAGCGCTGCCAGGATCCAAGCGCATTTCCAGTAGCGCTTGGATCCAAGCGTATTGTGTCCGATCCATGGGATCCAAGCGCTGCCAGGATCCAAGCGCATTTCCAGTAGCGCTTGGATCCAAGCGTATTGTGTCCGATGCATGGGATCCAAGCGCTGCCAGGATCCAAGCGCATTTCCAGTAGCGCTTGGATCCAAGCGTATTGTGTCCGATGCATGGGATCCAAGCGCTGCCAGGATCCAAGCGCATTTCCAGTAGCGCTTGGATCCAAGCGTATTGTGTCCGATCCATGGGATCCAAGCGCTGCCAGGATCCAAGCGCATTTCCAGTAGCGCTTGGATCCAAGCGTATTGTGTCCGATGCATGGGATCCAAGCGCTGCCAGGATCCAAGCGCATTTCCAGTAGCGCTTGGATCCAAGCGTATTGTGTCCGATGCATGGGATCCAAGCGCTGCCAGGATCCAAGCGCATTTCCAGTAGCGCTTGGATCCAAGCGTATTGTGTCCGATGCATGGGATCCAAGCGCTGCCAGGATCCAAGCGCATTTCCAGTAGCGCTTGGATCCAAGCGTATTGTGTCCGATGCATGGGATCCAAGCGCTGCCAGGATCCAAGCGCATTTCCAGTAGCGCTTGGATCCAAGCGTATTGTGTCCGATGCATGGGATCCAAGCGCTGCCAGGATCCAAGCGCATTTCCAGTAGCGCTTGGATCCAAGCGTATTGTGTCCGATGCATGGGATCCAAGCGCTGCCAGGATCCAAGCGCATTTCCAGTAGCGCTTGGATCCAAGCGTATTGTGTCCGATGCATGGGATACGAATACCCATGCCAGTCTCTAAAAAGGGAAGCCACCTGCATGGCAGAGTTCATTTTTGTGCGAATGAGACCACCTCTGAGTAGTTGGGAGCTGTTGTGCGGTCAATGAACTGGGCTTGTGGAGTGTGGAGAACAACCCTTGACGGCGCTATGGCCGGTAGATCAAGCAGCAAGGCATGCTGCATCATGCCGACGTGGCCGAGTGTTTTGTTTTTTAGCAGGGCTCAGAGTTTGAACTTCGTTAGCATGCTGCATCGGGACCCCGCTCCTTTGCCCATGCCATGATGCAACTGAATTGCACATGAAGCGCCCTACAATAGGCAGTGGTGCAGTCCACCATGATCCCACATCAGCATGGCCTTGGATAGCGATTGGAGAAAATCAATACTTGTTTATCGTATTCACCTCAGCATTATCTTCAATGGTGACTGGAGAGAAATAGATCTTGTCCCTCAAGATGGTCCGGCAGAGGACCATACCGCTTACAACAGCGTTGTCACCAATCTGAGGGAAGACATCAGCATGTCAGAGGCAAGGTAACAAAATTTGTCCAAAGCAGAGGGTTCAAGAAGAAGAGGGTTCAAAAAGAAGAGAGAAGGACCCACAGTACAGATAGAGTTCCTTCCACGCAAAAGACTTTTGGGGAAGAATAAGTAGAGAATTAGCCTCGATCAATGTTGAAAATAATAAATGGTGTATTCATTTATTACGTTGAGCAAGTCAGCAAGGCCTGGGGCGCCCATCATTGTTTGAGCGTGCTTGAGCGAAAAGCATAAAACTCAGCTGTAAGTAAGGTACAACTCAGCTGCAAGCAAGCTACAACTCAGCTGTATGTCAGGTACTACTCAGCTGCTTAATTGTTTACCCATTTCCTTACCGTGAGCAAGTCAAAGTCTGTCAGAGCACCGCTGAGCTTTGCACTCCAGGCCACACGGGCGCCCATCGCCTTGGCAAATAAAACCATCACAAGCGACTCTTCGAAGAATCTCCCGATCCAGATGTGCCACCAGGCCACCAGCCGGTCCACAAACCACCAACGCAGATACAGCCAACCACGGGTCGAATAGCAGCCCTCAGCGGGGCAGCGGCCCAGGACCGCCCATTTGATAGCCACAACCATGAGTGTGAACGTCAACATGTACAAAGGGAACAGCAGCGGGACTAGCAAGCCAAAGACCACGGCCGCTCCTCGCTGTTCTGTCTCGGGGATGATGATTAGGTGGGCCCAGGGCGGGCCGTGTACCCCGACGCCTGCGCCCGAACCGCTGCCGCCATACAACAGCTCTTTTCCGCAATGGTACGACGGCAGGATGGCGGCTGTGGCCAGGAAGTAAATAGACAGCGCCAGCGCTGCCTGCAGCAGGTCCCAAGCCACATCCCAGAGCGGCGCAGGGGCGTCATGTACCTTAGCAGTGAAAGAGCGCTTTATGACTCGAGGCTGTGGGGCATCCGCCGAGCTCCCTGGCAGGCAAGCAGCGGCCAGCCCCGGCGCCCGCAGCGCCTGCTCCATCTGAAGCCCGCGGAGCTTCAGGGCGCCCGTCGTGGCCAGTGCCCACCTCCGCTGTTGCAGCAAACGGTTTGTCAGAGCG
Source organism: Limnomonas spitsbergensis (assembly GCA_037349105.1). Lineage (NCBI taxonomy): Eukaryota > Viridiplantae > Chlorophyta > Chlorophyceae > Chlamydomonadales > Limnomonas > Limnomonas spitsbergensis. The sequence continues at coordinate 670,272 of JAYJMM010000094.1, read as the reverse complement.
GGGACGGCAGCAGCGGCGGTGGCATGCTGTTCCGAAGCCAGAGCTGCGGCTGCGTACGCCCAACGGGCCTCAACCACAGCCGCCTTGTGCAGCATAGCAGACACGCTGCTGGGCGAGCCGTCCAACAAGTTGGCGAGTGTGAGCGGGCGCAGTACCGGTACCTATATTTATAAGGTTTTGGGTTCAGGGTTTGAAGTTCACGGGCTAGGGTTTGTAGTCGAGGGTGAAGGGTTTAGAGAACTCACCGCGGCGTTGAGTTCGGTGAGGAGCTGGAAGTGCTGCACCGAAGGTAGACCCGTCTGGAGAATCGGCGTCACATCCGCAATGTTCAGGTTGAAAGCTAAGAATGTCTGGGAGACCCGGGCATCAGCTTCCGCCTGAATGTCAAACACGGATCGAGGCCTCTCTGTCTGGTCCCTGTGCGGGCTGCTGCCATCTTTACCCTTGGAAGCTGCCAGGAAGCTGCTGCCGTCCACCGTGCTCGCCATTTGTGTCCAATCTGTGTTCGATCTGACAACCAAGCCAGGGCTTCTCAAGGCGGTTTCCAGCGAGGGCACGCTCTTTTCTCCCCCATCCGTCACGCTGTATGCGGCCTCCAGTTCTTTATCCTTGGAAGCTGCCAGGAAGCTGTCCGGCTGCTGCCCTGGAAGTTGCCTGGTAGCTACCTGGAAGCTTTTCTGCTGCTGAGTACTGGTTGTGCCGACATTGCTGCTAAGCTGGACCGTTGACGCTGGGGTCCAAAAGCCACCTTTGATGAGGGGCAGGGAGCCATCATGGAGCAGCTGACGGACCATGAAGCGTCGGATCTGCACGCAAACATTTGCGTTGGTAAGGTGTTCTACATCCACTATTTAACGTAGCCTATGGCCAAAGGTGCTCAGTGCGGGAAGTCTTGTTGCTTGGACCACCGGCCGCTGGCCGGTCAAGATTTTGTTCCATTTGGCCTAGTCGTGGCCGTTGGGCAGCCCTCAAGAGACCAACTGGGGCACACTTAAACAAATTGCATTATTTCCAAGCCTGCTTAACTGTACTTTCCAGACTGCACTCGCATGCTCCCATTCACCTCCCCACGCAATGATGGTAGCATCCCGGACGCGGCTTCAGCCCATGTCAAACTGTCTTCCCTAGTCCCGAGCAGGACGTCATTATATCGATAGTTTCCCGTAGATTTCCCACCTTCCCGCTGCTTGTCTTGGGGATCGTGCGCGGTTGCAGGAGCGCGACGCATGTTGTGATGAGTCCTCCCGACTCGCGCGATACTAGCTTAGCCATCTCATAGCACAGCTCTTGTGCCTGTCCAACAGTGAGGCCTGCGGCAGCAGTAGAAGACAGCAATCAACCTCCGGAGGGACGTTTGCTAGTGCAAACAAATGGTTAAGCAGGTACTAGGTTAAGTAGGTGGGAGGGGGGGCCCATTTTTCTATTCTTTTTATTTCTCAAGTTCGTGAAGAATTTTTCATTTGAAATATGGTAAATGGTGTAGTATATGCCCAGTGGTGGCTCCAGTGCCCAGTGGTGGCCTCATTACCTAGTGGTGGCTCCAGTGCCCAGTGGTGGCCCCAGTTGCCCAGTGGTAACTGCGGTACCGTCCCCTCAAGGGTGGCCTGGTGTGCACTGAAAGAAACATTTCCCAATGAAAATGTAACGTCTTTCTTGCTCTTCACATCCTCACTGAAACAAACACTGCTCAGCCCCCCCAAAACACCCCTTCATCCGTTTCTCACTCTTCGCATCTGCGACCTCTGCCACCACAGCCACATTTCCATCCTCATTGGGCAGACAGGGCGCCATCTTGTCGGACCTCCCCGACGCGGCGGAGATTCCCGATGTGAACAACGCCACACAGCCTGGTCGCAGGACTGGGAATGCTTCCATGAGCGCCACCTGCACCACAGGAGGGCTGCTTGCTGACAGAAAGTCCAAGGGAGGTATTTGTATTTCGTTTGCTGTCCTCCCAGTCTCATACTGCCTGAATCAGTTTTTGGGTGCCTGTCTCACGCATCAATCTTGATGCTTTAATGCACTGTTGCAAATTTAATCAAAAGGGTTATACAAAACCCCATTAAGCTAAACCCTTAACCCTTAACCCTAAACTCACCTCCATGTCCTGGGGGTAATAGTTGCGGCCGCCCACAATTATGAGGTCCTTGATGCGGCCCGATACGTACAGCACGCCCCCTTTCATATAACTGCAGGAATACAGGGTTGAAGTTGAAGGTGAATAAGGTAAACATATCACGGTGAAACCTGACGTCTGCAGCACACCAACTTCCATATTCCTGCAGGATCACATGGTTGAGGGTTGCGGTAAACAATTTTAAAACGCATGTTATATTATCCCCATGTGTGCAGCACACCAGCTTCAATATAACCGATCGCAGGCTTGAGTATAAGGGAAGTAAGATATGACTCATCACCAACACATGTGCAGCATGCCATCCTAAATGCAGAAGCACAGGATTGAGGGTTCAGGTTAAGTACGGATTCCGTCTAGGCTAAATAGGGCGTATGGTTTAGGGTTTGGGGGTAAACCACATGGTTGAGGGCTCATGTTAAGTAAAGCATATGACCCATGCAAGCAACTGTTAGCAACAGGTCATAGGTGTCATCCTGACCATAAGTCAACCAAGCTGCCATCCACCCTTCACCATCATGCAGCTGGATTATAATTACAATGTTGCTGAATGGCAGGTGGACAGTAGCTGAAGCAATCGTAACATAGATAGGGCGCCTCTCACCCAAGATCTCCAGTTTTCAGGAAGCCCGGCCGCCTGCCGCCCTCCACCATGGTCGTTGCTCCTTCCACATGCTCCCTTCGCCAAGCAGCCGCCAGGCAGGGCTTCCCTTCCCTCCCATCGCCCACACATCCAGCTTCACCCACACATTCAACTTTGTCCACACCTCCGGCTACGTTCACACCTCCAAGTGCCGTGTCATCGCCTCCGGCTGCGAGCCTTGCACCGAACACCTCGGCGCTGAGCTCAGGCCTGCCCCAGTAGCCTGGAGGTTTGCTCGGGCTGTCCACCCAGATCTCTCCCACCTGGTGCATAGTGCCATGCATGAAAACTTACGGTTGCATCTGGGTGGAAGCACCCAGAAGGGTGTCTATACCGTTATTTTAGGGTTCAGGATTCAGGGTGCATAGGTAAGTTCGTACCAGGCAAGCCACATTGGGCCCGTGACTGGGCAGTCGCCACGAAGGTGGAAACCTTCACCAGCCTTCAGCCGGTGGCCTCAGCTGCAGGGCTTAAAGCCTTCTGGATCATGAGCCCTTATGCAGCCAGACTGCGGAAAGGTAAGCCAGGCTCCGTCCTTCGCTTGAAGCTTCTACAGGCAATATCTGACGTCCGCGACAATTAGCTGAGATCCTGCAAGGCCCATATCCGGCACGGCCGTATATGAGGCAAGCCCTGTATCGAGTCACAGCTCTCCATGAGAAGAGCCCTATATCTGTCCACAGCCCTATATCTGTCCACAACCCTATATCTGTCCACAACCCTATATCTGTCCACAACCCTATATCTGTCCACAACCCTATATCTGTCCACAACCCTATATCTGTCCACAGCCCTATATCTGTCCACAACCCTATATCTGTCCACAACCCTATATCTGTCCACAACCCTATATCTGTCCACAGCCCTATATCTGTCCACAACCCTATATCTGTCCACAACCCTATATCTGTCCACAACCCTATATCTGTCCACAACCCTATATCTGTCCACAACCCTATATCTGTCCACAGCCCTATATCTGTCCACAACCCCATATCTGTCCACAACCCTATATCTGTCCACAACCCTATATCTGTCCACAGCCCTATATCTGTCCACAACCCTATATCTGTCCACAACCCTATATCTGTCCACAGCCCTATATCTGTCCACAACCCTATATCTGTCCACAACCCTATATCTGTCCACAGCCCTATATCTGGCCACAACCCTATATCTGTCCACAACCCTATATCTGTCCACAACCCTATATCTGGCCACAACCCTATATCTGTCCACAGCCCTATATCTGGCCACAACCCTATATCTGGCCACAGCCCTATATCTGGCCACAACCCTATATCTGGCCACAGCCCTATATCTGTCCACAGCCCTATATCTGTCCACAGCCCTATATCTGTCCACAACCCTATATCTGGCCACAGCCCTATATCTGGCCACAGCCCTATATCTGTCCACATCCCTATATCTGTCCACAACCCCATATCTGTCCACAACCCTATATCTGTCCACAACCCTATATCTGTCCACAGCCCTATATCTGTCCACAACCCTATATCTGGCCACAACCCTATATCTGTCCACAACCCTATATCTGTCCACAACCCTATATCTGTCCACAGCCCTATATCTGTCCACAACCCTATATCTGTCCACAGCCCTATATCTGTCCACAACCCTATATCTGTCCACAACCCTATATCTGTCCACAGCCCTATATCTGGCCACAACCCTGTATCTGTCCACAACCCTATATCTGTCCACAACCCTATATCTGTCCACAACCCTATATCTGTCCACAACCCTATATCTGTCCACAGCCCTATATCTGTCCACAACCCTATATCTGTCCACAACCCTATATCTGTCCACAGCCCTATATCTGTCCACAACCCTATATCTGTCCACAGCCCTATATCTGTCCACAGCCCTATATCTGGCCACAACCCTGTATCTGTCCACAACCCTATATCTGTCCACAACCCTATATCTGTCCACAGCCCTATATCTGGCCACAGCCCTTTATCTGTCCACAACCCTATATCTGTCCACAACCCTATATCTGTCCACAGCCCTATATCTGTCCACAGCCCTATATCTGTCCACAACCCTATATCTGTCCACAACCCTGTATCTGTCCACAACCCTATATCTGTCCACAACCCTATATCTGGCCACAGCCCTATATCTGGCCACAGCCCTTTATCTGTCCACAACCCTATATCTGGCCACAACCCTATATCTGTCCACAGCCCTATATCTGGCCACAACCCTATATCTGGCCACAGCCCTATATCTGGCCACAACCCTATATCTGGCCACAGCCCTATATCTGGCCACAGCCCTATATCTGTCCACAGCCCTATATCTGTCCACAACCCTATATCTGTCCACAACCCTATATCTGTCCACAACCCTATATCTGTCCACAGCCCTATATCTGTCCACAACCCTATATCTGTCCACAACCCTATATCTTTCCACAACCCTATATCTGTCCACAACCCTATATCTGGCCACAACCCTATATCTGTCCACAACCCTATATCTGTCCACAACCCTATATCTGTCCACAGCCCTATATCTGTCCACAACCCTATATCTGTCCACAGCCCTATATCTGTCCACAGCCCTATATCTGGCCACAACCCTATATCTGTCCACAGCCCTATATCTGTCCACAACCCTATATCTGTCCACAACCCTATATCTGTCCACAACCCTATATCTGGCCACAACCCTATATCTGTCCACAGCCCTATATCTGGCCACAACCCTATATCTGGCCACAGCCCTATATCTGGCCACAACCCTATATCTGGCCACAGCCCTATATCTGTCCACAGCCCTATATCTGTCCATAGCCCTATATCTGGCCACAGCCCTAAATCTGGCCACAGCCCTATATCTGGCCACAGCCCTGTATCTGTCCACAGCCCTATATCTGTCCACAACCTCATATCTGTCCACAACCCTATATCTGTCCACAACCCTATATCTGTCCACAGCCCTATATCTGTCCACAACCCTATATCTGGCCACAACCCTATATCTGTCCACAACCCTATATCTGTCCACAACCCTATATCTGTCCACAGCCCTATATCTGTCCACAACCCTATATCTGTCCACAGCCCTATATCTGTCCACAACCCTATATCTGTCCACAACCCTATATCTGTCCACAGCCCTATATCTGGCCACAACCCTATATCTGTCCACAACCCTATATCTGTCCACAACCCTATATCTGGCCACAACCCTATATCTGTCCACAGCCCTATATCTGGCCACAACCCTATATCTGGCCACAGCCCTATATCTGGCCACAACCCTATATCTGGCCACAGCCCTATATCTGTCCACAGCCCTATATCTGTCCACAACCCTATATCTGGCCACAGCCCTATATCTGGCCACAGCCCTATATCTGGCCACAGCCCTGTATCTGTCCACAGCCCTATATCTGTCCACAACCCCATATCTGTCCACAACCCTATATCTGTCCACAACCCTATATCTGTCCACAGCCCTATATCTGTCCACAACCCTATATCTGGCCACAACCCTATATCTGTCCACAACCCTATATCTGTCCACAACCCTATATCTGTCCACAGCCCTATATCTGGCCACAACCCTGTATCTGTCCACAACCCTATATCTGTCCACAACCCTATATCTGTCCACAACCCTATATCTGTCCACAACCCTATATCTGTCCACAGCCCTATATCTGTCCACAACCCTATATCTGTCCACAACCCTATATCTGTCCACAGCCCTATATCTGTCCACAACCCTATATCTGTCCACAGCCCTATATCTGTCCACAGCCCTATATCTGGCCACAACCCTGTATCTGTCCACAACCCTATATCTGTCCACAGCCCTATATCTGTCCACAGCCCTATATCTGTCCACAACCCTATATCTGTCCACAACCCTATATCTTTCCACAACCCTATATCTGGCCACAACCCTATATCTGGCCACAACCCTATATCTGTCCACAACCCTATATCTGTCCACAACCCTATATCTGTCCACAGCCCTATATCTGTCCACAACCCTATATCTGTCCACAGCCCTATATCTGGCCACAACCCTATATCTGGCCACAGCCCTATATCTGTCCACAGCCCTATATCTGTCCACAGCCCTATATCTGTCCACAGCCCTATATCTGTCCACAGCCCTATATCTGTCCACAGCCCTATATCTGGCCACAGCCCTGTATCTGTCCACAGCCCTATATCTGGCCACAGCCCTATATCTGGCCACAACCCTATATCTGGCCACAGCCCTATATCTGGCCACAGCCCTATATCTGGCCACAACCCTGTATCTGTCCACAACCCTATATCTGTCCACAACCCTATATCTGTCCACAGCCCTATATCTGGCCACAGCCCTTTATCTGTCCACAACCCTATATCTGTCCACAACCCTATATCTGTCCACAGCCCTATATCTGTCCACAGCCCTATATCTGTCCACAACCCTATATCTGTCCACAACCCTATATCTGTCCACAACCCTATATCTGTCCACAACCCTATATCTGTCCACAGCCCTATATCTGTCCACAACCCTATATCTGTCCACAGCCCTATATCTGTCCACAACCCTATATCTGTCCACAACCCTATATCTGTCCACAGCCCTATATCTGGCCACAACCCTATATCTGTCCACAACCCTATATCTGTCCACAACCCTATATCTGGCCACAACCCTATATCTGTCCACAGCCCTATATCTGGCCACAACCCTATATCTGGCCACAGCCCTATATCTGGCCACAACCCTATATCTGGCCACAGCCCTATATCTGTCCACAGCCCTATATCTGTCCACAGCCCTATATCTGGCCACAGCCCTATATCTGGCCACAGCCCTATATCTGGCCACAGCCCTGTATCTGTCCACAGCCCTATATCTGTCCACAACCCCATATCTGTCCACAACCCTATATCTGTCCACAACCCTATATCTGTCCACAGCCCTATATCTGTCCACAACCCTATATCTGGCCACAACCCTATATCTGTCCACAACCCTATATCTGTCCACAACCCTATATCTGTCCACAGCCCTATATCTGTCCACAACCCTATATCTGTCCACAGCCCTATATCTGTCCACAACCCTATATCTGTCCACAACCCTATATCTGTCCACAGCCCTATATCTGGCCACAACCCTGTATCTGTCCACAACCCTATATCTGTCCACAACCCTATATCTGTCCACAACCCTATATCTGTCCACAACCCTATATCTGTCCACAGCCCTATATCTGTCCACAACCCTATATCTGTCCACAACCCTATATCTGTCCACAGCCCTATATCTGTCCACAACCCTATATCTGTCCACAGCCCTATATCTGTCCACAGCCCTATATCTGGCCACAACCCTGTATCTGTCCACAACCCTATATCTGTCCACAACCCTATATCTGTCCACAGCCCTATATCTGGCCACAGCCCTTTATCTGTCCACAACCCTATATCTGTCCACAACCCTATATCTGTCCACAGCCCTATATCTGTCCACAGCCCTATATCTGTCCACAACCCTATATCTGTCCACAACCCTATATCTGTCCACAGCCCTATATCTGTCCACAGCCCTATATCTGGCCACAACCCTATATCTGTCCACAGCCCTATATCTGTCCACAACCCTATATCTGTCCACAACCCTATATCTGTCCACAACCCTATATCTGGCCACAACCCTATATCTGTCCACAGCCCTATATCTGGCCACAACCCTATATCTGTCCACAGCCCTATATCTGGCCATAACCCTATATCTGGCCACAGCCCTATATCTGTCCACAACCCTATATCTGTCCACAGCCCTATATCTGGCCACAGCCCTTTATCTGTCCACAACCCTATATCTGTCCACAACCCTATATCTGTCCACAGCCCTATATCTGTCCACAGCCCTATATCTGTCCACAACCCTATATCTGTCCACAACCCTGTATCTGTCCACAACCCTATATCTGTCCACAACCCTATATCTGGCCACAGCCCTATATCTGGCCACAGCCCTTTATCTGTCCACAACCCTATATCTGGCCACAACCCTATATCTGTCCACAGCCCTATATCTGGCCACAACCCTATATCTGGCCACAGCCCTATATCTGGCCACAACCCTATATCTGGCCACAGCCCTATATCTGGCCACAGCCCTATATCTGTCCACAGCCCTATATCTGTCCACAACCCTATATCTGTCCACAACCCTATATCTGTCCACAACCCTATATCTGTCCACAGCCCTATATCTGTCCACAACCCTATATCTGTCCACAACCCTATATCTTTCCACAACCCTATATCTGTCCACAACCCTATATCTGGCCACAACCCTATATCTGTCCACAACCCTATATCTGTCCACAACCCTATATCTGTCCACAGCCCTATATCTGTCCACAACCCTATATCTGTCCACAGCCCTATATCTGTCCACAGCCCTATATCTGGCCACAACCCTATATCTGTCCACAGCCCTATATCTGTCCACAACCCTATATCTGTCCACAACCCTATATCTGTCCACAACCCTATATCTGGCCACAACCCTATATCTGTCCACAGCCCTATATCTGGCCACAACCCTATATCTGGCCACAGCCCTATATCTGGCCACAACCCTATATCTGGCCACAGCCCTATATCTGTCCACAGCCCTATATCTGTCCATAGCCCTATATCTGGCCACAGCCCTAAATCTGGCCACAGCCCTATATCTGGCCACAGCCCTGTATCTGTCCACAGCCCTATATCTGTCCACAACCTCATATCTGTCCACAACCCTATATCTGTCCACAACCCTATATCTGTCCACAGCCCTATATCTGTCCACAACCCTATATCTGGCCACAACCCTATATCTGTCCACAACCCTATATCTGTCCACAACCCTATATCTGTCCACAGCCCTATATCTGTCCACAACCCTATATCTGTCCACAGCCCTATATCTGTCCACAACCCTATATCTGTCCACAACCCTATATCTGTCCACAGCCCTATATCTGGCCACAACCCTATATCTGTCCACAACCCTATATCTGTCCACAACCCTATATCTGGCCACAACCCTATATCTGTCCACAGCCCTATATCTGGCCACAACCCTATATCTGGCCACAGCCCTATATCTGGCCACAACCCTATATCTGGCCACAGCCCTATATCTGTCCACAGCCCTATATCTGTCCACAACCCTATATCTGGCCACAGCCCTATATCTGGCCACAGCCCTATATCTGGCCACAGCCCTGTATCTGTCCACAGCCCTATATCTGTCCACAACCCCATATCTGTCCACAACCCTATATCTGTCCACAACCCTATATCTGTCCACAGCCCTATATCTGTCCACAACCCTATATCTGGCCACAACCCTATATCTGTCCACAACCCTATATCTGTCCACAACCCTATATCTGTCCACAGCCCTATATCTGTCCACAACCCTATATCTGTCCACATCCCTATATCTGTCCACAACCCTATATCTGTCCACAACCCTATATCTGTCCACAGCCCTATATCTGGCCACAACCCTGTATCTGTCCACAACCCTATATCTGTCCACAACCCTATATCTGTCCACAACCCTATATCTGTCCACAACCCTATATCTGTCCACAGCCCTATATCTGTCCACAACCCTATATCTGTCCACAACCCTATATCTGTCCACAGCCCTATATCTGTCCACAACCCTATATCTGTCCACAACCCTATATCTGTCCACAGCCCTATATCTGGCCACAACCCTGTATCTGTCCACAACCCTATATCTGTCCACAACCCTATATCTGTCCACAGCCCTATATCTGGCCACAGCCCTTTATCTGTCCACAACCCTATATCTGTCCACAGCCCTATATCTGTCCACAGCCCTATATCTGTCCACAACCCTATATCTGTCCACATCCCTATATCTGTCCACAACCCTATATCTGTCCACAACCCTATATCTGTCCACAGCCCTATATCTGGCCACAGCCCTATATCTGTCCACAACCCTATATCTGTCCACAGCCCTTTATCTGTCCACAACCCTATATCTGGCCACAACCCTATATCTGTCCACAGCCCTATATCTGGCCACAACCCTATATCTGGCCACAGCCCTATATCTGGCCACAACCCTATATCTGGCCACAGCCCTATATCTGGCCACAGCCCTATATCTGTCCACAGCCCTATATCTGTCCACAACCCTATATCTGTCCACAACCCTATATCTGTCCACAACCCTATATCTGTCCACAGCCCTATATCTGTCCACAACCCTATATCTGTCCACAACCCTATATCTTTCCACAACCCTATATCTGTCCACAACCCTATATCTGGCCACAACCCTATATCTGTCCACAACCCTATATCTGTCCACAACCCTATATCTGTCCACAGCCCTATATCTGTCCACAACCCTATATCTGTCCACAGCCCTATATCTGTCCACAGCCCTATATCTGGCCACAACCCTATATCTGTCCACAGCCCTATATCTGTCCACAACCCTATATCTGTCCACAACCCTATATCTGTCCACAACCCTATATCTGGCCACAACCCTATATCTGTCCACAGCCCTATATCTGGCCACAACCCTATATCTGGCCACAGCCCTATATCTGGCCACAACCCTATATCTGGCCACAGCCCTATATCTGTCCACAGCCCTATATCTGTCCATAGCCCTATATCTGGCCACAGCCCTAAATCTGGCCACAGCCCTATATCTGGCCACAGCCCTGTATCTGTCCACAGCCCTATATCTGTCCACAACCTCATATCTGTCCACAACCCTATATCTGTCCACAACCCTATATCTGTCCACAGCCCTATATCTGTCCACAACCCTATATCTGGCCACAACCCTATATCTGTCCACAACCCTATATCTGTCCACAACCCTATATCTGTCCACAGCCCTATATCTGTCCACAACCCTATATCTGTCCACAGCCCTATATCTGTCCACAGCCCTATATCTGGCCACAACCCTATATCTGTCCACAGCCCTATATCTGTCCACAACCCTATATCTGTCCACAACCCTATATCTGTCCACAACCCTATATCTGGCCACAACCCTATATCTGTCCACAGCCCTATATCTGGCCACAACCCTATATCTGGCCACAGCCCTATATCTGGCCACAACCCTATATCTGGCCACAGCCCTATATCTGTCCACAGCCCTATATCTGTCCATAGCCCTATATCTGGCCACAGCCCTAAATCTGGCCACAGCCCTATATCTGGCCACAGCCCTGTATCTGTCCACAGCCCTATATCTGTCCACAACCTCATATCTGTCCACAACCCTATATCTGTCCACAACCCTATATCTGTCCACAGCCCTATATCTGTCCACAACCCTATATCTGGCCACAACCCTATATCTGTCCACAACCCTATATCTGTCCACAACCCTATATCTGTCCACAGCCCTATATCTGTCCACAACCCTATATCTGTCCACAGCCCTATATCTGTCCACAACCCTATATCTGTCCACAACCCTATATCTGTCCACAGCCCTATATCTGGCCACAACCCTATATCTGTCCACAACCCTATATCTGTCCACAACCCTATATCTGGCCACAACCCTATATCTGTCCACAGCCCTATATCTGGCCACAACCCTATATCTGGCCACAGCCCTATATCTGGCCACAACCCTATATCTGTCCACAGCCCTATATCTGTCCACAGCCCTATATCTGTCCACAACCCTATATCTGGCCACAGCCCTATATCTGGCCACAGCCCTATATCTGGCCACAGCCCTGTATCTGTCCACAGCCCTATATCTGTCCACAACCCCATATCTGTCCACAACCCTATATCTGTCCACAACCCTATATCTGTCCACAGCCCTATATCTGTCCACAACCCTATATCTGTCCACAACCCTATATCTGTCCACAACCCTATATCTGTCCACAACCCTATATCTGTCCACAGCCCTATATCTGTCCACAACCCTATATCTGTCCACATCCCTATATCTGTCCACAACCCTATATCTGTCCACAACCCTATATCTGTCCACAGCCCTATATCTGGCCACAACCCTGTATCTGTCCACAACCCTATATCTGTCCACAACCCTATATCTGTCCACAACCCTATATCTGTCCACAACCCTATATCTGTCCACAGCCCTATATCTGTCCACAACCCTATATCTGTCCACAACCCTATATCTGTCCACAGCCCTATATCTGTCCACAACCCTATATCTGTCCACAACCCTATATCTGTCCACAGCCCTATATCTGGCCACAACCCTGTATCTGTCCACAACCCTATATCTGTCCACAACCCTATATCTGTCCACAGCCCTATATCTGGCCACAGCCCTTTATCTGTCCACAACCCTATATCTGTCCACAGCCCTATATCTGTCCACAGCCCTATATCTGTCCACAACCCTATATCTGTCCACATCCCTATATCTGTCCACAACCCTATATCTGTCCACAACCCTATATCTGTCCACAGCCCTATATCTGGCCACAGCCCTATATCTGTCCACAACCCTATATCTGTCCACAGCCCTTTATCTGTCCACAACCCTATATCTGGCCACAACCCTATATCTGTCCACAGCCCTATATCTGGCCACAACCCTATATCTGGCCACAGCCCTATATCTGGCCACAACCCTATATCTGGCCACAGCCCTATATCTGGCCACAGCCCTATATCTGTCCACAGCCCTATATCTGTCCACAACCCTATATCTGTCCACAACCCTATATCTGTCCACAACCCTATATCTGTCCACAGCCCTATATCTGTCCACAACCCTATATCTGTCCACAACCCTATATCTTTCCACAACCCTATATCTGTCCACAACCCTATATCTGGCCACAACCCTATATCTGTCCACAACCCTATATCTGTCCACAACCCTATATCTGTCCACAGCCCTATATCTGTCCACAACCCTATATCTGTCCACAGCCCTATATCTGTCCACAGCCCTATATCTGGCCACAACCCTATATCTGTCCACAGCCCTATATCTGTCCACAACCCTATATCTGTCCACAACCCTATATCTGTCCACAACCCTATATCTGGCCACAACCCTATATCTGTCCACAGCCCTATATCTGGCCACAACCCTATATCTGGCCACAGCCCTATATCTGGCCACAACCCTATATCTGGCCACAGCCCTATATCTGTCCACAGCCCTATATCTGTCCATAGCCCTATATCTGGCCACAGCCCTAAATCTGGCCACAGCCCTATATCTGGCCACAGCCCTGTATCTGTCCACAGCCCTATATCTGTCCACAACCTCATATCTGTCCACAACCCTATATCTGTCCACAACCCTATATCTGTCCACAGCCCTATATCTGTCCACAACCCTATATCTGGCCACAACCCTATATCTGTCCACAACCCTATATCTGTCCACAACCCTATATCTGTCCACAGCCCTATATCTGTCCACAACCCTATATCTGTCCACAGCCCTATATCTGTCCACAACCCTATATCTGTCCACAACCCTATATCTGTCCACAGCCCTATATCTGGCCACAACCCTATATCTGTCCACAACCCTATATCTGTCCACAACCCTATATCTGGCCACAACCCTATATCTGTCCACAGCCCTATATCTGGCCACAACCCTATATCTGGCCACAGCCCTATATCTGGCCACAACCCTATATCTGGCCACAGCCCTATATCTGTCCACAGCCCTATATCTGTCCACAACCCTATATCTGGCCACAGCCCTATATCTGGCCACAGCCCTATATCTGGCCACAGCCCTGTATCTGTCCACAGCCCTATATCTGTCCACAACCCCATATCTGTCCACAACCCCATATCTGTCCACAACCCTATATCTGTCCACAACCCTATATCTGTCCACAGCCCTATATCTGTCCACAACCCTATATCTGTCCACAACCCTATATCTGTCCACAACCCTATATCTGTCCACAACCCTATATCTGTCCACAGCCCTATATCTGTCCACAACCCTATATCTGTCCACATCCCTATATCTGTCCACAACCCTATATCTGTCCACAACCCTATATCTGTCCACAGCCCTATATCTGGCCACAACCCTGTATCTGTCCACAACCCTATATCTGTCCACAACCCTATATCTGTCCACAACCCTATATCTGTCCACAACCCTATATCTGTCCACAGCCCTATATCTGTCCACAACCCTATATCTGTCCACAACCCTATATCTGTCCACAGCCCTATATCTGTCCACAACCCTATATCTGTCCACAACCCTATATCTGTCCACAGCCCTATATCTGGCCACAACCCTGTATCTGTCCACAACCCTATATCTGTCCACAACCCTATATCTGTCCACAGCCCTATATCTGGCCACAGCCCTTTATCTGTCCACAACCCTATATCTGTCCACAGCCCTATATCTGTCCACAGCCCTATATCTGTCCACAACCCTATATCTGTCCACATCCCTATATCTGTCCACAACCCTATATCTGTCCACAACCCTATATCTGTCCACAGCCCTATATCTGGCCACAGCCCTATATCTGTCCACAACCCTATATCTGTCCACAGCCCTTTATCTGTCCACAACCCTATATCTGGCCACAACCCTATATCTGTCCACAGCCCTATATCTGGCCACAACCCTATATCTGGCCACAGCCCTATATCTGGCCACAACCCTATATCTGGCCACAGCCCTATATCTGGCCACAGCCCTATATCTGTCCACAGCCCTATATCTGTCCACAACCCTATATCTGTCCACAACCCTATATCTGTCCACAACCCTATATCTGTCCACAGCCCTATATCTGTCCACAACCCTATATCTGTCCACAACCCTATATCTTTCCACAACCCTATATCTGTCCACAACCCTATATCTGGCCACAACCCTATATCTGTCCACAACCCTATATCTGTCCACAACCCTATATCTGTCCACAGCCCTATATCTGTCCACAACCCTATATCTGTCCACAGCCCTATATCTGTCCACAGCCCTATATCTGGCCACAACCCTATATCTGTCCACAGCCCTATATCTGTCCACAACCCTATATCTGTCCACAACCCTATATCTGTCCACAACCCTATATCTGGCCACAACCCTATATCTGTCCACAGCCCTATATCTGGCCACAACCCTATATCTGGCCACAGCCCTATATCTGGCCACAACCCTATATCTGGCCACAGCCCTATATCTGTCCACAGCCCTATATCTGTCCATAGCCCTATATCTGGCCACAGCCCTAAATCTGGCCACAGCCCTATATCTGGCCACAGCCCTGTATCTGTCCACAGCCCTATATCTGTCCACAACCTCATATCTGTCCACAACCCTATATCTGTCCACAACCCTATATCTGTCCACAGCCCTATATCTGTCCACAACCCTATATCTGGCCACAACCCTATATCTGTCCACAACCCTATATCTGTCCACAACCCTATATCTGTCCACAGCCCTATATCTGTCCACAACCCTATATCTGTCCACAGCCCTATATCTGTCCACAACCCTATATCTGTCCACAACCCTATATCTGTCCACAGCCCTATATCTGGCCACAACCCTATATCTGTCCACAACCCTATATCTGTCCACAACCCTATATCTGGCCACAACCCTATATCTGTCCACAGCCCTATATCTGGCCACAACCCTATATCTGGCCACAGCCCTATATCTGGCCACAACCCTATATCTGGCCACAGCCCTATATCTGTCCACAGCCCTATATCTGTCCACAACCCTATATCTGGCCACAGCCCTATATCTGGCCACAGCCCTATATCTGGCCACAGCCCTGTATCTGTCCACAGCCCTATATCTGTCCACAACCCCATATCTGTCCACAACCCTATATCTGTCCACAACCCTATATCTGTCCACAGCCCTATATCTGTCCACAACCCTATATCTGGCCACAACCCTATATCTGTCCACAACCCTATATCTGTCCACAACCCTATATCTGTCCACAGCCCTATATCTGTCCACAACCCTATATCTGTCCACATCCCTATATCTGTCCACAACCCTATATCTGTCCACAACCCTATATCTGTCCACAGCCCTATATCTGGCCACAACCCTGTATCTGTCCACAACCCTATATCTGTCCACAACCCTATATCTGTCCACAACCCTATATCTGTCCACAACCCTATATCTGTCCACAGCCCTATATCTGTCCACAACCCTATATCTGTCCACAACCCTATATCTGTCCACAGCCCTATATCTGTCCACAACCCTATATCTGTCCACAACCCTATATCTGTCCACAGCCCTATATCTGGCCACAACCCTGTATCTGTCCACAACCCTATATCTGTCCACAACCCTATATCTGTCCACAGCCCTATATCTGGCCACAGCCCTTTATCTGTCCACAACCCTATATCTGTCCACAGCCCTATATCTGTCCACAGCCCTATATCTGTCCACAACCCTATATCTGTCCACATCCCTATATCTGTCCACAACCCTATATCTGTCCACAACCCTATATCTGTCCACAGCCCTATATCTGGCCACAACCCTGTATCTGTCCACAACCCTATATCTGTCCACAACCCTATATCTGTCCACAACCCTATATCTGTCCACAACCCTATATCTGTCCACAGCCCTATATCTGTCCACAACCCTATATCTGTCCACAACCCTATATCTGTCCACAGCCCTATATCTGTCCACAACCCTATATCTGTCCACAGCCCTATATCTGTCCACAGCCCTATATCTGGCCACAACCCTATATCTGTCCACAACCCTATATCTGTCCACAGCCCTATATCTGTCCACAGCCCTATATCTGTCCACAACCCTATATCTGTCCACAACCCTATATCTTTCCACAACCCTATATCTGGCCACAACCCTATATCTGGCCACAACCCTATATCTGTCCACAACCCTATATCTGTCCACAACCCTATATCTGTCCACAGCCCTATATCTGTCCACAACCCTATATCTGTCCACAGCCCTATATCTGGCCACAACCCTATATCTGGCCACAGCCCTATATCTGTCCACAGCCCTATATCTGTCCACAGCCCTATATCTGTCCACAACCCTATATCTGTCCACAACCCTATATCTGTCCACAGCCCTATATCTGGCCACAACCCTATATCTGGCCACAGCCCTATATCTGTCCACAGCCCTATATCTGTCCACAGCCCTATATCTGTCCACAGCCCTATATCTGTCCACAGCCCTATATCTGTCCACAGCCCTATATCTGGCCACAGCCCTGTATCTGTCCACAGCCCTATATCTGGCCACAGCCCTATATCTGGCCACAACCCTATATCTGGCCACAGCCCTATATCTGGCCACAGCCCTATATCTGGCCACAACCCTGTATCTGTCCACAACCCTATATCTGTCCACAACCCTATATCTGTCCACAGCCCTATATCTGGCCACAGCCCTTTATCTGTCCACAACCCTATATCTGTCCACAACCCTATATCTGTCCACAACCCTATATCTGGCCACAACCCTATATCTGTCCACAGCCCTATATCTGTCCACAACCCTATATCTGTCCACAACCCTATATCTGTCCACAGCCCTATATCTGGCCACAACCCTATATCTGTCCACAACCCTATATCTGTCCACAACCCTATATCTGGCCACAACCCTATATCTGTCCACAGCCCTATATCTGGCCACAACCCTATATCTGGCCACAGCCCTATATCTGGCCACAACCCTATATCTGGCCACAGCCCTATATCTGTCCACAGCCCTATATCTGTCCACAGCCCTATATCTGGCCACAGCCCTATATCTGGCCACAGCCCTATATCTGGCCACAGCCCTGTATCTGTCCACAGCCCTATATCTGTCCACAACCCCATATCTGTCCACAACCCTATATCTGTCCACAACCCTATATCTGTCCACAGCCCTATATCTGTCCACAACCCTATATCTGGCCACAACCCTATATCTGTCCACAACCCTATATCTGTCCACAACCCTATATCTGTCCACAGCCCTATATCTGTCCACAACCCTATATCTGTCCACAGCCCTATATCTGTCCACAACCCTATATCTGTCCACAACCCTATATCTGTCCACAGCCCTATATCTGGCCACAACCCTGTATCTGTCCACAACCCTATATCTGTCCACAACCCTATATCTGTCCACAACCCTATATCTGTCCACAACCCTATATCTGTCCACAGCCCTATATCTGTCCACAACCCTATATCTGTCCACAACCCTATATCTGTCCACAGCCCTATATCTGTCCACAACCCTATATCTGTCCACAGCCCTATATCTGTCCACAGCCCTATATCTGGCCACAACCCTGTATCTGTCCACAACCCTATATCTGTCCACAACCCTATATCTGTCCACAGCCCTATATCTGGCCACAGCCCTTTATCTGTCCACAACCCTATATCTGTCCACAACCCTATATCTGTCCACAGCCCTATATCTGTCCACAGCCCTATATCTGTCCACAACCCTATATCTGTCCACAACCCTGTATCTGTCCACAGCCCTATATCTGTCCACAGCCCTATATCTGGCCACAACCCTATATCTGTCCACAGCCCTATATCTGTCCACAACCCTATATCTGTCCACAACCCTATATCTGTCCACAACCCTATATCTGGCCACAACCCTATATCTGTCCACAGCCCTATATCTGGCCACAACCCTATATCTGTCCACAGCCCTATATCTGGCCACAACCCTATATCTGGCCACAGCCCTATATCTGTCCACAACCCTATATCTGTCCACAGCCCTATATCTGGCCACAGCCCTTTATCTGTCCACAACCCTATATCTGTCCACAACCCTATATCTGTCCACAGCCCTATATCTGTCCACAGCCCTATATCTGTCCACAACCCTATATCTGTCCACAACCCTGTATCTGTCCACAACCCTATATCTGTCCACAACCCTATATCTGGCCACAGCCCTATATCTGGCCACAGCCCTTTATCTGTCCACAACCCTATATCTGGCCACAACCCTATATCTGTCCACAGCCCTATATCTGGCCACAACCCTATATCTGGCCACAGCCCTATATCTGGCCACAACCCTATATCTGGCCACAGCCCTATATCTGGCCACAGCCCTATATCTGTCCACAGCCCTATATCTGTCCACAACCCTATATCTGTCCACAACCCTATATCTGTCCACAACCCTATATCTGTCCACAGCCCTATATCTGTCCACAACCCTATATCTGTCCACAACCCTATATCTTTCCACAACCCTATATCTGTCCACAACCCTATATCTGGCCACAACCCTATATCTGTCCACAACCCTATATCTGTCCACAACCCTATATCTGTCCACAGCCCTATATCTGTCCACAACCCTATATCTGTCCACAGCCCTATATCTGTCCACAGCCCTATATCTGGCCACAACCCTATATCTGTCCACAGCCCTATATCTGTCCACAACCCTATATCTGTCCACAACCCTATATCTGTCCACAACCCTATATCTGGCCACAACCCTATATCTGTCCACAGCCCTATATCTGGCCACAACCCTATATCTGGCCACAGCCCTATATCTGGCCACAACCCTATATCTGGCCACAGCCCTATATCTGTCCACAGCCCTATATCTGTCCATAGCCCTATATCTGGCCACAGCCCTAAATCTGGCCACAGCCCTATATCTGGCCACAGCCCTGTATCTGTCCACAGCCCTATATCTGTCCACAACCTCATATCTGTCCACAACCCTATATCTGTCCACAACCCTATATCTGTCCACAGCCCTATATCTGTCCACAACCCTATATCTGGCCACAACCCTATATCTGTCCACAACCCTATATCTGTCCACAACCCTATATCTGTCCACAGCCCTATATCTGTCCACAACCCTATATCTGTCCACAGCCCTATATCTGTCCACAACCCTATATCTGTCCACAACCCTATATCTGTCCACAGCCCTATATCTGGCCACAACCCTATATCTGTCCACAACCCTATATCTGTCCACAACCCTATATCTGGCCACAACCCTATATCTGTCCACAGCCCTATATCTGGCCACAACCCTATATCTGGCCACAGCCCTATATCTGGCCACAACCCTATATCTGGCCACAGCCCTATATCTGTCCACAGCCCTATATCTGTCCACAACCCTATATCTGGCCACAGCCCTATATCTGGCCACAGCCCTATATCTGGCCACAGCCCTGTATCTGTCCACAGCCCTATATCTGTCCACAACCCCATATCTGTCCACAACCCTATATCTGTCCACAACCCTATATCTGTCCACAGCCCTATATCTGTCCACAACCCTATATCTGGCCACAACCCTATATCTGTCCACAACCCTATATCTGTCCACAACCCTATATCTGTCCACAACCCTATATCTGTCCACAACCCTATATCTGTCCACATCCCTATATCTGTCCACAACCCTATATCTGTCCACAACCCTATATCTGTCCACAGCCCTATATCTGGCCACAACCCTGTATCTGTCCACAACCCTATATCTGTCCACAACCCTATATCTGTCCACAACCCTATATCTGTCCACAACCCTATATCTGTCCACAGCCCTATATCTGTCCACAACCCTATATCTGTCCACAACCCTATATCTGTCCACAGCCCTATATCTGTCCACAACCCTATATCTGTCCACAACCCTATATCTGTCCACAGCCCTATATCTGGCCACAACCCTGTATCTGTCCACAACCCTATATCTGTCCACAACCCTATATCTGTCCACAGCCCTATATCTGGCCACAGCCCTTTATCTGTCCACAACCCTATATCTGTCCACAGCCCTATATCTGTCCACAGCCCTATATCTGTCCACAACCCTATATCTGTCCACAGCCCTATATCTGTCCACAACCCTATATCTGTCCACAACCCTATATCTGTCCACAGCCCTATATCTGGCCACAACCCTGTATCTGTCCACAACCCTATATCTGTCCACAACCCTATATCTGTCCACAACCCTATATCTGTCCACAACCCTATATCTGTCCACAGCCCTATATCTGTCCACAACCCTATATCTGTCCACAACCCTATATCTGTCCACAGCCCTATATCTGTCCACAACCCTATATCTGTCCACAGCCCTATATCTGTCCACAGCCCTATATCTGGCCACAACCCTGTATCTGTCCACAACCCTATATCTGTCCACAGCCCTATATCTGTCCACAGCCCTATATCTGTCCACAACCCTATATCTGTCCACAACCCTATATCTTTCCACAACCCTATATCTGGCCACAACCCTATATATGGCCACAACCCTATATCTGTCCACAACCCTATATCTGTCCACAACCCTATATCTGTCCACAGCCCTATATCTGTCCACAACCCTATATCTGTCCACAGCCCTATATCTGGCCACAACCCTATATCTGGCCACAGCCCTATATCTGTCCACAGCCCTATATCTGTCCACAGCCCTATATCTGTCCACAGCCCTATATCTGTCCACAGCCCTATATCTGTCCACAGCCCTATATCTGGCCACAGCCCTGTATCTGTCCACAGCCCTATATCTGGCCACAGCCCTATATCTGGCCACAACCCTATATCTGGCCACAGCCCTATATCTGGCCACAGCCCTATATCTGGCCACAACCCTGTATCTGTCCACAACCCTATATCTGTCCACAACCCTATATCTGTCCACAGCCCTATATCTGGCCACAGCCCTTTATCTGTCCACAACCCTATATCTGTCCACAACCCTATATCTGTCCACAGCCCTATATCTGTCCACAGCCCTATATCTGTCCACAACCCTATATCTGTCCACAACCCTATATCTGTCCACAACCCTATATCTGTCCACAACCCTATATCTGTCCACAGCCCTATATCTGTCCACAACCCTATATCTGTCCACAGCCCTATATCTGTCCACAACCCTATATCTGTCCACAACCCTATATCTGTCCACAGCCCTATATCTGGCCACAACCCTATATCTGTCCACAACCCTATATCTGTCCACAACCCTATATCTGGCCACAACCCTATATCTGTCCACAGCCCTATATCTGGCCACAACCCTATATCTGGCCACAGCCCTATATCTGGCCACAACCCTATATCTGGCCACAGCCCTATATCTGTCCACAGCCCTATATCTGTCCACAGCCCTATATCTGGCCACAGCCCTATATCTGGCCACAGCCCTATATCTGGCCACAGCCCTGTATCTGTCCACAGCCCTATATCTGTCCACAACCCCATATCTGTCCACAACCCTATATCTGTCCACAACCCTATATCTGTCCACAGCCCTATATCTGTCCACAACCCTATATCTGGCCACAACCCTATATCTGTCCACAACCCTATATCTGTCCACAACCCTATATCTGTCCACAGCCCTATATCTGTCCACAACCCTATATCTGTCCACAGCCCTATATCTGTCCACAACCCTATATCTGTCCACAACCCTATATCTGTCCACAGCCCTATATCTGGCCACAACCCTGTATCTGTCCACAACCCTATATCTGTCCACAACCCTATATCTGTCCACAACCCTATATCTGTCCACAACCCTATATCTGTCCACAGCCCTATATCTGTCCACAACCCTATATCTGTCCACAACCCTATATCTGTCCACAGCCCTATATCTGTCCACAACCCTATATCTGTCCACAGCCCTATATCTGTCCACAGCCCTATATCTGGCCACAACCCTGTATCTGTCCACAACCCTATATCTGTCCACAACCCTATATCTGTCCACAGCCCTATATCTGGCCACAGCCCTTTATCTGTCCACAACCCTATATCTGTCCACAACCCTATATCTGTCCACAGCCCTATATCTGTCCACAGCCCTATATCTGTCCACAACCCTATATATGTCCACAACCCTGTATCTGTCCACAGCCCTATATCTGTCCACAGCCCTATATCTGGCCACAACCCTATATCTGTCCACAGCCCTATATCTGTCCACAACCCTATATCTGTCCACAACCCTATATCTGTCCACAACCCTATATCTGGCCACAACCCTATATCTGTCCACAGCCCTATATCTGGCCACAACCCTATATCTGTCCACAGCCCTATATCTGGCCACAACCCTATATCTGGCCACAGCCCTATATCTGTCCACAGCCCTATATCTGTCCACAGCCCTATATCTGGCCACAGCCCTATATCTGGCCACAGCCCTGTATCTGGCCACAGCCCTGTATCTGTCCACAGCCCTATATCTGTCCACAACCTCATATCTGTCCACAACCCTATATCTGTCCACAACCCTATATCTGTCCACAGCCCTATATCTGTCCACAACCCTATATCTGGCCACAACCCTATATCTGTCCACAACCCTATATCTGTCCACAACCCTATATCTGTCCACAGCCCTATATCTGTCCACAACCCTATATCTGTCCACAACCCTATATCTGTCCACAACCCTATATCTGTCCACAGCCCTATATCTGGCCACAACCCTATATCTGTCCACAACCCTATATCTGTCCACAACCCTATATCTGTCCACAGCCCTATATCTGTCCACAGCCCTATATCTGGCCACAACCCTATATCTGGCCACAGCCCTATATCTGGCCACAACCCTATATCTGGCCACAGCCCTATATCTGTCCACAGCCCTATATCTGTCCACAACCCTATATCTGGCCACAGCCCTATATCTGGCCACAGCCCTATATCTGGCCACAGCCCTGTATCTGTCCACAGCCCTATATCTGTCCACTACCCCATATCTGTCCACAACCCTATATCTGTCCACAACCCTATATCTGTCCACAGCCCTATATCTGTCCACAACCCTATATCTGTCCACATCCCTATATCTGTCCACAACCCTATATCTGTCCACAACCCTATATCTGTCCACAGCCCTATATCTGGCCACAACCCTGTATCTGTCCACAACCCTATATCTGTCCACAACCCTATATCTGTCCACAACCCTATATCTGTCCACAACCCTATATCTGTCCACAGCCCTATATCTGTCCACAACCCTATATCTGTCCACAACCCTATATCTGTCCACAGCCCTATATCTGTCCACAACCCTATATCTGTCCACAGCCCTATATCTGTCCACAGCCCTATATCTGGCCACAACCCTATATCTGGCCACAACCCTATATCTGTCCACAACCCTATATCTGTCCACAGCCCTATATCTGGCCACAGCCCTTTATCTGTCCACAACCCTATATCTGTCCACAACCCTATATCTGTCCACAGCCCTATATCTGTCCACAGCCCTATATCTGTCCACAACCCTATATCTGTCCACAACCCTGTATCTGTCCACAACCCTATATCTGTCCACAACCCTATATCTGGCCACAGCCCTATATCTGGCCACAGCCCTTTATCTGTCCACAACCCTATATCTGGCCACAACCCTATATCTGTCCACAGCCCTATATCTGGCCACAACCCTATATCTGGCCACAGCCCTATATCTGGCCACAACCCTATATCTGGCCACAGCCCTATATCTGGCCACAGCCCTATATCTGTCCACAGCCCTATATCTGTCCACAACCCTATATCTGTCCACAACCCTATATCTGTCCACAGCCCTATATCTGTCCACAGCCCTATATCTGGCCACAACCCTATATCTGTCCATAGCCCTATATCTGTCCACAACCCTATATCTGGCCACAGCCCTATATCTGTCCACAGCCCTATATCTGTCCACAGCCCTATATCTGTCCACAGCCCTATATCTGGCCACAACCCTATATCTGTCCACAACCCTATATCTGTCCACAACCCTATATCTGTCCACAGCCCTATATCTGGCCACAGCCCTTTATCTGTCCACAACCCTATATCTGTCCACAACCCTATATCTGTCCACAGCCCTATATCTGTCCACAGCCCTATATCTGTCCACAACCCTATATCTGTCCACAACCCTGTATCTGTCCACAACCCTATATCTGTCCACAACCCTATATCTGGCCACAGCCCTTTATCTGGCCACAGCCCTTTATCTGTCCACAACCCTATATCTGGCCACAACCCTATATCTGTCCACAGCCCTATATCTGGCCACAACCCTATATCTGGCCACAGCCCTATATCTGGCCACAACCCTATATCTGGCCACAGCCCTATATCTGGCCACAGCCCTATATCTGTCCACAGCCCTATATCTGTCCACAACCCTATATCTGTCCACAACCCTATATCTGTCCACAACCCTATATCTGTCCACAGCCCTATATCTGTCCACAACCCTATATCTGTCCACAACCCTATATCTGTCCACAACCCTATATCTGTCCACAACCCTATATCTGTCCACAACCCTATATCTGTCCACAACCCTATATCTGTCCACAGCCCTATATCTGTCCACAACCCTATATCTGTCCACAGCCCTATATCTGTCCACAGCCCTATATCTGTCCACAGCCCTATATCTGTCCACAGCCCTATATCTGTCCACAGCCCTATATCTGGCCACAGCCCTATATCTGGCCACAGCCCTGTATCTGTCCACAGCCCTATATCTGGCCACAGCCCTATATCTGTCCACAACCCTATATCTGTCCACAACCCTATATCTTTCCACAACCCTATATCTGTCCACAACCCTATATCTGGCCACAACCCTATATCTGTCCACAACCCTATATCTGTCCACAACCCTATATCTGTCCACAGCCCTATATCTGTCCACAACCCTATATCTGTCCACAGCCCTATATCTGTCCACAGCCCTATATCTGGCCACAACCCTATATCTGGCCACAGCCCTATATCTGTCCACAGCCCTATATCTGTCCACAGCCCTATATCTGTCCACAGCCCTATATCTGTCCACAGCCCTATATCTGGCCACAGCCCTATATCTGGCCACAGCCCTGTATCTGTCCACAGCCCTATATCTGGCCACAGCCCTATATCTGTCCACAACCCTATATCTGGCCACAGCCCTATATCTGGCCACAGCCCTATATCTGGCCACAACCCTGTATCTGTCCACAACCCTATATCTGTCCACAACCCTATATCTGTCCACAGCCCTATATCTGGCCACAGCCCTTTATCTGTCCACAACCCTATATCTGTCCACAACCCTATATCTGTCCACAGCCCTATATCTGGCCACAGCCCTATATCTGGCCACAGCCCTGTATCTGTCCACAGCCCTATATCTGGCCACAGCCCTATATCTGTCCACAACCCTATATCTGTCCACAACCCTATATCTGTCCACAACCCTATATCTGTCCACAACCCTATATCTGTCCACAACCCTATATCTGTCCACAACCCTATATCTGTCCACAACCCTATATCTATCCACAACCCTATATCTGGCCACAACCCTATATCTGTCCACAACCCTATATCTGTCCACAACCCTATATCTGTCCACAACCCTATATCTGTCCACAACCCTATATCTGTCCACAACCCTATATCTGGCCACAGCCCTATATCTGTCCACAACCCTATATCTGTCCACAACCCTATATCTGTCCACAACCCTATATCTGTCCACAACCCTATATCTGTCCACAACCCTATATCTGTCCACAACCCTATATCTGTCCACAACCCTATATCTGTCCACAACCCTATATCTGTCCACAACCCTATATCTGTCCACAACCCTATATCTGTCCACAACCCTATATCTGTCCACAACCCTATATCTGTCCACAACCCTATATCTGTCCACAGCTCTATATCTGTCCACAGCCCTATATCTGTCCACAACCCTATATCTGTCCACAACCCTATATCTGTCCACAACCCTATATCTGTCCACAACCCTATATCTGTCCACAACCCTATATCTGTCCACAGCCCTATATCTGTCCACAACCCTATATCTGTCCACAACCCTATATCTGGCCACAGCCCTATATCTGTCCACAACCCTATATCTGTCCACAACCCTATATCTGTCCACAGCTCTATATCTGGCCACAGCCCTATATCTGGCCACAGCCCTATATCTGGCCACAGCCCTATATCTGGCCACAGCCCTATATCTGGCCACAGCCCTATATCTGGCCACAGCCCTATATCTGGCCACAGCCCTATATCTGTCCACAACCCTATATCTGTCCACAGCCCTATATCTGGCCACAGCCCTATATCTGGCCACAGCCCTGTATCTGGCCACAGCCCTATATCTGGCCACAGCCCTATATCTGTCCACAACCCTATATCTGGCCACAGCCCTATATCTGGCCACAGCCCTATATCTGGCCACAGCCCTATATCTGGCCACAGCTCTATATCCGGCCACAGCCCTATCTGCATTAGCCCTGTCTCCAGCCGAGGCTCAAGAACCCTGTGGATACCCCATCCAGCATGACCTCCAAGCGGCCACCCCCCTCACGACTCCCCACCATCAGGCCACTCCACCACCATGCCCTATGTCACCACCCATGTGCCCCGGCAACATTCATACACAAACTCATTCCTTTCCATTTCCAGGCCTCTCCACCACCATGCCACATGTCACTCAACCTGTGCCCTGACAACATCCCAACCTCTTCACCCTCGTCAAGCCTCTCCACACCTGGCCACTCTACTATCTTGCTGCATGTCACCAACCCTGTGCCCCCGATGGCATGACGTCATCTGAACCTCCTCACCTCCCCCTCAGGCATCTCCACGCAGGACTCCGGATCCACGATCAGCAGCTTGATGTCCGGCACGCCCTCCATCCGGCCGCAACCCACCAGCCCCGTCGAAACGTCCACTGTCCACGACACTTGCTGTGGCTCAGGGTTGCTGGGCATGCCGCTCACAAACACCACGTGCTCCGCAAGCCCGTACATAGGAGTCATCGCGTTGGGCTTCAGGCCATAGCTGCAGCAGGCATGAAGAGTTAGACATTGGGAGAAAATAGGCATCAGAAGGCATCATACATGAAGCAATTGGCAGCAGCAGGCAGTACGCAGAAGCAAGCATCAAGAGCCAGGCATAGTCTAGCAGCAGGAGGCGTCAGGCAGAAGCAGGTGCAGGGCAGCAGGAGGGATCAAACATCAGGAGGAATGAGGCATCAGGAGGCATCAGACAGGAACGAATTAGCTGCAGCAGAAAGTAGGCGGCAGGAGGCATCAAACAGCCGGATGGCATCAGGTAGCAGGAGGCAGCAGGCATCAAGCACCAGGCAGTGGCATGACAAGTGTGTGTGTGCATGAGGGATATGTGTAGCGGTAGGGCTATGGCCGCAGCCTCCAGCTGAGTTGCTGCCTCTTTTACCCTCACAGGCCTGTGACTCAGGGAGGGAAATATTTTCCTCCCTTGTGTCCGACACACCATGCAAGAAAAGAACTATGCAATCAAACTGACCATGCAATAAACTAATCATGCAACAAACTGGGCATGCATCATACTGACCATACATCAAACTGATCATGCAATAAAGTGACCATGCATCATACTAACCATGCAACACACTGACCATGCATCATACTGACCATGCAACAAACTGACTATGAAAGTAAGTGACCATGCATCATACTGACCATGCAACAAACTGACTTTGAAATTAAGTGACCATGCAACATACTAACCATGCAACAAACTGGCCATGCATCATACTGACCAAACAACAGACTGACCATGAAATAGAGCAGCCCACACACTCCCACATGAGGAGAGAAGAGGTCTCTTGAGCACACGTACCTGGAAAATATCTCATTGAATCGCCGTAAGGCCGTTGCTCGGACGGGCTCAGCTCCGTTGCCAAGCACTTGCAGGCTGGAGAGGTCTAGGCCCAGCAGGGGGTGCACCCCTTTGCCCTTCTGGATGCTAGAGTCCGCGGCCAGCGCCCGCCTGAGACAAAAAAAAGAATGAGCCGAACTGAGACCATGTATCAATGTATGGGCTAGGGCTGGGCTGAGGCTTGGGGCCGGACAGGGCCGGGGCTTGGGGCAGGGGCCGAGGCCGAGGCCAGGACAGGAGCCGAGTCAAGGGCCGGGACAAGGGCCAGGGAAAGGTCTAATGCGCACTAAAATAATGACTTAGCACCACTAGGCCAATCAGGGCAAAACCTTCATTGGTGGTTCATGCTCCCCTTGCGGCTCACACCCTGGCTCTCACAACCGGTACTCACTTGATGCAAAGCTCGTACCCAAAGTTCGGTGCCAAAATGTGTGTCGCCCGGCAGTCCGACGCAATCCGCAGCCAAAGCAGCGGGTTCCGGATGAAGGTGACGGGCGACATGGCGTGCACGGTGCCTCCATCCAAGATTGCTGCAAGGTACAATCGCAATCCCATGTCATGATACTGCGAGGACACAGGCAGAGCAGGGATAAGCGGTGTTTCAGGATGAAAGAAAGAGAACTACGTCCCGTTGGGGCGTGGGCGCTAAAGAAACAATGCGGCATGGGCCGAGACCAAGTGATTCAGGAAAAGTATGCAAGCGTTCCAATCATGCAGTGCGCTAGTGAACCGAAACCAAAGATCGTCCACAGTTACAAACTTATATTACATGAAATATTTGTGGGGCGTGGCGGCCAACTATAACCCATGTAACCCCCAAGATCGTCACAGACCCGCACGGGTCTGTATGGATCCCACATATCTGCATGGATCCCCGCGGCTCTGCATGGAGCCCCACAGATCTGCATGGAATCCCATGGATCTGAATGGAAGCCCATGGATCTGCATGAATCCCCACAGATCTGCATGGATCCCCATGGCTCTGCAAGGAGCCCCACAGATCTGCATGGATCCCCATGGATCCCCACAGATCTGCATGGATCTACATGGATCCACATGGGTCCACATGGATCTGCATGGGTAAGAATGGAACAAGTGAAGCAATTAACTTCTCATCTTCATGTTCCTGCCCAACCTGTCTGACTTGAAACATTAATTCCAAAAGTGTGGCAGCCTTCCAGTGTTTGTTTTATGCTCTGAATTCACTTTTGGCAGGAGGCAGCTGTGTGATCGAGGCTGGTGTGTAGCTGACATGTAGCTGAGTCACGTAAAAGGAAAGACTGCAGCATACCCACTTTGCAGCAGAATGTGCACCTTCCTGACTTCCTGAATTTATGCCCTAATTGTCACATGTCATGACTCCTCCTACCTGGGGCAGCCAAGTGGCACACACATGGTCGCTGTAAGGTGCATGGCCCGGAGAGCTGGGCTTCTTTGGGGCGACACAATTGTAGAAGAGCTCGAAATTTGCGTACAGATTCCTGTGGGTGATGACGACGCCCTTGGGGTCGCTGGTGGAGCCGCTTGTGTACTGCGCGTTGTGAACATGTCAGGGTCAAGGTTAGGGTCAGGGTTAGGTCCAGGGTTATGGTCAGGGCCAGGTTTAGGGTCAGGGTGCAGCTTATAAGGGACAGGCAGCATGGATGGCTCATGCACAAATGGCGAGTAGGTTTCCTCTCTCTAGAATATGCGCCGCTTGAGGACTGCACATCATGGACAATCAGCAAAACAAACAAAAAGCCAGTCAGACAGCGCTGTAAGACAGTATGCTAATATCACTGTAAGGCACTTTCAACTGCAGCTCAGCTACATCATGGTATACAGCCGGAGGGGCCTGTTGCAACAAGCCCTGTTGTCTATGTCTTTTGTCTAGGCTGGTTCAAGATCTGACCCCATTGGCCGGCCAACACTTTTTGGGCCACCTGAATGAAGGCTGGATCATCGAGGTCCAGGGCCCCCTGCAGGCTCTGGTGCAGAGCACTGAACTTGTCGGACCGGGCGTCGGCCGCCGCTCGCCTGCCTCCTTGAAAACATTGCGCTTGCGGCCCAGCGCTGAGGTGGCTGATAACCCCGTCCCGCAGTTGAGGGTTCACCGCAGTGCTGCTGCCACTGAGGCAGCATTGCAGGAAGCTTCCCGGTCCGGATGCCTCCTGCAACTTTCGCAGTGTTCATGTCCATGATGTTACACCTCTGGGCCCTCTGCTAAAACTGTCAGCGAACGAAAAATCTGCTGGCATGAAAAAACTTCAGAGCAGTGTTTAAGATATTCTGGCTTACCACTAGTATGTTGCTGTCAATCTGTCATTATGATAGATAAGCAGTGATGCACAAAGCCTGCCCTTGCTAGCCAGACTAAGTATTCACAGTCTTGCTTGCTATCGACGTCCAAGTTCCGTCCCAACTGAAAGACCCAAGCCTTGGGAGTGATCAATGGTATCGATGGCTTAGTAGCACTCAGCAGCTCGCCAGCCTTGAAATATAGTTTCATGAGCACCAAATCTGTAACCCTGGGTTCTAGTACGGTAATGCAAGATTTCATGGCAGATGACCTGTCACCTGAGGTAGGCTTCCTGATCCCACGACGGCGCTGCGGGTACAGTCCTCCGTGGCAATCCAGGGCAAGCCCTGGCCCGGCCAAGAGGCGCCTGTCAGCGAAGTCAGGCGCTTGAAACGCAGCAACGGCGCAACACTAAGCACCAGCGAGGGAGAGCTAGAGGCCATGAGCCGCCGCAATTTGTCCAGGTCGGGCTGCAGCTTGTTGGGATTCGGCGGGTAGACAGGGACGGCAACCAGGCCTGCAGCCATGCAACCTGCAACATTCACAAGAATAGCAGCTAATGATGCCGGTTTTATCATGCAGAAAATACTGTTTCATTTGGGGTTGTTCAGCCACAGTTCAGGTACTTCACGACCAAGGGATGGAGCCCGCTGGATGCCTGGATGGTGCAGCAAACCCAGCCCTGTTGCTCTGCTGGTGCCCCCGGCAACCAGTGTTGTGCTGTTGAGTTACGCCGTCATCCGTTTTTGTGGACGTACAATTTCACGGTCACTCGGCGTAACACGTTATTGCGTGCACGTAAGGCGTTTTGGCCTACACACAATTCAGAGGAAGATATTATCTAGATCGCAATTACGTTCTAGTGGATTTCTGGCTTTTGGGGCATCAGTCATTCATTTTCAAAGGTGGAAAGCCGCACATCGTTGTGCGTCACTTCATGTAGGAGAATATCGTGATGATCAGGGCACCTTCCATGATCAAGTCCACAACATTTGTCGGTTGACGGGTTCGTTTCCAAGCCGAAAACCCCATTTGCGGTCTGTCACAGGGGTAACACGCAACTTGCCGAGGTTGCGTTGCATTTTGGACGGTCCTTGTAAATTTGCACCAAAAGCGGAAACCGTGACTTCACGAACCGCATGGACGCGCGGAGTTCGGGCAATCAAAGACTAGTCGGTGAGGGGCGACCCTCGGGTGGGCGACCCTGGAGAAAGGCCGCGTCAGGTACATCAGGCTGCTTCGGGATCACTCTCCGGCGATCACCAGGCCGACACTTTTTTGCAAAGGCAGAATTCTCAGGGGCACAAACCCAAACCTTTCTTTTGCATCAAACTTATATGCGTGGAAGATACTTTCATGAATGGAAAGGAAATGATAAGTTCAACTTGCGTGGTGCATTACACTGACCTGCCATAGCGTACACAAACTCGAGGCCTGGTGGATAGAGCACCAGCACCCGGTCTCCTGATTTGGCATTGGTGAGCTTGAGCCTCGCTATCACAGCCTGGACCTTTGCAGATAGCTGCGCAAACGTGACCCTATGCTCCACTTCGCCACCCTCGCCGTAAAAGACATAGGCTAGCTTGTCTGGGAACTGGCTCTCCCACTCCAGAAGATCGTGCATGAGGGGCGAGACGGCACCGGCAGCAGCAGTACCAACAATTATGGATGCCGCTTCGACTGCGATACTGGGCGTAGCTGTGGTCATCGACATCATGTAGCCGTCGGGGACACCCCAGCTCCGAGGAGAGTGTAAGGCGTAGTAATTCGTGTGGCGAAGAGTATATATTGGCACAACCAGCCCGTTTTTATCGAGCACGAACACTTGTATAACAAGTGGTGAAAGTGTAGCGTTCCTAAAGCTACTAGGTCTGAGATGGAATACTGATGTACATGTGATGTACATCTGGACCGTGCAATGGATGATATACCGCATCCTAAGGAGGCACAGACAGTATAGAGCGAGGCGGTGCTCTTTACAACATAATTATTATAGTACATCTGCACCAGGTGTGCAGGTTGCTACATTGATTTCTCGAGCAGTGTTGGGGGCAGGTATCGACTTGCCTCTGATCGATTGAGGGACCTAGGGGGGTGTCAAACTATTGGCATCGAAAAGCAAAGCTCTTCACGTGTGTGCAAGCACTCGTAAGGCGCGTGTGAAAACACGTATCCCTCGGGCGTCTGTTAAACACAGTCGCACCAAGAGCTCACTTCGGTGAAGCTAAAGGCAGACCACGAGTCTGACCTCAGGTAGACCCAGTGTCTGACCAACGGCAGACTAAACGTCTGACCAAGGATTTCTCAAAAGAAATTCCGCCCAGTTTCGATCGAGGTCTTCACAGACACGATCTTAACAACCAAAAGTCTTTCCTTTAAGGAGGATAAAAGGCATTTCGTTCATTCGGAAGTCAGCATTTGTGGCAAGCCACATATAAAGCAAACAGTGTCATCACAACTGTGATACGCAATGCCGCCGCGACAGCCACCTCTGAATCAACAACAATGAACTTGATAAGAAAGCTAAACAGTCAGCCCTAAAAAAGGACAGGCGCAAACAAAACAAAATGTCAGCTGAAGCTGCCACTGCCAACATTCCAGCAGCTGATCCAGTTGCCCTGGTGGAAGCCAAAGTACCGGTAAGCCATGGCAACCCATGCAACGCGAAGTTTAAACTACTTCAATCACAACTCAACCTTATCCTCACACAGTTGGTGGAGCGCATGAGCAACCTCGAACATGAGCTCAAGGATCTCAAGGAGAATTACCAAACCTTGCAAACCGAGGTTAGGACAGCAACAGCAAACATGGCTGCAACATACAAAGTCAGCGACGCAGCTGCAGAGGTTTCCGATGAGCCAGAAACCAGCGATGACGCGTCCGATCAGGGCACCAAACCTGTCGAACAGCTAAAATCATGGGCTGGCATCAAGGGCCAGGACCTGTCCGTCCAGATATACTACATCACCGAGCACAAAGGCTGCGGGCACGTAGAGGTCCAGCATCTGTGCAGGATGGGACTTCCATTTTTCGAGGAGCACGGACTCACATTCCAACTCAGCAACTGCGTGGATGAAATCATCGACTTCCAGATCGAGTCGGACAAAAACTACACCGACGAAGGCATGGGATATGCTGGGTGGTCCGAATACTTGCGTGGTATCAAGGACAGGGTGATCGCACGTTTAACGGCCCTCCGCAAGGCCACTCAAAAACCGGAGGTAGCAGCCAGCCACGACGATCTCCTCAGGGAACGCTCAGCTCAGCTGCTGGCTAAGAAGAAGGCGGAGGAGGAAGCGGTCACACAGGCTGCCTACGAGGCCTTCAAAGCGCTGCACCCCAATTTCAAGGAGGCAGGAGCCGCGGCCCCTGCAGTCGCTGAAGTAGCTGGACCTTCGGCTCCGGCTGAGGTAAGCCCAACGGTAGAAATCCCTACCACTGACCGCGCGCACAACATATGCCGTGTGCCGGAGCCCCTAAAATTTAAAGGGGGGGCTGATATGACATAATTGAGGACTCACTTATGTTATTTGCAAACTACCTGTCCGGAAACAAGGTCCCTATGCAAGATTGGGCAGTGCATGGCATGAACATGCTTGCTGGCAAAGCTCTAGAAGCTTACCTGGCATTTGCTGAACCCATCCTGAATAAGCAAGAGACCATCTCATGGGATCAGTTTAAAGCTGCTCTGCTAGCTGCATTCAGCAAACCAGACCGACAACGTGTGGCACGATCGGCACTGCACCACATAAGCCAAAAGGGCTCACCAACCGAGTACCAAACCTCATTTAAAGTACTCCTCAACAGGGCTGGCCCACCATCACCATCTGCACCTGATCTGGTATTAATGTACTGGCAAGGGCTCAAGAAAGAAACACGGGAGACCTCTAAGGTCGACCCCCGCACTGGTGCTGCATGGACAGATTGGGAAGATCTTGCAAAACACACTGTGGTCATGCAATTGCAAGGCATGGTCCTTGTTCATGATCAAACACATGACCGACAACCTTATCGCCCTAAATTGAAAGGCATTCCCAATGTCCACCCACAGGGCAGCAAGGGCAAGAAGGAGCCTTGGAAAATCCAGGGTGGCGTGAAGAAAGACTCAAGCCAAAAGAGGCCAGACTTCCGTACCGTTTGCCCGATGTGTGTCACAGTATATTACAGTATACGTGACAGAACCGTTTAGACCGCAGTTAGCGGCCTCGGGGACTCCGCAGCTTCTCTGCGGAGCCCACGGATTTGAACTGAGACCTAGAAACCCGCTTACGCAGGATTAGTTTGACAGGTTCTACCGTACTCTGAACTGGGCATGCCGGGTCCCTGTATCCCGGCAATTGCCTTGGCTAGTCACTTCGTCCCTTTCTAAAGGACAGACCTCTATTTGTAACAAGCACCGGCCGTCTTCGAGACCCGCAGCTTTCATATAAGTCAGTACCTTAACTCGAGTCAAGACTACCTCAGCCTCAGCTGAGATAGCTGGAGACAAGTACCTAGCTAAGAGGCCCGAGACCCTGCCGAACAAGAAGTACGCAGTCCACGTCCCGACACCCTCACCGCGAGAAGCGCGGTAAGTGCCCTTAACATAGCCCAGCTGGATCGCGCCCAGACGGCCAGAAGGCCTGTGCTCCCTTAGTCAATTGCCATACAACCAAATAGCCGGCTTCGCTGCTTAACTCGCTGAGCACTCGCAGCCAGTGTGTAGTCACTGAGCCTGCCCGTAGGCGTCCGTCACTGCCGTGAGGAAAGAAGTCCGCCACGGACCTGAAGCGCACATCGCGTGTCCTTTAGAAAGGGACGAAGTGGATTTAGCCTGATCAGCTTAATTTGCCAATTCCTGCTAAAGGTGCTTGTGCAGCGAAATTGGAAATTTGTTTGCATGCAAACGACCTTGGACAGCATTTGAACTGCACTTTGCTGTGGTAACCTCCATAGAGAGAAGTGCCAAGTTAAGCCCTGAGAATCACTAAGAGTGGCAACTTAGTGTAGAGTCCAGGAGAGGCTTGAGGATCTGGCTGTGGATTTATACACCCAGCAGATAATCCCTGTGTGACTGCAGATTGTGATCAGGTGGATCCAATTGTTCATCATTGACAGAAGTGAACTTGTTGACAGATCAACCAAGTTTAAAATTTTGTGGTGTACCAAAGGATCCCCGCAGGTGTCAGAGAGGAACTGACACAGCGCAAGAGGATATATCCGCCCGGAGGCAAGACATCCGCAAGGGGCGTGTGCCAGCTAGAGGCAGCCCAGCCAGCAAAGGTGGGAGGGACTAAAAAGGGCGAAGGAGGATTCCGCCAGATTAAAAGTTTAGTGAGCATAAGAGCAGAGGGCAAGGCCTATCGCGCGAAATTGCTGTACCTGCCGTCCGGCCTTGACTAGCAGATCCTCACCAGATTGCAGTAGGGATAAGGGGCAGAAGCCTAACGTTAGCAGGTTTTGTAGGGGGTGTTGCCAGCACACCTGCAGGACATTGCGGTTCGTAAAATGCCTGTGGAAATGACAGGCGTAGATCTGAACCCCGATAGGCACCAGCACCCTGACGTTCTAAGGAAGAGTGGGCGTCTGAGGGGGCTGGAGCCGGGTGTAGACCTAAAAAATGCTAGTGCTGAGATTGTAGCAGAGGCCCTGTTAATGGCGGAAAAGCTAGCAGGGCCAGGGGAACCGCCTGCAGAGGACCGCAGGGTACCTGAACCGGGCCGCGTACCACCTAGAGGGGCAGGGGCGCAGGCAGATGGTGCAGTACTAGTAACACGAAAAGGCATTGGTCGAGGGGGTCCATTGCCCGCCGGTTCCGACAGCAGTCTGAATTGCGAGCAGGGGCAGACTCAAGCGGGAACCCCAGAACTGATCTTGGATCAAGCAACGGAAGCATCCCAGAGCTGTGACACGCGACAGAGCGGTGAACCTGAGGCAGAGCCGCAGCAGAGCCTGACCAGGATGGCGAGTGTTGCACAGCGGGTTGAAAAAGAGCCCAGCCAACCGGATCTAAGGGCCAAGGTAGCCGCAGCTTCAGACAAGTTTGCAGGCCGTGATAAAACCTGCACAGACAAACCTCGAATAAAGACAGAGGAAGAGGGGGCCAGGAACGTGCCTGCAGCGGTCAAACACGAGGAAGCTGAGCCCCAGCCAGCAACGAGCAGACAGAGCTCGCAGGCAGGCAAGGAAAAGGAGAAACCAGCTGAGCCGGTAGGAAAGCCTTGGGCTGACCTAATATTCGAGGAAGCGCAGCCAGACCCAGTTCAGGAAAAGCAGGGGCAGCAGACTACAGCAGGACTGCATCCCGTGCAGCAGCTGCAGCCGCGCAAAGCATTGGTTAGAAGAGGAGCTGGATCCACAGTCTTCGGCACACCACTGTCCAGTTTTCCACCCAGCGCAAACAGACCTGCACAGGCATCCAAGGAGGGATCTAGCAGCCAGATGCAAAGAGAGCCAGAGCGCTCCGAGGCTGGGGGAGTAGTGTGCGGCAATGAGGAGTCGGAAGGGCCGATTGGTTGGGCAGGAATTGTGCAGTGGGC
Source organism: Limnomonas spitsbergensis (assembly GCA_037349105.1). Classification (NCBI taxonomy): domain Eukaryota; kingdom Viridiplantae; phylum Chlorophyta; class Chlorophyceae; order Chlamydomonadales; genus Limnomonas; species Limnomonas spitsbergensis. Next base: position 631,874 of record JAYJMM010000094.1, on the reverse strand, counting down.
AACAGACCTGTGGAAGCAAGTGTGCTCCAGGACGTTCTTGCATTTCCAGGACCAGGTCACAGCCATTGAGGAGTTCAAGGCCCATCATCTGCGGGGATGGGCAACAAAGGCCATGTTGGGTATCCCCCACACAGGGTTGGACAGGGCGATACTGTTAGCCGCCCTTGGACAGGTATCCAAGGGAAGGGCGGAACACGAAGCAGCCAGGGCTGTTAAAGCCTTCGCAGATGAATGGTGCAACGAGGTCACAGGAGACCAGGAGGAACCTGGATCAGAACCAGAGGATGAGGAGGACCAGGCGTGGGAAGGATTTGAAACAGAGGCGCAGCAGCCTGAGGGGCGCAGGGAGGTGCAAAGATGGCAGCAGCAAGCGGGAGCCGCGCCAACACCAACACTCAGATCTGCAGCTTTCGAGGTCAACAGCGAGCCCAGCCTCAGAGGGCGGCCAAGGGGCAGGGAAGCGCCCAGAGCCAGCAGTCCAGCCGCCAGCGAAAGGGCGGAATTGACTAGCCGATCACTCGCCAGGATGGCAGAGCAAGGCACAGCAACACGCAGAGCAAGCAGGCAAGAGTCTTATGAGTTGCTGCGCATAGTCGAGGACAAAGAGAACGCATACCAGGAAACCCAGGTGGATTACATCAAGGAATTCCTGAGGAACAGGCAGTCAGGCACAGCAAGGGGAGTCAGGAGGAATGAGCATGCAGGCAGCGCACGGAGCAGTGGTCCAAAAATACAGGAGGCCAGAAAGGAAACACAGTCTGATTCCTATGCCAGGAATTTCACAGGCGGGACGCAGCCAGGTCGGCAGAGCCAGGAGCCGCCCAGGGGGCAGGCATACTCCAGGGAACAGCCAAGCCAGCAGAGCCAGGAGCAATCCAGGGGACCAGAGGATCACAGCAGAGGAGGGCGGCAGGAATGGCAAGGCCAGGAGCTGCCCAGGGGACAGGCAGAGCCCGGAAGAGCACAGTCGGGGAGGCTTGGATCTGACAGCAGACCAGGCAGAAGCGAATCAGAACGACCGCCACCCGAAGGAAGTAGAAGCGCGGCAGGCAGAGCGGGCAGACAGCCATCAAGAGACGCTCACAATCAGGATAAGGATTATAACAGACAGGACAGGTATCATTCAGGACGCAGCCCATCGAGGGGCGGCAGTGGAGGACCTGGGTCGCGGTCAGAATCAGTAGATTCGGGACCAGGAGGAACGGACAGACGCAGGCCGGGGGCCAGACAGGAGTCCAGCGACCAGGAAATGAAAAGGCTCGATCGGGAGCAGGCGAGGGTGAACCTGCAGCTGCAGCAGCAGATGGTACTGCAGCTGGCAGGGGTAGCCAAGGTCACCAAGATTCCAGCCATCCAGGGCAACGTACCAGTCCTGGATATGTCACACCCAGGCGCAGTTGCAGCCAGGAAGTATTGCCAGGCGTGTGGATACTGGGGATCGCACAACAGGTTGGCAATGTCAGATGACCAACCAGCATTGGCTGTTGTGGCAGGTGAAATAGCTGGATCATGCCAGTCGCCGTCAGCTATGACGTTGCTGATCAAGTCGCTGGTCAAGCTGTGGGACAGCAAGCCGGCCAGCATGAGGCCGCTGATGGCAGCCATCAGGGCAGCGCCCCACGCAGGAAACAGAATTGCCAGAGAGGTGGAGCGGATCGGACAGCTGTGGATAGCCCCAGCAGAGGAGCAGGGTTGCGAAGCTTCGCTACTCACTTTATGGATCAGGGTGGTCCAGGAGGAGGTGGGCAAGCCAACTTCAGAGGAGAGGACGGCCATCACCAACCTCAGGCTAGGAGTAAAGACTACCCTAGACCCAGACGTCAAGCCAGAGGAGACGGTGGAAGCATTTGCTCACAGAGTGCTGACAACGGCAGAGCTGCTGCAGATCTCAAGGGATGCGGTAGATCACTTCGGCAGAAGCCACTCGGTCTCACGCATGTTCCATGATGGGCTTCCAGCAGTTGCTAGAGCCAAGCTGAGCAAGTTTGTTATGACGGTGCCAGGGTACCTTAGCATGAGCGATGAAGACCAAATAGCAGTACTCACGCAGCAGGTGGTGCTGTGGGAGAGGTTTGCCCTGGAAATGGGTGACCTGGGAGGTACCGGCTTCAGGCAGATAACCAACAGCGGGCCTGGCCAGGGAGAGGCACAGCCCAACAGGGGCAGAAAAGAGAGAGCAGGACAGTGGGAGATGCGGACACGCCTTGATGGAATTGGGCACCCCGCAGGCTCAGCAGCAGTACCACAGATGCGGATGGATAGTAAACCCAGAGGAGTTACCTGGGCGGACCAAACGGGGGCGGCAAATTACAACGCTGAGGGTGTCTCAGGCGCAACCAAGGCATGCTACCAGTGTGGTAGCACGACGCACCTAGCCAGGGATTGCAGGGCGCCCAGGGCCAAGGATGAGCGCAGACCTATGCCCCTGGTTACAGACATCACACCTGGACCGGCCAGACAGCCGCAACAGCAGTATCCGCAGCAACAGCAGTATCCCCTGCCGCCAAGGCCGCAGCAGGGACAGGCAGCAGGCAGGCCGTATGACAGGAATCAGAACAACAGACAGTATCCCAGGCCGGGGCCTGGCCAGGGAGGTCAGGCGCAGCAGGCAGCCCACGTGTCTCACCTCAGCAATGCAACGGGGCAGGCTGAGCCAGAAGGATGGCACCAGACCATGGCAGAGATGCTCAGCGAGTCCGTAGCACTCATGACGCAGGTTGGGCTGGTACCCAAGCCTGCAGGTTTCAAACAGGCGGTTCATAACGCCCGTCCTAAGTCGTTTATGCCAGAACCTTTGCAGGAGGAGGAACCAGTGCCAGGATTCGTGGAACCTCCCTCCAGGAAGGGGGAAAGAGGCTGGTATTGAGTAAACTAGCTGACGATATGTCTGACATCCGCCTACAGGTGTTCAAGCTGAACGAGAGGCTTTCAGCGCTGTCCTTCACCACGATGCCCATGGGAGCAGACAACGCCGGCCACAGGGGTGAGACCAGTAACACCAGGCCAGAGGGTAGAATGGTGACAGCTGCACCCAAGCTGCAGTATTTCAAAAATGACAGAAGCAACCTGGAGCAGTGTGTGGGACTTATGGTCAATGGGAAGGTCCTGGTGGCTCAGAAAGCACTCATGGACTCCGCATGCACGTGCCATGTCATCACTGTCAATATTGCAGAGCAATTAGTTGCCATGGGGGCGGAGCTGGTGCGTACGAATGAGAAGATTCGTACCACAGACAATGCAGGAGCAGATCTGTATGGAGTACTGTTCATTTATGTGGTGTACGGATACGGAGGGCCCAATGCCATTATGGAGCCCACGGTGGTCAGGGTCGTTAAGACACCACCGGACGCATATGAGCACTTGGTAGGGAACCCAGAGTTTCTCAAGTATAACGGGGTCTTAGAGGCAGCAGGAAGGCTGACCTTACGGCCCAGGGAGGGCCCACAGAGAGCGCAAGGGGTCAGGGACCTTACGCTGCCACTAATGCGGGCATCCCCAGCAGGGGGGTACCAGGCAGCAGCAGTGGCATGGGCAGGAATTCAGTGTGGATTCGCAGAAAGAGAGGGGTGGCCAGCTGCAACAGCTGAAACAGAGCACGAACCGCTCTTACAGCATTCCATGGCCACACGCGCAGGTGCCGCTTTGAGAGCCGGACAGGACGCAGGACCCAGCTACCAGGGAAACCCTAGGCTACAAAAGCACAGGCTGGTGCCAGTCGAGACAGCAGTGGCAGAGGACGCCGCACCAACCGCAGAGGAGGTGACAAGAGCGCGCAGAGCCGTGAGAATCTCTGACAGCGAGAGAAAGTGCGTCAGGGACTTCATGCCAGCATGCTCCGACTACCCGTGCGCTTTGTGTGGAAAGCCAAACGAGCACTCGGCGGAGGAGTGTGAGAGGAGGATTCAGGTCTTTTCGCAGACCCCTGAAGCAGCGCCTGCGGTGCAGGCAGTGCCGCCTGCAGCACAGAAGAGGGGATATGGCACAGCGGCAGCCAGCAGAGCCGCGCAGGCAAATTCGGCGCGCAGCAGGGGAGAGCAGCAGCAGCAGCAGCAGCAGCAGCAGCAGCTGACAAAGGAACCACAGGTGGCAGGGCCCAGTGAGCAGCAGGCCAGCGACAGCAATTGTAGACAGGCGCAACAGCGGCAGCTGCAGGGGCAGCCAGGGGCAGCAAGGCCTCCCGCGAAATCAGCAAGCAGCGGCGATGACGAAGCGCATGAAGCAGAGGAGGAGGAGGAATGCAGCGTAGAGAAGATTCCAGAGCCAGGGACCAGCCTACAAGACGGGCGCATCGGCAGGCTGGCTGGGCAAGTTCCCGGGCTGAAAAAGGCTTTAAGGTGGAGAGAACGGCAAATGTGGAGGCAGTCAGCGGGAATTGTTGATTACCTAAAAGGCCAGCTGGCTGGGTGGAAGAGCATCAGGGATAGTCAGCAGGCCATGGCAGAGGTTCATCGGCAGTACATCCTGCGGGCAGATGAGCTGATCAAGCTGCAGGATGCCATGGGAACACAGTATTTGGGGGAGCCGCCAAACCGCGGGCAGCCGCTCCCATTTGAAGCGGATCCAGAGCTGGCGGGGTGCGTCAGGGAAATGATGGCGATCCCGTCCCCGTTGCCAGACATGGAGATAGAGTATTCCGGCAGGGAGGAGCCAAAGGAGGAACACCAGCAGCACGGTTCTGCTAGCAGCGACGATAGCGGCTCGGGGAACAGAAGGCTCCGACAGCGCAGCAGAAGCGCGCAAAGGGCCATCAGTGAGGAGCGCCAAGGGACGGTGCCTACGCCGGCAGCCAGGACCCAGCGGCAAGGCGCAGGGCGGCGCAGCAACAGCGAGGAGAGAAGCAGGGACCACGGGCAACGGTCACCAAGCAGGGACCAACCCAGGGGCAGGTCCAGGGAGCGGCGTCCAGAGGAGTTTGCCAGGCCTTACAGGCAGGGGCAACAGCACCAGCGAGGTCCAGGCCCGGGTGGAGTGTGCTTCAAGTGTGGTCAGCCAGGGCACTTTGCCAACGAGTGCACCAACCCGGAGCAGCCAGGGCTGGCAGGCGACAGGCCAGGGGCACCTGCAGGCCAGGCGCGGAGCTATGGAACATGGGGCCCAGGCAGGGGCCAGGGGGGGCCCATAGGGAGCCGGCGCAGGAACTTCGAGACAGCCATGGGGACTCCCAGCGCAGGGGACTTCCAGCAGGCAGCAGCAGGCCCCAGCGCGTGGCCAGAACCGCCAGCGCGACAGGAACCACCGGAGGGCGAGCAGCCAAGGTGGGAGGGGACAGGAGGCCACACGTGCTTCATGACAGGCCACATGGAAAGTAGCCAGGACAGGGGTGCCTACCAGGATGAGGTCAGTCAGGTAGAACCAGTTCAGGTGGCCCCCCAGAGGGTGCCAGAAGGGCAGGTAGCCAGTCAGGTAAACCACTGGGCAATGACTGTGGAGGCGTTAGCCATGAACCATTATGGGACTATGCCTGCAGGGTCGGCCAGATCCGTAGCACATGCGATGGAATTCTTGAAGGATCTCCAGAGAAGGGGGTGCCCAGCTCCGTGTGTAGGATGGCCGAATCTGATGCAGAGGTTCCTAGACAGGGAATAGGACAAGTATGATGAGCAGTGGGATGAGTTTGAGAGACGCGAGCGGGAGGCAGTACCCCAGCACAACGTAGACGGGTGGGAGACCGATTCAGGGTCCAACCTTTCAGCAGGCAGATATGAGCCTCAGGAACCCTCGCCCTTGCATGAGAGAGAGTTTGGCGTGTTCTGTCCAGGTACCCCGGAGGGCAATCAAGACACAGGCAGAGAGGTAGCGGGAGCAGCCACCGAGACAGGGGAGCCACCCAGAGCGGGGTCGCGATACCCAGCAGCCAGAGGGACCGCAGCAGGGAGCCAGCAGGACGCTATGGCAGGGCCCGTTAGGACCCATAAAAGCACTACCTCTCGGTGCAATGCTTGGGGAGGTATCGACGAGGACGGAGAGACGCAGCACAGCAGCGAGAGGGGAGGAAGGTCTGACGCAAGGGGCGAGGAAGGGCAGCTTGGCCAGTCCTTCAGCAGAGACAGGTCCTACAGCAGAGAACGCGTCTACATACAGCCGTTCCCGCAGTCGCTGCCAGCAGGAGAGCCCTTTGTGCAGTACTTCCGCCTGGGGGAAGAGATGCCAGGGGCGTCCACCTCCAGGGCTATGCTGACTATGCCAGCGGATTACAAGGACGGGCCATGTCGGTTGCAGAACCATAGGCTCCTGGGAGGCGGAGAGCAGACATGTGTTAACAGGGCAGCAGCCATGCAGGCAGTTGCCAGGATGATTTTCCCGTGGGACGCAGTGACAGCTGTCATGCTGGGCGCTGCGCTCAAAGGATACATCCAACCCAGCACAAATATGGCAGATTATATGCAGAGGGGATGGTCGCGGCACCCCATCTATGCATACTGCGTTAGCGAGATGGTGAGCCTCGCCATTGCAGCAGGCATCACAGCGGTGGATGCAGCAGGCTGGGCGCACCCGGACATGCCAGACATTGCGCCGGCCGAGGGGATGTGGCAGGGCGCGCAGCCAGGATTCATGCGCACACCGTGGGCGAGGGATTGTGTCCGTGAGCTGATGGGGCATCCAGCCCTCAGAAACCGCGCATTTTATGTGCCTGTCCAAGCCATGGGCGAGTACGAGCGATTTGTGGGAACAACAGAGCGGGCCCCAGGGGGAGCAGGGCTGTGTCACCCAGGCAGGCCAGGGCGGTGTGAGGCGACCATCGAGGCGTCCATCGTCATCCCCAGGACGGTCGCAGGACAAGCAGTGCCGTGGGGGCCAGCACCAGGGGACGCCAGGGCAGCCATTCCAGTCCAGCAGCTAGTAACTTACTACTATGAGGAGATGGCTGAGGAGGAGTTGCCCGTTTCATCGGCATGGATCCACATGCACGCGACTCGCGATGATATGCCCGTTTACCTGTTCGCAAGGCACCAGCAGGACGTGGCAGTCACTAAGTGCGCGTCAGTAGACGAGGCAGAGCTCCATGCCCATACCTACGCTAGGGGAGCAGACCCGACAGTGTGGACGCTCATGCTTATGGCACTGCAGAGGGTCCTGCTCCCAGGACAGCGGTCAGCGGCCATGCGGCATGTGTGGGGCGTAGAGGATCAGTGGGCGCCGACAGAGGTAACAGCCTGTCCAACATGGCCTTACGTGCCCCAGCAGACGCCAGCATCAGGAGCCATGTGGGAAGGAGAGGAAGAGCTGGCGCGCTCGCCGTTCGCAGTAGAACGCCTGGCAGCATATGTGCACCAGTGGGTGCGTCAAGAGCGGAGGGCGTGGCACGACAACAGGGCCAGCAGTGTGCTGCCCTATTGGCAGGCTGACGTCATAACGGCGCAGTTGTGGAGACAGGCGCACCCAGCAGGGGTGCGCACGCCGCACCCCCTGTTCAGAGGAGCAAGGGAAGTGAGCATTGAGGAGGAGTTGGAGGACTTAAGGAACCAGCCGAGTATGGGACAAGGGCTGGGGGGCAGGCGCGGCGCCTATGCAGAGGAACCAGCGGCTGCCACCAACGACCCTGTCCAGGATGGGGAGCCAGAATGGACCCAGGCAGCGTTTGTAACAATTGGGGCGGCAGCAGCCTCATGGGAGCTGCTGGAGTACGCGGAAGACTTGGGGGTAGCAGCACTGGAAGCTGAACCTCAGGGACGGGCAGAGCCCCAGGCACCCCTAGACATTGTCAGCACACAGCCCACGGAGGACTCAGACAGCAGGACTCCAGAGTTCAGCGGCGACGTTTCAGAGGGTCCACCGCCTCTGGTTGAGATAACCGAGTCAGATGAGGAGTGGCACGAGGGAGGAGCCATGCCCCCGGACCAGGATAGCGTCACCAGAGCAGAGGCTCGGGATGCAGAGGGCAATTATGTGCCAGCAGGCAGCGGCCCAGGACCAGGGAGTCCAAGGTACGGCATGGTGGGAGAGCTGCCACAGCTGAGGCGCGCGTGGGTACGCGGCATCTTTCAGGAGCGGGCAGCAATGGAGGAGCGTAGAAGCAGGAGGGCCGCTATACAGCTCGGTAACGGGATCACGATGGAGGAGGAGGCAAACCAGGTCACAGCGGGGATCGGCCATCAGCAGGCGGCAGACCAGCGCGCTTGCAGGCCCGAGGGGGCAGCAGCAGGCAGGAAGAGCAGCGGGCGCCCAGGAGACCCCCAGATCAGCCGGCCAGCACAGACAGCGGCACAGGGACCTTGGGGTGACCCAGCAGCGTACAGCACGGGACGCTGGGTTGCAGTGCTCAGGAACTTCGTAGATCAGCTGGACGTGCTAAGAAGGCAGGAAATGGGGCAGCAAGAGGCGAGCCAGGAGGCTAGCCTGCTGTTCCGACTTAAAATGCTGCCACAGCCCGATCCGGACCCCAGGATGGGAGGTTACAGCAGGGCAGTCAGGGAGCTACAGGAGGAGCTGACGGAGAGAGTATCAGCCCTCTACACGAGGAGAGCAGCAGGAGTGGACACCCAACAGCCGTCGGACAGCCGCAGCAGCCAAACCCAAACCGAGAGGGGCGAGGATCTCGCAAGGAGGGTTGCCGGCGCGCGGGACACCAAACGACGGGGCTGTGGGCAAGAGGAGCCCGTGGGTGCAGGCAGCAGCGAGGCTGTGCAGCGCGCCACCCACAGGCAGGAGAGGATGGCACAGTGCAGCACAGAACAGATCCCAGGAGCAGGGCCAGAAAGGGCCAGTGCGATTTGGGCTGACACTGCCAAGTTGCAAGGAAAGAATTCTAAGAAGGCCAGGCGACGCGCAGGAAAGGCGCAGAGGGCGGCCGCGGACAGGAACCGTGGCAGCAGACCAGGAATGGACTGCCCAGCCCTGCCACTCAGGATCAGCCAGGTAGACCTGGAGATCACGTGGGCCACAGGACAGCAGCTGCCAGCGCAGAATGCAGAGCCATGCGTTCAGCCCGCAGAACAGTTACCGCAGCAACCCATGAGGAAGATGACAACGTGCAGAGGACTCCTCACCTGTACAGCAATTAAAGGGATCCTTACGGGAACGCTCCAGCTGATACTGGTGTGGCTACTGCTGTCGGTGTGTGTGCCGGGGGCGCGAGCTACCGAGCAGGGAGTGAGAGGAGGAGGATTCACAGCAGGCCAAGGGGCTTTTGTGTCTGGAAAGGAGGCAGCAGCAAAGCTGTCGTCTGGATGGTTACGCCCACAGGCAGTCAGCCCCATGGGGGGCGCCAGCAGGAGGGGTGCATGCAGCCAGCAGGAGAGGTGGCACAGCGGCAACACCACTGGCGGGGAAGAGCTGCCCGCGGAGGACGACCCGCAGGCGGCTGTGGTGATTGACATGTTCCAGCCAGGGGGAATAGTGGAGCCACCTGCAGAGTACGTCAAGACCAAGGAGGGGTGGCTGCTGGGCAAGCATCCCGACTTCACTGCGGAGCAGCAGGAGAGCCTGGAGCAGAGCCTCCGAGATCGCCAAGGAGCATTCGCTTACTCCATGGAGGATCTACCAGGCTACTGCGGCACGCAGGGTGAGTTTACACTGGCTTTAGAAGACGAGGTCAGTTCGTGCTTTCAGAAGTCCAGGGATATGCCACCGCCTAAGGCAGCAATTTTTAAGGAAAAGTGTCAGCCGATGATTGAGGCAGGCATCATAGTCAAGGTGCCCCAGGGGGGGCCTATCAAGTTTGCGGCCAACTCAGTAGTAGCAGCCAAGAAGAGTGCTGAAACTGGGGAGTGGACAGACCATCGAATAGCGCACGATATGCGCAGGTTAAAGCTGCGTACGGCCAAGCAGGAATTTGCCATCCCCAGGATGGAGACTATTTTTCAGAACCTGGGCACTGCCAAGATATTCAGCAAGGTTGATCTCCGGTCGGGGTTCATGCAGATCCCTATAAAGGTCGAGGACCAGCCTAAGACAGCTTTCTGGATGGGACCTGAACTTTGGATGTACACAAAGCTCAATTTCGGTCTGCGAAATGGGCCTCCCTTCTTTCAGCGCATGATGGAAGAAGAGATTGCCAGGGCAGGCCTGAGTGCGTTCTGCGTAGCATTCATTGACGATTTGCTAGTGTACAGTGACACACCGGCAGAACACATCAGGCATGTGGAGCTGATGTTGGACATGCTCCACAGTGTAGGACTAAGGGCGCACCCCGACAAGTCCCTGTTTGGGTGTGCAACAGTAGAGTACCTGGGTCACAATGTGTCGGCCCAGGGGCTCACGCCGCACGCAGCTAAGATAGCAGCAGTTATGGCGCTGCCAGAGCCCGCATCGGTGAAAAACATTCAGGAGGTCATGGGATTCTTGAATTTCTACCGGTGCTACGTCCCGGACTTCTCAAAAAAGGCAGCATGCATCAACGCATTGCTGGTCCAGGGGGTCTCGTTTGTGTGGGGGCCAGAGCAGTCGCAGGCGTTCCAGTTGATTAAGACAGAGATGTGCGAGGGCGGGAGAGTCCTGCGCAGACCAGATTACAGTGGGACAGGGCCAGACGGCAAGGGGCCGCCAAGGCCGTTCTTATTGTACACAGATTTCTCTAAGCAAGGCATAGGCGCCGTGCTAGGGCAGTGTGATGACAGCGGGCGGGAGTATATGGTGGCATGCACATCCAGATCCCTGAACAAGAGCGAGAGGAACTATTCCTCGTTCCAGGGGGAGATGCTAGCCGCAGTGTATGCAGCACGCACATACCGCCACATGCTGTTTGGGTGCAAGGTGCATCTCATCACTGACCATGAGCCGCTCACTTACCTCATGGACAACCAGACGTTGGTAGGCCAGCACGCTAGGTGGGCTCTCATGCTTCAAGAGCTGGACATTACCATTGTCCACCGCTCAGGAGCATGCCACCAGAATGCAGACATCCCGTCCAGATCTCCCCTCCCATCCTCAGCTGACCGCACAGGGGCCAGGCTTGATACAGTCGCGCCCGAGCCAGCAGCCAGGGAGGAAGCAAGTGGGAAGCAGGTAGCTTTGCTCACAGGGTTGGGCAGAGTGAACCAGTGGCATGCAGACCAGATAGTGCGCATGGCGCAGGAGGGCAGAAGGAGAGTACAGATGTTGCGAGCTGCAGAGGCAGCTTGCGTGACAGCACCGGTGGGGCAGGAGATATCCTCTGCCGCCACTGACGATGATGAACAGGCGCAGCCTGTCAGTACAGCAGAGCAGGCGTTCAGCAACAGGGAGCGATCCAGGACGATGATCAGTGATGTTCTTGCTGACTTGCCTCGGGTGACGCCCCCTCATTCCCCTGCAGGCCTGGACACAGCGTGCCTGTCGAGTGGGGCTGTGCGGGCCATGGAGACCGAAGGAGTCGTCCTCTTCGAGCCTTTTGGAGGTATGTGCTCAGGGCTGGAAATGGTACTCAGGGCAGGTATCCCAGTAGTGCAGTACTTGTATGCAGATATCAGTGAGGAAGTCAGAGAGATCGCAGGGGGTCGCCTGTTGCAGTTGCACAAGAGATTCCCCCAGTTGCTTCCGGTCAGAGCGTTTGATAAGGCTTTCAGAGCGTTGCCGCAAGATGTGTATGCCATTACGGCAGAACACCTCAAGGAGGCGGGTGCCCAGGAGGGGCGCCAGTCGGTGGTTCATGGTAGCAGGCTGGGAGTGCCAGGACCTTTCGTCAGCTGGCAAGGGGCGGGGGCTCGCGGGAGAGAGAAGCAAGTCTTTCTTCCCGTTAGTCAAGCTGTTGGGTACTCTGCAGTTCCTGCAGGGACCTAGGCCGCCAGCGTACCTGATTGAGAATGCAGCAATGCAATTGAATCAGAAGAGTGAGAAGGCCAGTGTTGAGGCTTTTCAGGAAGTGTGCAGGATTCTGGGGACACCGGCGTTGTTTGACGCAGCGCAGGTGGGGTCTTACGCCCACCGCACCCGCAACTATTGGGGGAATATTGCCCCCGCAGCAGATATTGAATTTGTGATTCGTGCGTCGACCAGACACCACGAGGGGATTGTAGACGACATTCTAGACAAGGGCAGCAAGGCCCAAGTAGTATCATGTCCGGACAATGGGGGGTACCGCATCAATGTAACAGGGCAGCCCAGGAAAGCGCTGCCGTGTTTGATGGCCACGCCCTCATCATATGCTTTCCGGAACGGGCAAAATGGGATGGTGTACAGGTCCATGGGGGACTTGCAGGAGCCCAACGCAAACGAGCGTGAGCGCGCCATGGGGTACGCTGTGGGGTCCACATTGCCGCGCCCAGACTTCCCAGAGGCAGCCAGACGGGCAGCCTTGGGCAGGTGCATGGATTCATGGGCACTCAGTGCATGGCTCAATGTGGCACTTGAGTGTGCTAAAATCATGCCAACAGAATTGACGCGCAGGGCAAAGCTGCCAGGCCAGGACAGGGACCCAGTGCTGGGGGCGACTTTAATGTCCAGCCACTATGCCCTTGCTACTGCAGGAAACGCGTGCTCTGGCAGCGGAGAAGCGGCCGCGTCATACAGACAGTGCCTGGGAGAATCGGCCGCGGCAGACTGGGCCGACGCGGCACAGGAACCAGGTGGGAACGCGTCTGAGGAACAAGTTGATGCTGGAATCAAAGTAACCAGGGAAACAGAGAGTGAGAAGGACCAGCCAGGTTGCCCTGCAGGACCGTCGGCTAGGGTTGATGTGTGGGCAGATGAGCCCGTCTTGAGGTTTCTCCGTGAAAAGACTTATGTCCAGGGAACAGAGCTAGGAGAACAGACTCGAATACAGCGCAGAGCAGCGCCATTCCAGTGGGAATCAGAGAGGGGAGGAGTCCTGATGAGACTCATGCCCGATGGTAGACGTTGTGTGGTGCCCAGGCCAGAAGACAGGCTAGCAGTGATCCAGACAGCGCATGCAGGTACGGGCCATTTTGGCAGCCACCGCACGGCTTTCATGGTCATGCAGCAGCATTGGTGGCGGGGGCTCCGAGCAGCGGTCAAGAAGGCGGTGCAGGAATGCGGTGTGTGTGACAGGGCCAGGGCGTCCACATTCAATCACATACAGCCCAACCTGCACCCGCTACCCATTGAGGGGTTGTTTTTCAGGTGGGGAGTGGACCTGTGTGGCCCGTTCACGACCACGTCCAGGGGAAATCGGTTTGTGATGGTGTGTGTGGAGCATTACCCCAAATGGGTGGAGTTGATCCCCATTCCAAGCAAGGCGTCTGATGTGACGGACTTGGCATTCTTTCAAAATGTTGTTGCACGATTCGGGGGATGCGCAGAGGTGGTGACAGACCAGGGAACAGAGTTCCAGGGTGAATTTCAGGACATGTTGTTGGACTGCTTCATTGACCATCGCACCACTTCTGCCAACCACCCCCAGGCAGACGGGCTTTCAGAGCGGGCTGTCCAGACCCTCAAGGCAGGCCTGCGCAAGTGCTGCGAGGAAGGCAGCAGCGACGAGTCCTGGGACAAGATGGTGCCCTGGGTAGCCCTCGGCTTCCGATGCTCGCCGCAGCAGGCCACGCGCATGGCGCCGTACGAGGTGCTGTTCGGACAGAGACCCACCTTCCCCTCCCGAGTGGGGGCGGACCTCTGGAGCACAGCCAGGGTTACAACAGCAGAGGAGGCAGCAGACCTGCTTTTGGCTAGAGTGGCCAGGATCAAAGAGGCACTGCCAGTCGCGGGTGAGCATCTCAAAATTGCGCAGCACCGCGACAAGCTGCGATATGCACGCATTCGTGGGGGAGGGTACGTTCCCCAGGTCAGGCGTTTTGCAGAGGGAGATTACGTGTATGTGAAGTATTCATCTGAGCGACGTAGCCTCGATCCCAAGGCCAGGCCTGAGATCCTCAAAGTAAAAACACTGGGGGCGACGGGAACTTTGGTGTTGGAAGGGGCAGATGGCCTCACAGTTACAGAGAATGCAGTCAATTGTTCCCCATGCCACTTGCCCAACCTCAGGGGAGTGGTTGATTTCAGTAGTACCAGACCCAATAACAGCTTGTCATGCGAGGTGTGCCAGCTGCCCGATCGCGGAGAGGTGATGCTTTTGTGTGATGCCTGCAATACAGGTTGGCACATGGACTGCTTGGTACCAGTACTCGAGGAGGTGCCTGAGGGCGAGTGGTTGTGCCCTCACTGCACGCCGGAAGACAAGGGAGCTGGGCCCGCTGCAGTAGCAGGGCCCCCCACAGAGGAGCGCAGTTTACAGGTCCAGGGGCGACCGAGCCCAGCAGCCAGAGCGGCTGCCAGGACAGCCCAGGAGGCCGACGTCTTGGACAGGCCTGAGGTGGAAGTCATGGCCACCAAGCCAGCTACAAGGCAAATGGAGCGGGGCATCGCAAGACCAATGGCGAACGGGTTGTATGACATCTCGTACACCACTGGCCGGGGAGAGGCCAACGTCACCCCGAGAGCAGTTACAAGAAGGGCCAAGGTGGTCAAAGAAGCAGCAAGGGAGGAAGAAGAGTCAGCCTTTGAGGATCTTACCGGGACCTGAAGCCCGGAGCGGCAAGGCCGCTGAGCACGTGACGTCACCCACGCCATAACTGGCAAGGAGCGGGCAGACGCCTACAGAGCAAAAATGCAGATGCAGCGCGGCTTGTCCTATCTAGTACCCGGTAGGCAGTGGGCCGGCAACCAGCGGACCGAAGACGGAAGATGCAGGAGTAGAGTTACGGCAGCTTAATGAAAATTTGTTTCTCACACACCATAGCAGCAGGGCTACGGTAGTACATATGTTATGACAATGATGAGCGAGGAGAATTAGTCAACTCGGGCAATGATAGCACAGTAGGAGGCGGATCACGCTGCTACGGCGCACAAATCCTGTGGCCATTAAAGACCAGGCGGCTATGGCGCAGTGGGGCGAGAGCAGCGGGTGTTCTTCGCTTGACCTGATAACTTTGAAATTTCTCTGTTTGCTAGCCAGTAGTGGGCTGAACAGCTTGAGTTTGTAGGGTTCTGCGCATTGCGCTTCAGCTGAGACTCGGTTAATTTTTATTTCCAGATTTGCAGAAGGCCTGAACCAGGCAGATTTGTAGAAGGCCTGAGCCAGGCAGATTTGTAGAAGGCCTGAACCAGGCAGATTTGTAGAAGGCCGGAACCAGGCATATTTGCAGATGATGATTTGAGCTTCTACGTACATATTTTTCAAGAAGTTCTTTCAGTACCACCCCTTTCTCCGGCTCCCCGCGCATGCCTGGAGGGCTTAACGCTGGGGAGCGGGGGGCGAGTAAAGTAGTAGGGGCGGTACCCACGAGACGGAGACTTCCAGACAGAGATATCCAGTTAGGGACTTCCAGTTACAGTTATCTTGTTAACAAGCCCTTGTCTGAAGTACAAGGAGCATGAGTGTACGGTGATGTACCGTATTTGTGAGTAGAGGACACCTCTCTAAGGTGTCCTGACCGGAGTTTACGGTATTTACCATAGTATTGCAGTTACTGCTTTATGGTGCGACAGCTGTCACAGTATATTACAGTATACGTGACAGAACCGTTTAGACCGCAGTTAGCGGCCTCGGGGACTCCGCAGCTTCTCTGCGGAGCCCACGGATTTGAACTGAGACCTAGAAACCCGCTTACGCAGGATTAGTTTGACAGGTTCTACCGTACTCTGAACTGGGCCTGCCGGGTCCCTGTATCCCGGCAATTGCCTTGGCTAGTCACTTCGTCCCTTTCTAAAGGACAGACCTCTATTTGTAACAAGCACCGGCCGTCTTCGAGACCCGCAGCTTTCATATAAGTCAGTACCTTAACTCGAGTCAAGACTACCTCAGCCTCAGCTGAGATAGCTGGAGACAAGTACCTAGCTAAGAGGCCCGAGACCCTGCCGAACAAGAAGTACGCAGTCCACGTCCCGACACCCTCACCGCGAGAAGCGCGGTAAGTGCCCTTAACATAGCCCAGCTGGATCGCGCCCAGACGGCCAGAAGGCCTGTGCTCCCTTAGTCAATTGCCATACAACCAAATAGCCGGCTTCGCTGCTTAACTCGCTGAGCACTCGCAGCCAGTGTGTAGTCACTGAGCCTGCCCGTAGGCGTCCGTCACTGCCGTGAGGAAAGAAGTCCGCCACGGACCTGAAGCGCACATCGCGTAGTAAAGTAGTAGGGGCGGTACCCACGAGACGGAGACTTCCAGACAGAGATATCCAGTTAGGGACTTCCAGTTACAGTTATCTTGTTAACAAGCCCTTGTCTGAAGTACAAGGAGCATGAGTGTACGGTGATGTACCGTATTTGTGAGTAGAGGACACCTCTCTAAGGTGTCCTGACCGGAGTTTACGGTATTTACCATAGTATTGCAGTTACTGCTTTATGGTGCGACATGTGCAAGCACTCAGACTTCTCTCACGATGAAGGCTGCCTGGTACACCTCGCCTTCAAAATGACGGCAGAGAAGAGGAAGAAGATGATGCCTCCTGCGCAGGGCGGCCGGCCAAACCGGAAGGGCTAGAGCAACAGCTAGCCCGCCCTCCACCACTGACTTATGGGGATGAAAGGTTTGTTAACCTCCTCGATTTCAGTAGGATCCAAGATCTGACTGGTAGTCCATTCACCATGGATGCCTTCAGTGACAATCAGGGAGACAATGCCATGTGCACTTCTTATCGCTCACCTAACAAGTCATTTTTTAAACAAACGTTATGTAATAATCATTTATGGATTAATCCTCCATGGCCCATGCTTATGCCGGCTATTGAATATTATTTTAAACAGAAGGGTCAAAATCAGTCAGTCAGATTTAACTATGCAATTTGAATGCACCCTGAATGGGGCTCTCACTGTGTGCACCTTGGACTCAGGGGCTACTCGTAGTTTTATCACCTCAAGAAAAGCTAAAGCGATTGGTCTTGTCACCGTACCGGATCACCATATCGTAGAATTAGCGGATGGCTCTTTTGCTACTTCCACAGCTCGGTGTCAAGCAACACTATGCATTCGTTCCGAAAATGGGGTGAAATACAAACACCAAATTAATGCATTTGTTGTGGACTTAGGTCCATCTTTGGATGTCATTCTTGGGGATGATTGGCTTCTAAAGCAAAAAGCCATAATCTCATACGAACACTCTACTTGCTCAATCAAAAACAAGCAAGGTAATGTAATCGTACTCACGCCGATTCCACAAGAGAAACCGGTGGTTCCATCCAACCCTATGATAAATTATGTTCAAATGAAACGACTTCATCGTAAAGGAGCAAAGTTGTTTGCGGTCAATGTGGTTGACACGGGTGTCAGTGCTACAGATTGTACTGATTTGCACGAACCAGAACTCACTGATCGGCCGTCACATGTTGATTTCTCCGAAGATCTCACACCCAGCATTCGCAATGTACTGGTTAAATACAAACATATTTTCCAGGATAGTGTACGCATGCCAGACCAAACAAACACTTTACCTGTTCTCATTGAACTTAAGCAGGACAGCACACCCGTGTTTCGCCCTAGCTATCGCCTCAGCCCAGCTGAGCGATTAGAGGTCGAATCACATGTCGGTGACCTTCTAAAAAGGGGGCTAATACAACCCAGTACTTCTCCATGGGGTAGTCCAATCGTATTTGCTGCCAAACCCGATGGTACTTTGCAATTTACCGTAGACTATCGGTTACTTAACGGACAAACTGTACCCATGAAAGGGCATCATCCAAGAGCGGATGACCTTTTTGATAAGTTACAAGGATGCAAATATTTCTCTTCCTGTGATTTAACATCAGGATACTGGCAGTTGCCGTTACATGCAACGGATATACCAAAAACACAATTCATAACGCCCTTCGGGACTTACGCATGGAAAACTCTACCGATGGGCTTAACAAATGCACCAATCGGCTTCCAATCATTTATGAATCGGATTTTCCGGCCATTAAACCATTGTGTTTCAGTTTATCTCGATGATACAATCATCTTCAGTAAAACAATTGAAGAGCATACTCAACACTTAGAAGAAGTGATGAAAATACTGGATTCCAATAAATTATACGTCAAACTAAAAAAATGTACCTTCGAACGGCCAGAGATTAAATTCCTGGGCCATATCGTGGGAACAGACGGCATTAAAGTCGACCCATCTAAAGTTGAGGTGATTAAAAATTGGCCAGTACCAGCAACCGTAAAAGAAGTTCGCTCTTTTAATGGTTTAACAAATTATTTCCGCAAGCACATTGCGCAGTATGCGGCTATGGTTGCACCACTGACACATTTAACCAGAAAAGACATTAAGTGGAATTGGACATCAAATTGCCAACAAGCATTTGACAAAGTTAAAGCAGCATTAATTGCAGCCCCAGTTCTGGCCATGCCAGATTTTAACAATCCAGTGGAAATGGAAGTAATTTGCGATGCATCTATTCAGGGCATTGGGGCGGTCCTTACTCAATTTGGCCGTCACATCGCTTTTGAGAGCCGTAAATAAAGTTCTGCTGAACTAAATTGGACAACAGGTGACCAAGAATTATGGGCCGTCGTCCACGCTCTTAAAACATGGCGTTGCTATTTGGAAGGAATTGATTTTAAAGTAATCACTGATCATAATCCTCTCATTCATTTGCAAACACAGCCGACACTCTCGCGAAGACAGTGTAGGTGGAGTGAATATTTGCAGCGTTTCAAATTCAAATGGGAATGGCGGCAAGGCGTTACAAATGTAGCGGATCCCTTGTCCCGCCACCCATCATTTAACAGTACTTTGGCCATGATAGTGACGAGAGGTAAAACCTTCATCCTACCAGAAGCTTTATCCAAAAAGAAGCGCAGACGGGAGACTGTGGGGTCCCCAGATCTGGAGACAATTGTTGAGGAGATTCATCAAGATCTACCGACGGAAAAAACTGATATTTCTGACGTCTTAGCACGCGGAGAAATCACGCCTAGTACCTATATATAGTGACAGACATCACTCAACTATTGCGACACGGCTATGACAATGATCCATGGTTTGCACTTCCTGAGAATCTAAACAAACTCAGTCATAAAGATGGCTTGTGGTGGAAAAACCATCAACTGATGGTCCCGCATGACGATGAAATTCGTAAACAAATCCTATATGAGATGCACGATGCACCATACAGTGGACACGGGGGTTTTACCAAAACGTACAGAGCTGTTACTCGCATGTTTTGGTGGCCACAAATCAAGGACTATATTAAAAATTATATATCCACTTGTGCTTGCTGCCAACGCAATAAAAGTTCAAACCAGCTACCAACAGGCTTATTACAGCCCCTGGCCATACCCGCAGCTCCTTGGGACTCGGTTAGCATGGACTTTATTCAACAGCTCCCCAAAACAAGGAAAGGCTTTGATACCATCATTGTGTTTGTCTGTCGACTTACCAAAATGGTTCATTTTGCTCCTACCAAATCCACCATTGATAGTGCGGGCACTGCTCAGCTCTTTGTGGATACGGTATGGAAACATCATGGCCTTCCCCTTGATATGGTTTCGGATCGAGGCTCCGTATTTACGGGTAAATTCTGGACCGAGTTGCTTCGCATCATCGGTACCAGCCACAGCCGATCTACTGCATTTCACCCTCAAAGTGATGGTCAAACTGAAAGAGTCAATCGAGTACTGGAAGATATGATCAGGCATTATGTCGGTCATCTCGAACATACAGAATGGGACTGTTGTTTATCAACTGCAGAATTTGCAATCAACAATTCTTACCATGAATCTATTGGTACAACTCCATTTCGATTAAATCATGGACGTGATCCACGTCTCCCTCTTACGGTTATGCCTGGAAGTACCAAAGTACCTATTGCTTCAGCATTTGCAGATAAAATGTCTGAAGGTTTATCTGAGGCTAGAAAGTTTCTCGTTGCCGCTCAGAAGCGTCAGAAACTCTATTATGACCAACATCACAGGGATGTTTCGTATAATATTGGGGACATGGTCCTCTTGAATACTAAACATATTCATTTAAAAAGAGCCGCTGGCCGGCGCAATACTCCGAAACTATTGCCTAAGTGGATTGGACCTTTCCCAATTTCCGATACTATCAAAGGCACGAACTTGGCATACAAACTTGATTTACCAGGTACTCTACGTATTCACCCGGTTTTTCATGTATCCAAGCTCAAACCACTTCAAACTGACGGGCGGGTGCAGCCGCCGGACCTTGTCATGATTGATGGGGAACCCAATTTCGTCATCGAACGGATTTTGGATCATCGAAAGAAATCCAAATCACGTCGATCCAATGAATTTTTGGTCAAATGGAAAACATTTGGTCCTGAGCATAATTCATGGGAGCCTGAGTCCTCGGTCACACGTGATGCAGAGGGGGCCACACTCAAGGCCTACTGGGATTACATTGACACTACAACCAATGTTCTTTCTTGAGCTTGTGCTAGCTACACATTGCTCTCTTCTTTCAGGTGATGCTGCAGCATACATCCTGTAATTTTCGTGCTGCAATACACGTTAACCAAATCAGTCTAACCTCCAGGGTCAGTGTCATTATGGGACGCCATATGCACTATCAACAATCCCTATTTCCTACAGATCTTTCATCCTCTCAAAAAGGGGGTTTGTTCTAAGTGGGGGGTTACGTAGCGTTCCTAAAGCTACTAGGTCTGAGATGGAATACTGATGTACATGCGATGTACATCTGGACTGTGCAATGGATGATATACCGCATCCTAAGGAGGCACAAACAGTATAGAGCGAGGCGGTGCTCTTTACAACATAACTATTATAGTACATCTGCACCAGGTGTGCAGGTTGCTATAGAAAGATACTTGTATAACAAGTGGTGAAAGACGCTTGTATAACAGGAAGTTTCAGGGTTGTTTCCGGGTCATTTTGAACTGAAACGCCTCACCTGGGAAAGGTCCCAGTCACTTAAGACCACCAAGAGTCATACAGTACGTCTCTTGTTTTTCCGCCCCCCCCCTCCCCGGAAAGACCAAGTGTAACAGAGTTGGCACGTCCTAAGTGCCATGCTAATGATAGATAGAGATGGTAGCTAGGATACCATGCTCTTAGGTTTGCTAGTTGTGTATTTCTCTGCACAGACTGAAGATGTTATCTTACGGGCGTATTCTAGTTAGAGGCTTACGCCTCACTCTATTGTGTAAGCTGTCGGTAGCTAGGCTAGCTTTATTCCTTCAAGACACTTTCTTATCCGAATCTTGCGTGACTGTTTAATGGCCTGCCTTGGCCTTCTTATGCTGAGACTCTGTTGCTTCGTGATCATATTGTATGCCGACTCTTGTTGCTCCACGATTGTATCAAGATGTAACCAGCGACTCTCCACCGTGTTCCCGACTCCCCGGTCTCCGCTTCCTCTCCCAGCATTGACAGATAAGAGATACAAGTGAGGGCAGTATTGTCTGCCCTGCTTCATTTGGTTTAGAGCTGTTCGATCCTTCCTGTCTTCCATGGCCGTGATGATTTGTGACCTACCGGTATCATGCTCCTACTATTGCCAAACGTCGCCACTGGCCAAACTGTCGCATCTGAACAGATACACGTTGCTTGCTGTCGCTACTTGGTTTAGGACAAGGTACTCGCGTGCGCAATTGCTTGACACCCGGTCATGCTTATGCGCCTGCTTGCGACCATAGGTCAGGGCTAATCATCGGTACTTGCTTGCGGATTTGCTTGACACCCGGTCATGCTTATGCGCTTGCCTGCGACCTCCAGCGACCGTCGTACCTCATCAGCCATGTAGGCAGTTGCATGGCTGTAGGGTTCGCAGTGCCCGTCCCGTATGGAAACTGCGTAATCTCGATAGGTGACTCGACTGGCAGGCTGAACTTCATCGTGAACTACAGTGTGAGACTTTTTGAATGACCGGTCAGCGCAACAGCCAGTGTCGGCGACATGAGCTCCTATCTAGCAAGTAGTTACTCTATCGCAACGAGCCATGGGTGCTGAATTGGCATTTCGTTTTAATTTCATTTCGTAACGACGTGGTTTGAAGATGAAGGGAGTATGGAACCCAGATTCGGCACGCTCGGGTTTCCGATTTTCCAGATTTTTTGATTCCGTCCAGATTTTCGCCCTAGTTCTATAAGTCCCTTGTGGCCGTCTCTTCCATACAAATCAAAGAACGACGGGCAAAGCAATTCCCATCAGAACCCGTGGCGTAGATCTAAAGAGTTGTACACTACTACTCAAACCCCCTGTTTTGGTAGGTAGGTGGGGTCAAAACTGGTAGGTTTTCTTACCGATTTTGGCTAACCTACCAAAAGTTTTGGCTGTAATTCCCTGACCTACCAGAATTGGCTTGCACCTACCATTTCTTGCCCAGTCCCCTACCAATTTTTTCAAAACCTGCCATTTTTGTCTAGCCTCTTACCAAAGAATGCAGAACCTACCATTTCATTTCCAGCACTTTGACAACTAAGTGCCTGCAAAATCTACCAGATTGCCTCGAGGTGAATTGCCAACGAGGCCGAGTTCCTTACAAGGCATGACCATCCAGTTAAATACGTGATGCCCTTCATCTTTATTTATAATAGTGCGCCGGCGGCAGCTTTTATGTTTGAGTAGGGCCATCACGAAGTCATTGATTATTAAATTGCCAATATACCTGGAATGGAATCCAGATTTTACCGGAAGGCAGCATGCATTTTACCGGTAGGCGGTTCACATGTATGTCCTAGCGCTAGATGCTTCAACATTTCGGACGGTTGATGCCATAAGCATACCTGATCCCAATTAATGATTGTCCCACATACTACGTGAACATAATAAAACTTGTGCGAAGCCATTTGCTATCCTAAAGAACAATGTTAACCAAATCAAGCCATGGGGGCAGAAGAGAACAACGCTCGCGTATGCATCATGTACATGGTAGGCCTGATGTCACAAGCAAAGAGGGGACGCAACCTAGTTAAACAAAGCCCCCTGCCAAGGGCAGTGCCAGTAATTCAGCATACGCATGTTTCGTAGCAAGCTCCTCAAATAGTGGCCACCTTGCGGGCAAAAACAAGCAGTGTCTTTTGAGCATGGCTACCAAACATGCTGACAGTGAATGCCTCCTCATGCACAAACATAGTGTTGGATGAGGCATTATTCAAAGCACTGCAGATGGGTCCCGCCGTCATGAAGACATCCCCTGAGGACTTGCCAGGGCTGCAAATGAACACCTGCACCATGGGATCATTCCCCACTATGCCAAAAATGTGTGCGCGGTCAACCTCTGTGAATCCATCGCAGAAGCAAAAGACGGCCTTCTTTAATGCGGGAGTGCCCCCGTCACCAACAACTTGGAGAGTGGGCAACGTTGCACAGTCACTCAGATTGATGCCGTAACTGACGGATGTGCGAGCGGGGGGAATGTGGTGAGCTGATAGAACAGCCTGGAATCTGGAAGATACCTCTGACTGGCCTTCATTCTTCAACTCTACTCCCACAGCCAAGGCAGCCCCATGAGCAATGCAGGCAGCCAGAAATGCCCCACTGCCAGCACCCAGGTCAACCGCTTCCCACGGCCTCCCTCGCATGCGAGATGTGAATTGCTGCAGTATACGAACAAGAGACCCCTCTGATGGCGTACCACTCATGCCCCCCCCTCCTCCCCGCTTTCTCCCACGACCCTGCCTAGGAAATCTGCGGGATGGTGGCACTAGAAACGGATGCCTAAACAATGAGATTTCATATGTTTGGGGTGGCCCAGCATCCCCAAGGCCACCCAATGGCCGGTTCATGCTCATTATGTCATGCAAGTATGAAAGCAAGTAGAGTGAATATTCATTTGCATACAACTGTTGGAACAATGCGATGCATCCCCGCAAATCGCTTACCTTCATCAAAGCCTTTGCTGTTGCCGAAACCAACACCTCGATTCATGGGTGCAACTGGACAGTTGTCTCTGGGGCTGGCACCTGCTGAATATGTAACTCAATTATTGGCATGCAGGAAATTGAGAAATTGCAGGCCTGACAACTGAAGGCCGGATTATTCCCCTTGAAATGTTTACCTCTGAGCCGGCAGCAACCTCAATGTCCACAGGCAGCGCTGACGAGGCTCCAGGGGGCGCACCCGAGGAGGGAGGAGGGTCACTCAACCTGCGTAGAGAGAAAGGCAGAGAGGTGAGACAACTTTTGGATCTAAACGCATGCTGGAAATATTCCCCTTGAAATGTGTACCTCTGAGCCGGCAGCAACCTCAATGTTCACAGGCAGCGCTGACGAGGCTCCAGGGGGCGCACCCGAGGAGGGAGGAGGGTCAACCTGCGTAGAGAGAAAGGCAGAGAGGTGAGCAACTTTTGGATCTAACTAGGCTAGATGCATCAACTTGATGGTGGGGCAACTCACGGAACCCGGTCATAAGCAATTGTTAGATGTGCCCCAGAGTGCACACATTTGTTTTGAGGGAGAAGGAGAGATGGGTCAGCTGATGGGCATGAGAGGAGTTAATGCCGTCCGTCGAGCTAGGACCATTGACAAGCCGGCGAAGAGTAATTGCCGTGCATCGTCTTGGGACCACTGACCACAATAGGCCGAGTAGCCTCAACACCTTACGGTTATGTCAAGACAATGTTAAGTTTCGAGACGTAGTATTACATGTCAAGACAGAGGTTTCTTTGCACGGAGATGAGGTGTTCCTAGAATCAGCCCGATATCACCGCCCACGGGATCCTTGCGTGATTCGTCTTGGGTATTCCACTTCTAACAGCCCCGTTGTGGCACGCTAATGGATTAAGGATTTTCCTCCTCTAGGTTGCGGATAGTGCTTTAAGCCATCCAGACTTTTTCGGCGACATCTAGAACATGGCTTTGACCCAAACGGCAGTTTGTCTTCGCGCGTGTGTCACCATGCCATCTGATCCGGAGTTCTAATGCACTCTCACCGTAACTGGCCGAGATGAGCTCGCAGAGAGATGAAGATGTTCAGCTCACAACATGAATGCACTATCATGGTTCATGGTTGTATGTGCCGCATACGATCTGCAGATCTTGCATATGCGGCACCGGCTGATTGATGGCTTATGATGTTAACACTTCCGGCTGCGGAGCGCGACAAGCGAGCAATTGCCTCACGCGTATTTTAGCGGCCTTAGCTTCATCATCTGGTGGATGAGTTTTGCAAAGCACATCAGTCCATCAGGCCAGGTTGCGGCAGAGTAACCAAGCCATAGCTTGGGTTTCGTACCAGGGTACACCCTCGCTCCAGGCAGGAGAGTCATTATCCCTGGCCTGCCCCGTCTGGTGAGATGGGGGGTGATATCGTGTACTATGTTGCACTTTATCCATTCATGGGTTGAGGATTGATTGCGTTCTACGCATTTGCTTGTAAAGATTTTGAGCATGCCTTCATGCATCGCTTCAACATCTATCCCATGGCCACGCTACCTAGGTTTTTGTAGTTCCTCCGGAGTCGCTCTCTAGGATTTATGCATAGCCTCCACCACCAGTTACGTCAGGATTTTAGAGGAGCGGGAGCCTGCCGTCAGTCCCGGGGGAAAGGAAATTACGGATTATGTTCAAGAAGACGAAGAAGACGAAGATGGAAATGAAGACGAGTAATTACGAGCTATTAGATGGTTGAAATGCTTACTACGGCGTGATGGAAGGTAGCATACCTACTGTTGTTAGGCTCCGATGTGCTCGATATGTTGACGTCCTTCTGTAGTTCCCATGACATGATATTTTACAAGCAAATAATTTTATGACTTTTGAGAAAATGAATTAGTGATGGGGGCGGCCATGCATCCCGCTGATTCTCTAAAGCGGGCTACCGTCTGTTACCCAAATTGAGCTCGAGGAGTTACGCCGCGGCCCCTCCACCGTAGGTGGAGGGCCGCAACGGGCCTCAACATCAGACGGCAAGCCGCTCAAATGTTTTGTATTTAACATATTTTCGCACAACTGTTTAAATATAGGTGATTGCAATCTTTTGACTGTACATAAAGGACTATCCTCAAAAAAAGGGGCACGCCACGGCCCTCCACCGTAGGTGCAGCAGAGCCGCGGCGTAACCCTCTCGAGCTCAATTTGGGTACCAAATGGTAGAGGCGTAGCCCCAAGAATTAAATTTGGGTCCCAGGACGGTGCACGTCTTTAAAGAGTAAGCGGAGCCCCCCTTTGGGGGAACAAAGCATCCCGGGATGCTTTGTCACTCCACCTTTGGTGCAGCAGAGTAGACCCCGGGTAACCCTTCGAATTAAATTTGGAGGTAGAAGCGCGCGTAGGGGGCTCCGCTTCTTCTCCAACTCGCGTGTAGGGGGCTCCGCTTCTTCTCCAACTCTTTAAAGACGCAGACGCGCTTCTACCTTATGGGACCCAAATTTAATTCGAAGGGTTACCCGGGGTCTACCCCACCAAAGGTGGGGTGACCCCGGGGTTCCCCCTTTGGGGACCCTTCTGCTGTGCTTCAACTCTTTAAAGACGCAGCAGCAAGGCGGGCCCCCAGAATTAAATTAGGCCCCCTGACAGGTAAGTGGCCCAAAACTAGCCCTCCACTACGTGTCCCTCCGCGTAGTGAGGGGACCTCGTCTGCAAGCAGACGAGGTCCCCTCACCTAGCGGAGGATCACCGAAACCCGCACCCCCCCCACTGTGGGGGGTAGCGGGTTTTGGTGAGAGGGTGCTAGTTTTGTTACACCGCGAATTAAATTGGGGTTCCCGGGCGTTACGTGGCCCAAAACTAGCCCTCCGCTTCGCGGAGGGTGCTAGTTTTGTAACACCGTGAATGACATTGGGCCCCCCGGACGCGTCAGCGTCTTTAGAGAATTGAAGCGGCAAAGGGGACCCAAATTTTATTCGAAGGGTTACCTGGGGTCTCCTCCACCAAAGGTGGAGTGACCCCGGGGTTCCCTGCGGGCACCCCGAGCACCACGCCTTTTAAGACGGGTCCCGATGATTAAAAAAAAGCTTGAAAAAGCCCGTTAAAGTGACAATTAATATATTGAATCTCAACAATCAGTAGGTAACCAACATCCTTATTAAACGTCTTTAAAGAGTAGGTGAAGTAGCGAAGCCCCCCTCACCTACTCGTTAAAGACGTTTATGGGGGCTCCGCTTCTTCACCTACTCTTTAAGGACGTGATGCGTCTTTAGAGAATTGGAGGGGCTCCTTTGCCTCTCCAATTCTCTAAAGACGCGGAGGTGCGACGCACACTTACCGGTCAGGGACCCAAATTTAATAAGCACTATAGGGCAGTCGGCGCGATATCAGCAGAAGAATTCTAAGGGCCTTGCCAGGTGGACAACGGAAACACCCTGGAATTTTTCCGAGGAGGGGGGGGGGGCCCGGAAAAGAAGCCGATGCCGTACGTAAAGGTACGGCATCTAAGCATCCCGGAACTTTTCCGGGGTGCCCGTTTCACCTCGGAGAGACCCCGGAACTTTTCCGGGGTCAATCGGAAACGGGACTGTTATCAAGCGGAGGTCGCGCGTTCGATACCTGCCGGTGGCAGAAAAGTAATTGCAGACCGTGCGTTATCGCACTGACACGCCGATGGTTGTTTGCATCCGAAAGACAACAACCATGAAAGAGAGCGAAGGGTTCAAGGAAAAGAAAAGATACCAAAAGAAACCCGGAAAATGTGACAAGATCCCCGTTGTATTTCACGCCTTAAACCAAAAACTGTTTCCACTGAAATCCAGGAAGTTCACAGCGAACTTCCTGCTGCCAGAGGTCTGATCTAGGGGCGCCGAGACGTTCTGCGACGATTCGTGACCTCGGAACCACACGTGTCGCCGATTATTTCGATCTGGCAATAGAAATGGCTTTAATGCAGGATTACACAATGGGTTTGGGATCTCAGAGGGTTAGCCGGACTAGATTTTTGCCCTCTCCGGCAAACGGTTTGTCAGAGCGGGGACGGCAGCAGCGGCGGTGGCATGCTGGTCCGAAGCCAGAGCTGCGGCTGCGTACGCCCAACGGGCCTCAACCACAGCCGCCTTGTGCAGCATAGCAGACACGCTGCTGGGCGAGCCGTCCAACAAGTTGGCGAGTGTGAGCGGGCGCGGTACCGGTACCTATATTTATAAGGTTTTGGGTTCAGGGTTTGAAGTTCACGGGCTAGGGTTTGTAGTCGAGGGTGAAGGGTTTAGAGAACTCACCGCGGCGTTGAGTTCGGTGAGGAGCTGGAAGTGCTGCACCGAAGGTAGACCCGTCTGGAGAATCGGCGTCACATCCGCAATGTTCAGGTTGAAAGCTAAGAATGCCTGGGAGACCCGGGCATCAGCTTCCGCCTGAATGTCAAACACGGATCGAGGCCTCTCTGTCTGGTCCATGTGCGGGCCGCTGCCATCTTTATCCTTGGAAGCTGCCAGGAAGCTGCTGCCGTCCACCGTGCTCGCCATTTGTGTCCAATCTGTGTTCGATCTGACAACCAAGCCAGGGCTTCTCAAGGCGGTTTCCAGCGAGGGCACGCTCTTTTCTCCCCTATCTGTCACGCTGTATGCGGCCTCCAGTTCTTTATCCTTGGAAGCTACCAGGAAGCTGTCCGGCTGCTGCCCTAGAAGTTGCCTGGTAGCTACCTGGAAGCTTCTCTGCTGCTGAGTACTGGTTATGCCGACATTGCTGCTAAGCTGGACCGTTGACGCTGGGGTCCAAAAGCCACCTTTGATGCGGGGCAGGGAGCCATCATGGAGCAGCTGACGGACCATGAAGCGTCGGATCTGCACGCAAGCATTTGCGTTGGTAAGGTGTTCTACATCCACTATTTAACGTAGCCTATGGCCAAAGGTGCTCAGTGCGGGAAGTCTTGTTGCTTGGACCACCGGCCGCTGGCCGGTCAAGATTTTGTTCCATTTGGCCTAGTCGTGGCCGTTGGGCAGCCCACAAGAGGCCAACTGGGGCACACTTAAACAAATTGCATTATTTCCAAGCCTGCCTAACTGTATTTTCCAGACTGCACTCGCATGCTCCCATTCACCTCCCCACGCAATGATGGTAGCATCCCGGACGCGGCTTCAGCCCATGTCAAACTGTCTTCCCTAGTCCCGAGCAGGACGTCATTATATCGATAGTTTCCCGTAGATTTCCCACCTTCCCGCTGCTTGTCTTGGGGATCGTGCGCGGTTGCAGGAGCGAGACGCATGTTGTGATGAGTCCTCCCGACTCGCGCGATACTAGCTTAGCCATCTCATAGCACAGCTCTTGTGCCTGTCCAACAGTGAGGCCTGCGGCAGCAGTAGAAGACAGCACTCAACCTCCGGAGGGACGTTTGCTAGTGCAAACAAATGGTTAAGCAGGTACTAGGTTAAGTAGGTGGGAGGGGGGGCCCATTTTTTATGCATTTTATTTTCTCAAGTTCGTGAAGAATTTTTCATTTGAAATATGGTAAATGGTGTAGTATATGCCCAGTGGTGGCTCCAGTGCCCAGTGGTGGCTTCATTACCAAGTGGTGGCTCCAGTGCCCAGTGGTGGCCCCAGTTGCCCAGTGGTAACTGCGGTACCGTCCCCTCAAGGGTGGCCTGGTGTGCACTGAAAGAAACATTTCCCAATGAAAATGTAACGTCTTTCTTGCTCTTCACATCCTCACTGAAACAAACACTGCTCAGCCCCCCCAAAACACCCCTTCATCCGTTTCTCACTCTTCGCATCTGCGACCTCTGCCACCACAGCCACATTTCCATCCTCATTGGGCAGACAGGGCGCCATCTTGTCGGACCTCCCCGACGCGGCGGAGATTCCCGATGTGAACAACGCCACACAGCCTGGTCGCAGGACTGGGAATGCTTCCATGAGCGCCACCTGCACCACAGGAGGGCTGCTTGCTGACAGAAAGTCCAAGGGAGGTATTTGTATTTCGTTTGCTGTCCTCCCAGTCTCATACTGCCTGAATCAGTTTTTGGGTGCCTGTCTCACGCATCAATCTTGATGCTTTAATGCACTGTTGCAAATTTAATCAAAAGGGTTATACAAAACCCCATTAAGCTAAACCCTTAACCCTTAACCCTAAACTCACCTCCATGTCCTGGGGGTAATAGTTGCAGCCGCCCACAATTATGAGGTCCTTGATGCGGCCCGATACGTACAGCACGCCCCCTTTCATATAACTGCAGGAATACAGGGTTGAAGTTGAAGGTGAATAAGGTAAACATATCACGGTGAAACCTGACGTCTGCAGCACACCAACTTCCATATTCCTGCAGGATCACATGGTTGAGGGTTGCGGTAAACAATTTTAAAACGCATGTTATATTATCCCCATGTGTGCAGCACACCAGCTTCAATATAACCGATCGCAGGCTTGAGTATAAGGGAAGTAAGATATGACTCATCACCAACACATGTGCAGCATGCCATCCTAAATGCAGAAGCACAGGATTGAGGGTTCAGGTTAAGTACGGATTCCGTCTAGGCTAAATAGGGCGTATGGTGTAGGGTTTGGGGGTAAACCACATGGTTGAGGGCTCATGTTAAGTAAAGCATATGACCCATGCAAGCAACTGTTAGCAACAGGTCATAGGTGTCATCCTGACCATGCATAAGTCAACCAAGCTGCCATCCACCCTTCACCATCATGCAGCTGGATTATAATTACAATGTTGCTGAATGGCAGGTGGACAGTAGCTGAAGCAATCGTAACATAGATAGGGCGCCTCTCACCCAAGATCTCCAGTTTTCAGGAAGCCCGGCCGCCTGCCGCCCTCCACCATGGTCGTTGCTCCTTCCACATGCTCCCTTCGCCAAGCAGCCGCCAGGCAGGGCTTCCCTTCCCTCCCATCGCCCACACATCCAGCTTCACCCACACATTCAACTTTGTCCACACCTCCGGCTACGTTCACACCTCCAAGTGCCGTGTCATCGCCTCCGGCTGCGAGCCTTGCACCGAACACCTCGGCGCTGAGCTCAGGCCTGCCCCAGTAGCCTGGAGGTTTGCTCGGGCTGTCCACCCAGATCTCTCCCACCTGGTGCATAGTGCCATGCATGAAAACTTACGGTTGCATCAGGGTGGAAGCACCCAGACGGGTGTCTATACCGTTATTTTAGGGTTCAGGATTCAGGGTGCATAGGTAAGTTCGTACCAGGCAAGCAACATTGGGCCCGTGACTGGGCAGTCGCCACGAAGGTGGAAACCTTCACCAGCCTTCAGCCGGTGGCCTCAGCTGCAGGGCTTAAAGCCTTCTGGATCATGAGCCCTTATGCAGCCAGACTGCGGAAAGGTAAGCCAGGCTCCGTCCTTCGCTTGAAGCTTCTACAGGCAATATCTGACGTCCGCGACAACTAGCTGAGATCCTGCAAGGCCCATATCCGGCACGGCCGTATATGAGGCAAGCCCTGTATCGAGTCACAGCTCTCCATGAGGGATCCCTATATCTGTCCACAACCCTATATCTGTCCACAGCCCTATATCTGTCCACAACCCTATACCTGTCCACAACCCTATATCTGTCCACAACCCTATATCTGTCCACAACCCTATATCTGTCCACAACCCTATATCTGTCCACAACCCTATATCTGTCCACAACCCTATATCTGTCCACAACCCTATATCTGTCCACAACCCTATATCTGTCCACAACCCTATATCTGTCCACAGCCCTATATCTGTCCACAACCCTATATCTGTCCACAACCCTATATCTGTCCACAACCCTATATCTGTCCACAACCCTATATCTGTCCACAACCCTATATCTGTCCACAACCCTATATCTGTCCACAACCCTATATCTGTCCACAACCCTATATCTGTCCACAACCCTATATCTGTCCACAACCCTATATCTGTCCACAGCCCTATATCTGTCCACAACCCTATATCTGTCCACAACCCTATATCTGTCCACAACCCTATATCTGTCCACAACCCTATATCTGTCCACAACCCTATATCTGTCCACAGCCCTATATCTGTCCACAACCCTATATCTGTCCACAACCCTGCATCTGTCCACAACCCTATATCTGTCCACAGCCCTATATCTGTCCACAACCCTATATCTGTCCACAACCCTATATCTGTCCACAACCCTATATCTGTCCACAGCCCTATATCTGTCCACAACCCTATACCTGTCCACAACCCTGTATCTGTCCACAACCCTATATCTGTCCACAACCCTATATCTGTCCACAACCCTATATCTGTCCACAACCCTATATCTGTCCACAACCCTATATCTGTCCACAACCCTATATCTGTCCACAGCCCTATATCTGTCCACAGCCCTATATCTGGCCACAACCCTATATCTGTCCACAGCCCTATATCTGTCCACAACCCTATATCTGTCCACAACCCTATATCTGTCCACAACCCTATATCTGTCCACAGCCCTATATCTGTCCACAACCCTATATCTGTCCACAACCCTATATCTGTCCACAACCCTATATCTGTCCACAACCCTATATCTGTCCACAACCCTATATCTGTCCACAACCCTATATCTGTCCACAGCCCTATATCTGTCCACAACCCTATATCTGTTCACAGCCCTATATCTGTCCACAACCCTATATCTGTTCACAACCCTATATCTGTCCACAACCCTATATCTGTCCACAACCCTATATCTGTCCACAACCCTATATCTGTCCACAACCCTATATCTGTCCACAACCCTATATCTGTCCACAACCCTATATCTGTCCACAACCCTATATCTGTCCACAGCCCTATATCTGTCCACAACCCTATATCTGTCCACAACCCTATATCTGTCCACAACCCTATATCTGTCCACAGCCCTATATCTGTCCACAACCCTATACCTGTTCACAACCCTATATCTGTCCACAACCCTATATCTGTCCACAACCCTATATCTGGCCACAACCCTATATCTGTCCACAACCCTATATCTGTCCACAGCCCTATATCTGTCCACAGCCCTATATCTGGCCACAGCCCTATATCTGGCCACAGCCCTATATCTGTCCACAGCCCTTTATCTGTCCACAACCCTATATCTGTCCACAACCCTATATCTGTCCACAACCCTATATCTGTCCACAGCCCTATATCTGTCCACAGCCCTATATCTGGCCACAGCCCTATATCTGGCCACAGCCCTATATCTGGCCACAGCCCTATATCTGGCCACAACCCTATATCTCGCCACAACTCGACGCATGGCAAGCCCTACATCCGGCTGCAGCCCTATATGCACCAAGCCCTGTATCTGGCGGAGGCTCAAGAACCCGGTGAATACCCCATCCAGCATGACCTCCAAGAGGCCATCCCCCTCAGCCCCCCTCAGGCCTCTCCACCATCATCAGGCAACTCCACCACCATGCCACATGTCACCAACCCTGTTCCCCCGGCAACATCCCAACCTCCGCACCCTCGTCAAGCCTCTCCATTTCCAGGCCTCTTCACAATCTTGCCGCATCTTAGCACCCCTGTGCCCCCGACGGCCCGACATCTTCCCAATCTCCTCACCTCCCCCTCAGGCCTCTCCACACAGGACTCCGGATGCACGATCAGCAGCTTGATGTCCGGCACGCCCTCCATACGGCCGCAACCCACCAGCCCTGTCGAAGCGTCCACTGTCCACGACACCTGCTGCGGCTCAGGGTTGATGGGCATGCCGCTCACAAACACGACGTGCTCCGCAAGCCCGTACAGGGGAGTCATCGCGCTGGGCTTAAGGCCATACCTGCAGAGGTGTTTGAGTCAGACATCGGGAGAAAATAGGCATCAGAAGGCATTATACATGAAGCAATTGGCAGCAGCAGGCAGTAGGTAGAAGCAGGCATCATCAAGAGCCAGGTATCTGCAG
Organism: Limnomonas spitsbergensis; assembly: GCA_037349105.1. Lineage (NCBI taxonomy): Eukaryota > Viridiplantae > Chlorophyta > Chlorophyceae > Chlamydomonadales > Limnomonas > Limnomonas spitsbergensis. The sequence goes on along the minus strand of JAYJMM010000094.1, from coordinate 598,332 downwards.
GAGGCATCGGGCATGTAGCGTTTAGCAGCAGGAGGTACCGTATCAGGCAGAATCAGGCCGCCCAGGGCAGCAAGAGGGATCAGACATCAGGAGAAATTTGGCATCATGCATGAATCAATTGGCAGCAGCAGGCAGTGGGCAGCAGCATGCATCAAGAGTCAGGCATCTGCTGGAGGCACCAGGCAGAAGCATGCCCAGGGTAACATGAGGGATCAGGCATCAGGAGAAATTTGGCATCAGGAGGCATCAGACATGAACCAATAAGCTGCAGCAGAAAGTAGGCAGCAGGAGGCCTCACACAGCCGGATGGCACGAGGCAGCAGGTGGCAGCAGGCATCAAGCACCAGGCAGTGACATGACAAGCGTGTGTGTACATGAGGGACATGTGTGTGGCGGTTGTTCCTCCCTTGTGTCCAACACTGCTGGGCTGCTGCAAGCCCCAGTTGCAGGCCAGCCATCCCCGCTGCTGGGCTGCAGCAAGCTCCACCCCAGTTGCAGGCCAGCCATCCCCACTGCTGGGCTGCAAGCTCCACCCCAGTTGCAGGCCAGCCATCCCCTTCACTATGCAAGCAAGTGACCATGCATCATAATGACGACCATGCATTAAATAGACCATGCATCATAATGAGCATGCATGGTCAACTTGCAACAAACTGACCATGCAATACAAAGCTGCCCACAGTCCCACAGGACGAGAGATCAAGAGGTTTCTTGAGGACAGGCACCTGGAAAATATCTCATTGAATCGCTGTAAGGCCGTAGCTCGGACGGGCTCTGCTCCATTGCCAAGCAATTGCAGGCTGGAGAGGTCTAGGCCCAGCAGGGGGTGCACCCCTGTGCCCTTCTGGATGGCAGAGTCCGCGGCCAGCGCCCGCCTGAGACAAAGAAAGGGAATGAGCCAATCTGAGACCATGTATCAATTTATGGGCAGAGGCTGGGCCGGGGCTTGGTGTCGGCCAGGGCCAGGGCTTAGGGCAGGGACAGGGACAGAGACCGGGGTAGGGGTCGAGTCAAGGGCCGGGACAAGGGCCAGGGAAAGGTCTAGTGCGCACTAAAATAAACACTCGTCAATATAAGGTCAGGGCAGGGGCAGATGCCAGGGCCGGGACAGAGACCGGGGTAGAGGCCGAATCAAGGGCCGGGACAAGAGCCAGGGCAGGGTCTAGTGCGCACTAAAATAAGTACATCACTATTAGGCCAATCAGAACAAAACCTTTATTGGTGATGAATGCTCCCCTTGCGGCCCACACCCTGGCTCTCACAATTGGTACTCACGTGATGCAAAGCTCGTACCCAAAGTTCGCTCGGTGCGGCCAAGTGTTGTCGCCCGGCAGTTCGACGCGATCCGCAGCCAAAGCAGCGGGTTCCGGATGAAGGTCGAGGGCGACATGGCGTGCACGGTGGCTCCTTCCACGAGTGCTGCAAAGTACATTCGCAAGCCCATGTCATAATACTGCGAGGACACAGACGGAGCAGGGATAAGCGGTGACTCAGGATGAAAGGAAGAAAAGAACGTCCCGTTGGGGCGTGAGCGCTAAGGAAACCACGCGGCATGGGCGGAGGCCAAGTCCATGCCGCTACCATGTGATACTTTACGCTGGCAGAAAGACATAATTGCACGGCATCATTGCAGCGGAGACGTGGTCCTCATGTTAGTGGTTTTGGTGGTATTATCAGGAAAATTAAGCAAGCGTTCCAAGCATGCAATAATGCAGTAAACCGAAACTAATGATCACGGACCTGCTAACCGAAACTAACAATCAGGGACTTGCTAACCGAAACTAACAATCAGGGACCTGCTAACGGTTGTCCACACTTATAATATGCAGCTTCCTGATTCCTGAATTTATGCCCTTTTTGTCATATGTCATGTTTGCCTCCTACATGGGGCAGCCAGGTGGCATATCGGGACCCCTGGCTGGAGACTGGAGTGTAGCGGACATGTAGCTGACATGTAGCTGACACGTGGCTGACACGTAGCTGACACGTGGTTGACACGTAGCTGACACGTAGCTGACATGGAGCTGACATGGAGCTGACATGGAGCCTACATGTGGCAGCCAGGCAGGTGGCATGCACATAGTCGCTGTAAGGTGCATGGCCTGGAGAGCTGGGCTTCTTTGGAGCGACATGTCGCACCATAAAGCAGTAAACGTGCCAATATGGTAAACTCCAGAATCTCCGGTAAAGGCGCCTTAGAGAAGTGTCCTTATACTCATAAACACGGTACATTACCGTACACACAGACTCCTTGTACTTCAGACAAGAGCTGTTAACTGGCTACTGTAAGGTTCGGCCCTAGCAGGAAGTCTCTCTGCCTAGGGTAATGTCTGGGTGTCCCTGTCTTGTGGGTACCGCCCCTACTACTTCACTTCGAGAGGTTTGCTTCAGGTCCGTGGCGGACTTCTTCCCCACATAGTGGCGGACGCCTACGGGCGGACTCAGTGACTACACACTGGCCGCGGATGCGCAGCGCGTTAAGCTGTGGCTGGAACTTCTAGATGACAGACACGGAGCTGGTCACTTGTAAAGCTTAACTGCTGGCCCTTCAGATAGCTGATCTGACGGGTCGCTGAGTCACTCACCGCGTGAAGCGGGGGATGTCGTAGCCGTAGACTGCGGGCGGTGTCCCAGGTCGGGCTGGGCGTCTAGCTGAGGATAACTAGGTTGCTATGTCGGCTCTGAGGCTGAATTAGGCTTGATCGTCTTCGTGCCTTCGTGGTACTGGCGTTATTGGTATTCACAGGGTATATCTTGGGATGATAGCCGTTGCTGATTACAATTAGAGGCCTGTCCACTTAAAAGGAACGAAGTAAGTGTCAAGCGTGCAAGCCGGGATTCAAAGGTCCCGGCAAGCCCTATTTACTGAGTACGGGAAATCTGCTACACTTCACACTTAAGCGGGATTCTGGGTCTCAGTTCAAATCCGGAGACTCCGCAGATAAGCTGCGGAGGCTCCGCGGGCGCTAACTGCGGTCTAAACGGTTCTGTCACGTATACGGTAATATACTGTGACAGACACAATTGTGGAAGAGCTCGATATTTGCGTACAGATGCATGTGGGTGATGATGACGCCCTTGGGTCGCCGGTGGAACCGCTCGTGTACTGCGCGTTTTGAACATGTCAGGGTCGGGGTCAGGGTCAAGGTTAGGGTCAGGGTCAAGGTTATGGTCAAGGTCAGGGTCAGGGTTAGGGTCAAGGTTAAGGTCAAGGTTAAGGTCAGGGCTAGGGTTAGGGTCAGGGTCGAGGTCAGGGTGCAGCCTATCCCTAAGGGCCAGACAGCATGGATGGCTCATGCACAAATGGCGAGTAGGTTTCCTCTCTCTAGAATATGCGCCGCTTGAGGACTGCACATCATGGACAATCAGCAAAACAAACAAAAGTCCTGTCAGACAGTATTGAAGCGCAGGAAGACAGTATGCAAATATCACTGTAAGGCACATTCAGCTGCAGTTCAGCTACAAGAAAGAAAGAAAGAAAGAAAGCTATGCCTCGTGAGGGGCGTGAGAGTTAAGGAAACAGCGTAGTCTGGGTCGAAGCCACATCCGCGCCGTTACCGTTTCAGCTACATCATGGTATACAGTCGGATGGGCCTGTTGCAAGAAGCCCTGATGTCTATCTAGGCCACCTGCCGTGCTCATGGTAGCGCGATACGGAACAATACGGCGCAATACGGCACAGATTCAGTCGGAATGTACTACCAAAGCGCCACGACACGGCACGATACGGCGCGATACGGCACAGGTTCAGCTGGATAGTGCTATCATGGCCGTACTGAGGCTGGTCAAGGATCCGGCCCCATCGGCCGACCAACCCTCTTTGAGCCACCTGAATGAAGGCTGGATCATCGAGGTCCAGAGCCCCCCCCAGGCTCTGTGGCAGAGCACTGAACCTTTCGGACCGGGCGTCGGCCGCCGCTCGCCCGCCTCCTTGACAACATTGCGCTTGCGGCCGAGCGCTGAGGTGGCTGATAACCCCGTCCCGCAGCTGAGGGTTCATCCCAGTGCTGCTGCCACCAAGGCAGCATTGCAGGAAGCCTCCAGGTCTCGATGCCTCCTGAACATTTAGCAGTGTTGATGGCAATGATGTTACACCTCTGGGCCCTGCTGAAACTATCCGCAAACAAAAAGCCTGCTGGGAAACTCGAGGGCAGTGTTTTAGGTTTTTGAGTTTTTTCAGCTCAAATGTAAGCTTTCTACGCGGATTCTGGCTTACCACTGGTACCCTGCTGTCATTAAATAAAAAACACCGGTGATGTACAAAGTCTGCCGTTGGCAGTAGTGGGAGGTGGCTTATTAGTAGCACTCAGCGGCCAAGCCCTGCCAGCCAAATGTAGTTTCATGTGCACCAAATCTGTTACCATGGGTCCCAGTACTGCAAGTGTTGGTGTCAGATGACCCGTCACCTGGGGCAAGGGTTAAGGGTTTAGAGTTTAGGGTTTTGGGTTTTGGGTTTAGGGTTTAGGGTTTGGGGTTTAGGGTTAAGGGTTTTGGTGTCAGATGACCCTTTACCTGGGGCAAGTTTCCTGGTGACCCCACGACGGCGCTGCGGGTACCAGAGACACAGGGGACGGGATACGGTATTACGTTACGTTACGATACGTTACGTTACGATACGGGCCTTTGGCTCGATACGGGATTCATCACGACCCCCCCCCCAAAAGATCTCACATTTGAGGGGGAGGTGTCCCCCCATACTGGCATGCATGGTTGCATGCCAGTCACCCATAGCAATCTTGCATGGTTGCATGCCAGCCCCCCATGTAGCGATCTTGCATGGCCCCCAAGTAACCCCCAAGGGTCGCCATTTATGCATGCAGATGTATCATGAAGATTGCTAGTTTATGCAGATCTAAATACTCGTCAAGGAGCATCACTGCGGCGCACTGTATCCCTGCAAACTTGCAATGCACCGGTTGCTGAGTCTGTTAGTTATTACTAACGATGGCTGTGTCGCTGTGTGGAATGCCAGGGCGGCAATTCCACACGTACCCGACAATTCCACGCGTACCCTTAAAGTGTGAATTTCAGTCGGTGCACCGTAGTGGACCGTGTCGATACGTTACGTTACGATACGTTACGAAACGGGATTTTAGGCCAAAACGGGCCGTATCCTGTGTCCATGGCGGGTACAGTCATCTGTGGCGAGCCAGGGCAAACCCTGGCCCGGCCAAGAGGCGCCTGACAGCGAAGTCAGGCGCTTGAGACGCAGCAACGGCGCAACACTGAGCACCAGCGAGGGAGAGCATGAGGCCATGAGTTGCCGCAGCTTGTTGAGGTCGGGCTGCAGCTTGTTGGGATTCGGCGGGTAGACAGGGACGGCGACCAGGCCTGCCGCCATGCAACCTGCAGCATTCACAATAATGGCAACAAATAATATAAAAAATATATAATGCAGAAAGTAACGTTCATGTTGGGGTTAAATAATTTCAGTTACTAATAATAGTTCTATGGAGACCTGTCATTTAATTAATTAATTGCCTCGAGCAAACCTGAAAGTTTGAAGTGCCCAAAAACCAAAGTGCCACCAAGCAAAATAGATTAGTTGCTAATCAGCTACAGTTGAGGTACTTCACAACCGCGAGATGGAGCCCGCGGGCTGCTGGACGGTGCAGCAAGCCCATCCCAGTTGCTCTGCTGGTGCCCCCCAACTGAGTTCGGGCAATCAAAGACTAATTAGGGGGCTAAACCCTCAACCCTAAACCATAGACTGGGGGCATGTTTTCTTTCTCGGCTATGACAACATCTTTTCTTGCCCAGTTTCCTTAAATTATGTCATTGGGACATTTTCTGCCCATGAAATAACTGGGCGGTGATCGCGGGGGCGACCCTGGAGGAAGTCCGCGTCGCATGCTTCAGGCCGCTCCGGAGTCACGCCCCCGGCAGGATACTCAGCAGGGGGGCGGCACAGACCACTATTTTGCAGCATGTATGAGTACAAGATTTTTTTCATGAATGGAAAGGAAGTGATACGTTCAGCTTGTTTGGTGCATTACAAACGGTACACTGACCTGCCATAGTGTACACAAACTCAAGGCCTGGTGGATACAGCACCAGCACTCTGTCTCCTGGTTTGGCATTGGTGAGCTTGAGCCTCGCTCTCACAGCCTGGACCTTGGCAGACAGCTGCGCGATCGTGACCCTCTCTTCCACCTCGCCATCCTCGCTGTAAAATACATAGGCCAGCTTGTCTGGGAACTGGCTCTCCCACATCAGAAGACCGTGCATGACGGGCGAGACGGCACCGACGGCAGCGGTTCTGACAATTTCGGTTGCCGCTTCGGCGGCAACGCTGGGCGCCGCGTCGGAAAAAGTGCACGTGGGGGACATTGGTGTGGCGCCGGCCACCGTGGGCCGCCCCACTGGGAATTGGCCAAACCCAGTGGGTATCCCCACCGTGGGGATACATGTCGTAGGGCTCCGTCATGGGTTGGCATCAGTGGGGTATGTCTGATGGGATACTCCCACGGTGGGTCGAAGTGAGAGGATTCCCCCACACTGGGCTTTCGCGATGGGCGGTACCACTCATGGTCCCATATCGTGGGGATCCCCACATGGGGGGGACCCACAGTGGGGCATCGGCGATAGGCTGACCCACGGTCGTCTGACTATCACGGGGATCCCCACATGGGGGGACCCACAGTGGGAACTCCGGGATGGTTACACCCACGCTACATGACCACACCACTGTAGACCCATCATTTCATAGCGTGGCTTACCCACCGTGGGCCAACCAAATCAGGTAAACCCATTAATGTGCTCTGGGCATGGTAGTCCCACCGTCATAGGGTTGATAGGGTTTAGGGGCGGGTTCGGCGGTTATAGGGTTCATGTGCTAGTTCAGGGTTAATAGGGTTTAGGGGCTGGACAAGGTACTGAAAACTCTAATGATGCCGCTGCCAATAATCCGTGGGGCCAGACAAGGACAGCAAAAGCTACTGAAAGCTCTATTCTGCCGCTGCCAATAATCCGTGGGGCCAGACAGAGACAGCAAAAGCTACTGAAAGCTCTATTATGCCGCTGCCAATAATCCGTGGGGCCAGACAGAGACAGCAAAAGCTACTGAAAGCTCTATTCTGCCGCTGCCAATAATCCGTGGGGCCAGACAGAGACAGCAAAAGCTACTGAAAGCTCTATTCTGCCGCTGCCAATAATCCGTGGGGCCAGACAGAGACAGCAAAAGCTACTGAAAGCTCTATTCTGCCGCTGCCAATAATCCGTGGGGCCAGACAGAGACAGCAAAAGCTACTGAAAACTCTATTCTGCCGCTGCCAATAATCCGTGGGGCCAGACAGAGACAGCAAAAGCTACTGAAAGCTCTATTCTGCCGCTGCCAATAATCCGTGGGGCCAGACAGAGACAGCAAAAGCTACTGAAAGCTCTATTCTGCCGCTGCCAATAATCCGTGGGGCCAGACAGAGACAGCAAAAGCTACTGAAAGCTCTATTATGCCGCTGCCAATAATCCGTGGGGCCAGACAGAGACAGCAAAAGCTACTGAAAGCTCTATTCTGCCGCTGCCAATAATCCGTGGGGGCACTCAGACAGGGTCAGCAAAAGCTACTGAAAGCTCTATTCTGCCGCTGCCAATAATCCGTGGGGGCACTCAGACAAGGTCAGCAAAAGCTACTGAAAGCTCTATTCTGCCGCTGCCAATAATCCGTGGGGCCAGACAGAGACAGCAAAAGCTACTGAAAGCTCTATTCTGCCGCTGCCAATAATCCGAGGGGCCAGACATGGTCAGCAAACGCTACTGAAAGCTCTATTCTGCCGCTGCCAATAATCCGTGGGGCCAGACAGAGACAGCAAAAGCTACTGAAAGCTCTAATCTGCCGCTGCCAATAATCCGTGGGGCCAGACAGAGACAGCAAAAGCTACTGAAAGCTCTAATCTGCCGCTGCCAATAATCCGTGGGGCCAGACAGAGACAGCAAAAGCTACTGAAAGCTCTAATCTGCCGCTGCCAATAATCCGTGGGGCCAGACAGGGTCAGCAAAAGCTACTAAAAGCTCTATTCTGCCGCTGCCAATAATCCGTGGGGCCAGACAGAGACAGCAAAAGCTACTGAAAGCTCTAATCTGCCGCTGCCAATATTCCGTGGGGCCAGACAAGGTCAGCAAAAGCTACTGAAAGCTCTAATCTGCCGCTGCCAATAATCCGTGGGGCCAGACAGAGACAGCAAAAGCTACTGAAAGCTCTAATCTGCCGCTGCCAATAATCCGTGGGGCCAGACAGGGTCAGCAAAAGCTACTAAAAGCTCTATTCTGCCGCTGCCAATAATCCGTGGGGCCAGACAGAGACAGCAAAAGCTACTGAAAGCTCTAATCTGCCGCTGCCAATATTCCGTGGGGCCAGACAAGGTCAGCAAAAGCTACTGAAAGCTCTATTCTGCCGCTGCCAATAATCCGTGGGGGCACTCAGACAGGGTCAGCAAAAGCTACTGAAAGCTCTATTCTGCCGCTGCCAATAATCCGTGGGGCCAGACAGAGACAGCAAAAGCTACTGAAAGCTCTATTCTGCCGCTGCCAATAATCCGAGGGGCCAGACATGGTCAGCAAACGCTACTGAAAGCTCTATTCTGCCGCTGCCAATAATCCGTGGGGCCAGACAGAGACAGCAAAAGCTACTGAAAGCTCTAATCTGCCGCTGCCAATAATCCGTGGGGCCAGACAGAGACAGCAAAAGCTACTGAAAGCTCTAATCTGCCGCTGCCAATAATCCGTGGGGCCAGACAGAGACAGCAAAAGCTACTGAAAGCTCTAATCTGCCGCTGCCAATAATCCGTGGGGCCAGACAGGGTCAGCAAAAGCTACTAAAAGCTCTATTCTGCCGCTGCCAATAATCCGTGGGGCCAGACAGAGACAGCAAAAGCTACTGAAAGCTCTAATCTGCCGCTGCCAATATTCCGTGGGGCCAGACAAGGTCAGCAAAAGCTACTGAAAGCTCTAATCTGCCGCTGCCAATAATCCGTGGGGCCAGACAGAGACAGCAAAAGCTACTGAAAGCTCTAATCTGCCGCTGCCAATAATCCGTGGGGCCAGACAGGGTCAGCAAAAGCTACTAAAAGCTCTATTCTGCCGCTGCCAATAATCCGTGGGGCCAGACAGAGACAGCAAAAGCTACTGAAAGCTCTAATCTGCCGCTGCCAATATTCCGTGGGGCCAGACAAGGTCAGCAAAAGCTACTGAAAGCTCTATTCTGCCGCTGCCAATAATCCGTGGGGGCACTCAGACAGGGTCAGCAAAAGCTACTGAAAGCTCTATTCTGCCGCTGCCAATAATCCGTGGGGGCACTCAGACAGGGTCAGCAAAAGCTACTGAAAGCTCTATTCTGCCGCTGCCAATAATCCGTGGGGCCAGACAGGGTCAGCAAAAGCTACTGAAAGCTCTATTCTGCCGCTGCCAATAATCCGTGGGGCCAGTCAGGGTCAGCAAAAGAGGAGGAGGAGGAGGTAGGGGGAGGAGGATGGGGAGAGGGAGGAGATGAGACAGTAGGACAGATGTGTAGGGGGAGAGGGAGGAAGGAGAGAGGGAGGAGAGTAGGCGATAGGAACGAGATGATGTGACGTTTATGATGGACAGGATGCTTCCATGGGCGAGGCGTGGGTGGGAGGGAGAAGGATCAGAGGGGGAGGGGGGTTGGGAGGGGGAGGAGGAGGGACGGAGAGGAGAGTGCCAGGTTCAGATCGGAAGCCAGTAGGGGGGAATGACGCTTCATGATTACATCCACTGGGGTGGTCAACAGTAATTAAGTTTAAACATATGAAGGTCAAAAATTGAGCTTGTGGGCTGCATGAACCCTGCCTAACCGGTTTTGTTTATTGGCGCGTAGGTTGCATGTATATATGTCAGCGAGCGTGTCGGTACTCATCATAACTTTTAGTCAATAATACTCTAGAAGATGCCTAGGCCCTAATATATCAGACATGGGAGCTGGTCTGTGGTACACTGCGTACCCATGGAAAATGTCGACTCATGATGCCTTATCCTGGCCTGCCTGCTTGAGCATCTTCTTTTTTGCCTACAAAAAAAAGAGGTGATAAATATTTAGATCTTTCTGACATGACATGGCCCGTAAGTAAAGCCTTTTCACCTGTTTCTTCCTCTGATGGTCATGGAACTTGGCAATAGAGGCCAGTTGATCTGGTGAAAGGAAAGAGAGGGGGGATGACATTCAAGGGGGATCAAATATATTACAAAAATGCTTGATGCAAGTAAGGTTAGATCAAATACCTGCTGAACGATGATCAGACTTGAAAGCAGCTGCTATATTGGCCCTCCATGCTTTCCGGCTTAAATATCTTTTCGTTGGATTGCGAGCTGAAAAATGAGTTGAGTGTTATACGGAGGAATATACAGAGGAACCCACTAGCCTTGAATTGCTACTGAAAGCCTCAGATAACACGATGAAGCCGCACTGGATAAAGGAACCTACCAGCCGCGATGTGGGATGAGGTCGCTGGTGACAGCCCTGGCCCTGAAGAAAAGACGGTTAAAAACAGGGGGTCAGTATCAAACATAATTTGTAAGGCTATAGTGCCACTGACAGCACCAAAAAGGACTGGCGCTGAACTGCGGAGCAGTAGTAGAAATGCGTGACTGCGAATAGTACCAACCAAGCCGGTCACACCAGCGAGTACATGACAGGAGCCTACCAGCCGCGATGTGGGATGTGGTCGCTGGTGACAGCCCGGGCCCTGAAGAAAATACAGATAAAATAGGGGGTCATTATCAAACATAATTTGTAAGGCTAGTGCCACTGATAGCACCACAAAGGACTGGCGCTGAACTGCGGAGCAGCAGTAGAAATGCGTGACTGCGAATAGTACCAACCAAGCCGGTCACACCAGTGAGTACATGACAGGAACCTACCAGCCGCGATGTGGGATGAGGTCGCTGGTGACAGCCCGGGCCCTGAAGAAAAGACGGTTAAAAACAGGGGGTCAGTATCAAACATAATTTGTAAGGCTATAGTGCCACTGACAGCACCAAAAAGAACTGCGCTGAACTGCGGAGTAGTAGAAGAAATGCGTGACTGCGAATAGTACCAACCAAGCCGGTCACACCAGTGAGTACATGACAGGAGCCTACCAGCCGCGATGTGGGATGTGGTCGCTGGTGACAGCCCGGGCCCTGAAGAAAAGACAGATAAAATAGGGGGTCAGTATCAAACATAATTTGTAAGGCTAAGGGGTGGGAAGGAGGGTGAAGGATGAGAGGGGGACAGGGAGGGGGAGGAGGAGGAAGGGGAAGAGGGAGGAGGAAGGAGGGGAGGGAGAAGAGGGGACAGTAGGACAGAGATGTGGGGAGGGTCGGGAGGAAGGAGGGACGGAGGAGAGGAGACGGTAGGACAGAGATGATGGGAAGTTTATGACCGACAGGATACTTCCGTGGGCGTGATGTGGCTTTGTAGTTCAACAGCGTGTAGATAACTGCCTGGGATGAGGTCCATGGAGGCTTGAGCCTGAATGCCGGCATTGGCGCCCATTAACCAAGAAGCACCAGCATGGGGCAGGCCACAACTGCACAAAACAGGAAAGGGTGGTCAGTCAACATGGCTTCGATTGAGCAGTATGGCCCGAGGTATGGCCCATTGTAGTCACGGTAACAAATGGAGGGAATGCGCAAAAATGTGTATCAGCTGTCTAGCCATGATAAACCTGTGCGCATGTTTAGCCTACAAGCTTGAAGCTTACCTGGCATGTGGACAGGCACGTTGACTGGCGTTGCATGCAGTGATGCCATCCTGTTCAGCACAGGAAAACGGCCCTCACTGGAACTGGAATGGCTTCAGTCGAGCAGTATGGCCCATAACAAACACGGTAACAAATGAAATGCGCAATCAATCAAGCAACTGTCAAGCCAAGTTGAACATGTGCACATGTTCAGCCTACCCGCATCAAGCTCACCATGTCATGGGTCTTGCGCAGCAACGCCGTTCTGTCCCGTGGCAGCACAGCCTGCTTCATACTACATGCCAATGGCACCAGCATGGTGAAGGCCATGGTCCCTGCACAAAACAGATTAAGGTGGTCAGTAAGCACAACAGATGAGCAAGCAGTGGCCATGGCATGGCTGCAGTAGAGCATTATGGCCCATGGCAGTCACGGTAACGAATCACAATGAAAACACGCATTACAACAAAGCAGCTGTCCAGCCATAATGAACAGGTGCCTATGTCCAGCCTACCAGCATCGAGCATACCTGGCATGTACATACCCTGGCTTGTTGACTGGCCTTGCCCGCAGCAACGCCATACTATGCGGTGGCAGCACTGCCTGCTTCGTAGTTCAACAGCGTGGCGGCACTCCTGAAGGGAGGCATGGCGGGTGCAGCTGCTGACCTGGCGTGTAGATAACTGCCTGGGATGAGGTCCATGGAGGCTTCAACCTGAATGATGGCATTGGCGCCCATTAACCAAGAAGCACCAGCATGGGGCAGGCCACCAGTGCACAAAACAGGAAAGGGTGGTCTGTCAACACAGCCGATTGGCCTTCACTTGCCCTGACATGACTTCAATTGAACAGTATGGCCCATGGTAGTCACGGTAGCAAATGGAGGAATTGCGCAAAAATATCCTTCACCTGTCTAGCCACGATGAACCTGTGCGCATGTTCAGCCGACAAGCTTGAAGCTTACCTGGCATGTGACCTGGCAAGCTGACTGGAGCTGCCCGAAGTGATGCCATCCTGTTCGGCCGCAACACCGACAGGTTGAGCATGGTGCATGCTATCCCTGCACACAGCAGAAATAGGTGCTCAGTCAGCACAGGAGAATGGCCCTCACTGGACCTGGCATGGCTTCAGTGGAGCTGTATGGCCCATAACAAACACGGTAACAAATGAAATGCGCAATCAATCAAGCAAATATCAAGCCAAGTTGAACCTGTGTGCATGTTCAGCCTACCTGCATCAAGCTCACCAGGTATGGGTCCTGCGCAGCAACGCCGTTCTGTCCGGTGGCAGCACAACCTGCTTCATACTACATGCCAATGGCGCCAGCATGGTGAAAGCCATAGTCCCTGCACAAAACAGATTAAGGGGGTCAGTAAGCGCAACAGATGAGCAAGCAGTGGCCATGGCATGGCTGCAGTAGAGCATTATGGCCCATGGCAGTCACGGTAACGAATCACAATGAAAACACGCATTACAACAAAGCAGCTGTCCAGCCATAATGAACAGGTGCATATGTCTAGCCTACCAGCATCGAGCATACCTGGCATGTACCCTGGCTTGTTGACTGGCCTTGCCCGCAGCAACGCCATACTGTGCGGTGGCAGCACTGCCTGCTTCGTAGTTCAACAGCATGGCGGCACTCCTGAAGGGAGGTATGGCGGGTGCAGCTGCTGACCTGGCGTGTAGATAACTGCCTGGGATGAGGTCCATGGAGGCTTGAACCTGAATGCCGGCATTGGCGCCCATTAACCAAGAAGCACCAGCATGGGGCAGGCCACCACTGCACAAAACAGGAAAGGGTGGTCAGTCAACACAGCCAATTGGCCTTCACTTGCCCTGGCATGGCTTCAACTGAACAGTATGGCCCGAGGTATGGCCCATTGTAGTCACGGTAACAAATGGAGGAAATGCTTAAAAATGTCCATCAGCTGTCTAGCCACGATGAACCTGTGCGCATGTTTAGCCTACAAGCTTGAAGCCTGCCTGGCATGTGGACAGGCACGTTGACTGGCGTTGCCTGCAGTGACGCCGTCATGTTCGGCCGCAGCACTGACAGGTTCAGCATGGTTCATGCCATCCCTGCACACAACAGAAATGGGTGCTCAGTCAGCACAGTAAGATGGGCATCACTGGACCTGGCATGGTTGCAGTAGAGCAGTATGGCCTATAACAGACGGGGTAACAAATGGGGGGGAAATGCGCAATCAATCAAGCAGCTGTCAAGCAAAGATGAATCTGTGCGCATGTTCAACCTGCCCGCATCAAGCTCACCAGGTCATGGGTCCCGCAGCAACACCGTTCTGTCCGGTGGCAGCACCGCCTGCTTCATACTACATGCCCATGGCACCAGCATGTTGCAGGCCACGGTCCCTGCACAAAACAGAGTAAGGTGGTCAGTAAGCATAACAGATTAGCAAGCACTGGTGACTGGCCCTGGCATGGCTGCAGCAGAGTTTGTATCCATGAAATTCGGTAATCAAATAAAGCTGTCAGAAGGAGTAGCCTGGGGAAAGGTGCACAGTTGTAATTCCTCATTCGGGTGCATTACGGAATCTGACCGTGTCGTATCACGAAGCTTAGCGACTCAATGATACTAGCACACCAAAGTAGTGATATACAGTGTGATACTCCTTGAAGGCTACCAATAAATATTCGCACCTTACAAGACGGCCCTTCAACGCAAAAAGGCTTTGCTTGATCTACTGGTATCAAAACGGCATCGGCACGGGCGCCCGGCAGTCAGGGCGACATTGAGGCATGTCCATTCATAAACCGATGAGTATTGATTAAATCGACTCCATCCGATCGCAGAGCTTACCTGATTGGGAGGTGATTCAAATGTGTTTGATTTTGCATGGTTCCGAAGCCAGCCTGGCAGTACAGTGTCCATGTAACGTACTCAGGCGTTTTCTTCCTCTATTTCTTTCTATCCACGGAACTCCTCGACGAGGAGCATTACATGATTATTCACGACAGCTTACTGTTCCAAATGTATTATTGTTGACAGCCACATGCCGTCGATGCATATTTGGAATTTTGATCGGTTTCTACTTTTGACTCGTTGTTGAACGATGGGATATGGGCATACCGTGGCTTGCTTTTTGTGTTTGTTACCGTTACCCTATAATTCTCTGGCTAGGTTAGCCCGTGGCTAAGCTTAGCAAACTGCGCCTTCTCACCAAGTGCAATGAGACTCATTCCTCCTGCAAATTCCCTTTCCTCCAGGAGCTTTCCGACTCTGCCCGGTTGGCCTTTCTCTTTGCTACGATCTATGGCATCAAAGACGTAAGTACTTATCATGACGTGCATGGTTTATTTCCTTTCCCCCAACGGGGCAGCCCACAAGGCCGAGTATTTTTGAGATGTGCACAGAGGTGTAACGTTATTGACTTGTTGCATGGTGGATAGCTCACTCTTTCTTGAATGCCCCGTTGCATTGTACTTAGCAATTCCTACAATTGATCATACTTCATGACCACTCATAACTTGATATGCAATGTCCTGAACATCTGCCCCTTTTTTCAACTGTAGGCTTCGCGCATTACCAAGAGGACTGCCAACTAATCTCTACATGCTACATCTGTGCTTAAGCAGCCCGTGATTATGTCTGATGCGACGCCTTCCTTTTCCTTGCTAAGCATCTGCCATAGAAGTAGCTCACAAGCCAGATGGCACTAATTCTGAGTCAATAACGTTACCCCTCTGAGTGATAACTTGTTTGCTGGGATCATCTGACAAACAAAGTGGATGACCCCTTCAATTATGATGAGGGTGAACGCATGTTCGATAGTTAATATCTTGTGCTTTCGTTTTTCTCTGATATGTTTGTTCTTTCTTGTCAGTTTAGGGTGCCACATGTGTGAGCTAGCTTGCTATTTCAACTACTTGATCATTCAGTCAGTGGTTTTTCCTGTCAATAGTACTAGTAGTTTTTTTAGTTCATACAAGTACATGACAGTGGAGAGTCTGAAGACACAAGGATTGGTCCACGTAGGCATGAATGGTTTTCGTTTAATGGGCATGGTGGTCACTGCCCATAGATGGGGAGCTTTTAGTGGGGATACCAACCCAAAGACATAACAATGGGTGGACATGGATCGGCAGCCAGAAATTGAATACCCATCATGGGGACACAGCAGTGGGTGGACCATGGTGGGGCGCCTGCAGTGGGTTGACCCATCCTAAGGACACATGAGTGGGTGGACCATGGGTGGGAGACATGCAGTGGGTGGACCCACCCTAAGGACACGGCAGTGGGTGGACCATGGGTGGGGCGCATGCAGTGGGTTGACCCATCATGGGGACACAGCAGTGGGTTGACCATGGGTGGGAGACTTGCAGTGGGTTGGCCCACCCTAAGGACACGACAGTGGGTGGGCCATGAGTGGGGCGCCTGCAGTGGGTTGACCCATCATGGGGACACAGCAGTGGGTGGACCATGGGTGGGAGACACGCAGTGGGTTGACCCATCATGGGGGGGGCCACTGTGATATCTGCGTGGGGATACCCACATGGGTGGACCACGGTGGTGGACATTGTAGGTAAACCCACCGTGGGTGGACCATGGGTGGGAGACCTGCAGTGGGTGGACACAGCAGTGGGTCGACCATGGGTACACTATGACAGAACCCCCCCTATTTATCAGGTTGGGCATGACATTATCAAGGCCCAGCTTGATAAATTGCCTGTTATTACACCATAAGCTTGATAAACCCTTCACGGTTGATTATGCGTTGATTATCACCTTGATAATGGTGCTCAGGGTTGATTGGCAAATCATGGCAAATTCGGAGAGCTGGTTTATCATGCCTCTTTGATTGATAAGCCTGTTGAGATGGAACGCTCACTTATCAGGCCTATCAGGGGTTGGTTGATAGGAAGATCTGGTGGGTCAGATGCCTCACCATAGTCATGGTCATGCGCACATAGCTAGACTAGGTAGTTGTAGATGCAGATTTACTCCCCCCGGAGCTTGTCCGCTCCTGTAGGAAGACCTTGCGTTTTTCTGCACTGGACATTTCCACGCGTTGTTCCAGTGATAGAATAGCATCAGATTATAATTGTTATATAAATAACTCAAAGCTGTGCAAAGCGCTGCGTGTGCAACATTCACAGTCTCACTGAAGTCCAAGCCATAAATACGGCAGTAGTGAACCATACGATGCATATGCGCCTCCGTCTATATAATGGACACCCTTCATTGCGAAGCTCGCGGGGTCATCGTCGGTAACATGAGAGTGCTTGATTTCGCCCCATGATTTGGACCCATGTACTGTAGGCAACCGACTTATAACAACTTACAGCAGTGACTTTCTCACGCCTCGCAGACTTCGAATGCGATCGAAACTTGTAGTACTTTGGTTAGGCTTCAACTTACTGGGAAATCTAGCCCTCATTGACGAAGAAAGGTTGTGGAGCGCACGGGGCGCTTGAGAGCTCACTTTGACGACCGGTCTGACTACTGAGTGACTCCCAGTACGTTGGAACTTTTATGATAAGCTCCCCAAGGCTTCCAAGAAGCCTAATCAAGTTCACTAAGCTGCAGCAGCGGAAGCCTACCAACTTGTGTGCATGAGCGAGAGTTATCCAGCAGCTCATAATTTTGCCGCCCTAAGCAAACGGTCAGCAGCTGCGACAAGGGTAGAGAAGGCAGCAACAGAAAGATACAGCGGTAGAGCCCTCAGTGTCAGGTAGAGTCAGCGCTGTGGGACTCGTTTTCCAGCTTGCATGTCTGGCATGTGTTGTGCCTTGCCCATACCGTATGCACATCGCCCAAGCGCAGCGCCCCGCATGCATGCACAACGCCCTTCATGCATTGGCATTTCCCCCGAGCATGAGCAGCGCCCCACGCGTATACTAGCACTTCCTGGTATTCCTATCGCCGGCCTGTTTGCACAGTGCCCTACCGGTACTCGAATCCGTAGCACCCGATCACCTCATGCGCATGCACAGCACCCTGCCCGATGGGCAACGCCGGCCATATGCCTCGCATTCTGCGGACTGGTGTAGTGCCCCACCCACCTGCAGTGTCCGCCCGTATTATTTACTGTGCACAGCGCCCGCCCGGATTATTGTGCCCCTCCGATGGGCGTAGTGCCCCACCCGCATGCTCAGCGCTTGCCCGTATGGACAGTGCCATGCAAGTGGGTGCTACGCTCTTTCCAGGGGGACTGGCTCATGAGGGTAACGCATTATGAGGTGCAGACCGGTGTGCACCGCAACCGCCCATATTTCCTGTGCCCTACCGGTGGGTGCAGCGCTTAACTGGTGGGTGCACCGCTTCATTGGCATGCACCGCAACGGCCTGTATATCCTGTGCCCAGCCGGTGGGTGCAGCGCTTCATTGTCATGCACCGCAACCGCCCGTACTTCCTGTGCCCAGCCGGTCGATGCAGCGCTTCACCGGCATGCACCCCAACCAGACGTACAGCTGTACTTTATGTGCCCTACCGTTCGGTGCAGCGCTTCACCAGTATGAACAGCAGCCACCCGTATTTCCTGTGCCCAGCCGGTGGGTGCAGCACTGGCATGCACCACAACCGCCCGTATTTATTGTGCTCTACCGGTGGGTGCAGCGCATCACCGGCATGCACCCTAACCGCCCGTATTTTCTGTGCCCTACCTGTGGGTGCAGCGCATCACCGGCATGCACCCCAACCGCCAATATTTCCTGTTCCCAACCAGTGGGTGCAGCACTTCGCCGGCTTGCACCGCAGCTGCCCGTATTTCCTGTGCCCAACCGGTGGGTGTTGTGCTTCATTGTCATGCATCGCAACGGCCTGTATTTCCTGTGCCAAGCCGGTGGGTGCAGCGCTCCACCCGTATTTCCTATCTGGCTCAGGGTAGTTAGCACTTAAGCCTGGTGTAAATGAAAAAATCTGTTTGTACCGTAACTAAATGGATGAACAGACTTAGACCATCAACCTGGAACACCGGAACTGAGGGTATTGCTCTGCATCCCGGTGTCACTGAATAAATGAAGAAGCTTTGACCATAAGCCTAGAACGCAGCAATGGTAATGACTGCGCTAAGCGCCCGAGTTTAGTACATTCACATGATGTCCTGTTTTGATGGCCAGTGGCCCAAGCTTGTGTGTAGAATGGCTCAGGCTGTGTGCAAACATTGTCATCACCTGTGCACCTGCTGATACCGCTACTTCATGGTGTGTGCAATCACTGTCACTAGCGGTGCGGTGCGGCTGCCGGTACCGCTGCTTCAGGCTGTGTGCAAACACTATCACTAGCGGTGCAGCTGCCGGTACCGCTGATTCAGGCTGTGTGCAAACACTGTCACTAGCGGTGCAGCTGCTGGTACCGCTACTTCAGGCTGTGTGCAAACACTATCACTAGCGGTGCAGCTGCCGGTACCGCTACTTCAGGCTGTGTGCAAACACTATCACTAGCGGTGCAGCTGCCGGTACCGCTGCTTCAGGCTGTGTGCAAACACTATCACTAGCGGTGCAGCTGCCGGTACCGCTGATTCAGGCTGTGTGCAAACACTGTCGCTAGCGGTGCAGCTGCCGGTACCGCTGATTCAGGCTGTGTGCAAACACTGTCACTAGCGGTGCAGCTGCTGGTACCGCTACTTCAGGCTGTGTGCAAACACTATCACTAGCGGTGCAGCTGCCGGTACCGCTACTTCAGGCTGTGTGCAAACACTATCACTAGCGGTGCAGCTGCCGGTACCGCTGATTCAGGCTGTGTGCAAACACTATCACTAGCGGTGCAGCTGCCGGTACCGCTACTTCAGGCTGTGTGCAAACACTATCACTAGCGGTGCAGCTGCCGGTACCGCTACTTCAGGCTGTGTGCAAACACTATCACTAGCGGTGCGGCTGCCGGTACCGCTGCTTCAGGCTGTGTGCAAACACTATCACTAGCGGTGCAGCTGCCGGTACCGCTACTTCAGGCTGTGTGCAAGCACTATCACTAGCGGTGCAGCTGCCGGTACCGCTACTTCAGGCTGTGTGCAAACACTATCACTAGCGGTGCGGCTGCCGGTACCGCTGCTTCAGGCTGTGTGCAAACACTATCACTAGCGGTGCGGCTGCCGGTACCGCTGCTTCAGGCTGTGTGCAAACACTGTCGCTAGCGGTGCAGCTGCCGGTACCGCTGCTTCAGGCTGTGTGCAAACACTATCACTAGCGGTGCAGCTGCCGGTACCGCTACTTCAGGCTGTGTGCAAACACTATCACTAGCGGTGCAGCTGCCGGTACCGCTGCTTCAGGCTGTGTGCAAACACTATCACTAGCGGTGCAGCTGCCGGTACCGCTACTTCAGGCTGTGTGCAAACACTATCACTAGCGGTGCAGCTGCCGGTACCGCTGCTTCAGGCTGTGTGCAAACACTATCACTAGCGGTGCGGCTGCCGGTACCGCTGCTTCAGGCTGTGTGCAAACACTATCACTAGCGGTGCGGCTGCCGGTACCGCTGCTTCAGGCTGTGTGCAAACACTGTCGCTAGCGGTGCAGCTGCCGGTACCGCTGCTTCAGGCTGTGTGCAAACACTATCACTAGCGGTGCAGCTGCCGGTACCGCTACTTCAGGCTGTGTGCAAACACTATCACTAGCGGTGCAGCTGCCGGTACCGCTGCTTCAGGCTGTGTGCAAACACTATCACTAGCGGTGCAGCTGCCGGTACCGCTGCTTCAGGCTGTGTGCAAACACTATCGCTAGCGGTGCAGCTGCCGGTACCGCTGCTTCAGGCTGTGTGCAAACACTGTCGCTAGCGGTGCAGCTGCCGGTACCGCTGCTTCAGGCTGTGTGCAAACACTATCACTAGCGGTGCAGCTGCCGGTACCGCTGCTTCAGGCTGTGTGCAAACACTATCGCTAGCGGTGCACCTGCCGGTACCGCTGATTCAGGCTGTGTGCAAACTCTGTCGCTAGCGGTGCAGCTGCCGGTACCGCTGATTCAGGCTGTGTGCAAACACTGTCACTAGCGGTGCGGCTGCCGGTACCGCTGCTTCAGGCTGTGTGCAAACACTATCACTAGCGGTGCAGCTGCCGGTACCGCTGATTCAGGCTGTGTGCAAACACTGTCACTAGCGGTGCAGCTGCTGGTACCGCTACTTCAGGCTGTGTGCAAACACTATCACTAGCGGTGCAGCTGCCGGTACCGCTACTTCAGGCTGTGTGCAAACACTATCACTAGCGGTGCAGCTGCCGGTACCGCTGATTCAGGCTGTGTGCAAACACTATCACTAGCGGTGCAGCTGCCGGTACCGCTGCTTCAGGCTGTGTGCAAACACTGTCGCTAGCGGTGCAGCTGCCGGTACCGCTGATTCAGGCTGTGTGCAAACACTGTCACTAGCGGTGCAGCTGCTGGTACCGCTACTTCAGGCTGTGTGCAAACACTATCACTAGCGGTGCAGCTGCCGGTACCGCTACTTCAGGCTGTGTGCAAACACTATCACTAGCGGTGCAGCTGCCGGTACCGCTGATTCAGGCTGTGTGCAAACACTATCACTAGCGGTGCACCTGCCGGTACCGCTACTTCAGGCTGTGTGCAAACACTATCACTAGCGGTGCAGCTGCCGGTACCGCTACTTCAGGCTGTGTGCAAACACTATCACTAGCGGTGCGGCTGCCGGTACCGCTGCTTCAGGCTGTGTGCAAACACTATCACTAGCGGTGCAGCTGCCGGTACCGCTACTTCAGGCTGTGTGCAAACACTATCACTAGCGGTGCAGCTGCCGGTACCGCTACTTCAGGCTGTGTGCAAACACTATCACTAGCGGTGCGGCTGCCGGTACCGCTGCTTCAGGCTGTGTGCAAACACTATCACTAGCGGTGCGGCTGCCGGTACCGCTGCTTCAGGCTGTGTGCAAACACTGTCGCTAGCGGTGCAGCTGCCGGTACCGCTGCTTCAGGCTGTGTGCAAACACTATCACTAGCGGTGCAGCTGCCGGTACCGCTACTTCAGGCTGTGTGCAAACACTATCACTAGCGGTGCAGCTGCCGGTACCGCTGCTTCAGGCTGTGTGCAAACACTATCACTAGCGGTGCAGCTGCCGGTACCGCTGCTTCAGGCTGTGTGCAAACACTATCGCTAGCGGTGCACCTGCCGGTACCGCTGCTTCAGGCTGTGTGCAAACACTGTCGCTAGCGGTGCAGCTGCCGGTACCGCTGCTTCAGGCTGTGTGCAAACACTATCACTAGCGGTGCAGCTGCCGGTACCGCTGCTTCAGGCTGTGTGCAAACACTATCGCTAGCGGTGCACCTGCCGGTACCGCTGATTCAGGCTGTGTGCAAACTCTGTCGCTAGCGGTGCAGCTGCCGGTACCGCTGATTCAGGCTGTGTGCAAACACTGTCACTAGCGGTGCGGCTGCCGGTACTGCTGCTTCAGGCTGTGTGCAAACACTATCACTAGCGGTGCAGCTGCCGGTACCGCTGCTTCAGGCTGTGTGCAAACACTATCACTAGCGGTGCAGCTGCCGGTACCGCTACTTCAGGCTGTGTGCAAACACTGTGACTAGCGGTGCAGCTGCCGGTACCGCTGCTTCAGGCTGTGTGCAAGCACTATCACTAGCGGTGCAGCTGACGGTACCGCTGCTTCAGGCTGTGTGCAAACACTATCACTAGCGGTGCAGCTGCCGGTACCGCTACTTCAGACTGTGTGCAAACACTATCACTAGCGGTGCAGCTGCCGGTACCGCTGCTTCAGGCTGTGTGCAAACACTATCACTAGCGGTGCAGCTGCCGGTACCGCTGATTCAGGCTGTGTGCAAACACTATCACTAGCGGTGCAGCTGCCGGCACCGCTACTTCAGGCTGTGTGCAAACACTGTGACTAGCGGTGCAGCTGCCGGTACCGCTGCTTCAGGCTGTGTGCAAGCACTATCACTAGCGGTGCAGCTGACGGTACCGCTGCTTCAGGCTGTGTGCAAACACTATCACTAGCGGTGCAGCTGCCGGTACCGCTACTTCAGGCTGTGTGCAAACACTATCACTAGCGGTGCAGCTGCCGGTACCGCTGCTTCAGGCTGTGTGCAAACACTATCACTAGCGGTGCAGCTGCCGGTACCGCTGATTCAGGCTGTGTGCAAACACTATCACTAGCGGTGCAGCTGCCGGTACCGCTGATTCAGGCTGTGTGCAAACACTGTCGCTAGCGGTGCAGCTGCCGGTACCGCTACTTCAGGCTGTGTGCAAACACTATCACTAGCGGTGCAGCTGCCGGTACCGCTGCTTCAGGCTGTGTGCAAACACTATCACTAGCGGTGCAGCTGCCGGTACCGCTGATTCAGGCTGTGTGCAAACACTGTGACTAGCGGTGCAGCTGCCGGTACCGCTGATTCAGACTGTGTGCAAACACTATCACTAGCGGTGCGGCTGCCGGTACCGCTGCTCAGGCTGTGTGCAAACACTGTCGCTAGCGGTGCAGCTGCCGGTACCGCTGCTTCAGGCTGTGTGCAAGCACTATCACTAGCGGTGCAGCTGCCGGTACCGCTGCTTCAGGCTGTGTGCAAACACTATCACTAGCGGTGCAGCTGCCGATACCGCTGCTTCAGGCTGTGTGCAAACACTATCACTAGCGGTGCATCTGCCGGTACCGCTGATTCAGGCTGTGTGCAAACACTGTCGCTAGCGGTGCACCTGCCGGTACCGCTGCTTCAGGCTGTGTGCAAACACTGTCACTAGCGGTGCGGCTGCCGGTACCGCTGCTTCAGGCTGTGTGCAAACACTGTCGCTAGTGGTGCAGCTGCCGGTACCGCTGATTCAGGCTGTGTGCAAACACTATCACTAGCGGTGCAGCTGCCGGTACCGCTACTTCAGGCTGTGTGCAAACACTATCACTAGCGGTGCAGCTGCCGGTACGCTGCGGTGATGCAGTCGGGCTATGGGTTCTTAATTTACTCAGGTTTATCGGGCTGAACAGCCAATACCTTGCAGCATGCTGCGCACTAGCTAGGGCCAGTGGGCAGCAAGCTTTTACAGGAAGTGAAGGAATAGAACGGGAGGGCTGACTGCAATAAGCTGCGGTGAAGTGGTCCGGCTATGGGATCTTAATTTACTCAGGTTCATCTGGCTGAACAGCCGATACCCCTGCAACATGCTGCACACAACGGCACCTAGGGCCAGTGGGCAGCAAGCCTTGACAGGAAGTGAAGGAAGAAAGAGGGAGCGCTGACCGCAATAAGCTGCGGTGATGTGGTCGGGCTATGGGTTCTTAATTTACTCAGATTCATCGGGCTGAACAGCGAATACCCCTGCAACATGGTGCACACTTGCTAGGGCCAGTGGGCAGCAAGCCTTGACAGGAAGTGAAGGAATAGAACGGGAGCACTGACCGCAATAAGCTGCGGTGATGCAGTCGGGCTATGGGTTCTAAATTTACTCAGGTTCATCTGGCTGAACAGCCAATACCCCAGCAGCATGCTGCCCACAACGGTCGCTAGGTCCGCTGTGGGCAGCAAGACTAGACATGAAGTGAAGGTATAAAGCGGGAGCGCTGCATGCAATAAGCTGCGGTGATGATGAGGTCAGGCTATGGGTTCTTAATTTACTCAGGTTCATCGGGCTGAACAGCCAATACCCCTGCAACATGGTGCACACTAGCTAAGGCCAGCGGGCAGCAAGTCTAGACATGCAGTGAAAGAATAGAGCGGGAGCGCTGACCGCTATAGGCGACGGTGATGTGGTCGGGTTATGGGTTCTAAATTTACTTAGGTTCATCTGGCTGAACAGCCAATACCCTTGCATCAGTACAGCTACCGGTAGTTAGATCTGCATCCCGGTGTAAATGTATGAGATAAGAAGCTTTGGCCGTAAGCCCTGCATCATGCGCAGGGCCATGTTGTTCAAACCTTGGCTCTTGTGTCAGCATCTTTTTGGATTCCAGAGGGCAGTAGTGTTCATGCATCTCAAATTAGCAAGAAAATAAAGCTAACGTATGCCACGAATAGGTTCTGAACCGCCGATTTGAGCTAGAGGCTTTGTGCCCGGTGGCCCAAGGTGCCACTTGACAGGATTGTGTGCGTAAGCTGACAGTCCACACTCCACACCCCATCTCTCAGAATCGTAAAGCACCATGCATCAGACTTTTAGAGTCCCATGCATCAGAACAGTTGCAGTATGCCGTTGGCTGGTCCTGGCTGTCGGCTGCAAAGGTAGCTCCGGCTCATCGAATGCAGCCATATCGGCTTTCTCGTGGTCTGCCAGCTCCTTCGTCACATTCTATAGGAGGACGTCGTTACCCTCCTGTACTGGTATTTCACCCATGCTGACTGTGACGAAACCAAGACAGGCGCACGGCCGGTGGTCTAAGCTTGAAAGGTACCAATGGACATGCTTGTCTGTGTGAGCCCTTCACTGCACGCTGTCAATGTTTTTACGTCGAAAAAACCGTGTACCGCACCGGTGTGTGGGCTCGAGGTATGGAGCCAATTGTGCCGTCAGAGCCTGCCAGCTGCCCCGTGATCATACCAGTCTCAAATGATATCCGACGACAAATGGATACAAGATTAAGGCATGCATCAGCTACCAGGAGCGGGATGCGCCCGAAATCTCAAGATCCGGGAGCAACGGTAAGAAACTCGTCATAATTCTCTCGTCCTCACGCTGCCTGACTTCACAGTGATTCATCATTTGTAGGTGAAGTATGGAGTCGTTGAAGCTGGCGGGGAAGCAAAAGCAGACGAATGTGTTCTCTGCCTCAGATCTGGCGTGAACCTCACTTCAAACCGACGGTGGATATGCGACAGAGGACACGTAAAACGAGGAGAGGAGGTAGGATGTCCACGACGTGTATCAATGCTATACATGTCAGGTGGTCTGCCCTCGCACTGCGAAATTTGACTGAGCCTGACTTCTACTACATTGTTGAGTGACTGCTACCTCGAGTGACCTCCAACTTCTGATGCTGCAGAGGATATCAGCCAAGGGACATCAAGGATCTCCTTGCAAATCCTGGTTCATCATCAACTATGCTGTCTTTCAGGCAGCAGGGCCCAGGTAAGGCCATCTACTGCGAGCTCATGCAAGGTTCTTTGTTGCATGGGCCTTGGTTATCACGCGAGAACACCCTCAACCGAACACACAAAAAAATAAATCTGCACCTTTCCCCTCCTCTTCACAGGCAGTTGAGTGTTGTTGTCCTTAAGCAGCTGCTTTCGACAGCGCGGGAGGGTCCCTATCTGTGGAATCAGTCCCCCCTGCTTCTTGGTCTTGCGCGTATGTGGGCCCTATTGCAAGGCCAGATGACACGCTCGCTCCAGGTGCCAGGGTCCTCTTGGCACTATCAAACCCTGGGGCAATCATTGAGCCCAGGCTCATGGCCGTGGCCTCTGTGACAGGGAACAAGGAGGTAAGAAATACTTGTGTTTGTTGTGTGTTTCTTGTCACAACCTGTTCATTACTTCGTTTGCTGTTGCTGATCTTTTACAACTGTACCAGGTCTTCATGCATTACCATGTTTCTTTTGCCTCTGCCCAGGTGACCATTGGCTACGAAATGGAAGCCGTGTATGTCACCATCGAAGATACTGTTTAGTTTAAGTTGGACAGGCAGGCAGTTCTTCTAGGTGCAGCCATGGTCAACTGCCACTTTGGTTGGCTTGGTATTGATGGGCCTCCCGATGTCCCTGCCTCCCTCGACGAAGTACTTCAAATGCGAAAGGCAAGTTTTAGTTTCCTGACTGCTTCACACCTTGACACCTTCCAAGTCATCCTTTGAATACCTGCACTTTGTTTCTGCCATATTAATTTCTTCATATTTCTTTTTCTTGTAGGGTGACACGGTGGCTTGGCCTGCTAATGGGCTGTTTTACAAGGACAGGGATGGCCAGATCCTGCTCCTCAACGAAAACAATGTGAGATTTTATGTGCTGGCCTGACTTGCCTCAAGTAATTAGAGCTTGTCACAAGTAATTTCAGAGGAATGCTGCCTGTTTTTTGCCGCTATTGCCTTACGAGCCATTCCTGTAATTACGTTGTTTAACATCATCGTTTCATCTTTCCTTGCTGTTAGGGGCCCGGGGTTTATGCGGCAGCTCAGCCTGCGATGGTGCTCATCTGGAAGAAAACCAAGATGGCACATGGCTAAGCTTGTGAGCAGGCTGTATGTCTAGCTACAGCTGGTATTGGAATTTAATATTTGAGAGCCTTACTGAAACATTTAAGATTCAAGTGCCTAAAAATGCCGTATGGTGCATGTGGACGTCTGTCATAAATCTGTGAATTTGGACCTGCTGAATTCCATTTTTACACTTGCTAAATATTTATCTCGTTACATAAATTGTTTGCTGAATTGTTGTCTCATTACATTAATTGTTTGTTGAATTTGCGTCCTGTTGCTTGCATGTAATTAAGCTTGAATGATCACAATGCGATGAGCGTATACCCCACATGGCGTCATAAGCTTCTGGTTAATACAAGAACACGTCAAGTGGAATTCCAGAATCACAGATGTACACCATCCGAGTAGGGCTCACACAGCTGAAAGTAAATTTGAATCGTAGAAATTTGAAATTAAAACGACAGCCAGATCACGGAATGCCAGGCTGGCCAGATCAGGATTCAAATAGGCTGAATTATTAAGCTCATTATCAAGGTGACGCACATTGATAAACAGCCTACTGACAGCATGCTTATCAAGCTAATTATCAACCACAAGCGTCCACTTATCAGCCTGATTAAAGCATTTCACATGCTACTAAATAGCCTGCATGATAATCAACCTGTCAATCAACGTATGCTTGATAAGTAGGAAATGTCACTACTTATCAACATGCGACACCCTGATAATTACGTTGATAACATACTCAGCCCCAAACGTGTTCAGTCAGAAATCAACCCTGATTGGTTGATAAATAGGGGGGGTTCTGTCATAGTGGTAAGAGACATGCAGTGGGTGGACCATGGGTGGGAGACATGCAGTGGGGATTACGATGAACCATGGTGGGGGAACCACGGTGGTGGACATTGTAGGTAAACCCACCGTGGGGCGACAAGCGCCCCACGTGGGGTGACCCACGCGCTGGTCCGGTCGGACCCATCGTGGAGTGAGTGGGTCGCCCCACGTGCACTTTTTCCGACGGCAGCTGCGGTCATTGCCATCATGTAGCCTTCGGAGACACCCTAATTTCGAGGAGATTGTACGGCTTAGTAGTAAGTTGTTTCGCGAAGAGTCAAGAGTAGCGTTCAGCACAAAAAACGATATGGCATATACCGGTAATCGCGCGTGCGTGGCTCGATCGGTTAGTCCGGGCCAAGTCCAGTTCAGCTTAGTTCTTACTACATCTAGACGTTTTCTTGTGAAATAAAGTGCAAGCAGGCAGAAACTGTAAGGCTAATTGAATTCGGAAGCAGAAGCTGTAGGTGCGCGGAAGTAAGACTCCGAGAATAACACTTACTTGGGACGTGAACACAGGCAACACATACAGGCCTGGACCTGATATTAAGGGGTGGAAAGAGCAGGTCTGGCGTTTAGGCCGAACTCTGACGACCGTCCTGGAATTGGAGCTTAACAGAGCTTAAGTACTCTGCCCCCCCAAAAATGAACGAAAGGGAATTGTAATCGCAAAAGGATGGAAATAAGCGGGGTCGGTAGCTGGGTCGGTAGTTAGGAGACACGACAGGTTCCCTGTAGCGGTCGGAAGGGCGACACGGGGACGCATTACTAATGTGCGCGCACTGACACAGTTCTAATTAATATTTTTTGATTTGTGGCATCCAAGGATCTCGATGTACTACCGACCGATCCTACTACCGTGGCCACAGCCCAGAGTCGCCTATCCAACGTCATTCTCTGACCATTCATGCTCTAGCCGCTTCCAAGAAAACTGTTTCAGCACCACCGCGCGTCGTTTCGCTCCAAAATCGAGGTGTGAAAACTGTGAAAGTTGTCCTGGTCACGGATCTCTTTGCCACGTCGTCTTGCAAGCGTTATTCTGAGACCATTTATATTGGTTTTGCGTCCTAGAAATTCCCTGCTTCAGCAAACAACCGTTCGTTTCCTTCCTTTTGACTTTACAAGGTGCGAGACCGGCCGCCCTACCCTAGAAACCTGACACGCCAACACAAAAAACAGCCCGGGTGCGCAAGGGGCCCTCGTCGACAGCTGATGAAAGGCGAGCAGTGGGCCGTGCTGTGTGGAAGCGCTAGCTGTGGGCCTGTTCAAAGTGTGAACTCGATGGAATGGGGTTCAAACCATTGGTGCACCCTTCAGAAAGTGGCTGTCCGAGAGACGACCAAGAAACGACCAAGACGGCCGAAGGAAAAATGGCAGTTTCGGCGGTAGCCGAAACGAAAAAAGACGACCTTCGGCTGGAGCCGAAACTTAAAACAGGCCTGTGACTTCCCTGAGTGGGTTTATAATGGTGCATACCCGCTGGGCCCGGCTGAAAGCTCGGCCGCATGAGGCTGGTAGAGAATGACTGAGATCAAGTCCAGCTACCCTGCACAGCCATGAACATGGTGCAGCCATGCCACCCTCCTATGTGAGGGGACATGGACACGGAACCTGGACAAAGAGCTCTATTTGTTATGCTTAGGACTTGTCAAAGAGTATAGTGTTCTTAGATCTGTTAGCTTTCCATCGACGAACTTTCCACTTGGGTCATTTAGTCCGTGCTCGTGCCTAGGGTTGGCGGCCTGCCTTCTACTTCGTGAAGTCCAACAAAAATGAATATCTCAAATGTAGAACACATGCCATAATGGGCGAGAGCTGGACGATTCAACCATACGCAAATCCACAAGGCATGCATTTGTTGCCACTGACCTCACACAATCCCAATAGCTATCAACCAGCTGCATTTGCCAATACCTAAAAGATACACAGCATGATAGCATCCCTTTCTTCTCATGTTACCGGCATTGATCTGCCAATGGCGCAAAAAGGGCCTGAAGTGGAAAAGGGTCTCTCAGCCTCCTCCAGTGTCATGTTCGTGCAAACAAGACCCAGCATGAACAAGGCTGCTCAGCATCTAGGAAACACACACCCATGGCCTCTCAAACAGGCCAACAGTGCATAGTAGCTCAAGGTGGAAAAGGGTATCTCAGCCTTGTGTCATACCGTCATTTGAGCGCAAATGAGACCACTGTAACAAGGCTGCTCAGCATCAAGGAAAACACCCCCCTAACCTCTTAGATAGACCTTCCCCTGACCGCGCCCTCCACATCGCGCCCTCCACACCGCCCTCCACATCGCGCCCTCCGCATCACAACCTTGCCAGGAGACGGGCGGACACGCATAGGACTCGGCGCACTCGCAGAGATTTTCGTTGATGGAAATCAGAGATGGAAATAGAGCCTAGAAGGAGGCGAAGCGGGGCCGGTAGCCGCCGCCTCGCCACACTCCTCGTCACACTTGTCGATCCAGGTATCCTCCCATGCCAGCTCGTCTAGCTCGGCATCTGCAGGTACAGCGTCTCCTGCATGGACCCATCTGTGACGCTCACTGTCGTCACTCTTTGTAATTTGTACCCCTTTTATCACTTGTTAGTCCTTTTCACCTCCTACTCCTCCTCCTGGTCTACAGCCATAACTGCCTCCGCGGCTTCCTCAGCGTGGTGTCGCGGACCCATCTGTGATGCTCAAGGCCGTCACTCATTGCCTCTCCTTTTCTCACTCTTTGTTACACCCTTCCACCTCCTCCTCCTGGTCTACGTCCAGGTCTGCCTCTGCAGCTGCGGCCTTCTCGGCGTGGATTCTTCGGACATTCAAGGCGGTGGAGCTCCCCGGTAGCGCTGCCCGCGGGTATTTCACCTTCACGGACCCGCGCGACCGAGCTGCAACAAGCAAACAGGCGGAAAGGGGGGGGGGTCAGGGTATAGAGACAGGGAAGGGGCGGGCGCAGCCCGCGGGTATTTAACTCTCACGGACCAGCGCAAACGAAGTAATACCACCAAGCCCACCGGGGACTTTCTCGCGCCTTACACCTCAAACCCGAGGTCCTGCACCATGTCCCCTCTCCCCTCCATAGAAGCCCGTGGATATGACGACGCTCACAAAGTCTTGCAACTGAGCTCTCCTTGCTCCTTGCAATCCACTCCATGCTCCCCATTCCCTGATCCCCCACCCCCTACACCTCACGCCCGAAGAATCAGGTCCTGCACCACATCCCCTTTCCCCTCCATAGCAGCCCGAGGATACGAAGCCTTACAATCAAGCTCTTCTTGCTCCTTACTTCCCACTCCATGCTCCCCATTCCCTGCTCCCTCACCTCCCACACCTCAAACCCGAGGAATCAGGCCCTGCAGCAGGTCCAACTCCCCACTTAACCCCTGCTCCTCCCAATTTCCCTGCTTCACCCCCCACACACACTACTGCTCCCCGCTCCACCATTCCCCACTCCACCACTCCTCACTCCACCGCTCCCTCTCCTCAGCTGACCTGTGCCCCCGCTCCCAACTCCACCACTCCCCACTCCACTGCTCCTTGCTCCACCATTCCCCGCTCCACCACTCGAAGCTCCACCATTCCCCACTCCTCTCCCCACCTGACCTGTGCCCCCGCTCCCCACTCCACCACTCCCCACTCCACTGCTCCTTGCTCCACCATTCCCCGCTCCCAAGCTGACCCTTGCCTCTGCTCCCCACCCGATGCCCGCAGGCTGGGGTGTTTCAAAATCTTCCCAATCCTCCCCTCACCCTATTTCTCCCGCTCCACCACCCCAAGCTCCCCCACTCCCCCGCCCCCGGCTTACCTCCTCTCAACTGATGCCCACAAAAAGGGGTGGTTTAAAATCTTCCCCAACCTCCGCGCCCTCCATTCCTTTCTATCCATTACTCCCCCGCCCCCCCACCTCCCACCTGATGCCCGGATTATGAGGTGCTGCAAAATCATCCTGGCATCCGCTCTCTCCTAATCCTCGTTCCCAACTCCCCCACTCCACCGCTCTCCCGCCCCCCCTCTCCCCTTTCCCGCCTCCCACCTGATGCCCGGGGAACGAGGTGCGGCATAAGCCTTCCTAACGCCCACCCCTCCTCAACCCTCACTCCCTACTCCCCCACACCCCCGCTCTCCCGCACCCCCTCTTCCCTCTCCCACCTGTTGCCCGGGGAATGAGATGCTGCATATGTCTTCCCAACGCCCGCACCTCCTCAACCCTCACTCCCTACTCCCCTCACTCCCCGCCTCCCACCTGATGCCCGGGGAATGTGGTGTTGCATCAGCACCCCCCTCCACCCTGCCCCCCACTCCCTGCTCCTCGGTTCGCCAGCTCCCCTGCTCTCCCCGCCTCCCACCTGATGCCCGGGGAATGAGGTGTTGCATCATCACCTCCCTCCACCCTGCCCCCTACTCCCTGCTCCTTTCTCCCCCACTCCCCTGCTCTCCCCGCCTCCCACCTGAAGCCCGGGGAATGAGGTGCTGCATCATCACCTCCCTCCACCCTGCTCCCTGCTTAACCCTCACTCCTTACTCCCCCACTCCCCTGCTCTCCCCGCCTCCCACCTGATGCCCGGGGAATGTGGTGTTGCATCATCACCTCCCTCCACTCTGCCCCCCACTCCCTGCTCCTAGGTTCCCCAGCTCCCCCGCTCTCCCCGCCTCCCACCTGATGCCCGGGGAATGAGGTGTTGCATCATCTCCCTGAATTGCGTGTAGTTCCGGGTGGAACCCTGCAAGTAGATCTCCTGCACAAGGGATCGGCAGCAGGGAGCAGGGACTGGGTCATCATTAGTCGATTGGTACATTACAAATTTATACATGCATCCATTTTTAGGAGCACAGATTTGCCTCCAGCAAGATTTTTATTTGGGCTTTGCAATCGTTTTCCTGGGAGACCAAGAAAGTGTGGAGGTGGGTGGCAGCAGGGACCAGGTCAACGTTGGTCCATATTCATACATCGGTATCCATCATGGACCGAGGGTTGACTCAAGTTCCCAGATTTCTCGATGGGATTTCAATCATTTATATCTAATGCCCACTCATTTCAATGCAAGGAGGTACAAGCCGGCGTAAGCTGTTCCGTATCATGCCATAATTTTGATACCTTGGTAGTACAATCCAGCTGAGGCTGTGCCATATCGTGCCGTATCATATCAACCATGCCGTATCATCCCGTATCATGCCGTATCGTATCTTTCATGCCGTATCATGCCGCATCGTATCTTTCATGCCGTATCATGCCGTATCATGCCGTATCATGCTGTATCATGCTGTATCATGCTGTATCACGCTGTATCATGCCGTATCATGCTGTATCATGCCGTATCATGCCGTATCATGCTGTATCATGCTGTATCATGCTGTATCATGCTGTATCATGCTGTATCATGCTGTATCATGCCGTATCATGCCGTATCATGCTGTATCATGCCGTATCATGCCGTATCATGCCGTATCATGTTGTATCATGCCGTATCATGCCGTATCATGCCGTATCATGCCGTATCATGCCGTATCATGCTGTATCATGCTGTATCATGCTGTATCATGCTGTATCATGCTGTATCATGCCGTATCATGCCGTATCATGCCGTATCATGCCGTATCATGCCGTATCATGCTGTATCATGCTGTATCATGCCGTATCATGCCGTATCATGCCGTATCATGCCGTATCATGCCGTATCATGCCGTATCATGCCGTATCATGCTGTATCATGCTGTATCATGCCGTATCATGCCGTATCATGCTGTATCATGCCGTATCATGCCGTATCATGCTGTATCATGCTGTATCATGCTGTATCATGCTGTATCATGCTGTATCATGCCGTATCATGCTGTATCATGCCGTATCATGCTGTATCATGCTGTATCATGCTGTATCATGCTGTATCATGCCGTATCATGCTGTATCATGCCGTATCATGCCGTATCATGCTGTATCATGCCGTATCATGCCGTATCATGCCGTATCATGCCGTATCATGCCGTATCATGCTGTATCATGCCGTATCATGCCGTATCATGCCGTATCATGCTGTATCATGCCGTATCATGCTGTATCATGCTGTATCATGCCGTATCATGCCGTATCATGCTGTATCATGCCGTATCATGCTGTATCATGCCGTATCATGCCGTATCATGCTGTATCATGCTGTATCATGCTGTATCATGCTGTATCATGCTGTATCATGCTGTATCATGCCGTATCATGCCGTATCATGCCGTATCATGCTGTATCATGCTGTATCATGCCGTATCATGCTGTATCATGCCATATCATGCCGTATCATGCTGTATCATGCCGTATCATGCCGTATCATGCCGTATCATGCCGTATCATGCCGTATCATGCACAACTGTTGTACGGCTGGTTCATTCACCCACCCAGTCATCTTACTTCCTCGGGTCCATTCAAATCCTCCAATGCACATCATCTTGTGTTCCAAAAACACCCCTTCACTCCGTGGAGGGGCGTTATTGGCGACCCCCTCGAGTGAGAGCCCCCGACGGTACGCCTCTTTAGAGAATTAGAGTGGCAAAGTGACCCCTTTATGAGGCTCCTTTGCCTCTCCAATTATAAAAAGGCGCGAAGGCGCTATACGCTTTAGAGATGTGTCCAGCCATCTTTCGTTACTAGCGTCCATTCAAATCCCCCAATTGGTGTGTGCATGCCAAAAGTGTCCACTCACTTTCGTTGGTGCCGCCTCATAGATGCTCATCTCTAGGTCCTGTGAATGTTGCCCTTTGGAGGGCAGGTCTGAAGCTATAGCCATGAGCGCCTCACACATCTCCAGCCTCATCAGCTGAAGGTCAAACATAACACACATGTTATTTTGTGTAATGCGGAGGGCAGGTCTTATGCCACAAGCACGTCACACATCGCCGACCGCATCAGCTGGAGTTCACACATCTCTAACCGCGTCAGCTGGAGGTCACACATCTCCAACTGCATCAGCTGAAGGTCACACATCTCCAACCGCATCAGCTGGAGGTCACACATCTCCAACCGCATCAGATGAAGGTCACACATCTCCAACCGCATCAGCTGAAGGTCACACATCTCCAACCGCATCAGCTGGAGGTCACACATCTCCAACCGCATCAGATGAAGGTCATACATCTCCAACCGCATCAGATGAAGGTCTCACATCTCCAACCGCATCAGATGAAGGTCACACATCTCCAACCGCATCAGCTGAAGGTCACACATCTCCAACCGCATCAGCTGGAGGTCACACATCTCCGACCGCATCAGCTGAAGGTCGCACATCTCCAACCGCATCAGCTGAAGGTCACACATGTCCAACCGCATCAGCTGAAGGTCACACATCTCCAACCGCATCAGATGAAGGTCACACATATTACACTCGGGCTGCTTTGTGTGATTCATAAATCCCCATGCCAGCATCACATGTTTAAGCAGGTGACATGGCAGGCAGGTGACAAGGGGTGAGTAGCGGGGAGATGGGGAGATGGGAGAGGAGGATGAGCGGGCAAATGGAGGACATATGCAGCTGAGGGTCCATCATAACCACAACCGCTATGGTGGTTATCTTATGCAGCCCCGAATTGTTTAAGCATGGGCATGCATGGGCCTCTGCGTATTACACTAGCATGGGCACACACAGACTTCCACGGTTGTGCATGGTACTGCATAGATGCGTGCACATTGCGTCAGCATATGCATGCATGGGCACGCGCGTCTTGCCTTTTTGACCGTTGAGCGCATTGACCATGGGGGCATATGAATGCATGCGGGTATGCATCTTATCAGTGCTGTGCCTTTGCGCCGTAATTCAGAAATCGTATAAGTAAGAACGGTCCCTTACTGGTAAAAAGTAGCTGAATTCGCCTTAAAAATATGGTCCCTGAAAGTCAGCTATGTACAGTAATTCAGCCACCATAATTCAGCCCTTGATGCACACGCTGAATCAATACGCACATGCACGTGCATCACTCTGCACACCCATGAAAGTCCAAAGATGCCCATGCACATCATATATGCATGCCCATGCCAATTCAATTTGCCCATGTCCAGTGCTGGGGCGCGCATGGGCGTGAGGAAACACGCACCTCATCCCTTTGTGGCCGCTGCCAGGGGCCTTTAGGTGGCTTCCATGCATGCATGGGCGTGCATGGGTGGCTTCCAGGCATGCATGGGCGCGCATGGGCAAGGAGACACACACCTCGTCTCGTTGTGGCCGCTGCCAGGGGCCTTTAGGTGGCTTCCATGCGCCGCCCTCTCGACGGTTCCCAGGTCCCTCCGGCCTGCCTCCTCCCATGGGGTCAAGATGGAGCTGATGTGGGGAGCTTGAGGCTGCTCTAGGGTTTCGGAGCGGTGCGCTGCTCGGTGTGACTGGCGTTCCTCTCTTTGGTCACCTTAAAGCCTCCTCTATATTAACGGGCAGTGGAGGTAGGCAAGAGAGCTGCCGTGAGTCGCTGCGCGCTGGTGCGGCTCTTTCGAGAGTGGTGGCCCGGCTACAAGAAGGGAGCATAGGAGATGCGTGAACAGTTTTTCGTGAAGGAGAGGCGAGTGCGCTAGGTAGAGGGTCTTACATTGGTCGAGAGGGCTGTGCTTATGTCTGACCTTCTCCGTTTCGGATGTCGAAGAGGCAGAGCACAGCAGCCGTCAAGGTGGTTAAGAAGGCAACGGTGTATCAAATTGGAGAGAGTTGATGGGAGCGCTGCGCGCTGACTGCCCGACCTGGTAGAATTTTCGACGTTGTCGACGTGAGGCAAGGCACTGGGCTTGCCTTGGGCATGCGCTATGGGGGAAGGAGAAGGAGGCGCGGTTGGTGGAGGCGGCGGTTTGGGTTTTGGGGGTCCGGGCACGGGTCGTTAGAAAGGAGTTACGTAGTTACGTAAGACGTAAGGTGAAGCTCGAGTTGCAGCGCCCCACCCGAAAATATTTTCCGGAGAAGTCAGAATAAAGGGGGAAAATACGATTAAGGGGCCTGTCACTTGAAGGGTCGGACGAGTCCCCCCAAACAAGGGGTTTGGGCCGGGACGAGGAATCCTGCAACGAGGAAAACGGATCAAAAACTTGCAGGAACCTTCAGGGCAAACAAGCTGCCGGACATGTTCAAAAATGATGGTGTAAAACTATGGATGTTATGAAAGTCTGAAGGGAGATAAAAAGATGATATTGAAACATAGAGTCGATGGGAACACACAGCTGAGGAATATCAACAACAACGTGCATTCCAAGTCTCACAAGTTGGGTATTGTCTTATTCATGGCTGCATTGTCTTATTTATGTGAGCAACGTTCAACTACAATGCAGCTACATTATGGTCCACGGCCTGAGTGTGGGTCCAGGTGCAAGTGTGCAACAAGATTACGAGACGCGCAGCTAAGTCGGGCCACTGGCCGTAGCTTGTTACAAGTCTGTCCTTAATCAGCCAATCGATGGCATCCCAGCAGCCTGCCAGACATACTTAAAAGGCTGCGAAGGCCCCCGACTGTCTGGTTGGGACGAAAATAAATCAATAGCTGGAGGAGAAAGCAAAGCAACAGGCATCACAGAATGTGGTCTCATGTGCAATGCCAACGGCGACACCGTCTAGGCAACCGGTTTGGATATCTACTTCCCGCTTTTCATATTTCAACAGAGCATCACATTTGAAGCCTGGGATATGTGCCCGTAAACCAGTCCCGGCACTTGATACGATATGGTAACATCTTAACGGTATTGATATAGGGACCACGGGGAGTCAAGAGGCACATGGTGACATGGTGTGCTTCACCATAAACCCCCAATCGGTTTCGCTGAACCCTGGACCATTATTCAGGCGCCCCCTACATTTGGATACCACAAGAGTGCCAGAGTGCATGATAGATCAGAAGCTACGACATTGCCCAGAAATCTGCACAGCAGTGATTTCCGCCGATTATCACTTTCGAACACACTTGTAATCACTGAGTTTGTGAAGCTGCACCGCGTTCATGGAATTCCGATGTCTGAGCCTGTCGCGCGCCCCAGGTGGTGCATTTTGAAATCCCCGTCCCAGAGCAGCGCAACGGAGCGGGATTAAAACGCCATGGCCTTGACCACCTCTGCCGCTACGCGCTCCGCGGTGCGCCCCTGCTCCTCCTCCCTCGCCGCTTGCTCCAGCTGCAAATTGTAAACACAACAGGCCCCGGAGGTGTAACGTCATTAAAACACAAAAGGCCGCAAGATATATACAGCCGTCAGCTGCAAACACAAAAGGCCGTCAGTTTCTAATGCTAAAGGCTTCTAACTTGCACAAAAGGGGGGTCTGGGCATGCCAGGGTCCTAGGGCAGGCCTGCGGAATACAGCCGTCCCCTGATCTCCTGAAACACAACAGGCCGTCAGTTTCGAAGGCCACAGGCTTGACATGCACGAAATGGTAAGGCAAAGCTGCGGATTACATTTGCCCCCCAGCCTGCACGCTTTGCCTTGAGTGACACGATCACCGATGACCCCTTCCCCCAAACGCTTGTGCTTCCCCTGACTGAAATGCCATTTGTCCCCAAGCCTGCACGCTTTGCCTCAAGTGACACGATCACCGATGACCCCTTCCCCCAAACGCTTGTCCTTCCCCTAACTGAAACGCCATCCGCCCCCTCTTCTTTTCACTGTACACATATTTGTGGCCACACTTATTCCACAACAGTGTCTTCACACATTTTCCACACCAATTCATTCACACCCCTGTTCCACACTACTTACTTAACACACTTGTTCCACACCACTTTATTCACACACCCATTTCACACCACTGCGTAGACACAGTGACACACCTGCTCCATACCGCTGCGTCCACACACATTTCCAAACCAAAGCATTCACACACCTGTTACACGCCATGGCATCCACACACCTGTTCCACACCACTTCATTCACGCACCTGCTCCACACCACCTCATTCACACACCTGTTCCACACTACGCTGTCGCGCCTCCTGTCGCTTGCGATCTTCATTATCGAATTCGTCGACCAGGAGCTCGTAGCCATCCTGTGAGGGGTGGCAGGCATTCTAAGGAACATGAAAAGACACACACACACACACACACACACAATTTGAAAACGGAAACGGATCTGCGTTGCAATCCATGGGAATATCCTTTAACAAAGCCCTCCCGAGTGTGGTGGCAGTTTTCTAAGGAACATGAAAAGACATACACACACATAACTTGAAAACGGAAACGGATCTGCATCGCTATCCATGGGAATTTTCAACGATGTAGCCCTCCCGTGTGTGGTGGCAGTAATATAAGGAACATGAAAAGACATATAACAACTTTTCAATGATGTAGCCCTCCTGTTACTGGTGGCATCCATGAAGTCACATGAAAAGACATATAACAAATAACGGAAAGAGGAAACGGATCTGCGTAGCAATGCATTTCATTTTCCTATGACACAGTTATACAGTTCAGTGTGCTCTGATGGCACATGTAAGCACGCACGTTTCATACATCGCGCTAGTACACGTTCAAAATGAAGCATTCTTCTCCCCACGCTACCCGAATATGTGCCCCGATACTACTAGAATGTGTGACCCCACGCTACCGGAATGTGTGAACCCCATCCCCCTTCCCAGAGTCTACAAGCAGCAGCGCAGGCAGCCTGCTGTATCCGTTGAGGGAGGCTGATGGCGTGAATGATGGTGCGAAGTCACACATGGCTTTGGATTTAGGGTTAAGAGCGACCCTCGCACCTGCACCCCAAAAATAGCCAGAGCCTCGGCGCTAAGTATTTAGGGTTCACTGCCGTTGATACCTAACACACCGGCACCCCAAATACAGCCAGCGCCTCGCCGTCTACGATTCAGGGTTGAGGGTTAACTGACGTCCATACCTTGTGCACCGGCACCCCAAGCACAGTCAGCGCCTCACCGTCTTGGATTGAGGGTTTATGGGGAAGTGCCGTCCATACCTTGTGCACCGGAACCCCAAAGACAGCCAGTGGTTTGCCGTCGTCTGTCCCAATCACATAGTTTTATGTTTGGGCTTCTGCCCACAGCTCGCTCACCTGCACCCCAAACACAGCCAGCGTCTTGCCGTCGTCTGTCCCGATTTCCTCAGGCACGGGGTCGCCGGGGCGGCGCAGGAACAACGTCATCTGAGCGGCTTTTACCTGAGAGGAAAAGTGTCGTATACATATGAATATAAGGATTCATAGCAACCGTATAACGAAGAGGGTGGCGGAGAAACAACTGTCATCTGAGCAGCTTTGACGTGAGAGGAACGGCCACATATATCAATGAATATTAATGGATTCGTGTTTGAATCTACAAATAGATCAATGGCCAGCGTGTAACGAAGAGGGTGGCGTAGGAAGAGAGTAATCTGAGCAGCTTAAACCTGAGAGGAACAGTGTGATATAAAATCAATATAAGTATAAATGGATATATGGCAACCGTGTAACAAAGAGGGTGGTGCAGGAAAAGCGTAGATGATCAGCTTTTACCTGTGAGGAGTGGTTTCATAGAAAAACATGGTAGATTCAAATGGTAGATATCGAAGCTAAATTAGTAAACGTACACATGGATGAATGGCCACGGTGTAACGGAGATGTTGGTGCTGGTAGAGCGTCATCTGAGCAGGTGTCCTCCATAAGGGCTGTGATTGGAGAACATGATCATCTATAGCTCTAGAGACAACGGCAGTATAGAGTGAGGGGGGGCTTACACACCGAATTCCATATACATATCTCCCGAGAGTGTCATGCAGCCCAAAGAACATATATGATACATCCCGAAAGTGTCATGCAACCCAAGGAACATGGCACGCTGTGCCAGGGCAGTCGTTGCTTCGTTCGGCTACGAGGCCACCATCAGCAGGCCGCCCCGGAGCCGTCAGTGTTTGTTGGATGGCATTGTTTCTTTTCCGGCTACAAGTCCACCTTCGGCAGGCCGCCCCGCGGCCGTCACTGGCCCAATGGGGACCAAACCTGGACCGGCCTACTGTCGGCGGCCCAAGCAGCATTGCTGGCCACACCCG
Organism: Limnomonas spitsbergensis; assembly: GCA_037349105.1. Classification (NCBI taxonomy): domain Eukaryota; kingdom Viridiplantae; phylum Chlorophyta; class Chlorophyceae; order Chlamydomonadales; genus Limnomonas; species Limnomonas spitsbergensis. The sequence continues at coordinate 557,850 of JAYJMM010000094.1, read as the reverse complement.
TGGCCTCTGGCGGGAAGTCGGGTTGTAGCTGATATGTAGCTGAGTCAAGATGAAAAGGAAATTACCAGGACCCCTCAGCCTCTGGCCAGGACGCAGAATAGCTGACATGCAGCTGACATGTTCCTGAAATGTAGCTGACATATGGCTGGAATGTAGCTGACATACTCTAATAGCAATAGTGCTATCTAGATGCCTCACCTGGAATAGTTTGAAGCACAGAAGCTTCAACGCAGAGATAGTGCAGCTGACATGTGGCTGACATGTAGCTGACACGCAGCTGAAACGTAGCTGACATATGGCTGGAATGTAGCTGACATACTCTAAGAGCAATAGTGCTATCTAGATGCCCCACCTGGAATAGTTTGAAGCACAGAAGCTTCAACGCAGAGATAGTGCAGCTGAGCGGGAGCTTCTTAGTCTGCAGGGGGGGGGGGGAGGGTTGAGAGGCTGCGAGTGGGAGCTTTTTAGCAAGCAGGCCGGGGGGAGGGCGATGAGACGATGCGAGTGTGAGTGTGAGTTTCTCAGTCTGCAGGGGGCATATATGGGTTGAGAGGCTGTGAGTGTGAGTGGGGAATTCTTCGTCTTCAGGTGGGGTTGAAGGACCGTAACAGTGAGTTTCTTAGTCTGTAGGAGGGGTACCGTATATGGGTTGAGAGACCGAGCATGAGTGACTTCGTAAGCATGGGGGGGGGGAGAGGATGTGCATAAGCTGTGGGCGGGAGCTTGTTAGACTGCAAGTTTGGGTGAGAATGCTGGTCTGGTTGAGAACATCACTAAGGGACACCACACGTACTTATTATTTCTTACTCGCATGTTCAGGCGAGAACGCTGGGAAAGAAAGCTACGCCTTACCAGGGCGTGGAGGTTAAGGAAACAGCGCAGCTTGGGGAGAATGCTGCAAGAATGATGTGCATAGGCTGTATGAGGGAGCGTGTTAGTCTGTAGGTTCGGGTGTGTATGCTGTGAAAGAAAGAAAGCTACGCCCTACCAGGGCGTGGAGGTTAAGGAAACAGCGCAGCTTGGGGAGAATGCTGCAAGAATGATGTGCATAGGCTGTATGAGGGAGCGTGTTAGTCTGTAGGTTCGGGTGTGTATGCTGTGAAAGAAAGAAAGCTACGCCCTACCAGGGCGTGGAGGTTAAGGAAACAGCGCAGCTTGGGGAGAATGCTGCGAGAATGATGTGTTCCCATTGCCCCCCATTGCCCCCTTGGCAGTTGCAACGCAGGTTCAGCTCAGTGTGGCCACGTAATCATCGTTGCACTCTTAATAACATTTTCTGCACTCTCCTTACTAACCGTTGCACTCTTCTTAATAATCCTTACACTCTTTGTCATCACAATGTTTATACAAATGTCCCTTACCTGCGATCCCATTGTTGCACCCTTTGTCGTCGCGACGCAGGTGCATCTCAGCTAAGTTTAGCTGCACATATCAAGCTGCATAACAATCCTTGCACTCTTTGTCGTCACAATGTTTATACATATGCCCGTACCTGTGTGCCCATGGTTGCACCCTTTGCTGTTGCAACGCAGGTGAGCCTTAGCTGCACCATTGATGAGGCCAGGCTGCTGCCCTGCTGCGCCTTACCGACAGTGCCACTGGAGGGGCAGGGAAGGGGGACAAGGGCTTAGGGGTTTGGACGGGGGGGTGAGGGTTTAGGGTCAAGGGGTGAGGGTTAAGTGCCAAGTTGAGGATGCCAGGCTGCTGCCTTGTTGCGCCTTGCCGACTGTGCCACTGGAGAGGCAGGGCAGGGGGATAATGGCTTGGGGGGGGGGCGGGGGGGGGGGGGGGGGGGGGGGGGCAGGGTTAAGGTTCGGGGATATGGGGTTCAGCGCTTAATAGCAGATGCCAGGCTGTTGCCCTGCTGTGCCTTTCCAACAGTGTCACTGGAGGGGCAGGGGGGAGGGGCTCAGGGTCCAGGGTTAATTCGATGAGGCCAAGCTACTACCCTGCTGCGCTTTACCGACAGTGCCTCTGAAGGGGAGGGGGGGGGGGGTAGGGTGATGAGGGTTGAGGGATGGGCACGGGTGGGTCGGGGTTTAGGGTCAGGGGGTGAGGGTTAAGTGCCAAGTTGAGAGAGTCAGACTGGGGTAAGGGGTTAGGGGCTAGGCCTGCTCACATGGCTTAGTGTTGAGGGTTAAGGGTCAGGGGGTGAGGGTTAAGTGCCAAGTTGAGAGAGCCAGCCGGGGATAAGGGGTTAGGGGCTAGGCCTGCTCACATGGCTTAGTGTTGAGGGTTAAGGGTCAGGGGGTGAGAGTTTAGTGCCAAGTTGAGAGAGCCAGCCGGGGATAAGGGGTTAGGGGCTAGGCCTGCTCACATGGCTTAGTGTTGAGGGTTAAGGGTCAGGGGGTGAGGGTTAAGTGCCAAGTTGAGAGAGCCAGCCGGGGATAAGGGGTTAGGGGCTAAGCCTGCTCACATGGCTTAGTGTTGAGGGTTAAGGGTCAGGGGGTGAGGGTTAAGTGCCAAGTTGAGAGAGCCAGCCGGGGATAAGGGGTTAGGGGCTAGGCCTGCTCACATGGCTTAGTGTTGAGGGTTAAGGGTCAGGGGGTGAGGGTTAAGTGCCAAGTTGAGAGAGTCAGGCTGGGGTAAGGGGTTAGGGGCTAAGCCTGCTCACATGGCTTAGTGTTGAGGGTTAAGGGTCAGGGGGTGAGGGTTAAGTGCCAAGTTGAGAGAGCCAGCCGGGGATAAGGGGTTAGGGGCTAGTCCTGCTCACATGGCTTAGTGTTGAGGGTTAAGGGTCAGGGGGTGAGGGTTAAGTGCCAAGTTGAGAGAGTCAGGCTGGGGTAAGGGATTAGGGGCTAGTCCTGCTCACATGGCTTAGTGTTGAGGGTTAAGGGTCAGGGGGTGAGAGTTTAGTGCCAAGTTGAGAGAGCCAGCCGGGGATAAGGGATTAGGGGCTAGGCCTGCTCACATGGCTTAGTGTTGAGGGTTAAGGGTCAGGGGGTGAGGGTTAAGTGCCAAGTTGAGAGAGTCAGGCTGGGGTAAGGGGTTAGGGGCTAGGCCTGCTCACATGGCTCAGGGTCTAGGGTCTACGGATGTGAGTTGAGGCCCACTCACAAGGTGGAAGGGATTTAGGGCTTGTAGTCCACTCACAAGGTTTAGGGGTTGAGGATGTAGGGTTAAGGCCTGCTCACGGGCTTAAGATTAAAGGGTTATAGGGTTAAGGCCTGCTCAGGGGCTTTAGGTTACAGGGTCACAGGGTTAAAGGGTTATGGCCTGCACACGGGCTTTAGGTTAAAGGGTTACAGGGATAAGGCCTGCTAATGGGCTTAAGATTTAAGGGTTATAGGGTTAAGGCCTGCTAAAGGGCTTTAGGTTAAAGGGTTACAGGGATAAATTGTTAAAGAGTACAAGGCCTGCTCACGGGCTTTAGGTCTTTAAGGGTTCAGGTCCACTCACAGGACTGCGCCGTAGCGGGCCATGAGCACCTTCATCCGCGGGTGTGATTGAGGGACAAGCGCCTTGCTGTCCGCGTCCGGCGCCTCCTCCATGTCCGCCATGATGTTCTGCATGCAATAAAACCAGGGATTCCTGGTTAAACGGTGTTCACACAGATTAAACGGTGTTCACACAGATTAAACAGTGTTCACACAGATTAAACGGTGTTCACACAGATTAAACGGTGTTCACACAGATTAAACGGTGTTCACAAAGATTAAACGGTGTTCACACAGATTAAACGGTGTTCACACAGATTAAACGGTGTTCACACAGACTAAACGGTGTTCACACAGATAAAACGGTGTTCACACAGATTAAACGGTGTTCACACAGATAAAAGGGTGTTCACATAGATTCAACGGTGTTCATTGAATGCCATTATTTAGTTATTACAAAGTTTAAGCAAAGCCACATGCAGCCTCTTGTGGTTAGTCGGCGTCCGACGCCTCCTCCATGTCCGCCATGATGTTCCGCAGTCAGAATTGAAAAAGGAACAGATGATCTCATCTCTGTTACAGCAAATCAACATATCAATTCAGGCGCTTAGATCCCAGAAGACCCTGGTTGTATCCACAACCTAAAAGAACCGCCCCCCCCCCCACCTAGGACCTCTAGGAAATCTTCAGCCCCAACGTACGTCACCTCTCCCCTTCTTAAATATAAAATCCTCGCCCAATCACCTGTGCGCCACCTCTTCTCACAAAAAAGTACCTCGCCCCCCCCCCCCCCCACACACACAAACACACACCTCCCCCTCCCCCCTCACCAGCAAGCCCCCCCTCCCCCCTCCCTCCTCACCTGCAAGTATCTCAGCTCTGCATCCCGCCTCTCCATGGCCTTGACCTCTGCACCGTTGAGCAGCTGCACGCCCGGCACGCGGCCAATGACCTCGAACCGCCCGCCGCTCTTACTCAGAGACAACACCGGGTTACCTGAATCGCACAGCAAGCTTCGGTTCTTTGGATTTAGGCTTCAGTACCTTGATGAATGTTTCAAGGTTCATGGTTAAGGTTTCAGGTTTCAGCGCTTTCCGACAAGGCTCAAGTAAATCTGCTCCATGTTTCAGGGTTTCAACTTCAGTACTTCTGGTAAAGGCTTCAGAGCTTTACGTTTCAGGGGTCAGGCTGCAGTACTTTCCGTACCGTAGATTTGATTTGCCTTTCCTCAGGTATGAAAAACGAATTCTTTTAATGCTGTCCTCAGGGCACATTTTCGACCCAAACTCTTAATTTCTGACTGAAAACCGAGGTTGCCAATCGATCCATAGTATATTCATGGATCCCTCAACAACCCCAAACAACATAAATGATGAGGGAAGGCAAAGCAAATCTACATTACATGATTCAGTAATTTCAGTTAAGCTTCAGGCTGTACGACTTTGTCCTTTTGAAGGAGTCTTTCAGGATTCAAAAAAAAGGGTGAAGGATGTGCAGCTAGGCCCTCCATACCTGCCTCCATACCTGCCTCCATACCTGCCTTCCAGAGCTCCCAAGATGCAGGGAAGTAACCCAGCTGATCACCCTTTCCCCCATCCTGTCGTATTTTAGGGTTAAGGGTTTAGGGCACTAGCCTTAAACCCAGCTGACCCACCTGTCCCCGGTCCTGTCCTAGTTTAGGGTTTAGGGTAAAGGGTTTAGGGCACTCAGCCCTAAACCCAGCTGATCCACCTGTCCCCGGTCCTGGCCTGTCCTAGCCCAAGGTTCAGGGCTCGTTAATAAGGGTTCAGCGCACCAGTGATCCTCAGCTCTCGCAGTGCAGGGAAGCAACCCAGCTGATCCACCTGCCCCCAGTCCGCCAGGCTGCAGCGCCCCATCACCACGCTCTGCAGACTGACAAACGGGATGACGGAACCCGCCGCCACATCCACCGCCGCCGCAGCAGCAGCATCTGCCGCCGCCGCAGCAGGAGCAGGAGCAGGAGCCGCCGAAGCAGCTGAAGCAGCAGCGGTAGGTGCAGGAGCCGCCGCCGCCGCTGCCGAAGAAGCAGCAGGATCTGCCTCAGCCGCCACAGCCGCCGCCAAAGCAGGAGCAGCGGGAGCAGCGGAAGGGGAGGTGGTTGAGGGAGGGCCAGGCGCCCCTGCTGCCGCCGCCGCCGACACAGGAGGAGAAGCCTCTGGCGGTGCCGGGCCGCTGTAGAAGACGTCCGCCAGCGGGTTGTTGGAGAGGTGGAGGCGAGAGAGGCATGGCAGCTGGGACAGTCGGTCCACCTCGCGCCAGGCTATCAGGGCATTGTCCTCTAAGCTCAAGACCTAATAGGGGGTGGGAGGTAAGGGGGGAGCAGGGCAGGCAGTCAGGGCAGACAGTCAGGTCCTTGAAGGGGTTGAGAGGCAGGACAGCTGGGATAGGCGGTCCACCTCGCACCAGGCTGTCAGGGCAATGTCTTCTAAGCTCAAGACCTGAAAGGGATGAAAGGCGGGGGCAGGCGGCCAGGGCAGGCAGGCAGGGCCAGGGGGGGAGGCGCGGCAGATGGGACGAAAGATATAAAACAAACTAATAGGGGGTTGGACTGTTGGAGGCAAGGTGAGGCGAGAGCAGGCAGTCAGAGCAGGCAGTCAGGACACGTAGTCAGGACCAGAGAGGGAGGCCGGGCAGCTGGAATAAAAGAGATTATATTGCGTGACAGGGGTTGGAGGTGAGGTGAGGATTGGGGAGGCAGTCAGGACCCGCAGTCAGGACACGCAGTCAGGACACGCAGTCAGGACCCGCAGTCAGGACACGCAGTCAGGACCCGCAGTCAGGACACGCAGTCAGGACACGCAGTCAGGACCCGCAGTCAGGACCCGCAGTCAGGACCCGCAGTCAGGACAAGCAGTCAGGACACGCAGTCAGGACCCGCAGTCAGGACACGCAGTCAGGACACGCAGTCAGGACACGCAGTCAGGACACGCAGTCAGGACACGCAGTCAGGACAAGCAGGCAGGACAAGCAGTCAGGACAAGCAGTCAGGACCCGTGGTCAGGACACGCAGTCAGGACACGCAGTCAGGACCCGCAGTCAGGACACGCAGTCAGGACACGCAGTCAGGACACGCAGTCAGGACACGCAGTCAGGACACGCAGTCAGGACACGCAGTCAGGACACGCAGTCAGGACACGCAGTCAGGACACGCAGTCAGGACACGCAGTCAGGACACGCAGTCAGGACACGCAGTCAGGACACGCAGTCAGGACAAGCAGGCAGGACAAGCAGTCAGGACAAGCAGTCAGGACCCGTGGTCAGGACACGCAGTCAGGACACGCAGTCAGGACCCGCAGTCAGGACACGCAGTCAGGACACGCCGTCAGGACACGCAGTCAGGACACGCAGTCAGGACACGCCGTCAGGACCCGCAGTCAGGACACGCAGTCAGGACACGCAGTCAGGACACGCAGTCAGGACACGCAGTCAGGACCCGCAGTCAGGACAAGCAGTCAGGACACGCAGTCAGGACACGCAGTCAGGACACGCAGTCAGGACCCGCAGTCAGGACAAGCAGTCAGGACCCGCAGTCAGGACAAGCAGTCAGGACCCGCAGTCAGGACACGCAGTCAGGACCCGCAGTCAGGACACGCAGTCAGGACACGCAGTCAGGACACGCAGTCAGGACACGCAGTCAGGACCCGCAGTCAGGACACGCAGTCAGGACACGCAGTCAGGACCCGCAGTCAGGATATGCAGTCAGGACCCGCAGTCAGGACAAGCAGTCAGGACCCGCAGTCAGGACACGCAGTCAGGACATGCAGTCAGGACCCGCAGTCAGGACCTGAGGGGAAGGCAGGGCAGTTGGTATAAACGAGAAAAAAATACTTAATAGGGGTTTGGAGACAAAGGGAGGGGAGGGGAGGTAGTCAGGACCATCCATGGGGGAGGGGGAGAAGGGCAGATCGGAGATAGTCAGTCCACCTTTCGCCAGGCTGTCAGGGCATATTGTCCTCTAGACTCCATACCTTATGGGCGGGGGGGGGAAGCGAGGTCAGTCAGTCAGGGCCTAGTAGGGGGTCAGAGGCAAGGGGAGGGCCCGTCGTCAGGACCAGGGGGGAGGGGAGGGCAGTTGGGATCGTTGGTCCACCTCATGCCAGGCTGTCAGGGGAGTGTCCTCGAGGCTCAAGGCCTAACAGGGAGTGAGAGGTAAGGCGAGGGCAGGCAGGCAGGGCCCGTCGTCAGGACCAGGGGGAGGGAAGGGCAGTTTGGATCGTCAGTCCACCTGTGCCAGGCTGTCAGGGCATTGTCCTCGAGGCTCAAGGCCTAACAGGGAGTGAGAGGTAAGGCGTTGGCAGGCAGGCAGGGCCCGCCGTCAGGACCAGGGGGGAGGGAAGGGCAGTTGGGATCGTCAGTCCACCTGTTGCCAGGCTGTCAGGGCATTATCCTCGAGCCTCAAGGCCTAACTGGGAGTGAGAGGTAAGGCGTTGGCAGTCAGGCAGGGCCCGCAGTCAGGACCAGGGGGGAGGGAAGGGCAGTTGGGATCGTCACTCCACCTGTTGCCAGGCTGTCAGGGCATTGTCCTCGAGGCTCAAGGCCTGACAGGGAGTGAGAGGTAAGGCGTTGGCAGGCAGGCAGGGCCCGCCGTCAGGACCAGGGGGGAGGGAAGGGCAGTTGGGATCGTTGGTCCACCTGTTGCCAGCCTGTCAGGGCATTGTCCTCGAGGCTCAAGGCCTAACTGGGAGTGAGAGGTAAGGCGAGGGCAGGCAGGCAGGGCCCGCCGTCAGGACCAGGGGGGAGGGAAGGGCAGTTGGGATCGTTGGTCCACCTGTTGCCAGCCTGTCAGGGCATTGTCCTCGAGGCTCAAGGCCTAACTGGGAGTGAGAGGTAAGGCGAGGGCAGGCAGGCAGGGCCCGCCGTCAGGACCAGGGGGGAGGGAAGGGCAGTTGGGATTGTTGGTCCACCTGTTGCCAGCCTGTCAGGGCATTGTCCTCGAGGCTCAAGGCCTAACAGGGAGTGAGAGGTAAGGCGAGGGCAGGCAGGCAGGGCCCGCCGTCAGGACCAGGGGGGAGGGAAGGGCAGTTGGGATCGGTGGTCCATCTCGCGCCAGGCTGTCAGGTGAGTGTCGTCTAAGTTCAAGATCTAATGGGGGGTGGGAGGTAAGGTGAGGGCAGGCATCAGGTCCCTATAGGGGATGGGAGGCAAGGGCAGCGGATGGCAGCTTGGACAGGCAGTCAGGGCCGGCAGTCAGGACCTTGTGTGGGCGGGGTTAGGAGTACAGTGGCTGGAACGAAAGATATACAAATATCTTATAGGGAGGAGGCAAGATGAGGGCAGGCAATCAGGGCAGGTAGTCAGTCAGAGCAGGTAGTCAGTCAGGGCAGGTAGGCAGGAAACCTTGTCTTCTAGGCTCGGACCCTAATGGGGGGTGGGAGGCAAGGGGAGAACCGGGTAGCTGAGACAGGCAGTCAGGAAAGGCAATCAAGTCCTAATAGACGATGGGAGATAAGGTGAGGGCAGACAGTCAGGCCCTTATACGGGGTGAGAGGCAGGACAGCTGGGATAGACGGTCCACCTTGCGCCAAGCAGTTTAGGACATTGTCTTCTAGTTTAAAAACACAATTGGGTGGCAGAGGTAAGGTGAGGGCCATATCTGGGAGGTGACTTTCCTGGATCTAGCATGGTTCTAGCAAGGATCTAGGCAGGATTTACCAAGGATCTAGCATGGTTCTGGCAAGGATCTAGACAGGATTTACCAAGGATCTAGCATGGTTCTGGCAAGGATCTAGACAGGATATATCAAGGATCTAGCATGGTTCTGGCAAGGATCTAGGCAGGATATATCAAGGATCTAGCATGGTTCTGGCAAGGATCTAGGCAGGATATATCAAGGATCTAGCATGGTTCTAACAAGGATCTAGGCAGGATTTACCAAGGATCTAGCATGGTTCTGGCAAGGATCTAGGCAGGATATATCAAGGATCTAGCATGGTTCTGGCAAGGATCTAGGCAGGATATATCAAGGATCTAGCGTGGTTCTAGCAAGGATCTAGGCAGGATTTACCAAGGATCTAGCATGGTTCTAGCAAGGATCTAGGCAGGATTTACCAAGGATCTAGCATGGTTCTGGCAAGGATCTAGGCAGGATATATCAAGGGTCTAGCATGGTTCTGGCAAGGATCTAGGCAGGATATACCAAGGATCTAGCATGGTTCTGGCAAGGATCTAGGGAGGATCTAGAAAGGATCTAGCATGGCTCTGGCAAGGATCTAGGCAGGATATACCAAGGATCTAGCATGGTTCTAGCAAGGATCTAGGCAGGATTTACCAAGGATCTAGCATGGTTCTGGCAAGGATCTAGGCAGGATTTACCAAGGATCTAGCATGGTTCTGGCAAGGATCTAGGCAGGATATATCAAGGGTCTAGCATGGTTCTGGCAAGGATCTAGGCAGGATATACCAAGGATCTAGCATGGTTCTGGCAAGGATCTAGGGAGGATCTAGAAAGGATCTAGCATGGCTCTGGCAAGGATCTAGGCAGGATATACCAAGGATCTAGCATGGTTCTAGCAAGGATCTAGGCAGGATTTACCAAGGATCTAGCATGGTTCTGGCAAGGATCTAGGCAGGATTTACCAAGGATCTAGTATGGTTCTGGCAAGGATGTAGGCAGGATATACCAAGGATCTAGCATGGTTCTGGCAAGGATCTAGGCAGGATTTACCAAGGATCTAGCATGGTTCTGGCAAGGATCTAGGCAGGATAAATCAAGGATCTAGCATGGTTCTGGCAAGGATCTAGGCAGGATATATCAAGGATCTAGCATGGTTCTGGCAAGGATCTAGGCAGGATATATCCAGGATCTAGCATGGTTTTGGCAAGGATCTAGGCAGGATATACCAAGGATCTAGCATGGTTCTGGCAAGGATCGAGGGAGGATCTAGCAAGGATCTAGCATGGCTCTGGCAAGGATCTAGGCAGGATATACCAAGGATCTAGCATGGTTCTAGCAAGGATCTAAGCAGGATATACCAAGGATCTAGCATGGTTCTGGCAAGGATCTAGGCAGGATTTACCAAGTATCTAGTATGGTTCTGGCAAGGATCTAGGCAGGATATACCAAGGATCTAGCACGGTTCTAGCAAGGATCTAGGCAGGATATACCAAGGATCTAGCATGGTTCTGGCAAGGATCTAGGCAGGATTTACCAAGGATCTAGTATGGTTCTGGCAAGGATCTAGGCAGGATATACCAAGGATATAGCTTGGTTCTGGCAAGGATCAAGGCAGGATATATCAAGGATCTAGCATGGTTCTGGCAAGGATCTAGGCAGGATATACCAAGGATCTAGCATGGTTCTAGCAAGGATCTAGGCAGGATATACCAAGGATCTAGCATGGTTCTGGCAAGGATCTAGGCAGGATTTACCAAGGATCTAGTATGGTTCTGGCAAGGATCTAGGCAGGATATACCAAGGATCTAGCATGGTTCTAGCAAGGATCTAGGCAGGATATACCAAGGATCTAGCATGGTTCTGGCAAGGATCTAGGCAGGATTTACCAAGGATCTACCATGGTTCTGGCAAGGATCTAGGCAGGATATATCAAGGATCTAGCATGGTTCTGGCAAGGATCTAGGCAGGATATACCAAGGATCTAGCATGGTTCTAGCAAGGATCTAGGCAGGATATACCAAGGATCTAGGCAGGATTTACCAAGGATCTAGTATGGTTCTGGCAAGGATCTAGGCAGGATATACCAAGGATCTAGCATGGTTCTAGCAAGGATCTAGGCAGGATATATCAAGGATCTAGCATGGTTTTGGCAAGGATCTAGGCAGGATTTACCAAGGATCTAGCATGGTTCTAGCAAGGATCTAGGCAGGATTTACCAAGGATCTAGCATGGTTCTAGCAAGGATCTAGGCAGGATTTACCAAGGATCTAGCATGGTTCTGGCAAGGATCTAGGCAGGATTTACCAAGGATCTAGCATGGTTCTAGCAAGGATCTAGGCAGGATTTCCCAAGGATCTAGCATGGTTCTAGCAAGGATCTAGGCAGGATTTCCCAAGGATCTAGCATGGTTCTGGCAAGGATCTAGGCAGGATTTACCAAGGATCTAGCATGGTTCTAGCAAGGATCTAGGCAGGATTTACCAAGGATCTAACATGGTTCTAGCAAGGATCTAGGCAGGATTTACCAAGGATCTAGCATGGTTCTAGCAAGGATCTAGACAGGATTTACCAAGGATCTAGCATGGTTCTAGCAAGGATCTAGGCAGGATTTACCAAGGATCTAGCATGGTTCTGGCAAGGATCTAGGCAGGATTTACCAAGGATCTAGCATGGTTCTAGCAAGGATCTAGGCAGGATTTACCAAGGATCTAGCATGGTTCTAGCAAGGATCTAGGCAGGATTTACCAAGGATCTAGCATGGTTCTAGCAAGGATCTAGGCAAGATTTACCAAGGATCTAGCATGGTTCTGGCAAGGATCTAGGCAGGATTTACCAAGGATCTAGTATGGTTCTGGCAAGGATCTAGGCAGGATATATCAAGGATCTAGCATGGTTCTAGCAAGGATCTAGGCAGGATTTACCAAGGATCTAGCATGGTTCTAGCAAGGATCTAGGCAGGATTTACCAAGGATCTAGCATGGTTCTGGCAAGATCTAGGCAGGATATATCAAGGATCTAGCATGGTTCTAGCAAGGATCTAGGCAGGATTTACCAAGGATCTAGCATGGTTCTAGCAAGGATCTAGCCAAGATTTACCAAGGATCTAGCATGGTTCTAGCAAGGATCTAGGCAGGATATATCAAGGATCTAGCATGGTTCTAGCAAGGATCTAGGCAGGATTTACCAAGGATCTAGCATGGTTCTGGCAAGGATCTGGGCAGGATTTACCAAGGATCTAGCATGGTTCTAGCAAGGATCTAGGCAGGATTTACCAAGGATCTAGCATGGTTCTGGCAAGGATCTAGGAAGGATCTAGCAAGGATCTAGCATGGTTCTAGCAAGGATCTAGGAAGGATCTAGCATGGTTCTAGCAATGATCTAGGCAGGGTCTAGCAAGGATCTAGCATGGTTCTGGCAAGGACTTGCTCATTCTGGTGTAACCAACACTCAAATCCGAATGCCACCAAAAGCAACCCTGTCTATGAGCGGAATCAGTGATGTGCCGATTGCGGTCCTTGCGGTGGTTCAATTACGCAGCTGAGTTTCAGCCACCGAAGTTTCAAGGCAAATCCAATTTATTTTAACAGCAATGGGCCGTAATTACACTATTTCTGAATTACGGCGCAAATTAGCAGCACTGCCAGGAATGCTTTCCTCACCTTGAGCTTTGTAAAACCAGTCACTTTGAGGGCCGGCTGATCCGCCTCCACATCCGGATCTAGATCCGTGGGCGAAAGGCTGCAGATCTCGTTGCCGCACATGTGAAGCTCCTCCAGGGACGGTAGCAACGGCTCCAGAGCCACCACCTGGGGTACAGGGTACAGGGGGGAGGGGGGTCAAGGGTCAGGGCAAAGGGGGGGTGGGAGGGGAGATCAAGGTTCAGGGTACAGGAGGGGAGGGGGGTCAAGGGTCAGGCTACAGGGGTGGAGGGGGCGGGGTTCAAGGGCCAGAGGGTGGGAGGTAAGGTTCAGGTGGGGGAGGGGGTGGGGGGGGTCGAGGTTCAGGGCATTAAATATATGGTTAGGGTATGGGGGGGGGGGGGGGGGGGGGGGGTCGAAGTTCAGAACATTGTATATAGGGTTAAGGGTATTAGGGGGGAGGGGGGTCGAGGTTCAGGGCATTGGATTTAGGGTTAAGGGTCAGGGGGGGGGGGGCAAGGTTCAGGATCACGACCTGGGGTTCAGGGTACAGAGGGGAAGGAAATCAAGGTGCAGGGTCAAAGGGGGTGGGGTCAAAGTGCAGGGCCATGACCTCAGTTAAAAAAACCTAAACCCCCAGCCCTGAACCTCGCAACACCACGCCCCATTCTCACCCACAGTCGTTCGGCATCAGGCCACCAGGGTTCATGGGTTCAGTGTTCATGGGTTTAAAGTTCATGGGTTAAGTGTTCATGGGTTTAGGGTTCATGGCTTTAAGGTTCATGGGTTAAGTGTTCATGGGTTAAGTGTTCATGGGTTAAGTGTTCATGGGTTTAGGGTTCATGGGTTTAGGGTTCATGGGTTTAGGGTTCATGGGTTCTGCGTTCACGGTTTAAGTGTTCATGGGTTTAGGGTTCATAAGTTAAGTTTGCATGGGTTTAGAGTTCATGGGTTAATGGTTCATGGGTTAAGGGTTCATGGGTTCAGGGTTCATGGGTTTAAGGTTAATGGGTTTAGGGTTCATGGGTTGAGTGTTCATGGGTTTAGGGTTCATGGGTTTAGGGTTCATGGGTTAAGTGTTCATGGGTTTAGGGTTCATGGGTTTAGGGTTCATGGGTTTAGGGTTCATGGGTTTAGGGTTCATGGGTTAAGTGTGCATGGGTTTAGGGTTCATGGGTTTAGGGTTCATGGGTTTAGGGTTCATGGGTTAAGTGTTCATGGGTTTAGGGTTCATGGGTTTAGGGTTCATGGGTTTAGGGTTCGTGGGTTTAGGGTTCATGGGTTTAGGGTTCATGGGTTTAGGGTTCATGGGTTTAGGGTTCATGGGTTAAGGGTACATGGGTTCAGGGTTCATGGGTTTAGGGTTCATGGGTTTAGGGTTCATGGGTTAAGGGTTCATGGATTAAGGGTTCATGGGTTTAGGGTTCATGGGTTAAGATGTTAATGCTACATTGCGCCTGCCTCCACTGTTACCCATTATCCGGTAACGACTGTTATCCACATTGGTTCAACACCAGTGCTAACAGGTTTGAGGTTCAGGGTTACAGACCTGGATCCCGGGCTATGGCGCACCCCTGTTTTTCTGCAGTCGGTCAGCACCAGGATATAGGTTCAGGGTTTCAGACCAGAACCAGGGGGGTCCGACCTGGGGGGGGGGGGTGAGGTTCGCCGATACTTGTTCCGGAGCCGGTTCGCCGGGCCTTCCCCCACCCGCGATACTCCAACTTTCTCAAGTCGAGCTTTTGATACTATTATACAACTGTGGGGAAAAACGGAGTATCGCAGGTGGGGGAGGGCCCGGACAACCGGCTCCGGAACAATCAGGTCTCGGCAAACCTCGCCCCCCCCAGGTCGGACCCCCCTTCCTGAACCCCGTGATACTGCGCACCAGTTTACAAATTTGTCTTCAGTCGTTCATCTCCAGTGCTTTTAGGTTTTAAGGGCTTGTGGTTGAGGGTTTAGGGTTCACCAGTGTTTGTATTTTAGACCTGAACCCTGCTACCTTGCGCACCTGTTGTGCTGTTGGCCCACAGTCGACCAGCACCAGTGTAGACAGGTTTGGGGTTTATTGTTGAGGACATAAACCCTGCTACTGCGCACCTGTTTCCATGTTAGCCCGCAGGCGTTTCGCACCAGCGCTTTAGGGTTTAGGGTTAAGGGTTTGTATACCTAAACCCTGTAAATGCGCACCTGCTTCCATGTAAGCCCGCAGTCGTTCAGCACCAGCGCCCGGAGGCCCACCAGCGGGGCCATGCCCGCCACACTGGGAGGAGGGACAATGCGGTTGTCGCTCAGATTGAGAACCTGCGCTCCAAGGGTGGGTGGGTGGGGGAGGAGCAGTGAGGCAGGGCGAAGAGAGGGTGAGGAGGAGGCAGGGAGGAGGGATCATGCGGTTCTCACCCAGATTGAGGACCTGTGCTCCAGAGGGGCCGTGTGGGGGAGGAGGAGTGGGAATCAGGAAGGGGTCCTGACTCCTGCGCCCACCCGTACACACATCCGCCGGTGTGGATCGGGAAAATTGGACATTGGGGAGGGGTGTTACGCCCACCCATACAAACACCTGGCAGCGTGTGCCACACTTCCACACTTAATTCAAACTTTGGGCAAAACTTTAGGAAATTCATAAAAGATGCCGCTCAGGCGAAGGACCTGCGCTCACAGTAGGTAGGAGTGGGGTGAGCTGTGGGAAGTATTTCCCGAGAGGTGTAGTGTTACAGGGGCCACCAGATATTTTAGAGGCTATCGTATCTACGCAACTGACCGGGGTCGGACTCCCGGTGATCGCGATTGTTGCGATCTCACTAAGGTTCAAAGGGTTGTACCTTTGGACCTACGAGATGTATCTGTCTCAGAAAATAACAGATGGGGGATGCCGAACCTCTGGGATTCCTGGATGCCGGCTAGCTGCACACGAAGCTAGATGGTAGGTTACTCAGTGTCAAACGGTTGCCTTCCTTAATCCATGTCAAAGGGCGTATATCTTTGCTTCCCTTAGCAAACCCCATCCCCTCCATTATAAGGGGGGAGGGGGTATGATACGGGGAACATAGAGGAATCGCGCCCCCCGCCTTTACACCTGCACAGACACACAATTCAGTCATGCTTCCACACTTACTTCACACTTCGGCTACATAAATACACAATTGTAAAAACATCGCTCAGGCTAAGGCTCTGCGCTCCTGCTTGGTGGGGGTGGGGTGTGCAGTGGGAGCGGAGAGGCCTAGTGCCTCCTGTCAGCAAATACACACAATCGCCGATGTCACACTTCAGCATGTACTTCACAGTTCACACTTTGCGATGCGTGATATTATTTGTTCAGAGGGACACTCGGGTTTGGCACGGGATGTGTAGGGAGGGCAGTGGGCAGTGGAGAACGGGGGAACACATGGGGAGGGGTGTGGAAGGGCAGTGGGGGGCGTAGCATGGGGCGTAGCATGGGGCGCAGCATGGGGCGTAGCATGGGGCGATGTATGGGTCGATGCATGGGGCCATGCATGAGGGGCATGCATAGGGACCATGCATGGGGCCATGCATGGGGACCCAGCAACCCAGTGCTAAGCCCCATGATTCCACGACCAACCATATGTCATTCACCTTGATGTTTGGCAGCGCCGCACAGATAGCCTCCACTGATCTCCATGAGTGGAGCAGGTTGCATGTCAAGTCCAACTCCGTCAGCGATGGCAACGCGGCCGATATAAGAGCTGCATCATCATCCTGGGACACATGGGGAAGAGCAGCATTTGTTTTGTATGCTACAACGGCACTGCTCCATGTCACAGGTCCAACTCGGTCAGCGACGGCAATGCGGACGAAATCAGAGCTGAATCACCATCTGGGGCCACGGGGATGCGGGTCAGCACCAGTTAGAGGGACGGCACGGGGATGGCAAGGCTTTTCCAACCTCTTTTTTGTGTAGCAATCACGAATTGTCTTAGGACTGAATCTGTGCATGAATTCACCCACCCCCGATTTTTCATTCTCAGTGCCTCGTTGTTGAATTGCTGACAGTGTCTCCTTTTTGAGGGAACACAGTGTATTTGAAAATCCCCCCCCAACAGATTTTGAAAAAGGGTCAAGCAGTGCAAACCAGAGGGCAGACAGGAAGGGCAGGGGGGGGGGGGGGGGGGGGGGGGGGGGGGATGGGACGTTCAGGTGCTGTACGGATCTGAGGTATCAAAAAGAGGCATGCAAAGAGGCATGCAAAGAGAGATGCCAGAGACATGCAAAGAGGCATGCAAAGAGGCATACAAAGAGAGTTGCCAGAGACATGCAAAGAGGCATGCAAAGAGGCATGCAAAGAGAGATGCCAGAGACATGCAAAGAGGCATGCAAAGAGAGATGCCAGAGACATGCAAAGAGGCATGCAATGAGAGATCAATCCTCACTGGTGTGAACCTTAGATGCCTTGGAGTCTAACAAAAAAGGAAAACCGAGATTAATCCCTTAATGACAAATGGCAATATGGCATGAATCGAATATACCTGAAGATTTAACGAGTCTGATAGAAGCGTAAAGAGAGATAGCCGTTAACCTAAAAAATAGGGAGCAGATATGCCCTAGGGTCTAACAGAGGAAGGTCAAGATTTATCCCTAAATGACTTAAGGGATCCAAATTACCTTAAGGATCGAAATGACCCTATATGACCCTAGATGATAGGAAAGGAATATACCCCAGGGTCTAACAGAGCAAGGTCGAGATTTGTCACAAAATGGCAGGCTTTAAAAAGGTTTTAAATCCACTCAGGGCGCCATAGGCAAATTTTATTTCATTCTGCTTCTTATACACTTCAGCTACTCTTCAGCTACACTTCAGCTGCACTTCAGCCCCCGACTTCAGAGACAACCAGACACGCAGCCAGCAGGGCTTTATGGGGCCAGCCCTGCTAACTGAGCCACTGGGCTATATGCCGGACAAGGTTTGGTCCCCATTGGCCCCAGCAATGGTCACCTGGTGGCCCTCCAAATGAAACATGGCTTAAATTAAAATAAACATTGCAACCAGCGGTGAGGTTGTTTGCAAACCTTGGTAGATTCTGGAGAGTCTGGTGCGGGGAATGGTGCCCTGCCCGGTGGCAATGTGCCCATGCACCACATACAGGCGGGCGCGCGCGCCGGTGCGCTCTTTTTAGCCATGCAAAAATGCAAATGTGTCCATTTAACCATGCAGACATGCAGACATGCAGACATGATAGCCATGCAAACATGCCCATGTTAACCATGCCCATGCAGCTGTGCCCATGCAGCCATGCCAATGCAGCCATGCCCATGCAAACATGCCCATGCAACTATGTAGCCAAGCAACCACTAAGCCATGCAACACATACAACCATGCAAGCCCTGCCTTCCGCTCACCACGTAGGACACTGAGGCGCCGACGATTCTAGCTGAGGTGAGGTGCTGGATCTGGCTCTGATGTGTCTGAATCTGCTGCTCGCCGATGAGGTGGATGGTGACCTTTCGGTTTTGCGCGGTGTGGACGTACATCTCGCTCTTGTCGACGTCCCCCAGCTCGCCACGCTGGCCGGTGTAGCGTGCAGTCACGGCCTCAAGCAGACTGTAGCCGAATGAGACCTTCTCCATCCGTACGAATGAGCCTGCTGTCGAGCCCGCGACAGAGACGTCGAAGTATTTGACTCCCCCAGTTGAGCCATCGTGCTTGCCGCGACTGGCGTCGTCCCACTCAACTCCAGCCCATTCGCCTGCTTGCCCTTTGACGCTGCCGAGGTAGCGCACGGTGGCGCGGTCTTTCACGATCTGCACGCGGGCGCCCAGCTCCTGTGGCGCAGGCATGCTCTTTCGCTCTGTACGCGGGAGGTTGAAGCGGATCCTGCTATTCTATTTTGTTCGACGGGGGCGCTTTAGTGTGCGCTGGATTCTGCGCTGTGAGTTGGGCGTGTTGCCAGGTACGGACTTGCGGGGAAGTCGTGAGCAGGGTTTTCGGATCCGCGGTTCAATTGGGGCGGGCATCGAAATTTGAATCCTTGGCTGTTTCTGGCAGTTTTTGTCTGGTAGCAACCACCCTGTTGCACTTAAAAACATCGATGAAGCAGCGAATATTCCCTTCCTCTGTTTACTTTGATCTCGGCAGCATTTACGTATGACATACATGGCATAACCAGGGCCGTAGGATCGGACAGCAGAAAACGGGGTCGTGGAGACAAGCCCGGCAGGCCAGCAGGCAGATTATCAGGACTGTCAAGTGCAGGGGACAACATACTATTGTGTTGTGAATACCGCTGTTGAGCCACCATTGGACCAGGTAAAGCAATTATTGAAGGACCTACGGCCCAAGAAACGGACACCTGGCCATCACTGTCAAGAGGTTTTGATGTAGCTGAATTGTAGCTAAATCGCACCGAATCTAAGAATTAGGCACTCTTCTGTGCGTATCCGACCGTGCAAACAGATATAATCACATAGCATCATACATTTGAAATCAATAGTCCCTGACAAACGGTGCCCGCGAGTACATGATCGCTGCTGGCTTTCGCCTGGCGTCTCGTCACTCGACTGCGATCACTACACGCGCTCGTTTCCTAAGCAATCAGGGAGTACCAAACAAAGTGCGAGCATCGCATCTGTCAGCCAGCAGCATGGCCACCGCGATCAAGACGCCAAAGTCCATCGCCTTCGTCACCGGAAACAAGAAAAAGCTCGAAGAGGTCAGTTTGGGGGGAGGCTGACACCACTGTGCGTTTGGTGACCAAAGGTAGACGGAGCTACGCCAGGAAGCCCAAGCAGCATGGTAGGCCATGTGTAATGCCTCCAGCCTTGACTGGTGGGCGGCTTAAGTGTAGCTGAACGTTGGCTGAGCCACACAAAACAAGGGTGAACGGTCAGCAACATCATCTCAGACATCTCTATATACATCTCCACCCCATGCCCCCCTGTCATATGCCTCTCTGTACTATATCTCTCGAACATGCAAGGTGCCATGCGAGCACTACCCATACAAAGTGCCATGCAAACACAACCCATGCAAAGTGCCATGCATACACCACCCATGCACAGTGCCATGCAAACCCCACCCATGCAAGGTACCATACAAGCACTACCCATGTAACGTGCCATGCAAGCACTACCAAAGCAACGTGCCATGCAAACACCACCCATGCAAAATGCCATGCTACGAGCCATGCAAGGGCGACCCATGCAAAATGCCATGCCAGCACTACCCAAGCTAGGTGCCATGCGAACACCAACCATGCAGCCCCTTCGTTATCATGGTCAGGCCCATAAAGGTTACGGGCATGACCATGACATAGTTATGCATTGTGCAACGCGGCCACAGACTATGTTGCGCCTCTTCTTTGCCCTTCTCACCTATGCGGGACACAGCGTTGCGTTTTTCTTTCTTTCATCTCCACTACGAAGCAGCACCACGTTAACATGGCGGCTTTCGATAACTGCATGGCGCTGCCTAACCATGTTCATAACAGCAGGCCGCATGTCATTTAGCTTCCCTGCACTTCAGCTTCTGTCCAGCTTCCTCCGGGACTGTGACCAATGTTCATTTCAGAGGCCTTATGCTACATTTCAGCTACAATCTGGCCTTCGGCCGGGGGGGCAGGCTTTGCCAGGCATGCTGCTTGGGCCGCCGGCCGAAGGCCAGTCAAGGTTTGGGGCCAATCGGGCCTTTGGCGGCCGCAGCGCGGCCTGCTATTGGTGTTCTTTCGGTACCCAGTACCCACTACTACTGTCTGTGACCAAAGGGGCCACAAACAGCATGCCCTATTCCTAAGGGGCCAAAGGGACCAAGGGGGGGGACCAAGGGGGGGGGGGGCCAAGGGGGGGGACCAAGGGGGGGGACCAAGGGGGGGGGGACCAAGGGGGGGGACCAAGGGGGGGGACCAAGGGGGGGGGACCAAGGGGGGGGGGGCCAAGGAGGGGGGACCAAGGAGGGGGGACCAAGGGGGGGGGACCAAGGGGGGGGACCAAGGGGGGGGACCAAGGGGGGGGGATCAAGGGGGGGGGGGCAAGGGGTGGGGGGCCAAGGGGGGGACCAAGGGGGGGGGCAAAGGGGGGGCCAAGGGGGTGGACCAAGGGGTGGGGGGGCCAAGGGGGGGACCAAGGGGCAAAGGGGGGGACCAAGGGGCAAAGGGGCCACCGGCTGTAGGCCGGTCAAGGCTTGCGCCCTATCGTCCCAGACACTTTATTCGTTCATTATTTTAACATGCTTCATACCTTGGCAGGTGATTGCGATACTGGAGTCGGGTTCAAGCTGTAAACATTAGTTTCACAGTTTCTTCATACATGTCATACATTGGCAGATAATAGCAATATAAGAGTCGGGACCCAAGCTGTATTTTCCACACTTTGCTCACACCTTCATGCATGTCAAACATTGGCAGGTGATTGCCATTCTGGAGTCGGGATCCAAGCTGCCATTTGAGGTGTCGTCCATCAAGCTGGATCTCCCAGAGCTGCAGGTGTGAAATGCAATCATGTGTGGGAAGGTGTTGAAGTGTGGAAATAGTTTTGACACAATGTGTGTGATTGAGGTGTTGTTCGGTTGAGGTGTTGTTCTAACAAGCTTCACTATCCAGAGCCCTAGGTTAGTGAACTGCCAGGCAAGCAATTGAGCGCGGATAAATGCGTGTGTGGGAAGATTGTGGAAAGATTGTGTGCGGGCCAGGTCACCGGACAATTTGTTTTCTTAGGCAGTGAGGAATACGCGCATCAGGCCAGGCAGAGGACGTCTGGTGTGAAAATATTGTGGGCATTGTGTGTGGGCCCGGTCACCGGACTCTTTTCAGTTAGGCGACGAAGAGGTGTGCACCAGGCCAGGCAGAGGACGTCTGGTGTGCACTGGATGATGCTCCATTGGGTCTGGCCAGGCATTGTTGATTAGAGAGGTTCATACGGTTCGACACGGAAAGACACAGCAATCCAAAGGTGGTCTGATGAGCGCTGAAGGATTCTTGTTGGATACTTGGATCTGGCCAGGCATCCTTGCTTAGAGAGGTTCATTCGAATCTATGAAAAGATCTCAAGGGGGTCAGATGCGCTGTTGCATAATAGCTTTTGCAGGGCAGCCTTGAAACTCTGGCATGAATCGGAGCTTGCGGTCGCGAGGGCTGTACGCCCTCTTTGGCTGAACATACATTCGAAATCTGGAGGCTGCACACAGGACTTTTAAATCGAAGTTCAGCAGTTTGAAACCTGCTGCTTTTTGAATTCGAAACCCGTCATCTGATGCTCTGTATCTGGCAGAAATGTTTTCCATGCAGTACAAAGGGCAGTACATGGGAAATGTTTGTCCATGCAGTACAAAGGGCAGTACATGGGAAATGTTTGTCCATGCAGTACAAAGGGCAGTACATGGGAAATGTTTGTCCATGCAGTACAAAGGGCAGTACATGGGAAATGTTTGTCCATGCAGTACAAAGGGCAGTACATGGGACATGTTTGTCCATGCAGTACAAAGGGCAGTACATGGGAAATGTTTGTACATGCAGTACAAAGGGCAGTACATGGGAAATGTTTGTCCATGCAGTACAGTGTTTCTCTAACACTGTATGTCTGTCCGTGCCGAGGCCGAGGAGAACACCAATCTGAAGTTTTAAATCTGCAATCTTTCTGAATTCGAAATCCAACACCTGGTGCTCTCTGTCCGTGCCGAGGCCGAGGAGATAATCAATCTGAAGTTTGACATCTGCAACCTTTTTGAATTCGAAATCGAACACATGGTGCTCTCTGTTCAGGGCGATACCGAGGAGAACACCAATCTGACGTTTTAAATCTGCAACCTTTTTGAATTCGAAACCTACCATCTGACGCTCTTTGAGCAGGCCGAGGCCGAGGAGATCACCAATCTGAAGTTTTAAATCTGCAATCTTTTTGAATTCGAAACCCACCATCTGACGCTCTTTGAGCAGGCCGAGGCCGAGGAGATCACCAATCTGAAGTTTTAAATCTGCAATCTTTTTGAATTCGAAACCCAACATCTGACGCTGTCTGTGCAGGGCGAGGCCGAGGAGATCACAAAAGAGAAGTGCCGCATCGCAGCCAAGGAGGTGCGCCGCGCCGCCGCGGGTGTCACACTTTCACACTATTACACATGTGACCTCCACTGTTCGGGTGGTGAACACAAATTTTAATCAAATAGCAATTGAGGCCAAGAAGATTCCTCCCGTTTTTTACTAATAATATCTGTATCCCGAAAAGAATCCCTGCCCTGCCCATCCTTCAACCCTAAACCCCCAAACCCCATGAATGTCCCTGCCCTGCATATCCATTTACTCGTACCCCGAAACCCTTGAACATCACTGTCCTGCTTCATCTGAACCCCTTCGCCCTCAGTCACACAAAGTAAGTGCCGCATTGGAGCCAAGGAGGTATGTGCCTTTTTCGTGTGTAGCTCAGGCCCCTGTGGCTTAAATACAGTTCAGCTACCCACCGGCCTGTGGCTCAGCTACAGTTAAGCCACTCATTGGCCTCTGGCCGGAGACCTCATGCATGGCCTGCCATGCTGCTCGGGCTGTCGGCCATTGGCCGGTCCATGCCGAGCCCTTATATTTTGCTTGGATTTAACTAAGTGTGAGGCTGGCCGATCAACGCTTGAAAGCCTGAGATGTAAACACAGAAACAGCCCGGGTGCGCTTATGGCCCTCGTACACAGCTGAGAAAAGGTGAGCAGGAACAGGAAAAGCAATCAAGCTTTACGGCAGATGGGTCGCGCACAGAAAATAGCTGTGGAGTATAAGCACTGAAGAAGATGCAAGCTTTGAGCCAGTCGATCCTTCACTCGAAAAGGCCGCCAAGCAGATGCAGACTCAACCCTACAGCACTAAACCCTGAATAGGTGCATACTGAAATCTACAACAGGATTGCGCGGGCGCCCAGAGGGCCCCAGCGCAATCCCGTTGAAACTCAAAAGCGCGACATGTCTTAAATTAGTTGGAGAAGAAGCGGAGCTCCCTTTGGGGGCCACGCTTCTACATTGCATTCAAGCAGGTGCAGGTGGGACCCTACACCCCCAGACTCTGAAATGAGACCGAGTCCCCTTCATCACTGCCAAACTGTTTACTAAGCACCCCTCAGGGCCCTCACTCTATTCCACGCGGTACTTATTAGGTTGGTTTGTAGTCATACCCTCATGCCCCCTTACTCCCATGCATGCTCCATCAACCCATGCTTCCATGCATTTCACCACACTTAAGTGCCCACGTGGCCCATGCATGCCCCATGCTTCTCATGCATGTCCCGTGTCCCCATGCATGCCCCATGCCCCATGCCCCCTTGCATGCCCCATGCTCCCATGCATGCCCCGTGTTCCCATGCATGCCCTTGCCCCCATGCATGCCCCGTGCCTCTATGCATGCCTCGTGTTCCCATGCATGCCCTTGCCCCCATGCATGCCCCATACCTCCACGCATTCTTTGTGTCCTCATAAATGCCATGTGCCCCCATGCATGCCCCGTGCCCCCATGCATTCCTTGTGCCCCCATACATGCCCCGTGTTCCCATGCATGTCCTTGCCCCCATGCATGCCCCGTGCCCCCATGCATGCCCCGTATTCCCATGCATGCCCTTGCCCCCATGCATGCTCCATACCCCCATGCATTCTTCGTGTCCTCATGAATGCCCTGTGCCCCCATGCATGCCCCGTGTCCCCATGCATGCCCTTGCCCTTATGCATGCCCCATACCCCACGCATTCTTCGTGTCCTCATGCATGCCCCGTGCCCCCATGCATGCACCGTGCCCCCACCTATGCCCTGTGCCCCCATAAATGATCCGTGCCCCCATGCATTCCTTGTGCCCCCATACATGCCCGTGTTCCCATGCATGCCCTTGCCCCCATGCATGCCCCATAATCCCATACATGCCTGTGCCCCCACGCATTCCCTGCGCCCCCATGCATTCCCTGCGCCCCCACGCATTCCCTGTGCCCTCATGCATGCCCCGTGCCCCCATGCATGCCCTGTGCCACTATGCATGCCCCATACTCCCACGCATACCCCATACCCCCATGCATGCCTCATACCCCCATGCATCCCCTGTGCCTTCATGCATGCCCCATGCAACCATGCTCCCATGCTTGCCACCACACGTCAGTGCCCTTATACCCCCATGCATGCCCCCATACCCCATGCATGCCGCATGCCACCTTGCATGCCCATGCTTCAAGCTCTCATCCCCGACTGCATCCATGTGGAGTGCAAATGCTGCCAACCTCCCCCCTTACACACATACACGTGCTGCTAACCTCCCCCCTTACACACATACACGTGCTGCTAACCTCCCCCCTCACACACATACACGTGCTGCTAACCTCCCCCCTCACACACATAC
Organism: Limnomonas spitsbergensis; assembly: GCA_037349105.1. Classification (NCBI taxonomy): domain Eukaryota; kingdom Viridiplantae; phylum Chlorophyta; class Chlorophyceae; order Chlamydomonadales; genus Limnomonas; species Limnomonas spitsbergensis. The sequence continues at coordinate 532,902 of JAYJMM010000094.1, read as the reverse complement.
ACGTGCTGCTAACCTCACCCCTCACACACATACACGTGCTGCTAACCTCCCCACACACACACATACACGTGCTGCTAACCTCCCCCCACACACACATACACGTGCTGCTAACCTCCCCCCTCACACACATACACGTGCTGCTAACCTCCCCCCTCACACACATACACGTGCTGCTAACCTCCCCCCTCACACACATACACGTGCTGCTAACCTCACCCCTCACACACATACACGTGCTGCTAACCTCCCCCCTCACACACATACACGTGCTGCTAACCTCCCCCCTTACACACATACACGTGCTGCTAACCTCACCCCTCACACACATACACGTGCTGCTAACCTCCCCCTTCACACACATACACGTGCTGCTAACCTCCCCCTTCACACACATACACGTGCTGCTAACCTCACCCCTCACACACATACACGTGCTGCTAACCTCCCCCCTCACACACATACACGTGCTGCTAACCTCCCCCCTCACACACATACACGTGCTGCTAACCTCCCCCCTCACACACATACACGTGCTGCTAACCTCCCCCCTCACACACATACACGTGCTGCTAACCTCCCCCCTCACACACATACACGTGCTGCTAACCTCACCCCTCACACACATACACGTGCTGCTAACCTCCCCCCTCACACACACACACGTGCTGCTAACCTCCCCCCTCACACACATACACGTGCTGCTAACCTCCCCCCTTACACACATACACGTGCTGCTAACCTCCCCCCTTACACACATACACGTGCTGCTAACCTCCCTCCACACACACATACACGCTCTGCTTACCTCTCTCCACACACACATACACGTGCTGCTAACCTCCCCCCTCACACACATACACGTGCTGCTAACCTCCCCCCTCACACACATACACGTGCTGCTAACCTCCCCCCTCACACACATACACGTGCTGCTAACCTCCCCCCTCACACACATACACGTGCTGCTAACCTCCCCCCACACACACATACACGTGCTGCTAACCTCCCCCCTCACACACATACACGTGCTGCTAACCTCCCCCCTCACACACATACACGTGCTGCTAACCTCCCCCCTCACACACATACACGTGCTGCTAACCTCCCCCCTCACACACATACACGTGCTGCTAACCTCACCCCTCACACACATACACGTGCTGCTAACCTCACCCCTCACACACATACACGTGCTGCTAACCTCACCCCTCACACACATACACGTGCTGCTAACCTCCCCCCTCACACACATACACGTGCTGCTAACCTCACCCCTCACACACATACACGTGCTGCTAACCTCCCCCCACACACACATACACGTGCTGCTAACCTCCCCCCTCACACACATACACGTGCTGCTAACCTCCCCCCTCACACACATACACGTGCTGCTAACCTCCCCCCTCACACACATACACGTGCTGCTAACCTCCCCCCTTACACACATACACGTGCTGCTAACCTCCCCTCTTACACACATACACGTGCTGCTAACCTCCCCCCTCACACACATACACGTGCTGCTAACCTCCCCCCTTACACACATACACGTGCTGCTAACCTCCCCCCTTACACACATACACGTGCTGCTAACCTCACCCCTCACACACATACACGTGCTGCTAACCTCCCCCCACACACACATACACGTGCTGCTAACCTCACCCCTCACACACATACACGTGCTGCTAACCTCCCCCCTCACACACATACACGTGCTGCTAACCTCCCCCCTCACACACATACACGTGCTGCTAACCTCCCCCCACACACACATACACGTGCTGCTAACCTCACCCCTCACACACATACACGTGCTGCTAACCTCCCCCCTTACACACATACACGTGCTGCTAACCTCCCCCCTCACACACATACACGTGCTGCTAACCTCCCCCCTTACACACATACACGTGCTGCTAACCTCCCCCCTTACACACATACACGTGCTGCTAACCTCACCCCTCACACACATACACGTGCTGCTAACCTCCCCCCACACACACATACACGTGCTGCTAACCTCACCCCTCACACACATACACGTGCTGCTAACCTCCCCCCTCACACACATACACGTGCTGCTAACCTCCCCCCTCACACACATACACGTGCTGCTAACCTCCCCCCACACACACATACACGTGCTGCTAACCTCACCCCTCACACACATACACGTGCTGCTAACCTCCCCCCTTACACACATACACGTGCTGCTAACCTCCCCCCTCACACACATACACGTGCTGCTAACCTCCCCCCTTACACACATACACGTGCTGCTAACCTCCCCCCTCACACACATACACGTGCTGCTAACCTCCCCCCTTACACACATACACGTGCTGCTAACCTCCCCCCTCACACACATACACGTGCTGCTAACCTCACCCCTCACACACATACACGTGCTGCTAACCTCACCCCTCACACACATACACGTGCTGCTAACCTCCCCACACACACACATACACGTGCTGCTAACCTCCCCCCACACACACATACACGTGCTGCTAACCTCCCCCCTCACACACATACACGTGCTGCTAACCTCCCCCCTCACACACATACACGTGCTGCTAACCTCCCCCCTCACACACATACACGTGCTGCTAACCTCACCCCTCACACACATACACGTGCTGCTAACCTCCCCCCTCACACACATACACGTGCTGCTAACCTCCCCCCTTACACACATACACGTGCTGCTAACCTCACCCCTCACACACATACACGTGCTGCTAACCTCCCCCTTCACACACATACACGTGCTGCTAACCTCCCCTTCACACACATACACGTGCTGCTAACCTCACCCCTCACACACATACACGTGTTGCTAACCTCCCCCCTCACACACATACACGTGCTGCTAACCTCCCCCCTCACACACATACACGTGCTGCTAACCTCCCCCCTCACACACATACACGTGCTGCTAACCTCACCCCTCACACACATACACGTGCTGCTAACCTCCCCCCTCACACACATACACGTGCTGCTAACCTCCCCCCTCACACACATACACGTGCTGCTAACCTCCCCCCACACACACATACACGTGCTGCTAACCTCACCCCTCACACACATACACGTGCTGCTAACCTCCCCCCTTACACACATACACGTGCTGCTAACCTCCCCCCTTACACACATACACGTGCTGCTAACCTCCCTCCACACACACATACACGCTCTGCTTACCTCTCTCCACACACACATACACGTGCTGCTAACCTCCCCCCTCACACACATACACGTGCTGCTAACCTCCCCCCTCACACACATACACGTGCTGCTAACCTCCCCCCTCACACACATACACGTGCTGCTAACCTCCCCCCTCACACACATACACGTGCTGCTAACCTCCCCCCACACACACATACACGTGCTGCTAACCTCCCCCCTCACACACATACACGTGCTGCTAACCTCCCCCCTCACACACATACACGTGCTGCTAACCTCCCCCTCACACACATACACGTGCTGCTAACCTCCCCCCTCACACACATACACGTGCTGCTAACCTCACCCCTCACACACATACACGTGCTGCTAACCTCACCCCTCACACACATACACGTGCTGCTAACCTCACCCCTCACACACATACACGTGCTGCTAACCTCACCCCTCACACACATACACGTGCTGCTAACCTCCCCCCACACACACATACACGTGCTGCTAACCTCCCCCCTCACACACATACACGTGCTGCTAACCTCCCCCCTCACACACATACACGTGCTGCTAACCTCCCCCCTCACACACATACACGTGCTGCTAACCTCCCCCCTTACACACATACACGTGCTGCTAACCTCCCCTCTTACACACATACACGTGCTGCTAACCTCCCCCCTCACACACATACACGTGCTGCTAACCTCCCCCCTTACACACATACACGTGCTGCTAACCTCACCCCTCACACACATACACGTGCTGCTAACCTCCCCCTTCACACACATACACGTGCTGCTAACCTCCCCCTTCACACACATACACGTGCTGCTAACCTCACCCCTCACACACATACACGTGCTGCTAACCTCCCCCCTTACACACATACACGTGCTGCTAACCTCCCCCCTCACACACATACACGTGCTGCTAACCTCCCCCCTTACACACATACACGTGCTGCTAACCTCCCCCCTCACACACATACACGTGCTGCTAACCTCACCCCTCACACACATACACGTGCTGCTAACCTCACCCCTCACACACATACACGTGCTGCTAACCTCCCCACACACACACATGCACGTGCTGCTAACCTCCCCCCTCACACACATACACGTGCTGCTAACCTCCCCCCACACACACATACACGTGCTGCTAACCTCACCCCTCACACACATACACGTGCTGCTAACCTCCCCCCTCACACACATACACGTGCTGCTAACCTCCCCCCTCACACACATACACGTGCTGCTAACCTCCCCCCACACACACATACACGTGCTGCTAACCTCACCCCTCACACACATACACGTGCTGCTAACCTCCCCCCTTACACACATACACGTGCTGCTAACCTCCCCCCTCACACACATACACGTGCTGCTAACCTCCCCCCTTACACACATACACGTGCTGCTAACCTCCCCCCTCACACACATACACGTGCTGCTAACCTCCCCCCTTACACACATACACGTGCTGCTAACCTCCCCCCTCACACACATACACGTGCTGCTAACCTCACCCCTCACACACATACACGTGCTGCTAACCTCACCCCTCACACACATACACGTGCTGCTAACCTCCCCACACACACACATACACGTGCTGCTAACCTCCCCCCACACACACATACACGTGCTGCTAACCTCCCCCCTCACACACATACACGTGCTGCTAACCTCCCCCCTCACACACATACACGTGCTGCTAACCTCCCCCCTCACACACATACACGTGCTGCTAACCTCACCCCTCACACACATACACGTGCTGCTAACCTCCCCCCTCACACACATACACGTGCTGCTAACCTCCCCCCTTACACACATACACGTGCTGCTAACCTCACCCCTCACACACATACACGTGCTGCTAACCTCCCCCTTCACACACATACACGTGCTGCTAACCTCCCCCCTCACACACATACACGTGCTGCTAACCTCCCCCCTCACACACATACACGTGCTGCTAACCTCCCCCCTCACACACATACACGTGCTGCTAACCTCCCCCCTTACACACATACACGTGCTGCTAACCTCCCCTCTTACACACATACACGTGCTGCTAACCTCCCCCCTCACACACATACACGTGCTGCTAACCTCCCCCCTTACACACATACACGTGCTGCTAACCTCCCCCCTTACACACATACACGTGCTGCTAACCTCACCCCTCACACACATACACGTGCTGCTAACCTCCCCCCACACACACATACACGTGCTGCTAACCTCACCCCTCACACACATACACGTGCTGCTAACCTCCCCCCTCACACACATACACGTGCTGCTAACCTCCCCCCTCACACACATACACGTGCTGCTAACCTCCCCCCACACACACATACACGTGCTGCTAACCTCACCCCTCACACACATACACGTGCTGCTAACCTCCCCCCTTACACACATACACGTGCTGCTAACCTCCCCCCTCACACACATACACGTGCTGCTAACCTCCCCCCTTACACACATACACGTGCTGCTAACCTCCCCCCTTACACACATACACGTGCTGCTAACCTCACCCCTCACACACATACACGTGCTGCTAACCTCCCCCCACACACACATACACGTGCTGCTAACCTCACCCCTCACACACATACACGTGCTGCTAACCTCCCCCCTCACACACATACACGTGCTGCTAACCTCCCCCCTCACACACATACACGTGCTGCTAACCTCCCCCCACACACACATACACGTGCTGCTAACCTCACCCCTCACACACATACACGTGCTGCTAACCTCCCCCCTTACACACATACACGTGCTGCTAACCTCCCCCCTCACACACATACACGTGCTGCTAACCTCCCCCCTTACACACATACACGTGCTGCTAACCTCCCCCCTCACACACATACACGTGCTGCTAACCTCCCCCCTTACACACATACACGTGCTGCTAACCTCCCCCCTCACACACATACACGTGCTGCTAACCTCACCCCTCACACACATACACGTGCTGCTAACCTCACCCCTCACACACATACACGTGCTGCTAACCTCCCCACACACACACATACACGTGCTGCTAACCTCCCCCCACACACACATACACGTGCTGCTAACCTCCCCCCTCACACACATACACGTGCTGCTAACCTCCCCCCTCACACACATACACGTGCTGCTAACCTCCCCCCTCACACACATACACGTGCTGCTAACCTCACCCCTCACACACATACACGTGCTGCTAACCTCCCCCCTCACACACATACACGTGCTGCTAACCTCCCCCCTTACACACATACACGTGCTGCTAACCTCACCCCTCACACACATACACGTGCTGCTAACCTCCCCCTTCACACACATACACGTGCTGCTAACCTCCCCCTTCACACACATACACGTGCTGCTAACCTCACCCCTCACACACATACACGTGTTGCTAACCTCCCCCCTCACACACATACACGTGCTGCTAACCTCCCCCCTCACACACATACACGTGCTGCTAACCTCCCCCCTCACACACATACACGTGCTGCTAACCTCACCCCTCACACACATACACGTGCTGCTAACCTCCCCCCTCACACACATACACGTGCTGCTAACCTCCCCCCTCACACACATACACGTGCTGCTAACCTCCCCCCACACACACATACACGTGCTGCTAACCTCACCCCTCACACACATACACGTGCTGCTAACCTCCCCCCTTACACACATACACGTGCTGCTAACCTCCCCCCTTACACACATACACGTGCTGCTAACCTCCCTCCACACACACATACACGCTCTGCTTACCTCTCTCCACACACACATACACGTGCTGCTAACCTCCCCCCTCACACACATACACGTGCTGCTAACCTCCCCCCTCACACACATACACGTGCTGCTAACCTCCCCCCTCACACACATACACGTGCTGCTAACCTCCCCCCTCACACACATACACGTGCTGCTAACCTCCCCCCACACACACATACACGTGCTGCTAACCTCCCCCCTCACACACATACACGTGCTGCTAACCTCCCCCCTCACACACATACACGTGCTGCTAACCTCCCCCCTCACACACATACACGTGCTGCTAACCTCCCCCCTCACACACATACACGTGCTGCTAACCTCACCCCTCACACACATACACGTGCTGCTAACCTCACCCCTCACACACATACACGTGCTGCTAACCTCACCCCTCACACACATACACGTGCTGCTAACCTCACCCCTCACACACATACACGTGCTGCTAACCTCCCCCCACACACACATACACGTGCTGCTAACCTCCCCCCTCACACACATACACGTGCTGCTAACCTCCCCCCTCACACACATACACGTGCTGCTAACCTCCCCCCTCACACACATACACGTGCTGCTAACCTCCCCCCTTACACACATACACGTGCTGCTAACCTCCCCTCTTACACACATACACGTGCTGCTAACCTCCCCCCTCACACACATACACGTGCTGCTAACCTCCCCCCTTACACACATACACGTGCTGCTAACCTCACCCCTCACACACATACACGTGCTGCTAACCTCCCCCTTCACACACATACACGTGCTGCTAACCTCCCCCTTCACACACATACACGTGCTGCTAACCTCACCCCTCACACACATACACGTGCTGCTAACCTCCCCCCTTACACACATACACGTGCTGCTAACCTCCCCCCTCACACACATACACGTGCTGCTAACCTCCCCCCTTACACACATACACGTGCTGCTAACCTCCCCCCTCACACACATACACGTGCTGCTAACCTCACCCCTCACACACATACACGTGCTGCTAACCTCACCCCTCACACACATACACGTGCTGCTAACCTCCCCACACACACACATACACGTGCTGCTAACCTCCCCCCTCACACACATACACGTGCTGCTAACCTCCCCCCACACACACATACACGTGCTGCTAACCTCACCCCTCACACACATACACGTGCTGCTAACCTCCCCCCTCACACACATACACGTGCTGCTAACCTCCCCCCTCACACACATACACGTGCTGCTAACCTCCCCCCACACACACATACACGTGCTGCTAACCTCACCCCTCACACACATACACGTGCTGCTAACCTCCCCCCTTACACACATACACGTGCTGCTAACCTCCCCCCTCACACACATACACGTGCTGCTAACCTCCCCCCTTACACACATACACGTGCTGCTAACCTCCCCCCTCACACACATACACGTGCTGCTAACCTCCCCCCTTACACACATACACGTGCTGCTAACCTCCCCCCTCACACACATACACGTGCTGCTAACCTCACCCCTCACACACATACACGTGCTGCTAACCTCACCCCTCACACACATACACGTGCTGCTAACCTCCCCACACACACACATACACGTGCTGCTAACCTCCCCCCACACACACATACACGTGCTGCTAACCTCCCCCCTCACACACATACACGTGCTGCTAACCTCCCCCCTCACACACATACACGTGCTGCTAACCTCCCCCCTCACACACATACACGTGCTGCTAACCTCACCCCTCACACACATACACGTGCTGCTAACCTCCCCCCTCACACACATACACGTGCTGCTAACCTCCCCCCTTACACACATACACGTGCTGCTAACCTCACCCCTCACACACATACACGTGCTGCTAACCTCCCCCTTCACACACATACACGTGCTGCTAACCTCCCCCTTCACACACATACACGTGCTGCTAACCTCACCCCTCACACACATACACGTGTTGCTAACCTCCCCCCTCACACACATACACGTGCTGCTAACCTCCCCCCTCACACACATACACGTGCTGCTAACCTCCCCCCTCACACACATACACGTGCTGCTAACCTCCCCCCTCACACACATACACGTACTGCTAACCTCCCCCCTCACACACATACACGTGCTGCTAACCTCCCCCCTCACACACATACACGTGCTGCTAACCTCCTTCCACACACACACGTGCTGCTAACCTCCCCCCTCACACACATACACGTGCTGCTAACCTCCCCCCTTACACACATACACGTGCTGCTAACCTCCCCCCTTACACACATACACGTGCTGCTAACCTCCCTCCACACACACATACACGCTCTGCTTACCTCTCTCCACACACACATACACGTGCTGCTAACCTCCCCCCTCACACACATACACGTGCTGCTAACCTCCCCCCTCACACACATACACGTGCTGCTAACCTCCCCCCTCACACACATACACGTGCTGCTAACCTCCCCCCTCACACACATACACGTGCTGCTAACCTCCCCCCACACACACATACACGTGCTGCTAACCTCCCCCCTCACATACATACACGTGCTGCTAACCTCCCCCCTCACACACATACACGTGCTGCTAACCTCCCCCCTCACACACATACACGTGCTGCTAACCTCCCCCCTCACACACATACACGTGCTGCTAACCTCACCCCTCACACACATACACGTGCTGCTAACCTCACCCCTCACACACATACACGTGCTGCTAACCTCACCCCTCACACACATACACGTGCTGCTAACCTCACCCCTCACACACATACACGTGCTGCTAACCTCCCCCCACACACACATACACGTGCTGCTAACCTCCCCCCTCACACACATACACGTGCTGCTAACCTCCCCCCTCACACACATACACGTGCTGCTAACCTCCCCCCTCACACACATACACGTGCTGCTAACCTCCCCCCTTACACACATACACGTGCTGCTAACCTCCCCTCTTACACACATACACGTGCTGCTAACCTCCCCCCTCACACACATACACGTGCTGCTAACCTCCCCCCTTACACACATACACGTGCTGCTAACCTCACCCCTCACACACATACACGTGCTGCTAACCTCCCCCTTCACACACATACACGTGCTGCTAACCTCCCCCTTCACACACATACACGTGCTGCTAACCTCACCCCTCACACACATACATGTGCTGCTAACCTCCCCCCCCACACACATACACGTGCTGCTAACCTCCCCCCTCACACACATACACGTGCTGCTAACCTCCCCCCTCACACACATACACGTGCTGCTAACCTCCCCCCTCACACACATACACGTGCTGCTAACCTCCCCCCTCACACACATACACGTGCTGCTAACCTCCCCCCTCACACACATACACGTGCTGCTAACCTCCCCCCTTACACACATACACGTGCTGCTAACCTCCCCCCTCACACACATACACGTGCTGCTAACCTCCCCCCTTACACACATACACGTGCTGCTAACCTCCCCCCTTACACACATACACGTGCTGCTAACCTCCCTCCACACACACATACACGCTCTGCTTACCTCTCTCCACACACACATACACGTGCTGCTAACCTCCCCCCTCACACACATACACGTGCTGCTAACCTCCCCCCTCACACACATACACGTGCTGCTAACCTCCCCCCTCACACACATACACGTGCTGCTAACCTCCCCCCTCACACACATACACGTGCTGCTAACCTCCCCCCACACACACATACACGTGCTGCTAACCTCCCCCCTCACACACATACACGTGCTGCTAACCTCCCCCCTCACACACATACACGTGCTGCTAACCTCACCCCTCACACACATACACGTGCTGCTAACCTCACCCCTCACACACATACACGTGCTGCTAACCTCACCCCTCACACACATACACGTGCTGCTAACCTCACCCCTCACACACATACACGTGCTGCTAACCTCACCCCTCACACACATACACGTGCTGCTAACCTCCCCCCCCACACACATACACGTGCTGCTAACCTCCCCCCTCACACACATACACGTGCTGCTAACCTCCCCCCTCACACACATACACGTGCTGCTAACCTCCCCCCTCACACACATACACGTGCTGCTAACCTCCCCCCTTACACACATACACGTGCTGCTAACCTCCCCGCCCACACATACACGTGCTGCTAACCTCCCCCCTCACACACATACACGTGCCGCTAACCTCCCCCCTTACACACATACACGTGCTGCTAACCTCCCCCCTTACACACATACACGTGCTGCTAACCTCACCCCTCACACACATACACGTGCTGCTAACCTCCCCCCACACACACATACACGTGCTGCTAACCTCACCCCTCACACACATACACGTGCTGCTAACCTCCCCCCTTACACACATACACGTGCTGCTAACCTCCCCCCTCACACACATACACGTGCTGCTAACCTCCCCCCACACACACATACACGTGCTGCTAACCTCACCCCTCACACACATACACGTGCTGCTAACCTCCCCCCTTACACACATACACGTGCTGCTAACCTCCCCCCTCACACACATACACGTGCTGCTAACCTCCCCCCTCACACACATACACGTGCTGCTGAACTCCCCGCCCACACATACACGTGCTGCTAACCTCCCCCCTTACACACATACACGTGCTGCTAACCTCCCCCCTCACACACATACACGTGCTGCTAACCTCCCCCCTCACACACATACACGTGCTGCTAACCTCACCCCTCACACACATACACGTGCTGCTGAACTCCCCGCCCACACATACACGTGCTGCTAACCTCCCCTCTTACACACATACACGTGCTGCTAACCTCCCCCCTCACACACATACACGTGCTGCTAACCTCCCCCCTCACACACATACACGTGCTGCTAACCTCCCCCCTCACACACATACACGTGCTGCTAACCTCCCCCCTCACACACATACACGTGCTGCTAACCTCACCCCTCACACACATACACGTGCTGCTAACCTCCCCCCTCACACACATACACGTGCTGCTAACCTCACCGATCACACACATACACGTGCTGCTAACCTCACCCCTCACACACATACACGTGCTGCTAACCTCCCCCCTTACACTCATACACGTGCTGCTAACCTCCCCCCTCACACACATACACGTGCTGCTAACCTCCCCCCTTACACACATACACGTGCTGCTAACCTCCCCCCTCACACACATACACGTGCTGCTAACCTCCCCCCTCACACACATACACGTGCTGCTAACCTCCCCCCACACACACATACACGTGCTGCTAACCTCCCCCCTCACACACATACACGTGCTGCTAACCTCCCCCCTCACACACATACACGTGCTGCTAACCTCCCCCCTCACACACATACACGTGCTGCTAACCTCCCCCCTTACACACATACACGTGCTGCTAACCTCCCCGCCCACACATACACGTGCTGCTAACCTCCCCCCTCACACACATACACGTGCTGCTAACCTCCCCCCTTACACACATACACGTGCTGCTAACCTCCCCCCTTACACACATACACGTGCTGCTAACCTCACCCCTCACACACATACACGTGCTGCTAACCTCCCCCCTTACACACATACACGTGCTGCTAACCTCACCCCTCACACACATACACGTGCTGCTAACCTCCCCCCTTACACACATACACGTGCTGCTAACCTCCCCCCTCACACACATACACGTGCTGCTAACCTCCCCCCACACACACATACACGTGCTGCTAACCTCACCCCTCACACACATACACGTGCTGCTAACCTCCCCCCTTACACACATACACGTGCTGCTAACCTCCCCCCTCACACACATACACGTGCTGCTAACCTCCCCCCTTACACACATACACGTGCTGCTAACCTCCCCCCTCACACACATACACGTGCTGCTAACCTCCCCCCTTACACACATACACGTGCTGCTAACCTCCCCCCTCACACACATACACGTGCTGCTAACCTCACCCCTCACACACATACACGTGCTGCTAACCTCACCCCTCACACACATACACGTGCTGCTAACCTCCCCACACACACACATACACGTGCTGCTAACCTCCCCCCACACACACATACACGTGCTGCTAACCTCCCCCCTCACACACATACACGTGCTGCTAACCTCCCCCCTCACACACATACACGTGCTGCTAACCTCACCCCTCACACACATACACGTGCTGCTAACCTCACCCCTCACACACATACACGTGCTGCTAACCTCCCCCCTCACACACATACACGTGCTGCTAACCTCCCCCCTTACACACATACACGTGCTGCTAACCTCACCCCTCACACACATACACGTGCTGCTAACCTCCCCCTTCACACACATACACGTGCTGCTAACCTCCCCCTTCACACACATACACGTGCTGCTAACCTCACCCCTCACACACATACACGTGCTGCTAACCTCCCCCCTCACACACATACACGTGCTGCTAACCTCCCCCCTCACACACATACACGTGCTGCTAACCTCCCCCCTCACACACATACACGTGCTGCTAACCTCCCCCCTCACACACATACACGTACTGCTAACCTCCCCCCTCACACACATACACGTGCTGCTAACCTCACCCCTCACACACATACACGTGCTGCTAACCTCCCCCCACACACACACGTGCTGCTAACCTCCCCCCTCACACACATACACGTGCTGCTGAACTCCCCGCCCACACATACACGTGCTGCTAACCTCCCCCCTTACACACATACACGTGCTGCTAACCTCCCTCCACACACACATACACGCTCTGCTTACCTCTCTCCACACACACATACACGTGCTGCTAACCTCCCCCCTCACACACATACACGTGCTGCTAACCTCCCCCCTCACACACATACACGTGCTGCTAACCTCCCCCCTCACACACATACACGTGCTGCTAACCTCCCCCCTCACACACATACACGTGCTGCTAACCTCCCCCCACACACACATACACGTGCTGCTAACCTCCCCCCTCACACACATACACGTGCTGCTAACCTCACCCCTCACACACATACACGTGCTGCTAACCTCCCCCCTCACACACATACACGTGCTGCTAACCTCCCCCCTCACACACATACACGTGCTGCTAACCTCACCCCTCACACACATACACGTGCTGCTAACCTCACCCCTCACACACATACACGTGCTGCTAACCTCCCCCCACACACACATACACGTGCTGCTAACCTCACCCCTCACACACATACACGTGCTGCTAACCTCCCCCTTCACACACATACACGTGCTGCTAACCTCCCCCTTCACACACATACACGTGCTGCTAACCTCACCCCTCACACACATACACGTGCTGCTAACCTCCCCCCTCACACACATACACGTGCTGCTAACCTCCCCCCTCACACACATACACGTGCTGCTAACCTCCCCCCTCACACACATACACGTGCTGCTAACCTCCCCCCTCACACACATACACGTGCTGCTAACCTCCCCCCACACACACATACACGTGCTGCTAACCTCCCCCCACACACACATACACGTGCTGCTAACCTCCCCCCTTACACACATACACGTGCTGCTAACCTCCCCCCTCACACACATACACGTGCTGCTAACCTCCCCCCTCACACACATACACGTGCTGCTAACCTCACCCCTCACACACATACACGTGCTGCTAACCTCCCCCCACACACACATACACGTGCTGCTAACCTCCCCCCTCACACACATACACGTGCTGCTAACCTCCCCCCTCACACACATACACGTGCTGCTAACCTCCCCCCTCACACACATACACGTGCTGCTAACCTCCCCCCTTACACACATACACGTGCTGCTAACCTCCCCGCCCACACATACACGTGCTGCTAACCTCCCCCCTCACACACATACACGTGCTGCTAACCTCCCCCCTTACACACATACACGTGCTGCTAACCTCCCCCCTTACACACATACACGTGCTGCTAACCTCACCCCTCACACACATACACGTGCTGCTAACCTCCCCCCTTACACACATACACGTGCTGCTAACCTCACCCCTCACACACATACACGTGCTGCTAACCTCCCCCCTTACACACATACACGTGCTGCTAACCTCCCCCCTCACACACATACACGTGCTGCTAACCTCCCCCCACACACACATACACGTGCTGCTAACCTCACCCCTCACACACATACACGTGCTGCTAACCTCCCCCCTTACACACATACACGTGCTGCTAACCTCCCCCCTCACACACATACACGTGCTGCTAACCTCACCCCTCACACACATACACGTGCTGCTAACCTCCCCCCTCACACACATACACGTGCTGCTAACCTCCCCCCTTACACACATACACGTGCTGCTAACCTCACCCCTCACACACATACACGTGCTGCTAACCTCCCCCCACACACACATACACGTGCTGCTAACCTCCCCCCTCACACACATACACGTGCTGCTAACCTCACCCCTCACACACATACACGTGCTGCTAACCTCCCCCCTCACACACATACACGTGCTGCTAACCTCCCCCCTCACACACATACACGTGCTGCTAACCTCCCCCCTCACACACATACACGTGCTGCTAACCTCCCCCCTCACACACATACACGTGCTGCTAACCTCCCCCCACACACACATACACGTGCTGCTAACCTCCCCCCACACACACATACACGTGCTGCTAACCTCCCCCCTTACACACATACACGTGCTGCTAACCTCCCCCCTCACACACATACACGTGCTGCTAACCTCCCCCCTCACACACATACACGTGCTGCTAACCTCACCCCTCACACACATACACGTGCTGCTAACCTCCCCCCACACACACATACACGTGCTGCTAACCTCCCCCCTCACACACATACACGTGCTGCTAACCTCCCCCCTCACACACATACACGTGCTGCTAACCTCCCCCCTCACACACATACACGTGCTGCTAACCTCCCCCCTTACACACATACACGTGCTGCTAACCTCCCCGCCCACACATACACGTGCTGCTAACCTCCCCCCTCACACACATACACGTGCTGCTAACCTCCCCCCTTACACACATACACGTGCTGCTAACCTCCCCCCTTACACACATACACGTGCTGCTAACCTCACCCCTCACACACATACACGTGCTGCTAACCTCCCCCCTTACACACATACACGTGCTGCTAACCTCACCCCTCACACACATACACGTGCTGCTAACCTCCCCCCTTACACACATACACGTGCTGCTAACCTCCCCCCTCACACACATACACGTGCTGCTAACCTCCCCACACACACACATACACGTGCTGCTAACCTCACCCCTCACACACATACACGTGCTGCTAACCTCCCCCCTTACACACATACACGTGCTGCTAACCTCCCCCCTCACACACATACACGTGCTGCTAACCTCCCCCCTTACACACATACACGTGCTGCTAACCTCCCCCCTCACACACATACACGTGCTGCTAACCTCCCCCCTTACACACATACACGTGCTGCTAACCTCCCCCCTCACACACATACACGTGCTGCTAACCTCACCCCTCACACACATACACGTGCTGCTAACCTCACCCCTCACACACATACACGTGCTGCTAACCTCCCCACACACACACATACACGTGCTGCTAACCTCCCCCCACACACACATACACGTGCTGCTAACCTCCCCCCTCACACACATACACGTGCTGCTAACCTCCCCCCTCACACACATACACGTGCTGCTAACCTCCCCCCTCACACACATACACGTGCTGCTAACCTCACCCCTCACACACATACACGTGCTGCTAACCTCCCCCCTCACACACATACACGTGCTGCTAACCTCCCCCCTTACACACATACACGTGCTGCTAACCTCACCCCTCACACACATACACGTGCTGCTAACCTCCCCCTTCACACACATACACGTGCTGCTAACCTCCCCCTTCACACACATACACGTGCTGCTAACCTCACCCCTCACACACATACACGTGCTGCTAACCTCCCCCCTCACACACATACACGTGCTGCTAACCTCCCCCCTCACACACATACACGTGCTGCTAACCTCCCCCCTCACACACATACACGTGCTGCTAACCTCCCCCCTCACACACATACACGTACTGCTAACCTCCCCCCTCACACACATACACGTGCTGCTAACCTCACCCCTCACACACATACACGTGCTGCTAACCTCCCCCCACACACACACGTGCTGCTAACCTCCCCCCTCACACACATACACGTGCTGCTGAACTCCCCGCCCACACATACACGTGCTGCTAACCTCCCCCCTTACACACATACACGTGCTGCTAACCTCCCTCCACACACACATACACGCTCTGCTTACCTCTCTCCACACACACATACACGTGCTGCTAACCTCCCCCCTCACACACATACACGTGCTGCTAACCTCCCCCCTCACACACATACACGTGCTGCTAACCTCCCCCCTCACACACATACACGTGCTGCTAACCTCCCCCCTCACACACATACACGTGCTGCTAACCTCCCCCCACACACACATACACGTGCTGCTAACCTCCCCCCTCACACACATACACGTGCTGCTAACCTCACCCCTCACACACATACACGTGCTGCTAACCTCCCCCCTCACACACATACACGTGCTGCTAACCTCCCCCCTCACACACATACACGTGCTGCTAACCTCACCCCTCACACACATACACGTGCTGCTAACCTCCCCCCTCACACACATACACGTGCTGCTAACCTCCCCCCTTCCACACATACACGTGCTGCTAACCTCACCCCTCACACACATACACGTGCTGCTAACCTCCCCCTTCACACACATACACGTGCTGCTAACCTCCCCCTTCACACACATACACGTGCTGCTAACCTCACCCCTCACACACATACACGTGCTGCTAACCTCCCCCCTCACACACATACACGTGCTGCTAACCTCCCCCCTCACACACATACACGTGCTGCTAACCTCCCCCCTCACACACATACACGTGCTGCTAACCTCCCCCCTCACACACATACACGTGCTGCTAACCTCCCCCCTCACACACATACACGTGCTGCTAACCTCACCCCTCACACACATACACGTGCTGCTAACCTCCCCCCACACGCACACGTGCTGCTAACCTCCCCCCTCACACACATACACGTGCTGCTAACCTCCCCCCTTACACACATACACGTGCTGCTAACCTCCCCCCTTACACACATACACGTGCTGCTAACCTCCCTCCACACACACATACACGCTCTGCTTACCTCTCTCCACACACACATACACGTGCTGCTAACCTCCCCCCTCACACACATACACGTGCTGCTAACCTCCCCCCTCACACACATACACGTGCTGCTAACCTCCCCCCTCACACACATACACGTGCTGCTAACCTCCCCCCTCACACACATACACGTGCTGCTAACCTCCCCCCACACACACATACACGTGCTGCTAACCTCCCCCCTCACACACATACACGTGCTGCTAACCTCCCCCCTCACACACATACACGTGCTGCTAACCTCACCCCTCACACACATACACGTGCTGCTAACCTCACCCCTCACACACATACACGTGCTGCTAACCTCACCCCTCACACACATACACGTGCTGCTAACCTCACCCCTCACACACATACACGTGCTGCTAACCTCACCCCTCACACACATACACGTGCTGCTAACCTCCCCCCACACACACATACACGTGCTGCTAACCTCCCCCCTCACACACATACACGTGCTGCTAACCTCCCCCCTCACACACATACACGTGCTGCTAACCTCCCCCCTCACACACATACACGTGCTGCTAACCTCCCCCCTTACACACATACACGTGCTGCTAACCTCCCCGCCCACACACATACACGTGCTGCTAACCTCCCCCCTCACACACATACACGTGCTGCTAACCTCCCCCCTCACACACATACACGTGCTGCTAACCTCCCCCCACACACACATACACGTGCTGCTAACCTCCCCCCACACACACATACACGTGCTGCTAACCTCCCCCCTTACACACATACACGTGCTGCTAACCTCCCCCCTCACACACATACACGTGCTGCTAACCTCCCCCCTCACACACATACACGTGCTGCTAACCTCACCCCTCACACACATACACGTGCTGCTAACCTCCCCCCACACACACATACACGTGCTGCTAACCTCCCCCCTCACACACATACACGTGCTGCTAACCTCCCCCCTCACACACATACACGTGCTGCTAACCTCCCCCCTCACACACATACACGTGCTGCTAACCTCCCCCCTTACACACATACACGTGCTGCTAACCTCCCCGCCCACACATACACGTGCTGCTAACCTCCCCCCTCACACACATACACGTGCTGCTAACCTCCCCCCTTACACACATACACGTGCTGCTAACCTCCCCCCTTACACACATACACGTGCTGCTAACCTCACCCCTCACACACATACACGTGCTGCTAACCTCCCCCCTTACACACATACACGTGCTGCTAACCTCACCCCTCACACACATACACGTGCTGCTAACCTCCCCCCTTACACACATACACGTGCTGCTAACCTCCCCCCTCACACACATACACGTGCTGCTAACCTCCCCACACACACACATACACGTGCTGCTAACCTCCCCCCTCACACACATACACGTGCTGCTAACCTCCCCCCTTACACACATACACGTGCTGCTAACCTCCCCCCTCACACACATACACGTGCTGCTAACCTCCCCCCTTACACACATACACGTGCTGCTAACCTCCCCCCTCACACACATACACGTGCTGCTAACCTCACCCCTCACACACATACACGTGCTGCTAACCTCACCCCTCACACACATACACGTGCTGCTAACCTCCCCCCTCACACACATACACGTGCTGCTAACCTCCCCCCACACACACATACACGTGCTGCTAACCTCCCCCCTCACACACATACACGTGCTGCTAACCTCCCCCCTCACACACATACACGTGCTGCTAACCTCCCCCCTCACACACATACACGTGCTGCTAACCTCACCCCTCACACACATACACGTGCTGCTAACCTCCCCCCTCACACACATACACGTGCTGCTAACCTCCCCCCTTACACACATACACGTGCTGCTAACCTCACCCCTCACACACATACACGTGCTGCTAACCTCCCCCTTCACACACATACACGTGCTGCTAACCTCCCCCTTCACACACATACACGTGCTGCTAACCTCACCCCTCACACACATACACGTGCTGCTAACCTCCCCCCTCACACACATACACGTGCTGCTAACCTCCCCCCTCACACACATACACGTGCTGCTAACCTCCCCCCTCACACACATACACGTGCTGCTAACCTCCCCCCTCACACACATACACGTACTGCTAACCTCCCCCCTCACACACATACACGTGCTGCTAACCTCACCCCTCACACACATACACGTGCTGCTAACCTCCCCCCACACACACACGTGCTGCTAACCTCCCCCCTCACACACATACACGTGCTGCTGAACTCCCCGCCCACACATACACGTGCTGCTAACCTCCCCCCTTACACACATACACGTGCTGCAAACCTCCCTCCACACACACATACACGCTCTGCTTACCTCTCTCCACACACACATACACGTGCTGCTAACCTCCCCCCTCACACACATACACGTGCTGCTAACCTCCCCCCTCACACACATACACGTGCTGCTAACCTCCCCCCTCACACACATACACGTGCTGCTAACCTCCCCCCTCACACACATACACGTGCTGCTAACCTCCCCCCACACACACATACACGTGCTGCTAACCTCCCCCCTCACACACATACACGTGCTGCTAACCTCACCCCTCACACACATACACGTGCTGCTAACCTCCCCCCTCACACACATACACGTGCTGCTAACCTCCCCCCTCACACACATACACGTGCTGCTAACCTCACCCCTCACACACATACACGTGCTGCTAACCTCCCCCCTCACACACATACACGTGCTGCTAACCTCCCCCCTTCCACACATACACGTGCTGCTAACCTCACCCCTCACACACATACACGTGCTGCTAACCTCCCCCTTCACACACATACACGTGCTGCTAACCTCCCCCTTCACACACATACACGTGCTGCTAACCTCACCCCTCACACACATACACGTGCTGCTAACCTCCCCCCTCACACACATACACGTGCTGCTAACCTCCCCCCTCACACACATACACGTGCTGCTAACCTCCCCCCTCACACACATACACGTGCTGCTAACCTCCCCCCTCACACACATACACGTGCTGCTAACCTCCCCCCTCACACACATACACGTGCTGCTAACCTCACCCCTCACACACATACACGTGCTGCTAACCTCCCCCCACACGCACACGTGCTGCTAACCTCCCCCCTCACACACATACACGTGCTGCTAACCTCCCCCCTTACACACATACACGTGCTGCTAACCTCCCCCCTTACACACATACACGTGCTGCTAACCTCCCTCCACACACACATACACGCTCTGCTTACCTCTCTCCACACACACATACACGTGCTGCTAACCTCCCCCCTCACACACATACACGTGCTGCTAACCTCCCCCCTCACACACATACACGTGCTGCTAACCTCCCCCCTCACACACATACACGTGCTGCTAACCTCCCCCCTCACACACATACACGTGCTGCTAACCTCCCCCCACACACACATACACGTGCTGCTAACCTCCCCCCTCACACACATACACGTGCTGCTAACCTCCCCCCTCACACACATACACGTGCTGCTAACCTCACCCCTCACACACATACACGTGCTGCTAACCTCACCCCTCACACACATACACGTGCTGCTAACCTCACCCCTCACACACATACACGTGCTGCTAACCTCACCCCTCACACACATACACGTGCTGCTAACCTCACCCCTCACACACATACACGTGCTGCTAACCTCCCCCCACACACACATACACGTGCTGCTAACCTCCCCCCTCACACACATACACGTGCTGCTAACCTCCCCCCTCACACACATACACGTGCTGCTAACCTCCCCCCTCACACACATACACGTGCTGCTAACCTCCCCCCTTACACACATACACGTGCTGCTAACCTCCCCGCCCACACATACACGTGCTGCTAACCTCCCCCCTCACACACATACACGTGCTGCTAACCTCCCCCCTTACACACATACACGTGCTGCTAACCTCCCTCCACACACACATACACGCTCTGCTTACCTCTCTCCACACACACATACACGTGCTGCTAACCTCCCCCCTCACACACATACACGTGCTGCTAACCTCCCCCCTCACACACATACACGTGCTGCTAACCTCCCCCCTCACACACATACACGTGCTGCTAACCTCCCCCCTCACACACATACACGTGCTGCTAACCTCCCCCCACACACACATACACGTGCTGCTAACCTCCCCCCTCACACACATACACGTGCTGCTAACCTCACCCCTCACACACATACACGTGCTGCTAACCTCCCCCCTCACACACATACACGTGCTGCTAACCTCCCCCCTCACACACATACACGTGCTGCTAACCTCACCCCTCACACACATACACGTGCTGCTAACCTCCCCCCTCACACACATACACGTGCTGCTAACCTCCCCCCTTACACACATACACGTGCTGCTAACCTCACCCCTCACACACATACACGTGCTGCTAACCTCCCCCTTCACACACATACACGTGCTGCTAACCTCCCCCTTCACACACATACACGTGCTGCTAACCTCACCCCTCACACACATACACGTGCTGCTAACCTCCCCCCTCACACACATACACGTGCTGCTAACCTCCCCCCTCACACACATACACGTGCTGCTAACCTCCCCCCTCACACACATACACGTGCTGCTAACCTCCCCCCTCACACACATACACGTGCTGCTAACCTCCCCCCTCACACACATACACGTGCTGCTAACCTCACCCCTCACACACATACACGTGCTGCTAACCTCCCCCCACACGCACACGTGCTGCTAACCTCCCCCCTCACACACATACACGTGCTGCTAACCTCCCCCCTTACACACATACACGTGCTGCTAACCTCCCCCCTTACACACATACACGTGCTGCTAACCTCCCTCCACACACACATACACGCTCTGCTTACCTCTCTCCACACACACATACACGTGCTGCTAACCTCCCCCCTCACACACATACACGTGCTGCTAACCTCCCCCCTCACACACATACACGTGCTGCTAACCTCCCCCCTCACACACATACACGTGCTGCTAACCTCCCCCCTCACACACATACACGTGCTGCTAACCTCCCCCCACACACACATACACGTGCTGCTAACCTCACCCCTCACACACATACACGTGCTGCTAACCTCACCCCTCACACACATACACGTGCTGCTAACCTCCCCCCACACACACATACACGTGCTGCTAACCTCCCCCCTCACACACATACACGTGCTGCTAACCTCCCCCCTCACACACATACACGTGCTGCTAACCTCCCCCCTCACACACATACACGTGCTGCTAACCTCCCCCCTCACACACATACACGTGCTGCTAACCTCCCCGCCCACACATACACGTGCTGCTAACCTCCCCCCTCACACACATACACGTGCTGCTAACCTCCCCCCTTACACACATACACGTGCTGCTAACCTCCCTCCACACACACATACACGCTCTGCTTACCTCTCTCCACACACACACATACACGTGCTGCTAACCTCCCCCCTCACACACATACACGTGCTGCTAACCTCCCCCCTCACACACATACACGTGCTGCTAACCTCCCCCCTCACACACATACACGTGCTGCTAACCTCCCCCCTCACACACATACACGTGCTGCTAACCTCCCCCCACACACACATACACGTGCTGCTAACCTCCCCCCTCACACACATACACGTGCTGCTAACCTCACCCCTCACACACATACACGTGCTGCTAACCTCCCCCCTCACACACATACACGTGCTGCTAACCTCCCCCCTCACACACATACACGTGCTGCTAACCTCACCCCTCACACACATACACGTGCTGCTAACCTCCCCCCTCACACACATACACGTGCTGCTAACCTCCCCCCTTACACACATACACGTGCTGCTAACCTCACCCCTCACACACATACACGTGCTGCTAACCTCCCCCTTCACACACATACACGTGCTGCTAACCTCCCCCTTCACACACATACACGTGCTGCTAACCTCCCCCCTCACACACATACACGTGCTGCTAACCTCCCCCCTCACACACATACACGTGCTGCTAACCTCCCCCCTCACACACATACACGTGCTGCTAACCTCCCCCCTCACACACATACACGTGCTGCTAACCTCCCCCCTCACACACATACACGTGCTGCTAACCTCCCCCCTCACACACATACACGTGCTGCTAACCTCACCCCTCACACACATACACGTGCTGCTAACCTCCCCCCACACGCACACGTGCTGCTAACCTCCCCCCTCACACACATACACGTGCTGCTAACCTCCCCCCTTACACACATACACGTGCTGCTAACCTCCCCCCTCACACACATACACGTGCTGCTAACCTCCCTCCACACACACATACACGCTCTGCTTACCTCTCTCCACACACACATACACGTGCTGCTAACCTCCCCCCTCACACACATACACGTGCTGCTAACCTCCCCCCTCACACACATACACGTGCTGCTAACCTCCCCCCTCACACACATACACGTGCTGCTAACCTCCCCCCTCACACACATACACGTGCTGCTAACCTCCCCCCACACACACATACACGTGCTGCTAACCTCCCCCCTCACACACATACACGTGCTGCTAACCTCCCCCCTCACACACATACACGTGCTGCTAACCTCACCCCTCACACACATACACGTGCTGCTAACCTCACCCCTCACACACATACACGTGCTGCTAACCTCACCCCTCACACACATACACGTGCTGCTAACCTCACCCCTCACACACATACACGTGCTGCTAACCTCACCCCTCACACACATACACGTGCTGCTAACCTCCCCCCACACACACATACACGTGCTGCTAACCTCCCCCCTCACACACATACACGTGCTGCTAACCTCCCCCCTCACACACATACACGTGCTGCTAACCTCCCCCCTCACACACATACACGTGCTGCTAACCTCCCCCCTTACACACATACACGTGCTGCTAACCTCCCCGCCCACACATACACGTGCTGCTAACCTCCCCCCTCACACACATACACGTGCTGCTAACCTCCCCCCTTACACACATACACGTGCTGCTAACCTCCCCCCTTACACACATACACGTGCTGCTAACCTCACCCCTCACACACATACACGTGCTGCTAACCTCCCCCCACACACACATACACGTGCTACTAACCTCACCCCTCACACACATACACGTGCTGCTAACCTCCCCCCTTACACACATACACGTGCTGCTAACCTCCCCCCTCACACACATACACGTGCTGCTAACCTCCCCCCACACACACATACACGTGCTGCTAACCTCCCCCCTCACACACATACACGTGCTGCTAACCTCCCCCCTTACACACATACACGTGCTGCTAACCTCCCCCCTCACACACATACACGTGCTGCTAACCTCCCCCCTCACACACATACACGTGCTGCTGAACTCCCCGCCCACACATACACGTGCTGCTAACCTCCCCCCTTACACACATACACGTGCTGCTAACCTCCCCCCTCACACACATACACGTGCTGCTAACCTCCCCCCTCACACACATACACGTGCTGCTAACCTCCCCCCTCACACACATACACGTGCTGCTGAACTCCCCGCCCACACATACACGTGCTGCTAACCTCCCCTCTTACACACATACACGTGCTGCTAACCTCCCCCCTCACACACATACACGTGCTGCTAACCTCCCCCCTCACACACATACACGTGCTGCTAACCTCCCCCCTCACACACATACACGTGCTGCTAACCTCACCCCTCACACACATACACGTGCTGCTAACCTCCCCCCTCACACACATACACGTGCTGCTAACCTCACCCCTCACACACATACACGTGCTGCTAACCTCACCCCTCACACACATACACGTGCTGCTCACCTCCCCCCTTACACTCATACACGTGCTGCTAACCTCCCCCCTCACACACATACACGTGCTGCTAACCTCCCCCCTTACACACATACACGTGCTGCTAACCTCCCCCCTCACACACATACACGTGCTGCTAACCTCCCCCCTCACACACATACACGTGCTGCTAACCTCCCCCCACACACACATACACGTGCTGCTAACCTCCCCCCTCACACACATACACGTGCTGCTAACCTCCCCCCTTACACACATACACGTGCTGCTAACCTCCCCCCTCACACACATACACGTGCTGCTAACCTCACCCCTCACACACATACACGTGCTGCTAACCTCCCCCCTCACACACATACACGTGCTGCTAACCTCCCCCCTTACACTCATACACGTGCTGCTGAACTCCCCGCCCACACATACACGTGCTGCTAACCTCCCCCCTCACACACATACACGTGCTGCTAACCTCCCCCCTCACACACATACACGTGCTGCTGAACTCCCCGCCCACACATACACGCTCTGCTAACCTCTCTCCACACACACATACACGTGCTGCTAACCTCCCCCCTCACACACATACACGTGCTGCTAAACTCCCCGCCCACACATACACGTGCTGCTAACCTCCCCCCTCACACACATACACGTGCTGCTAACCTCCCCGCCCACACACATACACGTGCTGCTAACCTCCCTCCACACACACATACACGCTCTGCTTACCTCTCTCCACACACACATACACGTGCTGCTAACCTCCCCCCTCACACACATACACGTGCTGCTAACCTCCCCCCTCACACACATACACGTGCTGCTAACCTCCCTCCACACACACATACACGCTCTGCTTACCTCTCTCCACACACACATACATGCACACATTCCATCACTGAGACAAAATGCCAGCCCCCTGCCTAGTAATATCTTCCCTGTGGTTCTCGTGGCGCTTCAGGTTGGCGGCGCTGTTATGTGTGAAGATACCAGCCTGTGCTTCAACGCGCTTAACGGTCTGCCAGGTGGGGCTTGCCCATGGCCAGGGGTGGGCCTGCTAGGTAGCTTTTCCCAATGACCGGGGTGGGCCTGCTAGGTAGCTTTTGCCCAGGGCCGGGGTGGGACTGCTCGGGGGGGGAGGGGGGGCTCCTACCAGATGTGGCTAGCAACGCGGGCGGGCGTGCCAACCGGGTGGCATTTGAGTTGGCGCTGCCCTATCCGTGGATGCAGACGGAATACATTGGATGTATGGCCCCCCCCTATGGAGCCTGCGTCACCAGGGCTTCACCCCCAAACCTCAACCCTTGACTCCCCCTATGGAGCCTGCGTCACCAGGGCTTCACCCCCAACCCTCAACCCTTGACTCCCCCTATGGAGCCTGCGCCACCAGGGCTTCACCCCCAACCCTCAACCCTTGACTCCCCCTATGGAGCCTGCGTCACCAGGGCTTTACCCCCAACCCTCAATCCTTGACTCCCCCTATGGAGCCTGCGTCACCAGGGCTTCACCCCCAACCCTCAACTCTTGACTCCCCCTATGGAGCCTGCGTCACCAGGGCTTCACCCCCAACCCTCAACCCTTGACTCCCCCTATGGAGCCTGCGTCACCAGGGCTTCACCCCCAACCCTCAACCCTTGACTCCCCCTGGAGCCTGCGTCACCAGGGCTTCACCCCCAACCCTCAACCCTTGACTCCCCCTGGAGCCTGCGTCACCAGGGCTTCACCCCCAACCGTCAACCCTTGACTCCCCCTGGAGCCTGCGTCACCAGGGCTTCACACTGAACCCTTAACCGTAATTGCTAAACCCTAAACTCTTAACCCTTAACCCTTGACTCCCCTTGGAGCCTGCAGCACCAGAGCTTAGCCCTAGACCTTAAACCCTGGACCCTTGACGCTCCCCGGAGCCTGCGTCACCAGAGCTAAATTGCTGTACCCTCAACCCTCAACCTTGACTCCCCCTGGAGCCTGCATCACCAGGGCTTTACCCTAAACTCTAAACCCTTATCCCTAAACCCTGAACTCTAAACCCTTAACCTTTGATGCTCCCCGGAGCCTGCATCGCTAGGGCTTATCCCTAAACCCTTATCCCTAACCCTAAACTCTAAACCCGTATCCCTAAACCTTTGACGCTCCCCGAAGCCTGCGTCACCAGGGCTGTACCCTAAACTCTCACCCTTAAACCCCCCTTGGGAGCCTGCATCACCAGGGCTAAACCTTTAACCCTTAACTCTTGAAGCCTCCTGGAGCCGAATTGCCCTGGGTGTCCCGCCAAATCGTCCAGGGGGATGCTACCGACCTATTTTGCATTCGTTCATTTCTTCTATTGGCGGGTGATCTCTACACCCTTCCCGGCGGGATCTCCTATAACAGGCAAAATAGAACCGGAACCCTGACCTCTGAATCTCTATCCCGCCGTAGGCCCCTACATCAAGTGGTTCCTGGAGAAGCTGGGCCACGACGGCCTGAACAAGATGCTGGGTGAGTGGACCAGCGTTTGGTTTCAGCTACAATTCAGCTAGGTGTCAGCCTCAGAACAAGACGCTGGGTGAGTGGACAAGTGTTTCGTGTTTGGTTTCAGCTACATGTCAGCCTCAGAACAGGATGCTGGGTGAGTGGACCAGTGTTTGTTTTCAGCTACAATTCAGCTACATGTCGGCCTCAGAACAGGATGCTAGCTGAGTGGACCAGTGTTTGGTTTCAGCTACAATTCAGCTACATGTCGGCCTCAGAACAGGATGCTGGGTGTTTGATTTCAGCTACATGTCAGCCTCAGAACAGGATGCTGGGTGAGTGGACCAGTGATTGTTTTCAGCTACAATTCAGCTACATGTCAGCCTCAGAACAGGATGCTGGGTGAGTGGACCAGTGTTTGGTTTCAGCCACAATTCAGCTACATGTCCGCCTCAAAACAGGATGCTGGGTGTTTGATTTCAGCTGCAATTCAGCTACACGACAGCCTCGAAACAGGAAACTGGGTGGGACCAGTGTTTGGGGTTCAGGACGAGTACCAGAGGACCAACACTCTGGAAAGGGGAAAGAGTTCAATCCAGATGGCCTGAGTGAAGGTTCAGGGTTTCAGCCTTTGTCTACAAACCCTCCAATTTTAACTTCCAGATACAGAGCTTGTGCGACCTGATTGAGGGTTAAGGTTTTCAGCCTTCAACTTGAGGCCCTTTAAGCGTTTACCCCGCCACTCTTACGTATGGATCCAGGACGGACGGATTGAGCTTCTAGGGTTTGCGCCTTCGGTTTCAGGCTGTTCAAACTGAACCCCATAGTGTGAGCACTACAAGGCCTGTGTGAGGGTTCAGGGTTTAAGCTTTCGAGTTGAGCTATTGCAGACTCACCCATAAAATGTGGATCCTTACCACCCTGATTGAGGGTTTAGGGTAAGAGTTTCCGATTATGATATGTAGATGAAGTGTTGCTGAAGGGTAGCAAAAGTTTGGCTGAAGGGTAGCTGAAGTGTGGCTGAAGTGCGCTGACAAACGCACGATGACCTGCATGCCCCGCAGTTGGTTTTGAGGACAAGACAGCCTACGCGCAATGCATCTTCGCATACACGCCCGGTAGGAAGACCTAGTTACCTGTCCATACATAACATGTTCATACATTGTGTGTTCACACCTTGCCAATTCACACCTTGCTGATTCACACCTTGTGTATCCATGCCTTGCGTATAGTTACCTTGCCTGCTTGCACCTTTTATGTTCATATCTTGAATGTCCATACTTTCATGTTCATACCTTGCATGCTCATACCTTGCTTGTTTACACTTTTTTGGTGCAAGCCCTGCTTGTTCATACACAAAAAAGCCCTGCTGTAAATCCTATATCACTCCTATCCATTACTCCTTTCGCTCCTGCCCATCACTCCATTCACTCCCGTCCATCACTCATGTAGTCATGTGATTCCCCCCCGCTTCTTTGCTTTTGCACCCTTGCAGATCCCGGCATGGAGCCCATAACGTGTATTGGAAGGGCCCAGGGATGTATTGCGGCCGCACGTGGCAGCACACATGTAGTCATGTGCATCCCCCCGCTTCTGTGCTTTACTCGCTTGCAGGTCCTGACGGGGAGCCCATCACTCCTACCTATCATTCATACTCATGCCCGTCACTCCTTCCTATCACTCATATCACTCCTGCCCGCCACTCCTTCCTATCACTCATATCACTCCTGCTCGTCACTCCTGCCACTCCTCTTCATCACCCTCGCAGGTCCTGATGTGGAGCCCATCACCCCTACCTATCACTCATATGAGTCATATCACTCCTGCCCGGCACTCCTTATCACTCATATCACTCCTGTCCGTCACTCATGTCACTCCTGTTCATCACCCTCCCAGGTCCCGATGTGGTCCCCATCACTTTGGGGGGGGAGGACCCAGGGACGCATCGTAGCCGCCCGTGGCAGCACCTATATAGTCATGTCCATCCCCCCGCTTATTTCTCTCTGAACCCTCCCGGGGCCCGACGTGGAGCCTGTCACTCCTTCCTATCACTCATATCACTCCTGTCCGTCACTCATGTCACTCCTGTTCATCACCCCTGCAGGTCCCGACGGGGACCCCGTCACTCCTCCTATCACTCATATCACTCCTGCCCGCCACTCCTTCATATCTCTCATAACACTCCTGTTCGTCACTCCTGTCACTCCTGTTTATCACCCTCGCAGGTCCCGAGGTCGAGCCCCATCACGTGTGTTGGGAGGACCCAGGGATGTATCGCGGCCGCACGTGGCAGCGCACATATAGTCATGTGCATCCCCCCTGCCTCTGTGCCACTGCCCTCTCGCAGGTCCCGATGTGGAGCCCATCACGTTTGTGGGGAGGACCCAGGGGCGTATCGTGGCTGCCCGTGGAAGCACGGACTTCGGCTGGGACCCGGTTTTCGAGGTGACCGAGGCGATCGGCTCGGGGCAGACGTACGCGGAGATGGACAAGACGATCAAAAACTTAATATCACACAGGTGTGGACCTAGGTGTGGACTAAAATGAGGGTTTCGCTGAAAGACAGAAAACTACGCCCTGCAGGTGTGAGGGTTCAGGAAACGGTGCGGCATGGCCGGTGCCTCTGGCCGTGTTATGCTCTGTCGTGCTTCCTTGGTAGTTCAATCCAGCTAAACCTATTCCGCATGTTAAGCGGATTGCTGCTCCAATCCGGAAACTATAATGCTGCTCCGATCTGGCTCATGCAGCAGTATGTGTCCACCCTCTGTATTTACGTATGTGGTCAGTAGCCCAAGTGCTCCAGATTTTGTCGAGGTTTTCAGGGTTTGGCGGGTTAGGTCATGGCGCTTTTAGGGTGGGCTGCGTCCCCGAGACAATCATCGCGTCAGGTCTGGCCCGTCTTGGAGAGATACGTGGTATCACACTTTTTGCGCTAGTCGAACTCTTCTTTCTTCTTGACCGTTCCTTCTTTGTTTTTCTTGCTTACGTTCGCATCCTACATCCGTTCCCTGGGGAGCGCGATACGGATCATTGCGGCACAGGTGAAACTTAGTTTAGGGTTTAAACTTGAACCCTAAACCCTAAATCACGGCACAGGTGAAGCCTAGTTTAGGGTTTAACCTTAAACCCTAAACCTTAAATTACGGCACGCATGAAGCCTAGTTTAGGGTTTAACCTTGAACCCTAACCCTTAAACTACGGCAAAGATGAAGCATAGTTCAAGGTTAACCTTGAACCTTTAACCCTAAACTCTTAACCCTTAACCATAAACTGCGGCAGAGGTGCGGCCAGAACGTGTTACCACGGGTTCCCACCCTCTGCACGTGTTCATCTTTGTTTTTCTCTGCGGTCGCGCAGGTACCGAGCTCTGGACCTGCTGCGGACGTATCTCGTCAGCAATGCCTAAATACAAGCAGTTGGCCTCGATACGAGATACATGCCACTGTGCCAAGATGCAATGCGTTCTTGTGCCATGCTGTGTGGAATGACGCGGAGAGCTAAATTGATCAAAGTATCGCCGCAATGGCCGCACATAGGATCCATAAGTCAGTAGGGACGAACCCTGATCTCTGCCAAAACGCGTGCAAGACTTGGTTGTCAATGACATAACACCTCCGGGCCATGCTCAAATGGCTTGGCCGCGTGGGTGACGGACTGTCTGGTCAGTGGGAAGAAACTACAGGCTGTACGGTAGATAGGAAAGGAAATAGATGGGCTGAGCAAGGCGTGGTTCTGTAGCCCCGATAGCCCAAGATCCCCTAGGGTATCATCTTTGTGGAGCTGGTCCAACTTGCACCTTGGGATCCTGGTGGTCTTTTTAAAGCTGGAACAACTGTTCAGCTGCGACCAAGCAATGCTGTTTAGAACGGTGCATACCCGCTGGGCCCTGCTGGACGCTCGGCCGCGTGGGGCTGGTAGGGAATGACTGAGCTCAATTCCAGCTACCATGCATAGCCTGGACCATGGTGCAGCCATGCCATCCTCCTGCCTATGCGTGCAATCTTCTGCATTATGGGGCTCATTCCCACGCTATTGCACGGTGGTTGTGTTTTGGTTGCTTGCCCAGGGGGTCACTGGTTTTCGCTCGCTGTCCTAGTGTATTTAGTGCCTGTACAGGTTTATGGGCACAAGTCCCATGCATCAAAGGTGATGCCCCGCTGGACTGTAAAAACTTAACAAAAAACGTAACATGCGAGGGGGCCAGGAATATGTATCCCGGCTATCTAGACGGGGGAAGAGGGAGGGTCGTTTGGCGACCATTGTTGTGAACCTGCTAGATGCCCTCCTGTCAGCGATCCTTTAGCCTCGGCTGTCTTTTTATCGTGGGACGGTCTGACTAATGACCCGTTACTAGCCATGCGTTTATAGGTTTGTCTCCATGTACCTCCTAATCTCCGGTCAATGTGGAACAACTTATGCGAGGTTCACCCGGTTCTTGCTGTTGGATGCCCACGTGGCCGAGCCGTTTCCAGAATGTTTATATCTGGGTAAAACACCCGGGAAGCCAGCTGCCGAACATCTGTTATCTGACATATCATGAGGAGAACCAGCAGGGCCCAGAGGTCTTTCGTCATTCACCCAGGCACTTGCTGTGTGGGCGCTTTTAATGGTGTATATGGGAAACACTTTTGTAAGTACATGTGAGAGGTTTGGACCCACCCAACCGCAATCTTTCCCAGATTGCCGGGTTCCACGTCGTGTGCCCCTCATACTAGAAGTGTGTCATGGCTGCACCACGGACCTGGATGTGTATACTACTTGAACGCAAGCTTGCGCATCCCCCTACCAGCAAGAAATGTAGAACGGCATTACCCCACATGCAAGTCCAGAAGGAAGAATATAAAAGGGCATTGACCCGCATATTGAAGAAATATCTCACACCTTTCACCCCCTCTTCCTTTTAGTTTCTTATTTTCTCCATTCTGAACAGTTGGGGCGTTGGGCGCCCAAGCGGCCGAGTTTTGAGCGGGCTCAGCGGTCTGATGATATTGACCTTTCACCCCCGTTTTGTTCTCTATGATTCCATGCTCTTCCTTCATTACCTCCCTGCCCTCCGTTGCCCCTCAAACTCCCCGCTAGTCCTTCGCTCCCCTCCATCACGCACTGCCTCCCCTAGGTATGTGCTCTTTCAGATCTTGGTGTAATGCCCTCCATCAGCTACTTAAAACGGTGCATACAAGCTGGGACCTGCTGAACGTTCTGCCGCGCGGGGCTGGTAGGGAATGACTACGCTCAATTCTTGCTACCGTGCACAAATAGGACCTTGGTGCAGCCATGCCACCCTCCTATGTGAAGGGGCAGGAACATGCTACCCCGCGATCTAGACAGGGGGTTGTGTGCCCCTGTGATGTTATGACAGACAGCTCCATCAGTTGTCAATGACATTGCACCTCTGGGCCCTGCTTAAAAGGCTCGGCCGCGTAGGCGCCCACCTGCCCCGTTGGAAGAAAAGAAAGTGAGGGTAAGAGGGAAAGAAGGAGGAACACAAAGGAAAAAGAACCCCCCCAAGGAAAAGGCAGCCCGAAGTATCTTTGCCCCTCTCAAGCCTATTCACCAAGAAGGCAAAGAAAAGCAACAAATATAGGCCTCAACGATGCGTACAAAATCCTCAACAAGAAGCAGAGCCTCCCATCAGCTGTAATACCCTCCAATGCCCTCCCATCAGCTGGAATACCCTCCAATGCCCTCCCATCAGCTGTAATGCCCTCCAATGCCCTCCCATCAGCTGTAATACCCTCCAATGCCCTCCCATCAGCTGCAATACCCTCCAATGCCCTCCCATCAGCTGTAATACCCTCCAATGCCCTCCCATCAGCTGTAATACCCTCCAATGCCCTCCCATCAGCTGTAATACCCTCCAATGCCCTCCCATCAGCTGTAATACCCTCCAATGCCCTCCCATCAGCTGTAATACCCTCCAATGCCCTCCCATCAGCTGTAATACCCTCCAATGCCCTCCCATCAGCTGCAATACCCTCCAATGCCCTCCCATCAGCTGTAATACCCTCCAATGCCCTCCCATCAGCTGTAATACCCTCCAATGCCCTCCCATCAGCTGTAATACCCTCCAATGCCCTCCCATCAGCTGGAATACCCTCCAATGCCCTCCCATCAGCTGTAATACCCTCCAATGCCCTCCCATCAGCTGTAATACCCTCCAATGCCCTCCCATCAGCTGTAATACCCTCCAATGCCCTCCCATCAGCTGTAATACCCTCCAATGCCCTCCCATCAGCTGTAATACCCTCCAATGCCCTCCCATCAGCTGTAATACCCTCCAATGCCCTCCCATCAGCTGTAATACCCTCCAATGCCCTCCCATCAGCTGTAATACCCTCCAATGCCCTCCCATCAGCTGCAATACCC
The DNA here is from genome assembly GCA_037349105.1 of Limnomonas spitsbergensis. Lineage (NCBI taxonomy): Eukaryota > Viridiplantae > Chlorophyta > Chlorophyceae > Chlamydomonadales > Limnomonas > Limnomonas spitsbergensis. Next base: position 497,842 of record JAYJMM010000094.1, on the reverse strand, counting down.
TCCAATGCCCTCCCATCAGCTGTAATACCCTCCAATGCCCTCCCATCAGCTGTAATACCCTCCAATGCCCTCCCATCAGCTGCAATACCCTCCAATGCCCTCCCATCAGCTGCAATACCCTCCAATGCCCTCCCATCAGCTGTAATACCCTCCAATGCCCTCCCATCGGCTGTAATACCCTCCAATGCCCTCCCATCGGCTGTAATACCCTCCAATGCCCTCCCATCAGCTGTAATACCCTCCAATGCCCTCCCATCAGCTGTAATACCCTCCAATGCCCTCCCATCAGCTGTAATACCCTCCAATGCCCTCCCATCAGCTGTAATACCCTCCAATGCCCTCCCATCAGCTGTAATACCCTCCAATGCCCTCCCATCAGCTGTAATACCCTCCAATGCCCTCCCATCAGCTGTAATACCCTCCAATGCCCTCCCATCAGCTGCAATACCCTCCAATGCCCTCCCATCAGCTGTAATACCCTCCAATGCCCTCCCATCAGCTGTAATACCCTCCAATGCCCTCCCATCAGCTGCAATACCCTCCAATGCCCTCCCATCAGCTGCAATACCCTCCAATGCCCTCCCATCAGCTGTAATACCCTCCAATGCCCTCCCATCGGCTGTAATACCCTCCAATGCCCTCCCATCGGCTGTAATACCCTCCAATGCCCTCCCATCAGCTGTAATACCCTCCAATGCCCTCCCATCAGCTGTAATACCCTCCAATGCCCTCCCATCAGCTGTAATACCCTCCAATGCCCTCCCATCAGCTGTAATACCCTCCAATGCCCTCCCATCAGCTGTAATACCCTCCAATGCCCTCCCATCAGCTGTAATACCCTCCAATGCCCTCCCATCAGCTGTAATACCCTCCAATGCCCTCCCATCAGCTGCAATACCCTCCAATGCCCTCCCATCAGCTGTAATACCCTCCAATGCCCTCCCATCAGCTGTAATACCCTCCAATGCCCTCCCATCAGCTGCAATACCCTCCAATGCCCTCCCATCAGCTGTAATACCCTCCAATGCCCTCCCATCGGCTGTAATACCCTCCAATGCCCTCCCATCAGCTGTAATACCCTCCAATGCCCTCCCACAGCTCAACTACACTCCCGTCACCCCTTCCTAGTCTTTTCTACACACCCCATCACCCCCACGAAGCCTCAGTTGTACACCCCTATCAAGCCTCAGCTGCGCACCCCACCCCCCTGCATATCCTCAGCTACACACCCCATCACTCCCACCTGGCCTCAGCTACACACACCATCACCCTTGCCTAGTATCAACTACACCCCCATCACCCCTACCCAACCTCAACTACACACCCCCACCTCGCCTCAGCTACACGACCCTTCACCCCCACCTCGCCTCAGCTACAAACCTACACTTTAATTGTGTGCAAGGTTTGCAAGGGGGGAACTCAAGAAAGGGGGCTTGCAGTTGAATCTGCAATCTGGATTTTTGTACCGCCAAATTCAACCGCAGGATGGCATACGGCATCTGGACAGTCTTAACGTTTTTTGCAGGTTGACACTTGGAGATGGTTGGAGTGCCACCATGGCTCTCGTATTTGTGGTGCCTTGCGAGGGGGGGGGGGCAAAAAAAGCTAGGAACCCCATGCCCAAAACAAACGAGCATCCGAGCCTACCACCCACTCCGTACTGCCTCCGAAACCCATTGGAATTCTAAGATCTCAGTCAAAATTCAAAATTACAGGACATGTAAAGGGTGACGATTGTGAAGCTTTTACAGGCCAACGGGGCATCACATTTGATACATGGGACTTGTGCCCGTAAACCGGTACAGGCACTAAATAGGCTAGGACAGCGAGCGAAAACCAGTGCCCCCCCTGGGCAAGCAACCAGCACACAACCACCGAGCAGTGGCGTGGGAATGGACCCCAGGGGTGTTTTAACTCAGCTCTTCATGGTGCTTCTACTGGTATATTTCAATTCGTTAGGTGATGACAATTCATGCCAACAGTCAATTTTTGTACTGGGCTCAGCCAGGCTATTGAGTACCGACTACTTCTTGCCAGGGATCGCATGTTTCCAGAAGGAAATCTTCGGATGGCCTGGATGGCGGTGGCAATGCGATAACATCAGCCTTCATCTTGGCCATGAGCTCCCCCACTGCCTTCTTCCTCTCCCTCAGCGGGACCTCTTTGCCCACTGCTCCATCTCATTCATTCATCGTCACCGCGTAGCTTGCCGCATCTGCCTCCGCCAGCTGCTGATCGGGATGGGCTGCCAGCATGTGATCAAGGTAGTGATGGCTCCAGACCCACGGGCGGGACCAAACCCGAGCGTTCTCTGCAGCTTCGAATCGCATTGTATCGCGGAAGCTGGCCTGCACTCCCTCCCATTCTGGTGGCGTCCGACGTTTGCAGGGTCAGCGGTTTTTAGGACATTGCCACAACGGCCACAATTGAAGATGGATGAAGTTATATGTTCATTCATGATCCACCAGACCAACACTACCATGTGCTGCGTGTAATACAGCTCTTTCTAAGGCTGGCTCAGCTGGTTTCGGGGTGTGTCCAATGGAGCCAAACCCTCAGTATGGGGGGCCAGGGGATCATGTGGTAATTCAAGCAACAGTTTAGGATCGAAATGGACTCATGCTGGCAAGAAGAACACAGAGGTGTCGCTGCCAGCCTCAACAGACCTCCAGGAAAACATACGAAGTTTCCGAATGTTGGTTTTTTGTAGACCATCCAGGCACCCATTCCTCCCGACTTTGCCCCCCCCCGTATCCCCCAGGTTGAAAAAAAATTAAGGCCAGCTATGGAACGCTCTTGTAAAGTAGTACGACTTTGGGGCATGGGGTTGATATTTTTTGTTTTTACCCCCCCCTCGGTGCCTTGTGCCCACAGACTTTTACAATTTCACTTAGATCTTCTTCTTTCCTAGGAGGCGTCCAACCGAAATCTTTTGCACCCACGTCATGTTCTATGGCTGGGGCTAATCTTCTGCACTATGGGGTTCAATCCCACGCTACTGCTCAGTGTTTGTTTGTTGGTTGCTTGCCCAGGGGGGGCACTGGTTTTCGCTCGTTGTCCTAGTGTATTTAGTGCCTGTACCGGTTTACGGACACAAGTCCCATGCATCATATGAGATGCCCCGTTGCACTGTAAAACTTAACTTGTGATGTGATGCAGAAGTTTATCAGCACCTTATTTAGATACGAAAAAGTCATAAAGTGTCTTGCGCTCTTTTTGTTTTGGTCACCCGTTTTCAAGGGTCACCTATCTGATTGACCTCGACATTATTACAAAAGCAGGGATTGAATTCGGCATAGAATGAGGCACATGTTTCTCGCTTTCAAGTTTCAACATTTTTACAGTCTGTCGAGCGCCAAGAAAGCGTTTGGTGTTGACTGCCCTACTCCTCCTCATCGTCATCCTCATCCCAATCCTCCTCCACAAAGTTCTTGTCCGTGTCTACTCCCGCATTATGCCCGCCACCGCCAACGTTGGCCTGTCCGCCGCCGCTGCGCCCTTGCGCCGCCGCCTCAACGCCATTATCGCCGCTCGAGTTGCGTGCGAGGCGGCCCTTCGTGTTGCCGCCACCAGCGACCTCGTGATTACCGCCGTTACCGAAGCCCGCTGCCCCGCCCCGCTCCCTGCCGTCGTCATTCCCACGGGCGGCCCCGTTGTCCCTGCCAACATTCTTATCAGCTTGAACATGTTTTGGAAGTTGTTGCTGTTGCTTTTTACCCATGGCCTGCTTGCGGCCGTCCTCACTATCGCTGCTCTCAGCAGTTGCGGTCGCTTGCTGTTGACAGACCGTCGGCGCACCGTGCCCCGCGGATTTCCCAGCTGCCGCCGCCTTGGCCACAGCCTTGGCATTGGCATGTGACCTGGCCGATGCAGTTGCACCCTCACTGTCGCTGGAGTCCCAGTCCTCCGCCAACCAGTTGTCGTCACCCTCGCTATTCAGGCTGGACGCCGCCGCGCTGCCTGCCGAAGCGTTGCTTCGGCCGGAGGCGGAGCTGCGTCCTCTAACGCCGCCCGTCGCCGCGTGCTCCATTGCGGCGTTCGGCATGTCTGGCCTGGGGCCCCGTGGCATCGGCGGCTTGCCGGCAGGCGATGAGACAGACGGGGCTTGAGGTTGTTGCGTGCCCGAATTGAGCGTCAACACCTCACCGCCGCCTCGGGGTGTCGTTTGTGTGCGGGATGATGGCACGGGGCTATTCACGCCGTTGACAGCTCCATGGGAGAGGCTGCCCGTCCGGCTCGGAATAAACCCCGAGCCGGCCTCCTCCAACACCAGGCGCTCCAGGCCGCCCGCCATGGCTGCTGCCCCCGAGCCCGGCTGTCGGATGCGGCTGGGCGGGACCTCGCGGGGCGGCGGGTTCTCGAGCCTCAACGACTCGTTGCCGTCGACGCGGATATGATGTTGCGGGACGCGGGCCGGAGACGCCGTCGTGGCTGGGGACCGCACCGCGCGCTCGACCGGGCGGCGGGGCGAGTCGAATGTGCCAATGCGTGCTGAAGGCACACCGTCGTCGTCAGCGATTGCGCCTGTTGCGGCAGCTGCCAGCCAGCTACTTTGCTCCGGGACTTTCTGGGCGGGAGGCTCTTGGCGACCAGAGGACCGGGCGCCATTGTCTGTCAAGGGGAAAAGAAGCGATTGCCATGGCCATATTTCAGGGGTCAATGTATCGTCAAGTCATCGCTTGATATGTGGCGGGGCTGTGTGCCTGTGTGGCGCTGGGCAGAATTCAATCTAAAAGTTAAAACTGAGCGACAGAATGTGGGTCGTGGCCACACCAATGAGCAGAAAATGCCTCCTATTCAATATCATGCAAACGGGAAGCTTCATTAAGGGCCGTTCAAGCCTCCCACTTTATGCCTCCCGTTTAAAATCATTATGGGCCGTTCATGCCTCCCATTCGATGCCTCCGGTTCGATATTCTTATGGGCCGTTCATGCCTCCTATTCATGTCTCCTCTTCAAGCCTCCCGTTCATGCCTCCCATTCATGTCTCCTCTTCAAGCCTCCCGTTCATGTCTCCCGTCCAATACCATGCAAACGGGAGCATGCATCATTATGGCTCCACCTTTCATGACATAGCATTGACAGCTTTGTGCAATACCACGCCTCTTATGGATCCCTCAAAACCCCAAGAAACGTTAATTCTGAGGGAAGGCAAAGCAAATCTACGGTACCCCTACGGCCATCCCAGCAGCTTTGCAGTGCTCGCATGGCCCTAAGGGGTGGGTCAAACTTGCATTTAAAGTTGTGTCAGGGAGGAAAAACGCAGACGCTAAACGCAGAGGGGGGGGGGGGGCCTTGAGATAAAAGATCGTGATGTTTAATCATAAATAGCCTATCAGAAGATATGGGTGCAGAATCAACTGCACCCATATCTTCTGATAGGCTATTTATGATTATAAATGTCAAACGCAAACCACCAAATGCGATAGTCTTACCAACCCCTTCGGGTGCAAGTCAAACCTTAAAACCAGAGCCCCATCAGCAGCTTCAAACCCTAAACCCTTAAACTAGAGCCCCGTCAGCAGCTTCAAACTCAGCCATGGATTACTAAACAAAATCAACAAAATGGTGCTGTATAAAAACCCCTCTTGGGCCACACTTGCCTCACCTACCTTATGTCCTCGTGACTCGATCAGTCCTTGGTTTTATGCATCCTAAGCGGTGCTGTCCGTACTCTTGACATGGAAATCAATGCTGTGCAATTGCGCCTCAATTCAGAAATCGTGATGGTAATAACGGTCCATTACCGGTAAAAGCTGAATTCGCCTTGAAATTGCAGTGACTGAAACTCGGCGATGCGTGATTCAGCCAACGTAAGGACCGTAATCGGCACAGCACTGAAACCTGCCCCAATTCCGTTTCCAATTTATTATTCAACGCTCATTTTTTAACGTCTCTGTCCTATTCTGCCCACCTGCGTCCTCGTTGCCCCATCGGTCCGGACGGCTCGTGGCGGGTGCAGCCGAGCGGACGTGCTCCTCCTCCCTTGCCCTTGCCCTGGCCCTGTGACTGGCCTCCTGCGCCTCCTGTGCCTCCTGCGCCTCTCGCTGCTCCACCGACGGACCGGCTGTCATCATTGCAGTGGCAAAACGAGGGTTGGCAAGGAGAGACCTGCAGAAAGAGTGAGAGAGAGTGAACAATGGAGGCCGAAAGAGAGAAGAGTGAGAGAGAGTGAGTGACAAAGAGAGGGTTGGCAAGGATATACCTGCAGAGAGAGGGAGAGAGGGAGAGTGGCGAATGAAGGAAGATTGAGAGGAGTGGCAATGTGAGACTTGCAGAGAGAGAGTGGCAATGAGAGACCGAGAGAGCGAGAGAAGAGTGACAACGTGAGACTTGCAGTGTGGGTGAGAGAGAGAGAGAGTGACAGAGAGGGGTGGATAGAGAAATGGTGACTAGGCGAGGCCTGCAGGGAGAGTGAGAGAGAGAGTGACAGTGCGAGATCGAGAAAGAAGAGTGACAAAGCGGGACTTGCAGAAACAGTGAGAGAGAGAGCGACAAAGAGAGGTAGATAGAGAGGAGGGTGACTGAGCGAGGTCCGCAGGGAGAGAGTCTAGGTGGACCAGCAGGCTATGTGAACAGTGCTGTGCAATTACCCTGTAATTCAGATTTTGTGTCAATAAATACGGCCCCTTCCAGGTAAGAGTAGCTGAATTTGCCTAGACATTACGGTACTGAAACTCAGGTATGTAATTCAGCCACCGTAAGGCCCTAATCAGCACAGCACTGTTTGTGAACCATTTCAGGTGCTCCGATCTGTTTGCGTCATCACAATTAAGGAGTTGTTACCAGTAGGAAACTGCCTGAGCGACAGCATGTGCCACCTCCTCATCATTAACTTATTCAGCTACAAGTCAGGTTATTCAGCTACAACTCAGGCACATTGCAGCCTGCCACCATGGGGCTGCTGCAGTAAGCTTTTCTGATCTGTCATAGGCCCCCTGACAATCATTTCCCTGCCAATACCGTAGATTCGATTTGCCTTCCCTCGGGTGTGAAACATGATTTCTTGTAATGCTGCCCTCAGGGTAAACTTTCGACCAAAACTCTCAATTTCTGACTGGAAGCTGGTGCTGACAATCAATTAATAATATAATCTTGAATCCCTCAACCCCAAACAACGTAAAACGTAAACTATGAGGGAAGGCAAAGCAAATCTACAGAATACCATGTGTCAATACGAGCACCAGACCTCGGTACTGACTACAACGAACATTGCGCCCAGCTGCCCAAGGACCTGCTTGGAAGACAGCCGGCGTTCCGGCTCCTGCGGCACGCTCAAAGCTTTGAGGTCAATGTTGATGTTAAGGCCTGAACCTAAACCCCAAAACCCAAAGCCTTGAGCGGATGCAAAGCTTCAACCTCGGCCTATGCTTGAACTTAAACCCCAAACCCGAAACCCTTCACCTAAAGCCTTGAGCAGATTCAAGGCTTCAACCTCGACCTAAAGCTTCAACCTAAACCCCAAACCCCAAACCCTTCACCTAAAGCCTTGAGCAGATTCAAGGCTTCAACCTTGACCTAAAGCTTCAACCTAAACCCCAAACCCTTCACCTAAAGCCTTGAGCGGATTCAAGGACGTCTTGCATTGTTTTTCCATTTCGATAAAGGAGGCGCTGCCATGATCGGGGACCTGCCGGAGCACCTGCTCCGGCAGGCCCCCGCGAAAGGCAAGGCATCCTTCATCGCAATGGAAAATATGAGGCATCATGATCCGGAGGGACGGCTGCCTGAGCGGGCCCTCTGGCTCATGATGCCTTTCCAGGGTTAAGCCTGGGGGATGCGCGGGCTTTTGTTTCGTCTTTGTCATCCAGCGGTGAAAGAGGCGCTGCCTCCAAGGGCCATGACTGAGCAACAGCGGAGGCACTGTTGTAACACAGTTGCACTTAGCGGGCTTCATCTACAATTCAGCTACATGTTTGTCTTCACCCGTGAGAGGCGGGGGGCATGCTGATTGGGCAACAGCCGGCACTGTCGTAACACAGCTGAACTGAGGGCGCTTCAGCTACAATTCAGCTACATGTTTGTCTTCACCCGTGGGAGGCGGGGGGCATGCTGATTGGGCAACAGCCGGCACTGTCGTAACACAGCTGAACTGAGGGCGCTTCAGCTACAATTCAGCTACATGTTTGCCTTCAGCCGCGGGAGGCGGGGGGCATGCTGATTGGGCAACAGCCGGCACTGTCATAACACAGCTGAACTGAGGGCGCTTCAGCTACAATTCAGCTATATGTTTGCCTTCACCCGTGGGAGGCGGGGGGCATGCTGATTGGGCAACAGCCGGCACTGTCGTAACACAGCTGAACTGAGGGCGCTTCAGCTACAATTCAGCTGTATGTTTGCCTTCAGCCGCGGGAGGCGGGGGGCATGCTGATTGGGCAACAGCCGGCACTGTCGTAACACAGCTGAACTGAGGGCGCTTCATCTACAATTCAGCTACATGTTTGTCTTCACCCGTGAGAGGCGGGGGGCATGCTGATTGGGCAACAGCCGGCACTGTCGTAACACAGCTGAACTGAGGGCGCTTCAGCTACAATTCAGCTGTATGTTTGCCTTCACCCGTGGGAGGCAGGGGGCATGCTGATTGGGCAACAGCCGGCACTGTCGTAACACAGCTGCACTGAGGGCGCTTCAGCTACAATTCAGCTACATGTTTGTCTTCACCCGTGAGAGGCGGGGGGCATGCTGATTGGGCAACAGCCGGCACTGTCGTAACACAGCTGAACTGAGGGCGCTTCAGCTACAATTCAGCTGTATGTTTGCCTTCACCCGTGGGAGGCGGGGGGCATGCTGATTGGGCAACAGCCGGCACTGTCGTAACACAGCTGCACTGAGGGCGCTTCATCTACAATTCAGCTACATGTTTGCCTTCAGCCGCGGGAGGCGGGGGCACTGTCGTAAAAGACACCATTTATTTCAAGGCTTCAAGTAATTTAGCCACATATCTGTCATCAATGGAGGGGGCAAGCTGATTGGGCCGCCTGATATTATGTATTTATATATACCAATATACTGCAGATTTGCTTTGCCTTCCTTAATAATAAGAGTTGTTGGGGGGTGTGAGGGATCCATGAATGTACTATTTATTCATTGTCGACGCCAGTTTTCTGTCTAAAAATAAGAGATTTGCCGATAGTTTGCCCTAAGGGCAGCATTAAAAGAAATCGTTTATGGATGCCCAAGGGAAGGAAAATCAAATCTACGGTATACCGTAAACCGGGTAGACTTGGCTCAAAATTAATTGATACTGGGGTGCGCGGACCTGGATGCGCGCTAATATTGATTGAAAAATTGATGCTGCGCAGAGTGTCAGCCAGGTGAAATTAATATTATCGTACCTGATGCGCAGCGTTAAATCAGGGGGGTAAAATGATCTGCAAAATTTGCGCTTCTGCGCGGCCGATTTTTAAATGTTTTTGGCTGTACGACAAAAAATTAAGTAAATTTGTTTTGAGGTGCGCTGACCTTATCTGGTTTTACGGCATATGTACATATATTTACCGGTACATTGGTATATATATATATATATATATATATATATACATACATATATACCAATATTTTATACCGGTATATTACCAATACCGATATATACACCAATACATTGTATACTTTTTAACCCCCAGAGGACCTGCCTGGGAGACAGCGGCCGATCCGGCTCTTGATGCCCCGCCCGCTGACCGCCAGCCGCCGGCGGGTCCAGCGAGAAAGGGGACATCCGCGGCGGCGGCCTCCCGGGCGGGCCGCCCACAGGATCGAGGCCCAGGCCCAGCGTGCGCGGGGACATGTCTCTGCTAGGTGCTTTGTAGCCGCCGCCCCCCCGACCGTTGTTGCTGTTGTTCTTGCTGTTGTAATTGGTGTGTTCTTCGTCGTCGTCGCTATCAGCCTCAATGGTCATCTGCGTCTGCGTGGTGCGGAACATGTTCCCCTGCGGAGGGATGGGTTTGGGGTTGAGGATCAGCAGGCTGGAGGTGGTTGAAATAAATCCCCCCGTGGGGTTTGGGGTTCATGATTTAGGATGAGCAAGCTGTGGCTGGTTTGGACCACGTTCCCCCTGGGATTCGGCGTTCAAATTTCAAGGTTCAGGGTTCGCAGGCTGTAGCTAGTTTGAAGCAAGCCCCCTGGCGGTTCCCTGCGTGGATTTGGGGATTCAAGGTTGAAGGTTTAGGGTTCAGGATGAGCAGGTGGTGGGCGGTTGGGAGCTTGTCCCGTGGGTGGATGATTGCTGAGAGTTGGGGGTCTGCATGGGCAACAAGGGGTAGTATGGTGATGGTGGGGTCTGCATGGGCAACAAGGGGTAATATAGTGATGGTGGGGTCTGCATGGGCAACAAGGGGTAATATGGTGATGGTGGGGTCTGCATGGGCAACAAGGGGTAATATGGTGATGGTGGGGTCTGCATGGGCAACAAGGGGTAATATGGTGATGGTGGGGTGCTGCATGGGCAACAAGGGGTAATATGGTGATGGTGGGGTGGTGCATGACTGACGGGAGGAACATTTAGTAGCGGCTGAATTGGGGCCGGGCGGGACGTAACGAATCGAACCGGTGCGGATCCCGCAGTGACGGCAAAATTTGGGTCCCAGACGGTAAGAATTGTATCTTTCAAACATAAAACGAGGCTCGGATTGAGACTAACCGAACAAGGTGGTGACAGGAGTAGACTGGTGGTGCAGACGGTGTGGTGGCGGGGAGGCATGGGAGGTAGAGTTGGGGGCTGCCCGGACCCTTGTCAGCGCTGCAAATTCCACACTGAAAAATACCCTAGAATGCACCCAGTGTGAACCAGCCTTGGATAAGGAGTCCTTGTCGTCCGCATCAGTGCAGTTTGTGACTGAACTGCTGCCAGCTGTTTGTGACATAAACACTGACCCTTGTCAGCACGTCTAACTTGATTCACACTTCCAATACTATACCCTGGGGCCAGGGATGCCCCTGGTGTGACCCAGCATTGGCCAACGATTCCATGTTGTATACATGGACGCTGATTTTGCCCAATCTGATGACTGGCCCCATGTCAGCATGCCAAACCTATCCGTTTCACACTTCCAAAAGGCCCTGGGGCATACCTGGTGTGAACCCGCCTTGGCTGGCGAGTCGATCTTGTCCACCCGTTCCGCATGGAGGCCATTCTTTCCAAACTGCCTCCCGTTCACTTTGAGCATGTGCGCCTTCTGCAGCTGCACCTCCCATTTCTCGGCCTCCTCGGGCGTGTCCGCCTTAACGCGCAGCAGACGATCAGGGAACTTCATCTGTAGGCAGATCGCCAGGGTGGGGTAATATGGGTGTAGAGGCTTTTTGAAACGCCACTGTCGGAAAAAAATCTGGAGCCAAAGACCATGCATGGCATTGCATGGTGCGAGGTTGCATGGTGGGGTGGCCCAATATATTGCACATCAGATGTGTACCTGCATCTGTGACTAGGTTCCAGGAAGGTGAGGGTGAGGCAGTATCTATTAGGGCGCCTGCCAGCTATATTCAGACGCATCACGGCATATGGCCGATGGGGCTTGGTGCAGCATGCCATGCTGCTTTGGCCGGTAAAGGTTTGGCCCCACATTGCCCAGTGATAGCCACCCGGTGGCCCCCTATGGTGGTATTGCACGCGCTTCAATAAATGCTGTTGCAGGGGGTCGGGTTGAGCGACACACTGAATGATGACCACTCTGATGTACAATTGGGGCTGCACCCCTCCAAAACTTCCTTCCTTCCCCTCACTCATGCAGGATGCTGCTATGTTTCGTCCTCATTGCGTGTTTTCTTCTTTCATGCCATGGGCAGTGGCGCAGTGAGGGCTGTCGAGAAACGAAGGTACCGTTGGCTCAGTCAGCATAAAGGTGGGACGAGAGGGTGTTCTCATGAACCCCTTTCGCCGAAGCGGTTGTCAGCGTGCGTCGCTGCTGCTGCATACCTCGAGGTTCACTTTCTTCTTTCTCTTCACATACTCCAGCTCCTCGACGCCAAACATCTGCACGCCGCTGCCATCCCCACCCGCCCCCCGAAAATCGGATTTTTCCTTCGCATACGCTAATGCGTCTGCAGACAGCTCGAAGTAGCGTTTTTGGTACTTGCTCGACTGCAGACAAACAGATAAGAAAGCATGGTGAAGAGCCCATGAGTGCAGCTCAAAACAAGACTCAACACTCGAAGTAGCCCCCCCCTCCCGAGGGCAGCTTACCAATAGGGACTTCTTGTCGTCTCGCTTCTTCTTCATGAGGAAGCCCTCCAAGATGACAGGTGACGCCATGGTGGGGTTGAGGTCTGCCTGTCACACTCGCTGCCTGGACTTCGCTCTTCAGTGTCCTGGTCCTGGAGCGATACGACACATTGTCATAGTTTTCCGGCAACTAGCCCAACTTCGGGGGTTGCCCCGTAGCCGTAAGCAGTCCAACTGCTAACAATAATTGACCAGTCTACAGATACAGGCACAAACAGCTGTGGCTCTCTGCGCTTAGGGCCCTCGGCTGAATACAAACGCCGAGACGTATCTGAAATGTAGCTGAACTGTAGCCGAGCAAACAAAAAAGGAAGCACTGATAGCGGCAACAGATCTCGGGTCGGAACGTAGCTGTAACATGCATGCGGGAAATCTCCCGAAATCATCCCGCGGCATCTTGACTCTTTTCTTCTTTCTGAAAAGTGTCGACCTAGAAATTTGAATATACCGCTTGTACCGACGCCTTAAAAAGGCCGCCTGTGGAATCAATCCCGCTGCATCCTGCGGCCTCTGTGCAGTACGCTTGTATGGCCACGGTGACCGACGCGCTTACCAGAGCGCATGAGGTAACAGGCGGACTCTACATGCTCTTCTTGCTCGCCACCCAGGGCTGCATGCTTCTGATGCGTGAAAACTGCGCAGTCTGACCCCAAGATTGCTTATGCTGCCCTCCCATGTGACCCTGGTATGCAGCCCTCCCATGGGGTCTTCTCATGCGGCCCTCCCCTGCAACCCTCCCATGCAACCCTCCCATGCAGTCCTCCCATGCAGCCCTCCCATGCAACCCTCCCATGCAGCCATTCCATGCACCCCTTCCATGCAGCTCTTTGATGCAGCCCTCTCATGTGGCCCTCTCATGCAGCCCTCTCATGTAGCCCTCCCATGCAGCCCTCCCATGCACCCCTCCCAAGCAGCCCTCCCATGCACACCTCACATATAGCCCTCTCATGCACCCCTCCCATGCAGCCCTCCCGTTCTGCCCTCCCCTCCCCGCAGAACTTCCTGAGCACTTTAGGCGATGTGCTTGAGCCGCATCAGGCATTGGCCACTAAAAAGTAAGCAAGGCAGGCGTCCATGGAATTTGTGTGCATGAATGAATCAATCAATTAAGTGCATTTGAAGCCACACACCTTCTATATTTGCCTGCGCCGGGATCCTGGCGCCCTTGCCTTAGTTTTAAATTTTGATCCCCACACTCACAGTTAAGACGGGACTTGGCCCTGCACTGCCTTGAGGTCAAATGTCTTTTTGGGGTTTGACAAGCAACAAAAGCCCCACAGGTCTCCTCACTACGCGGAGGGACACGAAGTGGAGGGTATTTTTGGGGTCCCTCCGCTGCGTAGAAGAAGCGGAGCCCCCTAAGGGGGCTCCGCTTCTTCTACGCAGCACGCTTCTACCTTGTTTTTTTATATTCGATATATCGAATAATAATAAAAATATAAAGGAGGAATCGCGATTAATCGAAAATCAGACAAGTTTCGGTGAAGTTCTTGCATTATTTATCACTCAATCGAGTTTTTGCCTGATCCCGCATGGCCTGGGTTTTAGGGTCTATGTTAGGCAACCTTATCCTCATCATCCCACAGGAAAGCGCTCTCAGCTACATCGCCCGCTCTACATTCCGACTTCTGAGCAGTGTGCCCCCATTTTGAAGTGCTGAATTGTCATCTGTATTCCGCGCCATTCCTGTTAACGAGTCTGTTGAAACATTTGATCCATCCATTCCGCATCATCAAATGTGCATCCGTCCATTTCAGCTAGATGGGAAGGCAGGCAGTATGACTTGGCAATTAGGCAGTACAGCTTGGTGGGGAGGCAGTACTGGGCCTGTTGAAGCATTCAATCCATCCATACCGCATCATCATAGATGCTTTCCGTTCATTTCAGTCTCTCTGCCTCCCAGTCGCTCTTCCTCTGGAAGGCCCCTATCGGTCCAACCTTGACCTTTGAAGCCCGGAGTTACACCAAGTATAAAGGATTGCCGGTACTGGAATTGTATCGTGAAATATAAAACCTTATACCAATATTGTATATGTTGAAATACGGTAGCTTTGAATTACCTTCCCTCGGGTAGAATTAATTATTCATCATTTAAAGCTCATCATTAATCATTAATCATTTAAAGCTTATCATTAATCATTAATCATGTAAAGCTTATCATTAATCATTAATCATGTAAAGCTTATCATTAATCATTAATCATTTAAAGCTTATCCTTAAATTATTAATCATTTAAAGCTTATCATTAATCATTAATCATTTAAAGCTTATCATTAATCATTAATCATTTAAAGCTTATCATTAATCATTAATCATTTAAAGCTTATCATTAATCATTAATCATTTAAAGCATATCATTAATCATTTAAAGCTTATCATTAATCATTAATCATTTAAAGCTTATCCCAGGACAGGAAATCGATCCATCCCCTCCACTTCCAACTGAACGTGGCATTGACAATCAATAGCTAGTATTCAAGTGCGTGCCTCACCCTTAAACAACGTGAATTTTACAGGGAGGCTTTTCGTATGTACTTCACCACCCGTTGCTGATTTCTTTCACTGCACCTTCCCACAGGCTTGTCCCATTGGGGGCAACGTTCGACAGGTTCCGATCGGCCCAGGCTGCACTGGTGATGGAGTGTGACGCCCTCATCCTGCAACTGGAGGTGCAGTAGGGAGGCAGTACAGCGTGGTGGCGACGCAGTACAGCTTGTTAGGGAGGCAGTACCACGTGATTGGGAGGCAGTACAGCTGGGTTGGGAAGCAGTCCTTGGCCTGGGACCTGGCCGCTTGGGCGGTCCTGGTAATAAAATATGACACACCCTAATCCTGCAGCTGGAGGTGCGGTAGGGAGGCAGTACCGCTTGGTAGGAAGGCAGTACAGCTTGGTAGGGAGGCAGTACTGCTTGGTAGGGAGGCATTGCAATGTTTTTAGGGAGGGAGGGAGGTAGGGAGGCAGTACAGCTTGGTAGGGAGGCATTGCAATGTGTTAGGGAGGCAGTGCAGCTTGGTAAGGAGGCAGTACTGGGCCTGGTATATGGGCGGTTTTAAACATGAAATGTGACACGTACTCATCCTACGGCTGGAGGGGCGCTAGGGGGGAAGCAGTACAGCTTGATGGGAAGGCAGTATGGCTTGATTGTTAGGCAGTACAGCTAGTACAGCTTGGTGGGGAGGCAGTACTGTACTTGCCCCTCAGGATCAATTACAGGCAAAGCTTGAAAGGGAGGCAGTACAGCTTGAAAGAGGGCAGTACGGCTTATTAGTAGTATAGCCCTGCCTTAGGCACCGGAAGAACTTGGCACGAGGGAGGTGGCGCAGTGCTCGGCCTCACCTTCCACACTGGAGGGCTGGAGCCCACCGCCGTCTGGAGGGAGGGCTTGGTAGCACAATCCGGCTGAACCTGTGCCGTATTGCGCTGTATCCTGCCGTATCGTGCTACCATGGTTTGGAGGGCTTGGTAGCACAATCCGGCTGAACCTGTGCCGTATTGCGCTGTATCCTGCCGTATCGTGCTACCATGGTTTGGAGGGCTTGGTAGCACAATCCGGCTGAACCTGTGCCGTATTGCGCTGTATCCTGCCGTATCGTGCTACCATGGTTTGGAGGGCGGGCTTGGTGGGAAGGCAGTACAGCTTGGTGGGGACTAGGGAGGCAGTACAGGGTCAAGAGCCCTGTCTTAGAAACAGGAGAGACAAATAGCTGCATCTTCACGGGTATTCAGTTCGTTACAATCACGCCGTCACTTTTTGTTTTAGTTATATGCACAGTATTGCCCGGGGTATGCTTCCTGGTATTGCACTGGGCATTCATTGTGTATTTATATGTATCGTCTGGGACATTGCCTGGGGTGTTGGCATGGGACATTGCCTGGGGTGTTGGCATGGGACATTGGCATGGGACATTGCCTGGGGTGTTGCCTGCATCGGGGGCTCTTCGGCTGCTGCCACTGGGCAGATGGGTTCCAAACCGAGATCGGCCTGAGGCTGGCAGCCCAAGCAGCAGGGCATGGTACACTAGGCCGGTAGGAGGCCCTCTTCACCCAACGCCTCGATGCACATGAATGGTAGCTGCTGAAACACCCTCAGCAGCTACCATTCATGTGCATCGAGGCGTTGGGTACATTCACACTGGTGCAGGCGGTCCAATCCTTTCTTTCCTCTTGTGCCTTCTCCCTTGACTGTCCTAGCTGACTTTTTGTTTGCCGACGTTGCCGAGCTTTTTTCAGCATGGCCCAGAGGTGTAACGTCATTAACTGGTGCAGGCGGCGCCGCAGCTCTCAGGAGCCGCGTGCCAGGAGGGAGTTGCGCCCGAGGTGGCTGCTGTGGAAGGCCGGCGACTGGGCCTGCCCGATGCAGCGCTGGGCAGCGGGAGGGCAGCGGCGGGGCCGGCTGGAGCACAGGCGTCGCCCACGGTCATTGTCCTTGATACGGCGGATGATTAGAAGTAGCAGCAGATCGACAGCAGCATAGGCCTACTGAGCAGGCCTACTGAGTCAATGTCATTACACCTCCGGGCCCATAGGTGTTATGTCATTGACCTCTGGGCCCTGCTCAGAAAGGCCCGGCCGCATGGGCGCCCAACTGTCCCGTTGGGAGAAAATAAAAGGAACCACGTAGTACAGACACAGGCCTACATGGGGTCTGTAGTTGGGGGCTAGGTGGCGCATTGAAGATTGTTTAGAGCGTTGTATACCTGCTGGGCCCAGCATTGATGATTCTTACGGGCGCTGCAAATATGTTGGAACCTGCATTGATGATTGTTTGCCATACCTCAGAATGTCTCGCGGTGTGACATCATTGGCAATTTATCGCAGCATGACCAGATGCCATTTCAGATGACACGTGGCTAAACTGAGACCCGGCCAAGAGAACATCTAAAGCTGGTGCTGGCCTTTATTCACATGGCTCATACTTCATTGTTTAAGCCCCGATGAGAAACCGCTTGATCACTTGGGACTGGTAGGGGATGAGCAAGCTCAACTCGTTACACTGTTTCATTGTTACACTGTTACAGCCCCGATAGGAATGATATTCAAAGGCCTGGTTAAATAACATTTCACGCATCAGATATTGCTGGGGTATGATGGGCAACCGAACTAGGCCGTTAAACATGCCTTCGTTCCCGATGTGAAATTGCAAACAGAAGTACAGAACAACGAACAACCCCCTGGAGTGCTGCGTAGGGAGGGAGGGGAAAGGGCTTTGAAAAGAGGCAGAACTGGACCCCGACATGAACCCTCAACCCAACATGTGCCCTCCATCCTCAATTCCATAACATGCTACCCTTTTATTTTCAGAACATGCAACCGGTGTACTATATGATAGTCTGCAAGTTATAAATCTATACCGTCGTCAAGCTGAGTGTGAACTTTCAGTCATGACTTGCTTGACCTCCCTCCTCCAGCAGCGCCACAGATGTATCACATCACAGCGCCATGGATCTATTGATGTGGAGCGCTGCATGGATCCACCGAATCTACACGCTCAAGGTTGGTTTGGCAGCCACCGAGTTGCAAGCCTCCCTCATAACCTCCTTCTCATGAGGCATGGGATCCCTGCATGCGAAGAAGGGGGGTCACGTTGGGGGGAAGTGTGAAGGAACGTGATGGGGATCAGGAGGAGTGCGTGCCTCTTTCTTCACCACCTACTCGAGAGGCATGGCTAGTATCCCCAGGCAATAATAATAATAATAAATTAGGCATTGCTAGGGGAGTAGTGTGCAGATAAATAATGTGTGAATAAGAGTGATAGGGATCAGGAGGAGTGTGAGGCTCCTCTATCACCACCGATAGCAGGCAAAAAACGGAACTTCATGGAGAAGGAGTGCGGAGAGAGGAATAACGTCTGAATAAGTGTGAAGGGATCAGCAGCAGTA
Organism: Limnomonas spitsbergensis; assembly: GCA_037349105.1. Classification (NCBI taxonomy): domain Eukaryota; kingdom Viridiplantae; phylum Chlorophyta; class Chlorophyceae; order Chlamydomonadales; genus Limnomonas; species Limnomonas spitsbergensis. The sequence continues at coordinate 479,748 of JAYJMM010000094.1, read as the reverse complement.
CATGACCGCAGGCCGACCTCATCACAGTCTCCCATCCCGCGAGGGACAGGAACCCCGCACACAAAAAACAGTGGAAAGTGTGAATCAGAATCAGTACACCGTCCATACCAGTGTATATTTAGTGGGTACCGGGACCACCTTTGCTGGGCTGCCCCGCGGCCACCCCTGGGCTGATTCCCACCAAACCTGGACCGGCCTCCGGCCGGAGGTTCAAGCAGCAAGGCTGGCCGAACCAGGGGCTTATGGCCGGGGGCCACAGTGTAGCTGAACTGTAGCTGATAGTGTTATACCTCTCATTAAAAAAATCATGGATCCATACCTGAGCATCCAGATATCTTCGATCTTCCCCTGTGCGTTGAAGACGTACACATCCATGCCCTCGATGGCAAACGGCTTTCCGTCGCCCATGCCCTTGTTGCTGGGGTCCTTGGCAGTGATGATGGAGCGCCAGTGGCCAAAGCCGACGTTGTGTTTGGCGCAGACTGCACTGTCGATCAGCGTACAATCTACTGTGGTCTTATCCTGTGAAGGGGGTAGCAATATAATGTTGAAGTCAACTTCTGACCCTAAATAAACATGGGTTGACGAATCCACGCCCAGGGTTTAGCGTCCATACGCAATTCACACCTTAGTGCCGTACTGTCCGGTATGAGATTCAAGACCAAGTTGACCCAGACCACGCAGTGTCCGGCCTTGTTCAGAATTCAGCGTCCACTCTCCACACCCAGGTTTAAGCTTTTATACCAAATTCACACCTTGCTGTCCTTGATGAGATTCAAAACTGATTTGACCGAGACCACACAGTGGCTGGCCTTGTTAGTCTCTGCAGCCTTCTTGGCCTCATGGTGGACGCCGCACACGGATGGCAGGATGCCGTAGCCGTCCCAAAGCAGAAACCTGATGTCAGGGGCAGTGGCATCAATATTAGAAGCAGCAGCAGCAGCAGCAACAACAACAGCAACAGCTAGAGTAAGAGCAAGGGCAGGAACATCAGCAACAGCAACAACAAGACAAGGATGGTAAGATGCCTTAGCCATCAAAAATCAGAAACCTGATGCAAGGGGCAGTGACATCAATATCAATATCAATGTCAGAAGCAGCAGCAGCAGCAGAAGCAGTAAGAGGAGTAAGAGCAGAAGCAGAAGCAGAAGCAGAAGCAGAAGCAGTAAGAGGAGTAAGAGCAGAAGCAGCAGCAGAAGCAGCAGCAGAAGCAGTAAGAGGAGTAAGAGCAGAAGTAGCAGCAGAAGCAGTAAGAGGAGTAAGAGCAGAAGCAGCAGCAGAAGGAGTAAGAGGAGTAAGAGGAGTAAGAGGAGTAAGAGGAGTAAGAGGAGTAAGAGGAGTAAGAGCAGCAGCAGCAGCAGCAGCAGCAGCAGCAGCAGCAGCAGCAGCAGCAGCAGCAGCAGCAGCAGCAGCAGCAGCAGCAGCAGCAGCAGCAGCAGCAGCAGCAGCAGCAGCAGCAGCAGCAGCAGCAGCAGCAGCAGCAGCAGCAGCAGCAGCAGCAGCAGCAGCAGCAGCAGCAGCAGCAGCAGCAGCAGCAGCAGCAGCAGCAGCAGCAGCAGCAGCAGCAGCAGCAGCAGCAGCAGCAGCAGCAGCAGCAGCAGCAGCAGCAGCAGCAGCAGCAGCAGCAGCAGCAGCAGCAGCAGCAGCAGCAGCAGCAGCAGCAGCAGCAGGAGCAGCAGGAGCAGCAGGAGCAGCAGGAGCAGCAGGAGGAGCAGGAGGAGCAGGAGGAGCAGGAGGCGCAGGCGCAGGCGCAGGCGCAGGAGCAGGAGCAGGAGCAGGAGCAGGAGCAGGAGCAGGAGCAGGAGCAGGAGCAGGAGCAGGAGCAGGAGCAGCACCAGGAGCAGGAGCAGCACCAGGAGCAGGAGCAGCACCAGGAGCAGCAGCAGGAGCAGCAGCAGGAGCAGCAGCAGGAGCAGCAGCAGGAGCAGCAGCAGGAGCAGCAGGAGCAGCAGGAGCAGCAGGAGCAGCAGGAGCAGCAGGAGCAGCAGGAGCAGGAGCAGGAGCAGGAGCAGGAGCAGGAGCAGCAGGAGTAAGAGCAGAAGCAGTAGCAGCAGCAGCAGCAGCAGCAATAGCAACTACAGCAGCAACAGCTGCAAGAGCAGCACACAGATAGCTGAAGCAACTTCCACATTGGACATGTGAACATCGGCTGGAGAAGCAAATTGCCGTTATTCGCAATGGCGCTGTCATCACGAGCAGCAACATGATAACGAAACTGGCAACATCAACAGGTGCGACAGAGGCAGCAGCAGCATCGACAGTAGCAACGGGGTCCCATTCTCGTCCCCTTATCTTCCTCCAACCTGTTCCCCTCGCTACTGGTATCGAGCCTCCCCTCTGTTGCCCTATACCGGTACTATTCATTTTATTTGCAGGTACCAAGTCCGGCGTTGCCGAACAGCCCTGCGGCTGCTTGAGGCAAGATCAAGGAGAGCCCTTGACATGCCCCAACGAATCGGGCCCAAGCAAGGGGGCATAAGGGAGGACGGAAAATCTCCAGTGCTTTTCGGTGGAAATAGCTCTTTTGTAGCATATACTTAAAGCAGGTTTCGCATTTGGAGGCAAGCAGCGCCGTGGGGGCTTGGAAATTGCCCAAACGGCACATCTAGCCAGGCATGAGACCTCTCAGCCGGAGGCCAGAGAGTACTTACAATGCAGCTGAATAGTAGCCTTGATGGAAGATAATGGAGACTTTATCCCCCCACACCTTTTGCCCTGTGCCCAGGTTTCTCCCACTGTTGCCCCCTACTCGGCTCAGTCCCTGTCTCACCCGTCTACGTCCAAGGCTTCTGCTCGGAGGCCATGAGAGTACTTAAATGCAGCTGAAATGTAGCTGAAGTATAGCCTAGATAGAGGAAACAAGAGACTATGTCGCCCCCCCCTCTCTTGTGGCCACATACCCCGTTCAGTCCCTGTCTCACCCGTCTACGTCCAGGGATTCGTTTAGGAGCTGCTCCTCGTTGGCTCCACTGGATGTGTTGCCAGGCAGAGGATGGGGGCAGGGGGGCACAGGGGGGAAGGAGTCAGCAACGCTATCAAAACCACAACCGCAACACAAAAAAACAGCAGGAGCAAGGACAGGTAGCTTATCAGGGTTCAGGGAGGGTTTAGGGAGGGTTAAGGGAGGGTTTTGGGAGGGTTTAAGGTTTAGGGAGGGTTAAGGGTTTACAGAGATGGTCACAGCTTCCTCAGACCTCTTCACAATTTTCTTATTTTGCTTAACCTAAACCCTTACCCTAAACCTTAACCCTAACCCTGGACCCTAACCCTCAATCTAGACTGTAGGCCCCAAACTCAACCCGACAATCATAAGCACCTGACGAGCTCATCAAGATCCAACGTGTGTCGTGTCTGGACCCATCTCCAAGCTGCCACCCTAAACCCTTAACCCTAAACCCATCCCCAAGCTGCCAACCTTAACCCTAAACCCTTAACCTAACCCTAAGCTGCCACCCTAAACCCGAAATCCTCAACCCATCCCCAAGCTGTCACGCTAAATCCTAGAGCCTTAACCCTAAACCCATCCCCAAGCGACCACCCTAAATCCTAGGGCCTAGGCCCGATCCCCTTAACCCAACTGCCGCCAAATCACCAGCGCCAGGCCTGAATCCATCCCCAAGCCCCACACCCTAAATCCTAGGCCCTAAGCCCTATGCCCTACACCCTGAATCCTACGTGGCACCACCTTACCAGTACCATGCCTGAAACCGTCCCTGAGCCACAGACCTTGACTTCTGGGCCCTAAGCCCTATGCCCTATTAAACTTAACCCTGAATCCCACCTTGCAATACATTACCAGCGCCAGTCCTGGACCCATCCTTCAGCCTCACAACCAAAGCAGCATGGCTGGCCACGAATGCGGCTGCCTGCCAGAGGTCGGAGTGTAGCTGACATGTAGCCGAGCCACGAAAAAAACTGCATAAATCCCATGCCCTAAGCCCCATCGCCTGCACCCTGTATCCTACCTGGCACCAGGTCACCTTCATCGGGTATGGACCCCTCCCTCAACACTCAATCCTTATCCCTTCTCCTTCAGCCTAATAAGCCCTGAACCCTTATCCCTGAACCCTCAGCACACGTCCCTTTTCCCACAGGCCATCAGCTCACCTGCATTGGGCCTAGACTTCTTGCTCAACCTTAATCCCTTGGTCCTAAGCGCTTAACCCCTACCCGACAAGGCCATCAGCTTACCTGCAGCGGGCGTTTACCCATCCCTTGATCGAGGCGCATGCGGCAGCCTCGGACATCTTTCCCCGCTGCATAGGTTGGTCGCGAGAGGCAGGGTTAACGTTCAGGGTAAATGAGTATATGGGACTTAGGTTAAAAATAAATGTAGTTTAAAATAAGGTAGGTGAGTGGCGAGTGGCGGGTGGCAGGTGGCGGGTGAGTGGTGACTGGTGAGTGTTGAGTGGCGAGTCCTCACCTTGCTTTCGGGATCCTCGGCCTCAAAGATGTGGCTGACAGGGAAGTGCCAGGTGCCGGGCAGCTGCCTGGCCGCCTTGGCCGCTGCCAGCATCCCCTCCGCCTTGCTCTGTTCCTCCGCGGTATCCTTCTTGTCAGTGTCCACGACGGAGATGGGCAACTTGACTCCAACCTTCTCAGCGTCCTGGACGGCCAGCAGCGCCGCGGCGTCGGCAGAGCCCAGCTGGCAGCGCTCGGTCACACCTGCACGATCAAGGCAATGTTTGAGATAGAAACAAAAGATATTTTGAAGTGCTGACTGGACTACGCAGCGCTGCGGAATCGGCAGAGCCCAGCTGGCAGCGCTCGGTCACAACTACACGATTGAGCCAATGTCTGATTTCGGGGAAAGCAAGTATTTTCAGGTGCTGAATGGACTACCAGCAGCGCCGCAGCAGCAGCAGAGCCGAACTTGCAGCGCTCAGTCACACCTGCACAATCAAACCATTGTTCGAATCGTTTTTTCTAGGTGCGTCTTGACTGAACGACCAGCAGCGTCTCAACATAGGCAGAGGCCAGCTGGCAGCCCTCAGTCAAACCTGCACGGCAAAAAAAAGTTGGTGGATTCATTTTTGGATACCCGTTTTATTTTCAGTTGCCCTGTAACTGCGCCACCAGTAGAGCCGAGTTGGCAGCGCTCAGTCAACACTGTACAATAAAGGAGCTGTTTGAATTCCATTTTGAATTCCCGTATGCAGTTGCCTCCTAACTGCACTGCCAACAGATCCGAGCTGGCAGCGCAATGCTCCGAACCCGCACATATTTTTTGGGAAGCCATGTTCAAAATATGGTGAGGCAATCGGTTCTTTCAGTTGCCTTGCTTCACCGCATCAGCAGCACACGCCAGTGATCCGGCATGGCGTGAGTGTAGGTGGCTTGCAGCCGTCATTTAGCTGGCATGTAGCCGACACATAACGAACACTTAGCCGACAGGCAGCTGACAAGTAGCTTTGACACGTAGCTGACTCGTAGCTGACATGTAGCCGAGCCACAAATAACACAAACGTAAACTTGCCTGTGGTCCGGAACGTCGCGTCGTCCAGCAGCATGCAGCTGTAGCTGACTGGTAGCTCACATAGAACGAACGCGTAGCTGACAGATAGCTCACATAGATCGAACGCGTAGCTGAGCCACAAATAATACGAACTTGAAATTGCCCGTAATCCGGCACGATGTGTCGTCCAGCAGCATGTAGCTGACAGATAGCTGACAATCCAACACGTAGCTGAGCCACACCTTAAAAAAATGTACTTGCCTGTGATCAGGTAGGGCGTGTCGTCCAGCAGCGTGTAGCTTACCAGTAGCTAACATATAGCTGAGCCACACACAAAAATAAAAAAATGTTCTTGCCTGTGATCATGCACGTTGTGTCGTCCAGCATTGTGTCAAACTTCACGATGCCAAACGCCCTGAAATGCGTAGGGAACAGAGATACGGGTTTCAGGTTCAGGGTTCAGGATTTAAGGCACAGGGATATGGGATGAGGGTTCAGCTACAACTTAGATGCGTTCCAGGCTGTGGGCACAGAGATATGGGTTTCAGGTTTCGGGTTAAGGCTACCGCCCACGTGTGACATGTCGGTGGTTCTTTTTTTCGGGAGGTTGCGCCCATCGGCAGGTTGCACCCCGGCTGTCAGGGGCCCGATTAAAACAAACCGGGAAAGTATACGGCTGGCATTCCCAAGCAGCATGGCTGGCAGTTCCTGGGGCCTGTGATGGGAAGCCGGGTGGTAGCTGATGTGTAGCCAAGTCACGAAAAGAGAAACAATGTCTCCGTGTCACTAGCTGGCCAATTTGGATAGGCCGCCCTGCAGCTACAAAGGCCCAACCTTAAACCAACCATGCGGCCGCCAAAGGCCCAACCTTAAACCAAACATATGGCCGCCAAAGGCCCAAACTTAAACCAACCATGCGGCCGCCAAAGGCCCAAACTTAAACCAACCATGCGGCCGCCAAAGGCCCAACCTTAAACCAACCATGCGGACACCGAAGGCCCAACCTTAAACCAACCACGCGGCCGCCAAAGGCCCAACCTAAAACCAACCATGCGGCCGCCAAAGGCCCAACCTTAAACCAACCATGCGGCCGCCAAAGGCCCAACCTTAAACCAACCATGCGGCCGCCAAAGGCCCAACCTTAAACCAGCCATGCGGCTGCAAAGGCCCAACCTTAAACCAACCATGCGGCCGCCAAAGGCCCAACCTTAAACCAGCCATGCGGCTGCAAAGGCCCAACCTTAAACCAACCATGCGGCCGCCAAAGGCCCAACCTTATACCAAAGGCCCAACCTTAAACCAAAGGCCCAACCTTAAACCAAAGGCCCAACCTTAAACCAAACATACGGCCGCCAAAGGCCCAACCTTAAACCAAAGGCCCAACCTTAAACCAAAGGCTCAACCTTAAACCAAAGGCCCAACCTTTAACCAAACATACGGCCGCCAAAGGCCAAACCTTAAACCAAAGGCCCAACCTTAAACCAAAGGCCCAACCTTAAGCAAAGGCCCAACCTTAAACCAAACATACGGCCGCCAAAGGCCCAACCTTAAACCAACCATGCGGACGCCAAAGGCCCAACCTTAAACCAACCATGCGGCCGCCGAAGGCCCAACCTTAAACCAAAGGCCCAACCTTAAACCAAAGGCACAACCTTAAAGCAAAGGCCCAACTTTAAACCAAAGGCCCAACCTTAAACCAAACATATGGCCGCCAAAGGCCCAAACTTAAACCAACCATGCGGCCGCCAAAGGCCCAACATCAAACCAACCATGCGGCCGCCGAAGGCCCAACCTTAAACCAACCATGTGGCCGCCAAAGGCCCAACCTTAAACCAACCATGCGGCCGCCAAAGGCCCAACCTTAAACCAACCATGCGGCCGCCAAAGGCCCAACCTTAAACCAAAGGCCCAACCTTAAACCAAAGGCCCAACCTTAAACCAACCATGCGGCCGTCAAAGGCCCAAACTTTAACAACCATGCGGCCGCCAAAGGCCCAACCTAAAACCAACCATGCGGCCGCCAAAGGCCCAACCTTAAACCAACCATGCGGCTGCAAAGGCCCAACCTAAAACCAACCATGCGGCCGCCAAAGGCCCAACCTTAAACCAATCATGCGGCCGCCAAAGACCCAACCTTAAACCAACCATGCGGCCGCCAAAGGCCCAACCTTAAACCAAAAATGCGGCCGCCAAAGGCCTAACCTTAAACCAAAGGCCCAACCTTAAACCAAAGGCTCAACCTTAAACCAAAAATGCGGCCGCCAAATGCCCAACCTTAAACCAAAGGCCCAACCTTAAACCAACCATGCGGCCGCCAAAGGCCCAACCTTAAACCAACCATGTGGCCGCCAAAGGCCCAACCTTAAACCAACCATGCGCCTGCCAAAGGCCCAACCTTAAACCAACCATGCGGCCGCCAAAGGCCCAACCTTAAACCAACCATGCGGCCGCCAAAGGCCCAACCTTAAACCAACCATGCGGCCGCCAAAGGCCCAACCTTAAACCAACCATGCGGCCGCCAAAGGCCCAACCTTAAACCAAAGGCCCAACCTTAAACCAAAGGCCCAACCTTAAACCAACCATGCGGCCGTCAAAGGCCCAAACTTTAACAACCATGCGGCCGCCAAAGGCCCAACCTAAAACCAACCATGCGGCCGCCAAAGGCCCAACCTTAAACCAACCATGCGGCTGCAAAGGCCCAACCTAAAACCAACCATGCGGCCGCCAAAGGCCCAACCTTAAACCAATCATGCGGCCGCCAAAGACCCAACCTTAAACCAACCATGCGGCCGCCAAAGGCCCAACTTTAAACCAAAAATGCGGCCGCCAAAGGCCTAACCTTAAACCAAAGGCCCAACCTTAAACCAAAGGCTCAACCTTAAACCAAAAATGCGGCCGCCAAATGCCCAACCTTAAACCAAAGGCCCAACCTTAAACCAACCATGCGGCCGCCAAAGGCCCAACCTTAAACCAACCATGTGGCCGCCAAAGGCCCAACCTTAAACTAACCATGCGGCCGCCAAAGGCCGAACCTTAAACCAACCATGCGGCCGCCAAAGGCCCAACCTTAAACCAAAGGCCCAACCTTTAACCAAAGGCCCAACCTTAAACCAACCATGCGGCCGTCAAAGGCCCAACCTTAAACCAACCATGCGGCAGCCAAAGGCCCAACCTTAAACCAACCATGCAGCTGCAAAGGCCCAACCTAAAACCAACCATGCGGCCGCCAAAGGCCCAACCTTAAACCAACCATGCGGCCGCCAAAGGCCCAACCTTATACCAACCATGCGGCCGCCAAAGGCCCAACCTTAAACCAACCATGCGGCCGCCAAAGGCCCAACCTTAAACCAACCATGCGGCCGTCAAAGGCACAACCTTTAACAACCATGCGGCCGCCAAAGGCCCAACCTTAAACTAACCATGCGGCCGCCAAAGGCCCAACCTTAAACCAACCATGCGGCCGCCAAAGGCCCAACCTTAAACCAAAGGCCCAACCTTTAACCAAAGGCCCAACCTTAAACCAACCATGCGGCCGTCAAAGGCCCAACCTTAAACCAACCATGCGGCAGCCAAAGGCCCAACCTTAAACCAACCATGCAGCTGCAAAGGCCCAACCTAAAACCAACCATGCGGCCGCCAAAGGCCCAACCTTAAACCAACCATGCGGCCGCCAAAGGCCCAACCTTAAACCAACCATGCGGCCGCCAAAGGCCCAACCTTAAACCAACCATGCGGCCGCCAAAGGCCCAACCTTAAACCAACCATGCGGCCGTCAAAGGCACAACCTTTAACAACCATGCGGCCGCCAAAGGCCCAACCTTAAACCAACCATGCGGCCGCCAAAAGCCCAACCTTAAACTAACCATGCGGCCGCCAAAGGCCCAACCTTAAACCAACCATGCGGCCGCCAAAGGCCCAACCTTAAACCAAAGGCCCAACCTTTAACCAAAGGCCCAACCTTAAACCAACCATGCGGCCGTCAAAGGCCCAACCTTTAACAACCATGCGGCCGCCAAAGGCCCAACCTTAAACCAACCATGCGGCAGCCAAAGGCCCAACCTTAAACCAACCATGCAGCTGCAAAGGCCCAACCTAAAACCAACCATGCGGCCGCCAAAGGCCCAACCTTAAACCAACCATGCGGCCGCCAAAGGCCCAACCTTAAACCAGCCATGCGGCCGCCAAAGGCCCAACCTTAAACCAACCATGCGGCCGCCAAAGGCCCAACCTTAAATCAACCATGCGGCCGTCAAAGGCACAACCATTAACAACCATGCGGCCGCCAAAGGCCCATCCTTAAACCAACCATGCGGCAGCCAAAGGCCCAATCTCAAACCAACCATGCAGCTGCAAAGGCCCAACCTAAAACCAACCATGCGGCCGCCAAAGGCCCAACCTTAAAGCAATCATGCGGCCGCCAAAGACCCAACCTTAAACCAACCATGCGGCCGCCAAAGGCCCAACCTTAAACCAAAAATGCGGCCGCCAAAGGCCCAACCTTAAACCAAAGGCCTAACCTTAAACCAAAGGCTCAACCTTAAAGCAAAAATGCGGCCGCCAAAGGCCCAACCTTAAACCAAAGGCCCAACCTTAAACCAACCATGCGGCCGCCAAAGGCCCAACCTTAAACCAACCATGTGGCCGCCAAAGGCCCAACCTTAAACCAACCATGCGGCCGCCAAAGGCTCAACCTTAAACTAACCATGCGGCCGCCAAAGGCCCAACCTTAAACCAACCATGCGGCCGCCAAAGGCCCAACCTTAAACCAAAGGCCCAACCTTTAACCAAAGGCCCAACCTTTAACCAAAGGCCCAACCTTAAACCAACCATGCGGCCGTCAAAGGCCCAACCTTTAACAACCATGCGGCCGCCAAAGGCCCAACCTTAAACCAACCATGCGGCAGCCAAAGGCCCAACCTTAAACCAACCATGCAGCTGCAAAGGCCCAACCTAAAACCAACCATGCGGCCGCCAAAGGCCCAACCTTAAACCAACCATGCGGCCGCCAAAGGCCCAACCTTAAACCAACCATGCGGCCGCCAAAGGCCCAACCTTAAACCAACCATGCGGCCGCCAAAGACCCAACCTTAAACCAACCATGCGGCCGTCAAAGGCACAACCTTTTACAACCATGCGGCCGCCAAAGGCCCAACCTTAAACCAACCATGCGGCAGCCAAAGGCCCAACCTTAAACCAACCATGCAGCTGCAAAGGCCCAACCTAAAACCAACCATGCGGCCGCCAAAGGCCCAACCTTAAAGCAATCATGCGGCAGCCAAAGGCCCAACCTTAAACCAACCATGCAGCTGCAAAGGCCCAACCTAAAACCAACCATGCGGCTGCCAAAGGCCCAACCTTAAAGCAATCATGCGGCCGTCAAAGACCCAACCTTAAACCAACCATGCGGCCGCCAAAGGCCCAACCTTAAACCAAAAATGCAGCCGCCAAAGGCCCAGCCTTAAACCAAAGGCCTAACCTTAAACCAAAGGCTCAACTTTAAACCAACCATGCGGCCGCCAAAGGCCCAACCTTAAACCAAAGGCCCAACCTTAAACCAACCATGTGGCCGCCAAAGGCCCAACCTTAAACCAACCATGCGGCCGCCAAAGGCCCAACCTTAAACCAACCATGCGGCCTCCAAAGGCCCAACCTTAAACCAACCATGCGGCCGCCAAAGGCCCAACCTTAAACCAAAGGCCCAACCTTTAACCAAAGGCCCAACCTTAAACCAACCATGCGGCCGTCAAAGGCCCAACCTTTAACAACCATGCGGCCGCCAAAGGCCCAACCTTAAACCAACCATGCGGCAGCCAAAGGCCCAACCTTAAACCAACCATGCAGCTGCAAAGGCCCAACCTAAAACCAACCATGCGGCCGCCAAAGGCCCAACCTTAAACTAACCATGCGGCCGCCAAAGGCCCAACCTTAAACCAACCATGCGGCCGCCAAAGGCCCAACCTTAAACCAAAGGCCCAACCTTTAACCAAAGTCCCAACCTTAAACCAACCATGCGGCCGTCAAAGGCCCAACCTTTAACAACCATGCGGCCGCCAAAGGCCCAACCTTAAACCAACCATGCGGCAGCCAAAGGCCCAACCTTAAACCAACCATGCAGCTGCAAAGGCCCAACCTAAAACCAACCATGCGGCCGCCAAAGGCCCAACCTTAAAACAACCATGCGGCCGCCAAAAGCCCAACCTTAAACCAACCATGCGGCCGCCAAAGGCCCAACCTTAAACCAACCATGCGGCCGCCAAAGGCCCAACCTAAAACCAACCATGCGGCCGCCAAAGGCCCAACCTTAAACCAACCATGCGGCCGCCAAAGGCCCAACCTTAAACCAGCCATGCGGCCGCCAAAGGCCCAACCTTAAACCAACCATGCGGCCGCCAAAGGCCCAACCTTAAATCAACCATGCGGCCGTCAAAGGCACAACCATTAACAACCATGCGGCCGCCAAAGGCCCATCCTTAAACCAACCATGCGGCAGCCAAAGGCCCAATCTTAAACCAACCATGCAGCTGCAAAGGCCCAACCTAAAACCAACCATGCGGCCGCCAAAGGCCCAACCTTAAAGCAATCATGCGGCCGCCAAAGACCCAACCTTAAACCAACCATGCGGCCGCCAAAGGCCCAACCTTAAACCAAAAATGCGGCCGCCAAAGGCCCAACCTTAAACCAAAGGCCTAACCTTAAACCAAAGGCTCAACCTTAAAGCAAAAATGCGGCCGCCAAAGGCCCAACCTTAAACCAAAGGCCCAACCTTAAACCAACCATGCGGCCGCCAAAGGCCCAACCTTAAACCAACCATGTGGCCGCCAAAGGCCCAACCTTAAACCAACCATGCGGCCGCCAAAGGCTCAACCTTAAACTAACCATGCGGCCGCCAAAGGCCCAACCTTAAACCAACCATGCGGCCGCCAAAGGCCCAACCTTAAACCAAAGGCCCAACCTTTAACCAAAGGCCCAACCTTTAACCAAAGGCCCAACCTTAAACCAACCATGCGGCCGTCAAAGGCTCAACCTTTAACAACCATGCGGCCGCCAAAGGCCCAACCTTAAACCAACCATGCGGCAGCCAAAGGCCCAACCTTAAACCAACCATGCAGCTGCAAAGGCCCAACCTAAAACCAACCATGCGGCCGCCAAAGGCCCAACCTTAAACCAACCATGCGGCCGCCAAAGGCCCAACCTTAAACCAACCATGCGGCCGCCAAAGGCCCAACCTTAAACCAACCATGCGGCCGCCAAAGACCCAACCTTAAACCAACCATGCGGCCGTCAAAGGCACAACCTTTTACAACCATGCGGCCGCCAAAGGCCCAACCTTAAACCAACCATGCGGCAGCCAAAGGCCCAACCTTAAACCAACCATGCAGCTGCAAAGGCCCAACCTAAAACCAACCATGCGGCCGCCAAAGGCCCAACCTTAAAGCAATCATGCGGCAGCCAAAGGCCCAACCTTAAACCAACCATGCAGCTGCAAAGGCCCAACCTAAAACCAACCATGCGGCTGCCAAAGGCCCAACCTTAAAGCAATCATGCGGCCGTCAAAGACCCAACCTTAAACCAACCATGCGGCCGCCAAAGGCCCAACCTTAAACCAAAAATGCAGCCGCCAAAGGCCCAGCCTTAAACCAAAGGCCTAACCTTAAACCAAAGGCTCAACTTTAAACCAACCATGCGGCCGCCAAAGGCCCAACCTTAAACCAAAGGCCCAACCTTAAACCAACCATGTGGCCGCCAAAGGCCCAACCTTAAACCAACCATGCGGCCGCCAAAGGCCCAACCTTAAACCAACCATGCGGCCTCCAAAGGCCCAACCTTAAACCAACCATGCGGCCGCCAAAGGCCCAACCTTAAACCAAAGGCCCAACCTTTAACCAAAGGCCCAACCTTAAACCAACCATGCGGCCGTCAAAGGCCCAACCTTTAACAACCATGCGGCCGCCAAAGGCCCAACCTTAAACCAACCATGCGGCAGCCAAAGGCCCAACCTTAAACCAACCATGCAGCTGCAAAGGCCCAACCTAAAACCAACCATGCGGCCGCCAAAGGCCCAACCTTAAACTAACCATGCGGCCGCCAAAGGCCCAACCTTAAACCAACCATGCGGCCGCCAAAGGCCCAACCTTAAACCAAAGGCCCAACCTTTAACCAAAGTCCCAACCTTAAACCAACCATGCGGCCGTCAAAGGCCCAACCTTTAACAACCATGCGGCCGCCAAAGGCCCAACCTTAAACCAACCATGCGGCAGCCAAAGGCCCAACCTTAAACCAACCATGCAGCTGCAAAGGCCCAACCTAAAACCAACCATGCGGCCGCCAAAGGCCCAACCTTAAAACAACCATGCGGCCGCCAAAGGCCCAACCTTAAACCAGCCATGCGGCCGCCAAAGGCCCAACCTTAAACCAACCATGCGGCCGCCAAAGACCCAACCTTAAATCAACCATGCGGCCGTCAAAGGCACAACCTTTAACAACCATGCGGCCGCCAAAGGCCCAACCTTAAACCAACCATGCGGCAGCCAAAGGCCCAATCTTAAACCAACCATGCAGCTGCAAAGGCCCAACCTAAAACCAACCATGCGGCCGCCAAAGGCCCAACCTTAAAGCAATCATGCGGCCGCCAAAGACCCAACCTTAAACCAACCATGCGGCCGCCAAAGGCCCAACCTTAAACCAAAAATGCGGCCGCCAAAGGCCCAACCTTAAACCAAAGGCCTAACCTTAAACCAAAGGCTCAACCTTAAAGCAAAAATGCGGCCGCCAAAGGCCCAACCTTAAACCAAAGGCCCAACCTTAAACCAACCATGCGGCCGCCAAAGGCCCAACCTTAAACCAACCATGTGGCCGCCAAAGGCCCAACCTTAAACCAACCATGCGGCCGCCAAAGGCCCAACCTTAAACTAACCATGCGGCCGCCAAAGGCCCAACCTTAAACCAACCATGCGGCCGCCAAAGGCCCAACCTTAAACCAAAGGCCCAACCTTTAACCAAAGGCCCAACCTTTAACCAAAGGCCCAACCTTAAACCAACCATGCGGCCGTCAAAGGCCCAACCTTTAACAACCATGCGGCCGCCAAAGGCCCAACCTTAAACCAACCATGCGGCAGCCAAAGGCCCAACCTTAAACCAACCATGCAGCTGCAAAGGCCCAACCTAAAACCAACCATGCGGCCGCCAAAGGCCCAACCTTAAAACAACCATGCGGCCGCCAAAGGCCCAACCTTAAACCAGCCATGCGGCCGCCAAAGGCCCAACCTTAAACCAACCATGCGGCCGCCAAAGACCCAACCTTAAATCAACCATGCGGCCGTCAAAGGCACAACCTTTAACAACCATGCGGCCGCCAAAGGCCCAACCTTAAACCAACCATGCGGCAGCCAAAGGCCCAATCTTAAACCAACCATGCAGCTGCAAAGGCCCAACCTAAAACCAACCATGCGGCCGCCAAAGGCCCAACCTTAAAGCAATCATGCGGCCGCCAAAGACCCAACCTTAAACCAACCATGCGGCCGCCAAAGGCCCAACCTTAAACCAAAAATGCGGCCGCCAAAGGCCCAACCTTAAACCAAAGGCCTAACCTTAAACCAAAGGCTCAACCTTAAAGCAAAAATGCGGCCGCCAAAGGCCCAACCTTAAACCAAAGGCCCAACCTTAAACCAACCATGCGGCCGCCAAAGGCCCAACCTTAAACCAACCATGTGGCCGCCAAAGGCCCAACCTTAAACCAACCATGCGGCCGCCAAAGGCCCAACCTTAAACTAACCATGCGGCCGCCAAAGGCCCAACCTTAAACCAACCATGCGGCCGCCAAAGGCCCAACCTTAAACCAAAGGCCCAACCTTTAACCAAAGGCCCAACCTTTAACCAAAGGCCCAACCTTAAACCAACCATGCGGCCGTCAAAGGCCCAACCTTTAACAACCATGCGGCCGCCAAAGGCCCAACCTTAAACCAACCATGCGGCAGCCAAAGGCCCAACCTTAAACCAACCATGCAGCTGCAAAGGCCCAACCTAAAACCAACCATGCGGCCGCCAAAGGCCCAACCTTAAACCAACCATGCGGCCGCCAAAGGCCCAACCTTAAACCAACCATGCGGCCGCCAAAGGCCCAACCTTAAACCAACCATGCGGCCGCCAAAGACCCAACCTTAAACCAACCATGCGGCCGTCAAAGGCACAACCTTTAACAACCATGCGGCCGCCAAAGGCCCAACCTTAAACCAACCATGCGGCAGCCAAAGGCCCAACCTTAAACCAACCATGCAGCTGCAAAGGCCCAACCTAAAACCAACCATGCGGCCGCCAAAGGCCCAACCTTAAAGCAATCATGCGGCCGCCAAAGACCCAACCTTAAACCAACCATGCGGCCGCCAAAGGCCCAACCTTAAACCAAAAATGCGGCCGCCAAAGGCCCAGCCTTAAACCAAAGGCCTAACCTTAAACCAAAGGCTCAACCTTAAACCAACCATGCGGCCGCCAAAGGCCCAACCTTAAACCAAAGGCCCAACCTTAAACCAACCATGTGGCCGCCAAAGGCCCAACCTTAAACCAACCATGCGGCCGCCAAAGGCCCAACCTTAAACCAACCATGCGGCCTCCAAAGGCCCAACCTTAAACCAACCATGCGGCCGCCAAAGGCCCAACCTTAAACCAAAGGCCCAACCTTTAACCAAAGGCCCAACCTTAAACCAACCATGCGGCCGTCAAAGGCCCAACCTTTAACAACCATGCGGCCGCCAAAGGCCCAACCTTAAACCAACCATGCGGCAGCCAAAGGCCCAACCTTAAACCAACCATGCAGCTGCAAAGGCCCAACCTAAAACCAACCATGCGGCCGCCAAAGGCCCAACCTTAAACCAATCATGCGGCCGCCAAAGACCCAACCTTAAACCAACCATGCGGCCGCCAAAGGCCCAACCTTAAACCAAAAATGCGGCCGCCAAAGGCCCAACCTTAAACCAAAGGCCTAACCTTAAACCAAAGGCTCAACCTTAAACCAAAAATGCGGCCGCCAAAGGCCCAACCTTAAACCAAAGGCCCAACCTTAAACCAACCATGCGGCCGCCAAAGGCCCAACCTTAAACCAACCATGCGGCCGCCAAAGGCCCAACCTTAAACCAACCATGCGGCCGCCAAAGGCCCAACCTTAAGCCAACCATGCGGCCGCCGAAGGCCCAACCTTAAACCAACCATGCGGCCGCCAAAGGCCCAACCTTAAACCAACCATGCGGCCGCCAACGGCCCAACCTTAAACCAAAGGCCCAACCTTAATCCAAACCTGGATCGGACAGCAACTAGTGAACAAGGCAGCACTACACTGGCCTCAAATGGGGCCTCTGGCCAGGGAGGCCAGACTGTAGCTGGCATGTGGCTGAGTCACTAAAAAAAGAAACACTACCCCCCCACCTAAACCCAGAACCCTGCCCCCACCTAAACCCAGAACCCTAACAAAAAGTGCCCCCCAACCTAAACCCAGAACCCTAAACCCTGCCCCCCTACCTAAACCCAGAACCCTAACAAACACTGCCCCCAACCTAAACCCTAAACCCTAAACCCTGCCCACTACCTAAACCCATAACCCTAACAAACACTGCCCCCAACCTAAACCATAAACCCTGCCCACTACCTAAACCCATAACCCTAACAAACACTGCCCCCAACCTAAACCCTAAACCCTAAACTCTGCCCCCCTACCTAAACCCAGAACCCTAACAAACACTTCCCCCAACCTAAACCCTAAACCCTAAACCCTGCCCACTACCTAAACCCTAAACCCTAAACCCTGCCCACTACCTAAACCCATAACCCTAACAAACACTGCCCCCAACCTAAACCCTAAACCCTAAACCCTGCCCACTACCTAAACCCAGAACCCTAACAAAAAGTGCCCCCCAACCTAAACCCAGAACCCTAAACCCTGCCCACTACCTAAACCCAGAACCCTAAACCCTGCCCCCCCCCCCCACCTAAACCCAGAACCCTAATAAACACTGCCCTCCAACCTAACCCCTAATCCCTTAACCCTAAACCCTGCCCCCCCACCTGTGTTCGCGCTCCGTGTTCTCCTCGTCGATACACTCCATAAGGCAGAACACCGAATCATCGACCGGGTTGGCCGCGCACATGATGGCCTTCCTGGGGCGAAGGTAACCCTGCGGGCAAAATAACAGGAGGGATAGAGCGGTAGGTACAAGCGAGACCTTGTCAGCTTCTCAAAAAGACTGCCCACATTGTCACACAAGTTCACACATGATGGCCTTGCTGGGGCGAAGGTGCCCCAACGAGAAACTGGAGGGAGAAAATGGACATGACCTTCGAAGGGGGGATCTATGGACACAAATTGTATTGTCAACATCTCAGGAAAGCCGCCTTGGGTTTCGGGGTGCAAGTTTCGGGGTTGGCAGCGCATATGACGGCCTTGCTGGGGCACAGGTAACCCTACGAGCAAAGAAAGGGAAGGAATGAACGTTGAGGTACGGTACCTACCGTATATCTTATTCGTCTTCCCTCCAGTTTAAAACTTTTTATTTTTATGCTGCCCTCAGGGCAAAATGTCGACAAAATTCTTCATTTCTGACTGAAAACGGCGCCGACAATCAAAAATTAGTATACTCATGGATCCCCCCTCACCGCCAAACAACATTAATCTTGAGGGGAGGCAAAGCAAATCTACGGCATACATATAACATGGAGGATAAAATTTAGACAGGAATCGTATCATCAGCTTCTCACGAAGCTCGCCTTGGGTTTCTGGGTGCAGGTTTCAAGTTGGCAGCTGGGGCGTACGTTTGTTTCTCCTAGGGCTACTGGTCTTCTCCGCTAGATAGTCATGTATAGCCTTTGGCCATATTTAAATTCTGTATGGTATATTCGTAAGAGTAAAAGATTTACTC
Source organism: Limnomonas spitsbergensis (assembly GCA_037349105.1). Taxonomy (NCBI): domain Eukaryota; kingdom Viridiplantae; phylum Chlorophyta; class Chlorophyceae; order Chlamydomonadales; genus Limnomonas; species Limnomonas spitsbergensis. The sequence continues at coordinate 461,391 of JAYJMM010000094.1, read as the reverse complement.
AAGGATAGCATTGAAAACAAAGGGACGAGGGAAATGAAGTTAAGTACAGGTATATGAATATATCCCTACAAGCATAGAAAGGGCTTTTGTCAGGAATACCGCCCAACATTCTGCACATGATGGCCTCACTGGGTCGCAGGCCACCCTACGATCAAAAGGACGGGAAAAAACAGGTGTAAACGAGGAAACAGGTGTAAACGAGGAAACAGGTGTTAACGAGGAAACAGGTGTAAACGAGGAAACAGGTGTAGAGGGAGGAGACGGGAGAGAAGGAATGTCGAGTTAACGATATCCCTTCCAGAAGGGACAGGAAAAGAGGGAATCGAGTCGAAAATTTCGGAAATCACTTTTTTTGCTCCTCAGGGAACACGCCTAGGGTTGAAATTTACGGGTTTTGGATCTCAATGGCAGATTTCGGGTTTCAGTTCTTCAGTTGCACATTTCCTCCCAAGTTCCGTGTCCAATACTTGACGTGCCATCTGCAGCACCCGAAAGAGCAGAAATTGAAGGTGAACCACACCTTCCTTAATCCACGCCCCAGGGCATATATCTCCCCCCCCCCTCTAAACCAGTGCACTGGCCGACATGTACGGCAGCTCCCGTATTTATTGATCTTTTGTTCTTTTGATATATTTATTTATTTGTTTATTTATTGATCTGAACACGGTGCTGGTAGGCTTCCTCAATCCGCGTCTCAGGGCGAGTATATTTATTTAAAAATGACTATATTTATCCAAAGGACGTGTATATCTTTTTTAAACGCAAGTTTATTTATTTAAAAGACAAGTATATTTATTTTAAAGGTAAGCGCACCTTCCCCTGGCTGCCCTTGTGATCCATTTCCAGCTTCTCGCGGAGGCCATCCATGCCCTATTGCAGCAGCAATGGAAAGCACAATTCAAATAATCAGTGTCAGCATCATCAGCAAAAGCAGCAGTAGCAGCAGCAGCAGCAGCAGCAGCAGCAGAGTGCACAATTCTTCATAATCATCATTGGCAGCAGCACACAAATCCTTCTGCAAGGTGCCAAAAAGCATCACGGACAGGTGCCAGCTACATCATATACAGCATCAGTATTTTCAGCTACTTTTCAGCTACTGCAGCAGATATTGCACTGGCTTGAAAGTGCAGCATCCATTCAGCTAAAATTCAGGAACCTGCAGTTGCTGGTGCCCCGGCTTCAAAGCCCAGCTACGTTTCTGCTGCATGTAGCAGATCATATACTGGCATGGTAGGGCAGCATCCATTCAGCTACAATTCAGCTACACGCAGGGTATCTTACCTCGATTTCAAAGCCCAGCTACTTTGCTGCTACATCCAGAAGATCATGTACTGGATTGGTAGTGCAGCAACCATTCAGCTAAAAGTCAGCTACAATTCAGGTACAGTTCGGCTACAATTCAACTACACGCAGGGGATCTTGCCTTAGCTTCGAAGTTCAGAGCCATGGGGTGTAAGCTCTTGATGTGGATGCTGCTGTCCGTGATAGTGTGCAGATCGCCCATAATCTGCGCACACACAAAACATGCAGATCTGAAGATGCAGATCTTAGAATGCAGATCTGTTTGGCTGCAAGATCTAGATTCAGATGCCACTGTCTGGATTTTTGCGCAGAACCGACACGACCAAAGTTCAGAGCCATGGGGTGTAAGCCTTTAATGTGGGTGTTGCTGTCGTCATAGTGCAAAGATCAGACTTGATCTGCGCGAACATGAAACAAACAGATCTTAAAATGCAGATATGATGGGCTGCGAGATCTAGATTTGGATGCCACTGGGATTGTGCACAGATCCAACTCGACCTGCATGCATACAAGGCCTGCACATGCATGGCAGGGTTGGTTTGAAGTTCCCCTTAGTCCGAGAAAGCCAGCACGCAAAAACGTTCACAGTTTGAGAATCATCTTGGACTGCAACGACCGATGAGTGCAGATATTGGGCTGTCAGCAGAAATCCCCTGAGAGAACGCAGATCTCAAATGCAGTACTTAGAACACAGATCTCAAACGCAGATCTCAAACGCAGGTATCATATACACTGCTTAGAACGCAGATCTCAAACGCAGATCTCAAATGAAGAGCTCAAAACACGGGTCTCTTATGCAGTGCTTAGAACGCAGATCTCAAACGCAGATCTCAAATGAAGAGCGCAAAACACAGGTCTCTTATGCAGTGCTTAGAACGCAGATTTTAAAAGCCGACTCAGAATGCAGATCTCTAAAGCAGATCTTAAATGCAGATCTCAAATGTAGTGCTCAGAACGCAGATCCCAAATGCACATCGGAGATGGGCCCTTCAACCCTCGTCGGACGACCTGTAGGCCCTGAAACCCTTGAACCCTCACCTGATCCGTGGGCCCCCCCTTGGCAGCTTTGATCCAGTCGCGGGTGAACTCATGCACAAGGCCGATGAGACGTTCGGTGCGGTGAGCTGCCCTTGCCTCATCCCTGCAGCCGCCGGGGAGGCAAGGAAATTAAGTTATGTTTCGAATCCTGAGATACACATCCGAAGATAATGAACTGCTTATGGGGTGATCGGTGCGGTGGGCCACGTTGACGTCGTCCCAAGGGTATCAGGACAGGAGTTGTGCAATGGTTGAGAAGGGGGGCTTTCAATGAAAAGGAGTGCTTGTAATGCAGTCCAACCCCTTATGGCCTATGGTTCAACTACACCACGGCCTATGGTTGAAGGGGCCTGGTGCAACAAGCCCTAATGGCTGGGCCAGAGGCCATTGGCCGGTCAAAAATCCCCTCTTTGGACCAGTGGTGCCTGTCTGGTGGGAGGTGCATGCCAGGAGAGACGGTACCGGCGGTAGAAGTAACAAAGAAAGAAAGCTACGCCCTACTAGTACCCCCCTCAAAAACTAGTATCCCCCTCAAACACCGACTGGTTAGTGCCATTAGGTTCAACTGCCATCAGTATAATTTCCCAGCTAGTCCGACTAGAACACAGTGCATTTCAGGGTACGCAGTGCCCGTATACTTTAGCTACATATCACAGCCAACAGCATGGAGGACCTGGTGCAGCATGCCCTGCTGCTTGGGCCACCACCGCAGAATTTGGTTCCACTGGGCCCAGTGGTGCGTGATCCCGTCTAGATTTTGTACGTACAGGGCATATCCCCATCTGAAGCACATGTAGATCAAGCGGGTGGGAAGAGGGCGTTTTTAAGGCCGGCCTTTCAAACCGCTCCTGCCGAGCCCTCATTCTTATCATCGGTATCGTTTAACCGGAACATCCGAAGATATCGACGCGTCACGCAGAGTCTAATGGCACAGGCCGAGGCGTATGCAAAAAAAGGCATGCGTAAGCTAACAACTTGACATGCCGACGTGGACACAATTTTGGCAAATCCTCCAACGAAAAAATGGAACTATCGTCGCGGCAATGACGAACCATAATGATAAAACGCTGTGCTGGCACGGCATAACAGCCCACGTCTCGTGTCCTAAATGTACACGTAGATAAGCTGTAACCTCGGAATACTCGAGCACAAGAGCTTCATTCGTTAGAATGGGTTTGCTCCTACCAAGCAGTGCTTGGTCGAAAACTCACTTGAATGCGACGACGCGGAGGGCGCCGGTCCGACGGGCTTGTCTGCTGCGTTGCGGCAGCTGCTGGGACCGCTGTGGTAGCGCGTTGCGACTGGAGGCCGTGGTGACGTGGCATGCGGTGCGCGACCTAGCCTTGGTGCAGATGCCGAAGCTGGTCGCCGGCTTGTAAAGAAGAGCCATTTATAGGTGAAGTTGGGTCTTCAGGCTAGACTTCACTTGTTTGTTGAAATGATTACGTCGACGATGAGCGGCGAGTTGCTCGGTGTTGACGGGATTCAAATAACAATGTGATGCGTTTTCTGAACAGTGTCAGTGTATGTCTGGTTAAAATGAGCAGCAGTGGAAAGACCAGAACCTTCTGTTCAGATCGATTGTTGGATTCCTGGGAAATGTGGCGGAATTCGTAGCTGATAGCGGTGTCGATGATTTGGTTGGGTGGTTGAGATCTTTCGGGACGACGCAGATCCCGGGGGCAGATCCCGGGGGTTCTGCGTCGCGGAAGCACAGTCAGCAAACTAAACCCTAGTCGCTTGATTGATTGGCCAATCAACATTGAGATGTGCGTTCCTGACAAGCCACATTTGGGAGGACGTAAGCGGTAAGGACGTAAGCGTGACCAGCGTTAAGTGTCCACCATTCCCCTCATTTTTCACGAGCCAATTTTAAGTTCACTTTTGGTGTAGTTGTCACCATCCGCAAATGGAAGCTTCGTACATCTCTCACCACAACACGCCCTCCTCAGGCCACCATTGCTAATGATTATCTTGTGGTGGGTCCAACAAAAACAGGTTTACCTCTCAAGTTAATCGCAGCTAAGCCAATGTTGCCTGGCTTTCACAGGCACCATCCTTAACCTTTTGAGGCGTTTCCTTTCTCCTCTGGCTTCTTCGCCTCCTGGCCAGACCGCACCCATGCAGCGGAGCCTTTTCAGCATGGCCTATCTAGAGATGTTCTGTCCGTCATTAACCTACAGCGACATTGATAACGATTGATGACACATCTAATCCGATTTGTTGCGCCTAATTGCCAGCAGACTTGGGCTTATTTTCCTTGTACTTAGGGGGGGACTTCAGATCTGCTTAAGATCTCAATCCAAGATGTGGACCACAGATCAATTGAATGGCAACTCAAACACAAAAACCACCGTTCCCAGCTGCCGCGCAGTAAGTTGTGAATGGTAGCAGGTGTGGATCAATTAATGACCGGAATATAGGGAACTGCAGATGAACCGTATAACCTTGACCATCCACACTGATTTCAGTCACGAACGTTACACCTCTGGGACCGCTCAAAGCTCGGTTGCGTGGGCGCCCAACTGTTCCGAAGGGATAAAGAAGAAACTAAAAGGAAGAGGGGGGTAAGGAACATTGCAGTGTACCCGCAAGTTACGAAGGCCAAGGTCATGGCTTGCGTCAAGGTTAATTAAAGTATACTTCAGCAAAATGATGACTCCGTGATGCAGCTGGGCGCATAGGACTCAGGCCACCAGCCATGGCCAGGCAAAGTTTTTCCCGTCGGCCCAGTTGTGGTAGCTGGGCGGCCACAGCCGGGCAAACTGGGCAGCTGCCCCCTCGAGCGAGGTGGTCTGGTACGAATTCAATACACACTTTTCCCAGCTGTCGGCAAGGTAGTCTAACACGACGCACACTACACCATAAACACGGCATAACTCTCCTATCTGTGTCTTCTTTTCTCCCTTCTGAACAGTTGGGTGCCCACGCGGCTAAGCTTTGAGCGGGCCCAAGGTGTAACGTCATTGACTCCTATCTGGATCTATTGCCGGATTATTCACGTTCCTGCACCCTTCACACAGGAGGGTGGCATGGCTGGACCATGGTACAGGTTGTGCATGGTAGCTGACAGAGATTATTTTAGAGTGCTTCAGCTACGATTCAGCTACATCACGGCCTGCGGCCGAAGGGGGCAGTTGCAGCAGAAATTGCTGCTCGGATTGCCCTATGTAGGCCTCTCGACGTTTGGTCCCCATTGTCCATGTGGTGGCAGCCCGGCGATCACCGAAAGGTGGTCTGGTGCACACTAAAATAAATGCTGGTAGCTGGAACTGAGCTCAGTCATTCCCCTACCAGCCCTGACCCACAAGTCCGAGCATTCAGCAGGGCCCAGCAGGTGTGCATCGTTCTAAACAAACGGCGCTCCGCCCCATCATGAGCACATTCGAAACTTTCACGAGCGGTGCCGCGCAAAGAAAGATATACCTCCCCCCCTCAGCAGCCATACATCCCGCAGCAATCACAGCCAACCCTCCGGTGGCACTCACTCCCCGCCCAGTAACAGCCACCCATAACAACTTTGCGTAGACAACGTATCTTTTGTGGAAGAACTTGTTTGTGGAAGATCAACATGCTTTCTTTTCTTTCCTCTTGTGCCTTCTCCCTTGACTTTCGCACCTGACTCCATGTTTGCCGACGTGGCCGAGCTTTATTTAATCAGGGCCCAGAGGTGTAACGTCAATCAAAAACCGTATCTAGCATCAAACCCGTTTCAGCCCACCGGCCTGCTTTGCTACAACCACCCGGCCTGCTCGGTGTAGACCTTGCTTGGCTTCCGCCAGCACATCCATGAACACCGCGGCGAACGTCATGCAGAAGAGCCACGTCAGCATCCAGTCATTCACCGCCGCCCGCAGCAAGCCCAGCCAGCCTGCTTTGCTACAACCACCCGGCCTGCTTTGCTACAACCACCCGGCTTGCTTGGCGTAGACCTTCGCATCCGCCAGCGCATCCATGAACACAGCGGCGAACGTCATGCAAGTGAGCACGAAGAGCAGCGTCAGCATCCAGTTCTTCCCCGCTGCCCGCAGCAGGCCGGCCAGCCGGTTGCCCCCGTCGACCTTGCTCGCAGCTAGGGCAGCGGCGGCGGCGGCGGCAGATCCGGGCGCACCTCCTCGCTTCCCCTAGGTGGTAGGGGGACAGGAGGACACAGCTTGCAAAAACATCACGATTCGTGAACACAATTTATATTTCCGGCTTCAAGCTGATGTTTGGTTTTACCCATCCTGGTTTACCTTCCTAGCCACCCCGGGCTGACGGACAGCGCCTTCCTCTCCCTCCTCCCCCACGTCCACGTCCACGTCGCTGTCCTCCTCCTCCTCCTCCTCCTCCTCTTCCCCCTCTTCCGGCAGAACATCGTCCAGGTCCACGAAGTTGTACAAGTCAACAGCTTGCATCACCAGTGTAGACTGACGGGATGGGAGGGGGGGGCATGCAGACAATAAATTATACAATGGGGAGGGGGGGGCATGCAGTTGAGTGCAGGGCTCTTCAGCTACAATTCAGCTACATCATAGTCAACCGTACACCTCACCAATGTGGACTGAGAGGAGTCAGAAAGTACGCAAGGGGCAGCGCTCATAAAAAAAACGACTGTTGCTCAACTCCCTGTGTCACCAGCGTGGACTGTGAGGCCTCTGGCAGCACACAGAGGGCAGCCCGCATCACCGGTAGCACCCAGGGGGCAGCCCACATCACCGGTAGCACCCAGGGGGCAGCCCACATCACCGGTAGCACACAGGGGGCAGCCCACATCACCGGTAGCACCCAGGGGGCAGCCCACATCACCGGTAGCACCCAGGGGGCAGCCCACATCACCGGTAGCACACAGGGGGCAGCCCACATCACTGGTAGCACCCATGGGGCAGCCCACATCACCGGTAGCACCCATGGGGCAGCCCACATCACCGGTAGCACCCATGGGGCAGCCCACATCACCGGTAGCACACAGGGGGCAGCCCACATCACCGGTAGCACCCAGGGGGCAGCCCACATCACCGGTAGCACACAGGGGGCAGCCCACATCACCGGTAGCACCCAGGGGGCAGCCCACATCACCGGTAGCACCCAGGGGGCAGCCCACATCACCGGTAGCACCCAGGGGGCAGCCCACATCACTGGTAGCACCCAGGGGGCAGCCCACATCACCGGTAGCACCCATGGGGCAGCCCACATCACCGGTAGCACCCAGGGGGCAGCCCACATCACCGGTAGCACCCAGGGGGCAGCCCACATCACCGGTAGCACCCAGGGGGCAGCCCACATCACTGGTAGCACCCATGGGGCAGCCCACATCACCGGTAGCACTCATGGGGCAGCCCACATCACCGGTAGCACCCAGGGGGCAGCGTCGGTTGACCCCGGGGGCAGCGCTGGCCGCACCCAGGGGGCGGCGCACATCAAAAACAAAACATTGGACTGTAGCTCAACTGCCCGCATCACCCTGTGTGAACTGTTGCATATTGTTGTTACGAATAACGCCTGCCCTCTCTCCCCCCACCTCAGTGAGCCCCTGATGACCCTCTCAGACCCCCCCCTCCTCCCTCCCCCCCCCCTCCCTTCCCCCCGTGGTCCCCTCCCCCCCCCCACCTGGACATCGTGTATGCCGCCTCCAAGCGGACCGCCTCCATCCGAGCCCCTGCTGATCCTGTCCGCCCCCCCCCCCCGTCCCTTCTGTCGGTGGTCCCCTCCTCCACCCCCCCACCTGGACATCGTTTATAAATGCCGCCTCCATGCGGACCGCCACCATCTGGGGCTGAGACCCCTGCCCGACAATGTTGAACGCTTGCTTCAAAGCACCTGCCCATGGAGGAAACCACACAACCTTTCAGGATTCTAGGGTATGAACCTCAGGGTCCTAGGGTATGAACCTCAGGGTCCTAGGGTATGAATCTCAGGGTCCTAGGGTATGAACCTTAGGGTCCTAGGGTGTGAACCTCAGGGTGCTAGGGTATGAACCTCAGGGTCCTAGGGTATGAATCTCAGGGTCCTAGGGTATGAACCTCAGGGTGCTAGGGTATGAACCTCAGGGTCGTAGGGTATGAACCTCAGGGTGCTAGGGTATGAACCTCAGGGTGCTAGGGTATGAACCTCAGGGTCCTAGGGTATGAACCTCAGGGTCCTAGGGTATGAACCTCAGGGTCCTAGGGTATGAACCTCAGGGTGCTAGGGTATGGACCTCAGGGTGCTGGGGTATGAACCTCAGGGTGCTAGGGTATGAACCTCAGGGTCCTAGGGTATGAACCTCAGGGTCCTAGGGTATGGACCTCAGGGTCCTAGGGTATGAACCTCAGGGTCCTAGGGTATGAACCTCAGGGTCCTAGGGTATGGACCTCAGGCTTTATACCACACCTCCCTGTCCCAGAAATTCGGAAGTACATGGGCCCTTTCGCACAAGAGAGCTGGAAGTACGAGTTGAAAGTTCAAGGGCCCTTTCGCACAAGAGAGCAGGAAGTACGAGTTGGAAGTACGAGAATCACGAGGGTGAACGATTTAGTGTATCAATGCTTTTAACCATCATCTGGGCCGAGGCCCCGAACTTCAAAAACGAGCGCCTACTCAGGAGCGCCTGCACACAAAGTGATCAGCATCATGGTTAGAGATCCAGCCCTGAACCCTTAAGGCAGTGCATGCGTTAGCCTATACTCCTTTCCCCCTTAACCCTTAAACCCTTAACCCTTGAGATAGTGCATGAGGTAGCATGTGCTCCTTTTCCCCTGAACCCTGTAACCCCAAACCCTTGATATAGTGCATAAGGTAGCTTGTGCTCCTTTTCCCCTGAACCCTTAAACCCTAAACCCTTGAGATAGTGCATGAGGTAGCCTGTACACCTTTCCCCCTGAACCCTTAAATCCTAAACCCTTGAGATAGTGCATGAGGTGGCCTGAGCTTCTTTCCCCCTGAACCCTTAAACCCCGAACCCTTGAGATAGTGCATGAGGTAGCCTGTGCTCCTTTTCCCCTCAACCCTTAAACCCTGAACCCTTGAGATAGTGCATGAGGTAGCCAGTGCTCCTTTTCCCCTGAACCCTTAAACCCCGAACCCTTGACATAGTGCATGAGGTAGCCAGTGCTCCTTTTTCGTGGCTGAGAGCATGCAGGAGGAAAACTGTGCTCGTTTCTTGCGCCTTTCAGAACGAGGGAGAAAACATGTGCGGCTATTTTTGTGGCTCAGAGAATGCTGTGTGTGTGGGGGGGGGGGGCTGCTACTTTCTTGTCTCTCAGCAACTGTTGAAGAACACAACGAACCCTCACTTGTCCCAAACACAGAAAATAGCCAGAGCTGTGCCGATTATGGTCTTTCCGGTACCGGTAGCTGAATTTGGTAGCTGAGTTTCAGTTAACGTAATTTCAAGGCGACTTCAGCTCCTCTAAGGGACCGTAATCACCTGCACGGTTTCGGAATTACGGCGCAATTGAACAGCCAATAACGAAACTCTATCAAAACGGATGGACCACCCCATACCTTTCAAAAAATGGCACAACTGTTTCGCCAACACTGAGCCTAAGGTGTTTGTTTGTCTACTTTCTGGAGGGGGGGCCGGTGATCAGGCTGGAAAATTTGTCTAGTTTCACGACGTGTACGCGGATTTCCTCAAACCCTAAACCCTTGTCCTTCATGAGAAAACAGCTAAAAGCCCTACGTTCCAGGTGGACACACTAATTCCAATCACCCGCCCCCACACCTGCCCTTCCAGGTGGACACACTAATTCCAATCACCCGCCCCCACACCTGCCCTTCCAGATGGACACACTCATTCCACCCGCCCCCACACCTGCCCTTCCAGGTGGACACACTAATTCCACCCGCCCCCACACCTGCCCTTCCAGGTGGACACACTAATTCCAATCACCCGCCCCCACACCTGCCCTTCCAGGTGGACACACTAATTCCAATCACCCGCCCCCACACCTGCCCTTCCAGGTGGACACACTAATTCCACCCGCCCCCACACCTGCCCTTCCAGGTGGACACACTAATTCCAATCACCCGCCCCCACACCTGCCCTTCCAGGTGGACACTAATTCCACCCGCCCCCACACCTGCCCTTCCAGGTGGTCACACTAATTCCACCCGCCCCCACACCTGCCCTTCCAGGTGGACACACTAATTCCACCGGCCCCCACACCTGCCCTTCCAGGTGGACACACTAATTCCACCCGCCCCCACACCTGCCCTTCCAGGTGGACACACTAATTCCACCCGCCCCCACACCTGCCCTTCCAGGTGGTCACACTAATTCCACCGGCCCCCACACCTGCCCTTCCAGGTGGACACACTAATTCCACCGGCCCCCACACCTGCCCTTCCAGGTGGTCACACTAATTCCACCCGCCCCCACACCTGCCCTTCCAGGTGGACACACTAATTCCACCCGCCCCCACACCTGCCCTTCCAGGTGGTCACACTAATTCCACCGGCCCCCACACCTGCCCTTCCAGGTGGACACACTAATTCCACCGGCCCCCACACCTGCCCTTCCAGGTGGACACACTAATTCCACCCGCCCCCACACCTGCCCTTCCAGGTGGTCACACTTATTCCACCGGCCCCCACACCTGCCCTTCCAGGTGGACACACTAATTCCCTGAACCCTCACCCTTCATGAAGAGTGCAAAGAAGGTGGCTGCTGGCCGTGTCTTCCCGTCGCTTCCTGTGCGGACCGACAAGTCCTTGCCCTCCAACCACTCCGGTGGCCCACCATAAGCTGGCACATCACTCGACTGCAGACCCGACAGTCGGCGTATGGAGATGTCCACGCAGCTAAAAATGTACCTGTCAAGCGGAAGGGAGGGGAGCATGAGGGAGGGAGGGAGGGAGGGAGGCATGAGAGTGGAGGAGTGGGGGAGGGAGGGTGGGAAGGCCACATCTCTCGACTGATGGCCCGACAGCCGGCGTATGGAGATGTTGACACAGCTGAAGATGTACCTGTCAAGCGGAAGGGAGGGGAGCATGAGGGTGGGAGGGAGGGAGAGGGGGGCAGGGAGGTATGAGAGTGGAGGAGTGGGGGAGGGAGGGTGGGAAGGGCACATCTCTCGACTGATGGCCCGACAGCCGGCGTATTGAGATGTTGATACAGCTGAAGATGTACCTGTCAAGCGGAAGGGAGGGGAGCATGAGGGTGGGAGGCAGAGAGAGGGGGGCAGGGAGGTATGAGAGTGGAGGAGTGGGGGAGGGAGGGTGGGAAGGGCACATCTCTCGACTGATGGCCCGACAGCCGGCGTATTGAGATGTTGATACAGCTGAAGATGTACCTGTCAAGCGGAAGGGAGGGGAGCATGAGGGTGGGAGGCAGAGAGAGGGGGGCAGGGAGGTATGAGAGTGGAGGAGTGGGGGACAGGAAGGACAGCGGTATGGTATGGGAGGGATGGGTCACATTAACGCACTAAGCAGCTGACCATGTTAGTGCCAAGTGGGATGCAGGTGGTAAGAGTGGAGGGAGGGAGTTGAAGATGGGGGGGGGGGGGTCCTTAACCTGCACACCCTGCGTCACAGGGCGCGTATTTTCCTTCTTATGCTGGGATTGGCCTCTGATCCAGGTTCATCTGATGGGGATGGGGTGTTGGGGTGACTTGTTTTTACTGAGGAAGATTGGGGGTGCTATATCCCATCTCCAGCCCCCTGCCCCCCCCCCACGCACCCTAAACCCTAAACCCTTCCCCCCTGCACCATAAATTCTAAATCTTCCTCCCGCACCCTAAACCCTACCCCCCCCCCCACCCTAAACCCTGCCTCCCCCCCCCGCACCGTAAACCCTCAATTCAGGGGCACTTGGGGTGTGCTTGCCCAGGTCTGCTGATCTGCATGTGAGGCCATGCTTGGGTGCAGTGGCATTTGACACTTAACCCTGCAACCTGAACTAGGCCGTACCGCTTGCGAAGTACCGCATTGCTGAAGTACGGGTTGCCTGGCCTGAAGTGCAGCTCCACTGCTTAGGCAAGAGAGGATGGGTGGGGGCAAGTAGGTGATGACGAGGGGAGGGGGGGGCGGTAATTTTGTGATGACGGGGGGAGGGGGGTGATGGGAGGGGGGCAATTAGAGATAGGGGTGGTTGGGTGAGAGAGGGATTGATTAAGTGAATTGAGGGGAGAGGGTGGACACGACGGATTCAGTTTCCAGGGAGGGCAGGGGGCAAGGAGGGGGGAGGAGAGGGGACAGGAGAGGGTGGGGGGGGGGGGCAGCACTTGGTTACCACAGACAGATGAGGGGAATAGATGGGGGGGGGGGGGCGTCGGGCAAGAAGTGAAGCTGTACCACAAAAACAGATAGGCGGGCTTCAAGCTTAGCAAGGTAGCACGATACGGCACAGGTTTAGCCAGATTGGGCTACCATGAAGTTTAGTTTGTGGTTCGGGGTTTCGAGATAGAGCTGATAGATGATATTAGATGGCTTTTCAAAACCCTCGGTATGGAGAAGAGATCCTTTCCGTCATTGAATACAAAACGGGTTGGGCTTCATTATAAGGCGAGAGGTCGCCGCGCCCCCGGCGGGTTCTCCATTAGGCCCAGCAGCTTAAACACAAATTAAATCATGAGTCACCCCAGCACCAATCGCTAATTGGGCACATCGTTACCCTGCCAAGCACTGCTGCGTTCTTTCTGTACTTCGCCTTGCACCTTTACACTCCCCGCTCAGTTGGAACAATGAGTCAGTGCTGTGCCAATTACCCCGTCTTCGTAGTGTTACCGCAATTTCAAATTTCAAGGGTTCTCAGCTACTTTTCTCAACTCATAGAAAGATTTCGTGTAGATCAGAACTTCCCCCGACGTATCTTATTCGGTACCGTACGGGACACTTACCGGTATTACATGCACGATTTCTAAAGTACGGCAAAATTGCACAGCACTGGTTGGAAACAACCGGTATCTTTCTTTTTTGAAACAACCACAACAGTGCACACAAATCGAACAGTGCTCTCAGATCCACACTTTCGTGTCGTCGTAGCTAAGTTAGCGCAATAACCACTCACAGCCTTTTTCATAAAGGCCAGACAGAGCAAACCGGAGGGAAACCTGCGGCACTTACGTGTTGCGTGGCGCGTCGGATCCTCGGCGCACGGCATGGGTCGGTCAAAGTCCCACAGGAACCGAACGTCCGTCAGATACGACAGCGCCCTCTCGTCCCGCTGGTGCACGCAGTCGATACTGCAGTCCAGCCCCCTGAGCGCCCGCAGCCAGAAATTAGGCACGAGGACACCAGCCTTAGCATCTGTGAGCAGGGGAGGAGAGGTGCAGGGCTTCATGCATTAGGCAGGTGGGCCAGCGACCTCATGTCCCACAGGTGCACGCAGCCGATACTGCAGTCCAGCCCCCTGAGCGCCCGCAGCCAGAAATTGGGCAGGAGGACTCCAGCCTTTGCATCTGGGGAGCAGAGGAGGAGAGGTGCAGGGCTTCATGCATTAGGCAGGTGGGCCAGCGACCTCTCAAGCCCGGTCGGTACCCTAAATCATGAACGATACCCTCCCATGCATATAATTTCCTGACTGGGGCTCACCAGGTGCCTGCAGCTTCCTCCTAAAAACGCCCCCCCCCCCCCACACACATATAACCCCCCACCCCTTGCTGCATATACCCCCCTACAGTCATACCCGGTGCCAAGATCTCCCTCCTGGAGTCGGGCAGCGCTTCAAGCTGTGCTTCACCCTCAGCTAGCGCCTGCCACTTGATCTACCCTCCCCCTCCCAGCCCCACTTTGACCTGGTACCAAGATCTTCCTCCTCGCGTCCAGCAGCTCCTGAAGCTGTGCTTCTCCATCAGCTAGCGCCTGCCACTTGATCCGCTTGAACTCAAGCATGAGGGCGTCCAACTCGGCTTGCAAGCTCTGCAGGTGCATGAGGCGGGCGAGAAAAGCATGTGAATCAGGCATTCGAAACCAAGGATGAGAGCGATTAACTTGGCTTGCAAGCTCTAACTTCGACGTTTGGATTACCGGTACATAATGCCGGTGGTATCTTCCTGCCCTCCTCACACAGGAGGTTGGCATGGCTGCACCATGGTCCCGGCTGTGCATGGTAGCCGGAATTGAGCTTGCTCATCCCTTACCAGCCACTCGCGGCCGAGCAGGGCCCAGCAGGGCCCAGCGGGTATGCACCGTTCTGAACGCAGGTGCTGTGGAGTGTAGACGTACCTCCCTTGTAATTTCAGTTGTCAATAATGAGTGAGGGGCACATTCAAACAACCTGTATTTATCTCCGTCGCCAGCTTCCAGCCTGGAATCAAGAGTTTTGTCCCGCTCCTTTTGTCCCGAGGGCAGGCATCTCAAAAGCAAAAGAAAATGGATACCGAAAATATTCAAAGCCAGAGGTAGGGAATTCAAACCTACATTCACAGCATAACTCCCAAGCCCTGCGCGATAGGGAGAGACAGGCAGCTATCAGCCTTTCAATTTCGGTTTGGATTTTCGTTTAAAGATAAAAACGCATGTTGCAGCTTCTGCCAGGCCACAGACCGCCAACACGACACCTAAGGTAAGAGTTTTCGGCATTTGACGACTCTGCCCGGCTGTCCCCAAGGGGGTCTGGTGCACACTGGCAGAACCATTGCTCACCTTGAGAGCATGGGCAACAAGCTGCGAGTGTGGCGGATGGGACGACTCACCGCCCGGCGGATCCCGGAAGTCCCCAATGCAGTCTAGCACTATGGAAATCATTTTCTGGAGCTGGCCACATGCAGACAGGACCATGCCAATGCTACTAGACCACCCCGGTGGCAATAAAGTGGTTGAGGGTGGTTGGGTATGGTGCACACGGGCGGAACCATTGCTCACCTTGAGAGCATGGGCAACAAGCTGCAAGTGGGGCAAGAGGGATGACACACCGTCCAGCATTCCACACGTCAGTGGTGCACACTGACTGGCAGAACCGCTGCTCACCTTGAGCGCATGGGCAACAAGCTGAGAGTGGGGCGGCAGGGATGACACGTCGCCGCCCTGGCCACCGGACCTGCGCACAACCGGAGAGGGAGGGAGGGCATAAGTTGTGTCACATAATTCATTATTTCTAATATAAAGCATCGTAGGGTTCCGTTTTGCCTCTCATTAAAGCTTATCTATGTCAAGGAAGAGCTTACAAAATATAAGAGGCATAAGGCAGCTCTCCTCTTCCTCCTCCTCCTCCTCTCTATTACCTACCACCACCCAAGCAGAGCGCAGTCCACGGCTCCACACCCACACCTCCATGGAACGTCATCCCGTCTCACCTGCTGACTAGCTCATAACCCTCTTCCTCCTCCTCCTCCTCCTCCTTCACTCCGTAACGTACCTCCACCCAAACGGGAAAGTATCCCTGTTTGCGGTACAACATCCCATCTTACCTGCTGACTAGCTCATAGCCCTCCCCCCTCGTTCCTCCTCCTCCACCTCCTCTTCCTCCTCTCCGTTACCTACATCGACCCAGGCGAAGCCCTGTCCCTGTCCACGGTACAACATCCCGTCTTACCTGCTGACTAGCTCGTCCCCCTCCTCTTCCTCGTCCCCCTCCCCTCCCTCCTCTTCCTTAACCTCTCCATAATCTTCCTCAACCCAAGCAAAGCTCTGTCCATGATACAAAATCCCGTCTCACCTGCTGACCAGCTCATAACCTTCCTCCTCCTCGTCGTCCTCCCCGTCTACGGAGGCCGACATACCCTGTCGTGAGGGCGCAGATAGGGCGCATATTTCCAGGAGATGGATCAAACACGTGTCTTGTCAAAAGATTACGTATGAGTCTCATATTGAGCTTCTTATGCCCTGTCATGAGGGTGCAGAAAGGAGCGCATCTGATCAGGAGATCCAAAACATCACAAGGACAAATGTGTGTTTAATATTAAGTATCCCCCCCTGTCGGGAGGGCGCAGTACATGGCGCAGTACATGGCGCAGTCCAATATGCAGTACACGGCGCAGTACATGGCGCAGTACAGGGCACATCTTTTCAGGAGATTTATAAAACATGTGTTGACACAAAGTTGAGACAGGTGTCTCATAGCAAGGATAGAGTGTGTGTCTCGTATTGAGCTCCTTATGCCCTGCACCTACCACCATGGCATGCGTAGCGGTGTAGCGCATGAGGACAATATGCGCTTTGTCTCCCGTGATGGTCATGGGCAGGGGTCTCTGGCACACCTTACCTCTATATAAACACCTCCCCCCCCACACACACCTGCATCGGACCCTCCAGGAACAGATGCAGCGCTCACAGGGCAACCGTTTTGATCAGCGCCTGTATCAGGCCCCCGCACCCCTATCTTCACCTCCCCCCCCCACACACCTGCATCGGACCCTACGGGTACAGATGCAGCGCTCACAGGGCAACCGTTTGATCAGCGCCTGTATCAGGCCCCCGCACCCCTATCTTCACCTCCCCCCCCCACACACCTGCATCGGACCCTACGGGTACAGATGCAGCGCTCACAGGGCAACCGTTTTGATCAGCGCCTGTATCAGGCCCCCGCACCCCTATCTTCACCTCCCCCCCCCACACACCTGCATCGGACCCTCCAGGAACAGATGCACCGCTCGTGGGACGACCTGTTTGATCAGCGCCTGCAACAGGTCCCCACTTTGCTTCGCTCGCGCTCCGCTGGCGCCGTCGCCCGCACCATCGCACGCGCCGTCCTCATCCTCAGCGGCCCGTGAGCCGTCGACTTCAAACATGTCCTCCTCCTCCTCCTCCTCCTCATCCAGCGCAGTGGGGTCAATAGCCTGTTCACCGGGAGGGGACAGGGAAAGGGAGCATGCGGTAAAGGAAGGGGGACGAGGAGGGGACAGGGAACAAGCCGTAATATCCATTCGCCTCTTCTACCTCCTTCCCTCCTGCTCGTCGTCGTCCAGCTACAGGTCAATAGCCTGTTCACCAGGAGGGGACAGGGAAAGGGAGCATGCGGTAAAGGAAGGGGGACGAGGAGGGGACAGGGAACAAGCTGTAATATCCATTCGCCTCTTCTACCTCCTTCCCTCCTGCTCGTCGTCGTCCAGCTACAGGTCAATAGCCTGTTCACCAGGAGGGGACAGGGAAAGGGAGCATGCGGTAAAGGAAGGGGGACAAGGAGGGGACAGGGAACAAGCCGTAATATCCATTCGCCTCTTCTACCTCCTTCCCTCCTGCTCGTCGTCGTCCAGCTACAGGTCAATAGCCTGTTCACCAGGAGGGGACAGGGAAAGGGAACATGCGGTAAAGGAAGGGGGACGAGGAGGGGACAGGGAACAAGCTGTAATATCCATTCGCCTCTTCTACCTCCTTCCCTCCTGCTCGTCGTCGTCCAGCTACAGGTCAATAGCCTGTTCACCAGGAGGGGACAGGGAAAGGGAGCATGCGGTAAAGGAAGGGGGACGAGGAGGGGACAGGGAACAGGCCGTAATATCCATTCGCCTCTTCAACCTCCTCCTCCTCCTCGTCGTCCAGCTGCTGGGTCGGTGGCCTGATTACCAGGAAGGACAGGGAAAGGGAGCATGCAGTATAGGAAGGGGAATGAGGAGGGGACGGGGAACAAGCCGTAATATCCATTCGCCTCTTCAACCTCCTCCTCCTCCTCGTCGTCCAGCTGCTGGGTCGGTGGCCTGATTACCAGGAAGGACAGGGAAAGGGAGCATGCGGTAAAGGAAGGGGGACAAGGAGGGGACAGGGAACAAGCTGTAATATCCATTCGCCTCTTCTACCTCCTTCCCTCCTGCTCGTCATATCCCTGCTGGGTCAATATCCTGTTCACCGGCAAGACAGGCTCAGATCCAATGCTACTAAGAAGGTACGTGTGTATGACACTTGCTATCTTCTATGATGAGAGGCAGACGAGGAGCTATTTTTAAGGGGAAGGGGGGACAGGGAAGCAGGAAAGAAAGGAGGACGGGGAGGGGCGAGGGGGAACAGGCCGTAACGTTCATTAGCCTCTTCTACCTCCTCCTCCTCCTCTTCTTCATCATCATTATCCAGCGCATTGGGGCCAGTGGCAGGCTCACCAGGAGGGGACTGGGAACGGGAACAAGCAAAACAGCGAACAGCTTTCATGCCATCCACGTCAGCACCTTCATCCAGGGCTCCACTCCCAGCCTTACACCCTACATGTACACATCAGCTCCACACCCAAGCTCTACCCTCAACCTTCATGCCCAAGGTCCACACCAAATTTAACACCCAAGCCCCACACCCAAACTTCACACCCAAGGTCCACACCCAAACTTCACACATTAGCTCCAGTGCTCCACACCCAAGCTCCACACCTTACTCCTGCCGGCGGCTGGTGACACCATAGGCATGAAGAAGCGGAAGAACGGCGGGCAGGGCTTGATTCGCTTGCGAGGAGCCTCCTCCACCTGTTCCTGGTCCCACACTTGGCCACACACCCACCCGACCTTCAAACCCAAGCTCCACACCTTACTCCTGCCGGCGGCTGGTGACACCATAGGCATAAAAAAGTGGAAGAACGACGGGCAGGGCTTGAATCGCTTGCGAGGAGCCTCCTCCACCTGCTCCTGGTCCCACACTTCGCCACACACCCACCCGACCTTCACACCCAAGCTCCACACCTTACTCCTTCCGGCGGCTGGTGACACCATAGGCATGAAGAAGCGGAAGAACGACGGGCAGGGCTTGAATCGCTTGCGAGGAGCCTCCTCCACCTGCTCCTGGTCCGCTTCCTCCCGGCTGGCTGCCGCCCCCTTGCTGCCCGAGGCCCGGCCACCTTTCTTGCCCTTCGCCTTGGCCTGAGAAGTTTGCATAAATGTTTGCAACGTTTCAGCTGTAATCCAGGGTGATTCAGCGACATTTCAGCTACAATGGGTAATTCAGCTACAATTCAGCCACATTGGGCGAGTCAGCTACAATTCAGGTACATCATGACCTGTAGCCAGGAGGGCTGGTGCAGCAAGCCCTGCTGCTCGGGCAATCGCTGTCCGCTGTTCATTGCTTGGTAGCCTTCAGCCCAGTGGTGGCAGGCAAGCGGCTGCTGTAGGTGTAGAACGGTGCATACCCGCTGGGCCCTGTTAAAAGCTTGTTGGCCATGTGGGGCTGGCTGTTGTAGGTGATTATAATGGGCAAACTACAAAAAGCACAACCTACACAAAGAGGTTCCCTCATTTGTGTTCCTTGTCAATTAAGGGTGAGGGATTCATCCAAGTCGAGAATGCTATCTACCAGTAGTCAATCTTCCAGAAACGGAGAGGTGCTGTTTTTTGCCCTGAGGCGAGCCCCAAAGAAATAATTCATACCGGAGGGAAGGCAACTCAAATCTACAGCACAGTCGCAAGATACAAAAACATTGACCAGATCCACTTCACCGACCCTCTTCCTAGCTCCACCCCGCAGCTCGGTTCGTGTTTATTCGATGTAGGCGCGGCCACCTTGAGCTGGCCTCCCCTTGGCCAAGAGAGGCCCAGCGAGGATTGCACCTGGAGCCACCCCTGGGCGGCTCCATCCCTTTTCTTGACCCCCCTGAGCAGCTGGTCGCACCCATCCTTCCACATGAAGTCATTGCCCCCCCCACCTTCTCCACCCACCTTCTTCCCCGCTCCGCCCCTTTTCTCCACCCACCTTCTTCCCCGCTCCGCCCCTTATCTCCACCCACCTTCTTCCCCGCACCGCCTCTTTTCTTGATCTCCCTGAGCAGCAAGTTGCACCCATCCTTCCACATGAAGTCGGTGGCCTCCTCTCGAATATCCACCACAGAGCCATCCGGCCCGTACTCGACATACACACCTCGGCGCAGCACCTGTCAGACATGAGCAGATAAACAAGGTATGCGTCACTAATTCCAATGCAGCATTACTGGTAAGCAAGAATTACAGAGCCATTAGGCCTGTTCTCGACATACACACCTCCGCGCAGCACCTGTCAGACATGAGCAGATAAACAAGGTATGCGTCACTAATTCCTATGCAGCATTACTGGTAAGTAAGAATTACAGAGCCATCAGGCCTGTACTCGACATACACACCTCGGCGCAGCACCTGTCAGACATGAGCAGATAAACAAGGTATGCATCACTAATTCCTATGCAGCATTACTGGTAAGTAAGAATTACAGAGCCATCAGGCCTGTACTCGACATACACACCTCGGCGCAGCACCTGTCAGACATGAGCAGATAAACAAGGTATGCGTCACTAATTCCTATGCAGCATTACTGGTAAGTAAGAATTACAGAGCCATCAGGCCTGTACTCGACATACACACCTCGGCGCAGCACCTGTCAGACATGAGCAGATAAACAAGGTATGCGTCACTAATTCCTATGCAGCATTACTGGTAAGTAAGAATTACAGAGCCATCAGGCCTGTACTCGACATACACACCTCGGCGCAGCACCTGTCAGACATGAGCAGATAAACAAGGGATTCCATGAGCAGGTTAACAAATTACACGGCATTTGGCAGGAATACGTTTTGTATTCAGCATGAATGCTTAAGCGGCATTCAGCAGGCTTCCCATGCGGCAGTTCCAGCATGAATTCCAGAGCCACCAGCCCCTTCTGCCACAGTCATACCTCGGCGCAGCACCTGCCAGCCGTACACAGATGAACGCCGAACGCGGCATTCAACACAGTTCTGATTGGGCATTTAACACCAATAT
Organism: Limnomonas spitsbergensis; assembly: GCA_037349105.1. Taxonomy (NCBI): domain Eukaryota; kingdom Viridiplantae; phylum Chlorophyta; class Chlorophyceae; order Chlamydomonadales; genus Limnomonas; species Limnomonas spitsbergensis. Next base: position 440,515 of record JAYJMM010000094.1, on the reverse strand, counting down.
GATGTCGCATTCAGCAGGCTTCAACCCAATCCACCACACACACAACTTGGCACAACAACTGCAAATATAGCCACTCAAAAGTAAACAAGGAGTCAGCACAGCAACTGTGAACATAGCCATGCGAAAGTAAACAAGGAGTCAGCACAGCAACTGTGAACACAGCCATGCGAAAGTAAACAAGGAGTCAGCACAGCAACTGTGAACACAGCCATGCAAAAGTAAACAAGGAGTCAGCACAGCAACTGTGAACATAGCCATGCAAAAGTAAACAAGGAGTCAGCACAGCAACTGTGAACACAGCCATGCGAAAGTAAACAAGGAGTCAGCACAGCAACTGTGAACACAGCCATGCAAAAGTAAACAAGGAGTCAGCACAGCAACTGTGAACATAGCCATGCAAAAGTAAACAAGGAGTCAGCACAGCAACTGTGAACACAGCCATGCAAAAGTAAACAAGGAGTCAGCACAGCAACTGTGAACACAGCCATGCAAAAGTAAACAAGGAGTCAGCACAGCAACTGTGAACACAGCCATGCAAAAGTAAACAAGGAGTCAGCACAGCAACTGTGAACACAGCCATGCAAAAGTAAACAAGCAATGCGGCATGTAGCACTTGCTCCAGAGCCATCAACTCCATCCGCCACGTGCACACCTCTGCGCAACACAGGCCCCCAGATTCATACAGAATAATCAAGATTTGCGGCACTCAGCATGAGCCACAAAGCAGTCGACCCATCGCCACGGGCACACATCAACACAGCGCTTGTGCACACAGCCATACAAGCTTACGGGGAAGGCCCTGCATGGCATGTCGACTTAATCGACTTAACATTCCTGTACCTTCATCTAAATGAAAGGGATGTTGATCTTGTATATTTTCCAGGAAGTGGAGCTCAACGAGTGGGCCCTGCACACCCTTCTGGGCAAATTATCGAGCAAAACTCTAAATTTCTGACTGGAAACTGGCGTCGTCGACAATCAATACTTAATATAGTTATGGATCCCTCAACCCCAAACAACGTTAATGATGAGGGAAGGTACAGCAAATCTACGGTAAATCAACTGCACAAACCTGTGGACCGGTACCACACCTTATTTTCAAATACAGGATTTTCCAGGAAGTGTAACTCGATGAGTGAGCCCCGCACAGGCTTCTTTACCGTAAATCGACAAAATCAACTGATTACTTAAACCTGTGGACCGGTACCACACCTTGTTTTCAAAAAAAGGATTCTCCAGGAAGTGGAACTCGATCAGTGAGCCACGTGCGCCCTTGTTGTAGCGCACGTCGATCAAGTACTCGAGGGCCTGCCTGTCACGCTTGGTGATGGCCTCGGCTGCCAGGTCCTGCGGGCAAGGGGGGGTGACAATTTGAATTCAAATTCAAATTATACACCTAGCCAATGCGTGAGTTTAGTCTAAAGGGTTGTCAGATGTGAAATGTGTGAACTTTTCATCTTGCCATGACCTGCATGAGCAGGGCATTGAGCCAGAAGTAGAGCAGGCCCCTGTCTTTCCTGTTGCTACCTGTGTTAGGGCGTGTGTTAAAAAGGTGATCTGGTACGTGGTAAAAAGACAGCACTGATACTCGAGGATTTACCACAACCTGCCTGAGCAGAGGATTGAGTCAGACGTAGAGCAGGCACTTGCCTGCCCTGCTGCCGCCGGCCAGTGCTTCCCTGTGCGTCACTCAGCTACAAGTCAGCTACATTTCAGCCACTGGCCGGAGGCCCCATGCTTGGCCAGCCTTGCTGCTTTGATTACCAGTTGCAGGCCGGCCCAGGGGTTGGTCCTAATTGGGCCATTGGCAGCCGCTGGGCGGCTTGCCGTAGTAGAATTCGCTGCAGTTAAAAGAAGCGCCGATTCTGGTGTTGGGGGTGTGGAACCAACAGGCTTTTGGAGCGTGTTGAAAATAACACAACGCGCCGGCGCACTAAGGCTTGCCCCCACCTGGCTGCGGAGGGCATTGAGCCAGAAGAAGGGCAGGCCCTTGCCCTCCCTGCTACTACCCGTGTTAATGTATGGGGCCAAAAGACAATTCTGGTACGTGGTGAAAAGAACAAGACAGCACCAACACTCTAGGTTCCGCCCACCTGGCTGAGCAGGGCGTTGAGCCAAAAGTAGGGCAGGCCCTTTCCCTTGTTGTCAGAGGCACGGGGCCCTGTGTATCCTTCGAGCTCGGCCTCCGTGGGCTCGCTCTTCCCAGATACAAGCTCGTACCTGTGGGGGGGGAGTTAGGAGCAACAAACGCGAGGCAATGTTTATTTTTGCATCTACGAGCCCCGCAGCTGCCACGGTCTGATTGTGCCCATGTCTTGACCGGCCTGCATGCCCTGGCCCAAGCGCATGGGACCTCCATGACTCCATGGGGTGGCTAAAATTTAGCCAATACACGGAAGACAAACACTGATTTGATGAACAGGAGGGCAGCAACGATGGATGCTAGCGCGTATGTGTTAGAGAGATGTGGATGGGGTTAAAAGGAATGAGTCGAGGAGCGGCTTTTTAAATGTTTTAAAGCGCAGATAATCCCCATGCGGGTTCCCGGGGGGCATCCGTTGCCGTGCACTATATCTTATTTTCCAAATGGGAAGAGCAAGGGGGCTGGTTTTCTGCTTTGAATTTGCGTGACTTCTCAATTCCTCTCTCATGGCACTGTTAGGGCTTTCCGCACCATCGTGTCCAGCCTCGTGTCCCTCCCTAGTCCTGGTTGGGGCGCCCACCTTCGTTGCAGCAGGGGCTCCCTTCCAGCCAAATGCTCCTTCAGTGCATGGTCTAGTCGCACGGATCTCGCCTTGTCCACCTGAACAGCACGAACCTGCAGAGGAGGGGACATGACTCATCGACCGCGCCGGGGTGCGTGTCGGAAGCTACAGCCCTGCTGCGTCAGGGGAAACATACGAGGCGGTGCCTAGTAGCACCTGCAGCTCAGCCAGGTCCTTGATTGCCTTCTGTTTCTCCTTGGTTCGGTTCGCCATGGCTACGCAGCTGGTTCAGCAACGCGCGGTGAACACAAGAATTAGGGGGGCGTGAAATGGTTCTGGAGCACATGATGACGATTACTACGAGTTGTTCGTTTCCCAGATCTGAAGCCCTTTCATACAGCAAAGGGTTTCAGCAACAAGCTGATCGTGTCGCGTAATTTAAATTTGGCACCCGGTAAATTTGGCTCCCGTTTTCGAGAATTTCTCTGCCAGGGGAAGCAGCATCGATCGGAATTAACCCATTGCATCTTGCCTCGATGGACACGCTTCGCGGATTAAATGAGGCAATCGAGGAGGAGTTCGGCGAGTCCATCGTTGCACGTGACGAATCGCTCGCGGTGCTGATGCAGGTAGGTTGCAACGAGAGTGTTTTCGTGTGCCTGATGCAGATAATGCCGTGGGCGTGTTCGCGCATTCTTTTCATTCTGACGAGGCACAGCTTAAACAATAGATCGAGATAGAGGAAAATATGTCAGGGGGCTTTTTTTTGAAAGGGGCCTACGAGGCCGGTGAGATCGAGGCCAGTGCATGGGGCAACAGCAGCAAGAGCTGAATTGGCATCCCGCTCGTCCGGCAAGTAACGAGACAGTTGATATCCTCAAAGTGGAAGCATTCTGAATCACACCTCTCCTTAGTCCAGATGTGATGTCAGCGCCGCCATCCTACCATCACTGTGTTATGGTAGCATGGTGGTGCTGTGATCACGCTTAAGCTTCTCGGCATGTTCGACGTTGCCACTCCCTACAGCGCCATGGCATGCCCCTCAGATCCAGTGTTTCTAAAGTGTGCACCAGACGGTCTTTATGGGGCTGCTGGGCAGCCACCACTTGAAGCAATCAAGACAAGACCTTGACCGGCATACTGCAGGTGGCCTGAGAGGAGCAGGGCCTGCTGCACAAGGCCCTTATGGCCAAGGCAACTTATGGCCATAGGCTATGATGTAGCTTATGTGCAGCCGGAGTAAACAAACAACACTGATGTGCCTCAGCCACAGCTGCTTTCCGGATCTGACAGCTCACGGCTTTGGGAAACATCAGGGAGAGCTCCGCCTTGATGTTGGTTTGGGCACGCTTAAGCTACGCTGGGTAGGAGGGGCATGCCATGGTTCTATAGAGAGTGGCAACCGCGAACATTTGTAGATGCTCCAGCACCTAGCGATGGTAGCATGGTGGTGCTGCTATCATATAAGGGCTAGGGACTGCCACTGGGACATCTTGATTGCCTTTCAGAGAAGTAAAACATCAAACGATTTTCCTGTAGGAGCAGCACTGTAAATGGCTAGCTTACACATTGTTGACACCAGCACCGTGAATAAGGCTGTGGAAACACAGCACTGCTGCAGGGCAGGGAAGGCAGGGAAGTGCACAGAAAATAAAGTGGGACATTTGATCAATTTAATATACCACAGCTGCAATCGGCCCACATGGGCACATTATAACCTCAAGTTTCACTCCATGAACCATCCATGCTGCCCCGTATACATCAGCTCATATTCTAGACCAATGCACTTGGCAGCACCCTGCTGGCAGTGAAAGAGAGAACGAAAGCTACGCCCCGTGAGGGGCGTGAGAGTTAAGAGAGGAAATAGCGCAGCCTGGGCCGGAGCCACATCCGCGCCGTTACCGTGCTGGCAGTAACCTCTGCGGCTCAAGCTGTCGCCTCACTAATTTACTCCCGTACCCATACCCCATTACCCGCATGTCCATATGACAGGGCTAGGCCCGCTGGCCCTCTGCTGGTTGCCAGTTTTCTTTTTTCGTGTCTCAGCTTTATGTCAGCTACGCTCCGGCCGTATTGGTTGTTACTCATACGGTCATACGCCCCGTAATGGTTGTTACTCATGCGTCCCATGTGCATGCATGCAGATGCTGGGGTTAGGCCCGCTGGGCCTCTGGCGGCTGCACAGGGTGCCCTCTGGGTCCTTCGCCCTTTAGCCACAATCATCTTTTATATCCCTTTTGTCCGCCTCACCACCCACCCCATCGCGCTCATTCATACGCCCCATGTGCATGCATGTAGATGCCAGGGCTGGGCCTGCCGGACCTCTGCTGGCTACAGAAGGCCCCCATGTCCATGGATACAGGACCCCGGCAAAAGCCCGCAGATTCAATCATGCACCCCATGTGCATGCGTGCAGATGCCGGGGCTGGGCCCTCCAGATCTCTGCTGGCTTCAGAAGGCGCCTAAGTCCTCAAACTTCCTCGTCAGCCCCGCCGCCGCCGAGCCCAAGGGCTACTACCACCACCTGCTGGGGCGGGATGTGTCATCCAGTGCGGCTGTGTGCGCTTACTTTGCAGAGCTCACGTCCAATGTTGAGCCCATGTCCATACTGCAGGCAGGTGGTGGGGATAGGGGGGGGTAGGGTGATGTGGGGGGGAGTGGCGGTATGTATCTTGATTTGCAGAGCTCACGTCAAACGTTGAGCCCATGTCCATACTGCAGGCAGGTGGTGGGGATTTGGGGGGCGCGGTGGTGGATGTGTGTGTGGTGGTGGTGTGTGGGGGAGAGCAGGAGGGGGGTGAGGGCAAAAGGGAGGGGGGGGAGCGGGATTTCCCGGGGCTGGGTAACGGGAGCAGGAGCTGAGGGAGTTGAAGGGAGTGGGGACTGTGGGAGCAGATACGGGGGCGCTGTGGGGGTCTGACATCAATGGATGAGCCCATTTCCATCCTTCAGCCCAGGCTGCGCTGTTTCCTTTACTCCCACGCCTCCCACGGGGCGTAGCTTTCTTTCTTTCCCTCAGGCATGTGACAGGGATGTGTGGGGCAGGAGTGGGGGGTGCAGTAGGGGGGGAGCGGGGCATCAGGAGTTGGAGCGGGGGGAGGGGAAGGGAGGGGAGGCTGGGGGAGCAGGGACGGGAGCACTGTGGGGTCGGATGTTAAGTGTGGAGCCCGCGTCCATCCTTCCGGCAGGTGATGGGGATGAGGGGAGCAGGGTGCGATTTAGGTGGCTGGTTGCGGGGTTGATATTCCTCCACTTGGCACCTCCTTTCATTTTAATTGACGCGCATCAAAGATGCTTTCTTAAGATAGTCTGTCCCTGTGGCCCGACGAGCAGGCTGGGTGATGTTACTTTGCCATATATTGAGATCTTTGCTCCTCCCCACCACACATTCCCTCAAGCAGGGTCTGTGGTACAGCTCTGAAACCTATGTAGAGCGCGGCTTCTGTTGCTGCTACGACCTGACCAGCAGGCTGGGTTAAGGAAAATTGCCAATGTTTGATACCCTCCACACGTATGTACTCCCTCTAACAGGGCCTCTGGTACAGCTCCGAAACCGTGGTAGAGCGCGGCTTTTATTGCTGCTATGACCCGATCAGCCGGCTTGACGTTCGCTGTGAGCTATGCATTCCGGGAGGAGTGGTGTGTGGGGCGCTGGATCCAGAGGGCACTTTGCACGAGGTGAGATATCTACAGATCTAAAGATAGTGAATGAGGGCACCATGATCGTTGTCCGGGGCGCTGGATCCAGAGGGCACTTTGCACGAGGTGAGATATCTACAGATCTAAAGATAGTGAATGAGGGCACCATGATCGTTGTCCGGGGCGCTGGATCCAGAGGGCTCTTAGCAGGAGGTGAGATATCTACAAATTTTAAGACCTAGCAACCAAGTATACCATAGTCCAATACTTTGCTCTCAGTTAGGAGTGGAGATTGGAGCGCTGGGTCACGCCTCGGCTGCTATCCAACCTGCTACTGCATTGTTGATCCCGTGCCCCCCTGAAAGCAGTGCTTTCATTGGTCTATACATACCTTTAGGACCCCCGGGACTCCCATCAGGTCCCAGGGGTCCTTAGGGTTTTAAATGGTGGTTAGGTTCAGAGCCGAAAACCCCATTTGCGGACTCCCACCGGGGCGTGTCCCTCATGGACCCCTTTGACTCCAATGCATGATGTGGTCACTCGGTCACAAGACACGCCTCTGCTGCAATCCAACCTGCAGCTGCATTGTTTATCCCTTTCCCCCCTGACCGCAGCGCTGTCTTCAGGCCATGAATATGATGTAGCATATCCAACGTTTGCTGTGTTTGCTTGGTCCCAGCTTGGGTCCAACTTGCAGCTGCATCTCTGTTCCCACCCCCTTCACGAGCTGTGCTTTTTTAAGGATATTAATACGGTGTTTTCATATTTCGAATTCAGGGTATGCTGTTTTCCCTTGGACACATGTCACGCCTCCACTGAGGTCCAATCTGCCTTGCTCATTGCTTGCTCCCCTGAAGGCAGTGCTTTCTTCTGGCTGCAAATGTGATATTTTGAATCCAATGCATGCTGTGCTCGCTTGGTCACAGGTTACGCCAAAGCTTTGGTCCAACCTGCAGCTGCATGTCTGTTCCCATCCTCCTGGATGCTGTGCTTTCTTATGGATATTAATAAGATAATTGCATGTTTGAATCCAATGCATGCTGTGTTCGCTTGGTCACAGGTTACGCCTCAGCTTTGGTCCAATCTGCAGCTGGCTGCTTTTCTTCGATCCGAGCTTTTGGATCCCGAGCTTACCGCCCAGGAGGGACCCTTCAAGAGGTGAGAGGCAGGGCGGGGGGATGACCGGATGAATGAGATCCCGCATGGGGAGGTGTGAGGTATGAGATCCTGCATGGGTAGGTCAGAGGTGTGAGGTATGAGATCCTGCATGGGGAGGTGTGAGGTATGAGATCCTGCATGGGAGGTCAGAGGTATGAGATCCCGCATGGGGAGGTGTGAGGTATGAGATCCCGCATGGGGATGTGTGAGGTATGAGATCCTGCATGGGGAGGTGTGAGTTATGAGATCCTGCATGGGGAGGTGTGAGGTATGAGATCCCCAATGGGGAGGTGTGAGGTATGAGATCCCGCATGGGGATGTGTGAGGTATGAGATCCCGCATGGGGAGGTGTGAGGTATGAGATCCTGCATGGGGAGGTGTGAGGTATGAGATTCTGCATGGGGAAGTGTAGGGGAAGGACTTTATGTATGAGATCTGGCATGGGGAGCAGTGGGGAAATGATCAAAGCGATGAGATCTCACATTCAGAGGTTTGGGGGTACCGGTATGTTGATGTGCGATTAAGGTTCGTGTTACCATGAGGCAAGGTAAGGACCCAGGGATCCAGCAAGGGAGGGGGGATGACAGTAGGGCTGGGGAATGACCGAAGGGATGAGATATTGGATGGAGGGAAGCATCAGGGTGTTGATGCGCGATGTGGATTTTGTGGTGCAGCACTGAGGTCAGGGAATAGGTGAGAACCAGGGGAAGAAGGGAGGGAGGGCGCAAAGGGGTGGAGATGGTATGGGACTAAGGGTGGGGGAATGACAGAAGGAATGAGATCATGGAAGGGGGGAGGCGAGGGGGTGTTGATACCCGATATGGATTTTGTGGTGTAGCACTGAGGTCAAGTGAATAGGTGAGGACCAGGGGAGGAAGAGTGGGAGGGCGCAAAAGGGGAGGAGATAGTAAGGGTGGGGAATGAGGGGGAGTCTGTGACAATCTGAGGGGATGGCTGGGGGTACTGTTACCCCAGCCATGACGGCAGTGACACTGACACTGCTGTAATACCTAGTCTCTGAACATGCTGTAATACCTAGTCTGAACATGCTGAAATACCAACTCTCTGAACTCCGCCCCGCCCTCCTGTGCCCCCCTTTCTGCCAGGTGGTACGCGCTGGTAGCAGCGCCGCCCCCTCTCCCCTATTGCCCCTGATCTCCATGCCCCTAGGTACGGGCCTCTATCTGCACTGCCAGCAGCCACAGAGGCGCAGCTGTTGGACACAGTGATGGAGCTCTATGCTGACCGTACGCTGTCCCTCCCCCACCCTTGCCCCTGATCTCCATGCCCCTAGGTACATGCCTCTATCTGCACTGCCAGCAGCCACAGAGGCGCAGCTGTTGGACACAGTGATGGAGCTCTATGCTGACCGTACGCTGCCCGAGTCCCTGGACCTTATAACGACAGATCAGGTGCAGCGCTGATTTTGGAGCCTCGGGTTTCTTATTCATCCTTGTTTGATGTTGATGCTTTTTGCGTTCCTTCAAAGAAACAAAGAAAACTACACCCCGTAGGGGCGTGAGGGTGCCTTCCTTCATCATCAATGTTGCATAACGTAGAGGTGATCGATATTGCAGATACTTTGTTATCCACGCTGACGCCTGTTTTCAGCCAGTCATTGTGAGCTTTGGACATTTTTCGTTCTCTGAGGGTAATTTCGTAAGAAACAATGAGTTCATACCTGAGGGGACGGTATTCAAGTATACGCTTCTGAATTCCACCGCCTCCTCTCTATTCCCCCCCACGCCAAGGCCTGGGCTGCACCCCGGATCACACATTCTGCCCCTTTTATTCTCAGCCCCTCCTGAAGCAATCCCCTTGTGCTCTCCTTTCCCCTCTACTCCTCTCCCCCCTGTTATTTAGGGCAATAGGCTGCACCCTGGCGCACCCATTCTGCACCTGCGCTTTTCAGCCCTGCCTAAAGCCATCCCCATGTGCCCTCCTTCTCCTTCTACTCCCCCCCCTACTGTACAGGGCATGGGCTGCATCCCAGAGCACATGGACATCGTGTTGTAGACGCTCATGCATCACTTCTCCCGCCTGGTATACCCCGTCCCTTGCTTGGCCCCACCCTGGAATCATCCTTATATGCTAAAATCACCCTCTTAGCCGCCCCCTTCTGCTGTACAGGGCATGGGCTGCACCCCGGATGCCCGAAGCACATGGACATCGCGTTGTGGACGCCCATGCGCCATTTCTCATGCCTGATGTACCCTGCTTCTCACACGGCATTTCATGAATATATCACTGTTTTCTTGAACACATCCCTTTTTGTTGCCGGCTGCCTCCCTCCTCCTGCTGTACAGGGCATGGGCTGCACCCCGGAGCACATGGACGTCGTGTTGTGGACGCTCATGCATCACTTCTCCCGCCGCCAGCGTTGGGAACCCGCCCTGGCCTTCTTTACGCAGCTTTGTGAAGTGCATGCAGGTGTGTGGTGCTTCCTAGTAAGTGTGTACAGGTTTAAGATTTAGTGCTAACATGCATGTGCGTGGTCCATGCAGATCCATGCATGTGCATGTGCATGTTCCATGCAGATCCATGCATGTGCATGCGAGCATGTGCATGGTCCACGCAGATCCATGCATGTGCATGCGAGCATGTGCATTTCCATGGTCCATGCAGATCCATGCATGTGCATGCGTGCATATGCATGTGCATGGTCCATGCAGATCCATGCATGTGCATGTGCATGTTCCATGCAGATCCATGCATGTGCTTGCATGCATGTGCGTGGTCCACGCAGATCCATGCATGTGCATGCGAGCATGTGCATTTCCATGGTCCATGCAGATCCATGCATGTGCATGCGTGCATGTGCATGTGCATGTTCCATGCAGATCCATGCATGTGCATGCGAGCATGTGCATGTGCATGTTCCATGCAGATCCATGCATGTGCATGCGTGCATGTGCATGTGCATGGTCCATGCAGATCCATGCATGTGCATGCTTGCATGTGCATGTGCATGGTCCATGCAGATCCATGCATGTGCATGCGTGCATGTGCATGGTCCATGCAGATCCATGCATGTGCTTGCATGCATGTGCATGGTCCATGCAGATCCATGCATGTGCGTGGTCCATGCAGATCTCACAATCTTCCTCCTCCTCCTCCTCCTCGTCCATGAGTCCATGATATGCTGATCCCACTGTGGGTTCTGGGAGCCTGCCCTGGCCTTCTTCATACTGCTGTGTGAAGTGCATGAGGAATATAGTGTGCATATGGGCGTAGTGTGTACGGGGATACAGTGCTTGCATGCAGGTGTGTGGGGCGTGTATGAGCGTGGTGAACACAGAGATGCCGGGATGACGTGCAGGTGTGTGGTGTCACTGGTGTGTGTGGGTGTATATTATTTGTAGTAGGTGTGTGCAGGTATGTGGTGCTAGCAAGCACGTGTGTGTTCCATGCAGATCTCCCCCGTCTTCTTCCTCCTCCTCCTCCTCCTCCTCCTCCTCCTCCTCCTCCTCCTCCTCCTCCTCCTCCTCCTGCCCAAGTTCACTTTATGCTCCTCCCACTGCCTGCTCTGGCCCTTTTCACCCAAATGTGTTTTGGTGTGTGGTACGCATAGTAGGTGTGTACAGGTATGTGGTGCTTGCATGCATGTGCATCGTCCATGCAGGTCTTCCCTTTCTGCCTCCCTGTCTTCCCCGAGTCCTTGTTATGCTTCTCCCACTGCCAGCGCTAGGAGCCTGATCTGGCCTTTTTCATTCAAACGTGTGAGGTGCATGCAGGTGTGTGGTGCATGTAGGTTTGTGCTGAGTATAGGGATGAAGTGTTTGCATGCAGGTGTGTGGTGCATGTAGGTTTGTGCTGAGTATAGGGATGAGGTGTTTGCATGCAAGTGTGTGGTGCGTGTAGGTTTGTGCTGAGTATAGGGATGAGGTGTTTGCATGCAAGTGTGTGGTGCGTGTAGGTTTGTGCTGAGTATAGGGATGAGGTGTTTGCATGCAAGTGTGTGGTGCGTTTAGGTTTGTGCTGAGTATAGGGATGAGGTGTTTGCATGCAAGTGTGTGGTGCGTGTAGGTTTGTGCTGAGTATAGGGATGAGGTGTTTGCATGCAAGTGTGGGGTGTGTGTGAGTGTGCTGTTCTTGTCAGGGGGGGTATTCCTCATTAGCATGTTTGAGAGGCAAGCAACTTTCATGAGTGGAGCAAAATCTAATCGTCGACAAAGAATACCTGTACAGGAAACCCTAAACCGCAATTTGTGGGTTGTATTTTATTCCCACCATTTTGAAGGGCTAATGAATTGGTGCTTTGTTTGTGTTGGTTGCTTTTAAGGGGAAATTAAGTTGAAGTCGTTTTAAAACAGCTGCATTTTGATTAAGAACAATACAAATGCGCCAGCCTGCACCTTGATGTTTTGCATAGATAATTTGTAGACTCTGCCCCCCCCCCCCCCTATCATCAACACTCTCGTTCATCCCCTTTGCTCCTCCCCCCCCCCTCCTCCTCATCTCTCCCCCTCTCCCTCCCTTCCATTTAACAACAAAAACAGCAACAACAAAAACGCAAGAGCGTTCCAGTGCATGTTTGGCATATACAATTTGTGTCTGGATCCTGACAGCTGCTGCCTCGGGGCGGTTTTGCATCCCCCTCACAAACTCCTCATCCCCTTGGCTCCTCCTCATCCCCCCCCCTCCCCTTCCTTTTCCCGCTCCCTCCCCTTCCTTATCCCCCCCCACCTGCCCCTCTCACCCTTCATTCCTCCCTTCTCCCCTTTAGGAGGTGCTGTTTTTGTGTTGGCAGTCCAGCGCGAACTTGACCAGTTTCAGTCCAGCCTAGACATCCAGTCTAGACACCTTAAACACCCCACCTCCTCCTCATTCCTCCCCCTCCTCATCCCTCCCCCTCCTCATCCCTCCCCCTCCTTATCCCTCCCCCTCCTCATCCCTCCCCTCCCCTTCAGGCGCTGCCGTTTACGTGGCAGCAGTCCAGCGCGAACTTGACCAGTTTGAGTCCAGCCTAGACATCCTGAGCCAAGCGGTGGAGCTGCAGCCGGAGAACCCGCAGCTGCTGCTGGCACTGGGCAACGAATGCCTGTACTCCGGGCAGGTGGGAGCAGGCAGGGGGGGCTTAGTCCTGGGTGCTGGCAGGTGGGAGCAGGCAGGGGGGAGGGGCAGCCAGGGATGCTGATATCAACTCAGGATCTCTAGGAATGCTTGTTTCTCGTCGCTGGCAGGTGGGGGCAGGCAGGGGGGGCAGAGCAGAGTTGTTGCTATTTACTCAATTGATCGCAATGCTTGGTCCTGGGCATAGGTGATGGATGCGTGTTTGGTACGCTCCTGAAACGTGCCCATAAAGCCTTGGTCTTATGTCTTCAATACCGTGGACATTAGAATATAAATAATAAGTAATAACCCGTGAAACCCATGAAGCCTAGGTCTGTTGCCTCTGAACCCTGTCCATGAATCCTAGGTCTTACATTTGTCCCCTGTTCACCGCAAGCACTCTTCGCAGGCCCTGTTTCATGCTTTTGTTTTCTACCTGTCTCGGCTCCCTCCTATGCCAAGTTTTAATCGCAGTCAGGATTTTCAGGTGCCAATCATCCACATGCCCTGTAAACAACGACACCAAGAGGTATCGCGATACAGAAAGCAGCAACGCTTCAATCCACCCTGTGTGTCCTTACAGCCCATTCCCCCGCGCCAGAATTGGCCAAAGCTGGACAAGGCGCTTCTCTGCTCCCTGCTCGACTGATTTACTTCGTAACAACCGAGTTAATTTGTAACAACTGATTGACCACCACCCTACTCTCCCTAGGTGGAGATTGCTGCCAAGCTGAACAAGGCGCTTCTCTGCTCCCTGCTCGATTGATTTACCACCACCCTGCTCTCCCTAGGTGGAGATTGCCGCCAAGCTGGCCCGACGCGCCATCCGTGGCACCAGCGGCGTGCGACCCGCATGGCTGCTCCTCTCGCGCTGCTACCTGCGCCAAGGCTTGTACGGGCTGTCGCTCACGACACTCAACGTCATGCCGCCACCGCCAGCACAGGGCAGAGAGCAGGTGGGCTGCAGTACAGTGGATGCGTGTGGGAGGGGAGGGAGGGGGGGAGGGGGGGGGGAGGGGAGGGAGAGGGAGGGAAAGGGAGGGAGGGAGGGAGGGAGGGGCATTGTCATGCTGTGACCATGAGTTGGGGGCAGGGAGCAGGTGAGCCATCACAGGCAGGGTGTACAACAGGTGTAACAGGGTATATAACAGGTATGAACAGGAGGAGGATGCGTAGGTGGAGAGGAGTAAGGAAGGGAATGTACGTGCTGCCGTTCGCGATCATCAGCGCGTCTCTGCCACTGCCAGCACAGAGAGGGGAGCAGGGGACAGGCAACACAGTGCGGGTGCGGTTGGCGAAGCCTGGTCCTTATCGTCTAAAGAACGACAGGCCTGCAGTACAAAGAAATAAAGAAAGCTACGCCCTATTATGGCGTGGAGGTGAAGGAAACAGCGCGGCTTGGGGCTGCTCTACAGTATGACTCATGCCTACCTCTGACTGGGGATGCCACTAAAATCTGGACCTTATCGTCTCAAGATCGACAGATCTGCAGTACATCATGACTCACGACTACCGGTGAGCGGGGATGCTGCCACAATGTATGAACGCTTGTTCATGTGTGAGCGGATGTGTGAACTTGCAGGGCCTGATGTACATCCCAACTCTCGCACCTACTGGTAACTTCTGTTTAAATGTTTGAATGTATTATACGGTAGTTCAGATATTTGAAGGCATGCACATGTGTGTGTGTGTGCACTGGCAGGACCTGTTGTACATCGTTGTACCGCCTGAGCCCCAGTCGCTGACTCAGCCGCTGACGCCGCACTACGGCGTTGAGGAGGCGTTGACGAATCAGATAAATTTGGAGGAGGTGCGTCATTGGGGGGGGCACAGGGTTTAGGGTCCTGGTATAAAGGGTTTGAGACGGTGCATCATTGGTGTTTGAGGAGGTGCGTCATTGTGGGCTAGGGATGCAGATTTGAGTATCCAGGGATTGGGGGTCCAGGGCTTAAGGGTCCAGAGGTCAAGGGTCCAGAGGTTGAAAGTCCAGAGGTAAGGGTCCAGGGGTTGAGGATAAAGGGGTTACGGTCTTAGGGTTGAGGGTCAAGAGGTTAAGGTCCAGGATTTGAGGGTCCAGGGCTTTAGGGTCCAAAGTTTGAGGGTCCAGGGCTTTAGGGTCCAGGGGTTGAGGGCCCAGGGGTTGAGGGTCCAGGGGTTGAGGGCCCAGGGGTTGAGGGTCCAGGGGTTGAGGGTCTAGGGGTTGAGGGTCTAGGGGTGGAGGGTCTAGGGGTTGAGGTTCTAGGGGTTGAGGGCCCAGGGGTTGAGGGTCTAGGGGTTGAGGGTCTAGGGGTTGAGGGTCCAGGGGTGGAGGGTCCAGGGGTTGAGGGCCCAGGGTTTGAGGGCCCAGGGGTTGAGGGTATAGGGGTTGAGGGCCCAGGGGTTGAGGGTCTAGGGGTTGATGGTCTAGGGGTTTAGGGTCTAGGGGTTGAGGGTCCAGGGGTTGAGGGCCCAGGGGTTGAGGGCCCAGGGGTTGAGGGTATAGGGGTTGAGGGTCCAGGGGTTGAGGGTCTAGGGGTTGAGGGTTGAGGGTCTAGGGGTTGAGGGTCCAGGGGTTGAGGGTCCAGGGGTTGAGAGTCCAGGGGTTGAGGGCCCAGGGGTTGAGGGTCCAGGGGTCTAGGGGTTGAGGGTCCAGGGGTTGAGGGTCTAGGGGTTGAGGTTCCAGGGGTTGAGGGCCCAGGGGTTGAGGGTCCAGGGGTTGAGGGCCCAGAGGTTGAGGGTCCAGGGGTTGAGGGTCTAGGGGTTGAGGGTCCAGGGGTTGAGGTATAGGGGTTGAGGGTCCAGGGGTTGAGGGCCCAGGGGTTGAGGGTCCAGGGGTTGAGGGCCCAAGTGTTGAGGGTTTAGGGGTTGAGGGTCCAGGGGGATTTTTGGGCCATTCATCTCTATATTTAATTTCTATCACAATCGGTCCACTCACACATTCATTTCATCCTTAGCGCTCACCATCCACATTCCACACCTCCATTCACACCATGTAACACACCCTCACTACTCACACATCTTTTCACTCTCCTCTGTCATGCCTCCGTACACTCCCAGCGACCATTCTTCCATTCACACCTCCTTTCACTCCTTGTGACCATCCCTCCTTTTCAAACTGCTCTCACTCCTTGGCACCATCCCTCTCCATTCACACCTCCGTCCACTCCCTGCTGCCATCCCTCAATTCACATCTCCTCTCACTCCCTGCCACCATCCCTAAATTCACACAAATTCCCACTCCTTGTCACCATCCCTCTATTCCCAATTTCGCCTCAGGTCAGCATGGGCGGCTCTGAATTGCTGGCGTCACTGCCAGGGACCCACATGGTGAGCAGTGCTGTGTCTTATTGCACGTCAGCTACACGTCAGCTACATCACAGCATGTGGCTTCCTGTCCCGTCGCAGCGTGCCCTGTTTTCGGTCAGGGTGCGGCGTGCCCTGCTGCTTGTGTCACCAGCTAAATGACGGTCATAGTTTGGTCCCAATGGGTCCAGCGGTGGCTGCCTGGCAGCCCACAAAATTGGCATGACGCCCGGTGTCACACATGGTGAATAGTTGTTTTTGTGTGTTTTAGCTACAATTCAGCTACCTCTCGTCATCAGTGATGTTATTACTCGCGGTACGTCTCACCGTACCGAAAACGGTGTCAAGCAATGATTGGTCTGCTAGTCGAGAGCTAGTGCTCCGTACTGAAAGCAATGTCAGGGGGGGGGGGGGGGCACACGATAATCGTTCATATCCTAGTGCCTGGGGCAAGAGCTATGGAGGCGACCAAGTACCGGCACTGGTCCCAAACAATTCCATTTTGCGCAGGATCTTTCAAAATATATGTCTGCCTGCTGTGTGAGATACACGTCTCGGTGCTGCAGGCCCTGTGGCTCGGTCTAAGTCCTGAACTGTAGTCCCTGAACCCTGAACCCTGAACCCTGAACCCTGAACCCTGATCTCCAGGTTAGCTGGGAGCCTCTGGACCTGGCCACGTTCCTTACCCTAAATCCCTAACCCCAAACCCTGAACCCTGGACCCTAAACCCTGATCTCCAGGTTAGCCGGGAGCCGCTGGACCTGGCCACGTGGCCGGACGTCGGGCCGCTGAGAATCTCACGGGCGGTCATGTCCTCCGCCTACAGCATTGTGCAGGTAGGCATGACGGGGCAGGACAGGGCAGCAAAGTGAACAGTGGACAGGACCGATCAGGAGGGGACAGGAGGGGACAGGAGGGGACAGGAGGGGACAGGAGGGGACAGGAGGGGACAGGAGGGGACAGGAGGGGGCAGGAGGGTGGGCAGGACACTGCACCCCCCCCCCCCCTATCCACCGCGCACTCTGAATAGGAGCTGGTGGCTGCGTTGGTTCGGACAGCTACCTCAGGCAGCGTGGTCAGTCCCCCTCTCCCCCCCCCACCTTATATTCGGCAGAGCCCCCCCAGGCGGCCGAAGGTCGCGGGGGCGCAGCCCTCAGAGTCACCCCGTATCTGTCTGTCTGTCTGTCTGTCAGTCAGTCAGTCAGCCCGATGTTTCTGGAACGTCCCGGAAACTTCATGCGCTACAGCGCAAATCAACCGGCTGTATTTATCAAGGTTATTCCTGTCAGACCTCAAAGGCCGAGGTGCAGAAATGAGAAACTCAGCTACCAAGGCTGGATCTCACAGCGGATGACGTAAGGTGTCGTCACGTTGTCCCATGGTGTCACGCGCCGGCCGACAGCTGCAGCTTTGCTTCTCTATGCGCAATTCGATACGCATCATTAAAAACACGCACTTAGCCAGCGATAGAGTTGTGACAAATATTTAGAAATCCTGCAACATGGCGAGGGGGTTTGCATGGGGTCCAGGTGACCCCGTCCGCACCTGCAACTGACGACTGAAAAGTCACTTACATGACTGCTCTGCCGTTTTTCGTGCTGCGCAGCAGCACCTCTGATTACTTGTCATCTTCTTGTCCCCCCCCGAGGGGGAGGCAAAGAAAGCCAGGGAACCCATCCCCCCAAAAACAAAAAAATCAGCACCCAACGAGCCTACCACCCACCCACCCACCCCCACCCCCGCCTCCGGAACCCATTGAAATTCAAATATGCCCGTCTAAATTCAAAATGACAGGGCATGTAAGGGGTGTTTTTTTATCAGCTCGTCAAGGCGCTTGTACTGGTATATTTCATTTAGGTAATGGCATGCCAACAGTCAACTAAGAATGACGGAGCTGGTTCGGTGTGTGTCCGATGGAGCCAAACCCTCAGTGTGTGGGGGGGCAGGGGGTCATGTGGTAATTCAAGCAACATTTTGGGATGTAATTGGAATCATGTTGGCAAGGAGAATGCATAGGTGCCGCTGCCAGCCTCAACAGACCTACAGGAAATCAGGTACACTGTTTGGGGGGGAAACAAATTTTTGGGTTTTTGGGGGGAGCCCCCCCACCCCCCCCAACTTTGCCCCCCCATATCTCCCACCCCCCTGGGCCGAAAATATTAAAAAAAAAAGCTATGGAACGCTCTCATTAACCTCCACAAAAAGGGGGATGGGGTCGATTTTTTTGTCTTTGCCTCCCCCTTGCCCACCCCCCTTAATTTCATTTTCTTGCCCCCCCCCCCCCCCCCCTACTTTGGCCAGGAGCTGGTGGCTGCCATTGGTTGGGACAGCTTCCTGCAGCTGCGTGGCCAGCTGTTCCTAATGCACAATGAGCCGGGTGCCCAGGAGGCCCTGGCAGCGGTGGTCAGGACCGCTAACGGGCAGCAGGCGGAGAGCATCATCGAACGCATGCCGTCACTGCGTAGGTGAGTTGTGTACCGCAAGTGTACCGCCGGCGTAGAACAACCGTACTGCACGTGAGTGCCAGGTGGGCAGCAGGCGGAGAGCAGTATGGAACGCATGCTGTCACTGCACAGGTGAGATGTGTACCGCAAGTGTACTGTCGGCGCACAACAACTGTCCTGTACGTGAGTGACAGGGAGGCAGCAGGTGGAGAGCACCATGGAACGCATGCCGTCACTGCGCAGGTGACATGTGTACCACAAAGGTACCACCGGTGTACGGCTAATGCACTGCTTGTGTACAGCAAATTTACCAAATGTGAGTGGCAGGTGGGCGGCAGGCGGCGAGCACTATTGAACGCATGCCATCCTTGCAGGTGACATATGTACCGCAAACGTACCGCTGGTGTCCCGCATGTGTACAGCACTTGAGTGCTTGGTGGGCGGCTGTGCGTACATTGAGATGCCGTGCGAGGCGCTGATGTGGCAAGCGTGTTCAAATTTTAAAAGACAAGCCTCTTAAGCCTATTAGCCTCTTAACAGAAATCCACCCCGGCTTGGGTGAGCACACGATAAGCATGTGGCCATTATCGGCTGAGCGCACGGTGAACAGGCGCTTCTTACTTAGTAGCCAAGGGCAGCATTGCTTCCTTGAAACTTGCACGTCATGGTGCAATCGTATCAAAAGCACTCCCGCCTCGCAAGTGCAGGCTAGGAAAAGCTCTGCGACCGTCCCGGCCTGCTGCGCATTCGTTTTCAAGGGGGTGTGCGAAGGTTTAGGCGGCGGCGTGCAGTTTGGAGGTACCGGCTTGGTGAATACATGCTTGGTGAATACATGCTTGGTGAATACATGCTTGGTGAATACATGCTTGTCAATATCTGTTGTGTATCTGATGTGATGGGTGAACTCACCCTGAACCCTTACCATAATGTGCCTGACACTCACCCTAAATCCTCAACCATGACATTGCGGATTTCCTTGCATTGCTATTCGTTTCATTACCCGTCCCACTACCACTCTGCCGTACAATGTGTCGCAGAACCTCCCTCTCACATTCTTGTGCATATCATAATGTGCCTGACACTGACCCTGAACCCTCAACCATGACATTGCGGATTTCCTGCGTCGCTATTTTTCGTAGCCCACCCCTGTAGTGTGTCGCAGAACCTCCCTCTCATATTCTTGTGCACATCATAATGCGGCTGACACTGACTCTGAACCTTCAACCATGACATTGCGGAGTTCCTTGCTTTGCTTCTTTTCGTAACCCATCCCACCCTCACTCTGCTTTGCAGAGTGTCGCAGAACCACCCTCCCGCACTGAGCTTTGGCGGCCAGGGCGGAGCCGCCTCGCCATCCTACACTGCCGGGCAGCTGAAGCGGGCCAACCCTAGGGACGGAGGCAGCGGAAGCAGCGGTGGCGGGGCCGGGGGCAGCTTTGTCCGTGCCCTGTCTGTAACCTCCGCGTCGAAGGACGCGGCGGCAGGGGTGCCGATGCACCCTAGTGCGCAAAACACGGCAGCTGGAGGGACGGCAGGAATAGCCTGGGGGGCATCGGCCATGGCTGGATCAGCGGCGGCGGCGGCAGCGGGAGGTGCTGGGGCAGGTGCAGTCGACGGACAGATGCCGAATCAGGCTGGCAGTGCGTTCTTGTACATGGAGGAGGAGGAGGAGGGCAGGGACGTGATGCCCATTGGCCTTCCGCCGTTTTCACCCGGTCCGTCAAATCACCGCGGCAGCAGCGGCGCCGGCGCCGGTGCCGGCGCGGCCGAGGAGGTGTCCTTTCCCCCGCTGGACTCGGTCGACTCTCTGACCACATCGTTCCCGACGACAAAGGCCGCTTCGCCGGTGCTCCAGAGGAGCGGGGCGGGCGGCGGCTCCTCCCCCTTGCCTTCTCAGCAGCAGCAGCAGCATCTCCCGACCACCCTGGTGTTTGACCGGACCTCTTTGGCGTACTCGGCCGAACTAGCTGAGGAAGAAGGGATAGCGACAGCAGACGGCAGGTCCATGTTTAGTCGCAAATCTGTGCGGAAGCCTGATGTCGGTGACAGCGGCGGCGGCCGCGAGATGTCCTTCTCCTCTGGAACTCATGGGGAGGCAACGTATGACCGCTCGGGCGGGGATGCTGGGGAGCTGGGCAGCGGGGATGCCAGCAGTAGGAGCAACAAGAACAACAAAAGTGGCTCTGCTGCCGCCAATACCGCTGCTTCTGCTGCTGCTCGTGCTCCAACCGCAGCTCCGGCAGCAGCCTCCTTGTGGAGCTCTTTTTTCGGGAGCGGGGGTGCTGCCGCTGGAGCGGTTGAGGACAGTGCTGGGGGCAGCTGGTGGTCAACGCCGGCGACCAAGCCAGAGGCCTCTCCCGCTGCGCGCGCTGTGGCTGAGGCACGGGAGGCAGCAGAGCTGACATCCGGTTGGACTGAAAATGGTACTGCGGTCTTGCATCCCGCCGCCGCCGCTGCTGCTGCTGCAACTGCTACTGCTACTGCTTCTACTGCTGCTGCTGCCGCTACTGCTTCCAGACTGCGGCCAGGGTCGGTGCGCTCCCGCTCCCCCCCCTGGCTCTCCCTGCGGCTGGCGCCTCGGCGGGACCCAAAGCTTGAGAGGACACGCGCAGCTTATGCGCATCCCTCCTCGGACGCAGGCGCCGTTGCCCCCTCCGGAGCCCGCGGCACAGGGTGGGTGCAGCGCCGCCTAGGAGCGACAATGAAGAAGCTGATTTCCGGGATGCGCGTAACCCGTCGGCGAGAGCAGGCCGTCGCAGGTGGTCCCGTCTCAGATGCCGCAGTGCGCAGCAAGTACTGCCCCGACACGTCGGTTGGGTTCCTGTCTTCGGCTCGGGACGGTTGCCGCTGCGAGCCGGGCGGCAGCTTCCTCGTAGCTTCTGGAACACGCCGGACCTCGGCAAACCCAGGAGGGTCCTACCGCGCGGGTCCGGTAGCTGAGGCGAGCGAGGAGGGCTCACGGGCAGGCCATGGCGGCGCGCGAGGATGCGGGGGAGAGGAGACGCTATTGGCCTCAAGGGCAGGCCCGGTTGCGGAGGCAGGCGAAGAGAGTCCCCAAGGGAGCGGGGTGCCACTGGCCTCGACGCCGCGGCTGGATCCCACGGTACCTTCGGAGCAGCGACCAGCTGCCACGCCGGCAACGGCGGATGCGCACCAGCAGCAGCGTCGGTTGCTGCTCGCCTCGCTGGATGACGACCGAGCGCGAGCTATTATGGGCGGGTGAGTGGAGCACGGAAAATTATGGGTGGGTGAGTGGAGCAAGGGCCATCATGGATGGGTGAGTTGTGGGCCATTATGGACATGTGAGTTAAGCACGGGCCGTTATGGACGAGTGAGTGGTGGGACATTATGATGGGGTGAGTGGAGCACGGGCCATTCTGGACGAGTGAGTGGTGGGACATTGTGAAGGGGTGAGTGGAGCATGGGCCGTTATGGACGAGTGAGAGGGTCGTGGGTGATGATGGACAGGTGGGTGGAGCGCATGCCATTCTGGTCGGGTGGGCAGGTGGAAGATTTTGCGTCAGCATAGATGGAGATTGTGCAACGGCCTTGTTGGGCAGGTGGGAATCGGCTGAGTGGGTGGTGGGTGATTTACCGGCATACTCCAGTGTCTTTCAACAGTACAACAGTACAACACTGTTGATATGATTATTATGATCACAGATGCCCAACATCTGTATGTAATTTGCTGATGGGAAGAGGAGGGTTTAGGGTTTAGGGTTTAAACCCCATCTATATGTAATTTGCTGATGGGAAGAGGAGGGTTTAGGGTTTAAACCCCATCTATATGTAATTTGCTGATGGGAAGAGGAGGGTTTAGGGTTTAGGGTTTAAACCCCATCTGTATGTAATTTGCTGATGGGAAGAGGAGGGTTAGGGTTTAGGGTTTAAACCCCATCTGTATGTAATTTGCTGATTGGAAGAGGAGGGGGACAGATGTGCGTGTGTGTTGCAATGTGCGACCGTGGGTGTGACCATGGGTGTGACCGTGGGTGTGACCGTGGATGCGACCGTGGGTGTGACCGTGGGTGCGGCCGTGGGTGTGACTGTGGGTGTGACTGTGGGTGTGACCGTGGGTGTGACTGTGGGTGTGACTGTGGGTGTGACCGTGATCTGTTCAGGATGCAAGGGGAGGACATGGATCACCAGTAGGGAGAAGAACCATGATACTATGAATGTGTGTGGCCGTTTGTGTGATCGTTTGTGTAATCGTCTGTGTGGCCTTTTGTGTGATCGTCTGTGTGATCGTTTGTGTGGCCGTTTGTGTGATCCTTTGTGTGGCATTCTGTGTGATCGTCTGTGTCAGGGGTCTGTGTGGGGGATTGTGTGGTGGTTTGTGTGGCCCTTTGTGTGATCGTTGGTGACCTTGTGTGTGAATTCTTCAGGATGCGTGAAGATGAGGATGAAGATGAGGACGACCAAGAAGAGGGCAGCGGCCGCAGTGGGGAGGAGGATGGCGGGGTGCCAAAGAGGCTCAGTGTCAGGTGGGGGGTCCAGACGAGGGACGGGGGGCTGGGATGGGGTGGGGTGGGGTGGGATGGGGTTGGGTGGGATGGGGTGCAGTGGGATGGGATGGGGCCAGAGTAACAGGGTTGATGACTTGCGCAATGGCGAGGAGGAGGGCAGGGTGCCAAAGAGGCTCAGAGTCAGGTGGGGGGGTCCAGGCCACGGGGGCCCAGGCTACAGGTGTGTGTGGGGGAGGGTCAAATATTTCATGATTTCAAATTCGAATTCAGAATTGGGCGGGCGCAGTTGGGAGGAGGATGGAGGTGTGCCAAAGAGGCTCAGTGAGTGTCAGGTGGGGGGGGTCAGGCTACGGTTAGGTGTGTGGGTGAGGGGTTGGAATTTTCAGTATATCAAATTTGAACTAAAAGATGGGTTGCCGTGATGAAGGCATGGATGTTGCTTCGGGGTTGAGGATAAGCTATAGATACAAACCTTGGGCCCAGACCCGGAACCCTCATCTTCAACCCTAACCTGGAACACTGATTCCTATCTTGGTCATCCTGGATCCCACTAGAGCCCTGTACCCTGATCTCTTTTTTTTAATTTAAAACTTGGTTCTCTGACAGGTGGCTGGACGAGCTGGTCACGGCGCTGTGGCACGACCTGCAGGTGAGGAGGCTGCTGATGGTCGCAGGTGGAGGGTTGATGCGTTTGGATGGGGGGTATGAGTTTTAATACTGGTTTACGAGGCTGCTGATGAAATCGATGCAGGGTTGACGCTGGTTCTTGCTGGATTAACGAGTTTGGATGGGAGGGTATGAGAGTAAACGCAGGTTGATGAGTGTTTGTGAGGGTTTATGAAATTATGAGGTGCACGTGGATTTGTGAGGGTTTGTTAAGGTTTGTGAGGGTTTATGAGGGTTTTGAGGGTTCATGTTAATTTGTAAGGGCAATGGGGTTTACGCTGGCATCTAGGAGGATCGAGGTGTATTCTGTACCGCAGGTTTGCGTTGCCTTCCCTCATAATGTTGAGGGATCCATGAATTTACTCATTCTCGATTACGGACGCCAGTCTGAAGTTGAGAGTTTTTGCCGACATTTTTTTTACCTTCCGAGCAGCATTGAAAGAAATAGTTTTTTTGTGTTGCCTGAGGGAAGGCAAATCAAATCTACGGTATTGTGCAGGTACCGTAGTATCAGCCAGAGTTTGTTTGATTTGGAGCTCATTTTTTGCTTCGTAAGCTACTTGTTTGCATTGCAAGTTTTGCAACCTGTTTTTTTGCTGTGTAACCTACTTTTTGCTTCGTAACCTTCTTTACGCCCAATCATGCTACCGGTCTTTGTAAGATGGGTTCGTTTTTCTGAAGGGAAGCTGGTTTTTTTAACGATGAACGGACCGTTTGTTCTAGAATGACTCAAAGCGGTTTTCACTGGTTCGTTTTTGCTCTAAGACTATAAAGCACGTCGTTCAGATCGACAGGTGCTGCCGTACGTGCGGTGACAATAAGTGTGGCTGCTGTCAATGGTCCTGGTAGATTCACTGCCTCACCAACGGGCACCCGTGCTGTTGGCGCTCCCGACGTTTTGGTGATTGATCGGGTGGGCCTGGCAGCTGCTGACGTGGCGGCGTCAGAGCCTGAGAGACTCGAGGTGGATAGCTACATGTCAGAAGATCCACGGTCTCACCAGCGGGCGCCCGTGCTGTCGGCTGCGGTGCAGCTGGTTACACTAAACGTCTTTCCTTTGCTCTAGGGATTGATTGACTTCGAAAGCTGCCGTTTCATATCAGCAGCAGTTCGGCGAAATGGCAGGGTGGGACACGCTGCTTGTGAGGCGAATGGCAATGCGCTCTTTGTTAGCGATTTCATCAGGTTTCGGGGCTAAAAGATTCATTTTATGGTTCGTTTTTTCGTTCGGGACAAACTAATCATCGAAATCAACCATACGTGTTCCCAAAAACTAACGAAAAACGAATTCCGACTGATACTTCGGTATATGAGGGTTTACACTAGATTGTCCGCCCAGTGATTGATACCTTGTGCTCAGGGGGGTAGTAGGTGTCGAAGGGTCAACTGCAGCGGCCCACCCCAAACCCCGGACCCTCGTACTGCCCCCCGCTGCCACAGGCATACCTCGACTGGATGGCGACAGACGCAGAGGCGGTACGCAACACCGGCAACACCGCAGCCGGCCACCTCCTAGGCCTGCCCGTGCCGGCCAGGAGTGACGGTGGCAGCCCCGCAGGCGGCCCCCCCGCCGCCGCTGCAGCTGCAGCTGCTGCTGCTAGCATGTTGACGGCCGGTGACTGGATGCGGCGCGGGCTGCTTGCGGAGCGCCTCTACCATGACAGCCATGCCCTGCAGGCTTTCAGGTGGGTTAAGGGTTCTGGTGGGTTAAGGCTTCGGGTGGGTTTAGGGTTCAGGTGGGTTAAGGGTTCAGGTGGGTTTGGGGTTCGGGTGGGTTAAGGGTTCAGGTGGGTTTGGGGTTCAGGTGGGTTAAGTGTTTAGGTGGGTTTAGGGTTCTGGTGGGTTAAGGGTTCTGGTGGGTTTAGGGTTCTGGTGGGTTTAGGGTTCAGGTGGGTTTGGGGTTCAGGTGGGTTTAGGGTTCAGGTGGGTTTAGGGTTTAGGTGGGTTTAGGGTTTAGGTAGGGGATTCACCCGACCACCTGATCCCTAAATGGTAACCCCTGTTGCTGTCGTAGGGCTCAGCCCTGAACCTTCAACTGGAAACTACGGTTCCTGGCTTAGGGTTTAGCCCTGAACCATGAACCCCATTGGCTGTCCTTGAGTTAAATGTCCTGCCCTAAACTGTGAACCCTGGTTGCTGTCCCAGGGTTTAAACTTGAGCCCTGAACCCTCAACCCTCAACCGTGTTAAAGGTCAAGCCCTAAACCCTCAACCGAGAGCCTTGGTTTCCAACTGTAATCCGATTGCTATTCTTGGGTTGAATCTCTCGACCCTGCCCGCTCCCCTTTGCCCTAGGAGAGAAGCCTCCACCACGGAGCCTTATTCAACAGCACCCTACCGCCCACATGCAATGCTTAGGGTTTAAGGTTTAACCACAACCATATTCATCACAACCATGAAGCCTTATTCATCAGCCCCCTACCGCCCACGTCCAATGCCCTACCAGTTTAGGGTTAATGGCAGCCAGCCCTTAACCCTTTACCCATCCAATGCCCTACCAGTTATCAAATCAACACACGTTGCCGCCCCCCCCACCCCACCCCCCCTCCCCATTCACCTCACACCCTCTCTCTCTGTCTTTCTCTGGCAATGCTGCAGGTGCTGCTCCGAGCTGTTTGGGAGGCAGAAGGTGCCCCCCCCCACCCTCCCGCCCCATTCACCTCACACCCTCTCTCTCTGTCTTTCTCTGGCAATGCTGCAGGTGCTGCTCCGAGCTGTTTGGGAGGCAGAAGGTGCCCCCCCCCACCCTCCCGCCCCATTCACCTCACACCCTCTCTCTCTGTCTTTCTCTGGCAATGCTGCAGGTGCTGCTCCGAGCTGTTTGGGAGGCAGAAGGTGCCCCCCCCCTCCCCCCGCCCCATTCACCTCACACCCTCTCTCTCTGTCTTTCTCTGGCAATGCTGCAGGTGCTGCTCCGAGCTGTTTGGGAGGCAGAAGGTGCCCCCCCCCTCCCCCCCGCCCCATTCACCTCACACCCTCTCTCTCTGTCTTTCTCTGGCAATGCTGCAGGTGCTGCTCCGAGCTGTTTGGGAGGCAGAAGGTCCCCCCCCCCCCCCCCCCCGCCCCATTCACCTCACACCCTCTCTCTCTGTCTTTCTCTGGCAATGCTGCAGGTGCTGCTCCGAGCTGTTTGGGAGGCAGAAGGTGCCCCCCCCCCCCCCCGCCCCATTCACCTCACACCCTCTCTCTCTCTCTGTCTTTCTTTTCCAATCCTGCAGGTGCTGCTCCGAGCTGCTAGGGAGGCAGAAGGTGTCGAATCAGAAACAGCCTGCCTGCTGTCTGCTGGCCTTGACCTCAACTATGAGGCTGGCAGTCGCGGCAAGGGACATACCCCTGGTGCGTTTGGGGACCGAGGGTTCGAGTTTTGTGTGTGTTGGGGGGGAGGGGGGGGCGTTTAGCAGGCCTTTTGAGCTCTTTCCATGGTACCATGAGGTGACAGGAGGGCTCTCGCCCTTAACCCTGAATCCGTTTGCTGCTTGCGTCCTAAACCCTGAAACAGTCTGCTGCTGGCACCCTAAATTGTTCAACCGCCTGCTGCTTGTGCTGCTGCAGGCCCTCAAGGCTGTTCACACGGTGATGAGCTGGCAAGAAGATTCACGCCCCAAGCCAGCTGCGAGCAGCAAAGGCGCCGCCGCTGGGCGCAAGGCGCTGCAGTGCCCGCTAGCGGTCGTATGCTGCCTGCACTTATTAAAGGAACAGGTGGGGAGGGGGGGCGCGGTAAGGGAGGGGAGAAAGGGGGAGGGGTGCGGAAAAACGGGAGGGGGGGGGGGCTGTAAGGGAGGTTTGGGAGGGGAGAAATGGGGGGGGGGGGAGGGAGGGGAGGAAGGGTGGGGGGGGAGGGCGGTAAGGGAGGGGAGAAAGGGGGAGGGGGTTTGGGGTGCGGAAAGAGGGATGGTGGTGGGGGGGGGATTATATGTAGCTGACATTTAGCTATGTGACAGAAACTGACTAGTCACCCACCCACCCTTTTTTTGTCTATCCTTTCAACTCAGGCGCAAGCCTCTGATCTGGCGCAAGCACACATCGCCTTGGGGCTCGGCCCGATGCACGATGCAGTCAACGCAGAGCTGGCTGGCCTGTGATCAGTTTCTGATCGCATGGATTGGCTGTAGTTTATGCTGCCGTTCAGCTACCGTTCAGCTACCGTCCAGCTGCCGGCCAGCTACCATTCGGATGCTTACTGGCCTCAAGACATAATGGGCCTCAGGTCCGGCTGTGTAGATCTCGGTAGAATGGGAACTGCGTTCAAATCCGGATCTATATGGTAGCATATGAAATATGACCTGACAAATTCTCTGGGCCCTGCTCAAAAAGTGGTAGCCCAACTGTCCCGTTCGGCATACCAAATGTGAAAGCAGCCTCAGCCCGGCTACCTGCTGGCTGCTGGCTGGTTGTATTGGGTTTCTGTTACTGCTGGCTGGCTGCTGGCTCGGCTCCCGGCTGGCTCCTTGCTGCCTTTTTTAGCATGATCCAGAGGTTAAGAACAGTGCATACCTGCTGGGCCCTGCTGAACGCTCGGCCAGCATGGTCCAGAGGTGTAATGCCATGGCCTGGCTGCTGCTAGGCGCTAGGTGTTACCATGTGGCTGACGTGGATGCAGCTGGTGATGTATGGCGGCAGATTTATGGCATTGTTTTCTGAATATGTTAATGACGTTACACCTCTGGGCCATGCTGAAATGAAGCTCAGCCACGTCGACAGACAAAAAAGACAGCTAGGAAAGGCAAGGGAGAGGGCACAAATGGAAAGAAAGGATACCCCTGAAGAGACTAGCATTCAAAAGGCTCAGCTACAAGTTCCTGAATGGGTGGGCAGTCTTTCTTCTGATACGGTACCCCGTCCCCTCGACCTCGGGTTATAACCCGGTACCACATTCGGTCACACGATTACCCTATACATAACACGGCCATGGGCAAAGACATACCTGAATTCTAGCTGACGGACGACCCTCAAATAATCACCCTGAAATTCATCGTGGCCCATGTATGTATCAGAGATGTGACTTGGTGTCGAAGATCCCTAAATTCTGCGGACACTGCATGCCAGGACCTGGCTGTGCAGCCATTGCAAAAGTAACTTACGTTTGTCGCACGGATGTCAATTTGTGAGGCTTTGATAAATCGAACAACCCTAGGACTGCCTACCAACGGACGCCTCGAGAGATGCAACTTATCTCCTGAAGTCCAAGATAGTGCGCTGCAAAACTATTAAGAGAAGCTACTCACCCAGGTATGGAGATGCAACCTACCGGTATATCCAAAAGTCTTAAGTAGTGCGTTTCAACGCCAGTGATAACAATGTTCCGGAAGGCTGATGACACCCATTGACATCTTGGGAGTTTTTTATCGGTGACATCCCTGGGTAAAATCTGAAGGGGGATTTTAGGCCGGATTTCGACCAGGTGGAAACATATTCAGGGCGTCAGTATGCAGGGGCGTATGCACGTCCAACAAGCATCACGCCATCCTCGAAGAACACCATGGTTAGTCAATCACCTGGCATACATGAGTACCGCCTGGCCAAAAATCATGGCCAGGACCTGGCCCCAATCAAGCCACTACTTAGCCAACATCTAGCCATGGGTCGTTTCGCCATGTGGACTGCAGAAAATCGGAAAATCTGCAATGCAATATTACAACACACATCTCGGCGCATCATCGACTGCAAAAAAATCCAGGAAACGGATATGTGAAAGGCCAAGGACAATATTTGCGGCCGATGCTTTCATCCACACCATCCACACATCCTGGTCCACACTTCCTAGCAGGTAAGATGCCTAAGACGTAAAGTAAGCCACTTACAGAAATTAGGGGCCTCCAAAACTTGACACATTTTTTTAAAAACAATGATGACACAACGCAATTGTTCCAATTCACCCAGCAATCTTTCTCGAAAGACTTGGCACACAGTCAAAACCCACCATCAAAACCCACAGGCAAAACCCAGAAAGCAGAAATCCCATGTGTACCGCAAGGGGCTTGCCAAAGAGGGCTTGATTGCCTCCAAGGGCTTGACACACGGGGCTTGACACACAGGGCTAGGGGCATGTGAGGGGCCAGGAGCCAGCCGTCCTCCACCCGCTCTTACTATACATGCATGCACAACATAAAAAAAATACAGATCCTTCACCGT
The DNA here is from genome assembly GCA_037349105.1 of Limnomonas spitsbergensis. Taxonomy (NCBI): domain Eukaryota; kingdom Viridiplantae; phylum Chlorophyta; class Chlorophyceae; order Chlamydomonadales; genus Limnomonas; species Limnomonas spitsbergensis. The sequence continues at coordinate 410,972 of JAYJMM010000094.1, read as the reverse complement.
TGCCCTGCATCATAACAAGATACATTTTGCATCCATCCCCTGCATTGCTCATGCATCACGCCCCCATGCAGAATCTACTTCTGCATGGGCTCACGCCCCACTACATCAGGTTTGCATTGACATCCGATATCCACTGCTGCTTAAGCTCACACCTCCATGCAATACGTCTGCATCAACATCCTGCATCTACCCCTGCATGAGCTTACGCCCTCATGCACCATCTGCCCCTGCATGGCTTACACCCCCATGCAATAAGGCTGCATCGACATCCTGCATCTACTTCTGCATGGGCTCACGCCTCCAAGCAACATCTACCCCTGCATGGGCTCACGCCCCCATGCACCATCTACCCCTGCATGGGCTCACGCCCCCATGCATCATCTCCCCCCTGCATGGGCTCACGCCCCCATGCACCATCTGCCCCTGCATGGGCTCACGCCTCCAAGCACCATCTACCCCTGCATGGGCTTACGCCCTCATGCACCATCTGCCCCTGCATGGGCTCACGCCTCCAAGCACCATCTACCCCTGCATGGGCTTACGCCCTCATGCACCATCTCCCCCCTGCATGGGCTCACGCCCCCATGCACCATCTACCCCTGCATGGGCTCACGCCCCCATGCTTCATCTACCCCTGCATGGGCTCACGCCCCCATGCACCATCTACCCCTGCATGGGCTCACGCCCCCATGCATCATCTACCCCTGCATGGGCTCCGGCAGGTCCAGCTCGGCCTTGAGCTGCACCTGCTCGGCACTCCATTGCCACATCCACAGGGCTTGACCCATATCCTGACCAGCAGGGCTCGTAGCAATGGGCCTGCAGGCAGCAGCAGGGGGAGGATGGGAAATGGGGACATTAGAAAGCCTCAACACTCCACCGCCACACCCACATATCTTCTTGCAAGTCCTGCCCAATGGGCCGGCGGTCAATCAAGGGGGAGGAGCACACCTCACTAAAATGAGGAGTTAGCATGTATCAGGAATTAGCAGGCAACACGCATCAGCACTCCACTGCCACACCCACCCACCTCGGCCCCCGCCACACCCACCCCACCTCGGCCCCCGCCTGAACCCCCGCCACACCCACCCCACCTCGGCCCCCGCCCACACCCACCCCACCTCGGCCCCCGCCACACCCACCGCCACACCCACATAGCCAATGGGCCTGGGTGCGGCCGGGTAGGACAGGGGTAAGAAGGAAAGAAAAGCACGCCCCGCAGGCGCGTGAGAGTTAAGGAAACAGCGCGGCATGGGCCGAGGCCTAGGAAGCGCCGTTACCGTTAGGAGGGGGGTAACGATGGACAATGTGGCGGAAGGCTGCTCCAGTGAAGTGTGGGATAAATGGGGAAACGTCTTGCGCTTTGTGAAAGTGCCCCGTGGAATGTCGCAAGCAGGCTTTCCCGCTTCGCGATGAAACCGCTGCAGGCCGGGCGGTACGTCTCCCCTCCTGCTTTGGCGGAGCGCGTAGTCTTATTTTTCTTTATTTTTCTTTATTTTTCTTTATTTTTCTTTAACGGGATAAGACAAGGTCCGAGGTCCAGGTTTACAGGTGGGTTGAGGGCTTAGGGTTTAGGCTTTAGAGTCTAAACCCTAAAATAAAGTCCAAGGTCCAGGCCTGAGGGTGGTGGGTCGGCTGTTGTTAAGAGGATTGAGTTATGCTGGCAAGCCAGCAGATCTACAGATCCTGGAAACAAGCATATATGCTTGTTTCCATAGATCCGCAGATCCGGTGAGAATCAGAGAGATCCAGCCCAGAAAGCCTGCAGATATTCGGATCTAGATTCAGAAAACTCTGAAAGCAAGAAGTGCCACTAGATGCCAAAACCCTCTCTAAAGCCCTGTCGAAAACCATTCCTCAAACCCTTCACCCCCCCCACCCCACCCCAATACACGTCAATGTTCCTGAAGGTACTTGTGCAAGCACATGCAGTTCGATTCGCAGCAGCCAGGCATCCTCCTGGCCTCTGGGTTTCAAGCTTAAGGGGGGGTGGGGTGTAGAACTGATGAACCAACTGTTTACGGTAAACCCTGAACCCTAACCCTGACCCCTAAACCAACTGTCTACCCTAAGTCCTGAACCCTAAGCCTGAACCCTAAACCACCTCACCTGCAAGCACATGCAGTTTGATTCTAAGCAGCCAGGCGTCATCATGGCCTCTCGGTTTCAACGTTTAGAGGGGTGGGGTTAAAAAATGTATCTACAAACTGCTACCCTTAACCCTCGAACCCTAAACCACCTGATCTCCAGTTCGATTCGAAGTAGCCAGAGGTCCTCCTAGCCTCTAGGTATTTAGGGCAAGGTGGTTGGGGTGTAGATTTGTCTGTACTAACGGTTAAACCTAAGCCCTAAACCACCTCACCTGCAGTTTGAGTCAAAGCAGCCAGTCGCCCTCCTGGCCTCTTGGTTTAGGGTGCAAAGGTGCAAGGTGGTTGAGGTGTACAAATAACTGTTTTTACTGCTACTTATAGACACCTATACCACCTGATCTGCAGTTCGATGCGAAGCAGCCAGGCACCCTCCTGGCCTCTCGCTTTAAAGGTCGAGAGGGGTGGGGTTAATAAATGTCTGTACTAACTGCTACCCTTAACCCTCGAACCCTAAACCACCTGATCTGCAGTTCGATTCGAAGTAGCCAGGCATCCCCCTGCCTCTGCTTACAAAGTTGAAAAGGGGTGGGGTGTAGAAATGTCTGTACTAAATGTTAACCCTAAGGCTTAAACCACCTTGTTGTTTGAGTCGCAGTAGCCAGGCGTCCCCCTGGCCTCTGGTTACAAAGTTAAAAGGGGGTGGAGTGCAGAAATGCCTGAGTCAAGTGTTAATGACCCTTTACCCCTATACCCTGAACCACCTCACCTGCAGTTTGAGTCGAAGTAGCCAGAAGTCCTCCTGGCCTCCATCGGTGCTTCGGGTGAGGTGGCGGTGTAGATGACTGCTCGCGAGCCTTTGGGTTTGGGCAGGGAGAAGGGGTGGGTGGGGGGGAGGAGTCATTCTGCGGTTGTTGAATTACATTGATATTGCCGTAGCGAAAGATGTACATGCACCAGCCCTGTACTGCCCCAGCGCTTCCCCTGTACTGCCCGTACCTTCAGAGGGTGACAGCAGCAACCAGCCCATCGTCTGTCGCATCATCCATAACAGCCATGCCGGCAGCGTTCGGTGCAACATGGTCATGACCAAGCCGGGATGAACGGCGAACACCTGGAAAGGAGCAGTTGCAATCGGGGGTTACACCAGTTATGTTGCGGTTCCTGCTGAGGCTGGCCCCAGCATCTGGCGCATTTAATTCATCACCAGCACCTGAGCGAGCTTGCCTTGCACCGAGTCCACACAATCCCACACTTGTACAGCTAACTTATCTCCGCAAATCCACACACCTTTCCTGCCGAATCATTGCCCTGTACTGCCAAGCCTGTTCCAAGCCTCTGGCGCATCTCCTTCATCGCCAGCACCTGGGCGAGCTTGTTTGCATTTAGTCCACACATTCCCTTACTTGTACTGCTAAATCATCCCCACACATCCACACACATGTAATGCTGATTAATTTCCACACTTCCTCACACCTGTACTGCTGAGTCTGGCCCGAGCCTCCGGCGCATCTCCTTCATCGCCAGCACCTGAGCGAGCTTGCTTTGTGCGTAGGCCAGGTCGCAGCGATAGCTTGTCGGAAGCCTGCAGGTAGCCAGACGCACGAGGCAAGCTTGGGATTGCAAGTTCAGGAACCCTGAACCCTGAACTATAAACCCCGAGCCCTGCGATAGCTTGTCGGAAGCCTACAGTGAGCCAGACGCAGAAGGCAGGATCAGGGCTTGAGATTACAATATTTGAGAGCCCTACACCCTGAACCCTAAAAACCTGAACCTAAGACTGAGGAAAGGAAAGTCCTACAGGGCTGTGAGGGTTCATGAAACTGAGTAGTATGAGCCGAGACCGCTCGTCCACACTTTTACATCATGCACAACATTAAGGAAAGCTTGTGTTCCCAACCCTGATCAGTTTTTGCTGGCTGGGTCTGGGAGAGCTGATTGGTGAGCAAGCTTGTCTTTGATAGGGCGGGGGGTCACGCCCAGGTCCACACTTTTTGTTGGTAGGGCCGGAGCTCCAGCCTGTGTAAACACTTTTCCCGCCGTCCTTAGCCTGAGGGACCGTCCAAAGAAGGAGAAAGTTCTTGTACACTGCTGCCAGACGTTAATCTTGAATTAGGTATGAACCTAGCCACCTCAATCAGGCTGCTGGGGCGGGAGACACCACCAGCCTGATGACGGCCAACCCTTGATTTAAGTGTGGACACGACAACCTCTTAACCACTAACCAAAGCAAGAGTTTTTTTTAAAACTATTTGTTATACGTTGTTCATCTGTAGTCAAGCTGTTTAAAGCAAAAAAGTTGTACACACATGTACCTGAAGTGTGGGTCAGACATCCTAACCCCTCCGGCAGCAAGCAAGGCGTGAACCGACGACGATACGTGCACCGCCCGCGCGCCGAACAACGGAGCGGCCTCCGCGCCCCTCCGCAGCGACGGCAGCATGGCCAAGGTGAGCAGGAAGTGGCCTAGGTGGTTGCTGGCCATGTGGGCCTCAAACGCGTCCTCGGTCTCAATGCGGGAGAGAACTGAGTGGGAGAGACAGGGGGGGGGGGGGTCAAGTAGGGGACCCGTTTCATTGCGGCTTCTCTTATCATAAGGAGAACAAAAGCTGCATACCCCCTCTCCACACTTCCTCACTCCCCTCCCCACACTTATTCATACCTCATACAGGTATCATACCAGCATTACTTATGAAGAATTTCCACTTTTTCACCTTCTCTTATCACAAGAAGAATAACTGCTGCATACCCCCCCTCTCCACACTTCCCCACTCCTCTCCCCACACTTATTCATACCTCATACTGGTATCATACCAGCATTAGTTATCAAGATTCCCCGTTTCATTGCGGCTTCTCTTATCACAGGGAGAGCCACTGCTGCATACCCCCCCTCTCCACACTTCCTCACTCCTCTCCCCACACTTATTCATACCTCATACAGGTATCATACCAGCATTACTTGTCAAGAATTCCCACTTTTTCACCTTCTCTTATCACAGGGAGAGCCACTGCTGCATACCCCCCCTCTCCACACTTCCTCACTCCTCTCCCCATACTTATTCATACCTCATACAGGTATCATACCAGCATAACTCATCAAGAATTTCCACTTTTTCCACCTTCTCTTATTACAAGGAGAATAACTGCTGCATAACCCCCCTCTCCACACTTCCTCAAACCCCTCCCCACACATATTCATACCTCATACAGGTATCAACCCAGCATTACCGGTATGCATATGATCACAAGGAGGATAACCGCCGCATAACCCCTCTCCACACTTCCTCAAACCCCCTCAGACATCATGTCTGGTAGCCAGGTCCCATGCTTCTGCCCAAAATGGGCGAATTTCTTAATCCCGACACATGCTTGCACATCCATTTATTGCTTTATTTTTCTAATTTCATCATGGCTTATTTATCAATTTATTCAGCTTGCCATTCTGTTGCTCCCACTGGGACCAGAGCTGCCTCGTCACTACCCACACTCCCTCACACCTCCTCATACCTCCGACAGACATTACCCCAGCGTTCTTGATCTCTCGGTTGAGCATGCATTCCAATCACTCCCACTGCACACAAGAAGGCCTCGATAACCCTCACTGCCCACACTTTCTCATACCGCCAGAAGACATCATTCTGGCATTGTTGATCAATATGTCCAACTTGCATTTCTGCTGTTTCCGCCGAGGAACAATATGCCCCGTCACTGCCCGCACTCCCTCATGATTCCCACTCCAGACTTGCCCACACTTTCACACACCTGATACCTCCAACATACATCATTCTAGCATTGTTGATTATTATGTTCAACTAGCGCTTCTGCTGCTCCCACAGGAGACCAAGCTGCCTCGTTACTACCCACACTCCCTCATACCTTCCACACTATACTTCCTCACACTTTCTCATACCTCCAACATACATCATTCCGGCGTTGTTGATTATTATGTTCAACTAGCGCTTCTGCTGCTCCCACAGGAGGCCAAGCTGCCTCGTTACTACCCACACTCCCTCATACCTTCCACACTATACTTCCTCACACTTTCTCATACCTCCAACATACATCATTCCGGCGTTGTTGATTATTATGTTCAACTTGCGCTTCTGCTGCTCCCACAGGAGTCCAAGCTGCCTCGTTACTACCCACACTCCCTCATACCTTCCACACTATACTTCCTCACACTTTCTCATACCTCCAACAGACATCATTCCGGCGTTGTTGATCAATATGTTAAGATTGCGCTTCTGCTGCTCCCACTGGGCAGAAAACCGCCGGACAGATTCCAAGGACGCCAAGTCGAGCTGCCAGACCTGGTTCAGGGAGGCAGGGTCAGGGACGTAGGGACTAGGGAGGTAGAGGTCAGGCAACTGGGCCCAATCGGCCGTACTGGGCAAAATGTTGGGAGGCAGGGAGGTAGAGGTCAGGGTTTGGGCCCAATCGGCCGTACTGGGTAAATGTAGGGAGGCAGGGAGGTAGGGGTCAGGGTTTGGGCCCAATCGGCTGTACTGGGTAAATGTAGGGAGGCAGGGAGGTAGGGGTCAGGGTTTGGGCCCAATCGGCTGTACTGGGTAAATGTAGGGAGGCAGGGAGGTAGGGGTCAGGGTTTGGGCCCAATCGGCCGTACTGGGTAAATGTTGGGAGGCAGGGAGGTAGAGGTCAGGGTTTGGGCCCAATCGGCCGTACTGGGTAAATGTAGGGAGGCAGGGAGGTAGGGGTCAGGGTTTGGGCCCAATCGGCCGTACTGGGTAAATGTTGGGAGGCAGGGAGGTAGAGGTCAGGGTTTGGGCCCAATCGGCCGTACTGGGTAAATGTAGGGAGGCAGGGAGGTAGGGGTCAGGGTTTGGGCCCAATCGGCTGTACTGGGTAAATGTAGGGAGGCAGGGAGGTAGAGGTCAGGGTTTGGGCCCAATCGGCCGTACTGGGTAAATGTTGGGAGGCAGGGAGGTAGGGGTCAGGGTTTGGGCCCAATCGGCCGTACTGGGTAAATGTAGGGAGGCAGGGAGGTAGGGGTCAGGGTTTGGGCCCAATCGGCTGTACTGGGTAAATGTAGGGAGGCAGGGAGGTAGAGGTCAGGGTTTGGGCCCAATCGGCCGTACTGGGTAAATGTAGGGAGGCAGGGAGGTAGGGGTCAGGGTTTGGGCCCAATCGGCCGTACTGGGTAAATGTAGGGAGGCAGGGAGGTAGGGGTCAGGGTTTGGGCCCAATCGGCCGTACTGGGTACATGTAGGGAGGCAGGGAGGTAGGGGTCAGGGTTTGGGCCCAATCGGCCGTGCTGGGTAAATGTAGGGAGGCAGGGAGGTAGGGGTCAGGGTTTGGGCCCAATCGGCCGTACTGGGTAAATGTAGGGAGGCAGGGAGGTAGGGGTCAGGGTTTGGGCCCAATCGGCTGTACTGGGTAAATGTAGGGAGGCAGGGAGGTAGGGGTCAGGGTTTGGGCCCAATCGGCTGTACTGGGTAAATGTAGGGAGGCAGGGAGGTAGGTGTCAGGGTTTGGGCCCAAATGGCCGTACTGGGTAAATGTAGGGAGGCAGGGAGGTAGGGGTCAGGGTTTGGGCCCAAATGGCTGTACTGGGTAAATGTAGGGAGGCAGGGAGGTAGGGGTCAGGGTTTGGGCCCAATCGGCCGTACTGGGTAAATGTAGGGAGGCAGGGAGGTAGGGGTCAGGGTTTGGGCCCAATCGGCCGTACTGTGTAACCCTGTTTTCAGCTGGGTCCAGGAGGGCGGCACTGCCCGTACAACAGGACGGTACCGCAGGGGTACAAGTGGGTGTCTTCCTTGATCCACGCCTCAAAAACGTTTATTTATTTATTTAAACATGTTCTTCTGCGTGCCGTCACGGCGCGTAAGCGGCCTCGGCTCATGCCGCACTGATTTGTTCCCCATTCTTCCCTTTCTATCCTGCACACCTTGTCACACCTTGTCAAGTCCAGGCAAGTGAATTTTTGATAGCTTGGACTTGACAAGGTGTGAGGCCTGACGTCCAACCCTGGAAAACCTGAGACGCTGACACAAAAAACAGCCCGGGTGCGCATGTGGCCCTCGTTGTCAGTATATATGTTGGGAGAAGGACTCTCTTGACACCCTTCGATTCGCATTTTTCGAGTTTCTACGTTTTTAGCGTTTTTGTTTTCTAACTCAACCCTGTCACTGCCCGGCCCTTCCACTGAAAGCCTAGACGATGTCACCTCAACAGCAACAACAGCTCTCCTCGACCTGGGTTGTCCCTTTCATATCCAAATATGGACAGCATGACTTTATTTTCCACGTTTTGTTGTTTCTTTTTGTTTAATTTCACAGTTTTGTTGTTTCTTTTTGTTTAATTTCCACGTTTTGTTGTTTCTTTTTGTTTAATTTCACAGTTTTGTTGTTTCTTTTTGTTTAATTTCCACGTTTTGTTGTTTCTTTTTGTTTATTTTCACAGTTTTGTTCTTTCTTTTTGTTTATTTTCCACGTTTTGTTGTTTCTTTTTGTTTAATTTCACAGTTTTGTTGTTTCTTTTTGTTTAATTTCACAGTTTTGATGTAATTTGCAGCATATGGTTGGGCACCTTCAATTTGATTTCTACTTTTTTTTTTTGCACCTTTGATAGCGTCACACCCTCACCTCAATATCAGGTTTATCCCTCCAAGCACGGATCGTGGCCTCCTGGATCCTTGCCTTGGCCTCCTCCCCTCGTTCGATGTCGCGACAGGCCAGAATGACTGCGAGCAGTTTTGATAAATCTGGGTTTAAACACATTTTTTGGTTTTTTTGAATTTGCCAGAATTTTGTATTCGAGTTTGTACTGCTGGATCCTTGCCTTGGCCTCCTCCCCTCGTTCGATGTCGCGACAGGCCAGAATGCCTGCCAGCAGTTTTGGTGAATTTAAAATCCAAATTTCGTATTCCAAATTGTGAATTTGAAATCTGAGTGTGCATTGCTGGATCTTTGCCTTGGCCTCCTCTCCTCATTCGATGTCGCGACAGGCCAGAATGACTGCGAGCAGTTTAGATACATTTTAATTTCAAATTTCGTATTATGAATTTGACATATGAATGTGGACTGCTGGATCCTTGCCTTGGCCTCCACCCCTTGTTCGATGTCGCGACAGGCTAGAATGACTGCGGGCAGTTTTGATAAATTTAAAATTCTAATTTGTATTTCGAATTTTGGATTTGAATTTCGAATGTGCATTGCTCGACCCTTGCCTCGGCCTCCTCCCCTTGGGCGACACTGTGACAGGCAGGTACTTGAAGTGAATTTGATTTCAAACATACTTATGGATTTTAAATGTTGCCAGAATGTGAATCTCAGTATCAGCTGCTCGATCCTTGCCTTGGCCTCTTCCCCTTGGTCGATGTCACGACGAGTCAGGATGACTGCGGACAGCTCATTTGAATTTAAAATTCAAATGTCGTATTTTGAATTTCCCCATACCCGTATTTGGTAGCTGAATCTGCACTGCTGGATCCACGCCTTGGTCTCCTCCCCTCGGTCGACATTGCCGCAGCTAAAAGCGGCCAGGAGCAGGGATTCGGATTCGAATTCGAAAATTGAGACAGACGACGACAGGTGGAGCGTTTCTTAACAAAGATGAAGAGGTCCTGATCCCATCTGCTCACCGGCCTGCTCACCGCACCAGTTCTGCCCCCCCACACACCCACTCTCCGATCCTTAACCCTATACTCTATATTCAGGCTTGGTACCTCACCTGGCCAGGACAGTTAACCCTAAATTCAGGCTCGGTGCCTCGACTAGCCGGTGCAGTATAGCCTGAACATACCTTTGGCACCTCGACTGGCCGGTGCGCTATTAAACGCTGCGTCTCCGGCTAGAAGAAAAACAAAGGGCAAAATCCGAGTCCGTCAAACCCTATGATATCCTAGACCCATTGCAGGACCCTGCTTCGTGCTTCAAAACCTAAAATCGCAACCTTGAAAACCCAAACATACCTTTGGCGCCTCGCCTGGTCAGTGCTATAAACCCTCGCCTGGTCAGTGCCATAAACCCTCGCCTGGTCAGTGCCATAAACCCTCGCCTGGTCAGTGCCATAAACCCTACATTCAACCTAAATTCACCCTTGGTGCCCCGAGACATAAACCAAACCCCAGACATACCTTTGGCGCCACGCCTGGCCAGAGCCGCTGCAGTTTGAAACCCGATGCCGCTGCATGCAAGCAAGGAGGCTGAGGGGGTCAGGCAAAAGGCTGTGGGGGTCAGACGAAAGAGCTGAGGGGGTCAGACGAAAGGGCTGAGAGGGTCAGGTAAAAGGGCTGAGGGTGTCAGACAAAAGGGCTCAGGAGGTCGGGCAAAAGAGCTGAGGGGGTCAGACGAAAGGGCTGAGGGGGTCAGGCAAAAGAGCTGAGGGGGTCAGGCAAGAGAGCTGAGGGGGTCAGACGAAAGAGCTGAGGGGGTCAGACGAAAGAGCTGAGAGGATCAGGTAAAAGGGCTGAGGGTGTCAGACAAAAGGGCTCAGGGGGTCGGGCAAAAGAGCTGAGGGGGTCAGACGAAAGGGCTGAGGGGGTCAGGCAAAAGAGCTGAGGGGGTCAGGTAAGAGAGCTGAGGGGGTCAGACGAAAGAGCTGAGGGGGTCAGACGAAAGAGCTGAGAGGGTCAGGTAAAAGGGCTGAGGGTGTCAGACAAAAGGGCTCAGGGGGTCGGGCAAAAGGCTGAGGGGTCAGACGAAAGAGCTGAGGGGGTCGGGCAAAAGAGCAGAGGGGGTCAGACGAAAGAGCTGAGGGGGTCAAACAAAAGAGCTGAGGGGGTCAGGCAAGAGAGCTGAGGGGGTCAGACGAAAGAGCTGAGAGGGTCAGGTAAAAGGGCTGAGGGTGTCAGACAAAAGGGCTCAGGGGGTCGGGCAAAAGAGCTGAGGGGGTCAGACGAAAGAGCTGAGAAGATCGGGCAAAAGAGCTGAGGGGGTCAGACGAAAGAGCTGAGGGGGTCAGGCAAAAGAGCTGAGGGGGTCAGGCAAGAGAGCTGAGGGGGTCAGACGAAACGGCTCAAGGGGCCAGACAAAATGGCTGAGGGGGTCAGGCAAGAGAGCTGAGGGGGTCAGACGAAAGAGCTGAGAAGGTCGGGCAAAAGAGCTGAGGGGGTCAGACGAAAAAGCTGAGGGGGTCAGGCAAGAGAGCTGAGGGGGTCAGGCAAGAGAGCTGAGGGGGTCAGACAAAAGAGCTGAGGGGGTCAGGCAAGAGAGCTGAGGGGGTCAGGCAAGAGAGCTGAGGGGGTCAGACAAAAGAGCTGAGGGGGTCAGGCAAGAGAGCTGAGGGGGTCAGGCAAGAGAGCTGAGGGGGTCAGACGAAAGAGCTGAGGGGGTCAGGCAAGAGAGCTGTGGGGGTCAGGCAAGAGAGCTAAAGGTGTCAGACGAAAGAGCTGAGGGGGTCAGGCAAGAGAGCTGAGGGGTCAGACGAAATTGCTCAAGGGGTCAGACAAAAGGGCTGAGGGGGTCAGGCAAAAGGGCTCAGGGGGTCGGGCAAAAGAGCTGAGGGGGTCAGGCAAGAGAGCTGAGGGGGTCAGACGAAATGGCTCAAGGGGCCAGACAAAATGGCTGAGGGGGTCAGGCAAGAGAGCTGAGGGGGTCAGACGAAAGAGCTGAGAAGGTCGGGCAAAAGAGCTGAGGGGGTCAGACGAAAAAGCTGAGGGGGTCAGGCAAGAGAGCTGAGGGGGTCAGGCAAGAGAGCTGAGGGGGTCAGACAAAAGAGCTGAGGGGGTCAGGCAAGAGAGCTGAGGGGGTCAGGCAAGAGAGCTGAGGGGGTCAGACAAAAGAGCTGAGGGGGTCAGGCAAGAGAGCTGAGGGGGTCAGGCAAGAGAGCTGAGGGGGTCAGACGAAAGAGCTGAGGGGGTCAGGCAAGAGAGCTGTGGGGGTCAGGCAAGAGAGCTAAAGGTGTCAGACGAAAGAGCTGAGGGGGTCAGGCAAGAGAGCTGAGGGGGTCAGACGAAATTGCTCAAGGGGTCAGACAAAAGGGCTGAGGTGGTCAGGCAAAAGGGCTCAGGGGGTCGGGCAAAAGAGCTGAGGGGGTCAGGCAAGAGAGCTGAGGGGGTCAGACGAAACGGCTCAAGGGGCCAGACAAAAGGGCTGAGGGGGTCAGGCAAAAGGGCTGATTCCAGACAACAGACGCCATGGCAGGCCGACAAGGAATGGCATGCCTGGGGACTGAAGGGGTCGGGCAAAAGGGCTGATACCAGGCGCCTTTGCACGCCGGAAAGCCATAACATGTCGGAGAGAGAGGTTATCAAAGCCATATCTAGCGTTGGAGGCTTTCGGCAACGTGTCAAGGGGGATGATTTCAGTTTTCAGGGGGGGGGCCTGTAGTAGCATGTCAGGGGACGGGGCTTCCAGCAGCATATTTAAGGGGGGGAGGAGGGGAGGGAGGAACAGGGAGAAGGAGGGGGAGAGGGGAAGAGGGGGAGGAGTGAAGAGGCCTTGAATCTTACATACCCAGTGGGGCCGGTAACAATTGCTGTCAGGCCTTTCACCGGCCCATGGCATAAGAGGGGGGGGGGGGGGGAGGGAGGAACAGGGAGAAAGAGGGGGAGAGGGGAAGAAGGGGAGGAGTGAAGAGGCCTTGAATCTTACATACCAAGTGGGGCCGGTAACAATTGCTGTCAGGCCTTTCACCGGCCCATGGCATAAGAGGGGGGGAGGGTGGGAGGGAGGAACAGGGAGAAAGAGGGGGAGAGGGGAAGAGGGGGAGGAGTGAAGAGGCCTTGAATCTTACATACCCAGTGGGGCCGGTAACAATTGCTGTCAGGCCTTTCACCGGCCCATGGCATAAGAGGGGGGGAGGAGGGGAGGGAGGAACAGGGAGAAAGAGGGGGAGAGGGGAAGAGGGGGAGGAGTGAAGAGGCCTTGAATCTTACATACCAAGTGGGGCCGGTAACAATTGCTGTCAGGCCTTTCACCGGCCCATGGCATAAGAGGGGGGGAGGGGGGGGAGGAAGTAAGAGGGGGGAAGAGGGTGAGAAGGGAAGAGGGGGAGGAGTGAAGAGGCCTTGAATCTTACATACCTAGTGGGGCCGGTCACAATTGCTGTCAGGCCTTTCACCGGTCCGCCAACTGAGTCGACATCCCCCAGATGAAGCATCCAAAGCCTCTGAGGGGAAAAGAAAACACAGAGTAAGGTAGGAGTTTTCTGCAATGCAATTCAGGCTCAAGGCGTGTGCCCCCCTCCACGCGGGTTCAGTCTTGACGTATGTGCCCCCACCATGCATGTTCAGGCTTAAGGTATGTGCCCCCCACCATGCGGGTTCAAACTTACTGTATGTCTCTTGTCCAAACGGGTTCAGGCTTGAGGAATGCGCCATCCCCCAAATGTTCAGGCGTCAGGAATGCGCCCCCCGCCCATTCGTGTTCAGGCTGAAGGCTTGAGCCTCCCCCCCAAGCGGGTTCAGGCTTAAGGCATGCGCACCCCTGCCATGCGGGTTCGAAATTACAGAACATCCTTCGCCCAAGCGGGTTCAGGCTTGAGGATGCGCCATCCCCCCATAGGAGTTCAGGCTGAAGGCATGTGCCCCCCTCCTATGCAAGTTCAAACTTACGGTATGACCCCCATCCAAGCAGGTTCAGACATAAGGAATGTGCCAATCCCCCATAGAAGTTCGGGGGTCAGGCATGCGCCCCCCACCCGTGCGGATTAAGGCTCAATTAAGGCTCAATTGAGGCTCCCACCCGTCATAGCCCCCCCCCCCCCCCCTGAGGGTTCAGGATGCGCCCCCCTCCTGTGCTGGTGAAGGCTTGCACCATCCCCCAATTAGGGTTCAGGCTTAAAGCATGCGCCCCCCCCCCCCACCCGTGAGGGTTCAGGATGCGCCCCCCTCCTGTGCTGGTGAAGGCTTGCACCATCCCCCAATTAGGGTTCAGGCTTAAAGCTTGCGACCCCCCCCCCCCCACCCGTGAGGGTTCAGGATGCGCCCCCCTCCTGTGCTGGTGAAGGCTTGCACCATCCCCCAATTAGGGTTCAGGCTTAAAGCATGCGCCCCCCCCCCCCCCCTCCCCCCCGTGGAGGTTCAGGATACGCCCCCCTCCTGTGCTGGTGAAGGCTTGCACCATCCCCCAATTAGGGTTCGGGCTTAAAGCATGCCCCCCCCCCCCCCCCTCCCCCCCCGTGTAGGTTCAGGATGCGCCACCCTCCTGTACTGGTGTAGGCTTGCACCATCCCCCAATTAGGGTTCAGGCTTAAAACATGCCCCCCCTCCCCCCCCCTCCCCCCCGTGTAGGTTCAGGATACGCCCCCCTCCTGTGCTGGTGTAGGCTTGCACCATCCCCCAATTAGGGTTCAGGCTTAAAGCATGCCCCCCTCCCCCCCTCCCCCCCGTGTAGGTTCAGGATACGCCCCCCTCCTGTGCTGGTGAAGGCTTGCACCATCCCCCAATTAGGGTTCAGGCTTAAAGCATGCCCCCCCTCCCCCCCGTGTAGGTTCAGGATACGCCCCCCTCCTGTGCTGGTGAAGGCTTGCACCATCCCCCAATTAGGGTTCAGGCTTAAAGCATGCCCCCCCCCCACCCCTTCCCCCCGTGTAGGTTCAGGATACGCCCCCCTCCTGTGCTGGTGAAGGCTTGCACCATCCCCCAATTAGGGTTCAGGCTTAAAGCATGCCCCCCCTCCCCCCCCGTGTAGGTTCAGGATACGCCCCCCTCCTGTGCTGGTGAAGGCTTGCACCATCCCCCAACTAGGGTTCAGGCTTAAAGCATGCCCCCCCCCCCCCCCTCCCCCCGTGTAGGTTCAGGATGCGCCCCCCTCCTGTGCTGGTGTAGGCTTGCACCATCCCCCAACTAGGGTTCAGGCTTAAAGCATGCCCCCCCCCCCCCCCCCTCCCCCCGTGTAGGTTCAGGATGCGCCCCCCTCCTGTGCTGGTGTAGGCTTGCACCATCCCCCAACTAGGGTTCAGGCTTAAAGCATACCCCCCCCCCCCTCCCCCCGTGTAGGTTCAGGATACGCCCCCCTCCTGTGCTGGTGTAGGCTTGCACCATCCCCCAATTAGGGTTCAGGCTTAAAGCATGCCCCCCCCCCACCCGTGAGGGTTCAGGATGCGCCCCCCTCCTGTACTGGTGAAGGCTTGCACCATCCCCCAATTAGGGTTCAGGCTTAAAGCATGCGCCCCCCCACCCCCACGCGTGAGGGTTCAGGATGCGCCCCCCTCATGTGCTGGTGAAGGCTTGCGCCATCCCCCCATGAGGGTTCAGGTTTAAGGCAAGTCGCCCCCTCCATGCAGGTTCAGGCTTAAGGCATATGCCCCCCCTCACGTCAGTTAAGGCGTCAGGCATGAGCCACCCCCATGCGGATTCGGGCGCAAGCCATGTGCCCCCTCTCCCATGCAAGCTCATGCACGTGCCTCCCCCCCATTAAGCTTAGGATATGACACCATCGAATACCTGTAACTCCCCAGAGTTTGTATCACCATGCCCCCTGTCCCCTCCCTATATCTGGATGAAGAAGTCGACAGCGCATGGCGTACGGCACATGCAGCATGGTGCATAGCGCATGCCGCATGGCGCATGGGGATGTGTGCGGAGTGCCATGCTGCAGTGTTTTAGATGCATTTAGTGGGTCCATTGCCTGCCACCTGCAGGCTCATGCGCGTGCTCTCCTCTCTCATGCAGGATTGTGCTCTAAGCTATAACGCCATGCGACGCCCAGCAGATCTATACAGATATCACCCCTCTCCTCCCCTCTCAATGGCCAGGTACCTGCAGGAAGAAGCTGATGGCAAGGACACAACCGCAGTACAGGTACTGCACCGACGGCCAACGCCACACGCTGCGCACGCCGGGGCATGCTTCCAGCAGCATCAGCAGGCTGGTCTGCGTATCGGAAAGCGCGTCCGCGATCCACTCGAGGAGCATCCAGAAGCGGTCGATCAGCTGATGGCGATCTTCCTCAAGAGACGTGCTGTGCACACTGTTGTGATTCGCTGCCCTGTTAGCATCAGATGGCGTGTATTCTCGACCCTGCTGTTGCTGTTGATGTTGCGGACGCTTCGTGAGCGCGTCGCTGCTATCAGCTTGGCGCCGTCCTGACGTCTCCGCCATAAAGGGCGGCCTCTGATGACAAGCGATAAAGAAATGATATGTGCACGGAGGCAACAAGTGGTACGTGATACCCTGGGGCGCGTTTGGGTGATACATGGCCAAGGGACGTTCCGAACTTCGGTGCGATATTTTCACGAAGGTGTGACCCTGGTGTGACCACCGGGGTCACACCTTACCGATGGTCCCGTACATTTCGTCATGCACGCAGTTGCAAGCCCCGGTTGCGAGTAACTCGTGATTGTTTATTTTAGCGAGGGATGAACTGGTTACAATACGATTCTATATAAACGCACACTGCATTCACGAAAGTCACGGAAAAGTGTATACTGTGGATTTATCGTTGAGCGATCACTGGGGATCCCCCTGACGCCCAAAACCAGTAAACAGAGGATCACAGCCTCCATCCCGCTCTCGGGCTCGCACCAAACGAATTGCCAAATGTCATATAATTTGGTCACCGCACGCCCGGCATAAATAATGTTCAACATGAGGAAAGCTGCGATTTGCAGATCCTCACGTTGTGACATACCCTGCATGATATCAATCGGCTTGCGCAACGAGAGCTTCGACCTGCGAATATTTTACGAGTGATACAACTGGGTTACACGGTATGCCTGCGCAAATATGTAAATCGTTCTCGTAAGGATGGTTGCATGGCCGCAATGTACATTCCGGTACGATCGGATATACCGTAGATGCATTGACTCCATCTATTTTGAACGTGAGTGGAAGCTATGTGCATGTATTGTTGCACATCATTGTATGCCCATGCACATGGACATGCCCATGCCAACCATAACAGATGGCGCCATGCCACCCACGCCACATGGCACCATGGCACCATGCCACCAAAGCATGTCACTGGGCGCCTTTTATTCCTTTCCCCCTCTCTTCCTTTTAGTTCCTTCTTTACTCATTTCTTAACAGTTGGGCGCCCACGCGGCCGAGCTTTGAGCGGGCCCAGAGGTGTAACGTTTTTTACTTGGCGCCATGCAAAAAAAATGGCCTTAGTAGACGACACCTCTTATAGGGAGCATCGCATATCGGCATGTCATCAGGGACATGTTGCAAGAGTGGATGACTTCAATGGCGGAGCGGGTGGGAATGCCTAATACTTGGCAACCTGTCAGAATTTAGCCCATCTACATGAAGGGCGACCCCCTTGACCCCAGTAACTACCGGCCCATTGCCATTGTCACGAGCGTGTTGAACCGGTTGCATGCTAGCATGCTAAACGCCGTCGCTGATCAGTGGGCACGGTTGCACAAGCACATCCCTCATGAACAATTCAGCTTTCGGCAGCGCCGTAGCCCGCTCCATGCTGCTTTTCTCTTCAAGCATGCAGTTCGTGCGCAACGGGCAGCTGCATGCCTTGGCAAACTGCATGTGGGCTTTATGGATTTCACCAAGGCCTATGACCGTGTGCCACAGGAGCAGCTATGGCAGCACCTGTCTGAGCGGCTTCACATACCTTCATGCCTGTTAGGCTGTTATGCGTTGTGCAAGCGCTCAACAAAGATGCCGTCTACGCGCTCGCATGCGACCATAAAAGCACTGGCCATGTGCCTTGCACCCGCGGTATCAAGCAAGGCTGCCCACTCTGCCCCCTCCTCTTCAGTCTCGATATCAGTAGTACGCCGGGCATGATCGCAGCCCAATGCCTTGCATTGTGCTGGGGAGGGGCCACGACCCAGGTGCCTCTTATGTGCGGATGATTTCAACCTGGCAGGGCTGCAGCGCATGCTAGATGCCCTGCATGAATATGGTGCCTGCACAACCACCGGCCCCTCAATGTGGAACACTCTAGTGGAACTCAGGTGTCGGACTTAGTCTTCTTTGCCTTCCCGGCCTCTCCTTTTGTTCCTTTTCTCCCTCTTCCTTTTAGTTTCTTAAATTTTCCCCTCTGAACAGTTGGGCGCCCACGCGGCCGAGCTTTGAGCAGGCCCAGAGGTGTAACGTTCTTGACGTTGGGGACCGATGACGACTTTGAGTGTACCTTTCTCGCATTTTATGGTAAGTCGCTAGCAGCGATGCTATCAATTCGCTTCAACACACCAACCTTCTAGCTTCCTCAATGGTCAGTCACTAGCAGCAGCACTAGGGCATGCCACTTTTCAGCCCTTAGCAAGGCAACCATAGCATCACTATTCACCATCTAGACCGTTTCGCCCCCTTCACTGCCCCCCCCTCAATTCTGGCAATGAGATCTAGGAGGTCACGACCACCGGACAATCCCACCATCGACGCCATCATCCCTTCCGAGGCCTTGCCCCCGCCTGCCCCCCCGCCGCGAAGCTTTGTCCCCTCTCCTCGTCCCAGTTGCTCCTGTTGCATCGCGAGCACAAGTGTCCTGGTCGAGCCTGAAGCGCCCGGAGCGCTTCCACGCCGGCTTTGGGGCAGGTCCTCGGCGCCACCCACCGCCCGCACCCCCTGCCGTCTCTCGTCGGGCATCAGATGCATCGCCCGCCGTTTTCCCTGCTCCAACAACGTTGGCCCGGGGCGGTGCCCCAGTCTCGCCAAAGAAACCAACAACACTCCCAGCTCGCGCAGCCCGAGCCGCGGGACGAGAGCCTCGGCGGCCGTTGCCAGCCGGGCCACGCCATCGCGCGGAGCTGATTCGGCCGGCAGGCGTGCGAGCGCGGCTGCGCCCGAGACTAGCTCGCGTGGTCCTGCTTCTGCCAGGCAACGTTTCGAGAGCAGGGCCAAGGCGAGCGAGCGGCTGACGCGGTAGGGCAGCCCCTTCCGCTGCTGCAGCTGCGCACTCCGCATTTGTTGTTGCTGCCAAATCCGCTGGCTCGCCTTGAGGTCTCCGTCCGAGTTGGAGATACCAACGGACTCGCCTCCTATCGTCACAGCCACGCCCCGGTTGCCAGCTGCAGGGCCGCCATCTGGTGACGTTTCCTCCTCAGAAAACAACTTGCGCTTGGGCCTCAAGGGCACAAGCCTTCCCGCGCTTGGTCCGTCGCCATCTCCACGAGCACCATCCCCTCTTTCTAGACCGCCCGGCAGGCTCGCCGCAAAGCGTTCGTAGAACTGCCGGCCTGCCGCCGTACGCTCCTGATTGATCAGCATGTACGCGATGGCCCTGACGGCCATAATTAGACCCTGCGGGCGCATCGAGCCGGCCACGGCCATGGCCTCCACCCGCAACAGTAGTCGCGCGAGCGGCGTGGGCAGGCCCCTGTCCGGGCAGGCCCGCAATATGCCCAGCCTCGAAAACGCCCACATAACGCAGGCAAGCGACTGCCCACTGACCGTCGCCTGCTGCGCGAGCGCGCGCAGAACGCCGCGCGTCCAAGCGCCTGGCGGGACACGGCCTGCACGCGCCGCGCCCCATAGCATGCCGGAGAGGTGCCGCGGCTCCGCCTGCTGCAGTACAGAGTAGGAAGCTGCCCAGAAGCTGGGCCACCAGCCTGTCGTCCCGTCTGCAGGGCCAGGCAGCGTGACCTGCAGCCGCGCGCATGAGATGACGGCGTTCGATAGCTCCTGAGCCGTACATTGCTCCATACAACGGATCAACTCACAAGCTGTCTGCAACAGCCATGACGCCACAACCTCAGGCTCCAGATCTGACGAAACGCCAGATCTGCTTCCGGATCTGCCAGATCTTGCCAGGTCGGGCGAGCGTAGCCTGTCCGATCCGTCTGTCGCTGCCGCCAGCCCGTCGTCCCTGCCACCGACCTCTCCGTCTCCATTTTGTGGCAAGAGAGTCAGGGGAAGGAGCAGAGACGCGGCCCACAGGGTGTTGCACAGCTGCTGCGGTGAGGCTGACGCCCTGCAGGTCGCAGCCCTCTCTAAAAGCTCCAAGCAGCATTGCAGCCACACCGGGCCGTCCGCCCGCTGCCGCCTGCTGTCTCTGTCTCCCCCCGGCGCACCCAGATCTAGATCCGGATCGTCGGGGAGGATCCGGCTGCGGCGCAGCACGGCGAGCGCCCACAGGCAGTTGGAGCAGTCCTGGGACGTGAAGATAGGCGATTGGGACATGACCTCCAACAGTAGCGGCTGCAACGCGAGCGCCAGCGGGCCGCCGGCTTCCTGCGGCTGGAGCGTCGCGGCTTCCGGCGCCTCCTCCTGGCACAGCTGAGCGATCGCCCACAGCGTGTTGGCGAGCGCTTGTGGGGAGCAGAGCGGTAGCTTGAGCACCAGCGCGCCAAGAGCGGCCGCCAGCCACTCGTCGCCTGAGAGCAGGGAGAGAGGCGACAAGGAGGAGAGGACAAGGGTATGGGACAATGGGTTTAGGACAAGAGGTGCGCAGGCTACTGAGAGTCACAAATCAAAGGAGTCTGTCGTGGAGATTCTGGACCGTACGGCCTTGAGGAGCCTGATTGGTCATGGAGGCGTCTTGGTAGCGGAGACAAACCCTGAACCCTATAACCTAACCACAACCATATACCCTAAACTCTAACCTGGGTGGAAGCCCATCTTGGCCAGTGCCCACAGCGTCATGGAGATATGTTGCGGCTCGAACAACGCCAGCTGACCCTCAGAGGCATCCAAGCAGTCACTGAGCCAGTCTGTGGGAGGTGGGACAGGAGCAGGAGCAGACATGAGCATGGAGATATGTTGCGGCTCAAACAACGCCAGCTGAATCTCAGACGCATCCAAGCAGTCACTGAGCCAGTATGTGGGAGGTGGGACAGGAACAGCTAAGCTATCAGACGGCCATGCCACCCCCATTTATCATCCACCCCATTACATGCCATGTCATGTCTTTAGCCAGCCATGCCATGCCATGTCTTTAGCCAGCCATGCCATGCCATGCCATGCCATGTCTTTAGCCAGCCATGCCATGCCATGCCATGCCATGTCTTTAGCCAGCCATGCCATGCCATGTCTTTAGCCAGCCATGCCATGCCATGTCATGTTTTTAGCCAGCCATGCCATGCCATGTCTTTAGCCAGCCATGCCATGCCATGCCATGCCATGTCTTTAGCCAGCCATGCCATGCCATGTCTTTAGCCAGCCATGCCATGCCATGTCTTTAGCCAGCCATGCCATGTCTTTAGCCAGCTATGCCATGCCATGTCTTTAGCCAGCCATGCCATGCCATGTCTTAAGCCAGCTATGCCATGCCATGTCTTTAGCCAGCCATGCCATGCCATGCTTTGTCAAACAATCTACCAACTACTAAGACAGCCATGCCAAGCCATTAGGCAAACATGCGGCATTATCCTAGCAGCCATACTCTGACCTGCCCTGCTCCTCCATGCCATGCCATGTCATGCCATGTACTACGACAGCCATGACAAGCCATAGGCCCTCAGGCAACCATGCCACCCTATCCCAGTGGCAAACCATGCCATGCCATGCCATGTGGACATCTGACGGCCTTGTGACACATTTTTGGCAGCTGCCTTCTGAGGCACGTCTTCTGGTAGTTAGTAGCCCAGGCAGACATGCTTTAGGGTTAAGGGCTGAAGGGACAGGGGCTGAAGGTGGAGGGGCTGAGGGCTGATGTTTGAGGGTTCAAGGGCAAAGGTTTTATGCTAAAAGGGCCGAGGGTTTATGTTTTAAGGTTCTAGGGCAGAGGGTTGACGGTTTCAGGGCTAAGGGTTTTCAGTTTAAGGGTGAAGGGCTCAGGCTGGAGGGTTTAATATTGGGTCAGGGCTGTGATAGGGAGCTGGTCTCACCTCCTGGCCGCTGGTGGCCCAGTGCTGCTAGGGAGTGCATCAGGTTAGCCAGTGTCAGTGGCCCAGCTTAGGGTTGAGGGTTTCGCGACTCAGCTAAATGTCAGCAACACTCCAACCTCTGGCCGGAGGCCCCATTTGTGGCCGGACATGCTACTTTGGCCGTGAATTGTAAGTCAATCTTGGTCCCAATCAGGCCTTTGGCCCGCCCCGCGATGGACTGGTAGCCAAAAAAACGAAACACTGAATGTAATGGTCTCACCTTCCGGTGGCTGGTGGCCCATTGCTGCCAGGGAGTGCATCAGGTTAGCAAGCGCCTGTGGCCCAAATTCAAGCAGGAGTGGCCATGAGCGCTGTACCAGGCCCTCCAGGAGCGCCTTAGGCTCAATCAGCTGAGGCAGGCCTTGCAGGGACATCGCACCTGAAGGGATGAGGTCAAGGGTCATGTATGTGGGAAGAGAGCCGCACATAATGCACAAGGCCGCCCATGGTTGACTCAGTTCTGATAAGCGGAGGCAGGCCTGCGCCACAGTCGCTGCGCCTGAAGGCACATGGTCAAGGGGTAATGCTGGTCTGTTTTTGCAGGGGCAACACGATTTCAGGGGAAATATAGCCTGGAGGGACAAATCCAATGGGCGTGGTCAAGAAGCATAGTCAAGGGGCCATGCAGGTCGGGTTTTGCAGGGGCAACGTGATTTCAGGGACAAGATAGAAGCGAAGCCCCTTCTTAGTTCAAGGTTAAGGCCAGGAGGGCTGATGCTGGTCTTGAAGGGACGCTGTGGCTCAAGGGACAGTGTCCATGGGCCAGGCCAAGAGGTCGTTGTTACAAAGTTGACGCAACCACCCACAGCCTTTTTCGAAAGGGCCAGGCAGAGCAAACCAGGAGGAAAACAGCAAATAAAACCAAGACGAAGCCGCAAGTCGCACTGAAGGTCAAGGGAAGCGTCAGAGGGAACCCAGGACCAAAACCTAGGCTTTAGGGTTTGGGGTTCAGGGTTTAGAACCCAGGGTCAAAACCTAACGCCTAAGCTGAATATCAAGCTTCCGGTAATCCAGGAGATCAACACAGCACTACCCCTTCTTAACCCTTCTTGCAACAACAGAGCGCGCACCAGCAAAAAAAATTAGATTGCAGCATACGGTACCGGTACACCCCCCATCGAAAAAGCCCAACATGGAAAACCCCAACATGGAAAGCCATACCATGGAAAACCCCAACATGGCAAAGCCCAACATGGAAAACCATAACATGGAAAACCCCAACATGGCAAAGCCCAACATGGAAAACCCCAACATGGCAAACCCCAACATGGAAAACCCCAACATGGCAAACCCCAACATGGAAAACCTCAAAACCCCAACATGGAAAACAACAAAATGGCAAACCAGGCAGAAGTCGAATCCAGGCGCACCTGTAGCCACAGCCTCTCCAACAGCCCCTTCTCCCTCGCAATGTTGCTGCTGCAGCTGCTGTTGTTGCTGCTGCTGCTGTTGCTGCACCAGCACCAGCGTGCCGATCGCAAGCGCTGTGTTGGAGATATGCTGTGGCTCAAACTCCGGGAGGCACCCCGGCACCCTGCCCAGCAGCTGACACGCCAGGCCCATGCAGCGGCGCTGGGCAACCTCCAGCGGCATGGGAGGTGCAAGCAGTGGTGGAAAGCCAACGGGATTCCCCTCGGCATCGAGCTCCTGCAGCTGCTCCCTAGGGTGCCATGCAGAGGCACTCGGGCTGTCGCTGCTCCCTCCAGCGGCCGCCGCTTCGGGGAGGCTCACGGCGAGCGATGCGGACAGCTTCGCCGCCGCCCACAAGCAGTTTGCCACCGCCCTCGGTTGCAACACATTGACGTGGCACTCGACCAGGGAGGCGACGAGCTCGGCGCAGGCGGCCGTCTCTTCAAGCCAAGGCCGGTGCTGCAGGGAGGCGCCTGCCGCCGCCCCCGGCCCTCGGCCGCTGCCGCGGCCAGGCCGCCCGGCGGAGTAGGTTGTTGCCGTTGCAGCTGGCCGGGGCTGAGGAGGCGTTCGATCTGCCAGCTTTGCGAGCGCGACAATCGCGGCCGAGACGTGGATGAAGTTCAGGCGGGGCCCGTGCCGCAGGCACAGTGTGTGAAGCTGAGAGACTGACGGCGCCTTGCTGATCATTTGGGTCAGCTGACGGTCGCCAGGTTCGCGCTCTCCCTCCTCTGGCCTCTGCCGCTGCGCTCCGTCACGAAGGGCCTGTTGGCCTTGGTCCATATGGCTGCCTACGTCTCTTTGCTCGCGAGCGTCTTGCAGCAGCTGCCGCCGCTGCTGGTGCTGCTGACTAGGTACCTGCTGCTGCCAGTGCTGCTGTTGTTGTTGCTGCTGCTGGTACATGTGCGCATGCTGTGGGGCATCAGCTGTTCCCCGCATGGTGGGCGCAATCGCACCCATGGCAGAAACCGCATGGCCGCTTGCAAGACCGCTGCCATGCAGGGGGCGACGGCCATCCATGGGTAGCTCAATGCCAGATGTGCCTCCTTGCATTTTTGTGTGACGCCCCACGCTTATAGATTCCCGGTTGTATGCCCTCAGCATGCTGGTGGTGGTAGCAGCTGCCGGTGCACTCGAGGCGGGGCTTGGGCGGTGCGTCAGACCGGCACGGGCAGGGGAGGTAATGCGCGCAATCGGCGCGGTTCGAATTGGAGAGGCTTTCGGTGCAGCTGAGAGGCGCCATAGGAGGATGGGGGGCGCGAAACGCGTGGCCGCGGCGCTTTGCGTGCCGGCCTGTCGAACAGGAGCGCTCCGGCAGGTGTAGGAATCCAGCACAGAGCCTCTTGGCAGCAGCGATTGAGGTTTATCCATAGACATGAACGACTGTTCTTATCACATAGTGCGGCCGTCCGAAATCAGCGCAGGGCCTCTCATTCGCTGCGACTGAGACATAGCCATATTTCCTCAGATATGCTCACGCATGCGCCATTTAGACATGCGTAGTTACGACATTGAAATGTATATGAGAACGTCATGGGCGGGGGCAAGGTGCCTCTGCTCAGCTCCCTCAAATCAACCAACCCAACCAACACGAGTGTACGTCATAGTCAAAATTTCACTCTGCTCCGCCTAGGTTTTCGACAATCTAAGGACAGCTGAATCCTTCGTCAATTTTCTCAAAACATCTCGTATCGGCCTCCAAACCCGATTCAAATCCTGCCACGGCCGAGGAGCTCGACCCCTAGTGGCCAGCTGCGCCTGACCCAAACATGCAGCTACCCCCTGGTTTGACCTGGTAGCCTCTTTGGTTGTGGAGCCTGGCCGATGGAGTCGATTTTGAAGGCTTCGTACGGCGAGAAGGGGCAGCGGGATGCGAACCAGCGACCCAGGGATACCGCAGATGCCGTGAGGATTCAACGCGATTTCTATGGGGACCGCGCGGCAAACTTGAGGCAGGAGGTGAGCTCGTGTGGTGTAATCATGCTGCATAGATGTACATGGTCACATGCAGCATGCCCCATGGGTCCATCACGGTAGCAGACTTCGAATCTCAAAGATTTATGAACCGTTGATCAGTTGTCCAGCAGAAGTGCATGGTCGCATGCTGCATCCCAGTGGCATGCTGGACACTTCTCCTTGATTGTAAAACAGGTGTGCATGGCTGCATGCTGCATGCCAGCGGGTGCATAGGTGCATGCTGCATGCCAGCAGGTGCATGGCTGCATGCTGCACGCCAGCAGGAGGTAACATGCTCCATACTGCTCCATAGTTGCTCAGGAAATTTGCATGTGGTTGCATGGTGCACATCATCAGCATATGCTTCATACTGCGAGTATGCATGCATGCATGCATGCATGAATAAATAGATACACAAACAAGTGCGTGGAATCGTGGATTAAGCCAGCCGCCCCTTTTGGCCGAAGCATGGGACATGGCCACCATGAGCATCATGCTTCATACATACTGCCAGCAGCCTGCTTGACACTCCTCGTAGGCTTCCCTGTATGTATGCCAACCAGGCACGAGTTAAACAGACAGCCAGGTAGTCCAACAGCCCGAGACTTCGCTCTTCATCCTGCAGTCAATGTTTAAGAACCTGCAAGCACCTGACACAACTAGGCCCAAGCCAACCAGGCATGCGTGAAACAGACAGCCAGGTAGTCCAACAGATTGCCATCAGCCCTATAATTTATTTGTGAACCTGCAGTTAAATTGAAGTGCTTGAAAGCACCTGACACGACTAGGCCCATCCCTGCAGGTTCCGCCGCCCCCCAGGCAGTCAGGCCCGCCCATGTGGGACGCTAAGGTGCAAGGTGCGTGTGCTTTGCCAGGTGGATGCATGTGTGCTATACCAGGAGGGGTTAAGAGTTTTGGGTTTCGGCCCCCCCATATGCGACACTTAGGTGCAAGGTGCATGTGCTTTGCCAGCTGGATGCATGTGTGCTATGCCAGGAATGGTTCAGGGTTAAGAGTCAAGGCCTCCCTCATGCGGGATGTCAAAGTGTAAGGTGCGTGTGCTATGCCAGAGAGCAAGGAAAGGAAAGGCCTCAGCGATGTGCCGATAAAGGTCCCTACAGTGGCTGAATCACGTAGCTGAGTCGTCAGTCACTGTGATTTCAACGCAAGTTTGGAGGCAAGTGATGGACGAGGATGTGCCAGGATATGATGCAAACGTGTGAGCGGATGGCCTCTGTAATCAGCCATACGGGGCGTATTGCTTATATATCCATTAATGTGCGATGCTGTGCCATATATAAAATTACACATTAAAATATGGGAATCATACATTAATGTCCACATATTGCGGTTTCAAATGAATGACAATGGTTTTGCGTGTGCATCGGGTGGTTGCCAATGCATGTTGTGGTTGCAGGCACATGATATGGTTGCAGGTGCATAGTAAATCCCTAGCCTTACCGCCCACAGCAAACCTGCATCTTGCTTTATAGTTAAATTCTTCCGAGTAGATTCCTGACCAGTTGTTGTTGTTGTTGTTGTCGCGTTACCGTACCGCAGGCGATGCGTACCGCGGTCATCAGGCTGGTCCCCACGAGCCGCAGTACGCGCGCGTGGAGGTACGGCCCGGCGTCATGCACATGGTGAAGATGCCGGCCAAGCCCCTGGGCAGCCCCAACCCAGGGTACAGGGCAGGGGCGGAGGAGGCGGCGGCACGAGGCAGGCCCGTCAGCGCGCCCATACGCGGGCGCCTGCCTGCCGCCGCCGCGTCGCCGGGCAAGACGCTGCCGTATCAAGTGGACACTACTGAGCTGGCACCGGTGAGGGTGATGACATAGGGATGACCTCTGAAGTAAAGTACCGTATGTACCGCAGTACCATATGTACCGGTATTTGATACTGTAGATTTGCTTTGCCTTCCCTCACAATTAATATTGTTTTGGGTTGAGGGATCCATGAATAAAACATTAATTGATCGTCGATGCCGGGTTCCAGGCAGAAATTAAGAGTCTGGGAGGATAATTTGCCCGGAGGGCAGCATAAAAACAAATCGTTTTCTCATACCTGAGGGAAGGCAAATCAAATCTACAGCATGTTAAACACCGCCAAGTTACTGTGATAATCTATACCAACGAAAAGTCCATATTGAAGTGTATCGCCATCGCCAGTATCCGGTCAGAGTGTTGTCCGATGTTTTTTGTTGGCGATGTGGTTACCCTCAAGAGCAGCATACCAAAAAATAGTAAGTCCACTCTCCCGAAGGAAGGCAGTTCCACACTCCCGAGGAAAAGGAATTCCACACTCCCAAGGGAAGGGAATGCATGTCTCTGGGTCTGCGGCTCTGATGACCAGTCTCGTTTAAATCCATAAATCAATACTTACAGTGACAGAGCTGCGCTTTACATTATTCAATTTAAGCAGCGTATACTTCCCGACATCAGGATCCACAAGTCAGCCAGTCAAACACAGCCGGAAGCGCAAGCCACTGTAGCTTGTATGAATTCTTTTTTCTTGATATGATGGTAACGGCGCGGACGCGGCCTAGGCCCATGCCGCGCTGTTTCCTTAACCCTCACGCCCCTGCGGGGCGTAGTTCTCTTTCTTGCTTAGTATTCAATTTAATGTTTCCCTCATAACTGAACTTTCTTTTCGAATAAGGGACTTATACAAAAGGTACCACTGGAAATGACCGTACATTTCCTTTGCCTTCCCTCATAGTTATCGTTGTTTGGGGTCTCGAGGGATCTATACATTTACTAATTATTCTTTGTCGACGCCAGTTTTTAGTCGGAAATTAAGATTTTTGTCGACAGTTTGCCCGCGGAGGGCGGCACGAAAATAAAGCAATTTCGCATGCCCAAGGGTTCAGGGCAAATTGAATCAACGGTACCAGCGTGACCAACATTACACCGCTGGCCTGCCGGCTGCTTATTTTCAAATCTGACGGTGCAGGCCCATGACGCACAGTTTCATTCAGTACTCCACCCCCTCATCAAACCTAAACAAACCTGACAAAACCCTGAAATAGGCCTCCAGCCTCCGTGGTACGTAGTAACTTGTATTCCCTTCATTATTCCCATCATTATTCTCTCCATTATTCCCTTCATTATTCCCTTCATTATTCCCTCCATTACTCCCTTCATTATTCCCTTCATTATTCCCTTCATCACTCCCTTCATTATTCCCTCCATTATTCCCTCCATTATTCCCTTCATTATCCCCTTCATTACTCCCTTCATTATTCCCTCCATTATTCCCTTCATTATCCCCTTCATTATTCCCTTCACTATTCCCTCCATTATCCCCTTCATTATTCCCTTCATTATTCCCTCCATTATTCCCTTCATTATCCCCTTCATTATTCCCTCCATTATTCCCTCCATTATTCCCTTCATTACTCCCTTCATTATTCCCTTCATTATTCCCTTCATTATTCCCTTCATTATTCTCTCCATTATTCCCTCCATTATTCCCTTCATTATCCCCTTCATTATTCCCTTCATTATTCCCTCCATTATTCCCTTCATTATCCCCTTCATTATTCCCTTCACTATTCCCTCCATTATTCCCTTCAGTATTCCCTTCATTATTCCCTCCATTATTCCCTTCATTATTCTCTCCATTATTCCCTTCATTACTCCCTCCATTATTCCCTTCATTATTCCCTTCATTATTCCCTTCATTATTCCCTTCACTATTCCCTTCATTATTCCCTTCATTATTCCCTTCATTATTCCCTTCATTATCCCCTTCATTATTCCCTTCATTATTCCCTTCATTATTCCCTCCATTATTCCCTTCATTATTCCCTTCATTATTCCCTTCATTATTCCCTCCATTATTCCTTTCGTTATTCCCTTCATTATTCCCTTCATTACTCCCTCCATTATTCCCTCCATTATTCCCTTCATTATTCCCTTCATTATTCCCTTCATTATTCCCTTCATTATTCCCTTCATTATTCCCTTCATTATTCCCTTCATTACTCCCTCCATTATTCCCTTCATTATTCCCTTCATTATTCCCTTCATTATTCCCTTCATTATTCCCTTCATTATCCCCTTCATTACTCCCTTCATTATTCCCTTCATTATTCCCTCCATTATTCCCTTCATTATTCCCTTCATTATTCCCTTCATTACTCCCTTCATTATTCCCTTCATTATTCCCTTCATTATTCCCTTCATTATTCCCTTCATTACTCCCTTCATTATTCCCTCCATTATTCCCTTCATTATTCCCTTCATTATTCCCTTCATTATTCCCTCCATTATTCCCTTCATTATCCCCTTCATTACTCCCTTCATTATTCCCTTCATTATTCCCTCCATTATTCCCTTCATTATTCCCTTAAATATCCCCTTCATTATTCCCTCCATTATTCCCTTCATTATTCCCTCCATTATTCCCTTCATTATTCCCTTCATTATTCCCTTCATTATTCCCTTCATTATTCCCTTCATTATTCCCTTCATTATACCCTTCATTATTCCCTCCATTATTCCCTTCATTATTCCCTTCATTATTCCCTTCATTACTCCCTTCATTATTCCCTTCATTATTCCCTTCATTATTCCCTTCATTATATACTTAAATATCCCCTTTTAAATCTGGTGCCGTCTCTCCGCCACAGGCTGTGGTGAAAGTGGAAGAGATGCTGCGAGAGGCGCTGAAACGCAAGTCCGCGCTGCACATCAAGGAGCGGACGGTGCTCATGCGTACGTTTGGAAAAGTGCGCACGCCAGGTTTCACATCATAATTCAATTTCAAATGTCAAAATCCCATTCCGAAATCCAGAATTCAGTTGAAAAAAGAAAAAATGTTAGAATTCAGCGTTTGTAATGAGTTATTTGCTTTAATTTCTCATGCTGACCCTTTGAATGATGCGCACACAGCTTTTCCCTGCACTGTAGAATTGGGCGAGTCCAAAACTTATGTACGGTATTCATTCAAAACATCATGCTCCGTGTGCTGTGTCCAGGTTGTCGGCAAGAGGGATGTGGAGATCAACAACGGCGACAAAGTGGACGTGACTCAGTTCAGCGATGTGAGGTCATTCAGGGTTTAGGATATAGGGTGTTGTAGTTTATTTTTAATTGTATAGGGTTACGATTAAGGGGTGAGGAGTAAGGTTTCAGGAGATCAACAACGGAGACAAAGTGTGCGTGACCCAGTTTAGTGACGTGAGGCCATGCAGGGTTCAGGGTTTTATTGTGGAAGTTTAAGGGTATAGGGTTACATTTAAGGGATTAGGAGTTAGGTTTCAGGGTAAATTTGGTTATATTTCAGGGTAAAGCTGTCTGTCCCTCATGGCCTGCATTTCTACCCTGCACATAGATGAGACCCAGTTCGCAACAGGGTCAAACACCAACCTTATCAGCATATGATTAAGTTCGCCGGAACATGAGGGTTTGGGGACGTGTTTGTACATGCTGAACCCTAATGGCAGCAAGGTCAGCGTGAACACACTAAGCAGGGGAAGGCCCTGCAGGATTAGGGTTCAGGGGTTAGGGTTCAGGGGTTAGGGTTCAACCAGAGGATGGCCATGCAGGATATGCGGAATTAGGGTTTAGGGTTAAGGGTTCAGGGTGTAGGGTTCAAACAGGTGAAGGCCCTGCATGACGTGGTGAGTAGTCGATACACCGCTTCTTCAGGTGTTGCTTGATTCATTCATGGATGTAGTTTATTTAGTTGTTAGCGATGGGATTGATCCTTTTATTGACAGAACCACAGATGCATGCTCTCACTCCCTATGCTCATGGGACTTGTGTGTGATCTCTTCACCCTGAAGTCGAAGCTGAAATTTACCTGAAGTGTAGCTGAAATGTCCCTGACGTGTTATTAATAAAGTAATTAATAAAGTGATTAATTGATAGTACCGGTACTTCAGGTTGCATTAATTGAGTGATAGTACTACATGCTGCATCATTTAGTTGGCAGCATTACCCAGGTCACCCAGTTGATATATTTCCTACACAGCCCCCCCCCACCCCCCACCCCTCTCCCTATGCTTGTGTGTTGCAATTCGTGATCCCCTCTTACCCCTGCAAGATGAAATGTAGCGGAGGTGTGTGCCTGGCAGGTCTGCTCCCTGCTGAGCGCTAAACCCTACGAACAAACCCTATCCCTAAAACCTGTAACCTCGCAGGTCTGCTCCCTGCTGTGCGCTTAACCCTAAGAACAAACCTTAACCCTAAAACCTACAACCTTGCAGGCCTGCTCCCTGCTGGGCGCTAAACCCTGCAACAAAATCTAGAACCTTTAACCCTTGCAGGCCTGCTCCCTGCTGGGCACTACACCCTTACAGTTTACCCAAAACCCTTTACCCTCGCAGGTCTGCCCCCTGCTGGGCACTAAACCCACACAATTAACCCCAAACCCTCGCATATCTGCTCCGTGCTGGGCTGTAAACCCTAACTATAAGCCCCACACATATGCAGATCTGCTCCATGCTGGGCTCCCTGTCCCTGTCAACAAACCTGAAAACTTAAACCCTGTCAACAAACCTGTCAACAACCCTGTAACCTGAAAACGTTCACCCTGTCAACAAACCTGTCAACAACCCTGTAACCTGAAAACTTAAACCCTGTCAACAAACCTGTCAACAACCCTGTAAACAACCCTGTCAACAAACCTGAAAACTTAAACCCTCACAGGTCTGCTCCCTGCTGGGCGTGCCACTGTCCCCACAAGTTGCGTTTGCCCTGTTCAACAAGTACGGACAGGACGTCAAGGGGAGGATGCCTGTGCTGGTGGGTACGCCTGGTGGTAGTGCTGGCGGGTAGTGCTAGTTGTAGTGTTGGTGGGTAGTGCTTGTGAAAATGTCGGGTAGGACACTAGGACAAGAAGGGGAAGATGCCTGTGCTGGTGGGTAGCCATGGTGGTAGTGCTGGTTAACACTGCAGAAGCGCACCATCGCCCCGCCTCGCCCCGCCCTGCCCCATTCCCCTGCCCCCCCTTTGTCCAAACATAGTTCCCCGATCCCATCCCCCCTGCCCTTTGCCCCTTTGCCCTGCCCTTAGCTCTGCCCTGCGGCCCCCACACCATTTGAAAAAAGTTGTCTTTGAGTATTCCACCTTTTGATCTATGTAGTGCACAACCTCTTCGTTTCTCTGATTCGGAGCGCCGTGTCAGCTGATCTCCTGCCGCCGTGCCCTTTGCCCCTTTGCCCTGCCCCTTTTCTTCGTTTCTCTTTGAGTCCCTCAATTTCAGAGCACCTCGTTGCTTATCGCCTGTCCTGCCCATCTTGCCCCGCTGGCTCTGAACAACACACTTTTGAAATTATATTTTTTTCCTTCCTAACCATTTCCCCTTTCGCTCTGCGTCGTACAGAACTTTGTCAAGTCCCTCATGTTCGGCGCACCTCGTCAGCTGATGCTCGAGAATGACTATGTGCAGCAGGGCGCATATAAGGCCGGCGCACCGGCGACACACACGGGCAAGATCAAGTACCCGCAGGTGAAAGGTGTAGGGTTTAGGGTTTAGGTTTAGGGTTTAGACACACACGGGCAAGATCAAGTACCCGCAGGTAAAAGGTTTAGGGTTTAGGTTGGGGGGTATAGACACACACGGGCAAGATCAAGTACCCGTAGGTAAAAGGTTTAGGGTTTAGGTTTAGGGTTAAGACACACACGGGCAAGACGAAGTACCCGCAGGTAAAATGTTTAGGGTTTAGGTTTAGGGTTTAGACACACACGGGCAAGATCAAGTACCCGTAGGTAAAAGGTTTAGGGTTAAGAGTTTATGTTTAGGGTTAAGACACACACGGGCAAGATCAAGTACCCGCAGGTAAAATGTTTAGGGTTTAGGTTTCGGGTTAAGACACACACGGGCAAGATCAAGTACCCGCAGGTAAAAGGTTTAGGGCTTAGGTTGGGGGGTATAGACACACACGGGCAAGATCAAGTACCCGTAGGTAAAATGTTTAGGGTTTAGGTTGGGGGGTATAGACACACACGGGCAAGATCAAGTACCCGTAGGTAAAAGGGTTAGGGTTTAAGTTTAGGGTTAAGACACACACGGGCAAGATCAAGTACCCGCAGGTAAAATGTTTAGGGTTTAGGTTGGGGGGTATAGACACACACGGGCAAGATCAAGTACCCGCAGGTAAAAGGTTTAGGGTTTAGGTTGGGGGGTATAGACACACACGGGCAAGATCAAGTACCCGCAGGTGAAGGTTTAGGGTTTAGGTTTAGGGTTAAGACACACACGGGCAATATCAAGTACCCGCAGGTAAAAGGTTGAGGGTTTAGGTTGGGGGGTATAGACACACACGGGCAAGATCAAGTACCCGCAGGTAAAAGGTTTAGGGTTTAGGTTGGGGGGTATAGACACACACGGGCAAGATCAAGTACCCGTAGGTAAAAGGTTTAGGGTTTAGGTTTAGGGTTAAGACACACACGGGCAAGATCAAGTACCTGCAGGTAAAAGGTTTAGGGTTTAGGTTGGGGGGTATAGACACACACGGGCAAGATCAAGTACACACAGGTAAAAGGTTTAGGGTTTGGGTTTAGGGTATAGACACACACGGGCGAGATCAAGTACACGCAGGTAAAAGGTTTAGGGTTTAGGTTTAGGGTATAGACACACACGGGCAAGATCAAGTACCCGCAGGCGAAAGGTTTAGGGTTAAGGTTGGGGGGTATAGACACACACGGGCAATATCAAGTACACACAGGTAAAAGGTTTAGGGTTTGGGTTTAGGGTATAGACACACACGGGCGAGATCAAGTACACGCAGGTAAAAGGTTTAGGGTTTAGGTTTGGGGTTTAGACACACACGGGCAAGATCAAGTACCCGCAGGTGAAAGGTTTAGGGTTTAGGTTGGGGGGTATAGGCACACACGGACAAGATCAAGTACACGCAGGTAAAAGGTTTAGGGTTTAGGTTGGGGGGTATAGACACACACGGGCAAGATCAAGTACCCGTAGGTAAAATGTTTAGGGCTTAGAGTTTAGGGTTAAGGTTGGGGGGTTTAGACACACACGGGCAAGATCAAGTACACACAGGTAAAAGGTTTAGGGTTTGGGTTTAGGGTATAGACACACACGGGCAAGATCAAGTACCCGCAGGTAAAAGGTGTAGGATTTAGGTTGGGGGGTATAGACACACACGGGCAAGATCAAGTACCCGTAGGTGAAAGGTTTAGGGTTAAGGTTGGGGGGTATAGACACACACGGGCAAGATCAAGTACCCGCAGGTAAAATGTTTAGGGTTTAGGTTGGGGGGTATAGACACACACGGGCAAGATCAAGTACCCGCAGGTAAAAGGTTTAGGGTTTAGGTTGGGGGGTATAGACACACACGGGCAAGATCAAGTACCCGCAGGTGAAGGTTTAGGGTTTAGGTTTAGGGTTAAGACACACACGGGCAATATCAAGTACCCGCAGGTAAAAGGTTGAGGGTTTAGGTTGGGGGGTATAGACACACACGGGCAAGATCAAGTACCCGCAGGTAAAATGTTTAGGGTTTAGGTTGGGGGGTATAGACACACACGGGCAAGATCAAGTACCCGTAGGTAAAAGGTTTAGGGTTTAGGTTTAGGGTTAAGACACACACGGGCAAGATCAAGTACCTGCAGGTAAAAGGTTTAGGGTTTAGGTTGGGGGGTATAGACACACACGGGCAAGATCAAGTACCCGTAGGTAAAAGGTTTAGGGTTTGGGTTTAGGGTATAGACACACACGGGCGAGATCAAGTACACGCAGGTAAAAGGTTTAGGGTTTAGGTTTAGGGTATAGACACACACGGGCAAGATCAAGTACCCGCAGGCGAAAGGTTTAGGGTTAAGGTTGGGGGGTATAGACACACACGGGCAATATCAAGTACACACAGGTAAAAGGTTTAGGGTTTGGGTTTAGGGTATAGACACACACGGGCGAGATCAAGTACACGCAGGTAAAAGGTTTAGGGTTTAGGTTTGGGGTTTAGACACACACGGGCAAGATCAAGTACCCGCAGGTGAAAGGTTTAGGGTTTAGGTTGGGGGGTATAGGCACACACGGACAAGATCAAGTACACGCAGGTAAAAGGTTTAGGGTTTAGGTTGGGGGGTATAGACACACACGGGCAAGATCAAGTACCCGTAGGTAAAATGTTTAGGGCTTAGAGTTTAGGGTTAAGGTTGGGGGGTTTAGACACACACGGGCAAGATCAAGTACACACAGGTAAAAGGTTTAGGGTTTGGGTTTAGGGTATAGACACACACGGGCAAGATCAAGTACCCGCAGGTAAAAGGTGTAGGATTTAGGTTGGGGGGTATAGACACACACGGGCAAGATCAAGTACCCGTAGGTGAAAGGTTTAGGGTTAAGGTTGGGGGGTATAGACACACACGGGCAATATCAAGTACACGCAGGTAAAAGGTTTAGGGTTTGGGTTTAGGGTTAAGACACACACGGGCAAGATCAAGTACACGCAGGTAAAAGGTTTAGGGTTTAGGTTTGGGGTTTAGACACACACGGGCAAGATCAAGTACCCGCAGGTGAAAGGTTTAGGGTTTAGGTTGGGGGGTATAGGCACACACGGGCAAGATCAAGTACACGCAAGTAAAATGTTTAGGGTTTAGGTTTAGAGTTTAGACACACACGGGCAAGATCAAGTACACGTAGGTAAAAGGTTTAGGGTTTAGGTTTAGGGTTAAGACACACACGGGCAAGATCAAGTACCCGTAGGTGAAAGGTTTAGGGTTAAGGTTGGGGGGTATAGACACACACGGGCAATATCAAGTACACGCAGGTAAAAGGTTTAGGGTTTGGGTTTAGGGTATAGACACACACGGGCAAGATCAAGTACACGCAGGTAAAAGGTTTAGGGTTTAGGTTTGGGGTTTAGACACACACGGACAAGATCAAGTACCCGCAGGTGAAAGGTTTAGGGTTTAGGTTGGGGGGGTATAGGCACACACGGGCAAGATCAAGTACACGCAAGTAAAAGGTTTAGGGTTTAGGTTTAGAGTTTAGACACACACGGGCAAGATCAAGTACCCGTAGGTAAAAGGTTTAGGGTTAAGAGTTTAGGGTTAGGGTTTAGACACACACGGGCAAGATCAAGTACACACAGGTAAAATGTTTAGGGTTTAGGTTTGGAGTTTAGACACACACGGGCAAGATCAAGTACCCGCAGGTAAAAGGTTTAGGGTTTAGGTTGGGGGGTATAGACACACACGGGCAAGATCAAGTACACGCAGGTAAAAGGTTTAGGGTTTAGGGTTTAGACACAAAGGCAAGATCAAGTACAGATCCGCTCCGGGGGGTGAAAAGATTGCTCGTAATCCCTCTATCTGCTTTAGATCTGCTTTAGATTCAGTCTTTATTTTTTAGATCTGTCCTACTTCACCTGCACTTCAAGGAGACGGTGTGGTCAATGCGCAATTGACATCTCGCATTAGATTCCTGCTCTCGCCAGATCCACTACAGATCCGCTCAAGATCCGCTTGAGATCTACTTATCGCCCCTGCAGAGCAAGAAGTGCGTGTGGCCACCGAGCAACTGGCACCCTGCAATTGATTCCCGCTCCAGATTTGTTCCAGATCTACTCTAGATCTGCTCAAGATCTGCTATTCTGCCCCTGCAGTGCAAGAAGTGCGTGTGACCACCGAGCATCTGGCACCCTGCATTAGATTCCCGCTCCAGATCCGCTCCAGATCTGTTCCAGATCTACTGTATATCTGCTCAGGATCTGCTATACTGCCCCTGCAGTGCAAGAAGTGCGTGTGACCACCGAGCATCTGGCACCCCGCAATAGATTCCCACTCCAGATCCTCTCCACATCTGTTCCAGATCTACTGTATATCTGTTCAGGATCTACTATTCTGCCCCTGCAGTGCATGCAGGCGTGTGACCACCGAGCATCTGGCACCCTGCAGTAGATTCCCGCTCCAGATCCGCTCCACATCTGTTCCAGATCTACTGTATATCTGTTCAGGATCTACTATTCTGCCCCTGCAGTGCAATCAGGCGTGTGACCACCGAGCATCTGGCACCCCGCAATAGATACCCGCTCCAGATCCGCTCCAGATCTGTTCCAGATCTACTCTAGATCTGCTCAAAATATAATATTCTGCCCCTGCAGTGCAAGCAGGCGTGTGGTTACTGAGCAACTGATACCCTGCAATAGATACCTGCTCCAGATCCACTCCAGATCTACTCAAGATCTGCTCTATATCTGCTCAATATCTACTGTTCTGCCCTTGCAGTGCAAGAAGGGCGTGTGGCCACCGAGCAACTGGCACCCCAGCATAGCGGAGCGCTCATCGCAGCTTCCAGACATCCGCCTCAGGCTGGAGTTTGTGTACGGCTACGATGGGTGAGACAAAGTCAGGGTTTAAGGGTAAGGACTGAGTTAGATCAAAGAGGTTGGGCTTCACATTCGGTTCAGATTGTAATTCGTGTACGGCTATAATGAGTGAGACATAGTCAGGGTTTACGGGTAAAGAGTGACATCAAAGAGGTTGGATTAAGCTGACTAATATCCGGCTAAGGCTAGAGTTCCTATGCGGCTGCGATGGGCAAGAGGGAGTCAGGACTAAGAGATCAGAGTAAGGTGAAAGGAGGTGGATTGACAACCATGGGTAAAACGGATTCAGAATTCGGTGAAAGAGGGTGGACTAGGCTGACCAATATCTGGCTAAGGCTAGATATCCTGTACCGCTACGATGGGCGAGACGGAGTCCGGGTGAGGGGTTAAGAGTTCGGTGAAAGGGGGTGGATTGCCAAGCAATGGTAGCTCACCTAGGGCTACGGCCGAACGGGTGGCTTCCTTAATACACGCCTCAGGACTTATATCGTTTATTTATTATAATGTATTTCTTACTACCGGTATTACTAAAACTTTTACAAATATCTACTGTGATTTATTTAATTAAAACCATGGGTAAGACAGAGTGAGGGTGAAGTGTTAAGAGTTTGGTGAAAGGGGGGAGACTAGGCTGGCCGATATCCGGCCCAGGTTGGAGTTTCTGTACCCCGCTACGATGGGTAGGACAGAGTGAGACTTGTCGAGGCCACCGTTCCCCACATCTACTACACACACTCCAGAGAAGTGGCATCAAGCCTTAACCCTCAACATTATAATCTGAACCCTGGAACCTGAACCAACGCCCCTGGAACCTGAAACCTGGGACCTGGAACCTGCACCACCGCCCCTGAACCCTGGAAACTGAACCAACGCCCCTGCTGCTGTTCCCATCATGCAGGATACAGGTCGCCGCACCCCACATCTTCTACACACACTCCAGAGATGCGGCATCAAGCCTCAACCCCCAACATTATACCCTGGGACCTAAACCCTGGACCCTGAAGCAGCGCTGTTCCTATCGTGCAGGATGCAGGCCACCGCGCCCAACATCTTTTATGCCCAAGCAGGAGAGGTGGCATCAAGCCTAAACCCTCAACCCTTACACCTTGAACCCTGGACCCTGAGGCAGCGCTATTCCCATCGTGCAGGATGCAGGCGACCGCGCCCAACATCTTTTATACCCAAGCAGGGGAGGTGGCCTACTTTGCGGCCGGCGTGGGCATTGTGTACAACAAGGCGACGCACTCGCAGCGCTTCTTCCTAGCGCATGATGACGATATTCTGTGCATGGTGGGTTCAGGGTTAATGTGCATGGTGGCCACCGGGCAAGTGGGCAAGGGACCCAAAACCCTTCCTAATAATAACCACTCCAAATGACCTCCACCCTCCCCTCACACCTCTCTCATCAGGCCATACACCCCGACCGGCGCACCGTGGCCACCGGGCAAGTGGGCAAGGACCCAGCCATAGTGGTGTGGGACAGTACCACATGCGCCGAGCTGCAAAGAATAAATCAAGGGTGGGTGTGGGATAGGCCTAACCTCCTAAAAAAAGGGTGGGTGTGGGACAGGCCTAACCCTAAAAAAAAAGGGTGGGTGTGGGACAGGCCTAACCCTAAAAAAAAAGTGGGTGTGGGATAGGCCTAACCCTCATTAAAAAGGGTGGGTGTGGGACAGGCCTAACCCTTTAAAATAATGGTGGGTGTGGGATAGGCCTAACCCCCTTAACATAGGGTGGGTGTGGGACGGGCCTTATCCTTATAGTTCAGGGTGTGTGAGGGACACAGCAACTCCTGTTGGTCAAGGGTGGGTGCGGGTAGAACAGCAACGCTTCCGGGTGTGGGTTGAGGGTTTAGGGTTTAGTCTAAACCCTAGACAGCAGCACTATCGGGTGTAGATTTAGGGTTTAGAGTTTGGGGTTCAGCCTAAGCCCTAAGCAGCACCACTACCGGATACGGTATATGTTTATGGTTAAGAGTTTAGCCTAAAACAGCAGCAATGGCGGGTGTAGGTTTAGGGTTTGGCCAAAACCTACAACACATTTGACTCACTGCCGCCCCTGCATGCATGTCAGGTATGAGGTATGGCAACCGCGGTGTAACTGCCTGCTGCTTCTCCCCGGACTGCTCCCCCACTCCCCCCCAAATATTCTTACCTATCCCGAGATACTCCTGTACATCCCCCCCCCACACACACTGCATGCATGTCAGGTATGGCAACCGCGGTGTAACTGCCTCCTGCTTCTCCCCCCCTTCCCCCCCTTCTCCCCCCTGACACACTGCCCCCCCCCCACACACACACACACTACATGTATGTCAGGTATGGCAACCGCGGTGTAACTGCCTCCTGCTTCTCCCCGGACTGCTCCCTCACTCCCCCCCACACACACTGCATGCATGTCAGGTATGGCAACCGCGGTGTGATTGCTTGTTGCTTCTCCCCCCCTTCCACCCCCTTCTCCCCCCTGTTCATGCCCCCCCCCTCAACGTGTGGCTCAGGTATGGCAACCGTGGTGTGACTGCCTGCTGCTTCTCCCCGGACGGCACGAAGCTGGTGGCAGTTTGCACCGACAACCAACACACTATGTACATCTGGGACTGGAAGAAAAAGAGTGTGAGAGGGCTGGAAGAAAGAGTGTGAGAGGGCTGGAAGAACGAATTTGTGAGAGGGCTGGAAGACAGAGTGTGTGAGAGGGCTGGAAGAAAGAGTGTGAGAGGGCTGGAAGAAAGAGTGTGAGAGGGCTGGAAGAAAGAGTGTGAGAGGGCTGGAAGAAAGAGTGTGTGAGAGGGCTGGAAGAAAGAGTGTGTGAGAGGCCTGGAAGAAAGAGTGTGTGAGAGGGCTGGAAGAAAGAGTGTGTGAGAGGGCTGGAAGAAAGAGTGTGAGAGGGCTGGAAGGAAACGAGTGGTCGAGAGGGGCTGGAGGAAAGAGTTTGAGAGGCGCTAGAAGAAAGTGTGCGTAGGAAGGGCTGGAATGACACTGGTCCACCCTTTGTTTACCCTTTTCCACGGCCTGCTATTGCTGGTGAGCAACAACACCTTCACACTCCACCCACCACC
Source organism: Limnomonas spitsbergensis (assembly GCA_037349105.1). Classification (NCBI taxonomy): domain Eukaryota; kingdom Viridiplantae; phylum Chlorophyta; class Chlorophyceae; order Chlamydomonadales; genus Limnomonas; species Limnomonas spitsbergensis. The sequence continues at coordinate 370,495 of JAYJMM010000094.1, read as the reverse complement.
CACCGCTTCTCTTCTGCCCCCTCTCCCCCCTTTCCCCCCCGTTTCCCTCCTGCCCTGCTTCCAGGGCAGAAGTGCCGCCCTCTGTTCATCCTTTTCCACTGCCTGCAAATGCTAATGAGTTGCAACACCATCCACCAACCGCCCTGCACCCCTTTCTCCCTTCTCCCTTTCCCACTTTTTCCTACCCTTTCCCACCCTTTTCCCACTTTTTTCACTCTGCCCGCAGTTGCTGATGAGCAGCAATACGTTTGCCGGCGTCCCGCCCTCCACCTATGGCGTAGCCTGGAGCAGATTTCAGACCGACCGGTGGGCCAAAACAATTAAAGGAATGACGAGGGTAATTAGGGTGCACAAAGAAGTAAAGGATTGAAGAGTAATAAGGCTACCCCCCAAATCAGAAAGGGATTGAGAAAAATATGGTGCACAAAAAGGAATGAACAAAGAATATGGGGTGCCAACCCCCCTTAAATGAACATTAAATGAGGTGCTCAAAATATAAAGCAACGGCCAATAAGATGCAAGGCACAGGCACTGGCCTGTGGGTCGGTAGCACACCAATGTGTAGAGGGATGTTGCAATACGATTTGTTTGAGGTCTCCGGGGGTCTCCGCGGGGAAGGGGGCTCCAGCTCCTCCCACGGGGTGCATCCCCCCAAAACCCTGATTTATCAGGGGCGCGAAAGTCTAGTCTCCATGTGGTTGGGGTGGGGGACTCTTCTTCCGCGGGGGGGAGGGACCGGTGGTGTTGCATACGCAATAACGTGTAGAGGTTGCTGGGTTGCTCTTGTTTCTAGGATGCGCAATCATTGATTTGTTTGTCCACACAAGCATCCGTCACAGTTGCCTCCCAAACCCTGAACACTTAACCCTGAACCCTGGTCCCTGACACAAAAGTCCCTAACCTTGATGCTCGTCTTTGCAGCCTCGTCACATACGGCCAGAACCATATCAGATTCTGGTCCCTCGCAGCCGACCCCAGGGGCGGGGGCCAACCAGACCCTGTCGCCCCCAAACCCTGAAAACCCTAACCCTGCTCCCTGCTCCTACACCCTCCTGGCACCCGGTCAGAACCTCCTACACATTTCTGCCCGGCACATCCGTCCCAGTTGCACCCAGACCATGAACACTAAACCCTGGCCCCTGAACAAAAACTCCCAAACCCTAATGCTTGTTTTTTCAGCCTCGTGACGTACGGCCAGAACCATATCAAGTTCTGGTCCGTTTCGGCCGACCCCAGGGGTGGGGGCCTGACGTATCAGACCAAGTCAGGCGTGTTCTCCAGCACCAAGACCCAGACAGTGCTCAGCGCCTGCTTCCTGCCCAGCGGCATTGTGCTGTCGGGTGCGTGTTTGAAGATTGATCGTGTTTCAGTTAAGTTGCGTTGTTGTTGTTGGGTAGCAGGGGAAGGAGGTAGGGCGCCCTTTAGTCCTCAGCCCTGGCTTACTGCCCAGCGGCATTGTGCTGTCGGGTGCGTGTTTGAAGATTGATCGTGTTTCAGTTAAGCTGCGTTGTTGTTGTTGGGTAGCAGGGGAAGGAGGTAGGGCGCCCTTTAGTCCTCAGCCCTGGCTTACTGCCCAGCGGCATTGTGCTGTCGGGTGCGTGTTTGAAGATTGATCGTGTTTCAGTTAAGTTGCGTTGTTGTTGTTGGGGAGCAGGGGAAGGAGGTAGGGCGCCCTTTAGTCCTCAGCCCTGGCTTCCTGCCCAGCGGCATTGTGCTGTCGGGTGCGTGTTTGAAGATTGATCGTGTTTCAGTTAAGTTGCGTTGTTGTTGTTGGGTAGCAGGGGAAGGAGGTAGGGTGCCCTTTAGTCCTCAGCCCTGGCTTACTGCACAGCGGCATTGTGCTGTCGGGTGCGTGTTTGAAGATTGATCGTGTTTCAGTTAAGTTGCGTTGTTGTTGTTGGGGAGCAGGGAAAAGAGGTAGGGCGCCCTTTAGTCCTCAGCGCTTGCTTACTGCCCAGCGGCATTGTGCTGTCGGGTGCGTTGTGCAGCAGAGGTGTGTTTGGGTGGACATGGCCTTTGGGGGGAGGGACCTTTTGGGGAGGGACTGCTTTTGAGCAGCAAGTCAGGGGCTTTTGTCTCGTGGAGGACTGTGCCATGCCCCCATTCATAGCATCTTTCTTCTCCACCCTATAGTGTCCCTCCTACCGCCCCTGCTCAGGCAAGCAGGTATACGCCATTGTCTCTGCCCTCTTCCCCCCCCTGAAACCCCTCCCCTCCCTTCCACTGCCCCTGTTCAGGCAACCAGGCAGGTGCCATTGTCTCCACAGCCCTCCCCTCCCTTCTACTGCCCCTGTTCAGGCAACCAGGCAGGTGCCATTGGCTCCACACCCCTCCCCTCCCTTCTACTGCCCCTGTTCAGGCAACCAGGCAGGTGCCATCGGCCCCACACACCCCCCCTCCCTTATACTGCCCCTACTCAGGCAACCAGGCAGATGCCATTGTCTCCACACCCCTCCCCTCCCTTCTACTGCCCCTGCTCAGGCAACCAGGCAGGTGCCATTGTCTCCACACCCCTCCCCTCCCTTGTACTGCCCCTGCTCAGGCAACCAGGCAGGTGCCATTGGCCCCACACCCCTCCCCTCCCTTCTACTGCCCCTGCTCAGGCAACCAGGCAGGTGCCATTGGCCCCACACCCCTCCCCTCCCTTCTACTGCCCCTGCACAGGCAACCAGGCAGGTGCCATTGGCCCCACACCCCTCCCCTCCCTTCTACTGCCCCTGTTCAGGCAACCAGGCAGGTGCCATTGTCTCCACACCCCTCCCCTCCCTTCTACTGCCCCTGCTCAGGCAACCAGGCAGGTGCCATTGTCTCCACACCCCTCCCCTCCCTTCTACTGCCCATGCTCAGGCAACTAGACGGGCGCCAATGCCCCCCCGCCCCCCCTCGCCCTTCTACTGCCCCTGCTCAGGCAACTAGACGGATGCCATTGTCTCCTGAAACCCCTCCCCTCCCTTCTACTGCCCATGCTCAGGCAACTAGACGGGCGCCAATGCCCCCCCGCCCCCCCCCGCCCTTCTACTGCCCCTGCTCAGGCAACTAGACGGATGCCAATGCCCCCCCCCCCCTCCCCTTCCCTTCCCTTCTGTTGTCCCTGCTCAGGCAACCAGGCTGGCGCCATTGTCTCGTGGAAGAGTGCTCGCTTCCTGAGGGAGACGCCAGCTCATGCAACAGGACCCCTCCTGCATGTAGGTAGCTGAGGAAACCCTCAACCCTAAACCCACACCCTTCTCCGGAGCAGCCGGGCAGAGTGGACCATGGGGGAGACCAGCAACGAAACTGTTGGTGTGAACGATGTGGACATGATATTGGCCCCCAGGTGCATCATCTCACGTTAAGGGCTGCCTAAACCCTTAACCCTTAAGCCGAGATGCATCATCCCACAAATGTGTCTGCCCCATGGTGTTTTGGGGGGTGAAGGGTCGCCTTAACCCATAACCCTTAACCCCCTGAACGCGAGATACATCATCCCACAAACCTTTCGCCCCACATTTGAAATCTGAGACATGAGGCATGCTTCAAGCCTCCTTAAGTCATGCACCACGCCTACTGATATCTGCCTATTAAGCCTCTTAAGCCTAATGTCCTTTCATTCTCATGTCCTTTCAACCTTTGAGATCCCCCCTTCTCACCCCTTGTGAACGGTAACGGCGCGGATGTGGCTTCAGCCCAGGCTGCGCTGTTTTCTTAACTCACACGCCCCCCTCGTGGCGTAGCTTTCTTTATTTGTGTCCATATGTCCTAACCCTAAACCCTAAACCCTAAACCATTAATACTCTCAGCATCATGTCTCATATGTTCTAACCCTAAACCCTAACCATTAATACTCTCAGCGTCATGTCTCATATGTCCTAACCATGAACCCTGAACCCTATCAGCATCATGGCTCATATCTCCTAACCCTAAACCATTAATACTCTCAGCATATTGGCTCATGTGTCCTAACCCTGAACCCTGAACCCTATCAGCATCATGTCTCATATCTCCTAACCAACTTAACCCATAACCCACTCAGCATCATGTCTCATATGTCCTAACCCTAAACCCGAAGCCTTCTCAGCATCATGCCTCATATCTCCAAACCAACTTAATCATCATTTATCTTGCCTGACTTCCCGCAGAGACCGGACGGGTCGCGAATGTACAGCGGGGTGCGATGCCTTGTACTTCAGAGTGAAGGCGTACTGCTTAGTGGGGGAGCAGACGGGTGAGCTGGCAGTTTTGGGTGGGAGAAGGAGTGGTGAATGGGTGATAACTGCCCAGGACACTATCCCGGAGATCTCTTCAACGTGCACTGATAGTACCCGGTGACATGCGTTGCCTGCCCCCCCCCCCTCCACACCCACCCACCAACAGCTGCGCACACACCGGCAAAGGCCGCGGGCCTTCTGCGCTCGGTGAAGGGGTTTAGGGTGAAGCCTTGCTGCCTTGACCCTAAACCGCAACTCTTAGACCATAAACCCTAAACCCAAAGTCCTGCAAGTCCACGGGGCCTCACGTGCTCGGCAAAGGTGCACCTCCCCTGAGTGGATTGAGTCCTAGGCATATAGGCCCTAAACCCTTAGCCCTGAACCCTTAGTTGATCCCCCCTTACCTTGGGTAAAAGTGTATGCTTTTCTTCTTAAATGCCTCTCACACGAGCTGGCCTGCTGAATGTCTGTATGAATTAAGCTGGCTCCTTCGCCCCTCCCCCCTCCACAGCTACGTTATCAAATGTATGATTTTCTTCTTAGATGCCTATATCATAAGCTTACCCAATACATGTCTGTATGGATTAAGCTGGCTCCTTCGCCCCTCCCCCTCCACAGCTACGTCATCAAATGGGATGTGTCCTCCGGTGACCTCGGTCCAGCGCTGCAGGTGTGAAAACGTGTGGATACGTGTGGATTGTGTTTTGTTTGGTTTGTTTGCAAAGAAGGAGCTGGCTGGGGGGGGGGCTGATGTGGCCAGGCTGATGTGTGTATGCCTTTCTAAACCCTTCACCCTATACACTTAACCCTGTTGTGTGTATGCAATTGTAAACCCTACACCGCCCTATACCATATACCCTGATGTGTGTATTTTGTAACCCTAAATTATATACCCTAAATCTTGATGTGTGTCGGCCTGTATAAACCCTAACCCCTAAACCCCATCAGCAGCGGTTGCCATTGCTGCGACCGGAGCTGATAGGCAAGACCGTCCCGCCTGCGTTGCACGCTCTTGACTGCCGCCCTTAGCCCTCAAACCTTTCCCCTGAATCACACGAACAGAGGTTGCCATTGCTGCGACCGGAGCAGATGGGCAAGACCATCTCGCCTGCGCTGCGTGCCCTAGACTGCCGCCCTTGACTCTCAAACATTTTACCTTAATCCTACCAACAGAGGTTGCCATTGCTGCGTCCGGAGCAGATGGGCAAGACCATCTCGCCTGCGCTGCGTGCCCTAGACTGCCGCCCTTGACCCTCAAACATTTTACCTTAATCCCACGAACAGCGGTTGCCATTGCTGCGTCCGGAGCAGATGGGCAAGACCATCTCGCCTGCGCTGCGTGCCCTAGACTGCCGCCCTTTACCCTCAAACATTTCTCCTGAATCACATGAGCAGCGGTTGCCATTGCTGCGTCCGGAGCAGATGGGCAAGACCATCTCGCCTGCGCTGCGTGCCCTAGACTGCCGCCCTTTACCCTCAAACATTTCTCCTGAATCACATGAGCAGCGGTTGCCATTGCTGCGTCCGGAGCAGATGGGCAAGACCATCTCGCCTGCGCTGCGTGCCCTAGACTGCCGCCCTTAACCCTCAAACCTTTCCCCTGATTTCTCCTGAATCCCACAAACAGAGGTTGCCATTGCTGCGTCCGGAGCAGATGGGCAAGACCGTCCCGCCTGCGCTGCGTGCTCTGGACTGTTACCCTGGATCTCAGGTGTTCATTGCAGGTGAGAAAAGGGCAACGGAGGTTGAATGTTACTAGCAGGCAGAGAGTCCATGGGTTTGTGACTCAGGCCCCACCTGTGCCGCATGCACTGGACTGTCAACCGGGCTCTCAGGTGCTCGTTGCGGGTGAGAAAAGGGCAACGGAGGTCTATCATATTAATTATTACATTCATATTGTTGGCAGCACTTTACTTGATCAAATACGACAAGACCCGCGGCACGTCGCGCATTCCCCTGGGCTCAATAAGCGGGTTGCGTCTTGCCGCATAGGCCCCGCATCCTTGTTGATCAACAGAGGACTGCGATTTTGCAGCATAGTCCCCATGTTTTTGTTCACTGACGACTGCCTGATTGCACACCCCGCCTTCTGCTCCAAGGAAGCTCGTCGTGCGACCTGTGGGAGGTGGATGAAACGCCCGAGGTCTTGGTACAGGTGAGGGTGTGTGGTATGTGTGAATGGCGCAGGTGATGGGCGTGTGTGGGAGGTGTGGGTGTGTGGTGCAAGTGAAATGGTGCAGGCCCGAAGTATTGGTACAGGAGAGGGTGTGAGGTATGTGTGAACGGTGCAGGTGAGGAGTGTGGGTGAGAGGTGTGGGTGCGTGGTGCATACCCACAGTGTGTTGAAGACCACAACACTCCTGTCTGGAGATCTGAAATTCTGAAAGGCTTCTGTGTCCCTTTCTTTTCATGCGCACTACCGTCTGGTACCCCAATTGAACTCTTGAAGCCTGGTTACATGTTAAAAGGCCAACGCTTTTTTCTACCTTCTCCACAAAATGCAAAAACGCTGTTTTGCCTGCTGCAGGGCCGGTCCGGGGACCTCCATGCACTTACTTAACTATCGTTATTTTATCAGACGCACAATGCAAAATGAAATGCCTTTTTTTTCCTGCCGCAGGGCCAGTCCAGTGACGTTCATGACCTGGCCACGAACCAACCCTTGTATCCCTTTCTTTATCAGACGTATGACAACAAATAAAACGTTTGTTTCCTGCCGCAGGGCCAGTCCGGTGACCTAAATGGCCTCGCCATGAACTCACTTCTGTATTTCTCATCTTATCAGACGCACGACAAATAAAATAAAACGTGGTTTCCCCTGCCGCAGGGCCAGCCTGGTGACCTGAATGGCCTGGCCATGAATCCCGCCTATCCGCACATCTTCGCCACAGTCAGTGAGGCCGACACGCTCGTCGTGTTCAGTGCTATAACCAGGAAGGTGTGGACTGGGTGAAGACGGTGGTTGAAAAGTGTGGAATGGGTGGAAATTTGATTGAAATGTGTGATTGTGTGACGGGGTATTTCGAAAGTGAGAAGGTGTGGCAGACACCCTCATTCGTGTTCAATGTTTAAACGAGGAAGGTGTGAATGGGTGAAAAAGGTGGTTAAATGGTATGGAATTGGTAAAAAGTGTGATTGAAAGGTGTGCATGTGTCAAAGGATATTTCTCAAGTGAGATCGGGTCCCTGGCACTCTCATCGTGTGCAGTGCCATAGTGAGGAAGGTGTGAATATGTGATTAGGGTCTTTGAGAGGTGTGGACTGGGTGAGAAGTGTGAATGGCGCCCTCATAGTGTTCAGTACCAGAACGAGGAATGTGACATGGGTGAAAATATTGATTGGGAGGTGTGGAATGGGTGAAAGGGTGATTTGAAGGTGTGAAAGGATGGCGGACACCCACGCCGTGTTTACAGCAATTACCTGACAGGTGTGGAATGTGTGAATAGGGTGGTTGAAAGGTGCCAATGGGTGTGAAGGGTGATTTGAAGGTGTGAAAATGTGGTAAAAGGGTGGGATTAGGTGACTATCAACCTCGTTGTGTTCGTAACCACGAACATGAAAGTGTGGAACGTATGAAAGGGGGGTTGGAATGGTTCTTATTTCCCTGCCTGTACTCCTGATACGTCCCCTCTTTACATAATGCTTCTCTCCCCCCTCCACCTGTACTGTTATTACACCCCTCAACCTGTACTGCATTCAGCCGCTGTGAGCGGTGCCATTGGCAGGGAAAGCGGCGGCTCTCCGAATTGTATTTTACCCCCTCCCTCTCTGAATTGTTTTATAACCCCCTCTTCCTGTACATATGCTCCCCTATCCCCTCTGCCAGTATCCCCAGCTCTCTGAATTGCATTTCAACCTCCCCCCCTCCCTCTCTGAATTGTATGGTGACCCCCTCCTCCTGTACCGGTACCGTTTGTACATCCCTCAACCTGTTCTTTGTTCACATTCCCCCAATGTGTACTGCTTTCAGCCGCTGCGAGTTGTCCAGCTGGCGGGGAAGGGCGAGATGGCCCGCAGCGCTGCCTTCTCAGTAGACGGGCAACACCTGGCTGTGGGACTCAGTGGCGGCGGGATCAAGGTCATGGAGTTCCACCCTAATGTAGCACAGGTATGAATTGTGTGAAGTGTGAACCCTGTACCCTAAGCTGTGAACCCTGTACCCTAGCCTGGGCTGCAGGGCTGAGCGGCGGCGGGATCAAGATCATGGAGTTCCAACCTAATGTAGCGCAGGTATGGAATGTGTGAACATGTAACCCCTATGCCAGGCTGTAGGGTTCAGCGGCAGCGGGATTAGGGCTCCGCAGGTTGACTGCATGAAGGATAGCTAGGGACCCTAAGAAAACTTAACTGAAGCCCTAAACCTGGAGCCCTGAAGGATATTTACCCTTATTGACTCATGGACCTTCGATGCTAAACCCTGATCATCTGCATATTACATGGATGAAACAGGGACCCTAAACCCTAAACATGGACCCTTAACCTGGAGCCCTAGGCCCTGCGCCCTAAAACCTGTTACGCCTTGGTCATAGGGCTTAGGGTTCAACAATGAAAGCGCATTTCCTGCAGGTCGCCTGGATGAAGGACAGCAAGGAGAGAATCGACCCCAAGCCCTGCGCCCCAAACATTCATACTCCTTCGATGCTTTAGCCTGATTCGCTGCAGGTGGCGTGGATGAAGGACAGCAAGGAGAGCATCGACCCTGAACCTGGAGCCTCAAGCCCTGAGCCCCAAACCCTCGTGATCCTTCAACTCATAGGCGTGTCCCCTGCAGGTGGCGTGGATGAAGGACAGCAAGGAGAGCATCGATGAGCTCAAGTTCAGCCCCTGCGGACGCTACCTGGCAGCAGGATCCCACGACCAAACCATCTATTTGTACGACAGGCAGGCAGGGTGAGAAGGGGGGGCAAGGGGGGACTTTTTAGGGTTAAGGATTCAGGGTCTAGGTTTTTGCACCAAGAGGGTGGTTCCTGGCAGCTGGGTCTCACGACCAAACCATCTATTTGTACGACCGGCAGGCTGGGTGAGAGATTGATGCAGGGTGGCAGGGGTGCCAGGCAGGCATTCATAGTGTGTGTGTGTTAGTGTGTGTTGCGCCATAAGGGGGCAGGGAGGTGTGTGTTAGTGTGTGCTGCGCCATAAGGGCGGTTCCTTGCAGCTGGGTCCCATGACCAAACAATCTATTTGCATGACAGGCAGGCAGGGTGAGGGGTGGGGGATGCCAAGCGTGCATCATTTTGTGCATGTTTGCGCCACGAGGGCGGTTCCTTGCAGCTGGGTCCCATGACCAAACCATCTATCTGTACGACAGACAGAGGCTAGGTGAGAGAATGGTACAGGGGGGCAGGTGTGGGGGGAGGGAGGGTGACGTTAGGCATTTATAATGTGTGTCGTATCAAGAGGGCGGTACCTTGCAGCTGGGTCCCACGACCTAACCATTTGTTTGTGCGACAAACAGAGGCCGGGTGGGAGATTGATACAAGGGGGGCAGGGAGGTGAGTGTTAGTGTGTGATGCGCCATGAGGGCGGTTCCTTGGAGCTGGGCCTCACGACAAAATCATTGATTTGTATGACAGGCAGGCAGGGTGAGAGGAGGGTGCAGGAGGGCAGGGGGGGAATACTAGGCAGAAAAAATGTTTAAAAATGAGGCTGCCAACTGCTTTTTACCTGCTATCTAACAGGTAAGGTCACCAACTGCTGTTTAACTGCAATATACTCGATAGGGTTGCCGGCTCCTGTTTAATTATATGTCACCAACCAGGCTGTCAAGTGCTGGTTCCTGTTTTTTTAACTCATGAAGCCGCCAACTGCTGTTTAAGTACCATCTCATTTAAGAGGCCGCCAACTGCTGTTTAAGTACCATCTCATTAAAGAGGCCGCCAACTGCTGTTTATGTACCATCTCATTAAAGAGGCCGCCAACTGCTGTTTAAGTACCATCTCATTAAAGAGGCCGCCAACTGCTGTTTATGTACCATCTCATTAAAGAGGCCGCCAACTGCTGTTTAAGTACCATCTCATTAAAGAGGCCGCCAACTGCTGTTTATGTACCATCTCATTAAAGAGGCCGCCAACTGCTGTTTAAGTACCGTCTCATTATAGAGGCCGCCAACTGCTGTTTAAGTACAATCTCATTAAAGAGGCCGCCAACTGCTGTTCATTAGGCTATCTTACTGATAATGCCACCAACTGCTGTTTAAGTGTGAAGTAACTGCCACATGCCCTGTCAGGTACAAGCACATCCGGAGCCTCCTGGGTCACTCATCCACAGTGACACACATTGACTGGTGTTCACCAACTGCTGTTCAACTGCTATCTAACTGATAAGGTCACAACTGTTGCTCAACTGGAAGTAACTGCCACATGCCCTGTCAGGTACAAACGCGTCCGGAGCCTCATGGGCCACTCATCCACAGTGACACACTTTGACTGGTGTTCACCAACTGCTGTTCAACTGCTATTTAACTGATAAGGTCACAACTGATGTTCAACTGTGAAGCAACTGCCACAAGCCCTGTCAGGTACAAACGAGTCCGGAGCCTCCTGGGCCACTCATCCACAGTGACACACTTTGACTGGTGTTCACTAACTGCTGTTCAACTGTGAAGTAACTGCCACATGCCCTGTCAGGTACAAGCGCGTCCGGAGCCTCCTGGGCCACTCATCCACAGTGACGCACTTTGACTGGTCGGCGGACAGCAGCGTCCTCATGAGCAACGACCAGGCTTACGAGGTCCGGGGGATACGAGGGTTTAGGTTTCGGGCGGGTGGGGACATTCCGATGATGGTTTTTAGGGTGAAGGGATGTAGGGTTCGGGAGGGATGAGAACTGGGGTTGAAATGATAGTTTAGATTGGTCGGGGGATAGCAGCGTCCTCACAAGTTGCAACCAGGTATACGAGGTCCGAGGGGTGTAAGAGGTTGGGGTAGAGGAGATGAGGGTATAGGAGCTTGGGGATGTTGGGCTTTCGGGTCAAGGGTTTAGGAGGGAAAAATGAATGTTTGAAGGCTTCTGCGGTCGGCGGACAGCAGTGTGCTCATGAGCAACGACCAGGCGTACGAGGTCCGAGGGATGCAAGGGTTGGGGAGGGATGTGAATCTGGGGGGTTACAAAATGGGAAGAGGTACGAGGGTTCTTGGTCCGGGAGGTGGGAGACATTGGGTTCTCCCCAACCAATAGATCTATAACATACCCATTAGGGTTAGAGTATGCAGGGTTGGGGAGTGATGAGAATTGGGGGTTAAAACGATGATTTAAGGTTTCATTGGTCAGCTCACAGCAGCGTCCTCAGCAGCGTCCTCCAACGACCAGGCGCATGAGGTTTGAGGGATATGGGGCGGGGTCTAGATTGGGAATGTTGGTTTCAGGGTTCAGGAATCTAGGGTTTAGGAGGGATGGGAATTGGGGGTTAAAACGGTGATTTAAGGTTTCATTGGTCGGCTCACAGCAGCGTGCTTATGCAGCGTCCTCAGCAGCGTCCTCCAACGACCAGGCGTACCATGTGCGGGTTATACAAGGGTTCAAAACATCAAACTACGAGGGTTCAAAACATGGTAGCATGATATGGCACGATACGGGCTAATACGGCACAGGTTTGGCCTGATTGCTCTCCCAATGTGGCATGATCCGGCACGATACGCCACAGGGTGAGCCGGATTTTGCTACCTTGGTTCAAAAGGGACCAGAGACGGGCGTTTGGGGACAAGGAGGGACACGTGCACAGGTTAACCAAGGGATGGGGGTTCGGGGTTCGGTAGGGGGGGAAATTCGAGGGCTAACAAGGGTTCGGGGTTGAAAATGGATACGGGGTTTGGGTAAAGAAGGGAAAGGATACGTGGGTTCAGAAGGGATGAGTATTCAGGGGTTGGAAGGGAAAGGACTTGAGGGTTTAGAAGGGTTCAGGATTTGGAAGGGAATGGATTCGAGGATTAAGAATGGATTCTGGTTTTAGGATTTGAAAGAGAGGATTCGAATCTTATTCGCTTTTGAAGCTCGCCCTTCCATGCCAACCGATGCCCTCCCATGCAACCCCATGCCCCCACATGCAACCCCATGACCTCCCATGCAACCCCATGCCCCCACATGCAACCCCATGCAACCCCATGCCCCCACATGCCCTCCCATGCAACCCCTACCCCCTCATGCCCTCCCATGCAACCCCATGCCCCCACATGCCCTCCCATGCAACCCCATGCCCCCACATGCCCTCCCATGCAACCCCATGCAACCCCATGCCCTCCCATGCAACCCCATGACCCCACATGCAACCCCATGCAACCCCATGCCCCCACATGCAACCCCATGCCCTCCCATGCAACCCCATGCCCCCACATGCCCCCCCATGCAACCCCATGCCCCCACATGCCCTCCCATGCAACCCCATGCCCCCACATGCCCTCCCATGCAACCCCATGCCCCCACTTGCCCTCCCATGCAACCCCATGCCCCCACATGCCCTCCCATGCAACCCCATGCCCCCACATGCCCTCCCATGCAACCCCATGCCCCCACATGCCCTCCCATGCAACCTCATGCCCCCACATGCCCTCCCATGCAACCCCATGCCCCCACATGCCCTCCCATGCATCCCCATGCCCCCACATGCCCTCCCATGCAACCCCATGCCCCGACATGCCCTCTCATGCAACCCCATGCCCCCACATGCCCTCCCATGCAACCCCATGCCCCCACATGCCCTCCCATGCAACCCCATGCCCCCACATGCAACCCCCTCAGCTGCTGTACTTCGACCCAAAGAGCGGAAAGCAGGTCCGGGAAAACCAACGGGACACCAACTGGGCATCCTGGACATGCACTCTAGGTGATGTTATGTAAGGCTTGGGGATCATTTCGGGTTTTCTAGGTTTTGGGTTTTCCAGGCTTTGGATTTTGAATACACTAAGAATTGAATCCCAAGCACTGGTTTCGAACCCTAATCCCTTGATGCCTCTCAGGGTTTGGCGCAATGGGCATCTATTTGCCTTAGGGATTACACTTATAGTTGGAACAATAGCATTGGGTTCAAACCCTAAGCCCTTGATGCCTCTCAGGGTTTGGCGCAATGGGCATCTATTTGCCTTAGGGATTACACTTATAGTTGGAACAATAGCATTGGGTTCAAACCCTAAGCCCTTGATGCCTCTCAGGGTTTGGCGCAATGGGCATCTATTTGCCTTAGGGATTACACTTATAGTTGGAACAATAGCATTGGGTTCAAACCCTAAGCCCTTGATGCCTCTCAGGTTTTGGCGCAATGGGCATCTATTTGCCTTAGGGATTACACTTATAGTTGGAACAATAGCATTGGGTTCAAACCCTAAGCCCTTGATGCCTCTCAGGGTTTGGCGCAATGGGCATCTATTTGCCTTAGGGATTACACTTATAGTTGGAACAATAGCATTGGGTTCAAACCCTAAGCCCTTGATGCCTCTCAGGGTTTGGCGCAATGGGCATCTGGCCGCCGTATTCGGACGGCACTGACGTCAACGCGTGTGACCGCTCACCCTCTGGGCAATACTTGCTGACAGCTGATGACTTTGGGAAGGTGGGCGTCAGGGGGTAACGATGAGTGATGAGTGATCAATAGGGATGGATTAGTCGGCCTTATATAAGTCTATACCGTAGATTTGATTTGCCTTCCCTCGGGTATGAAAAAAATATTTCTTTATTGCTGCCCTCAGGGCAAATTACCCGATAATGAGTATTTTCATGGATCCCTAAAACCCCCAAACATTATGAATTATGAGGGAAGACAAAGCAAATATACAGTAAGCTTATGCACGGCTTATATTACTTATATGGAGATTTCCTGTTTCCTTCTTAAGGCTTGTGTAATACACGGTCGTCGACCCGTTCTGCGTGCACGGCTGCGCCTTTTAGCTTGTTCTCTCGCCCTTTCTTTCTCAGCTCGCGATGGAGTGTCACATAATGAATCCGTTGATGAACGCGGCCTCCAGCGATGCCTTTCTCGTTGGCATACACCTTCTTCAGTTCTGCATGACTTGACGCGACAAAAATGCGCCGGTGCCATACGCTCCAAACCCCGAACCTGGCCCTTCTCATGGTCCACCTTTGCTTGCCGCTTTGCATTCCTCTTGCTCACCTCATTCCACATTTGCTTTCATCATTGCACACATCTTTGAATTCCTATTTACACACCTACTTTCATACCTTCCTTTTTTCATACCTCTCAGGTGATGGCGTGAAGCTGTTTAACTACCCCGTGGTGGTGCAGCATGCACCGGCCCTGATCTATGGAGGCCATAGTCCCATTCCACACTCATTTTCACACATCTTCACATTCCTAGTTCTACACCTACTTTCATACCTTACTTCATACCTCACAGGTGAAGCTGTTTAACTACCCCGTGGTGGTGCAGCATGCACCGGCCATGATCTATGGAGGCAATGGTCCCATTCCACACTCATTTTCACACATTTTACATTCCTATTCCACACCTACTTTCATACCTTACTTCATACCTCTCAGGTGAAGCTGTTTAACTACCCCGTGGTGGTGCAGCATGCACCGGCCATGATCTATGGAGGCAATGGTCCCATTCCACACTCATTCCACACATCTTTACATTCCTATTTTCATACCTACTTTCATACCTTACTTCATACCTCTCAGGTGAAGCTGTTTAACTACCCCGTGGTGGTGCAGCATGCACCGGCCATGATCTATGGAGGCAATGGTCCCATTCCACACTCATTCCACACATCTTTACATTCCTATTTTCATACCTACTTTCATACCTTACTTCATACCTCTCAGGTGAAGCTGTTTAACTACCCCGTGGTGGTGCAGCATGCACCGGCCCTGATCTATGGAGGCCATAGCTCGTTTGTGCCCAACGTGAGGTCAGTAGCAGAGGGGGACAGCAGGGACACAGGCTACGGGCCGTTTGGGCACAAAAGAACGTATTGTATTCTTTCGATACGGTCCACTACATTGCACCAACTGGAAATCCACACTTGTGTCCCGTATTGGCAAAAATCTCGTATTGTTGTGTACTGTATCGTATTACAATATTTTGTATCTTGTGATGGCTCGGTGGATGAGGGGGCAGCAGTTATGGAAAAGGGGGATAGGGGGGGGGGGCGGGTTAGTAGGAGAGGGGGGAGCTAGCCTGGAAGCAAAGGGGGGGGGCTGGGGGCAGCCCAGTGGGAGAGGGGGGAGCAGGTCTGAATGTGGAGGGGGGGGGCAGTTATTTAAGGGGGAGACGGGGCAGCAGGTCTGAATGTGGAGGGGGGGGGGGGCAGTTATTTAAGGGGAGACGGGGCAGCAGGTCTGAATGTGGAGGGGGGGGGGGGGCAGTTATTTAAGGGGGAGACGGGGCAGCAGGTCTGAATGTGGAGGGGGGGGGGGGGCAGTTATTTAAGGGGGAGACGGGGCAGCAGGTCTGAATGTGGAGGGGGGGGGGCAGTTATTTAAGGGGGAGACGGGGCAGCAGGTCTGAATGTGGAGGGGGGGGGGGCAGTTATTTAAGGGGGAGACGGGGCAGCAGGTCTGAATGTGGAGGGGGGGGGGGGGCAGTTATTTAAGGGGGAGACGGGGCAGCAGGTCTGAATGTGGAGGGGGGGGGGGCAGTTATTTAAGGGGGAGACGGGGCAGCAGGTCTGAATGTGGAGGGGGGGGGGCAGTTATTTAAGGGGGAGACGGGGCAGCAGGTCTGAATGTGGAGGGGGGGGGGGGCAGTTATTTAAGGGGGAGACGGGGCAGCAGGTCTGAATGTGGAGGGGGGGGGCAGTTATTTAAGGGGGAGACGGGGCAGCAGGTCTGAATGTGGAGGGGGGGGGGCAGTTATTTAAGGGGGAGACGGGGCAGCAGGTCTGAATGTGGAGGGGGGGGGGCAGTTATTTAAGGGGGAGACGGGGCAGCAGGTCTGAATGTGGAGGGGGGGGGGGCAGTTATTTAAGGGGGAGACGGGGCAGCAGGTCTGAATGTGGAGGGGGGGGGGGCAGTTATTTAAGGGGGAGACGGGGCAGCAGGTCTGAATTTGGAGGGGGGGGGGGGCAGTTATTTAAGGGGGAGACGGGGCAGCAGGTCTGAATGTGGAGGGGGGGGGGCAGTTATTTAAGGGGGAGACGGGGCAGCAGGTCTGAATGTGGAGGGGGGGGGGGCAGTTATTTAAGGGGGAGACGGGGCAGCAGGTCTGAAGGGGGGCAGGTAAGTGGGAGAGGGGGAGGGGGGGGGCAGGTGAGTGGGAGATGGGGGGATGGGGGAGGCAGGTCTTGATGGGGGAGACGGGGCTGTGTGAAGGCTGTATGCTTATCCCTGAATCATGACCCCTGAACCTCAAACCCTGACCCTGAACCCTGGACCATGGTCAGGTGGGCGGCCGATGAGTCCTTCGCTTGCAGCGTCGGCGGCCGAGACCGTTGCACATTCCAGTTCCGGGTGGTCCGAGACCAGGCGCCCCCGCCGCAAAAGGTGAGGATGATCTACATGTCTAGATCTTTATGTGTAGATCTAGATCGTATATGGGATCCGTAAATCTATCGCTATTGAGCTAGGTATAGAGATCTCAGGTTGGATCTAGAGGCCGAATGCAGGGTGGTCTCAAAGTGGGCACCCACACCGTCGAAGGTGGGCTTGCCAACGAGATCCGCCCAGAGATATATATCTCATTATGGATCCACGTATCCTGATCTCTTGCAGCGTGGTCGGAGGACATGCGCCCCCACCACAAAAGCCAGCGTCGTACGTCCATGTCAACAGTCTATCCCCCATGTCGCTGTAGAGGGCCCCAAACGAACAAAGCCCTAAATGCATTAACCCCCCTAACCCTTTACCCCCAAACCCTAAACCCTAAGCCCTAAATGCATTAACCCCCCCTAACCCTTTACCCATAAACCCTAAACCCTAAATGCATTAACCCCCCCTAACCCTTTACCCCTAACCCTAAACCCCAAACCATAAGCCCTAAATGCATTAATCCCCCCTTACCCTTTACCCCTAAACTCTTAACTCTAAACCATTACCATAATCCCTGGTGTGGTTGGCGTCCCCTAAGTCTCCTTCCTCGGCAGAAGGCTTCCGATCTTTCACCCTGTTTTTGAATGCGCATGCTAGCCATGCTGGCCATGGACTTACAAACACAGGATGAAACAATTAATTGTATTTGAGCATAGCGCAGTCGCTCAGTAATGAAAAAAGCCTTAACTCTTCACCCTTAACCCTTACCCCAAACTTTAAAAATCCGAAAACCTGCGACGTTTCGGGAAATCTACAGAACAATCGCACCTCTGGCGCTATTTCGGGATTTCTTTGCTGGACTATTTGTATCCTGAAGACCAAACTCAACGAATCACTGTTTGCAGGCATACGGCTTTGTACCGCTGGATAAGGGCGGCATCACCTGGGGCGACCCGTCAGTGCTGCAACAACAGCAACAACAGCAGCAGCGAGGGCAACAACAGCAGCAACAACAGCCACAACAGCCGCAGCGGGGTCCGCCGCAACAACCGCAACAGGGGCAGGAACAGCCGCAGGGGGGCCAGCAACGGCCGCCGCAGCCGCAAGTAGGACGTGGAGCTGGAGGCGGGGCTCCGCGAGCAGCAGGGCCGGGGGCCGCCGGCGGCGGCGGGGCCGGAAGAGGAGGAGGAGGAGGAGGAGCAGCAGCCAGGCCAGTTGCAGGCGGGCGGGGCGCGCGACCCACCTCGGCATTTCGGTGACCTGCTCTCTGATCTGATCCACTTTTAATTACACTGGCGGATATACCGCTGCTGTTGCTGCTGCTGCTGCTGCTGCTGCTGTAGCAGCACAAGCGGATGAATTGCTGCTGCTGATGTGCCAGCACTGACGGACAAACTGCTCCTGTGGCGGCGGCTGTTACAGCGCCGACGGAGAAACTGCTGGTGCGGCGGCTGTTGCAGCACTGGCGGAGAAACTGCAGTTGTTGCAGCACTGACGAACAAACTGCTGCTGTGGCGGCGGCAGTTGCAGCACTGACGGACAAACTGCAGGTGTGACGGCTGTTGCAGCACTGGCGGAGAAACTGCAGTTGTTGCAGAATTGGCGGAGAAACTGCTGCTCCTGTTGCCGCGGTTGTTGCAACACCGACGGAGAAACTGCTGTTGTTGCGGCGGCCGCAGTGGCTGCTGTTAGTCAGCTGCTGGTTGTTGACCCACCCTGACATTCAGCTGATCTGCTGACGTGGCCGCCAAATGGCGCTCTTGACCTGCTACTTCTACTGCTGCTGCTGCCACTGCTGCTGCTGCTGCTGCTGCTGCTGCTGCAACTGCCTCTACTGCTGCTTCTGCTGCTCCTGATGAAGCGCAGCAGCAGCAGGTTGGATATTTCTTGCTTGCTGCTGCCTCTGCAGCTGTCGGTTGTTGGGGATGGGTATTTTCCGGACGACTCTTCTTTTCATTGCTTTTGTTGACAGGGCAGGGAAGGGGTAATTTGTGGACCGTGGATACCTGTGATTGAAAGTTATGCTGTTTCGAGTTTCGGGTTCAGGGTTAAGAGTGCCAAATGCGCCAAACACCAACACTTGTCCTCTAGACCATATTCGACCACGAAGAGGGCGTGATCAGGTCTTAGGGTGTCGCCCCCTTTGGAAGGTTTTCGTTGACTACACCCTTGGCGTAAGCCGGGAGTGTTTCCAATTTTCTCGCTAGCTCAGTCCCCGGCAATAAACTCTTATCGAAATAACTGGTATCGAAATGAAAGCACCTTCGACATGCACGCTGATGAGTCATGGCCGATCATGTCAGTAGGTGGGGGGGGCCTGAACCCTGAAGCCGATAATGCCAGTCTCGGTGGAGGTCCCCTGAACCCGATAATGTCAGTGAGTGG
Source organism: Limnomonas spitsbergensis (assembly GCA_037349105.1). Classification (NCBI taxonomy): domain Eukaryota; kingdom Viridiplantae; phylum Chlorophyta; class Chlorophyceae; order Chlamydomonadales; genus Limnomonas; species Limnomonas spitsbergensis. The sequence continues at coordinate 351,506 of JAYJMM010000094.1, read as the reverse complement.
GGGTCCCCTGAACCCTGAAGCCGATAATGTCAGTCGGTGGGGGTCCCCGGTCTGCTTCCACCAGCTTGGGCATACAGCTTGAGCATATCGGCCGAGTAACAGCACTGAGGCGATGAGGCCACTCCCTGGCGGTTGCGAGGAATCCCCCCGGCATTTGGAGGATCTATCCCCAGTTGGATATGGGCCCCCCAGCAGCTATCTAGTGCCTGTACCAGTTTATGGGCACAAGTCCAATGCATCAAACGTGATGCCCCGCTGGACCGTAAAAACTTCACTATGGGGATGCGCCGACTGTGTGCAAGGCTGCGGGATAAGGCCAAGAGCAATGCGGTTGCAAGCTGGGGCACATATTTTGCTGCGCCAATGTTGCATGATGCGGTTTGGAGACCGGTAGCCCTTGCCGAGGCTTAAGGTTTGCGCGGCCTTGTGCGTCAAAAACGTTTCACCTCTGGGCCATGCACAAGAAGGCTCGACCTCGTGGGCGCCCAACTGTTCTGAAGGGAGAGAGAAAAATAAACTACACGGTGGCCTTGTGTGTGCAAAATAAATGTGAGTTGGGTAAGGGGACAGCGTTCGACGTAAACTCGACTCTCCCGTTTCTAGAGTTTTTTTGTCTACAACGAGGGTCCATGACATGTCACCTCTGGGCATTGCTAAAACAGGCTCGACCGCAAAACGAGGGTACGCTGATAGGCAAGTAGGTGAAAAATCAGTTTCCCAAGCTAAATCCCATATCGTGCCCAATTTATATATCCTTGATTCTGAATCGGATGTTTGATAAGTCAATGACGTTACACCTCTGGGCCCTGCTCAAAAAGGCCGCATGGGCGCCTGACTAAAGGGTTGGGAGGAAACAGACACCATGGGACAGGAAAAAAATGAGGGGACGTGGGAAATAAAATGAAGGGACAGACAAAATGCTGGAAAAGAAAGACAAAGGAAGTTCCAGCCTCTGAAAAACGTATACAGCTCATCGATTTCTACCACGTCTCTCACAAGCCAGGGCATCCCACCCAAGCCCCAATACAACTAGAAGAAGTCTCTTGCACCGTTCGGAGGTCCTGCCCAGGCATCCCCGCTCCCTAAGTTGATCTGGCACGTTGGGGCATTGAAAGCATGCATGCAACACATCCTCCACATGCACCCTGGCGAGTGCCTTTGGGGGCGGGGCTAGGGTAGCAAAAATTGTTTACAATATACTCTTGACCAAGCTAATTTATATAATACCGATTTTTTAAAAGAAAAACTTATCCTAGGGGGGGCGCTCACCAACAGAGGCTCCTCTTCCCGCAGCTGCCGCCTGCCATGCCAACGGGTCTTTTGTACGGCGGTGACAAGAGGCCGAACATAAACGCTACCACTTTGTGAAACTGACAAAAGTGTACCGAAAATAAGCGAAACTGGTAAGCGCTGGCTACGAAAATAGGATATTCAACGGTCCACACACCGCAAACGCCCACATTCGGGGGACAGTCGTAACTCTCACATCTCACTATTATCCCTTACCACGCTTCGGGACAACGTCGCAAAGCTTTGCGAGCTACTGTCGAAAATCTACCGAAGACATCAACAGAGACCCTGCGAAAATGAAGCATACCGTCAATGCGATGGCTGCGAAAATAATTAGCATGTGAACACATTTTCGGGCTGAAAGTCGTAATTCACACTTTTCTTACTTTTGGCACACTGATTGCTTCACGCATTTCGTGCGTGATCCATTGCACCAATTTTTATTTCATTTGGAGAAGATTTCTTTGACTCAATCACTCACATACCACCACATTTTACCCCCCTTATATCCCTTACGTTCCGTTTCATTTCACACTGGAATGGAAACACAGCCTTAGCCAACAGAAGGAGTCAAGAGCTGACAAGAAGCCAGAAAAAAGAGTAGCCTGGGCACTAAGAGGAAAAAACTTGCATAGCTTTTAGCAGGGAGACTCTAGACCCACTGCTGTAACTCAGTGATGTCAGCTCGGAAACAGGCGATAGTGCTACACTACTCACCTGGACTTCCTCAATACTGTTGACAGCGTTCACTTAAGCCTCGACTTCCTGAGGTACACCGTACACGTGACTTCTAGGACGATCCTGGACGATTGTGGTCGAAGATCTTCTGGTGATGAGTCACTGCTGAGTGACTGCTTTGGAGTGAAGAGTTCTCTGATTACTCAGTTGGTCGACTTGTTAGCCTGAAGGAAGGCTGCATGGACTGGTTGTGGTGGTGGTTGGTGGTAAAACACAGAGTCGACTACTCAGTAGATATTCCTTTGTTAAGGGCAAGCAAACAAAACTGCTGGAAAGTCTCGATTGATACACTACCAATGAATGGTCGACTCTGAAGACAAGAGCTGACAAAGTGAAGATCCGATTCTGGTACACTACCAGGGTCGGCTCAAGAGACTTTGGTACCAGAAAATGACAATTAACTTGCAAGAAGAGTATTGCTGTAAGAAGAAAACGTAACAGAACATGACTGGGATCCGCCTTGGTAGGCGATAACACTTATTCAAGTTCACACAAACTGTAGTTACTAACTGCTGACTTCCAACCGAAAAACAGTTGGTGCGGTCAAACGCACGGTGCAGTCATGCGTCGTGACATAAGCCCAAACTATCCACACTGCAACTCGTTGTTTTAAAAACCAACAAAAAGCTGGATCATGCACCAGCCAACAAACCGGAAGCGAGTCGCAGTCAGCAAAAAGAAAAAATAAATACTGTGCGCTCTTTTGAAGCAGGAGGCGTGAGGTCCCGTTGGGCTAGCTGGGCCCATAGCAGTTCTATCCCGAAGTAGGATAGCCCGCTTCCAACATTCTATACATTCTACGCCGGGGCTGCACTAAAATGGATATGATGTGGAAATGGCAGATGTGGGCACAAGAAGCCGGAATAATCGGATAGCGTTCAAGATGAGGAAATGTTTGTACCTGGTAGCAATCACCTAGTACGGAACTGGGTGTTCCAAAATTTGAAATCCAATGGATGTCGATACGTCACGATGCTTAAATTGTTCACCATGTTGTAAAACAATTGGATTGCGTGCAAGAAATGAGCTACCGCCTACTTTGGCATGTCCATTTTGTATTGTTTTCAATCACAACAACGAGCCACGGGCTGCATATAGAACGGTGTGAGAGGCGCAGCATGCAATCTGATCCGCCATTGAGTTTCCCAACTTGAATTAGCATTTGCTTGGCAGGCACGCACATACCCATCACTCGTGTTTGAAATCACCCCTCGCCATGAATTGTACACAAGCTCATTATTTTACAGTCTACCGGTATGTGGATTTTTGTGGAGTTTTTACAGTCCAACGGGGCATCATATTCGATGCATGGGACTTGTGCCAGTAAACCGGTACATGCACTAAATACGCTAGGACAGCGAGCGAAAACCAGTGCCCCCCCTGGGCAAGCAGCCAACACACAACCACCGAGGCACCGAGCAGCAACGTGGGAATGAACCCCATAGTGCAGAAGATAAGCCCCAGCCACAAACCATGACGTGGGTGCAAAATAGTTCGGTTGGACGCCTCCTAGGGAAATTGAGAAGGAAACAAGAAAGTTTAGGTGAAATTTAAAGTATGCGTAACAACTGCTCTGATGAGTGAGCAAACTTCAGTGAGTTCAAGTGATTTAAAATGTGTGAAGTAGGTGTGAAACTGTGTAACGCATAACTTAAGGTGTGTGCCATCCTCTCGGGACTGCGTTTCATTCTCAACTTGCATTATCAATATTTCGCACGGTTGGACAGGCCCCCCGGAAGGCGACACGGATCGTCAGCAGTTGAACCAGGGCAGGCATGAGTGAGAGGCTCTGGCGTTTGAAATTGAGGACGTGGTGGGCTTTGTTAAGGGCTAGTTTTTGTATTAATTTTGCCCCCTTGGGGACTGGCCCTTTGCTGTTTTGTCTCTCTCTTGCTCTTGCTCTCAGTGGCAGGGATCTTTAGGTCCGCCTTCCGTCTTATGGGGAGTTTCTTTGTTACAGTCCTCTGCTCCTCTCTGTCTTTCCTCTCCTTTCCCCCCCAACGAGACAGGAAAACGGAACGCCCGTAGACAGGGGTGTGAGGCCCTGCCTTTTGTTGTACTTGTAGATGAGCTTTTTGAAGGCTAGTCTCTTCAGGAGTAGGGGATACGGGCTGCCTGCCCTTTTCTGTTTTGTTGTTTGGCAGGTGGACTTGATTTCCTTTCTTTCCTCAAATTGTGCCTTCTCCCTTGAGTTCCCTAGCTGACTGTTTGTTTGCCGACTTGGCCGATTTTTATTTAAGCATGGCCCATAGGTGTAACGCCATTAACTCTTTTGCACTGTCATCCTTTATAATGAAGGGGGGGGGGTAATTACTTCTCCTTTGTGCTACCCTCATTTTCCCTTTCTCCTCTCCATTATTGGGCTCCCACGCGACTGAGCCTTTTCAGCATGGCATAGCTACTCAATCAAATTTGGTTTATTGATTAGCCAAGGAATCGCATACAAGGAAATGTGATTATATGGCTACTACAAATAATCACATCATTGATTCTTTGTAGTAGCTGCAATGTTGCATGCCCCGACTTCTAGGCTGGTAGCGAAAACAGCAACACGCCCGGATCATCGGAAAATAACATCCGTCGAAACGTTCCAGGCTAGTTAGAATTCCTAAATTTATAGACCCAGTACGGCTCCGAAAAGCAGAGTGTCCACTAGCAAACCTAGCCCCTCCCTATTCCCAACGTTCATAATACATTAATCATTTATGGCAAGAGTCCCTAAAGCGCCAAACAAGACTAAAGCCCAAAAACTTAATTGAGCGCTCACAAAACATAAAGCAAACCAACCAAACATGGCTTCACACCGGTCACCATGGACCTCCACCATGCTTTCGTGTCCCACATGGACCTCCACCATGCTTTCGTGTCCCACATGGACCTCCACCATGCTTTCGTGTCCCACATGGACCTCCACCAAACACTGGCCTGGTACACACCACGAAAAAGGGTAACGCACGCTCACTCCCACCACGAAATAAAAGAGTGAAGCGCCTTCCCTCCCACCACGAGACATGTGAAGCGCGCTCCCTCGCTCACAAAAAGGGTGAACCGCGATCATTCCGACCACGAAAACGGCTGAAGCGCGCTCATTCCCACCACAGCAGGAATGAAGCGCGACCACTCATACAAAGAAAATAGTGAAGCGCGCTCCCTCCCACTACGAAAATTGTGAAGCGCACGCCCTCCCACCACGGAAAAGGGCGAAGCGCGATCCCTCCAACCACAATAATGGGTGACGCGCGCACCTTCCCATCACGAAAATGTTGGAGCGCGCATCCTCGCAACACAAAAGTGTGTGAAGCGTGCTCCGAAGAAGGGTGCAGGCCGCTGTCAGCACAAAAAGGGTGGACCTTGCACCCCTCCCACCGCGAAAAGTAAACGATGACCCCGCATGCACGACCAAGAATGGTGCAGAAGAGGAGGAACAATGGCGAAATGAATAAAAGGCAGCGGTACATGTTATGTGCTGCCACCAATTCGAATTCGATTTTAAATCGTCCATGAAAAGGAAAGGCCGCCTACATCGAGTCGGCGGCTAGCAGATTAATACAAAGATATAGATGCCTTAAATGGCGTACAAGGGCAGGCCCCTACCAGGTTGTGAGAGACACGCCTTTGGATTTCTATGTATGACACATGGCTTCCTCGCTCGCAGCTTCAGCTTCATGGCGGCTTCAGCTTCCAGGCAGCTTCAGCCTCCAGGCAGTTTCAGCCTCATGGAACCCTGAACACTAAACCCAGAATGAATGGCCAAGGGTATTTCCCAAACCCTTACCCTTGTGAGGCTAAGGGTTTGGGAAATGCCCTTCCTAAACCCTTGACCCATGTTGGGGTCTAGTTCGTTTCCTAAACCTTACACCCATGTGAGGGGCCGTCACGCCTCCTAAACCCGAAATCATATTAGGGCCTAGTTCGATCCCTGAACCCTAAACCCATGTGAGTGTCTAGCACGCCTCCTAAACCCTAACCCCATAAGACCCCGCGGCGCCACCGTCCCCTCATCGTGGCAAAGCAACAACTAACGCGTGCAAGAAACAAATAACCACCAATTTTTAACAGACGTGCAAATGGCGTGCATATGGCATGCAAATGGCGTGCAAGTGGCGTACAAAAGGTGTGCAGGCGCGCTCCCTTTCGATCCAGGTTGCACAGTCGAGCCAAGAGCGGAGGGGAGGGCCCCCTCACCTGCTTTTCCTAGCTGCTTCCCGTTCTAACTTCCAAGGTGCGCTCCTTCTCAGCCCAGATGGCACAGCTGGTACAAGGAGTCCAGGCGCGCGCCCCATCCCCCGCGGCCCCTCGTTAAGGCACTCCGTTCCTAGGCAAGCTCCTTCTCAGCCCAGATGGCGCAGCCGGTGCAACAAGTGCAGACGCACGACCCATTCCCTTGCGGCTCCCTTGCGGCGCTCCTCCTCGGCCCAGATGGCGGAGCTGGTACAACGAGTGGAGACACATGCTTCATCTCTGGCCCCCCTAAACCCTTGACCCTCAAAGAGCTCGGTTCCATTCTAGGCGCGCTCCTTCTCAGCCCATATGGCGTAATTGGTTCTGACGGCGTCCAGCAGCGGTGCGCAGGTGGGGAACGCAGCCGCCATAGACTGGTACATGGGCAGGGCCACGAATTCGAAGAACTGCGTAGATACGACGGTGTGGTATGGTGGGTGGGGGTGGGTGGGTCAGGGTGCATTTCATGCAGTTTATAATTGTGCTCAGCAGCTGCCTTAGAGTGGTACATGGGCAGGGACACAAAGTTGAAGGGTTGTGTGTGGTGGGTGGGTGGGTGGGTGGGTGGGGGGGTGGGGGGGACGCAGCTGCCATAGAGTGGTACATGGGCAGGGCAACGAAGTCGAAGGGTTGTGTGTGGAGGGTGTGGGGCGGGTGGGGTGGGTGGGTGGGGGGGTGGGGGGGACGCAGCTGCCATAGAGTGGTACATGGGCAGGGCAACGAAGTCGAAGGTTTGTGTGTGGAGGGTGTGGGGCGGGTGGGGTGGGTGGGTGGGGGGGTGGGGGGGACGCAGCTGCCATAGAGTGGTACATGGGCAGGGCAACGAAGTCGAAGGGTTGTGTGTGGAGGGTGTGGGGCGGGTGGGTGGGTGGGTGGGTGTGGGGGGTGGGGGGGTGGGGGGGACGCAGCTGCCATGGAGTGGTACATGGGCAGGGCCACAAAGTCGAAGGGTTGTGTGTGGAGGGTGTGGGGCGGGTGGGGCGGGTGGGGGGGTGGGGGGGACACAGCGGTTATAGAGTGGTACATGGGCAGGGCCACAAAGTAAACGGACTGTGTGTGGAGAGGTGGGGTGGGTGGGGGGGGGGGACGCAGCGGCCATAGAGTGGTACATGGGCAGGGCCATAAAGTAAACGGACTGTGTGTGGAGAGGTGGGGTGGGTGGGGGGGGGGACGCAGCGGCCATAGAGTGGTACATGGGCAGGGCCATAAAGTAAACGGACTGTGTGTGGAGAGGTGGGGGGGGGGGGGGTGGGTGGGGGGGGGGACGCAGCGGCCATAGAGTGGTACATGGGCAGGGCCATAAAGTAAACGGACTGTGTGTGGAGAGGTGGGGTGGGTGGGGGGGGGGGGGGGGGACGCAGCGGCCATAGAGTGGTACATGGGCAGGGCCATAAAGTAAACGGACTGTGTGTGGAGAGGTGGGGTGGGTGGGTGGGTGGGGGGGGGGACGCAGCGGCCATAGAGTGGTACATGGGCAGGGCCATAAAGTAAACGGACTGTGTGTGGAGAGGTGGAGTGGGTGGGTGGGTGGGTGGGGGTGGGTAACGCAGCGGCCATAGAGTGGTACATGGGCAGCGCCACAAAGTTGAAGGGCTGCGTAGAAACGACGGTGTGGGTTGGGTGGGTGGGGTTGGGTGGGTCAACAGGGTGCATTTCATGCGGTTTGGAATTCAGGGTTGCAGCGCCCAGCAGCGGCCATAGAGTGGTACATGGGCAGAGTCACAAAGTCGAAGAACTGCGTAGAAACGATGGTGTGGGGTGGCGGGCAGTGATTCTTTTAGTGATTTGGGCCATTCATCGTGGGATACTGAAATCCTCGAGACAAGCGCCGCAGGCGCAAAAAATTTCCGGTTTCAGTTTTCCCAGCTCGTTTTCGGAATTGTTTCGGTACCGAGCGACTGCGTTGAACTCCAAGACCAATAATTGTTCGATACCACGTTTCGGTACGAGTCGTACCCAGTGGGTGGGGGGGGGAGGGGTCAGGGTGCATTTATCGGGTTGGAATTCGGGGTTACGGCGCCCAGCAGCGGCCATAGTGTGGTACATGGGCTGGCCACAAAGTTGAAGAAGTGCGTGTGGAGGGGGTGGGTGGATGGGTGGGTGGTGGGGGTGGGTGTGTGGAAAGCAGCTGCCATAGAGTGGTGCATGGGCAGGGCCACAAAGTCAAAGAGCTGCGTAGAAACGATGGTGTGGTGTGGGGTGTGGTGTGGGTGGGCCAGGGTGCATTTTATGGGGTTCAGAATCCGGGGTGGCGGCATACAGCAGCGGCTATAGAGTGGTATGTGCCCTGGTCCTCATCTTCGGTTTATGATTTCGGGCTTGGGGTGGAAATAAAGGTTTCTGGGTTCAAATTCAGGGTTTTCAATTGTGAGGGTGACGGTTTCAGAGTTCAGGTTTAGGGTTCAGGTCAAGGGTTTTAGGTTCAGGTTACGGTAAGGGTCCAGGGTTCTGGTTTAGGTTTTGAGGGAAGGGCTGTGGGTCCAGGTTGAAGGTTTAGGGGTTAAGGTTAGAGTTGATAGTTAAGGTTCAAGTTAAGGCTCCAGGGTTCTGGTTTAGGGTTCTGGCTAAGGGTTTTTATGATCCAGGTTTTCGTTTCCATGTTCAGAGATTTTGCGATGGAGCGTACCCCGGTTTGGGACTTGGTGATGCCCTGGCCCTTGCGCCGGTCCATGAGAGGAGACAGAGGCAGACCGTGCGCGCGCTCCTGGTCACCTTGCCTGAAGGAAAGGCACGTGCAGACAAAAAAGTTGGACACAACAAAAAGCTAAAAGCTGACGCTCCTGATGAAAACATCGACGTTACGATCGTTGCAGCAATAAAAGGGAATGTGCGCACAGTATCCTGAACCCTTAACCCTAAACCCTTAACCCTTAACCCTAAACCCTCAACTTGGTACGAAAGGGCGACACAGACTGTGACCACTTGGCCACCTCGAATGAAAACAAAAAACACAGGAGAAGAGAAAATGAATGTGCACACACAGGCCTGGCCACCGTGCTGTAAGGCCTGCCCCCCTGAGCCCCTTCCTCCACAATGTCCCACACACGAGATATTTCAATATGTACTCCCACGCATCCCTTCCTCTTCTCTCATATTTTACCCTCTGTCATAACCCCCCCCCCCCCCCCTCAGCCCTACTCCCCTGAACCCTCCCCCCCCCCCCCATCAGCCTTCCCCCCCTCAGCCCCCCCCCCTGACCCCCCCCCCCCATCAGCCCTTCTCCCCTGACCCCCCCCCCCATCAGCCTTCCCCCCTCAGCCCCCCCCCTGACCCCCCCCCCCCCTCAGCCCTACTCCCCTGAACCCTCTCCCCCCCCCCATCAGCCTTCCCCCCCTCAGTCCCCCCCTGAACCCTCCCCTCCCCCCCCCTCACCTGAACATCTCCTCCTCCAGCCGCTTGACCCACTTGAGGTGTACCTCCAATGGACTGGCCAGGTGGCCCAGGTCAGCCCACTTGAGAGCCATCTGTACAGCAAGAGGGCAGCAGACAGGCCACTACTTATTCCCATCTCTCTTGTATGCCTACCTACATGCCTTGTCATGACCACATGTTTGCCCCTTGCCTTATCCCCTACTCCACTCCCCTGCCTCTCTTCAAATGGTTTAGGGTTTAGGGTTTAAACCCTTACACCACTCCCTTACCCCTCTCCAAACCTGCGTAACCAGCCGCTTACCCTCCTCCTCCTCCTCCTCCTCCTCCTCCTCCCTCCCTCCCCTGCTCCTGCTCCTCCAATCTCCCTTCACTGCTCCTCCCCCCCTCTCCCTCCTCACACCTGCTCCCCATGCCCCCTGCAACACACACACACCTGCATGACCAGCTGCTTGCCATTCCCCCCTCCTTCCCCCTCTCCTGCACCTCCTACTCCCCCCCCCTCCCCAACCACCACACACACACCTGCATGACCAGCTGCTTGCCCTTCCCCCCTCCTTCTCCTTCTCCTGCACCTCCTACTCCCCCCCCCTTCCCCAGCCACCACTCACACACCTGCATGACCAGCTGCTTGCCCTTCCCCCCTCCTTCTCCCTCTCTCCTGCACCTCCTACTCCCCTCCCCCTCCCCAACCAACACACACACACCTGCATGACCAGCTGCTTGCCCTTCCCCCCTCCTTCTCCCTCTCTCCTGCACCTCCTACTCCCCTCCCCCCTTCCCCAACCACCACACACACACCTGCATGGCCAGCTGCTTGCCCTTCCCCCCTCCTTCCCTCTCTCCTGCACCTCCTACTCCCCTCCCCCTCCCCACGACCACACACACACCTGCATGACCAGCTGCTTGCCCTTCCCCCCTCCTTCTCCCTCTCTCCTGCACCTCCTACTCCCCTCCCCCTCCCCACGACCACACACACACCTGCATGACCAGCTGCTTGCCCTTCCCCCCTCCTTCCCCCCCTCCTGCACCTCCTACTCCCCCCCCCCTTCCCCAACCACCACACACACCTGCATGACCAGCTGCTTGCCCTTCCCCCCTCCTTCTCCCTCTCCTGCACCTCCTACTCCCCTCCCCCTCCCCAACCACCACACACACACCTGCATGACCAGCTGCTTGCCCTCCTCATCAATGTGTTGCCATTCCTCGTCATCAGCACCTGCACGCTCCCTCTGGCGCAAGCCGAGCCGCGGGTTGGCACCCAGGCGACTGGTGCTGTTCCGTTGAAACTGAAAAATGTGAGGGGGGGGGTCAGATTAGGGCTCACACTGACACAAAGGGGGGGGGAGGGGGTCAGAGTAGGGCCCCCTCTGGCGCAAGCTGAGATGCGGATTGGCCCCCAAGTGCCTGGTGCTGGTCCGTTGAAACTGAAAAATGTGAGCTGAGCCGTGGGTTGACACCCAGGCGATTGGTGTTGGTCTGTTGGAACTGGAACAGGTGGGACAGGCGGTCAGAATAAGGGTCTTCTAGTGCAAGCTGAGCCATGGGTTGACACCCAGGCGACTGGTGTTGGTCTATTGGAACTGGAACACGTGGGGGGGGGGCAGAGTAGGGGTCTTTCTGGCGCAAGCTGAGCCGTAAGTTGACACCCAGGCGACTGGTGTTGGTCCGTTGGAACTGGAACAGGCGGGGGGCAGATCAGGGCTTTCTAGGGCAGATACTGGGCGATCAGGGTTCAGGGTTGTTGGTCAGGATTAGGGATTCGGATTTAGGTTTATAGATCAGGATTTAGGGTGACAGGTCAGGGGCAAGGGTTTAGGGTCCATATTTTGGGGTAGGGATCAGAGTTTAGGGTTCGAAATAAGGGAATAGGATTAGGGCCCAGGATTTAGGTTAGGGGTCAGGGTTTAGGGTCAACCATGCAAAAAGAGTGAGGGGGGTCATTGCGGTACAGGTGGTCGACAGTAGTAATCCTGTTTACTTGTCAAGATTTAGACACTAAGGTACCGCACATCAGTACATCATGAATGAAGTGGAGCAGTACAGCAGCACTGACCGAATTCGCCAGTCGCAGCAGTACCCCGCTGTTGCTACCGCTGTCCCTGCTGCTGCACCCGCTGCCGCCCACGCCCACGCCGCCGACCCCGCCCACGCCGCCGCCATAGCCTCCGCCACCGCCGCCGCCATAGCCTCCGCCACCGCTGCCGCCATAGCCTCCGCCACCGCTGCCGCCATAGCCTCCGCCACCGCCGCCGCCATAGCCACCGCCGCCGCCATAGCCACTGCCGCCGCCGCCGCCGCCGCCGCCGCCGGTCACCCCGATGGTCCGTGAGCGGCTGCAGGTGGCCACCGAGTGGCGCCCGGACAAGGAGATGGAGCTGGTCGACCCAGCCGAGGGGCTGAGAATGGAACCAGTCCCTGAAGAGGGAGTAGGGTGTGGCGAGAGGTTAGGGTTCAGGGTGAAGGCGTCGGCATAGGGTTCAGGGTTAAGTAACCAGCATCAGCACAGAATTTAGGTTGAACTTAGGGTTTAGGTTGAACTTAGGGTGTAGGGTGAGGGCGTCAGCATAGGGTTCAGGGTTCAGGGTATATTACCAGCATCAGCACAGGGTTTACGGGGAAGTTAGGGTTTAGGGTGTCCTTAAGGTTTAGGGTGAACTGAGGTAGGAATTGTGGCTTAGTAAGGCATCAGCAGAGTGTTTAGGGTGAATGGTTAAAAAGAGAGCACGGGGCTTAGGGATCTAGGGTTAAGTTAGGCATCAGCACAGTGTTAAGGGTAGGGGTTATAGAGAGAGCATAGGGTACAGGGCTTAGGTTAAAGGGTGGAAGTTGAAGCTAGCCTTCAGTAGAGGGCTTGGATGGAAGTTGAACGAAGGCTTCTGCGTAGGGTCTGGATTTAGGGTTAAGGGTTTATAAACTTACCTATAAGCCTAAACCCTAAACCCTGTGAACATTGAAGTAAGGATTCAAGATAGGGTCAGGGTTTGGGACTAAGTTAGGATAGAGTTTGGGGTCAGGGTTCAGTTATGCTTACGAACAAGTAGAGTGTAGCGTGTGTTCACATTTCCTGCCATCAGGGGTGACAAGCATGTGCGTGTTCACACAGTTCCTTCCATCGGGGTTAACATGTTCGCGCGCATCCACACTTACTGTAATCAGACTTAACAAGCTTGCACGCGTCCACACATTTCCTACCAGCTTTCGGGGAGGCCAGTGAGCTCGAGTGGGTTGCCCGAGGCAGTCCTGCAGTTGCAATGCTGGGCGGACGAATCCCCGCAGCCGCAGACAGCGTGATGCTCCGGGGCCGGTGCCCTAAACTGCCGATGACGCAACTTCCAGCAACCACGCCGCCGGCATGCCCATAGCCCAGGCTCTTGCTGGCCAGCGCCGGCGTCAGTAACCTGGAACAGGGTTACCCGGTACGAAAATACGGTACGGCCATTCGGTAAGGTACAGATACGGGGACGGTACGGGCAAACGGTAAGGTACAGATACGGGTACGGTACAGCCAAACGGAAAGGTACAGATACGGGTACGGTACAGCCAAACGGTACGGTACAGATACGGGTACAGTACGGCCAAACGGTACGGTACAGATACGGGTACAGTACGGCCAAACGGTACGGTACAGATACGAGTACGGTACGGGCACACGGTAAGGTGCAGATACGGGTACGGTACGGCCAAACGGTAAGGTACAGATACGGGTACGGTACGGCCAAACGGTAAGGTACAGATACGGGTACGGTACGGCCAAACCATAAGGTACAGATACGGGTGCGGTACGGCCAAACGGTAAGGTACAGATACGGGTAACGGTACGGCCAAACGGTAAGGTACAGATACGGGTACGGTACGGGCACACGGTAAGGTACAGATACGGGTACGGTACGGCCAAACGGTAAGGTACAGATACGGGTACAGTACGGCCAAACGATAAGGTACAGATACGGGTACGGTACGGGCACAAGGTAAGGTACAGATACGGGTACGGTACGGCCAAACGGTAAGGTACAGATACGGGTACGGTACGGCCACACCATAAGGTACAGATACGGGTACGGTACGGGCACACATTAAGGTACAGGTACGGGTACAGTACGGCTAAACGGTAAGGTATAGATACGGGTACGGTACGGCCAAAAGGTAAGGTACAGATACGGGTACAATACGGCCAAACGGTAAGGTACAGATACGGGTACGGTACGGGCAAACGGTAAGGTACAGATACGGGTACAGTACGGGCACACGGTAAGGTACAGATACGGGTACGGTACAGCCAAACGATAAGGTACAGATACGGGTACGGTACGGGCACACGGTAAGGTACAGATACGGTACGGTACGGCCAAACCATAAGGTACAGATACGGGTACGGTAAAGGCACACGGTAAGGTACAGATACGGTACGGTACGGCCAAACGGTAAGGTACAGATACGGGTACGGTACGACCAAACGGTAAGGTACAGATACGGGTACAGTACAGCCAAACGATAAGGTACAGATACGGGTACGGTACGGGCCACACGGTAAGGTACAGATACGGGTACGGTACGGCCAAACCATAAGGTACAGATACGGGTACGGTACGGCCAAACGGTAAGGTACAGATACGGGTACGGTACGGCCAAACGGTAAGGTACAGATACGGGTACAGTACGGCCAAACGATAAGGTACAGATACGGGTACGGTACGGGCACACGGTAAGGTACAGATACGGGTACGGTACGGCCAAACGGTAAGGTTTAGATACGGGTACGGTACGGCCAAACAGTAAGGTACAGATATAGGTACGGTACGGGCACACGGTAAGGTACAGATACGGGTACGGTACGGCCAAACGGTAAGGTACAGATACGGGTACGGTACGGCCAAACGGTAAGGTACAGATACGGGTACGGTACGGGCACACGGTAAGGTACAGATACGGGTACGGTACGGCCAAACGGTAAGGTACAGATACGGGTACGGTACGGGCACACGGTAAGGTACAGATACGGGTACGGTACGGCCAAACGGTAAGGTACAGATACGGGTACAGTACGGCCAAACGATAAGGTACAGATACGGGTACGGTACGGGCACAAGGTAAGGTACAGATACGGGTACGGTACGGCCAAACCATAAGGTACAGATACGGGTACGGTACGGCCACACCATAAGGTACAGATACGGGTACGGTACGGGCACACGGTAAGGTTCAGGTACGGGTACAGTACGGCTAAACGGTAAGGTATAGATACGGGTACGGTACGGCCAAACCATAAGGTACAGATACGGGTACAATACGGCCAAACGGTAAGGTACAGATACGGGTACGGTATGGGCAAACGGTAAGGTACAGATACGGGTACAGTACGGGCACACGGTAAGGTACAGATACGGGTACGGTACGGCCAAACGATAAGGTACAGATACGGGTACGGTACGGGCACACGGTAAGGTACAGATACGGTACGGTACGGCCAAACCATAAGGTACAGCTACGGGTACGGTACGGGCACACGGTAAGGTACAGATACGGGTACGGTACGGCCAAACGGTAAGGTACAGATACGGGTACGGTACGGCCAAACGGTAAGGTACAGATACGGGTACGGTACGGCCAAACGGTAAGGTACAGATACGGGTACGGTACGGGCACACGGTAAGGTACAGATACGGTACGGTACGGCCAAACCATAAGGTACAGATACGGGTACGGTAAAGGCACACGGTAAGGTTCAGATACGGTACGGTACGGCCAAACGGTAAGGTACAGATACGGGTACAGTACGGCCAAACGGTAAGGTACAGATACGGGTACGGTACGGCCAAACGATAAGGTACAGATACGGGTACGGTACGGGCACACGGTAAGGTACAGATACGGTACGGTACGGCCAAACCATAAGGTACAGATACGGGTACGGTACGGGCACACGGTAAGGTACAGATACGGTACGGTACGGCCAAACGATAAGGTACAGATACGGGTACGGTACGGCCAAACCATAAGGTACAGATACGGGTACGGTACGGGCACACGGTAAGGTACAGATACGGGTACGGTACGGGCAAACGGTAAGGTTCAGATACGGTACGGTACGGCCAAACGGTAAGGTACAGATACGGGTACAGTACGGCCAAACGGTAAGGTACAGATACGGGTACGGTACGGCCAAACCATAAGGTACAGATACGGGTACGGTACGGGCACACGGTAAGGTACAGATACGGGTACGGTACGGCCAAACCATAAGGTACAGCTACGGGTACGGTACGGGCACACGGTAAGGTACAGATACGGGTACGGTACGGCCAAACGGTAAGGTACAGATACGGGTACGGTACGGCCAAACGGTAAGGTACAGATACGGGTACGGTACGGCCAAACGGTAAGGTACAGATACGGGTACGGTACGGGCACACGGTAAGGTACAGATACGGTACGGCCAAACCATAAGGTACAGATACGGGTATGGTAAAGGCACACGGTAAGGTACAGATACGGTACGGTACGGCCAAACGGTAAGGTACAGATACGGGTACAGTACGGCCAAACGGTAAGGTACAGATACGGGTACGGTACGGCCAAACGATAAGGTACAGATACGGGTACGGTACGGGCACACGGTAAGGTACAGATACGGTACGGTACGGCCAAACCATAAGGTACAGATACGGGTACGGTACGGGCACATGGTAAGGTACAGATACGGTACGGTACGGCCAAACGATAAGGTACAGATACGGGTACGGTACGGCCAAACCATAAGGTACAGATACGGGTACGGTACGGGCACACGGTAAGGTACAGATACGGGTACGGTACGGGCACACGGTAAGGTACAGATACGGGTACGGTACGGCCAAACGGTAAGGTACAGATACAGGAACAGTACGGCCAAACGATAAGGTACAGATACGGGTACGGTACGGGCACACGGTAAGGTACAGATACAGTACGGTACGGCCAAATGATATGGTACAGATACGGGTACAGTACGGCCAAACGGTACGGTACAGATACAGGTACGGTACGGGCACACGGTAAGGTACAGATACGGGTACGGTACGGCCAAACGATAAGGTACAGATACGGGTACGGTACGGGCACACGATAAGGTACAGATACGGGTACCGTACGGCCAAACGGTACGGTACAGATACGGATACGGTACGGCCAAACGGTAAGGTACAGATGCGGTACGGCCAAATGGTAAGGTACAGATGCGGTACGGCCAAACGGTAAGGTACAGGTGCGGTGCGGCCAAACGGTAAGGTACATATGCGGTACGACCAAACGGTAAGGTACAGATACGGGTACGGTTCGGCTAAAATGGCCAGGCAGGTAAGAAAATGGCCGACACGGTTTTTAACACGGTACGGTATTGTTACACGGTGGGATACGATACGGTGAACGGTACGGGATTTTGACCCAAACGGTACTTGGTGCACCCTGAGTGCACACAAGGAATCAAGGTCCAATAAGCAGAAGGGGGGAAGTGTGAAAAAGGGAAGATTTGAAAAGGGGAAAGAAGTGAAAGGGGCACACGACGAAAGACACAGCAAGAGGGGGAGGAAGTGGAGAGGCCAAAACCTCCCGACCCTAAAGATTTGCTAGTCAAGCATGTTGTAGTGTCCCCAACTAACTAACCAAAGAACCAAACACCAACTGAAACATCCTGACTTGGAAGCGTGTTGAGGTGTCCCCAACCAACCAACCAACCAGCCAACCAGCCAACCATCGGACTAACTTTAACTTCCTGACCTGAGAGAGTTGACAGTGAGAAATGCTACGATGTCCCAAGCCAACCAACCAGCCAACCAACCAACTACCCCCCTGACCTGAAAGAGTTGGCAGTGGCAAATGCTACAGTGTCCCCAACCAACCAACGAACCAACTAACCAACCAACCAACTGAAATCTCCTGACATGAAAGTGTTGACAGTGAGGAATGCTGAGGTGTCCCCAACCGACCAACCAACCACCCAACCAACTATCCAAAACCTCCTGACCTGAAAGAGTTGCCGGTGTGGAAGGCTAGGGTTTTCCCCACGAACCGACCACCCACCCAACCAACTAACAAACTAACCTGAAAGAGTTGCCAGTGAGAAATGCTGAGGTGTCTCTGAGTGTATCGTCGCTCCCCATGATGCTGGCCTGCACTCATTGGGAAGGAAGATGATATGCACAATTTAAAACAAAACACAAAGATTGATCCATTGTTGTGTGCTGCCACCGGGCGTGTCCTCTCTCCCCCTGATGTTGGCGGAGGAAGGTGGTGGAGACATTTGGATGGGGTGTCCACTGTGTCCATCATGTCCTTGCGGGCGCTGATTGAGGTGCCGGAGCTGGTCCAGCAGGCCACACAGCGGAGGGGGGTGGTGGAGATACAAGGGCATGTGGTGTCCACTGTGCCCATCATGTCGCTACGAGCGCGGATTAAGGTTCTGGAGCTGGTTCAGCAGGCCACACAGCGGAGGGAGGTGGTGGAGATACCAGGGCATGTGGTGTCCACTGTGCCCATCACATCCCTGCGGGCGCGGATTGAGAGGCCGGAGCTTGTCCAACAAGCCACACAGCGGATGATGGGCACAATGGGCATCATACGCCCAAGCGTCTCTACCACCTCCCCCCGCTGTGTGCCATGCTGGACAAGCTCCGGGACTTTCATCAGCACCCGCAAGGACATGATGGTCACAGCGGGCACCATCCGCCCCAGCGTCTCTACCACCTCCCCCCGCTGTCTGCCATGCTGGACAAGCTCCGGGACTTTCATCGGCACCCGCAAGGACATGATGGTCACAGCGGGCACCATCCGCCCAAGCGTCTCTACCACCTCCCCCCGCTGTGTGCCATGCTGGACAAGCTCCGGGACTTTCATCAGCACCCGCAAGGACATGATGGTCACAGCGGGCACCATCCGCCCAAGCGTCTCTACCACCTCCCCCCGCTGTGTGCCATGCTGGACAAGCTCCGGGACTTTCATCAGCACCCGCAAGGACATGATGGTCACAGCGGGCACCATCCGCCCAAGCGTCTCTACCACCTCCCTCAGTTTTGTGGCATGTTGGACATGCTCCGACACCTCAATTGTCATCTCTAAGGACACGATGGGCACAACGGGCACCACACGCCCACCAAGAACCTCTCATGGACTTAAAGGAAAATGTGTAGGAATCAGACACTACTTGATTTACAGTCCTCAAAACGAATGGGCAATAAGGTATGTCAACCATGTGGAGGCCATTCTGGAAAACATAGGGTAAGGTACATCAGCCTCTTCCCGGAGGATGTAGAGGAGGAGATCCCCATGGACTTGGACTTCACCCACAATGTTACCACTATGCAAGAGGTGGTCTAGAGTATCATGGTCGAGGCCATTAGCCTTATGTCATGAGCAAACCACATTCACATGCTGTCCTCAACTGAGCTCATGACCAAGGTCCTCTTCCACCACTCATGCATGCCCATTTGCAATGATGGTGTCCAAGTTTGTAAGGAGACCATGGCAAGCCACATCCTCATGGTCATGTCTGGGACAACCATGTTCCTCCTCTTTGTCACTCTCCCCCTCCTCGGTAAGGAGTGCAGTATCAGTGCCCAACCACACTGACAACATGCGTCCTTGCAAGGCCTCCAAACATGGTCCAGGCTGATGTACCTCATGAGCTTGTGTGTGAGGTCATCCGACTGACCCAAGACCTCATACTCACAATCCGACATTTTGGCAAAACTGCCGCCCTGGATGCAACTGTTCCTTGGAGATGAGGCCTTAAACCTTTAGCCCCCAAGCTGACCCCCCCCCCCCCCCCCCCCCGACCCCAGACATCCCATCATCCACCTGACCCAACACCTCCTGCCCAGTGACCCATCTCCTGGCAAAGGCGTTGCCATGGGTGCAACCCGGCCTTAAACTTTAAACCATTACCCCAAAGCTCCCCCCCCCCCACCCCCGCCCAAGACCCCCCCCCCCTGACACAAGACCCCCCCCCCCCTCCCCTGACTCCCATGCCCCCCCCCCCCCCCTGACCCCAGACCTCCCCCCATCCCCTGACCCAAAACCTCCTACCCACTGACCGATCTGTTGGCAAAAGCGTTGCCATGGGTACAACCCGGCCTACAATCTCAAACCTTAACCCCAAAGCCCCCCCTGACCCCCCAGACCCCCCCCCCTGACCCCAGACCTCCAACCATCCCCTGACCCCAGACCTCATGCCCACTGAGCGATCTCCTTGCGAAGAAGTTGCCTTGAGTGCAAATGTTCCGGGGAGATGATGCCTTAAACCTTAAACCCAAAGCTGAACCCCTATCCCCCACCCCTGACCCAAGACCCCCACACCTGACACAAGAACCCCCCCTGCCCCCCCCGGACACCAGACCTCCCACCATCCCCTGACCCCAGATCTCCTGCCCACTGACCCATCTCCTGGCGAAGGCGTTGTCTTGGGTGAAGCTGTTCCGGGGAGATGAGGCCTTAAACCTTAAACCCAAACCCCAAAGCTGAACCCCAAGACCCCACCCCTGACCCCAGACCCCCCCTGACCCCACCCCTGACCCAAGACCCCACCCCTGACCCAAGACTTCTTGCCCACTGACCGATCTCATGGCAAAGGCGTTGCCTTGGGCGCAACTGTTCCTGGGAGATGAGGACGTCAAACTGGGCTCCTTGCACGCCACACCGGCGATCTTGGAGGTGAAGAGAGAAGACAATGCAAAGTGCTGAACCACATACAAACAAACAAACATTTGTTTAGCGTGTATTGTTTAATGAGGACGTCAAGCTGGGTCTCCTTGCACGCCACAACGGCGATTTTGGAAGTGAAGGACGATAGTAAATGAGCTCATTTTGCACGCCATGTCCGCGATCTTGGACGTGAAGAGAGGAGACAATGCAAAGTGTTGTAAATACAAAGACACACACACCCACAGGTGTTATGGGCTTAGTTTTCAGGGGTTAGGGTTTATGGTTGAGTGTGTGGGGACGTTTGACAAGGACGTGATGTCGGGCTCTTTTTGCACGCCATGTCCGCGATCTTGGACGTGAAGAGAGGAGGAAGGTGTTGCAAATATGTTTCAGGGGTTAAGGGCTCAGGGTGCGAGATTTAGGGATCAGGGTGCAAGGTTTAGCGTGTGTTGTTTCATGATGAATTGATGCTGGGCTCCCTGCATACCACCCCGGCGAGCTTGAACGTGAAGAGAGAGGACAGCACAAAGTGCGACAAATACACACACACACACACACACACACACAAAGAGTTTAAGGGCTCGAGGTTATAAGGGTTTGGGGATCAGGGATCTATGTAGAGTGTTTAGGGTTTAAGATTGAAGGTTTGAGGTAGGGTCAAGGGATAAGGGTTTGGAGACTAAATTGCAGCTATGTTGAAGCTCAATGGCACAAATTGCAGCTGAATTGTAGCTGAGGGGCAACCATTGTAGCTGAATTATAGCTACATGAAACTACTACTTGTAGCTGGATTTGTAGCGAAATGCCGAAATGACACCCATCGTAGCTAGATTGTAGCTTAGGAGGATCCATCAAATATTCAAATATATAAAGAACATCCAGGGATCCAACGGGATCTTACTTGAAGGCACTCATCGTAGCTGAATTGTGGCTGAATGGCACTCATTATAGCTGAATTGTGGCTGAATGGCACTCATCGTAGCTGAAGTGTGGCTGAATGGCACTCATTGTAGCTGAATTGTGGCTGAATGACACTCATCGTAGCTGAATTGTGGCTGAAGGGCACTCATCGTAGCTGAATTGTGGCTGAAGGGCACTCATCGTAGCTGAATTGTGGCTGAATGACACTCATCGTAGCTGAATTGTGGCTGAAGGGCACTCATCGTAGCTGAATTGTGGCTGAAGGGCACTCATCGTAGCTGAATTGTGGCTGAAGGGCACTCATCGTGGCTCCCAGCAAATCTTGAAAGAAACGTAAGGGCGCCCATGTCACCTGAATTGAAGCTTATTTGCACTTCAATTGAAGCTTATTTAGTTATTTGCAGCTTGATTGAAGCTTATTTGCACTTGAAGTTTTTAATTGAAGCTCATTTACTCTTAAATTGAAGCTTATATGCAGCTTACTTGAAGCTTACTTTTGCACTGTGCTTGAAGCTTCTTTTCAACTTACTTGGAACAGGGGACTGGAGTTCATTTATAATAAATGTTCATTTATTTGGTAGTCACAAAGTAGCTGGATTTAAAGCTCCCCGAGTGTAAGCTCACCTGCTTCATGTCCGTCGAGAGCACCATGTCGATCATGTGCTTGCGTACGTGTTCCAGAGACTGCGCCAGGGAGCAAGACAGGGTTCCGGAATGAGCACAGCTCAGCTACAGTTCAGCTGTAGTTCAGGTACAGTTTAGCTAAATTTAGCTACACTACAGCTACATTCCAGCTACAATTTAGCTACAGTTCAGCTACGTGGAAGGAGAGTGTGTGCTTGTGCAAGTGTTCCAGAGACTGCGCCAGGGAGCAAGACAGGGTTCCAGAATGAGCACAGCTCAGCTACAGTTTAGCTGCAGGTCAGCTACAGTTTAGCTAATTTTAGCTACAGTTCAGCTACAATTCAG
Organism: Limnomonas spitsbergensis; assembly: GCA_037349105.1. Taxonomy (NCBI): domain Eukaryota; kingdom Viridiplantae; phylum Chlorophyta; class Chlorophyceae; order Chlamydomonadales; genus Limnomonas; species Limnomonas spitsbergensis. Next base: position 329,324 of record JAYJMM010000094.1, on the reverse strand, counting down.
CTACAATTTAGCTACAGTTCAGCTATATGGGAGGAGAGTGTGTGCTATCGCATGTGTTCCAGAGACTGTGCCTCGGAGCAAGACTGGTTTCTGATTTAGCACAGTTGAGCTACAGTTCAGCTACAGTGTAGCTACAGTTCAGCTACAGTTTGGCTACTGGGGGGGTTCAGTGTGTGCTAGTGCATGAGCTCCAGAGACTGCGCCAGGGAGCAAGACAGGGGTCCGGATTGAGCACAGTTCAGCTACAGTTCAGCTTAAGTTCAGCCATATTTCAGCTGAAGTTCAGGTGCGGTCTTGTTTCAGCAGCATCCACCAGGCAGCCACGTGGCAGCCCCACCACGGCCCATTACCCATGTCTGTTTATTTCAGCCATGTGACACCCCCCACCTTTTGCGGCATCTTCCTCCAGAAGTTGAATCGGTCATCCTTCAACAGCATCCAAGAAGCGGCCACGTGGCAGCTGCCCACGCCTCTCCACCCAATAATAACCGTAATATATTAATATCGTGCCATATTGCGGGATGTGACTCCCCCCACCTTTTGCGGCATCTTCCTCCGGAAGTTGAACTGGCCCTGCTTCAACAGCATCCAAGAAGTGGCCACGTGGCACCCCCCCACGGCTCATCACCCATGCCTGCTTATTCAGCTGTTTGACTCCCCCCACCTTCTGCGGCATCTCCCGCTAGAGGTATCTTCCTATTCGATACCTCCCACCTTTTGCGGCATCTTCCTCCAGAAGTTGAATCGGTCCTGTTTCAGCAGCATCCAAGAGGCCGCCACGTGGTAGTTCTCCATAGGGGAGCGGTCGTTGTACTGGAGGGCCAGCGGGTCTTGGGTCTTGACCAAGAAATCATTGTTCACGCCTGCAAGGAGTATGTGTGGAGGGGTATGTATGGAGGGTTATGTGTGGGGGGGTATGTGTGGAGGAGTATGTGTGGAGGGGTATGTGTGGGGGGGTATGTGTGGGGGGGTATGTGTGGAGGGATATGTGTGGGGGGGTATGTGTGGGGGGGTATGTGTGGGGGGGGTATGTGTGGGGGGGTATGTGTGGGGGGGTATGTGTGGGGGGGTATGTGTGGGGGGGTATGTATGGGGGGGGGGTATGTGTGGGGGGGTATGTGTGGTAGGTATGTGTGGGGGGGTATGTATGGGGGGGTATGTATGGGGGGGTATGTGTGGGGGGGTATGTGTGGGGGGGTATGTATGGGGGGGTATGTGTGGGGGGGGGGTATGTGTGGGGGGGTATGTATGGGGGGTATGTGTGGGGGGGGGTATGTGTGGGGGGGTATGTGTGGGGGGGTATGTGTGGGGGGGTATGTGTGGGGGGGTATGTGTGGTAGGTATGTGTGGGGGGGGTATGTATGGGGGGGTATGTATGGGGGGGTATGTGTGGGGGGGTATGTGTGGGGGGGTATGTGTGGGGGGGTATGTGTGGGAGGGGTATGTGTGGGGCGGTATGTGTGGTAGGTATGTGTGGGGGGGTATGTGTGGGGGGGTATGTGTGGGGGGGTATGTATGGGGGGGGGGGGGTATGTGTGGGGGGGTATGTATGGGGGGTATGTGTGGGGGGGGGGGTATGTGTGGGGGGGTATGTGTGGGGGGGTATGTGTGGGGGGGTATGTGTGGGGGGGTATGTATGGGGGGGGGGGGTATGTGTGGGGGGGTATGTATGGGGGGTATGTGTGGGGGGGGGGGTATGTGTGGGGGGGTATGTGTGGGGGGGTATGTGTGGTAGGTATGTGTGGGGGGGGGGGTATGTATGGGGGGGTATGTATGGGGGGGTATGTGTGGGGGGGTATGTGTGGGGGGGTATGTGTGGGGGGGTATGTGTGGGGGGGGTATGTGTGGGGCGGTATGTGTGGTAGGTATGTGTGGGGGGGTATGTGTGGGGGGGTATGTGTGGGGGGGTATGTGTGTGGTGTGGCTTGTATGGGGTTAGTGATTTGTGTTTATGAGGCCAGGGCCAGAGCTCCATGCTGGTATGGGGAGCTTGTGAAATCCTCAGCTACATTCTCCATCTCTCCTACAAATCCTTAGCTACATTCCCACCAAACCTGCAAATCCTCAGCTACAGGGCTTCAGGGCTTCAGGCTGGTCTGGGGGACCAATATTTTGTTAAATGATCAGCGAGTCCTGGTTCTTCATCAAGAAACCATACCACTGCCCATGCCCATGTACAAGCTCCCCTCCATGACCATGCTCATTTCCATGCCAATGCCCCATGCTCATGCTCATGCCCATGCCCATACTCATGCCCTTGCCCATGCCCCATGCCCATGCCCATGCCCATGCGTATGCCCATGCTCATGTCCATGCCCATGCCCAAGCTCCTTCCCATGCCCCTGCCCCTGCTGCTGTCCTTGCCCCTACCCCTTCCCCTGTCCTGCCCCATCCCAAGCCTACATAATAAAATAAAAGAACAAGCAGGAAAATGCTTCATTACTGCCCAGTCTGTTACTCCATGCATACCATCCACCATAAGAGCCATAGTAGGGGCCTGCCAAGATATCTGAGTGTACAGACAGGGTATTCATACCATAGGGTACTAATCTTCCTACCAATCTTCCTACTAATATTCCCACTTATCTACAGCAACTGTTCTTTTTATATAATCTTCCTTTACTAATCGTGACCCTAAACCCAACTGTGCTCCACAGACTCCACACCTTTGTGGCCGTAGTCGTGGACGATGGCTGACAGGTACATCCCGAGCATGCCTGATGAAAGGAGGGGTGGGTGGGTGGAATTGGTTTGGGTGGGTGGGTGGTGGGTGGGTTGGATTGGTAGGCTAAGCAGACAGGTACATCCTGAGCATGCCTGATGTTGGTTTGAGTGGGTGGGTTGGGTTGGGTGGGTGGTGGGTGGGTGGGTTGGATTGGATGGGATGGCAAACAGGTACATCCCGAGCATGCCTGATGTGGGGTAGGTGGGTTGGATTGGGTGAGTGGGTGGGTGGGTTGGGTTGGATTGGGTGGGTGGGTGGGTGGGTTGGATTGTATGGGTGGGTATGTGGGTGGGTGAGTGGGTGGGTGGGTGGGATGGCAGACACGTTAGCCTAATGCTTCGATGGGATGGCAGGCAGGATGCTTGGTTGGTTGGTTGCTTATTTGGGCGGGTTGAGTGGGTTGGTAAGGGCGGGAGATCAAGGCAACGATAAACGAAAGAAAGAAAGCTACGCCCTATAAGGTTAAGAAAGCAACGATAACCGGGAACATTATTTGGCTATGCCTGACAAGTTGGTGGTGGGGAGTGGTTGGGTTGCTGGTTGACTGGGTTGGTGGCTGGAGATTATGCCAACTTTAGACAGGTACATTATGAGCCTAGGCCTGAGGGTGGCAGTGGTGGGCAGTGATGGGCAGAGGTGGGCAGAGGTAGGCAGTGGTGGGCAGAGGTGGACAGAGGTAGGCAGTGGTGGGCAGTGGTGGGCAGAGGTAGGCAGTGGTAGGCAGTGGTGGGCAGTGACGGACAGTGGTGGGCAGTGGTAAGGATGGCTTGAGTTCAAGGGTTAGGGTTCATGATTGGAGGCTTAGCGTTCAGGGCCAGCGACCTATCAGTGGACCTTATACCCACCCAGCTCTGAGCAGTGGGTGTCCCACCCACCCACCCAGCACCCACTTAGCTCTGAGCAGAAGGTGTACCTCCCACCCACCCACCCACCCAGCACCCACCCAGCTCTGAGCAGTGGGTGTCCCTCCAAATGCCGCCCTTGGTGCATATCACGTGGAGCGTCCTCAGCACGTCGGCCGCGTGCGTCGCGCAGTGGTAGTGCTGGCCCTTGTACAGATTATACCCCTCCTCCACCTCCATCAGAAAACTGCAGATAACGTGAGGGGGGGGGGCAGGGTTTAGGGTTCAGGGTTTAGGGTTTATGGTATAGGGTAGGCCGCGTGCGTCGCACAAGGGTAGAGTTGGTCCTTATTAAGGTTGTATCCCTCCTCCACCTCCATCAGGAGACTGCAAACAGGAGGGGGGGGTCAGGGTGATAGGCCCTAGGGTTCAACATTGAGGGTCGGGCCTGTGGATGGTGCACAGTGGTAGTGCAGACCCTTGTTAAAGGTGTGACTCACACATTGACCTTCATCAGGGCAAAAGGGTTTAAGGTTAACAGCTTTGGGTTGAGGGTTCAGGGTATAGGCTTCAGGGTTCATGGCCAGGCCTGTGGATGGTGCACAGTGGTAGTGCAGAACAAGAAACTGGAAATATCAGAGAGAGGGCAGTGTTCAGGGTGTGGGGCTTAGGGTCCAAAGTTGAGGGCCAGGCCGGTAGATGTTGCCGGCTGTTCTTTTTTGCGGCTACGAGGCCACCTTTGCCAGACAGCCCCGCGGCCGCCAGCCCTTGAACGATTGGGACCCAGCCTGCCTGGGCCGGCTGGCGGCCGGTAGACGGAGGAGCATGGAGAGGCACACCTGGGGGTCTCTGGCCAGAGGCCAAAGTGTAGATGATATGCAGCTGTCATGTAGCTGATATGTAGCTCAGTCACAAAAATAGTCAAAAAAAGAAAGAGAGGATGCTGCACATTGGTAGTGCAGGCCCTTTTTCAAGGTGTGACCCCTGGACCTCCATCAGGGAACTAAACATGAAGGGGGGAACGGTGAAAGGTTAATGGCTTAGGTCCCCCCCACCACCCCACTCCTCCCTCCATCTCTCCCCTCCTCCCCCCTCCTCCCACCACCTCCCCCCCCCCTCTTGCCACCTCCTCCCACCTTCTGCCCCCTCCCACCTCCTGCCCCCTCCCCCCCCCCCCTCCCCCCACCTTCTGCCCCCTCCCACCTCCTGCCCCCTCCCCCCCCCCCTCCTCCCACCTTCGGCCCCCTCCCACCTCCTGCCCCCTCCCCCCCACACTCCACACACACACACCCCACACCTACCTGGCCAGCTTAGTCTCATCCATACGATACTTCTTAAAAGTCTCTGTCCTCTTGATGAGTGCAAAGCCCAGGACGGACAACGCGTGCGACTGGCTGGCCTCCTCTAGAGCGAACATGTCATACTGCCAGTTGTCCACCTTAGCCAGGAGGGTGTTCAGCTGCGGCCGGGGGGGTAGGGTTAAGGTTTTAGGGCTTAGGGTCCAGGGCTGGTCTCCTCTAGTGCGAACATGTCGTACTGCCAGTTTTCCACCTTAGCCAGGAGGGTGTTCAGCTGCGGCCAGGGGTTTAGAGTTAAGGGTTAAGGGTTAAGGGTTAAGGATTGAGGGGTTGAGCATTCGCGGTTAAGGCGAGGAGGGTGTTCAGCTATGTCCAGGGGGGGTGGGCTTACAGGCTGATAATTTAGGGTTCAGAGTTAAGCGTTTGCGGTTAAGGCCTGGAGGGTGTTCAGCTGCGGCCAGGGGTGATGGTTCAGGGTTGGGGTTGGGGGGTAAATTAAGGGTTTATGTCTTGGGTTTATTCAAGGTTTAGGGCTTGGGGTGAATTGAGGGTTTGGGTTTAGGGTTCAGCATAAACAGTTGAGGTCAGGGTCATAATTAGCTGTAACAAGGAGGGGTGTAGGGTGTAGGGTTACGGGTTTGCATTTAAGACCAGGAGGGTGGGAAGCTGCGGCCTGGGGGGTCAGGGCTTAGGGTAAACGCAACGCGTGAACGATTAAGACCAGGAGAGTGGTAAGCTGCGATCAAGGGGGTTGAGGGAACATCAAGCTCTTAACCCCAAACCCTAAACCCTGCAGCCTAAATGTTGACACTAAAACAGGGCCAACTAAACCCCTCCTGCCTTAATCCTGCCACCAAAACCCAACACTTGATATATACCGGTAAGCCCTCCAGCCTTCACCCTGACGCTAAAACCTGGCAACCTAAACCCTACCCCCCCAACCTTCACCTCGACACTAAAACCCGGCAACCTTAACCCTTAACCTCCAGCCTCACACTAAAACCTGGCAACCTAAAACCTACCCCCCCAACCTTAAACTCGACACTAAAAATCTGGCAACCTTAACCCTTAACCTCCAGCCTCACACTAAAACCTGGCAACCTAAACCCTACCCCCCCAACCTTAAACTCGACACTAAAACCTGGCAACCTAAACCCTACCCCCCCAACCTTAAACTCGACACAAAAACCTGGCAACCCAAACCCCAAACCTCCAGCATTAACCCACACACGGAAACCTGGCAGCCTTGACCCTAACTGTGCAAATGTAACCCTGGCCAGGAAAACAGCCACCTAAACCCCTAACCCTTCTGCCTAAAGCCTGCCACAAAACCCGACCACCGAAACCGCAAACCATAATTGACAAACATACGTGGTCTGTCGGCTCTTTCATCAGATCCACGACGGTGCCAAAGTCTTGAGTTGTCTCTATGTCCAGTCAAGGGGACACAGAGGAGGGGAGAAGAAGGAGGGTGGATGTAAGAAGGAAGGGAATGGGGATTAAGCGGAAGAGGAGGGCACAGAGGAGGGAAGAAGAAGGGAAGTTAGATGCAAGAAGGAAAGGAATGGGGGTTAAGCGGAAGGGGAGGGCACAGAGGAGGGAAGAAGAAGGGAAGTTAGATGCAAGAAGGAAAGGTATGGGGGTTAAGCGGAAGGGGAGGGCACAGAGGAGGGAAGAAGAAGGGAAGTTAGATGCAAGAAGGAAAGGTATGGGGGTTAAGCGGAAGGGGAGGGCACAGAGGAGGGAAGAAGAAGGGAAGTTAGATGCAAGAAGGAAAGGTATGGGGGTTAAGCGGAAGGGGAGGGCACAGAGGAGGGAAGAAGAAGGGAAGTTAGATGCAAGAAGGAAAGGTATGGGGGTTAAGCGGAAGGAGAGGGCACAGAGGAGGGAAGAAGAAGGGAAGTTAGATGCCAGAAGGAAAGGTATGGGGGTTAAGCGGAAGGGGAGGGCACAGAGGAGGGAAGAAGAAGGGAAGTTAGATGCAAGAAGGAAAGGTATGGGGGTTAAGCGGAAGGAGAGGGCACAGAGGAGGGAAGAAGAAGGGAAGTTAGATGCAAGAAGGAAGGGAATGGGGGTTAAGCGGAAGGGGAGGGCACAGAGGAGGGAAGAAGAAGGGAAGTTAGATGCAAGAAGGAAAGGTATGGGGGTTAAGCGGAAGGAGAGGGCACAGAGGAGGGAAGAAGAAGGGAAGTTAGATGCAAGAAGGAAGGGAATGGGGATTAAGCGGAAGGGGAGGGCACAGAGGAGGGAAGAAGAAGGGAAGTTAGATGCAAGAAGGAAAGGAATGGGGGTTAAGCGGAAGGGGAGGGCACAGAGGAGGGAAGAAGAAAGGAAGTTAGATGCAAGAAGGAAAGGTATGGGGGTTAAGCGGAAGGGGAGGGCACAGAGGAGGGAAGAAGAAGGGAAGTTAGATGCAAGAAGGAAAGGTATGGGGGTTAAGCGGAAGGGGAGGGCACAGAGGAGGGAAGAAGAAGGGAAGTTAGATGCAAGAAGGAAAGGTATGGGGGTTAAGCGGAAGGAGAGGGCACAGAGGAGGGAAGAAGAAGGGAAGTTAGATGCAAGAAGGAAATGTATGGGGGTTAAGCGGAAGGGGAGGGCACAGAGGAGGGAAGAAGAAGGGAAGTTAGATGCAAGAAGGAAAGGTATGGGGGTTAAGCGGAAGGAGAGGGCACAGAGGAGGGAAGAAGAAGGGAAGTTAGATGCAAGAAGGAAAGGAATGGGGGTTAAGCGGAAGGGGAGGGCACAGAGGAGGGAAGAAGAAGGGAAGTTAGATGCAAGAAGGAAAGGAATGGGGGTTAAGCGGAAGGAGAGGGCACAGAGGAGGGAAGAAGAAGGGAAGTTAGATGCAAGAAGGAAAGGTATGGGGGTTAAGCGGAAGGAGAGGGCACAGAGGAGGGAAGAAGAAGGGAAGTTAGATGCAAGAAGGAAAAGAATGGGGGTTAAGCGGAAGAGGAGGGCACAGAGGAGGGAAGAAGAAGGGAAGTTAGATGCAAGAAGGAAAGGAATGGGGGTTAAGCGGAAGGGGAGGGCACAGAGGAGGGAAGAAGAAGGGAAGTTAGATGCAAGAAGGAAAGGAATAGGGTTTAAGCGGAAGGGGAGGGCACAGAGGAGGGAAGAAGAAGGGAAGTTAGATGCAAGAAGGAAAGGAATGGGGGTTAAGCGGAAGGGGAGGGCACAGAGGAGGTGAGACAAACGGGAGTTTGATGCAAGAAGGAAAGGAGTGAAGGGGGTGGGGGATAAGAGGGAGGGAAGATGAAGGGGGATAATATATTCCAGGGGATTACAGGGGGACGGGGAGGGGAATGAGAGGAAAAGGGAAACCTGGATTAAAGGGGAGGGGGAGGGGGGGAAGGTGAGAGGTAAGGGTAAATCAGATACTCAAAGAGGAATTAAGGAAATGGCCATTAGGAACCAAACGATGAGCGACCTACGGCCAGTGGCAGCATGGTTTGCGGCGCAAGGCCCCCAGTTAGTAGTCCATAATGTGGATGAAATGTGGTTGAAGTGTGGCTGAAGTGTGGCTGAAGCACCCTTCAATAGACACTTACGTGATCGGAATTGATTGGGTCTTCAGAGCCTGACCGGGAACCCCTCACCAGTGGTGGTGCCAGTAAGATAAATGGACAGCATAGTGAAGTGTGATTATGTTTGTAAAGTTTTCAAAAGTTTGCATCCCACCAGCCCATTGGGAGCGCTAAAATAAACATCTAGCTGTCGCAGGAAGGCAGGCGATGGCATACAATTTGACAGTACAGATTGTCGGTACAATTTGTCGGTACAATCTGTCAGTACAATCTGCCAATACAAATTGGCAGTACAATATGACAGCACAAATTAGCAGTACCGTACCTGCACGCACGGCCCCCATCCGCCCTCCAATGGCCACCCCGTCCGTCATGCGCAGAATAACCAGCACGCGGGCGCACTCTGCAGCCTCCACGGCAGGCCCCGCAACACCAACCCCGCCCTCGCCAAACCACCCGCTCAAGTCCTGCCAAGCGGGCGGGCCGGGCGGCCCGCCCGCCAGCCGCCTCGGCGGAAGCGGCCCGCCGCCGCCGCCGCCGCCGCCGCCAGGCGGCAGGTACTGCTGGTAGGGGCCGCGGCTGGCCACGCTCGCCTTGGGCGTGAGCGCCGCCACGCCCACGGCGCGGCGCATGTGGCGGGGCAGGCTGCGCCCGCCAAACCGCCGAGCCGAGGGCGAGTCCTTTTCGTCATCATCCTCGTCGCTGCTGCTGACAATAGCCGCGCCTGCGGTTCGGGTAAGAAAAAGGATCAGGCGAGAAACACCCACCAGTCGCTCCATTGAGACCAACAGACAAATCAAGCACTGCCTTCTCCATTCTTCCCAACTTCCGCGCGTTCCCCGGTGTCAACCCTGGGGCACCTATATCCCTGGCGGCGGTCAAACAGTACGGTACGGGTGCGGTACGGTACGGGTACGGTACGGTACGGACATAATGGTATGGGCTAGGAAGACAATACGGTAGTTCCAAACGGTATGGTACGGTCAAATGGTACGGGATACGGTACGGGATTTTTGCGAATACGACCGTACTGGGTAACCCTGCCGGTGGCGTCTACCTCCAGGGGTATCCTCCTCAGTCCCCGCCCCTGTCTTCTGTGCTATCCCCATCACCTGCCGGTCCCATCACCCACATGTTCTAGATCAACACCCCCATTGTCACCAGCCATGGCAGGCTCCTTTCCTTTCCATGCTCATCGCGCAGCTTCCACACGGCGCATCTTCGAGGGGGTCTGGCGCTGGCACAGTCTGTGACACAGTTCCCTCAGTCCAACACACCTGCCCCACTCAGCGTGTCTGGCGCCGGCCTAGGTAGTGACACGATTCACTCAGTCCCCCTTGTCACACATGGAAATAATTCCCTTTGTTGTTCTGACCTGCACCGCGCAGCTCGCGAGCAGGTCTTGCACCGGCTCAAGCTGTCATGACCCCTCGCCCCGCAAGGGGAGAATCCTGTTTGTTTTCTTCTCACCTGCGCCGCGCAACTGGTCAGCATGGCTGCCATCTGACCAGGCACTGACATAGTTGCCTTAGCCCCCTCGCCACACAAGGCCCCCCCCCCTCCCCTCCCCCACACACACCTGCCCATGCGAGACGCCGCATCCTTACCCTCAGGCCTCTGCCCTTAACCTTTTGGTGGCGCACAGCTCTAACTCTTGCTCACCTGCACCGCGTAGCTGGCCAGCGGGGCTGGCGCAGGCCCAAGCTGCCATGACCCCTCATCCCGCAAGGGAATAATCGTGTTTTATTTCTTCCTCACCTGCACCGCGCAGCTGGCGAGCGGGGCTGGCGCCGGCCCCCCGGTCAGGCGGAAGAGTGATCACAAGAGAGGCCTGTGCGGACTTGGCAGTTGGCAGTTGGCAGTCCGCAGGCGGCAGTTGGGGGGCGGCAGTTGGCACAAGGGGCGACTCTTCGATACTTGCTCCTGCGGTTTCGGAGCGGCACGCGTGGGGGGTGAGGGTTCCCTTCAGCGCTGTGTTTCCACACCAGAAAAAAAAAGCTACGGACTATCCGTCAGCCACAATTCAGCTACGTTCTGGCTTTCAGCTGAAAATCAGCTACGTCCTGGCCTTTAGCTACAACTCAGCTGCTTCCTGGGCCTTGAGCAACAAGTCGGCTACGTTCTGACCTTCAGCTACAAATCAGCTATGTTCTGGCCTTCAGCTACAACTGCCACGCCTTGGACCTCAGCTGAATCTCAGCTACATCCTGGCCTTCAGCTACAATTCAGCTACATCCTTTGGCCTTGAGTTTTGTATACACTTCCTTCAGCTACAGTTCAGCTACATCCTTTGGCCTTCAGATGTTTTCGGCAGAGGCATAAGGAGGGTTCACAACGGAGTTGCATCAGATTGGTGAATACAAAATACATTGATATCAAATATGTTACCGGTACCTAAAACCAGTATACTACCGTATATTATACCGTATACCATAAACAAGTTTAAAACGGTTTACATGTATACCGGTACACATATATATATATAATGTTTTCAATTTGAGCTCACCGTCTGACGCGCCTCGCGGTCCCATCATGCTTGCCGGACACAGCTTCTGTGCAGACTTCGGGTTTGGATCGGAGCAGCTCAAAGCGAATTCAAGCGGCTCGGAGCGAATCCTGACCAGCTCCGAAGCCGCAGGCCTCGACCCTACATCTGCCGCCCCCACTGCCCGCCGTGCACCCATCGCCGCTGCCGGGTCGCCGCTGTCCCCGCCGCCGCCACCGCCGCCCAGGGGGTCCATCGCCGATGCATGCATCATCGCAGCCTTTAAAGTCTGCAGCATCTTCTTGCTCGACGACAGCACGTCGCCCTCCAGCGGGAATCCAGCGGTTCCCGGAGCGGCCAAAGAGGGTGACGGGAACGAGGTATGCCCGCTCCCGTATCCCTCCCATTCCCCGCCAACGGCAGGCTGCGCGGTATCCCCCGCGTACGCTGCCGTGTGCACCAGCGAGCGCAGGCTCGGCATGGAGGGCCCGAACACGGCAGCGGGGTCGAGGATTGGCGCACCGGGTACGCTCATGCGCCGGATCCTGACCGAAGAGGATGGCATGGAAGCGCGACGGTTGCGTCTCTCGGGCTTCAGCGCGCTGACCGTGCAGCTGGAGGCCCACGCGGTAGAGGCCGGCGCGGAGGTCTCCGGCCGCTCTGCGGCTGCCGCCGCCGCGCGCAGCACGCGCTGTCCGTGCGCCTCCTTCGATTCGACCCCAATCTGGAGTGACCCCATCATCAACATTGCAGAGATCGCCGGCGAGGAATGCACAGAGGGCATTGGCCTCGACACCGCGGCAAAGCAACAAGCCGCGCGGTACTCGTGGTTACTTCGGTGAAACAACTGCGGAGCCACCGCCGCCGCCGCCGCCGCTGCGGCGGGGGCAGGGGAAGGGGCGGCGGCAGCCGCCGAGCACCCACGCGTCAGTCCCGGCGCCGGGACCGACGCGGTACGTTTGGCGGACGGCCGGATGCTGCCGCTGCTCCACAGCTCCGAGATACCTCCCCTGCTACCGGCCCCCCCGGTCATTGCCCGGGCCATCACGACAGGCCCTGCCGACGCCGTGAAGTCCGACGACGACGTCATCGGCGCCGCCCGGCCGCTGCTCGACAGCTCTGCGGCCAGCCCTCTGCTACCCGCCACCTTGGTCACTGCCCTGGCAATCGCGGACGATGGCGCTGCCGCCGGCAAAGTGTAGTCCGAAGACGTCGATGCCTGGCCGCTGAGCCAGAGGTCTGTCGCGAGACCCCGACTGCCCTGCCGGCCGCCGGCAGCCGCCAGGGCTATGCTGGCAGAGCCGCGCGTACTGTCCGAGGTTCGCCGGGAGGAGTTCATTCCGAGGCCGCTGCTGGAGAGGTCTGTTACATGCACCCTGTTGGCCATAACCGACCGGGCGATGCTGGCGGGCCCAGCCAGGCTTACCGAGGCGCGCGGGGAGTGGCTGGCGGCGTTGCAGCTGCTCGAGAAGCCTTGACCCACGTCGCCGGAACAACTAGGGTTGCTGATTCTCGCCTAGGGTTCAGGGTTTAAGGTTCAGGGTTCAGGGTTTGGGGTTCAGGGTTCAGGATCGCTGATTTGTGCCTAGAATTAAGGGCTCGGGCTTATGGGATATAGTAGGTTAGATCTCAGGGTTATGTGAGCAGGTGCAGAGGTGAAGGGTTCAGAGAAAGAGTTGCGGGATATATCAAGAGACCCAGAGCCTAGATCAGGGTTTTGAAGGTATGCATTGAAACCCACACTCACCAGCATGTGGCCGCTGCTGCTACCAACCAGCTAGCCGGCGGACGGGGTTATATCAAGACACTCAGTGCTTAGATCAGGGTTTATAAGTGATGCCGCATTACCCACACTCACAAGCATGTGGCCGCCGCTGCTGCAAACTAGCGAGCTGGCGGACGGGGAAAACTTGAGGGATGCCGCGCCCCCCTGCGGGGAAAAGAATGACATCAGGTTATAACTAGGGCTCAGGGTTCATGATTCAGTTGTGTAGTTGTACTTGGTGCGCAGTTCGTGAGAACACCCAGAAAGATACTGACGAAAAGCTAGAGAATAGGTCTACACAACAGAGGCCGCAAAGGGTCAAGGGTTACGGGTGTACGGGTTCAAGCTATGGTTTGGGGGCCATGGCTCAGAGTATACGGCTGGCGCGTCTAGGTTTGAGGCTGACCTGGCACTAAATCACCTGAAGTAGAAGATCAGCGGACGTTTCAGGGCGTACGATTCAGGGTCTAGGGCTCATAGACTAGGCTTGAGGTTTAACTGGCGCATACCGGCGTAACCTGTGGGCCCACCAAACCCTAAACCCGCAGTGCCGTAGAGCGCACAGCAAGAAAAAAGTCCACTGATCCAGGTAGTAAGGCAGGGAATGAAGAAACCTGACTGCTGCTTTATAAAGCAGCTGTCAGCTAACTCAGCTACTACAAGCTTTAGTAATTATTTGGGTTTCAGAGACCTGAAAACCTGGCGCACAGTGTCACATACAGAGTTTGTTTAAGGGTTTATTTTAGGTTAAGCCTAAATGGGTACCGGACCACCTTGGCTGGGCCGCCCCGCGGCCAGCCCTTGGTCGGTTCCGACCAAACTTGGCCCGGCCTCCGGCCGGTGCCCCAAGCAGCAGGGCTGGCTGCACCAGGGGCTGGTGGCCGGGGGCCAGAGTGTAGCTGAGGTGTAGCTGATAGTGGTATACCACTCACTGATCAAAAAAACTGGTCACCTGTGGATTGAAGAGCAAGGGCAGCGTGTTTTCGTTGCCAACCGCCGGTCCGTCGATGTCCGGAGGGGCACCCCCCATCCAAGCGTTGTCTGATTCAATCTGCGGTTGGTATTCAGGGTTAAGGGTTTGCTTGTGATGTATGAATGCTCATGTCCGGGAGGGGAGGCGCCGTCCATCCAACCGCTGCCGGACTCAATATGCGGTTGGTACACACACTTGTGTTCACACCCTTTGCTTGTGATGTATGACAGGTGGTGCCCGGGGGAGCGCCCGCCATCCAACTGTTGTCGGATTCAATCTGCGGTTGGATTTCACGCATGATTTTATAACATTCGCGCTACCGGTATGCGAAATAAAATAATGAAATATATGAAATGAATTGATCATACAAACGCAAGCAAGAGCTTGGATTAAGGAAGCCGCCCTTTTTGGCTAAAGCATGGGACATTGCTACCAAAAGACAGGTCTTAATGCAGCTAAATTGCAGCTGGAGTGTAGCTGAAGTGCAGCTGAAAGGTAGCTGAATTGTAGCTGACAGAGCGGGTGGAATTTTGGCTGGCCGAAGTATGGGACCTGCACTGCTCGTCTGAATCTCACCTTCCGCACAGGCTCTGACAAGGAGAGGCGGGGGAGGAACGGTCCGACGCCGCAATTACCTTTTCGAAACAGCATATCTCGTGTGGATGCTTAGGGTACTGTTTGGAAACGACATATTTTGTCGATTTTTTGTGTGGATGTTCAGGCTGCCGTTTTGGAACAGCATATAGTGTGAGGATGCATATTTCGTGTGGATGCGTAGGCAACGTCAGCAGTAACCAACAACCAGCAGTAACCAACAACCACCAGTAACCAACAACCACCAGTAACCAACAACCACCAGTAATCAACAACCACCAGTAACCAACAACCACCAGTAACCAACAACCACCAGTAACCAACAACCACCAGTAACCAACAACCACCAGTAACCAACAACCACCAGTAATCAACAACCACCAGTAACCAACAACCACCAGTAACCAACAACCACCAGTAACCAACAACCACCAGTAACCAACACCAGTAACCAACAACCACCAGTAACCAACAACCACCAGTAACCAACAACCACCAGTAACCAACAACCACCAGTAATCAACAACCACCAGTAACCAACAACCAACAGTAACCAACAACCAACAGCTATCCTGCATGGCTCACCGCCGTATGTACAACATGGAACATATAACGCCCCTCGTAATCCCTGAGCAAGAGCACCTTCCCAAACCTACAATTCACAACTTGTCGCTGCCTGTACAGACGCCCCCCCCCCCCCCATATATTCTCAAGTGCCATACAAAAACTATCATTCATAGCACACCGCTGTAAATACAAAATGGCACATGACACCCCTCATAATCTCTGAGCACTGGCCCATAATGCCCCATAATATTTTCTGCCCTACAGCATCAATCAGCCGCGGCTTGTACAGCTCACCTCATCCTCATCGTTTACGTCTGGATCTTCAGCTCCCTCCTCATCGTCCTCCTCCTCTTCCTCCACTTGCACCTGAAGCCAGACAAGGGGGGGCAGGTGAAGGAGGAGGGGCAGGTGAAGGGGGGGGGGCAGGTGAGGGGGGGGGGCAAGTGAAGGAGGGGGGGCAGGTGAAGGGGGTGGGGGTGAAGAGGGTGGGGCAGGTGAAGGGGGGGCAGGTGAATGGAGGGGGTGTGAAGGGGGGGAGGGGCAGGTGAAGGGGGGGGGGCAGGAGAAGGGGGGGGGGGTGAAGGGGGGCAGGTGAGGGGGGGAGGTGAAGGGGCGGCAGGTGAAGGGGGACAGGTGAAGGGGGGGAGGTGAAGGGGGGGAGGTGAAGGGGCGGCAGGTGAAGGGGGACAGGTAAAGGGGGGGCAGGTGAAGGGGGGCAGGTGAGGGGGGGCAGGAATGGGGGGGGGGGGGTAGGTGAACGGGGGCAGGTGAAGGGTGGACAGGCGAAGGGGGCAGGTTGATCGGCAGGTTGGAAAGCAAGCAGTCGAGTACATGAGGTAAATCGCTCATGATGTATGTCATCCTCCGGCTTGACTTATAACAACCTGATGAAATAAGGAGATCAAACCCCGCTGACTTGTGAGGATGAGAGCAACAGTGCGGCATCGACCGTGGCCGCGTCCGCACTTGAAAAAAAAGTGCACAACGACAGATGCTCAAGAAAATAAAAGAGAACGTTGGTGCGGCGTGGATTTGGGGAAGTGCAGGCTGACGAGACGCCAAACGGCAACGACAGATGCTGACTCACCTGCAGCATGTTGACGAGGGAGAGGCCGACCTCCTCGTCGATACCACTGGTCATTATCTGCTGCCTGCGGTACAGCGGTACAGAAAGTTTGATTTGGTACAGCGGTACAGTATGTTGGATCATTGTCGCCTCTGCGGGTTATGATCTGCTGCCTGTGGTGCAGCAGATTGGATTCAGTATAGCGGTACATCATACCAATGTTGGATTCAGTATAGCGGTACATCATACCGATGTTGGATTCAGTATAGCGGTACATCATACCGATGTTGGATTCGGTACAGCGGTACAACATGTCGGATTCATTACAGCTTAACATTATATATTTATATTGGAATCATAACAGCAGTACAACATATTGCAATCATATCAGCGGTACATCATACTGGATTTATGACAGCAGTACATCATGTTTGATTCACGACAGCAGTACATCATGATGTATTCATTACAGCGGTATAGCATATTTGAGTTATCACAGCGGTACAGTATATTGGAATCATAACAGCAGTACAACATATTGCAATCATATCAGCGGTACATCATACTGGATTTATGACAGCGGTACATCATGTTTGATTCACGACAGCAGTACATCATGATGTATTCATTACAGCGGTACAGCATATTGGATAATGCCACTGGTCAAGATCTGCTACCAGATGTACAGCGGTACAATACATTGATAATTACGGAATCCCTGCTCTCATGGCATTTGCAATACCACTTCACATGTACATTGTCTGGCGTGCCTTTAGTTTGGTTTCGTGTGAATTTGCTTGGATTCGTTTGAAATCGGTTGGATTTGATTGGATTCGTTCGGATTCGTATTAATATAGGGCTGTAGGTTATGGGGGGTGAACAGAGTGTAACTAGATAGTTTCCTTGCTTCAGGTAGTCTGGAGCATGCTAGACGGTGTTCAGTTTGGTTGAAGCTTATGTGTGTGTGTGTGGTGGTGGGGGGGGGGGGGGGGGGGGGAGATTAAGGGTTGAGGGTTTAAACCTAGTTACAACCTAAACCCTAGGGTTTAAACCTAGTTTAAACCTACACCCTCTGAACCCCTAACCCCATACCCTCAACTAGGGGGATAATAGGGAAATGGGATTCAATAGATATTTCCTTACCTTAAGTGGATGGACTGGTGCGCGTTACAAGGGGAAGGTTCTAGTTGAGGTTATAGGGTCTAAGGATTGGGCTAAGGGTTAAGGGTTTTGGGCCTTCGGGTTGGGCTGTATGTTCAGGATTTAGGGCCTTACGGTTGGGCGAAAGGTTTGGTTTTTTGGGGCCTAAGTGTTGGACTTAAGGATCAGGGTTTTGGACCTAAGGGTTGGGCTAAGGGTTTAGGGTTTAGGGCCTTCGGTTGGGGCTGAGGGATTAGGGTTCAGGGCCTAAGGTGTGGGCTTAAGGTTTCGAGTTTAGGGCATAAGGGTTGTGCTAAGGCATAACAGCTATCTTCCCTACCTCAAGTGTATGGGCTGGTGCAAGCTGGATATGGTCATCAGGGCCTCTTGTGCAGCTGATATATCCTGCAGGTGGAGGGGCAAGAAGCAACAATTCAACTACAATTCAGCTACATTGTAACTGTAATTCAGCTACATGTTCCAGCATGCAGCTGGTGCAAGCTGGACATGGTCATCAGGGCCTCTTGTGCAGCTGATATATCCTGCAGGTGGAGGGGCAAGAAGCAACAATTCAACTACAATTCAGCTACATCGTAACTGTAATTCAGCTACATGTTCCAGCATGCAGCTGGTGCAAGCTGGACATGGTCATCAGGGCCTCTTGTGCAGCTGATATATCCTGCAGGTGGAGGGGCAAGAAGCAACAATTCAACTACAATTCAGCTACATCGTAACTGTTATTCAGCTACATGTTCCAGCGTGTAGCTGGTGCAAGCTGGACATGGTCATCAGGGCCTCTTGTGCAGCTGATATATCCTGCAGGTGGAGGGGCAAGAAGCAACAATCCAACTACAACTAGCTACATCGTAACTGTAATTCAGCTACATGTTCCAGCATGCAGCTGGTGCAAGCTGGACATGGTCATCAGGGCCTCTTGTGCAGCTGATATATCCTGCAGGTGGAGGGGCAAGAAGCAACAATTCAGCTACATGGTCAGCTACATGTCGGTTACATTTCGGCCACATGTCAGTTACATCCCAGCAACACTTCAAATATAACTCAACCAACATGTCCCGGCTTGTGGGTAGCAGTATGCTGGACGTGGTCATGCAGGTCTTATGGGCAAAGTATGTATCCTGCGAGTGTGTGGGTTCAGCTACATCTCAACTACATTTCAGCTACATGTCAGCAAAATGTCAGCTACATGTCAGCCACATTTCTGCTACACATGACCCCCTGTCGTGACGGCTTGTGCGCAAGTGCATGCTGGGCATGTTCATGCAGGTCTTACAGTCAGAAGATGTATTATGCAAGTATGCAAGTATGGGTCTGAGTGTGGGGGGAGCGTTTTTGTTTGTGGCCACCCCTCACACCATAACCTCAAAGTGTTTAGGGTCGAGGGTTGAGGGGTTGGGATGTGTCTACTTTAACCCTGAAACCTGAAGATTTAAGGGTTTAGGGTCAAGGGTTTAGGGTTTTGTGTGTGGCCATCCCTTACCCCAGAACTATTATCCCCGAAACCCCTGCTTCAACCTTCACCTGCATCGAGACCGCCTGGCCTCCGGCAATGCTTTCCATCAATCTGCAGAGGATATCTGCCGGCGTACTAAGCATGCCCCGAACGGGATGCTGACCGGTTGACTGCGCAAAAGGGAGAGATGATATATTCAGCTACAATTCAGCCACAATCTAGTCACTCTTTAAGAGCAACTGAGTGTGCCTGTCAGTGTCCTGTGCGTGCCCCGGACAGGATGCTGACCAGTAGACTGCGCAAAAGGGAGAGATTATATATTCAGCTACAATTCAGCCACAATTTGATCACTCTTTAGGGATGACAGAGTGTGCCTGTCAGTGTCCTCTGCGTGCCCCGGACGGGATGCTGACCGGTGGACTGCGCAACAGGGAGCAAAGGACATGTTCAGCTAAAATTCAGCTACACGTTAATTACTCTTTAGGAATGACAGAGTGTATCTGCCGGTGTGCAGTGCGTGCCACAGACGGGATGCTGACCGGTGGACTGAGCAACAAGGAGCAAGTGACATATTCAGCTACAATTCAGCTACACTTTAATTACTCTTTAGGAGTGACAGAGTGTATCAGATGGAAGGCTGTGCATGCCACGGACGCGATGCTGACTGGTGGACTGCGGATCAGGGAAGAAATGACATGTTCAGCCACAATTCAGCTACCGGTACATTACAGCTATTATGCAGGAGTGACAGAGTGTATCTGCTGGTGTGCTGTGCGTGCCCCAGACGGGATGCTGACCGGTGGACTGCACAACAGGAAGCAAATTACATATTCAGCTACAATTCAGCTACCGGTACGTAATAGCTATTCTGCAGGAATGGCAGAGGATGTCTGTCGGTGTGTTCAGCGTACCACAGACGTGGTGCTGACCAAAATATTGCGCAACTAGGAGCAAATGACATATTCAGCTACTTCGCAGCTACACGTCAGCTACAACATAGTTACGCTTCACGTGAGAGGCAGAGGATGTCTGCCGGTGTGTTGAGCGTGCCACAGACGGGATGCTAACCAATAGGCTTCAATATCGATTCAGGTAGGATAGCAAGAGGCTGGCCAGTCAACTTCGCAACAAACAGTACTTCTGGGGAGGGGGGCATTCAGCTATAATTAAGCTACAATCCTCCTCTCTAACTGATATTGTCTGTAACCCTTAACCCTCCCCCCACCCCCTCCCCCTCCCAGTCCCCCCTCCTCCTCTCTAACTGATATTGTCTGTAACCCTAAACCCTCCCAGACCCCCCTCCTCCTCTCTCACTGATATGGTCCGGAACCCTAAACCCTCCCCCCACCCCCTCCCCCTCCCAGTCCCCCCTCCTCCTCTCTAACTGATATTGTCCGTAACCCTAAACCCTCCCCCCACCCCCTCCCCCTCCCAGTACCCCCTCCTCCTCTCTCACTGATATGGTCCGTAACCCTAAACCCTCCCCCCACCCCCTCCCCCTCCTAGTCCTCTTCCTCTCTCACTGATATGGTCCTTAACCCTAAGCCCTCCCCCCATCCCCTCCCCCTCCCAGACCCCCCCCCCCCCTTCCCCCTTCTCTCTCACTGATATGGTCCATGTCATGTTCTGCATCCGGAGCAGGCCGTCCGACACATCATCCTCATGCTTTTCCGCCGCAGCCGCAGCCGCAGCTGCCGCTCCTGTCCCGACAGGCCCGTATACCGCAGACCCGGCATGCCCGTGTACTGCAGACCCGGCAGGCCCATGTACTGCGTGCGTCTTGATGAGCTGGGCCGCCAGCTGTATCCGATCCCTTGCCATGTCCATTGGCATAAAGTGTGACAGGGACAGTCCACACATCTGTGGGGATGATGGGAAGGGCAAAGGGGATTAAACACGGAATACGAGTTTGAGGGGTTCACGGGCTTTAAGAGTCTTAGACCAATTAAGTGTGACAGAGATATGCCACACATTTGTAAAAATAGAGGGGGTGCGGGTACAGGGGCAGTGTTGAGGGGTCGAGGGGTGATGTGTGTAGGGTTAAAAGTTCTTTTGAAACAAATTAAAGCCAACATAATTTTTGTTATGATATTGGAACATAATGATATGTTCCAATATCAGCATTTTAAATATTATGAACTAAAAATATATTTACAATATTTTGATTTTAGATATCTTTTAGAACTGTTTTTAAATGGGGTTCCAGGGGCAGAGTGAAGGAGGTGAGGGATAGCAGGCAGGGTTCAGGGTTGTTTAGGTTTTAGGGTTAACCTTCAAAACCTTGAACCCTCACTGGTTCATGGTAACGAGCAAATCATTCAGGGTGCAAAATTCTACCAATAGTGCAAGGGTGCTCGTACAAGGGTGCACGTACAAGGGTGCACGTACAAGGGTGCACGTACAAGGGTGCACGTACAAGGGTGCACGTACAAGGGTGCACGTACAAGGGTGCACGTACAAGGGTGCACGTACAAGGGTGCACGTACAAGGGTGCACGTACAAGGGTGCACGTACAAGGGTGCACGTACAAGGGTGCACGTACAAGGGTGCACGTACAAGGGTGCACGTACAAGGGTGCACGTACAAGGGTGCACGTACAAGGGTGCACGTACAAGGGTGCACGTACAAGGGTGCACGTACAAGGGTGCACGATTCTACCAAAATCGTCAGGACAAGACCATAAGCAAAGCTAAAAACCAAAAGGGTTTCAGGGCCCTGAATCATTTAGGGTTATCAGGTTTCAGGGCCCTAAACCAATTATCTGGATCGGCCTACGGCAGGAGGCCAAAAAGCGCGGCTGGTCACAAATGAGGCCTCCGCCAAAGGTTGGAACGTAGCTGACATGTAGCTGACACGTAGCTGAGCCTGAACCCTGGACCATCCCTCCTCCTTCACACACCCCCACACCTCCATCTCTTCAACCCTACACCTGAACCCTGGACCATCCCTCCTCCTTCACACACCCCCACACCTCCATATCTTCAACCCTACACCTGAACCCTGGACCATCCCTCCTCCTTCACACACCCTCGCACCTCCATCTCTGCGTAGCTGGACGGCACCGCAGAGCCCATGAAAAGAAGCACCGGTACCCCCGCCATCTCAGACTCAATGAACTGTCCCTTGAGGCGCAGGACCGGGACAGAGGCAGAAGTGGGGGCTGGCCCCCCCGCTCCCGCCACCTCTGCCGCAGCAGCTGCCGCGCAGTTGCCGGTGTGCCTGCCATCTTGGTCGACAGCGTGGCAGCGTGCTAGGGAGTGGATGAGGAATGTGGCGTCGCTGGGGTGGGCCAGCAAGGCGTCGTATCGCCACTCCACGCGTGGGTGGAGAACCTGGGGGCATCAGAGGAGGAGATAGGTGGATGTGAGGGACATTAGTGGATTTGAGGGGAATCTTTGTCAAAAACTTCATGCCGTTAATGTGCATTTGTCCCATAAAGTACACATGTTTGTATACCACACTCAGGTGTATATACGCCAATAAGCGTATATACGGTATGCCGTACATAAGTGTTTTTATGTGGTACATAAGTGTGTGAGTCGTTCATAAGTGTGTATATGTGGTACATAAGTGTGCATGCCGTACATAAGTGTGTTTATGTGGTACATAAGTCTGTATGCCGTTCATAAGTGTGTATATGTGGTACATAAGTGTGTATGCCGTACATAAGTGTGTATATGTGGTACATAAGTGTGTATGCCATACATAAGTGTGTATATGTGGTACATAAGGGTGTATGCCGTACATAAGTGTGTATATGTGGTACATAAGGGTGTATGCTGTACATAAGTGTGTATATGTGGTACATAAGTGTGTATGCCGTACATACGTGTGTATATGTGGTACATAAGTGTGCATGCCGTACATAAGTGTGTATATGTGGTACATAAGTGTGTGTGCCGTTCATAAGTGTGTATATGTGGTACATAAGTGTGTATGCCGTACATAAGTGTTTTTATGTGGTACATAAGTGTGTATGCCGTACATAAGTGTGTATATGTGGTACATAAGTGTGCATGCCGTACATAAGTGTGTATATGTGGTACATAAGTGTGTGTGCCGTTCATAAGTGTTTTTATGTGGTACATAAGTGTGTGTGCCGTTCATAAGTGTGTATATGTGGTACATAAGTGTGTATGCCGTACATACGTGTGTATATGTGGTACATAAATGTGCATGCCGTACATAAGTGTTTATATGTGGTACATAAGTGTGTGTGCCGTTCATAAGTGTGTATATGTGATACATAAGTGTGTATGCCGTACATAAGTGTGTATATGTGGTACATAAGTGTGTATGCCGTACATAAGTGTGTATATGTGGTACATAAGTGTGCATGCCGTACATAAGTGTGTATATGTGGTACATAAGTGTGAGTGCCGTTCATAAGTGTGTATGTGTTGTACTGGTGTGTATGAATGATGTATTGATGTGTTTTTAAGTCATGCTGATGTGCATGTATGATTTATTCCGCAGTGATGTTCATACTTGCCGTATTTAATAGTTTTTATGTCGTATTTATGCCGTATTTATGCCGTATTTATGTTGTATTTATGTGCATCTAAGCTGCACATTATATGTGTATGTAGGCTCCCTGTGTCTTCCCCCCAAGGGTCACCCGGTACGATCATACGGTACGGATACGGATACGGTACGGCAAATATGGCCGGACAGGTGAGAAAATGGCCGACACGGTGTTTTAGCATGGTACGGTATTGTTCCATGGTGCGATACGATACGGTAAACAGTTCGGGATTTGGACCCAAACGGTGGCACTGGATAACCCTGCCCAGCCCCCCCTACCTGCACCGACTCCGACACAGGCGTTGACGGCATCATGGACGGCAAAAGGTCCATCAGCACGGAGCCCACCTGAGAGAGCAACACCGGTAAAACACACACAAAAATCATTTCCACAACAACAACAACATAATAAATAAATGCATTGATAAATTCAAAAACAAAATCAGTTAAGGTGCACCACAACACCCAACATATTGTGTCACAATTGTGTGACTTCATCCAGCAGGTCCATCAGCACAGAGCCCACCTGAGATATCTTTTTCGAAATCACGCACAATTATCATTTCCACAACAACAACATATATAATTTGAAAACTAATCAATTATACCACATCACCCAACATATCTTCCATGCAAGGTCCCTCAGCCATACAAGGTCCCTCAGCCATGCAAGGTCCCCCAGCCATGCGAGGTCCCTCAGCCATGCAAGGTCCCTCAGCCATGCAAGGTCCCTCAGCCATGCAAGGTCCCTCAGCCATGCAAGGTCCCTCAGCCATGCAAGGTCCCTCAGCCATGCAAGGTCCCTCAGCCATGCAAGGTCCCTCAGCCATGCGAGGTCCCTCAGCCATGCGAGGTCCCTCAGCCATGCAAGGTCCCTCAGCCATGCAAGGTCCCTCAGCCATGCAAGGTCCCTCAGCCATGCAAGGTCCCTCAGCCATGCAAGGTCCCTCAGCCATGCGAGGTCCCTCAGCCATGCAAGGTCCCTCAGCCATGCAAGGTCCCTCAGCCATGCAAGGTCCCTCAGCCATGCAAGGTCCTCATGGACAGAAACACAAAGGCACACACATAATGTTCTTTGGCCCATTCAACACAGCAGGCATGATAAGCACTTGCAGCAGCCGGCAGTCCTGATCCATCACGAAATGGAAGGGGAACATGTGGTAGAACAGATTTGAAGACGGGGAAAGGTTTCAAGCAGGGGTTTAGGGTGAAGGGATTAGATCCGAAGACAGGGAAAGGTTCCAAGCAGGTTTCAAGCATGATGCAATCATGTTTCAAGCAGGTTAAAAGGGTACAGGGTCAAGGATAATGTTGTAAGGATTAAGGGCTCAGGACAGGGTGGCAGGACAGGGTGGCAGGACAGGGTGGCAGGACAGGGTGGCAGGACAGGGTGGCAGGACAGGGTGGCAGGATAGAGCAGCAGGGCAGGGCAGCAGGACAGGGCGGCAGGACAGGGCGGCAGGACAGGGCGGCAGAACAGGGCGGTAGGACAGGGTGGCAGGACAGGGTGGCAGGACAGGGTGGCAGGACAGGGTGGCAGGATAGGGCAGCAGGGCAGGGCAGCAGGACAGGGCGGCAGGACAGGGCGGCAGGACAGGGTGGCAGGACAGGGCGACAGGACAGGGTGGCAGTACAGGTGGCAGGACAGGGTGGCAGGACAGGGTGGCAGGATAGGGTGGCAGGACAGGGTGGCAGGACAGGGTGGCAGGACAGGGCGACAGGACAGGGTGGCAGGACAGGGCGGCAGGACAGGGCGGCAGGACAGGGTGGCAGGACAGGGTGGCAGGACAGGATGGCAGGACAGGGGGAGTACATTCAGCGTTCAGGGTTTTGCATTTATTTAGGTCCCCCCCCTACACACACCGGCAGCAATCTTCACTCCTGAAGTCCTGATCCATCACAAAATGGAATGGGAGCATGCGGATAGAATGCCCCAAAACTTTGAAATGTGTTCAGAAAACAGATCCAAGAAAACAGGTCCAAGACGAAGGTCGTACAAAGACTCCAAGATTCAGGGCATAATTTCAGGGTTTTGGATTCACTTGGATCCCTTTGCCCCTACCTGCAGCAACCGGCACTCCTGGTCCATCACGAAATGGAAGGGGAACATGCGGTAGAAAAGCTCCGAAGACGGGGAGAAGGTGCAGCCCTTGGCACGCTGCTGCAGCAGCTGCTGGACAGCTTCTTCGCTGATGGAGGCGCAGGGGTCCATGTGGGGCTGTACGGTCAAATGGTACACCTGAGTGGGATTGTTAGTGGGGAAAACAACACGTCATTACAATAGTTGATATTAGAGATAAATTCCGCGTGGGGCTGTGCTGCTAAGCGGTACACGTGGGAGAAATTGTGAATGGGGGGGAAACACAAACCTGAGGGTAGTTGATATCAGAGATGAAGGTCCGTGTGGGGCGGTGCGGCTAGGCGGTTCACATGGGAGGGATTGTGAGTGGAGGGATGACAAATCCTTACAATGGTCGATATCAAAGACATAGGTCCATGTGGGGCTGTGCGGCTGGGTGGTACACCTGGGAGGGATTGTGAGTGGGGGAAAACAAAATCCGTAAAGCAGTTCATACCAGATGTTAAGGTCCATGTGGGGCTGTGCGGCTAGGCGGTACACCTGGGAGGGATAGTGAGTGGGGGGGAAACAATATCCATAGAGCAGTTCACACCAGATACAGGTCCGTGTGGGGCTGTGCGCCTGGGCAGTACACCTGGGAGGGATTGTCGGTGGGGGGGGGAAAAGAATCCTTTGAGTAGTTGATAGAGATCAGGGTCCCTAGTCTATCAGCATTCACCTCAAACAGTAGGCTCACACATGCCTCTCGCCATCACGGCTGCAAGCTACCCTAAACCCCAAACCCTTAACCTAGCCCTGTACTCCCAACCCTAAACCCTAGGCTAACTGCATTCACCACTCATGCTCAGTAGGATCACACATGCCATTGGCCATCATGGCTGCACGCTGCCCTAGCCCCTAAACCCCTTACCCAAAAATCGTAACCCGTATCTTTAGTCTGACAGCACTCACCGCGCACATGCCCGCGGCTGTGCTCCCCTCAACGCGGTACATGCTGATGTCCGCCTCGAGCAGCGCCGCGCCGATGGCCGCGACAGCGCCCAGCAGCATGGCGTGCATGCCAGGGTACGCCGAGCGGTAGAACAGGCGCGCGACCAGCTCCTCGCCACCTGCAAAGAGTGAGAAAAAGGGGGGAAGTTCACGGAGCGATAGTACAAGCGCACGACCAGCTCCTCGCCACCAGCAAAGAATGAGAACAGAGTGGGGAACGTTCACGGAGCTGTAGTACAGGCGCGCGACCAGCTCGTCGCCACCTGCAAAGAGTGAGACAATAGTTGGAAAATTTCATGGAGCGGTATTACAGGCGCGCGACCAGCTTCTTGCTACCTGCAGGGAGTGAAAAAATAGTGGGAAAAGTTCATGAAGCGTTATTACAGGTACTTGCGCGAGGCCAGCTCCTCGCCACCTGCAAAGAGTCAATAAATGGTGGGAAAAGTTCACGGAGCGGTAGTACAGGCGCGCGACCAGCTCCTGGTGACCTGCAAAGAGTGAGAAAATACGGGCGGCAACACCTTCATTTGCAACACCTGGCGGCGACACCCAACAGCAACACCTGACGCCAGCACCTACCTTTGCAAGCCTTGGCCCCTGCGAGCGCCAGCGGCGGCATCAACCGCATCTCCGGCGCGAGAAACGCCGCATTGTGCACGCTCAGGTGCGCGTGCATGTCGCCCAGTCCGACACGCAGCGCCTGGATGAGGTTGCGCCCCAGCAGCGAGGCGTGGTGTGAATACCCGCGGAGCTCCGCAACACTGGGGGGGGGGGGGGCAGATCGAGGGAGGCAGGGAGGTGGGGAGGCTACATAAGTGTACACACTTAGGGTCAAGGACTTAGGGTTTATGAGGGTTTAGGGTAAACCTCTTCGTAAGTTTCGTGTAGGGTCCAGGACTTAGGGTCCAGGACTTTGTGTCCAGGACAAGGTTTCAGGACTTAAGGTCCAGGACTTAGGGTCCAGGACTAAGTGTCCAGGACTTAGGTTCCAGGACTTAGGGTCCAGGACTTAATGTCCAGGACAAGGTTCCAGGACTTAGGTTCCAGGACTTAGGGTCCATGATTTAGGGTCCAGGACTTAGGGTCCAGGACAAGGTTTCAGGACTTAGGTTCCAGGACTTAGGGTCCAGGACTTAGGGTCCAGGACTTAAGGTGTATTAGGGTTAAGGGTGAACCTCACCAGACGAGGTAGTACTGGCCAAAGCCACGAATTGGGTCCAATGATGAGTACACCAGAAACGTATTACAAGTATAGTTTTGTGTAGGGTCCAGGACTTACGGTTTAGGGTTTCACGCACCAGACTAGGTAGTACTGGCCAAAGCCTCGAAGCAGGTCCAATGATGAGACTGCGGCCTCCTCTGCGATAAACTGAGCGAGCCTGCAACATGTTCACACAAAAATGGAAATGTCACACAACAATGACAAGGTAACACCAGGACAAGGTCACACCACAACAAGGTCACACATAAATTATGAGACTGCGGCCTCCTCTGCGATAAACTGAGCCAGTCTGCGACAGGTTCACACAAAAATGGAAATTTCACACAACAAGGGCAGGGCCACACCATGACAAGGTCACACACAAATGGAAATGCCACACAATAAGGGCAAGGTCACTCCACAATGAGGTCACACAGCTGGCAAAAGGCACGCCATACTTTATTAATTTACAAAAGACCTTCTTGTATACCGTGGTAGTGAATGTGATATCATTATTTTATTGTAAAAGAAAGGGGAGTTAGGGTTTAGGGGAACAGGGGAGGGGAAAGGTGGTCGCATGAGGGACATCTCCAGTGGCATGTCTGAAGGGACAATCAGAGGGGCACCGTTCCCAAGTGACGTTCTTTCCTAGGCGGCGTTGCTTCCCGAGTGACGTTGTTTCCTGTACCATCACGCCCACAAAGTAAAATGTATATGTATTTCGTTCTTGATCTTCCTGACGGTGTCACAATCATGGCCACTGCTAGGGCACTCAAGACTGAACTTCCGGCCGGCCTACGGCCAGTGACCCAATCATGAGGGCTTCCTGTACCATGCCCCCCCCCCCATCACCAAACACTCAAGCCTCACTGATGCAGCTGTAGTAGTACAAGTGATGCAGCTGTAGTACTACATGCGATGCATATGTAGTACAAGGGATGCATATGTAGTAGTACAATTGATGCAGCTGTAGTTGAACAAGTGATGCAGCTGCAGTAGTACCAGTGGGGCAGCTGTATTAGTACAAGTGATGCAGCTGTAGTAGTACAAGTGATGCAGCTGTAGTAGTACAAGTGATGCAGCTGTAGTAGTACAAGTGATGCAGCTGTAGTAGTACAAGTGATGCAGCTGTAGTAGTACAAGTGATGCAGCTGTAGTAGTACAGGTGATGCAGATGTAGTAGTACAAGTGATGCAGCTGTAGTAGTACAAGTGATGCAACTGTAGTAGTACCAGTGATGCAGCTGTAGTCGTACAAGTGATGCAGCTGTAGTAGTACAAGTGACACAGCTGTAGTAGTACAAGTGACGCAGCTGTAGTAGTACAAGTGATGCAGCTGTAGTAGTACAAGTGATGCAGCTGTAGTAGTACAAGTGATGCAGCTGTAGTAGTACAAGTGGTGCAGATGTAGTAGTACAAGTGATGCAGCTGTAGTAGTACATGTGATGCAGCTGTAGTAGTACAAGTGATGCAGCTATAGTCGTACAAATGGTGCAGCTGTAGTAGTACAAGTGATGCAGCTGTAACAGTACAAGTGATGCAGCTGTAGTAGTACAAGCGATGCAGCTGTAGAAGTACAAGTGATGCAGCTGCAGTTGTACAAGTGATGTAGCTGTAGTAGTACAAATGATGTAGCTGTAGTAGTATAAGTGGGCTGGAGGCCAGAGTGTAGCTGACATGTAGCTGAATCGCAACAAAAAAAGTACGCTGGGGCGACTGGGTAGTTGGGTAGTTGCGTAGTCCTGACAGCAGGAGTGGGTATTGGTGAATCAGGGAGCGACGCCCTGGAAGTTACATCCAGATCGCCACCGTCCCAGCCCAGCCCATCTTCACCTCCCAATTCATGCCTCACTACCTGATTCCAGAAGATCGTCCAGAGAGTCACCTTGGATATTGTCCATGGACAGTGTACTAGGTTTTGCATGGCGGTATCCCGAATGGGGTCGGGGAGGGGGGCTACCGTTGGTCATGCCGCTGCCATACCTCCCGCTTCCCTACTTTCGAATGGCGACCCCCACATGGGGTGGAGTGCCGGTAGCCATGCAGCTGCCAAACCTTCTTCTCCCCTAGTTTTGAATGGCGGCGCACCGAATGGAGTGGGCTGCCGGTAGCCATCCACAGCCAAATTTAAGCCTCACATGATTTTGCATGGCGGCGCCATGCATGGTGTGGGTTGCCGTTAGCCATGCAGCTGCCAAGTCTAATAATTTACTATTGCTGATGGCTGCGCCCGGCATGGGGCAGTGTGTTTATGGCCATGTGGCTGCCAAACCTACCTCTCCCCCTCTCGCCATGCAGCTGCCAGTCCTACCTTTCTCCGGGGCCGTCAGGTTCCAGGAAGAATGGATGCTCCTCTGTCGCCGCTACTTCCTTTGCTGCTGCTTCGAAAGAGCTTGGATTCGAGGCCAGG
Source organism: Limnomonas spitsbergensis (assembly GCA_037349105.1). Classification (NCBI taxonomy): domain Eukaryota; kingdom Viridiplantae; phylum Chlorophyta; class Chlorophyceae; order Chlamydomonadales; genus Limnomonas; species Limnomonas spitsbergensis. Next base: position 299,670 of record JAYJMM010000094.1, on the reverse strand, counting down.
GAGGATTCGGTCGAGTGTTCCGGGAGGGACATGCATCGATTGTGTGCGGCCTCCCATACTGGCCTTCCATAAAGCATCTCCACATATCTCTCCAGTAGCTGATTCACGTTTGGCATGTTTTACCGCCACAAATGTAGGAGAGGCGATGAGACGGGCGTGTTGCAGCGCTGCTGTGGCTGTCCAGTGATACGTGACCAGAGGTGGTCGAGCAATTGTAAGGAATTCAAGTTGTGTCGCGCTTGTCCACTGGCATCGTATGAGGGTGGTTTAGTCCCCGATACCTATCATGCTGTCGAGGGAGTGTTGTGCTGCCCCACAAGACAATGCAGTACCAGAGGTGGAAGAGTGGAAATCAAGTTCGGTCGCGTTTGAGGATAAGCATTCCAGATGGGGTATGCTAGGCCTCGATACAAATCAAGTTTCCTTGAGAGGGTTGCTGGGCAGCCTGTGCAGCGCTGTCAGGTTTCGTAGCAAGAAATCGACGCTGAAGGCGGGGAGGCTCCCAGCCTCCGAATCCCCCCCCCCCCGACGTAATTCGCCCCCCCTCCGGCCACGCCCACCCCGCCCCGGCAGGCCGTAGCCGACGTATCTTATTCGCTTTGCACCCCTCTTTTTCGTCGCGGGCAGCGATTTAGGGGTGGTCCTCGTAGAAGTTCTCGGAACAGTGTCAGGATTTTGGATTTCAAAATGCCGAGACTGCAAATTGTCCAAGTTGAGCAAGTTGTGGGAATGATCACCCCCCCCCCCTCCCCCTTGAATCACTGCGGGGCACGGGTGGGGTGATTCGAATGGAGTGAGGACTGATTCGATGGCTCGTGCGTCGTGACCTCGTGTAACGTAAGCAGCGCTCGACTCAAAGGTATGCATACAATGCGGCAGGCACACGCACATACACGAGGCCGAATTGATTCGCCAAGTGTTGCATATTGAGATGGAGTGTGTGTTAGGAAGCTTCTTAAGATCTGAGTGCAGCCAAGGGCCCTTATATTATTATATACCTGCAGGGGTGGCGGGTGGCGACTCGCAACGTGGCAGCGTATGCATACGCGTATGTGCACTCGTGGTCGAGATTGAGCCAGGCGCCGGCGCCGGGGCGAATGTGAGGTGTGCATTGTATTGGGACTAGACGACATTCAAATATCGAGTATGACATGTGTCGAGACATGTGGTTGCGCATCGCAGGCTCACAGCGTTGTATATATGCGCATACTAGCTATGCAGATATGGAAGACCTAGCGGGTGATACAAGCGGACCCGAATGAGCAGGAGCAATAAGTGTTGTGGTGAGCGCACGCAGCGTGTGTGTTGTTCAGCCGATGAAGACGACGTAATGATGACCGTCATGCCTGATGACCAATCGCATTGTATCTGCCCATCGTGGCAGACTCTAGTGAATCCAATATCACGTGACTGACCGGGGCGGTGTTATGCAGCACGTGCGTGACCAGCTGGGGTACGTCATCGGGTGGGTTCAGCGCACAACGGTATGGCAAGGCGGGTGGCCAGGGCGCGGGTGGCCACAACGTGATCGTTGTGCGATTGCCGATATTAATCTTCATCGGCTTCATTTCGTCGGCTCGAGTTTTTTCGGCTTCTGTTCGTCGGCAAACTACAAGCTTCACATACCATCAAGTAAGCCACTAAGCCTCTCTTGCTGCTGTCCCTGCATGCTGCCCACCTAACTGGCTACGCCCCCCCCCCCCGCCCCCCGCCCGCTGCCTTAAAAGACACTGCTGCTCAGCTGGTGGCCTCAGTTCTCAACAAGTTAGCGTCCCTAATGTGCCGTGCTGATGTAGAGCACCGTGCATATTACTAAATTATCAGTTCCTTGTTTACGAATTCCTGCAGTTTAACTCTGTGTACCGTACGTAACTGCTGTTGCAGTTACACTGTTGTGTATTCTCTGGATGCCAGAGGAGTGTGTAATTCCCACGTTTGCCTCTGCTGAAGTTTATGCAGCCACTATTTCTTTCTTACTTGAACTCCTGAATATGCTCTTTAGCTTTCTGAGAACACTACTTTTGAGTCCAGCACTTCTAACTGCTCACTGTAATTTGAGCCAGCACATACACTACATACACTGCTCACCCTAATCGAGATAGCACCTCTTTGCGGGGAACATGTATGGGGACCACCGATCATGGGGACCAATTAAAAGCTTGCTTAAACCATCACACTGACCTCATTGGGCTGCTTATCTTGAACGGGAACCAACAAAACAACATAAAATTATTCCAATCTTGATCGGCACATCGGGCACTATTTATAATAAGCACACAATTAAAGCCATGATGTCTCTAGGGATCACCGCGTTCCATACTACGAAATGCGCCCATCGGAAAATGCATGTCCATTCGATAAAACTCTTGCATAGCATAGTACAAACCAGACGCAGACTCAAATATTTTCCGCCACAAAGCCTGAAACAGAGCCAATAAAGCACACCCATAAGTGAAAACCACCGTGGGGAAGTTGCTTCTTTCTTTTTGCCTCATGGTAACGGCGCGGATGCGGCTTTGGCCCCAAGCTGCGTTGTTTCCTTAACCTCCACGCCCTTATAGGACGTAGCTTTCTTTCTTTCTGTCTCGTGTTTGCGTCTCAGGTTTCTAGGGTTGAGCGACCGGCCTCACACCCTGTTAAGTTCAACGTAAAGAAAAGTAGTGTTGTGCCGTGCAAGCGTAAGAGCGAGGTTATAATGTTGTTCCAGACTTCCGTGGTGCTGAGGTGCAAGACTCAAGTAGGGTTGCAAATGTGTTGAGCTCGAGGTAGTATGGGACCCGTCAGCAATTGTCTCCTTGATAGGTCATGCTTAGGAGCCCACTGCCCTGATGCCCGACAACCCGAGCCATAGTGGCAGAGCTTCAGTTGCCGGTGCCCTCATGCCTGGTCGACCGCTCACTAGGGTGGATGCCTGGCTTCTCCAGCCCCCATGTGCGCACAACATTAACCCAGGTGTATGGGCTTTTGTGTTTATGAATGATTGCCATCCACGCTATGGAGCAAGGGCGCCGGAACCCCTCGGGACCTCATGCACGATCCCTACCAGGCCTAACGGGCTCCCTCGCGGCTTTACTGGTTTTCGGGCCATACTAGCCTGGTTCAAGTGCTTTCTCCAAAACCCTTTGGACTGATGCTGTCTACCTTGGTTCTGCAAAGCTCGAGCTGATATACTACATCATGGCCATTGGGAATCCAGACCAAAGCTCTGCCAGCCTCACTACCCTCAAAAAACAAAATATAGACTCTTGCCGAAATGGCTCCATCCAAATTACCCGGTACTTGCATAAATTGCTCACCAAAGTGCCTTGCGATTGTTGATCAGGCTCGTGAACAATGGATTTCCAAGCTTTGTGTGATTGTGGTGCCATGTATAATACCGGTAGGCAGTATAATAGGCATTTATAATAGGCAGTGGCATACCAAAACTGCTTACCAATTATGTATTTCGGTTCAGATGCAATGAAGCAGCAGGGGATTTGAGGGATGATGATGGTGCACGCACGCTGATGAGAAGGTTTTGCGCCACACTCTTTGGCGCAATAGGAGCTCATATAACATCGGACATGTTTGCCTTCCTGGCCTCTTCTTTTGTTTCTTCATGAGTATTTTGTGTCCCCTCCAGTCTTCCTTTCTTTTCTTCTCTGCCATCAGAACAGCTGGGCGCCGGCCAGCGCAGCGGAGCCTTCTTGTGCATGGCCCATAGGTGTAACGTCGACTCTTTAGAGACACCTGCGCACTTGGCATGGGCCCATGCCGCACTGTTTCCTTAACCCCTACGGGGCAAAAATGGTTCACGCTGAGAGGCTTTCGAGCCACACCCTTTTGGGGCTAGAGGAGCCCCAGCTACCGGCGGGGTTGTTTGCCCTCCCGGCCTGGCTCTCCTTTTGTTCCTTTACGTATTTATGTGTCCCCTCTTCCTTTCAGTGTTTCTGTTCGTCTCTCCCATCTGAACAGTTGGGCGCCAACGCGGCGTCTTTCTTTTGTATGGTCCATATGCCATAGGTGTTTTGTCATTGATTTTGGGGGGGCACCTCAGCGATTTTGGGGCACCTCACCGGCCGGAGAATGGACAGTGGCACCGCTAAGGCCGCACTGCTCCATAAAACCTTAGCCCTTGCGGGCAAAGTTATCTTCATTTTTTGATACCACATATGCTTTTATTTCAGCATGCAATTGAGCCACAATGTTGTCCCCATTCCATGAGAAAGCGATCCCTCTGTGACGTGTTGTCCCCTTGTCGCTGACAAGACCCAAGGGGCATTGCAAACCCTCCTGGGAAGTGTGTGCTGAAGTTAGTGGACCTCCTGCCAAGTGTGTGCAGTTTTTACAGTCCAGCAGAGCATCACATTTGATACATGGGACATGTGCCCACAAACCGGTGTTAGCACTCATAGATACGCCTCAAATAGAGGAGGGCACCGTGGCTGTCACTGTTCAGGACCAATCTTCAATGCAGGAAGTCATACTCGGGCCCTTTCTTCAATTTGTTGCATTGAATAATATATTTATGTCCAGATTTTTTTATTTGCACTGACAGATGCTGATGCTGTTAAAGAGGCTACCAAACCTCTCTCTATCCACACTTGAAGCCCCTTCTCGCCATAGCTCTCCACCCGCCAAGACATTCCGGTGACTGCTCCGGCCAACAAACATCACGCCATTTCTGGCCCATACCTGTCATCCCCCTCCGTTGACTGGTTGTGCCTCTCCACAGTCCATTATGGCCTCTAGCACATTGCATGTCAAGCCTCTCCGCCAAAATAAATTATTAAGGAAAGAAAACTGTGCTCCTCCCTATCCATGGGTGTGCGGGTCAGAGAACAGTACAGTTCGGGGCGGAATGTCCATTGACTATTCTGGCCCGTTCAAATGTTGTCACGCCTCTCCGCTGATTATCCTGGCCCATCTCCTCGTCTTCCACGTCACCACCGCGGCCACCACATCATCGGGCAGCTCATCGTTGCCCACCTGTGCAAGGTAGCACGATATGGTAAGTCAGCATTTCATATTCATATCGATGGAGCTTGACTATGCTTGTGTTGGGGCATTCTCGCTTGCTGATTCCGTGTCTGGAAAGTCCACATCATCAGGCGGCTCATCGTTGCCCACCTGTGGTAGAAGCCAGACAGTGGCCATCGCATTTAATATCACAAAACACTCACAGTTTCAAAGCAATCAAAACACACACTGGCAATAACGTCATCAGGCAGCTCGTCTTTGCCCACCTGTATTAGGAGCCAGGCGGCGGCCAGCGCATTTAAATAATACAACACTGTCGGTTTTAAAACAGTTATAAACATACTGACAATGATATCACCGGGCAGCTCATCGTTGCCCACCTGTGGTAGACGCCAGGCAGAGGCCATTGCATTTAAATATTAAAACATTATCGGTTTTAAACCAGTTAAAAACATACTGGCAATGACATAACCGGGCAGCTCGTCTTTGCCCACCTGGGGCAGAAGCCAGGCGGAGGCCATCGCATTTAAACATGAAAAAGCACGCAGGCTTACACAGTTAACAAATAATAACAACGACAGCATCGAGCAGCTCATCTTTACCTATCGAGGGCAATGGGGCATCATACTATGTATACTAAATAGTATTTACATATTACAATTACGCAGCTTTCGTTCTTCCAGTACAATAAAGTACTGGCAAAGAAGTAGAGTGCGACGCAGAATTCCCGTGGGCTGTCCATAACTGCAAGCCCTGGGACGTAACCCCAAACCCTAAGCTCTTTGCCCTGAACATACAAATACACCCTGTGGCATGGATTGTTGGAGGGGTTTAGGGTTCAGGGTTTAGGGTTTAGGGTTTTACCTAAACCCTAAACATACAAATACACCCTGTGGCATGGATTGTTGGAGGACTTAGCCCTTAACCTAAAACCATCCACCCTTAACCATTCAACCTTAACCATATACGCTTACCCCCAAACCATTAACACTTAACCCTAAACCATTTACCCAAAACCATTCACCCTAACCCTAAGCCATTAACCCGAAGGAGGAGTGTCTGATCTCCAAATTCAGGTTCTCAGCATCACGAGCGAGCTGCACCCGTGCCGAATTCGCACCCACCAGTATAAGGTCTTCGAGCGCTGATGCAGCAGCCCAGGCAGCAGCACCGCCCGCCTTGCTCCCAGCCCGGACGCTTGGCCTGGCTGCCGCCCGCGCATTAGCGGCAGCAGCAGCCCCCCCCCGCTGTGCCCCCTTGATGCCCGATGAGGTTGGCGTTGCTGCACCACCTCCTCCCCTACGAGCAACCAATCAATCCACCAGGACGATAACGCATAGACCTAGATCTTAACCCTGGATCTTAACCCTAGGACTGAGGGTTTAGGGGTTAGGGAACAACTACATTTACTACATTTAGTAGTTGTGCTTTGGCTGCCCTCGTTTTAATGGGAAGATATGTTTAGGGTTTAGGGAACAACGATGTTATTCAGTAGATGTCCTTTGGTTTCGCTAGTACTGAAGGGAATATCTGTTTCATGACATCCCTAGCCCCATTTTAGGGGTCAAGGAGGTCTTGCAGTAAGAGCTATCTCAAGATCCTCAAAACCCGCCCCCCCCCCAGCAAATCTAGAGGAAGGCATTCCAAATCCATAGTACCGGTATTCACCTGATCAGGGCTAGGACCGCAGCAGATGATTTGGATGTCATACCGATGGTGCTTAGGTTGAGCTTCACGATGGATGGGTGACCGCACAAGGCAGCCAGGAGTGGTGCTGCATAGGTTGGACAGTGAGATGGTTAGGTTTAGGGTTTAGGAAGCCAGAAGTGGTGCTGCATATGCTGAATAGTGAGATGGTTAGGTAGAGGGTTTAGGTAGCCAGGGGTGGTGCTGCATATGTCCAAATGTGCTGTGGTCAGGGTTCAGGGTTTATGGATCTCGGTGCAGTTTGAGCTTCACGATGGATGGGTGACCACACAAGGCCGCCAGGAGAGGTGCTGCATAGGTTAAAAAGTGAGGTGGCTAGGGTTTAAGGTTAATATGCCTTGGTGCAGGTCAAGCTTTGAGATTAAAGGGTTCAGGGTTGTGACAACCAGGAGTGGTGCTGAGTATGTTCTAATGTGAGGTGGTGAGGGCGTAAGGTTGATAGGCCTGGGTGCGGGTTCAGCCTTGCGACAAGGGGTTTCGGGTGTAGGGTTTAGGGCGTAGGGTGTAGGTGACCAGGAGGCGGTTAGGGTTAGGGTTTAGGGCGTAGGGTGTAGGTTACGAATCGAGGCGGTTAGGGTTAGGGTTTATATGCCTTGGTACAGGTTGAGCTTTGAGACAAAGGGTCTAGGGTCAAAGGCTCGGGGTCTAGGTGGCCAGGAGAGGTGCTGCATATGCAAGGCAGCCAAGAGAGCGTAGCAGCACAGCAAAAAAGAAAGAAAGCTACGCCCCGTGGGGGCGTGAGGGTTAGCGAAACAGCGCAGCCTGGGCCGAAGCCAATCCACGCCGTTACCGTAGCGGCACCGTTGCGCCACAATATTTGAGGGGTGGGGCTTATAGGTTCAAGGTGTAGGGTTTTGGGATTCGATTGATTTCAACCGATTCCGCCACGGAATCCTCATCACCCCTGGTCCTCAAGGACCGCTGATATGAACTATTCATGTATCCATTCCCCCTCATCATGCACCCCCCTCAGACCAATGGCTTGAGCGGAAGATCCGAGCCTAGTTTAGGGTTAAGGAATTAGGGTTTCGGGTTTAGGGTTTCCAATTATGCAGTAGCAGAAGTTTTGAAAGAGCCTCTGTTTAAAAGCACCTCCCTCACCTGCCCCGGCGTCCCCCATCTCGTTGCCGCCCACGTCCAGCTCCTTTATTTTGCTGCCTGACAGGCCGGCCGCCAAAGCCTGCACGCACGCCACATTCACGGTGTGAAAAATCGGACAGTAATGGTAATTTCTCTCACCCCCCCCCCAGCCACGTCCACCCCTGGAAAGGTCGGGACTGAAAAGTATTAAAACAAACAGCGTTCTTCATATTTACCTTGTCCTTAAGGGAGGTCATGAAGCTGAATGATATCTTAACAGTACCAGAGGAACATAAATATAGCTGTTCGTATTTACCTTGCCAGCCCCCGAGGTCATTCCAGTGCTGTTCAGTCCCAGTATGGAGAGGGAGGTGGCGGCGGGCAATACGGCAGCCATTTTGTCCATGGAGGCCTTGCTATCAGACAGCTGATAGTTGCCTGAAGGGTCAAGGGTGAGGGTTAAGGGTTAATGGGGTACAGTAAGGATGGAGAGGGAGGTGGCGGCGGACAATACGGCGGCCATCTTGTCCATGGAGGCCTTGCTATCAGACAGCTGATAGTTGCCTGAAGGGTCAAGGGTGAGGGTTAAGGGTTAATGGGGTACAGTAAGGATGGAGAGGGAGGTGGCGGCGGGCAATACGGCGGCCATCTTGTCCATGGAGGCCTTGCTATCAGACAGCTGATAATTGCCTACAAGTCAAGGGTGAGGGTTTAGGGCCCAGTGTTTAGTCAGGATGGAAAGGGAGTGGCGGGCAACGCGGCAGCCAACCTCTCCATAGAGGCCTTGCTATCAGACAGCTGATAATTGCATGAAGGGTCAAGGGTGTGGGTTTAGGGACGAGAGTTTAGTCATATGATGGAAAGGGAGGTGGCGGGCAACACGGCATCCAACTTCTCCATTGAGGCATTCCTGTCAGCCAGCTGGTGGCTGTAAGAAGGTCAAGGATGAGGGTTTAGAGTCGTGGGGTACAGTCAGGATGAAAAGGGAGGTGGCGGTGGACAGCGCTGCAGTCAACTTATATATTGAGGTATTCCTGCCAGATAAATGATGGTTGCCTGATGGTCAAGGGTGACGGTTTAGGGACTATGGGCTACGCTCCTTTGACCGTGCAGCCTATCAACAGAGGCTTTAGGTTCACATCCATACGTTATCCTAGGGGTAATACCAAGGTCTTAAAGCTACAGCAGATTCCAGGTTTAAAACCAGCGCTGCGCCGATTATTGTCCTTACGGTAGCTGAATAACGTAGCCGCATTTCAGTCACCACAATTTCAAAGCAAATCCATCTACGTTTCACCAGTTATGGACAGCAATTGCAGACACGATTTGTGAATGACGGCGCAATAGCACAGCACTGGTTGAGGTTTTCAAGCTTCAATATGTCCTAGGGTCAAGACCTTTTAATAAGGCCTTAGCCAGGTCCGACATTAAAACAAAACCTACTGTCCAGACGTAGGCTCATCAGAGTCTTGCACTTGCGCAAGAGGGCAACCAGGCTAACAGCTGCCTCGCCATCCAGCTCGTTCTCATCCAGGTCGAGTTGTTGCAATGAGGCGCTGGCTGTCAGGCCTGCCGTAGGGGAAAAGGGGGTCAGGGCGGTCAGTTGAGATGAATTAAATCAGGCAACATACAAACGGTGTCGTGCAAGGCTGGCTTCTACTTCGCCATCCGACGCAATTGTATTGAGGCCCGTATGTTAGAGGGAGTATCTGGCTGTCAGGTGGGTGTATGGGCTTGAAGGGAGTCGGTAGTGTGTCTGTAGGGGGTGTAGGGGGGAGAGTGGAGGTGGCAGATAGCAGGTGACAGGTAGCAGGTGGCAAGTGGCAGGTAGCAAGTGGCATGTAGCAGTTAGCAGGTAGCAAGTGACAGGTAACAGGTGACAGGTAACAGGTGACAGGCGACATATGGCGGGTAGCAGTTAGCAGGTAGCAAGTGACAGGTGACATGTAGCATGTGGCAGGTAACAGGTGACAGGTAGCAGGTGACAGGTGACATATGGCGGGTAGCAGTTAGCAGGTAGCAAGTGACAGGTGACATGTAGCATGTGGCAGGTAACAGGTGACAGGTAGCAGGTGACAGGTGACATATGGCGGGTAGCAGTTAGCAGGTAGCAAGTGACAGGTGACATGTAGCATGTGGCAGGTAACAGGTGACAGGTAGCAGGTGACAGGTGACATATGGCGGGTAGCAGTTAGCAGGTAGCAAGTGACAGGTGACATGTAGCATGTGGCAGGTAACAGGTGACAGGTAGCAGGTGACAGGTGACATATGGCGGGTAGCAGTTAGCAGGTAGCAAGTGACAGGTGACATGTAGCATGTGGCAGGTAACAGGTGACAGGTAGCAGGTGACAGGTGACATATGGCGGGTAGCAGTTAGCAGGTAGCAAGTGACAAGTAACAGGTGACAGTAGCAGGTGGCAAGTAGTAGGTAGCATGTGGATGTGACAGGTGGTAGGTAGTAAGGAGCAGGTGTCAGGTGACAGATAGCAGGTGGCAGGTGCCAGGTAGCAGGTGACAGATAGCAGGTAACAGGTAGCAGGTAGCAGGTAGTATTCGGCTGGTGGCAGGTGGAAGGTAGCAGGTGACAGGTGACAAGTGACGGGTGGCAGACACGGACACACATGCACAAGTACAGGCACAGACTCGGATTCGGACACCGGAGTGGACTCGGACTCGGACGCAAGCACGAGCATGGGCAAAGACACGGACCTAATTTTCCTTAGTGTATTCTATACAGCGATGCTACCTTGCATCTTCGACAAGCAAATCCAAAGCTGTCTTGCGCACCACTGCAGACTCGCACACACACAGGCACACACACATACTTAATCTCCTGAGCTCATTCCATCCAGCTGTTCCACAATCACATTGGCAGTCCATGGTTGCAGCCTGAAGTCTTAGGTCCGTGCCACTCCTTCGCTCCCTTACACTTGGGACAAGCCAATCCAACGTTGTCTTGCACACCACACACGTCACACACAGTTAATGCACGCTCCCCTGGGCTCATTTGATCCAGCAGGTCGCACCCTTATATTGTTTTATGAATTCCCTAAACCCTAAACCCTATAACCGATACCCTACATACACCCTGCTCCCTACACAGTACACCACAATCTGAACCCTACACTCCCCACCCTAATCCCTACACCCTACACACCCCACCCTTATCCCTACACCCTAATCCCTATACCTTAACCCTGAATTGCATTTTTTAGTCCGTGGCCCTCACCTGAGGTCATCCGGCTCAGCTGCTCTGAAGTTATTTTACAGCCCGTAAGGGTCAGGGTGGTCAGGGAGGAGGAGTTGCCGACTGCCACACCCAGCTCGTTGCATGCTCCACTGACGCCCAAATGCAACCTGAGCATGGGGGGCGGGCGAGAGGGGGGAGTTGAAGGCCCAGCTATGCATTTGAAGGCCATATGAAGGCCATATGGTCAGGGCGGTCAGGGTAAGGGAGGAGGAGGTTCTAACTGATGCAAACAGCTCCACACCTAAGTCCACAAAAATGTGGACTCCCTTCAACAAACAGCAAGCAACTGTATTCGTGTCTCAGGGTCGGGCGGCCGGCCGGCCTCACACTTTGTTAAGTGGGTGGGGGAGCTTGCAATCCTTTCTTTCATGTTGTGCCTCCCCCGCTGACTTTCCTAGCTGGCTTTTTTGTTTGCCGACGTGGCCGAGCTTCGTTTCAGCATGGCCCAGAGGTGTAACGTCATTAACACCTTGTAAAGTCCAAGCAACAGAAACAACAAGGGAGCATGCTATGCTCACAACCACATGCAAACTGAGCGTGGGGGTCTCTTTTGACATGGCGTCTGAATGAAATAAAGCACTTCATAGTGCATGGAATGGAGTGCTCGAAGGCCTATTTAAAGAGCTGTGGTCTGAAGGCAGTACACTCAAACAGTCCAGACAAGCAGTACACATAACAGTACACATGCATGATACGCAAAGGCGACGTAGCAGTACACATCATTTATCTGCATGTACCATACGTGTGAGAGGCAAATATTGCACTTGCTCGCTCCGATACCGATGCGCAGCTCTTGTACATCGCACAAACAGTATACTGGTACACAAGAAGTAAACGTACCGTGCGAGGGACAGGCGAGTCAGGCACTTGCTCGCTCCGATACCGATGCACAGCTCTTGCAGTCCAGCCCCTGTGATATGTGGGTTGTAGCCCAGGTTCAAATCCTGCAAGCGGGGTTGAGGAAATGGATTTGGTGCTGTATCCCAGGTTCAAATCCTGCAAACAAGGTTATGGAAGAAGGGTCTAGGGCTGTATCCCAGGTTCAAATCCTACAAGCGGGGTTGAGTGGGGTTAAGGGTTTGGTGCTGTAGCCCAGATTCAAATCCTGCAAACAAGAAATTAGGGTATAGGGCTGTACCCCAGGATCAAATCCTGCAAAATAGGTTGTGGAATAAGGGTTTAGGGCTGTATCCCAGGTTCAAATCCTGCAAGAAGGGTTAAGGGTTGTATCCCAAATTCAAATCCTGCGATCGTGTTTTAAGAATAAGGGATTAGGGTTGGGGCCCAGGTTCAAACCTGTGAGATGGGTTGAGTGTTTTAGCAGAGCACATGCTGCAAGAGGGGATACCAAATAAGGGTTTCCGGGTTGTAGCCCAGGTTCACGTTCTGCAAGAGTTGTAAAACGAATTCGGTTTTTGAACTTGTTAGCAGCATGCATCCTGCAAAATGGGTAGCCAGACAGGCTAGGATATCACCTGGGGCTGTAGCAGCCTGGCCGAAGGCTGGCTGTTTAATGTTGTGTGGACTGTGGAGATTGTCGCGGTTGGTTGATGTGTGAATATTATAGCTGTTGATTGATGTGTGGATATTGTAGCTGGTGGTTGATGAGTGGAGATTGTAATCCACAGGTGGAGCCTCTGCCCTATATCTGCCATAACACGAACCTGGTCTTCGGAGCCTGAGCAAACCCACCATATCAGGCACCGCCTCAGTTCCAGTCTTAGACTGAAGAAAAAAATAACAAGCAGGTGGCTTGCCAATACTAGTCTGCAAAAGAGAACAACAGCAACAAAATGCCCAGTGCCACCTCCATACCGCATTCCCTGCCCCGCCCCAACCAGAAGCCGCTTCTTCCCTTTCTAGCCACCTTCAGGTCAAAAAATCGTATTTCAAATTCAAACTCAAATTCCTAGATCATCCACCTTCAAACTGCAGCGGCCTACTGACGTCACGGCAGCTTCTCCTCCCACTCCTCCCTCAGCTGCAGCCGCGGCCCCCGCTGCGGCGCCCGACAGCGCCCGCCCCAAGGCTTCTGCGCCCGCGTCGCCCACCCCCGTGTTCCACAGCCCGAGCCGGGTCAGGGAGGCGCCCGAGGCGATGGCTCTTGCGAGGAACGACACGCCTGCGTCGCCCACCTGCAGTACAACAAGGACAAGACTTAAACCGTGTGCGGTCCAGGCTGTTTAGGGTTTGGGGTTTAGGGTTTAAGGGTTTAGGGTTTGGGGTTAAGGGTTTAAGGATTGTTTGCAAAGTAGTGGTCATGAATTCTGAATCGCTCATGTGGAGATGGCAGGAGGGTGTCTGTGGCAGGGTTATCTCAACCCTTGGGTGAAGGGTTTAGAGTTAGGGGCTGAGGTTCAGGGTTCAGGGTTTAGGGTTGACCAAGATGGTGTGTGATCCATGACTCACGTCTGCGTTGTCCATCAGATCTAGATCTTCAAGGTTGGGATGCGTTCCGAGGGCTGATGCCAGGGCCTTGGTGCCAAGCGCCGAGAGGCCGCAACGCCTCACGACCACCTTCCGCACTGAGGTGTTCCCCTCTCTCAACACCTGCGGCAGATCGGATGAAAGATCCGGCGGATCAGGGCGGATCTGGCAGATCCGGCAGAATTATGTGACTAGCCCCCAGATACGATTATCTGGCCTCGATGCAGATACGTGGGAAGCAATTAAATTATCTGCATTGACTGCAGCTTACTGTCCTAAATGCATTTCCATAACCCCAAAAGCAGTCATTAGGCCCAAGATGCACTGACATTACCATTCGTGCAGTGACATTACCCTTCGTGCAGTTACATTACCCTTCGTGCAGGTACATAACCCTTCGTGCAGGTACTTAACCGTAAGTGCAGGTACATAACCCTTCGTGCAGGTACATAATCGTAAGTGCCCACGATACAGTTACATGACCCTGAATGCAGGTGACCAGCCCTCAATGCAATTACCTGACCTTCATTGCACTACATGACCCCACATGCAGTTAACTGACCCTCAAGGCACTACACAACGCCAAGTTACCTGCCCTCAATGCACAACATCACCCCCAATGCAGTTACCTGGCCCAAAATGGTCACGGTCCGGTCTCCGTTCAGCTTTATTCCAGCAAGCATGATAGCCGTGCAGAACAGCTTGGCTCCAGCACCCACCTGTCACGATTCAAATTTGAATTTGAATCTTAATATTGCTTTGTTTACAACATCAGACAGTTCACCGCATCTGTCAACATCCAGTATCAACTTCAATTGCGCTTTTTTGAACTGCTCTTAAAATCATCAGACTGGTTCCGTTATCTGCGTTAGGGCGGGAGCCCCCTTCTGTAACAGGCCACCGCCCTACAAGTACCTTACGCGAGCGGGAGCGAGCGTTCCGTGACTCGCAAGCGGCATGCTAGTAACTACTACCTGTTTACGCGAGCGGGATGGGAGCGTGCGTGGGAGCCTTCTATAACACGCCCATACGCACTCTCCTAGTACATTGTGGCAATGATGCTGGACCTGAGTGGCTGTGAGTTTGAAGCATTCATTTGAATTTAAACTTGATTGTTTAATAAACCATCAGACAGGTTCCCGTTTTTGTCAGCATTGAATTTAGAACACTGTTACAACTCTTAACTATTACGGTTGTCGAATCATCATATATCGGACGCCGTGCAGAAAAGCTGGGTCCCTACTCCCACCTGTCAGCATTCAATTTGAATTTCATTGTGAAATTTAAAATTATTGATCCACCCTCTCCCACTGTTTTCCCGCTCCTCCCCTTCCCTGCTCCTCCCCTCCTCCCGGCTCCTCCCCGCTCCTCCCCTCCTCCCCGCTCCTCCCTTTCCCCGCTCCTCCCCTTCTCCGCTCCTCCCCTCCCCCTCTCCGCCCCTCCTCCCCGGCCCTGCTCACCAGCGCCTCCGCCCCTCGGTCGTCGCCGTTTTTCAGCGCATGCCGGAGGAGTGCGTCCATCATTCGGCTGGACATGAGGTTCCGGAGCAGCTTGTTGAACTGCAAAGGAGGGAGACACGGCAGTGTTGTTGTTACAAAGTTGACGCAACCTCGCACAGCCTTTTGCGAAAGGGCCAGGCAGAGCGAACCGGGAGGAGTCCAGAAAACGAAAACCGAAACAAACACCAAAGAACGAACGAACGAAACCGCCAGCAAGGAAGACAACAGACGAAACGCGTGTTTATGGAGGCTTGCGCTTTGGGGCTATATCTTGTGGTTTATGGTCTAGGGTTGGGGATATATATTTTGACTTTCAGGGTCCAGCAGAGAAATTGATTCACGTCTTGGAGTTTGGCGTCTAGGTTTTTTTGATAAAGAATGATGGGAAAGGGATTAGGGCTAAGCTTAAGAGATTAGGACACAGGACTGCCCCCCTTGGATGTGTCCACTGCACAAGCCACTGTTGAAAGGGACCGATCCGCCATCATGTGTCACATGGACTAGGGTAATGGGATAAGGGTGAAGGGATTAGGGTTTAGGTTACCACCCTTTTCCGCCACCCTCACAGCCATTTGGCTAGTTTTTGTTGAAGAACGTCAGTCCTGCACCCCTCCACATCTGCCTCTCTGGCTCCGGAGCGCATCTCCGTATCGTTCATTCATTTATTTCTTATGGCTCCGGAACGCCCCTCCTCGTCACCCTACCTCCTTTCCTCTCTCCTCTATCAGTGTTTCATTTTTCGTGAACCAGCTACACGTCAGCTACACTCTGGCCTCTACCCGGCGGCCCCATTTGTGGCCAGCCATGCTGCTTTGGCCACCAGTCGTAGGCCGGTCCAGGATTGATCCCAATCGGGCCTTCAGCGGCTGCGGGGCGGCCTGCCGAAGGTTCACTGGTAGCCGGAAAAAGAAGCACTGCCCTCTAGCCTCAACTTTGTTTTCCTCCGGACCAAACAGTCGTGCGTCCACGCAGTCAAGCCTTTTCAGCCCAGAGGTGTCATGCCATTGATCGACTCACCTCCTCCACGCCTCAAGCCGTATCGTTTATTCATTAATTTATGACTCACCTCCTACCCACTTCCTCGTATAGCCCAGAGGTAAACCATGAACCCTAAACCGTACACCCCAAATCCTAAAGCCTGAACCCCCTTATTTACTCACCTCCTACCCAGGTCCTCCTTCAGTATAGCCCAGAGGTGAACCATGAACCCTAAACCCTTAACCCCTTATTAACTCACCTCATCCACACCCACTTCATCCTTCAGCCTGTGCAGGATGGTGGATCGGTCCTCTTCAACAGTGGCTTGTGCAGTGGACACATCCAGGGGGCTCACAACCTGCAGGGAGAAAGACAAGATGTTTTCCCCTTCTAGTAGCTGGTTCCCTCCGGTTCGCACTGCCTGGCTCTTTTGCAAAAGGCTGTGGGTGGTTGCGTTGAATTTGTAACAGCAGCTGCCTTTTTCAACACATTCCACCGTACTGCATTATATATGAACACATCCAGTGAGGTCACCACCTGCAGGGAGGGATAAAAGGGATCAGGAGGTGGTGTTGCAATGTTGCGGTGTTATTGCAACATTGCTACACCCAATATACTCCACAGCCATCACCAAAAGGGATCAGGAGGTGGTGTTGCAACGTTGCGCTGTGACTGCAACATTGCTGAATACACCCAATATACTCCACAGCCATCACCAAAAGGGATCAGGATGTGGTGTTGCAACGTTGCGGTGTTATTGCAACAGTGATACACCCAATATACTCCACAGCCATCACCAAAAGGGATCAGGATGTGGTGTTGCAACGTTGCGGTGTTATTGCAACAGTGCTACACCCAATATACTCCACAGCTATCACCAAAAGGGATCAGGATGTGGTGTTGCAACGTTGCACTGTGGCTGCAACATTGCTTAATACACCCAGTCTGCTCAACAGCCATCACCAAAAGGGGTCAGGAGGTGGTGTTGCAACGTCGCAGTGTTGCTGCAACACTGCTGCATGCAATCTACCCGATAGCCGTCACCAACACATCCCATATATCTTGGCACTTCCAGTGTGGGAGGCAAACTTAATCTATGGTACCGTATTTCTTATTTAATTATCTATTTATTTCATACTTAATATGTTCATGACATTTCCGCACCTTGGTCTTGTAGCTTTCCATCAGCTCCAGGTATGTCTCCGCTTGTACACGGGGCTCAACCGGCATTTCTGTTTTTCTTCACCGGTGATAATTTGTGTAATAATATACCTAAAATATTTTATAATAATTTAATATGTTTATGCCATTTTCGCACCTTGGTCATAAAGCGGTCCATCAGCTCCAAGTATGCTTCAGCGTACGAGCGGGACTGCGGCTGGTGCGGCTTACTGTTGGCATCATCGACCTTCGCAAAGAGATTCAAACAGGCGCGTGGGTTCAGGGTTTATAGTTCACGGTCTGGGTTCCAGGGTTGAGAGTGTGGCTTGCTGTTGGCATCGTTGACCTTCATGAAGAGATTCAAACAGGCCCGTGGGTTCAGGGTTTATGGCACTGTTAATAATTATGGCTCAGGGTCAAGAGTTCAGGGTTTATGGTCCATGATCTGATGTCGAGGGTTTAGGGTGCGGCTTGCTGTTGCCATCGTCAACCTTCGTAAAGAAATTTTAAATACATGTGTGTGGGTAAGGGCTTTTGATTTCGGGGTGGTGCTTTAGGGTTAAGAGTTAATGGCGCAGGGTTAATGGGTTAGGGTTTATGGTTTATGGTTTAGGGTTTAGGGTTTATGGCGCATCTGGCCCGTGCCATCATCAACCTTTATACATAGATTCAAACAAGTGTGTGGGTTAGTGGTGCGTGATGTTTCAGGTTCAGGGTTTATGTTTCAGGGTTTATGGTTAAGGGTTAAGCTGCACTTCAGCAAAGGTAGTGTGAGGTGTGCACTAAGATTGAAACTGTCAGCCCCGGGCTGTGCTGTTCCCTGAACGCGCATGCACATTGGAAGGATGAGTTAATTTATTCCTTTATTTATATACTCAGGCAGCTCCTACCAGCATATTTTATTTATATACTCAGGCAGCTCCTACCAGCATATTTTATTTCGAGACCCAGGCAGCTCTTACCAGAATTTTTTATCTCTAGACTCTGGGAGCTCTTACCAGCATCTCCAGCTGGACGCCCTCAGAGGTGTGTGCCGTCAGCGCTTCATACTGCGGCAAATCAATGGCTGGATGGTTTATCAGCATGCTGTGTGGATTATAAAGGTGGTGAAAAAGTGTGGAATATAAAGGTGGTGAGGAGATGGTTTGATTGGAACTTCATGGTGGGGGTGGGGTGGGGGTTGCTGAAATGATTTGCACAACATGAACGCGCCGTGGTATATGCTTATTTCAAGCATTGGGCTGCAGCATTGAAAAACGGGCAACACAATTTCGGAGTGTGCTGTGTTTGCATCATGGTGGGGGGTGGGGAGGGGGATGCTGTGATAATTTGCCTATGTTCCCCAGACACCAGTACACTTTTCCCCGTGACATTGTCAACCACACAACAAGCATTCCTCGTGGCTCCAGAATTCAAACATTGAAGTATTCCCCATGGCACTGCTCACTGGACACCCAACCTGGGTAGGCGTCGAGGGCTTGGCAGACAGCACATGTTCCCCGCGAATGGATTACTGACTGACGCTGCCAACGCGGCACTAAATGTTCCATTTGGCATTGCTCACCAGACACCAAACCTGGGTAGGCGTCGAGGGCTTGGCAGACAGCACACGTTCCCCGCGAATGGATTATTCACTGACGCTGCAAACGCGGCACTAAATGTTCCATTTGGCATTGCTCACCAGACACCAAACCCTGGCAGGCGTCGAGGGCTTGAGAAGCGGGTGGGTGTTGAAGAACACAGCCTGGCTGGTCTGAATCATGGCGGAGAATACGACTTATTGGGCTCTAATCGGGCCGGGATCCCGCCCCAATAATTAAATTTGGGTCCCAGACGGTAAGTGCGATCAGCGCTTCTACCGTCTGGGACCCATTCCCTTTAATAATGCTCACCAGACACCAAACTCTGGTCGGTGTTGAGGGCTTGAGGAGCGGGTGGATGGTGAACAGCACAGCCTGGCTGGTCTGGATCACGGCGGAGAAGTCGCAGTCAGGGTTTTCGGTGAAGGGCCCGGAGAAGTTCTGTTGCACCGCAAATATATCCAGCCAGTAGTACACCTGAGCTCAAAGGTGAGAGGTTATGGGAGAGAGGTTGTGGGAGAGAGGTTGTGGGTGAGAGGTTGTGGGGATGTGTAATACATAAGTTACTAATTTTCGACTGTCGACGCCTGTTACAGTCGGAAATTATTCGGATTTTTTGCCGACAGTTTGCCCTGAGGGCAGCATTAAAATAAAACGTTTTTCTGCCTGAAAAGGCAAATCAAATCCACGATGATACTCACTTCCGACCAACCGCTGGCTTGCTACGGGGCTCTTGGCACCACCGCGCAGACAATCAATGTGCATCAACACTCACTTCCAACCAACCGCTGCCTTGCTTATGGGATTTCAAAGGTAACGGGCGGATGTGACCACGGCCCCAGCTGCGCTATTTCCTTAACCTCCACGCCCTAGTGGGGTGTAGCCTTCTTTCTTTCTTTGGGGCTTCGGCACCACCGCGCATAAAATCAATGTGCACCAACACTCACTTCCGACCAACCGCTGTCCGCCGGTAGGTTGCTGTAGTGCTGTGAGATCATGGACACCAGATCTTTGAATCTGCGAGGAGGGCAGGAGCAGGAGGCAGTGCGGTAAAGGGGGTGGGTGAGAGTGGGGAGGGGTGATGTAGAGCAGCGAGAGACCATGGACACCAGATTTTGAATCTGCAAGGAGGGCAGGAGTAGGAGCAGAAGCAGGACATAGTGTGGGTAAAGGGGGGTGGATGAGGGCAGGGGAGGGGTGCTGTAGTGCTGTGAGATCATGGACACCAGATCTTTGAATCTGCAAGGAGGGAAGAAGCAGGAGCAGAAGCAGGAGGCAGTGTGGGTAAATGAGGTGGATGTGAGTAGAGGAGGGATGCTGCAATGCTGCGTGATCACAGAAACAAGATATTTAAATCTGCAAGGAGTCAGGAGCAGGAGAAGGAGAAGGAGAAGGAGAAGGAGAAGGAGAATGAGAAGGAGATAGTGTGACTATAGGGGGCTGGGAAAAGCAGGGGAGGGCAAGATGGGGGCTGGATGGGGGCCTGGGGGCTAGATGGGGGGCTGGGGAGGGCAGGGGAGGGCAAGATGGGGGCCTGGGGGCTAGATGGGGGGCTGGATGGGGGCCTGGGGAGGGCAGGGGAGGGATGATTTGGGGCTGACAGATCGTGGATACAAGACTTCTCAACCAGTCAGTTCCTGTGTCATGCAGCCAGTCATCAAGCAATTGACCCTTGACTCCCTCCCTAAGCCTTAAACAACTCACTTATAGCTCCAGGTGTGTGTTACAATCCTTAAACCCTTAACCCTAAGATCCTTAACACTAAAACCTATAACCTGAAACCCTAAAACCGCAAGCCTTTATCAACTCACTTATAGCTCCAGGCGTGTGTCACAAAGAAGGTGCTCTTCCCGAAAACAGCGTGCCCGGCTTGTCCCTGCGTCGCGCGATCCTCCGTGAACCTCCCGTCACTGCTGCACCACTCGACAGGGAGCGGGACCTGCCCCCCAGCCACCCCTGCCAGAAAGCTGCAACAGTGCGGGGCTGTTGCAGGCCGGATGTAGCGCGCAACAACCTCGGCCGTCGTCAGGTTGCCCAGCCGCACCTGTGTTGTAGCAGAAGGTTAAGGGTTTAGGGTTTGGGAGGTAGGGTTAAGGGTTTATGGTTTGGGAGGTAGGGTTAAGGGTTTAGGGTTTGGGAGGTAGGGTTAAGGGTTTAGGGTTTGGGAGGTAGGGTTAAGGGTTTAGGGTTTGGGAGGTAGGGTTAAGGGTTTAGGGTTTGGGAGGTAGGGTTAAGGGTTTAGGGTTTGGGAGGTAGGGTTAAGGGTTGAGGGTTTGGAAGGTAGGGTTAAGGGTTTAGGGTTTGGGAGGTAGGGTTAAGGGTTTAGGGTTTGAAGGTAGGGTTAAGGGTTTAAGGTTTAGGGTAACGGCACGGATGAGCTTTTAGTTTATCTCACTTGAGACACTATTGCCAATCTGAGCCCCCCAAGCTGTCGATTTCTGCCCTTCTTCCTGTTTCATGATAGCAACGACGCGGATGTGGCTACGGCCTCAAGCTGAGTTGTTTCCTTAACCTCCACGCCCTAGTAGGGCGTAGCTTTCTTTGTTGCAGGAGCGAACAGGTGCTGTCGGCTTTTATTCTTCTTCTCCTTATTTGATTCACCGATTTCGTCACAGAAGCAGTCACAACAACTGTCACAGTAGCTGGCAAAGTAACTGTCACACTAACCATCACAGTAACTGTCGCAGTAACCGTCACCGAAACTGTCACAGTAACTGTCACCGAAACTGTCACAGCAACTTTCACAGTAACTGTCACAGTAACGGTCAAAGTAACTGCCACAGTAACTGTCACAACAATTGTAACAGTAACTGTCAAAGTAACTGCCACGGTAACTATCACAGTAACTCTCACAGGAAGCATAAGTATAACTGCCACAGTCACCGTCATAGAAACTATCATACCGGTACCGGTATTAATAAATAATTGAATAAATAAAACGATACGCCCTGAGGCGTGGATTAAGGAAGCCACCCGCTCGACCGTATCACTAGGTGAGGTACCATGGGATACTAGGAACCATCATGAGAAAACTCACCGGGAACTGCGTTGCTCACACAGCAGGGACCGCCTCCAGCCACCCTTTCCAATAACCATCATAATAACTGTCAAAGCAACTGCCACAGTTACCACACCGTACGCACTGCGAGGTCCTTGTCCGGCCTGAAGATAAAACGTAACTGCCCATGCACTGTCAATGTAACTGCCACAGTAACCACACCAAGTGGCACACAAACCGAACCAGCTGACACACAAATCGCACCGTGTGCACAGCAGGGATCTCCTCCAGCCCCGCATCCGTAGCCCCCCACTTTCAGTAACCACCGCAATCCATGTCAACGTAACTGCCAAAGTAACCGTCACGGCAACTGTCACAGCAACTGACAAACTAACCGCACCGTGCGCACTGCAGGAATCTCCTGCAGCCCAACAGCCTCGGCCCCCCACTTTCAGTGACCACCGCAATCCATGTCAATGTAACTGCCAAAGTAACTGTCACGGCAACTGTCACAGCAACTGACAAACTAACCGCACCGTGCGCACTGCAGGAATCTCCTGCAGCCCAACAGCCTCGGCCCCCCACTTTCAGTGACCACCGCAATCATGTCAATGTAACTGCCAAAGTAACTGTCACGGCAACTGTCACAGTAACTGAAAAAGTAACTGACAACGCAACTGTTTAAGTAAATGCCAGGGCAACTGTCACAGCAACAAACTAACCGCACCGTGCGCACAGCAGGGATCTCCTCCGGCCCGGCATCCTCCGGCAGCGCGTCCGAGATCTGCACCTCCATCTGCTCCATCTCCTGCAAGAAGTACAAGTGTACCGCCCGATGCGACAGGTGTACCGCAGGCGCCGTTTTGGGGCGGGACAGGCCCCCCGCCGCTACCGCCACGCCTCCCTTGCCGTCCCAGGCGGCGGCCACCGCGGCGGACTGTTTTGTGCCCTTGGGTGAGGCCGCGGAGGAGGCTGAGCCTCTGACAGCTGCTGCTTGATCTGATACCTCCCCTGGGTTGTGGTTGACGAGGGTGGAGAGATGGGGGTAGGGAAGAGGGGGTAGGACAGGGGGGGTAGGGAAGGGAGGGTAGGGGACAGGGGGGGGGGGGGGGGGGTAGGGCAGAGGGGGTAGGGGAGAGGGGGGGTAGGGGAGAGGGGGGGGGGGGTAGGGCAGGGGGGGTAGGGAAAGGCAGGCGGGGGTAGGGAAGGGGGGGTAGGGAAGGGGGGGTAGGGAAGGGGGTAGGACAGGGGGTAGGGCAGGGGGGGTAGTGCAGGGGGGGTAGTGCAGGGGGGTAGGGCAGGGGGGGGTAGGGCAGGGGGGGTAGGGCAGGGTCTAGGGTTTAGGTTTACCCTAAACCCTAAACCCTAGACAGGGGGGATGGTTGCACACACACACACACCTACTGGACAGCACATCCACTACCGGTACATACCAGTGTGCACTTGCGCCCCCCTGAAACATGCCATGCATCAACAACAACAATAAGGCCTTGAACAATGCACCCTTGCAACACAGTTGCAACACCCCTGCAACACCTTGCCAACACATTTGCAACATATTTGCAACATCCCTGCAACACATCAGCAACACATTTGCAACACCCCTGCAACACATTTGCAACACCCTTGCGACACCCATGCAACACCCATGCAACACATTTGTGACAGCCTTGCACCCCATGCAACACCCCTGCAACATCCCTGGATCAGTTACCTCTCGCAAAAACCCCATGCTGGTTGCCACCCACTCCTCCGCTCATCCCATTGGTGGCATCAGCTCCCCCATAGGAGGCTGGATTCTTCCGGTTGGTGGAGGCCTCATTATTGCCCCCATTCTGGTTGCCACCCACTCCACCACTCATCCCGTTGGTGGGGTCAGCGCCTCCAAAAGAGGCCTGATTGCTCCCATTGGCGGAGGCCTGATTATTGCCCCCATGCTGGCCGCCTGCTCCGCCGCCGATACCATAGGCCTCGTCGGCTGCGCTTGAAAGGCCTGCCGAGGATGCTGATGCTGCAGAAGCAGATGCAGCAACCTGCATGGTTTGGTTGCATGCATCCGGGGTTGATTACCACAATGGCCAGTGGCGTCAGCTAGGCATAACTGTACAGCAGCTAGGTAGCAGGGTGCAACACATAGGCAGTACGGTGCAAGAAGTAGAGAACAGGGTGTGACAACTAGGTGCAACAGCTAGGCATAACTGTACAGCAGCTGGGTCGCAGGGTGCAACAACTAAATACATAGCTGCAACAACTAGGTAGCGGGCCGCAGCAACAAGAGGAAGATATGCAGAATCTAGATGGCAAGGTGCAACAACTAGACAGCAGGGAAACAAAAGACATAAAAAAGAGCAGGATGCAACAATCAGACGGCAGAGTGTCATCCAATGCCTCCATAGACGTGCCTGCTCAGCAGCGCGCGCCGCGGCCGCCTCGGCAGCTGCCGCTGCCGCCTCTGCTGCCTCCGCGGCTGCCGCTGCCACCTTCGCTGCACGTGCGGCGGCCATCTCCCGCCGCAGCTCAGCGTGGGAGCGGCGTGCGAGGACCGCAGCTGCGGCCGCTGGTTATTCCCGAAGAACCAAGGAGGAGGTTAAGGGGTCAGTGGAGAGGTTCAAGATGCAGGGATTAGGGCCTGTGAATAAGAGAGGTTAAGTTTCTGGGATGTTTTTAAATATTTTTGGAGGGAGGGAGGGGGGGGTGAAGATTCAAGAAGTGGGGGGGGGCGGGGGGCCTTTTCACATAGCCTCACCATGCAGCTGACTGCATGCACGGGCTTGACAGCCATGCAAGGGGCCTCGCCATGCACCCGACTGCATGCATGGGCTTGTCAGCCATGCGAGGGGCCTCACCATGCACCTGACTGCATGCATGGGCTTGACAGCCATGCAAGGGGCCTCACCATGCACCTGACTGCATGCATGGGCTTGACAGCCATGTGAGGGGCCTCACCATGCACCTGTCTGCATGCATGGGCTTGACAGCCATGCGAGGGGCCTCACCATGCGACTACACTGCATGCATTGGCTTGACAGCCATGCGAGGGGCCTCATCACGCGACTATACTGCATGCATGGGCATGGCAGCCATGCGAGTATGCTCACCTTCTGCTATTCTGCGTGCATTGGCAGTGTAGACAGCTGTTGCTTTTGACTTCGTCTTGGGCTGCATCAGGAATACATTGAACCACGAGCAGAAATCAGCTGGATCGTAGACACGTTACAATTACAGAGCGTGTATACTGCACTGTGCAATGTTGTACCGTGCTGTACATTGCTGTTCAGTGCTTGATGCCATGATGTACATTGTCGTTGCATTTTGCTGTAAGGTTGTAACTACAGAGCATGTATACTGCACTGTGCAATGTTGTACCTTGCTGTACCGTGCTGTACCGTGCTGTACAGTGCTGTACAGTGCCAATCCGTGCTGTACATTGTCGTTGCATTTCTCCGGGGAGTGAATGTACAGTGATGGGCAGTGATGGGCAGTGCGACAGCGCGCTGTACAGTGCTGTACAGTAATGTGCAGTGCTACAGCGTGCTGTACAGTGCTACACACTGCACTCATGTGCTGTGCCCTCTGTGACACATGTGCAATGCCAAACATGTGGTCCAACTGGGTTGAGGTGCCAACCAGTAGACTTGCTAATGCGAGGTGGACCACATTTTTTGGAGTGGCTGCTGGGCAGCCAGTCAGACACCCCTGGGCCAGTGTGACCAGACGGGGACAGGCGGGCCAGGTTATGCTGCACCACAAATCCCACAGTCTTAAGCTTTGAAGCAGCTGAAACGTGGCCGATGTGGGTGTGCTGAAGTTAACGGTATGACTGGTCGTCTAGTACCTGCTTCACTCGCGGTGTGGCATCGTGGATAGGCGGCAGCTTTGGGACCTCGGACTTCTTGGGGACGGAGACTGGCTGAAGGAAAGGCGATATGCCTGCCTTCTTCTTGCGGGGCGACCCATCAAGCATCTCCATGTTGCCGCCATGCTGCATGGAGGGGCTGTTTTGCATGGCGTAGCCGTTTTCCGCAAGGGTGTGCGGGGAAGTCTGTGGCTGTGTCCTTGGACGGAAGCTGACAGCTGCTGTAAGTTGGCGTTTATGTTTCTCAGAGTGGGTGGGAGTCGACGGTAAGGATGTCTGGGTATTCCCACACACTGCGCGTTGCTCTATCCGCCCTGGGGGAGCTGTGCAGGGCGGGATCTCCGCAACCAGGCTGGGGAGACGATGCTGGCACCACGGCGATTCGACCAATTTTAATGTTATAAAAGAGCTTCGTGGTTGTAAACCTGAGAGGAAGAGATGTTGTGAAGCCCGCCACGGCTATCCTCTCGGTTGCTCCTCTACGCCACGTCCCTAGGTCAATGAGCGTCTCCTTCAGGAAAGCTAATGGCAAGAGATTTAAGGTGGGGCGATAAGCAAAAATCGGGGTGATGTGTACAGATTTCGCCTTTGTGAGTCCCAGGAAGTTGATGCGCGTGTATGTTACTCGTGCGGCACAACCCACCCTTAGAAGGGGACCCAGGCAGTACGGAGCGAATGTTGCGCCAAGCTTTTCTGAGTTGACAGCTTCCACTTTTCACGTCAGTCCAAGGGAAATAAATTGTGTCCAGCTGCTACCCATCTTCGTCCAGATTTTGACACTTGGCGACTGCAGGGACTTTTCTCGATTAACACTACCGCCAGCAGAAAGCCATGGCTTGCTACTGGGGCGTCGGCACCACCGCGAACAAAATTGGTGCGATGCACTTACTGCACCTTCGTGCTAGATCTTCAAATGTCCGATCCTATCTTCTGACCAACCTTGAATGTGTGGTCCATGTGTTGCGCAGTCTGGGGCGTCTGCATATTCTTCGTATCCGTCGGGATCATCCTTTGCATCGCAGGCAAGGATTCAGCACTGGAGACTTCATAATGTCGAGTCTGGGCGTTATGGTTTTCGAACTGCGGCAAGCATGCGATGCAGGCAACGTAAAAGTTGTCTTTAGCCACACCTGCCTGTTCGTGTAGCAAGTTTCGGCTGATTTACCCACCCCTCGTCTGCGAATCGGCGGGTGGAAAATTACCATACGCCACGTGTCTCCCGTGAAGTTTTGAACACCGCCTGGTACGACTGATGAGTGCAAGCAGCCGCACCTCCCCGACGGGTTAGCGGGTATTTTGCATACAGTCATACCGGTAACTTCACCTCCTCGTGCAGGTGCTGCTGGTGGATCCAGCTACAACAGCGTGAACTGCTATGACTATTACAAGGACTGTAATGATGTGAGTACGGACAAGCATGAGCATATCCCTATGCACTCTTCAATCAATTCAATACCCACTGCCAAGGGTTGTGAGGTAAGTTACCTTTCTTTCTGTTGCAAGACACACAATGATGTGATCGGGGCCATGCATGGCAGCATAGCCCCATGCATGCATGATTGCATGTGTGCCAATTATAGCTTGACCTGCGATGATGCGACTGGTGTCAGCAGCAGCATACCCAGGTATCCCCAGGACCTGTGTTGTATTTGTTACAAGAGCAAGCGTGACTTGAAAGGGGCCAGGCAGCAGTCGATCCTCAAACATTTCACTTATTGCAAGACGCAGCATGTTTAATATCGGATCATTATATTCCAAGCCTACAACATGACGTGCATGGGGCCCACGCAGCAGCAAAGTCCCATGCATGTCCTAGGAGTAAGACTTGGATGGGACAACTATACGAGGACGTACATGCATGGGACCTGGAGGAGGACATGCTTGCATGGGACAACTAGTGGATGACTAGGATGGCATGCTTGCATGGGACCTGGAGGAGGACATGCTTGCATGGGACAACTAATGGATGACATGCTTGCATGGGACCTGGAGGAGGACATGCTTGCATGGGACCTGGAGGAGGACATTCTTGCATGGGACAACTAGTGGATGACATGCTTGCATGGGACCTGGAGGAGGACATGCTTGCAATGGACCTCTTGAGAAGGACATGCATGGGACTATTAGAGTAAGACATGCATGGGACCACTTGAGTAAGACATGCATGGCAATGCCACCAGTGGAATGCATGCAAGATCGGTAGAGTATCTTACGAAGCGGCTTACTAAACGTTATGCACGTATGGTGATCATGCCATATGCATGTCCTGGTAGTAGTCCTTGCTGACACAACCTTTATGTTCCTTGTGTTCTGAATCACTCAATGCCCCTTGATGGTGTGCGTAGAAGTTTCAGGACCGCTCAAAGTGCACTGACCTCGCGAACGAGAAGTGCAAGTACCGGACTTGGACCGGTCTGATTGTCGCTGGTGAGTGTGGAGGGTAATGTCCTAATGTTATACATAAGAGGATGGTTGGAATTCAAAATATTGGCTGGAAGTATGCCCCGTGGCGTGGCCTGGTATTCAACAGACAGACAGCAGCAACAGGAGCCTGTTTACCCCCAAACCCTTGATCCTGAACCCTAAAGCTTGTTTACCCCTAAACCCTTGATCCTGAACCCTAAAGCTTGTTTACCCATAAACCCTTGATCCTGAACTCTAAAGCTTGTTTACCCCTAAACCCTTGATCCTGAACCCTAAAGCTTGTTTACCCCTAAACCTTCAACCCTGAACCCTAAAGCTTGTTTTAAGGGATCCGTTTGGATGCCTTGGGTTCATTGTAGCCATGCGCAGTGAGGCTGAAGATTAAAACGTCTCTTTTGTCATCGATTTTGTCATCGATTTTGTCATCGATTTTCACAGCCAGACAGTGTTTCTTGATTTCGTGGCACAGCTGCATGTCAGCTACACTCGGGCCTCTGGCCGGACGCCCCGATTTCGGCCTGCTATGCTACTTTTGCCACCAGTCGTTGGCCGGTCCAGGTTTGGTCCCAATCGGACCTTAGGCGCCACGGGGTGGCCTGACGAAGGTGCACTGGTAGCCGGAAAAATAAACACTGCAGCCAGGCCCTGATGGTACACGCTCCCTCTGCTCGCCCGGATGGGATGGTACACGTTCCCTCTGCTCGCTGCGTAACCGGACCTGTAGGTACACCTTTTGTGAAGCTGCTGCTTCTGTTGGTTGTCACAGCTTGCTTGCCACAGCCAACCTCTGATTTCACCACCACCACCACCCCCTTCCCCCAGCCAATGACATTACGCCTTTGGGCTCTGCTTAAAAAGGCTCGGCCGAGTGGGCCCCCCAAAGTGAAGTTGGGAGAAGGAAAGGAAATTTAAGACTTCCCCCCCCGCCACTCTCTCAGGGTTGCTGCCATTGTCTCCTTCAGAGAAAGAAACGAAACTAATTTACGCACCAGCTTTCTGAATCCGCGTCTCTCCTCCCCCTGCCCCCTTGCCCACCCAGGTGTCGTTCTCTTGTGAGTTGCACAGGAGTGAGACCTGTGCTGTGCCGATAACGGTAACTGACGATAACTGACGGTCCTGACGGTGACTGAATTACGCAGCTAAGTTTCAGTCACCATAACCTTGAGGCAAATTCAGCTGCTTTTACCAGAAAGGGACGGTGATTACTAGCAGGATTCCCTTAACCCTAAACCCTAATCCCCTAAACCCTTAACCCCTAAACCCTTCCGAATTACGGCGCAATAACACGGCACTGAGTGCAGCCCTCGCGTCGGTAGTTTGGTACCAGGAGAGGAGCGGTGCTGGTGTTTGGGTTTGCTGCTTGGGTGCCCCTTTCAGCCTTTCAGCCTTGGGAGTTGCAGCATTGTAATACATGGTGGCTTACCGTGGGGGCTTGCTGCCTGGGTGCCCCTTTCAGCCTGAGTCTGGCGGGGGGGCTAGCTGTGCAGCTGTTGCTTGGGAGCCCATTCAGGGTAGCTGCAGGTCGTACACCTTGGAAATTGCAGTCTTATAATACAATAGTGGCTTACTGCAGGGGCTTGCTGCCTGGATGCCCCTTCCAGCCTGAGCCTGTGGGGGGCTGTTCAGCTGCCCCCTAGGTGCCCATTCCGCCATGGCATGTGGGAGCTTCAGGGTGGCCTCAGTGCAGTATTATAATGCACTAGTGGCTTACTGCAGGAGCTTGCCGCCTGGATGCCCCTTCCAGCCTGAGCCTGTGGGGGCTGTTCAGCTGCTTCCTTGGCGTTCATTTGGCCAAGGCCCAGATAGGTTTGAGAACGACTACAGGTCGCACTCCTTGGAAGCTGCAGTATTGGAATGCGCTAGTGGCTTACTGCAGGGCTTGCTGCCTGGCTGCCCCTTTTGGCCCAATGTCACCCGGTATGGAAGTACGGTGCGGGTACGGGTACGGGTGTGGTATGAAAACAAATGACAGAAATGTTAGGGAATGGACGATACAGTCTTTCCCAACGGTACGGTGTTGCCAAACAGTACGGTGCGGTATGATGAAAGGTACGGGATTAGGATACAAACGGCAGTAAGGGTAGCCTTGGTTTGGCCAGGGTCTCTGGGTGGCTGCTGTGACGCTTCCCTGACATGCAGCCTGAAGGGCTGGTGTTTCAGCAGCAAGCCCCAACCCCTGCATGCCCAAGACCTGATTGGCTATGCCCTAAATGGCCTCAATCCTGCTGCTTTACGGATGCGTCGCTGACTCGCTGTATGGTGCAGCCTGAAGGGTATTTCAGCCGCAAGCCCCAAACCCTGAACCCTCCCCTGTTGAAAATGTGCATGCAATCCTAGGAGGTGTCTAATAGTGGTCATTTTAATATTCACAATACCCCCTCCAGGGGCACAAACCAGTAAACACCACACTTGTAACCCTAATAAACCCCAAGTCCCCCTAACCCTAATAAGCCCCAAGTCCCCCTAACCCTAATAAGCCCCAAGTCCCCCTAACCCTAATAAGCCCCAAGTCCCCCTAACCCTAATAAGCCCCAAGTCCCCCTAACCCTAATAAGCCCCAAGTCCCTATCCGTCTTTGCTTGCAGTTTGGCTGGGGGGCTGTTGCCCACGAGCTGGTGTTGCTGCTGCAGCAAGGCGCCTAAAGATGAGCACCCTACAGGCACGGTGAGCTGGGCGTGAAAAGCCTGGATTTCTGGACCCTGGCTACCCAAAACCAGAATGCTCAAAATCTGAACACCCAAAACCTGAGAGCACTGAAAACCTGAATTACAGAACCCTGCCTGCCCAAAACCAGAACACCCAAACCTGAATGCCCAAAACCCTAAAAGCCCAAAACCTGAATGTCCAAGACATGAAGGCCAAAAACTTGACTGACCAAGCCCTGAACGCTTAAACCCTGAATGCCCAAGACCTTAACACCCTAAGTCCCAAACCCTACAGGCCCTCGACCTTAAGCCCCAAGCCCTGAAAGGGCTCAGTTCACAGCAATCCTCCTTCCTCACCAATTCGTTGCTGCATGGTATGTGTAGATCGCAGGCCAGGTCATCAGCATGGGCACCGTACCAGTCATGCCCCACGGAGATTCCTACCATCAGCCGCCTTATCAACAGTCGAATGGGGGCCCGCAGCAGCAATACGGGAACGCGCCGCCACCCTACCAACCGCCTCGACCCGCCATTGGGCAGCCCGTCATGGCATTGCCATACAACCCGCATGCACAGGTGATGTCGTCATGTTGGTGTGGAACGGGAGTGGGGGGCTGAGTGACGATACAATCATGTTGGCATGTCAATGGAGTGGGTCTTACACTCTCGTATAAAAAGCTGAAATGTTGCAAACCGCCCAATTTGTTGTCTTTCTTTCTGATCACCCCCCTATTCTTCGCTCCACTGGCAGGCGCAACCGTACCCCTCTACCGGGGTCCAAGCCAGCAAATAGGAGCACCAGATATGGATGCTCGATGGAGTGTGGTATGGGACTCTCAACCCTTCAACCCTCGAACGGCATGCGCCAAACGGCGTGAGCCCTCAAACCTTAAACCCTAGAACGGCATGAACCCTCAAGCCTTCAACCCTAGAACAGCATGAGTCAAACAGCATAAGCCCTCAACCCTTCAACCCTAGAACGACATGAGCCAAACAGCGTGAGCCCTCAACCCTTCAACCCTAGAACGGCATGAGCCAAACAGCATAAGCCATCGAATCTTAAACCCTACAACGACATGAGCCAAACATCGTGAGCCCTCAACCCTCCAACCCTCGAACTGCGTGAGCCAAACAGAGTGAGACCTCAACCCTTCAACCCTAGAACGGCATGAGCCAAACAACGTGAGCCCTCAACCCTTCAACCTTCGAACTGCGTGAGCCAAACAGAGTGAGACCTCAACCCTTCAACCCTAGAACGGCATGAGCCAAACAACGTGAGCCCTCAACCCTCCAACCCTCGAACTGCGTGAGCCAAACAGAGTGAGACCTCAACCCTTCAACCCTAGAACGGCATGAGCCAAACAACGTGAGCCCTCAACCCTTCAACCCTCGAACTGCGTGAGCCAAACAGAGTGAGACCTCAACCCTTCAACCCTAGAACGGCATGAGCCAAACAGCGTGAGCCATCAACTCTTCAACCCTAGAACAGCATGAGCCAAACAGCGTGAGCCCTCAACCCTTTAACCCTAGAACAACATGAGCCAAACAGCATTAGCCCTCAAGCCTTCAACCTTAGAACAGCATGCCCCAAACGGCGTGAGCCATCAACCCTTCAACACTAGGCGGCATGAGCCAAACAACGTGAGCCCTCAACCCTTCAACCCTAGAATGACATGAGCCAAATAGCGTGAGCCCTCAACCCCTCTACCCTAGAACAACATGAGCCAAACGGCGTGAGCCCTCAACCCTTCAACCCTAGAACGGCATGAGCCCTTAACCCTTCAACCCTAGAACGGCATGAGCCCTCAACCCTTTAACCCTAGAACGACATGAGCCCTCAACCCTTCAACCCTAGAACGGCATGAGCCCTCAACCCTTCAACCCTAGAACGACATGAGCCAAACGGCGTGAGCCCTCAACCCTTCAACCCTAGAAGGACATGAGCCAAACAAGGTGAGCCCTCAACCCTTCAACCCTAGAACGGCACGAGCCAAACAACGTGAGGCCTCAACCCTACAACCTTAAAACGACATGAGCTAAACCGACGGTGTGAGCCCTCAACCCTTCAACCCTGGTAGAAGGACATGAGCCAAACAGCGTGAGCCCTCAACCCTTCAACCCTTGAACGGCACGAGCCAAACAGCGTGAGGCCTCAACCCTACATCCCTAGAGCAACGGAGGTAGACCCAGTAGACACATGCAATTGCCTCCAGTGGTTCCAAGAAAACAGCGCGCTGAAGCACAATTGGAGGGAGACAGCCTACACTGATGGCAGCTGTATTGAAACCAGCCTCAAAGAAGGCAGGAAATTTCAGCAATCTGGCGCTGGCCTCCACATCCCGAGCGCCACTCCCGATCAACAAGATATCACCATTAACACGGCTGGAGAAGGTCCCACAAACACCATAAACAGAGCCGAACTGGCAGGGATTTATGGAGCCCTAGTGAAAAGACAGACCAAGATACCTGTGGACAACGCCACATCCTTGTACCAAATCCGTAAAGCTATCCGATCCCCCATGTCTCTCACCTACCACAAGCACAGAGACCTCCTCCAACATATCGTGGGCCAACTCCAGCTCATGACGTCCCAAGGGAAAATGGTCGAATTCCATAAGGTGAAGGCCCGTAACGGAGATATCGGAAACGAGAAAGCTGACGGTGTCGCTAAACGGGCAGCTACTCAAGAGGGAGAATGCGATCTGACCGTTTCAGTGAGCCCCGAACCCTCGAAGTACGGCTCTTTCTGGCTTATCACAAAACCTAACGAAGAGGACCCTAACCAGGTAGAGCCGCAAGGATTAGAAGATTTGAAGGGTGCCCTGAAGACACACATTCACGAGCGCCAAAAGCTTGGCCGATCCAACATTGATAGCGTATACTTCCAAGGGTGGCAACGGTTGCAATCGATTGCTAATGGGGCCCTCAGCAACAGTTTCTTTAACCACCCGGGAGTCACTCTGGCCGAGAAGAAAACAGCCCTTCGATGGCGACATGGATGCCTTTGGAATAACAAGGTGGCGTTCAGGTGGGGCAAAAGTACCACCGACAAATGCCCCTTGTGTGGAGAGCATGACAGTGCAGGCCATATCACAGGCGCAGGCAGGCACCCCGAAATGCAAAAGATGTACATAGAGCGCCACCATGGCACATGAAGGATTTTGCTGAGGGCTGTATCGAAAGGCAGCATGGGAGGGGACATCGTCATGGCAGCCTTGGAACGGCCGAGAAGTATGAGAGAGCAAGAGCACCAGCCATGCTAATGAATAAAGTCCCCTCATACTTAATCCCCCACGCTGAGGCACCAGCACTTGGAGCCGTCCAAAGGAAAAATAAAAATGCAGCCTGACATGTTGTTGATGCAAACGACTGGACAAAAGAAGGACGCTGTAGTCCACATTGGGGAATTCAAGTATTGTAGAGACACCGAGCATGGGGACCAATTAAAAGCTTGCTTAAACCAGCACACCGACCTTGTTGACCTACTTATCTTGAACGGGCACCAACGAAACAACATAAAAATTATCCCAATCTTGATCGGCACATCGGGCACTATTTATAATAAGCACACAATTGAAGCCATGATGTCTCTTGGGATCTCCGCGTTCCATGCTAAGAAATGCGCCCATAAAATGCATGTCCATTCGATAAACTCTTGCATAGCATAGTGCAAACCAGACTTAGACTCGAATATTTTTCCGCCACGAAGCCTGTCATTGGGCCAACTAAACACACCCATAAGAGAAAACCACCGTGAGGAAGTTGCTTCTTTCTTTTTGCCTCATGATAACGGCGCGGATGTGGCTACGGCCCCAAGCTGCGTTGTTTCCTTAACATCCACGCCCCAATAGGGCGTAGCTTTCTTTCTTTCTTACAACCTTAGAACAGCATGAGCCAAACAGCGTGAGCCCTCAACCCTTCACTCTCATCCCCTCTGCCGCACTTCAGTCCTCCCAGCCCCATTTAGCCCCTCTGCCTCACCTCAGTCCTCTCCGCCCCTTTTAGCCCCTCTGCCTCAGTTCAGCTCCTCTCAGCCCCTCTGAAAAGTCACATACCCGACTGCTCTGCCGTTTTTCGTGCTTCGCAGCAGCAACTCTGATTACTTGTCGATATTTTCTTCTCATGCCTGCTCTCTTGAGTTTCCTAGCAGATTTGTGTTGCCGACCAGAGAGAGGGAAGACACGGCATCCAACTGCTGGTACTGTTCTCCTCTCAATAAGTATTGGGCGTAGGTATCGTTACGAACGTCGTGAGTAAAGCTATTGCACCGCCGTATGGAGGGGGTTACGGGGTTTGGTTGAAGGGGGGTTTTGGGGTCTGGCGCAGGGGGTTTGGCGGAAACGAGGGTTTGCCGAAATGAAAATTGCTGGTGACCACGGTACGCTCGTTGATTGACGGCCGTTATGTGAAAGGGTGCGAGCGTTAGCCCACAGGCCGACGGCCACATACACCGCCACTACAGGGTCGTGAACAAAAAACGGACGTAGCCTACGTTCGCCGGCTAGTTTATTTATCTGGTCTTCTCATCGTCCATGTCACTATCCCTTCCTGGACTGTCATGTTCAGGTTCCATCACCCCAGCTGGCGTGGGTCACATGTGCACCGATGGCATATTTACCAATTTCTAGCGCGCATAGGTATGTTTAGGAGTATATACCGGACTGCCACGATGTTTTGGTGCTTCGACTTTGGGGGAAGCAACCCCCAATAGTAGCACCATCGATATTAGGGGTCCGCGTAAACCCCCAAATACGAACCACCACACATTTCAACCCAAGTGTGGCGTTTCAGTGACACACCGCCGACACTCTCCTGCGCCGTCTAAAACAAGGGTTCTTCACTATGGAGGGCACCACCCCTCCTCCCCGACCACTCTTATCATACGACCACCTGGGAACACGCCAATGCCGCTAATTGCTGTTCATTCTGGGGGGAAATCAACCCAAGTTTAATCCAAGTTTAAAAGCGGCAGCCCGAGACTGTGTGCAGGAATCATCTGAAGCTACAGTCGCAGCTTGAGCGGAACCTGCAGAGCCTGAGGAGGAAGCTGCGCGACGAATCGGCAGGGAATAGCGGACAAGCCCAGCAATCCATAAGGAATCATCCTAAGCTGCATATCGCAGCTTGAGCGGAACATGCAGAGCCTAAGGAGGAAGTCGCGCGACGAATCGGCAGGGAATAGCGGACGAGCCCAACAATCCATAAGGTGAAAAATCCCGCTAGACCCATTTGAAAATTTCATACCCGTGCTTGACCTGTCTGGCAAAGCCTAACCAACCTGCAGAAGGTAGAGGAGAACGGAAGCAAGTTGTAAGCTGGCGCCCGGTTGCTGTGAGCCCACACAGTCCAACAGGTGCAGCTGTTCAGCATATTTAGTACAATGCATGATGCAATTGTAGATCCCAACCGTCACCAGCACCCAGATACTGCAAGACACAGTGGGCGAGTGAGAGGGATGGAACCAGGGGAGGATCCCATGACACCCATAAATGCGGCGGTAGCCGAGGAAGCTATGCAGATTGCCCTTCGATTGTCTGGGGATGACTATGTGTAAAGGAGTGCTAGGAGCCCTTTACCAAGGGTGACCAGCTGTGCAAGAGCGATAATCTGTCTGGTAAGCAGATTATCCTCGACTTCATCCTCAGGTTACTGCACTAACCTTTGATGATTCTTCCCTTATTGTTGACAGAAGTTACGAAGTGAAGTCGACCCCGGTGAAGACGGATACACTGATGTCGACAGTTGACAGATTGGGGCGGCTTGGATCGGACTTGTGGACGAAGCTGCCCGAAGTGGTGAAGAGTGTAGAGCTGAATGAACGACTCTTGATGGAGAAGATCAGCTGAAGGATCAGATGATCGACTTGGTAGCCAGGAAAGGCTGGGGAAGCAGCTTGCAGTGTCGACTTAAGTTCTAGAGATTGAGCTGAGAACTCGCAGTGTAGAGGTGTTAAGCCAGAGAGCAAGAAGAATGAGGAATGGAAGTAGAGGAGATGGAACTAGAGATAGCGAATAAGTGTAGTGTGTAACTAGAGCTATTCGCAGAGTGTAGTGTCCATGCTTCGATACTTAATGATGTGGTCTTAAGAGCGAAAGGATCAGTGTAGAATTAACTAGAAATCTCCTTCCATTTTAGTTTCCTGGCCTTGATAAAGGGCCGAAATATCGCGGGTAGACAATTAGTCCCAGAACAGATTGAAAGCAGGGTGATTCAACTTCGTGTATACTTGGGTAAGAAGAGAAGAATGCCTGGAACGAACCAGGCATTCACTAAGTTCCACAATCCATCAGGAACCGAAACCAAAAAGAATGTACAAGCCACCCCTGCGTGCGGTGCACCCATACGTCGTGACAGCTGTCACGAGGTACCAGTGACCTTGAAATATCACTGCGCACAGCAGTCACTCCCCCCCCAGTCCGAAATTCAGAAGGCGGAGCAATTATGAATAGAGGACTGTAAAAAGACCCTCTTAATCCTTGAGGTGGGCACAGCCATGCGAGATTACGGCTGATGTTTTGACATATCATGCACGTCAAAATGCCTCTGTGCCCTCCACTCTAGCACCTCAAGGATTCTTACACGCATAAGCCGTGAGTGGACCAATTACATGATGAAAACCCTCGTGGGGAAACCTTGTAAGGTCTTGAGACAATCTACGATGATCCACTGCGATGATCCTCTATGTCATGGCTCCAAGTCTCCATGCTCCACGACGCGTCCTCTATTGGCAGGCCTACCTACCCTGACACTCCCCGTTTCCCTCAGCATTATGCACCCGTAACACTCACCTCAGAACTACGCATTATGCATCCCAAACCTCAACCTGCGCTTACACCCCTGACTCAACCCTCTTAACCTCCCATCTGCACACCACGCGTTATGCGCCCCAATTACTAGACCTGCCAGCGTAAGCACGCCCCGACCCGATCCCCTCATCTTCCCTCTGCTACGCAGATTTTCCACACATACCTCTTCCCTAAACCCTTTTTGCACTGTGCACCCTGACCCTAATCGCTGACCCACCATCCTACTAACTTGCGCAGTACATCACACCCAACTTCCTATTTAACGCAACATGCGACCCATGACCTCCAGTGAAGCGAAAACTAAGATCCACACTCGTTCAATCCTACCAGACCCACTGGCCGTCCCACTAACCACCGTAGCGTCTGCTGCTCTGATGGCTACCGTATCCTGCCCTGCAATTGTAGCTGCCATAGCCACTCAAACCGCGCTGGTGCGCACTCTCTAAAACTCTCTCTCTACCAAACAACAAACTACATGCGGAACCGCTAGCACAGCCACTGCGCACACGGTGTCAGCCAATGCTGGTGATGGGTTGACAATGATGACGTGCATGCCGTGATGCTTGCCCAGGAACCGATACGATGTCAGCTGCATCGGGTTCAGGTAGTAGTCCGCCACCCCCGCGGCCCATCCGTATTGGTGATCACACCTGGCCAGTGGTCCTCATACATGGCAGGGGAAAGACCAGGCTCAGCGCACATAATGACAGTGCTCGGGGATAAACTCAAGTCAAGGACCTTACATAGGGTTTTGCATTCTCCTGTGGTTATCCCCAATGCATTAGCAGGGTGGCCCACCCCAGTGACACGTGCTAAGTGTGCCAGTACCACTTTGGCAGCTGCGGTCCTTCCCGACCATACCCCTGGCATCAGCCAAGTCATACCATCCAGCACGCCCTCAATAGTGGTCCAGTCCAGAAACATCGTGGGAACCAAGCGCTCACAAATGTCAGTGACATGCGCCTCAAGCCGCAGCGGGAGTCTGCTTATTACCCGGACTGGCCGACCGCTTGGGCTGGTCAGCGGTGGAGACGGTGTCAGTCGTGGACCGTCCGCTGGTTGCGTTGGTCGTTGAATAGGCGGCACTGCCGTTACCAATGCGGGTGACGGTGGCTCGCCGCTCGTCATGGGTGTAACCCGCCGAGTAGTCCTGCCGTTGGGGATAGGCGGACGGACAACTAGTGTCTTTGGAGCAGCTGGTGGCTGTGGCGCCTTCATGGTCACGTGCTTCAGCGTGACTCGCTTTACCGAGGGCTCCTCAGCCAGTGCTGCTGCACGCTGCGTCAGGAATGTGGGCGTAGCAATTCCTAAGACAAGGCATTGGTCACATACCCAGCGACCTTTAGGCACTTTGGAAAGAGCAGGGGTCATACAGTAAATATGGCACCCTATGTTGCATGCATCGCACAAGACTAGCAGCCTGTCCATATCTGGCGGCAAACATACTTCACATGGAGTGTCTAAGGGTGGTCGCTGGTACTGCAGTGACGGGCCCCTCAACTCATTGATGGGCAAATGGCATGGTGCGCAATTTATGACATTTTCTGATATGGTGCGGCCGTCCCTACCAGACAGCACCAGGACCCCACGAGGTCTGACATCATGGACTCTAAGCACTACTGGCCTGGCTGCATGGTGCAACCGATCTTCACTTCGGACGTACACAAACTGTCCCACCTGAAACTTTGCAATTTTGGGTAGATAGGCACCGCTGCACAACTTGGCATACCTCAGTGTGTCACGGTGCTGAGCAACCAGCAAGTTCTGCCCTGCCATGGCACACTCTTCTGCCATGATTTTAGCACGTTGCAGCACATGCTCAGCAGCAAGATCTTCATTCAGATAATAATCTTCTAATCCAGGCATCCGTTCCATGACATCAGGAGGGATAACTGGGTCACAGGCAAAGA
This sequence comes from Limnomonas spitsbergensis, assembly GCA_037349105.1. Taxonomy (NCBI): domain Eukaryota; kingdom Viridiplantae; phylum Chlorophyta; class Chlorophyceae; order Chlamydomonadales; genus Limnomonas; species Limnomonas spitsbergensis. Next base: position 260,390 of record JAYJMM010000094.1, on the reverse strand, counting down.
GGAGTTGATAGGGGCTCATCTTAGTGCTCTGGTGTTTTGTTACTCGGTAACCTAATGCAATCCAAGGCAAGTACGTGTCCCAGGTCTGCACATGCTTAGCATCTTCGTGCAGGTGCCTCAACAACGCAGTTTTGACTGTTTGAACCAGCCGTTCTGCAGCCCCGTTAGCCAGGGGGTGATGAGGTGATGTGACTCTGTGATCTATTAATGCTCGCACTAGCAGGTCATCCATTTCACCTTGAAATTCGCCACCTCCGTCAGTAACGACTTCAGCGCAGGCCCCGTACCTGGCCAAGATGCCGTGTAAGAAATGGTACGCTACCTCTGCAGATGATGTGTCCTTCATGGGAAATACCTCCACCCACTTGGAGTAGCTCTCGATAGCCACCATGACGTACTTGTTTCCCTGGTCAGACACAGCATAGGGGCCAGATGAATCTAGGTGCCAGCGGTACATCATGCCCTTGATCGGAAGGGGGTTAAGAACAGCCTGCTGCTGATTGAAAGCAGCTTTGGTGAAGTCACATGCTGCACATGACTGCACTACAAGCTTGCAGTCATTCCATAGGCCCACCCACCAATGCTTCATGGTGACCACCGCATTAGTGCGCCTTCGACCGAAATGCCCATTCTCTGCACGCATGCGCCTGACTAATGACAGGCGGTCATCAGGAGCGGGCACAATCTTCAAGCCCCCCCCTGGCATGCGCCTGTGAAGCTGTTTACCAACTGACCACTCAAAATGTGCGGCTCTTCTCAGGATCCGTCTGCGCTCAATTATTGAGCACATGGCAAGCCTGGCTGGGTCTGGGTGTTGCAGATACCTCATAACTGCATGGTCGAGCCAGACATCCACATGCATAGTAGAATCTGGGCTATTGCTGTATTCTCCCATCTCAGCAGCCTGGGCTTGAGCTGAATGAAACATCAGGTACGATCCTGCACTAAATCTGTCATGCAGTTCATGGTGCGCTTGATGGCTCTCCCTCCCCATCTCAAGGTTAGGCTCAAACGCAGCATCAACTGTATAAGCTGATGGACCCGACTGATACCCAAATCGAATAGCCAAACTGAAAGCAATCAAGGAACTCACCGCATTGGCGTCAAACGCACCTCCCGTGAGGATGTGTCGAGCATGGAAAGATATACCTGGTGCAGCCGTGCAGTTGTCAGCATACCCTAAGGCTCTTTCCCGTTCCAGTATGGTAAGTTCACACATGCCCTTGCCCGCTTCCCACACGAGCCCCTGACCAGGGGGCAAATCTCCAGGCAGAGCGAAGGACCAAGAGTGCTGTCGGGCAACAAGGGTGGGGAGCATAGTTAATGGATGGTGAATCACATTGGCCTGGTAATACGGACGCTGGTTTACTCTGTTGCAAATTTGGGGTCTACGCCCTCTCTCCAAGATACCCGCAACGGTAACAGTTTCATCTCTGACCACTGAAGATAACACAACTTGCAGGGCAAATGGGTCACATAGATTGGACAAGTAGTTCCGCAACCTATGTGCACAACTGCCCATGACAGCCTAGGCAGCCGCATCAAAAGTCACTGGCATGCCCAACCGCTCATACAGTTCTCCATAACTATCTAACATCGTCTTTGACGCGACCATTGCATGTTGTACATCGACGTTCTCAATAAGGTACATGGGGGGTGTGGTAGACCTCTGCAACACCTGCAGCGTCCCCATTATCCTGAGGAGAGGAAAGAAGGTGGAGCTATGCTTTCCCTGTAACCCTGACCGTTTCCCGGCGGATGACAAATCATTGCACATGAACCCAGCGATTACCATCCACTGTGTTCCATTCAAGCATCCTGCAGCTATGAGGTGGCTCTCAGTTATGTCATACACATTCTGCGGCAGGGCAGTAAAGGCATTCTCCACTGCATCAGCTGCAAGCGGATGCGGGTATGCACGAGATAATTGCTCAACCCGAAATTGTGCAACAGCCCTGGCAGACGCACACGTGTCACAGTACAAATATCGATTCACTCGGATACCATTCCTGAGCATACATTCTAACCCACTGGTCATGCCCCCGAAGAGCTCAATGAGCGATATGCCATCCCATAGGGCTACAGTCAAGTCAATAATGTGCACAGGTGACGAGTCAATGGATTCAACAAAGTTTCCCGTTGCCCCTTTACCCATGACGTGCCGGCTTGGCGCTGCAGCAGGTGTGCTACGCAACGTCAGCAAACAGGCCTCAACCTGCGCAGCAGCCCTTGCTCGCAACGCCTGATGCCTGTGGGTGAGACGTAGTGGGGACACAGGCAGACAATTAGCGGTGAAGCATTACTCAACATCTCACTACCAAACAACGGGGATTCCTCCGCGAGAATTTCTATTTCCACTCCAGGCCACACGGCAGGTCGGGGAATCAGCACTGAGTCACTAACAGGAATGGAACTGCCAGGTTCGGCTAGCTCAGTCAGAGCTTCTGCAACCGTTGATTGGGCCCAAGGCACAGGGGACTGCGGGATGCGGGAGAAGCATGCAACCATCAGTGAAAAGGCGTGAGGGGCATCATTCTCTGCCTTCTTACAAAACCTGTCGTCTAACTGGACTGGCCAGTCCACACTTAAGTGGGTTTCCCGAGTGCCGGTCGTGTCTGCAGAAGAGGGCACCGGATAACGACTGGGGACGTCGGCCACGATGTGTTTTACCCCTGGCTTATACTGCAGCTCAAATGAGAAGGGGCTCAACATCACTGACCATCTGGCGTACTGCCCCTCCAACTCACGATTGGACATGAGCCATGACAACCCTTTATGGTCACTAATCATGAGAAAGGGCAGTTGGGCTCCTAACAGATAGTACCGGAAACTGCGGACTCCCCATACCGCAGCAACCATCTCCCCCTTATAGGAGCCATAATTGGCCTCATGCACATTGCATGTCCTGCTGATACAAGCAACCATGTACTCATGTCTATCATCATCCAACTGCCCCAGCACTGCAGACATACCTTTCTGGGACCAGTCAGTGTGCAAGATGTACCTACGACTGAGATCAGGATTTCGAAGCGCATTGCCTGGCTGGCACAGTGCATCCTTCAGCTTGTTCCAAGCAACGTCCCGTGCTGGCGTCCACTCCCAGGCCACGTCGTTCTTAAGCAACTCAGTTAGGGGGCTGGCCATTGTTGAGAAGTCAGGCACATAACAACGATAGTAATTGGCAAAACCAAGGACCCTCCTCAATTCATGGACAGATGTGGGAGTGGGCAGGGCACATATGGCAGTGACTTTGGTCTCACTGGGAGAGATCCCCCTAGCGCCAATCATGTGCCCCAGATATTCTACTACATCAAAACAGAATTTGCATTTACCCGGGTGGACCTTCAGACCCACCTTCTGCAGTGCGGCCAGTAAAGCAGCGACAACTACCTTGTGTGACGCAAGATCTTTAGTGAACATCAGCACATCATCAATGAAGCAACAGCAGCAATGACCCAGCCCTGCGTCCGGAATCGTGGTCGTCATGACTCGCTGGAAATAAGCTGGCATATTTGACAACCCGAAGGTGTCCCTCTTAGTCTGCCATAACTGACGATTCCACCAGAAAGCAGTCTTATGCTGGCACGCAGGGTCAAGCTTTGTCTGCCCAAACCCTGACTTCATATCACATACCGAAAAGAACTTGCAGCCTTTGGTTTCAGCAAACAACTCCTCAGGTAAAGGCAGCGGATAGGGATCAGGTGGTGTGAAGGCGTTTTTCCCCCCCGCAACCTTACCATAATTGATGCATCAACGCTTGTCTGTCCACACCAGTGATTGGATCCTTCTTCCCTGCAATCACCGCTTCATGCGTCAAGGTGGCAAAGGGACAAGGCTCTATGAACCCCGCGGCCAACAAGGGCTGCATGTGCTCGTTCATGACATCAGTCTCCAGCGGGGAACGCCTCCGGCTCTTGCGCGGTACAGCACCTGCAGGGACTTCCACCAACACTCCAGGAGGTCCAATGGTTGAATCAGGGACCCGTCCACAGTAGCCAGTCAGATCAGCGAGCTCGAACGCACTAGTCTCTTTGATCATGTGCCCTAGATCCCGGACAAACTCCTGGCGCTCTGCAGCAGACATTTCAGGGTGATCCCCTTGAGTCCACCCATCTTTCATCTTTTGGTGTTTTCCTGGTTCGACTGGATCAGCAGGGCTGTCGGGGGTCAGGCTATCAAGGGCCCATGAGTCCTCTATGGGCACTTCACCCAATCCTACGTTGGGCTGCAGGAAAGGCTCTACAAAAGGATCTGGGTACCAGACATCAGCCTGGAAAGCTGCCCACTCCTGCTGGGGGCATAAGGGGACGGCCGGCATCCTTGAAAACACGGCTTCTTGAGCCAATGTGGGCATATCGCTGAGCCCAGGCGTAGCCTAGGCAGATCCAGTGATCAGGAACAACGTGAGAACAACAAGCAGCGCAATCCGACCGAACCAGGTGAACCTTTCTGAGGCAGGGGGACCCACGTTGCAGCGCACATTTTTACATTCACGCACCAGTGCACAGGAGACCTCAATCCTGGCAGGGCGACGCACAGAGTTCAGCATCTGCCTAGCAGCTAGATCCACTACTGCCTGCGCTCTGTTGGCCTTACGCTTCAAGCGCCTATCCCTGAGTCTTGCCTTCACTACATTCAACCGTTGGCGCCAGATCCGCAAACGTTGCATACGCAGAAGGCGCAGCAAAGGCGTACCACCCAAGTCACCTAGCCTAGGCTGGGCCTGAAAGGGGGAAGCGATGCGGGGAACGGGGTACATGCGCAGCACTTGCCTAAACAGTCTCCGATCCCGGTACCGCGCCCACCTTCAGTTAGTTGGGGTCCCACACGTGGGGAGCCCGAGCAAGTCGTAAACGTACTCCTTGATAGCAGCGTGATCTCCAGCCGCAGGCGAGTTGAGCTCGACGAATGACTACCAACACCTTGAGAGGGAGTACCAGGAGGTCCCATCATCATCATCAGAGGCTCCTGCAGCCCTGTCCGCAGCAACAGCCGCACGGAACCGCTTAAGCTGCGGGTGGGAGATCCACTCGTGGACGTTGAACGCAGTGGTGATATATGGTTCCCTGGCTGCGGCTGCGGCAGCGGCTGCGGCTGCGGCTGCGGTCACGGTCACAGTCTGTTCACGTCGAAGCTGATTTTGGGTGGTCGGGATTATAGGTTCGGGTGCAGGGGGTGAAGGGCGAAGGGTGAACGGTTTAGGGTTCAGGGAGAGAACCCTAAACCCTAAACCATCAACCCTAAACCCTAACCTGGAGGAGCCCCAAGAGGTATCCAGAAGGCATCGGCCCCGCCTTGGCACGCAGCTCAACTTGCATCCTCACTTCTGCTTCTTCACCAAGCCACTGGGATTAGGGTTCAGGGTGTAGGGATATGCATGACTAACTAGGTTTTTGCTAGTCGTCCAGCCCGCAGAGGCGTTCTGCGCATCCTGGACGCCGCCAGGTGACGCAGAGCGCTTAGGGGACATGCGCTGCGGATCAACGGCCCCCGAAGCGGAGGGCTGCGATTGCAACTCATCGTCATGCTGCCCAGAGCCCCCTCGGCCGCGGCCACCACGGCCGCGGCGGCGCCGACGCAGCAAAATCTTTGTCATGCAATCACTGTGCTCCCGCCGGTACACCTGGTTCTGGGAGTGAAAAAGGCTGGTGGTCTGCCTTTTCATGGCAGCGCGTCGGATGGCCAGCGCGTTGTCATTGCCTCCACCGCCGCGTCCCAGGCAGTGACTGCTGAGCGCAGTGATACTTCAGGGTCACTGGTACCTCGTGACAGCTGCACATCTGGACCAGCTCTCAAAATTCGGCCGCGTGAGTGCAAATACCTGTTTACTTAAGCGTGCTCCAGCTACAAATCAGCTATGTCATGCATGGCCCACGCACGGCCTCATGGGTCCAACACACCAAGCCTTGCTGCTTGAGCCATTGGTCAGTGATCACAGGTACATACGGTAGATGAGGACTGGATACCCACCGGTCCAGTGGTGGCTGCCCGGCAGTGTCCCAAGGTGGAATGGTGCACAAATACAGGGTCAGTGGATAATTGAGGGCTAAAGGCGTGCAACCACCCCGGCACTCCCAGCAGCTACCGGCATGTCAGGCATGTGCTCGAGATGAGATGCCGTTTTTACGCTGAGACTCAGGAGTCTCAGGAGTCTCAGGAGTCTCGTTGTTCGATGGAATTTGATGATTCATCGTTTCTCTGAAATCTGTACACTCGAAGCCTTGGCTTGGCCAAAACTGATGGGACAGGCCCTTTCTTTTCCGGCAGGCTCAGCATCGGTGAATCAGACCCATCCTGGTGCATGTTACATGCTCGATTTGTGCGCTTTGCTTCTCACTCCATAATGCCACAGTAAATCCATCGACAAGGTTTGGAATACAGCCCCTCTCCTGGCTCATAACCCGTTTCCCCCCGAACTCCGAGCTCCTCAGTGTTTGATCTCGTGAACAGACTGGCGCCTGGGACGCTCTCAACTACGCCCGGAACTCCATATTCCTGGGTATAAACTCCTCGAAATATCACCTCGGTCGAAATCTTCTGCTCTTTACGAGGCCTGCACTCTCAGGCGCGCTCAAGATCTACTCCCGACTCAACTCACTCAAGAATCTGCTCCAGATATGCCCTCAGTGGCTGAGATCTCCAATCAGAAACACGAGTCCCAGGCCAACGGTGCAATCTCCAAAGGTAGGCGATAGGGAGGGGCATGGGGGCGGGAATCATATCCCCTCAATCTATAGCTTGAAATGGCGATGGCAAGATTTTCGATGACCACCCAGCATCGGGGGCAACAATGGCTAAAACAACAACGCTGGGTAGCACTGGTCGAAAACGGAGAGGCTCGATTGGGGGACCCCCGGCAAACCTGGTGTTTGAACTAGAGAGTGATGCCTAGGCTGGAAACGCTTCGTCCTTATTTTGCAGTGATTCAGGGTAAGAAATGGCTGCTTCCAATTCTTAACCAGACAACGAGCACGGGCAGCCAGGTGACCCCATTACCCGAAACAGCTCTGGCAAAGCGTTCTTGAGCACTTGTCAGCAATCTCTAGTGTGCGGGTGAATCCATGACTTGTGATGCATGCAGGCAATGGCATGCATAATGTTGCTGTGCATGGTGATGGTGCATGGTCTCCTCCCCGTTTATTTCGGGTGGGGGGCGGCTACCTTGCTCTCCCTTCGCTATCTTTGTTTCAAGTACGTTCCTCCATACTTCTTTAGTTTGCCCACCCTGTTAGACCAGGTCGCGCTGCCCGGCTCTTTCGAAAAAGGCTCACGGTCATGCATGGACAGGATGACACCGAAACAGCAACCCTGAATAAAGAATCTATGTAGACAAGAGTATCTTTCATTCTTTCTCTTGTCGCTTGTTAAGATCCCCACATGCCACGAGTTGTGAAACTGACAGATCTTGTTGGACAGCACTGCTGTCCTACAGGGTAAATCACAGCACAAAGAACACGTCCTGTGAACCCGGTGGACTGCTACTTGCGCTACATGCACCATGTGGGATGCATACATTGGGTCAAATTTGCGACTTGCAGCACGTCAGCATGCCATTTCTATCGCTCTCCAGCTACAAGTTAGCCATGTCATGGCCTGTTCTCCTGCCCTCCCCAATACCTCCCTTAGGCCACATGGCAGGCGCAGCGGCAACCGATGCCACCAGCGGCGGTGGCGATGATATCGCAATCGACGAGCTACCTGTCATGCCGGGTTTGATCGATGACGGGAAGACGACCAACCTCGACTACCTCAGCACCCGAATCCTGCTGAGGCCGGGAGAGGTCCTCGAGGCTACTGCTTCCAACGACCCGACAGAGCTGCTCATGGACGGGTTCGAGCCGCCCCTCCCCGATGCCCCTGCTGCTGCAACTGTCCCAGCGCAGCCCGTCGCAGCCGCCGACGCTGCGCCCTCCCCCGCGCCCGCGCCCGTGAAGCCGGCGCCAGGACCGACCTCCGTCATGTCGGGCCTCCCTACCGACGGGGATGTCGCCGCGCTGCAGGCTCTGTTGGGGCCGGCAGCTGCGGCCTTGGATGCGGCCGAGGCTGCGCAAGCACCCGTCGCTATCACACCCACCAGGGTCACCCATTCCACCAGTGCAAGAGGCCCTGCAGGCGCTCCCGCATCTGCACCCGCGCCTGCAGCAGCTGCTGCGACGCCTGCACCAGCAGCAGCTGCTGCGCCCGTCCCCGTCGCTGCCGCAGTGCCCGACAAGCCTGCCAAGAAGTACCCCACCCCTGCCGGCCAAACGCCGGCCTACGCGACGATTGCCTCAGGTGACCGCGTGCCAGACCCGAAGCTGGCCGCCACTGCTGCAGCGGCTGCTGCTGCTGCAACTCCAGCCAGCTCCTCAAAGACCCCAGCAGCCAAAAACCCAGCGGCAGAACCTTCAGTGGCTGCCAAGGCTAAACAGGAGACCTCCAACCGGAGACCTCTGCAACCGGAGACCGGAGTCAAGGGAGCTGCGCCCGTTGCGGAGAAAACCCCGGAGATGACCGCTGCAGCCAACCTTCTAAAAGATGCAGAGAGGAAGCGGATCGAGGAAGAGCTGATTGCCGAGGAGGATGCCGCCAAGGCTAAACTTGCGAAGAAGAAAGAGAAGAAGAAGAACGCGAAGGCGAAGAAGGCGGCGGGTGGCCCGGCTGCTGCAGGGGGGAACTCTGACGACGAGGAAGCGACGGAGCTGGCCGACGCCGCGAAAATGGCTGCGGACTTGAAGGCAGAGCAGGAGATGAGGGTGCAGGCTGCGGAAGCAGAGGCGACGGCGGCAGCCGAGGCGAAGCTGGAGGCAGCCAGGCTGAAGGCCAGGGCAGATGCTGCGAAGGCGGAGGCGGCCAAGCTCAAAGCGGAGACCGCGGCTGCGGCAGTGGCTGCAGCGGCGTCTGAAGCAGGCAAGAAGAAGGCCAAGGTTAAGGCAACCACCGAGGCAGCGGCTGCTCCTGCTGCACCGGCTGCCGGGGGCCCGTCGACGGAGCCGGCCGCCGAAACCAAGGTAAAGAAGAAAAAGAACGCTGCGGCTGCAGTCAATGCTGCGGCTGCGCCGGCAGCCGTTGCCGTACCCGCCCCGCCGGTAGTGGCGGCGGCGGTGGCCGCCCCGCCACTCAACCCATCCCAGGCGGCCTCCACCATCCCGCTCGCCTTGCAGCACCTGATGAGGCCAGCAGCCGTTCCCAGAACAGCGGCGGCTGCCGGTGGGCCGCGTCCGCTGGTCCCCGTGATGCGCCCTTTGGTCAATCCGAACGTCATCCGGCCTGTGATGATGATGCAGCCACCCGCAATGGCAGCGGCTGCCGCGGCTGGTCAGCGGGGACCTCCCGGTGTACCTGCCGCTGCCGCAGCACCTCCAGGCATCCGCCCGATGATCCCTGGTCTTGCCGAAGTGCTTGCCAGGCAGGCCGCCAGCGGGCAGCAGCAGCAGCGCCCGGCGGCCGGTGCCGTCGCGGCCCCCCCGGCGCTGAGCGCGCAGAAGCTGCAGCAGATGCGTGTTATGATGGAAGCAGCGAGGACCAAGGCTGCGGCTGCCGCCGCCAGACCCGTGGCGGTCCCTATTGCGCCAAATGACGACGACGACGAGTGTGCGCTGTGCATGGAGAATGTTAAGAACGTGGTGTTCCAGCCATGCGGCCATGTCACGGTCTGCTCCAAGTGTTGTGACAACATCCGCAAGAGCAGCAGCCCTCTGGTGAGCAGGTTCAGGGTTTAGGGCAGACTTAGCTGCTGAGTGTGTCCAGGGTGTAGGGCAGCCTTAGCTGCTGAGTGTGTCCAGGGTGTAGGGCAGCCTTAGCTGCTGAGGGTGTCCAGGGTGTAGGGCAGCCTTAGCTGCTGAGCGTGTCCAGGGTGTAGGGCAGCCTTAGCTGCTGAGCGTGTCAAGGGTCTAGGGCAGCCTTAGCTACTGAGTGTGTCCAGGGTGTACGGCAGCCTTAGCTGCTGAGCCTGTCCAGGGTTTAGGGCAGCCTTAGCTGCTGAGCGTGTCCAGGGTTAAGGGCAGCCATAGCTGCTGAGCGTGTCCAGGGTGTAGGGCAGCCTTAGCTGCTGAGGGTGTCCAGGGTGTAGGGCAGCCTTAGCTGCTGAGGGTGTCCAGGGTCTAGGGCAGCCTTAGCTGCTGAGGGTGTCCAGGGTGTAGGGCAGCCTTAGCTGCTGAGGGTGTCCAGGGTGTAGGGCAGCCTTAGCTGCTGAGGGTGTCCAGGGTCTAGGGCAGCCTTAGCTGCTGAGGGTGTCCAGGGTGTAGGGCAGCCTTAGCTGCTGAGTGTGTCCAGGATGTAGGGCAGCCTTAGCTGCTGAGCGTGTCAAGGGTCTAGGGCAGCCTTAGCTACTGAGTGTGTCCAGGGTGTACGGCAGCCTTAGCTGCTGAGCCTGTCCAGGGTTTAGGGCAGCCTTAGCTGCTGAGCGTGTCCAGGGTTAAGGGCAGCCATAGCTGCTGAACGTGTCCAGGGTCTAGGGCAGCCTTAGCTACTGACTGTGTCCAGGGTGTAGGGCAGCCATAGCTGCTGAGTGTGTCCAGGGTGTAGGGCAGCCATAGCTGCTGAGCGTGTCCAGGGTTTAGGACAGCCTTAGCTGCTGACTGTGTCCAGGGTGTACGGCAGCCTTAGCTGCTGAGCCTGTCCAGGGTTTAGGGCAGCCTTAGCTGCTGAGCGTGTCCAGGGTTAAGGGCAGCCATAGCTGCTGAGCGTGTCCAGGGTGTAGGGCAGCCTTAGCTGCTGAGGGTGTCCAGGGTGTAGGGCAGCCTTAGCTGCTGAGGGTGTCCAGGGTCTAGGGCAGCCTTAGCTGCTGAGGGTGTCCAGGGTGTAGGGCAGCCTTAGCTGCTGAGGGTGTCCAGGGTGTAGGGCAGCCTTAGCTGCTGAGGGTGTCCAGGGTCTAGGGCAGCCTTAGCTGCTGAGGGTGTCCAGGGTGTAGGGCAGCCTTAGCTGCTGAGTGTGTCCAGGATGTAGGGCAGCCTTAGCTGCTGAGCGTGTCAAGGGTCTAGGGCAGCCTAAGCTACTGAGTGTGTCCAGGGTGTACGGCAGCCTTAGCTGCTGAGCCTGTCCAGGGTTTAGGGCAGCCTTAGCTGCTGAGCGTGTCCAGGGTTAAGGGCAGCCATAGCTGCTGAACGTGTCCAGGGTCTAGGGCAGCCTTAGCTACTGACTGTGTCCAGGGTGTAGGGCAGCCATAGCTGCTGAGTGTGTCCAGGGTGTAGGGCAGCCATAGCTGCTGAGCGTGTCCAGGGTTTAGGACAGCCTTAGCTGCTGACTGTGTCCAGGGTGTACGGCAGCCTTAGCTACTGAGTGTGTCCAGGGTTTAGGGCGGCCTTAGCTGCTGAGGGTGTCCAGGGTTTAGGACAGCCTTAGCTGCTGACTGTGTCCAGGGTGTAGGGCAGCCTTGGCTGCTGAGCGTGTCCAGGGTTTAGGGCAGCCTTAGCTGCTGAGTGTGTCCAGGGTTTAGGGCAGCCTTAGCTGCTGAGCGTGTCCAGGGTCTAGGGCAGCCTTAGCTGCTTACTGTGTCCAGGGTGTAGGGCAGCCTTAGCTACTGAGTGTGTCTAGGGTGTATAGCAGCCATAGCTGCTGAGTGTGTCCAGGGTGTAAGGCAGCCATAGCTGCTGAGTGTGTCCAGGGTGTAGGGCAGCCATAGCTGCTGAGCGTGTCCAGGGTTTAGGACAGCCTTAGCTGCTGACTGTGACCAGGGTGTACGGCAGCCTTAGCTACTGAGTGTGTCCAGGGTTTAGGGCGGCCTTAGCTGCTGAGGGTGTCCAGGGTTTAGGACAGCCTTGGCTGCTGAGCGTGTCCAGGGTGTAGGGCAGCCTTAGCTGCTGAGCGTGTCCAGGGTTTAGTGCAGCCTTAGCTGCTGAGTGTGTCCAGGGTTTAGGGCAGCCTTAGCTGCTGAGCGTGTCCAGGGTTTAGGGCAGCCTTAGCTGCTGAGTGTGTCCAGGGTGTAGGGCAGCCTTAGCTGCTGAGGGTGTCCAGGGTGTAGGGCAGCCTTAGCTGCTGAGTGTGTCCAGGGTGTACGGCAGCCTTAGCTACTGAGTGTGTCCAGGGTTTAGGGCGGCCTTAGCTGCTGAGGGTGTCCAGGGTTTAGGACAGCCTTAGCTGCTGACTGTGTCCAGGGTGTAGGGCAGCCTTGGCTGCTGAGCGTGTCCAGGGTGTAGGGCAGCCATAGCTGCTGAGTGTGTCCAGGGTCTAGGGCAGCCTTAGCTGCTGAGTGTGTCCAGGGTTTAGGGCAGCCTTAGCTGCTGAGCGTGTCCAGGGTTTAGGGCAGACTTAGCTGCTGAGTGTGTCCAGGGTTTAGGGCAGCCTTAGCTGCTGAGCGTGTCCAGGGTTTAGTGCAGCCTTAGCTGCTGAGGGTGCCCAGGGTGTAGGGCAGCCTTAGCTGCTGATTGTGTCCAGGGTTTAGGGCAGCCTTAGCTACTGACTGTGTCCAGGGTTTAGGGCGGCCTTAGCTGCTGAGGGTGTCCAGGGTTTAGGACAGCCTTAGCTGCTGACTGTGTCCAGGGTGTAGGGCAGCCTTGGCTGCTGAGCGTGTCCAGGGTGTAGGGCAGCCATAGCTGCTGAGTGTGTCCAGGGTCTAGGGCAGCCTTAGCTGCTGAGTGTGTCCAGGGTTTAGGGCAGCCTTAGCTGCTGAGCGTGTCCAGGGTTAAGGGCAGCCATAGCTGCTGAACGTGTCCAGGGTTTAGTGCAGCCTTAGCTGCTGAGTGTGTCCAGGGTTTAGGGCAGACTTAGCTGCTGAGTGTGTCCAGGGTGTAGGGCAGCCTTAGCTGCTGAGTGTGTCCAGGGTGTAGGGCAGCCTTAGCTGCTGAGGGTGTCCAGGGTGTAGGGCAGCCTTAGCTGCTGAGCGTGTCCAGGGTGTAGGGCAGCCTTAGCTGCTGAGCGTGTCAAGGGTCTAGGGCAGCCTTAGCTACTGAGTGTGTCCAGGGTGTACGGCAGCCTTAGCTGCTGAGCCTGTCCAGGGTTTAGGGCAGCCTTAGCTGCTGAGCGTGTCCAGGGTCTAGGGCAGCCATAGCTGCTTACTGTGTCCAGGGTGTAGGGCAGCCTTAGCTACTGAGTGTGTCCAGGGTGTAGGGCAGCCTTAGCTGCTGAGGGTGTCCAGGGTCTAGGGCAGCCTTAGCTGCTGAGGGTGTCCAGGGTGTAGGGCAGCCTTAGCTGCTGAGGGTGTCCACGGTGTAGGGCAGCCTTAGCTGCTGAGGGTGTCCAGGGTCTAGGGCAGCCTTAGCTGCTGAGGGTGTCCAGGGTGTAGGGCAGCCTTAGCTGCTGAGTTTGTCCAGGGTGTAGGGCAGCCTTAGCTGCTGAGCGTGTCAAGGGTCTAGGGCAGCCTTAGCTACTGAGTGTGTCCAGGGTGTACGGCAGCCTTAGCTGCTGAGCCTGTCCAGGGTTTAGGGCAGCCTTAGCTGCTGAGCGTGTCCAGGGTTAAGGGCAGCCATAGCTGCTGAACGTGTCCAGGGTCTAGGGCAGCCTTAGCTACTGACTGTGTCCAGGGTGTAGGGCAGCCATAGCTGCTGAGTGTGTCCAGGGTGTAGGGCAGCCATAGCTGCTGAGCGTGTCCAGGGTTTAGGACAGCCTTAGCTGCTGACTGTGTCCAGGGTGTACGGCAGCCTTAGCTACTGAGTGTGTCCAGGGTTTAGGGCGGCCTTAGCTGCTGAGGGTGTCCAGGGTTTAGGACAGCCTTAGCTGCTGACTGTGTCCAGGGTGTAGGGCAGCCTTGGCTGCTGAGCGTGTCCAGGGTTTAGGGCAGCCTTAGCTGCTGAGTGTGTCCAGGGTTTAGGGCAGCCTTAGCTGCTGAGCGTGTCCAGGGTCTAGGGCAGCCTTAGCTGCTTACTGTGTCCAGGGTGTAGGGCAGCCTTAGCTACTGAGTGTGTCTAGGGTGTATAGCAGCCATAGCTGCTGAGTGTGTCCAGGGTGTAGGGCAGCCATAGCTGCTGAGTGTGTCCAGGGTGTAGGGCAGCCATAGCTGCTGAGCGTGTCCAGGGTTTAGGACAGCCTTAGCTGCTGACTGTGACCAGGGTGTACGGCAGCCTTAGCTACTGAGTGTGTCCAGGGTTTAGGGCGGCCTTAGCTGCTGAGGGTGTCCAGGGTTTAGGACAGCCTTGGCTGCTGACTGTGACCAGGGTGTACGGCAGCCTTAGCTGCTGAGTGTGTCCAGGGTGTAGGGCAGCCTTAGCTGCTGAGTGTGTCCAGGGTGTAGGGCAGCCTTAGCTGCTGAGGGTGTCCAGGGTGTAGGGCAGCCTTAGCTGCTGAGCGTGTCCAGGGTGTAGGGCAGCCTTAGCTGCTGAGCGTGTCAAGGGTCTAGGGCAGCCTTAGCTACTGAGTGTGTCCAGGGTGTACGGCAGCCTTAGCTGCTGAGCCTGTCCAGGGTTTAGGGCAGCCTTAGCTGCTGAGCGTGTCCAGGGTCTAGGGCAGCCATAGCTGCTGAGCGTGTCCAGGGTGTAGGGCAGCCTTAGCTGCTGAGGGTGTCCAGGGTGTAGGGCAGCCTTAGCTGCTGAGGGTGTCCAGGGTCTAGGGCAGCCTTAGCTGCTGAGGGTGTCCAGGGTGTAGGGCAGCCTTAGCTGCTGAGGGTGTCCAGGGTGTAGGGCAGCCTTAGCTGCTGAGGGTGTCCAGGGTCTAGGGCAGCCTTAGCTGCTGAGGGTGTCCAGGGTGTAGGGCAGCCTTAGCTGCTGAGTGTGTCCAGGGTGTAGGGCAGCCTTAGCTGCTGAGCGTGTCAAGGGTCTAGGGCAGCCTTAGCTACTGAGTGTGTCCAGGGTGTACGGCAGCCTTAGCTGCTGAGTGTGTCCAGGGTTTAGGGCAGCCTTAGCTGCTGAGCGTGTCCAGGGTTAAGGGCAGCCATAGCTGCTGAACGTGTCCAGGGTCTAGGGCAGCCTTAGCTACTGACTGTGTCCAGGGTGTAGGGCAGCCATAGCTGCTGAGTGTGTCCAGGGTGTAGGGCAGCCATAGCTGCTGAGCGTGTCCAGGGTTTAGGACAGCCTTAGCTGCTGACTGTGTCCAGGGTGTACGGCAGCCTTAGCTACTGAGTGTGTCCAGGGTTTAGGGCGGCCTTAGCTGCTGAGCGTGTCCAGGGTTTAGGACAGCCTTAGCTGCTGACTGTGTCCAGGGTGTAGGGCAGCCTTGGCTGCTGAGCGTGTCCAGGGTTTAGGGCAGCCTTAGCTGCTGAGTGTGTCCAGGGTTTAGGGCAGCCTTAGCTGCTGAGCGTGTCCAGGGTCTAGGGCAGCCTTAGCTGCTTACTGTGTCCAGGGTGTAGGGCAGCCTTAGCTACTGAGTGTGTCTAGGGTGTATAGCAGCCATAGCTGCTGAGTGTGTCCAGGGTGTAGGGCAGCCTTAGCTGCTGAGTGTGTCCAGGGTGTAGGGCAGCCATAGCTGCTGAGCGTGTCCAGGGTTTAGGACAGCCTTAGCTGCTGACTGTGACCAGGGTGTACGGCAGCCTTAGCTACTGAGTGTGTCCAGGGTTTAGGGCGGCCTTAGCTGCTGAGGGTGTCCAGGGTTTAGGACAGCCTTGGCTGCTGAGCGTGTCCAGGGTGTAGGGCAGCCTTAGCTGCTGAGCGTGTCCAGGGTTTAGTGCAGCCTTAGCTGCTGAGTGTGTCCAGGGTGTAGGGCAGCCTTAGCTGCTGAGCGTGTCCAGGGTTTAGGGCAGCCTTAGCTGCTGAGTGTGTCCAGGGTGTAGGGCAGCCTTAGCTGCTGAGGGTGTCCAGGGTGTAGGGCAGCCTTAGCTGCTGAGTGTGTCCAGGGTGTACAGCAGCCTTAGCTACTGAGTGTGTCCAGGGTTTAGGGCGGCCTTAGCTGCTGAGGGTGTCCAGGGTTTAGGACAGCCTTAGCTGCTGACTGTGTCCAGGGTGTAGGGCAGCCTTGGCTGCTGAGCGTGTCCAGGGTGTAGGGCAGCCATAGCTGCTGAGTGTGTCCAGGGTCTAGGGCAGCCTTAGCTGCTGAGTGTGTCCAGGGTTTAGGGCAGCCTTAGCTGCTGAGCGTGTCCAGGGTTTAGTGCAGCCTTAGCTGCTGAGTGTGTCCAGGGTTTAGGGCAGCCTTAGCTGCTGAGCGTGTCCAGGGTTTAGTGCAGCCTTAGCTGCTGAGGGTGCCCAGGGTGTAGGGCAGCCTTAGCTGCTGATTGTGTCCAGGGTTTAGGGCAGCCTTAGCTACTGACTGTGTCCAGGGTTTAGGGCGGCCTTAGCTGCTGAGGGTGTCCAGGGTTTAGGACAGCCTTAGCTGCTGACTGTGTCCAGGGTGTAGGGCAGCCTTGGCTGCTGAGCGTGTCCAGGGTGTAGGGCAGCCATAGCTGCTGAGTGTGTCCAGGGTCTAGGGCAGCCTTAGCTGCTGAGTGTGTCCAGGGTTTAGGGCAGCCTTAGCTGCTGAGCGTGTCCAGGGTTTAGTGCAGCCTTAGCTGCTGAGTGTGTCCAGGGTTTAGGGCAGCCTTAGCTGCTGAGCGTGTCCAGGGTTTAGTGCAGCCTTAGCTGCTGAGGGTGCCCAGGGTGTAGGGCAGCCTTAGCTGCTGATTGTGTCCAGGGTTTAGGGCAGCCTTAGCTACTGAGTGTGTCCAGGGTTTAGGGCGGCCTTAGCTGCTGAGGGTGTCCAGGGTTTAGGACAGCCTTAGCGACTGAGTGTGTCCAGGGTTTAGGGCAGCCTTAGCTACTGAGTGTGTCCAGGGTTTAGGGCGGCCTTAGCTGCTGAGGGTGTCCAGGGTTTAGGGCAGCCTTAGTGACTGAGTGTGTCCAGGGTTTAGGGCGGCCTTAGCGGCTGAACGAGTCCAGGGTATAGGGCGGCCTTAGCGGCTGAGCCTAGTGACGCGATTTGTGTTTCCTAGATGGTTGCGGGGAGGGGGGGGGATTAGCCTGCCCCTATTCTAGATAGCAAATCCTAACCGCCCTTGCCCCTTTTAGGTTAACCTTTGCCGCCCCTGAAAAAGGCGGGGCCCCCAAAGGGTGCTGGCAAACCCTATATCTCCTTTTGTTGTCAGTTTTGAAGCAGTGGGGATGAAACTGTGGCGTGAACCAGGGGTGTGAACTAGACTTGCGTTCCTGATTTATTGCACGGTCGATTTAGTTGCATGGTCGATGAGGGATGAGGTGATGTGATTGGAAGGCATGCGAGGCCAGTTGTTGCAATTACACATGCCCTGGTTCAACAAAAGCGATCGCGCTGTTGGGTAATAAGAAGGATAGCCAACATGTTTTCAGGAAAGCCAATATGTCTTAGGGAAGCCAATATGTCTTCAGGGAAGCCAATATGTTTTCAGGATAGCCAATATGTCTTAGGGAAGCCAATCTGTTTTCAGGATAGCCAATATGTCTTCAGGGAAGCCAATATGTTTTCAGGATAGCCAATATGTCTTCAGGGAAGCCAATGTGTTTTCAGGATAGCCAATATGTCTTCAGGGAAGCCAATATGTCTTCAGGATAGCCAATATGTTTTCAGGAAAGCCAATATGTTTTCAGGGAAGCCAATATGTCTTCAGGGAAGCCAATATGTTTTCAGGAAAGCCAATATGTTTTCAGGGAAGCCAATATGTTTTCAGGGAAGCCAATATGTTTTCAGGGAAGCAAATATGTTTTCAGGAAAGCCAATATGTTTTCAGGGAAGCCAATATGTCTTCAGGGAAGCCAATATGTCTTCAGGAAAGCCAATATGTCTTCAGGAAAGCCAATATGTCTTAAGGAAAGCCAATATGTCTTCAGGGAAGCCAGTATGTCTTCAGGAAAGCCAATATGTCTTCAGGAAAGCCAATATGTCTTCAGGAAAGCCAATATGTTTTCAGGAAAGCCAATATGTTTTCAGGGAAGCCAATATGTTTTCGGGAAAGCCAATATCTTTTCGGGAAAGCCAATATGTTTTCAGGAAAGCCAATATGTTTTCGGGAAGGTCAATATGTTTTCAGGAAACGTGCCTTAGTTGAGCTAGGGCGTTTGGGCTGCCTGGTGGTATGAGTGCAAGCCGGTTGACCGTTGTTTGTGGCCGGCCATGCTGCTTTGTCTCCTCTGCACACCGTCAGTTTGTATCCCTCATGCCGCCGCGGCAGGTCAAGGACCTGTCCTCCACTGGGTCGGACCAGTCCTCAAAACATAGTGTTTCAATGACCAGGATGGAGCCTTCAGGCTGAGGGTTGATTAAAAAAACGGCGATTCTAGGGTTGACTGGAAAATCTGTGACGAGGATGGAGCCCTTAGACTAGAGGGATGACTGAAAAATCAGCGAAGTTTCTTTCATTTATGAAAGTGATAGTCCTTAATAGGCAAAGCCATGACATCTGAGATGTGAGGACTTTTTGACCCCTAGCCAGGTAGCCTACCCGGTAGCTTCCTCATTACGTGCCTCATGGCGTGCTTTTGTCCCTTCGCCTCAATCTCTATATCTCTCCTCTCTTTCCTCAATCTCTGTATCTCTTCTCCCTCTGCAGTGCCCGATCTGCCGTGCTAACATTGAGGACATCTACCTCATGTCCTGATGTGGACGGGGGGCGAGGCGGCGCAATGCCAAGGCTGTACAGGGCATGTGGACGGGGGGCGAGGCGAGGCGGCGCGATGCCAAGGCTGCACATGGCATGCGGATGGAGAGGGTGTTGCCTTAAGAGCTTTCGGCGATGCGATTAGCTCAACAACTGTACGAGGCTTAAGGACAGGAGGTATAGAAAGAATGAAAGATATACACCCTTTGGCGTGGATGAAGGAAGGCACCCGTCCGGCCGTAGCACTGGGTAACCTACCATCTAGCTGGTCTACCTTATCTGATGTGCTCGCGAGGAGGCATGATGCTTTTGCTGTAAAGGCTGTCTGTGTCCGCTGATGTGGGCTTGAGGATGGAATAGATTTGGTGCTTTAGCGGCGGAGCCTTGCGACTTCCTAGGCGCGATGCTAAATTGCTGACAGACCTGTCTATACTTTTTGAAGAGGTATAGACAGGAGGTATGACGTTATTGACTTTTTGGAGAGGGGCCTGAGGATTGAGAAGACACGCTGTTTTCCTGGTGGTCCATCGAGTCTTTTCCGCAAGATTCCTTCTGCGAGATTTCTTCCACAGAGGATGTATTTGTCTTATGAGGATCATGACTTGAGGTGGAATGCTTTTTCTGGCGAGGTATTAAGGAATAATCTATTAATGACGGAACACCTCTTGAGGATTAATCTGTTAATGACGGAACACCTCTCGAGGATTAATATGTTAATGACGAAACACCTCTTGAGGATTCATCTGTTAATGACGAAACACGTCTTGAGGATTAATCTGTTGATGACGAAACACCTCTCGTTGATAAATCTGTAAATGACGAAACACCTCTCGAGGATTAATCTGTTAATGACGAAACACCTCTTGAGGATTCATCTGTTAATGACGAAACCCGTCTTGAGGATTAATCTGTTAATGACGAAACACCTCTCGAGGATTAATCTGTTAATGACAAAATACGTCTTGCGGATTAATCTGTAAATGACGAAACACCTCTTGAGGATTAATCTGTTGATGACGAAACACCTCTCGAGGATTAATCCGTCTTATTTAAACGGGGTATGAATAGGCGGGATGCTATATCTGGCAGTGCTTTGACGACATCTTCGTCCGATAAACAGGGCATGAGGAGGCGCGATGCTTCGATAGTGAGGCTTTCATGACGTCTACATCGAGGATTAACGCATGGCACTGGCATCTCACTGTCGCTTGCTGATGTGCCCCTGAATCATCTTAGTCTTCTGCTTCTTGTAGGGCACCTTGCCCCCCCTCCCGACTCCTCAGCGCTCGTGGCATATCTGGACACCTGCCCATCTCACATGGGACTATGGGAGGATGGCATGGCTGCACCATGGCCCAGGCTGTGTGCATGATAGATGGATTTGAGCCTAATCATTCCCTCAGCCCCGCGTGGCCGAGCGTTCAGCAGGGCCCAGCAAGTATGCACCGTTCTAATCTTGCCCACCTCTGTCAGCTGCGGACCAGGGTGGACTGACGCCATGTGATCTAGGAAATTACGGACGTTACACCTCTATGTCGCGGCATAGGGGTGCACCCTAAGGAATGGGTGCACCAAGCAAAAAGAATACAAGACATTTCAAGATGGGGAGCAATGTATAAACAAGTACTAATACACTCTTACAGAGCTTATAGTAAGAGCTTAGTGATTCGCTGCTGTAACTCCACGAACGCAGCTCGTTTACATGTGATAGCTCTAGCTACTCACCTGGACTTCTTGGATACTGTTGACAAGCTTCCGTTAAGCCTCGACTCCTGAGGTTCTTCTAGACTTCTTGGGACGATCTTAGGCGAATGTTGCCGTTGATCTGCTGTGATGAGTCGATTGCTTGGCGACTTCTGATGATTGAAGATATCTCTGATTGCCCAGATGGTCGACTTGGAGCCACAGGAAAGGCTTTGATGGTTTGGTGGTGGTAATATCCAGCTGTAGGGCTGGAGATATGCCTTGTTAAGAGGCAGGAATAACTCCAATTGCTGCAGATAGTCGACTGTTGGCCTAGATGCTCTGCCAGCTTCCTATTAGGAGACTTGTTGATGCTTATAGGGTCGCTGTTGGCCTAGCTGCTCTGCCAGTTTCCCCTTAGGAAGACTTGGTGACGATTTACTTGCAAAGACAATATTCAAGATTGAAAGCTCGGAAACGTGAAGGGCTATCAAAGGCTGTGAAATCGCAGTAAAAAAGAAAAAGGAAAGGACCCAGTTCGGGATCCTCTAAGACGGCAAACACACTTGTTCATGTTCACACATAACTTCCAACCGAAAAGCGGTTGGCGCGGTTAAACGCACGGTGCTGTCATACGTCGTGACATCTGGGCCCTGCTGTGATCTAGGAAGGTACGGAATTTACACCTCTGGGCCCTGATGCGATAAAGGAAGTTACGGACGTTACACGTATGTGCCTGCTGTGATCTAGGAAGTTACGGGCATTACACCTCTGGGCCCTGTTGTGATCTAGGATGTTACGGACGCTACACACCTGGCCCCTGGTAATTTCTATGACACTGATTGGTGGCTGTGTGTGTCGGCTAGCTAGCTTAAGCTCATGCCTTGAGGGCGATGAATATTCAGTTTTCCTCCCTCTTGTCTAATGCTTGGGGTCATTGAACTGCAATACCTATTAAAAAATGGTAGATTGTGTCCAAGCTCATATTGGGCCGGAGCCAAATCTGGAAGCTACATGTCTACATCCCTGCCTTGTTAACCATGTTCTGCCACCCAGCCAATTCCATCTCCGGGGTGACCATGTGATCTGCATGGCAACGAAGGTAGTGCGCATTTGCATTTGAGCATCCTCCTTCCCGATGGGCAGTGCCACCCATATGCACAGCAACACTCGCATTAAATGTCCTGCGGATTGGTTCAGTTCCCCACCCACAGGCACAGCGCCGCCCACCCACATCATTTATTGTGCACAGCGCCCGCTCGTATTACCATGGTATAGTGCCCACCCGCATGCACGGCACCTACCTATATGGAATATGCCCTGCCAGTGGGTGCAGCGCTTCACCAGCATACCGCCCGTATGACATGTACCCTACCAGTGGGTGCAGCGCAACTGCCTGAATTTCCTGTGCCCTACCGGTGCGTGAAGCGCAACTGCCTGCATGTCCTGTGCCCTACCAGTGGGTACAGCACAACTGCCTGCATTTCCTGTGCCCTACCGGTGGGTGCAGCGCAACCGCCTGCATTTCCTGTGCCCTACTGGTGGGTGCTGTGCAACCGCCTGCATTTCCTGTGCCCTTCGGTGGGTGTAGCGCAACCGCATGCATTTCCTGTACCATACCACTGGGTGCAGCGCAACTGCCTGCATTTCCTGTGCCCTACCGGTGGGTGCAGCGCAACCGCCTGCATTTCCTGTGCCCCACTGGTGGGTGCAGCGCAACCGCCTGCATTTCCTGTGCCCCACCGGTGGGTGATGCGCAACCGCCTGCATTTCCTGTGCACTACCGGTGGGTGCAGCGCAACTGCCTGCATTTCCTGTGCCCTGCTGGTGGGTGTAGCGCAACTGCCTGCATTTCCTGTGCCCTACCGATGGGTGCAGCGCAACCGTCTGCATTTACTATTCGCTACCGGTGGGTGTAGCGCAACCGCCTGCATTTCCTGTGCCCTACCAGTGTGTGCAGCGCAACTGCCTGCATTTATGTGCCCTACTAGTGGTTGCTGCGCATCCGCCTGCATTTCCTGTGCCCCACCAGTGGGTGCAGCGCAACTGCCTGCATTTCTGGTCCCTACTGGTGGGTACAACGCAACTGCCTGCATTTCCTGTGCCCTAACGGTGGGTGCAGTGCAACCGCCTGCATTTCCTGTGCCCCACCGGTGGGTGCAGCGCAACCGCCTGCATTTCGTGTGCCCTACTGGTGGGTGTAGCGCAACCGCCTGCATTTCCTGTGCCCTCCGGTGGGTGTAGCGCAACTGCCTGCATTTCCTGTGCCATACCAGTGGGTGCAGCGCAACCGCCTGTATTTCCTGAGCCCTACCGGTTGGTGCAGCGCAACCGCCTGCATTTCCTGTGCCCTACCGGTTGGTGCAGCGCAACCGCCTGCATTTCCAGTGCCCCACTGGTGGGTGTAGCGCAACCGCCTGCACTTCCTGTGCCCTACCGGTGGGTGCAGCGCAACCGCCTGCATTTCCTATTCACTACCGGTGGGTGTAGCGCAACCGCCTGCATTTCCTGTGCCCTACCAGTGGGTGCAGCGCAACCGCCCGTATGGATTGTGTCCTACCGGTGGGTGCAGCGCAACCGTTTGTATGGACCGTCACTGGTGGGTGCAGTGCAACCGCCTGTATCGACCCTGCCCTACCGCCGGGTGCAGCGCAACCATCTGTATCGACTTTGCCCTACTGGTTTGGTGCAGCGTTACTATCCATATGGACTGTGCCCTACCGGTGGGTGCAGTGCTACCGTCCGTATGGACTGTGCCTAACTGAAGGTTATAGCGCTCCAATCATATCAACTGCAACCTACCGGTGGGTTATCAATTTACTCAAGAGATGTTTGGGTTGAACATCCAAGAACTCAGCGGCATGGTGCACACTAGCTAGGTCCAGTGGGAAGCAAGCCTACTGTGGGCACATGAAGTGAAGGAATAGAGAGGGAGCACTGACTGCCCGTAGTACGTTGCGGTGAAGCGGTCTGCCTACGTGTTCGTAATTTGCTCAGGTTCATGGGGCTGAAAAGTCAAGGACACTGCAGCATGGTGCCCACTAGCTAGGGCCAGTGGGCAATAGGTCTAGACAGTTGTGAAAGGATAGAGAGGGAGCGCTGACAACGCTCACCTTTCCTAAAGCAATCTTAAATGTCGGGCGGATGAGCTTCACATGATTTACTTCCCGATCTACACAGACCTTCGATTTCAATTTAACCTCACTTTCCATAATGACCTAGAGGATGAGGATGAGGCCATGAAACGGTACGCGAATGGAAGATGGGGCAACTAAATGCAGAGGTTTCTGCATCTATGTTATGGAAGAAATTTGGTTATCTTATCTTTCAGTGGATGAAAAGAGAGAATCATCTCAAAACTTTGCCAAATCCCCCGTCTCCCCCCTAATTATCTAGGTGGTTCTCAACCGAACTCTATTGCACCCACGTCAAGTTTTATGACGGGGCTTATCTTCTGCACAATGGGGTTCATTCCCACGCCACTGTCGTGGTTGTGAGCTAGTTGCTTGCCCAAGCGGGTCACTGGTTTTCGCTTTATGTCCTAGTGTATCAAGTGCATGTACCGGTTTTCGGGCACAGGTCCCATGCATCAAATGTGATGCTCTGATGGATTGTAAAAACTTCACAAAAAACTTCACAGACCGGTCAGATGCAAGAACGGTGCTTAAATATACTAGTTTAACATAAATAGAGCGGTCAGGCGCCAGTGCGGTACTGCGGTGATTAAAAATACTAGCACTTGTACGTAAGCTAGAAAGCGGTCAGGCCAAAGAGCAGTGCTCAGAAAACACACCAGTCCAGAGCAACGGAGAATTTAGGTGCAATGTAGCGGTCAGGGGCAAGAGTGGAAGCGCCCGAGAGCAGCGCACGAGTCAGTAGATACAAAAGATTGTATCATTGTACAATTAATCCTGGTATGATTAAAAATCAGTGAAGGGGCACTGCTGTCAATCAGAGACTCACTCAAACACAAGGTCCCCATCATTGACAGTACCAACCTCGATTTCCAGCCCCTCTCGCAAGGCTCTAGCATGGCCCATACCGGTATCCATGGGTTGATCAGGAACCTGGAGGCCTCTTCCTTAAAAGAGTCGGGCACCGCGTAGAGCATGCGGTGGATAGGCGTTTAGAAGTCAATGATATCGTACCAAGCCGCTCCAGTCGGCCGCCTCTTTGCCCATTCAAAGCTGATGCATCCCTTGCTCTCCAGAAAGCTCATGCCAGCCTTGAGTTGCGTCAGTGTACCACCGGATGAAAACTAGATGTTCACCTCAAGCTCGGGGAACCAAGTTACTCCCTGCCCAGATTATGGGTCGAAAGCACGGGCAGGGGACAGGAAGAGGGACAGAGGACAGGTGCATGACAGATTGACAGGGGACAGGGACATGGACAGGGGACATGAGCAGGGACAGAGGGCATGGGCAGGGATAGGGGCATGGACAAGAGCAGGGGACAGGGGACAGGAGCATGGGACAGAAGCAAGGGACAGAAGCAGAGGACAGAAGCAGGGGCAGGGGACAGGAGCAGGGGACAGGAGCAGGGATAGGAGCAGGGACAGGGGACAGAAGCTGGGACAGGGGACAGAAGCTGGGACAGGGGACAGGAGCAGAGACAGGGGGCAGGAGCTGGGACAGGGTGCAGTAGCAGGGACAGGGGGCAGGAGCATGGAAAGGGGGCAGGAGCAGGGACATGGGACAGGAGCAGAGACAAGGGGCAGGAGCATGGACAGGGACATGAGCAGGGACAGGGGGCATGAGCAGGGACATGGGGCATGAGCAGGGACAGGGGATAGGAGCAGGGACAGAGGGCAGGAGCAGGGACAGGGGGCAGGAGCAGGGACAGGGGAAATGAGCAGGGACAGGGGACAGGAGCAGGGACAGGGGGCAGGAGCAAGGACAGGGGACAGGAGCAGGGACAGGGGACAGGAGCAGGGACAGGGGGGAGGAGCTGGGACTGAAGGCAGGAGCTGGGACAAGGGGCAGGAGCTGGGACAGGGGGAAGGAGCTACGACCGGTATCATGCAACCAGGATAATGCACGTTCATGGTTGCGCATTCGGCCAGTAGCTGTACTGCAGTACTGGTACTGCGCCCCCATGATGGGGAGCATAAACAAGACCGGCCCATACTGCTTGTTGGTCGCCTTAGTAGCACGCACCTAAGCGCGGACCAGTGTAGCAGCGGCCGCTCACTGCTACCTGTTTCATGCAGCCAATATAATGCACGCTCATGGATGCGCATGTGGCCAACACTTGAACCGTTGCGGCATTTTTTTGACAGAGAGCAGGACAAGACTGGCCAAAGGACGGTCGCCTAAGCAACACACACCTAAGCGCGGACCCGGATGGCAGGGGCCGCTCACTGCTACCAGTTACATGCAGCCTGTTTATTGCATGTTTATGGTTGCGCACGTGGACAACAGCTGGACCGGTCATGCACCTTCCTTTTAGGGGGGGAAACAATACCAGCCTACTCTCAGTTGCCCATGCAGGCAGATAAGCGCAGGTGTAGGGAGAAGCAGCCGCTCACTGTCACCGGTTTCATGCAGCCAATATAATACAAGCTCATGGTTGTGCATGTGAGCAACAGCTGTACAATCATTGCACCCCCTTGATAGAGGGGAAAACAAGAGAGGCCTGCGGTCGGTTGTTCAAGCGGCTACCTGTGCTCAGGGTAGCAGCGGGCGTTCACTGCTACTAGTATTATGCGGTCCACGGCTGGTCACCTAACAAGCAGCACGCACCTCAGCGAGCAACTGGGTAGCAGCAGCGGTGCGCAAGCTAGCCAACCGCCCCATGCTAGTGCGCAAGCTGGCCATGAAACACATGCTGGTGGGCCAGCTGGCCATCAGCTCCATGCTCGTTTGCCAGCTGGTCAACAGCTCCATGCTGGTGTGCAAGTTGTCCCTCAGCTCCACGCACGCCGGTGCGCAAGCTGACCACCAACTTATTGCTGATAGCTGGTGTGCAATATGGCCAGAAGCTTCACGCTAGTGCGCAAGCTAGCCAGATGTTGCAGGCTGTTCATCAAGCTGGCTAGCATCTATAATTTTATATGTTGGCATGGAAGCTCACCACTCACCAACAGCTCCATGATGCTGGTATGCATGCTCCCTGTAGCTGCCCTGTTGGCATGCAGGCCAGCAGCTCCAGATTCGGAATGGCTGATGGCTACTAGTAGACCACTCAGTAAAGGTGAAAGAATCAAGCAGTAGACAAGCCGCATGCCAAGCAGGAAGAGTACACGAAGTTTTAGGAGAATGCAGTCGGCCCAACAACAGCCCAGGTGTACAAGAAACTCTCGTTGTCAGCTGAGAAAAGGCAAGCAGGGACAGGAAAGGCAAACGACTAGCTAGTACCACCGGGCACCCTGGCTAGTCCTCAGCTATCAGTAGTACTACCGGTACTTAAAACACAAGTACATACGTGTTCATACCCTGTCTGGTCGTTGTGGTAACATCTCGATGATCGATATTGCCTACGGGCGCGTCAGCTCTCACATATCATCGACAACGACCTACTGATCATGAAAGACAACATGGCACAATTCACGCAATCCCCTGAAATAGTCCAAGCCCTCAAAAAGCTGAATCCCCTCAACCCAACACACGCATGGCAAGTCCCATGTGCATTCCTCCAACCACTGTTCAAACTCGGAATCGAACTACTCACAGAGCTTATCGAGCCAGGAGGCACACATGTGATCAGCGGACGCAGCCTCAAACTCCTCTATGGCAGACATGTGAAAGCCAAGCACATTGCAGCACTCAACCGCCTCTCATCTCTCCTACATGAGGGCCCAGGACACGACAACGACGTACTCGCCCTGCTAAGAAAGAGAAACAATTCTCTAATTCTGGACAAGCCACTACGGAAAATCCATCCAGAAAATATGCACATCACTGCCCTAGCAACACACTCCCAACCCAGGATAATACCATTCCCAGCCGTCAAGCACCCCGACCAAAGACTGATAACTGAGTTCCTTGCGAGGCAAACAGCCCTCAAAGAAACAGGGCAGCAACCAACACCCAACCAGACAGCAATTGCAACTACAGAAGCCGTCAACGCCGAAAAATACGCACAAAAAGCAAGCCAACGCATAAAGACCCCACACTCCACAGAGACAAGGCCAGAAAAAGACAGCGGGAACATGCCTCGCCTCGCAAGAGCCTGCTCCGAAAATACACCCAAGCGCCAACCGTTGCTCACACACACGCCACGGGTACATGCAAGTGCCAAAATCACGCGTACAAACAGGAGCAGGCAGATCTCATCTTTAATAATGCACCTCGCCGACGTACGGATGGTGACAGGGCTGCCACTGTAGTCCAACACATGTACGGGCACACCCACCAGGTGGCAGGCATAACTGGATGGCGCATGGTCACTAAGAAGAATAGGAAAGATGATATTAAAAAAGAAATAATCACTCAAATCCAGTATCAGGTAGCTTGGCTTCCAAGCATAATAGAAGAATGGGCTCTCCACTACCACCAACTTGCGGGGTACACAACTGCAAGCACCACCGTACGTTCAAGAAAGGACCTCACCCACGGGCTTGACCTACCCCCACACGAATGGGCTTTGATTGCGGCATGTGAAGTGTGCTGGAGCCCCAACAGTCTTGAATATGACTCTGAATCCAACTGCCAAGATGACGTCATAGTTTGCGACGAATGCAACAAATACTACCACGTGCAATGCATAGGTCAAACCAGGGGCTGGAGGCCAGACTCAGAATCCTGGCACTGTCCAGCATGTACTGCTAACTCAAGCCACGACACAGATCTCACTGATACCCTAGTGGAGGTCCACTGGAACCCCAGCTGGGAACCCGAAGACACACTAAGTGCCAATAAAAACATAGCTGAGCTCTTACGGCAATGGAAAAAAGAGAACCAAGACCAGCCCCCATCAAGACTATGCACGGCTGCTCTGGATGCTCACATGCCAAACCTTGCGAGGCAAGGATTTCATGATACACAAGCAGACCCATGGATTACTTCAATGGGAGACCCCGTCAGAGGTCTAGTGAGTTTTGAAATGGAACCCATTAACCCGCAGCTTGACATCCACCCGACGGGAGAATGCAAAATAGAGATAAGGAAGATAGAGGTATGGGACAAGGAAAGCGTAACGCAGACGCGTGAGACCGACATGGCATGTGTCTATAAAGGCAATGGCAAATGCGTAGGCACGATCACCCTAGACAGACTGATAACCCTTAGACAGTTATATGACAAAGCAGAGCGCATGGATATGCATAAAAACATGACCCCTCCTCCCTCCTCATTTGAGGAGGAGATAATAGACTTGATCATTAGATACAAGCAAGGGACAAAGGCCCAGACCAAACAACAACATGACCAATGGAGCATACCGGACCCCCTCCGCTCAGTGATAGACTCATATTTTAATACAGACAAGGAAAGATTTGCAAGTCCACTAAATGTAAGAGGCCATAAAACCAGGTACTGGAGCATGCACCAAAGAGACCAAGCCTTCGGGGCACAAATTGATGCATACAAACACAAGTGGACCGGTTACTCACATGCATTCCCCGACCACAACGATCCATCACTAGACAAAGCTGTACGCTGGGCCCTCTGGTCTGCCCACCATGCAGATTCCCCAACAGCCACCGTCATGTTCCTGCCGAGGACATTGCGGTCACCAGGAAAACCAGCATTTCAGAAATGGCTTGACAAATATCCGCAATACTGCACGCACATTGCCAGCACCTCTGGCTCACCCTTCCCCCTATCACAAGACGAGCAATGGACGCAAGGAGCAACACCCCAGCCTAAAGGGAAGTGCTGCATGGACATCATCCTTGTTTGGAACTCCTCGGCCAGATCCCCAAATCCAAAGTGTGCCACAACATGGGATCCCTACATGGCACAACGACTGTCAGAGGACCTGAAGATAGCGCTTGAAGCCTCACATACCTCAGACAAGGCGGCAAAACATCAACCCCGACTAACAAGCCACAGAGAAAACAACACCATCCCTCAGGACCTCGGAACATGCTGGGCCCATGCAAGAGCTGACCCAACCGAGCAAGCAGACGGGACCCATTTTAAAGCACCCCGCTCCTTCCTCGAAATGCCCTCGGATGAGATCCTCCCACACTGGGCAGAAGCAGTCATGACAACACAGGGCATCTCTCGCGACTTCGGCTGTGATAACAGCCAACTGAGGCACGACTGGAGGAAGATTGCCTACACAGACGGCAGCTGCATCGACGTCACCCTCCCCATAGGAAAAATTCAGAAGACTGGCGCCGGCCTCTTTATACCTGATGCGGCAGAAGGCCAGAGAAACTTCACGATCGACCCAGCAGGAAAAGGACCAACGAACACGATCACAAGGGCCGAGCTCGCAGGGATTTCTGGAGCCTTGGAAAAGCAGCAGCATAAAATTGCGGTCGACAGCGCCACAGCATTATACCAAGTCCGAACGGCTATCAGATTCCCGGATAGGCTGCTCTATCACAAACATAGGGACATGCTTGAAGACATCGCGAAGAAGTTACGCGAACTGACGCGTGAAAATGTGCCGGTTGAGTTCTATAAAGTAAAGGCGCATAATGGGGATATCGGCAACGAAACAGTGGACGCAGTCGCAAAGAAAGCAGCAACGCTCGAAGGAAAGTGTGACATGACGGTGAATGTTTCCCCCGAACCCTCGTACCAAAACAGTTACTGGCTGTTCAGCAGGCCCAGCAAGTCTATCGAGGACACCACTGATACAATGCCCCAGAGCCTTGAAAACCTAAGGGGGGCACTCCACACTCACATGCATGAGAGACGCAGACTGGGGCAGTCCGACACGACTGGCGTGTACTTCCAGGGCTGGCAAAAGATAAAGGCCAAAGCTGGTGGTGCAATCAGCAACAGCTTCATGTATCATCCTGCCATCACTCAATCCGAACGGAAGAACACGCTGAAGTGGAGGCATGGCTGTCTATGGAATAACAAGCTGGCGCACGGGTACGGCAAAAGCAACACAGACAAATGCCCGCTGTGTGGACATCCGGACAGTGCTGGACATATCACCGGGGGATGCCAACACCCGGAAATGGGGAAAATGTACACTGAACGGCACCACCACACTGGACGGATATTGCTAAGGGCCATTTCGAAGGGCAGCATGGGGGGAGACCTCGTCATGGCCGACCTTGGATCAGCACACAAATGTGAAAAGGCAGGCGCACCTGTAATGTCGTGCAACAGGGTCCCGAAAGACATGTTACTAGGGCTCAATACGGAGCCTGGGGAGAAAAAGAAGCTGCAACCCGACATCATGCTTGTCCAACACAAAGCTAACAAAGCAGACACCACCATTTATGTCATTGAGTTCAAATACTCCAGAGATACCCTGCCAGAAACCCAGCTTGTAGCTTGCAAAAACCAGCATGCCCTCCTCATTCCTCAGCATGCTCGGTATCTCCAAACACGACATCTCCTCCGTCCTCAGCCGTCTCACGAAGCATACCATACGCTGCCATATACACATCCTTCGTCAGCGTCGCCATCTGGAAAACTCCCCTGCCCATTATTGTCCGGTACCCCTTGACGATCCTCCTTAACCACAAAGTTTTTTGTCTCCCGGTGTACGGCATTTCAAATCCCGTATTCCTCAAGCCACGCTCAGGCGTTTTCTTTCTTTCTTTCATTGAGAAACTCATGCAAAGTGGATATAGGCAATGCAATATCAAGCTTGTCCCCGTCTTAATCGGGACGTCAGGCACAGTCTATCTCGAGCACACCCTTCAGAGCATGCAACAGTTGGGGTTGTCCACCTACCATGCGAAAAAATGTGCACAGAAAATGCATGTGCAAGCTATTAAATACCTACATAGCATCGTGCAGACCAGGCGAAGAATTGAATACTGCCCCACTGGACCTGCTCAAATCGGTGGGAAAATTAATCAAAACCGCAAGCCGCCGTAACTTATTATGATGTGTCTTATTTTTCTCACGGTAACGGCGCGGATGTGGCTTCGGCCCAGGCTGCGCTGTTTCCTTAACTCTCACGCCCCCCACGGGGCGTAGTTTTCTTTCTTTCTTTGATCGAATTCCTTCAACAGGGAACTCATAGAAGACATGCTTATTAGTATTGCCAGGGTGTGTCTGCATCAGGCGGACAAAGAAGTGCAGTTAACGGTACTCATATGCAACAGACTGAAGGACGGGCAAGGGAACATATTTCTGCAACTGTAGCCGGACGGACGAGCAAGCGGACTCGGTCCCGCAGCGGATATCTTTCAAGCAGGCAAGCGTGCCGGAATGCGTGCGCAATTCTACAGCAAACACTGACGCCAGCGGGACGACGGCACGGATGCTGGGGCGACAATGCAGGGGGTGGGGACACGCTTGATTCAATCACGCAAAATCGCCAGTTCAAACGACCCGTTTCCCCCATCTTGATTCAAACGACCCATTCAAGCGTCGGAAACTTACCGACGTAACCGTGGCCATACCTATGTTATGGTAGCTGTAGAAAGCTACTTTAAATGGGTTGAGGTATTTCCCATGACTGCTAAATCATCTAAAGAAGTAGCTTACCATTTCCTGCACGGCATATTGGCTCGATTTGGGGCATGCGCTGAAGTAGTCACAGACGGTGGTGGGGAGTTTCAAGGTGAAATGGACTCACTGCTTGTTCGTGCCATGATTGATCATAGAGTTACCAGTGCTTTCCATCACCAAGCCAATGGGCAAGCGGAGAGGCTGGTGAAGACAGTAAAAACTGCATTATCAAGGCATTTGCATGTTTCAAGAGAACCTCGAGAATGGGACATGTATGTGCCCTGGATAGCACTCGGGTACCGAGTCACTAAGCATGCCAGCACCTTGATGAGTCCCTAGCAGCTGCTGTTTTCCTGTGAACCAGTCATCCCTCCCGCTATCATGGAAAGGTTGAATGGGGATCAGACAGTGGATTACCTGGATGTGGATGCTGCTGCTGAACTTGTACTGTCCCGTTCTGAATTGCTAGCCAAGAACTGCGTGATGGTCGGCCAGAATCTTCTGGTTGCTCAACAGCGAGATACCCTGCGTTACGCAAGGCTTCGTAGTGGAGGTTACCTCCCATCAATAGCTAAGTATACTGAGGGGCAGTTTGTGTATGTGCGGGATGAGAACCGGCTGCACTCCACTGCAAGACCTTACGTGCTTCGGGTGTTTGATGTACGGCCAAGTGGAGTCATTATCCTGGTTGGTCGCAATGGGGTGACTGTGGCTGAGAACGCTATTAACTGCGCACCATGTCATCTGCCCATAGAGGGACTCTTACCCCCATCCAAAAGATGGCAAAAGCCAGCACCAGACTTCCCTTGCCAGAGATGTCTGCTGCCTGATAATGCTAAGAAAATGATTCTGTGTGGTAGTTGTGGTCGAGGCACTCACACGTATTGTTTGGTACCACGGCTTACTACTGTCCCTGCTGGTTACTGGATTTGTGAGCAATGCAGGACTGCAGGGGCTGACGCTACTGGTGCTGCAAGACGTGATGTTGCGGCGGAACTGAAGGAACCAGCGGCCGCCGTGACAGGTTACCAGCTGCGGCCTGCTAAGCAAAAGAAGGCAGGAAGGGTGATGGGAGCCGCCAGTGGCGGTGGCCTTGTTGAGGGTGAAGAAGAAGGACACGCTGACTGAAGACAAGGAAGAGGACGCAGATTGTCTTGCCGGGACCGCCGCAGGCGGTGCCGGAAGCAATGCGGTTGAGCTTGCCGGGACCATCGCAGTTGTCAGCAAGGAGGAAATCGCTGAGGAGGTACAAACTGATGATCAGCGCCCTACCCGTGCATCCGTGAGGATCCGCGTCCCCAACAAGAGGTTCGAAAGCCATGTCACTCATCCTTGGGTGCCCCCAGATTTCATCAACTGGGGTGTTCGCGAAGATACGGTGGATGCTCTGAAGTCTTTAATGCCTGGAGTGTGGCGAGAGCGCGATGAGGCCGCAGTCTACTTGGGCAACAGGGTGCCGGGAGGATGGTCGTACCAACTCTACCCTCCTTCACCTCTCACCATTGAAGACAGCGACTGCAACACCCTGCTGGACTGCCTTGACCTATCCCTGTCCCCCAGCATTCTTTTGCTGTTCAAGGATAATGGGCAAGCCACCGGGCTTTTGCAAAACAGCCAGCTTTACCCTTACCCTCGATCCCTCCACGTTCTCACCAATTCGGGCATCGGCGTCAACGTTCATGCAGACTACTGTGCTGATCCGCTGCAACCCTCCACCTACGAGTTTCTGCTGCGACAGCATGGGCTGCACGTTCTTATCACAAACCCTCCGGCTGAATACGCTGATATCTCCTGTGCTCTTGCGGTCAAGTACGCACGTCATGTGGCCTGCTGCTTAGTCGCCCAAGATTTCCTTAAGTGTCATCCTGCAAGGTTTGAGTGGTTGTCCCTGCTCCGCAGAGAAAGGCGGCTAGTCATTTTGCAGTCTGTCAGCTTCACAGCAGGCCTGGGAGCTAACCGGTCCATTCACGGCTGTTGCAGTAATAAAGTGTGGATCCTCGTGTTTGCAACAGCGGCTATCCGGGCTAGGATGATCCCACCAATGCACACGTTCATCCGTTAATACTTCAGCGTACTGCTTTCTAGTGACAGAATATGACTGAGTTTCCTTCGTTTGATTTGACAATTGACTGTGTATCTGAGCGAAATTTTCACTGGATCTGGGGGGGGGTCTGGGACATAGGATTTGAATTTAGGAATTGAATTTTCTGGTGCTGAGAATTGTGAGCCAAAGTTGGAACTGGATGACTGTGAATATTTGACTGTGAACACTGGATTTCAAACAAAACAAAAATTGTGTGCAGTTTTCAATATCTGGGGGGGGGGAGGTTGTTGTGCATAATACGCACTTTTAGGGTTTAGGAGGTGTCTACCGTGAGGTGGCATTCTCATATGTCTGGCGCGAGCCTATAGGCATCCTCGATCAGGTATTAGTTAGGTGATCGGGAAGTTTGAGATGGTGTGGATTGGGAAACCAATTGCACTAAAGCAGGGCTGATGTAGTCTTCTGGACTTGGGGTCGATTGGGCCCTGGGGGAAGGTGAACAGTACCGATGGTGACGAGAACTGGGCTCTTCAGCTCAGGGACACAGGATACGGCCCGTATGGCCAAAAAATCCCGTAACGTAACGAATCGTAACGTAACGTATCGTTACGGTCCACTACGGTGCACCGACTGAAAATCCGCACTTCTTGAGTACCGGTATGTGTGGAATGACCGCGCTGGCTGAGATTACACACAGCGACACGACCATCGCTAGTGATAAGCCCAGCACCTCGTGCATTGCACATTTGCAGCGATGCATCACGCAAAAAATATGCTTCCACTTTACAATGGCATTGAGAGTTTGTGAGCACGCACGCACAGAGTGTAGGGAACAGACGCAAGTCATGTTCGGACTGAAAGCCCGTTCGAAATTTCGTGGATAATGCACCCGTTTAACGCTTGGGGGTCCTTCATTCGTCTCTTATGTTTACCTTCCGATGAACTAGCACTTCAGGAGCTCACGGAATTCAAGCATGCAGCTCAGCTGCTCAGCTAGTCAGATGTAACAGATCATGAGGTGAGACGTAAGACTGGAGGAACTGACTCAAGTACCGGTACTCAACTGAGAGGGGATATGCTAGTGCTTACACAGACTGGGTGAAATTATGAGTTAAATATCCATCATTGCCTGGATGCTTGTCTGCTTAAACTAGCATTCTGCATGGTCAATCTGCATGCATACATGGACACATGGTGACCCTTAGGGGTTACTTGGGGGCCATGCAAGATTGCATGGGGGCTGGCATGCAGCCATGCATGCCGGTTTGGGCCATGGCACCTTCACCTCAAATGTGGGATTGGGGGGGGGGGAGGTCGTATTGAATCCCGTATCGGGCCAAAGGCCCGTATCGTAACGTAACGTATCGTAACGTAACGTGATACCGTAACCCGTTCCCTTTGTCCCTGCTTCAGCTTGAAGAGGGTCCCTTAAAGCGACTGTGGCGAGTTACGGTAATGAGTAAAAGTCACAGCTAACGTACGCATTATATCGGAGGTTATTTTTCCTACCGGTACTTGTGCCCCATGGACTCTGGGCAGGGCCCAGGGGTGGGAAGTCTGATAACAAGACGCAGTTCTTAAAACGCTGTCGTGCTTGTTCATTACCGCCTCCAGTGTTTTTCGATATGGGGGGGAATGTCTTGTGTTCTTTTCGCTTGGTGCACCCATTCCTTAGGGTGCACCCCTGTGCCGCGACAGCTGTCACGACGTATGACATCACCGTGCGTTTGACTGCGCCAACTGCTTTTTCGGTTGGAAGTTTATGTGTGAACCTGAACAAGTGTGTTTGCCATCTTAGAGGATCCCGAACGGGGTCCTTTACTTTTTCTTTCTTACTTGATTTCACGGCTAACAATAGACTCTTAACGTTTCTAGCTATTGTTCCTGATTATCGATCTGCAAGTTAATCGTCAATCCAAGTCTTACTAAGGGGAAACTGGCAGAGCAACTAGGCCAACAGCGACTCTATAAGCATCAACAAGTCTCCTGATACGAAGCTGGCAGAGCATTTAGGCCAACAGTCGACTATCTGCAGCAATTAGAGTTATTCCTGCCTCTTAACAAGGCATATCTCCAGCTTTACAGCTGGATATTACCACCAACCCACCATCACATCTCCAATCTACATCCTTTCCTTTGGCTCCAAGTCGACCACCTGATTCATCAGAGATATCTTCAGTTACCAGAAGTCGCCAAGCAAGCGACTCACCACAACAGATCAACGGCCACAATCGCCCAAGATCGTCCCAAGAAACCCATAAGTACCTCAAGTGTCGAGGCTTTACGAGATCTTGTCAACAGTATCGAAGAAGTCCAGGTGAAGTAGCAAGAGCTATCACCTGTTATCGAGCTGATTTCACTGAGTTACAGCAGTGGATCGAGAAGCTCTTACTATAAGCTATGTAAGAGTTTATTAGTACTTGTTTAACTATGTCTTACTATGTCTTACTATGTCTAACTATGTCTTACTATGTCTTGTGTTCTTTTCGCTTGGTGCACCCATTCCTTAGGGTGCACCCCTGTGCCGCGACATCTCTCCCTCCACCAACTGACGGAGCTAGTCCACTTCCTTGACGCCCGAGAGAGCTTCCGCCTTTTAGAGGCTCTCATGCACTAGCGGGACGTATGCATGGTTTTTTACAATTGGGCCAACGCCATGCTTGGCAAGGAGGGGGGCATCTCTGCTTACTTGACATCTACTCGGCTGATTAGGCAACGCCATTGTTCCCAATGGGAGATTCCAACCTAGGCAGCCCCATCCCCTTGCTCTGTGTGTGAAACCCACTCATGGGACTAAGACAAACAAGCATAGCCGGAATCATCACGATCTTGTGCTCCTCCACGCCGACCCCCACATATGCTTCCTTACCCGGCTGTGGGCTTTCCTAGGTCTCAGTCTCTCGCTGGGGTACCGGGTTACCCACAACGTGTTCCGGCCCCAAGCTTCTATCTGTGGCTCTTTCAAGGAGGCCCCAATCAACAACGGGTACTTCAACTCTATTGTCCGTGTCTAGCTTACCCGCATGGGCAAGTTCCACGGGGACGATGCGCATAGTTTCCATCACGGGTGACTTCAAGACACAGCTGCCCACGAAGGCGACCTTGTTGAACAAGGCCGTATCAAGACTCCTTCTATCCTGGCTCGTTATCTTAACCCCCACTGGCACCTAGGGGGAGCCTGCCCCAAGCGTTGCCGGTACCTCTCTGACTATTACAGTTTGCTTCGACCAGAATTATGACTAGCGAGTTCCCTCCGAGTGTCATATCTAGCCGCTTGTAGGCCTTTGAGATCTGCCGTGAAGCCTCCCTCGCCTCATCTTGAGGGATGTTAGACTGATGGGTTTAATGGGTTACCGTTGTGATATGGGAGATCTACCTCTGACTTAAACACTATATTTCAAAGCGGGTGGGTGGGTGGAAGCTTTGAAGATATTGGACAATGCTAGCTCTGAGTTTGCCGTTCCTCTTCGAACTTTTAAACAACTGGGAGATTAAAATCGGTATCGGATTGACTTTGCTGACTTGTTCACGCACATGGGGCGAACATGTCACACTGGAGCTCCAGTACTCACACTCCCATAACGCCAGCCAGCCTGGCGTTGCCGAAATTGGCATTAATGAAATGTATTGCGAGCGTCAGAAGTACATAATGCACAAATGGGTACGGAACAGTTGTACTGGAATTAACTATGGCTAGGTGAGAGGTTTTACTTCTTCATGTTTGTCTAGACATGAATGCTCCCTCTTAAGAACACCCACAAGACTGGCCACCCGGCCAGCACCCACCACACTAGGGGGGAGGGGGGGGGCTAAGGTAGCCTCCTCCCACCTAGATGCTCCACTTGACGTAGATACGCACTGACCTTAAACTTGAGAACCTTCGGGTGCCTCAGCTTCTTGGGCCCCATGCTGCCCAGCACGGACGGGTCTTTCCTATGGGGCATGCTCACCACACTTTTGACTGGCAGCCCCACCCAGAGCTTTGTCCATGGCCAGGGCCACACCGGGGCTATGATGCCGCAGTCCCCTTGAAGCAGGGCAGTATACATTATAATGCCCTTACTTGTAGTAGCTTTTCTTGGCAGTTGCTCAGAGCGGAGAATGGGAGTCGGGGAGTCCGGAGAGCGGCAGCCTCTTGCTTGTTACAAAGGTGGACAGAGGTCCAATAGATTAATCCAATAACAATCTACCAGTGAAAAGAAGCTCAGAGTATAAGAAGACAAGGCAGACTAGGCAGGCCCTAGTCTATGACAAATAACAATTACTACTATGCATAGTAGAGTCATGGACACAGTCAGAGTGTCATGGAACTTAGTCAGCATGTCATGGTGTCATAGTGTCATGGCTACAGTCAGCTTAGTCATGGCAGTTATAGTAATCACCGAACTTCGGAAGGAGATTCGGAAAAGAGACACAAACGGAAACGGCTTCAATCCGCCTAGAGTAATAGGCGAACTAGCATAACTAATGGTTTGATATCCTAGCTACTAGCATGTATACAATAGACATGGAAACAAGAGGCATTCTAAGGCATTATAAGTGCCACTCTGTTACATTCTCCCCCCCTTTCAATCAGGCGACGCCCTCGGAGCCTTACTATGTCAGATCAGCTGAAGTCCGGCGGACATATATAGTCAGCAATTAATCCATCTACTAGCCCGTCTTGCATATCAACCCGAAGTCGTGTCTCAGTAATCCAAACATTCTCATCAGCCAGGGACAGGCCCTGGTTTTGACCTGGTTTTAGGGGGTTTTATTTTTGACAAATCTTATGGGTGTCGGCAGGGTGATAAGGTGGGACAGTTTTGTGCCCCTGGATGTGGAAGCAGAATACATCAGGTAGCATACATCCATCTCTCAGCATTTTCGAGGGCAAACAAAGGCGGGGACAAACACGGCAACTACAGCCATGACACACCGTTCGAAACACTTCAAGAGTTTGCAGGGCACACACGTCACTAGGGGGCTGCACCAATGGCTCAGCTTTTACAGATAAAGACATATTTGCATTATATTCTTCATATGCCGTCCATCGCTCATCGTCGATAGGTGGGTGTCGTATGAAATGAGACTAAACATGAGTATGACAATGCTGCACTTTCACACACACTCTTTCATTCGGCATGAGCAGAACAATTTCAGTTCAATTTGACACGCACACTCTTTCATAACATAATAGTGTTTACATGTCGCTTGAGTGTGACTGGGTGTCAATTGGCAACGGATCTCATTCATATAAACATTTCGTTTTGTTAACCACTCTAGAAGCCTTGTACTGTCAATGTCCGCCATTCACTACCGGTACGCAGTTTCATTTACATTTCAAAAGATTTAAATTTCAAAGGATTTAATTTCAAAGGATTTACATTTCAAAGGTTCAAAGATCAAAGGATTTACATTTCAGAGGATACAGATTGGCATGACGCTGGTACGTAGGGGTGAGATGTTCTGATAGTGAGATGTTCTGATAGTCAATGATAAATTACACATCTGGGCCCTGCTCAAAAAGGCTCGGCCGCGTGGGCGCCCAACTGTCCCGTTGGAAGAAAATAAAAGTAACTTAAGGTAAGAGGGAAAGGAGGAGAAGATGTTCTGATAGTGAGCAACATTATTCAGAGAAGGCTGGTACCGGTATTAGTGATGGGTCGGAGGATGAAGATAAAGCTATGTGGGCAGTGCGTTGCATGAGGCACCCTAACCAAATACATCCGTGAGCACTGCGGCAGCGGCCTTTGAGGCGGCAGTAACCCTTAACCCTAACCCTTCGCCCCAAGCTCTACAACTTGGGGTCGCCCTTGTCCCTTCTGGGATTCATTGACCCTCCACAGAACCGCTATTCCTTCAGAGGTTCACGGACCCCCCTTCAACGACCTTCCAAGGCCCCAGTGCCACCTCCTCCCCATCCCTGCCGCTCGGATCCCGCACCAGTAGCGACCGCCCCGGCAAGCCCCCTATATGCGGCGGCTGCAAGACGCCCGCAGCAACAGGTGGCGGCTCCGACCGCCCCAACATGACCGATAGGGGCGCAGGCTGCTGGGCAGTTGTGAGCATCCAGCCAGAGCCGCCGCCGCCGCCGCCTTCCTCCCCTCCGGTCTCGGCACCAGAAAGCGGTGAGGAGGGCCGCCGCTGCGTCGATTCTGGCGCGGCCTGGTTTCTTCCCAGAGCAATGAGAGCCTGCATGCTACTACCACCCATGCCACCCTCTGAGGGCCTCCCATACGAGAAGGCACAATCCCCAGCAGGCCGGGCCTCCTCTTGGACAGAATCTTGGAGGGGGGAGGATGGAGGCCCGCCCCCGAGGATAATGTCGAGGCCCAGCGGACACGCCCCGCCGCCGGCAACTCCGTTGCTTACTCGTCCTATTCTACCATCGCTCGATGCGCCCGTAGACCGAGCCGCCAGCGCGGTCGCGTCACCGGACGCTGCCCATCCTCGCGCTTGCGCCCGGCTGCCCGATCTTGTCTGATGTTCTTCAGCGATGGCCCGCATGGTGCCGGAGCAGGAGGCGCCGGGTGCTATTCTCCGGATGATCCCGACCGCGGCGGTCGCGACACCTATGTCCGGCGTGCGGGGCAGCGACGACAACAATCGCCCGCTGCCGATCGAAGCGGGCCTCGCCGAGCGCACGCGCTGCGCGGCCGGGGCGCTACCGCCCCCTGGCCGCCGGCCGCCG
Source organism: Limnomonas spitsbergensis (assembly GCA_037349105.1). Taxonomy (NCBI): domain Eukaryota; kingdom Viridiplantae; phylum Chlorophyta; class Chlorophyceae; order Chlamydomonadales; genus Limnomonas; species Limnomonas spitsbergensis. The sequence continues at coordinate 220,071 of JAYJMM010000094.1, read as the reverse complement.
CGGCCGGCGGCGGCCGGTGCTGCGGCCGCGGAGGCGTTGACCATGAGGGCCGGGTCGTGTAGCGGCGGCGGGAACGAGGGCCGGTGCGTGCGGTTGGGTGCGGTGCGGGAGAGTTTCCAGCCGGAGAAGCCGCCCGCGGTGATGCGCCAGCCAGGGGAGGTGATCGGGGCGGAGGCAGGCCGCGGGCGCGAGGGGGCTTCGGGGATATCGTCGTGGAACTGATGGGACTGCCTAGTCGGTGTGGGCGGGGCGGTCGGGCCGGGTGCCTCTCGACGGTGGTGAGCAGGCCTGGAGACACAACAACGTAAAAATAAAAAAACTTGTGTCAAAGCTTGTTAGCACCCAGAGTTTCAGTATAGAGCGAGTGGTAGCATTGGCGACCAGGAGGGCGAGTCAAACGGAAGTCGCATTGGCGATTTCAATCAAGCTACTCGCCAAAACAAGTCGGCTCGCCGACGGCGTGTGCCCAAATCCACACTTTTTCACCCTGTTAGTTCCTAGAAAAGAAAGCATACATTTGAGCACCCGGGCTGTTTTTTTGTGTGTCAGCGTCTCAAGTTTTCTAGGGTTGGGCGGCCGGCCTCACACCTTGTAAAGTCAAAAAAAAAAGATTTGAGATCAGAAACACAGGTGGCCCTGTCGAGTCCGAATCGGTTGCTGCAGCTCCTGGCCAGCAGGCCACTCGACAGAAAGAAAGAAAAGTACGCCACGCTGGGGCGTGAGGGTTAAGGAAACAGCGCGGCATGGGCCTAAGCCGCGTCCGCGCCGTTACCATCATCACAAGAGAGCCACTCGACAACCCTTGCACACTCAGAAGACGCCGGATTGGCTGACTGAGCCCGCTGGGCTTCTGTTGCGTCTGTCACCCATGCAGGTGCTTCTTGAGCGCGCCATGGCCAGAGAACAGGTCGGAGGGCATCCTTTTACCCCCCCACCCCCCTCAGCTCACCTTGCATGAACAGGGAACACCGGTTCACTTAATGCCGCTACCGGGCATCTGAAATAAACATTCCCCCCTCTACACACCTTGCATACACAGGCGATGTCGGGTTGGCTGACTGAGTCCGCCCCGTGCGTTCCCGCCACGGGTGCCCATGCGCCTGCCCCTGCGCCTGCGCTTGCGCCTGCCCCTGTTGTGCCTTGTGCTTCTGCACGAGCGTCTTGAGCGCGCCCTGTCCCGAGAACAGGTTGGAGGGCACGCGGAACCGGCCGGTGGCGTCGTCTGCAAGAGAGCTGATGTCCGCGTGAGGCGGGGGACCGGCGGTGGCATCCGGTTTCACGGTGGCGGAAGCCGCGGCGGCGGGGGTATCGGAGGAGGAGGGCGCGGAATGGGCAGTGGGATGGTGAGCGGTGGCGTCTCGTTCCACGGCTGCTGGCGTGGCGGCGGAGGCCGACGGTGCGGCGGCAGAGGCTGGCGCCGCCGCCGCCGCCGTGGCTACCGTTGCCGCTACAGCTGCTGCAGCAGCTGCTTCTCTAGCTGCTGCTTCTGCCACTGCACATCAGGAGGGCAATATTCGAATTTGAAATCAAGCCCTGCAGAAGCTCCACCCTTGCTCATATACACATAATTATAGGACATGCGTTTGAGCGTTTCTCTCTCACGTCCCAGCCTCAGCACCACTACCTTCCCCAATCTTGGCTGTCTCATACAGTGTTTATTTTAGGGTTAAGGGTTTAGGGTTTAGGGTTTAGGGTTTCGGGTTTTAGAGCTGTATGCCGCAGTGTTTATTTCAGTACGTTCCAGAGCACCTTCATGGGGCCACCGGGCGGCCATTCCTGGGGCAATGGGGACCAAACCTTGACCGGCCTACGAACGGTGGCCAGAGCGACAGGCCTTGCTGCACCAGACCCCCACTATAGGGCGTGATGTAGCTGAATTGTGGGTGAAGCACGCTAAAATCATCAGTGGTCTCATCCCCGACACCCTGCCGCTGCCTCCCTCAGGGCACTCGGTGAAGGGGCCAGGGCAGGGTTTAGGGTTTAGGGTTTAGAGCACTCGGCCAAGGGGCCAGGGCAGGGCGGTGCTCCACCTTCCCCCTTGCCAGCGATGGCGCTGAGTAGCAGCTCAAGCAAGGGTCTAATCAGTTGAGCAGTCCACCAGCATACAAAAATCCTCCCTTAGAGCACCTGACCCAGGTTCCAGGGCTCAGGTTCCAGGGTTCAGGTTATAGGTTCCAGGTTATAGGTTCCAGGTTATAGGTTACAGGTTATAGGTTCCAGGTTATAGGTTCCAGGTTATAGGTTACAGGTTATAGGTTCCAGGTTATAGGTTACAGGATTCAGGTTCCAGGACAGTGCTTTGTTGAGCCACTCACCGTCTTCCCCTACAAGTTACGACGCTGAATTAAAGCTCTAGGGTTTTAGGATTAAGGTTTCGCTCAAACACCCTGGTTATAGCTCAAGCACCCTGGTTTAGGTTTTACGGCTTGCTGTTTACGGTTCAGGGTTAGCTCCAGCACCCTGGTTTAGGGTTGACAGTTTACGGTCTAGTGTTAAGGTTTTGGGGTTAGCTCAAGCACCCTGGAATCAGCAGGGCAGTGCCACCCCACCGGCTTGCGCCCTAGTGTATATTGTAGTACGTGCCTGAGTACTTTGGGGGGGCAACCGGGCAGCCATTCCTGGGCCGATTGGGACAAAACCTTGTCCGGCCTACGGCCGGTGGCCCGAACAACAGGGCTTCCTGCACCTGACCCCCACGGCTGCAGGTCATGATGTAGCTGAATTGTAGCTGAAGTGCGCTAAAATAATCCCTCCCCTCCCTCCCCTCCCTCCCCTCCCTCCGATGAGCCTCACACCTTTCTCCTCCGCTCGCGGGGCCCCTGACCCGGGATCCAGCGACGCCGGCAGGGCAGCGGGCAGGGCGGTACTCCTCCGATGAGTGACTTTCAAGCCTGCAACCGTAACGCCGCCCGGACGATTACCGCCGGGGGGCGCGGTACCTGGTCGCGCTGAAATGCACTGCGGAAACAAAGGCAGGGGCTCGCTCTTTATTCTGGATTCTTCGGCAACAATTCAGCTACACACATTGCTTGGGGGCAGGCTGACGCCCGGACAAAGGCCACCAGGCGGGGCGCAGTCCCAGGCCGCGCAGAAGCGCGCTGCCATCACTCAGTGGGAGAGGGCCACGGTCTTCTCGTATGGTTGCTCAGCTGCAATACAGCTATAACTCAGCTACCACTCAGCTACAATATCGCTTTAAAGCAGCTTCCACTCAGCTACAATTCAGCTACAGCCGGACGCTGATTGCTTCAGAGTGCCCCAGACGACTGCCGCCAGGAGGGAGGGGGGGGCTGTCACAGCCCCGCATGACACACCAGAGCGCAACGCACACCAACGCAGAGGGCCAGTGCAACATCTACAGTTTCAGCTACAACCGAATACAACCGCAACCACAACCGCCGTTCATCTTGGGTAAAAGGTTTAAGGGGCCTTCAACTACAATTCAGGTACCGTACACGCCGCTCACTTTAAGGGTTTAAGGTTTGGTGCATACACGGTAAAGAGCCCTTCAACTGCAATTCAGAGACAGCTGACAGCTAAATCAAGGCCGCTGGCCGAGGGGGCCTGGTGCAGCAAGATGCGTGCTGATAGGGCCACCATCAGTAGGACAAGAGAATGGTCATGGTAGCTCACCTAGTGCTACGGCCGAACGGGTGGCTTCCTTAATCCACGCCTCAGGGCGTATTGTTTATTTATTTATTTATAAGAGGATGGATGGTAACGGCGCAGACGCGGCCTAGGCCCATGCCGCGCTGTTTCCTTAACCCTCACGCCCCTGCGGGCGTAGTTTTCTTTATTATTTCTTCTTCAAGAGGATGGTCCTCAATCTGTCCAGTAGTGGACCGCGGAACACACCCAAGCAGTGTTGTCCTTTTCAGATTTTAGGACTTACTTTCCAGGAGCCGGGGGTGTGAAAAAGTGTGGCTGGGAGGGAAAAGTGTGCCCGAGCTTGGGGGCCCCAAGGGGCCTGGTGGCCACGGTCACACTTCCACACTGTTTCACACAGCTGGCTCCTAGAAAATCCCCGGAATGAAAAAGCAATCACCGGTGGCGGAAGCTAGCAATCAAGCTGACCTGTGGGTTTTTTAGTGAGTGGTCTACCACTATCAGCTGCAGTTCAGGCTTTCAGCTACACAGTGGCCAGTGTTTCTTAGTGAGTGGTCTACCACTATCAGCTACAGTTCAGGCTTTCAGCTACACAGTGGCCAGTGTTTTTTAGTGAGTGGTCTACCACTATCAGCTGCAGTTCAGGCTTTCAGCTACACAGTGGCCAGTGTTTCTTAGTGAGTGGTCTACCACTATCAGCTGCAGTTCAGGCTTTCAGCTACACAGTGGCCAGTGTTTCTTAGTGAGTGGTCTACCACTATCAGCTGCAGTTCAGGCTTTCAGCTACACAGTGGCCAGTGTTTCTTTTTTCGGCTACGAGGCTTCCTGCGGGAGGCCGCCCCGCGGCCGCCACAGGCCCAACTGAGACCAAACCAGGACCAGCCTGCAACTGGTGCCCAAGGGAGTTGACTCAGCCACAACTGGGGCCTCTGGCCAGAGGCTAGACTGTAGCTGAAATGTAGCTGAGTCACGAAAAATGAAACACTGACAATGGCCCCCAGCCACAAGCTCCTGCTGCTTGGGCCGCCGGCGGGAGGCCGGTCCAGGTTTGGTGTGAATCGGACTAGGGGTGGCCGCGGGGCCGCCAAGCGAAGGTGGTCCGGTACCCACTAAAATAAACACTGAAGCTGACCAGTCGCCCGCCCAAAGTGAAATGCGGAGGTCTGCCGACCGGCCAAACACCCATGTACAAAAGAAATAAAAAGAAAGGAAGAAAGCTACGCCCTATTAGGGCGTGGACAAAAGAAACAAACCACTTTGATTTATTTCCCCCCGTAGGAGAGGCAGCCCCAAGGAGGGCGAGCATCCCCTTAGGGGGCAGCCCCGCATGAGTTAATGACATAACATCTCTGGGCCCTGCTCAAAAAGGCTCGGCCGCGTGGGCGTCCAACTATCCCGTTGGAAGAAAAAAAACTGAAGGTAAGAGGGAAAGAAGGAGAAGAACACAAAGGAAAGAAATACCCCCCCCAAAAGGCAAAGGCATGAGTGCGGGTGCGCAGGAGCCGTTCCGCGACCCTCCTCTCCTTTCGACCATACACCCAGCACCCCTTTGATAAACAAAACAAACCACTTATTTCGACCATACACCCAGCTCGCCCAGTGGACCGACAGACGAAGATGGCTACTCAAGAGTGTGGGTGCGCAGGCTGGCTTCAGCCCAGGTTGGCTTCGGCCCAGGTTATCTTCGGCCCAGGTCGGCTTCGGCCCAGGTTGGCTTCGGCCCAGGCTGGCTTTGGCCCAGGCTGGCTTCGGCCCAGGCTGGCTTCGGCCCAGGCTGGCTTCAGCCCAGGCTGGCTTCAGCCCAGGCTGGCTTCGGCCCAGGCTGGCTTCGGCCCAGGCTGGCTTCGGCCCAGGCTGGCTTCGGCCCGGGCTGGCTTCGGCCCAGGCTGGCTTCGGCCCAGGCTGGCTTCGGCCCAGGCTGGCTTCGGCCCAGGTCGGCTTCGGCCCAGGTCGGCTTCGGCCCAGGCTGGCTTCGGCCCAGGCTGGCTTCGGCCCAGGCTGGCTTCGGCCCAGGCTGGCTTCGGCCCAGGCTGGCTTCGGCCCAGGCTGGCTTCGGCCCAGGCTGGCTTCAGCCCAGGCTGGCTTCGGCCCAGGCTGGCTTCGGCCCAGGCTGGCTTCAGCCCAGGCTGGCTTCGGCCCAGGCTGGCTTCGGCCCAGGCTGGCTTCGGCCCAGGCTGGCTTCGGCCCAGGCTGGCTTCGGCCCAGGCTGGCTTCGGCCCAGGCTGGCTTCGGCCCAGGCTGGCTTCGGCCCAGGTTGGCTTCGGCCCAGGTTGGCTTCGGCCCAGGCTGGCTTCGGCCCAGGTTGGCTTCGGCCCAGGCTGGCTTCGGCCCAGGCTGGCTTCGGCCCAGGCTGGCTTCGGCCCAGGCTGGCTTCGGCCCAGGCTGGCTTCGGCCCAGGCTGGCTTCGGCCCAGGCTGGCTTCGGCCCAGGCTGGCTTCGGCCCAGGCTGGCTTCGGCCCAGGCTGGCTTCGGCCCAGGCTGGCTTCGGCCCAGGCTGGCTTCGGCCCAGGCTGGCTTCGGCCCAGGCTGGCTTCGGCCCAGGCTGGCTTCGGCCCAGGCTGGCTTCGGCCCAGGCTGGATTCGGCCCAGGCTGGCTTCGGCCCAGGCTGGCTTCGGCCCAGGCTGGCTTCGGCCCAGGCTGGCTTCGGCCCAGGCTGGCTTCGGCCCAGGCTGGCTTCGGCCCAGGCTGGCTTCGGCCCAGGTTGGCATCGGCCCAGGCTGGCTTCGGCCCATGCTGGCTTCGGCCCAGGCTGCGCTGTTTCCTTAACTCTAACGCCCCCCACGGGGCGTAGCATTCTTTGCGCAGGCTAAGTTACTTGGCCCACCCCTGCTTTCGAGCAGACGCCCAGCACCCCCGTGCAGCACCCCTTCCATAAACAAATTGTTTAATTCCCCCCCGGTGCAGCCCCGTGGGAGGTGCAGCCCCTACAGCCCCGTGGGAGGTGCAGCCCCTACAGCCCCGGGGGAGGTGCAGCCCCTACAGCCCCGGGGGAAATGCAGCCCCTAGGGAGGGAAGCAGCCCCGCAAGAGTTGATGACATTACACCTCTGGACCATGCTGGAATGAAGCTCGGCCACGTCGGCAAACAAAAAGACAGCTAGGGAAGTCAAGGTAGAAGGCATAAGAGGAAAGAAAGGATAGCAAGTTCACCCACCAAACAAAAAGCAAGTGTGTGAACGCGCAGGCTCTGCTCCCTGACCCACCTCTCTCTCTTTAGACAGAACAACCAGCACCCGTTGGCAGTGTTTACTTTCCCGAAGGAAGCCTCGTAGCCGAAAAATGAAACGCTGCCCATTGGACAAAAGAGACAAACCGCTATACAGGAGGGGCATCATCCCCAAGGAGGGGGTAAGGGGGAGCAGCCCGTAGCAGCAGCCCCATATGAGTGCGGCTGCACAAGCTCTGTTGCTCGGCCAACGTCTCTTTTCGACCATGCGCCCAGCTTGCCCTTCGGGCAAACATAACAGGCTGATCAAGAGCGTGGGTGCGCCAGCTCAGTTGCTCGGCCCACCCCTTCTTTCGAAAAGACGCCAGCGCCCCCTTTGATAAACAAAACTAATCACTTATTTCTTCCCCGCAGGTGCAACCCCGTAGGAGGGGGAGCATCCCGGGAGGGGAAGCATCCCCGGGAGGGGAAGCATCCCCGGGAGGGGGAGCATCCCCATAACTCCATAAGAGTGTGAATGCGCGCAGGCTCTGCTCCCTGACCCAACTCCCTCTTTCGATCAGACGCCCAGGTCACAACTTGGATCAGCATAAAAGGCGACTCAAGGGTGTGAGTGCCGGCTCCGTTGCCCGGCCCACCCCTTTCTTGGAGTAAAAGCCAAGCACCCCTCTGAATGATGACGGAAAATAGGCCAATACGGAGTTTGGATGTGCGGCCCTATACCCCAACCCACCTCTCTCTTCTACAAAACGCCCTGCCCTTGCTCACACGAACGAAACCCACCACTAAACCCACCACTAAACCCACCACTAAACCCACCACTAAACCCACCACTAAACCCACCTCTCTTTTGGACAATACGCCCAGCTCGCCCTTGGACATCCCAATGTATTGCACGGTGAACGTTTCGCTGATCCTCCAGCCGCCTCTCTGGGCCCCGGCCGCCGCGCCCGCATCGTCGTCAGGCCCATGCACAGATGTGCTGCTGGGCGGCAGCATGGCGGCATTCAGCGGGGGTGACCCAGACTCGTCTGCCTGCTGCTGCTGCTGCTGCTGCTGCCTCCGTTGCGCGCTGTTGCGTCCGTTTGCTTCTGGTGCCATGCCAACAATGTCTAAGGCAGGGAGGTTGACGCCAGTCAGGAAGGCTGGCGCCGCGGGCAAGCTCTGCTGCTGCTGCTGCTGCCAAGAGGGGTGCCAAGGCTGTCTATGTGGGGGTATTCCGTGGGGAGATCTAGATCTGGGGGATATCGGAGCGGACACCTCTGCCCGGGGCTCCTTATGCCCGGGGCGGAACGGCCTGCCCGAGGCAGTGAGGGGGCGCTCCCATGCGGAGCACTTCCAGCCCATCCAGTAGGATGGCGACAGCGACATGTGGCTGCTGCTGCCCTCGCCGAGGTTGCCGCCCGAGAGGGCCATGCGGCTGCAAATTGGGGTGTTTGAATGAAGCAAGCTAGAGAATACAGGTACAGACCGAGCTGGTGCGGCTAAAACTCCATGCGCCTGGATGAGGGGTCGGGAAGAGGCTGAGCGCACGTCAATGTTTTAAAGATTTGGCGAGAGGCGGGGCGTGATCCAGGGCGTGATTGATGGCGCGCGGGAGGAAGACGCTGCGTATCGAGCTGGCTATAGACCTTGATGCGGGTGATGCGGGGAGTAGAGGCCTGCTGATGTTGCAGTGGACGATTTGAAGCTTTATTGGGTGAATTTGGGACGGTGTAAGGGCTGCCCATCCCCGAGTTACAGAGATTGCGGATGAATAGTGTGTGCAGATTTCTTTAATCGCTGCTGACGACATGTACCAGCCAGGAGGTGAGGACAGCGAACATGTCTCAGGTAGAGTCATGAACCGGTTCTAAGACGCAGTCCGCGGTATGAACCAGGCTGACGTAGTGTGACCGAAATTGCATTTGTTTTTGCCTGGGACCCGGAGTGTTCTTTCAGTGGCCGTGAAGAGATGATAGCAAATCATATTTGCTGGCGCGCTACCATCATTCAAACCAGCAAGCGAGCTCGTCGTGCAAGAACCGAAAACCCTCCACACTTAAACCACACTTTGGGCGTTACCGGTGTGCTCGATTTCAGCGCGGTGAGCCGTCCCTCGCCTGTGCGGTGCCTGAGCCCACCCTCTTATAAATATCATAAGGTGCAGGTAAATGATAAAGCATCGAAGCATCAGCAGGGGATGCCACGCCCTTTCGCAGCCCAGGGTGCCTTCCCTTCGGTTTCGAAACGCCGGTCCCCGGGGACGCCTCTCGCTGCTCCCTCGTTCCAGTTCTGCAGCCTCGGAGCACCTCGAACCTCCATTTGATCTGCAGTCCGTTCTGGAAGATGCCCGGGACGCAGCGCGGGCAGCGGGCAACCGCTTGCATGGGCATGGTGAGGCGATCGGCATGCCCATGCAGTGGACGCTGAGCTGGTCCTCGGAGGGTCTCGGCTTCGATGAACAAGTGGAGCTCAAACCAGAGGAATCCTCAGACCCGACCAGCAGCAGCAGCAGCAAAGGCGCGAAGTCTTCACAGGCAGTCACGCTGCGGTCATTGTTCGAGTGCCCTCCAGGACCTCCCATGACGACTGCTGCGCAAGCGAGCAATGCAGCTGATGTCGGCGCTTCAGCTTGGGAGGTCAGCGGCACAGCTGAGGCAGCCGGGGAGGGCAGCGGCGCCACCATATCAGCCATGCCAGCCGCACAGGGTGGCGGTGATGCAGCCTGGCGTCCACCTGTGCCCCGCCTCTTTCAATCAGACCTGTCCGGGCTTGTCCACAACATTTCGCCGAACGACGACTCCTTCGATGAAGCGCTGCTGAGCACCTGGGTCAGAACCGGGCAGTGGTTGCAGGGTCTCACCCAGGGGAGGCTACACGTAAGCAAACTGCCTGCAGAAGAAGCAGGAGCAGAAGCAGCAGCTGAAGCCACCAGGCAGGAGGAGGAGAGGGTAGCAGGCGCCGCCGACGCCATGCCCTCCACCGTCCCTTCATCCTCCCCGCTGATCCTCCGTCTCTCGCTGCCTGGCTCCTCGGTGTTGTCGCTGCTGTACCTCGACCCTGCCACTGCCACCCCGGCGCGGCTGCTGCTGTCAACGCACTCTGGGGGCCGCAGCGAATGGTCCTGGCCCAGCTGGCCGCAACACTCGGTGCACACCCAGTCCACGGGGCAGCGGTCAGAGTACCTCACGGTTCCGGAGCCAGCGGTCAGCTGTAGCACGGGCAGCAGCAACAGGAGCAACAGCAACAGCAGCGGCAGCAGTTTCTTTGGCTGGGAGTCTGGGCCTGGCCGGGGCGAAGCAGGAGCAGGTCAGGGGCGGAAGGAAGGGGGTGAGGCGGCCAGCGAGGCGGGAAACGCCTTGTCTGCGGCTCAGGACTGTGGCAGTGTCGGAGTTGCCGTGCGGCCAACAGCGCCGACGACTATTATTCCCGCCGCTGCAGCGACGGCGGCGGCGGATGTGGCTGATGAGGCTCCAGTTCCGGTTCCGGCTTCTTTAGTGGATATTGACGTGGCGCGCTGTGAGGGCGGGCAGTTCCTTCTACGGGGACGGGTTTCGGAGCAGGGCGATTCATACTGGTTCATTCTCGATCCGTGAGTCGTCGGCTAAATCCTACACCCTCAACCCTAAACTAGGAACCCATAAACCTCGGGCACTCGCAAGTCTTGAGAGCTCTGAGTTGATAAACGTCCTGGCAGTTGTGTTCTTGACGCCCTTCAGCGTTCAATATCTTGTTCACATGTTCAGACCTAGAACCCGTTAAATCTCCCAAAGATCTTCCACTCTCAGCTCTTTGATCCTTAAATCAAAAACTCCTACATCTTAGATCTTAAGCTCTTAGATCTTAGGTCTTGAAGTGTTAAATCTTGATCTTAGCTTCTTACATCTTAAACTCTCTAGGTCCAAGGAGGCTTTTAAGCCCTAAAAGCCATTGAAGCTTCAAGAGCCCGTGAAGCCTCTTGAAGTCCCATGGCCCCATGGCCCCATGGCCCCATGGCCCCATGAAACCTTTCAGACATTTGAAAAGGTGAAGCGCACGCAAAAACAAAACAACGCTGCTCTTGATCGACAGCACTGCAGGATCCAAAATCGTTTCCGAGGGCTTGTGGCAGCGTCCAAAGCTATTTATTTCCCATGTGCGGGATCCCGCCTTGCAGGAAGGAAAGAATGCAAGCTGCGGAGCCACAGTAGCTCTGCTGTGTGTGGTTGCTGGGGATGCACTGTTGCCGGATCTTTGTGCCAGTTGTGCCGCATGGGTTTGTACCACTGAGCGTAAATCCATCACGTATCGGAAGGAGACGTACCGCTCCAAAACACTCCGTTACGTGTTGTAATGAATCAATAAAGAAATGAATAATTACACCCTGGGGCGTGAATTAGGGAATCCGCCCGTTTGGCCGTAGCTCTAGGTGGGCTACAAAAGAAACATAACACTATGTACTGTACTGTACTGTACTGTACTGTACTGTACTGTACTGTAACGCACTAACCGCATAAAACACATTATGTTAGGAAACACAGCGCATGGTCACACGCTGTAACGTACCGTAAGGAAGCATATCACCTAGTAATGCATTGTACCTTGAATACGCGGAGATTTGATTTGCCTCCCCTCAGGTACCGTAGATATGATTTGCCTTCCCCCATAATTAGCGTTGCCTGGGGTTAAGGGATCCATGAATTACTAATTATCGATTGTCAACGCCAGTTTTCAGTCAGGAATAAAGAGTTTTTGTCGACATCTGCTCTGAGGGCAGCGTTGAAAAATGCTGTTTGATGCCCAGATGCAGGCAAATCAAATCTACGTTATAAACTATGTTCCTGCTGCCCTCAGAGCACAATCTCGACCAAAACTCAAAATTTTGACTGGAAACTGGTTTAAATGAAGCTCATTATTATTTCAGTGTTCCCTCATCCCCAGCAACGTTACTTAAGAGGGAAGGCAAAGCAAATCTACTGTATTGCCATCAGTTTTGAGGATTCTGCTGATCATGTTTAATCATGTTTAATCATGTTAAATCATGTTTGATCAGGAACAATTAAACAAGGTTTGCAGCATCAGCTCGGTCCACATGCATGCCAGAAGGGCATTCTATTCTGCCATGCCCTTTTGCCATGCCCTTCTGCCATGCCCTTCTGACATGTCTGCCTTGCCATGTATGACCACCATCATGAGTTCATGAGTGAGAGGGAGCGTGCAACTGTACCCCGCATGACCTAATAAATATGATATCGTCTTAATTTCGGTCAGGTCTGACCTCAACCTCAGCATCATAACCAGCTAACGGTTTCCGGCTGTCCATTACCCGACACATAATTACATGCACGGGATTGCATGCGAAGGCGAATGAGTGAGAATGTAATTGAGTCATGCGGCGATTGCTAGAGTGATTGACTGATAATGTGATTGAGTGACAAGGTGGCTCATTGACAAGGCTATTTGAGTGATAAGGTGGCTGAGTATAAATGTGATTGAGTCATAAGGTGATTGAGTGAGTGCCTTGCGATGCTCTCCCGCCTTCACATCTGACTCAGGTGCTGCGACACGTCAGCGCTGACAGCCGCTGCAGCAGACAGCGCTGAGCTGCCGTCTTTCGGGAAGCAGGTAAGCAAATATTCTGGGTCCCCAAGAGTTGCCAATGTACATATATACCTACATCCTACATACCTGCATACCTACATGTACTACATACATACATACATACATACATACATACATACATACATACATTCCTACATACATACATACATACCTACATACATACATACCTACATACCTACCTACATACATGCATACATACATACATACATACATACATACATACATACATACATACCTACATACATACCTACTTACCTACATACATACATACCTACATACCTACATACCTACACATTTACCCCCCCATTATCCCTAACGTTACGCTACACTTCACTCGGGAACTTCACACGGGAAATTCTGCTTCCCATTTTTCACTACGATGCGCTATGCTTCCACGGAACCATAACGTTTCATGCCCCTCCCTCCTGACTTGCGCAGATGACGCACGCCTTGGGAAGCCCACTGGCTGGCCCGTTGCGCCGCGGCTCCGTTACCCTCGGGGGTGGCAGCACCGGCGCCGAACCCCGTCTAACCCTGCCCTCTCACACCATCCACCAACAACTCAGCCTTGACGGTGCCGTTGTCGCGCCCCCGGCCGGCGGCAACACCTCGGTGGGCGGGGTCATCGGTGGCGCCTTCCTCCACCGCTACGTCTTGGACCTGGCCGCACCCAAGCGCACTCCCGGCGCACGTGCGCCGCCCAAGCCCACCGCGCGGGCGCACTTGCCGGGGTTGTACGTTCCACCTGCCGACGGCCAGCAGGCGGGCATGTTCTGGCAGGAGCTCAGGTTCCTTGACGGACAACCGCACGTTTGGGTCAAGATCCGCATGAGCGCCCGCGGGGGCGAGGACGAGGAGGCGTCTTTCTCTAGCGAGTTCGCCCGCGGGCCAATCCCGCAGACGCTGGCTGTTTCGCACGAGGGTTGGTTCCGGCTCGCATTGGGGGTCGGCGGCACCGGCCTCGTGCTGTCCGGTCCGGCGGCCGCAGCCCTGGGGTTCATTGAGCAGGCCGCGCCGCTGGCGCCCACGGGCCTGATGACTGGTCCAGGCGAGGGTCGCGCGCGGCTGTCTCGTCTGCAGGAGGGCGACGTGCTGAGCGGCCGCGTGGACTCGGTGGACCTGCTAGGCGCGGCCTTCCGCCACGTCAGATGCATTGTCCACACAGCTGCCTCCGCCGTAGCGCCTCTCCCACTCCCGCTCAGCGGTGCCGAGGCAGCCCCTTCATGGGCCCTGCACAGCCTGGCCGCCGGCCGGCCGCTGCCGCACGCACCGCCCGACCTGCAGCTGAGCTTCCGCGCATCTGGCCTGATTTGTGCCGACGTTTTCCGCGGTTGTACGTTGGTCATGGACTTCCCGAACAAGCGTGTGGCGGTGTGTCAACACATTGCGCCGGAGAACGGGGGAGGGAGCAAGTCGTCGTCACGGGGCTGGTCGTGACCTGGGGTAGTTTATTGCGTCCTCATCATTATTTGCTTAGTATTTGCTTGAAAACTTACCACATTTAGCCTGTCATTGGGAAGCTATTGTTGGGCCCGTAGACTGCATAAAGACCAAACCTTGATTGGCTCTGTGACACGGCGGTGGACTAGTTACAAGACGATCCCTGTCTACTCAGGAGAGTGTGGAACATATGATGTTGACAGGGTGTGACAGGGTGTGACAGGGTGGACCCGTTACAAGACGATCCCTGTCTACTCAGAAGAGTGTGGATCATATGATCCAACACGGAAAAGAGTGGATAACATCTCCCAACATACGTACCCCTTCGGTACAGTTTTGTTACAGGCTCAAGGCCATTGGCCCTCGCATGGACGCACGGTGCACCTGACCCACATGGCCTTAGGCTGAGATGTAGCTGCACTGTAGTGCCAAGTAGGCCCAACATTGAGACCCAACTCAACCCTTATCTGGACCCCAACAACTTGACTTCGCCGAGTTTGCTTCTCTAGCGATGTCTCTTGGGGACAGGGAGAGTGGCTTACATGCTTTCCACGGGACAGTTGGGCAACCACGCGGCTGAGCCTTTTTGAGCAGGGGCCAGAGGTGTAATGTGATTGACATGTTTTGAGGCGTAGCTCTTAGAAAGTGCCGTTTTTGCTTTCCTAGCTTCCCCTCCTTGGGAGATTGGAAACCGGGTCGTTTTTGCTTCTAGGGAAAACAGGCTCTGTCTGGGCCCCAACCCGAGATACCTCTTTTCATAATGGGGAGCAGAGAGAGTGGGTCATGGATGCTTCCTAATAAAGTAGATGCACCTGAAACAGAGTGGGGGGAGTGGTCCAGTGGTGTAACGCTGGTGGCATCCATACCCAGTGGTTGAGGGATCGAACCCGCCACACGATCTTCTCTTCCCCCAACTAGAGCGCCGGGTTACATGTGCCTGCCCCCTCACACAGGAGGATGGCATGGCTGCACCATGGCCCAGGCTGTGCATGGTAGCTGAAATTGAGCCTAGTCTTTCCCTACCAGCCCCACGTGGCCGAGCGTTCAGCAGGGCCCAGCGGGTATGCACTGTTCTAAATCTGATTCAAAGCGGGAGCGAGGAGCGTGCCATAGGGATCCGCCTCCGTGCCCCCCTTATGAGGAACGAGTACAGTGGTCCACACCTGCTTCCCAAGATTTACCTGACTGAGAGTGGGAAGAGCCTGTCATTGTTACCGCTGTGGCAAACCTGACTGGGAGCGGTGAGAACGGGCCATATTGCATTCATGGCTCCCCTGATTGGGAGTGGAAAGAACGGGCTATATCTGCTTCCCTGACTCTACGGATTAGGAGCGGGGAGAACGGTCCATATCTGCCACTCGCCCATCCTGGCTCCCCCTGCTAGGGAGACGGGAAACCATGTCATACCTATGCCCAAAAATTCGATTTCTCAAATTACAGGGGCAGTACGGAGCTTGCTGGGAATGGGCCTGGTACGGAGCTTGGATGCAATGGGCATTTACAATCAAAAAAAAATCGGGGGATGCATGCCGCAAATAAACCTATTTGGGCTCTAGGTCAATGCCGTTAGATAAACGAAGAGGGGTAAATTGTGTCGACCACAGAAAGAATGATGCTCTGCATGCATGGGCAGCTATCTGACAACACACGACAGTGGTGCAAGAATTAGAAACCCCATAGTGTAGGCAGCAGGCCCCAAGAAAATGTATCGGGGGCACAGCTTATTGAAATTGAGCGCCACCTAGAAAATGGGGAAGTGAACGAATATGTGGCCATGTTTTACTGACTTAAACGGGCTCTCAGGACGCCATCCTGAGAGCCCGTTTAATTCATTGCTGGCAGGTTGCAGAAGATGTGCCCGGGCAACAGAGACCCTTGACAGACCCTCTTGTACCAATGACATCCTGAATGAGGTACGCAAATATATAAGATGCCCTCAAAACAGGATACAGTGTAACCACCATCGATTGGTTTATGTGATACCAGAACAAGTATTGATGCAAGACGTGCAGATAATCAGTGTTTCATTTTTAGGCGACGAGTCCACCTTTGTCATGCCGCACCGCGGCCGCCAAAGGGCCCGATTGTGACCCAACACGGAGCAGCCTACGACTGAAGCTGTAGCTGACATGTAGCCGAGTCAAAGAAAATGAAACGAGGAAGATAATGGAGACAGCCAGCTGTTTGTTTAAAAAAAAATGCGTACGCGCTGTCCATGCCGCATGGGGCTGGTGGGGGATTCCTAAGCTGTGAATTCGTGTCAATGAAGTCCAGCATAGTGGCATAAAACGTCATGCATGCACAGGATGGGTAAATGAAGTACAACATGTTCATTGCCCCAGGCAGAGCGCAAGCCAAGAGGCGTCATCTGCCGTGGGGTCAAATCCGATTGTTTGTCACGGAGGCGTTCCTAGGAACGAGGCGTTATGCGATGATATGGTCATGGTGCAGATGCGGCCCATGCCGCACTGTTTCCTCAGCCCTGACATCCCTGCGGGGCGTGGTCTATTTATTTCTCTCTACATTTAGCTCCTGCATTTGCTCGCCTAGACCCTTGGGCAGCGGCGGCCCGACCGGCTGAGCCGCCCCCTGCCGCGGCGGGCGCGGCAGGCTGCGACCTGGCCTTGTGTGTAGGAGGCGAGATGAGTGAGCGGGAGGACACAGGCAACACTCGCCCACTGCTGTTCCAGCCCATCGGTGATGCAGAGGGTAAGGGCAGGGGCAAAGCTCCACTGGCCCCGCTCCCCGACAGCCGGGCGCTGCTGCTGAGCGAGCTCATTAAACCAGAGGTAGCCGTGACGCGGCTGGCAGCTGTCCGGAGCAGGGTCTGAGACTTAGGCCCCGCTCCCGGGGCGCCCAAGCTTACGGCGGCGGCGCGGTCAAAGGGAACCCTTAAGGCTGGCTGGCTGCGTCCGAACGTTGACATGTAGCTCCGTCGGGGCGCCGCGCTGGAGATGAACGCTGCTGCTGCTGCTGCTTTGTTGTCTGGATGTTGAGCGACAGCCTCGTCCGACGACACCACGGCGCGTGTTGACGCCGCACAAGCAGCTGTACCCGCCTGTCCCGCAGCATCGGAACTCGCACTACGGCGCGCATCTTGGTTCCCCTTGATCAATGATTTGCGACCGGCTGACGCAATTGAAGCTGCAGGGGACAAGCCGGGGCTTGGAGTGGTCCCTCCAGAGAGCTGCGCAGCCCACGTCACTGTCCTTTGTGTGACCAGCAGAGGCTGAACCACCGCACCCGCCCCGTCCTCATCGGCTGGGTGCAGAGCAGCAACCCTCTCTGCCATGCCCGATGCATCATCTGGTGTTGCCATAGAAGACGTGCCACCATGGAATCGACGCGGGTGCCCGCCAGACAGCTGCGTCCCGAGTTCGAAAAGGAGATTGGCAGACACGAGTTGCGCCGAAGGAAACGGGGAACCTGTCAGGCCTTGCGCCGATGCGAAGGGAGAGCCACCATCCGCTGGAAGTGGCTCTGCAAATGGAGAACTGGGTGGAGGCGCTGCTGCTTGGGCGGCGGCGAACGGCGAATCAGATGCCCCTTGCGCCGCCGCGAATGACGAACGCGTTGACACTTGAACAGCCGCGAACGGAGAGCCACCAGCTAATTGCACCGCCGCAAATGGCGAGTGGCTTGAAGCCTGAGCTGCTGCAAACGGAGAAACGCCAAGGGCCTGTTCGGCAGCAAACGGCGAAGAAGTCGGCACTTGAACAGCCGCAAAATGAGAACGGCAAGCAGGTGCCTGCGGCGCCCCTCCTAATGGAGAGCCGCCACCAGCCTTCTCCGTCGCAAACCGCGAATGGGCTGGCGTTTGAGATTGCAGGAAGGGCGAGATCTGCGCGGCCCGCTGCTCGATGCTGTCTGCAAAGGGCGAGCTGCTGTCCGCCGTCGGCATGGCCAGCGGGGAACCAAACATGGCTTGCTCCTCGGCAACCCGGGACCTCGCAGCTAAGTGCGGCGGGGCGGCAAAGGGTGTTGAAGGGGTGACGACGCTCTGGTCCTGCCCTGGCTTGAACTTGAAGGAGATGCCGTTCAGACGCGGCGGCGGCGTCTGGATGGGAGGCAGTGGACCGGAGGGCGCGTTGAAGATCTCAGCTGCACAGTGCCGGAGTGCAGTTTCGACATCATCCTGCCCGAGGTACGAGGAGGGTTGGGACATCGAGGCTGCGGGAACCCGAACCACGTCCATGGCCTCATCCCAATCCTCATCCTGCCGCAGCTGCTGCTGCTGCTGCTCTGTGGCCGAGGAAAACGGGGAGACGCCGGCGGGAGCGGGCGCCGGCACCGGCGCCGGAGCAGCGAAGTTGCCCAGCCTACGCTGAGCGGGCAAGGTTGCGCTCTGGCCCTGCAGCTGCCCGGCAGCCGAGAAGAACGGGGTGCCGCCCGCGAACGGAGAGCCCCCGGTGTGCGGCCAGGACACCGATATGTCGCTGAGCTCCGTCTCCTCAGTTATCACATCCATTCCAAAAAGCAGGGAGGCGTCGCAGGCCTTATGCCTCGGCGGTTTGTCTTCGTCGCCACTGCTGCCTCTAAACAATCCGCTGCCGCCGCCGCCGCACAAGCTGCCGCCTTCCATAGCTGACTGCTGCTGCGAAAAGGGGCTGCAGCCTGCGATCTGCTCTTGCTGCTGCAAGAAGGGGCTAGAGCTGCAGCCTGCGACTTGCTGTTGCTGTGTAAAAGGGCTGCAGCTGCCGACTGGCGCCTGCTGCTGCTGAGAGAAAGGGCTGCTGGGAAGGCCCCCTCCCCAAACGACATTTTGTTGGGAGAAGGGAGTGAGGATAGTGGCTGACTTTGAGGAATGCTGTGTCTCCAAGGTGGCAGCGGGGCTTGCCTGTTTGATCCTGCTTTTGCTCCTCCTGCAAGTTGGGCAATGTGTACACGTTTCAGCTACACTTCAGCCACATCATACAGGCGAGGCTTCAGCTACACTTCCACCACATCATACAGGCGGGATTCAGCTACACTTCAGCTACATCATAGAGGCGGGGGCTTCGGCTACACTTCTGCCACATCATACAGGCGGGGATTCAGCTACACTTCCGCCACATCATACAGGCGGGGCTTCAGCTACACTTCAGCTAAATCATACAGACAGGGCTTCAGCTACACTTCAGCCACATCATGCAGGCAGGGCTTCAGCTACACTTCAGCCACATCATACAGGCAGGGCTTCAGCTACATTTCAGCCACATCATACGGGCGGGGGCATTGGCTACGCTTTGGCTACATCATACAGGCGGGGGCTCAGTTACACTTCAGCTACATAATACCGGCAGGGGCTGTGGCTACAATTCAGTTTCATTGTACCGGCAGGGGCTTCAGCTACAACTCAGCTACGTAGTTTTGGCAGGGGCTCAGTTACACATTGGCTACATCATACCGGCAGGGGCCTCAGCTACAATTCAGTTTCATTGTACCGGCAGGGGCTTCAGCTACAACTCAGCTACACATTTTTGGCAGGGGCTCAGTTACAATTCAGCCACATGGTACCGGCAGGGGCTTCAGCTACAATTCAGCTACATAGTACCGGCAGGGGCTTCAGCTCCACCTTGGCCACATCATACCGGCAGGTTACTTATTATTATTGTATCTGGACTTTACTCATCCCCCCTGGGGCGCTCGACTCACACCCATCCCCTCCTGGGGCACTTCCCTCAGGCCCTCATTGTTCAGTATAAACACAATCACACTCACCGTTCCTCATCGACCGTGCTTGCGTTGCTGGTGGGCTCCGGCTTTGGAGCATTCCCTGGTGAGGGCGGGGCCGAGGGGCTACTGCCCGGTGCCGAGGGGCTATTGCCCGGTGCCGAGGGGCTATTGCCCGGGGCGGATCGCCTCATTGGGGCAGGCTCCGGCCCCTCCTCCTCACGCAGCTTCTGCGCAGAGATGAAATACCGGTATAAACAGTTAAAGTAGATTCAAATGGCTTTCAAATGCACTCATGCCGGTACGGTCGAGCCTTATATCCCTCCTATTTGTACCCCTGAAGGTTAAGCGGCAATGGCCAGTATAGCCAACAGAGGGTAAACAAAGTTCAAATCTAAGCACTCTGTTTCCCTCAGGGAAACAATTGCCGCAGATGTGACCTATGCCCCTTGCTCACTTCCACCCCCCACTGCCTCCTTTGCGGTTTGCACCCTTCCTCCCCCCTTTGCCTCCCTTGCACCCTTCCACTCCCCACTGCCTTCTTTGCACTCCCCCCTCCCCCCTTTTGCCTCCCTTTCTTCTTGCCACACCTGGAACTCCGCCACGATCTGCTTGAAGGTTGGCCGGACCTCCACACTGGGGCTCCAGCACCGCTCCATGAGGCGCTTGAACTGCAGGGTATGATTTGGGTGTAGGGCCAGGGTTCAAAATAGGTTTTAGGGCAAGGGATATAACTAAGGTTTGGGGTCAGGGTTCTGATTAGGGTTTAGGGTCAGGGTTAGCATCCAGGTTTAGGGTTAGGATGAGGGTTTAGGGCTGGGCTTGCAATGAGGTCTTAGGATTAGGGTTTACGGTCAGGTTTACGATGAGGGTTTAGGGCTAAATTTGGGTTAAGGGTCAGGGGTACCATTATGGTGAGGGTTGCAATAAGGGTGTACTAAAGCTGCATAGCTCCTCCGGGATTACAAAACGAATGAGGAGATTAGGGTTCAGCAGGAAACCGCTGTTAACATATATTTAACCTGAGGGTCTGGGTTCCAACCTTGGGGTTCATGATTCGAGGCTGCCTACCTGAGAGTTTCGGGGTTCAGAGTTTCGGGGTTCAGCCTCCCACCTGATTCAGGGCTTAACCTCCCACCTGGTTCAGGGTGCGACCGGGGTTTCCCGGGAGCTCGGAGTCATCCTCCGGCACATCGGGACGAATGTGGCCGGAAACCGTAAAGAGGATGACCTGTAGCGGAGGGACCGCGGGAGGACAGGGTTAAGATACTGCCAGATGTGGGGGGTTAAGATGTTGCCAGGTGATGCCAGATGTTGCCAGATGTTGTCAGGTGTTGCAAGATGTTAACAGCAGGAGGAAAGGGTCAAGATGCTGTCAGATGTGTCGGGTTAAGATGTTGCCAGATGTTGCCAGATGCTGCAAAATATTGCCAGATGTGTTGGTTACAATGTTGCCAGATGTTGCAGGATGTTAACACCGGGAGGACAGGGGATATTATTTGGAGGCTGCCATCGTTTAGGGTTCAGCTGTTGCCAGATACTGTGGTGAACATAACCAGCAGCGGGAGGGCAGCGGTCATGCTAAGGTATCATGTTTAAGGTTAAGGGTTTAGGGTCCGATTTTTGTTGCGGGGAAGAGCAGGGGAGGTACGGGCAAGAAACACGGGGGAAACTTGGGAAATGATGTCCTCCCTCTTCCCCTCCTTGCCTTCCCATCTACCCCCCCCCATCTCATCTCCCCCAAACCCCCTCGCCCTCCGCCTCTCCTCACATGCACAGACTTCATCCCCTGCCTTGTTCCTATCCCTTCCCCCTCCTCTCCTCTCACCTGCACAGACTTCATCCCATGCCCCTCATCTCCTCTCACCTGCACAGAGTTCATCTCCTCCCCCTCCTCTCCTCTCACCTGCACCGACATCATCTCCTCATACGGCTGCTGCCACGTCAGCATTTCCCACATGATGATGGCGAAGGAGTAAACGTCCCCAGCCAGTCCGATCTGGCTGTCGCGAATGACCTCAGGAGCCATCCAGCGGGGGTTGGTGGTCTTGGAGAGCTGGATGTTGCCACCTCCATGATTCATCATCCTGGGTTTAAGGTTTAGGGGGAAAGGGTTTAGGGTTGAAAGTTTAAACCTGGGGGTTAGCGGTCTTGGAAAGCTGGATGTTGCCACCTCCACGAGTCATCATCCTGGGTATACGTTTAGGGAGAACAGTGTTTAGGGTTTAAATTGGGGGTTAGTGGTCTTAGCAGCTGGATGTTGCCACCTCCACGAGTCATCATCCTGGAGAGCGGACCAGGGTTTAGGGGGGGCATAGGGTTCAGGACATGGGGCTGAGGGCATAGGTTCAGGGCTTACGGTAATGGATGTAGGTTTTGGGATGATCTTGATGTGGAACCTAGGCCTCTCTTTCTTACTTATCAGGTACGTCAGGTTGGGTGAGCGAGGGACCCTGACAGCTTCACCTAGCCAGCCTACCGGTAGAGTCATCTCCCTGCCAGCCCAAGATATAGTCTGCCCTCTCAACTGGCCAGTCAAGGATTATTTGGCCCTCTTATCCGGCCAGTCCGAAATTTGCTACCTTGACGTGGAACCTGGGCCTGTCCTTTTCGAGGGTCAGGTCCAGCAGCAGGTTGGGAGAGCGGGGGACCTGACAGCCTCACCTGGCCAGCACAGAACCTGCCTTGCCTCTCACCTGGCCAGCACAGAGTCACCAGGACTCATCACCTGGCCAGCACAGAACCTGCCTTGCCTCTCACCTGGCCAGTCCGAAATCTGCTATCTTGACGTGGAAGCGTGGCCTGTCCTTCTCGATGGTCAGGTCCAGCAGCAGGTTGGGTGAGCGGAGGTCCCCATGAATCACTGCCGGCCGCCGCGTATGCAGGTAGTGCATTCCGGCGGCTATGTCGCGCAACATCTCGAGTCGCATGCGCCACGACAGGCCACGCCGGGCGCGCGGGTCGCCCTTTCGGGCACGCTGCGAACGGGGTTCAGGGTTGAGTGTTCAGCTCAGGGTCTGGCACTGGGTAGATTTTTTACATTCCAGCAGAGCATCGCATTTAATGCATGGGACATGTGCCCGTACACTGGTACAGGCACTTGCTACGCACTGGCATCTATGTCATGTAACATTTTGAGATGCATGCGCCACGACAGGCCACGCCGGGCATGCGGGTCGCCCTTTTGGGCATGTTGCGCATGGGATTCAGTGTTGAGGGTTCAGCTTGGGGTCTGGCACTGGCAGCAATGTTGCGCAACATCTTGAGATGCAGGCTGTACAACAGGCCAAGCCGGGCATGCATGTCACCCTTTTGGGCACACATATCACCCTTTCGTGCACACCTGACACCGTTGTGTGCACACATATCACCCTTTTGGACACACATGCCACCCTTTTGGACACGCATGCCACCCTTTTGGGCGCATGTCACCCTTCAGGGCACACATGTCACCCTTTTGTGCACGCAAGCCATCCTTTTGTGCACACATGTCATCCTTTTGTGCACACATGTCACCGTTGTGTGCACACATGTCACCCTTTTGGACACGCATGCCACCCTTTGGGGCGCATGCCACCCTTCAGGGCACACATGTCACCCTTTTGTGCACACATGTCATCCTTCGGGGCACAGATGCCACCCTTTGGACGCATGTCACCCTTGGGGCACATAAGTCACCCTTTTGATCACATGCAACACACTAGCAGGCACACATGTTACCCCCTATTGGGTATGCTGTGCAAGGGGTTATGGGTTTATGGTACTAGGGTAGTGCATGCTGCTAAAAAGGAATATGCTGCGGTCAGGTCAAGGGTAGAGGGGGTAGGGAGGAGGTAAGGGGGGAGGGTGGGATTCTTGCTAATCATCTGGGGTAAGTCATAGGCCTGCCAAAACAGTCAAGAGATACTGATAGGGTTAGTCCTGTCACACTGAACGTCATGCATCACACCAGTCACACCAGGGATTCACACATTACACATAATTCGGAGTCTTGCACAAGGGGCGGGGTATGCTGCCTTGCAGTCACCCTGACACACTTAACCCCAGTGTCACACCATTCACACACATCCACACTAACATGCACATGAAGCAGGGGGGGTGAGCTATCATGTGTGCATCCTTGTCACACTTTGCCCCCGTCATCACACCATTCACACCCGTCAACACCTGTCATATATTCAATATGCTGTTCGGCAAGTACTACTGTCACACATCATTGCTTTATCCACACTTCCCACACCACTCCAGACGAAATGCCACAATTCACCCCCAGTAGCACACCATTCACACATTTTGACATATACCTGTAAAAGTGAGAACAGACTGCCTTGTGAGTAGTACTGCATGATGATCATGGGTGGGTCCAGCGTAATAGCCATGAAGCGCATGATATTGGGGTGGGACAAGGAGCCCAGCATTTGCACCTGGAGGCATGAACCGTTTGAAATGTGTGAGGTGTGTGGAAGAGAGGTGGTGGCCGTAAAGAGCATAATGTTGGGGTGGGACAAAGAGCCCAGCATTTGCACCTGAAGATATGAACAGTTCAGAAATGCAAGAGGTGTGGAAGGTACGAAGGTCTTAAACGGCCGCAATAACTCATGCGTACAAGTTATACGCAGGCCTGATAAAATAACAGCATATTCGTACTTCAAGTTTGCAAAACACAAGCAAAATAAAATGCACAATCGTGCACACACACATGCACACGCATGCATGCACGCACACATACACACATACCTCATTCTGCATGTCGGACCATGCCCGTGCATTCTCCTCCTCGTTGTCTCCAAAGCAATACAGCTCCTTGGCAGCGACTTGGCAGCCTGTCCACTCAGCCAGCCAAACCTGACATAACAGCAATACAGCTTGAATGCGGGTTGGGGGGCCTATTGAAGCTGGGAGTTGAGGAGCCGGAGAGAGCAGGAGGATCAGGGAATGAGGTGCATGAATAAGAACGGCTAGCCAAGCTGCTTTTTTGCAGCTACTTGGCAGGCTATCCATTCAGCCAGCCAAACCTGACATGACAGCATAGAGGCGGATGGGGCTACTGAAGCTGGGGTGGTGAGGAGCTGGAGAGAGCAGATGGAGCAGCTTTTTGATAGCAACCTGGCAGGCCGTCCATTCAGCCAGCCAAGCCTGACGTGACAGGCTCAGGGTGGGGAGGCGTGGAAAACTCGGTCCATGGAATGAGTGGATGGAAAGGCAGATTTTTGTCAGTGACTTAGCTGTCTGTCCACTCGGCCAGCCAAGAAAGACAGAAAGAAAGCTACGCCCTGTGGGGGGCGTGGGAACTAAAGAAACAGGGCAGCCTGGGCCAAAGCCACATCCGCGCCGTTACCGTGAGAGTAGGCCATACCTGACATGTGAGGTGTTGTGGAGGGTATGCTCAGGGAGGGAGGGGCCGGCAAACACAGCCATTGGGTTTCAAATTGACGGGAGAACCTGACGTGTTGGCCCAGCCGCAGCGTAGTGCAGCAAGCACAGATTGAGCTATCTTCTACGAATATCGCCAGGGAATAATTCCTTGCCAAACTATGAGGTTTTGAGGGTTTGGGTGTGGAGCTATTTTAACGAAGCAGGATGCAGGTTTAAGGGTGCAGGGTGCAGGTTTCAGGGTTGAAGGTGCAGGTTTCAGGATGCAGGTTTAAGGGCACAGGTTTCAGGATTAAGGATGCAGGGTTAAGGGTTAAAGATGCAGGGTGAAGGGTTAAGGATGCAGGGTTAAGGGTTAAGGATGCAGGGTTAAGGGTGAAGGATGCTGGTTTAAGGGTGCTGGGTTCAGGCTTAAGGGTTAATGGTTCAGGTGTCAGGGTTAAGGATGCAGGTTTAGAGTGCAGGTTAAGGGTTCAGGTTTTAGGTGCAGGTTTCAGATTGTAGGGTTAAGGGTGCAGGGTGCAGGTGTCAGGTTTCATGGTGCAGGTTTCATGGTGCAGGTTTCAGGGTGCAGGTTTCAGGGTTAAGGGTGCATGGTCGATAATTTATGGTGCAGTGTTCAGGCTTCCCCCATACCTTCCCATACGCGCCGCTCCCCACGACCCGCTGCTTGTCCAGCTCCGAGGCGTCGATAGTCTGACAAACGTTGCCAAAGCGGCCCGAGGCGCGCCCAAGCGCCCCCGGCCCGCCCATCGCCGCGTGCGGACTCAGGGTCCCGCTCTGCGGCTGTAGCATGCAGCTGAGGCCGCTGAACGTGGTGGACGCGATGCTGGCGCAGGGGCTGGCGAGCTGCGGGCAGGTCGGGTCCGCCAGGATTGAGGTGCGCTCGAATGTGTGAGAAGCGGGTGAGTCCAGACCGGGGTACAGGGCGTTTTGCTGCGAGAAGGGATGAGGGTTTAGGTTCACTTTTCTGGACTGAAAGGAGCTGGAGAGCGGGCTTATGTGCTTCAGTACAGGGGGGCGTCCAAATGATAGGTTCAGAGCAGCTCAGACAGCGATATGGGTAGAGAATAAGGGTTTAGGGCTGAGGGTTTAGTGCTGAGGATTAGGGCTGAGGTTTTAAGACTGAGGGTTTAGGGCTGGGTGGGTAATTGCTGAGGGTTTAAACCTGAAGGTGACAGGCGGCTGATCTTCAGCATCCGAGGGGCGATCAATGTCCAAGCTCGGACACAGAGTGTGAAGGGTTTACGATAAATGGCTTCGTGGTTTGAACCCTGAAGCGGGTTACATTTTCCCAGACAGGAAAGAAGGGCTGTGATCAGGGTTTACCGTAAGGATTTAGGGTTCAGGGTTTCGGGCAGGGATTGAAGGTGGAGGATCCGGGAACTCCCTGACAGATCTCAACATGCACCTGTCTGAGATCCCTAGATCCTTGGTTCATCCTGGATCCCTAGATCATCCTAGATCCCTAGATCATCCTGGATCCTTAGATCATCCTGGATCCCTAGATCATCCTAGATCCCTAGATCATCCTAGATCCCTAGATCATCCTGGATCCCTAAATCATTCTAGATCCCTAGGTCATCCTAGATCCCTAGATCATCCTAGGTCCATAGATCATCCTGGATCCCTAGATCCCTAGATCATCCTAGATCGCTACATCATCCTAGATCGCTAGATCATCCTAGATCCCTAGATCATCCTTGATCCCTAGATCAGCCTAGATCATCCTAGATCCCTAGACCAATCTTGATCTCCACATGTGTCCCTGAATTACCTGCAAGAGCGCCACTGTCCTCCCCCCTCACAATCAATTGGGGGGAAGACAGTTGCGCTTGCGCGTTGAAGGTTCTGGGACGTGTACTTTTATGCATCTGAAAAGCGAGACCGCTGTTTCTCATGGTTACTCTTAGGGTTCCGATATTCCTAGAACTTCATGCCTGCCTATGGACGGCCTGCAAGTGAGCGCAGCTGATGCATTACCTTCAGTACACTCTCAAGTACACTCTGCAGTACACTCTGAAGTACACTCTGCAGTACACTATTAAGTAGGCTGTAGGATTTGTGCTTTATCAGCCCTTAACATGCCGTACTGTAGAATCTTCAATGTAACTCCAGGTTCTAGGGTTAGCTCAAAACCCTGAACAGCTGGCACCTCTCACTTACTTGGCCACTCTCCAGATTTGTACTGATAGCGGTACAGTACCTCGCTGCTGGGTGGGCGACACCTACAGTGTTACAGGTGACAGGTTAGTATCGGGATTCGGGATTCAAAGAACTAAATAGGGATTAGGGTTGGGGGGTGCGGGTTTATGTTACATGTGCACTACCTTCACGTGCATTCAGGTTGTCGGTGAGTGTCCGGGTTTAAGGTCGGGATGAGGGTTGCGGTTGCGGCATCAGCACATGTACAACCTTAAGTTTTGTTTGAGGTCATCGGCCAGTGCCGGGTTTAAGGTCGAGATTAGGGTTCAAGGTTATGGGTAATGGGTTGCAGGCTGTACACACACACACACACTCACCATATCAGGTGCAGGGAGGGAGATCGGTTTAAGTCGGTTAATGTTAGCCTGTCAGCCCTGCCCCTTGCCCCGTTCCCCACCTGGCGCCATTCCCCATTTCACCCCCCCCCTCAAATGCCGCATTGCCCCACTTGGCATCATCCCCCATCCCTGGCCCCATTCCTCATCCCCCCCAGGCCATTTCCCCATTCCCCGTCCCCCCCCCCCCACCCACATCCCCCGCATTGCCCCACCTGGCATCATCCCCCATCCCTGGCCCCATTCCTCATCCCCCCCAGGCCATTTCCCCATTCCCCGTCCCCCCCCCCCCACCCACATCCCCCGCATTGCCCCACCTGGAATCATCCCCCATCCCTTGCTCCATTCCCACCTGGCCCCATTCCTCATCCCCCCCAGGCCATTTCCCCATTCCCCGTCCCCCCACCCACCCACATCCCCCGCATTGCCCCACCTGGAATCATCCCCCATCCCTTGCTCCATTCCCACCTGGCCCCATTCCTTGTTCTCACCCCTGGCCATTTCACACACACCACCTCCCACCCCCCACCTCAACACATCCCTCGCATTGCCCCACCTGGCCCCATGCCCTCCCCATGTTGACTCTGCTGCCGCCGCACATCGCTGGCTTGGTGCTGCAGCTGCCGCGAGCCTGAGACGGTCGGGGAGTACGGGGGGTAAGCGCCGCCAACGCCTACGCTCACAGATTGGCTGTGTAGGTCTCCACTTGTACCTCTGTCGTAGGGGTATGCACCACCGCCAGGGGCAGCTGAGACGGTTGGGGAGAACGGAGGGTACGCGCCACCAACGCCTGCACTCACAGATTGGTGGTATATACCTCCGCTTGTACCTCTGGAGTACGGGTATGCGCCACCGCCAGGGGCAGCTGAGAGGAAGGAATCTCCCGCGAGTAGGCAGTCGGCAAAGCCTTCGGCTGCGGTGATGTGCAGGGTTCGGGGCAGGGGAGACATGGTTTAGGGCAGCTGGGACAGGGTTCAGGGCAGGGGGGGCAGAGTTCAGGGAAGGGGGGACAGGGATTAGGGCAGGGGGACAGGGTTCGGGGGAGGGGAAACAGGGGTTAGGGCAGCGGGGACAGGGTTCAGGGCAGGGGGGACAGGGATTAGGGCATTGGGGACAGGGTTCAGGGCAGGGGAAACAGGGTTCAGGGCAGGGGGGACAGGGATTAGGGCATCGGGGACAGGGTTCAGGGCAGGGGAAACAGGGTTAAGAGCAGGGAGGACAGGGTTCAGGGCAGGAGAAACAGGGTTTAGGGCAGGGGAAACAGGGTTCAGGGCAGGGGGGACAGGGTTCAGGGCAGGAGAAACAGGGTTTAGGGCAGGGGAAACAGGGTTCAGGGCAGGGGGGACAGGGATTTGGGCATCGGGTACAGGGTTCAGGGCAGGGGGGACAGGGATTAGGGCATCGGGTACAGGGGTCAGGACTTCAGGGCAGGGGAAACAGGCTTCAGGACAGGGGAGACAGGGATCATGGCAGGGGGGACAGAGTTCAGGGCAGGGGGGCAGGGTTTAGGGCACAATGACTCAGGGTTTAGAGCACAACGACTCGGGTTAAGAGCTGAAGGGAACATAGGGTTCAGGGCACAGGGGATATGGGTTCAAAGCATGTGAACACAGGTTTTAGGGCTGAGGGTAACATGTTAACATAGGGTTCAGGACAGGGGGGAGGGGGGGAGGGGGGGTGGGTCAACGCATGTGGATGCCGGGTATATGGCTAAGGGTAACATAGGGTTCAGGACAGGGGGGAGGGAGGGGGGGGGGGGGGGTCAAAGCATGTGGATTCCGGGTATAGGGCAGAGGATATCCAGGAAACATGTCATGCTAGGTTAATGCATGCTGGGTATAGGGCTCTAAGGCAGTAACAAATGCATTGTGGCAGGGATAAGGTCACGATTATAAAGGGTTTAGGGCATGTGGATGAGGGGTTCGGGGTTTAGGACACAGAGAGACAGGGTTTAGGGCTTGGGAATGAAGGGTTTGGGTTTTTTTATTACACGAAGAGACAGCGTTTGGGGCATGGTTAGTTATGCAGGGCTTGGGACACGGGAATGAAGGGTTCAGGACAGGAGGAGGCAGGGTCAAAGCTGTAAGGAATCAAGGGTGGGGGGACTGTTCAGGGCTCAGTACGCGCTGACACAGCCACCAGCCATCTGCTATATGCACCGAGCAGGTGGGCACCCACCACAGTCTTGATACAGTCCCAATACAGGTCGTCCAAGGTTGGATGCCAACCCTAAACCTTAAACCCCAAACCCACCACAGTCTTGATTCAGTCTTGATACAGTCTTGATGCAGGACGTCCAAGGTTGGATGCCAACCCTAAACCCTAAACCCTAAACCCACCACAGTCTTGATACAGTCTTGATGCAGGACGTCCAAGGTTGGATGCCAACCCTAAACCCTTAACCCTAAACCCATCACAGTCTTGATACAGTCTTGATGCAGGACGTCCAAGGTTGGATGCCAACCCTAAACCCTAAACCCACCACAGTCTTGATACAGTCTTGATGCAGGACGTCCAAGGTTGGATGCCAACCCTAAACCCTAAACCCTAAACCCATCACAGTCTTGATACAGTCTTGATGCAGGACGTCCAAGGTTGGATGCCAACCCTAAACCCTAAACCCACCACAGTCTTGATACAGTCTTGATGCAGGACGTCCAAGGTTGGATGCCAACCCTAAACCCTTAACCCTAAACCCACCACAGTCTTGATACAGTCCCAATACAGGTCGTCCAAGGTTGGACGCCAACCCTAAACCTTAAACCCCAAACCCACCACAGTCTTGATTCAGTCTTGATACAGTCTTGATGCAGGTCGTCCAAGGTTGGATGCCACCCCTAAACCCTAAACCCTAAACCCACCACAGTCTTGATACAGTCTTGATGCAGGACGTCCAAGGTTGGATGCCAACCCTAAACCCTAAACCCTAAACCCACCACAGTCTTGATACAGTCTTGATGCAGGTCGTCCAAGGTTGGATGCAAACCCTAAACCCTGAACCCACCACAGTCTTGATACAGTCTTGATGCAGGACGTCCAAGGTTGGATGCCAACCCTCAACCCTAAACCCACCACAGTCTTGATACAATATTGATGCAGGACGTCCAAGGTTGGATGCCAACCCTAAACCCTAAACCCACCACAGTCTTGATACAGTCTTGATACAGGACGTCCAAGGTTGGATGCCAACCCTAAACCCTAAACCCACCACAGTCTTGATACAGTCTTGATGCAGGTCGTCCAAGGTTGGATGCCAACCCTAAACCCTAAACCCTAAACCCTAAACCCACCACAGTCTTGATACAGTCTTGATGCAGGTCGTCCAAGGTTAAATGCCAACCCTAAACCCTAAACCCTAAACCCACCACAGTCTTGATACAGTCTTGATGCAGGTCGTTCAAGGTTGGATGCCAACCCTAAACCCTAAACCCACCACAGTCTTGATTCAGTCTTGATGCAGGACGTCCAAGGTTGGATGCCAACCGTTTGCTGCGGGACCTCGCTGGCTGCTGCTGCAGCACGCCGCACGCCTCGGCCTCAGCCGCCAGCTCGGCCGCGTGCCACAGCCGGATGGTGCCGATCGAAGAGGTTGTCACGAAGCTGCCCGCAGCGCCGACGAGATGCTCCAGGGTGTTCTGGTGGGCGCGGAGCTTGAGCCGCTTGGGCCTTGTGGTATAGGAGGGCAGAAGAGGGTTAAGCAAAAGCAGCTTTGGGAGCTTGATTTGATTGCGGGCTTTTATTGGCGCAAAACGTGAGCCTTTGGGTCTTGATAGCACCAAGATGTGCATATTTTTGCCTCCTGATATTACAAAGTTTGGAATCACGTACCAGTCCAGTCACAGCCCCAATCAGGCCCGAGGAGCCTTCATTCACTAACCCAGTCCAGCACAGCAAGGTAACAATGCAACTTCCTTTAGCAGGAAGAGCACAGATATTAGCAGCAGCATACACGAAAGTGTGCTTCTGCGTTCGAAGTTTGAGCCGCTTGGGCCTGACGGCATAGGAGGGTAGAGGAGGTTTCAGCAGCAGCGGCATAAAGAGCAAAACAACACTGTCAGCTTTTATGGGTGCAGAGCATGAGCATTCGAGGCCTGATAGGATGGAGAACAGCGGAGGCTTCAGCAGCAGAAGCATCCTAAGGAGCAAAAGTGGGCTTTTGTGTTTGCGTTCGAAGCATGGGCCTTTTGGGCCTGATAGCAAAGGAAGAGCATAAGTTTGAGCGGCAGATAACATGAAAGAGTAGTGTTTGCGTCGAAGTGTGAGCCTCTTGGGCCTGATAGCAGCCGTACACCGGTAAGCAATAAACACAAAGGTGGGTTTTTTGAGCGTGAAGTGTGAGCCGCTTGGGCTTGATAGCAGCACACTGGTAGGCAATGAAGACAAAAGTGGTGTTTTTGAGCGTGAATTGAGAGCCTCAAGGGCCTGATGGCAAAGGAAGCAGCAGAGGTTTCAGCAGCAGCAGCAGCAGCAGCAGCATGGGGAGCATAGAAGAGAGTGTCGACCCCTCCGCAAATGTGTAGATCTCTCATCTCTCCACACATCCCTCCCACACATCTCTCCACACATCCCTCCCACACATCCCACACACCTGTACATCCCAAACGAGTTCTGGTAGGCGGCGCCCTCTGGCCCACCCGCCAATCCAACGTTCTGGTCCAGCAGCGAGTTGCGGCGCACGCCCAGCAACACAGGCTTCTGGAAGATCTGCAGCTCGCCGTTGGCGTGGCCAGTGCACACCAAATTGTACGGCTCCAGAACCGCAATGCCCCTGGCAGTACAGGTCAATGGGACATGTGCGATACAGGTTGGCAGGACAGGTGAGGGAGGTAGGTTTGAGTGGGGTACATGCATGATCTGTATATATGTAGTAGTTGTGGTGTGGTCTATGCATTTTGCGTGTGTGTGTGTGTGTGTGTGAGACAGTGAGATTTAGAATGGGTCATTGTGTACGGGGTGGTGTGTGCATGTGTACATGGGTCGTTATGTACGGGGTGGTGTGTGCATGTGTACATGGGTCGTTGTGTACGGGGTGGTGTGCGCATGTGTACATGGGTCGTTGTGTACGGGGTGGTGTGTGCATGTGTACATGGGTCGTTATGTACGGGGTGGTGTGTGCATGTGTACATGGGTCGTTGTGTACGGGGTGGTGTGCGCATGTGTACATGGGTCGTTGTGTACGGGGTGGTGTGCGCATGTGTACATGGGTCGTTGTGTACGGGGTGGTGTGTGCATGTGTACATGGGTCATTGTGTACGGGGTGGTGTGCGCATGTGTACATGGGTCTTTGTGTACGGGGTGGTGTGTGCATGTGTACATGGGTCATTGTGTACGGGGTGGTGTGTGCATGTGTACATGGGTCATTGTGTACGGGGTGGTGTGTGCATGTGTACATGGGTCATTGTGTACGGGGTGGTGTGTGCATGTGTGCATGGGTCATTGTGTACGGGGTGGTGTGTGCATATGTACATGGGTCATTGTGTACGGGGTGGTGTGTGCATGTGTACATGGGTCGTTGTGTGTGCTTGTGCACCTGTGTGTGTGTGTACATGGGTCATTGTGTACGGGGTGGTGTGTGCATGTGTACATGGGTCGTTGTCTGTGCTTGTACACCTGTGTGTGTGTGTGTGTGAGAGAGAGAGACTGTGAATGTGTGGATGTACGTGGATGGGTCATTGTGTACGGGGTGGTGTGTGCATGTGTTCATGGGTCGCCGTCTGTGCTTGTGCACCTGTGTGTGTGTGTGAGAGAGAGAGACAGTGAATGTGTGCATGCACGTGGATGGGTCATTGTGTACGGGGTGGTGTGTGCATGTGGAGTTGTGTACAGGGGTCGTTGCGTGTGCTTGTGCACTTGTGCATCATGTATGGGGATCATACCTGATAGGGCTGCCTTCCTCCATAATGATCATGAGCGGTTGCAACACCGTCTGCTCCGGGTGCCACATAATGACCTGTCCACTCTCGTGGCCGGTCAGGAGGCGCCAACAAGAACTGCCTTCATAACTTCTATCTTGGGCCTGTGATGTAAGAGGTGAGGAAGGAGGTGAGGGAGGAGGTGAGGGAGGAGGTGAGGGAGGAGGTGAGGGAGGTGTCACATAATGATCTGTCCACCCTCGTGGCCGGTCAGGAGGCACCAAGAAGGGCCGCCTCCACTCATAGAACGAGCCTTTCAGCCATGGAGGAGTTGAAGGATGTGTCCCAGAATGACCTGTGAGTGGTGCAGGAGAAGAGGGAGGAGACTGGTTTCGAGAGTTTGTCGGAGCGGTGTTGAACTAGTGAAGGGGGTGAGGAGGCACCAAGAAGGGCTGCCCCAACTACCCTGGACCTGTGAGTGGTGGAGGAGGTGAGGGAGACCAGGTTCGTGAGTTTTCCGGAGCGGCATTGAGCTAGTGAAGGGAAGGAAGCCTGCGTTAGACACTTACGTCCCTTCTTGTTGCCTGCCCCCCCCCTTCCCCCCTTCCTCCCAATGTCCCTCTCCCTCTCCCGATTCCTCCTCACCTCCCTTTCTTCCTCCACCACTCCTTTCCCTGCTCCATTCCCTTTCCCCTGCTCAACCGCCTCCTTCCTGCACTCTTCCCCGATCACCCTCTCACCGGTTGCATACTGATGCGCACGTCGTCCATGGACAACGAGGACCTCCTTGGAGAGCCCACACCGGTTCCCGACAAATTGGGGCAAGAGACCCGGGAGGCAGACCGCGGCATGGAGGAGGCAGCAGCGCCCCAGGGCATGGCCTTCATGCAGTGGCAGGCGCCGAAGAAGCCGCACTCCCACGAATCCAAGTCCTGAAGAGAGGACCAGTGACCAGGCAAGAGGTTCGGATGGGGTAGCCGGACCGTGGCAGGGAGGAGGCAGCAGCACTCCAGGGTAGGTTTTGGAAGGTAGGGTTCGGCATTTAGGGCTCATAATCCAAGGTCCAGAATTCAGGGGCCACAATGCAGGTTGAAGGGTTGATGATGTTGGTTAGGAGTATCCTCTAGGGTTAGGAGTAACCTCTAGGGTTAGAAGTGACCTATATAGTAGGAGAAACCTCTAGGGTTAGAAGTAACCTATAAAGTTAGGAGTAACCTCTAGGGTTAGAAGTAACCTATATAGTTAGGAGCATCCTCTAGGGTTAGAAGTAGCATATATATTTAGGAGTAACCTCTAGGGTTATGAGTAACCTCGAGGCTTAGGAGTAACCTCTAGGGGTAGGAGTAACATATAGGGTTAGCAGTAACCTCTAGGGTTCGGAGTAACCTCTAGGGTTAGGAGTACCATCTAGGGTTAGCAGTAACCTCTAGGGTTCGGAGTAACATCTAGGGTTATGAGTAACCTCTAGGGTTAGGAGTAATATATAGGGTAAGGAGTAACCTCTAGGGGTAGGAGTAACATCTAGGGTTAGCAGTAACATCTAGGGTTAGGAGAAACCTCTAGGGTTAGCAGTTACCTCAAAGGTTAGGAGTAACCTATATGTGAGGAGTTACCTCTAGGGTTAGAAGTAACCTCTAGGGGTAGGAGTAACCTATAGGGTTAGGAGTGACCTGTAGGGTTAGGAGAAACCACTAGGATGTATGATCAGGGGTTCAGGGTCCAGGTCTTCCCTGACCTGCTGCCCACCTGAAAAGTGGTCGTGGAACAAAGCGTGATGGTCCAGGGTCACTGATGTAGGGTATAGGGTTGAGGGCAAACCTAGGGTTTATCGTCCACTACTCCACCCCCCTGCCCACCTGAAAACTGGTCGTGGACCAAAGCGTGATAGTGGTGCTCTCCGGCCTTCCAGAAGACACCCAAGCATGCGGCCCCCTCGCATGGATGCAACGGATCGGCGCTTCAAGACGCGCCACCCGCGCGCCCGGCCGGGCAGGCATAGAGGGCAAGGCGGCGGCGGCAGACATTTTCCGCGAGAGGGACAACGACGGGCTGGCCTGGCTACCTCGTGTCCGGCCCATGGACTGGCACGTGCGGAAGAAGCTCATGCCTGCCTGTCCGCTGCTGCGGAGCAGCGAGGAGCCCCGCAGGCTG
This sequence comes from Limnomonas spitsbergensis, assembly GCA_037349105.1. Taxonomy (NCBI): domain Eukaryota; kingdom Viridiplantae; phylum Chlorophyta; class Chlorophyceae; order Chlamydomonadales; genus Limnomonas; species Limnomonas spitsbergensis. The sequence continues at coordinate 184,708 of JAYJMM010000094.1, read as the reverse complement.
GCCGCCGCCGCCGCCGCGGCAGCGGGGGCGGCGGAGCCGCCGTCGCCGCGGCACACGACCGCGACGAGCCTTAGCCGCGCGTCCTCGGTGTCAAAGCGCAGCACCTTGATGTGGCCGGTGGCGTCACCGACCCAGGCAAGCCCAGTGTCGTCGAACACCAGGCAGCAGATCTCGCTGGTGGCAAAGGACGAGTCCTCGGAGATGTACTCCCATTGTTGGTTGCGCCGCACGCGGACCAGTCCCTGGAAGTGAGGAGGAGAGGTGGGGGCTCGCGTCAGCATGGCATGCCCCTAGTCTCTGCCCGAACTCGTTCCTTCCTCTGGGATGTGCACGTTGTTTCTTTTTCAGGGCTGGGGGACCCTGGACCCTGGACAGGTGGAAACCCTGAACATCCCCCACCCCCCCAAATGCCATCGACCATCATTTACCTTTTCTGTTACCCACCACCCCCACCCCTGGAAAACATAACCAAACACCTATAATATGGGCATGCCCAGTCCATGCATCTCCATTCTGGGAACTTAACCACAGCAGCCACAGCGGGTTCTTTTTTTCCTGGCCAACAGTGGTGATACCTTTCCCCCCTGTAACAGTATTTTCCCCCCTGTAACGGTAATTTGTGTTCTATCCCCAGTAAATTCAAGTTATGTTTAGTAACTTCAGCGTATCGAAGTTACGGTATGGTAAGTAAGTTCGAGTAATTTCGAGATATTTGAGGTTACTAGCCACAGCCATCACCAGAAGATGTAAATTCTCCAGGCCAAACGCTGTGCTAGCTGCTATTTTCTTCCTCTATTTCTGCTCCTGTCCCCTCACCTCTGCATGCCCCGTCCACACATTTCCATCCCGGTCGATAGCCACAGCTGTCACCAGTAGGTGAGGTTTCTCCAGACCAAACGCCGTGGTCGACTGGCCGGCTTCAGAGAAAAACTCAAGCATGCTGCCTACAAGGACAGCAGGGTGGTGGGGGGGGCGGGGCATTTATTAGTAAATGATTTGGTTACGGGATATATTTTTATCTTCATCTTTCCTAGTACAAATATTTAATTTAATTTAATTAAATTTCATTATATTTGGCATGTATGGTTATGTAGCCGTACTGCCTGGTTGGCAAGTGCAGACCTTGAAAAGGGGCATGACGATTGAAAATGTGGCCAGGGGCAGGTTCAATATTGGAGGAAGTAGGGGGGAAGGTATGGTCCAGGCCCAGACCAGCCCCTCCCCTCTGCCTCCCCCATCCTCACCCCTCACTAAGCCACCTGTTGCCCCTGCTCAGACCCACCTGCCCCTCCCTCCGGCTCCGCCTGCTCAGACCCTCATGCCCCTCTCCCCATCCCTGTCTCCCCTGACTGCAGCCTCCCTTACTGCCCCCCCCCCCCCTCCCTGCTGTCCTCCTCTCCCCCTCTCTGTCCCCCCCATGGCTATCTGCACCCCTGCCTGCAAGCCGTTGCGCTGTCTCTTACCTGCCGACCACCAGATTCACGTTGTCTCCACCTCCCCCTGCACAATCGCCACCCAGTCCACTCACTCCTGCTTGGTGCCCCCCATCAGCCCCGCATTCCCCACCCACCTGCCGGCCACCAGATACAAGTCGTCTCTGCCTCAAACTAGTCCATGCTCCTCCCCACCTTCCCATTCCCCTCTTGCCGCACCCCCCCCCATCAGCCCCGCCTCCCCAACCCACCTGCCGACCACCAGATGCACGTTGTCTCCGCCTGCAACGTCTCCACCTCCCCCGGCACAAAAGCCACGCAGTGAACCCTGTCCTGCTTTCCGCCCCGAAGGTCAGTGCCCGTAGGCAGCGGCGGCGCCCGCCCGCCATGGCTCCGGTCGGCTGGGCTCCCCGCACTCGACAGCCCGCCGCCGCCGCCGCCGCCGGGGGACGGCGTGCTCCCGCTGGCTCCTGCGGGGCTGGCTTCCTGGACCCAGGAAGCGGTGCGCATCATGGAGATCGGGGAGAGTCCGTTGCCGGGCTCTGACTTGCAGCGCTTCTTGGGCGTGGTGCTCTCAGTGGCCACCTGCAAGGGTTCAGAGTTCAGGGTTCAGTAGTCAACAGCAGAGCAGTGGGTTCAGTAGCCACCAGCAGAGCAGAGGGTTCAGGGCTTTGGGCTCTGCGCTGGGGTTTATGGTTCAGGGCTCAGTAGCCACCGGAAGAACAGAGGGTTCAGGGTTTTGGGCTCAGCGCTAGGGTTTAGGGTTAGGGGTTCAGTAGCCACCAGCAGAACAGAGGCTTCGGGGCTTAATGCTCAGTGCTCAGGGTCAAGACTTGTTCCCAAGCTCCACTTTGCTTGATGACCTGGTCATACTTTTCTTGGCAGAAATGCGTGAAGGTGTGGAAGTGTGGAAGTGTCTGACGACCCGTTCATACATATCTAGCCAGCAAGGTGTAGAAGTGTGGATGTGCTTGATGACCCGGTCATACTTCTGTAGGGTGTTTGTCCCATGCCCAAACCCCCTAGACCCTCACCAGCAAGGCTTCGAGGTGCTTGATGACTCTGTCGTATTTCTTGTGGATCGACTTGCTAACGATCTTGGTGAGCATCTTCCCTAGCGCACCCTTGCGGCCGTAAACGTTCACCAGCGTGAGGCCCCGGAGCGCGGAGACCTTCACCTCGCACGCAATCGCGACCAGCTCGGTAGCACCCTTGAACTCGGTTGCCTGAGGACGATACCATGACGGGTATAGGGAGAGGGGTGAGTGCGGCGCACTTAGTTGCCTGCTCTTGCAAGCTCAGCCCTCAAACTGGCTCAAGCAGGTGCAGTGCACACACCCCAAACCAAAGAAAGAAAGAAAACTACGCCCCCCTTGGGGCGTGCGGTTTAAGAGAACAGTGCAGCTCGGGCCCTAAACCCGAAACCATTATTCCCAGCCCTCTTACCTGCTCCAGCCTGCTCAACGCCCGGTGGGTCTCCTCCAGCAGCCTGGATGCCCTCTCGCGGTACAAGCGGGCCTGAGACACTTCCTGACAAGCCCACCCACTTCTCAGTGCTCTTACCTGCTCCAGCCTGCTCAGTGTTATCACCTCCTCCAGCCTGCTTACTGCCCGGTGGGCTTCATCCAACAGCCTACATGCCTTCGCCCGGTACGAGCGGGCCTGAGACACTATCTGGCGATCCCTCCACGCTGGCCTCATGCACATCCCAAACCATTAAGCCCAACCCTATTACCTGCTCCAGCCTGCTCAGCCCTCGTACCTGCTCCAGCCTGCTCAACGCCCGGTGGGTCTCCTCCAGCAGCCTGGATGCCCTCTCGCGGTACGAGCGGGCCTGTGACACTGCTGTGTCCAGGGCCTTGACGGCCGCCCGGGCTGCTGCCAACTCCTCAATTAGGAAATGGTGGGGGCCGACCTGGCGCAGGAAGGGGCCTGGGGGGGCAGGGGGGTGGGGCGGTGGGTGATAGGCCTTAGGTTTAAGGACCGCCATGAGGCTGAGAGGAGGTGGCACAGGGAGGGGTCTGGGGGGTCTGGGGGTCAGGGGGGCGGGCAGGGGTGGGGCGGGCAAGGTGGGGCATGGCGGGGCGGGGGCCTACCTGGCGCAGAGAAGGGCCTGGGGGAGCAGGGGGGAGGGGGGGGGGGTGGAATGGGCGGGAGCTTACCTGGCACAGGGAGGGGCCTGGGGGGCAGGGGTTGGGGCGGGGTGGATTGGGGGCGGGTTGGTGGGGCCTTGCTTGAGGGGGAGGAGGGGGACGCAGGGAGGGGCCTGAAGGGGGAGGGAGGGTGGCGTGGGGTGGGTTATGTGGCGATTGGGAAGGATAGTGCCTAGTGGGGGAACAGTGCGCTGTGCTTGAGGTCGAAGGTCGGGAGGGTCGGCAGGGCTATAATTATACGGCAGAGGAGAGGGAGATGCCGGAGCGATGGGCGGAGAGGCGATTCCAACGATCGCATCCTGGGTGGGTGAAAGGGCCGATTTCAACGCCGAAGGCGCATGCCTAACACATGGCAGAGAGCACGTGACAGCCGAGCTGTCGCGAACCGCTGTCCTTTTCGAGCTGCCGCTGTTCCCGCTGCAGCTGATGCCTCTGCTGATGGCTGCATGCTGCTGTGTACCGGCGTGCAGAGGTGCCAACATGGAAGCAGGACGCACCCGTTTCGGGTGATGGCGTCGTGTGATTCTGAATATCCGTCGAATCGAAGATTTGGCTCTTCTTGCGAGCTGCCAACGCTGCTCGCTTCACCGCGCTGGATATGCGGCTGTATATGCCGTCGTGTTCCTCACCATCCTCCTGCCACGGCGTCATCGGGCCGATGGCGGAGGCCTGTGTTGGGTGGGAGCGAAGCAGTGGATGTTGCGTTGATGGGATATGTAGAGGTCAAATGCGTTCGATTCCATTGTCTGTCGAGGCAAGCACTGCGTCGCATTCCCTCCCATCTGGTTTGCTATGAGGACCTACCGGTGGTCCTCGACGTGGGCTGGGCGGGAACTGCTGACATGATGAACTTGCCATCGTGTCAGCAGTTTTGTCTTAATTAAGACGCGCTCTGCACAGTCTAGCCGTGCCTAAAAGGCCGCAGTCTGGAAAGCAGTTCGAAACGACTATGTATATTCCTCTTCAGTGGATACAGATTTCCATAAAGTCCCGGTCGATGTATTTGTTGAGCAAAATCTTGTGTGGTGGATTCTCAAGCCCCGCGCATCCGAGGAACAAATGCAATCGCAGCTGCATCGTCTTCCATGAAGGCGGGGACGTGGAGGGATGCTGCGAAGTATCAGGGTCACATCAAGATTGTGACATCTTATACGACAGGTCGTTCAACCGAAATTCAAAAGATTTACAATCTGCAATTGGTTGATATTTTCTTCGTGGCCCACGTCACATGCGCGTGGCCGCAGCAGCTAGAAATTTACGATGCGACCTTCGCTGACATGAAGCCCCCCCCCCCCGTTCACATACCGGCATCACGGTGTGCACACCTGGCGTGCGTGCAAGCAAAGCACAACAAAGTGTCACAAATATGAGTCAGTGATAGGTGACATCGGTCGCATGCATACGAGGACGGCGATGCCCACCCGGGCGAGCCCTGTACAATCTCAGAATCAGCACCCGACAATCAGAATGAAGATGGGCAGTCAGCATCTCAGCTAGCTCTTTCGACTTGGAAGATGCTGGTGCACTGCTGGATTATTCGTATCATCGTTTTGTGCACGTGTCATGCTCTTCCATGCAAACTTGGTAGCTCGTGGGAAACAAACCCGGATCCCTCACCCTCGACAACTTTAATTAAGAGGCAAGGCAAAGCGCATGTACAGCTTCCAGCTTCTGACAGTCCAATGCACCAAGAAAGAAGGCCTCAGGGACTATCACCCACAAACTAGCTCAGGTGCCGGTATCTAAAACAATACCACTACACCCTAATCCGTAAAGCGTTCACCCTAAGCTAGGCCCGGGGTACTAGCCCAGGTACCCGTATCTAAAACAAGACCATTACCACACCCTGATCCGTAAAGCCTAAACCCCAAGCTAGGCCCTGGGGACTATCACCCACAAACTAGCTCAGGTACCCTTTTCTAAAACAAGACAATTACCAAACCCTGATCCATAAAAAGTTACAGCAGCTACCCAAAGCATTTTTCGAGAGGGCCATGCAATCAGGAGGTAGCGGGCAAGGCAAAGCGGGCAAGGTAGCACGATATAGTCTTTTAAGCCATAATATCGTATCATATCATTCGAAATAGTCTTTTAAGCCATAATATCATATCATGTCGTCCGATATAGTTTTTTGACAGACTGTATGTAGGGGTTAACATGGGAGGTTTGGCCTCGGCGCTCGAAATTCAGGCAAAGCGGGAGGAACCCATGTCACGACGTATGCACCGTGCATTTGACTGACAATGTCTTGTATTCTCATTGCTCTGGTCACCTATTCTCTAGGTGCACCTATTTACCGCGACACCCGTCAAGGAAAACCCAAACAAGACCACAAAATCGCTACAAACCGCAGCCAACCAGACCCGGACAAACTAAAACCAAGGACAATGGACACAGATCAAAGCAGTATTATTTTCATCAGTTTTCTTTGAGCAGCGGCGGCAAGGGCACTTCCGCAGGCATCGGCCACGACACCATCTTGCCCCACACACCCACCCTGACAACACCCAGCTCGGTCCCTGGCTGCTGCCTGAGCATCAAAGCAGATTTCGTGACCTGGACGCCACCAGCTCGGCGGCCTTGACCAGCACTCGCCCGCCCACGGGCTCCAAGCTCGACGCAGCCGTCCGACCCTTCTGAGCAGCCAGCGGCTGGCACTGGGGGATCACTGACTTCCCTATTGCCTGCCTGGGACCGCTCGTCTTCTTCCGGCCCCTCTGAGCAGCCATCAGCAAGCGCTGGGGGCTCACACTTTTCCCTGTCAGCTGCCTGACGTCGCTTGCCTGGTTCCTCCCACTGTGAACTTCCTTCGGCCAGTGCTGGGGGATCGCTCCTAGTACAGCCCGCGGCCTGAGACTGTTCGCCTTGTTCTGCCCCTCTGAAACTGCCCCCAGCTGGCGCTGGGGGCTCACTATTGCTCCTGTCTACAGCCCGAGACCGCTTGCCTCGTTCTGTTCCCTCAGGGCAGCCATGGGCTGGCGCTGGGGGCTCACTTGTTTCCACCGCAGCTTGCAGGGACCGCTTGCCTGGCTCTTCCCGGGAGGCTGCGGCTGGCGCTGGGGGTCCACGTGTGGTTCTGTCGGGGGCGTGTGATCGTTTGTCTGGTTCCTCCCGGGAGATTGCGGCTCGGTGCCCGACCCCCATTGACAGAGTGCTGTGTGCTGCAGCCAACTCACACCACACCTACACGGGGTGAAGCGAGATAGAGAGGGAGGCTAGAGCATGAGGACACACTTGATGGAGTAAGGCAGTGGGAGGTCGGTAGGAGGGCTCGAGGTGATATGTGAAGGAGTGCTGTGTGCTGCAGCCAGCTCACACCACACCTTCACTGGATGAAGTGAGATAGAAGGAGAAGTTAGAGCATGAGGATACACTTGATGGAGTAAGGCAGTGGGAGGGGGGTAGGAGGGCTCGAGGTGATATGTGAAGGAGTGCTGTGTGCTGCAGCCAGCTCACACCACACCTTCACTGGATGAAGTGAGATAGAAGGGGAAGTTAGAGCATGAGGACACACTTGATGGAGTAAGGCAGTGGGAGGGGGGTAGGAGGGCTCGAGGTGATATGTGAAGGAGTGCTGTGTGCTGCAGCCAGCTCACACCACACCTTCACTGGATGAAGTGAGATAGAAGGGGAAGTTATAGCATGAGGACACACTTGATGGAGTAAGACAGGGGGGGGGGGGGAGGGCTTCAAGGGTAATCTCTGAAGGATCGCTGTATAATGCAGCCTGCTTGCGCCCGGCCTGCGTTTGATGGTGTTATTGAAGTGAGATAGAACATAGGGCAAGAGGACATTGTGCATTGAGCAAGGCGGGGAGGGGGGGAGGAGGAGTGGGAGGGAAATGAGGTCATATGTAAAGGATGAGTATTTGGGTGTGTGCTGCACCCTGCTTGCGCCTGGCCTGCGGTTGATGGAGTTATTGAAGTGAGATAGAAAGGAGGCATAGGGCAAGAGGACACTATTCATTGCGCAAGGAGGGGGGAAGGGTGTGTGGGAGGGAGATGAGGTAATATGTGAAGGATGAGTGATTGGGTGTGTGCTGCACCCTGCTTGCGCCTGGCCTGCGGTTGATGGAGTTATTGAAGTGAGATAGAAAGGAGGCATAGGGCAAGAGGACACTGTTCATTGCGCAAGGAGGGGGGAAGGGTGTGTGGGAGGGAGATGAGGTAATATGTGAAGGATGAGTGATTGGGTGTGTGCTGCACCCTGCTTGCGCCCCACCTCCGTTTGATGGAGTTATTAAAGTGCGATAGAAAGGGACGATATAGCATGAGGACACTTTTGATGAAGGAAGGGCAGGAGAGGAGGATTCAAAGGGTGTGAGGCCTGATGGGGGTGTGTTTCAGCCCGCTTGCGCCCAACCTGCACCGGATCGAGCGAGACGTAAAGGGACTATATAGATATAGATTTTGATAACCGGTAAATATAGATTCTGTGTCCGTGAGGAGGAGAGGGCAGACCGGATGACAAGAGCTTGATCAGGCGAGAGATGTAGTGAAACGAAAGGGCACACGGGAGGATTGGAGGGGTCCAAGGTGCTATGGCTGATGGGCGTGTTCTGCAGCCCGCTTGCGCCCAACTTGCACTGGATTGAGAGTCAAGGAGCAGGGGCGGGAGCAGGATGAACCACGCTTCAATAAGTGAGATTTAATGAGTATTGAGGAAGGAGCAAACAGGATTGAGGAAATGTCAGCATGATGTGTCCCTGAGGCTTAATCCGGTTTGAGGTGCTCGGGCTGCTGATGGGCATGTGCTGAAGAAAGAAAAGACCCCCACCCCCTAGGGGCGTGCGGGTGAAGGGCACTACGCAGCTCCGGGCCGGAGGCTCAGAGCCACATCTGCGATTCTGCGCAGTTACCATCAAACAAGAGCAACGGCTAGCTACTGAGGCTATGGCCCAAGTGAGACCCCTAAACCAATACCTGCCCTAGTGTGATCCCTCAGTGAAGACCTTGGTCCTAGTGTGAACCTTAAACCCTAAACCTTAGCCACAGTAAGGCTGTGGCAGCTTGCGCGTTCTGCTTGTAGGTATGTAAGTCGGTTTGCGACACACCCTTCCTTGTAGCCTACCCAGCGACATGGCGGACTGGTGGCTTCCTTAATCCATGCTTCAGGGCACAATTAAATAAACAAACAAATAGGCTTAAGATAAATGAGCTTTAATTCATTAATAAATCAACGATGCGCCCTGAGGTATTTATTGATAACTCACCCTTCCATCCCGGATCTCCACCCTCACGGCCAACACGCCGCAGTCCCTTGGCTCAGCGGAGTAGCCGGCAGGCCATGTGGGGCGGGTGAGGATGCCCGACAGAACCTGCAGCAGGGCGGCAAATAATGTCCATGAAGCAAAGAGTGTACATGAACATGAAGCAAAGTGTTTTCATGAAGGAAAGAGTGTTCATGAAGCAAAGAGTGTTCATGAAGCAAAGAGTGTTCATGAAGCAAAGAGTGTTCATGAAGTAATGGGTGTTCATGTCTTCATGAAGCAAAGAGTGTTCATGAAGCAAAGAGTGTTCATGAAGCAAAGAGTGTTCATGAAGCAAAGAGTGTTCATAAGCAAAAAGTGTTCATATCTTCATGAAGCAAAGAGTGTTCATGAAGCAAAGAGTGTTCATGAAGCAAAGAGTGTTCATGAAGCAAAAAGTGTTCATATCTTCGTGAAGCAAAGAGTGTTCACAACGCAAAGCTATGAGCAGCTCTGCATTTTTTCGGAGAGCGTGCTGATGAATTTGCATCGTCATTACAAACTCCTTCAGATCCAGGGAAAGGCTGTACACAAACTGCAGCAGGACGCCGGAGAATGGTTGTCAAGACAAGCTACAGGCAGCTCTACATTTCAAGCGACACCGCACTTAAGCTTGATTTGTTCACCGTCATTACGAATTCCTTGAGGAGATTCAGGGAAAGGCTCTACAGAACCTGCAGCAGGGCGGCGATGTTGGACGTGAAGCAAAGACATGAGCAGCTATAGAAGAAAGAGATAAGCTGACTGCCCGCAGAGACGCGAGGGTTAAAAGTGTAGGGTTAACAGAAGCCCCGCAGAGACGTGAGGGTTAAGGATAAAGGGATCAGGGTTTAGGGTTTAGGGCTAAGGGATAAGAATTAAGGGTTTAGGGTTTAGGGTTTAAGGGTTGGATAAGCCGCACAGGGTCAAGTGGTTTTAGACAACTGTATGGCCAGGGCCGGTGTTGTGATTATGAGCTCCATTAACATTTTAATTGAAAACAGCACTGTAGAACCGGATAGGGTTCATGCTCCCCTATTTTGCATATATTTTCGGAATCATCGCGCAGCCAAAGAACACATCACTCCGCATCGCGCAGCAGCGAAATTTTGGGAAACGTTTATTTTCTGGCCAGCAGTAGCAATTCTGACTGCTTTTGACTGGAATTTTGAGTCTGCGCAGCTGTTTTTGGAATAAATTTGAAACTGCGCAGCTCGTTTGTTCACCCCCCCCAAACTGCATAACTAATTAGTAGTTGACTCAACCCGGTTATAAGGTACAGTAGTACATTTTTTCAATTGATAATAATGAATTGTTTCTGTCCAAACAAGCGCTCCTTGAGGAGTTTAAGGGAGAGGCTCTAAAGGATCTAGCAGATCCAGCTGATCTAGCAGATCCATCAGATCTATCAGATCCATTACAACAAGGGTGGCAAGGACACACCCATTCAGCTCCCCCCCCATCGAATTACCCCCCCCCCCCCCCCCCCCCTTTGGCTCATCTAGCTCTGCCCCCATCAAACGAAAAACACACATTTGCCCATCGAACTATACCCCCCCCCTCAGGCCATTTCAGCTGCCATGCTCTGCTCCACACTGCCTACCTGCCATACAAGAAGCCTTATACGCCCTACTGTCACCTACTGTCACCTACTAGCCATGCTCTGCTCCACACTTCCTACCAGATCCGTAACTCCCGCCCCAACCACTATCCCAGAGATGCCGTTTTTACCTACCCACCAGATCCCCAGCCTTCACCCACCAGATCCACCTATTCCACACACCAGATCTACATCCAGGCTGCACAACCACTGCCCCACCACCAGACCTACATCCTCCACACGCAAAATCTTGATCCGCCATCCGGCAGATCCGCTGCCTCCACACACATAATCTAGATCCTCCACACACCAGATCCATATCATCCACATACAAGATATAGATCCTCCAGCCATAAGATCCTCCGCCTTGTCCAACCAGGCCGCCAGTTGTACATCCATCACCCACCCACCATATCCACATTCTCCACACACCAGCTCTAGATCCACCCACCAGATCCGCCGCCTCATCTGGCCTGGCCGTCAGCTGCACAGCCACCACCCACACACAAGATCCCCATCCTCCACCCACCATATCTAGATCCTACACCCACCAGATCTGCCGCTTCATCCGGCCGGGCGGCGAGCTGTACTCCACACTCCCGAGCCAGCAGGCCTCGCATCACTGCCTCGCCCACGCCGGTCACGCTCACAGCAACGCCCGCAACGCAATGCCGCTCCTCCAGGCAAAAGCTAGGCGCAGCATCTTCAGCCAAAGCGCTCACGCTCGCGACGCCCGCAACGCAGCACCGCTCCTCCAGGCAGGATCCAGGAGCAACATCTACACCCGAAGTGCTCAAGCCCGTCACGCCCGAAATGCAGCACTGCTCCTCCAGACAAAAGCCAGGCGCAGCATCTGCGGCCGCAGCGCTCATGCTCGTCACACCTGCAACGCAGTGTCGCTCCTCCAGGCAGGATCCGAGGGCAACATTTACACCCTCCCGCCTCTGCGCAACTCCTTGCCGGGATGAAGCCGCTGGACCCCGCTCCTGCTGCCCCTGACTCTGTGCAACTTCTGGGCAGCTCCGCAGCCCCTGAAACTGTGCAGCTTCTGGGCAGCTCCGCTGACCCTCACTCCGTCCCTGGCTCTGTCCAACTTCTAGGCAGCTCCGCTGACCCTCACTCCGACCCTGACTCTCTGCAGCTTCTAGGCAGCTCCACTGCTGCGCCCAGCATCCACATGCAAAGGACGCGGCCTCGCCGACCCGCCCGTCCTGCTTTAGCGCAATACCCCCGGATGAAACGCCGGCGGCCACTTGCCCCCACGCGTCCACTACCACGCAGCCGACGGTGTCAAAAAGCGCTTCCTGTTGCTTCAGATCTAGATCCAGATCTAGATCACGATGTTGCTGATGCTGCTGCATCTCCAGATCATGTTGCTGCAGATCAATACCCATATCGTTTTCTTGCCGCTGCTGCGGATCGTGTTTCCGTTGCTGCAGATCCAATTCCTGTTGTTGCCGCTGCTGAAAATCCAGATCCTGTTGTTCCTGCAGATCCAGATCTAGATCCTCATCAGCCGCACCCAGCGCCTTGTCAGCGCCAGGCAGGCCCTCCTGGTCCGCCAGCCGCGGTCTCTTGACGCCCTTGGAGGTGGCACCTGGGAAACAGTTAACTACGTCACACTTCTGGGGGTTGACACATAACACTTATGGGCCCAGGTCAAAAAAAGGCCCGGCCGCGTGGGCACCAGACTGTCTTGTTGGTAACAAAAGAGAGGACGGGACAGAAAAAGAGGGACACAAAAAGGCCGAAGCCAAAAGGAGGTGTGAATCCCCAGCCCTCTATAGCCTGTAGGCGGACATTTATGATTTATTTATTCATTTATGTTTATTTATTTATTCATTCATGATTTCTTAATTCAAATGGATAGGAACTGAAAAATTTGCATGCCTGATGACGCTCCCTATTCAGTGCTGCGCAATTGCGCCGTAACCCAGTAATCTTTCATTTTATGGTCCCTTGCTGGTTAAAGTAGCCGAATTTGCCTCAAAATTACGGTGACTGGAACTCAGCTACGCTGTACAGCCATAGTAATGACTGGCGTCAGCACAGCACTGATCAAATGGGTTTAGGGTTTAGTGATTTTAGGGTTGTGGGACACCACCCGCAAGCCTTAAGGCATTTTGCCTGCCTGCAGCCAACATGCTGTTGTTCGTCATCTGAATTATATCTCAAGGCTAAATACTACGTGTTCCCGCTTCCGTTTCATCTTCCACTCCCGGTCCTACTCCACCTCCTGCTATAGACCCCCCCCTCCCAACTTCTACTCCCTCCCCCCCCGCCCCCCCCCCCCCCCCCCCCCCCCCCCCCCCTCTTACTCCTTCTCCTGCTCCCGCTTTGGCTCCTGCTCCCGCCCCCCCTCTTACTCCTTCTCCTGCTCCCGCTTTGGCTCCTGCCCCCGCCCCCCCTCCTACTCCCCCTTCTGCTCCCGCTTTGGCTCCTGCTCCTGCCCCCCCTCTTACTCCTTCTCCTGCTCCCGCGTTGGCTCCTGCTCCGCCCCCCCCTCCTCCTCCCCCTTCTGCTCCCGCTTTGGCTCCTGCTCCCGCTCCCCCTCCTACTCCCACTCCTGCCCCCGCCCCCCCTCCTACTCCCCCTCCTGCTCCCGCCCCCCCCTCCTACTCCCCCTTCTGCTCCCGCTTTGGCTCCTGCTCCCGCCCCCCCTCCTACTCCCCCTTCTGCTCCCGCTTTGGCTCCTGCTCCCGCCCCCCCTCCTACTCCCCCTTCTGCTCCCGCTTTGGCTCCTGCTCCCGCCCCCCCCTCCCACTCCCCCTTCTGCTCCCGGTTTGGATCCTGCTCCCGCTCCTGCCCCCGCTTCCCATCCCGCTCCCATTCTGCCCCCGCTTTGGCTCCTGCTCCCGCCCCCACTTCTGCTCCTGCTTCCGCACATGCTGCTCCTGCTACTGTCCCTGCTCCCTCATCCGCTCCTGATCCTACTCCCGTCCCCGCTCCTGCTCCTATCCTCGCTCTTGGTCCTGTTCTTGCTCCTGTCCCTCACCTGTTCCTTCTTCCACCCCAGATCCACCTCCTGCTCCTGCTCCTGTCCCTGCTCCAGATCCTAATCCAGATCCAGCTCCAGATCCTGCTCCAGTTTCTGCTTTACCTCCTGCTCCAGCTCCCGCTCCTATCCCCACTCCTTCCTCCGCCCGCTGTACCATTCCCCGGTATCTGGTCCAAGCATGTACTGCTGCCGGCGTCACATGGTACTGCAACGTGATAGGGCAGGACACATCGTCAGCATGATGTATATGTGCATGGAGTCTACTGCCTCTGGCGTCATATGGTACTCTAATATGGTATTGCAGTACAGCTAGTCAGCACATCGGTTTTATACATCCGTACCTGGTATGTACTGCTGTCATGTCACATTGTACTTGAACATGGTACGACAGTACGACTTGTCGTTGGTGGCTGTACCGCTGTCGGACATCCTTTTGGTCTAATGGACACATTTGCCGACGAAGATGTTCGCCACGCACTATTTCAGCCCTGGCTCACCTCGCAATCTCCGCGCTGGCTGGTGGGCAGCCCTCGCGACTCAGCGTACTGCCTCGCACCCTCCGAAACCAGAAGCCTGGTAAGCCAGAAAACAGTGTCATCAGAATATGTGAGATATTTTCCTGTCACTCCGCTACAATTCAGCTACATCATGGCCTACGGCGGGGGTAGGGTGTGTGTGTGAACAGTCTTCACGACTCAGCGTACTGCCTCGTTACCTCAAAACCAAGAGCCTGGTAAACCAATAAGCAAAGGTCACATAATATATTGATTATTTTCCAGCCACTCAGCTACATCATGGCCTACAGCAGGGGGGGTGGCTGGTGAACAGTCTTCACGCTTTAGCACAGTACTCCGCACCCTCCGAAACCCGAGCACAGCATGCCAGGTGCAGGACTCAGCACAGTGCTCCGCACCCTCCGAAACCCAAGCACAGCATGCCAGGTGCACGACTCAGCACAGCGCTCCGCACCCTCCGAAACCCAAGCACAGCATGCCAGGTGCATGACTCAGCACAGCGCTCCGCACCCTCCGAAACCCAAGCACAGCATGCCAGGTGCATGACTCAGCACACTGCTTCGCACCCTCCAAAAACCCAAGCACAGCAAGCCAGAGAGCAATGTTGGCACAACATATTAAATAAGTTCTGCCTTTCAGCCACAATTCAGCTACAATTCAGCCAATATTCAGCTACATGATGGCCTAAGGCGACGAGGGGTGGCTGGATATTCATCGCGATCATGGCCCCTCAGCTACACCAAGGCCCTCAGCTACACCAAGGCCCCTCGGCTACATCATGGCCTCAGGCCGGGATAGAGGGCTGGTGAAGAGCCTTCACAACTCATAAATCACTGTGCCTCCTCGGTGCCCTATGCTCTTGCCACCCTAAACAATACCCTACCCTGGCCTCTCTCACATGGGTCAGACCCTCCCATATGGACCACCAGACCTGTGTCCTCAACCATGGTAACGGCGCGGATGTGGCTCCGGCCCAGGCTGCGCTGTTTCCTGAACTGTCACGCCTCCTACATGGCGTAGCTTTCTTTATTTTTCGCCTTCTGTGACCTTAACCAGTATTTCATCTACTCATATCCCCTATCCTCTTACACTTCCCTAAAGAAAAAAAGCTACGCCACGTGGGTAGCGTGAGAGTTATCCCCTGTCCCCTGTCCCCTATCCCCGGTCCCCTATCCCCTGTCCCCTATCCCCTATCCCCTATCCCCTATCCCCTATCCCCTGTCCCCTGTCCCCTGTCCCCTATCCCCTATCCCCTGTCCCCTATCCCCTATCCCCTATCCCCTATCCCCTATCCCCTATCCCATCCCCTGTCCCCTGTCCCCTATCCCCTATCCCCTATCCCCTATCCCCTGTCCCCTATCCCCTATCCCCTATCCCCTATCCCCTATCCCCTGTCCCCTATCCCCTATCCCCTATCCCCTATCCCCTGTCCCCTATCCCCTATCCCCTATCCCCTGTCCCCTGTCCCCTATCCCCTGTCCCCTATCCCCTATCCCCTATCCCCTGTCCCCTATCCCCTATCCCCTATCCCCTATCCCCTTTCCTTTGTCCCCTGTCCCCTATCCCCTATCCCCTATCCCCTGTCCCCTATCCCCTATCCCCTATCCCCTATCCCCTGTCCCCTATCCCCTATCCCCTATCCCCTATCCCTTGTCCCCTGTCCCCTGTCCCCTGTCCCCTGTCCCCTATCCCCTGTCCCCTGTCCCCTGTCCCCTGTCCCCTGTCCCCTATCCCCTATCCCCTGTCCCCCATCCCCTATCCCCTGTCCCCTGTCCCCTATCCCCTATCCCCTATCCCCTATCCCCTATCCCCTATTCCTCATCCTCTCACCACCCTAACCAAGGCCCTAGCCTGGCCTCCCTGAACTCAATACCTTATGCTCTCGCCATCCTTGGCAATTCCCTATCCTTGCCTTCCTCTCATGGGTCGGACCGTCCTGCAACTCATGGGTAACCTGCCCCAACCCAAAATCCAGTGTCCCCCCCTATACATTTATTTTCCATATATACATTACCTCGCCATCCTTACTCACATGGGTCGGACCCTGCCACAACTCAGGGGTAACCTGCTCTCCTCTGCCAACAAGCACGCAGCTTCCACCGGATTCTTGATACCTGACGGGATCAAGAATCAGGTATCAATAATTCAAATTCAAATTCAAATTCAAATCCAGGGCAACAGAGTTGAGAGTTAAGTTATGGGGTTCAGAGTGCATGGGAATGGAGATGAAAGTAAGGTCGTGGGGTTAAGGGATTGGGGATTAGGGTTTAGGGTTGAAGAGCGGGGCGAATGGATGAAGGTCTGATTCAGGTCATGCTTCTGATTCCTGCACATCGGTGAGTGCTTGGCCAGAGACTCAGCGTGCATGGGAAAGGAGATGAAAGTAAGGGCGTGGGCCATGTCGCTCTTTTCTGCCAACAGGCATGCGGCAGCCACCGCATTCTAAATCCCTGATGGACATCAGGGCCCCGAGCTGCGCTGTTCCCTTAACCCGCATGCCCCTAGAGGGGCGTAGTTTCTTTCTTTCTTCTGTTAATGGGCTTCTAAGTGTGGGGCAAACAGGAAAAAGTCCAACGGAGGTCGCGTTTCTGATTCCTGTGCATCGATAAGGCTCTGGAAGATGGGAGTTGGGTGATGAGATTCAAAGCATAGGGCAACCAGAAGCGTGCTGGACTGCGTGGGTTCATTTACAAAGTTTGGGTGTTCATTTAGGGCAGGGCAACCAGAGGTGTGCTGGACTGCGTGGGTGTTACAAATTTACGTGTCATTTATAGTACCGTATATTTGCTTTGCTTTCCCTCATAATTAACGTTGTTTGGGGTTGAGGGATCCATGCATGTTCTAATTATCGAATGCCGTCGCCGCTTTTCAGTGGACAATCAAGAGTCTTTGCCGACGGTTTGCCCCGAGGGTAGCATTCAAAGATAACATAACTTGATGTGCGAGGAAAGGCTAATCAAATCTACGGAATTCATACCGTACTGCTAGTACTAGATTTGGTATTATTTGTGTTCGATTCTTGATATTTAAAGATCCGATTTAAGTTGCATCTCTGGTCATGCACTCTTACCCAAATCGATTCCTGCGGATTAAAAAGGGGTCAAGAGCGTCACTCGGCTAACCAAAAAATTGTCCGATTGAAGTCTGCATCTGATTTGTGCGCATCGATAAGGGTCGGAGTGCATGACCAGGAAGAGGAACTGAAGGCATGATGGGTTTTCAGTGCATGGCTACGGCCCATGCCGCACTGTTTCCCCTGCGAGACGTAGCTGTCTTGCTTTCTGAAGTGCATGGCGAAGGACGAACGCTCTTGCATCATGCGCTTCGACTAGGTTCAGAGTGCAGGGCCAGGGGTTAAGGGTGCGGGGTAGTGGTGATGAAATCAAACATGGGGTTTCAAGCTTCTCATCAGCAGTCAAGCATGAGACGAGGGTCAGCCAGCGACCCTCGTTGCCCGCCTTATTCACAAAAGCAGGCAGAGGAGGGTTGTCAATCTTGTACGAAGTGTGACCGAGCGCCGCAGTAATAAGGTGGGGCTTTGGGCAGGTTATTGAGAGGTTGCAGCTCGAAACTTTCATTAAACTCCAGATGCACTTGCGTGTGTCCCCTGATGTTCTTCCAGCCACGGTCACTTTGTTCCAGAAAATCGGGGCCTGTCCATGCGGTGTCGCCAATGACAGGCAGACCGCCTGTCTGACTCGGCACAACCAGGACAGTGCAGAACTGGTCACTCCTCTTGGTGGTTGCAGCGACCATCAAGTGGTTGTACAACCCAAGTTGATGCTCCCTGTTGATGACGAGCTTCCAATCGTCCGCCTGGCTCTTCAGCTCAGCACACCTCGCTTGCCACTTCTTTTCTGCTGCACTGTTGCTGACTCCTGCTTCCTGCTCTTGTATTTTCGAAGGCTTGTTGCTGATATTCTTAGGTGGATCAGCCTCCGGGCCCCTTCCGAGAGCCTGCAGCTGCAACCTGCGGCGGCACATGCCGCTGACCTTGCAGGAGGCAGGCTTTTGCCGCTACCTCCTCTTCCGCTGTGGTGTGTCCCCCACCAACAGCCAGGCGCTGTTCGTTGTACTCCACCACGCTGGGGTTCTCCTGGCTGTTCCAGGCGAACAGCTGGTCCCAGGTCGCCAGCCCAAAATCTAAAGGCTTCCCATCCGAGAGGTGGATGACACCGCCCCCGGGATAGCCCTTCACTGCGGTCTCTGACCTGTCCTTCACCAATACCCAGCCCCCGAGCAGATGGACATCGAGCCTGGGGTCAAACCGCTCCCAAGCCGTGAAGCTGCCCCATACCAGCACTTTTCGGGCGTGCGGGTGAAGGGAACAGCGCAGCTTGGGGCCAAAGACACATCTGCACGGTTACTACTTTATTACGAACGTCGTCAGTAGCCCAAATGCCCCAGATTTTGAGGAGGGCTTTCAGGGTTTGGCGGATGACGGTTTAGCGCTTTTAGGGTAAACTGCGTCCCCGAGGCAGGCAGTCGGACGTGACGTCAGGGACACGTGACATCACACTTTTTGTGCGAGCCGAACTCTTCTTTCTTCTTCACCGTTCCTTCTTTGTTTGTCTTGCCTACGTTCGGCACCCTAGTTATAAGATGTAAGAACTACGTACGGTTTTTAATGTAACAGGTTTAACGAAACCCTAGGTATAGGCGAATAGACCTGCCCATTCGGGATACACGCACCCTACCCCGTGTCATTACAATTGTCAATCAATCACTCGACTGGCTGTGGGTGGTTGCGTCAACTTTGTAACAACAACTCGTCGGCACCTCGGTCATCTTTCGCGATTCCCCTCGCAACCAGCGACGGCATTTAACACCTAGAAATTTCACCAGTTGCTTAGGCGTCCCTTTTCTCTTCCATCGGACCTAGCAGCTAGAGCACTTTGTACTGCAAAGGAAACGTACCCTACAACATGGGTGCCCTCAGTGTATCCACAAGTCATGCAAGTATGTTTCTGCTACCGGCACATAGCCATGGGGCCTGGCGCAGTAAGCGCTGCTGCTTGGGCTACAGGGTTCAGGGTCAAGGGTTTCAGGTGAGAGGCTTTAGGGTCCCCGGTTATAAGCCTGTCATGCTCATATACCCACCTGCCCAATGGTGGCGGCCCACAACTGCCAGCCAAAGGAGGCAAGACAGACACACTGCAATAATCACCTCTGAAACACCTTCGATACGTTCACACATAATAGCCGGCCCTCCCCTACCTATTCTGTACCACCCCCACTTTTCTCTAACACCTTGTACTACCCCCACTGTAACTACCCTCTTCGTACTGGCCCTGAGCCCACCTTGTACTGCCCCCACTGCCCCAAAGGCGCCGTCGCCGTCCATCACGCTGGCATCACATTGCACGATGCCGGACCACGTCAGGTTTGAACCGAGCCCGGCGTTACTGCACGCATCATTCTGGGGAGGTGGGCAGTTAGAATTTTGAATTGTGATTTGAATTACAGGTGAGGGTTTGGAATGAGGCTGGTGTTAGTGCTCACGTACATCATCCTGGGGAGAGGGGCGGTTGGGATTTTGAATTCGAATTTGATTTCGACTTAGAGGTGGGGGATGGAAATGAGGCCGGTGTTAGTGCACACATACATCATCCTGGGGAGGGGGGCAGGTGGGATTCTGAATTTAAATTCGGGGTGAGGGTTGAGGGAGAAACCTGTCCAGCCAGTCACCACACCAAGATGTCAGCCAGTCACCAAGGCCTTCAAACTTCTTCTTGCCAACGAATATTCCCTGCACTGCAAAAAGAAGATTCCCATCACTGCAAGTCTAAGCAAAGAATAAGAACGGTGTGATGGATGATACGACAGCGTTAGATGTCTTAGCGCGTTGGAGGGTTCAGGGTTCGGAAGGGCGCCAGCCGAGGAAGAGTGGTGGGCGTAAAGGAATCCACCCCTAAATATCCACACATAAATATCCACACATTAATATCCACACATAAATATCCACACATAAATATCCACCCATAGGCCTTGCTACGGTGGATGATTTATGCACAACTTGAACCAACTAACTCCAACGGGCTAGGCACAACCAACTAGCTCCCACCTGACTCACCTCGAGGACCCTGATAGCGGCGCAGACTTCTCACTAGGCCTTGCCCTCGGTGGTGAGGTTTAAATTGGTGGACCAGGCTTAAGGATTCAGTTGTAAAGTGAAAAGTCCAATCAACCCTTAGAAGGTCTAATAGCAGTGCAGACTGGTCCAGATGCAGTGCAACCATCAGTGAGTCTAGGGTTTAGGGACACCCTTTTAGGGTGCCGAAGTACGGTCAAGGGCCTAGGGTCTAGGTTTAAGGGGCTCAGGCTTTATGACACAATTCCCCTTGGCCGTGTGTGGGACAAGGCTTGAGGATTCAGTAGAAGGGTCCGGGCTTCAGGATTAAGGTGTAGGGTTTAGGGTTTAAGGGACCGACTCACCTCTAGGACACTGATAGCGGTGCAGATTGATCGCAATGCGGTTCCCCCGGCGGTGAGCGTGGCGGCACTCGCATGGCATGCCCGCTGCATGGCAGAGCTGTAGGCTGCCTCCTTGGTTCGAGCGTGGAGGCCAGCGCCCACGTGCACAGCGACCAGATAGCTCTCCGAGGCCATACAGCTGCTGTTCTTTCAGTGTTGAGGAACTGCCACCCAAGCCACAGGCCGTGATGTAGCTGAATCGTAGATGAAGCAGCCCAAAGGAAGTAGCTGAGTTGTAGCTCAATTGTAGATGAAGCAGCTTATAGGAGACTGAGGAGGTTGGTGCCCACAGGCTTTGCGGCCAGGTATTCGCTTGTGTAGGTCATGGAATCGCTTCTCCAGTGTCAAAGCTTGAACTGAATAGCCTGTTGCGGATGGGCCATGTAGCCTGGGGAGTGCTGAGTGCTGGCGGAAATCAACCGCAGGAGGGAGGTGAGACCTGTGGCCGGGAAGAAGGATGGCCAGGCAGTGCTAATTGGTAGATCTGAGAAAGGATCTAGCCTGGTCGAGATCGATTAGTAAGGAGGGGGCTAGAAGAGAGTTCTTCCCGACCATGCAGAATCTCGCAGAATGGAAGGCTTTGTAAAAAGAGGGAGTAGGATCGAATTCAGGGGAGGGAAGACAGAGATGAAACGCGTCAGCGTGGCTTGAGAAACACCCTTGAAAGGCGAAGGGGATGTTAGCTGCGAGGGATGGTGAATCTGGCATGCATGCATGGAAAGGAAGTGTGGGCTTCGTTCACCTTTCAACTATTTCAAATTTGGTGTGGAGTCGCGCACGCGCACGCGTGCCCTGTGGTGTCGCCTCGTTCTTCGCATCCACTTCCGCACTGATAAGCTTCCTTGTTTCCTTTTTTGCATCTCAATCACCGCTTCATCTCTACGTAATTCTCCTTCGTCCCTCCTCCTCTCCGCCCACTTACACGGGTCGACGTACATCATCGGATGCGGCAGAAGAAGCATAAGAAGACGACCCGGGCCGTCGCGTTTTACAAAGTAAACTACAACCTGCACGAGCCTTACAAGGTATCGTCAGCGTCTCAGCGTTTTAGAAGCGATGGGGAAAAGCGCTTGCCGCCCCCTCCAGGAACCCGTTAAGGCGGGGGGGCATAACTGCAGACTTAAATCAGCTTCGGGCGGAAAATTTGCGCAGCTGTAGGCAGCAGCTATGCCATGCTATACCATGCCACGTCATGCATGGTAGTGCAATCTGGCTTAACCTGCATCGCGTTGTTTGGTCTTATCATGCTGTTATCGTGCTTCCTCAATGCCATGTGGGCCCTACATCTGTACCATGCCATGCGGGCCCTACATCTGTACCATGCCATGTGGGCCCTACATCTGTACCATGCCATGCAGGCCTTACAGCTAGACCGCATGGGTACCTGCTTAAACCGCCATGCGGCATCTGCAGTACCTCCTGCCGGCATGGGCTGCAGGCTACCGATGGAAAGGATGTCACAGAGATGTTGCAAAGCAATTGCAGAGATGGTGCATGCATTTTGAACAGCAGTTGCGCAGCAGTTGCGGGGATGCTGCCAAGCAGTTTTAGGGATGCCCTCTCTCCTGCACCATGCGCTATCACCAATGCCCCACCCCCTTAAAAGCCTCTGCATTACAATGCCGTAGTCACGGACGTATTTCGTTGTTTTGATCGTTCTTCAGGGAGCAACGCAATCGACTGTGAAAATGTTTTGGACTGGAATTTTTCACGTGATGGGGCAACGAATAAAAAAAAACGCCAAAACAGCGACTTGTTAAGCAACAACGAAATTCGAAAACAACGAAACACGTCCGTGACTACGGTATACCTGAAGCAGTTTCAGTGATGCTGCATACGGTAGATGTTGCCGTGATGTTGTCAAGATTCCAAGATTCCCCTGCAGATTTTTGTCTTCTTCTTTAGTCCCTCTTTTTTTGCTTGAGACCCCTTGGGGGTAGGGGGGGACTGCATGGTCTTTGGCCCAAGCAGAACATGCAGGGGCAGGGCCTGCATGGTCTTTTTGGCTAAAAACATTAAGCAGACCATGCAAACAAACCCTTTCCTCCCACCCTTCGGGGGGAGAGGGTACGAAGTTAACGCGACCACCCACAGCCTTTTGCGAAAGGGCCAGGCAGTGCGAACCTGGGGGGAACTCGTCAATAGAACCAAAACCTAACGGACGCAAATCGGGGGCAAAAACCAATGTGATGATGCAGCGATGCTTCAGGGCAGAAGCTTTAAAATAAGCTGTCTTGAACCCTTGTGAACGGAACTGTCCTGCGGCTTCTATATAGCTGTGCTACATTTGTCATGTAAGTGGACTGCGGTTGTAATACAACTGCCTTACAGCTGGCATGCATCCAAAGTGTGGACTGGAGGATCCCTCATTTGTTCATACTTAAATGCAGGTCCTGCTGGATGGAAACTTTGTGCACGCCACGATGTCAGTGAAGTGAGTGACAGCAGGAGGGAGGGAGAGGGGGCAAAGGGGAAGGTGGTGGTGGGGGGGGGGGGGGGGAGGGAGTGGGGGGGGGAGGGAAGTGAGTGCAGCTGGAGGGAGAGGGGAAAGGGGGAGGAGGAGATGGGTATCCCCCCATAAAGGGGGAAATGGAAGGGGGGGGGGGGGGGGTAGGAGAGGGGGGAAAGGGGGAGGGAGGGGTAAAAGGAAGGGAAGTGAGTGACAGCAAGAGGGAGGGAGAGGAGGAGGAAGGAAGGGGGGGGAGGGGAGGGATGAGGGAAAGGGGGCGGGGGTGGGAGAGGTGGAGGGAGGGAGGAAGGAAGGAAGGGGGGAGGGATGAGGGATGAGGGAAAGAGGGCGGGGGGGAAGGAAAGGGGAGGGGGAGGGGGGAGAGGGGGGGAAGGAGAGGGGCAGGGAGGAGGGAGGAGGGAGGAAGGAAAGGGGGCAGGGGAGGAGGGAAAGGGGGCGGGGGGGAGGGAGGAGGAAAGGGGGGGGGGGAGAGGAGGAAAGGGGAGGGGGAGGGGGGAGGAAAGGGGGGGGGAGGGGGGAGGAAGGAAAGGGGGCGGGGGAGGAAGGAAAGGGGGGGGGGGGGGCGAGGGGGCAGATGTAGGGGGGAAGGAGGGAGGGGTCAGGGAGGGGAGGGGGTAGAGGGAGGGGGGAGGGGTCAGGGAGGGGAGGGGGTAGAGGGAGGGAGGGGGGGGGGGGGGGGGTACGAGGGCGGAGGCAGGGGATGGGGTAGAGGGAGGGGATGGGGTAGAGGGATGGGGTAGAGGGATGGGGGGGGGCAAATGGGTTGAGGGACGGGTTATGGAGACGCTGCTACAATGCACGAATCTGATGTTTCCTCCTTTCTCCCTCCTTTAAGGGGGCTGCTGGAGGCATTGGTTGCTTTACATTACTCTGACGACTCTTCCCTTCACTCACGCTTCCCATCACCCTCCTGACAGCCTCAGACACCTGGCCAAGCGCTTTCCCAACCTGATCTAAGGGGGGCTGCTGCAAGGCACTGGTTGGAGTTCATCAGTCTGATATTCACCCTCCTACTCCCTTGACCCCACTCCCCCTGACTCCCCCTCCCCCCCTTCTTGACCCTCCCGACAGCCTCGGGCACCTGGACAAGCATCTGCCCAAGTCTGACAACCCCTCCCTCCAACCCTGATCTCACTCTCACCCTCTTCTCTCCTTTCACCCTCCTGACAGCCTTGGGCACCTGGACAAGCACCTGCCCAACCTGCTGGGGGGGCGCTGCAAAACGCTAGTGACGCCATGTGTCATGCACGAGCTGCGCAGCCTAGGTGCGGTTTGGGGCGTCGGTTTATTTCCGTTTTGGGTTTAAGTTTTGGTCCAGGGAGCGGTTGGAGGTTTCCAAGCCCCAAGAGGAAGTTGGAAGCGGTTTTGGGGATTTCAAGAGGATGTTGGAAGCGGTTTGGGGGTTTTGAAGGGAAAATGGAAGTGGTTCAGTATAGAGGCTGGGCTTGAGTAAATATGTGCAGTTCAGCTACAGTTCAGCTACAGTTCAGCTACATGTCAGCTACCTGCTCGCCTCTGACCGGAGGCCTCATGCACGGCCAGCCACGCTACGAGAGCACCAATAGGAACAAACCGCTTCAGATTTCATGGAGCAAGAAGAAGAGATGAAAGGGTTGACCATGGACGTCGTGGAGCAAGAAGAAGAGATGAAAGGGTTGATGCCAGAGGCTGGTCGTCCACAAGCTATCTGCCTTTCAAGCCGTTAGCAGGGTTAGCCGCTGGCTTGAGAGAGGCCCCTCACACGTTATGTGTCAATAAGTGTGTGTTTGTACGCAGGTTCTCATGTTTTGAGAACGGTGTCTTTAGCAAAGAGGCATCTTCACACTTCCCCTATGCGTGTGTGTGTGGATAAGTGTGAACACATGTGCAATGCGCACACTGTGCATGTGTGATTGTGTGTGTGTGTGCGTTTGCAGATCCCGGTCTATCGACACGCTGCCTTTGCTGTCCACCTCATACACATATATGTGTGGCCATGTGTGGACACGTGTGAACACGTTTGTGCAGGTCCCGATTTTCGCGACACGGTGTCCCTTGCTAAGAAGTTGCAGCTCCACTACTGCGGCCACGGCCGCCACGGAAAGCCACCTTCCCACCGTAAGCAGCAGCAACAGCAGCAGCAACAGCAACTGCAAAATAACGGTGACAGTGCCGTGGCCGGCGGGCCCGCAAACGGCGCGCCGGCAGGCGAGGCGGCAAGTGACGCAACGGCGGGCGGTGCAGTGGCTGACGCGAGCATCGGCCGGTTGTCGGCGGCGGCGTGCATTTTGGATCAAGTGGGTGAGTGTGCTCGCCTGCCTGACAGTCTGCCCTTAGTGTGGATGCTCTCAGTCCAGGTGTGGACTCTCCCAGAAGTGTGGGTCCTGTCAATCTGGTCTGCATGCTCTCAGTTCAGTGTGGAAGCTCCCATTCGTGTGGATGCTCTCAATATAGTGTGGATCCTGTCATAATTGTGTGGATGCTGTCAAATTCAGTGTGAACGCTTCCAGTCGTGTGAATTCTGTGAATCCAGCGTGCCTGCCGTGTCTGCATCATACTAGGAGGGCCCAACTGACCACATCATGCTAAGGGACGTGTCCTGTCTCCCCACCTCTGTCCTCCAAGGTACCAAGAACTCTCAGCACTGGTGGGTGACCAATCAATAATCGGAATTTTGCGCGCCTGCGGCGCTCGTTTTGAGGATCTCAGTGCCCAACAATGCATGGCCAAAATCACTAAAAGAATTACTGCCTCTGTCCTCCAAGGTACCAAGAACTCTCAGCACTGGTGGGTGGCCACTCAGGACAAGGCGCTTCGCTCCAACCTAGAGAGGGTGAGGGGATGGGATGTGTGTTGGGAAGGGGGGGCACTCAAGGCTGTGCGTGGTTGCGTTAAGTTTAACACAGCAACTCAAGACAAGGCGCTTGGCTCCAACCTATAGAGGGTGAGGGGATGGGTTGTGTGTGGGGAGGAGGGGGAGGGGGGCACTCAAGACTGTGTGTGTGATTGTTTTTAACTTTGTTACAGCAACTCAAGACAAGGCGCTTTGATCCAACCTAGAGAGGGTGAGGGGATGGGTTGAGGGTACCCCTTGTCCCCGCGCCTCTCACCCCCCCCCCCGGTTTCACGGCCTGGGCCTTCAAGAAAGAGTAGTACGCTTGAACGTGGGTGAGGGGCTGGGCTGAGGCGGGAGGGTGGAGCATTCAGGACGAGGCGCTCCGCTCCATTCCAGACAGGGTTAGGGGCTGGGCTGAGGGTGCCTCTTCTCCCCGCGTCTCTCACTTTTCCCCCGGTTTCACAGCCTCCAAGAAAAGTGGTACGCTTGAAAGCGGGTGAGGGGCTGGCTGTGTTATGGGCTGTGGTAAAGAGAGGGCGGGTGGAGGTAGGGGTTTAGGGTGTGTAGGTGGAGGTGGGTGGAGGTAGGGTGGGGCAGAGGGGTGGGGCTTTGTCTATGGGATAATCCACTCTTCTTCAAACAGAGATGGGGCACTCCCATCGTCTTGAATACCGCTAAAAAATCGAACCTTGACCGCTTTTGACCGCTTCATCCCCGGTGCCCCAAGCAGGTGCTGGTACTTGACACTCACATCATATTGACTAACGAATTCAGAGTCCATCTGTCAAAATTTCACCCGTTCTTACATTCCTTTCACAGCTTTTTACATTCCCCTGACCATGTTTTACATTCCCCTAACCACTTTTTACATCCCCCTAACCGCTTTTTACATTCCCCTAACCACTTTTTACACTCCCCTAACCACTTTTTACATTCCCCTAACCACTTTTTACATTCCCCTAACCACTTTTACATCCCCCTAACCGCTTTTTAGATACCCTGCGCTCCTTTTGACCCCTTTGGAACGCTTCATCCCCCCAAGCAGGTACCAGACACTCCCATCATCTTGACTATCGTCATGACCTGTTGACCCCTTTTGACCCTTTTGACCCTTTTGACCCTTTTGACCCTTTTGACCCTTTTGACTGCTCCTGATCCCTTTGCACCTGGATCCGTTTCAATCCCTACATCTCCTGCTCCCCTACACCTCCCCTCTCTAGCCGATACCAGGCCCTCTCATCATCCTCGTCGCGATCCACCCGGGTAATTTGTACCCCCGCATGATTCCCCCGCCAGCTTTACCCCTACCCTCCTACTTTCCCGCTCCCCTGCTCCCCCGCTCCCTAATCCTCATAATTTCCTGCTCTCCCGCTCCCTCTCACTTCTGATTTCCTGGTACCCCGCTCCCTGCTACCCTGCTACCGACCAGGTCCCCGGCACTCCCATTATCTTTGCCACCATCAACGGCATCCACCTGGATACACCTTCTGAGATGGTCAAGAGTGCAGCCAAACAGGTGCGCTGTTCACATCAGGGGGGGGGGGGCTGTGTGGGGGGCAGCAGGTACGGATGCTGCTGGCCTTGGATGGTCGAGAGTGCGGCTAAACAGGTCCGCTGCTGACATAAGGGGGGGGCTGTGTGGGGGGCAGCAGGTACATGTGCTGCTGGCCTTGGATGTGTGTGGGGGGCAGCAGGTACGGATGCTGCTGGCCTTGGATGGTCGAGAGTGCGGCTAAACAGGTCCGCTGCTGACATAAGGGGGGGCTATGTGGGGGGCAGAAGGTACATGTGCTGCTGGCCTTGGATGTGTGTGGGCGAGAGTAGGGGCAGATGCAGGTGATGTTGGGGGGGGGTGCAGTTAAACAGGTCTGCTGCTGACATAAGGGGGGGGGGGGCTGTGTGGGGGGCAGAAGGTACATGTGCTGCTGGCCTTGTATGTGCGTGGGGGAGAGTAGGGGCAGATGCAGGTGATGTTGGGGGGGATGCGGTTAAACATGTCTGCTGCTGACATAAGGGGGGGGGGCTGTGTGGGGGGCAGAAGGTACATGTGCTGCTGGCCTTGGATGTGTGTGGGGGAGAGTAGGGGCAGATGCAGGTGATGTTGGGGGGGATGCGGTTAAACAGGTCTGCTGCTGACATAAGGGGGGGGGGGGGCTGTGTGGGGGGCAGAAGGTACATGTGCTGCTGGCCTTGGATGTGTGTGGGGGAGAGTAGGGGCAGATGCAGGTGATGTTGGGGGGGGGATGCGGTTAAACAGGTCTGCTGCTGACATAAGGGGGGGGGGGGGCTGTGTGGGGGGCAGAAGGTACATGTGCTGCTGGCCTTGTATGTGTGTGGGGGAGAGTAGGGGCAGATGCAGGTGATGTTGGGGGGGATGCGGTTAAACATGTCTGCTGCTGACATAAGGGGGGGGGGCTGTGTGGGGGGCAGAAGGTACATGTGCTGCTGGCCTTGGATGTGTGTGGGGGAGAGTAGGGGCAGATGCAGGTGATGTTGGGGGGGATGCGGTTAAACAGGTCTGCTGCTGACATAAGGGGGGGGGGGGGGCTGTGTGGGGGGCAGAAGGTACATGTGCTGCTGGCCTTGGATGTGTGTGGGGGAGAGTAGGGGCAGATGCAGGTGATGTTGGGGGGGGGATGCGGTTAAACAGGTCTGCTGCTGACATAAGGGGGGGGGGGGGGCTGTGTGGGGGGCAGAAGGTACATGTGCTGCTGGCCTTGGATGTGTGTGGGGGAGAGTAGGGGCTGGTGCAGGTGATGTTGGGGGGGGGGTGCGGTTAAATAGGTCCGCTGCTGACATAAGGGGGGGGGGGGGCTGTGTGGGGGGCAGAAGGTACATGTGCTGCTGGCCTTGGATGTGTGTGGGGGAGAGTAGGGGCAGATGCAGGTGATGTTGGGGGGGGGATGCGGTTAAACAGGTCTGCTGCTGACATAAGGGGGGGGGGGGGGCTGTGTGGGGGGCAGAAGGTACATGTGCTGCTGGCCTTGGATGTGTGTGGGGGAGAGTAGGGGCTGGTGCAGGTGATGTTGGGGGGGGGGTGCGGTTAAATAGGTCCGCTGCTGACATAAATCTCCTGCTGCTACTATCCAGGGGAGCAGTAGGGAAGGCTGCTGCTGATATTAGGTGTAGGGGAGTCAAGGATGTATAGACGCTGCTGACTTAGGGTGTATCTGAGGGAGAGCAGGGAAGGACGCTGCGGATGTTGGAAGTGAATCCTGGGGAGAGCAGAGACGCTGCTGGTGACTTTTGGCGTGTGAGCAGCAAAGCAGGTACGCTTGGAGGGCATGTTTGTGGGGGAGTGCACCTTCCACACTCCTGCTCACCTTCCGTCCACACTCCAGCCAACCGGCCCCACACTTGTCTGCCTTGGTATGACAGGCTGAGGCTGCCAGCTCGTCCCTGTCCAACCACGAGCGTCGCAGTGAGGCCCTCAAGGACCTCGAGGCGATTCGTCCCAAGCTTCGGACCAGTGCAAAGTTCAGGAGGAACAAAGCTAAGGCGAGTCCAGGGCTTATATCTCAGGGCTTATATCTCAGGGCTTATATCTCAGGGCTTATATCTCAGGGCTTATATCTCAGGGCTTATATCTCAGGGCTTATATCTCAGGGCTTATATCTCAGGGCTTATATCTCAGGGCTTATATCTCAGGGCTTATATCTCAGGGCTTATATCTCAGGGCTTATATCTCAGGGCTTATATCTCAGGGCTTATATCTCAGGGCTTATATCTCAGGGCTTATATCTCAGGGCTTATATCTCAGGGCTTATATCTCAGGGCTTATATCTCAGGGCTTATATCTCAGGGCTTATATCTCAGGGCTTATATTTCAGGGCTTATATCTCAGGGCTTATATCTCAGGGCTTATATCTCAGGGCTTATATATCTTGTATATGATATATCAGGATATAGCTGAGATGTTCACTCAAGCGGACACGCCGATAAGCAATACTACTTCAGGGTTCTGGGCGTGTGGGTGGCCAAGCGGGAGCTAAGGCCGTAACTATGGTTCCCAGGTGGGTTGAGGGGCCTTGTTGACAACCAGTATACCCTGTCCCTCAAATGTCCCTGTCCCTCAAATGTCCCTGTCCCTCAAATGTCCTTGTCCCTCAAATGTCCCTGTCCCTCAAATGTCCTTGTCCCTCAAATGTCCCTGTCCCTCAAATGTCCTTGTCCCTCAAATGTCCCTGTCCCTCAAATGTCCCTGTCCCTCAAATGTCCCTGTCCCTCAAATGTCCTTGTCCCTCAAATGTCCCTGTCCCTCAAATGTCCCTGTCCCTCAAATGTCCCTGTCCCTCAAATGTCCTTGTCCCTCAAATGTCCTTGTCCCTCAAATGTCCCTGTCCCTCAAATGTCCTTGTCCCTCAAATGTCCCTGTCCCTCAAATGTCCTTGTCCCTCAAATGTCCCTGTCCCTCAAATGTCCCTGTCCCTCAAATGTCCCTGTCCCTCAAATGTCCTTGTCCCTCAAATGTCCCTGTCCCTCAAATGTCCCTGTCCCTCAAATGTCCCTGTCCCTCAAATGTCCCTGTCCCTCAAATGTCCCTGTCCCTCAAATGTCCTTGTCCCTCAAATGTCCCTGTCCCTCAAATGTCCCTGTCCCTCAAATGTCCCTGTCCCTCAAATGTCCCTGTCCCTCAAATGTCCTTGTCCCTCAAATGTCCCTGTCCCTCAAATGTCCCTGTCCCTCAAATGTCCTTGTCCCTCAAATGTCCCTGTCCCTCAAATGTCCCTGTCCCTCAAATGTCCCTGTCCCTCAAATGTCCCTGTCCCTCAAATGTCCCTGTCCCTCAAATGTCCCTGTCCCTCAAATGTCCTTGTCCCTCAAATGTCCTTGTCCCTCAAATGTCCTTGTCCCTCAAATGTCCCTGTCCCTCAAATGTCCCTGTCCCTCAAATGTCCTTGTCCCTCAAATGTCCCTGTCCCTCAAATGTCCCTGTCCCTCAAATGTCCCTGTCCCTCAAATGTCCTTGTCCCTCAAATGTCCCTGTCCCTCAAATGTCCTTGTCCCTCAAATGTCCTTGTCCCTCAAATGTCCCTGTCCCTCAAATGTCCCTGTCCCTCAAATGTCCCTGTCCCTCAAATGTCCTTGTCCCTCAAATGTCCCTGTCCCTCAAATGTCCCTGTCCCTCAAATGTCCCTGTCCCTCAAATGTCCCTGTCCCTCAAATGTCCTTGTCCCTCAAATGTCCTTGTCCCTCAAATGTCCTTGTCCCTCAAATGTCCTTGTCCCTCAAATGTCCCTGTCCCTCAAATGTCCCTGTCCCTCAAATGTCCTTGTCCCTCAAATGTCCCTGTCCCTCAAATGTCCTTGTCCCTCAAATGTCCTTGTCCCTCAAATGTCCCTGTCCCTCAAATGTCCCTGTCCCTCAAATGTCCCTGTCCCTCAAATGTCCTTGTCCCTCAAATGTCCCTGTCCCTCAAATGTCCCTGTCCCTCAAATGTCCCTGTCCCTCAAATGTCCCTGTCCCTCAAATGTCCCTGTCCCTCAAATGTCCTTGTCCCTCAAATGTCCCTGTCCCTCAAATGTCCCTGTCCCTCAAATGTCCCTGTCCCTCAAATGTCCCTGTCCCTCAAATGTCCCTGTCCCTCAAATGTCCCTGTCCCTCAAATGTCCTTGTCCCTCAAATGTCCTTGTCCCTCAAATGTCCTTGTCCCTCAAATGTCCCTGTCCCTCAAATGTCCTTGTCCCTCAAATGTCCTTGTCCCTCAAATGTCCCTGTCCCTCAAATGTCCCTGTCCCTCAAATGTCCCTGTCCCTCAAATGTCCCTGTCCCTCAAATGTCCCTGTCCCTCAAATGTCCTTGTCCCTCAAATGTCCCTGTCCCTCAAATGTCCTTGTCCCTCAAATGTCCCTGTCCCTCAAATGTCCTTGTCCCTCAAATGTCCCTGTCCCTCAAATGTCCCTGTCCCTCAAATGTCCCTGTCCCTCAAATGTCCCTGTCCCTCAAATGTCCCTGTCCCTCAAATGTCCCTGTCCCTCAAATGTCCCTGTCCCTCAAATGTCCCTGTCCCTCAAATGTCCTTGTCCCTCAAATGTCCCTGTCCCTCAAATGTCCTTGTCCCTCAAATGTCCTTGTCCCTCAAATGTCCCTGTCCCTCAAATGTCCCTGTCCCTCAAATGTCCCTGTCCCTCAAATGTCCTTGTCCCTCAAATGTCCTTGTCCCTCAAATGTCCTTGTCCCTCAAATGTCCTTGTCCCTCAAATGTCCCTGTCCCTCAAATGTCCCTGTCCCTCAAATGTCCTTGTCCCTCAAATGTCCCTGTCCCTCAAATGTCCTTGTCCCTCAAATGTCCTTGTCCCTCAAATGTCCCTGTCCCTTAAATGTCCCTGTCCCTCAAATGTCCCTGTCCCTCAAATGTCCCTGTCCCTCAAATGTCCTTGTCCCTCAAATGTCCTTGTCCCTCAAATGTCCCTGTCCCTCAAATGTCCCTGTCCCTCAAATGTCCTTGTCCCTCAAATGTCCCTGTCCCTCAAATGTCCCTGTCCCTCAAATGTCCTTGTCCCTCAAATGTCCTTGTCCCTCAAATGTCCCTGTCCCTCAAATGTCCCTGTCCC
Organism: Limnomonas spitsbergensis; assembly: GCA_037349105.1. NCBI lineage: Eukaryota > Viridiplantae > Chlorophyta > Chlorophyceae > Chlamydomonadales > Limnomonas > Limnomonas spitsbergensis. The sequence goes on along the minus strand of JAYJMM010000094.1, from coordinate 152,469 downwards.
TCAAATGTCCCTGTCCCTCAAATGTCCTTGTCCCTCAAATGTCCCTGTCCCTCAAATGTCCCTGTCCCTCAAATGTCCCTGTCCCTCAAATGTCCCTGTCCCTCAAATGTCCCTGTCCCTCAAATGTCCTTGTCCCTCAAATGTCCCTGTCCCTCAAATGTCCCTGTCCCTCAAATGTCCCTGTCCCTCAAATGTCCCTGTCCCTCAAATGTCCTTGTCCCTCAAATGTCCTTGTCCCTCAAATGTCCCTGTCCCTCAAATGTCCCTGTCCCTCAAATGTCCCTGTCCCTCAAATGTCCTTGTCCCTCAAATGTCCTTGTCCCTCAAATGTCCCTGTCCCTCAAATGTCCCTGTCCCTCAAATGTCCCTGTCCCTCAAATGTCCCTGTCCCTCAAATGTCCTTGTCCCTCAAATGTCCCTGTCCCTCAAATGTCCCTGTCCCTCAAATGTCCCTGTCCCTCAAATGTCCCTGTCCCTCAAATGTCCTTGTCCCTCAAATGTCCTTGTCCCTCAAATGTCCTTGTCCCTCAAATGTCCCTGTCCCTCAAATGTCCTTGTCCCTCAAATGTCCTTGTCCCTCAAATGTCCCTGTCCCTCAAATGTCCTTGTCCCTCAAATGTCCTTGTCCCTCAAATGTCCCTGTCCCTCAAATGTCCCTGTCCCTCAAATGTCCTTGTCCCTCAAATGTCCTTGTCCCTCAAATGTCCCTGTCCCTCAAATGTCCCTGTCCCTCAAATGTCCCTGTCCCTCAAATGTCCCTGTCCCTCAAATGTCCCTGTCCCTCAAATGTCCCTGTCCCTCAAATGTCCCTGTCCCTCAAATGTCCCTGTCCCTCAAATGTCCCTGTCCCTCAAATGTCCCTGTCCCTCAAATGTCCCTGTCCCTCAAATGTCCCTGTCCCTCAAATGTCCCTGTCCCTCAAATGTCCCTGTCCCTCAAATGTCCCTGTCCCTCAAATGTCCCTGTCCCTCAAATGTCCCTGTCCCTCAAATGTCCCTGTCCCTCAAATGTCCTTGTCCCTCAAATGTCCCTGTCCCTCAAATGTCCCTGTCCCTCAAATGTCCCTGTCCCTCAAATGTCCTTGTCCCTCAAATGTCCCTGTCCCTCAAATGTCCTTGTCCCTCAAATGTCCCTGTCCCTCAAATGTCCCTGTCCCTCAAATGTCCCTGTCCCTCAAATGTCCCTGTCCCTCAAATGTCCCTGTCCCTCAAATGTCCTTGTCCCTCAAATGTCCCTGTCCCTCAAATGTCCTTGTCCCTCAAATGTCCCTGTCCCTCAAATGTCCCTGTCCCTCAAATGTCCCTGTCCCTCAAATGTCCTTGTCCCTCAAATGTCCCTGTCCCTCAAATGTCCCTGTCCCTCAAATGTCCCTGTCCCTCAAATGTCCTTGTCCCTCAAATGTCCTTGTCCCTCAAATGTCCCTGTCCCTCAAATGTCCCTGTCCCTCAAATGTCCCTGTCCCTCAAATGTCCCTGTCCCTCAAATGTCCCTGTCCCTCAAATGTCCTTGTCCCTCAAATGTCCCTGTCCCTCAAATGTCCTTGTCCCTCAAATGTCCCTGTCCCTCAAATGTCCCTGTCCCTCAAATGTCCCTGTCCCTCAAATGTCCCTGTCCCTCAAATGTCCTTGTCCCTCAAATGTCCCTGTCCCTCAAATGTCCCTGTCCCTCAAATGTCCCTGTCCCTCAAATGTCCCTGTCCCTCAAATGTCCCTGTCCCTCAAATGTCCCTGTCCCTCAAATGTCCCTGTCCCTCAAATGTCCCTGTCCCTCAAATGTCCCTGTCCCTCAAATGTCCTTGTCCCTCAAATGTCCCTGTCCCTCAAATGTCCCTGTCCCTCAAATGTCCTTGTCCCTCAAATGTCCTTGTCCCTCAAATGTCCCTGTCCCTCAAATGTCCCTGTCCCTCAAATGTCCCTGTCCCTCAAATGTCCCTGTCCCTCAAATGTCCCTGTCCCTCAAATGTCCTTGTCCCTCAAATGTCCCTGTCCCTCAAATGTCCCTGTCCCTCAAATGTCCTTGTCCCTCAAATGTCCTTGTCCCTCAAATGTCCCTGTCCCTCAAATGTCCTTGTCCCTCAAATGTCCTTGTCCCTCAAATGTCCCTGTCCCTCAAATGTCCCTGTCCCTCAAATGTCCCTGTCCCTCAAATGTCCTTGTCCCTCAAATGTCCCTGTCCCTCAAATGTCCCTGTCCCTCAAATGTCCCTGTCCCTCAAATGTCCCTGTCCCTCAAATGTCCCTGTCCCTCAAATGTCCCTGTCCCTCAAATGTCCCTGTCCCTCAAATGTCCCTGTCCCTCAAATGTCCCTGTCCCTCAAATGTCCTTGTCCCTCAAATGTCCCTGTCCCTCAAATGTCCCTGTCCCTCAAATGTCCCTGTCCCTCAAATGTCCCTGTCCCTCAAATGTCCCTGTCCCTCAAATGTCCCTGTCCCTCAAATGTCCTTGTCCCTCAAATGTCCCTGTCCCTCAAATGTCCCTGTCCCTCAAATGTCCCTGTCCCTCAAATGTCCCTGTCCCTCAAATGTCCTTGTCCCTCAAATGTCCTTGTCCCTCAAATGTCCCTGTCCCTCAAATGTCCCTGTCCCTCAAATGTCCTTGTCCCTCAAATGTCCCTGTCCCTCAAATGTCCCTGTCCCTCAAATGTCCCTGTCCCTCAAATGTCCCTGTCCCTCAAATGTCCCTGTCCCTCAAATGTCCTTGTCCCTCAAATGTCCCTGTCCCTCAAATGTCCCTGTCCCTCAAATGTCCCTGTCCCTCAAATGTCCTTGTCCCTCAAATGTCCCTGTCCCTCAAATGTCCCTGTCCCTCAAATGTCCCTGTCCCTCAAATGTCCCTGTCCCTCAAATGTCCCTGTCCCTCAAATGTCCCTGTCCCTCAAATGTCCCTGTCCCTCAAATGTCCCTGTCCCTCAAATGTCCCTGTCCCTCAAATGTCCTTGTCCCTCAAATGTCCCTGTCCCTCAAATGTCCCTGTCCCTCAAATGTCCCTGTCCCTCAAATGTCCCTGTCCCTCAAATGTCCCTGTCCCTCAAATGTCCCTGTCCCTCAAATGTCCTTGTCCCTCAAATGTCCCTGTCCCTCAAATGTCCCTGTCCCTCAAATGTCCCTGTCCCTCAAATGTCCCTGTCCCTCAAATGTCCTTGTCCCTCAAATGTCCTTGTCCCTCAAATGTCCCTGTCCCTCAAATGTCCCTGTCCCTCAAATGTCCTTGTCCCTCAAATGTCCCTGTCCCTCAAATGTCCCTGTCCCTCAAATGTCCCTGTCCCTCAAATGTCCCTGTCCCTCAAATGTCCCTGTCCCTCAAATGTCCTTGTCCCTCAAATGTCCCTGTCCCTCAAATGTCCCTGTCCCTCAAATGTCCCTGTCCCTCAAATGTCCCTGTCCCTCAAATGTCCTTGTCCCTCAAATGTCCCTGTCCCTCAAATGTCCTTGTCCCTCAAATGTCCTTGTCCCTCAAATGTCCCTGTCCCTCAAATGTCCTTGTCCCTCAAATGTCCCTGTCCCTCAAATGTCCCTGTCCCTCAAATGTCCCTGTCCCTCAAATGTCCCTGTCCCTCAAATGTCCCTGTCCCTCAAATGTCCCTGTCCCTCAAATGTCCCTGTCCCTCAAATGTCCCTGTCCCTCAAATGTCCTTGTCCCTCAAATGTCCCTGTCCCTCAAATGTCCCTGTCCCTCAAATGTCCCTGTCCCTCAAATGTCCCTGTCCCTCAAATGTCCTTGTCCCTCAAATGTCCCTGTCCCTCAAATGTCCTTGTCCCTCAAATGTCCTTGTCCCTCAAATGTCCCTGTCCCTCAAATGTCCTTGTCCCTCAAATGTCCCTGTCCCTCAAATGTCCCTGTCCCTCAAATGTCCCTGTCCCTCAAATGTCCCTGTCCCTCAAATGTCCCTGTCCCTCAAATGTCCCTGTCCCTCAAATGTCCTTGTCCCTCAAATGTCCTTGTCCCTCAAATGTCCTTGTCCCTCAAATGTCCCTGTCCCTCAAATGTCCTTGTCCCTCAAATGTCCCTGTCCCTCAAATGTCCCTGTCCCTCAAATGTCCCTGTCCCTCAAATGTCCCTGTCCCTCAAATGTCCCTGTCCCTCAAATGTCCTTGTCCCTCAAATGTCCCTGTCCCTCAAATGTCCCTGTCCCTCAAATGTCCCTGTCCCTCAAATGTCCCTGTCCCTCAAATGTCCCTGTCCCTCAAATGTCCCTGTCCCTCAAATGTCCTTGTCCCTCAAATGTCCCTGTCCCTCAAATGTCCCTGTCCCTCAAATGTCCCTGTCCCTCAAATGTCCCTGTCCCTCAAATGTCCCTGTCCCTCAAATGTCCCTGTCCCTCAAATGTCCTTGTCCCTCAAATGTCCTTGTCCCTCAAATGTCCTTGTCCCTCAAATGTCCTTGTCCCTCAAATGTCCCTGTCCCTCAAATGTCCTTGTCCCTCAAATGTCCCTGTCCCTCAAATGTCCTTGTCCCTCAAATGTCCCTGTCCCTCAAATGTCCTTGTCCCTCAAATGTCCCTGTCCCTCAAATGTCCCTGTCCCTCAAATGTCCCTGTCCCTCAAATGTCCCTGTCCCTCAAATGTCCCTGTCCCTCAAATGTCCCTGTCCCTCAAATGTCCCTGTCCCTCAAATGTCCTTGTCCCTCAAATGTCCTTGTCCCTCAAATGTCCTTGTCCCTCAAATGTCCCTGTCCCTCAAATGTCCCTGTCCCTCAAATGTCCCTGTCCCTCAAATGTCCCTGTCCCTCAAATGTCCCTGTCCCTCAAATGTCCTTGTCCCTCAAATGTCCTTGTCCCTCAAATGTCCCTGTCCCTCAAATGTCCTTGTCCCTCAAATGTCCTTGTCCCTCAAATGTCCCTGTCCCTCAAATGTCCTTGTCCCTCAAATGTCCCTGTCCCTCAAATGTCCCTGTCCCTCAAATGTCCCTGTCCCTCAAATGTCCTTGTCCCTCAAATGTCCCTGTCCCTCAAATGTCCCTGTCCCTCAAATGTCCCTGTCCCTCAAATGTCCCTGTCCCTCAAATGTCCCTGTCCCTCAAATGTCCTTGTCCCTCAAAATGAACGGTATACTTGAAATGCTTTCCCTCAAAACGATAGTGGTTCATCAAGGTAAGGGATTCGTTGAAAATACGAATAATTAAGTGGCATCACCAGTGTAAGTCAGTTGACGGTCATTGTAGTTTTTCTTGTCGTTGTTTTGGCCCGAGGGGAGCATTAAATAATTGTCTAATGCATGTACTGATATACGGTACTCAAGGGAACGAAACTCAAATCTGCGGCACCTGAATGTTTACTCAAATTTGCGCCCCGAAAACGGTTATACTTAGGGTTCAGCGTTTGTGGGTGGCCATGCACTAGGTGACCGTCACGACAACACCGAGGTGGTTTAGGGGTTTGGGTTGAGGGCGGGTGGCCGCGCCACAGCTGTCACTACATCACCAAGGTGATTTTAGGCTTAGGTTTCAGAGCGTGTGGGTTTATCGGGGCGTTCTGGTATATTGTTTAAGCTATTTATCAGGGTGCTCTGGTACATTGTTTAATTTCGTATACTAGTATTCGGCGTCTTCTCCGTTAGGGTGTGGGCAGTGGGAATGGGCATTAGTGTGGGGACGGGCTCTGTGGGCAGTGGGAATGGGCATAGGTGTGGGGACGGGCTCTGTGGGCAGTGGGAATGGGCATTGGTGTGGAGACGGGCTCTGTGGGCAGTGGGAATGGGCATAGGTGTGGGGACGGGCTCTGTGGGCAGTGGGAATGGGCATTGGTGTGGGGACGGGCTCTGTGGGCAGTGGGAATGGGTATTGGTGTGGGGACGGGCTCTGTGGGCAGTGGGAATGGGCATTGGTGTGGGGACGGGCTCTGTGGGCAGTGGGAATGGGTATTGGTGTGGGGACGGGCTCTGTGGGCAGTGGGAATGGGCATTGGTGTGGGGACGGACTCTGTGGGCAGTGGGAATGGGCATTGGTGTGGGGACGGGCTCTGTGGGCAGTGGGAATGGGCATTGGTGTGGGGACGGGCTCTGTGGGCAGTGGGAATGGGTATTGGTGTGGGGACGGGCTCTGTGGGCAGTGGGAATGGGTATTGGTGTGGGGACGGGCTCTGTGGGCAGTGGGAATGGGCATTGGTGTGGGGACGGGCTCTGTGGGCAGTGGGAATGGGCATTGGTGTGGGGACGGGCTCTGTGGGCAGTGGGAATGGGTATTGGTGTGGGGACGGGCTCTGTGGGCAGTGGGAATGGGCATTGGTGTGGGGACGGGCTCTGTGGGCAGTGGGAATGGGCATTGGTGTGGGGACGGGCTCTGTGGGCAGTGGGAATGGGTATTGGTGTGGAGACGGGCTCTGTGGGCAGTGGGAATGGGCATTGGTGTGGGGACGGGCTCTGTGGGCATTGCGGAATGGGTATTGGTGTGGAGACGGGCTCTGTGGGCAGTGGGAATGGGTATTGGTGTGGAGACGGGCTCTGTGGGCAGTGGGAATAGGCATTGGTGTGGGGACGGGCTCTGTGGGCAGTGGGAATGGGCATTGGTGTGGGGACGGGCTCTGTGGGCAGTGGGAATGGGCATTGGTGTGGGGACGGGCTCTGTGGGCAGTGGGAATGGGCATTGGTGTGGGGACGGGCTCTGTGGGCAGTGGGAATGGGTATTGGTGTGGGGACGGGCTCTGTGGGCAGTGGGAATGGGTATTGGTGTGGAGACGGGCTCTGTGGGCAGTGGGAATGGGCATTGGTGTGGGGACGGGCTCTGTGGGCAGTGGGAATGGGCATTGGTGTGGGGACGGGCTCTGTGGGCAGTGGGAATGGGCATTGGTGTGGGGACGGGCTCTGTGGGCAGTGGGAATGGGCATTGGTGTGGGGACGGGCTCTGTGGGCAGTGGGAATGGGCATTGGTGTGGGGATGGGCTCTGTGGGCAGTGGGAATGGGCATTGGTGTGGGGACGGGCTCTGTGGGCAGTGGGAATGGGCATTGGTGTGGGGACGGGCTCTGTGGGCAGTGGGAATGGGCATTGGTGTGGGGACGGGCTCTGTGGGCAGTGGGAATGGGCATTGGTGTGGGGACGGGCTCTGTGGGCAGTGGGAATGGGTATTGGTGTGGGGACGGGCTCTGTGGGCAGTGGGAATGGGCATTGGTGTGGGGACGGGCTCTGTGGGCAGTGGGAATGGGCATTGGTGTGGGGACGGGCTCTGTGGGCAGTGGGAATGGGTATTGGTGTGGGGACGGGCTCTGTGGGCAGTGGGAATGGGTATTGGTGTGGAGACGGGCTCTGTGGGCAGTGGGAATGGGCATTGGTGTGGGGACGGGCTCTGTGGGCAGTGGGAATGGGCATAGGTGTGGGGACGGGCTCTGTGGGCAGTGGGAATGGGCATTGGTGTGGGGACGGGCTCTGTGGGCAGTGGGAATGGGCATTGGTGTGGGGATGGGCTCTGTGGGCAGTGGGAATGGGCATTGGTGTGGAGACGGGCTCTGTGGGCAGTGGGAATGGGCATTGGTGTGGGGACGGGCTCTGTGGGCAGTGGGAATGGGCATTGGTGTGGGGACGGGCTCTGTGGGCAGTGGGAATGGGCATTGGTGTGGAGACGGGCTCTGTGGGCAGTGGGAATGGGCATTGGTGTGGGGACGGGCTCTGTGGGCAGTGGGAATGGGCATTGGTGTGGGGACGGGCTCTGTGGGCAGTGGGAATGGGTATTGGTGTGGGGACGGGCTCTGTGGGCAGTGGGAATGGGCATTGGTGTGGGGACGGGCTCTGTGGGCAGTGGGAATGGGTATTGGTGTGGGGACGGGCTCTGTGGGCAGTGGGAATGGGCATTGGTGTGGGGACGGGCTCTGTGGGCAGTGGGAATGGGCATTGGTGTGGGGACGGGCTCTGTGGGCAGTGGGAATGGGCATTGGTGTGGGGACGGGCTCTGTGGGCAGTGGGAATGGGTATTGGTGTGGGGACGGGCTCTGTGGGCAGTGGGAATGGGTATTGGTGTGGGGACGGGCTCTGTGGGCAGTGGGAATGGGCATTGGTGTGGGGACGGGCTCTGTGGGCAGTGGGAATGGGCATTGGTGTGGGGACGGGCTCTGTGGGCAGTGGGAATGGGTATTGGTGTGGGGACGGGCTCTGTGGGCAGTGGGAATGGGCATTGGTGTGGGGACGGGCTCTGTGGGCAGTGGGAATGGGCATTGGTGTGGGGACGGGCTCTGTGGGCAGTGGGAATGGGTATTGGTGTGGAGACGGGCTCTGTGGGCAGTGGGAATGGGCATTGGTGTGGGGACGGGCTCTGTGGGCAGTGGGAATGGGTATTGGTGTGGAGACGGGCTCTGTGGGCAGTGGGAATGGGTATTGGTGTGGAGACGGGCTCTGTGGGCAGTGGGAATAGGCATTGGTGTGGGGACGGGCTCTGTGGGCAGTGGGAATGGGCATTGGTGTGGGGACGGGCTCTGTGGGCAGTGGGAATGGGCATTGGTGTGGGGACGGGCTCTGTGGGCAGTGGGAATGGGCATTGGTGTGGGGACGGGCTCTGTGGGCAGTGGGAATGGGTATTGGTGTGGGGACGGGCTCTGTGGGCAGTGGGAATGGGTATTGGTGTGGAGACGGGCTCTGTGGGCAGTGGGAATGGGCATTGGTGTGGGGACGGGCTCTGTGGGCAGTGGGAATGGGCATTGGTGTGGGGACGGGCTCTGTGGGCAGTGGGAATGGGCATTGGTGTGGGGACGGGCTCTGTGGGCAGTGGGAATGGGCATTGGTGTGGGGACGGGCTCTGTGGGCAGTGGGAATGGGCATTGGTGTGGGGATGGGCTCTGTGGGCAGTGGGAATGGGCATTGGTGTGGGGACGGGCTCTGTGGGCAGTGGGAATGGGCATTGGTGTGGGGACGGGCTCTGTGGGCAGTGGGAATGGGCATTGGTGTGGGGACGGGCTCTGTGGGCAGTGGGAATGGGCATTGGTGTGGGGACGGGCTCTGTGGGCAGTGGGAATGGGTATTGGTGTGGGGACGGGCTCTGTGGGCAGTGGGAATGGGCATTGGTGTGGAGACGGGCTCTGTGGGCAGTGGGAATGGGCATTGGTGTGGGGACGGGCTCTGTGGGCAGTGGGAATGGGCATTGGTGTGGAGACGGGCTCTGTGGACAGTGGGAATGGGCATTGGTGTGGGGACGGGCTCTGTGGGCAATGGGAATGGGCATTGGTGTGGGGACGGGCTCTGTGGGCAGTGGGAATGGGCATTGGTGTGGGGACGGGCTCTGTGGGCAGTGGGAATGGGTATTGGTGTGGGGACGGGCTCTGTGAGCAGTGGGAATGGGCATTGGTGTGGGGACGGGCTCTGTGGGCAGTGGGAATGGGCATTGGTGTGGGGACGGGCTCTGTGGGCAGTGGGAATGGGCATTGGTGTGGGGACGGGCTCTGTGGGCAGTGGGAATGGGCATTGGTGTGGGGACGGGCTCTGTGGGCAGTGGGAATGGGCATTGGTGTGGGGACGGGCTCTGTGGGCAGTGGGAATGGGTATTGGTGTGGAGACGGGCTCTGTGGGCAGTGGGAATGGGTATTGGTGTGGAGACGGGCTCTGTGGGCAGTGGGAATGGGCATTGGTGTGGGGACGGGCTCTGTGGGCAGTGGGAATGGGCATTGGTGTGGGGACGGGCTCTGTTGGCAGTGGGAATGGGCATTGGTGTGGGGACGGGCTCTGTGGGCAGTGGGAATGGGCATTGGTGTGGGGATGGGCTCTGTGGGCAGTGGGAATGGGCATTGGTGTGGGGACGGGCTCTGTGGGCAGTGGGAATGGGCATTGGTGTGGAGACGGGCTCTGTGGGCAGTGGGAATGGGCATTGGTGTGGGGACGGGCTCTGTGGGCAGTGGGAATGGGCATTGGTGTGGGGACGGGCTCTGTGGGCAGTGGGAATGGGCATTGGTGTGGGGACGGGCTCTGTGGGCAGTGGGAATGGGCATTGGTGTGGGGACGGGCTCTGTGGGCAGTGGGAATGGGTATTGGTGTGGGGACGGGCTCTGTGGGCAGTGGGAATGGGTATTGGTGTGGGGACGGGCTCTGTGGGCAGTGGGAATGGGCATTGGTGTGGGGACGGGCTCTGTGGGCAGTGGGAATGGGCATTGGTGTGGGGACAGGCTCTGTGGGCAGTGGGAATGGGTATTGGTGTGGAGACGGGCTCTGTGGGCAGTGGGAATGGGCATTGGTGTGGGGACGGGCTCTGTGGGCAGTGGGAATGGGCATTGGTGTGGGGACGGGCACTGTGGGCAGTGGGAATGGGTATTGGTGTGGAGACGGGCTCTGTGGGCAGTGGGAATGGGCATTGGTGTGGGGACGGACTCTGTGGGCAGTGGGAATGGGCATTGGTGTGGGGACGGGCTCTGTGGGCAGTGGGAATGGGCATTGGTGTGGGGACGGGCTCTGTGGGCAGTGGGAATGGGCATTGGTGTGGGGACGGGCTCTGTGGGCAGTGGGAATGGGCATTGGTGTGGGGATGGGCTCTGTGGGCAGTGGGAATGGGTATTGGTGTGGGGACGGGCTCTGTGGGCAGTGGGAATGGGCATTGGTGTGGGGACGGGCTCTGTGGGCAGTGGGAATGGGCATTGGTGTGGGGACGGGCTCTGTGGGCAGTGGGAATGGGCATTGGTGTGGGGACGGGCTCTGTGGGCAGTGGGAATGGGTATTGGTGTGGGGACGGGCTCTGTGGGCAGTGGGAATGGGTATTGGTGTGGGGACGGGCTCTGTGGGCAGTGGGAATGGGCATTGGTGTGGGGACGGGCTCTGTGGGCAGTGGGAATGGGCATTGGTGTGGGGACAGGCTCTGTGGGCAGTGGGAATGGGTATTGGTGTGGAGACGGGCTCTGTGGGCAGTGGGAATGGGCATTGGTGTGGGGACGGGCTCTGTGGGCAGTGGGAATGGGTATTGGTGTGGAGACGGGCTCTGTGGGCAGTGGGAATGGGTATTGGTGTGGAGACGGGCTCTGTGGGCAGTGGGAATGGGCATTGGTGTGGGGACGGGCTCTGTGGGCAGTGGGAATGGGCATTGGTGTGGGGACGGGCTCTGTGGGCAGTGGGAATGGGCATTGGTGTGGAGACGGGCTCTGTGGGCAGTGGGAATGGGCATTGGTGTGGGGACGGGCTCTGTGGGCAGTGGGAATGGGCATTGGTGTGGGGACGGGCTCTGTGGGCAGTGGGAATGGGCATTGGTGTGGGGACGGGCTCTGTGGGCAGTGGGAATGGGCATTGGTGTGGGGATGGGCTCTGTGGGCAGTGGGAATGGGTATTGGTGTGGGGACGGGCTCTGTGGGCAGTGGGAATGGGCATTGGTGTGGAGACGGGCTCTGTGGGCAGTGGGAATGGGCATTGGTGTGGGGACGGGCTCTGTGGGCAGTGGGAATGGGCATTGGTGTGGGGACGGGCTCTGTGGGCAGTGGGAATGGGTATTGGTGTGGGGACGGGCTCTGTGGGCAGTGGGAATGGGCATTGGTGTGGAGACGGGCTCTGTGGGCAGTGGGAATGGGCATTGGTGTGGGGACGGGCTCTGTGGGCAGTGGGAATGGGCATTGGTGTGGGGACGGGCTCTGTGGGCAGTGGGAATGGGCATTGGAGTGGGGACGGGCTCTATGGGCAGTGGGAATGGGCATTGGTGTGGGGACGGGCTCTGTGGGCAGTGGGAATGGGTATTGGTGTGGGGACGGGCTCTGTGGGCAGTGGGAATGGGTATTGGTGTGGGGACGGGCTCTGTGGGCAGTGGGAATGGGCATTGGTGTGGGGACGGGCTCTGTGGGCAGTGGGAATGGGCATTGGTGTGGGGACGGGCTCTGTGGGCAGTGGGAATGGGCATTGGTGTGGAGACGGGCTCTGTGGGCAGTGGGAATGGGCATTGGTGTGGAGACGGGCTCTGTGGGCAGTGGGAATGGGCATTGGTGTGGGGACGGGCTCTGTGGGCAGTGGGAATGGGCATTGGTGTGGGGACGGGCTCTGTGGGCAGTGGGAATGGGCATTGGTGTGGGGACGGGCTCTGTGGGCAGTGGGAATGGGCATTGGTGTGGGGACGGGCTCTGTGGGCAGTGGGAATGGGTATTGGTGTGGAGACGGGCTCTGTGGGCAGTGGGAATGGGCATTGGTGTGGGGACGGGCTCTGTGGGCAGTGGGAATGGGTATTGGTGTGGAGACGGGCTCTGTGGGCAGTGGGAATGGGTATTGGTGTGGAGACGGGCTCTGTGGGCAGTGGGAATGGGCATTGGTGTGGGGACGGGCTCTGTGGGCAGTGGGAATGGGCATTGGTGTGGGGACGGGCTCTGTGGGCAGTGGGAATGGGCATTGGTGTGGGGACGGGCTCTGTGGGCAGTGGGAATGGGCATTGGTGTGGGGACGGGCTCTGTGGGCAGTGGGAATGGGCATTGGTGTGGGGACGGGCTCTGTGGGCAGTGGGAATGGGCATTGGAGTGGGGACGGGCTCTGTGGGCAGTGGGAATGGGCATTGGTGTGGGGACGGGCTCTGTGGGCAGTGGGAATGGGTATTGGTGTGGGTACGGGCTCTGTGGGCAGTGGGAATGGGTATTGGTGTGGGGACGGGCTCTGTGGGCAGTGGGAATGGGCATTGGTGTGGGGACGGGCTCTGTGGGCAGTGGGAATGGGCATTGGTGTGGGGACGGGCTCTGTGGGCAGTGGGAATGGGTATTGGTGTGGAGACGGGCTCTGTGGGCAGTGGGAATGGGCATTGGTGTGGGGACGGGCTCTGTGGGCAGTGGGAATGGGTATTGGTGTGGAGACGGGCTCTGTGGGCAGTGGGAATGGGTATTGGTGTGGAGACGGGCTCTGTGGGCAGTGGGAATGGGCATTGGTGTGGGGACGGGCTCTGTGGGCAGTGGGAATGGGCATTGGTGTGGGGACGGGCTCTGTGGGCAGTGGGAATGGGCATTGGTGTGGGGACGGGCTCTGTGGGCAGTGGGAATGGGCATTGGTGTGGGGACGGGCTCTGTGGGCAGTGGGAATGGGCATTGGTGTGGGGACGGGCTCTGTGGGCAGTGGGAATGGGTATTGGTGTGGGGACGGGCTCTGTGGGCAGTGGGAATGGGTATTGGTGTGGAGACGGGCTCTGTGGGCAGTGGGAATGGGCATTGGTGTGGGGACGGGCTCTGTGGGCAGTGGGAATGGGCATTGGTGTGGGTACGGGCTCTGTGGGCAGTGGGAATGGGCATTGGTGTGGGGATGGGCTCTGTGGGCAGTGGGAATGGGCATTGGTGTGGGGACGGGCTCTGTGGGCAGTGGGAATGGGCATTGGTGTGGGGACGGGCTCTGTGGGCAGTGGGAATGGGTATTGGTGTGGAGACGGGCTCTGTGGGCAGTGGGAATGGGCATTGGTGTGGGGACGGGCTCTGTGGGCAGTGGGAATGGGTATTGGTGTGGGTACGGGCTCTGTGGGCAGTGGGAATGGGTATTGGTGTGGAGACGGGCTCTGTGGGCAGTGGGAATGGGCATTGGTGTGGGGACGGGCTCTGTGGGCAGTGGGAATGGGCATTGGTGTGGGGACGGGCTCTGTGGGCAGTGGGAATGGGCATTGGTGTGGGGACGGGCTCTGTGGGCAGTGGGAATGGGCATTGGTGTGGGGACGGGCTCTGTGGGCAGTGGGAATGGGTATTGGTGTGGGGACGGGCTCTGTGGGCAGTGGGAATGGGTATTGGTGTGGGGACGGGCTCTGTGGGCAGTGGGAATGGGCATTGGTGTGGAGACGGGCTCTGTGGGCAGTGGGAATGGGCATTGGTGTGGGGACGGGCTCTGTGGGCAGTGGGAATGGGCATTGGTGTGGAGACGGGCTCTGTGGGCAGTGGGAATGGGCATTGGTGTGGGGACGGGCTCTGTGGGCAGTGGGAATGGGCATTGGAGTGGGGACGGGCTCTGTGGGCAGTGGGAATGGGTATTGGTGTGGGGACGGGCTCTGTGGGCAGTGGGAATGGGCATTGGTGTGGGGACGGGCTCTGTGGGCAGTGGGAATGGGCATTGGTGTGGGGACGGGCTCTGTGGGCAGTGGGAATGGGCATTGGTGTGGGGACGGGCTCTGTGGGCAGTGGGAATGGGCATTGGTGTGGGGACGGGCTCTGTGGGCAGTGGGAATGGGCATTGGTGTGGGGACGGGCTCTGTGGGCAGTGGGAATGGGTATTGGTGTGGGGACGGGCTCTGTGGGCAGTGGGAATGGGCATTGGTGTGGAGACGGGCTCTGTGGGCAGTGGGAATGGGCATTGGTGTGGGGACGGGCTCTGTGGGCAGTGGGAATGGGCATTGGTGTGGAGACGGGCTCTGTGGGCAGTGGGAATGGGCATTGGTGTGGGGACGGGCTCTGTGGGCAGTGGGAATGGGCATTGGTGTGGGGACGGGCTCTGTGGGCAGTGGGAATGGGCATTGGAGTGGGGACGGGCTCTGTGGGCAGTGGGAATGGGTATTGGTGTGGGGACGGGCTCTGTGGGCAGTGGGAATGGGCATTGGTGTGGGGACGGGCTCTGTGGGCAGTGGGAATGGGCATTGGTGTGGGGACGGGCTCTGTGGGCAGTGGGAATGGGCATTGGTGAGGGGACGGGCTCTGTGGGCAGTGGGAATGGGTATTGGTGTGGGGACGGGCTCTGTGGGCAGTGGGAATGGGCATTGGTGTGGGGACGGGCTCTGTGGGCAGTGGGAATGGGCATTGGTGTGGGGACGGGCTCTGTGGGCAGTGAGATGCATTGGTGTGGGGACGGGCTCTGTGGGCAGTGGGAATGGGCATTGGTGTGGGGACGGGCTCTGTGGGCAGTGGGAATGGGTATTGGTGTGGGGACGGGCTCTGTGGGCAGTGGGAATGGGTATTGGTGTGGGGACGGGCTCTGTGGGCAGTGGGAATGGGCATTGGTGTGGAGACGGGCTCTGTGGGCAGTGGGAATGGGCATTGGTGTGGGGACGGGCTCTGTGGGCAGTGGGAATGGGCATTGGTGTGGAGACGGGCTCTGTGGGCAGTGGGAATGGGCATTGGTGTGGGGACGGGCTCTGTGGGCAGTGGGAATGGGCATTGGTGTGGGGACGGGCTCTGTGGGCAGTGGGAATGGGCATTGGTGTGGGGACGGGCTCTGTGGGCAGTGGGAATGGGCATTGGTGTGGGGACGGGCTCTGTGGGTAGTGGGAATGGGTATTGGTGTGGGGACGGGCTCTGTGGGCAGTGGGAATGGGTATTGGTGTGGGGACGGGCTCTGTGGGCAGTGGGAATGGGCATTGGTGTGGGGACGGGCTCTGTGGGCAGTGGGAATGGGCATTGGTGTGGGGACGGGCTCTGTGGGCAGTGGGAATGGGTATTGGTGTGGAGACGGGCTCTGTGGGCAGTGGGAATGGGCATTGGTGTGGGGACGGGCTCTGTGGGCAGTGGGAATGGGTATTGGTGTGGAGACGGGCTCTGTGGGCAGTGGGAATGGGTATTGGTGTGGAGACGGGCTCTGTGGGCAGTGGGAATGGGCATTGGTGTGGGGACGGGCTCTGTGGGCAGTGGGAATGGGCATTGGTGTGGGGACGGGCTCTGTGGGCAGTGGGAATGGGCATTGGTGTGGGGACGGGCTCTGTGGGCAGTGGGAATGGGCATTGGTGTGGGGACGGGCTCTGTGGGCAGTGGGAATGGGCATTGGTGTGGGGACGGGCTCTGTGGGCAGTGGGAATGGGTATTGGTGTGGGGACGGGCTCTGTGGGCAGTGGGAATGGGTATTGGTGTGGAGACGGGCTCTGTGGGCAGTGGGAATGGGTATTGGTGTGGAGACGGGCTCTGTGGGCAGTGGGAATGGGCATTGGTGTGGGGACGGGCTCTGTGGGCAGTGGGAATGGGCATTTGGTGTGGGGACGGGCTCTGTGGGCAGTGGGAATGGGCATTGGTGTGGGGACGGGCTCTGTGGGCAGTGGGAATGGGCATTGGTGTGGGGACGGGCTCTGTGGGCAGTGGGAATGGGCATTGGTGTGGGGACGGGCTCTGTGGGCAGTGGGAATGGGCATTGGTGTGGGGACGGGCTCTGTGGGCAGTGGGAATGGGCATTGGTGTGGGGACGGGCTCTGTGGGCAGTGGGAATGGGTATTGGTGTGGGGACGGGCTCTGTGGGCAGTGGGAATGGGCATTGGTGTGGAGACGGGCTCTGTGGGCAGTGGGAATGGGCATTGGTGTGGGGACGGGCTCTGTGGGCAGTGGGAATGGGCATTGGTGTGGGGATGGGCTCTGTGGGCAGTGGGAATGGGCATTGGTGTGGGGACGGGCTCTGTGGGCAGTGGGAATGGGCATTGGTGTGGAGACGGGCTCTGTGGGCAGTGGGAATGGGCATTGGTGTGGGGACGGGCTCTGTGGGCAGTGGGAATGGGCATTGGAGTGGGGACGGGCTCTGTGGGCAGTGGGAATGGGCATTGGTGTGGAGACGGGCTCTGTGGGCAGTGGGAATGGGCATTGGTGTGGGGACGGGCTCTGTGGGCAGTGGGAATGGGCATTGGTGTGGGGACGGGCTCTGTGGGCAGTGGGAATGGGTATTGGTGTGGGGACGGGCTCAGTGGGCAGTGGGAATGGGCATTGGTGTGGGGACGGGCTCTGTGGGCAGTGGGAATGGGCATTGGTGTGGGGACGGGCTCTGTGGGCAGTGGGAATGGGCATTCGTGTGGGGACGGGCTCTGTGGGCAGTGGGAATGGGCATTGGTGTGGGGACGGGCTCTGTGGGCAGTGGGAATGGGCATTGGTGTGGGGACGGGCTCTGTGGACAGTGGGAATGGGCATTGGTGTGGGGACGGGCTCTGTGGGCAGTGGGAATGGGCATTGGTGTGGGGACGGGCTCTGTGGGCAGTGGGAATGGGTATTGGTGTGGGGACGGGCTCTGTGGGCAGTGGGAATGGGTATTGGTGTGGGGACGGGCTCTGTGGGCAGTGGGAATGGGTATTGGTGTGGGGACGGGCTCTGTGGGCAGTGGGAATGGGCATTGGTGTGGAGACGGGCTCTGTGGGCAGTGGGAATGGGCATTGGTGTGGGGACGGGCTCTGTGGGCAGTGGGAATGGGCATTGGAGTGGGGACGGGCTCTGTGGGCAGTGGGAATGGGCATTGGTGTGGGGACGGGCTCTGTGGGCAGTGGGAATGGGTATTGGTGTGGGGACGGGCTCAGTGGGCAGTGGGAATGGGCATTGGTGTGGGGACGGGCTCTGTGGGCAGTGGGAATGGGCATTGGTGTGGGGACGGGCTCTGTGGGCAGTGGGAATGGGCATTCGTGTGGGGACGGGCTCTGTGGGCAGTGGGAATGGGCATTGGTGTGGGGACGGGCTCTGTGGGCAGTGGGAATGGGCATTGGTGTGGGGACGGGCTCTGTGGACAGTGGGAATGGGCATTGGTGTGGGGACGGGCTCTGTGGGCAGTGGGAATAGGCATTGGTGTGGGGACGGGCTCTGTGGGCAGTGGGAATGGGTATTGGTGTGGGGACGGGCTCTGTGGGCAGTGGGAATGGGTATTGGTGTGGGGACGGGCTCTGTGGGCAGTGGGAATGGGTATTGGTGTGGGGACGGGCTCTGTGGGCAGTGGGAATGGGCATTGGTGTGGGGACGGGCTCTGTGGGCAGTGGGAATGGGTATTGGTGTGGGGACGGGCTCTGTGGGCAGTGGGAATGGGCATTGGTGTGGAGACGGGCTCTGTGGGCAGTGGGAATGGGTATTGGTGTGGGGACGGGCTCTGTGGGCAGTGGGAATGGGTATTGGTGTGGGGACGGGCTCTGTGGGCAGTGGGAATGGGCATTGGTGTGGGGACGGGCTCTGTGGGCAGTGGGAATGGGTATTGGTGTGGGGACGGGCTCTGTGGGCAGTGGGAATGGGTATTGGTGTGGGGACGGGCTCTGTGGGCAGTGGGAATGGGCATTGGTGTGGGGACGGGCTCTGTGGGCAGTGGGAATGGGCATTGGTGTGGGGACGGGCTCTGTGGGCAGTGGGAATGGGCATTGGTGTGGGGACGGGCTCTGTGGGCAGTGGGAATGGGTATTGGTGTGGGGACGGGCTCTGTGGGCAGTGGGAATGGGTATTGGTGTGGAGACGGGCTCTGTGGGCAGTGGGAATGGGCATTGGTGTGGGGACGGGCTCTGTGGGCAGTGGGAATGGGCATTGGTGTGGGGACGGGCTCTGTGGGCAGTGGGAATGGGTATTGGTGTGGGGACGGGCTCTGTGGGCAGTGGGAATGGGCATTGGAGTGGGGACGGGCTCTGTGGGCAGTGGGAATGGGTATTGGTGTGGAGACGGGCTCTGTGGGCAGTGGGAATGGGCATTGGTGTGGGGACGGGCTCTGTGGGCAGTGGGAATGGGTATTGGTGTGGAGACGGGCTCTGTGGGCAGTGGGAATGGGTATTGGTGTGGGGACGGGCTCTGTGGGCAGTGGGAATGGGCATTGGTGTGGGGACGGGCTCTGTGGGCAGTGGGAATGGGTATTGGTGTGGGGACGGGCTCTGTGGGCAGTGGGAATGGGCATTGGTGTGGGGACGGACTCTGTGGGCAGTGGGAATGGGCATTGGTGTGGGGACGGGCTCTGTGGGCAGTGGGAATGGGTATTGGTGTGGGGACGGGCTCTGTGGGCAGTGGGAATGGGTATTGGTGTGGGGACGGGCTCTGTGGGCAGTGGGAATGGGTATTGGTGTGGGGACGGGCTCTGTGGGCAGTGGGAATGGGCATTGGTGTGGGGACGGGCTCTGTGGGCAGTGGGAATGGGTATTGGTGTGGGGACGGGCTCTGTGGGCAGTGGGAATGGGCATTGGTGTGGAGACGGGCTCTGTGGGCAGTGGGAATGGGTATTGGTGTGGGGACGGGCTCTGTGGGCAGTGGGAATGGGTATTGGTGTGGGGACGGGCTCTGTGGGCAGTGGGAATAGGCATTGGTGTGGGGACGGGCTCTGTGGGCAGTGGGAATGGGTATTGGTGTGGGGACGGGCTCTGTGGGCAGTGGGAATGGGTATTGGTGTGGGGACGGGCTCTGTGGGCAGTGGGAATGGGCATTGGTGTGGGGACGGGCTCTGTGGGCAGTGGGAATGGGCATTGGTGTGGGGACGGGCTCTGTGGGCAGTGGGAATGGGCATTGGTGTGGGGACGGGCTCTGTGGGCAGTGGGAATGGGTATTGGTGTGGGGACGGGCTCTGTGGGCAGTGGGAATGGGCATTGGTGTGGGGACGGGCTCTGTGGGCAGTGGGAATGGGCATTGGAGTGGGGACGGGCTCTGTGGGCAGTGGGAATGGGCATTGGTGTGGGGACGGGCTCTGTGGGCAGTGGGAATGGGTATTGGTGTGGGGACGGGCTCTGTGGGCAGTGGGAATGGGTATTGGTGTGGGGACGGGCTCTGTGGGCAGTGGGAATGGGCATTGGTGTGGGGACGGGCTCTGTGGGCAGTGGGAATGGGCATTGGTGTGGGGACGGGCTCTGTGGGCAGTGGGAATGGGCAGTGGTGTGGAGACGGGCTCTGTGGGCAGTGGGAATAGGCATTGGTGTGGGGACGGGCTCTGTGGGCAGTGGGAATGGGCATTGGTGTGGGGACGGGCTCTGTGGGCAGTGGGAATGGGCATTGGTGTGGGGACGGGCTCTGTGGGCAGTGGGAATGGGCATTGGTGTGGGGACGGGCTCTGTGGGCAGTGGGAATGGGCATTGGTGTGGGGACGGGCTCTGTGGGCAGTGGGAATGGGCATTGGTGTGGGGACGGGCTCTGTGGGCAGTGGGAATGGGCATTGGTGTGGGGACGGGCTCTGTGGGCAGTGGGAATGGGCATTGGTGTGGGGACGGGCTCTGTGGGCAGTGGGAATGGGCATTGGTGTGGAGACGGGCTCTGTGGGCAGTGGGAATGGGCATTGGTGTGGAGACGGGCTCTGTGGGCAGTGGGAATGGGCATTGGTGTGGGGACGGGCTCTGTGGGCAGTGGGAATGGGCATTGGTGTGGGGACGGGTTCTGTGGGCAGTGGGAATGGGCATTGGTGTGGAGACGGGCTCTGTGGGCAGTGGGAATGGGCATTGGTGTGGAGACGGGCTCTGTGGGCAGTGGGAATGGGCATTGGTGTGGGGACGGGCTCTGTGGGCAGTGGGAATGGGCATTGGTGTGGGGACGGGCTCTGTGGGCAGTGGGTCATCAGGTTTCAGGTGGGATCTAGGTTGCATCCAGCCTAGATCCAGTTCTTGGGTTTTAGGTTTGATCCAGGTTAAATCCAGTACTCAGGTTTCAGATTGGATCCAGCTTGGATCCAGTACTTGGGTTTCAGGTTAGATCCATATAAGATCTAGGTTCTACCTTGGTCAACTGAAAGTCCAGTGCTTCAGGGTAGATGCAATGTTGTACATGTGCTCGTTTGTACCCTTTAGTCAGGCGCCCACACGGTCGAGCCTTCTTGAGCAGGGTCCAGAGGTGTAACGTCAATAACATAGGAGGGTGGCATGGCTGCACCATGGTCCTGGCTGTGCATGGTAGCTGGAATTGAGCTAAGTCATTCTCTACCAACCCCACTCGGCCCAGCAATCAGCAGGGCCCAGCGGGTACGTACTGTTACAAACATGCGACTCGTAAACGACCCCCATCAGGCGGTCTTGCAAATATTATGGAAATCACAAAAACAGTTGGAGATTTCATTCGAGTTTGAACGACTGGGATTTTAAATCTGACCTCTGGATTTCGGAACTCTTCCGCGAACATCAAACTTTTAAATCATATCCGAGGGCACATAACATGCATTCATAACTTATGTTAAATCCGACTTGATGGTAACGGCGCGGACGCGGCCTAGGCCCATGCCGCGTTGTTTCCTAAACCCTCACGCCCCTGCGGGGCGTAGTTTTCTTTTCTTCTTAATCTGACTCGTCTTTATAAATAGGAACTGGAACATCCGTCATCTCGTTTGCTGTAGGGTCCCAACCCCTTGGCATCAAAGAAGAAGATTAAGAAGCGGCCCGCTGCCTCCCAGCTGCCTGGAGGAGCTGCTGAGAAGGTGCAGGCAGCGCAGGAGGCGGGAGGGGACGGGGAGAACAAGAAGAAGCGGCGCAGACGGAGGAAGGAGGGTCCAGAGGCGTCGGCTGGTGATGCTGGTGTGCACGTGGAGTGAACATAGAAGGAACAGGGGGGGGGGGCAGCATGCAATGAGGTGCAGCATGCAGGAGGTGCAGCATGCAAGAGAAGGCTGGAGACGGGGAGAATTTGAGAAAGCAGCGACTTTTGAGGTAGCAACAGGGGGAGGATGCCGCGTTGTCTGAAGGCGGCGGCGGCACGTGGCGGCGTGCTTGAGGATTTAACTCGGGTTGGGGAGGGCGGTGTGCACCAGGATCGGAGGGAGGGGCCTGGCTGCTTGGGGGGGTCGAATTGAGTGGCCAGGGAGGAACAGGACTGTACCGAAGGGGTGCATATGCTGGGACTCATTCAACACCATATGATCCACACTTTTCTGAGTAGTACCCTTTAGTTACGTGCCCAGCTCGGAAGTGTATCGTCATTGAATTTTCTGAGTAGATAGGGACTGTCTTGTGGTGAGTCATTGGCCGGGGAAGGGCCAAGTAGCTGGGTTTATGGCTGGGCAGGGTATTTGGGAGGGGGGGCGGTGGGTCTAAAAGTGGCCGGCAGTGTTGATGGACTTCGACCCCCCCCTGTCACAGCTATTCGGTTTGTAGAAGCTGGGTTGGGAGGGTGGCGGTGGCGTGCAAGAGAGTCACACTCTGGGGAAGACGGCGTTTCAGAGGATGAAACGGAAAATGGGCGCAGGTGGCGGGCGGAAGCATGGTGTGTGCATGAAGTTTTCTGAAGTTTGTTGAGTTTTTTCAGTCCAGCGGAGCATCACATGTGATGTGTGGGTCAGGTGCACGTAAACCAGTACGTGCGGAAAAGGGTGACGTTACACCTCTGGGCCCTGTTTAAATTTAGCCTGGCCACGTCGGCAAACATTAAGTCAGCTACGAAAGTCAAGAGGAAAGGCAAGAAAGCAAGTTCATAAACAAGAAGAATAACAACATAAGGTCAGTCAAACCGTATCCCCTGCCTCTATAGAGACTAGCCTCCCAAAAAAAACTACTAGGTACAGAAAAGCTAGGGCCTCCCGCTCCTGCCTGCGAGCTATCCTGTCTCGTGGGGAGGAAAAAGGAAACACATTGAGGAGCATAGAGGACAAAGCCCCCCCCTTCCTCCCAGAAACGATGTTTGTGTGCACTTGTTGGCCAATAATGAAATAAGCGAAGAGCTTCTGCAGGCTGTCCGGTGAGCCAGAGAGAACACAATGGAAAAAACGCACCCATTGGTGGAAGGGCACGCAATGGGCAAAAGCGCCCTGGAAATGACACAATGGTCAAAAGCGCACCCATTCAAGCATTGAATTGTCAGTCTAGTTGCACATGCCCCATGCATGGCAGACTGATGATTGTTGTGCCACATCATGCCGTAGTATCGTGCTACCTTGTTAGTACAATCCAGCTAACCTGTGCCGTATCGAGCCATGTCATGCCGTAGCATGCCGTAGCATGCTACCAAGGCCCCATCTCTGTTAGTTCCTGCTTCATCGTCATGGCCGTCATCGCCGGAAGCCTGCTGGCCCACAGCAGCATTACATCGACCTTTAAGCTGCAAACCGCCTGTCAAATTACAAACTGACATTCAAGTCACGCACCGCCATTCAAGCTGCAAACTGCCGTTCAGCCTGCTCACAAATTCTCTGCTCAAGCCCCTATTCCCGTTTTGAAGCCTGCTGGCCCACAGCAGCAATCCATCGGCCTTTAAGCTGCAAACCGCCATTGAATATTCAAACTAACATTCAAGTCACGCACCGCCATTCAAGCTGCAAACTACCGTTCAGCCTGCTCAAGCCCCTATTCCCGTTTCGAAGCCGCACTAGCCTGCAGCCTGGCCCGCAACGCATCCGCCCATCCTAGCCTGGCCACCATGACTGTACCGCCTCCCGCATCAATCTCCACGTCGCCGGCTATTGTCAGCTCAGGCATATACCTACGGCGGGCAGGGGAGATGGACAGGTTTCAGGGTTTGAGGTTTAGAATTCAAAAATATAGGGGACAATTGGAATTTGATCACCACGTCTCCTGCTTAAGTCAGCTCAGGCATGTAACTGCGGCGGGCAGGGGAGATGGACAGGTTTCAGGGTTTGAGGTTTAAAATTCAAAAATAGAAGGGACAATTGGAATTTGATCACCACGTCTCCTACTTAAGTCAGCTCAGGCATACACCTAGGGGTGGAGGGTAGATGGGGAGGGGCAGGTTTTAGGGTAAAGGGTTTAGGGGACACGTGGGGAACATCACGGGGAAATCACCGTAGACATCCCTGCAATAGTCAGTTCCATGGCATATACCAAGGGGATGAGGGGAGATGGGGAGGGGGCAGGTTTAAGGGTTGAAATTATTGAGGACATTGAGGGATCCATCACCACATGCCTGTAGTGGTCAACTCTGGCACATAACTAGGGAGGAGGGGAGAAGGGGGGAGGGGTCGGGCAGGGTTAAGTGTCCAGGGGGGCAGATGGGAATGCGTCACAACACCCTGCAATAATCAATTTGTCTACTCCAGGATAATCGTAGGCAGGAGGTAGGGGAGGAAAGGGTTACGGGTTTAGGGTTTGCAGTCAATGAGGGTCTAGAGTTTAGGGTTTGCAGTCGATGAGGGTTAAGGGTTTTGGGTTTGCAGCAGATGAGGGTTACGGGTTTAGGGTTTGCAGCCGATGAGGGTTTAGGGTTTGCAGCCGATGAGGGTTTAGGATTTATATTTTCAACACAAAGTTTGCAGTCGATGAGGGTCGACGGTGGAATCTGGTTAAGCCCTGTTGCTTTCAGGTCTGGCATTACCTAGGTTGACAGCAGGTGGGCAGGTGAGGAGGGGAGGAAGGGATAGGGGAAGAGGGGAGTTTCTGGACATGGTTTCAGTGGTCGATGAGGGTGGACAGTGACGTATGGGTATATGCGTCACAACACATCCCTGCTGTAGCGAACTCTCTCACGCCCAGAAAATTTGCAGGGGTCAGGCAAAATATTGAACTTTTGACACAGAAAAGGGCGGGTCAACGAGGGTAGGGTTGGCGCATGGGTTCAGGTTTAAGGGTTGAGGGCAACCATCTACAAGGAGGACATATGGGCATGGGAGGGAGGACATATGGGTATTTATATTTACATCCCTCCCTTTCAGCTATGGCATCACCAAAGGGGGAGACTAGGGGGTGGAGGGAAGAGGTCGGGTGGGTTCAGGGTCAGGGTCAGGGTGAAGGCTTCAAAGTGAAGGCTTCAGGGTGACGTGGGATGTTGAGAAATGGGAGGGAACAAGGCAGGGGGGATGGTTTGGGGCATTTGGGGGTTCGGGGTGGGGACTACGGGGGCCAGGGGAGGATCCAAGCAACCGAGTGTGGACAGCCACTGGTCCTATGCAAACATGCGCCCATGCATCCATGCCCTCATGCATCCATGCCCCCATGCATCCATGCCCCCATGCATCCATGTCCCCATGCATCCGTGCCCCCATGCATCCATGCCCCCATGCATCCATGCCCTCATGCATCCATGCCCCCATGCATCCATGCCCCCATGCATCCATGCCCCCATGCATCCATGCCCTCATGCATCCATGCCCCCATGCATCTGTGCCCCCATGCATCCATGCCCTCATGCATCCATGCCCTCATGCATCCATGCCCTCATGCATCCATGCCCTCATGCATCCATGCCCCCATGCATCCATGCCCCCATGCATCCATGCCCTCATGCATCCATGCCCTCATGCATCCATGCCCTCATGTATCCATGCCCTCATGCATCCATGCCCTCATGCATCCATGCGCCCATGCCTCAATCTGCCCATGTGCGTATGCCTTTATCCGCTTATGCCTCCATCCAACAATGTGTCCGTGCCCCAAAACCTCATGCCTCCATGCCCCCATGAGTCCATGCCCATGCGTGCATGCTCCCATGCCCCCATAGAAAGAATGGAAGCTACGCCCCGTGGGAGGCGTGACAGTTAAGGAAGCAGCACAGCATGGGCCGAAGCCACTCCACGCCGTTACCGTCCCATGCACCCATGCGCCCATGCGCCCACGCTTCCATGCCCTCTCCCGACTTTGCGATCAAGTGCCCATGCACCCATATCCCCCCAGTCCTGTGTGGGCTGCGCCTCCCCACGGAACCTTTTCGCTCTCCTGTCCTCCCACGGCTGCAAGACAATTTTCGCCCAATCGCCCATCAAGTCCTTACCTCCCGCTGCTGCGGGACGATACAACTCCCAGGCATCCATGTCCCTACGCCCCATGTGGCCATATGGGCTGCGCCTCACCTTGGGTCCGTTCTGCTGTCGGCTGCTGGATGATACTACACCCATGCGTCCATGCGCCCATGCCCTACGCCCCATGTGGGCTGCGCCTCACTTCGGGTCCTTACCTTCCGCCGCTGCGGGATGATACTACACCCATGCGTCCATGTACCCATGCATCCATGCGCCCATGCCCTACGCCCCATGTGGGCTGCGTCTCACTTCGGGTCCTTACCTTCTGCCGCTGCAAGATGATACTTAACCCATGCGTCCATGTACCCATGCATCCATGCGCCCATGCCCTACGCCCCAAGTGGGCTGCGCCTCACCTTGGGTCCTTTCCGCTGTCGGCTTCCGGACGAAACTGCGCCTCCAACCGGCCTGGGTCTGCGCCCCCGGCGGGAGCAAACATTGGACCTGCAATGTGAATGGGGGCAGGAAGAGGGCTGAGGGGTGGGGGTCTAGCTCAGATAAATCAATATCTGGGTTGGATCCATTGAGATCTAGGTCAGATCCATCAAGACTGGGTTGGTCCATCAAGATCTGGACCAGATCCACCATTTCTCCATCCCCTCTGACATCTCCCTCAGCTGCCCCAACGACGCGGGAACCCATCAAGATCTAAGTCAGATCCTCAAGATCTGAGTCAGATCCATCACTTCGCTCCCCCCCTTTGTCATCCCCCCCAGCTGCCCCAACGACGCAGGAGACCATCAAGGTCTCAATCAGATCCTCAAGATCTTGGTCCGATCCCCAATTACTGAGACAGATCCATCAAGATCTGGGTCAGATCCTCAACAACTGGGTGGGATCCATCAAGATCTGGGTCAGATCCACCAATATCTGGGTCAGATCCAATACCTGGCACACCCTTGGATTGGATCTGGGTCAAATCCATCAGCTCTCACACCTCAACCTGCTCCCAACCCCGTCAAGGCCATGCGTACTGTGTTGCCTCAAAGACAAAAGAACGTAGCTGATTTCCAGTCTGTAATTTCAAGGCAAATTCAGCTTGTGCACCGGTAATTACTTGAACGAATTTCTGAATTACAGCGCGATTGCACGGCACTGTATGTCTTGTCTCGGGGACACAGAATGTCACTGGATTCCATGTGGCCAAGCCCAAGTTGCCGGTTTGGGATGGTGCATACCCTTATCTTGGTCCCATCATTTATTTCAGAACAATTTTTTTGGCCTAACTGGTAGAACGAGGATCGAAATCTAGTGGCCAGTACAACCTTCTGATTGGCTGGTGGGCCTGGCAGCAGGGCTTGCTGTGTCGGTTCCCCACAGCAGCAAGCCAAGATGTAGCTGAATCGCAGCTGAAGATGTAGCTGAGTTGCAGCTTAGCAGCAACCACACAGAAATCTGTAGTGCTGAAGTGCCCCTGTCAAGGCCCCCCCTACTGCTCCAAAGAACCAGATCTGGTCCATCAAGATCTGGCTGAGATCCATCAAGATCTAGAATTATCTAAAACCAGGGAAACAGCTAGATCTGGTTCAGCTACATCAACATCTGTGTTAGATCCGAAACCTAACGTACCGCTGGATTAGATCTGGACCAGATCCAAGAGATCTCACACCCCACCTTCCGCCCCTCTGACATCCCTCCCCGCTGCTCCGAAGACGCAGACGTCCACTGTTGCCTCGGGGCTGATGGCCACCGTCACATCGCCGCCACCACTGCAGATCTGGACGCAACCGATCCGGCTGTGAAGGTGCACCTGTGCAAATACAAATCCGAATTCAAATATCATGTGTATGTTTTGGATTGCATGGTGCGACTGTCACATCGCCGCCACCGCTGCAGATCTGGACGCAACCGATCCGGCTGTGGAGGTGCACCTGTTCAAATTCAAATTCAAATATTATGTTTATGGTTTGTATTGCATGGTACGACAGGTACCATACCTCTACCGCTGGATATTTGGCCGCAGTCATTCCAGCTATGCAGATGCACCTTTCGAAATTCAAATTCAAGTGGCGGCTGACTGTCTTCGACCGTACGGGGCTCATATGTGCAAACCACTTCATTTGACACTGGTAAATGACTAAATGCATGCCGCAAACACAGAACAGGGATGCCCTTAAAGCGGAGAATGCATGCCTCAGACTGAGACAGCCCCCTTGGATATCCAGCGGCGCAAACACCATATTTTGCTTATAGCTTCAATGGTGCATACCCGCTGGGCCCTGCTGAAAACTCGGCCGCGTGGGGCTGGTAGGGAATGAGCAAGCTCAATTCCAGCTACCATGCACAGCCAGGACCGTGGTGCAGCCATGCTACCCTCCTATGTGAGGGGGCAGGAACATGGAACCCGGCGATCTAGACAGGGGGAGCATATAGCTGCAGACGGCTGCTACTGGGCCGATAGGAACCCAACCTGGACCCGTCTGCGGCAACGGGGTTCGATGCAATAAGTCCCCAGGCTGAAAGCCGTAACATACCGGTAGTTGATTTGTAGCTGAAAGCCGTAACATAACGGTAGCTGAACTTGTAGCTGAGGTGTGCTAAAATAAAGAGTGGAAATTGAACAGGCGGCCTAGGTCTCGAACTCTCGATTGACATGTATGAAATGTATGGAATGTATGACCCCCCCCCCAGTCTATTCCGTGATGATTTAACAAGACACCGAATGCGGTCTAAACACTGTTTTCAAACGTATGTTTGGACCCAGCTGATATTTACATCCAATACCGTACCGTAGAACCACATAGACTTCGCTCACAACTAATTCATTATTGGCCTACGCGGACATGGCTGCGAGCCAATCATGATTCAGAATTCGCCGCTGCGCGGAGTGTCAGCCAGGTGCCCAAACAACTGGTTTGGGGGTGCGCGCTATGACTTCAAAACAGCAATTGTCAACAAAATCCGCGCGCTTGCGCGCGACTGTTTGATTTGACATCCGTCCAGTTATCCTTACACCAGTCCCCATAGCAAAGCTCGATCCTGGGGGCGAGACGGGTGCTGACGACTGCTGACAATTCGGGACCCCCAAAGCCACACGTTTGAGGCCAGGAACCGGCCAGGGAGTTTTACTGTACTGGCTGAAAGTGCTGCGCGGACAGAATTCATATTATTTAAATACTAAATTAATTTATCTTCTGCGCAGCGTTAAATTAAATTAAAATTTCGCCGCTGCTCGGCCGTTTCTTGAATTCTTTTTGGCTGCGCGACAAAAACCAAACTATCTTTTTTTGGCTGCGCGGACCCTAGGTCGTTTACGGTAACTCAATTAAAATAAACACAAGTTACGCCATGAGGCGTGGATTAAGGAGGCTGGTATTTACCTTAAATGCCCCCCCCCCCTCCTCTAACCATTTCCGCGGTTATTCACGAAACTGTAGATTTAAAACTTAATGTACAAACATCTTTCCTTGACCTCATTTCCAGACCCCATCCACCTAGACAGTTCTCCCTCTACCTGGATGGCTCCCCCTTGTGAGTTCAAGTCCTAGGTTTGAGGGATCAGGGTTTGGGTTTCCGGTTTCAGGGTCTGCCTGTATGCCCCCCTCACTTGTGAGTCCAGACCTAGGGTTGAGGGTTCAGGTTTTTAAATTCTGGTTTCAGCGTCTGCCTCAATGGCTCCCCCTTGTGAAGTCAGGCTTAGGGCTCATGTGTTGGTTATATATTTAGGGTGTAGGTTTAAGGATCTACCC
This sequence comes from Limnomonas spitsbergensis, assembly GCA_037349105.1. NCBI lineage: Eukaryota > Viridiplantae > Chlorophyta > Chlorophyceae > Chlamydomonadales > Limnomonas > Limnomonas spitsbergensis. The sequence goes on along the minus strand of JAYJMM010000094.1, from coordinate 123,615 downwards.
GTATGCCCCCCCCTTGTGAGGGTTGGGGTATGGATACAGGGTTTAGGGTTCAGAGCTTAGGGTCTACATGGATGCTCCCCCCCCTCCCCTCGTAATCCTCACCTAGGGATCATGCTTTGAGTTCAGGTTTCAGGGTATAGGGTGTAGGGTAAACAACCATGGCTCCCCCCTTGAGGGGTCATGATTAGGGTTCAGGGTTAAGAATTTAAGTTGTATGGTCTACCTGGATGGCTCCCCCTGATGAGTTCAGGCTTAAGGTTCAGGGTACAGGGTATGGGGTTAATGATTTGGAGTTAAGGGTCTACCTATATGGCTTGTGAGTGTATGCTAAGGGGGTCAGTAGGCAGGGTTCAGTGTATACCTGGATGGCTCCCCTTTTAAGTTCAGGCTTGGGGGTTCAGGGTTTAGGTTTCGGGATGTCGGGTTGAGGGTCTACCTGGGTGGCTTGTGAGTGTATGCTTAGGGGGTCAGGATGTAGGGTTTAGGGTTTAGGTTTCAGGGTGTAAGGTATAGGGTTCAGGGTTTACCTGGATGGCTCCCCCTTGTGAGTTCAGGCTGGCGTTCCCGTCCAAGCTCTTGATGCTCAGGCTCCCGCCAGCTGTGGAGAGCTTGGCCTCCCCGCTACAATCCATCGTCCCAATGCTGATGGAGCGCCCAACTGCAAACTCGAAATATAGGGAGGGGGCATGTGCAGGGCACATGGATACAGATCCAGCATGTTGGAAAATGTGGAGTTTCATCCCGAAAAAAGCCTGGATGAAGTTCACTTCATGCTCACACTTCATCCAGCGGTCATCATCATCGTTGTAAAAAGATTAATCGGCGTTGCCGCTGCAGTCCGTCGTCTCGATGTTAATGGAGCGCCCACCTGTCACACTCAGAAGGGAGGGACGTGCAGACGTGCACCGCTTCGTAACTCCAACATCATACATGCCCCATCAAGTCACATCGAAACCCGTATTAAAATCTTTTGATGTGCTCGTAATCCCGCCGACGGTTTTGAGATTCCAACCTTCCTTCTCCGCGCATTGTCCTGATATTATTCTATTAATGGACTCTAGTGCACTCGGTTGCGGATTTATATACCGTACCCATCCCCAAAATCAAGAAATTCTATGAAATGTCAAAAACATGTGAGAAACAAGGGGGGCAATACATGTCATATTCAAATTATGGGCTGATTTGAGGCCAATCCTTGACCAGTCATTGTCCAACAACTCAACAAATTTGTCTTGCTGCATCATTCCATTGCCTCTGGGGCAGCCAAACTGCACCTAGAGCACCCTAAACCCTGAACCTTCAATCTAAGTGCCTATTTTACCCTATAGCCTAAAAAACAGTAACCCCAACAACGAATTTGTTTCTTGCACCCCAGTGCTTTTCTTCCAATACACCAATTCGCTGTTGGAGGTACTGTTTTTTAGGTTTTAGAAATGTAGGCCTTCAGGACCACCTGCCAGTCTTGGTGGAGTATGCAAATGGGACGTCTGCAAATGGGACGTCTGCAAAAGGGGCGCATGCAAATGGGACGTCTGCAAATGGGACGTCTGCAAATGGGACGTCTGCAAATGGGGCGCATGCAAATGGGACGTCTGCAAATGGGACGTCTGCAAATGGGACGTCTGCAAATGGGACGTATGCAAATGGGACGCATGCAAATGAGACGCATGCAAATGGGACGCAGGCAAATGGGACGTCTGCAAATGGGACGCATGCAAATGGGACGTCTGCAAATGGGCCGCATGCAAATGGGCCGCATGCATATGGGACGCATGCAAATGAGACATATGCAAATGGGATGTATGCAAATGGGACGTATGCAAATGGGACGTATGCGAATGGGACGCATGCAAAGCTTTTGGGTGAGATTCTGGGACGGATGCAAATGGGACGCATGCAAAGCTTTCGGGTGAGATTCTGGCGGTAGTGTGCTTGAGCTGGAGGGATGTCGTGGCGGGGTAGTGTTTTTTTGGTAGACCTTAATTGAACTAGTTATGCATGAGTTACTGCGGCCGTGTGCGTGATTGTTGGTCTCGTGCCTTTTCTGCTCGCCTGCTCGCATTTTCTCAGCTGACGACGAGGGCAATATGCGCAACCAGGCTGTTTTATTTTCGTGTGCTAGCGTTTCAGATGTTCTAGGGTTGGGTTTGATTGGGTGGCCGGCCTTACATCTAGTTAAGCCCGAGCAAAATGAACAGCGCCGTAACCCCGGCATTCACCACCCATCAATCGAGACGAGGCGATTGAGAATAACAGATCCCGCTCCCAACCATCCACACCTGATTTTAAATCCACACATTCCCCGTACAAAGCCGTGACCTCCAGCGCCCCGGCCGACACATCTCCATTGCAAGCGATGAGGCGTTTCAGCGTGACAGCTCCCGCGCCGGTGTCCACGCTCACGTTCATTGCGCTCATCTCGTTGCCCTAGGTTAGGGTAAAGAGGTTTGGGCTTAGGAGAAGGGTCCAGAGTTCCAGGTGCAGGTTTAGGGGACCCGAATTCCAGGTTCGGAGATCTGGGCGCAGGTGTGGGGTTCAAAGATCCAGACACAGGTATGGGGTTCAGACTTCAGAGATGCAGGTGTGAAGGGTAGGGTTCAGAATTTCAGGGAATAGGGCCCATAATTTGATGTGGAAGGTCTAGGCTTCAGGCTTCAGAGCTCAGACACCCACGTTCATGGCAATCATCTCGTTGCCCTGGTTCAGGGTAAAGAGTTTTGGGTTTAGGGTTGCGGTTTCAGAGCTCGGACGCACATTGCATTTATCACCATCCCCTATTAAGGGTTCAGGGTTCGGTTTAGGGTTCAGGTTTAAGGGTTTAGAGCCTAGTTTAGGGTTCAGAGCCTAGAAGCACACGTCTATCGCGCTCATCTCCTTGCCCTATTGAAGGGCGAACATGTTCGGGTGTAGGTGAGGGTTCCAGGTTATAAAGCTTGGGCACACACGTGAATTGCGCTCGTCCGCTCGCCGCGATCTCTGGCGATGAGTTCCGGGCGCAAGTGTGCAGTTCAGAGTTTCAAGTGGACATGGACGGGTTAAGAGCCTCAAGTGTAGGGTCTTTAGGGTTTAGGGTCTTCAGGGTTCAGGGTATTCAGGGTCTTTAGGGTCTTAAGTCGAGGGCACCCATCTCACTTATTTAAAATCCCCATCGCCCTGAGGGGAATCAAGCCTACACGCGTGTTGTGTTTACAAAGTCAATGCATCCACCCACAGCCTATTGCGAAAGGGCCAGGCAGAGCGTATCTCATACAGGCCACACCTGTACACCCTGCACCTGCCTGTCTGGGCCCATTTCCGTGACACAGCCTCCTCCTCACCCTCCGGCATGCTCCTCCCCTCTCTGACCCTACCTGCCGGCCTGTCTCCCCATTTCAACTTCCTTGCAAATCTACCTGCCAGCATGCCCCCCTCACCGTCAAACAGCCCCATGAAGTTGCCATTTTGCCACCGAAGCTTTGTTTTCCTTCATAGCTCCCCCCCCCCCCCTGTCACCTTCCGGCATCCTCCTTGGCTCCTCCTCCCCTCTCTCTGACCCTACCTGCCTGCATTACTACCGGCCTGTCTACCTGCCCTCCTTACCATGAGGCAGCCCCCCGACGTTGCCACCAAAGCTTGTCTTCCTTACTGCCCCACCCCACCCCTAACCTTACAGCATCCTCCTCCCTCTCCGACCCTGCCTGCCTCCCTGCCTGCCCACCTCACCGTCAGGCAGCCCCCCGCAGTTGCCACCAAAGCGTGTCTTCCTTTCTGACCCCACACCACCCCCCACCCCACACACACCTTCCAGCATCCTCCTCCCTCTCCGACCCTGCCTGCCTCCCTGCCTGCCTGCCCCCCTCACCATCATGCAGCCCCCCGCAGTTGCCACCGAGGCGTTGTTAGCTTTGATGGACCCCACCAACCCCCACCCCACACACACCTTCCAGCATCCTCCTCCCCTCTCTGACCCTGCCTGCCTCCCTGCCTGCCTGCCCCCCTCACCGTCAGGCAGCCCCCTGCAGTTACCACCGAGGCGTTGTTAGCTTTAATGGACCCAACCTCCACATCCCCTCCGCCCGAAGACACGCAGAAGTCGGCCTCATTGACTCGCGCAACATTCACATGACCCCCTGCCATCAACATCAGTGGGGGCAAGTTGTCAGCAGCAGGGTCACCAGAAATGACATGTGAATATCAGGGGGGGATGTGCCTGGGGGCACGCAGAAGTCGGCCTCATTGACTCGCGCAACATTCACATGACCGCCTGCAGGCAAGACACTGTGAGAGGGGATTTTCGCCCAAGTTGTTCTCTGAGTTTAGGGTTTTAAGGTTTTATGTTTTATAATTAAGGGGTTTTATAAGAGGGTCTAGGGTTAAGGGTTTTATAGTGTAGGGTTAAGGGTTCAAATTGTAGGGATTCGAGTATAGGGACTAGGGTTTAGGGACTAGGGTTTTAACCCAAGTTTTTTAATACTGATCTTCCAGAGCACTAAAAATGGAGGCAAAGCATTCTCGTCGATGTCCTAACACGTCTGCACCCTAGGGCTTGCAGGGGCGAGGGACGCTTTTTCCGGGGGGGTCTTTTCCAGGGGGGTTATTTCCGGGAAGTTACTTTCTGGGGGGGTATTTTCCGGGGGGGTAATTTCCGGGGGGGTATTTTCTTCTGTCCTCTTGCTTCTTCATATGCCTGCGTGCCTGCAAGAAAGAAAACTACGCCCCACAGGTGCGTGAGGGTTAAGGATACAGTGTGGCATGGGCCTAGGTCGCGTCCGCGCCGTTACCATCATAACAAGAGTTAAGTCGTACAAGCTACGGTGGCTTGCACTTCCGGCTGTTCGGCGGGCTGACTGTCCTCTTGCCTCTCCATATGCCTGCCTGAACCCCCAACCCCCAGTGCGAGCAGAGGGGACAGACTCTGTTCGAAGGATTCCATGCCTTGTTTTCTTCATACACATCAAAAAACACATCAAGAACAGTGTCCCCCAAGAACAGTGTCCCCCAAGAACAGTGTCCCCCAAGAACAGTGTCCCCCAAGAACAGTGTCCCCCATGCGCCTTCTACTGAAAGTTCAGCATGCCAACCTTCATCCTGGGGCCTGCGGGGGTGAGACCCTGTTCAAATGATTCCATGAACCGTTTTCTTGACACACACATACAGCTACCATGCGAACGTACCCTTTCAAGTCGAGATATGTCGAGGGACCCCGAGTCTGAAAAACCAACGGATTCTCTCAAGCGCCTTCTACTGAAAGCTCAGCATACCCACCTGCATCCTGGAGCCTGCAGGGGCGAGACTCTGTTCGGACGATTCCACGACTTGTTTTCTTGATGCACACACATACAAAAACCAACGGATCCCTAATGCGCCTTCTACTGAAAGCTCAGCATACCCACCTGCATCCTGGGGCCAGCAGAAGTCGGACGCTTTTGCCGGGAGTTGATTCTATTTTTCACCTTGCGTCTCCATATGCCTGTCTTAACCCCTGAACCCCAGTGCCAACAGGGGCCAGCCTCTGTTACAGGATTTTAAACATCGTTTCTTTATATCCCCCAAGCGGATGTTTCCCCCTGATGGGCCTTGTACTGATGTTAAACATGCCTGGGCGCCTACACCCATCGAGCGTCCAGCAAGCCAGGCTGAGGCCACGTAAGCCATTTCCCTACGTCCCTCCACGACTCCACGCAAACCACCTGCCTGCAAGGGTGATTTCAACATGGGTCCATCTGTCCGAGATGATGTTGGCGATTGCCCAACCTTTCTCCATGACTCAACTCAAACCATGTGCATCTTATTTTTATCTCGTTTTCCAAACCCTTGTGTTCATGTTTCCAAACCCTTGTGTTCATGTTTTCCAAACCCTTATTTTATCTTGTTTTCCTAACCCTTGTTTTCCAAACCCTTGTGTTCATGTTTCCAAACCCTTGTTTTCATGTTTCCAAACCCTTGTGTTCATGTTTCCAAAACCTTGTGTTCATGTTTCCAAACCCTCATTTTCCAAACCCTTATTTTATCTTGTTTTCCAAACCCTCGTTTTCTACACCCTTGTATTCATCTCTTCATCCATACCCTTGTTACCCACCTACCTGCAAGGGCGACATCAGCATGGGTCCATCTGTCCGGGATGACTGCAATGAGCGACTGAACCAGGGTTACCTGGTACGATAATACGGTACGGTCGAACGGTACGGTACGGATACGGTACGGCGGAAATGGCCGGACTAGTAAGGAAATGGCCGATACAGTGTTTTAACACAATACGGGCAAACGGTGCGGTATGGTACACGGTGAACGGTACGGAATTTGGGCCCAGCTGGTCGTCCTGGGTAACCCTGGACAGAGCGGCCCAGCAGGGGCAAGAGACCCTGCTAGCAATTTCCCAACCTTTCTCCATGACTCCAATCAAACGATGTGTAACTTATTTGTATCTCATTTTTCAAACCCGTGTTTTTCAAACCCGCGTTACCCACCTACCTGAGGTGGTGATGTCCACATTGGTCCATTTGTCCGGGATGACCGCAGTGAAGGACCCAGCAGGGGAGTCCAGCGCCTCATGCAGCTCTGTAGCAACGGAATTGTTGGGAGGCAACAGCAGCAGTGTGAGCAGCAACAATAAAGGCTGTGAGACAGCGACAGCTATGGAATAGTTGGGCGGCAGCAGCAGAAGATGACCGAGGTGAAGGACCCAGCAGGGGAGTCCGGCGCCTCATGCAACTCTGCGTCAATGGAATGGTTGGGAGGCAACAGCAACAGTGTCAGCAGCAGCGGAGCAGAGCAGAAAGAGCAGAAACAGCAGCAGCAGGTCAACGGAAACAGCAGAGGAAGCACAAACAGCAAAACAGCACAGCAGCAAAACAGACAAGCAGCAGTGCAGCAGAAGCAGGATCAGAAGCAGAAGCAGCAGCAGAAGAAGAATTGCGGCAACAGATCAGAGGAAGATCTACAACGTAGCACAATCCAGCTTTACCTGTGCTGTCATGTGCGTATCGTGCTACCTTGGTACCACAATCGCTCTTGACCTATGCCATATCATGCTAGATCGTGCTACCTTGGTAGTGTAATCCTGCTTGATCTGTGCCGTATCTTGCCGTAATGTGCTACCTTGGTAGTGTCATCTGGCCCAATTTGTGCCGTATCTTGCCGTAACGTGCTACCTTGGTAATGTAATCCTGCTTGATCTGTGCCGTATCTTGCCGTAACGTGCTACCTTGGTAGTGTCATCTGGCCCAATTTGTGCCGTATCTTGCCGTAATGTGCTACCTTGGTAGTGTCATCTGGCCCAATTTGTGCCGTATCTTGCCGTAACGAGCTACCTTGGTAGTGTCATCTGGCCCAATTTGTGCCGTATCTTGCCGTAATATGCTACCTTGGTAGTGTCATCTGGCCCAATTTGTGCCGTATCTTGCCGTAACGTGCTACCTTGGTAGTGTCATCTGGCCCAATTTGTGCCGTATCTTGCCGTAACGTGCTACCTTGGTAGTGTCATCTGGCCCAATTTGTACCATGTGTTGTTGTATCCTGTCGTATCATGTTACCAGGGGTGTTACTTTCTGTTCTCCTGACTCCCTCTGTGGTCTGTATTCTCGGCCATACAACCGTTAGAAATCGACTTGTTTTCCATGTGCCTTGAGATTTAAAACAAATCCAGCAATACACAGTGCCTTAAAAGTGGTCTTCATAGTCTATGCCCCTGACAATGCTGACATGCCTGCTCACCGAACACAGGTGGTGACTGGGCGGTTTGCTGGGGCAGCAGCTTCCATCCAGATCCAGATCCAGATCCAGAATTTCCGCCAGCTGGCCACGAGGCCTGGTACAGACGGAGGACAGGGTATGCAGTACATGCATAAAAAGGCAGTACAAACCAGCATGACACCGAATACGAGCGCGCTATACAGCATCAGTCAGTATAAGTCAGAATTAGTCAGCATGACTGATGCTCCACCTTTTTGACCTGCTCTCAAGGGGATTGGCCGCGTGGGCGTCCACGTGGGCGTCAGCATTAGTCCGCATTAGTAAGTATTAGTCAGCTTAAGTCAGCATTAATGCTGACGGCGGTTAATGATGCTCCACCTCTTGGACCTGCTCTTAAGGGCTTGGCCGCATGGGCGTGCGATTTTTCAGGAGGGAGAAAATAAGAAACTGAAAGGAAGAGGGGAGGGGAAACCAAACAAAAGGCAAACAAGTTCGACACCTGCTTTTTAGGGTTTGGCCGCATGGGCGTCCGATCGTATGGTTAAAAAAGAGAGACGGGAAATAAAAAGAGGGACAAAAAGAAAGGACTGGAAAAAAGCCTAAGCCCCCCAGTGCCTTACCCTCGACAACATCAACCACGTCCTGCACAAAAGCCAAGACATAAGGCGGTACAACCGGACGTTGTACCGTCCATCTGCACTTTTGGTTGAGGCACCTTGCACCAATCCAGGTGGCATTACCTCCACTGCTTATTGTGAAAATTTTCAGCTGCAATGCAGCTACAATGCAGCTGCAGTTCAGCTACAATTCAACAACGGTTCAGCTACAATTCAGCTACAGTTCACCTGTAGTTCAGCTACAGTTCAGTCACATCATGGCTTGCAGCTGAGGGAGCGTGACGCCTGTCTGGGCCCATGCAGTATGGTGCCTGCTGCATGGGCCTGCTGCATGGGCCTGCTGCATGGTTAAGGTGTGACATGAAAAAAAGAACTGGAACACCATTTAGGCACCCCACTAGCTTAAACATAGTACCAACAGAAATCCACCCCTAAGCGGAAGCGAACGCCTCTACCCAAAACGAAAAACACGGCAGCCAAATGACAGAAGGAGACAAGAGCTGACAAGAAGCCAGAAAAAGGAGCTGCCTGGACTTTAAAAGGAAAAAGGGCAAATTAAAACCCCAAGGGCACGATCCCCCCCCGAAGAGACACAAATGGCAGACTAGCAGCCGTAAGGCCCAAACTACCCAGAGGCCCTCTCAACCCGACGCAAAACAGCAATCAGGACAAATACAACCTAAATCAGGGACGACAGCACAGAGGGGGCGAGAGGGGGCACACCGACCCGAAGTGTCAATTTTTTTGCACAGCATGTAGGGATGCCTCCCGGGGACCAGCTCTCGCCGAGTGGCAGAGGTGGAAAGCTAACTTGTTCAGTAGGGGGGCCCGGGAAACTGAAGTCTAAGAGACTTCTCTCCTCCTGAGTATCGGGCGCCCTAGTTTTCATTTTCTTTGCACCACCGTAGGTATCTTAAAACTTACTTTCATACGGTCAACATCCATACGGTGTGTGTATATGTATGAACATCACTGCCTCTCGGAAGTGGGAACAAAGGCACATGGCAGGAGACACCCTGCTCCCAAGAGCTTGGTGGCTCAAGAAATAGGTAAGTAGGAAACCCCTTTCCTCAGGAGTATCGGGGCCCTTACAAATCGAGATCTTAAGGGAGAGCAAGGCCCAGGGGCAAGTCAACGTGCATGATACCGGTACCGTGCATGATTGTAGGTAGGGGGCAGCAGGGAGGCTCCTGGGGTCTTTTGGTGTAAGGCCCCCCCCCCAAAAATTAAAGGTTGTGGTAAGAGAACTGCCTACATGAAGGTGGTTTCGCGGTGGTGAGAAATCTGCCTGCATAAAAGCGGTGAGACACACACGTTCACACATCCGTGACCACACATCCGTGACCGCATCGCGGAACGATCTCCTCTGCCTCTGACAGCACCAGCTGCCTCACGCCTCCCGCAGGGATTGCCTGCCTACCTGTATGGATGCAGTTTCCGCCCCCGTAGCTCCGAGCAATTGGACGGAGCTACCCTGCGCAACGACCTTTAAGGTCCCTAGGGCTGGCATGGGGATGGTCGCCTCGAACTGCGGTGTCGACGAGGCACCATTGGAGGTTGTTGACGCGATGAGGCGCTGATCAGTGAATCGCACAGCCCCCGAGGCTGACGAGGCGCCCAGTAAGCGGCAGGATGCCGCTGCTGGTACCATGGGCCCGCAGATCCGCCAGAGCATAGAGGGCAGCATTATGAGGAGATGATAAAGCAGCGAATGGCCGAGCGTTTTTGAAGTATAAGTAGGGAGACCGGAGAGTTAACTTTGTTTCGTTGGAATCCCAGCCAACTGATCGGTCCGTACCACAGGTCCATACTTCCCGTATCACATGTCAAGGGTTCAGGTTCCATTTCAAAAACAAATGACATGGGGTAGACCTAGAATTGACCAGGGGAAGGGGCGGTGACGGAATACGGTACCAGCAAAACCTCATTTGCCCATAAACTGGCGTAGGTATTTGGGCAGTGCTTATCTGAAGAGTAGTGTAAGGGGTCGTGGACTCGTGGGCTCGTGGGCTCGTGGCTGAAGTGTCACACATATTTTGGTGACCCGGAACTCGACCCGGAATGCGGAAATTTAAAATCTCAAAGAAAAATCAGAAATATAGAGGGGGCCGGGGTCTATTCCAATCAGCTCAACAGTGCGTTTATAATGGTGTGGATCAATGCAAATGGTTGACATAAGTCAAGTGGTAAAGCAAATAAATCAAGTCCCAGGTGTTGACATAGCTTTTTCAGTGCCCCTACAACAAAGGGCATGTCGACTGGAGGTGTGAAACCAGGGCACTGAAATCGCTCTTGCAGAACCACAACATCAGGGGTTGCTTGTGTCGCTAAATGCGGGGATCGAAATTGCGGCGGGTTTGCGTGTACTGCCTCAGCTGTATTACCTTGGGCAAAGCCTAGGTCATCGCCCTTGACCACGCCTAGGACATCGCCCTCAACAAAACCATGGGCGATAAGATTTTACCTTGATAGAGGCAAGAAACCAAGCCCATCATATATGTCCCGGATGTGGCTTCACCAGTCCAACTGCCTCGCATTTGCTTCCAATGTTTTTATTTGTGGTTGTTGCTGGTCAATAACGTTACACCTCTGAGCCCGCTCAAAGCTTGGCCGCGTGGGCGCCCAACTGTTCAGACTCCAGAAGGGAGTAAAGAAGGAAATAAAAGGAAGAGAGGGTTTGTGGTTGTTGCTAGTATATCCATCGATGGCTAGCTTAAACAGGTAGTACCAGATCTAGCTTGCATCAACTTGCGTTCCCATGTTCGTCATCGGTTCGGGCATCTCCGGGGCTTATTGGGTGACTGGTTCAGTACTTGGTAGTTCAGGCCAGTGCATACCGGTATCCGCTGGGAGATGCTGTACGCTCGTCTGTGTGGCGGGGTTGGTAGGGGATGATTAAGCTCAAATGAAGCTTCCCGGTACCGTGCACATCATGCATGGGCCATGGTGTAGCCATGCAATCCTCTTACATGTGGGGGGCAGGGACATGGAACCCGGCGATCTAGGCGGAGGGAGAGAGAGGGTCGCTTATTAGCGGTCGCTTGGTAGGGTCGCTTATTAGCAAGTTCGACCCTTCATCCTTTGGGTATGGACTATGGATGCCACTAGCGTTGGCGCAGTCCTTGGTTGTCGCACTCGAATGTTGATGTACCTATAGTACCTAGTCATTGTCTCTTTTGCTTGGCATGTCATTTCAATTGTCAACCCTCTATGCGTGTCATTGTTTCCTTTCCAACCTTGGCTTCCTTGTGTTGTTGTGTTCTTGGACCTCCGTTTCTTCTGTTTCGTGACCCCACTCCGTGACCTTCAAATCTTCAATCTCCACCAACATGCCAGATTACCAACAGTCAGTACCGAATCAGTCGGACAAGGCCCCTCTAGCCCGTCCTTGTCAACATTTGCCGCCACGTTGCATCTGCTATGTACAGGTTGCATGCCCAGGGCAGAAAACTAGAAAATTGATGCACATGCAATAATTTGACCATATGTGTGAACTGCCAACTGTGTGAACTGCCGTATTGCGCCGTATCATGCCGTATCGTGCTACCATGCTGCCAAGGTGGTTGTAACGTTTAGAAACGCCAGCCCTTCCCATTTCTAAGATTTCAATTCAGTCACGCCTAAGGAAACGACCTTGCTCTTTCTACCTTTTGGGACGAAAGCAGCTGGATTGTCTTCGTCTATTAAAAACTGAATGTCACATTAAGTTACGCATCCACGAGAAAGATGGCGTTTATTTTAGTGCGGGTTGCGTGGGACGTAGTGCTTAACTGCCATTATCCGCCAGCATCTAACCACCGTCAGCCCAGACAGTGGGTCTCGGAAAATCCAACATTCGCCATCAACTTTCTGATCGGGCATTCACCGAGCCCTCCTGGCTCGCAGGGCCTAGCCGTACTGCAATCTTGACGACCTTGCCCCACACAGTTCAACATCTTTAAAGCCGTCTCCGGAGGCAGATGCATATGTCTATATAAGGTGTCAAGGATAAAAACCCACGAAGAGCACATCGACTGATCGATCGATCGATGGTGTGATTGCGCCACAGGGCTACGGCGCTAACGTGGGCGATACGCACATCCACTGATCTTCGACGATTTATTCCAATTGTAAATTCCTTTCCATGAAGCCGGGATCCGCATCCCAGAAGTCTGCCTCGGACAGACTAGGCGTGTCACGCCCTCATCATCGTAGCGGATTAACCCATCAGGTGACCTGCCGCACCTTGTCATCGTTCCTGTAGTCGATTATCCCGGTGGTTGCGCCTCGGACAAGCGCGGGCGTCTCACACCATCATCGGGGAATACCCGTCAGACCAGCCATCAGACGATCTACAGCATCGCATCAGCATCACTGTCTTCGAGTATCGTAGCCATCTGTTTCAAATGTGCACTCTCTGAACCCGACCCTCGCGAGCTGATCGATCAGACGGAGACACGACTCCCCTCAGCGCAGACCGCGTCGACGTCGGCCCACCCAAGGAGCCTGAGAAATCCAGGTGCTCGGGCCTGCGAGGCTGAAGTCCGGTGAAGCATCAGCAGCAGTAGCACCAGTCGCATCAGCAACCAGCGATCAACCATCAGCAGTCGACAATCAGCAATCGACGGGAGATCCCTCCTCGACGTCCCCATCATCCTCAAGCAAACATGGCCGACAGCTTAAATGCAACTCTGGACAACAACATGATGGACGGCACGCCGGAGCGCATCTACAGCCTGTCTCAAAAGTGCATGACGGAGACTCTGGCCACAATGATGGGCATATACCTCGGATGCTCGGTGCGTGTTGCATGAGAAATTGAGAACGCATGGGGATGCATGGGAACGCATGGAAAGGACATGTGGAGGTGCTTGGCAGGGCTCCGGATGGCAACTTGATTGACAATCTTCTTCAGATGCTCCTTGCATGTTGCGTGGGCACGCATGGAAACGCATGGATAGCGGTATGAGAAAGGGGGAGGTGCAGAGCATGGGGAACACTTTGATGGGCATCTAGCTTGGGTGCTCGATGCCTGTGGCCTGTGAGCTCATGGGAGGGCATGAGATGGCACAGACAAGACCTGGCAAGAGAGATGCATGACAGAGCTCGTGGGTATCTTGATGGGCGATTGGCGTACATCCTCAGACGCTGGTTGCCTATTGCATGGGAATGCGTGGGAAGGCATAGATAGCGGTATGAGACAAGGGGGCGTGATGAGCATGGGGAACACCATGATGGATACTCACCTGAGGTGCCCGGTGCCTGTCGCATGGGGATGCATGGGACTACATAAACAGGACATGGGGCTGTGCATGGTAGAGCTCCTGATGGCTCCTTCATTGACACATATCCTCAGACGCTTGGCGTGCTTGGCATGGGGACGCATGGACACGCATGGATAGCGGTATGAGACAAGGGGGAGGTACAGAGCATGGGGAACACCATGATGGGAATCTATCTCGGGTACTGGTTGCCCGTGGCATGGGAGCGCATGGGAACGCATGGGGGCGCATGGACACAACAAAGGAAGGCGCATGTCTAATTTCATGGGCATCTTGATTGCCAAATTTTCTGAAATGCACGGTAATGTATCACATGGGAACGCATGGGTAACAAATGGGGAGGTGCATTAACAGAGCTTCTGTGCACCTTGAATGGCGCATGCTTCCAATGTGAGGTTCGTGTCGCATGGGATCGTGTGGGAACGCATGGGAAATTCATGGATAGCGGAATACAAGGTGGGGAGGTGCATAACAGGGCTTCTGTGCACCTGGAATGGCGCACACCTCCAATTTCCTGTGTGCCTCGCATGGGATCGCATGGGAACGCATGGGAAATTTATGGATAGCGGAATACAACGTGGGGAGGTGCATAACAGGGCTTCTGTGCACCTGGAATGGCGCATACCTCAAATTTTATTTGTGCCTCGTATGGGATCGCATGGGAACGCATGGAAATTCATGGATAGCGGAGTACGACATGGGGCAGTGTGAGGCTTGAGGGAAAACTGGATCGGCAGTCACCTTGAATGATCGGTGCGTTTTCCATGGGAATGCATGGGAACGCATGGAAAACATCTAGATGGCTGTGCAAGACATGGATAGCAGTGTAGTACGTACACTTGGATTCCCCATGCACGTTGCATGGGAAAGCATGTGAACGCAAGGGCAAGACATGGGGAACACCTTGATCAACATTCACCTCGCATGCGGCATGTCCCGCTCGTGACGATTGGGAACCTATGGATAGCGGTACAGGATGTACAAAGCAGTATATGACAAGGGTATCAGTACAGGACATGGGCGGTATCGCAAAAAGTAATATCAGAAAAGTAAATATTAAGCGGTACAGGACGTGTGTAGCGATACGATCTACGGGTTGAGGGCACGGGTGGAAATTTGCCCTTGGCTTTCTGAATATTAATTGAGAGTTTGAGACTGCCCTCTCCTAATGACCCTCACCATAGATCGCTTTACCTGGCTCTCAAAAATGCCAATTGAGACTGCCCCCTCCCCATTGTCCTCATCACAGGTCATTGCCAACGCGCTGCTCCCTGGAGCCAAGGGCCAGTCCATGGGGTTTGGCTGGATCGGCCTGGGCTACGGCCTGGCCTTCTTCCTGCCCGGAGTGTTTTTCGGTCACATCAGCGCAAACCTAAACCCTGCGGTGTGTCTTGCCAACCTGGTCATGGGGCAGTCAACGGTGGTGGAGTTCTTTGCCCTGTCAGCGGCTGAGGTACAAATGTGTTGGGGGTGGGGGGTGGGGGTGCTTGAAGGCTAAGGGTCTTGTGTTGGTGGAGGAGTCTGGCCAACCTGGTCATGGGGCAGTCAACGGTGGCGGAGTTCTTTGCCCTGTCAGCGGCTGAGGTACAAATGTGTCGGGGGTGGGGGGTGGGGGTGCTTGAAGGCTAAGGGTCTTGTGTTGGTGGAGGAGTTGGCCAAACTGGTCATGGGGCAGTCAACGGTGGCGGAGTTCTTTGCCCTGTCAGCGGCTGAGGTACGGACCAGGGGGGTTGCTTGGGGGTTTAGGGTCTTTACTGGTTGGGGGTGGTTGAGGGCTTAGGGTTTAGGGTTGTGTGTTGGTGTTGGGGGGATGTCCAACCTGGTCATGGGACAGTCAACCGTGGCGGAGTTCTTTGGCCTGTCAGTGGCGGAGGTACGTCTGCATGGGGTCTGTATTGGTGGGGTGGTGGTCTAGATGTGGTGCGCATCTGGCTGTATTGTCCTCCACACTTCAGCCACATCCCCGCCCCACATCTACACTTCAACCACCGCTCGGCCCACTGCTGCAGATGCTAGGTGCATTCATAGGTGCGGTGCGCACCTGGCTGCATTGGCCTTCGACTTAGACCAAATCCTCGTCCCGCTTCCACACTAATACCACCCCTTTACCTCTCTGCCACACGTCAAACACCCCCTCTGCTACCCTAATGCCACACTTCAACCAACCCCACACCCGCTGCCGCAGATGCTAGGTGCGTTCCTAGGCGCGGTGTGCACTTGGCTGCATTGGCTTCCACACTTCAAGACAGTTCCGGAGCCCCCAGCCCCCACCCTGGCAGACGACTTGCTGCGTAAGAGAGACGCGCTTCCCAAGAACGCGATTGAGATCGCAAGTTACAACCCGCACAATCCCTGGTTCACGGTGAGGCTAAACCCTCACCCTAAACTCTAAACCCTGACACTAAACCCTAAACCCTCACACTAAGCCCTGCACCTTTAACTCCTATCCGTTCACCCAAACTTCACAAAAGTTCACCCTTATCCTTGCATCCTAGGTGATTAGTTAATTACAACCCGCACAACTGGTTCACAGTGAGTCTGAACCTTCACACTTCACCCTGTACCCTAAACCTGAAAACCTATGGTGAAGGTTAGGGCTATACGGTGTACGCTCTTAAACCCTAAACCCTTACCCCTTAAACCTAGGTTATAACCCGCACAATCCCTGGTTCCCTAGTTCCCTGGTGAGGCTTCACACTTCACCCTGTACCCTGTACCCTGTACCCTGTACACTAAGCGCCAAACCCTCCACCTCTACCCTGTACTCACTAAGCCATATACCCTAGGTGGTTATAACCCGCACAATCCCTGGTTCACAGTGAGGCTAAACATTCATACTTCACCTAATCACCTGTACCCTAAACCTGAAAACCCACATTGAAGATTTTAGGGTTATATGGTGTACGCTGTTAAACCCCAAACCCGCTACCTTTAACCTAGGTAACAGCCCGCGGATCCCTGGTTAACAATGAGACCTAATCTTCACACTTAACTCCACACCCTATACGTGAAACCAACGGTGGAGGAAATGATTCGAACATTTGTACTGCATCTCCCCTCCCCACCCCCTTCATGTCCGACCTCTCCCCACAGAGGATCAAGCAGTATGAACTCATGAGTAAACTCTGGTGTGAACTCTGGTGTGAACTCTGATGCCAACGTTTGAGCCGCCCCGTCCCTCCCCGCCATTTCTGCCCCCAGAGAACCAAGCAGTGAGAACCCTAGTGTGAACTCTGATACAAAAATCTGAACCGTCCCGCAGTCCCTCCCCCGCCCCTCCCCGCCCGACCCGCCCCTCCGCAGTTAAGCAGTGTGCACCCTGGTGTGAACTCTGATACTCAAATTTGACTTGCCACGTCCGGCCATGCAGAAAATCAAGCATTAGAGTCCTGGTGTGAACTTAAATACAAATATCTGAACCGCCCCGCCCCACCCACCCCGCAGAGGATCAAGCAGTATGAACCCCGGCGTGAATTCTGATACCAGCATTCGAACTCCTTCCCTCGCCCCGCCCCATCCCCGTCCCGACCTTCCCTGTCCCTCAGAGAACCAAGCAGCATGAACACAGGTGTGAACTCTGATATCAACATTTGAACCGCCCCTCCCCCGCACCGCAACACCCCACCCATCCCCGCCCTACAAAGAGCCAAGCAGTTGAACCCTGGTGTGAACTCTCATACCGAAATGTGAACCGCCCCCGCCCCCCCGCACTCGGCCGGCCCCCCCCCCCTCAGAGAATCAAGCAGCGGGCTGCCGAGAAGCTGCACCTGTCCCAGCTGGCCGACCTCGCCCGCTCCGCCGCCCTCGCCACCGCTAACGCCGCGGCTGCCGCCACCGGTGTGCGCACCGGCTGTGGGGGAACAGCAGCCGCAGGGGCGGGAGCAGTACCGGGGAAGGCAGGCGGCGGCAGCGGCGGCGCCGCCGCCGCCGCCGCAGCAGGCGGTGGGGGCGGGGCCCCGGCCGCCGGGGGTCCTGCTTTTCAGTACCCGTACGACGCTGCCGGCGGTGCGGGAGCAGGCGGCGGCGGCGGAGCGCCGTCTGTCGGCCGCCGCGTGTTCTCTGCCGTGAAGCTGGCGGGATCCATGTGGATGTCGACGCTCAAGTACTACGTGACACGCCTTGATGAGTTCTCGCCGCAGCACTCGTGGCAGGAGCAGCAGCAGCAGGTGGGGAATACTAGATTGAGACCATTGATCCTTCCATATCACTGCACCCTAAATATCTCTGTGCCCTAAAAATATCTCTGTGCCCTAATTATCCCTGCACCCTAAATATCTCTGTCCAGCGCGAGCAACAACAAAAGGAGCTGCAGCGCGAGCGCGAGGTCCAGCGCGCCGAGCAGCAGCCGCTGATGCTGGCGTCGGTGCCCGAGGGGCCAGGGGACTCGGCGGGGGAGGCACAGGCCCCTGGGCTGCGGCGACGCAGCTCGGCGGCAGGGAGCGCCCGCGGATATGGTGGCCGGGGCAGCGAGTCAGGACATGACAGCAGGTAGGAAGGTCCTTAATCATAAACCCTAAACCCTAAACCCTAAACTAAGCCGGGGCAGCGAGTCGGGCATGACAGCAGGTAGGAAGGTGCTTAATCATAAACCTTAAACCCTAAACTAAGCCGGGGCAGCGAGTCGGGGCATGATAGCGGGTAGGAAGATCCTAAACCCTAAACCCTTAACCCTAAACTAAGCCGGGGTAGTGTGTTGGGACAGCAGGTAGGAAGATCCTTTATCCAAACCTGTATTCCTTAACTTAGCCGGGGCAACGTGTCCAGGCATGATAGCAGGTGCGAAGCCCCTAGGCCAAGATGGCAGCTGTGGAAGCCAAAAGCCGCAATGTCGGATGAGGATACCTAGGTCCTGACGGCAGGTTATGAATTCTACCATTATTGCACCATCTCTCCACTCCTTCTACCTGGTCCCCATTCCTTTTTTCCCCACCTCGCTGTAGATGCAGCGTCAGTGACGAGAGGTGGCGCCTAACAGGTCGTTGTCCCGCTCACATTGAGGCAGCCTCTCATGCAGGACTGGAGCAGCTGCCTGCACTATTCACCGCACCATTCACCGCACCGTTCACCCCTGCCACGCTCCTTTGACCTCCCTCCCCATGGCAGACTAAGCGTCCGTGAGGAGAGGGGCGCCTAACAGGTCGTTGTCCCGCTCACATTGAGGCAGCCTCTCATGCAGGACTGGAGCAGCTGCCTGCACCATTCACCGCACCATTCACTGCATCGCACCATTCTCCTCCGCCACGCTTCTTTGATCTCCCTCTCCATGGCAGACTAAGCGCCAGTGAGGAGAGGCGGCATCTGACAGGCTTTGCCCCGCTGACATTGAGGCAGCCTCTCATGCAGGACTGGAGCAGCTGCCTGCACCATTCACCTCCTAAGACAATCCACCGCACCGCACCATTCACCCCAGCCACGCCCCTTTGATCTTCCTTCCCATCGCAGACTTAGCGCTAGTGAGGAGAGGCAGCGGCTGACAGGCTTCGCCCCAGACCCTGAGACCGCTGCCCATGCAGACCCGGGTAGCTGCCCTCACCATTCACCTCCCTGCTATCTTCACCTCCTTCCCCCCTTCTTGCACCACCAAATACATTCCACTCACCCTCACCCCGTTCCACTCACCTTCACTCCACTCACCCCACTCACCCCACCATGATCCACCCACCTCCCCACACCATTCACCCCCACCCAGCTCCATTCAACACAAACCCCACTCCATTCACACCCACACCTGCTCCATTCACTCCCACCCACCCCACTCCATTCACCCCACCCCCACTCCATTCAATCCCCACCCTGCTCCCCTCCCTATCCCAGGCGAAGCATCAGCGAGGAGCGTCAGCGCCTGACAGGCTTCGCCCCCAACCTGGAGGCAACTCCCCACGCAGACTCAAACAAGGTCCGTGCACCATTCACGCTCACACTTCATCCACACATCCACACACTACCTCCCTCCCCACTCCAGGCAAAGCACCAGCGAGGAGCGTCAGCGTCTGACAGGCTTTGCCCCCGACCTGGAGGCCGCTTCACACCCGGACCAGGACATGTCACCTCCAACGGCTACAGATGTCGCTTCGAACGCCCCTGAAGCCAAAAACAAGAGGATCTCAAGGTGGGCCCCTGCAAGGATCTAGGATCCGGATCTGGTGTACAGGTGAGATCTCTGGGGTGCTGTTTGGATTGGGATGCGGTTGAGGGCTGCAGGGATGATCAAATGGATGCACTGATATGGGCCCGAGGGTTGATGGCTCTCCGTGTGGGCTGCTGCTGATATCTTGGATCTGGGATCCGGATCTGCTGTACAGTTGAGATCTCTGTGTGCTGTTTGGATTGGGATGCGGTTGAGGGCTGGAGGGGATCAAATAGATGCACTGATATGGGCCCGAGGGTAGACGGATCTCCAAGTGGGCTGCTTCTGAGATCTTGGATCTTGGATCCTGATTTGTCGTACCGCTGAGATCTCTGGGGTGTTGCTGCGATTGGGTGGGGATGAGTGCTGCAGGTATGCAAAGGGATGCACTGATATGGGGGCTGGGGCATTACGGGGCTTGAGGTGGGCTGCTCCTGAGATCTTGGATCCGGATATGTTGTACAGTTGAGATCCCTAGGATGGACAGTATGTGTACCGTATCATGTGCGATCTGTACAACGTGTGTGTCATGTACCGCCTGTACAGGATGGAAATGGCCATGACGTTCCAGCAGGAGCACCTGGACATGCTCATCGCACCGCAGCTGCAGATGCTGGCACAGGCGGCGGTCGCATCGGCGGCCGCCACCGGAGGCCTGGCGGCGCAGCCGTCGGCCTCCGGCGCGCCGCCCGGCGCGGCCGCGGCCGCGGCCGCGCCGTCGCCGTTTGCCGCCGCGATGAACGTGCTCTCCTCGGCCAGCATGCGGTACCGGGGCTCGGTGGACCTGCCGCCTGCGCAGCGCATGGAGCGTACCGGGACGCTCAGGAGCTCGACCGACCTGCACCACCACCTCGAGCCGGGCGGCACGACAAACCACCTCTTCCAGCGCATTGGGACGATACAGCGCCGTATCGAGACGTCGCCGATTAGCGAGGCGGGAAGCCCGCGGGAGCGCCGGCAGGCTTCGGAGGCTGGCTTTGTAGGTTAAGGGTTTAGGGTTCTGGATCTATGGCTGAGATTTCAGGATCTAGGGCTGGGTATTCATGCACCCTGAACACTTTCTCATTCCTGCCCTGGATCCAAAGCCCTCTAACCCTTAATCATCCCACCTTGCCTTTTTTTCTCTACGGGGCCCTCAGTCGGCCATTCATGCCTCTCACCCTCTACGTCTTCTTCCCAACTCAGTTTCCTCGACCCTAAAACCTGGACCCTCAACCATGAAATTATGAAACCCTCCCAACTCTCACCTGTCACCTCCCCGGGTTTTGAAGCTGGCTAAGAAGCTGGCGTGCGAAGAAGCTGGCGTGCGAAGAAGCTGGCGTGCTGGCCATTTGCTCCTCTGCAACTGCCATGAACACTCCTCAGCTGTCTGGACTGCCCTTCAAGTGCCATTGCTCTTACCCAACTGTCGTTTGCCCCCTGCTAACTGTCATTAGTCCATCACTCTTTAGCCTCTCCATAACCGCCATTGGCCCCTCAACTGCCATTCCCCCCCTGCCCCAACAGCCATTTGTCCCTCATTAACTTTTTAGGCTCCGAAGACGGGCGAGAAGCCGGAGCGCAAGGCGTCCCCCTTCGAGCTGGCGGATAATATCAGTTTGGGGGACGGCCCCACGGTGAGGCAAATCATCAAAAACCCGATGAACCCTGCCAATAAACTAGACAGAGAGAGAGAGACACCTAAAACCTCAAAACATTGTGTAGGTAAAAAAAAACCAGGCAGACGTTTTTTAAACAGTCAATATCTCCTACAAATCAGAAACCTGATACCCGGAAACCTGATACTCGGAAACCTGATACTCGGAAACCTGATACTCGGAAATCTGATACTCGGAAATCTGATACTCGGAAATCTGATACTCGGAAACCTGATACTCGGAAACCTGATACTCGGAAACCTGATACTCGGAAACCTGATACTCGGAAACCTGATACCGTAAACCGTCTTTGACTCCGCGCACAAATTAAATAATTATAGGGGTGCGCGGACATGGTGCGCGATAATATTAATTAAAAAAAGTCCGCTGCGCGGAGCGTCAGTCAGGTGCCCAAAAAACTATTTCGGGGGTGCGCGGTATGAATTAAAAACAGCACTTTTTACAAAAATCGTGCGCTAGCGCGCGACTGTTTGATTCAACATCCGTTTAGTCATCCTTGTCAAGTCTGACGGCGCTGATAGTGCCAGACGAAGTGCCAGACGTTTTCCCTGCTTACGCCTTGAGAGCGTTGAATGAACATTGACAGGATACGAACCGCATACCTCAGGGTGGACTGCCGTATTGCGTTGTACCACTGAGCCCCCCACGTTTATATAACCACTCGTTTCCTGAGGCCAGAAACCGGCGGGGGAGGAGGGTGACGATTACGGTATCGTTGCAAGCAGGCGGGTGCTAGCATCAAACGAAGTTTTAACTGAGCTTTCCGGTACAGGCTGAAAGTGCTGCGCGGACTAAAATTTAAAATATTTCAGTGATGCGCGATGTGCAATTAAATTCTTTGCTGCGCGGCGTTAAATTATATTAAAATTTCGTCGCTGCGCGAACTAAAATTAAATTCTTTTTGGGGTGCGCGGACTAATTAAATAATTATTTTTTGGGGGGTGCGCGGAGTCTAAGGCGTTTTACGGTACCCGGAAACCTGATACCCGGAAACCTGATACTCGGAAACCTGATACTCGGAAACCTGATACTCGGAAACCTGATACTCGGAAACCTGATACCCGGAAACCTGATACTCGGAAACCTGATACTCGGAAACCTGATATCCGGAAACCTGATACTCAGAAACC
Organism: Limnomonas spitsbergensis; assembly: GCA_037349105.1. Lineage (NCBI taxonomy): Eukaryota > Viridiplantae > Chlorophyta > Chlorophyceae > Chlamydomonadales > Limnomonas > Limnomonas spitsbergensis. The sequence continues at coordinate 101,151 of JAYJMM010000094.1, read as the reverse complement.
TGATACTCGGAAACCTGATACCCGGAAACCTGATACTCGGAAACCTGATACTCGGAAACCTGATACCCGGAAACCTGATACTCGGAAACCTGATACTCGGAAACCTGATACCCGGAAACCTGATACCCGGAAACCTGATACCCGGAAACCTGATACTCGGAAACCTGATACCCGGAAACCTGATACTCAGAAAACCTGGTACGCGGAAACCTGATACTCGGAAACCTGATACCCGGAAACCTGATACCCGGAAACCTGATACCCGGAAACCTGATACCCGGAAACCTGATACCCGGAAACCTGATACTCGGAAACCTGATACCCAGAAACCTGATACCCGGAAACCTGATACCCGGAAACCTGATACCCGGAAACCTGATACCCGGAAACCTGATACCCGGAAACCTGATACCCGGAAACCTGATACTCGGAAACCTGATACTCGGAAACCTGGTACGCGGAAACCTGATACCTGAATCCTAAATACGAAACCCTAAACCTAAACCCCTGAGCTCGGGAACCCGGGAAGGCCCTTTTGCTGCAGGGTTGCTGTCCGAGTTGATCGGCGATGCACTATCCGCCATGAAGGCTTAAGCTTAGTCTCAGAGCATGGCATCGTAGACTGCACTTAAAACTATTTTTCTCTTAACCCTAAGGCACAAACCCTCGACCCTGAAAATGAAACCTTCAGCACGGAACCCTCTATAGTGCACTTGTTGCTATTTGTATCCCTAAACCCTAAGGCCCAAACCCTTTACTCCGGCAGGCCTGCCCCGTTGGGCGTTGCTTGCTACCGGCCGGCTGCGGACAGCATGGCTGTTTAGGGTTCAGAGTTTAATTTTAACCCTACACGAAGTTATATACCTAAACGCTGAACCCTAAACAGTAAACACTGAAATAAAAACGCTATAACCTGAACAAGAGTCGATAAACACTGAACCCTTAACACTGAATCCTACACCCTGAAGAATGAACACACAATCGTGCCCACTTAACCCGTACACCCAACTTCAATCACTAAACCCTAACACTCTACCCTCACCACTTATCTCTAACACCCAACCCTTATCACAAAACCCTAACACCCTAAACAAACAGCACCCAACCCTAACCACTAAACCCTGACACCCTAAACAAACAACACCCAACCCTAACCACTTAACCTGACACTCTAAACAAACAACACCCAACCCTAACCACTCAACCCTCACGCTCAACCCTAATCACTGACCCCGACAGACCTATCCCGTGGGATCTCAGCCCGAGTCTGCCATCGGCGACGCACCGCCCCCCATGGCCCTGGCTGAGGCTGCGGCCACCGCCGCGTTGGAGCAGCAGAAGCAGCGCGTCTTGGCACTGTACGACGCGGCCTGCGTGGCGGATCAGAACGCCAAGTTGTCGGTGTTCACCACGCGCCCCGCCATCTACGCGCCCCCTTTCAACTGGCTGACAGAGTGGGTGAACCTGACCTTTGACAACTGATCCTGGAAAACGAGCGCAGAGCGTGAACTGAGGGTGTTGACTGCGTGCCTGGCGATGAATGTGCCCCCTTTCAACTGGCTGACCAAGAGGGTAAACCTGAACCTTGAGCCCAAGCCAGGACGCAAGCTTTCGGTGGTCGCGACTCGCACGGCGATCTTCACACCCTCTTGATGACCATTGCCAACCGCCATTTGTCCCATTGTTAACGAGCATTTGCTCCTCTGCTTCCATTTGCTCCTCTGGTTCATGTGAAACCTGATGCCGATCCAGGGAGCAAAACCTGTCTCATCCCAACTGTCAAGATTCAGTCCCATTCATGCCCCCCCTCTTCACAACCGCCATTCACCCCATCATCAACCGCCATTTGCCCCCCTGTCTCAACTGCCAGGTTTATGGGCACTGTTATGCTGATCCTGGGAGTGAAACTCATTTCATCCCAACTGTCGCGATTCGGTCTGCCCGGTCAGGCTCTGGAGCCATTCTACATAGGTCTCTTCATCGTGTGTCAGGTGCGGGTGTGAGGGTTAAGGGGATATGCTTCTTCATCGCTGCTACCCCCCTCTGCTGCATTAGGCAGGCCTGGGCGGCCACACATGCTTCTCAATCAATCCAGCTCGCGACCTGGGCCCTCTCATTGCACATATGCACAACATGTGGTGCCTCCCCACCTCTGATGCTGCTGCCCCCCTGCTACAATTGGTCTGCCTGGGCAGCCAGATATGCTTTTCAAACAATCAAGCTAAGGACCTGGGCCCTATCATTGAAGACGGAGTTGTAATATCCTAAATATCAGCATGGTCTAAACCCTAAACCATAAATATCAGCATGGTCTAAACCCTTAACCCTAAATGTCAGCATGGTCTAAACCCTAAACCCTAAACATCAGCATGGTCTAAACCCTAGACCCTAAATATCAGCATGGTCTAAATTAACTAGTGAGTTCCTTGCAGTTGCATCTCATAGCACATGCTTGTGTCTCGCGCTTAAACACACACACACACACACACTCTTGCACGCACAGACTCATGCATGCATAGATGCCCCTGATGTCGCCTCGACATGCACACCTACGCCGTCACTCCCCCCCCCCCCCCCACTGTTGCAGGTGCTAGGCCTGGGAGGCCCCACAGGCTTTTCAGCCAACCCTGCTCGAGACCTGGGCCCACGCATCGCATATTATGTTCTCCCCATCCCGAACAAGGGGCCGTGCGAGTGGTACTACGCGTGGATCCCGGTCACTGCCTCACTGGCTGGAGGAGCTGTTGGGGCGGGGCTGTTCATGGCCATTGATGCTGGGATGGCTTAGATCGAACACAACATGGATGCAGGAAGTATCATTGGGATGAAGGTAGTACCGTTCACCGCATAGGTTGCACCAGTAAACTGCCAGTTTGTTGCCCAAACGAGGAAGTGGCAGGATGATGTCCTTGGCAGGGCCCAGGCTGTCTCCCTGGCCGGCGGAGCTGTTGAGGCGGGGTTGTTTATGGCCATTGACGCTGGAATGGTATAGGGGAGAACAAAACATGAATGCAGGAAGTATCATTGGGATCTGGGTCATCTGGAGACGTTGGCGCTGCAATCGTTGCTGCCTCCCTGGCGTTGGGCCAGGCTGCGGGGCTACCTGCATCAGCTGCCAGCTGGAGTTCCTGAAAGATCCAGCCATTAAAGCGAGACTGGTGGATCCATATCCTCCGCTTCTACAATGCAGCAGTGGCACCAGCAGCACAGCAAGGCAGCCCTCTAATGCTGAGGCCGTGGCAGCAGATATGCAGCTTGCAGTAAGCCAGGGCACTGGAGGATGCACCTGGTGCTCTGATCTGCTGGGTGCACTGGAGGAGCTGGAGTGGGGGCAGCCGCCCCCACATTTTGCGAGGCAGCAGCTGACCTGCAGCGCCTACCCATCACAGATTTGTTGGCTCTCACTGACGCAGCCTACGAGCAGGCGCAGCTGGACGCAAGTGGCGGGGGGGACCCCAGGGACCCTACTACTGGGCACAGGTCTGCGGCGACCTACCGCGCCTGGTTTCAGACCACGGCAGGCGCCGTGCTGGCACAAGCCAGGAGCCGCACCAGCACGAGGGAGTGCGCTTGTGTGCGCACAAATTTGCGACTGCGGCTCGGCGCGGACAGCACGGCTGAAACCAGAGGACGACGCAGCGGTCAGCGGCGGGAGGATGCACTACATGCTTGCCTCTAATGCCCTAGTGTCAGGGAGCAGTTACTGGAGCAGGGGTGGGTAGGTCCCCCGAACGGTGCCACTAACCTCTGCCAGCTGTTCCAGGCCGAGCAGGGGTGGAATGCACTAGCTTTGGTGGACGCTGTTTTAGACTTTGTCGAGGGCTTGTTTCTTGAGGAGCTCAGGTGCCAGACTTGTTTGCCTTCCCGGCCTCTCCTTTTCCCCTTCATATTCTGTCCTTTCTTCCTTTTAGTTTCTTATTTTCTGAACAGTTGGGCGCCCACGCGGCCGAGCCTTCTTGTGCATGGCCCAGAGGTGTAATATAATTCACCTTATCATACCGGGGGCACCTGGGGTAGGCACTCACCAATACCCCCTGAAGTCAATAACGTTACACCTCTGGGCCCGCTGAAAGCTCGGCCGCGTGGGCGCCCAACTGTTCAGAAGGTAGTAAAGAAGGAACTAAAAGGAAGAGAGGGGGAAAGGAACAAAAGGAGAGGCTGGGAAGGAAAAGAAGATCAAGTCCAACACCTGAGTTCCACTACCCCCTGAAGTAAGGTGCCCACGCGGCTGAAACCTTTTTTGAGCTGGGCCCACCCATTCACTCACCAATACACCTAAAAACATAAACTAGAATAGCCCGCATGCAGGAGTGGGAGGCCCTAGCTAGAGGCCCACACCTATGGACATGCCAATGACCTTACACCCCTGGGCCATGCTGAAATAAAGCTCGGCCACGTCGGCAAACAAAAAGACAGCTAGGAAAGCCAAGGGAGAAGGCATAAGAGGAAAGAAAGGATGAAAAGTTCACACACCAAACAACAATAACACAAAGGTCGGGCACCTATGGAGGCGTGTTTCTTGCTTTGCTTCTTCTTTCTAGCTGACTCAGTGTTTGCTGACGTGGCGGAGCTTTATCCAAGCAGGGCCCAGAGGTGTAACGTCATAAGCTTCTTCTCTCGAACTTCCATTTAGGCAGTTGGACACCTGCATGTCCCGAGCCTTCTTTCGTGTAGCCCAAAAGTCAACGACATGACACCTCTGGGCCATGCTGAAAAGGCTCGGCCTCGTGGGCGCCCCTGTGTCTGGTCGGGAGGAAATGAAACGAAAGGCTAGAGGAGAACGGAAAGTACCCAAAGTGTTCATAACGGTGCATACCCGCTGGGCCATGCCCATAAGTGTTACGTCGTTTTGTGTACACTGCTGCAACGTCCCTCCCGGCTGCGGCCATTGTGCCATGGTGTGGCGATCACCGCAGCTTACGCAATTGAAAGCAGGCTGGGCAAGGTTTGATCCTCATCGCCCATGTCTTGGCCTCCAGACGGACCCCCAAATGTTTAGAACGGTGCAAATCCGCTGCCCTCTCCCTGTCTTTTCCCTCTCAAAATCTAAGCAGGGGCAGGATGTGAAGTGTTTTAACAGTCCAGCGGGGCATCGCAATTGGTGCAGGTACCCGAAACCAGTTCGAGCACATGAACTTTGACGACCAGCGTAAAGCAGCGCCCCCCTGTGCAAGCAAGCAACCAACGCACAACCACATACGAGCAGCATTTCAGCATGGCCCAGAGGTGTATTGTCATTAACATACGAGCAGCGTGGCAATGAAACCCGTAGTGCAGGGTCAATGACGTTACACCTCTGGGCCCTGCTCAAAAAGGCTCGGACGCGTGGGCGCTTAACTAAAAGGGGCAGACAAAAAAAGAAAGGAAAACTGACCACCCGCTGACAACTGTATTCCCTAAGTACCACGACGTACTGCAGGGTATCCTCCCCTGCTTCCGCCCCTCCCCCTCCTATGTCGCAGCATAGCACTGGCGTTTTTGAAATTTTTACACTCGAGTGGAGCACCACATATTCACCTTTGATGCACGGGACAGGTACTGAACTGTACTGAACTGTACTGAACTGTACTGAACTGTACTGACAGTAAACTTGTAAAGCCAGTGGCACATCACCTCAGGGTCCTACTGAAGCAGTTCATGTGGCCCTTATCCCTGCAGTGGCAGCTTGGTCCCTAACTCGGATAGGTCCTTGGCGTCCACCGCGCCCATGAGGTCCATACGCCCTGAGCAGGCCAGCGACGTGCGCAAGTAGCCCCACACCTGCGCAACCGTGTTGTGGTGGGTGCATTTCAGTTACATTTCAGCTTCACTGTGTGTTTGTAAGTACATTTCAGCTACATTCGGTTACATCACAGAGTTTTGGTGGGTGCACTTCAGCTACATTTCAGCTACTTCCCAGTGTCATGGTGGGTGCACTTCAGCTACATTTCTGCTACTCCCCAGCATACAGCCAGGCGGTCCGCGTGCAGCATGCCCTGTTGCTTGGGTTGCCGGCTGTTGGCCAGTCCTGGCCGGGCCCTGATATTGGCCTAGTGGTGGCCACCCGGTCGCCTTAGGATGATCCGAGTTTACACAAACATTTTTTTTGTTGCGCCCGCTGTGTACATGGAGCCTCACCAGCCCTCCAAAATGTCTACCGGAGGCACGAGAGCGACACCACTCCGGCACGACAGTACGACACCGGCACGGCCAACAGCGAAAGCGTTCATCAAAACATGATTTTAAATTGTACTGCTGTCCTTGTGTCCTCTAAGATTCACCCCCTCCCCCAAATCGTGAACCACGCCTCGAAATAAAACACGCTGCAAGGTGCTCTGAAGAACATTGGCGAGCGGAAGAAAACCGAAGCGTAAGAGACACGCTTGCTTCTGAGGGTTCAGGGTCCCGAGTTTCGTGTCAATTTCCAAAGAAACATTGCCTCGTGTTTTGTCATCTTTGGCACGGTCCCACACCACTGGTTATTTCAGCATGCTTCAGCTACACAATTCAGCTACATCATGGCCTGCGGCCGTGGAGGCCTGGTGCAGCAAGGTGCCTGCTGCCAGGGCCACCGTCCGTAGGCCGGTCAAGGTTTGGTCCCAATCGGCCCCGTATTGGCCGCCTGGCGGCCCCCCCCAAAAGGTGCACTTCAATCAACACTGCCCCAGGCCTGACCCGATGGTTCCGGGAGATCCCAAGCCTCTACAAATAAACTGTATCCTAAACCCTAAACCCTAAAACTGCCTCAATAAAAAACCCGATGGTTCTGGGAGATCCCAAGCCTCTTTGAATAAACTGTATACACTGTATCCTAGGCCCAGGCCCTCCTCAAGAAAAGAACCCTCCAGAGCACGGATAGAGTTTAGGGTTAAACCCTTAACCTCAAACCCTCCAGAGCACGGATAGCGTTTAGGGTTAAGGGTTAAACCCTCCGGAACAAGGACAGGGTTTAGGGTTACACCCTAAACCTCAAACCCTCCAGATCACATATAGGGTTAAGGGTTAAACCTCAAACCCTCCAGAGCACGGATAGGGTTTAGGATTTAACCTCAAACCCTCCAGAGCACATATAGGGTTTAGGGTTAAACCCCTCAACCTCAAACCCGCCAGAACACGGATAGGGTTAAGGGTTAAACCTCAAACCCTCAGGGCCCGAAGAGGGTTTATGAGTGAACCCTTAACCTCAAACCCTCCAGAGCACATATATAGTTTAGGGTTAAACCCTTAACCTCAAACCCTACATAGCACATATAGGGTTTAGGGTTAAACCCTAAACCTCAAACCCGCCAGGACACGGATAGGGTTTAGGGTTAACCCCTAGATCCTAAAGCCTTCATGGAGACATTACCCTGTGACATATCAAATATCACAAGCCTCATGACGGTCTAAAATCTATATCACAAAAGGTTTACAAACTATTATGCAGATCTAAACCCTACTCTTGACAAGGGACAATTCCCATTTCCCACCCTCCCACCGGGTGAGCACTACAGGGTTTAGGGCCCCCAGGGGCCGGGCACAGAGGCCTTCATGCAGAATGACCCTGACCAACATGAGAAGCACAGCGGCCTACATACAATCATTAACATCTGAACCTTACACATTGAAAAAAACTATCCCGCAATCCCTCCTGGTGAGCACTTAAGGGTTTGAGGCCCCCAGGGGTCGGGCACAGAGGCCGTCATGCAGATCTAACCCTGACCAACATCAGAACCCCATGGCGGCCTACATATCATCATGAAAATACCCTGACCAAGATCAGGACCCCCACGGCCGCCTACACATCATCATGAAGGTCTGAAGATGATGTAGATCTGAAGATGCTGAAGATCTGGAGATCTGACGATCTGAACCCTACACATCATAAAAACCAACCCCGCAATCTCACCTGGTGAGCACTTGGGTTAAGACCTAGGGCCCGGACGTAGAAGCGAGAGGACCTGATGGGGTCAAACGTGTTAGGGTTTAGGGTTCGGGTTTATAGGTGGTCAAACGTGTAAGGGTTAAGGGTTAGAGTTTAGGTGTGGTCAAGTGTGTCAAGGGTGGTCAAACACGTTAGGGTTTAGGGTTAGGGTTTAGGGTTTATGTGTGGTCAAACGTGTCAAGGGTTTAGGGTTTGGGTTTGGTCAATCGTGTCAAGGGTTTATGGGTGGTCAGATGTATTTGGGGGCTTAAAGGGGGGTCTAACATGTTTGGGGGTAACCGGGGGTTAGGTGTGGTCAATCGTGTCAAGGGCTAATAGGTAGTCAAACTTGTCAAGGTTTAGGGGGGTTAGAGGTGGTCAAACGTGACGAGGGTTTATGACTTCTTTCAGAAATGATGGATTCCAATGCAAAGGGGGAAGGTCAGGCTTTGCCCACAGAGACGAGACGATTTGACAAAAAATAACTTGAATTCAGAGTGTGCCCACTCACCCAAGATGCCTAGTCCCTACTGGTCCCAACTTACTTGTCATACTCGCCCCTGTTGGCGAGGCTGATTCCCATGTTGGTCCAAAATGGATTTCCATCATCTGAATTGAAAAAACAATTCACTGAAATTCAGGGTGCCTGCTCACCCAAGATGCCCAGTCCCCCCAATGCCCAGTCCCCCCAATGCCTAGTCCCTACTGGGTCCCAACTCACTTGTCATACTCGCCCATGTTGGCGAGGCTGATCCCCATGTTGGTCCAAGCCCGCATGTAGTTGGGCTTCAGGTCCAGCGCCTTCTGGTAGGCGTACACGGCTTCGGAGCTATACAGGGAATATAATGAAGGGTACAGGGTTTATGGTGAAAGCCTTTTCATCTCCTGGTAAGCGTACGTGGCTTTGGAGCTATACGGGGTGAAGGGTTGAGGGTACAAGTTATAGGGTTTAGGGTCTAGGCCTTCCATAGCCTGGTATAGGGTGTAGGGTTTGGGGTGCATTCTGTGTTTAGGGTGCGTTCTAGGTTTTGCACTGGTCTGTGCCTGAACCACAGAAATAAATAAAGAAAACTACACCCCGCAGGGTTCAGGAAACAACGCGGCAGAGGCGTGAGTTTTCTTTCTTTCTTTCTGGCCTAGGCCCATTCTTTCTTTCAGGCCCAGGCCCATGCCGCGCTGTTTCCTTAACCCTCACGCCCCCGCAGGGTTAAGGGAACAGCGCGGCATGGGTCTAGGCTTGATCCACAGGTATCACCTCAGCCCCCAGCAACCCCTCTCTCCACCTACACATTTTCAGACACTCATCAACTAATGCTCGACTCCTCCCCGCCCTATCACACAGCTACTCAACACCTGATGCTCAGCTACTCTCCCTTATTTGCCAGCTACTCACCACCTAATACTCAGCTAGTCAGAACCCTACCGCTCAGCTACTCACCCCTATCTGTCAGCTACTCACCACCTAATGCTCAGCTACTGACCACGGAATGCTCAGCTACGCACCACCTATTGCTCAGCTACTCACCACCTACTCACGCCCCAGACAATCATTCCGTCTACCTGCGTGCATTGTTGGCCAGCGTGGCCCCCAGCTTGTTCCAGAGGCTGTAGTCCTGAGGTCTGAGGTGGAGACCTCGCTCAAACGCCTCAATGGCAGGCCCGTACTGCCGGCCCAGGTGGTGCAGTACACCCACCTGGCAGACCAGGGTTCGGGGAAGGGTTCAAACGGCACCCCAACCCAACACACGGAATTTAAACGCTTGGTTCAAACGTCACCCCAACCGGACATCCAAAATTTTAACGTTTTGTTCAATTTACCTGTATATGATTGGTTCACATATACTGTGGATATGATTCGCCTTGCCTTGGGTGTAGAAACACGATTTATTTAATGCTTCTCTCAGGGCGAATTATCGACCAAGGTGCTCTTAATTCCTGGCTGAAACCGGGCGTCGACAATCAATGATTAGTGTATTCATGGATCCCACAACCCCAAACAAGTTTAATTATGAGGGAAGGCAAAGCAAAGATACGGTAAGACAAAATCAGCTTTTTTATCCATTTTTAAACACACTCATGAGGGTTGAAGGACGAGTTTACACCCAGTTTCGTCTGTTCAGTTGAAGGCTTGTATACAATCAAATTTATTTCCATAGTTAGGTTCAAGGTTGAGAAGCCCTGAACATCTTATAAGACCCTCAGAAATGGATTTTGAGACCTGATTCAATCCCCTTATGAAACGGTGGAATCCAGATCCAGATCCAGATCTCTCCACACGCACCCCCCACGTAATTGAATTTTATTACCTGGTTCAATCCCCTCATGAAACAGGGAAATCCAGATCCAGATCCAGATCTCTCCACACGCACCCCCCACGTAATTGGATTTTGAAACCTGGTTCAATCCCCTCATGAAACAGTGGAATCCAGATCCAGATCCAGATCTCTCCACACGCACCCCCCATAAAATTGAATTTTATTACCTGGTTCAATCCCCTCATGAAACAGTGGAATCCAGATCCAGATCCAGATCTCTCCACACGCCCCCCCCACCACCACACACACATACATTCAGTAACCGCCCTTCGCCTACCCCTCAAAGCAGAAACATGGCCAGCACATCACACCATCACACCACACCTGTCCACACATCACACCTGTCCACACATTTCACTCACTGCAACATGGAGTTCGGCCTCTTCTGGAAACCGAGTGGAAGCTGCCTGGAACATGCGTACCTGGGAGGGGGGGGGCAACAAGGGTTTATGGTTTAGGGTTTCAGGGTTTAGGGTTTCAGGGTTTAGGGTTTCAGGGTTTAGGGTTTCAGGGTTCAGGGTTTCAGGGCTCAGGGTTTCAGGGTTCAGGGTAAAAGGTTTAGATTGAAGAGTTTCAGGGCTCAGTAGCCAGGCCTTTTCGTAGCCTGGTTACCCTTAACCCTGGAACATGCGGATCTGCCGTTCGGGCCAACAAGGCATGCGCCTGGAATGCATCCGGAAACAAACGCAATGAAGCATGAACAGAGAGATGAATGGAATGAGAGGGGAGGCATATGGACAGATGCAAGGAGGAAGTCACAACGATGGCGCTTGAGTGTGGCGGGCATGGGGCATCCGGTGGGTGCGGCGGGCATGGGGCATGGGACATCGGGCGAGTGTGGCAGGTATGGAGCATGGTCAATGTTTGGCAGGAGGCATGGGGCATGGCGCAAGTTTGGCAGGGGGCATGGGGCATGCGCAAAGTTTGGGCAGGGGCATGGGGCATGCAGAAATTTTGGGCAGGGGGCATGGGGCATGCGGAAAGTTTGGGCAAGGGGCATGGGGCATGGCGCAAGTTTGGCGGGGGGCATGGGGCATGCGGAAAGTTTGGGCAGGGGGCATGGGGCATGCGGAAAGTTTGGGCAAGGGGCATGGGGCATGGCGCAAGTTAGGCGGGGGGCATGGGGCATGCGGAAAGTTTGGGCAGGGGGCATGGGGCATGCGGAAAGTTTGGCAGGGGGCATGGGGCATGCGGAAAGTTTGAGCAGGGGGCATGGGGCATGCGGAAAGTTTGAGCAGGGGGCATGGGGCTTGCGGAAGTTTGGGCAGGGGGCATGGGGCATGCGGAAGCTTGGGCAGGGAGCATGGGGCAAGGGGAAAGTTTGGGCAGGGGGCATGGGGCAAGCGGAAATTTTGACAATGGACATGGGGCATCCTCGTGAGAGTGCGCATGTCTAAAGGAACGTCACATGCCTTGTTTCCACAATCAAATGCTGCTCATTACTGCAATGCGTTCAAACGCCGTCTGTATGTTTCAAAATATGGCCTTGCGCCCTTTCTAATCCCGCTGAGTGGCCCACCGTGTGACTGCAGTCCTGGCTGCTGCCTGGGAACCTTCACCTTCCACCCACCGTGTGACTGAGGGCCTGGCTGCTGTCTGGGAACCTTCACCTTCCACCCACCGTGTGACTGAGGGCCTGGCTGCTGTCTGGGAACCTTCACCTTCCACCCACCGTGTGACTGAGGGCCTGGCTGCTGTCTGGGAACCTTCACCTTCCACCCACCGTGTGACTGAGGGCCTGGCTGCTGCCTGGGAACCTTCACCTTCCACCCACCGTGTGACTGAGGGCCTGGCTGCTGTCTGGGAACCTTCACCTTCCACCCACCGTGTGACTGAGGGCCTGGCTGCTGTCTGGGAACCTTCACCTTCCACCCACCGTGTGACTGAGGGCCTGGCTGCTGTCTGGGAACCTTCACCTTCCACCCACCGTGTGACTGAGGGCCTGGCTGCTGCCTGGGAACCTTCACCTTCCACCCACCGTGTGACTGAGGACCTGGCTGCTGCCTGGGAACCTTCACCTTCCACCCACCGTGTGACTGAGGGCCTGGCTGCTGTCTGGGAACCTTCACCTTCCACCCACCGTGTGACTGAGGGCCTGGCTGCTGCCTGGGAACCTTCACCTTCCACCCACCGTGTGACTGAGGGCCTGGCTGCTGCCTGGGAACCTTCACCTTCCACCCACCGTGTGACTGAGGGCCTGGCTGCTGCCTGGGAACCTTCACCTTCCACCCACCGTGTGACTGAGGGCCTGGCTGCTGCCTGGGAACCTTCACCTTCCACCCACCGTGTGACTGAGGGCCTGGCTGCTGTCTGGGAACCTTCACCTTCCACCCACCGTGTGACTGAGGGCCTGGCTGCTGCCTGGGAACCTTCACCTTCCACCCACCGTGTGACTGAGGGCCTGGCTGCTGTCTGGGAGCCTTTAACCCCTGAACCCCTGAACCCCTAAGCCCTTAAGGCCCTGAACCCACCGTGTGACTGAGGACCTGGCTGCTGTCTGGGGAACCTTAACCCCTGACCCCTAAACCCCTGAACCCCTGAACCCCTGAACCCCTAAGCCCCTAAACCCACCGTGTGACTGAGGGCATGGCTGTTGTCTGGGGACCCTAAACCCCTGAACCCCTCAACCCCTCAACCCCTAAGCCCCTGAACCCACCGTGTGACTGAGGGCATGGCTGCTGTCTGGGGACCCTAAACCCCTGAACCCCTCAACCCCTAAGCCCCTGAACCCACCGTGTGACTGAGGGCCTGGCTGCTGTCCAGGGGAGCTCCCGCCTCGGCCGCGACGGCCCCATACTGAGGGTGGGCAGAGAGCCATCTGGGCAGTGCACACAATTCAAAATTCAAACAGTCCAGGTTCAAAATTCAGTTGGAGGACACCACTCCCCTACCTGATAAACAAAATCCGGCTCAAACCAGGAAACATTTCACACTTGACTACGCATACACACACACACAGTAGTTAAACACATACACACTTACTTACACATATACACACTTAGTTACACACATACACACTTAATTACAAACAGACACACTTAATTACACAAATACACACTTAATTACACAAATACACACTTAATTACACACATACACACTTAATTTCACACACACACTTACTTACACATATGCACACTTAATTACACACATACACACTTAATTACACACATACACACTTAATTACACACATACACACTTAATTACACACATACACTTAATTACACACATAAACACTTAATTACACACATAAACACTTAATTACACACATAAACACTTAATTACACACACACACACACACACACACTTAATTACACACAAACACACTTGATCACACACATACACACTTAATTACACACATACACACTTAATTACACACAAACACACTTAATTACACACATACACACTTAATTACACACATGCACACTTAATTACAAACATACACACTTAATTACACACATAAACACACGTGTCAATTCTTTTACCCCTCACAGTACCTGTTGAGGGGGCCGATCGCCTCTCTCTGAACCCTGATCCCCAAACCACACCTGTCAGGGTACGTGAGCTCTTAGCCCATGACCCCAGAACCCTAGAACTCTCAACCTGTCGAGGTGCGTGAGCGCTTCACCCTACACCCTATCTGCACCAATTCAAATTGAGCCTGTTTGAATTTGAAATCATTTGATGCTCAATTCCTGTCTATACCTGCCGAGGTAGGTTAGCGCCTCTCCCTGTCCAGTCAGTGCGTGTGAGACTGGGTTAAGGGTTTAGCGCCCTTAACACTTTTAACCCCTAAACCCTGAACCCTAAACCTCTGCTCCTGCCCCTGCCTTTACCTGCCCAGGTAGGTCAGCGCCTCGCCCGTGTCCAGCTCGTTGGCGTGAGACAGGGTTTAGGGTTTAGCGCCCTCAACACTTTTTAACCCCTAAACCCCTAAAGCGTGAATCCTAAACCTCTGCCCCTGCCTTTACCTGCCCAGGTAGGTCAGCGCCTCGCCCGTGTCCAGCTCATTGGTGTGTGACACGCCGAGGGAAAGGAGCACATCCATGCTTTGAGGGTCCGCGTTCAGCGCCCGCGACATTGCGCAAATCGCCTGAAAATAGGGGAAGAAAAGGAAAGCATATATCATGAACACGAAAATCGGTCTGACTCTTTGTGGGGGGAGGGGTGGGGTCCGCGTTCAGCGCTCGCAACATTGCGCAATTCGCCTGAAAATAGTGGAAGAGAAGTAATCAGAGGTCTGGCTTTTTGTGTGGGGGGTTATGGTCTGCGATCAGAGCCCGCGAGATGGCAGAAATCGTCTGAGCAAAGGGATGAGAAAGAAAGGGTAGATTTCATTATGAAAGACATCTCGCGTCTGAGACCGCGTGGGGCAGTCAGGAGGGGGAAAGGGGAGGGTCGGCGACCAGCGCCCGCGACATGGCAAAGATCGCCTGAAGAGAGGGGATGAGGAGGAGGAGAGGATGTATTTCGTTATTAAAAAAACGATTCTGAGGCTGAGTGTTTGAGGCCAAATCTGCCCTGTGGGGAGAACATTTAACAATTGATTTTGATCCAGCAGTGGGGCGGCATTCAAACAATCGACAATTCGTACCCCAGGGGATGTAATTGAAATCCACGGTGTATTTGTATTATGAAATAACATTACAAGTATGAGGCCAGGTGGGGCAGTGAGGCGGAGGGGGGAGGAGCGTCTGCGACCAGCGCCTGCGACATCGCCTCTGAATTAAGGAATGAGAGGGTCCCTTTGATGACGAAAAACAATGAAGAGATCGAGTCTTTCACCTTTTGTGGGGGGGTAGGGTCTGCGACCACCGCCCCCCCGTCTGGGTGCAAATCGTTTACGGAGGGGACTGAGAAGAGAACATTCCAGTATTGATATTAAAAGCTAATCTAGAGTCTGACGCCTTACTGGCGAACCTGAAGGAAGGGTTGTTGTCACAAAGTTAACGCAACCACCTACAGCCTTTTGCGAAAGGTCAGGCAGAGCGAACCAGGGGGAAACGTAGGGTGAGTCTCTTATGTCCTCGGCAAGCCCCCCCCTCGGCAAGCCCCCCCCACCCCCCTCACACACAAGCGCCCCCTCACACAACAAGGTTCTTTTCCCCGGGGGTTTGCCCTCCCCTCTGGTCTGCCCTGCCCCTAAACCCTAGACCCCAAATCCTTTTCCCCAGAGACATGCGCGCCCCTTTGGTCAGCCCCCAAACCCTAAACAATAAGCCCCCAACCTCACCCGAGCGCCCACTCACCGGCTGAGTCCTTTTCCCCAGAGGTTTGTCCTCACCTCTGGTCCCTAAACCCAAACTCCTTTTCCCCAGAGATATGTGCGCCCCTCTGGTCAGCCCCCAAACCCTCAACAATACCCCCACCCTCACCCGAGCGCCCACCCACCGGCAGAGTCCTTTCCCCAGACAGAACCCCAAGCCGCCGTAATCAATTATGATGTGTCTTTTTTCCCACGGTAACGGTAACGGCGCAGATGTGGCTTCAGCCCAGGCTGTGCTGTTTCCTTAACTCTCACTCCGCTCCTCTCGTAAAAAAACATTGTAGTGTAACAAAAATGTAATCGACCCCGGGAGGACTCGAACCTCCAACCCTCAGGACCGAAGCCTGATGCGCTGATCCATTGCGCCACGAAGCCACATGTCCATCAAACGCTAGTGCCGAATAATTTACAGTTCCAATTTCTGCATGCAAGGTCCCCAACCATGCAGATCCAACGTCTGATTTTTCAGATGTAACTGCCTTAGGAATAACGGGTGCTGGGCGGCTGGCCTCCCACCCAGCAGCCAGTCGCCCAGCAGCCAAGTGCCCCCATTTCTGCATGCACCGTCCCCAGCAGGCGCTATGCCTCCGCGTTGCCCACACAAGCACACCCTCCCACCCACCCATGTACCTACCCACCCACCCTTGCCCACCTGTTGGTCATCGTCATTTCCTGCATGGACCGTCCCCTGCTGGCGCCATGTTTCTGCGTTACCCACCCACCCACCCACCCACCCACCCAAATCCCTGCCCACCTGTTGGTCATCGTCATTTTCTGCATGGACCGTCCCCAGCAGGCGCCATGCTTCCGCGTTGCCCGGGTTGGACAGCACCTCAGCCTCCAGCGCCAGGGCCGCCTCAGTCAACACACCGCGCCTGCCCACGTTCGGCAGCATCGTTTCAGGGGGGGGGGACAATCCAGAGAGCGCTTTTAACAGCAGTCAGCTACATTTATCAGCATTCAGCTACGTGGCAGCCTCAAAAAGGACAGGTGGCCGGTATAATGAAGGTGAAGGCATTTCAAATGGGTAACCTACAGCAATCCACACTTCAACTGACTTCCACGCAGCATTTCAAATGGCCGTACCCACCTTACCTCCCGGTGACCACCTCATTACCCCCCCTCCCCCCCATCATCATATACCTACCCCCCGTACCCCCCGCCATCACATACTGACCCCCACCCACCCACCCACCATCATAACTCCCACCCTGCCCCCTCCCCGTCACTACCATGTTACCCCCCTGCCCCCCGCCCCCCGACAGCAACATCTACATCACATAACTCCTTCAGCACCTGACTGGTTCCCGTCGGAAACACGGTGCATGTGCATTGCGATCAGTGTTGCTGACAGCTTTAAAATAGGTTTCTCAAAGGTATTGGAAACAGTATTTTAAACGGCAGACATGGTATGGTTTCAAAGATTTTGAATTCGCTTTTCAAACAGTGCTGCATACCGGCACAGTGCTTCAAACTGTTTTCACACTGTTCAAACATTGTTGTCATCGTCGTCATTGTTGTCGTCGTCGCTGCTTCTGTTGTGTAGCGCACCTGAACAGGTCTTTCCCCTTCACCAGCGCGTCAGGGTCGCCTCTAAACGGGTTGTCTTGTGAGAAGACGTACTCCCCCCGTCGCCCGGATGTCATACCTGGTTTAGGCACGGGTTGTGTGAACGTGGGTTGTGTGAACGGTGTTGTCCAGAGGATGACGTCGATATGGGGGAGGGACATGCCAATAGTAACATCTTGGTGGATACGGGTGAGGAGGGTTGGCGCCGTGGATACAGAAGCAGGGATCATGGAAGGAAGTGGACTGCAGCCTGGGCCGGGGGGGTGGAGGTCGGAGGCGGAGAGGAGGAGGATGGAAAGCAGGGGATGGAAAGTGTTCCAGTAGATTTGCCGCCTTTCCTCATCATTTATCTATGCTTGGGTAGAAGGGCTTGCAACGGAGAAAGCCAAGCCCTACACTGGGGCGAGGAGGTACACAAAGTTTAAAAAAACAACGCAGCTTGGTGCCTACGGTACATTCAAATACTTGTAATCGAGCGTCAGCGCTGGTCGTCAAGCGCCAATCGAGACTCGTGGTAAATTCTTTGCCCCTAGGGTACCGGGTAAAGAAGAAGCAACGTAATTATAATAACGAATTAATCCTTACCCCAGGGCAAGAATTAATCACTTCTTATAATTATAGTTAAATCTACAGGAATTCCGGTGTCAAGATTATACTAAACATTACTGTGGATTATACATTACTATGGATTTGCTTTACCTTCCCCAATAATGAACGTTGCTTGGGGTTGAGGGATCAATGAATTCACTACTTATCGAGTGTCCATGCCATTTTTCAGTATAAAATTGAGAGCTTGAGTCGACAATTCGCCCAGAGTGCAGCACTACAAGACAGATGTGTTTGATGCCCAAGGAGAGGCCATTCAAATTTACGGGATCTCAACCCTTCAACCTAATCTCAGCCGCACCGTCGTCGCCGAGGCCGTTGACGACGGAATCGAATTCGCTCTTCCCGTAGATGCGCTCCCACTCCTGCAGAATATAGGGACATGAATTAGGGGCTGTATGTAGAACAGTACGATGATCTTCTTCCCGTATATCGGTATATGCCCTCCCACTCCTGCAGAATATAGGGACAGCCGGACAGGAATTAGGGGTCGGTTTATAGAAGTGGGCGATGACCATCTCCCCGTAGAAGCCCTCTCACTCCTGAAAAATAAAAGGGATAATACAGGTACCAGTATCTATAAAAAGTAAAAAGTAAAAAGCATAAAGTAAGGAGGAACACTAGAAAGAGGAGGGCATTACAAAAATCTTGGCAGGTTGGGATGGTGGCCATGCAAAACGGTGGCCATGCAAAACGGTGGCCATGCAAAACGGTGGCCATGCTAAATGTGGGCCACTTCAATTCTCTCCCGCCTCAATCTGGCCCACCTCGTTATCGTTCACCGCAAATGCTTCAGTCTTGCCCACCTCAATTCTCTCCCACCTCATTTTTCGTCTGCCTCATTTCTCGTCTGCCTCATTCTTGCCTAATTCGAACGCCTCAATCCTTGCCCACCTCAAACACCCCAATCTCCCTCAACACCTCAAGCACCTCATTTTGGCCCACCTCATTCTCTCCCACCTAAATTCTCTCCCGCCTCCTTCTCGCCCACCTCAAACGCCTCATTCTGTCCCGCCTCCTTCTCGCCCACCTCAAACGCCTCATTCTGTCCCACCTCCTTCTCGCCCACCTCAAACGCCTCATTCTGTCCCGCCTCCTTCTCGCCCACCTCAAGCGCCTCATTCTCTCCCGCCTCCTTCTTGCCCACCTCAAACGCCTCATTCTGTCCTGCCGAAAACTGGTCGGCCCCCGAAGAGCCCCCCTCAGCTCCCACCTCGAACACTGCCTCCTCGCCAGCCGCAAACTGCTCCGCCCAGGCCGCGCCCCCCTCCCCAGCACCTGCCCGCTCCGCCCAAGCGCCCTCCATCGCCACCTTCATCGCCGCCGCCTCGGGGCCCTCGTCCAGCTTCAGGTCCGCGACACCGCGCGCAAACTCTTCGCCCCAGTTGTCCCCGCCGCGGCCCTGCTGCTGCGGCCCCGCGAACTCGCTGGCCCATCCCGCCGGCCGCTGGCCCGCCGGACGCTGCTCGGAAAACTCGCTGGCCCAGGCGCTGGCGCCGGACGGACCCGCTCCTGCCGCTCGCCCCGCGGCAAACTCGTCTCCCCATGCAGCCCCCGCAGCTGTCCCAGCCACAACCTGGGCAGGAAAACGAACAGCTCAGCGGTTGAAAGCAGGTGACAGGCGCAGACGCGGCCTCAGCCCATGCAACCTAGGCAGGAAAGCAAGCAGCACATTGGTTAAAACCAGGTGACAGGCGCAGACGCAGCCGCAGGGCCGCACTGTTTCCTCAACCCTCACGCCCCTGCAGGGCCTGGTTATCTTCCTCTCTAAAGGTGTGTGTGTAAGGGTTTTAGGTTTGCGTGTTACGGACAGTCCTGAACCCCGAGTCTTGAATCATGAGACCTGAACCCTGAGTCCTGAACCCTGTGACTGAAAGTCCTGAACCCTGAGTCCTGAACCCTGAGTCCTGAACCCTGAGTCCTGAACCCTGAGTGCTGAACCCTGTGACTGAAAGTCCTGAACCCTGAGTCCCGAACCCTGAGTCCTGAACCCTGAGTCCTGAACCCAGTGACTGAAAGTCCTGAACCCTGAGTCCTGAACCCTGTGACTGAAAGTCCTGAACCCTGAGTCCTGAACCCTGAGTCCTGAACCCTGAGTCCTAAACCCTGAGTCCTGAACGCTGAGTCCTGAACCCTGAGTCCTGAACCCTGAGTCCTGAACCCTGAGTCCTAAACCCTGAGTCCTGAACGCTGAGTCCTGAACCCTGAGTCCTCAACCCTGAGTCCTGAACCCTGAGTCCTGAACCCTGAGTCCTAAACCCTGAGTCCTGAACGCTGAGTCCTGAACCCTGAGTCCTGAACCCTGAGTCCTGAACCCTGAGTCCTGAACCCTGTGTCTAAAAGTCCTGAACCCTGAGTCCTGAACCCTGAGTCCTGAACCCTGAGTCCTCAACCCTGAGTCCTAAACCCTGAGTCCTGAACGCTGAGTCCTGAACGCTGAGTCCTCAACCCTGAGTCCTAAACCCTGAGTCCTGAACGCTGAGTCCTGAACCCTGAGTCCTGAACCCTGAGTCTAAAAGTCCTCAACCCTGAGTCCTGAACCCTGAGTCCTGAACCCTGAGTCCTGAACCCTGAGTCCTCAACCCTGAGTCCTGAACCCTGAGTCCTGAACCCTAAGTCCTGAACGCTGAGTCCTGAACCCTGAGTCCTGAACGCTGAGTCCTGAACGCTGAGTCCTGAACCCTGTGTCTAAAAGTCCTGAACCCTGAGTCCTGAACGCTGAGTCCTGAACCCTGAGTCCTGAACGCTGAGTCCTGAACCCTGAGTCCTGAACGCTGAGTCCTGAACGCTGAGTCCTGAACCCTGTGTCTAAAAGTCCTGAACCCTGAGTCCTGAACGCTGAGTCCTGAACCCTGAGTCCTGAACGCTGAGTCCTGAACGCTGAGTCCTGAACGCTGAGTCCTGAACGCTGAGTCCCAAACCCTGAGTCCTGAACACTGTGTCTAAAAGTCCTCAACCCTGAGTCCTGAACGCTGAGTCCTGAACGCTGAGTCCTGAACGCTGAGTCCTGAACGCTGAGTCCCAAACCCTGAGTCCTGAACCCTGTGTCTAAAAGTCCTCAACCCTGAGTCCTGAACCCTGAGTCCTGAACGCTGAGTCCTGAACCCTGAGTCCTGAACGCTGAGTCCTGAACGCTGAGTCCTGAACCCTGTGTCTAAAAGTCCTCAACCCTGAGTCCTGAACCCTGAGTCCTGAACGCTGAGTCCTGAACCCTGTGTCTAAAAGTCCTCAACCCTGAGTCCTGAACGCTGAGTCCTGAACCCTGTGTCTAAAAGTCCTGAACCCTGAGTCCTGAACGCTGAGTCCTGAACCCTGAGTCCTGAACCCTGAGTCCTGAACCCTGTGTCTAAAAGTCCTGAACCCTGAGTCCTGAACCCTGTGTCTAAAAGTCCTGAACCCTGAGTCTAAAAGTCCTGAACCCTGTGTCTAAAAGTCCTGAACCCTGAGTCCTGAACCCTGTGTCTAAAAGTCCTGAACCCTGAGTCCTCAACGCTGAGTCCTGAACCCTGAGTCCTGAACCCTGTGTCTAAAAGTCCTGAACCCTGAGTCCTGAACCCTGAGTCCTGAACCCTGTGTCTAAAAGTCCTGAACCCTGAGTCCTGAACGCTGAGTCCTGAACCCTGAGTCCTGAACCCTGTGTCTAAAAGTCCTCAACCCTGAGTCCTGAACGCTGAGTCCTGAACCCTGTGTCTAAAAGTCCTCAACGCTGAGTCCTGAACGCTGAGTCCCAAACCCTGAGTCCTGAACCCTGTGTCTAAAAGACCTCAACCCTGAGTCCTGAACGCTGAGTCCTGAACCCTGAGTCCTGAACCCTGAGTCCTGAACCCTGAGTCCCAAACCCTGAGTCCTGAACGCTGAGTCCTGAACCCTGAGTCCTGAACGCTGAGTCCTGAACGCTGAGTCCTGAACGCTGAGTCCTGAACGCTGAGTCCTGAACGCTGAGTCCTGAACGCTGAGTCCTGAACGCTGAGTCCTGAACGCTGAGTCCTGAACGCTGAGTCCTGAACGCTGAGTCCTGAACGCTGAGTCCTGAACGCTGAGTCCTGAACGCTGAGTCCTGAACGCTGAGTCCTGAACCCTGAGTCCTGAACACTGAGTCCTGAACGCTGAGTCCTGAACGCTGAGTCCTGAACGCTGAGTCCTGAACGCTGAGTCCTGAGTCCTGAACGCTGAGTCCTGAACCCTGAGTCCTGAACGCTGAGTCCTGAACGCTGAGTCCTGAACCCTGTGTCTAAAAGTCCTCAACCCTGAGTCCTGAACACTGAGTCCTCAACCCTGAGTCCTGAACGCTGAGTCCTGAACGCTTAGTCCTGAACGCTGAGTCCTGAACGCTGAGTCCTGAACGCTGAGTCCTGAACGCTGAGTCTAAAAGTCCTCAACCCTGAGTCCTGAACGCTGAGTCCTGAACGCTGAGTCCTGAACCCTGAGTCCTGAACGCTGAGTCCTGAACGCTGAGTCTAAAAGTCCTCAACCCTGAGTCCTGAACCCTGAGTCCTCAACCCTGAGTCCTGAACGCTGAGTCCTGAACGCTGAGTCCTGAACGCTGAGTCCTGAACGCTGAGTCCTGAACGCTGAGTCCTGAACGCTGAGTCCTGAACACTGAGTCCTGAACCCTGAGTCCTGAACGCTGAGTCCTGAACGCTGAGTCCTGAACCCTGAGTCCTGAACCCTGAGTCCTGAACCCTGAGTCCTAAACCCTGAGTCCTGAACGCTGAGTCCTGAACCCTGAGTCCTCAACCCTGAGTCCTGAACCCTGAGTCCTGAACCCTGAGTCCTAAACCCTGAGTCCTGAACGCTGAGTCCTGAACCCTGAGTCCTGAACCCTGAGTCCTGAACCCTGAGTCCTGAACCCTGTGTCTAAAAGTCCTGAACCCTGAGTCCTGAACCCTGAGTCCTGAACCCTGAGTCCTCAACCCTGAGTCCTAAACCCTGAGTCCTGAACGCTGAGTCCTGAACGCTGAGTCCTCAACCCTGAGTCCTAAACCCTGAGTCCTGAACGCTGAGTCCTGAACCCTGAGTCCTGAACCCTGAGTCTAAAAGTCCTCAACCCTGAGTCCTGAACCCTGAGTCCTGAACCCTGAGTCCTGAACCCTGAGTCCTCAACCCTGAGTCCTGAACCCTGAGTCCTGAACCCTAAGTCCTGAACGCTGAGTCCTGAACCCTGAGTCCTGAACGCTGAGTCCTGAACGCTGAGTCCTGAACCCTGTGTCTAAAAGTCCTGAACCCTGAGTCCTGAACGCTGAGTCCTGAACCCTGAGTCCTGAACGCTGAGTCCTGAACCCTGAGTCCTGAACGCTGAGTCCTGAACGCTGAGTCCTGAACCCTGTGTCTAAAAGTCCTGAACCCTGAGTCCTGAACGCTGAGTCCTGAACCCTGAGTCCTGAACGCTGAGTCCTGAACGCTGAGTCCTGAACGCTGAGTCCTGAACGCTGAGTCCCAAACCCTGAGTCCTGAACACTGTGTCTAAAAGTCCTCAACCCTGAGTCCTGAACGCTGAGTCCTGAACGCTGAGTCCTGAACGCTGAGTCCTGAACGCTGAGTCCCAAACCCTGAGTCCTGAACCCTGTGTCTAAAAGTCCTCAACCCTGAGTCCTGAACCCTGAGTCCTGAACGCTGAGTCCTGAACCCTGAGTCCTGAACGCTGAGTCCTGAACGCTGAGTCCTGAACCCTGTGTCTAAAAGTCCTCAACCCTGAGTCCTGAACCCTGAGTCCTGAACGCTGAGTCCTGAACCCTGTGTCTAAAAGTCCTCAACCCTGAGTCCTGAACGCTGAGTCCTGAACCCTGTGTCTAAAAGTCCTGAACCCTGAGTCCTGAACGCTGAGTCCTGAACCCTGAGTCCTGAACCCTGAGTCCTGAACCCTGTGTCTAAAAGTCCTGAACCCTGAGTCCTGAACCCTGTGTCTAAAAGTCCTGAACCCTGAGTCTAAAAGTCCTGAACCCTGTGTCTAAAAGTCCTGAACCCTGAGTCCTGAACCCTGTGTCTAAAAGTCCTGAACCCTGAGTCCTCAACGCTGAGTCCTGAACCCTGAGTCCTGAACCCTGTGTCTAAAAGTCCTGAACCCTGAGTCCTGAACCCTGAGTCCTGAACCCTGTGTCTAAAAGTCCTGAACCCTGAGTCCTGAACGCTGAGTCCTGAACCCTGAGTCCTGAACCCTGTGTCTAAAAGTCCTCAACCCTGAGTCCTGAACGCTGAGTCCTGAACCCTGTGTCTAAAAGTCCTCAACGCTGAGTCCTGAACGCTGAGTCCCAAACCCTGAGTCCTGAACCCTGTGTCTAAAAGACCTCAACCCTGAGTCCTGAACGCTGAGTCCTGAACCCTGAGTCCTGAACCCTGAGTCCTGAACCCTGAGTCCCAAACCCTGAGTCCTGAACGCTGAGTCCTGAACCCTGAGTCCTGAACGCTGAGTCCTGAACGCTGAGTCCTGAACGCTGAGTCCTGAACGCTGAGTCCTGAACGCTGAGTCCTGAACGCTGAGTCCTGAACGCTGAGTCCTGAACGCTGAGTCCTGAACGCTGAGTCCTGAACGCTGAGTCCTGAACGCTGAGTCCTGAACGCTGAGTCCTGAACGCTGAGTCCTGAACGCTGAGTCCTGAACCCTGAGTCCTGAACACTGAGTCCTGAACGCTGAGTCCTGAACGCTGAGTCCTGAACGCTGAGTCCTGAACGCTGAGTCCTGAGTCCTGAACGCTGAGTCCTGAACCCTGAGTCCTGAACGCTGAGTCCTGAACGCTGAGTCCTGAACCCTGTGTCTAAAAGTCCTCAACCCTGAGTCCTGAACACTGAGTCCTCAACCCTGAGTCCTGAACGCTGAGTCCTGAACGCTTAGTCCTGAACGCTGAGTCCTGAACGCTGAGTCCTGAACGCTGAGTCCTGAACGCTGAGTCTAAAAGTCCTCAACCCTGAGTCCTGAACGCTGAGTCCTGAACGCTGAGTCCTGAACCCTGAGTCCTGAACGCTGAGTCCTGAACGCTGAGTCTAAAAGTCCTCAACCCTGAGTCCTGAACCCTGAGTCCTCAACCCTGAGTCCTGAACGCTGAGTCCTGAACGCTGAGTCCTGAACGCTGAGTCCTGAACGCTGAGTCCTGAACGCTGAGTCCTGAACGCTGAGTCCTGAACACTGAGTCCTGAACCCTGAGTCCTGAACGCTGAGTCCTGAACGCTGAGTCCTGAACGCTGAGTCCTGAGTCCTGAACGCTGAGTCCTGAACGCTGAGTCCTGAGTCCTGAACGCTGAGTCCTGAACGCTGAGTCCTGAACACTGTGTCTAAAAGTCCTCAACCCTGAGTCCTGAACCCTGAGTCCTCAACCCTGAGTCCTGAACGCTGAGTCCTGAACGCTGAGTCCTGAACGCTGAGTCCTGAACGCTGAGTCCTGAACGCTGAGTCCTGAGTCCTGAGTCCTGAACCCTGTGTCTAAAAGTCCTCAACCCTGAGTCCTGAACCCTGAGTCCTCAACCCTGAGTCCTGAACGCTGAGTCCTGAACGCTGAGTCCTGAACGCTGAGTCCTGAACGCTGAGTCCTGAACGCTGAGTCCTGAACCCTGTGTCTAAAAGTCCTCAACCCTGAGTCCTGAACACTGAGTCCTCAACCCTGAGTCCTGAACGCTGAGTCCTGAACGCTGAGTCCTGAACGCTGAGTCCTGAACGCTGAGTCCTGAACGCTGAGTCCTGAACCCTGTGTCTAAAAGTCCTCAACCCTGAGTCCTGAACACTGAGTCCTCAACCCTGAGTCCTGAACGCTGAGTCCTGAACGCTGAGTCCTGAACGCTGAGTCCTGAACGCTGAGTCCTGAACGCTGAGTCCTGAACGCTGAGTCCTGAACGCTGAGTCCTGAGTCCTGAACCCTGTGTCTAAAAGTCCTCAACCCTGAGTCCTGAACACTGAGTCCTCAACCCTGAGTCCTGAACGCTGAGTCCTAAACCCTGAGTCCTGAACGCTGAGTCCTGAACGCTGAGTCCTCAACCCTGAGTCCTGAACGCTGAGTCCTGAACGCTGAGTCCTGAACGCTGAGTCCTGAACCCTGAGTCCTGAACCCTGTGTCTAAAAGTCCTCATCCCTGAGTCCTGAACACTGAGTCCTCAACCCTGTGACTGAAAGTCCTGAAACGTGGATGTCTTGTTTTTTTGTGAAATGGAGCTATGGTACAGTCCGCATACGGATGCCCTACCCTGTAACATAATGTTTGAAACTAGTAATTAATAAATTGTCAAAAGGATTCAAAATCGCCAAACCCTGCAACCAAAGTTTGAAACCAGCAAGTTCGTCAAAATTTATGTCATATTATCGTCAAAAGGAATCAAAATAGACAGACCCTGCACAACTTCAGTCGTTCAACGTTGAGTTTAAAACCCTGAACCTAACGATAGTCAAATGAAGTCAAAATACCTAAACCCTGCGCAGCTAAAAGCCCATCAACATGAAAGTTTAAAACCCTTGACCAAACTTGAGAGGGAGTCAAAATACCTGGACCTCCTGCAACTGAACCATATACCCTAAACTAAAATATCCTGAATCTAAGTCCTTCAGCATGTAATGGCACTGCTGCCATCAAAAATGAACATACGGGACTGCTGTGCCGGCCTGCCTGCCGGCCGCTGCTGCCATTTTAACTTACAAATGAACTTCTTGATGCCAAGGAACTTCCGCTGTTTGACTTTTGCCGTCGACTCCTGCCGTTTGATATTGATAAATTCTGTGACTGTACCTTGAACTGCACCCAACTGAACAGAAAAGAAAAAACGAGCTTCAAAACACCCGACTGAGTCTACAGGTAACGTCATTTCTGCCGTCATTTGTCAGCATCTCTGCCGTCATGTCTGTCAGCATCTCTGCCGTCATGTCTGTCAGCATCTCTGCCGTCATGTCTGTCAGCATCTCTGCCGTCATGTCTGTCAGCATCTCTGCCGTCATTTCTGTCAGCATCTCTGCCGTCATGTCTGTCAGCATCTCTGCCGTCATGTCTGTCAGCATCTCTGCCGTCATGTCTGTCAGCTTCTCTGCCGTCATGTCTGTCAGCATCTCTGCCGTCATGTCTGTCAGCATCTCTGCCGTCATGTCTGTCAGCTTCTCTGCCGTCATGTCTGTCAGCATCTCTGCCGTCATGTCTGTCAGCATCTCTGCCGTCATGTCTGTCAGCATCTCTGCCGTCATGTCTGTCAGCATCTCTGCCGTCATGTCTGTCAGCATCTCTGCCGTCATTTCTGTCAGCATCTCTGCCGTCATGTCTGTCAGCATCTCTGCCGTCATGTCTGTCAGCATCTCTGCCGTCATGTCTGTCAGCATCTCTGCCGTCATATATGTCAGCATCTCTGCCGTCATGTCTGTCAGCATCTCTGCCGTCATTCCTGTCAGCATTTCTGCCGCTAAAAATAAACTTAAACACACGAGCCCTGCACCTGAAAGCTTTAACCCCTGTACCTTGTTATCGTCAAATAGGAGCTCCCCGCGGCTCAGCTTAGATACGAACTGCAGAAACTTGGAGTTGTGCATCTTGGGATTGGAATCTCTGGAGTTGGGGAAGGGGGCAGGAGAGTGGAGTGGGTGGGAGGGGGGTGCATGGTTCAGTAAGAAACCCTATACCCTGAACACCAAGGTCCTCCTTTCACCCTTGTCCTGGTCTGCACTCTTTGCAAGCCTGTCAGTCATAAACCCAACAATGTGTGATGTACAGTCCCAGCGATGTACAGTGTGATGTACAGCCACATTGGTGTACAGTTCGAGTAATGTACATCATGATGTACAGTTGCAGTGTGATGTACAGTACCAGTTATGTAGAGAGTGATGTACAGTCCCAGTAAATAATGGATGGGGGATGGCAAACCACTGGTATCCCCGATGCCGGTTAGCCACACATGAAGCTAGATGGTAGGCTACTCAGTGCTGCTGCCAAACAGGTGCCTTCCTTAACCCACGCCTCGGGTGTACATAATTCATTCCTTCTTCTTCTTCTTTCTCCGTATTATTCTTAATCTTTCTCCTTATTCTTTCTTTCATTCTTCTTATTCTTTCTTCCTATTCTTCTCATTCTCCCTTCCTTGACAGTTTTTCGGTTTCCACGTTCACCTCAACCCAGCTCAATGTGCATGCATCTCTGCTAGCGCCCACCAGCGGCCACTCGGTCCATCTAATGAGCTCGTGCCACCATCCTGCACCCTCCAACCCTGCTCACTTGGCAAGCATATCGGCCAGCGCTCTTGTGCTTTGCATGGCTTCAACTGAGGAAGAGCTGCATGGGCCATGCATGAGGGTACATGTAAACAGATGAGGCATGCATGGGTTTAGGGTTTGAGGGTAAGGTTAACCTGTCCTACACCCTGAACACACAGAAACAGGTGAGAAAGGTATCCATTTAAGGTGGGGTCTAACCCGTCCTATGCCCTGAACACATAGAAAAAAGTTGAGAAAGGTATCAGAGTAGGGTCAGGGTTAACCCTTCCTTCACCCTGAGCACCCACAAACACCACATGGAGGCAAGTGAGGTATGCATGTTGGGTACATGGAAATAGAGGAAATAGGGTATAAGGTTAAGGGGATAGGGAATAGGAAAATAGGTGAAATGGAAAGCATCCAGTACATGGTTCGCATTAGATTAGAACGATGCAAATCCGCTGGGCCCTTCCGGACGCTCGGCTGCGTGGGGCTGGTACGGAATGACTTGCAGTGGCATGGAGCATGTCTAAAGATCACCTGAGAACACTGAAATGTGAAGCAATTGCACACCGCTGCAACAAGCCTCAGAAGTCAGAACAGTGTTCAATAGCCACACAAATCTACGCTTGAAGAAGCGTTCGGCAACCACGCAAATATAAATAAAACGTGGGGACATCGAACCCATGCCGAGGAGGCGCCTGCCTGCCACGCCTACCCTCTCTGATGCCTGCCTGCCACACCTACCCTCTCTGATGCCTGCCTGCCACACCTACCCTCTCTGATGCCTGCCTGCAACACCCACCCTCTCTGATGCCTGCCTGCCACACCTACCCTCTCTGATGCCTGCCTGCCACACCCACCCTCTTTGATGTCGGCTCGCCGCCGCACCCTCCTGCTCCGTTGCAAACTCTGTTGCCCAGCCCTCTCTGGCTGGGGCTGCTGCCTGGCCCATCCCCGTGAACTCCTGCACCCACGGCAACGCCGCCGCCGGCGCCGCCGAGCCTGCTGCGAACTCATCCACCCATGCAGCAGGACCTCCCATGCCCATGCCTGGCCGTTGGTGCATGGGCATTAAAGCACCGTTCCCACTGGAGAAATGCTGTTGCTGCTGCTGATGGCCTATGTTTCCGGCAAACTCCTGCGCCCAACCGGTGGATAGAGCAGGAGAGGCCGCCTTGCCCCTGCGCAGACAGACGCACGGTCGAGCGTGGTTAGGCATGATTTCATGGATTATTGGCTCAGCATGGGGCTGCATGGGGCTGCATGGATGCATGGGAGCAGCCTTTTGACCCTGCGCAGACAGAAGCACGGTCGAGCATGGTTGCATATGGTTTCATGGATACCTGGCTCAGCATGGGGCTGCATGGGGCTGCATGGATGCATGGGAGCAGCCTTTTGACCCTGCGCAGACAGAAGCACGGTCGAGCATGGTTGCGTATGGTTTCATGGATTCCTGGCTCAGCATGGGGCTGCATGGGGCTGCATGGATGCATGGGAGCAGCCTTTTGACCCTGCGCAGACAGAAGCACGGTCGAGCATGGTTGCGTATGGTTTCATGGATTCCTGGCTCAGCATGGGGCTGCATGGGGCTGCATGGATGCATGGGAGCAGCCTTTTGACCCTGCGCAGACAGAAGCACGGTCGAGCATGGTTGCATATGGTTTCATGGATTCCTGGCTCAGCATGGGGCTGCATGGGGCTGCATGGATGCATGGGAGCAGCCTTTTGCCCCTGCGCAGACAGAAGCACGGTCGAGCATGATTGCGTATGGTTTCATATATTCCTGGCTCAGCATGGGGTCATGGTTGGGCATGGATGCATGGGTCGAGCTGAACTGCAGCCAAGCCGAAACAAAATAAACAAAGCTGAAGGCAGCCTGCTTCCCACCTGGCTGCGCCCCAAACGCCGTCCCAGTCTGCATGCTGCGCCGCAGCCCCTGCTGCCAGCTCCTCCGAAACCATTGGCGGCCGGCCCCCCCACGCTGCATGGCCTGTCGACGGCTGGCCGCCGCGCTGCTGCTGGTTCTGCCAGACGTCGCGGAAGATGGCGTCGTGGTCGTGAGAGGAGAGGTCACTGGGCAGCTCAGAGGGGTTGATCGCCAGGGAGGCCAGCAGTTGCCCGACCTGAGCAGGAGGGTGGACAGGCGGGGGTGAGAGGCGTGTGTGAGAGATGGGGGTGAGAGGCAGGGGTGGGTGTGAGGTGGGGGGTGAGATATGGGTCATTTTAATATTCAGGTACACTTCAGGTACACTTCAGGTACACTTCAGGTACACTTCAGCTACATCACAGCCTGCATATGGCAGGGCTTCGTGCAACAGGGTCAGCTGCTTGGGCCACTGACCGTCGTACGGTCAAGGGTAGGCCCCGAATGGCCCGGTGGTAGCCTGGGGTCGGGGGGGATCCCAAGCATCCCGCCACAAGCACGCTACTCCTTTCAAGCTTTTTAGAGGGGGGGGGGGGTCCCCCTGTCCAGGAGGTGGGTCCCCCAGCCCTGAAAGAGAAAAACTGGATCACAGTTGGAAAAACGCGTTTCATTTTAACACATATAATATTTGCCGGGCTCCTAAAGGTGGTCTGGCACGCAGTAAAATAAACACTGAGCCAGGGTCTGTCGAAGGGTTGGGAACGGCGTTCTCCCCTCCCCTTGGGCAAAGCAGATAAATCCATGCCCTCCCTCCGCACAAAGCCTGGAACCATATCACGAACATGTGTGATGCCAGGATGGTGCTCCTCTCCCTGATGCGGCAGCAATCCTGTCCATTATTGAAATCTATGACAAAAGTGTAATATCCTGCAGACCCTCCCTTCACACCTTTTGGTCCGCAAAACCTGGACCCATATCGGCAAACATCTGCCGTGCCAGGATGGTGCTCCGGTCTCGTATGCGACAGCGGTCCACCACCGACAGTTGAGAGGCAGCGGCTGCGTCAGGAGGCAGCTGGAGCGGGCCTGCAGACCCAGGGCTGACAAAAGCCTATGAAGGGGGGGGTACATCATTATGTGTGAAAATGTGTGAAAATGTGCGACAGCTGGGAGGCTGTGGCTGCGTTAGGCGGCAGATGGGGTGGGCCTGTAGAACTGGGGCTGACGAGATACTGATAGGGGAGGATGGGGACATCATTATGTGTCAATATGTGTTACTATGCGTAACAGCTGGGAGGCTGTGGCCGCGTCAGGGGGCAGCTGGAGCTGGCAAGAAGAACCAGGGCTGACAAAAGCCTGTCAGAGGGGGGGGAGGGGACGTCATGATGTGTGAATATATGTGACAGCTTAAGAGGCAGCAGCTGCGTCCAAAGGCAGCTGGAGTGGGCCTGCGGACCCAGGGCTGACAAAAGCCTGATAGGGGAGGATGGGGACATCATAATGTGTGAATATATGTCAATGTAGTGTGACAGTTGAGAGGCAGCGGCCGCGTCGGAGGTCAGCTGGAGCTCGCATGCAGACCCGGGGCTGACGAAAGCCTGATAGGGTGGAGGGGGACATCGCAAGGTGTGTATATGTGTGACAGCTGAGAGGCAGCGGCCGCGGGGCAGCTGAGTGGGCCTGCAGACCCAGGGCTTATTGAAGCCTGATAGGGGGGGATGAGAACATTATGATGTGATAACATGTGTGACAGTGTGACACCATGGTGTGACCACTTTTAACAATGACACACCATCACACTTTCATGTGTGACCATGCACCGAAAATGTGACACAGCACTGATATTCTAGCTAGAGGAGGCCCGCTAATCCTGCGGTGGTGTGGACTGAGGGGGGTAGTGCAGGGCCCGCTGATCCTGCGGTAGTGTGGACTGGGGGGGCAGCACAGGGCCTGCTGATCCTGCGGTAGTGTGGCCTGGGGGGGCAGCACAGGGCCAAGCAAGATAGGAAACAACAAAGTAAGCTTACGTCGCTTATCGAAATGCTCATTTCGCAGATCCCACCCGGGAGAATCGGTTTCAGGTTTATGGTTTAGCATGTTTAGACTCTACGTGACAAAGCTGGTCAGCATGGCAGGCCCAGATGCGCTTGGCACCATGTCGCCGTCGCCATGCTAGGGGTTTCAGATTTATAGTAAAGCTTATTAAGACCGTACCTGAAATAGCCGTGACAGCATGGCAGGTCCAGATGAGCCCGGCTCCGGGTGTCTAAGCTAAGGGTTTCAGGTGAATAGTTGAGCTTGTCAATATTCTACCACACATAACCTGTATCAGCATAGCAGGCCTGGATGCACCCAGATCCACGTGTCTATGCTAGGGATTTCAGGTTCAGTGATTTCAGATTGTGGGATTTCAGGTTAGAGGATTTAGGTTTAGGGATTTCAGGTTACAGGATTTAGGTTAAGGGATTTCAGGTTACAGGATTTAGGTTTAGGGGTTAGGAATTTTAGGCGTATGGCTTAGCTTGTTAAGAACCCACCTGAAAGAACCGGGTCAGCATGGCAGGCCCTGATGCACCGGGCTCCATGCCGACCATGCCGCCATGCGGAGGCTGCATGAGAGCGCCATGCTGCGCCTGTTGCGACATGGGTCCGACCTGAATGGAAGCGGGCAGGCAGGTAGGCAGCACATTGTTTTGTTAGTTCCGAGTGTTGAGTATGGTAACGGATCTCTGCATGTCTGCCAGACCCTAAATGACATAACCCAGGCTGCCATGTTGAAGCGGCAGGGAGCGCCTGGCTGCATCTGCTGGGTTTAGGGTTACGGAATTAGGGTTTTAGATACACCTTAACCCTTAAACCTGGCTGCACCTGCTGGAGCATTGGTCCGACCTGGCAGAAAGCATGGAGAACACATTCGAATTTGAATACGTAATTTAAAAAACGGGTCCTGAACGAGCAGATTGCAGTTTGCTTCAACAGCATGCTCGCCACCACCATGACAAAGGGGTTTTACTGAAGTAGGCTGCTCCTTTTTCCGACTGTTCCTTTCCTTTCTCCTCCAGCTTTCGTTTATTTCCCTCCCGACCAGAGAGTCCCGGGCGCCCATGCGTCCGAGGCTTTGCAGCATGGCCCAGAGGTGTCATGGCATTGATTGAACCAGGCTTCCTGGATGCTCCAGGTGAGACTGCAACCCACTTTCGAAAAGGCTAGCAGGGCATCAAAATCGTCCAAATTCGAATCTGACCTTAAAATTTCGAGTTGTTCTTGAGGGCGAAGGAGCCCCACTGGGCGTCTTTCACGCCGCCCGTGCGGGGGCTGTATCAGATCGCCCAGATGCGCCTGCCTGAGGTTATGTACCCATTGTGACCCGGGAGGGTTTAGGGTTTAGGGTAAGGAAGCAAAAACTTAAATTCAAATTAAAAATCATGAAATTGCATGCTGCCTGGAAATGATGTCCCGTTGTTTGTGTCGTCTCTGCTGCTGCAACGGGCGTCCGTTGCTCAAACATGATGCTTAGCTGGCCTGAAACAAAGAGTCACCTGCCCTTTGAATATATCCTCCCGCTCTCGTTGCTGCTGTTGTTGCTGCTGCTGCTGCTGCTGTTGCGGGTGTCCAGTGGGTGTCCATGCATAAAACCAGGGTTTTTCCCCTCTAGACTCAGACACAAATCACCTGTCCTCTGAAAATGTTATCCCATTGTTGCTGCTGCTGTTGTTGTGGGTGTCTAGTGGGTGTCCATGCATGAAACCAGTGTTCCTTTCCCCTCTAGACTCAGACACAAATCACCTGTTCTCTGAAAATATTGTCCCATTGTTGCTGCTGCTGTTGTTGTGGGTGTCTAGTGGGTGTCCATGCATGAAACCAGTGTTCCTTTCCCCTCTAGACTCAGACACAAATCACCTGTCCTCTGAAAATGTTATCCCATTGTTGCTGCTGCTGTTGTTGTGGGTGTCTAGTGGGTGTCCATGCATGAAACCAGTGTTCCTTTCCCCTCTAGACTCAGACACAAATCACCTGTTCTCTGAAAATATTGTCCCATTGTTGCTGCTGCTGTTGTTGTGGGTGTCTAGTGGGTGTCCATGCATGAAACCAGTGTTCCTTTCCCCTCTAGACTCAGACACAAATCACCTGTCCTCTGAAAATGTTATCCCATTGTTGTTGCTGCTGCTGCTGTTGTGGGTGTCCAGCAGAACCTTGGTGCATCAGGCCGTGCATGAAGGAGCTGGCAGCGGCGGGGTCCTGGGAACATTCAAATTTGAGGGTTTATAGGCTGTAGGGTTTATAATTCAAAACCACAACCCGCAAGCCGTGCTGGCAGCGGCCGGGTCCTGAAAATAAAAAAAGGTAGGGTTGATAGCTATAAGGGTTCATGGTTCAAAACCAAAACCCGCATGCCGTGCATGAAGGAGCAAGCATGGGCGGGGTCCTGCAGAGATTCGAAATGTAGGGGTAATAGATGGAAGGGTGTATGGCTCAAACCCCGACCCTGCAAGCCCTGCATGAAGAAGCTAGCATGGGCCGCATCCTACAGACATTCAAATTTGAGGGTTAATAGGTCAGAACCAAAACCTGCAAGCCGTGCATTTTGTCAGCTGTGAAATTTGACCTGCAAGCCGTGTAATTTCAGGGTTGATAGTTCAGAAACAAAACCTGCAAGTCGTGCATGAAGGAGCCGGTACATATCCTGAAGATTGAAGGTGTAAAAGATGTAGGGTTGATCAGGTAAAATATGTAGGGTTCAGGGTTTAAAATATGTAGGGTTTATCCGGTAAAAGATGTGAGGTTCAGGGTTTAAAATATGTAAATTGAATGAGATGATATGTAGGGTTCAGGGTGTAAAAGATGTAGGGTTTATGAGATACAATATGCAGGGTTCAGGGTGTAGAAATAAAAAAGCACAGGCAGAAAGAGCAAACCTTGCACCTTTCATCTAGCAAAACCTCTCCTGCCATAACACATCAAAACCTCTCCTGCCATAACACATCAAAACCTCTCCTGCCATAACACAGCAAAACCTCTCCTGCCATAACACAGCAAAACCTCTCCTGCCATAACACATCAAAACCTCTCCTGCCATAACACAGCAAAACCTCTCCTGCCATAACACAGCAAAACCTCTCCTGCCACAACACATCAAAACCTCTCCTGCCATAACACAGCAAAACCTCTCCTGCCATAACACATCAAAACCTCTCCTGCCATAACACATCAAAACCTCTCCTGCCACAACACAGCAAAACCTCTCCTGCCATAACACATCAAAACCTCTCCTGCCATAGCACAGCAAAACCTCTCCTGCCATAACACAGCAAAACCTCTCCTGCCATAACACATCAAAACCTCTCCTGCCATAGCACAGCAAAACCTCTCCTGCCATAACACAGCAAAACCTCTCCTGCCATAACACATCAAAACCTCTCCTGCCATAACACATCAAAACCTCTCCTGCCACAACACATCAAAACCTCTCCTGCCACAACACATCAAAACCTCTCCTGCCATAACACAGCAAAACCTCTCCTGCCATAGCACAGCAAAACCTCTCCTGCCATAACACATCAAAACCTCTCCTGCCACAACACATCAAAACCTCTCCTGACATAGCACAGCAAAACCTCTCCTGCCACAACACATCAAAACCTCTCCTGCCACAACACATCAAAACCTCTCCTGCCATAGCACAGCAAAACCTCTCCTGCCATAACACATCAAAACCTCTCCTGCCACAACACATCAAAACCTCTCCTGACATAGCACAGCAAAACCTCTCCTGCCACAACACATCAAAACCTCTCCTGCCACAACACATCAAAACCTCTCCTGCCATAGCACAGCAAAACCTCTCCTGCCATAACACATCAAAACCTCTCCTGCCATAACACATCAAAACCTCTCCTGCCATAGCACAGCAAAACCTCTCCTGCCACAACACATCAAAACCTCTCCTGCCATAACACAGCAAAACCTCTCCTGCCATAACACAGCAAAACCTCTCCTGCCATAACACATCAAAACCTCTCCTGCCACAACACATCAAAACCTCTCCTGCCATAACACAGCAAAACCTCTCCTGCCATAACACATCAAAACCTCTCCTGCCATAGCACAGCAAAACCTCTCCTGCCATAACACATCAAAACCTCTCCTGCCATAACACAGCAAAACCTCTCCTGCCACAACACATCAAAACCTCTCCTGCCACAACACAGCAAAACCTCTCCTGCCACAACACAGCAAAACCTCTCCTGCCATAACACATCAAAACCTCTCCTGCCATAGCACAGCAAAACCTCTCCTGCCATAACACAGCAAAACCTCTCCTGCCATAGCACAGCAAAACCTCTCCTGCCATAACACATCAAAACCTCTCCTGCCATAACACAGCAAAACCTCTCCTGCCATAGCACAGCAAAACCTCTCCTGCCATAACACATCAAAACCTCTCCTGCCATAGCACAGCAAAACCTCTCCTGCCACAACACATCAAAACCTCTCCTGCCATAGCACAGCAAAACCTCTCCTGCCACAACACAGCAAAACCTCTCCTGCCACAACACAGCAAAACCTCTCCTGCCACAACACAGCAAAACCTCTCCTGCCATAACACATCAAAACCTCTCCTGCCACAACACAGCAAAACCTCTCCTGCCATAACACAGCAAAACCTCTCCTGCCACAACACATCAAAACCTCTCCTGCCATAACACATCAAAACCTCTCCTGCCATAGCACAGCAAAACCTCTCCTGCCATAACACAGCAAAACCTCTCCTGCCATAACACATCAAAACCTCTCCTGCCATAGCACAGCAAAACCTCTCCTGCCACAACACAGCAAAACCTCTCCTGCCATAACACAGCAAAACCTCTCCTGCCATAACACATCAAAACCTCTCCTGCCATAACACATCAAAACCTCTCCTGCCATAACACATCAAAACCTCTCCTGCCATAACACATCAAAACCTCTCCTGCCATAACACAGCAAAACCTCTCCTGCCATAACACATCAAAACCTCTCCTGCCATAACACAGCAAAACCTCTCCTGCCATAGCACAGCAAAACCTCTCCTGCCATAACACATCAAAACCTCTCCTGCCATAACACATCAAAACCTCTCCTGCCATAACACATCAAAACCTCTCCTGCCAAAACACATCAAAACCTCTCCTGCCATAGCACAGCAAAACCTCTCCTGCCATAACACAGCAAAACCTCTCCTGCCATAACACATCAAAACCTCTCCTGCCATAGCACAGCAAAACCTCTCCTGACATAGCACAGCAAAACCTCTCCTGCCATAACACATCAAAACCTCTCCTGCCATAACACATCAAAACCTCTCCTGCCATAACACATCAAAACCTCTCCTGCCATAACACATCAAAACCTCTCCTGCCATAACACATCAAAACCTCTCCTGCCATAACACATCAAAACCTCTCCTGCCATAACACAGCAAAACCTCTCCTGCCATAACACATCAAAACCTCTCCTGCCACAACACAGCAAAACCTCTCCTGCCATAACACATCAAAACCTCTCCTGCCACAACACATCAAAACCTCTCCTGCCATAACACAGCAAAACCTCTCCTGCCACAACACATCAAAACCTCTCCTGCCATAACACATCAAAACCTCTCCTGCCATAACACAGCAAAACCTCTCCTGCCATAGCACAGCAAAACCTCTCCTGCCACAACACAGCAAAACCTCTCCTGCCACAACACATCAAAACCTCTCCTGCCATAACACAGCAAAACCTCTCCTGCCATAACACATCAAACCTCTCCTGCCATAACACATCAAAACCTCTCCTGCCACAACACATCAAAACCTCTCCTGCCATAACACAGCAAAACCTCTCCTGCCATAACAAATCAAAACGCTCCTGCCATAACACAGCAAAACCTCTCCTGCCATAACACAGCAAAACCTCTCCTGCCATAACACAGCAAAACCTCTCCTGCCATAACACATCAAAACCTCTCCTGCCATAGCACAGCAAAACCTCATCCTGCCATAACACAGCAAACCTCTCCTGCCATAACACATCAAAACCTCTCCTGCCATAGACACATCAAAACCTCTCCTGCCACAACACATCAAAACCTCTCCTGCCAT
Organism: Limnomonas spitsbergensis; assembly: GCA_037349105.1. Lineage (NCBI taxonomy): Eukaryota > Viridiplantae > Chlorophyta > Chlorophyceae > Chlamydomonadales > Limnomonas > Limnomonas spitsbergensis. Next base: position 63,377 of record JAYJMM010000094.1, on the reverse strand, counting down.
AACACAGCAAAACCTCTCCTGCCATAACACAGCAAAACCTCTCCTGCCATAACACAGCAAAACCTCTCCTGCCATAACACAGCAAAACCTCTCCTGCCATAACACATCAAAACCTCTCCTGCCATAACACATCAAAACCTCTCCTGCCATAAACACAGCAAAACCTCTCCTGCCATAACACATCAAACCTCTCCTGCCATAACACAGCAAAACCTCTCCTGCCATAACACAGCAAAACCTCTCCTGCCATAACACATCAAAACCTCTCCTGCCATAACCAAGCAAAACCTCTCCTGCCATAACACATCAAAACCTCTCCTGCCATAACACAGCAAAACCTCTCCTGCCATAACACAGCAAAACCTCTCCTGCCATAACACAGCAAAACCTCTCCTGCCATAGCACAGCAAAACCTCTCCTGCCATAACACATCAAAACCTCTCCTGCCATAACACATCAAAACCTCTCCTGCCATAACACAGCAAAACCTCTCCTGCCATAACACAGCAAAACCTCTCCTGCCATAACACATCAAAACCTCTCCTGCCATAACACAGCAAAACCTCTCCTGCCATAACACATCAAAACCTCTCCTGCCATAACACATCAAAACCTCTCCTGCCATAACACAGCAAAACCTCTCCTGCCATAACACATCAAAACCTCTCCTGCCACAACACATCAAAACCTCTCCTGCCATCAACACAGCAAAACCTCTCCTGCCACAACACATCAAAACCTCTCCTGCCATAACACATCAAAACCTCTCCTGCCATAACACATCAAAACCTCTCCTGCCATAACACAGCAAAACCTCTCCTGCCATAACACATCAAAACCTCTCCTGCCACAACACAGCAAAACCTCTCCTGCCACAACACATCAAAACCTCTCCTGCCATAACACATCAAAACCTCTCCTTGCCATAACACAGCAAAACCTCTCCTGCCATAACACAGCAAAACCTCTCCTGCCATAACACATCAAAACCTCTCCTGCCATAACACAGCAAAACCTCTCCTGCCATAGCACAGCAAAACCTCTCCTGCCATAACACAGCAAAACCTCTCCTGCCATAACACATCAAAACCTCTCCTGCCATAACACAGCAAAACCTCTCCTGCCATAACACATCAAAACCTCTCCTGCCATAACACATCAAAACCTCTCCTGCCATAACACATCAAAACCTCTCCTGCCATAACACATCAAACCTCTCCTGCCATAACACATCAAAACCTCTCCTGCCATAACACAGCAAAACCTCTCCTGCCATAGCACAGCAAAACCTCTCCTGCCATAACACATCAAAACCTCTCCTGCCATAACACATCAAAACCTCTCACTGCCATAACACATCAAAAACCTCTCCTGCCAAAAACATCAAAACCTCTCCTGCAATAGCACAGCAAAACGCTCTCCTGCCCATACACAGCAAAAACATATCCTCGCCATAAACACATCAAAACCTCTCTGCCATAGCACAGCAAAAACCTTCTCCTGACAAGCACAGCAAACCTCTCTCTTCCTGCATAACACATTCAAAAACCTCGCCTGCCATAACACATCCAAACCTCCTGCCATCATTAAACACATCAAAAACCTCTCCTGCATTAAACACATCAAAAACCTCTCCTGCCATAAACACATCAAAACCTCTCCCGCCATAACACATCAAAACATCCCTGCCATAACACAGCAAGACCTCTCCTGCCATAACACATCAAAACCTCTCCTGCCAACCAAACAGCAAAACCTCTCCTGCCATAACACATCAAAACCTCTCCTTGCACATACACAGCAAAACCTCTCCTGCCATAGCCACAGCAAAACCCTCCTGTCCACAAACACATCAAAACCTCTCCTGCCATAACACATCAAAACCTCTCCTGCCATAACACATCAAAACCTCTCCTGCCAAACACATCAAAACCTCTCCTGCCATAGCACAGCAAAACCTCTCCTGCCATAACACAGCAAAACCTCTCCTGCCATAACACATCAAAACCTCTCCTGCCATAGCACAGCAAAACCTCTCCTGACATAGCACAGCAAAACCTCTCCTGCCATAACACATCAAAACCTCTCCTGCCATAACACATCAAACCTCTCCTGCCATAACACATCAAAACCTCTCCTGCCATAACACATCAAAACCTCTCCTGCCATAACACATCAAAACCTCTCCTGCCATAACACATCAAAACCTCTCCTGCCATAACACAGCAAAACCTCTCCTGCCATAACACATCAAAACCTCTCCTGCCACAACACAGCAAAACCTCTCCTGCCATAACACATCAAAACCTCTCCTGCCACAACACAGCAAAACCTCTCCTGCCATAGCACAGCAAAACCTCTCCTGCCACTAACACATCAAAACCTCTCCTGCCATAACACATCAAAACCTCTCCTGCCATAACACAGCAAAACCTCTCCTGCCATAGCACAGCAAAACCTCTCCTGCCACAACACAGCAAAACCTCTCCTGCCACAACACATCAAAACCTCTCCTGCCATAACACAGCAAAACCTCTCCTGCCATAACACATCAAAACCTCTCCTGCCATAACACAGCAAAACCTCTCCTGCCATAACACAGCAAAACCTCTCCTGCCATAACACAGCAAAACCTCTCCTGCCATAACACATCAAAACCTCTCCTGCCATAACACAGCAAAACCTCTCCTGCCATAACACAGCAAAACCTCTCCTGCCATAACACATCAAAACCTCTCCTGCCATAACACATCAAAACCTCTCCTGCCATAACACATCAAAACCTCTCCTGCCATAACACAGCAAAACCTCTCCTGCCATAACACAGCAAAACCTCTCCTGCCATAACACATCAAAACCTCTCCTGCCATAACACAGCAAAACCTCTCCTGCCATAACACAGCAAAACCTCTCCTGCCATAACACATCAAAACCTCTCCTGCCATAACACAGCAAAACCTCTCCTGCCATAACACAGCAAAACCTCTCCTGCCATAACACATCAAAACCTCTCCTGCCATAACACATCAAAACCTCTCCTGCCATAACACAGCAAAACCTCTCCTGCCATAACACAGCAAAACCTCTCCTGCCATAACACATCAAAACCTCTCCTGCCATAACACAGCAAAACCTCTCCTGCCATAGCACAGCAAAACCTCTCCTGCCATAACACATCAAAACCTCTCCTGCCATAACACATCAAAACCTCTCCTGCCATAACACATCAAAACCTCTCCTGCCATAACACATCAAAACCTCTCCTGCCATAGCACAGCAAAACCTCTCCTGCCATAACACAGCAAAACCTCTCCTGCCATAACACATCAAAACCTCTCCTGCCATAACACATCAAAACCTCTCCTGCCATAACACAGCAAAACCTCTCCTGCCATAACACATCAAAACCTCTCCTGCCACTAACACATCAAAACCTCTCCTGCCACAACACATCAAAACCTCTCCTGCACATAGCACATCAAAACCTCTCCTGCCACAACACATCAAAACCTCTCCTGCCATAACACATCAAAACCTCTCCTGCCATAACACAGCAAAACCTCTCCTGCCATAACACATCAAAACCTCTCCTGCCACAACACAGCAAAACCTCTCCTGCCATAACACATCAAAACCTCTCCTGCCATAACACATCAAAACCTCTCCTGCCACAACACATCAAAACCTCTCCTGCCATAACACAGCAAAACCTCTCCTGCCATAACACAGCAAAACCTCTCCTGCCATAACACAGCAAAACCTCTCCTGCCATAGCACAGCAAAACCTCTCCTGCCATAACACAGCAAAACCTCTCCTGCCATAACACAGCAAAACCTCTCCTGCCATAACACAGCAAAACCTCTCCTGCCATAACACATCAAAACCTCTCCTGCCACAACACATCAAAACCTCTCCTGCCATAACACAGCAAAACCTCTCCTGCCATAACACATCAAAACCTCTCCTGCCATAGCACAGCAAAACCTCTCCTGCCATAACACATCAAAACCTCTCCTGCCATAACACAGCAAAACCTCTCCTGCCACAACACATCAAAACCTCTCCTGCCACAACACAGCAAAACCTCTCCTGCCACAACACAGCAAAACCTCTCCTGCCATAACACATCAAAACCTCTCCTGCCATAGCACAGCAAAACCTCTCCTGCCATAACACAGCAAAACCTCTCCTGCCATAGCACAGCAAAACCTCTCCTGCCATAACACATCAAAACCTCTCCTGCCATAACACAGCAAAACCTCTCCTGCCATAGCACAGCAAAACCTCTCCTGCCATAACACATCAAAACCTCTCCTGCCATAGCACAGCAAAACCTCTCCTGCCACAACACATCAAAACCTCTCCTGCCATAGCACAGCAAAACCTCTCCTGCCACAACACAGCAAAACCTCTCCTGCCACAACACAGCAAAACCTCTCCTGCCACAACACAGCAAAACCTCTCCTGCCATAACACATCAAAACCTCTCCTGCCACAACACAGCAAAACCTCTCCTGCCATAACACAGCAAAACCTCTCCTGCCACAACACATCAAAACCTCTCCTGCCATAACACATCAAAACCTCTCCTGCCATAGCACAGCAAAACCTCTCCTGCCATAACACAGCAAAACCTCTCCTGCCATAACACATCAAAACCTCTCCTGCCATAGCACAGCAAAACCTCTCCTGCCACAACACAGCAAAACCTCTCCTGCCATAACACAGCAAAACCTCTCCTGCCATAACACATCAAAACCTCTCCTGCCATAACACATCAAAACCTCTCCTGCCATAACACATCAAAACCTCTCCTGCCATAACACATCAAAACCTCTCCTGCCATAACACAGCAAAACCTCTCCTGCCATAACACATCAAAACCTCTCCTGCCATAACACAGCAAAACCTCTCCTGCCATAGCACAGCAAAACCTCTCCTGCCATAACACATCAAAACCTCTCCTGCCATAACACATCAAACCTCTCCTGCCATAACACATCAAAACCTCTCCTGCCAAAACACATCAAAACCTCTCCTGCCATAGCACAGCAAAACCTCTCCTGCCATAACACAGCAAAACCTCTCCTGCCATAACACATCAAAACCTCTCCTGCCATAGCACAGCAAAACCTCTCCTGACATAGCACAGCAAAACCTCTCCTGCCATAACACATCAAAACCTCTCCTGCCATAACACATCAAAACCTCTCCTGCCATAACACATCAAAACCTCTCCTGCCATAACACATCAAAACCTCTCCTGCCATAACACATCAAAACCTCTCCTGCCATAACACATCAAAACCTCTCCTGCCATAACACAGCAAAACCTCTCCTGCCATAACACATCAAAACCTCTCCTGCCACAACACAGCAAAACCTCTCCTGCCATAACACATCAAAACCTCTCCTGCCACAACACAGCAAAACCTCTCCTGCCATAGCACAGCAAAACCTCTCCTGCCACAACACATCAAAACCTCTCCTGCCATAACACATCAAAACCTCTCCTGCCATAACACAGCAAAACCTCTCCTGCCATAGCACAGCAAAACCTCTCCTGCCACAACACAGCAAAACCTCTCCTGCCACAACACATCAAAACCTCTCCTGCCATAACACAGCAAAACCTCTCCTGCCATAACACATCAAAACCTCTCCTGCCATAACACAGCAAAACCTCTCCTGCCATAACACAGCAAAACCTCTCCTGCCATAACACAGCAAAACCTCTCCTGCCATAACACATCAACACCTCTCCTGCCATAACACAGCAAAACCTCTCCTGCCATAACACAGCAAAACCTCTCCTGCCATAACACATCAAAACCTCTCCTGCCATAACACATCAAAACCTCTCCTGCCATAACACATCAAAACCTCTCCTGCCATAACACAGCAAAACCTCTCCTGCCATAACACAGCAAAACCTCTCCTGCCATAACACATCAAAACCTCTCCTGCCATAACACAGCAAAACCTCTCCTGCCATAACACAGCAAAACCTCTCCTGCCATAACACAGCAAAACCTCTCCTGCCATAACACAGCAAAACCTCTCCTGCCATAACACAGCAAAACCTCTCCTGCCATAACACATCAAAACCTCTCCTGCCATAACACAGCAAAACCTCTCCTGCCATAACACATCAAAACCTCTCCTGCCATAACACAGCAAAACCTCTCCTGCCATAACACATCAAAACCTCTCCTGCCATAACACAGCAAAACCTCTCCTGCCATAACACAGCAAAACCTCTCCTGCCACAACACATCAAAACCTCTCCTGCCATAGCACAGCAAAACCTCTCCTGCCATAACACATCAAAACCTCTCCTGCCATAACACATCAAAACCTCTCCTGCCACAACACAGCAAAACCTCTCCTGCCATAACACAGCAAAACCTCTCCTGCCATAGCACAGCAAAACCTCTCCTGCCATAACACAGCAAAACCTCTCCTGCCATAACACATCAAAACCTCTCCTGCCACAACACATCAAAACCTCTCCTGCCATAACACAGCAAAACCTCTCCTGCCATAACACATCAAAACCTCTCCTGCCACAACACATCAAAACCTCTCCTGCCACAACACATCAAAACCTCTCCTGCCACAACACATCAAAACCTCTCCTGCCATAACACAGCAAAACCTCTCCTGCCATAACACATCAAAACCTCTCCTGCCATAACACAGCAAAACCTCTCCTGCCATAACACAGCAAAACCTCTCCTGCCACAACACAGCAAAACCTCTCCTGCCACAACACATCAAAACCTCTCCTGCCATAACACATCAAAACCTCTCCTGCCATAACACAGCAAAACCTCTCCTGCCATAACACAGCAAAACCTCTCCTGCCATAACACAGCAAAACCTCTCCTGCCATAACACAGCAAAACCTCTCCTGCCATAGCACAGCAAAACCTCTCCTGCCATAACACAGCAAAACCTCTCCTGCCATAACACATCAAAACCTCTCCTGCCATAGCACAGCAAAACCTCTCCTGCCATAACACAGCAAAACCTCTCCTGCCATAACACATCAAAACCTCTCCTGCCATAACACATCAAAACCTCTCCTGCCACAACACATCAAAACCTCTCCTGCCACAACACATCAAAACCTCTCCTGCCATAACACAGCAAAACCTCTCCTGCCATAGCACAGCAAAACCTCTCCTGCCATAACACATCAAAACCTCTCCTGCCACAACACATCAAAACCTCTCCTGACATAGCACAGCAAAACCTCTCCTGCCACAACACATCAAAACCTCTCCTGCCACAACACATCAAAACCTCTCCTGCCATAGCACAGCAAAACCTCTCCTGCCATAACACATCAAAACCTCTCCTGCCACAACACATCAAAACCTCTCCTGACATAGCACAGCAAAACCTCTCCTGCCACAACACATCAAAACCTCTCCTGCCACAACACATCAAAACCTCTCCTGCCACAACACATCAAAACCTCTCCTGCCATAGCACAGCAAAACCTCTCCTGCCATAACACATCAAAACCTCTCCTGCCATAACACATCAAAACCTCTCCTGCCATAGCACAGCAAAACCTCTCCTGCCACAACACATCAAAACCTCTCCTGCCATAACACAGCAAAACCTCTCCTGCCATAACACAGCAAAACCTCTCCTGCCATAACACATCAAAACCTCTCCTGCCACAACACATCAAAACCTCTCCTGCCATAACACAGCAAAACCTCTCCTGCCATAACACATCAAAACCTCTCCTGCCATAGCACAGCAAAACCTCTCCTGCCATAACACATCAAAACCTCTCCTGCCATAACACAGCAAAACCTCTCCTGCCACAACACATCAAAACCTCTCCTGCCACAACACAGCAAAACCTCTCCTGCCACAACACAGCAAAACCTCTCCTGCCATAACACATCAAAACCTCTCCTGCCATAGCACAGCAAAACCTCTCCTGCCATAACACAGCAAAACCTCTCCTGCCATAGCACAGCAAAACCTCTCCTGCCATAACACATCAAAACCTCTCCTGCCATAACACAGCAAAACCTCTCCTGCCATAGCACAGCAAAACCTCTCCTGCCATAACACATCAAAACCTCTCCTGCCATAGCACAGCAAAACCTCTCCTGCCACAACACATCAAAACCTCTCCTGCCATAGCACAGCAAAACCTCTCCTGCCACAACACAGCAAAACCTCTCCTGCCACAACACAGCAAAACCTCTCCTGCCACAACACAGCAAAACCTCTCCTGCCATAACACATCAAAACCTCTCCTGCCACAACACAGCAAAACCTCTCCTGCCATAACACAGCAAAACCTCTCCTGCCACAACACATCAAAACCTCTCCTGCCATAACACATCAAAACCTCTCCTGCCATAGCACAGCAAAACCTCTCCTGCCATAACACAGCAAAACCTCTCCTGCCATAACACATCAAAACCTCTCCTGCCATAGCACAGCAAAACCTCTCCTGCCACAACACAGCAAAACCTCTCCTGCCATAACACAGCAAAACCTCTCCTGCCATAACACATCAAAACCTCTCCTGCCATAACACATCAAAACCTCTCCTGCCATAACACATCAAAACCTCTCCTGCCATAACACATCAAAACCTCTCCTGCCATAACACAGCAAAACCTCTCCTGCCATAACACATCAAAACCTCTCCTGCCATAACACAGCAAAACCTCTCCTGCCATAACACATCAAAACCTCTCCTGCCATAACACATCAAAACCTCTCCTGCCAAAACACATCAAAACCTCTCCTGCCATAGCACAGCAAAACCTCTCCTGCCATAACACAGCAAAACCTCTCCTGCCATAACACATCAAAACCTCTCCTGCCATAGCACAGCAAAACCTCTCCTGACATAGCACAGCAAAACCTCTCCTGCCATAACACATCAAAACCTCTCCTGCCATAACACATCAAAACCTCTCCTGCCATAACACATCAAAACCTCTCCTGCCATAACACATCAAAACCTCTCCTGCCATAACACATCAAAACCTCTCCTGCCATAACACATCAAAACCTCTCCTGCCATAACACAGCAAAACCTCTCCTGCCATAACACATCAAAACCTCTCCTGCCACAACACAGCAAAACCTCTCCTGCCATAACACATCAAAACCTCTCCTGCCACAACACAGCAAAACCTCTCCTGCCATAGCACAGCAAAACCTCTCCTGCCACAACACATCAAAACCTCTCCTGCCATAACACATCAAAACCTCTCCTGCCATAACACAGCAAAACCTCTCCTGCCATAGCACAGCAAAACCTCTCCTGCCACAACACATCAAAACCTCTCCTGCCATAACACAGCAAAACCTCTCCTGCCATAACACAGCAAAACCTCTCCTGCCATAACACAGCAAAACCTCTCCTGCCATAACACATCAAAACCTCTCCTGCCATAACACAGCAAAACCTCTCCTGCCATAACACAGCAAAACCTCTCCTGCCACAACACATCAAAACCTCTCCTGCCATAACACATCAAAACCTCTCCTGCCATAACACAGCAAAACCTCTCCTGCCATAACACATCAAAACCTCTCCTGCCATAACACAGCAAAACCTCTCCTGCCATAACACAGCAAAACCTCTCCTGCCACAACACAGCAAAACCTCTCCTGCCATAACACATCAAAACCTCTCCTGCCATAACACATCAAAACCTCTCCTGCCATAACACAGCAAAACCTCTCCTGCCATAACACATCAAAACCTCTCCTGCCATAACACATCAAAACCTCTCCTGCCATAACACATCAAAACCTCTCCTGCCAAAACACATCAAAACCTCTCCTGCCATAGCACAGCAAAACCTCTCCTGCCATAACACAGCAAAACCTCTCCTGCCATAACACATCAAAACCTCTCCTGCCATAACACATCAAAACCTCTCCTGCCATAGCACAGCAAAACCTCTCCTGCCATAACACAGCAAAACCTCTCCTGCCACAACACATCAAAACCTCTCCTGCCATAACACATCAAAACCTCTCCTGCCATAACATATCAAAACCTCTCCTGCCATAACACAGCAAAACCTCTCCTGCCATAACACATCAAAACCTCTCCTGCCATAACACAGCAAAACCTCTCCTGCCATAACACATCAAAACCTCTCCTGCCATAACACAGCAAAACCTCTCCTGCCATAACACATCAAAACCTCTCCTGCCATAACACATCAAAACCTCTCCTGCCATAACACAGCAAAACCTCTCCTGCCATAACACATTGCGAAGGACGCTCATTTATAAGGAAAATAACCTGGATCCTGAAGAGTTTGTGCGCCCTCCTTTGTAACTAAAGATGTCTAGGGTGGAGAGATCAGTTTAAAAAAATTGTGGTCAATTTTCCACGCCAGCTTCCAGTCGGAAATCAAATTTTGGCTGGATTTTCGCCAGGAGAGCAGCATACAAAAGGTATCATTTATCCATACCCAGAAGTGAATTGAATCCAGTTCATACGAGAAAAAAATAGCGTTTTAAATCCTCCGCTCAGTCTACAAGCCTTATACGCACCATGCATGACGGACTCAACCCATTCACCAACCCTCAACCTTTACCCTTAACCCTAACCCTCAACTCCAACCCTCAACCTCAGCCCCATATATCCCAAACCCTCAACCTTGATACACACACACACGCACACACCATGCTGGAAGGCCCATCACCAGGCATTCGAAAAGACTCCGCGTGCGCCGCAGCCGCCGCCGCAGCAGCCGCAGGGGTCGTGAAGCCCCCTCTCCCGCCATGCACACCGCCTGGTTGAACTTGAGGCAGCTGCGGACAGAGGGGAGGCATTTGGAGTTCAGGGTTCTTAATTTAAGGTCAGGGGTTCAGGATTTAAGATTTAAGGTTCAGGGTTTAATTTTCACAGTCCATGGTGAAATGTCCAGTGCCCAGGATTTACATTTCAGGGTTTCTGGTTCAGGGTCACTGGTTCAGGGTGAACAAAATAATATTCAGGTTTTAAGGTTCAGGTTTCAAGCTTCAGGTTTCAAGCTTCAGGTTTCAAGCTTCAGGGTTCAGCACACCAGGGGTGGGACGGCCGAAGGGCTTCGAAGTTACAAGTAAGTTGCGGCGGGGACACGACTCGCTGCACGGAGTTTTGGAGGAGGCTTGGTCAGGGAAGTGCTGACCTGGCAATATCGCAGTGTTGTCTGAAGCGACCATAAGCTAAACTTCAGCTACAATTCAGCTACACTGAAGCTACAATTCAGCTGCACTTCAGCTGCACTTCAGCTACACTTCAGCTATAATTCAGCTGCACGTCAGCTACACGTCAGCTTCAGCCCGGCCTACAGCCAGCAGGGCTTGGTGCAGCAAGCCTGTTACTCAGGCCACCGGGGCATGTTATGCAGCAAGGTACGTAGGAGGCAGCGGACAAGACATTTTGTGTGCTACCTAGCAATGAACTGAAAGAGACTGTCAGGGAGGGGTAAAAAGGGTGAGCTGGATGAGGCATGTGGTGCGGTGAGGGAAGCAGCTCATGCGAGGTGGCGGCGGACAAGAGGAGGACGTGCTAGCTAGCAATGAGGTGCAAAATGCAGGGAGAGAAGGGTGGAAATGGCGGGCTGAATGAAGCATGTGGTGCGGTGAGGGAAGCAACTCATGCGAGGTGGAAGCGGACAAGAGGACGACGTGCTAGCTAGCAATGAGGTGAAAGAAGCACGGAGAGAAGGGTGGAAATGGCGGGCTGAATGAGGCATGTGGTGCGATGAGGGAAGCAGCGCATGCGAGGCAGCGGTGGACAAAGGGAAGGCGTGCTAGCTAGCAATGAGGTGAAAGAGGCAGGGAGTGAAGGGTGAAAATGGCGGGCTGAATGAGGCATGTGGTGCGGTGAGGGAAGCAGCTCATGCGAGGTGGCGGCGGACAAAGGGACGGCGTGCTAGCTAGCAATGAGGTGAAAGAGGCAGGCAGAGAAGGGTGGAAATGGCGGGCTGAATGAGGCATGTGGTGCGGTGAGGGAAGCAGCGCATGCGAGGCAGCGGTGGACAAAGGGAAGGCGTGCTAGCTAGCAATGAGGTGAAAGAGGCAGGGAGTGAAGGGTGAAAATGGCGGGCTGAATGAGGCATGTGGTGCGGTGAGGGAAGCAGCTCATGCGAGGTGGCGGCGGACAAAGGGAACGCGTGCTAGCTAGCAATGAGGTGAAAGAGGCAGGCAGAGAAGGGTGGAAATGGTGGGCTGAATGAGGCATGTGGTGCGATGAGGGAAGCAGCTCATGCGAGGTGGCGGCGGACAAAGGGAAGGCGTGCTAGCTAGAAATGAGGTGAAAGAGGCAGGGAGAGAAGGGTGGAAATGGCGGGCTGAATGAGGCATGTGGTGCGATGAGGGAAGCAACTCATGCGAGGTGGCAGAGGACAAGAGGACGACGTGCTAGCTAGCAATGACGTGCAAAATGCAGGGAGAGAAGGGTGGAAATGGCGGGCTGAATGAGGCATGTGGTGCGGTGAGGGAAGCAGCTCATGCGAGGTGGCAGCGGACAAAGGGAAGGCGTGCTAGCTAGCAATGAGGTGCAAGAGGCAGGCAGAGAAGGGTGGAAATGGCGGGCTGAATGAGGTATATGGTGCGGTGAGGGAAGCAGCTCATGCGAGGCGGCGGCGGACAAAGGGAAGGCGTGCTAGCTAGCAATGAGGTGCAAGAGGCAGGCAGAGAAGGGTGGAAATGGCGGGCTGAATCAGGCATGTGGTGCGATGAGGGAAGCAGCTCATGAGAGGTGGCAGCGGAAAAGACGACGGCGTGCTAGCTAGCAATGAGGTGAAAGAGGCAGGCAGAGAAGGGTGGAAATGGCGGTCTGAATGAGGCATGTGGTGCGATGAGGAAAGCAGCGCATGCGAGGCATCGGCGGACAAAGGGAAGGCGTGCTAGCTAGCAATGAGGTGAAAGAGGCAGGGAGTGAAGGGTGGAAATGGTGGGCTGAATGAGGCATGTGGTGCGGTGAGGAAAGCAGCTCATGAGAGGTGGCAGCGGACAAAGGGAAGGCGTGCTAGCTAGCAATGAGGTGAAAGAGGCAGGCAGAGAAGGGTGGAAATGGCGGGCTGAATGAGGCATGTGGTGCGGTGAGGGAAGCAACTCATGAGAGGTGGCAGCGGAAAAGACGACGGCGTGCTAGCTAGCAATGAGGTGAAAGAGGCAGGGAGAGAAGGGTGGAAATGGCAGGCTGAATGAGGCATGTGGTGCGGTGAGGAAAGCAGCGCATGCGAGGTGGCAGCGGACAAGAGGACGGCGTGCTAGCTAGCAATGAGGTGAAAAAGGCAGGAAGAGAAGGGTGGACTGGCGGGCTGGATGAGGCATGTGGTGCGGTGAGGGAAGCAGCTCATGAGAGGTGGTGGCGGCGGAAAGGAAGACGGCGTGCTAGCTAGCAATGAGGTGCAAGAGGCAGGGAGTGAAGAATGGAAATGGCGGGCTGAATGAGGCATGTGGTGCGATGAGGGAAGCAGCTCATGCGAGGTGGCGGTGGACAAAGGGAAGGCGTGCTAGCTAGCAATGAGGTGAAAGAGGCAGGGAGTGAAGGGTGGAAATGGCGGGCTGAATGAGGCATGTGGTGCGGTGAGGGAAGCAGCTCATGCGAGGTGTTGGCGGCGGAAAGGAAGACGGCGTGCTAGCTAGCAATGAGGTGAAAGAGGCAGGGAGTGAAGGGTGGAAATGGCGGGCTGAATGAGGCATGTGGTGCGATGAGGGAAGCAGCTCATGCGAGGTGGCAGCGGACAAGAGGACGACGTGCTAGCTAGCAATGAGGTGAAAGAGGCAGGCAGAGAAGGGTGGAATGGCGGGCTGAATGAGGCATGTGGTGCGATGAGGGAAGCAGCTCATGCGAGGTGGCAGCGGACAAGAGGACGGCGTGCTAGCTAGCAATGAGGTGAAAGAGGCAGGAAGAGAAGGGTGGAAATGGTGGGCTGAATGAGGTATATGGTGCGGTGAGGGAAGCAGCTCATGCGAGGTGGCAGCGGACAAGACGACGACGTGCTAGCTAGCATTGAGGTGAAAAAGGCAGGGAGAGAAGGGTGGAAATGGCGGGCTGGATGAGGCATGTGGTGCGGTGAGGGAAGCAGCTCATGCGAGGTGGCAGCGGACAAGACGACGACGTGCTAGCTAGCATTGAGGTGAAAAAGTCAGGGAGAGAAGGGTGGAAATGGCGGGCTGAATGAGGCATGTGGTGCGGTGAGGGAGGCAGCTCATGCATGGAGGTGGCGGCGGAAAGGAAGACAGCGTGCTAGCTAGACATGAGGTGCAAGAGGCTGTGAGGGAGAGAAGGGTGGAAATGGCGGGCTGGATGAGGCATGTGGTGTGGTGAGGGAAGCAGCTCATGCGAGGCGGTGGCGGACAAGAGGACGGCGTGGTACATACCACTGAGGTGGCCAGGAGGAAGGTGTCAGTCGCATGGGGCATGGAGCATCATGTAGAAAGAAGCAGCGTTCATGAAGATGAAGTGGGTAGGAAGGCATGTTAGTAATCTTTTCGTTTGCTGGGACTTTACAAGGTGTGAGGCCGGCCGCCCAACCCGTCATCAAGGACATGCCAGAAGCAGTCAAGAAGGTGTAAGCAGTGTGGGCAGCATGGGGTGCGTGGAGCGGCTAGGGACAAAGCTCATGCGAGCTTCAGGAGGGCGTCTACACTATTTCCAGTGGCCATGAATAGTGTTAAATAAAGGAGGTGGTCACCAAGCATGCAATATGTCTGGTGGCCTCGAGGCGTTTTCCGTTTCCCTTGTGCCCCATGTTTTCGGCTCGAGAGCTTTCCATGCATGATGCACCGCAGCGGTAGTTGTGTGTGTTCATGCTGACGCGACAACGCACCTCTCGTAGCTGCTCCTGCGTCTTTGATGAGCTGCCCAGTAGCGTATTCACCAGTGACCCTACGGCGTTTGAGGGCCCTGCGCCATCCGACGGGGTGCACGTGTCGCTGCCCGTCACCACATCCCTCAGGAACGACATGGCTCCCGTGTGCCTCTCGATCGATAACTTTTATGACGAGGGGTGGATGTCCCTCAAGAGGGAGGTGCCAGAACGTAATCCCCCTGAACCCTTAAACCACGACATGTCACTAGCGCAACCGCTTCCCCTCAGCCTGGTGATGACAGTTGGATATTTATGAATCGTGGGTGCATTCGTGGTTTCAACATGTTCATTAGTGTCAGATAAGGTGATTAAGACAGGAGGAGGCCGTACGGCAGTACCAGTCTGCAGTCACTTGTTTGTCAGACCACGTTGAACTCAGCTCGACCCAGTCTCCTCCAATAGGTGAAATCAAATTTCTCTGTCAGCCTCTGCCCACATCGGAACTCCTTCAAATTTCAACTGCCAGCTTCCAGCTGTTGGTGGTGACAAGGCGCATCATGAGCCGGCCGGAGCTCGTTCGCGGCGTGGCTGAAATGAGCGTAGAAATCACTAAGGAGCTTGATAGGTGAGGCAGTCTGGACGAGGTTGGGTGGATGCGGTGCCGGTGTAGCAACCAAACTGAACTCGACGAAAACATGGGCATTGCGCGTCCAAAAGCGGAGAGTGAAGGGCGAGCGACTCTAAAATTCTTCCTCTGCTTATCCGGCTCGCACCACCTGGCCTTCATCTGCCATGCCATGCCATGCCATGTCATGCCAAACATGTCATGTCATTTCCCGGCCACATGGACCTGCCCTCCTCCCTCATGGGCCTGTCCCATGATCCATGTTGGGGGCCTGCCGCATGGTCAATATCTGGGCCATGCCACAGTGTACATATATCTGCACCATACCACCTTTGGCACACCGCTAGGCAGCCACGGCTGGGCCGATCCGCCAATGGGGGACCAAACTTTGACCAGAACATAGCCGGTGGCATGTGCAGCCAGCACCAAGTTTCAACAGACCCCTGATTTCATCGCCTGGCATTGACGTGGCTGAATTGCGGTTGAATAACCTAGCAGAGACGTACATGGGTTTGTTGGAGGGCAGTCATCAAAATGCTAGAATGTACTTCTCAGTACAGTTTCCAAGGCACAAGCCAACAAACCTGAACAGCACGGTCCCAATCACCATTATAGTCCGATCTGGCTTAACATATGCCGTATCGTGCTGCATCCTGCTAACATGGTAGTACAATCCGGTTAAATCTGTGCCGTATTGGGCCACCTTGAACAGTCTTGCACCATTCCCCAGCACACACACAAACACCCACAAACACACAATCACTGTAACCTCTCCTGCCCCCCCATCCCACATTCTTACCACCTTGTGCCCCTCCTCTGCATCCGCACCTTGCCTTCCTGCCCCCCTGCACTGCTGAAGCACCGCACCCATATACACATGCACCCTGCTTGTGAGGGGAGGGAATCCGTTATTAAAATAATACGTACCCATCATCCCATCCCCTGCCCTTGTACGAACCCGAAAAGCCTTGGTACAGAGCAGGTGCACTGAGGCAGGAATGTCAAAAGCGACACTCCTTAACTCCACCCCCTGCATGGGTGCAATGAGGCAGGGATGTCAAAAGCGGCAACCCTCAACCCTACCCCCTGCATGGGTGCAATGAGGAAGGGATGTCAAAAGCGGCAACCCTCAACCCTACCCCCTGCATGGGTGCAATGAGGCAGGGATGTCAAAAGCGGCAGCCCTCAACCCTACCCCCTGCATGGATGCAATGAGGAAGGGATGTCAAAAGCGGCAACCCTCACCCCCCCCCCTGCATGGGTGCAATGAGGAAGGGATGTCAAAAGCGGCAACCCTCAACCCTACCCCCTGCATGGATGCAATGAGGCAGGGATGTCAAAAGCGGCAACCCTTAGCCCTACCCTCTGCATGGGTGCAATGAGGAGGGGATGTCAAAAGCGGCAACCCATAACCCCACCCCCTTCATCGGTGCAATGAGGAAGGGATGTCAAAAGCGGCAACCCATAACTCCACCCCCTGCATGGGCGCAATGAGGAAGGGATGTCAAAAGCGGCAACCCATAACTCCACCCCCTTCATCGGTGCAATGAGGAAGGGATGTCAAAAGCGGCAACCCTTAACTCCACCCCCTGCATCGGTGCAATGAGGAAGGGATGTCAAAAGCGGCAACCCTTAACTCCACCCCCTTCATCGGTGCAATGAGGAAGGGATGTCAAAAGCGGCAACCCTTAACTCCACCCCCTTCATCGGTGCAATGAGGAAGGGATGTCAAAAGCGGCAACCCTTAACCCCCCCCCCTTCATCGGTGCAATGAGGAAGGGATGTCAAAAGCGGCAGCCCTAAACCCTACCCCCTGCATGGATGCAATGAGGCAGGGATGTCAAAAGCGGCAACCCATAACTCCACCCCCTGCATGGGTGCCATGAGGAAGGGATGTCAAAAGCGGCAACCCTTAACTCCACCCCCTTCATCGGTGCAATGAGGAAGGGATGTCAAAAGCGGCAACCCTTAACCCCCCCCCCTTCATCGGTGCAATGAGGAAGGGATGTCAAAAGCGGCAGCCCTAAACCCTACCCCCTGCATGGGTGCAATGAGGAGGGGTTGCCAAAAGCGGCAACCCATAACCCCACCCCCTTCATCGGTGCAATGAGGAAGGGATGTCAAAAGCGGCAACCCTTAACCCCAACCCCTGCATGGGTGCAATGAGGCAGGGATGTCAAAAGCGGTTACTCTTAACTCTACCCCCTACATGGGTACAATGAGGCAGGGATGTCAAAAGCGGCAACCCTCACCCCCCCCCCTGCATGGGTGCAATGTGCAAGGGTTGTCGACAGTTGCAGAAGAAGGGTGCCGCTGTACGCTTGTCCATACTTTTGGTTCGATGAGGAAGGGAATTTGTTCGGCTAGAACATGAGATAGTGAAGCCTGGACTAAACGTAAACTCAAAACATGCCGTTTGCCAAATGAAATCGGCTGGAACATGATATTGCTAAGCATGGACTTAATGTCAAGTCAACTTGCCGTTCACCTTGCAAGGCAGTCTCTTGCAAAGCAGCTTTTCCGAGCTTAGGATGGACCTCATGCTTAGCCCTAAATACTAAACCCCAAACCCTTCCGAGCTTAGGATGGACCTCATGTTGTAACAATATGCCGCGTACCCTCTCGTTCAGCCTTGCAGTGCAGTTTCTCACAAAGGAGCTTTCCAGAGCTTAGTATAGGTCTCTTATTTACTAAGCATGCCCCATACCCTGCCATTAAGCCTTTGGTTTACCCTAAACCCAAAACCCTAAGACCCCCCAAAAAACTCAAACCTTAACCCTGTCATTCAGGCTTGGGTTTATCCTCCACCCTAAACCCTGTCATTCAGGCTTGGGTTTATCCTCCACCCTAAACCCTGTCATTCAGGCTTGGGTTTATCCTCCACCCTAAACCCTGTCATTCAGGCTTGGGTTTATCCTCCACCCTAAACCCTGTCATTCAGGCTTGGGTTTATCCTCCAACCTTAACCCTGTCATTCAGGCTTGGGTTTATCCTCCACCCTAAACCCTGTCATTCAGGCTTGGGTTTATCCTCCACCCTAAACCCTGTCATTCAGGCTTGGGTTTGTCCTAAACCTTAAACCCTAACCCTGCCATTCAGCCTTGCAGACCGTGCGTATGAGCTTCAGCGGAGGGCTCAGGCCTTGCTGGTCAAAGAGGATGTGGTGATGGTGGAGAAGGGCGTACAGGCAGATGGCGGCGGTGGAGCACCTGCCTTCAGTGAGCGAGATGGGGGTTTAATGAGGGTGGAGTGAGAGGGTTGAGGGTTAAGCAAGGTGGTGGGTTGAGGGAAGATGTGGTGATGGTGGAGAAGGGCGTACAGGCAAATGATGGCGGTGGAGCACCTGCCTTTAATGGGCGGATCAGGGTTTAAGGAGGGGGGGGTGAGAGGGTTGAGGGTTGAATAGGACTGGTTATGAGGGAGGATGTGGTGATGGTGGAAAAGGGCGTACAGGCAGATGATGGCGATGGAGCTTGACTCTGTTCCTCCCGCCTCCCTTGCTCTCATTCGCCCGTCCCCTTTCTAGAGTGAGCATTCATGAACCCTTGTGCGCTGATTGTACCGGGCGGGCCTAGCGTTTAATTGCTTAGGACGCTAGAGTTCCATAGCTGCTGCTGATGGTGGCAGTTGGGCACCTCCTCTTGTTGACAGACATCTGGCTCAGTGGCAGGTGGGCCTCTCCTCCTGTTGCTATCGTCGGCGGCTGGGCTGGGAGGATAGTCTGTAGGAAGGTGGGCAGTTCCATCGCTAGGCTGTTGCTGATGGCGGCTGGTAGGCCTTCAGAGTGCGTAAGACGGGATGGCTCCCCGTCGGGGAACGATCCCTCTATTTTTGGCCTCACACACCTTCGGTGTGTACGGGGTCCGCCTAGGAAAAACCTGCCCTCACACAGTGGAGGAGCAGGTTCATGGTTGTTTCGATTCACCTCCTCCTCCCAGAGTCGGAAGTGATTCATGCGACCCTTACTTACACCCCCTGCCCAGAAGGGAACGTCGATAGCTGCTGCTCATAAAGCAGCTTGCCTAACGATTCATATCGGACTCACAAGAGCAAGGCGGGGATGTTTTCATCCCCATCCCTCCGCTGGTATATGCAGCGCATGAAGCGAACAGCCTTATGTTTCATGTTCGATCCTATTTTCACGTCCCTGCCCCCCCTCTTGGAGAGGGATCGAATAAAGCGTCTGCAGCCCTTTGATTGCCTCCCTCCGAGTCCCTCCCTCCCCCCTCTGCGAAGCAGCTGACCTTGCTCACTTCCCACCTCCCCCATTCTCCCCTTTTAGAGTGGAGGCGCATGAAGCGGCTACAGCTCTTTGAGTACCTTCCGTTTAGATCGCATGTAGCTACTCCTCCAACCATCTGAGTCCCCCCCCCCCCCTGCAAAGCAGCTGGTCTTAATCACTTTTCTACGCCCTCCTCCCCCATCCTTCCCTTAAAGAGTGGGAGCGCATGAAGCGGCTGCAGCCCTTCGAGTACCTCCCGTTCAGCAAGAAGCTCAATTGGAAGAAGATCCGCACGCTGAATCTGGACAAGATGGTAGGGGTTAGGGCCTGTTCAATGCGCTATTGTCTGGTCTTAAGCCTTAACCCTAAACCATTGACCCTGATCCTTCAGATGCGTGATGCTGGTCACCGGACCCTCATGGACCTGTTGAATGAGGTGGCGCAGGCCGACACATGGTGTAGCGAGGCGCAATTCTCAATACAGCCCTCCCTTGTATCGTGAGCATTGTCGCTGATGCTTGAGGACGGGAGTGAGCAGAGACATGGCACCCTAGCTACCATCTCTGACAGGCATTATCATGGCACTTGCTAGGTTTCCAGCTCTGTTGCACATAAACCCTCGCCTCCCCCTCCTTTCAATCAGTTCTCTGTCTCTATCGCACTCTTGTGATTGATGCGAGAGGCGTATCTCCGGACCCTCATGGACCTGTCTTATGTGGTAGTCTCTTGCCTGAACCCTTACCTATCTTAACCCGAAGCCCTTTCACCATCAACCGTCATCTTGCAGATGCGTGAGGCGGATCACCGGACCCTCATGGACCTGTTTAATGAGGTGGCGCAGGCCGACCTAGATGGAGAGAGCTCCTATAACCTCACAGAGGCAAATATGGTCAAGGTAAGACAGCAAACCCTTAATCCCATACAATCGGGTAGACTTTGCTCAAATTTAATAAATGATTGCAGTGTGCGGACCTGATATGCGCTTATACGAATTCAAAAACCTACACCCTGGACCTTTAACACTGGATAGAGAGAGCTCCTACAATCTCACAGAGTCAAATGTGGTCAAGGTAGACCCTTAACCTTGAACCCTTAATATGGTCAACGTAAAAAAGTCAACCCAACATGTGGAGGGCAAATGAAATCCGGGGCAATGCACTAGGCTAATATGGTCAAGACACCCTTACTAAGAGAGCTCCAAAACCCTCACAATACAGAGGTTGAAGTGCATAAGGTAAAATAAAGCCATGCACCCTTAAATGAAGCCATAAACCCTAAGCCATAAACCCTAAAACTACCGGTGTGTAGAAATACGGTCCAGGTCCTGTCATCCGTATTCGACTTCACGCAAAATTATTCGTGGACCCATTTGGAATGCACACGGTATAACAAGGCCGTATTAAGTACCTTCAATACGGCATTTTTTTGAAATTAGTATACAAACATACCGGTCGATCAATAAATGTAAACATAGCTCAGTTAGGCTGCGGACTGCACCCCTCCAGATTATGTATCCATTTCAAAGGGTAACAGCCTGGATAAGAGGGCTCATAGATTACTTAGGCTTAGGAGCGCACCCCTCCCTTGCGGGCCTGGAGCAGCAAGCCCTTAACCCTAAACCCTTGGGGGCCTGATGCAGCAAGCCCTTAACCCTAAACCCTTGGGGGCCTGGTGCAGCAAGCCCTTAACCCTAAACCCTTGGGGGCATGATGCAGCAAGCCCTTAACCCTAAACCCTTGGGGCCTGATGCAGCAAGCCCTTAACCCTAAACCCTTGGGGCCTGATGCAGCAAGCTCTTAACCCTTAACCCTTGGGGGCCTGGTGCAGCAAGCCCTTAACCCTAAACCCTTGGGGGCCTGGAGCAGCATGCCCTCAACCCTAAACCCTTGGGGGCCTGATGCAGCAAGCCCTTAACCCTAAACCCTTAGGGGCCTGGTGCAGCAAGCCCTTAACCCTAAACCCTTGGGGGCATGATGCAGCAAGCCCTTAACCCTAAACCCTTGGGGTCCTAATGCAGCAAGCCCTTAACCCTAAACCCTTGGGGGCCTGGTGCAGCAAGCCCTTAACCCTAAACCCTTGGGGGCCTGGTGCAGCAAGCCCTTAACCCTAAACCCTTGGGGCCCTGATGCAGCAAGCCCTTAACCCTAAACCCTTGGGGGCATGATGCAGCAAGCCCTTAACCCTAAACCCTTGGGGGCATGATGCAGCAAGCCCTTAACCCTAAACCCTTGGGGGCCTGATGCAGCAAGCCCTTAACCATAAACCCTTGGGGGCCTGGTGCAGCAAGCCTTTAACCCTAAACCCTTGGGGGCATAATGCAGCAAGCCCTTAACCCTAAACCCTTGGGGGCTTGATGCAACAAGCCATTAACCCTAAACCCTTGGGGGCCTGGTGCAGCAAGCCCTTCACCCTAAACCCTTGGGGGCCTGATGCAGCAAGCCCTTAACCCTAAACCCTTGGGGGCCTGATGCAGCAAGCCCTTAACCCTAGACTCTTAACTATAAACCCTTGGAGGCCTGGTGCAGCAAGCCCTTAACCCTAAACCCTTAATTATATACCCTAAACCCTTGGGGGCAGGGTGTAGCAAGCCCTGCTGCTCAGGCCCCCGGCCCGTCCCATGGTGCCTCCCAACGGCCTGACGAAGGAAAAGGCCTGACGTCAACGAAGGAAAGGAAGCTACGCCCAATGGGAGGCGTGAGTGTCTAGGAAACAGGGCAGCCTGTGCTGAAGAAGCCGCATCCGCGCCGTTCTCGCAGATAGGAAGGCTCAAGAAAGTCGACCACGTGGCCTTGTGTTCGTGTGTTAAGGCGTTTTGAGGCGTGTTTTAAGGCGTTTTAATTGATTGAACTCTACACCAAGGTGTTTTACGGCTTTTTAAATTGATTTTAAATCTTCGACAAGGCGTTTGAAGGCGTCTTTTTGAAGGCGTGACACGCACTGAAGCCCCCAAATCCCCTGCCCTGCCCCGTGCCGCGTGCAGCTTGTGCGGGTCTGCCAGATGATGATGCAGTTTGTGCAGTACAAGTCGGAGCAGCAGTACAATGTACAGCAGATGCTGGAGGAAGACCAGAGCGAGCTTCAGGTGAGGGGAGATTTTAAACATGTGTGTAAATAAATAAATAAATAAACCATCACGTTCAATACCGGCACGTGCGTTAATAAGATATGTCGCCTACAGCCTTCCGGGGGGAGGGGTGTGGCCAGGCAGGGGGAGAGGGAGGTGTGGCCAGGCAGGGGGAGAGGGAGGTGTGGCCAGGCAGGGGGAGAGGGAGGTGTGGCCAGGCAGGGGGAGACGGAGGTGTGGCCAGGCAGGGGGAGAGGGAGGTGTGGCCAGGCAGGGGGAGAGGGAGGTGTGGCCAGGCAGGGGGAGAGGGAGGCGTGGCCAGGCAGGGGGAGAGGGAGGTGTGGCCAGGCAGGGGGAGAGGGAGATGTGGCCAGGCAGGGGGAGAGGGAGGTGTGGCCAGGCAGGGGGAGAGTTAGGTGTGGCCAGGCAGGGGGAGAGGGAGGTGTGGCCAGGCAGGGGGAGAGGGAGGTGTGGCCAGGCAGGGGGAGAGGGACCCGTGGCCAGGCAGGGGGAGAGGGACCCGTGGCCAGGCAGGGGGAGAGGGAGGTGTGGCCAGGCAGGGGGAGAGGGAGGTGTGGCCAGGCAGGGGGAGAGGGAGGTGTGGCCAGGCAGGGGGAGAGGGAGGTGTGGCCAGGCAGGGGGAGAGGGAGGTGTGGCCAGTCAGGGGGAGAGGGAGGTGTGGCCAGGCAGGGGGAGAGGGAGGCGTGGCCAGGCAGGGGGAGAGGGAGGTGTGGCCAGGCAGGGGGAGAGGGAGGTGTGGCCAGGCAGGGGGAGAGGGAGGCGTGGCCAGGCAGGGGGAGAGGGAGGTGTGGCCAGGCAGGGGGAGAGGGATGTGTGGCCAGGCAGGGGGAGAGGGAGGTGTGGCCTGGCAGGGGGAGAGGGAGGTGTGGCCAGGCAGGGGGAAAGGGACCCGTGGCCAGGCAGGGGGAAAGGGACCCGTGGCCAGGCAGGGGGAGAGGGAGGCGTGGCCCGGCAGGGGGGAAGGGAGGCGTGGCCAGGCAGGGGGAGAGGGAGGTGTGACCAGGCAGGGGGAGAGGGAGGCGTGGCCAGGCAGGGGGAGAGGGAGGCGTGGCCAGGCAGGGGGAGAGGGAGGCGTGGCCAGGCAGGGGGAAAGGGACCCGTGGCCAGGCAGGGGGAAAGGGACCCGTGGCCAGGCAGGGGGAAAGGGAGGCGTGGCCAGGCAGGGGGAGAGGGAGACGTGGCCAGGCAGGGGGAGAGGGAGGCGTGGCCAGGCAGGGGGAGAGGGAGACGTGGCCAGGCAGGGGGAAAGGGAGGCGTGGCCAGGCAGGGGGAAAGGGAGACGTGGCCAGGCAGGGGGAGAGGGAGACGTGGCCAGGCAGGGGGAGAGGGAGGCGTGGCCAGGCAGGGGGAGAGGGAGGCGTGGCCAGGCAGGGGGAGAGGGAGGCGTGGCCAGGCAGGGGGAGAGGGAGACGTTGCCAGGCAGGGGGAAAGGGAGACGTGGCCAGGCAGGGGGAGAGGGAGACGTGGCCAGGCAGGGGGAGAGGGAGGCGTGGCCAGGCAGGGGGAGAGGGAGGTGTGGCCAGGCAGGGGGAGAGGGAGACGTTGCCCGGCAGGGGGAAAGGGAGACGTGGCCAGGCAGGGGGAGAGGGAGGTGTGGCCAGGCAGGGGGAGAGGGAGGCGCGGCCAGGCAGGGGGAAAGGGAGGCGTGGCCAGGCAGGGGGAGAGGGAGGCGTGGCCAGGCAGGGGGAAAGGGAGGCGTGGCCAGGCAGGGGGAGAGGGAGGCGTGGCCAGGCAGGGGGAGAGGGAGACGTGGCCAGGCAGGGGGAGAGGGAGGTGTGGCCAGGCAGGGGGAGAGGGAGACGTGGCCAGGCAGGGGGAAAGGGAGACGTGGCCAGGCAGGGGGAGAGGGAGGCGTGGCCAGGCAGGGGGAGAGGGAGGTGTGGCCAGGCAGGGGGAGAGGGAGGCGTGGCCAGGCAGGGGGAGAGGGAGACGTTGCCAGGCAGGGGGAAAGGGAGACGTGGCCAGGCAGGGGGAGAGGGATGTGTGGCCAGGCAGGGGGAGAGGGAGGTGTGGCCAGGCAGGGGGAGAGGGAGGTGTGGCCAGGCAGGGGGAGAGGGAGGCGTGGCCAGGCAGGGGGAGAGAGAGACGTGGCCAGGCAGGGGGAGAGGGAGGCGTGGCCAGGCAGGGGGAGAGGGAGGCGTGGCCAGGCAGGGGGAGAGGGAGGCGTGGCCAGGCAGGGGGAGAGGGAGATGTGGCCAGGCAGGGGGAGAGGGAGACGTGGCCAGGCAGGGGGAGAGGGAGGCGTGGCCAGGCAGGGGGAAAGGGAGACGTGGCCAGGCAGGGGGAAAGGGAGCCGTGGCCAGGCAGGGGGAAAGGGAGGCGTGGCCAGGCAGGGGGAGAGGGAGGCGTGGCCAGGCAGGGGGAGAGGGAGACGTTGCCAGGCAGGGGGAAAGGGAGACGTGGCCAGGCAGGGGGAGAGGGAGGTGTGGCCAGGCAGGGGGAGAGGGAGGCGCGGCCAGGCAGGGGGAAAGGGAGGCGTGGCCAGGCAGGGGGAGAGGGAGGCGTGGCCAGGCAGGGGGAAAGGGAGGTGTGGCCAGGCAAGGGGAGAGGGAGGCGTGGCCAGGCAGGGGGAGAGGGAGACGTGGCCAGGCAGGGGGAGAGGGATGTGTGGCCAGGCAGGGGGAGAGGGAGACGTGGCCAGGCAGGGGGA
Organism: Limnomonas spitsbergensis; assembly: GCA_037349105.1. NCBI lineage: Eukaryota > Viridiplantae > Chlorophyta > Chlorophyceae > Chlamydomonadales > Limnomonas > Limnomonas spitsbergensis. The sequence continues at coordinate 37,972 of JAYJMM010000094.1, read as the reverse complement.
AAGGGAGACGTGGCCAGGCAGGGGGAGAGGGAGGCGTGGCCAGGCAGGGGGAGAGGGAGGTGTGGCCAGGCAGGGGGAGAGGGAGGCGTGGCCAGGCAGGGGGAGAGGGAGACGTGGCCAGGCAGGGGGAGAGGGAGGCGTGGCCAGGCAGGGGGAGAGGGAGGCGTGGCCAGGCAGGGGGAGAGGGAGGCGTGGCCAGGCAGGGGGAGAGGGAGATGTGGCCAGGCAGGGGGAGAGGGAGGCGTGGCCAGGCAGGGGGAGAGGGAGGCGTGGCCAGGCAGGGGGAAAGGGAGACGTGGCCAGGCAGGGGGAAAGGGAGCCGTGGCCAGGCAGGGGGAAAGGGAGGCGTGGCCAGGCAGGGGGAGAGGGAGGCGTGGCCAGGCAGGGGGAGAGGGAGACGTTGCCAGGCAGGGGGAAAGGGAGACGTGGCCAGGCAGGGGGAGAGGGAGGTGTGGCCAGGCAGGGGGAGAGGGAGGCGCGGCCAGGCAGGGGGAAAGGGAGGCGTGGCCAGGCAGGGAGAGAGGGAGGCGTGGCCAGGCAGGGGAAAAGGGAGGCGTGGCCAGGCAGGGGGAGAGGGAGGCGTGGCCAGGCAGGGGGAGAGGGAGACGTGGCCAGGCAGGGGGAAAGGGAGACGTGGCCAGGCAGGGGGAGAGGGAGGCGTGGCCAGGCAGGGGGAAAGGGAGCCGTGGCCAGGCAGGGGGAAAGGGAGGCGTGGCCAGGCAGGGGGAGAGGGAGGCGTGGCCAGGCAGGGGGATAGGGAGACATGGCCAGGCAGGGGGAAAGGGAGACGTGGCCAGGCAGGGGGAAAGGGAGCCGTGGCCAGGCAGGGGGAAAGGGAGGCGTGGCCAGGCAGGGGGAGAGGGAGGCGTGGCCAGGCAGGGGGAGAGGGAGGCGTGGCCAGGCAGGGGGAAAGGGAGCCGTGGCCAGGCAGGGGGAAAGGGAGGCGTGGCCAGGCAGGGGGAGAGGGAGGCGTGGCCAGGCAGGGGGAGAGGGAGGCGTGGCCAGGCAGGGGGAAAGGGAGCCGTGGCCAGGCAGGGGGAGAGGGAGGCGTGGCCAGGCAGGGGGAGAGGGAGGCGTGGCCAGGCAGGGGGAGAGGGAGACGTGGCCAGGCAGGGGGGAAGGTAGGCGTGGCCAGGCAGGGGGAGAGGGAGGCGTGGCCAGGCAGGGGGAAAGGGAGCCGTGGCCAGGCAGGGGGAGAGGGAGGTGTGGCCAGGCAGGGGGAAAGGGAGACGTGGCCAGGCAGGGGGAAAGGGAGCCGTGGCCAGGAAGGGGGAAAGGGAGGCGCGGCCAGGCAGGGGGAGAGGGAGGTGTGGCCAGGCAGGGGGAGAGGGAGGTGTGGCCAGGCAGGGGGAGAGGGAGGTGTGGCCAGGCAGGGGGAGAGGGAGGTGTGGCCAGGCAGGGGGAAAGGGAGACGTGGCCAGGCAGGGGGAAAGGGAGCCGAGGCCAGGCAGGGGGAAAGGGAGGCGCGGCCAGGCAGGGGGAGAGGGAGGTGTGGCCAGGCAGGGGGAGAGGGAGGTGTGGCCAGGCAGGGGGAGAGGGAGGTGTGGCCAGGCAGGGGGAGAGGGAGGTGTGGCCAGGCAGGGGGAAAGGGACCCGTGGCCAGGCAGGGGGAGAGGGAGGTGTGGCCAGGCAGGGGGAGAGGGAGGTGTGGCCAGGCAGGGGGAGAGGGAGGTGTGGCCAGGCAGGGGGAGAGGGAGGTGTGGCCAGGCAGGGGGGGGGGGAGGTGTGGCCAGGCAGGGGGAGAGGGAGGTGTGGCCAGGCAGGGGGAGAGGGAGGCATGGCCAGGCAGGGGGAGAGGGAGGCGTGGCCAGGCAGGGGGAGAGGGAGGCGTGGCCAGGCAGGGGGAAAGGGAGCCGTGGCCAGGCAGGGGGAAAGGGAGGCGTGGCCAGGCAGGGGGAAAGGGAGGCGTGGCCAGGCAGGGGGATAGGGAGACGTGGCCAGGCAGGGGGAAAGGGACCCGTGGCCAGGCAGGGGGAGAGGGAGGCGTGGCCAGGCAGGGGGAGAGGGAGACGTGGCCAGGCAGGGGGAGAGGGAGGCGTGGCCAGGCAGGGGGAGAGGGAGGCGTGGCCAGGCAGGGGGAGAGGGAGGTGTGGCCAGGCAGGGGGAGAGGGAGACGTGGCCAGGCAGGGGGAGAGGGAGGCGTGGCCAGGCAGGGGGAAAGGGAGCCGTGGCCAGGCAGGGGGAAAGGGAGGCGTGGCCAGGCAGGGGGAGAGGGAGGCGTGGCCAGGCAGGGGGAGAGGGAGGCGTGGCCAGGCAGGGGGAGAGGGAGCCGTGGCCAGGCAGGGGGAGAGGGAGGCGTGGCCAGGCAGGGGGAGAGGGAGGCGTGGCCAGGCAGGGGGAGAGGGAGACGTGGCCAGGCAGGGGGAGAGGGAGGCGTGGCCAGGCAGGGGGAGAGGGAGGCGTGGCCAGGCAGGGGGAAAGGGAGCCGTGGCCAGGCAGGGGGAAAGGGAGGCGTGGCCAGGCAGGGGGAGAGGGAGGCGTGGCCAGGCAGGGGGAGAGGGAGGCGTGGCCAGGCAGGGGGAAAGGGAGCCGTGGCCAGGCAGGGGGAAAGGGAGGCGTGGCCAGGCAGGGGGAGAGGGAGACGTGGCCAGGCAGGGGGAGAGGGAGGCGTGGCCAGGCAGGGGGAAAGGGAGCCGTGGCCAGGCAGGGGGAGAGGGAGGCGTGGCCAGGCAGGGGGAGAGGGAGGCGTGGCCAGGCAGGGGGAGAGGGAGACGTGGCCAGGCAGGGGGGAAGGTAGGCGTGGCCAGGCAGGGGGAGAGGGAGGCGTGGCCAGGCAGGGGGAAAGGGAGCCGTGGCCAGGCAGGGGGAGAGGGAGGTGTGGCCAGGCAGGGGGAAAGGGAGACGTGGCCAGGCAGGGGGAAAGGGAGCCGTGGCCAGGAAGGGGGAAAGGGAGGCGCGGCCAGGCAGGGGGAGAGGGAGGTGTGGCCAGGCAGGGGGAGAGGGAGGTGTGGCCAGGCAGGGGGAGAGGGAGGTGTGGCCAGGCAGGGGGAGAGGGAGGTGTGGCCAGGCAGGGGGAAAGGGAGACGTGGCCAGGCAGGGGGAAAGGGAGCCGTGGCCAGGCAGGGGGAAAGGGAGGCGCGGCCAGGCAGGGGGAGAGGGAGGTGTGGCCAGGCAGGGGGAGAGGGAGGTGTGGCCAGGCAGGGGGAGAGGGAGGTGTGGCCAGGCAGGGGGAGAGGGAGGTGTGGCCAGGCAGGGGGAAAGGGACCCGTGGCCAGGCAGGGGGAGAGGGAGGTGTGGCCAGGCAGGGGGAGAGGGAGGTGTGGCCAGGCAGGGGGAGAGGGAGGTGTGGCCAGGCAGGGGGAGAGGGAGGTGTGGCCAGGCAGGGGGGGAGGGAGGTGTGGCCAGGCAGGGGGAGAGGGAGGTGTGGCCAGGCAGGGGGAGAGGGAGGCGTGGCCAGGCAGGGGGAAAGGGAGCCGTGGCCAGGCAGGGGGAAAGGGAGGCGTGGCCAGGCAGGGGGAGAGGGAGGCGTGGCCAGGCAGGGGGAGAGGGAGGCGTGGCCAGGCAGGGGGAAAGGGAGCCGTGGCCAGGCAGGGGGAGAGGGAGGCGTGGCCAGGCAGGGGGAGAGGGAGGCGTGGCCAGGCAGGGGGAGAGGGAGACGTGGCCAGGCAGGGGGGAAGGTAGGCGTGGCCAGGCAGGGGGAGAGGGAGGCGTGGCCAGGCAGGGGGAAAGGGAGCCGTGGCCAGGCAGGGGGAGAGGGAGGTGTGGCCAGGCAGGGGGAAAGGGAGACGTGGCCAGGCAGGGGGAAAGGGAGCCGTGGCCAGGAAGGGGGAAATGGAGGCGCGGCCAGGCAGGGGGAGAGGGAGGTGTGGCCAGGCAGGGGGAGAGGGAGGTGTGGCCAGGCAGGGGGAGAGGGAGGTGTGGCCAGGCAGGGGGAGAGGGAGGTGTGGCCAGGCAGGGGGAAAGGGAGACGTGGCCAGGCAGGGGGAAAGGGAGCCGAGGCCAGGCAGGGGGAAAGGGAGGCGCGGCCAGGCAGGGGGAGAGGGAGGTGTGGCCAGGCAGGGGGAGAGGGAGGTGTGGCCAGGCAGGGGGAGAGGGAGGTGTGGCCAGGCAGGGGGAGAGGGAGGTGTGGCCAGGCAGGGGGAAAGGGACCCGTGGCCAGGCAGGGGGAGAGGGAGGTGTGGCCAGGCAGGGGGAGAGGGAGGTGTGGCCAGGCAGGGGGAGAGGGAGGTGTGGCCAGGCAGGGGGAGAGGGAGGTGTGGCCAGGCAGGGGGGGGGGGAGGTGTGGCCAGGCAGGGGGAGAGGGAGGTGTGGCCAGGCAGGGGGAGAGGGAGGCATGGCCAGGCAGGGGGAGAGGGAGGCGTGGCCAGGCAGGGGGAGAGGGAGCCGTGGCCAGGCAGGGGGAAAGGGAGCCGTGGCCAGGCAGGGGGAAAGGGAGGCGTGGCCAGGCAGGGGGAAAGGGAGGCGTGGCCAGGCAGGGGGATAGGGAGACGTGGCCAGGCAGGGGGAAAGGGACCCGTGGCCAGGCAGGGGGAGAGGGAGGCGTGGCCAGGCAGGGGGAGAGGGAGACGTGGCCAGGCAGGGGGAGAGGGAGGCGTGGCCAGGCAGGGGGAGAGGGAGGCGTGGCCAGGCAGGGGGAGAGGGAGGTGTGGCCAGGCAGGGGGAGAGGGAGACGTGGCCAGGCAGGGGGAGAGGGAGGCGTGGCCAGGCAGGGGGAAAGGGAGCCGTGGCCAGGCAGGGGGAAAGGGAGGCGTGGCCAGGCAGGGGGAGAGGGAGGCGTGGCCAGGCAGGGGGAGAGGGAGGCGTGGCCAGGCAGGGGGAGAGGGAGCCGTGGCCAGGCAGGGGGAGAGGGAGGCGTGGCCAGGCAGGGGGAGAGGGAGGCGTGGCCAGGCAGGGGGAGAGGGAGACGTGGCCAGGCAGGGGGAGAGGGAGGCGTGGCCAGGCAGGGGGAGAGGGAGGCGTGGCCAGGCAGGGGGAAAGGGAGCCGTGGCCAGGCAGGGGGAAAGGGAGGCGTGGCCAGGCAGGGGGAGAGGGAGGCGTGGCCAGGCAGGGGGAGAGGGAGGCGTGGCCAGGCAGGGGGAAAGGGAGCCGTGGCCAGGCAGGGGGAAAGGGAGGCGTGGCCAGGCAGGGGGAGAGGGAGACGTGGCCAGGCAGGGGGAGAGGGAGGCGTGGCCAGGCAGGGGGAAAGGGAGCCGTGGCCAGGCAGGGGGAGAGGGAGGCGTGGCCAGGCAGGGGGAGAGGGAGGCGTGGCCAGGCAGGGGGAGAGGGAGACGTGGCCAGGCAGGGGGGAAGGTAGGCGTGGCCAGGCAGGGGGAGAGGGAGGCGTGGCCAGGCAGGGGGAAAGGGAGCCGTGGCCAGGCAGGGGGAGAGGGAGGTGTGGCCAGGCAGGGGGAAAGGGAGACGTGGCCAGGCAGGGGGAAAGGGAGCCGTGGCCAGGAAGGGGGAAAGGGAGGCGCGGCCAGGCAGGGGGAGAGGGAGGTGTGGCCAGGCAGGGGGAGAGGGAGGTGTGGCCAGGCAGGGGGAGAGGGAGGTGTGGCCAGGCAGGGGGAGAGGGAGGTGTGGCCAGGCAGGGGGAAAGGGAGACGTGGCCAGGCAGGGGGAAAGGGAGCCGTGGCCAGGCAGGGGGAAAGGGAGGCGCGGCCAGGCAGGGGGAGAGGGAGGTGTGGCCAGGCAGGGGGAGAGGGAGGTGTGGCCAGGCAGGGGGAGAGGGAGGTGTGGCCAGGCAGGGGGAGAGGGAGGTGTGGCCAGGCAGGGGGAAAGGGACCCGTGGCCAGGCAGGGGGAGAGGGAGGTGTGGCCAGGCAGGGGGAGAGGGAGGTGTGGCCAGGCAGGGGGAGAGGGAGGTGTGGCCAGGCAGGGGGAGAGGGAGGTGTGGCCAGGCAGGGGGGGAGGGAGGTGTGGCCAGGCAGGGGGAGAGGGAGGTGTGGCCAGGCAGGGGGAGAGGGAGGCATGGCCAGGCAGGGGGAGAGGGAGGCGTGGCCAGGCAGGGGGAGAGGGAGGCGTGGCCAGGCAGGGGGAAAGGGAGCCGTGGCCAGGCAGGGGGAAAGGGAGGCGTGGCCAGGCAGGGGGAAAGGGAGGCGTGGCCAGGCAGGGGGATAGGGAGACGTGGCCAGGCAGGGGGAAAGGGACCCGTGGCCAGGCAGGGGGAGAGGGAGGCGTGGCCAGGCAGGGGGAGAGGGAGACGTGGCCAGGCAGGGGGAGAGGGAGGCGTGGCCAGGCAGGGGGAGAGGGAGGCGTGGCCAGGCAGGGGGAGAGGGAGGTGTGGCCAGGCAGGGGGAGAGGGAGGCGTGGCCAGGCAGGGGGAGAGGGAGGCGTGGCCAGGCAGGGGGAAAGGGAGCCGTGGCCAGGCAGGGGGAAAGGGAGGCGTGGCCAGGCAGGGGGAGAGGGAGGCGTGGCCAGGCAGGGGGAGAGGGAGGTGTGGCCAGGCAGGGGGAGAGGGAGGTGTGGCCAGGCAGGGGGAAAGGGACCCGTGGCCAGGCAGGGGGAGAGGGAGGTGTGGCCAGGCAGGGGGAGAGGGAGGTGTGGCCAGGCAGGGGGAGAGGGAGGTGTGGCCAGGCAGGGGGAGAGGGAGGTGTGGCCAGGCAGGGGGGGGGGGAGGTGTGGCCAGGCAGGGGGAGAGGGAGGTGTGGCCAGGCAGGGGGAGAGGGAGGCATGGCCAGGCAGGGGGAGAGGGAGGCGTGGCCAGGCAGGGGGAGAGGGAGGCGTGGCCAGGCAGGGGGAGAGGGAGGCGTGGCCAGGCAGGGGGAAAGGGAGCCGTGGCCAGGCAGGGGGAGAGGGAGGTGTGGCCAGGCAGGGGGAGAGGGAGGTGTGGCCAGGCAGGGGGAAAGGGACCCGTGGCCAGGCAGGGGGAGAGGGAGGTGTGGCCAGGCAGGGGGAGAGGGAGGTGTGGCCAGGCAGGGGGAGAGGGAGGTGTGGCCAGGCAGGGGGAGAGGGAGGTGTGGCCAGGCAGGGGGGGGGGGGAGGTGTGGCCAGGCAGGGGGAGAGGGAGGTGTGGCCAGGCAGGGGGAGAGGGAGGCATGGCCAGGCAGGGGGAGAGGGAGGCGTGGCCAGGCAGGGGGAGAGGGAGGCGTGGCCAGGCAGGGGGAAAGGGAGCCGTGGCCAGGCAGGGGGAAAGGGAGGCGTGGCCAGGCAGGGGGAAAGGGAGGCGTGGCCAGGCAGGGGGATAGGGAGACGTGGCCAGGCAGGGGGAAAGGGACCCGTGGCCAGGCAGGGGGAGAGGGAGGCGTGGCCAGGCAGGGGGAGAGGGAGACGTGGCCAGGCAGGGGGAGAGGGAGGCGTGGCCAGGCAGGGGGAGAGGGAGGCGTGGCCAGGCAGGGGGAGAGGGAGGTGTGGCCAGGCAGGGGGAGAGGGAGACGTGGCCAGGCAGGGGGAGAGGGAGGCGTGGCCAGGCAGGGGGAAAGGGAGCCGTGGCCAGGCAGGGGGAAAGGGAGGCGTGGCCAGGCAGGGGGAGAGGGAGGCGTGGCCAGGCAGGGGGAGAGGGAGGCGTGGCCAGGCAGGGGGAGAGGGAGCCGTGGCCAGGCAGGGGGAGAGGGAGGCGTGGCCAGGCAGGGGGAGAGGGAGGCGTGGCCAGGCAGGGGGAGAGGGAGACGTGGCCAGGCAGGGGGAGAGGGAGGCGTGGCCAGGCAGGGGGAGAGGGAGGCGTGGCCAGGCAGGGGGAAAGGGAGCCGTGGCCAGGCAGGGGGAAAGGGAGGCGTGGCCAGGCAGGGGGAGAGGGAGGCGTGGCCAGGCAGGGGGAGAGGGAGGCGTGGCCAGGCAGGGGGAAAGGGAGCCGTGGCCAGGCAGGGGGAAAGGGAGGCGTGGCCAGGCAGGGGGAGAGGGAGGCGTGGCCAGGCAGGGGGAGAGGGAGGCGTGGCCAGGCAGGGGGAAAGGGAGCCGTGGCCAGGCAGGGGGAGAGGGAGGCGTGGCCAGGCAGGGGGAGAGGGAGGCGTGGCCAGGCAGGGGGAGAGGGAGACGTGGCCAGGCAGGGGGGAAGGTAGGCGTGGCCAGGCAGGGGGAGAGGGAGGCGTGGCCAGGCAGGGGGAAAGGGAGCCGTGGCCAGGCAGGGGGAGAGGGAGGTGTGGCCAGGCAGGGGGAAAGGGAGACGTGGCCAGGCAGGGGGAAAGGGAGCCGTGGCCAGGAAGGGGGAAAGGGAGGCGCGGCCAGGCAGGGGGAGAGGGAGGTGTGGCCAGGCAGGGGGAGAGGGAGGTGTGGCCAGGCAGGGGGAGAGGGAGGTGTGGCCAGGCAGGGGGAGAGGGAGGTGTGGCCAGGCAGGGGGAAAGGGAGACGTGGCCAGGCAGGGGGAAAGGGAGCCGTGGCCAGGCAGGGGGAAAGGGAGGCGCGGCCAGGCAGGGGGAAAGGGAGGCGTGGCCAGGCAGGGGGAGAGGGAGGTGTGGCCAGGCAGGGGGAAAGGGAGACGTGGCCAGGCAGGGGGAAAGGGAGCCGTGGCCAGGAAGGGGGAAAGGGAGGCGCGGCCAGGCAGGGGGAGAGGGAGGTGTGGCCAGGCAGGGGGAGAGGGAGGTGTGGCCAGGCAGGGGGAGAGGGAGGTGTGGCCAGGCAGGGGGAGAGGGAGGTGTGGCCAGGCAGGGGGAAAGGGAGACGTGGCCAGGCAGGGGGAAAGGGAGCCGTGGCCAGGCAGGGGGAAAGGGAGGCGCGGCCAGGCAGGGGGAGAGGGAGGTGTGGCCAGGCAGGGGGAGAGGGAGGTGTGGCCAGGCAGGGGGAGAGGGAGGTGTGGCCAGGCAGGGGGAGAGGGAGGTGTGGCCAGGCAGGGGGAAAGGGACCCGTGGCCAGGCAGGGGGAGAGGGAGGTGTGGCCAGGCAGGGGGAGAGGGAGGTGTGGCCAGGCAGGGGGAGAGGGAGGTGTGGCCAGGCAGGGGGAGAGGGAGGTGTGGCCAGGCAGGGGGGGAGGGAGGTGTGGCCAGGCAGGGGGAGAGGGAGGTGTGGCCAGGCAGGGGGAGAGGGAGGCATGGCCAGGCAGGGGGAGAGGGAGGCGTGGCCAGGCAGGGGGAGAGGGAGGCGTGGCCAGGCAGGGGGAAAGGGAGCCGTGGCCAGGCAGGGGGAAAGGGAGGCGTGGCCAGGCAGGGGGAAAGGGAGGCGTGGCCAGGCAGGGGGATAGGGAGACGTGGCCAGGCAGGGGGAAAGGGACCCGTGGCCAGGCAGGGGGAGAGGGAGGCGTGGCCAGGCAGGGGGAGAGGGAGACGTGGCCAGGCAGGGGGAGAGGGAGGCGTGGCCAGGCAGGGGGAGAGGGAGGCGTGGCCAGGCAGGGGGAGAGGGAGGTGTGGCCAGGCAGGGGGAGAGGGAGGCGTGGCCAGGCAGGGGGAGAGGGAGGCGTGGCCAGGCAGGGGGAAAGGGAGCCGTGGCCAGGCAGGGGGAAAGGGAGGCGTGGCCAGGCAGGGGGAGAGGGAGGCGTGGCCAGGCAGGGGGAGAGGGAGGCGTGGCCAGGCAGGGGGAAAGGGAGCCGTGGCCAGGCAGGGGGAGAGGGAGGCGTGGCCAGGCAGGGGGAGAGGGAGGCGTGGCCAGGCAGGGGGAAAGGGAGACGTGGCCAGGCAGGGGGAAAGGGAGCCGTGGCCAGGCAGGGGGGAAGGGAGGCGTGGCCAGGCAGGGGGAGAGGGAGGCGTGGCCAGGCAGGGGGAGAGGGAGACGTGGCCAGGCAGGGGGAAAGGGAGACGTTGCCAGGCAGGGGGAGAGGGAGGCGTGGCCAGGCAGGGGGAAAGGGAGCTGTGGCCAGGCAGGGGGAGAGGGATGTGTGGCCAGGCAGGATGGGGGGGGGGGGGGGGGGGGGGGGGGGTTCGTCGACAGAAGGGTTCCAAGACTGGGAGCCTCCCAAGATCTCCCCACCTGCACTCCCATCTCCCAACTTCCACCTCACCTCTTCCTAGGCCTATGTCAACCTGATTCCTGCCCTGGATATAGACAGCATCACCAAGGGGCCTCACACCCTGTCCTCCTTCCCACCTCCCCACCTGTTACCTCCTACCCCCCACCCCCCCACCCACCTTCCTAGGCCCATGTCAACCTGATGCCTACCCTGGATCTAGACAGCATCACCAAGGGGCCTCACACCCTGTCCTCCTTCCCACCTCCCCACCTGTTACCTCCTACCCCCCACCCACCCACTCACCTTCCTAGGCCCATGTCAACCTGATGCCTACCCTGGACCTGGATGGCATCACCAAGGGGCTACACAACATGTCCTCCTTCCCACCTCCCCACCTGTCACCTCTCACCTCCCACCCCCCACCCACCTCCCACCCACCCACCCACTCACCTTCCTAGGCACATGTCAACCTGATGCCTACCCTGGACCTGGATGGCATCACCAAGGGGCTACACAACCTGCAGTCGGATTACTACGGAGTTGCGGATGCAGACATGGATGCCATGTTTCAGCAGGTGGGCTGAGGCCGGGGTTCATACCTTGTTCATAATGCATTCACACATCTATAACCTGCAGTCGGATTTCCACGGTGGGGCTGATGCGGACGTGGACGCAATGTTTCAGCTTGTGGGCTGAGGCCGGGGTTTATACCTCATTCAAATCTCTTTCACACTTCCACATCAGTTCAGACATGGATGTAATTTTCAGTGCATGGGCTGAGGCTGGATTGGCGAAGGGGGGGGGCATTCAATTATACTTCATTCCTAACCTATTCATACCTTATTCATATATCCACATCAGTCAACAGGTGCCCACCACGTTTAGGGCAGAACAATCTATCAAGCTAAGGGGGAGTTGGATTTAATATGGGGTTCATACTTTACTCATACCTCGTCCATACCTCCATCGCACATCCATTTCAGGTGCGAGTGGAGGAGCGCACCGGCGCCCGTGACGTGCTCGGCGGCATCGTGGATCAGGCCAAGGCCGAGCTGGACGGCCGCATGGCCGCACTGGGATCCCCTCCGGCAGCCATCCGACCTGGACGGGCGGCATCGTCGTCACAGCCCTCGCGGGTAGCCAGCGGCGGCCAGGCCGCCAGTGGGCTGGCGCAGGCCCTCCCGGGACCGGAGGGTTGGAGCAGCGGCAGCTGCAGGGTGCCAGAGCGGCCTCAGGGAGAGGCCGCAGCTATCGCCTCTGCCTCGGCAGCTCGACAGCAGCAGCAGCAGCTGTTGCCTGCTTCTGCTGTTCCTTCGGGTGGGGGCCTCATTAGGAAGCAACAAATGCAACAGACGCCGCAGCTGCAGCAGCCCGCTCGTCCGGATGGCCAGCAGCAGCAGCAGCCAGCCAGCCCGGATGGTCAGCCGCAGCAGCAGCAGCAGCAGCCAGCTTGTCCAGATCGTCAGCCGCCGCAGCGGCCGCAGCAGCAGCAGGCCAGTAGTGTTGAGCTTGCTATTGGGTCTGCGTACATGGACAGCTTGGGGCGCGCCAGCACCAAGAATGGCGCTTCTCAGGAGGCTGTCAGGGATGTTGGGTCAGCAGTCTTGGGAAGCCTGAGGGACCAGGCGCAACGCAACCGTTGAATGTAGGATAGATCTGAAGTCTTGGGGAGCCAGTGGGACTAGCCAGGCGAAACATTTTCCACGTCTGTCCAGGCATGGATGCAATTCCCATCGCATGGGCTGAGGCTTGATTGGCCATCGGGACAGGCCTGGCGAAATATGGCGGCGGATGCAGGCTCAGCAATCGTTTTTTATAGCAGCTTCGACTCAGCTTCGGCTCAGCATCATGAATGAAGTGAAATGACCGCCAAGCTCGCCGCGACCTGTGGCCTTAAATGCCAAGCTCGCGGCCTGTGGCCTATGGAAACATAAGGGAGAAGGCACAAGAGGAAACAAAGGAAAGCAAGCTCGCCCTCCAAACAACAAGAACAACAAGGCCAGGCAAACCATTCCACAAAGCCAGGGTCTCCCACCCCTGCCTACGGGCTTACCTTTGTCCTGTCTCTTTGGGAGGTTAAGTGAAAGGAACTAGAGGAAAGACAGAGAGGAGCACAAAGGACTCCAGAAACGGAAAGGCGGGCCGAAGGATCCCTGCCCCTGAAAGCAAGAGAGACAAAAAGGGAGAGAGCAATTCCCCAAAGAGGCAAACAAATACAGCAACCTGGCCATCAACAAAGTCTCACTACCACGTCCTCAACAAAAGCCAGAGCCTAGTTTAGCCTGCCCTGGTACAACTGCTGAAAGTCCGTGGCGTCCTCAAAGGGGCTTGCCCAACCTCTCGCCCTCAGCATTTCCTTCACGCTAGGGCACTGAAAGCACACATGCAGCGCATCCTCCACATGCTGGCCATGTCCCTCATCCCAGCATCGTTGGCAGTAGCATGTGTCACGCTGCTGATCGCTGCGTCATCCTCTATTATCAGCTTTGTTGACCGCTCCGAGTCGCAGCCTAAGTTGGTGTACACACGAGCGCACGCCCTTTTGCTAGTGCGGCTCCTGGTGTGCGTTAACACGCCTGCTGTAGGCTAAAACCAGGCGTGGGGGGCTGTCTTCGGTGGCGGCCTGGCTGGGTCCCTAGGGTATCTCCAGCCGATGACCTCCATCTGCGCCCGCTCATAGGCAGCGTCCTCTAGCGCTAGCATCTTGGCGACGAGGACAAGTTGTAGGTCGTAAACCAGGCGCGATAGGCGACATCAGACCTATGCGCGATGGCTGGGTCTCCGGGATCCCCTAGGCCTTTGACCTCTACTTTAGGGTTTAGGGTTCATGGTTAAGGGTTCATGATTTAGGGGTTAGGGGTAAGGGGTTCAGGGTTTAGGTTAACAGTTGCACCCTCTCGTAGGCTGCATCCAATAGCGCTAGCACCTCTGTTACAGAGGCTGTAGAGCAGTCGCTGACTTACTCAGTTCAGTGACGGCTGCTCCCTGCTGCAGGTCTTTCAAATTCCAATGCGCCAAAGTAATTCCCCACACCAGCTGAGCCCTTTCATGCTCTGTGTGGCTGTAACAGCGAGCTGCATGTCGCCCCCCCAGCTGGCAGCGGACGCAGGTAGCCCCGCAGCCTGGCGCAGATGCTGAAGCAAGCCTAGCTGTATCTTGCTACTGAGGCAGTGCCGCGGCTTGAGGCGACCGGTGGCCTACACCACATCACCGTATTTGGCTGGAGGTGCAGCATAGGTAGACGACAACATGATGCATGCTGGCAGATGATGCCTCAGATGCACCTTGGAGACCATGCAGTGGACACCGTGCGGCGCCGCAGCCAGAGGCACCTTTCTACGGTGCAGGGCCTTCTGCATGCTGCCTCTCTCATGCTGAATGTATGATGCCCAATACTTTGAATTCTTGGACAGGCTCAAGCACTGTCCTTTCTGGGCCGTGCACGCACTCAGGTATGGGCCGTCATGCGCTGCGCTGATAAGCGGCTGCCAAACTCCATGGTCTCGGTCTTGCTTGAGGAATGTTGACCTGGAGCTTTTTAACTGTCACGTTTCCATGCAGGGCATCAAGCACGCGCTGCAGTCCTGCCGGGCTGCCGGTTGACAGGTAGATTTCGTCCGCATATAAGTATATAACAGGCGCCTGATTTGTGGCCCCGCCTCCAGCGCAACACCCTCTGTCAAGCATTCAGAAGGTCGGGAAAAGAGGAAAGGAAACAAGGTGAAGGGACACACAAATGGCTCGGGGAAGAAATAAGAGAAAGGAAGCCCCGGCCTCTGAAACGACTGAGCCTCAAGGAAAGCTACCAAAACCTCCACACAGAGCATCCCACCCGAGCCTGCCCTGGTACAAAGCGTGGAATTCTGTAGCACCGTCTGGGTGGCATGCCCATCCCCGCACCCTAAGGTCAATAACGTTACACCTCTGGTGGCCCCCTAAGGTGATCTCGCACGCTGGGGCAATTGGAGCAAGCATGTAAATATATAAGGCATCCTCCACATGTTGGCCGTCTCCTTACTCCTTGCCCAACATCGCTGACAGCAGCGTGTGTCACGCTGTTGACCGCTGCGCCTTCCCCTGGTGTCGATCGTGCTGATTGCGCCGAGCCGCAGCTTTCAGTTTGTGCGCACACAAGCATACTCCCTCTTGCTGGTGCGGCTCCTTACCGGATATTGTTGGCCCCCACGTGGCCGAGCCTTGAGCAGGGCCAAGAGGTGTAACCCCAATGTGGCAAGTGTAACGTCATTGACTTGCGGTCAGCTCGGCCAACCTTGGGTCAATCCCTCAACTCCGCACTCGACCAGCCAGCAGTGGCAGCACCCCAAGGCAAGAGAAATGAATACAACACTACCATTTGTCTACATTTGAATTCGAAATTTTAATTTTGGGCAGTCTGCAAGTCCTACCTTACCGCCGCCAGTGAAGCATCCTTTTCCGGCTGTTGTCAGCGCCTCAGTGGCCTACTGAGTGACGCTCGCAAGTACAAGGTTTGATGAGGCCCTGGGGCCCTAGGGTTTGGGGCCTTAGGAAACCGCTGCTTAGACATTTGAAAACCGACATGAATCCACAAGAAAAAGTCTCATTGCCACATAAGGAGGATCTAATACCGGTATTTCAAGTAGCAAGTATTTGCGCATTGCATGATGCGTTAATAACACTTCTGAGAGGTTTAGGGATCGAACCCGCCACACTAATGCCTCGCCTTCGTTAAGCAACAAAGTGTTACCGGGTGGAACTCTGATGGTGTGGTTAATAGCTATTTGCCTTAAGTTCAGTATCATGGGCATGTGCACATTGGAAGAAACCCACATGGAGTCATCTGCATGCCGCATGCATGCGCATGTGCAGCCTCAATGCCTCATGCACCTGCATGCCGCATGCAAGCGCATGACGCACCTGCAGCGTTCAGGCCAGTGCAGAGGAGGCCCATGCATCGCTGGCATGTCTCCTGGCTAAGCTGTGCGTGTAATTGCTGTGGCATGTGTCTGTTGTACGCATGGTGGCCGAGCCTGATTGGCTGGCTCCGCCTCTCAAGAGGAGTCAATGACGTTACACCTCTGGGCCCTGCTTAAAAAGGCTCGGCCGCGTGGGCGTCTAACTAAAAAGAGTTGGGAGGAAAGATGGAAACAACACAAGGGGGCAGGACAAAAAAAGAGGAAAAGTGGGTAAGAGGGAAACAAGGAGAAGAACACAAATGAAAGAAATACTCCACCCCAAAAGGAAAGGCGGCCCGAAGAGAGGAGTACGCTAGGTTACGGAAAGGTCCCACGAGTCTGGAACCCCCTTGGTCGGTAGTCACCCGCTACTCCCTCTCTTAGGTTGCGTCCAGTAGCAACATGACCTCAGTTACGGGAAGAGGCTGCAGATCACTCGGTGCTGTCTGACAGACTGACACGGTTCGGGGACGGCTACTCCTTGCTCGGGGATTTACTTAAGGAGGGACCAGAGGTGTAACGTCATTAACTCCTTGCTTCAGGTCCTCCAAGGCACTAAGCAATTCCCGACACCAGCCAAGTGTTTCTAGAAGCTGCTTACTTACGGGTATTCTGAGTTCGTCAGCTGTATGTTTTGATGATTCATGGACTCATCATTTGAAAGGGAACCGATTATTTGAAAGGGAACTGATAATTTGAAAGGGAACCGATTGGGATGCTTTGAGTGAGACCATCATGACAAGGCAGTTGCTCGTAAGCCCCTCTATCTTTGGCAAGCATGGATGTGCCCAGGCCCAATCGTGCACCAGCCAGTACCAGCTGCCATGACATATGATTTAAAACTATGGAGATGTGACCAGTCCATGACCTGATTCCTGGGCGTGTAACATCCGTGGCGAAATCAGAGATGGAAACATTATCCAGGCGCGTGCCTGGGCCTTGCACCCGCAAATCACCATTTGTTCCTTTACTTTGTGTCCCCTCTTCCTTTCCGTTTCTTCTTTTCTCCCAGCAACAGTTGGGTGCCCCCGCGGCCGAGCCTTCTTGTGCAATCTAGAGGCGTACTGTCATTGACCTGCAGATCACCATTGGTTCATCCTCCCGCAAATTCTGCAAAGTTCAGTTCGGCCTGCCTGGCGGTACGGACCTCGTCCCACCCCTTAGCCTGCGCCACAACCCCCAGCATGGCTCGCAGCGCCCCGTCAATGGCCGCCGGGGTGTTCTGGTCGCTCTCCAGTAGCCAGCGGTTGTCAGGGACTGCCCGGATGCGCTGCATGAGCTTGTCTCTGCGCAACGGCATGGAGAGGGGGTCAGACACTCGAACCACCTTTGCTGATTCACCCATGCTCTGAAGCCCACCACTCAATTTTCAGACGGCTCCAAACAAGGACTTCATACGTACACACAACAAAATGATAAATTATCCAGCTGACAGCTATGCAGGGCCCGGAGGTGTAACTTCATTGACTTTCAGTACACAATATCCTCCTACACCCAGTACGTGTGCTGCGCTGGGCTCCAAAATAGCGTTCCCATGCTTTGGAGCTCTATTTTCACAACAAGCCAGCCTTGCATTTTTCAAATTCAAAATTCAAAATTCGAAATGAACGCACTTGTTAGTCCCGTTGATGACGGTGGAGAAGCTGAAGAACACTCGTGCGCCCAGTCCACACGGCAGGCCCTTAATGAACTGCGCAACCGTTTCAGGACTGCCCCCGTAGCTGCGGGGGGGTGGAGGTAGAAAGAGCAAAGAGTGCTTCCCTTAGATATTAATGTCGCCGCTCCAATTTGCCAGTTTAAACTCCCCCAGCCTGCCCTTCCCTACTCTTCCCTTCCCCCTTTCCATTCCCTGCCCCGCCCTGTCCTACCTTTCCAATTAAAACCCTGCCCTGCCCTGCCCTGCCCTGCCCTGCCCTGCCCTGCCCTGCCCTGCCCTGCCCTGCCCTGCCCTGCCCTGCCCTGCCCTGCCCTGCCCTGCCCTGCCCTGCCCTGCCCTGCCCTGCCCTGCCCTGCCCTGCCCTGCCCTGCCCTGCCCTGCCCTGCCCTGCCCTGCCCTGCCCTGCCCTGCCCTGCCCTGCCCTGCCCTGCCCTGCCCTGCCCTGCCCTGCCCTGCCCTGCCCTGCCCTGCCCTGCCCTGCCCTGCCCTGCCCTGCCCTGCCCTGCCCTGCCCTGCCCTGCCCTGCCCTGCCCTGCCCTGTCCTGTCCTGTCCTGTCCTGTCCTGTCCTGTCCTGTCCTGTCCTGTCCTGTCCTGTCCTGTCCTGTCCTGTCCTGTCCTGTCCTGTCCTGTCCTGTCCTGTCCTGTCCTGTCCTGTCCTGTCCTGTCCTGTCCTGTCCTGTCCTGTCCTGTCCTGTCCTGTCCTGTCCTGTCCTGTCCTGTCCTGTCCTGTCCTGTCCTGTCCTGTCCTGTCCTGTCCTGTCCTGTCCTGTCCTGTCCTGTCCTGTCCTGTCCTGTCCTGTCCTGTCCTGTCCTGTCCTGTCCTGTCCTGTCCTGTCCTGTCCTGTCCTGTCCTGTCCTGTCCTATCCTATCCTGTCCATAAGCCCTGTCCTGTTGTGTCTGCCTCGACAAGCCCATGCCTTTCCTGTCTGTCCTTAGGGCTAAGGGTCTAGGGATTAAACCTAAACCCTAAAGCCCAGGCCTTCCCTTCCTGTCCATACCTATGCAGCATAATCTTCGGAGGGCACCCCTCTGCCCCCAGCTTCCTCAGCATGTCATGGAGGTGCCCGTACGCCCGTACACAATGCATCGACACTGGTCTGTGCAGTTCAGCCGCCAGCCTCAGGTGCAACTCTGTCAATGCAAGCTGGTGGCTGTACCTGACCCGCAGCTGCGGTTGGGTGAACATGTGTGAACATATGTGAACATGTGTGAACATGTTTGAACGGCACTTACTTAGGGCCTGGGTCTCGCTCATCAGCCTCAGGTGCAACTCATTCACTTCCACCACGCAATCAGTGCCAGCTGGTGGCAGCAATATCAATTCAATTCCACGAATGCTTCGCAGAACAGAAAATGAATGCAAGCGACCTCATGCGGCCTCATTCAATCCCATGCAGCCCCATGCAGCCTCATGCAGCCTCATTCAATCCCATGCAGCCTCATGCAGCCTCATGCAGCCTCATTCGATCCCATGCAGCCCCATGCAGCCTCATGTAGCCTCATTCGATCCCATGCAGCCCCATGCAATCCCTTGCAGCCCCATGCAGCCCCATGCAATCCCATGCAGCCCCATGCAATCCCATGCCAGCATGCTTACCTTTGTCCCGGCAATAACAGCCGCCCTATCCAGCCCAAACTCCCCAACCCAGGCCTGGGGATGCGCCTCCAGCAGCAGGCGCAACCTAGGCTGCCAACAGCATGAGGGCTCCGACTCCAGCAGCTCCGCCTCACGCTCACCCAGTGGCTCTGGCAGTTGCGTGCTCAGTAGCGGCTCTTGTGGGTGCTGCGGCTGCTGTAGCTGCGGCGCTTTTTCAGGCTCAATGATGTCGCGCCCTTTGGTGCTAGGGCTCAGGGCGTGGGCGTGGGCAAACCATGGGTGTACCCCGAAACAAGGGATGACCTGTCATGTGGGTGTGGGCAAACCATGGGTGTACCCCGACAAGGGATGACCTGTCACGTGGGGCCGTACAGGACCATGTTTTCTTCAGGAGCTGTAGGGCCGCCGCCAAGGTGGTTTGGGGTTACGGTTTACCTTCTAAACAGAAATCCCGATCCACGTTCCTAATCGCATCCATTCCTACACCCTCCAATTTCCTGAACCTTAAACTATACCACCTTTTCCTCTGTCCTGCCCGCTTTGTCAGGTTACAGTACGTGTAACGATCCTGAAAACCTTAGAGGACATTAACTTTATCTGGATCCTTTGGTCTGACTGGTACGGACTCTGCAATGGTTTCAGAGCCCGTCCCCTGTCCGGGGGTTCGACAGCACGCCCTCCACAACCGTGAGGGTTTATTGATCCCCCTTGTGAGCCTATGCGCCCCCCAAAGTCTCAGTCTCCACCCTCCGTTCCCTTTACTAAAATCTCCTCTTGTCCCGCCCCCACGCACGTTCTACACCATGCACCCTCTTTTGCTCCCATTTCCACCTCGTCCCTGTCCACCTTGTTCCCCCTTCCACCTTGCTCCCCTTCCACCTTGTCCCCCTGCCACCTTGTCCCCTGCCACCTTGCTCCCCAGTTCCACCTTGTCAGGGTGCGCCCTCCAGAGCGTCTCAACTGCGTCCCAGTCGCCCTCCCGGGTGCCCATGGCCGCAATGGGTGCTGAGGCCACGCTGGTGATGAGGAGCAGGTGCTGGGGATGGTCTTGGGGATGGCAGTGAGCGTCTGAAAGGTGGACATGCGATGAGGAGGAGGCTGTCGGAGGATGATCTGTGGCTATTGCTGCTGCTGCTGCTACTGATGCTTCAACCATCCTTGATGCTGTGTCTGCTCCTGGTGCTGTTGCTGGGACCCTCTCTGCTTCTTCTATCACCCCTGATGCAATCCCTGCTGTTGCTATCGCTGCGGCTGCGGCTGCTGCTGGTGCTGCTCCTTCGTCGTGATGCAGCATTGCAGCAGCTTCCAGGCATTGCCCTGCGCCTGCCCTCGCAGCTACTCCTCCGAGTAGCTTAAGGGGAAATTTGAAGCAAAGGGGCCGGGTCGAGCAGAAGGCTATGGATTTGTGATCGATGGTCCGGGTACGACGAGGCAGGGACAGTGAGGAAGCCCGGGTGTTAGCTGTTAGCAGCGACCTCATTCATTGGCAGATGGGAATGCAGATGACGTGTCCGAAATTGAATAAGACGCTTTGGAGCTGCCGCGCTGGATCTATGGGCTGGATCCATGTGGTACGACACTGAGCTGTGTTTCACGGAGGAAACCCTGGTGTCCGATTTTGAATTGTCAAAAAATGGGGGGCTTCGAACGCCGCAACGGACATTTACGCGACAGTCCTCTCGGTGTCCCTCCCAGCCCCGGTAGCTCCAATAATATCACGCACGGCGCGTGGGCCGCAACCGCTCATTTGAGTCATTTCCCTGTTTTGCGTCTTCGCGCTTAGCGTACGTTACCGCAGCCGAGCAACGATGCTGTAGCGTGCCATGACGACCTCGAAGGACAAGCCTGACTCGCGGGACAGCGATGATGACCTGCAGGAGTTCCTATCCGGTGCGTTGCATGACGTGGCCCACCCGCTGCATGTGCTGGGTCAGCCCAGTGTGCGCTCACGTGGCGCTCAGGCCATGTCACGGAGGGATAACGAACCCTCTGCTTGCTGCTATTGGGCAGTGATTACCACGCCATGCACATGCCATTACAGTAGCCACAGCATCTACTCTTCAAGTCCCGCATGGAAATAATGCACAGGTGCTCCCCCATGCAAACATGCATGCGATGCGTGTATTGCCTGTGGGAAAGCCTCAGTTGCTGCGTCATTCGTTACTGCGACTATTGCTGCTGCTTCCGTTGTTGCCAACCCTGCTGCTGCTGCTGTGGCTGCTGCTGCTACCCCTGTTGCTTCTGCTGCTGCTGTGTCTCCTGTTGAGAGAGAAAGTGTGCACTACTTTGCGTTGTAGGGTTGAGGAACAAGTACAATGCATTCTTTCCCAATGCAAAGGCTAGGGACACCGCACTTGGCTGCGTTGTTGATTCCCATGCCGAGGCGTTTCCGCTTCTGGCTTCACCCCTGGCTGGCGGCCCGCCTGATGTTGTGGCGCCCGTCAGCAGGAAGCAGCAGCAGGAGCAACAGCAGCAACAGCAGCAAGGAGATGTGAAGCAGCAACAGCAGCAACAGCTGCCGCCGTCGCCGCCGCCGCCGCCGCAACAGCAGGAGCAGCCTCTGAGCCATGACCAAACGTCATGGCTGCTCCCGTCAAAAAAAAGCTCCTTTTCCTTAGATCGCTTTGAGGATGCGCAACAGCAGAGTGACCAGGGGCCCAGCGGAAGCGATTCGGTGCAGCCAGAAGGCGGCGCTTTGGAAGCGTCTCTGATTAGCGGCGATTCGAGCCCGTCAGCCTCAAGCGCAGCCAGGCACTGCCATGCAGGCGGGACGCAACCTGTCAGACATGCGGGAATGGCCGCCCAGCCTCCGCCCGGGGACAGTGATGGAGATGGTGGGCGCGGCGAGGGTGGAATTGACGGATCTGTTAGCCGCCTGCATCGGCTGGACTCCGAGCCGCTGTCCGGGGAAGGTGACGAAAGCGGCGGGGACCAGGATGACGCCAGGAGCGATACCTCCCATCGACTCCCCGCCGAGCTGTCAACCAGATTGCTCCGGCAGGGCAGCAACGGCGGCGACGACGGAACCGGCGAGGGAGACGACGACGACGACGATGGCGGCAGCAGTAACGGGAGCGCCAGCAGCCTGGATCGACTGTCCGCCGATTTGCCACCCGGGTCGCCCATCAGCCCTCGCCAATACGCAGCGGGCGTGACAGCTCTCGGCAATGACCAAGGCGACAGGGAAAACGTGGAAGGCGAGGACCTGAGCCTTCCCGCCAGCCCGCTGCTGTACGGCGGTACGGGCTCGCCAAGCAGTACGGGCTCCCCCGGCGGTACAGTCTCCGGGGGCGGTGCAGGATCTCCTGGGGGCTCAGGCCCCCCTGACGGCTCCAGGAGCAACTGCAGCGGCAGCTCTGTAGCCCACGTATCTCCTCCGAGCAGCACTTTTGACAGAACGGGCCATTCCAGCCGCTTGGGACGCTCCGACCGCCAGGATAGCTCTGGCGATTCGGGCCGCTGCTCCCCCATCACCGACCGAGCAGTCCATATGGCTCCATTTGACAGCCGTGTATCTAGCTCGGCTGCTACTAGCCCGCCTGCCTCTCCAGCAAGCCAACGCGGCGTTGCCGTCCCGCCCGTGCTTCTTGGTGACAGCGCCGCATTCAGCCCTCCCGCTTTGCACTGCTGCGGAAGGTCACCAGCCGCTTCACTTGACAGGACCCTGGCCATGTCGGCTATATCAGACTCAGCTACATCAGACTCAGCTACATCAGCCGACCTCGACATCGCTGTGGGGAAGGAGGTCATGGTCTCGCGCGCTGCCAACGCCAGCAGCCGTCGGGTTTCACTCGAGAAGGACATTGGCATGGCCTCATTGGCTACTCGTGGCCCTGATCGCAGCCCTCTGGCCCTAGCGTCAGCTTACACAGAGAATGCGACCATCCTGGCAGCGCACGCCCCTGCCAGGTACGACGGCCCTCTGGCCCCATCTCAGGCTGACACGGGGATGGCCGCAACGCCTGATTCTCCTGCTCCTTTTGCCCCCGCTCCCTCCGCCCCCGCCCCCGCCCTCTCCGCGCCCGTCCACACTCCCTCCGTCCTCGCTCCCGTCATCCCCGCCCCGGCAGCGGTCGCGTCAGTGAGCGCTGCCCCCACTTCCTCCGCCCCCGCCCCCGCCCTCTCCGCGCCCGTCCACACTCCCTTCGCCCTCGCTCCCGTCATCCCCGCCCCGGCAGCGGTTGCGTCAGTGAGTGCCACCCCCACTTCCTCCGCCCCCGCCCCCGCCCTCTCCGCGCCCGTCCACACTCCCTCCGCCCTCCCTCCCACTCCCTCCGCCCTCGCTCCTGTCGCCAACGCCCCGGCACCGGTTGCGTCAGTGAGCGCCGCCCATTGGGCCCAGCTGAACCACCTCTTACGGGAGGGAGGCTTCAGCAGCCTGCAGCTCAAAAGGGGGGCGGAGGGTGAAAATGCAGCCAGCCAGCAGACCGGCCATTCTTCAGCTGATCCCCAGCCGGGCTTGCCAGCGCTGTACCGCACGCTGCGCGCTGTGCTTGACGAGTCTGGCCGTCACGGGCGTCTAGTCAGGGAGCTCCTGGCGGCTACGGAGCAGGGCGTGCACAACGAGCAACAGCTGCGGAACAGGATCTGGTGAGTGTGGGATATTGCGGTACAGGATACCGTTTTGTCAGTGTGGGATGTTGCCTGGACCTTGACCCTAAACCCTAAACCCTAAACGCCGGACCTTGACCTTAAATGCCAAACCCCAAACATTCACAGGCAGCTTGAACAAGGGTTGTCTCAGGCACGCCAGGCGGCAGATCGCGCCACGAGGGATGCCGAGGCATTATCTTCTCTGCAGGTATGTTGTTTTTCTTGTTGTTGCAGGTGGCTTGTTGTTGTTGTTGTGGTAGCTGTTATGGTTGCTCTTGCTTAATGAGGCTGATATTCTAGACTAGGGATGCTGAGGCACTATTCTCTCTTCTGGTATGGTTATGTTTTCGTTGTGATGATTGGCGAGGTTGTTGTTGTTGTTGTTGTGGTGGTGGTAGCTGTTATGATTGCTCTTGCTTTTGCTATTATGTGTTTTACAGTATATTCGAATAGCCTTCCCTTTTAACGTTGTTTACGGGTGAGGGATGCATTATAATACTACTCCTCGACTGCCAACAACACCAGTTTCAGTCGGAAATACAGGGAAGTCTTTGGCTCGAAGCAATAGTTAATACCCAAACAAGGTACTGCCTATGACTTTCTGCTGTCGCTTTTTTGTTTATGTTACCGCAATGTTCCTTAAAATCTTGTTGCATGTCGCCCATAGTGCACACGCCTTGTTGTGCGCTAATCAATGAATTTGTGAAAACCCATGCATCGCCATGCGGATATAATGCCATGCATCGCCATGCGGATATAACGCCATGCATCGCCATGCGGACTTAATGCCATGCATGGCCATGCGGATATAATGCCATGCCTCGCCATGCGGATATAACGCCATGCATCACCTTGCGGACTTAATGCCATGCATCGCCATGCAGATATAATGCCATGCATCGCCATGCACATATAATGCCATGCATGGCCATGCGGATATAATGCCATGCATGGCCATGCGGATATAATGCCATGCATCGTCATGCGGATATAATGCCATGCATCGCCATGCGGATACAATGCCATGCATCGTCATGCGGATAGCACGGCGGACGTCGCCATGCGGACATAAAGCCGTATCTCGCCATGCGCAGGTGCCTCGCATGGAAGCCCAGCACCAGCAGCAGCTGACGCGGCTCAAGCATGACGTCGCTAAATGGAAAGAAGCCACAAAGGCTGCAGAGGAGCTGTGTGCCTCTAGGGAAAACGAGGTGGGTTTAATAGGGGTTCGGGGTTGAGGGTTGAGATGAAATCAAGGGTGTGTGTTTGGGGTTCAGGGTTTGAGAGAGAACAAGGAGGTTTGCGTAAGGTCTAGGGTTGCAAATAAAACACGGTTGGTTGCGTGGGTGCTGCAGAGGAGCTGTGTGCCTCTAGAGAAAACGAGGTGGATTAAATAAGGGTTTGGGGTTGAGGGTTGAATTTAAAACGAGGTGGGCTGCGTAAAAGTTCAGGGTTTAGGGTTGGTAATAAAACAAGGTGGGTTGCGTAGGGTGTAGGGGCTAGGGTTGTACAGAAAACAAGGTGAGTTGCGTGGGAGCCAAGGGTTCAGGGTTGACAAGAAAACGACGTGGGTTTATAGGAGCTGAGGTGTATGAGGGTGTGTGCAGGTGTGTGGGCGGTCGGGAGGGTGAGGTGTGTGTGGGCGGTCGGGAGGGTGTGTGTTGGCGGTCGGGAGGGTGAGGTGTGTGTGGGCGGTCGGGAGGGTGTGTACGGGTGTGTGGGCGGTTGGGAGGGTGAGGTGTGTGTGCATGAGGTATGTGTTTATGGTATTCAAGGGATCAATACAGTGCGGTCACGGTGGACAGGTGGTTGGAGAGGTATGGAGTGTCAAGTGAGTGTGTGTGTGGGGGGGGGGTCATGAGCGGGAAAACAAAAAGTGTGACATGTAAACGTGTAACATGTCAAAGTGTAACATTAAAAAGTGTAAACAATGAGGTTTCAGTCAACAAAAAAGTATTCGTATGTGGGGCGTAGCCAGAAAGGAAGACTACGCACTCCGCCGAAGCATGAGGCGTCAGGACCGCTCGACCCACAGCAGTTCCATCCCGAAGATGGATAGCCCGCTCACGACATTCTGCGGGGCGTATGATGTAAACCGGCTACCTGTGGGGCTGTCTCGCCTGTCCACACGGATGGGGGCTCCCGCTAAAGAATTGCATCATGTTTCGGAAAGATGGAAACCGACTCATAACATGCGCTTGACCCCCAAATCTTGATGTATACTAAGACGTTATTTCCTCCGTATAACTCTTGTCCCCCTCGCCTCTCCGGGGAGATGGCATCCCTGCGGGAGTGCATCGCAAGCCTGCAAGCCGGAGCGGCCCACAGCGCCGATGCCGATTCTACGGCACTGCGTCAGCGCGTGCAGCAGATGGACTCTGCCCTCCGCGCCAAGGAGAAGGAAGCAGATAAGCAGAGGTGAGCTAGACCCTAAACCCTAAACCTTGAACACTTAACCCCGGATCCTGAATGTACTACCATAAGTGCCCAACCCAAAACCCAAACCTGGACTGTAGACTAGTGGCTTCCGTGCTCGGTGCAGCAGATGGACTCTGCCCTCCATGTCAAGGAGAAGGATGCGGAGAAGCAGAGGTGAGCTGGACCCTAAACCCTGCCATTAACCCTTAACCCGAAATCCTACGGTTAACTTAAAAACCCTACCCTACACCCTACCCTCAACCCTGCTTTTTAAACCCTACCCTAAACCCTAAAACATAAACCCTTACCCGCACCCTTGACCCTAAACCCTACCTGTCACCCTAAGCCCTTAATCCCATACCCCAAACCCTGAACCTCAAAAACCCAACCCCAAATACAATGCTGGACCCTACCTCAGTGCTGCCCACTCTTTTTATTTCGAGATCCCTGCTGGAGGCGCATCAGGCAAATACCTCTGATGAGGTGGCACGGGGCATTAGAACGGGCTTTTGTCAAGCCCCTAAACCCTTACCCCCCCTCTTCTTTCCGCTCTGTCCACATTTTCTGCCTTTCCCACTCTTTTTCATCCGGGTCTCTGCAAGAGGCGCATCAGGCTGAGATCTCGGACGAGGTGGCGAGGTGACATGTGGCATTGGAGCTAACATTTGCCAACCTCCTAAACCCTAAACCCCAAACCCTAAACCCCAAACCCAAACCCTCAACCCTCAACCCTCGGCCCTCAACCCTTAACCCTTGACACTCGCCCCTCGCCCCTCAACGCTCAACCCTCAACCCAAACCTGGACCCTAAACTAGTGTTGTGGCTGCCTGTGCATGTCTGTCTTCAGAGGCAATGACAGGTGGTTGAGGAGCAGATGTACTTGGGAAAGGGTTTATGGCTACGCTGTTAACCCTGAGAACTTTCCCTAGACCCTACAACCTAAACCCTAGCGATATATACCATAAACCCTACAACCTCAACCCTAAAGACTGTCCCTTAACCCTACAACATGAACCCTGGAGACTGCCCCAAAACCCTACAATATGAGCCCTGGAGACTGTCCCTAAACCCTACAACATTAACCCTAAAGACTATTCATAAACCCTACAGCCTAAACCCTGATGGCAGTCCCTGAACCCTACAACCTAAATCTTGATAACAGTCCCTACTCCCTACAACGTATTCTTCCTCACCCTGTCCGTTCTTTGCTCTGGAGCCCTGCGGGCGGCGCGTCGGGCCGAGACATCTGATGAGGTTGCACCGGGCGATGGAGTGGGCGTTCACCATGCATCTAAACCCTTCCCCCCCCCTCTTTTGTCGTCACTCTTTTGTCACCACTTTTTTTGCCAAGCTCCTTAACCCTAAACCCCAAAACCTAAACCCTAAACCCTAAACCCTACAAGCTACCTCTTGCCCACGGCTCTTTCATGTGATATAGGGAGCGGGCGTTCAGGGTTCAGGGATCATTTAACACCCCTCAGCCCGGCTGCGTTTCCTGCCTGTTTCTAGACCCCTGCGAGAGGCGCATCAGGCGGAGACCTCGGGCGAGGTGGCGAGGACGATGGAGCGTGCGTTTGCCCAGCTTCTAAACCCTTTGCCCCCCCTCTTTTTGTTACCCCTCTTTACGTTGCCACTCTTCTCATTTTAGATCCCTGCGAGAGGCGCATCAGGCTGAGACCTCGGGCGAGGTGGCGAGGGCGATGGAGCGTGCGTTTGCCGCTGAGGATGCCTTGGGCCGCTTGGATGTGGAGGCGCAGGCGCTGAGGGGCAAGCAGGCGATAATGGAACAGGCGAGAACACATAACGGGGGCGTGGAGTCATGCCGGGGTAGCGGTGTGCTGGTGTAGCTCAGGTTGTCAGTGGGGGACGTGAGGTGGTGGCGCTGAGGGGCAAGCAGGCAACAATGGAGCAGGCGAGAAAACGAAATGGGGGGTGGCGTCATGCCGGGGTGGCTCGAATCAGCCCCACCTCTAAAATCCACCCTGCGGTCCCGGACTCCCGGCTGATCCAGTCACCAAAAGGTAATCACGAATCGAAACCCGCGTGTGGGTTGTCGGGGAACCTGATGTAGGGTTTATAGGGTTAAGTGTTTAGCCCGTGTCAGGTGATCCCAGCCGTGTATCCTTAACTGCCACATTTTCTAGCTTCTTTTTTCTTTCATAGGCCGTGCGTGCTTAACCCCAAAACCTAAGACCCATATATTCCTCTCTCATCCTCCCGTTTTCCTTTTCCCCCAGGCCCTGCGAGTGAAAGACAAGGAGATGTCCCGTCTTCGCTCAGCTCTTCCCGACTCGGCGTCTCTGCTCCCCACATCGTGACTCCAAACATAAAGTCCGAGTGCTCTCTTCTCACATCATTTCCCCCCTCTTTTGTCCCCAGGCCCTGCGCGCAAGAGACAAAGAGGTGTCCCGTCTTCGCGAAGAGCTCGGCGGCAGTCTAGGGATCGAGCGGGAGGCCGCTGCCAACGCCTCCGAGCGGGCCTGCCAAGCCGAGGAAGCTGCGCGGCGGCTGGAGGCGGAGGCGGTAGCGATGCGAACGCGGCTGGGGCTGGTGGAGGCAGCGCTCAAGGCCAGCCAGAAAGAGGGGGCGCGTCTAAAGGCAAGTATGGACGAGTGGTAAAGTGTGGACTACGGTGTACTGAGGGTTTAGAGATCCCGGGCAGCTGGAGGCAGCGCTCAAGGCCAGCCAGAAAAAGGGGGCGTTCCGCAAGGCATATGTGTGGACTGGAGTTTGAAAGTGTGGACCAAGCCACCAGGGTATGGTAAGGGTTTATATGTCCTGGGTGGCTCTGAGCAGCGCTCAAGGCCAGGCAGGGCGGGGCACGTCATAATTTATAAAAGTAAGTGTGGGAAAGTGTGGGAAAGTGTGGGGAGATGCGCCCAAAGGCAGGCAGATGTAGGAGGCAGCCCTCGCGATGACTGTGAGTGTTTGTTGGTCGTGTGCGTCAGGTGGGCACTGGAAACTGGAATATATCGAAAATATATTGAAACCCTTGATCCTTAATCCTGAACCCTGGAGTAGGCTCGGGAGGGAAGCTGCTTTTCCTGCTTGATGGAGGCCAGGTGGGCAAAAAGAGGTGAACCCAAAATCCTTTGCGAGGCACGAAGGGTGAGTGCTTGTTGGTCGTGTGCCCTTCCTGCTCCTGCTCAACTTTTCTCAGCTGTCGACGAGGGCCAGCTGCGCACCCCGGCGATTGTGTTGGCTCGCGTCTCAAATGCGGGTTGAACGGCCGGCCCCACACTTTGCTATGTTCAAGCAAATGAAAAGTTTGGGCCGGGGCTTTGCCGGGGGGGTGGGGGGGGAGGTACAAAGCCGTGGCTCTGCGGTTCAGGGTTGATGCCACGTGGTTTGAAAGTAAACTAGGGCGTTCCTCTCGCCTGTCCTGCTGGCAAACACATTTTGTCACGGCCTTTAGCGCCTTCTTTCTTTCTTCCAGCACCGCCACCTGCCTCCATCCTCTCAGGCCGATGCCGAGGCGATGCGTCAGTCGGCGTACGAGGAAATCTGGAAGGCTGAGGATGACATACGCGCCCTTAATGCAGAGCTGACTCAGCGCTCCGCCAAGGTGTGTGTGGGGGGGGGCAGTGTGGATGCAATTTTATCCAGGTGTGAATGTGGTGTGAACTAGTGTGAATGTAGTGGCTCCAGCGCTCCGCCAAGGTGTGGTGTGTGGGGGGGCAGTGTGGACGCGATTTTCATCAGGAGTAAATCAGGTGTGAATAAGTGTGAATTTGGTAATTGGTATCCGTGTTGGAAATGCAGAGCTCACTCAGCGCTCCGCCAAGGTTTAGTGTGTGTACATGGGGGGGCAGTGTGGATGCGATTTTAGCCAGGTGTGAATCAAATGTGGATGAGGTGTGACTTAGTGTGACTGTGGTAGATGGCATCCGTGTATTATCTGCAGTGCTGTCTCGGTGGCCAGCCAAGGTGTTGTGGTATGGTGGATGTGTGGGGAGGCAGTGTGAATGTGATATCAGCCAGGTGTGAATAAGTTGTGAATGTGTGAAAGGGAAGGCAGAGGATGGCGAATGTACACTCAGTTTGGAACTGTCCCAATGCATTTTCAAAGTGTGAGAGGGCGGCACGGTGTGAATGTGGTGTGATTGTGGCGTGCAGCACTGTATGGAAACAATGTGAACAGGTTGTTCGAAATCTTGTAAATCTATCAACAAGCAAGCCTTTCAAGCCTTGTTTGCCTGTTTCGATGCGGGTCATGCCATTGATGACTGTCCATTGATGCTGTCTTAAGCAGAGATTATGATGACAGGAGCTACCGTAACTTCGAATAGCCTTCCCTCATAATAAGGGCGTTGTTTGGGGGTGAGGGATGATTTTGAGCGAGGGGTGGCGTTCTCCCCCATGGCCAAGCAGACCAGGCAGGCCCTGATATAAATAATTAAATATATACCCGGACGCAAACAAAACCTGCCCTGAGGGCAGCACGCAACAATTGACTTTGCCCCGAGAGCAGCGTTAAAATAATTGAAAATATTGTACCCGAGGGATGGCGATTCAAATCTACGGTATGGCAAAAGGTTCATTTTCACGTGTTCCACTTTTCCCCATGCAGGTGAGCCAGTTGGACCTAGCGATCCGCGCCAAGGATCGAGAGGTGGCCAAGGCCAAGGAGGACAAGGAGGCCGGCAGGGCTGCTGAGCGGGAGAGAGCCAAGGTGTGTGTGGAGCTGGATTTTGCGGTGGCCGATGTTGAGGGTTGAGGGTTTAGGATTTTGCGGTGGCCAATGTGGCTGACAGAAGCCCGCCTACGGGCACAAGTGTGAAACTTTCACACTGCCCCCCCCCCTGCCCCCTTCAGGTGGTGGAGGACGTGGCTGTTAAGCTGGAGACGGAGCTGACAGCGGCCGATGTTCTATCATGACAAGTGTGGACCAGTGTATAATAAGTGTGGGCTCAAGTGTGAATCATTCACACCTTTGCAGCCCCCCTCAGGTGGTGGAGGACGTGGCTGTCAAGCTGGAGACGGAGCTGACAGTAGCCCGCATACGGGCACAAGTTTGAATCATTCACACCTTTGCACCCCCCCTCAGGTGGTGGAGGACGTGGCTGTCAAGCTGGAGACTGAACTGACAGCAGCGCGCATCAAGGCAGCTCAGCTCGAGGGTTCCCTCCGTGCTCGCGAGCGGGACATGGAACGCCTCGCGGAGCAGCTGCAGCTGAGCAAGGGCGTGGAAGGGGACGTGCGGGTCAAGGGCTGCAAGGTTGAGGAAGGTGAGGGAGGAGGGAAACTGGGTGGTGTGTGTGGAGGGGGTCATCACAGGCTGGAGAGTGGCATCACACTACCACCCTTTCCATAACACCCTCCATGTCGCAGGACATCACAAGCTTGAGAGTGACATCACTCAATTCAAGCTACATAAACTTCAAATGGAGGCAGCCCTCAAGGGCCGAGACCGGGAGGTGGAGCGGCTGGGGAAGGTTACGGAGCAGCTCAAGGCGGAGCTGCACGAGGCGCAGATCAGGTGCAGAAAAATGTATGGAGGGAAATGTGTGAAAGAAGCGTGGTACAGGTGAAAGGTGTAGAGCGGTTGGGGAAGGTTACGGAGCAGCTTAGATCGGAGATGTATGAGACGCAGATCAGGTGCAGAGAGATATGTGTGGAGGGAAATGTGTGGAAGAAAGGAGGTACAGGTGAAAGGTGTGGAGCTGAGAGGAGCATCTCAAGGTGGAGCTGCATAAGGCGCAGATCACGTGGTTCAGGGTTAGGAGTTAGGGCCTTGGAGCATGCAGAGGGAACCCTTAGGGGTTTAGGGTTTAGAGGGCAGGTTTAGAGGGGGGAAAATAAAGAAAAATACGTCCCCCCCCCCCTTGGGGCATGCGGGTGAAGGGGAAAGCGCAGCTCGCGGCGGACGCCACATCCGCACCGTTACCGTAGCGGTTGGAGGAAATGAGTGGCAGGTAAGGTGTGGAGCTGCATGAGGCGCAGATCAGGTGCTTAGGGGTTCAGGTGAACCTTCACCTCCTCCCATCTCTCCTGGGTTCCCCCTGCCCCCCACACCAGTTAACCTTCCCCGCCTCCTTCCCCTCCTTCCCCCTCCACCCCTCCCCCCCATCCTCCCCCTCTCCTCCCCCCCCTTCCCCTCTCCTCCCGCCCCTTTCCAGCCCGTTGCCCCCCTCCACCCCCTTCCCCTTCCCCCCCTCTCCCTTTCCCCCTCTCCCCATCCCTTTCCACCCCACCTCCCTCCTCCACTCCCTTCCCCGCTTCCTCCCTCCTCCCCCTCCCCCCCCTTTCCCCCTCTCCTGCCCCTTTCCACCCCACCGCCCTCCTCCACTCCCTTCCCCGCCTCCTCCCTCCTCCCCCTTCCCCTTTCCTCCCGCCCCTTTCCACCCCACCGCCCTCCTCCACTCCCTTCCCCGCCTCCTCCCGCCTCCCCCTCCTCCCCCTCTCCCCGCCTCTTTCCACCCCACCTCCCTCCTCCTCCCTCCTCTTCAGATCGTCTCAGGGCAGCGAGGCCAACAAACGTCTTGAGCAGGAGGCAGGCCAGTCCAGGTCCCGTGTACTGCACCTGGAGGGCACCGTCCGTGTGAAGGAGAGGGAGATGGACAGGTGGGAGGGGGGGGGGGGGGGCGAGCAGGTGGGAGGGATGGGTGGAGGGGGGTGGAGGGGGGTTAAGGGTGGAGGTGGGGGGGGAGGGGGTGGCAGGTGCAAGGGTATAGGGTGGAGGTGGGGGGGGAGGGGGTGGCAGGTGCAAGGGTATAGGGTGGAGGTGGGGGGGGAGGGGGTGGCAGGTGCAAGGGTAGAGGGTGGAGGTGGGGGGGGAGGGGGTGGCAGGTGCAAGGGTATAGGGTGGAGGTGGGGGGGGAGGGGGTGGCAGGTGCAAGGGTAGAGGGTGGAGGTGGGGGGGGAGGGGGTGGCAGGTGCAAGGGTAGAGGGTGGAGGTGGGGGGGGAGGGGGTGGCAGGTGCAAGGGTATAGGGTGGAGGTGGGGGGGAGGGGGTGGCAGGTGCAAGGGTATAGGGTGGAGGTGGGGGGGGAGGGGGCAGGCGCAGCGTTTCAGGGGGGGGGCAGGCGCAGCGTTTCAGGAAGGGGGGGGCAGGCGCAGCGTTTCAGGGGGGGGGCAGGCGCAGCGTTTCAGGGGGGGGGGGGCAGGCGCAGCGTTTCAGGGGGGGGGGCAGGCGCAGCGTTTCAGGGGGGGGGGGGGCAGGCGCAGCGTTTCAGGGGGGGGGGGGGGGGCGAGCAGGTGGGAGGGATGGGTGGAGGGGGGGGGGGAGGGGGGGTTTATGGTGGAGGGGGGGGGGAGGGGGTGGCAGGTGCAAGGGTATAGGGTGGAGGTGGGGGGGGAGGGGGTGGCAGGTGCAAGGGTATAGGATGGAGGTGGGGGGGGGAGGGGGGTGGCAGGTGCAAGGGTAGAGGGTGGAGGTGGGGGGGGAGGGGGTGGCAGGTGCAAGGGTATAGGGTGGAGGTGGGGGGGGGAGGGGGTGGCAGGTGCAAGGGTATAGGGTGGAGGTGGGGGGGAGGGGGTGGCAGGTGCAAGGGTATAGGGTGGAGGTGGGGGGGGGAGGGGGTGGCAGGTGCAAGGGTAGAGGGATATATATACAGCTTATATGCAACATACGTACCGCTACCTTGGATTCGATTTTCCTTCCTTTGGCCATTCAAAATGTTTTCTTTTCATGCTGCCCTCTTGGCAAACTGTTGACAAGAACTCTTAATTCCCCACTGAAAGTCGGCCCCAACAATCAATAATTAGTAAATTCATGGATCCCAAGATCCATTAATTATGAGGGAAGGCCAAGCTCCATTAATTATGAGGGAAGGCCAGGCAAACGTACGGTACAGGTACAGTAACTGTGATTCGTATGCATTCGTATACAATGTCCTAGATATGATTATAAGCATCATATCTGCCCATATAATACGGTACATTTATAAACATAACCCAAATCTATGAAGGAGCAGGAGCTGGACACGTGAGTGTGTGTGTGGGGGTGGGGGCAGGCACAGCGTTTCAGGTTTCAATAGTGGAGCCATGTACCCTTCAGGCAGCAGTGCATGCCACGATATGCCAGCCTGTCTGTCATGACGTGCCCCCCTTGGAGGGCGTGAGCCAGGCTGTCGCCCGCCCTCGCCACTGTTCACACATGAGCACCCACACCTCACACCTCCTGTATTACACTTTCAGTCCCCTCCATTTTTGCACGTGGGGTTGCTTGTCGTTTCACACGCTGCCTCGTCTGCTGGAGGGCGTCAGGCAGCCTGTCACCCACCCTCATCACTGTTCACACCCGAACCCCACTCCCCACACCCCACGCATTACACTTCCGTTATCCTCCTTCACTCCATTTCCATGTGTGGCTGCTTGGCTGACGCGTCTGCAGTAGGGTGTAAGGCAGGCTGGCGCCCACCCTCATCACTCTACGAGCAGGAATACCCATCCCCACACCCCACTCATTACACTTCCATTATCCCCCATCACACTATTTGCATGCGTGTCTGCTTGTCATGTCACAGGTTAACGCGTCTGCTGGAAGGTGCTAGGCAGGCCGAGGCCGAGGGGCTTGCCAAGCAGGCACGGGCAGAGGAAGCTGCGAGGAAGGTGGAGGCCGACATGGCCAGCGCAAGGGTGAGTGGAAATATTTAGCTCTGTAGATGCCCACTCAAATAGTATTGCTTAGGATTAGGAAAGAGCGTTACGTAAAAATTCTATCTATCAATACTCAATAAGCCTGTTTCGGTGGGAAATTGAGAGTTCTTTTCAATTTCTTATCTAGGGCTGCATAAAGTAGATTATTATTTGAATTTGTCACTTACCGTCAATTCAATGAGTTCATCAATTCGATTAGTTACTGAATCTGATCAGTTTTACTCTATTTTCTGAACAATGCCAAGAGCATTGCAGCTGGACGCCTCCTTGCAAGGCCGCAACCTGTACCTCACGAACCCTATACCTCATTCTTTGATGATAGGCACGAGCGTTACAGCTGGAGGCCTCCTTGAAAAGCCTCAACCTGTATCTCACCAACCTTCTTCCCTGAACATAGGCACGAGCATTACAGCTTGAGGCCTCCGTGAAAAGCAAAACGACCCAGATCGACCGCATGAACAAGATGCTGGACACCACACGCGTGTCAGAGTACGAGAGGTGCGAGAGATCCAGAGTTTAGGGTTAAGGGTAGCAATCTTGAACCCTGGTTGCTGTATATCCCTGGATCAGGATCCGGATCCAGGATCAGGACCACGGATCTGCTTGAAAATATTAAAAATATGACCCATCGTCCGAACTAGCTGGCCCCCTGTAGAAAAAATCATCATGTGCTGCCCTTCCTCCCCGCTGTGAAAGGATGTGTGGACCGTGGGCATGCCTTCTGCGTACGGTTCTGCCGGTATTGCCTTGTGCTTACTGTACTGTCGGTACTGTCTTCTGAGTACGGTCCCTAGTTTGGGGTTCAATGTTTAGGGTTTAAGGTTCTCCGCCGGTGCGTTGATTGACACTGCTGTGTTTCGGTTCCCCCCTCAGTACCGCGGATCTGCTGAAGACGGAGGAAGCCGCCCGCCGCCTGGACTCCGACCTCTCCGGCCTATCGCGCCGCATGCAGCAGCTGGAGGCGGGGCTGCGCGCACGCGACAAGGAGGTGGAGAAGCAGCAGAGGCTAGTCGAGGCGGCGCGTGCGGAGGCGGCCGAGGCGGAGGCGCGGCGGGCGCAGGCGGAGGAGGCTGCTGGAGAAGCCGAGCGGGCCGCGGCAGTAGTGCGCCAGCGGGCCGTGCAGGTGAGGAGCCGGGGGGGTCGGGGTGATGGTGGCGCTAAAGAGGGGCAAGAAGGGAAAGGGGGGGGTCAGGAGACCAGTGGTGGTGGTGGTGGTGGCGGTGGTGGTGGAAGGGGGTTAAAATACGGGTGGTGGTGGTGGTGGCGCAGGAGGCCGCTGGAGAGGCGGAACGGGCCGCGGCGGTAGTGCGCCAGAGGTCCGTGCAGGTGAGGAGCCGGGGGGGGGGGCTGATGGTGGTGGAGGGGGGCAGGGTGGGGGGGGTAGGAGCCGTGAGGGGGGTGATGGTGGTGGTAGTGGTGGTGGAGAGGGAACAGTGCGCCAGCGGGCCGTGCAGGTGAGGAGCCGGGGGGTGGGGTAATGGTGGCGCTAAAGAGGTGCAAGAAGGGAATGGGGGTTCAGGAGACCAGTGGTGGTGGTGGTGGAAGGGGGTTAGGCGACGGGTGGTGGTGGTGGTGGAGGGGGGGGGCAGAGCGCAAGTGGGCCGTGCAGGTGAGGCCCTGGGGGAGGGGGGGGGGATTAAGGGGGGCAGGGTGGGGGATTATGAGCCGGATGGTTACTTAGGAGCAGGGGGCAGGGGGGAAGGGAACCCCAATTAGAAACCCCAATAATACACCCCAATCACAAACACTAAATTTAAAACTGGTACCATAGTTACAAATCCTACATTATGAACCCCAAACAAGAACCCTTAATTGCAAACCCCATAACCAGTACCTTATCCTTTCGACACTATGCAATTAAGTCTTAACCCTGCAGCACTCTCCCCAAACCCTGAACGCCAATGACTGAACCCCAAAACCTGAACGCCAATGACTTAACCCCCAAA
This sequence comes from Limnomonas spitsbergensis, assembly GCA_037349105.1. Lineage (NCBI taxonomy): Eukaryota > Viridiplantae > Chlorophyta > Chlorophyceae > Chlamydomonadales > Limnomonas > Limnomonas spitsbergensis. The sequence goes on along the minus strand of JAYJMM010000094.1, from coordinate 2,496 downwards.
CCTGAACCCTTAACCTTCCCCCCAACCCTCATAATCCTAAACCCTGGACCTTTTAAATCACGAATCAGGCCGATGGCTTGGCCAAGACCCGCGAGCGTGAAGTGGAGCGGTTACAGAAGCTCTTGGACCAAACGCGCGGCTCCGAATCGGATCTAGCGGCACGCACCGCCGCCGCCGACGCCGCGGTGGCGGCCGCGGCGGCCGAGCTGTCCTCGATTTCCGCCCGGCTGGTTCAGGCGGAGGGCGCCGCTCGGGCGCGCGAGCGCGAGGCGGAGAGGCTAGAGCGTGCGCTCGAGGCTGGCCGAGTGGCGATCGCCGAGGCTGCGACGGGGCGGGCCGAGGCGGAAGGCGCCGCGAGGCGTGCGGAGGGCGACTGCGCCAACCTGCGTGCCAAGCTTGCGCAGGCTGAGTCAGTGGTCAGGGTGAGCCACGGGGGGGTTAGGGTTTAGGTTAGTTAAACCTTGAACCCTTACCCCTGGACCCTGGAGCCTGGTCTCCAGGGAGGGAGGGGCGTGTGGCAGCTGGGATGGAACTGGGATGGACTGGGCGGGCGTCGCGGGCGAGGAAGGGGGGAACATGCCGGCCGGACAATCGTTAGGTGTGTGTTGACCTTCACCCTGGTCCCCAAGGGGGCATGTGGCAGCTGGGGTGGAACTGGGCTGGACTGGGTGTGGCGGCAGAGGGGGGGCACCCTGTTGGCCAGATTACCCTTAGGGGTGTGTTAACCTTTACCCTGAAGGCCTGGACCCTGCAACTTGGACTCCAAGGGGGCTTGTGGCGGCTGGGGCAACGGGGCTGGACTGGGCGGGGGTCGTGGGCGAGGAAGGGGGGGAACCTGTCGGCCGGACAGGGACAGGGGAGGTGTTGTTCTCATTGCAAACCGGTGCGTACCGTAATACGTTTTATACAACCCTTAGGGGCGTGTTGACCTTGACCCTGAATACTGAACCCTGGACCCCAAGGGGATGTATGCGGCGGCTGGGGCGGAAAGGGCCGGACTGGGCGGGGCAGCAAAGGGGGGGACCCTGCCGGCGGGACACTTCTCACCTTCATTTTCAACTAAACCCTCCACACTAAAACCTGAGGGGGGCCATGTGGCAGCTGGGCTTGGGGTCAAGCTGTGCTGGGCTGGGCGGGCAGCTGGGTGGGGGACAAGGTCAGGGACAGGGACGGGGGACCTGAGTTCTTCTCCATTGTAAACCGACTACATAATACTTTGTAGATACGGTAACTGTTACACAGAAGAAATTTTGAGCACTCTGTTATTTTCTGTATTTTCATTTGCAGACGCGTGAGCGCCAGCTGGATAAGCTAAGCAAGGACAGGGAGAAGGCCCAGGGCGCCTTTTTTGTACATCTGTTCTCACCTGTGCTCACCTTTGTTGTACATCTGTGTTCTCCTTCTTTGTACATCTGTGTTCACCTGTGCTCACCTTCGTTGTACATCTGTGTTCACCTTCTTTGCACATCTGTGTTCACCTGTGCTCACCTTCGTTGTACATCTGTGTTCTTCCGCAGACGCGTGAGCGCCAGCTGGATAAGCTAAGCAAGGACAGGGAGCAGGCCCAGGGCGCCGCGTCGGAGGCTGCGATGAAGCAGGCACAGGTGCGTGTGTGCGTGTGGTGCGTGTGTACCTTTGATGCGTCCCTCCGGATCTGGGTCTGGCAGATCTGTCATAGATCCATGCCAGCTGGATAAGCTGAGCAAGGACAGGGAGCAGGCGCAGGGCGCCGCGTCGGAGGCTGCGATGAAGCAGGCACTGGTGCGTGTGTGTGCGTGACTTTGATGCTTCACTATAGATCTGATCTCTGACAGATCTGTCATAGATCCAGGTCGGATCTATGTGTGTGACAACTTTAGGGAGCTCCGCGTCAGCGGTACATGGTTCTGTCCACACTTTTTAATTTGAATTGATGCCTGAGCTGGTTGTACATCACCCCCATTCAAATGCTCATCGACCCTTTTCTTTGCCCCCCCCCCAACACACACACACACATAATTTCTCTAAAACCTGCTTACTCCCCTTCTGAAGTCTTTCTGAACTCTGTCTTCAACCCTTACATTCTCTCTTAACCCCCAACACGTGCCTGAAACCCCGGTAACACCTGTCTTAAACCCTCCCTTAAACCTATCCCCCGTCCCCCCCAAAACCTCCCTCATTACTCTTTACCGCAGGCTGCTGACGCTGCCCGCACTGCAGAGCTAGAGGCCGCTGCGGCCCGTCAGCGTGCCTCCCAGCTGGAGACCGCCCTGAAGGCCAAGGAGAAGGCCGCGGAACGGCTGCAACGCATCATGGAGCAGAGCAAGACATCAGAGGTAGATTATGTAGGGGAGGATTATTGATGTAGGTGGGGGGGAGCAGAGCAAGACGTCAGAGGTAAGACGGGTGACCGGAGGAAGTTCAGTTGATTTAGGGGAGGGATTGGATCCAGGATGGTTGATCTAGGGGAGGGATTGGATCCAGGATGGTTGATCTAGGGGAGGGATTGGATCCAGG